>CARXXK010000001.1:133179174-135808794 GCA_949089665.1 Macrosiphum euphorbiae | reverse complement strand
AAAGTTAAAAGAACATTTCACTGTCAGATAATATATTGTTGACTCCAAAGTTTTCATTTTTTATAATATGTGGCACTTCTTAGTTATTTCTTATTAGGCCTTAGGTAAACATATTAATATATTATTATATAATATAATGTTATGTGGAAATTATATTTTATAATAATCTGACATCCTGTATAAATTGTTATAAATATAATTTATTTAGAACGTATTTTGACGATTCTTGGAAGAAGTCCGACGTGTTTTACGCTATTGAGTATTTGCGGAGGCCATTGCGTAAAAATCTTATCTCCCAGGCCCGTGTTAACGTCATATAAATATATAATAATTACACATTTCATCCAATGTGGAAAATGGAAATGTGTGATCTGCACATATTATATTAATAGATGTTAGTATCTGTTATTTAATTATTAATACCTATATAAATACATAATAATAACAAGTAAATGGAATACAGAGGGGATATATTATAATATATACCTAAAATAGGTATAGGTACAACTGAATAAGGTGTATGTACTACTGTACTAGGTAGGTACTCGCGTACTTCGCAGTCTATAGTTTAGCAGTTTAGGTATGTATAGGTATAAGTAGAGCTGTGCCAAGAGGGGTGGTAAATGAGGCCCTAGAAAAGTGCCCTAGAGTCTAGGGCGGAAAAATTTGTAACATTCTAAAGGGAGACAAATGTTTAAATATGTATGCTTAATAGATAGGTAGGTATGCCAAATATTATTTCCCTGGGACGCAAATGAAAGTTAGCACGGGTGCACGGCACGCACAGTGGTTTGAAACGTCATTTTACACGGCTAAAAGTCTATATTTTAAATTTCTATTTGAATGGAATTATTATCTGTACCTATACACTATTGAATATTAATCCCGAGTTACAATTTCTTAAGTTCCCTTGGCTTATATAGTTATATATTAAAGATCAAAAATAGAATTTTTTTTTTATCATACAAAAATATAAAAAAAAAGATTTTTTAAATTTTGAAAGGGTGCCACTAGTACTACAAATTACGCATTTTATTCGTTTGTAGAACAAATGGATGTCATAGAGAAAATTCTTAGCTATTTGATAGCTATTTTATTTGTATGCGCAGCACTGGGATACAAAGTACCTACTGGCTACTAGCCGTCTAGCCACTAAAGTTTATAAATGTATAATGATATTATGTAGGTTTACCTATGCCATTTAAAGATTTTTATTAAATAATATGACACTTGCAATTTGCATGTTAACATGCAGTGGTGCAAATATGAAAAATGTTCATGGGGTAAGGGGCTCAACTGCTGAAGCCAGGGTCAGAAATACAAGGAGGGTTCTGGGGGTCAGATCCCCCACCAGCCTTTTTTTTAAAAGTTCTATTAAATAGTGTTCTTACTTTTTAGTGTTAGCTCGTTACAAAGAAACATAAAAAAAAATTAAATTAATTGTGTACTATAAATTGTTTAATTCAGGGGCGCCATTTCTATTTTTTGAAAGGTCTAGTGGTCATAATACGTTTCAAGGCCAAAAAATGTTCAGCCAACCAATATATTATATTATATTGTTATACTAAAAATCCCTCATACGCATAAGGAAAATAAGTTTTTTATTCCACATTTTCATCATCCTCTCTGACATGAAATAATTCTCAAAGTTTCTACTGGACAATAAACTGAAACACTCTGTATAATTTATAATGTATATGCATTATATATAATATATATACTTAAATAATACATATATATTATACCTTTTATATTAGGTATTATCGATAAAATTACATTTGTTCATGAACCTATACATAAAATCGATAATTCGATATTATTATTAAGTACCTACTAATTACTAATTAGCACAATACAAATACGAAACCATTATATTTTTATAAAATCAATGATAGCTAATTACGTAGGTTATGTAGTATTATGTGGTCTATCTAATTTTCTTGTTTCTCATGTTTATAAAGTTTATATTCGTATATTCGTGTATAATATATATAAATGTATAATACCTATTTTATATTTGTATATTAATACCTAGTGCCTACCTATGGATATTTAAATTATATAATCCCGGTGTTTATTTACCTTGACTTAATTATAAACAACAGCGTGTTGTTACTTGTTAGTGTTTGTGTAATTATTGTGCTTTTACTTTATTTTAATGCGATTAGGCGTATTGAAATATAATTCTATATATTTGTATGTTCTATTATTACCTATATAGACTAAGGTTCAAGACGTTCAGTATTATCTGTTCAATCTGTGGTATAGACTACCTATAGTTATAACTTATAAGTGACGTATTACGATTTAAAATAATAATTTAATATATATATATAGGTAGGTATTACAAATATTACAATATTATTATTGACTGTTGTATATTCACTTATGTACACAATCGTTTCTTTTTTAACTTTATAATTATTTATCTTGTTTATTAAAATTTACAAAACAACGATAACCATTAGTCACAACTCATAACTCATAAGCAATAATATTATTGTGTGTTATCAAGCACCTGTGGACCTGCGGAAGCAAATCTACAGAGTTCGTTAAAGAGTGACGGCGGGGCTAACAAATTTGTAGAAAATAAACATTCAAACTTCAAAGGTACCTACTAAACATACTTATAGTTGGATAATTAATCTTAATAAAATATTATATTATTTGTGAGTAGGTACTGAAAAGACAATAGAGCACTTAGTAAGTCCAACAAGTATCTTGGGTCTGAACCAATCTGAAGTATGCACCTACTATTTGTAAAATGAGCTGCAGCAATATTCAATATTTCAATGTCCTTAATGTTGAAAACCTCTTTGCAATCTGAAACTGGAAGTTTATTGCTAACCTAATTTCCGATACTCATAAATATCTACGGGTACATGCGGTAGATTATTGGCGTTATTTTTCAATTGGAGGGGGGCTTGAATATTAATAATTAGGCTCATTAGTTACAAGATTTGGTTTGAAAAATAAATTAAGAGCTTACTTATAAAAGATAGATTAACCATAGTTCTTACTGATATGAAACATAAAATATTTAAATATACACATAAATATATTTTCCATAAATATAATGGGCAATTTTATTTTTGTTTTTTCCAGTCATCCATAGGAGTAATATATTACTATTCAGAATATATTCTTAGTAAAAAAGATTTTATTTAATTACCAATTGTCTTATAATAATAACCGTTAGAAATTTAGAAAAATGTATTATACTTTTTTTTTTTTACTGCTTACATGTCAAACAGAACGAAATTATGTAACAAAAAGTAAGTTCTAACTCAGAGCTTGGAATGAACTCGTTCAAAGGAATCCCTTCCTTTGATTTCGTTCCATTTTTAGGAACATATCGGGAACGTAGTTCCTTTTTCATTTTTAGGAACGTACTGAAATTTCGTTCACTTTTTAGAGGAACATGAACGATTTTTTTCGTTCCTTTCTTCGTTCATTTATTTTTAAATAAAAGTAATTAAATCATTTTTAAAACTAAAAGGAAAAAAATGTATAGCTTCTATTAAGATTTAGTAACTAATATGAAGAGCTATAAAAATAAACCGGTATATGATATTATTGATAATGTTTACAAAATATAAATTCTGTATTTCTATAGCAGAGGTTTATTTATACAGCTTATTAATTAGGTATATAAGTTAAAACTATTACTAAATGTCTAAATAACAATGTGTTATGTTTAAAATTTTAAAATTAAAACAATTATAGTATAAACATGTACGATGTACCTATGTTTTTTTATTTTATTTTAAGTCACATTAAAAAGGAACGAGGAAGGAACTAATTCCTATCTTCAAGGCAGGAATGGTAAAGGATTTAGTTCCTTTTTTAAAGGAACTTTCTAAGCACTATAACTCCATCTCATCCTGATGCAATGACTAAAATCCTTTTTCTAGGTAGGGGGGGGGGCTAGATAAATAAATCGACATATAAAGGCGCGGTGGTAAACCACACGACCCACCATAAGTTAATTTTTTGTTTGTTTAAATAAATTTTTTTTTGAGCTTATGTGCTAAGCGTATACCCTAGAAAAAAATTACCAATACATCACTGTGTATAATGGATTGTATTAAACTTGAACTCAATGATATAATATTATAATATCATTGTATAAGAAAAACGATTCTGAGCGAAAACGGTTTGTCAGTCTGGATATTTTATATTGTTATTATTTATTATAGCCTGTATTCTGTAAGTTGAATTAATAATGAAATACTTTTATTTTTTTCTATGGTGATAGACAAAGTGTTAGAAATTAAAATCCCATTTTTAGTGTTTTTACTTTTTTCGTAATTTTTTGGTGTTTTTTCAGTGGCATTAAATAACTATTGAATTCAAAAATTAATTTGGTATTTTTCAACCATTTTCGGTACCCAACTGATAAAAATAATCACAATATTTATTGAAAATGTTGATATAACTATAGCTTCGAAAATTTTTTAAAAAATCAGTAAAATCGTATGATAAAATTAGTTTTTTAATCATGTAAAAACTGCACAACATTTAACATGTACGAGGCACGAGTCAATGGGGAGGTCCGGACCCCATGGACCCCCCCCGTAAATATGCCACTGGTTAGCAGGCTACATAGTTATTCCGTTAAGACGTATATGAAAAATAATAATACGGCAGTGGGATTCAGTTAGCCAGCCCCCTCACCCCTCAGCGGTTGATTCACATTATGGTAGTTTTTATAATGCTTCAATTGTTGCGAACAACCGAGATTTAGATTCACATGTGAACTTGAGCGATATATTTTTGATTGCTATAAGTAATTTATATTACACTTCTATAATAATAATATTATCACTCACCATATAGTCATTATTCAGATTCAGGTAACATTTAACTGCTGTTTTTGGTACCTATAAATAATGTTATGGATATTCTACGCATGAGCTTATATTTATTTACTTAATTTAGCCATTAGGTACCTATTTAATATCAATATTTTGTTTATTTAAATTGTATTAAATTATTTTTAATTTATTTTTACTACCCATATAATATTTATTATAATCATACATAATATGATATTATATTATATCTACCGATTGCCATATTACAGAATATAAGTATCGAACAATTTGAACACAAGGTTTGACTTATATAAGGTTTCTATATCATCGTACTTTGTATTTAGTTTTGACCTCTGTTCTAAAGCCATAAGTATTGATATTTAGTAAGGTATAACAATCGATGATAGATATCTCCGTAATACCTACGTCTACGTGCCAGTACGTCCGTCCTACGTACAATTGTAATCGATTCGAAAGATTACTTTATATTATTATAATATCTATTTTTTAAACAAGGGTTATCCTCCAATCCTAAAGGCTAAAGTAGACAAAATAATATGGGATTAACTATATTTTTAGTGAACAAAGATAGCGCATTCAGTATAATTGGCTTTTGTACTTATGTATTTTGGAATTTATTTAAATCGTGTAGTTAGGTAACGCGTTTGTTGAATTATAAAGTTGAAAAAAACAATAGACGTTATAATATTTCAAAATTATGAATATTAAATTATAGATTATACTGTACCTACTCTGTAGATTACAATAATATTATTCTACATAGGTATTTTATACCGACTAATTGGACTATATACCTATGACGGTCTTGTAGAGGAGGTTGTACAGATTAGGTACATCAATCACCCAATTGGCAATAACGTTTGTTATAATAAATATAAATAATTAGACCGTCTACAAGCTGTTGCCGGCGGGTTATCGCAATAGACGCAATAAAACATTATTATACATTTATATCCCGATAATACAGTATTATACATTAATATACAACGCCGAACGCTGTCGATTAATCGATTTCGTGGTAAATATAATAATATCGATTTATTCAGTCGAAAAATAATGGAAGAACGGGACGGGACGTCGTCCTCCAGATCGCTAGTAATTAGTATTCCGTGATTGTATTCGGTAGACGGTAGTGTTGATAAAACCTTGGTCACGTGATGACTGATGGGTGATAGTGCGCGCCAATAACTGGAATTTTATATTATTCTCCAATGTCCCGTCGGTCGTCCCGAGTAGGTATGTTGTATGTTGTATATATATTATAGTTGATAATTGATATTATTATACTGTTACGTAAGATATGTAAGACCGGTTGTGCCTGTTTGAGCTGTCTCCATTATGTTTTTTGAATGCTTTTTCGTGTTGTGTGTTGGACTCTCGTGAGTGGGCAGTGGGCACACCACGTTTGTTCGTTTGTTGTATTATCGGTCCAAGTATTAAAGGTTTGTTGTTATTTCTTATTATACAGATTTCCACAACAATTACAAACCTATGGATCATTCAATACCAATAAAACCGTCAAAAATACATATCTTCTGGGAGGCTTATTTGAAATGCAACAGCATCGTGGGAAATGAACTTAAAAACGATTTTGTAAGTACCTACCTACCCAAAATTGTATTACCTTTAATATTTAATGTTTTCTTGAAGACTATTGTATTTTTCGAATAGAGAAACATTATTATTAATTAATAAATAAAAGTGAATTGTACTATATAAAATATATTTTTTTAATACAGAAAATTGCATGGTTTGATTTACTGCTATCCGAAATACTGTCTGTACATGAAAAAATAAAAAAAGTTCCTGAAGATATTCAAAAAGCACAGTAAGTCTTGGTAAAAACATTTTAGGGCTTAAAAGAAGATATATGTTCTGTTTCGACCTAATTAAAAATAATTAATCAACGAGCATAGAAGTTAATAAAAGTTTAGTTCTTTGGAATAGTGATAGTAAAGCATATTATATTATTTTTACTTTTATATTTTCGTAACATCTATTTATTTTTTTGGGCATGGGTGAAAGGGATATGTAGTCTTGTTAATAATATAATTATTAAGTTGGTGATGAGTTGCAATATTTTGTAAAATTATGTTCTTACAATTTTAGATTACAATGTTTTAATTCAACAAGTAGGTACCTATACAAATCTTATAGACTTCTGCATCTTTTTTTTTAATTAGCACAATTTGAATGCAATTATACATATAATATTTTCTAAATCCATAGAAAATGTATCATTTATTTTTATTAAATTCAATATTATCTCATGGTACAAAATAGACTTGTATAATAGGTGTTATTATGTAATTACTAATTACTATTAGTTTCTGTTGCATTATTATAAAATTGTATGGTACATACATTCTATGCATAAAAAATAAAATGTTACTATTTGAAACCTTGGTAAAATTGTTTTTTTTTTTTTTAAATATGATTACTAAAAATTGTGATAATATACTATTATGTCATATATTATAAAATTTTTAATATACATTAGAACATAATATTATGTAATGTTCTCTAAATAGATATTCCTATTTTCATTTTGAAGATCATTTAGTATTCATATTTAATATTTTGTCTTGAATTACCCATACATTTTACATAAATACAAAGAAAAATAGAAAATAGTAGAGTAACATTTATCATTGATGATATAAAGGGGCATCTATCAATTCTACCGATATAGTATTGACTCCATGTACTATTTATTCCTCCAGCCATGTTAATAATATTGATTCTGCCAGATCTGGTTCACTGTTTATATTAATAAGTACCTACATTTTTTAAAATATACGGAAAACAAAAAAATGATAGCAATACAAAATTCAATTCAAACCAATTTAGTTAAACAAATTTCTAGTCATAGGCTTGTAGTCTATTATAAATTTAGTTAAAAGTTAAATAAGTAAGTGATAACTAATAAGAATTTATAGATATCATTCTTATCATAAGATTAATCCAATTAACCAGGGAAATTTACATGAATTAAAATTAAGTGCTTGCAGTAAATGGTACTTAACAAAATTGTGGCTTTTGGGTTTTTTATTATTTTCTCACTCGAATTGGGAACTTGAATTACAATTTTTGTCACATAAAACTATAAAATAAAGATTAAAAAAAACTTGTTTTTAGGCATTTACGTAAAGAAAGATAGAAATATCAAATACGTAGGCACAACAATTTACTGTGATCAATAGAGGCTATTATAGCCACACTTGTAGGTACTATAGTGAACATTTTTGCAATCAACGAAATACATTCCAAGCTAGGACTTGAACAATAAAATACAACACCCAATACAAATATTTAAATCACGGTATATTATATTATAATATACCTTGATTTAAACAAATTAAAAATTAAATGCATATCCGAATTATTAGATAAACTAAAATATTTTGTTTATTTACGTTTTTTAAATTAAAATGTATTTATTTTTATTTTTTGTGTCAATGAAATTTATAATTTATATTCATTTATTCCTATAGACAACATAATCACTAAAAATATTTGTACGTATAATAGTTCTTACTCTGTAAGTTACTTAGTACTTCAAATGAGTTTCTATTATAGATTCTGAGCAAAACAATATTTATTTGTATTTTTTTTATCAGTATCTTGTTCGATGGGAAAGTGAATAAAGTTGGTGCATTAAAGAGGTCAAAATACCATAATACCATTAGTGTTCAAAAGCGCCGAGAAAAAAAACTGGGAATTTTTATGAAAGATTTTGGTTTTTTTGGTGTAACTAAAACAAATGACCGAACATTTATTACAACTTACAAGGCTCCTGATATAGCCATATAGGTATTGCTTAAATATCAGTTGAGAAATATTAAAATTACATATGCACAATTTTTTTTTATAAGCATTTAAAGTTCAATTTTTGGCAGCATTTATTTATTGTAGTAACAAATTTATAAAATGTTCAACATTTATAGCTAAGTATTGAAAACTTACAACAAGGTTTTCCATGTAAGTAAGTTATTTTGTAACCTAAAAGTCTTAACATGTTCACTGCGTATCATATTTTTGTATACTTGTCGTGACGCTGATAAAATTCTAGTTTTAAAAAAAAATTTCCTAAAAATTGAAAAATTTAAGTATCAGTGTACAGTTTGCACTTGATTATGAAACAATGCTTATAGATGACGCTGACAAAAAACCAAAAGTTTAATCGTAACGCTCACCAAATTATAGTCCATTAAATAACAAGATACATGACGCCAATTGGCGTCATTCAGCACATGCGAACTATGTACAATGACGCCAATTGGCGTCTTACGCAGCAAACGTGTTAAAAATATAAAAACAGTTTTTTTTTATAGTTATAATATTATGTTCAAATTTGGAGGAAATTACATAACCAAGAATAATGATTGTAGTTAATTTGTTATTTTGTTATAATTTTATAATATTAATTCAACTTACCGACTACCATATTAATAATAAATAATAACAATATAAAAAGGTGACAAGTGGGTACCGTTCTGCTGTACCGTAGTTGTCGAGTATATTATTGTAATGGATGTGTTATGTTTGATTTCAATAACAAATCATTGGATATGAAAAACGATTCTGAGCGGAGACAGTGCGTTGGCCTAGGCCTAGCTCAGTGGAACCAAACACGTATGGCTATTGGGGTAAATACCCCATAACTTTTGTAGGTGGTAGGTGGGTGACTGTTTAGTTATCTTATCTTAGCTATGAAAAGTAAAACTTTTATGGATTTCTTACTGAATAATAGATAACAAAATTAAAAAAAATGATCATGGCTTTAAATAGCTCAAAAAGCGTTGAAATAGTTTGTAAATTTCGGTTATTTCGGAAAGTCTACGGTTATTCGTTTTGAAAATATAACAAAATTTAAAAAAATCTATCAATAATTTACCATTGAATATCAAATGTAGTAAACATTTTCAAAAGCTCATAAAAAATAAAGTTCCTTTTAAGTACACTTTTTTTGTTTGTTATAGGTAGGAAAACTTATGCAAAATATTCTATTAACATTTTTAATCTTAGGTATGAAAAGAAAAACTTTTATGAATTTCTAAATTCTAAATAAATATTAATTTATAACATTTAAAAAACTTCTCATAGCTGAAAAAGTTTCAAAATTGTTTGACAATATTATTATGTATGGATAATGGTTGTAACATTTAGTAAAAATTTCAAGTATCTAGGTTCATCTGTTTCTAAGTTACAACAAATTATTAAAAATTGATTGATGAAAATTCTTTGATGTTCCTATGAAAATCTAATATTGTGAACATTTAAATTCAAACACTCATAAAAAATTAACGTTGCTTTTTGGTAAACTTTTTTTTTTTTATTAAGGTGGGTAAACTTGGGAGGAGTCTTCTTGCAACATTTATAATGTTGTTAGCTTTGAAAAGTATGCCTTTTATGAATTCCTAACTGAAAAATGTTTGATATTTTGTTAAATGTTGTCAAAATTTAAACTTTAATTGCATATAAAAAAAAAACATGCCTGTATTTCTGATTTTTTTGAACTCACATTTATGAAACTCATAAGGAATCTTGTACTAAATTTTCAAGGTTTTTAGTGAAAAAGTTTTTATCGAGGTTTTTATCAAGAATAATTTTTTAAAAAAATTACAAGTTTCAAAAATTTCTCAAGGATATAACTAGCCCAAAAGAGTCAAAATATTATGAAACTATTACCATTTATTTGAAATGCTAATATAAATATTTGGAAAAAATGTCAATGGTCAATAATTTTTGAGTTACACCAAAAAAATAAAATTGATATCCTCAAAAAATGGTTTTTGTTAAAATTATCACTTTCACTTTTGTTGTGTTTTTCTTGATGCTTTCTAATACTAGGTACTTGGAATTTTCAATTTTGACTTTCCAAAAGTACCAACTATGTTCCCTTTTCTATCACAGAAGATGCTGATCTCAAAAGTCAAATCATGCCTACTATCCATAATGTTGCTGATAGACAAAAAAAAAAACACATTGTAAAACCAATACCTTTTTTCGCTCCCCTCTGAATCTAATATAATATAAAATATCAACACTGACAAACAGTCACCCCTCAGAATCGTTTTTTAAATTTAATACCATCCATTATACAGTGATCCACTTGTAACCTACTGTACGGCAGAGCGACACCCGCCTTTTTAATATTAAATGTGTTATTTATTATCACAAGTATTAGGAAACTTTCCTCACCAATCATGAAAATAATTATTTTATATGTATTACTTATTGTATACATATTGTATAATTCACTTTCTTAATAATAATAATAATAAAAAAAAATATTGATATTAATTAGTGAATAATTAATTAAAAACAATTTTTTCTTAATTATCTTTTATTGAATAGCAATATTATATTTGTCATAATTTAGACTTTTATATAAAGTTCAAGATTGTCCGGAGTTAACCTCAAAATATTGTGTCACCAGACACCCATATAAATTCGTAGAAAAATGATGTTATTCTTTAAGTGGTTATCTCCGGATTATATTTCACTTTTTGAAAAACTATATACTATATAGGTATTAATATTGAACAATAAATTTTTTTGTTAAACTTTTTTTAACACCTTTTATTATTTTAATTAGAGAAACTTACAAACTCTTATTAATATAAAATAAAATAAAAATAGATTTATTAATCCCAATCTTTAAAAAAAACATTTTGAATTAAAACATTTAAGAAATGCTAATTAATATTATATAAAAAAAGATCTAAATACAATTTGTAATTATTATTAAGCACTAAATCAATTTTCCTATGGTTTCCTCAATAGTGAGATTTCTTTGAACAAAAATAAATAATATTTGTCAGTCGTGGAAGTAGCTCCCCCCACTCCCATAATGAACACAGAATATGGTTTTGTGTATAATTTTTTAAACATTGACTTCATATAGCCATTTACCAGAGTGAAATTAACTCAGATTTTAGATTTTAAACTAAAAAAAATATGTTAAATGTCTATTAAATAAGTGTTAAGTATTTAAATGTTATTAAATGAAAAAAGTATTTAGTGTAGTTTTTAGTGATGGATTATTTTTATATCAGTATTACATGTTTAAAATGAATTACTACAAAAAATGTTTGTGGATATAACTAATTAAAAATTAGTGTATGCATTGAAATAATAAACGTTGTATTATGGTAGAATAATTAATAATTTTGTGTAATGATATCAGAAAAGATAAAATTGTCTAAGGTCATTCACATTGTATGCCCTTTTAAGAATAAATAGAAAGTTAGTTCACAATGTGTTTATAAATTAAATCTGCTTATTCCTATATATGAAAAAATAAATAAATATTAAGCATTTATCTGTCTTTTGTTACAAACCATTGGCTTTTTCAAATGTGTTTTTTTTATAAAATTAACAATATAAATATTCTACTTCAACCTTCTAAATGTAAAATATTTTTATATTATCTTTGTACACAAATTATTTAAATATACAAAACAAATTAAAAAATGTATCTAATTTAATTAAATCATCAACATATTTGCTTTTGTGTTTGAACATTTCTATAAAATACTATTTTAGATAGGTATTTTAATTTTAATTTTTTTGCTTTATTATGTATTATATTATTATGTATTACACAATCTGTCATTATTTATCTTATAATAAGTGCAGATTGTATTTAGTAGTTAGGAGTCTTGAGTGAAGTAATCATCCATTGAATTTCATTGCTTTGAGAGGTTAATTTTAGTTGCTTATAAGGTCACGACACCATTTGTGTTTTATTTTAGTTATTATCGTTTGATAAGTACTGATCACTGAAAATGATACACCAAGTTTAGTACTTTTAATTTTGTATAAGATTTATCTTTGTTATGTATTGTACCTCTTATTTTTAATTACATAAACATCCTATAATTATTAAAGAGAACATTTTTAATCATTAATAATTAATATTTCAATTAAATAATATTTCATTTTAAAGTATAAACTGATATAGTCAAATAGTATTATTGAATCAGCATTATTTAAATTGTAGGTATGCTAAACTAATCAATAATTTTGTTACATTTTGTAATTTTTATCAAGTTTTTGCAAATAATAATCAAAAGTCCAAAGATGGCCAAATCATACTATTTACCTACGTTATTACACTTTTAAATGTACCACAAAATATGTATAATATAAATAATTTATACTAAATTTGCATCTTTAAATTAATTTATACTATTCTCTTTCATAAATACCGACTTTAGTTATTTTATTACCTATGTTATAAACTTTAGTTAGTAACAGTAGCTGGTAGATACCTTGTGTTTCGGAATGATGTAGCATAGCATATGTTATGTTTATTTTATTTACATGTAAATATATTTGATTCCCTTAGTCAACATTTCTTGGTAGGAGGTGATTTTAAAATCTGAAGATTTTGAAAATAAATACTTATATTTTAACCTAACAGACGGTTTTATTTGGAAAACAACCAAAAATGTAATTATAATCAAAAGAACAAATTCCACCATTAACTGATATAGATTGTTCTTAGGCCATCACCGATATTGAAAAAGCCAATCTATTCGGTAAAAACTTATCGAAAATATTCATGCCACATACTGACATACTACCAAACACTGAACACTTAGAAACTATCAGACAATTCATCAATAGCTTTCTTTCTATGGCATACCTCATCAAATTAAATATTATTTTTAATTAAAAAAATTAAAAGATGAGAAATCACCAGGTATGATCTAATTAGGTACTAATAAAGTCCTCAAAAATCTTCCTCACAAACCATTATACTAATTACATCTTCAACGGTATGCTAAAACTCGTATTTCCCACTAATATGGAAATTGTCAACTGTAGTACTTATACTGAAACCAAATAAACCCAAGACTAGCCACCTCCTATCAAAGCTGGGCAAGTTAGTCAATTTTTCAACTAGTTGTAGTTAAGTTACTTTAATAAAAAAACTAACTAAGTTGGTTTCTGAAACCGTCTAAATTTCTAACTTATTTAGAAATTAGTTTGGTGATAATTGTATTTTAAGTTAGAGTAGAAGTTAGAAGTAATTTTTTTTTTTATAGATTAAAACTTTTTGTTGAAATGTAAATAATAAGTTATCTAACTTAACATATTAACACTACCACGAAAATTCGGTATTGTGTCTACACTAATTGGTTAAGCCACCCGTATAGATACTATTTATATTATCTAGTAGATATCAACATTCTACAGACTACGCGGAAAAGCTGTGGTTCCTGTGCGTTCATTATTATAAATACTAATAATTAATAATATATATGAGCCAATAATCTAGGCAAATAACCATAATGTCTTGATTGAGGAACAACTTTTGGAATTTTGGAATGAAAAAAAAAATAATAATAATTAGTTAGTTTTTTTTCTAACGAGTTAGATTAGACTATTTTACACATTCTACTCAACGAGTTAAGTTACAAAGTTAATATGATTTAAAACTAACTTAACTTTAACTTTCTAACCTGTTAGTTCCCAGCTTGCCTCCTATAGACCAATAATTCTGACTAGCCAAACTGTTCAAAACAAAAATACTCAAAAGAATCAGACCTATAATGCAAACTCACAACAAGATCCCAAACTGTCCAATGTTAAAATCAAAGCTTTCAATCCGCACCAAACTTATTATGAATAAATCTCTTTTGCAACCCATATGGGCATATGCGATCCAAATTTGGGGCTGTGCTAAACTGTCCCAAATTTGCACTATATAAGCATTCCAGTCAATCACTCTCTTTTTGTTAATCACCTTGTTGTTACTAATAGGTTTTAAACGAAGACAAACGAATTGTACTTACTAAAGCAGTTTTATTAAAATGCATAAACAAATAACAACAAACATACGAACATTACGAACAGAGCCCACAACCGGTACTCTGCGACTGACTATAACCATGACTGAATGGTCAAGCCCTTTTCAAAAAACAGGGTAGCCAACACTCGGCCATCCACCCTTACTTATCGACCTCGATAAGTCATTATATAAAACAAACTCAATTAAATTAATATTTTAAACAAATCTAAACAAATCAGTTCTTTAGATGGACTTAACTAAATTAATATTCTAAACAAAATTAAACAAATCAGTTCTTTAGATGGATTTAACTAAATTAATATTTTAAACAAAATTAAACAAATCAGTTCTTTAGATGGACTTAATTAAACATAATCTTCTAAATACTTTGGTGGTTTTCTTTGACGTTTAAGCTTAACAGTTTCTTCCACCCTTGGTAGATCAGCATTTGATTTGTTAGTCTCTTCATCTTCATCTGCTGATGACCCACTTCCTTTTTCCTCAAGCTGCTCCTCTTGCATTATTGAAACTGCCTTCAACTGAGACACATGAGCCGTTGTAGCATAAATGTGTTTACCATCCCTTGCCATCTCAGCGACTCGATATGTGTTTCCAGGTAGTTTCCCTATAACTTGCAATGGGCCCCGATACTTGGTCTGAAGCTTGGTAGATTGACCTGGGGTAGGTGCACGCAGCATTGCCACCATTTCTCCAACTTCATAGCTTATCGATTTGTTCCTTTTCTGATCATATCTTTCTTTCATTGATACCTGAGTTTTCAAAATGTTATCTCTTGCCTTGGCCTGTAACTCTACTGAATTCAAAGGCTGATGTGTACCAACACCATCTAGTAATCTCAGCACGCTTGAATGAAACTGAGGCCGGTATCCGTGGATTAACTCAAATGGTGTGTATCTGGTAGTCTTACTTTCCGTGTTGTTTATGTCACGTTCAACTTCTTTCAGCTTCTGATCCCATAATTTTTGATCTTGTGCTTGAATTGCAAGCATTGGCAATAAGGTTCTATTGGTCCTCTCCACTTGTCCATTTGCTTGCGGATGTCGAGACGAGTTGAGAGTGTGCCTGATCCCATTATGTTGACAGTAATCCTGGAACGCCTTGGAAGTAAAGCATGTCCCTCTATCTGTTATCAAACGATCCGGCAATCCCCATTGATCAACAAACTTCTGTAAACTTCTAATAGCTGATTGAGTGTGAGTGGATTTTGCTGGAATAATGACATCGTCGATGTAACAACGAACAACACCTTCCCTCTTGAGAGTTCCCAACACCTGGTCCATCAATCGGCAAAACTCAGCTGGAGCATTTCTCAAACCAAAAGGCATACGTTCGAACTTGTATACTGCATCAGGAGTGATAAATGAAGTCTTGTCTTTCGCTCCCTCAGCCAAAGGTATCTGTAAATAACCATTCGATAAATCTAAAGTGCAGAACATCTTACCAGCAGACAATGAACTCAATTGTGAATCTACATCCGGCATTGGATATGACTGTGATATTGTCTGACTATTCAATCTCCTGAAGTCAACACACAACCTCTTCTTTCCATTTGCTTTATTGACCAATATGACTGGTGACGCATAAGGAGACCTGGTCTTACTAATTATACCACTCCTGACCCATTCGTCAGTAATTTCCGCTATCTGTCTTCGCTCTTGTTCGGATGTGCGATACGGCTTCATCGATACAGGCTTACTGTTTTGTTCTTCCATTATCTCCATTGTCACCAAATCCGTGCAACCCAATTCTTGTAAATTTAATGCAAACACTGCACGATACTTATTCAGTAACACTGTTAGTTCTTCTTTTTGCGTGGAGTCAACCTGACTGCCTATTATCACATCATCTGTTGACAGTGACACTTTTGATGTTGACTGTTCTTGCACCAAGCATACTTGAACTCCATGTTCATGCTTATTAATATTGGCACATATTGATTCCACGTCCATATCTGCGTACTCAACGACAAACGTGTCATCTTGTTTGTGGTAAGTAATCTGAGGCAAATTGAGCCAAGACTGTCCAATCAATACTTCTACTGGAATTGCTTTGTCTTCAACTACTAAGAATTGCACCTTGTCCGTCTTAACCCCATCGATAACCAGCTCTCCCATTACTTCTGCTAATGAAGTGATTCTAGGTGTCTTCATATCACCCACAGCATACAATGGTTTGATTGATGACACTATTGGTAATTTGGTCCGTACAGCTGCAGACGATCGGATTAAACATACTGTACTACCTGAATCAATGAGTCCATTGAATTCAACTTGGTTAATTTTCACTTGTTTCCCAAACGGATTCTTCCCTGCACACCCCGCCACCACAACCTGGCACGTTCTGGCAGGATGTTCTTGCTTAACAGAAGGACATTTGCCCCGAGTATGTCCTTCGGCGCTACACAATGAACATTTCATTGGTCGTTTTGGTCTTGGACAATCGCGCGCTATGTGTCCAAAACCAGAACAATTGTAACACTTAATTGTACTGTGTCGTGAGTCAGATGTCGGTGATTCTGTTTTCGTAGTGGTTCGTGTCGTCGATGTGAACTTACTTGGTTCTGCCTGGTTACTTGTTGTTTCTTTTTTTTGACCACATCTTACTATGATCGACTTTAGTAATTACGGAAGTGTTTGGCTGATCTCCACGACGATCAGACTGACGTTGCCACTCCAATATATCTATGAGTAATTGGTCTTCGTCATAGTGCTTCCTTCCAAATGCATACATCGCGAGTTCCCGAGGTAAAATGCCCTGTAGAACATAATCGCGAAGTTCTTCGAACTGTAATCTGACACCTTTGCACAACCGCACCTTATCTTGAAAATATGACATCAGTGATTCATCCTTGTGTTGTACACGACTGCGCATAGCGTCCCACTTGTCGGCCATGCGTAATTCACGTACGAACACTAGTTTAAACTTCTCACGAAACGTGGACCAACTCACAAAATTTTTCGATAAAAACCAATTACGTGCCGCATCAGACATATTCGAACGTACAAAATGTAGACAAAATTTGGATGGCCACCGATTCAAATCAGCTAAACCCTCTATCGTTTCCAACCAATCTTCGGCTACGTGAGAAGGTTCCAATCCAGTAAAACATTTCACTGACTTATTGACGTCTGGGATGACACGAAACTCTATCGATTCATCATTTGTCTTAGTGTTCAATGGTGTCTCGTCATTTTTCACATTTACCAGTGCTAATTCATCTTCTAGCTGTTTGAGTTTAGCTCGTTGCTCGTTCACTAATTGGTACAATTCATTATACTTAGGTGCTGTAATTTCATCAACGTGATCACTCGACATCGTCACAACAAACGATTCGCTCAAGACTGACAAGAAAATCTTTGTGATAACAACGGCTTATCACATGTAAACATAACCAGCTTATCACCTTGGTTTGTATCTATCTCCAAACTAACTTTGACCTTAAAATCGAATCAGTTGACCAATTGGCCACTAACCATTACAGATCTTTTTACTCCAAACTACATTCCCATACTAACCCATTAGTATCGCAAATTTCATCCAATACACAACTCATGAATCCCACGCATTGACTATAGAGAAAATATTGTAGAGATTTAAAATTTTTAATTCTAAAATGTATCACGTTGGGTTCTATCTTTGGTGGACCTCCCTCCTAGTACTATTCACAATTAAAATGTATTATTATTTATCATCTTATTTGCGTATTGTGCTAATCCAACATAGATAGTGAATATTCTTTTATATATAAAAAAAAGCTATAACTATGTTAATAATATTTTAGCTGTTAAACAGCTTCATCAAAAATTCTAAATATTATATTTTACTATAATTTGTCATTTAATTAATTTATACTAATTGTAATTTTTCATTTTTTATACTTGGGGATGGCAAAATAGGATGTAATTTTTTTAAATGCACTCTGCTTATAGTGAACACATCTTAAATTTAACAACATTTTGCTCATATTAAGAAATTATAAACTGAATGTACTGAGGTTATTTTTGTACCAATGTAGTTCATGCAAACTATATACATTTCAATAACATATTTGTATGCAAATAAGTTGTATATTTTAGATAATATAATAATTATACAATGTACAATTAGGCAGTCAAACTTATATCTTGTTACATCTCTCTTTGATACTTAAATAGTAAATTTAAATAATTGTTGTTGTTTAGATACAAAGGCATTGGTTTTAGGACCAAAAAAAATGTATTAATTTATGCATCTAGTAGATATGAATATAGTATAAGATAGGTCACTAGGATTTATTTCTGAGTTATAGAGAATATTTTTGGCTTATGACTTATTGAAATTTCATATTTCTATTATATACATTATATATTACATAATATTGTTTTTAATTAGATTGAATTATGCATATAGTTAAGAATTAAAATGAAATGTTAAAATACTGTTAATATAATATATTTAGTTTAAAATAGTTTTGCTATATTATAATAAATAACAAATAACAATGTATTTAATAAGATGTATAAAAATTTGTATTTTTAGTGTATCCAATGCAATAGTAGATCAATTACTTTTGGATATTGATCATGTATGTTCCGTATCTGGTGAAGAAGATTTATCTAGTTTGAAGAAATATGTTTTAATTGAACGAGGATGGAGGTGTCTAACAGTTTTACATTTGCTTGGCACTCAAGTATAGTTATATATTTTTATTTGTTTATATTATATTAAATAAATTATAAAATACAATACTATTATATATTTATATCAGTTTTATAAAGCCACTTCAGACCAAAATATATTTTTTGCTTGTATTAGATTTTGTATCCCTGCTTAATGTTCAAGATGGGAAATCAGAAATATTGTTTCCTAAAAATGTTTCTTTGGTCAGGACACTGCTTAAGAATTAATTAAAACACTTTTGAAATTAAAAAGTTTCAAAATATTATTAATTAATATTTAAAATAAATAATCACATCATGATCTCTAAACCGTTTTTATTGCTACCATAGAAAATTTCATATTTTTTAAAATTATGTTCATTAATTTGTATACAATTTTTATGTTTTTAACAATAGTAAATTAAGTTTTATTGTCGGTATTAATATGGACCAATTTTAAAATTTTCTAATAAAATATTTTTTAACATAAGATTCATACAAACTTAATTTAAATAATATTATGAAATTCTAAAATTATATGTCGTTCATTTTTAGGAAGTTCAACAACTTAAGGAATTGGCTAATGTCTTAGTATCAATTTTTACAATATTTAATGACGATGCTGATTGTAAAACAAGTTATGATGTTATGATGTTAAAAAGATCAATCCTTATATTTCTCCAACAGATGAAACAATTTAAAACTTGATGATTTAATAAAGTTAACAAATTTCAAGGATGAAATCAAATCGAAAACTCAACTTAATTCTTTGTATGATAGATCAGTCCTAGTTATACCAAGATCTCGCCGAGTAAGCTCTGTGTCAGCAAATAGGTATGTTATTTATTATTTATAATTTAAATATTTTAAAATCTTGTTATATTTTATCATAGGATTAAAACTCATTCTTTGGAAGGGGATAAACCAAAAATGGTTGAGGAATCAAGCGAATCGGAGGCTCAAACTGCATTAGACATGATGAAGTCGCCTAGCACACTACGTATTAGATTTAACCCTATGGACTTTGATTATTTCACAAATATTGTACGTAGTGAAGATGAACACTATGGGTCTGATGAAGAAGAAATTAACTTGTCCAAAAGAAGAAATTTGTATCCTGGTTATTTTTATGACGAACATATTAAATCTATTATCAGTCATACTTCAACTCCGAGCCAAATAAAGTTATTAGTACTAGATTTATTAACACAAATTTTATTGTTTAGTACACAGAACCCTTTAAAATATAATTTAAAAAGTAGTCACCAGTTTGTGCCATTTATTGTTATGAAGTTTTCATTAGATAGTATATGTATATCTCAGTTTGATGTCAGCAATAAAGATGATGATGTAATACAATCAAAAATGTTGTATAATATGGTTTTGGCTGTTAAAAAATTATATCAGTATCAAAATATCAGTGAAACAATTACTCAAGAAGGTATTGTACCTTTATTGTTGCAAATTTTAGAAAACATAATGAACAAATCAAGAATAAACGAATTAAAAGAATATCCTTGTCGTCAAAAAATTCTTTTCGGTGTTGTGTGTGCACTACTAATGTTGTTTTCGTTGATGTTATTTGAGTGTAATTCATATAATAGTCATTTCCATTTTTTAAAACAAATTCGGGTAATGCTTGACTGCCAACGTGGCAAGCTAATTGAAAAATGTATTTCAATAATACTTAGTGTACGAGATCAAGACGCAGAACTTTCCACTAACCATGTTAAAATTGTTATAAATTTACTTGGCTTATTAGTGTTGAACATGAAGAAAATAAGACAACGTATGGTACATTTACAGCATTGCAACAAAATTAGACATAGACATTGCACTAAATCTATGTTGCATCATCATGATAATCTCTTTGGAGAAGTATATGTAAGTAGTATAGTTCCATCTCAAGATACTGGCCAAAATTGTTGTGTTACTTCATTGTCAATGATTCTTATACGTCTTATGATCAACTTGGATAGTCAAGATAAAGAATTATGGTTTTATTTGGCTAAGACAATTGGAGTAATAGGAATATGTTGTTGCGTGCCACTGTCTATAATTTTACCAAAGCTATTAAAAATGGTAGGTGACCATGACTATAAAAAGAGTTACATAATATTACAACTCATGGAGAAAACTTTGTACCGAGATACAGGCATTGCATACAAAGATAATTCTTGTAAGGTATGCTGTGATGACGAAAATACTTCAGAAAGTAGTATGAATTCTTATGAAAAAAATAAGAAAAAGAAAGAACAAAAATGGATTACTTTTGAACTGTTTAGAAAATTATTGACTGGTTCAAGCACTAAACTATCATATACAATTGGATTACATTTGTCGAAAAATGCTTCAGTATTTATAAAGGATATTCAACATGTTATGTTGTTTCGTATATTTTATCCAGTATTTAAAACGAGCGAAAAATCATACAGGGAAAATAAGAGCGATTCTGATCGTTTTTTAATAAATGTTTCGTTAAATATATTCAACATACTATTAGCTTCTCTAGATTTTACATCAGAATTTGATTCAATGAACGGTGTTAAATACTTAAAAGGTTTAATAACTGATCCAATTTTTACGAAATTGTCTTGTAATGTGTTGGAAACAAAAATCATGTCAAAAATGTGGCCCTTGAATCAAATTAAAGCAACTCCAATTTTAATTACAGATAGTCAAGCAGAAGATTTAAATATTATTGTAACTGCAGTGTTTAATTTAGTTGATTTATTTTGTGGCTATGTGATGAAACCACAATCCATAAAAATTAATTTGAAATTTAAATACAGTTTATCAGCTTTGTCAGAATTCTTAAGAGAAGACTTGACTTTCAAAACTGTAGATGAGTACCATGAATATAATAGTGTTATAATCAGATTGGGTGATTTATTTCAATGTTTAGCTAGACTATCATTGACATGTCCTCGAATTAGAAGTTATTTAAAAGTTTCATCTGTTGTATATCATTATGACACTCTTCTTTCGGTTGTGTCTTTACTATTAACCAGGCCAATTAGTGTGGAAGGTCAGTTGATTTTGTTATTTTACTTTACCTATTCAGTTTACTTCATTAGTTTTCAATCTTCTTATTTTTAGGCATGGATGTAGTTACACTTGAAGACAAAAATGTTATCAATTTAAAGCTTATTGAATGTTTACTAGTCTTGAATTTATCAATTTTTGAGGATAAAAGTAAGTAAAGGTATTAGACTGGACTTTGCATCTGAAATAAGGAATTCAGGCATTGGTATCGGGTATTTAAAACCGATATTGATACTCTTTTCAATATTTAGGGTACCAAATACTTAAATTTAAACTCAAGTATTTTGTTTTGTTTGTAAGCCTGTTGGGTATTGTTTTTGAAAATATTTTTTATTTCACGTTTCATTGAGTATAATTTGTATTGTCTAGTGGCATCTAGTGATTCAAGTGAGTCTAGATTGGAAGGACATAACAAAAAAAAAGGTGCATAATGACAATATCTTACCAAAAATAAACAAACCATAAATTAAAAATTATGAATAGATTGTAATGAAACAGCAAGATTGTCTCTCACAATAACCCCGCCTGTTTTCCAATGCTACACACCACACTCGACAGAATTAGACAAATTTTACATTGTCTCATATTTATTTTTATATTGTAGGTATTTAAATGCTAGATTGAATCACCACACCATACACCACCAGCCTGCAACTAGTCTACTCTAAAAATACTAAAAAATAAAAAGATGTTTATAAATATATATTATTTATTATATATTATTACATTCAAATTCATAGAAAAATATTTTATTTGAATATAATTTAACTAAATTATTTGTCCATATTCTTAATGGGTAGACAATGTCTTCCCATTTTTTGCTATGACGTTTTTCTACTGGTATTGTCATTATTTTGGGTACTTCAATGGCATTTGGTTAATTTGGGTGCAAAGTCTCGGTTTCAGATATCTAAATGTTATTGCTTTTAATATATTATTAATTATTTTTACCATCATATTTGTATGTAGTTACATTGGATTCTCATATAAAGGATTTATTGATTGAAGCTTTATCTAAAGGACACATAGGAATTAAACAAGTTTGTAGCTCTTTAATTAAGTGT
Organism: Macrosiphum euphorbiae; assembly: GCA_949089665.1. NCBI lineage: Eukaryota > Metazoa > Arthropoda > Insecta > Hemiptera > Aphididae > Macrosiphum > Macrosiphum euphorbiae. The sequence goes on along the minus strand of CARXXK010000001.1, from coordinate 135,785,384 downwards.
GCTACAGTATCTTATAATCGACAAACTTCAAATTCTCTAACAACTGATCAATCATTAACTAGGGTATATTTTTAATATATTTTTTTTAACAATTGATTTACTTTTGTATAATATAGTATAATTATGTGTATTCAAAATAGCTATTGGAGATAGAAACACCAGGAAAATCTGAATGGCTACCATTTGATGATGATGATGATTTTATCTCTGGTGACGAAGGTTATGAAGCAGATATTGAGTTTCAAAGTTGGATAAATATTGACTCATCTGACAAGTAAATACAATTTTCAAACTGTATAGATTATTTTGATTTTGTCTAGTAGCACACTCGGGGAGGGTTTTGGGTAGAAGCCAAAAAATTTTTTTTTAATTTGACTATACATTATTATATGATATGTATTATTTTGTCTAAAATACATTACAAGGGTGATATTAATTTTTGTTGGATTTGATTATTATGTTAGGTACATGTTATGGTTGTACATGATACGATAATGATACGATTTGTAATAATCGGTGATTAATTATTTTATTGAATATTATTTTTTGATTTATTTACTGATGGTTAAGTTGGGCAATTGTAGGCTATTGATTTTGATAACAACAATACAAAAATATAATATACAAAATAATTATTACTGTCGACTGTTGATATTGTGATGGTCGAATTAATGGCAATTGTATATTTGTATGTTAGGGGAAATAGGAAAATTTGTATGCCCCCCTCCTTGTCTGCTTGATTATATTTTATATTTTTTTATCTTGGCTAATAGATAAGTACTAATGCAATATACTTAAATATTTACCAATTATAAATGCATTACATTATTATATTTATAGAACTGCAGATGAGACAATTTCTTATAAAAGTATTCACCCAGACACAAAAAAATTGAATATTATGCATCCAGCATTGTGTACTTTGGCTGTAGACCTTATGACTTTTTCCAGGTACATTTAAATTACACTAAAAATATTCCATCTTTTAGTCTAATTAAATGTACAATCTTATTTTCTTAAATCTAGGAATCTTGATAATTTAGATGGAATAATTTATTGTTTACAAAGACTAATTGCTATTTGCAAAGACAATGACGAAAGTTGTATAAAACTTTCGAAAGAAGGACTTATTTCTAAATTGTTAAACTGTATCGAAGAACATGTTAATAATAACGAACGAACTGAGATTTGTGAGTATATATTTTGTATCTATAATTTAGTTTTGCTAATTTTTTATTCAACTAACCTACAAATCTTTTGTTTTGATACAGATGATACAATTTATATTTATATGATGGAACTTATTGCTTTAATGGCTTGTCATTATATAGAAACTTTCGAACTTGAGATGTACTTGAACTTGTTTAAGACACCTAATCCACCTCTCGTAAGATAACTTTCTAATATAATTTATGTGTATTAGTAGTTCATAAAGTCTATTATTTATTTATTTAATCATAGAAGTTATTACTCCTGCCATTAATTTATGTGACTGATCACATACCAATCGCATGGCGACCATATTACAGTATTAAATTTCCTGCAAAATTAATCTCAGATTTACCAATCAGTGACAGGCCTGCAGAAGCATTAGCAATTTTAATTCGAGAAAACCATAAAGAAATTAGTATGAAAATACAAATAACGTTTTAAATAAATACTAATTATTAATGTATTTTATTTTAGGACTACTGACACCATGGTCTGTATTTGCTTTAAGCTTACCTATAAATACTGATCTTGGATGGTCTGTATTATCAACAGGCTTTTCATTATCAATGTGGTTACGTTTAGATCATGTGCATAAATGTATAAGCATAAAGAGAAATAATTCTGCAGAATCTATTGGAAAGAGTAATGATATAACTTAATATTACTTTTAATTATATGGGTATAGTGTATTAAAATATAAAATGTCTTTTAGCTCAAAATTTGCAAAAAGAAACAAACAATTTAGATGATCTAACTCATGTATTTTCCATTGGATTTGATGCTATGCTTATAGAGTTTTGGTTGAACCCTTTAACCGATGGTTTTGTTGTAAGACTCACAAGACCAAATGAAAATAAATTTGAATTACTTTCTGAAGTGAACTTTAACAACTGTTTGGGTTCAATTGCCTGGCATCATGTTGCTATCAATGTGAATGGTATTAAAAAAGGAGACAAATTTATTGAGGTAAAATATTCCAAATTTAAAATGAATTGGTTCAATTATAAGTAAATTGTATTTTCTTTAGATAACTCTTATAATAGATGGACTGTGTGAAAATAAAGCTAGTCTATTGTTTAATGGATTTCTCATTAAAAAACCTCGGCCATCCAATGTTCTCTTAGGCGACACAAGAGATAATGCTTCTCCCTTTTCAATTGGAAATATTTTAATGTTCAGATTGCCTGTTCTAACAAAAGAATGTGCTAGCACTCTTGCAGCTTTTGGACCCGATTTAGAAAATTTGGTAGATTGTTCAAATAATCCATTAAAACCAAATTTTAGTATGTTGTTCAATGATTCAGTTTATAATTTAAATACATCTTTAAATTCTAATTTGGATTGGAATCAAATATTGAAACAAAGTTTTGAAATCATTAAACCCCTGCAGGTAACTCAAATTAACTAAGATGATAGATTTGTTATATTTGGAAATTTAATCTCAAGATTAATATGTACAATTTTTGGTATTTTGTTTAGGACGTCATATTATTGAGTTTCACTCCAAGACAACCACTCACAGTTTCGTTGTACTCTTTGACTCTTCCAAATCCCACTGGTAATATTTTTTTTCTATACAACTTTTATGTAACAAACTGTTAATATAAGAAAAATAAATTCAAAGCATTGAATGGCTTATACCATTTTATTTAGTAAACAGATTATTGATTATAATTTTTTTCTATACTCTGCACGGAATAAGACCGACCTGCGCTTGGCCAACCGGTTTTGTTCCGCCGCATGGGTACATTGTTATTCCCCGCAGAGTATACATGGATATATATAAATAATATTATACTTTATGCTTAGTAGGTACACAAAAAAACATTTTAATAAGTAATAAAATATAAATTATGAATAATTGATAATAAGTGTTTGATAATATTTTTTGTATTATTTAGGTTCTTTATTTCCTCCTACTCAACCATTAATGTTCAAGATGACTACATATGATTTACGTGCATGCCAGAGCCCGCCTCAGGTGATACCTACAGTAATTGTTAGTTCTTTTAAAGTGCTTGAGCCACATGGGCTACTGACTGTAGTCAATAGAATAGGAGGAATGCCTCTTATATTGTTTTTATTTGCAAGGGTAAATAAACTATAATTTATGTATTATTTAGTTAGAATACCACTTGGTTTATGATAATTTATCATTATGTTTTAAACAGGTTATAGAATTTCATTCATCTTCTAACGATCAAGTAAAAGCGTTAAAAATTCTGTTACATTTTGTACAATCTGATTCTAAACTATATTCAGAGTTTATTATACTTGATGGTTATAAACTATTAACAAAAGCTTTGATTTCATCAAAAATTCAACCTAGTTGTCCAATGCTAATGGTATATATATTTAATCCTATTTACAATATTATAATAGAAATGTAGTTAGTGCTAAATAATTATACTTACATTTTATTTGATGTGCAGGTCCTCCTGGAAGCAGGTTGTAATAAAAAGGGATCATTTGTTTATGTAAATGATGAATGGATTGTCAATATGTTTTATGAAGGAGTTTTGTTGAATACTTGTTTTATAAAAGATGTAATTTTGCCATGTTGGAAGATATGGACTGCCAATAATCAACAGATTATTCAGTATCTTTTTAAATTTTGTAAACATCTTTTGTCGTTGAACCATCCACATAGAAAATTTAATTTGAAACAAATTCAATCATCTGAATTATTAGAATCAATTTTATTGCAAATTAAGGTAGTTTTTTTTTACAAAACTAGTTTTATAATATATATTTTAAAATATTTGTACTATAATTTTTTTGTGCATAGTGTCAATTATTGTTAGAAGATTCAAATGAAACTGCATTAATAGGATGTGTGCAAAAAGATTTTGTTGATTTTGTACAAAGTATTTTTGATTTACGAACAAATAAGAGTTATATTACATTGATATTAGACTTCTTAATTGCTGTACATCCAAGTAAAAATTTGTACTTACCTCATTTAAAAGCATCAGTATATTTTGTTCTGTCTCCTCAATCAAGAATTTATGCCTCACCTGATCATCACATTCATGTATCGTCAGGTATTTGTTTAGTTTTTATACTAAAATATAATTATTTACCATTAACTCCAGATTGTACATTTATTGTTTTTAGAATCTGAAGAGTCTAATAGGAAATTTAATTTAAATGATTACTCAGAAACTGACTTTTCTGGTTCTATTGATACTCACAGGTTAAATACAGAATTATTAAAACTCCAGGTAAAATAATTCATCTATTATAATATCCTCTAGTATTCCTCAGTAAATCGTTCATAAAATGTTTAATATTTTTATTGTAGGTACGGCAAGAGTTGTTAAAAAATAATAAAATAAATTCATCAAGAGCTAGTGAAGAAACATCAGAAAGTAGTGACCATTTTGTTCCAGAAGAAACTGGCCAGGATTCTGGTATAGATGGTAGTGTGAATGATGTTGCCATTGCTATAAAAAATAATGAAGGAAATTTGTCTTTGGACTATGGTAATGCTTGTGAAGCAGAAGTGTACTTTGGAGCTCAAGTAAACCTATCATCTATAAATATTAAGTATTTAAATTTCTTATAATATTATTAACACATAATTATGTTTATTTCCAGAAAAAAATTAATGAAAAACAATTTAAATCTTCTGATTCTGAAAGTCACAGTGAGATGATTGAAGGCTTATTTTCTATACTAAGAGATGTTATCATTAATATTTCAAATTGTGTTCCCGGTAATGTTATTGATAAAATGTTTGACGCCGAGAAACTGGTTGTTTTACTCAATAATCCTAGTCCTTCAATTAAAATTATTATTTTAAAAGTAAGTTTAACTTTAGTTTTGTATTATATTCATTTAAAATTTTTAAATCTTGTTCCAGATAATAAGTGTGTTCTTACAACGATGTAGTTTATCGTATGCTAAGAAATTTGTCACTAAATTTAAAGGATTCTATCAAATGGCAAATATATTGGCATTACATCAAACTACTGTGAATTTAGTTGACACTTGCGCTTCAATGTTTACTGGTAGTTATTGGCTTCCTTTGGATCAACAACTGCATTGGGACCAATCTGTTGAAATGGGTTCTTTTAATTTTTTGGCGGTTCCATTATTACTCTCGCTGTTACCAAAATCTACATTTAATTTGACATTGTGTACAAACATAGTTAACTTCTTTCTAAAACTTGTAACCAAAGTAAGGGTTTCAGTATCAGTACAGTTAAATTTAAAACAAAACTATGGTTTCATGTGTGTTTCTAGGTTCCACAGTGTTTGCATACTATTTTAGAGTATGGTTTGGTTGAATGTCTATTGAAAACATTATCAGTAATAGCTAGTATTTACCCTACTTCTCAAAACCATACAGACTTAAATAAGCAAGATATACTTGTTGATGATATAAATTCATTATTAATAACATTGATTACTTCAGCTATTCATACACCTGGTATACAAAATCTTCAAGTGAGTTTCAATATTTCATCTAATTATTATTATCATTAATAAATTAAACTAAATTATTTTTCAGATTTTAAATGATTCTGTTTACCAGTGTCGTTATTTACAAAAAGCAGAAATACAAACATCAAGAGAGGGCGTCAAGTCTAACTTAACCTTAAGGGAAACTCAACGTTTTATTTTAGAATCTGGAATGGACACAATTCAAGACCTCATACAGACTCAACCACCTTTAGTTCCTGCTTTATCCCGGTTGAAAAAGAACCTGAGTTCTGGTATTTACTTATTAAATATTTAACCATTACAAGTTGATTTTGTTAAAGTATTTTTCTTTTTAGTGTTATCTTTGAACAACCCTAAAGAAACAAATAACGTAGCATCCATGTCGAACAGCGAATCAAGTCTATTTAGTATTGTATCTAATAGTAATCGTCAAAGATCTTTATCTAAAGCGGAATTAGTTGAAAGATACAAAAATATAATCATTCGATCTGTTGAGTTTATTTTTGCTTCAAGTAAGTCAAATAATGTTCATAAACATATATAAACAGGTTGTTTGTTTTTATTTTATAATTTATAAAAAATGTTGTATAGATGAGAAAACAAGTGATGAAGTTACTCCTGAAGTAGCTTTTGGATGCCATTTATTCACAATTCTCCTGTACAATCTTACTAGTATTACACAGAACACGAGAGAACAAAGACATCATCCATGGGTGTCTATTTACGGTGCTGCTCGTGATGTTATAAGGTTGGTACAAACATTTAGATTACATTTTAAATTGTATTTTAATTATAGAAACACTATATAATATGTTAATATGTGATATTCAAATAATTTAAAAACTCAGTGGCAACCTTTATTCTGTATACCAATTTTTGGGAGACATGAAGTTACCAGTTATATGTTTTGTATCTAATACTAGATTATCAACGGCTATCAACATTTTTAGATTTTTAACTTATTTTGTAACAGACATTGACAAAATGCATGATTTGTGGAGAACAGAAGTTTCTAACTATTGCATTAAGTCTTTCAATTCTTGTTTTCATACTTAAAAATTAATTTCAATTATTTCACCTAAGTTTCTCTATTTATATATTACAAATAAATCTTATTGTATAAGTATATAAATAATTTAAATTAAGTTCATATAATTTGTAAAATTATTATAAAATATAATCTAAAAAAACAACAATTTTTTTAGATTGCAAGGTGCCAATTTATTAGTATGGCTTTTAAGTCCACTTCAAACAACAAGGATACGTATTTTTGCTGTGAAATCATTATTAAATGAACCTAGATCTAAAGAATTGTTCAAAAACATAATATATATAAATCCTCAGGTATGTTATGTTTTTTGTTATTGTTGTATATTGTGTACACAGCGATTGCTGGTTAACAACAGAACTCTATTGTCAGTACTGATAATAATAATTCAACATCTCTTTTTATCCATTATTGTTTTAATATTAAATAAATAAATTAAAGATTTGAAAATAAAACAACACTAAGTCTTGTCTTTATAAAAAAATCAAATAACTATATAACTATTAAGTAACAATAAATTATCAATAAATAATACATATTTTATGACAAACGTAACATTAGGACAATGAATATAAAACTATTAAGTTACTATAATAAACTATGAATTAATGATACATTTATGACAGCATAACATTAAATATTTTTATAATAATTAGGACATCATCATATTCCTCAAGAGTACTTGATACCTGCTGATACCTGCTGTGTTGTCTCTGTGGTGTACCGAGTACTAATAATTAACACATTACATTAGATTAATTAATTATTCACTTTATTAGACATAGTTGTTTCAATACAACATTACAATACTCAGCAAGAGAGTATATCATAAAAACATAACCTTAAAACTAATTATCATGGAATACTACATACATTACAGTCCTCCCGACTTACATAAGAATTACATTTCATATAAAATTATTGAATATAATATAATATTAATTGTATAATAATAAAAAAAATAATATAAGTAATATTGTACATATTAATTATTAAATAATTTGAACATTATAATTAAATAATAATAATAATAAATTAACATTCAATAGTCTATAAATCTAAACGAACAGGAGGTTTAATAACCCTACGGCTTTTCCTCAATTCCACCCCCTCAACTTTATCCTCTGTTTCCAATTCTACTTCTTTTTCTGCCTCTTTAACACTTTCACTTATAACTATTTGTTCTTTAATATTACCCTTATTATTATCAGCATTTTGTAATTCTTCTAATAAATCTCCATTAATTTCTACTTCTGTTCCATTTTTATTCATACAATCAATTATTTGGTTTAAATGTCGCTTATAAATGTTACCCTTAATAATTTTAATTAAGTATGTAACAGGTGATAATTGTTGTATAATTTTTCCCTGTATCCACTTATTCCCTTCTCCATAATTCCTACACATAACCTCATCTCCAATTTCGTACGATTTTGTTCTACCACCCTTATAATTTTCCTTGGCTCTTTCTAAGCTTTTTGTATAATTATATTTTGCCTTGACTATTAACCTATCCAATGCTATATTCAACTGTCTACCAATGTGTAACTCTGCAGGACTCACCCCAGTTGAACAATGATTTGAACTATTGTATGCTAGAATAAATTTACTTATGTTGTCTTCTATATCTGAATTTTTTGCACACTTTTTAAGAAACATTTTAAAGGTTTTGACTGCATTTTCTGCAGCTCCATTAGTCGAAGGACTATATGGTGGAGTCTTAATATGTGTAACACCATTAATTTTTAAAAACTCTTCCATTTCATAAGAACATAAAGAAGGTCCGTTGTCAGTGACTAATTTTTTTGGAATTCCCCAAATAGAAAAATATTCCCTTAACACTTTGATAGTTGATACTGTAGTAATATTAAGTAAATGTTTAACATATAACCACTTTGAAAAAGCATCAATTATCACTATGAACATTTTACCATCTACAGGTCCCAGAAAATCTAAATGTATACGTTGTGATGGTCCTTCTGGCCAGGGCCAACTATGTAATACACTTTTAGGTGGATTATTACTATTAGCTAAACAAGCAACACAACTTTTTGTGATGTTCTGTATGTCATAATCAATACCAGGCCACCAGATATATGACCTAGCCACAGACTTCATCTTAACCGTGCCCATATGCGTATGATGTAACTCATTTAATAATTCCTTTTGGAATTTACCAGGTACTACTATTCTATGTCCCCATAACAAACACCATACTTCAATGGTTAATTCATTTTTTCGATTAAAATAAGGCTTTAATTCATCCTTTACTTTTTTGATCTTATCTGGCCATTTATTAGATAATACCCTAAAATAAACTTCACGTAACACTTTATCTTCCTTAATTTCTGTACAAATATCTAAATCAGTAATTGATTTTATATTTGTCATTATTAAATTAATAAAAAAATTATCACTCTCAGCATCATTAATGTTATCCGAATCTTTGATAGGTAATCTAGATAAGGCATCAGCATTACCATTATTCACCCCATTAATAAATTCAATTTTATATGAGTACCCTGATAAAAACACTGCATATCTCTGAAGCCTATGTGCAGCCATAACTGGTATCCCTTTATTTTCTCCAAAAATACTCACTAACGGTTTATGATCAGTTCTTAAAATGAATTGTCGCCCAAAAACATATTGGTGGAAATACCTAACAGCAAAAACTATAGCCAAAGCTTCTTTATCGATTTGTGCATACTTCTTTTCACAATCTGTTAATGTACGAGACGCAAAGGCAATAGGTTTTTCCGATCCATCAGGTAATCTATGCGACAAAACCGCACCAATGCCAATTGGGCTAGCGTCGCTTGCAACTATTAACTCCCAACTACTATTATAATGTACAAGTATATTCTCAGATACTATTGATTCTTTGATTTTCTTGAAAGCTAATTTTTGTTCCACCCCCCAATGGAATTTAACATTATTTTTTAGTAATGCATACAAAGCACCTGCTTTAAAAGACATATTTTTAATAAATTTGCCATAATAATTTACTAATCCCAAAAAAGCTTTAACTTCCTGAACGTTTTTAGGGATTGGGGCTTCTGTAATAGCTTTGATTCTCTCTTTAGGTATGTGCAGTCCTTCCTTATCAATATGATAACCAAGAAATGTAACATTATCACTGAAAAACTTACATTTACCTTTTTTAAGAGTTAAGCCAGCATCATTCAACTTTTTCAAAACACTATCAAGTCTATTATTTACTTCTGTGTAATCTTTACCTGATACTACTACATCATCATAAAAACAAACTGTACCTGGTATATTACAAAGTAACTTTTCCATTTCCCTTTGCAGCATACCCGGTGCAGATGAAATTCCATATGGTAATCTTTTGAACATGTATAACCCTTTATGAGTAGAAATTGTGGTTAACTTTTGACTTTCTTCGTCAAGTAACAACTGTTGATATGCTTGGCATAAATCTAATGTACAAAATACAATTGCTCCCTGGAATGCACTTATTAAGTCTACTACTCTAGGTATCGGATATCTATCGACTTCCAGATATTTATTTAAAGTAACCTTATAATCCCCACACAACCTTATAGATTTATCAGGTTTAACCACTGGAACTATAGGAGTAGCCCAATCACTTGATTCCACAGGAACTAACAGCTCTGCTTTAATTAGTCTTTCCAATTCTTTACTCACACTATCCTTAAGAGAAAAAGGTATAACTCTAGGTTTACAAAACACAGGAATAGTGTTTTCTTTTAAATACAATTTAAAAGTTTTATGTTTAAAACATCCTAATTCCTCATTAAAAACAGAAGGATACTTTTGTATAATATCTTGTTGAGATAAGGAATGAAAATTTAATTTTAATGGTAATATCTCTAACTCGATCAACCAATCTCTGCCAATAATCGGTGGTCCTCCATCCATTACAATATACAAACTTAATGACTTCCACTGATTTTTGTACTTAACCTTGACCTTTAAAATTCCTATTGGTATAATTATTGAACCATTATATGCTTTTAAATTAACATCAGTTCTCTCCAAATCCTCCACACAACCCAATTTAAATTTATCAAAATCTTTCACAGACATAACCGATACCGCTGAACCCGTATCTACTTGAAACTCTATGGTTACATTATCTACTAATAGTTTAAGACAAAAAGGTTGCACAAAACTTACATTTCTAGTTTCTAAATTAAACAAACTATTCAAATTCAAATCTACATTATCAAGGTCAACATTATTAACATTTTTTTCTTTATTCTTACAGACATTCTTTAAATGACCGACCTTGTTACAAATTGAACACTTATAACTAATATACTTACATGATGGTTTAGTATGTCCACTCTTCCCACAGCAATAGCATACCCAATTTCTTTTTGTACCTTTCATGTTTGATTCTCCACCAGTTTTGCCACTATTATTCGATGATGATTGCTTGACTTTAGTCAGGAACTTGGTATTTTTCTTCTTTGAAGCTGTATGGTAGTTTACTGCTTCATGATGTTCCATCTTTGAAATGTCATTGTTAGCACTCTCCATAGCCAAACTCAGTTCAATGCATTTTTTGAAAGTTAAAGAGTCTTCGGATAATAGTCTTTTCTTTATATTACTATCTCTGATTCCCCAAATAACTTGGTCTCTCAATGCATCATCCAACACAGTTCCAAATTCACAATGTTCAGACATTTTTTTAAGTCCCGTAATAAACTGAATAATGGTTTCATTTGCAGCCTGTCTGCGTTCTTTAAACTTGTACCTTTCAGTAATTAAATTCGGTTTCGGATTTATGTAATCTGTAAGCAACTTTTTGAGATCATCATATTTCTTTTCAATGGGTTTACTAGGTGTACATAAATCTCTCAGTAATGCATACCCATCGTTACCCAACAATGTTAAGAATAATAATTGTTTTTTATGCAAATTAATTTCATTAAGCATCACATACAATTCAAATCTCTCAATCCAAGAATTAAAATCATCTTCTTTGAGCTTAAATTCTGTCAATTGACCCATTTGTTGCCCTGTGCAAACACGTGGACTGACCTGATTCGAAGCGTTTCCGTCCATTATAAAGTAATTAACACTACACGGAAATACGGAATTACTTACATACGTACTCGAATTATCTTCGTCGCCAATGTGGTGTACCGAGTACTAATAATTAACACATTACATTAGATTAATTAATTATTCACTTTATTAGACATAGTTGTTTCAATACAACATTACAATACTCAGCAAGAGAGTATATCATAAAAACATAACCTTAAAACTAATTATCATGGAATACTACATACATTACAGTCTCCGTCTTACAAGTGCGTAACATAGCAAACTCTACGCTCAGCCGAACATGTGCAGCTCCGTTAATTTAAAAATTATAGTGAATTTTGACCTCTTATAAAATCTAAAGGTAAGTCTTACCTTTAGATTTTATCTAGATTTTTATATTTCAATCTTACCTGGTAAAATTATTATCTAGGCAACCTCATGGGCTTTTTGTTCTATTTTAATTTTAAGTGAGCTATGAGTATTTTAAGATGTACAAACAATTAACAATTTTAAAATAATCATAACTTGCTTTAAAATTAAATTATAATAAAAAGCCTATGAGGTTGTCTAAATATTAATCTTACATTAAGATTTTATGAGAGGTCAATTCATTCTAATTTTTAAACTAATGGAGCTACACGTGTTCTGCTGAGCGTAACATTTTTTATAGATATAAGACGGAGACAACACATGCAGGTATCACTTCCTTTTAAGGGCTATTTGTTGCAAAATAAAATGACTTCAGAATAAACTATAAAGATTAATAAGACAAATATAGGTACTATTCAGCTATTTTTATGCCAATAATAAAAAAAAGCAAATGCATACGTTATCTGCCCACCTCATACTTCAAATACATTTTTAATTTGAATAAAATAATGACATTTAAATTAGTAATTAATTTAAATTATTTTAAACATAATATTTATATTATATATATATGTATTATTATATCATATTAACAGTGTTATTGATGATTTCATATTATACAAATTTGAAATTAATAATAGTTTCAAAAAATGTAAATGTATTTTAATTTACATTTTTAGATTGAACAGAGGTTTTATATTTATTTGTATTCATTGATGAGTGCTGATTTAACAGTACCTCTTACTGAAGAGGAAATGTGCACATGTGAAGCATTGAAGGAACACCTGATTGAATTAGAATTATTAACTGCTGACAGTAATGGAATTGTCTATGAAAATGAATGGATGAACCAGATAGACCAAGTTTTAGGACAAATGAATGTAGAATTAAATGGAATGGATATTAGTCAAAATGATAATATTTTAAAGTATGTATATATTGTATTTTTAAATTATTTCTTGAAAACACTAAGTTTTACGTAACTCTTGTTGTAAAATGTCAGGTCATCAAACAATGTTAAATGATTCAATTTAAATGGATCGACTGCTTTGGTGCTGTTATAAGATATAACTTAATTCAAGATTTACTTTAGACCAACAAAAATGACAAATTTATCATAATTTTAAAATTTGTAATATTTAAAAATGTTGTTATATTTTTACAGAAGTGTTTGTAAATGGGACAACACAATAAAGTTGATTTGTAACTCTGCCATATCAATTACAACAATTGTGTCAGATGAACAAAATTCCCATAGGAAACTTGTACTAGAAAAAACCAAACATAATTATAGAAATACTATACAAGCCACAATACGATGGAAATCTATTATCAATCAAATGTCCCACGAAAAGGCGCCATGGTATTTTCCAGAGTCATATCCAACGTAAACAGTATATCTTGTAAACAATATTCTGACATGATTTTTCTAAAGTTTATGTTCATATAACATATATTTTTAGATCATGGGAACTTAATCCAACAGAAGGACCTAGTAGAGTAAGAATTCGCCTTCAAAGGTGCCATTTAAACATTTTAAAAAGATTCTTTAAACCTGAATATTCCCAAAAAGCTGGTTAGTATTGTATATCCATTTGTTATTGAATTTGAATTATTGTTAAAACTTAAAATTTTTTTAAAGAAAAAAATAATATCAAAGGACCTCTAGACTATTTAATATCAGATGATATGGAAGTTCCTGTTTCTTCTGCTGTCGTTGAGAGTTTATTGTCTCAAGAAAAAATATCTTACATGTGCACCGCAAAATTAGTACACCCATGGCAAAAAATTAAATGCGAAGTTCTAATCAGTGAAAATGCAATTTACATTGTTCCTACTGAAAACATATCAAATGTAACATTTTACAAAATTAATTAAACACACAGACATTTATTTTTTGTTTATATTATTACAGTCTCTACAAAATGATTATTCACATGTCCTTAAATTCGATGAAGTAAAAGAAATACATAACCGCAGATATTCACTTAAAGAAAAAGCTGTAGAAATATTTCTTACTAATGGGAAAACGTTTTTAATTGCTTTTCATTCTCAAAAGGTACCATATTATTTTTATTTTTGATGTATTTCATCATATAAGATAGTCATTTGTTCTCAGGAAAGAGATGAATTTGGAAGTTATTTATTGAATTTTCCATTGCCAAATCGTATTACTAATGAAATACTGAGTGAAACAGTTGATTTATGGAGGACACGTCAAATTACCAACATGGAATATTTATCAATTCTGAATAAAATGGCTGCACGTTCTTATAATGATTTAATGCAATATCCTGTTATGCCATTTGTTTTAGCTAGTTATAATACTACGGAATTAGATTTGAATCAGTTATCCACGTACAGGTAAATTATAAAATACTTAAAATTATGTAGATACTTTTGTAAATATTAAAAGACTAATTATACATTCATCATAAATAATTTAAACCATACAATATATATATTTTTTAATACTAGGGATTTGAGACGACCTATGGCAATTCAGAATAAAAAGAAAGAAGCTCATTATATTCAACATTACAATGTAATATTTTTGATTCTTATCCATGATTTTTGTTTATATGTAATTTATTTCATTTTAGTATTTGAAAGAAGATATCCATCACTTTGGAACTGATCCACATCACTATAGTTCACATTACAGTAATTCTGGTACAATACTGCATTTCTTGATCAGAGTCCCTCCATACACACAAATGTTTATTAAATATCAAGTAATACAGTTAAATGTTCTCAATAAAACTAGTTGATCTTAAAATTTTTTTTTGCTACAGGATAATAACTTTGATGTACCAGATCGATCATTTCATTCAATGGAAATTACCTGGCGTTTGTCGTCTGATGAATCAACTACTGACTTGAAGGAGCTTGTACCAGAGTTTTACTACTTACCTGAAATGTTTATGAACTTTGAGCAATTAAATTTTGGAGTTAAACAATCCGGAGAAATTGTTGATTCTGTTAAATTACCAACATGGGCTCAAAACAATCCAAGATTATTTGTACTTATTCAAAGGTAAATTAAATAAAATAAAATATTTATTTATACAACAATTTGATTTAATATTATTGAGATACTATTTAATGTTTAAAGGCAACTTCTAGAATCTGAAATAGTTAGTGAAAATTTACCACATTGGATAGACTTAATATTTGGTTACAAACAGACTGGTAAAGCGGCAATTGATGCAATCAATGTGTTTCACCCAGCCACTTATTATGGATCACATATAGAAGAGACAGAAGACCCAGTTGCGAGATCTGCTTTTAAAACTATGGTGAGCACTTATGGACAAACTCCAAGACAGTTATTTCGCTTTCCACACCCTATGACAGTTGATGATTACTCTCCCAAAAATGTGACAAAAAACCCTAACTGTCGAAATGTTATTACAGGTAAAATGTTTCTTAGACTCTTTGATCATGTTGATTTTCCATTTGTTTTATTTCATATGACTTTTATAGGCTTAAAAAATTTAAAATGGGGAAATTATGTCGGATCACCAGAGGAAAATGTCCCCATGTATATTTGGAAACGAAAACACAAGACTCTGGTTACTAACTTTGTGCCCTTACTTACCAATGATGTATTTGGACTATCAAACAACTCTGCTTTACTCTTAACATATTCAAAAGTAATTATAATAACCATTGTTAAGTTCATGTTTATTTGAAAAACTGTTTATTTTTTAATTTAATATTTACTTATTATCTTTTAGGAAAAATCATTAACATTACTAAATGAAGGAGTTACTGTAATGGCTGCAGCAATACTTACTTGGAGTGAATTTGACAGTGTGGTTAGAATTAAACAGCGCAAGGAAGCTCCCTCTAAACCAGCTTTCAAATTTTTTTCTACAGACAACATCAGTACTATAGTCACAGCACCACACTGCCCTTATGTTTGGATTGGTTTTGAATCTGGAATCATACATGTATACAAGTAAGAAAATACTTGATTAAACTGTTTGATTTTTGTAGAGTTTGTTATAAAATAGTTTATTAATAGTGGTGGTTCTAGTATACCTACGTACGATCAGGGTGGGTGGCAGCTGCCTGTACCAACATTTTTGGTGACCCTTATTGAAAAATTTAAAAATATGCCCACATAATATTATTAAGTATTTGTGGCAATAAACATAAATATTTTATTATGAAAATATGGGGAGCGAAGGAATTTAATTTTTCATTAAGAACTATTTATAATTGTTCTGTTGCATGTATGAAACTTTAGTCCTATACTCTATTCAAGTTAAGTAACAAAGTTGGCGGCTGACTTGTGCTTAAGAACTTGTATTACATGGCAGGTATCTAGAATATAGATAGTTGACTCGGTGGGGTTACAAAAGTTGTTGCCTGACTACCGCTAACTATGTTTCATAACAGAGTATAGAACCGAGCCTGCTTATTATAAGTGGCAACGTAACTTATCTAAAAATGAAATATTGTTTAACTTAAAAATTGTATCTTAATGTGTAATCTATTTCAGATTTTATTTTGACATAATTGTTGGTAATGTTGAGATATTTAAAGAACCGACTGTTCTTGTTGGCCATCGAGCAAAAATATCATGTATAGCGTTGAGTCCAGCATTTAGTATTGCTGTTAGTTGTGATAACCAAGGAACTGCAATTATTTGGGATCTAAATGATATTGCATATGTTAGATCACTGGAGCCCATGACGTCCCCAGTAATAAAATATTAAAAATGTTGTTTTATAATTTAAATCAACACTATTATTTTGTTTAGATAAATTTAGTTTCCATCAATGAAATTCTTGGTGATATTGTTACAATTGCCTATAACCATAACAGTGGAAAATCAATTATGACACTTCAAACTATAAATGCCTCATATATTGGCAGTATTGAAAGTGATAAAAAAATTACAGCAGTATGCTTTTCCAATGCTCCCGAAGGAATATCGGTTAACATTATCGCAACAGGATTAGAAGATGGGAGTGTTAAGTAATTACATCTGAAATAAGTAAATTTTACGTGTGGTTTAATATGTGTTTATCCCTAATCAGATTATGGAGCACATGGGATTTGTCTTTTGTTAACGAAATACCAATTATTCATTTTGATGGAGCAGTCATAGCGTAAGTTGTGTAAATGAACCTTTTAAGTTTCTATTGTTTAATTTGAATTTTGGTGAACTTGTAGTATTATCTATTCGAGTGATTCTCAACATTTATACATATCAACAGAAGATGGAACAGTAACGATTTGGGAGTCTGCTGGCGCTAAGCGAATTAGTAAAACGCCCAAATTTTTAAATCTTAGCATGCAATAAAACAAGATGGGTTCAGGTATTGTGGTCAGAGATTCTTCAACATAGTATTATAATAAGACTGGTGCACCTACAAATAAGTATAATATAATGAATATTTTACAAGCGAAGAGATTAAGAGATAGTTTAAAGTTTACGTATTGATATTTGATTTTTTAAAAGATTTTCCTATTTGATTTTATTGTAAATACATAATTGAATTATAGATTTATATTTATGTTAAAAATAATTTATTAGTAAATATTTATTTTTTTTTTTACTTTTGAATAATATTTATAAGGTTTTGTAGATTTTTATGTTGGTAGGGGGAGGAACACGTGTGTGTTTTGTTTGGCAGAATTTTTGATTGGGCACCCGTAGGTATCTGCCATGCACGGGTGGGGCATGGTGGCATTTGTTCTCCGGACACCGTGACTTGTCCGAAGAAAAATGCTGCCCGTGACCAAGGTATCGAGCCAGTGTCAGCAGTGTCTCAGCCGATAACTTAGACCGCTCGGCCACTCTGTCCCCCTACATTATTATTTATATTTTAAGAGTATTTTATATATTCCGTTGATTTTTGGTTCAAGTTTCAAAGTGTATAAATCTGAATCGTTTATTTACATACTTATACATGAGAAATCGGGTATAATCATAGAACAGTAGTATAATGATAGAAATTATCTTGTGGCCCTGCAAACAAACCATTCATAAGTGTGTGTATTTTAGTTTCTTTTCAGGATATACGTGTACAAATTTGTGCTACAGTAATATTATAACTGACACGTATAAATGTAGTTAAAATTGTTTTTGTTAATTGTATCTAAACATTAGAATTATTATTGTGAATATTTCTAGTTTTAAATTAGACCCTATTTATTTAAGTTATCTTATTTTAAAATATATACATTTTTAAGGGTGGATTTTATTATTATATAATATATATATTATAGTTATATTCCATATTAAAATTTTTTATTTGTGTTTTATACTTAATTTTAATTAAAATTTATGTTATTACTTATTATATAATATTAACAGAGAAACAATTTAATAATGTTTTAAAGTATTATTATTGAAAAATATATTTAAATTATTTATACTTATTTTTTCTTCAGTTTTTCTTCATTAATATTGGTTGTAGATATATGTTTTGAGTGATTTTTATTACTTATTATGAGTGGAAACAGTTCTGTTTAAAAAAAAAAATAATAATATATTCTTCTATGATACTGTGGACGTTTAACTCCAAGCTTAAAGATTTAGGTGGCTCATTTAAATTCATAAATATTAAAATATAATATATTATACAGTTATCTTCTCAATTGCAAATTTTCCTTCTTATGACAGTAAAACGATAAATGGGCCATCAGTAACCTACATTGATTAAATGTGCACATACGTATAATATATCTTATGGCTTATGGTATGACATATCACGTATGTGATAATGCAATAAGTAATTTCTGTATAATAAAAAAAAAACACTTCATCATAAAAATTATAAATACATTTTATTTTACTATTTATTGACAACTACTAAAATTAAACATTAAATATATTATTATAATATGGAGAAGCACAAACTTAAAAAATATTACGATAGGTACTAAAAATGATTTAGATAAATCTGATTCCACCGTCTATTCTAATAACTTCTCCATTTAGAAATGGATTATCGACAATGCTTACAACAAGATTTGCAAACTCTTCAGGTTGCCCTAATCTTTTGGGGAATGGTGTCATATCTGCAAAATAGTTTTTAACTTTGTCTGGTAAATGATTTATTAAAGGAGTGTCGAATAATCCTGGAGCTATTGAACAATGTCTAATGCCTTGAGATGCCATATCCCTTGCGAGAGGTAATGTCATCGCAGCAATAGCTCCTTTGCTGGCTGCAAAAGCAACTTGGCCCATTTGCCCATCATAAGCAGAATATCCTGACGTATTGATCACAACTCCTCGTTGACCATTTTTGTCAATTTCGTTATTTCCCATCAGAGCGGCACCTAATCGGATAACATTGAAACTACCTACAGTATTTACCATAAGTACATCGGTAAATTCTTCTAAGCTGTGGGCACTGCTTTTGTTGAAATTGAATACTTTACGTGCAATACTTATACCAGCACAATTCACGATTAAGTTTAATTTTCCATGAAGTTGTTTACACGTGTCAATAGCATTCTGAACATCAGTTTCAGATCGTACATCAGTAGGAACAAAATTAGTGTTGGGACCAATTGTTTCAGCAACACTTTTTCCTTCTGATGACTGTAAGTCACACATTATTACTTTGTATCCATCTTTCACAAGCCGTTCAACGGTGGCTTTTCCTAATCCGGAAGCGGCTCCTGTGACTAAACTTACAAGAGCCTTAGACATGTTAAATTTTATACTATTCTGAAAAAAAAAAATTGTTGATTAAAATATTTATATGGACATAATAATAATATTTTATTCAAATGGATTCAAATATAGATAGTATACTATATAAATAAAAACGTGCCTACACCCAGTGTTACAGATTAATTATATACATAATAGATTCAGATTATAGGTACATTATAACAAATAAATAATATAGAATACGAATATATACCTTTATAAAAACAAAGTAAACATACAACTAATTAGTAATAAGCTTAAAATTAACTCTGTTGGTATAGAGCACCACATTGCTTATTTAAAATTTTGAATAGGAGCGTGGAGTAAAAGTTGGCGTTGGTGTTCTTGTTGCATCATTGAGACAACACTCTCGGAAAGGGGGGGTTAGTGAGATAGTTTGTGCAGTAATATGGTATATAAAAAATTTGGGTTTTTAAATTCCGATGAAAGGTGTTAGAACTAAATCCTTAAACTTTTAGAGCTTCTCTAATATGTTGATTAAAATTATATGGAAAGATAACAAACCAGGATTTTTGATACAAGAACCTGATTCGAGTTGATTATAGAATATGCAAATGTTATAGGTGTTTATGACCTATAGAAACTTATTGAGTAGCATTTAAAAATGTTTACACTCATGCCCCATTTTTGACACCAATCAAATAAAATATTCAATTAATTTTGTAAAATATAACAGTCATCAATTGAGGAAACACAATTATATATTTTTGAGTTATTCACAAATAACAGAAATTGACTATTTAAGAGGGCTGAGGAGGTATCATTAGTCATTACTACATATAACTATATTAGGAATAAAAGTTAAGATAAATGACCTCCTTTAGGAGTGCCAAATGTAACTAGCGTTGTGGTAGAAGAGAAACATTGCGCTCCAGTTAATTGAAATCTATTAGTTAGTTAAATAGGACTTAAGGGGATGTTACAGTGACATTTGTTGTCTTTGTCTTACAATTGTGTAACATAGCAAATTTTACACTCCGAAGATCATATTTAGCTACATTAGCTTAAAAATTAAGTGAATTGACCTCATTTAAAGGTAATATTATTATCTAGACAATGACATAGGCTTTTGGTTTAATTTTAATTTTATAGCGAGTTATGAGTATTTGAAGATTTAAGACTAGCTTTTAAATTAAAATGTAATAAAAAGCCTATTCTTGCCTAGATAGTAATCTTACTTTTTATTATATAAGAGGTCAATTCACTCTAATTTTTAAACTAACGGAGCTAAGCGTGATCTTCTGATCATAAAATTTGGTATGTCATGATGGAAATAATAAATATCACTGTAACGTCCCCTTAAACCAGGGGTCGGAAATTAAATTATATGACGGTCCAGATAATTTGCAACAAAAATTGTCAAGGGCCAGAAAAAGAAATGTACCTAGTTAATATACCTAATATGTTTATTTTTGTGATAAAAATACAGTTTAAGCTATATAAAGCAAATTATTCAATATAGGTAATATAATTTTGACCAGTTTTTTTTAAATTTGATACTCTTGGAGAACAACTAATGCGCAGTGTTTTCAAGGTGGAGATCAGTTAAATTTGAAAGATAATTAGGTATTGTTTAAAAACTTCATTTTGGAGAAAGGAGCTTCCCATATGTATACGTGGAGCCAGAATACATCCAAATACAGCATAAAAATAAATCAAATATCTACATCAAGTATGTGGTGGACAGCATTAAAAAAAAATATTCTTGGCAGTCCAGTTGTTTCCCTTCACGACCCCTGCCTTAAGCCATGATAGTAATGGGTCGCCAAAGCCTACCCTCTAAAGTGCAATAAACAGTACTTCATAATTCATAAATTATGATCAACCCGGTCGACATGATTATTCTTATTAAGATCAAAAATGTATAGAGGATCAGACAGTGTAAACGTATAGTGTCACTAAAAAATCGGGTTCTTGGGACTGAAATAAAAGATATGTCAGAATCCGATACAAATTTGAATAGAAACTTATTGACACGTTCAAGAACTTTAGATTCATTAATTTTGTCTGGGCATGTGTGTGAGTGTGTAGCTATTGAAACAACTAACTAATTGATATTAGAAAGTAACGTAAAACACCTATAAAAATCGTTGTTTTAATTTAAAACTGGACAAGTTATACATTTGGGTTTTCGGTAAATTCGACCTAAATCACTAACATCAAACATTAAAATGTTTAAATTGGTACTCACATTTTGTGCGGGAAAAACAACTGTGGCAAACAAAAAACATTTGAGCAGGCGTATGGTACGGGAATATAATAAAACAAATTTTAATTTTCAGTTATTGGCAATCACTATAACCGAGAACTCACTACGAATTACTATTATAAAAATAGTACTATTCCTAATTCGCTATTACATAGAAATATATCGAACGCACGTGACCACCAAGGTTTTTAGATTATAATCTAAAATTCTAAAAACTGCGTGAGTGCGTGACCAGTGACCACCACTGACGGCCACCCAATGCCACAGTTTCTATACCACACTATAGATAAGGAACTCCTATACAATTTACATTGAAACAAGTGAAGCTCAGCTGTGGACGGCCGCCATTTTGTCGGTGGGCAAAACATTTCATTTTTTAATACAAAATGTATTAGGAATAATATTTTTTTTAATGGTCAAATAAAATAGTAAATGTAAAAAGACTTGTATAAAATATTTTTTTTTTTTTTAAACAACATGATTAGAAATAATAAAATAAGATACAAAATAAATCATAATATCATCTTATTTGACATATGAAATACCATTCAATTGCCAACCGACCTTGAAGCTTCAATTCATGGTGATTGGCGGGAGTTCGCTATCTAGTACTATTTAGAAATCTGTGCCCAGTGCATAGAGTAATATTACCACAGAATAGATGAAATTTCATCTACTCTATGGCCCAGTGACATTTCTTATCTACGAATCTATGATCGCCGCCACGGTCTTAGAAGATATCTTCTAAGACCGTGATCGCCGCACTGGGAAACCATGTGGGAAACGATAAAAAAAGAATTAAATTCGATGAATTTTTTGACTGGATTTAGGTTGGTAACGTGTGCCCGTCTTCCGTCGTTATCGGCACACTGCGCGTGTTCTCGACGAATCCGCGGTCGCAGACGCTCGGAAAATATTTTCTGTATTCACGGAAAACATTATTCGTAAATCGTAATTCGTATTCGCTTTTGAGTTTTGTGGACGGCTGTTCGTGGTTCGTCGTTTACTCGTTCCTTCGTCTTCCCTCTGCGCCTGGCCGTCTATTGTTATTATTTATTATTACTATTACTATTATTATTTTCTTTTATTATTATTACATTTGATTTTCATTTTACAATATTAGTTATTACATCGAATACGAACACCTGCATCGCCATTTCTCAGTTGTCACTTTCTCCGCCGTTTATTGAAACGGTTTCGTGTTTTATACTTTTGCGTTTTTTTTATTCGTTGTGCTCCTTATTGTTAGTTTTTAATCCGTTCGCCGTTTGTTACAACACCGCCGCCACCCAGATATGTCTTTTACGCGGTTTATCCCACATCTAACATAGAAAATATGTGATCCGGTCTCGGGATAACGGTCGTCCCCGTCTGAGTGGACCGGTGTCTCCCCGTTTTCGGCCTTTGTCGTCGAAACGGACACCGGCCCGACCACCGCCGCCGCCGTCGGTTTCCATCTTGGTGCACGCGAGCACGCATTTGCGCCCTCTGAGTGTGCCTGATTAAAAACTTGATTGGACAGCTTTCATCGCCACACGTCCACCTTCCGACGTCACAACTTCCGTCCAGTCGTCTTCTACGGCACGTCTGTTGCGTTCAACGATAGGTACACCGTCGACACTCACCGGCGTTGTCGGCACGGTCTTCTCCACCCAAAGAAGAAAGCTTCAAAACCTATTGAAGCTTTCGAATCGGCATTCATGGAACTATGAACCTGGATTCATTGTCATATACGTTATCGCAAATCAGCTATATCGTTGCTAATTTGTCGAAAAAAAATTACAAGTCGAGCGTTCAAGAATTAGTGGACGTAAGTAGTAGATGTTCAGTCTTATCGTGATTATTGTTACTTATTTATTTTATGTGCATTGCTAGTTGTATTGCATAGTTAATCTACGAGTACCTGTTTTGTTAGTACTACCTATATAAATTATATTTAAATTTTTCCTCGTTCTCGATAGCTATTTGGCTTCAAACATTGTTACTAAACTCCCTAGGTAGTCAGTCGGTCAATGAAATTAAAATGAATAATATAGTCATGTTTTGTCTCCAGTTATTTTACCGATGTACATATATTTTTAAATTATCAACATTTATAACAGTCTATTTCTACGTTTATATGATGGTGTTAAAACGGTTTAAAACTAAACCGTTTTGAAAGTTAAAACCCTCACGCCATGTACTTTAAGAACTTAAAACCGTTTTATTTGCTTAAACTTGTACCTATATGTACATTTGATAAACCAGTTTATGCAAATAAAATGGTTTTAACTTTCAAAACAGTTTAGTTTTAAACCATTTTAATGCCATCATATAAACGTAGTATATGTGGAATATAACCTTATTAGTGTAATTGCTTTAATGATAATCAATTATTACATATTTTTACTGAATGACTAGTTGACTTAATCTCCAACCTAACTTAATCAGTTTAATCCATTGTTTTATTGGTCAATTTTCTTTAGTTACGTATTGAGTATGAGTGGGAGTGGAGAATCAGGAAATTAGCTTACTTTTATAAAATATAATAAATTTATTGGAATAGGTTTCAAAAATATTAAAGATTATTGTGCAAGTTATTATAACTTAAACAATTACCTACCTACACAAGTCAAGTATTTTAACAATTTCACTGCTACATTATTTATTCACTGCAACCTGTATAATTTGCTATGTAAAAGAAATATAATTTTTTTTTAAATTTAAATTTTGAGATCAAGGTAGGTGTATGATCCAATTATTTAAGTTTAAAATATTGTGAATCAAGGTTTCCTAAAGGTATACGTTTAGTGGCAAATGATAATATTAAAAAATATAGGGAAGTAATAATACGTCTGGAGCAGTGAATGGTGTCAATTTTTGGACGTGATAGTACTTCTTGGAGCAGTGAATGGGTTAATAGTTAGGTACTAGTTAGTACCTATTTACTATATCAAGATCTAATTGAGATTTGAATGTAGGTACTTGATAAGCATTTAAAAATTACTATAGACAGTAGGTTTTATGGAAGAATCATAAAGATAGACCTAAGTAGAAAATTGTGTTTTATTGTAACTTAGGTACCTTTTTTTAAATAATAAAAAACTAACAAACCTTGTTTTGACTGCTTATTTCATTTGCATGTTATTAAATATTGTACCTATTAAAAATAAGTAAACATAGTGTGAATAAAGCTTTTATATATTTTTTCAATGAAAAGTGGTATATACATTTGTGATTGAATCACTTTTTTCAGACATAAATACAATAAAAAATTTTGTTTTCATATATTAACAAACATTTAAAGAATGCATATAAACCTCAATATAAATTATAAACCAAATCATGCATGTTATTGTTATATGAACAACATGTTTGTTAGAATGTAGGATGTGTTGACAATTTTGAAATGGAATTTTATTTTTTAGGTATCTTAGTTAGCATGTCGCTGGAGTTTATATTTATATAATAAGTATATAGCAGGGGTGGCCAAATCACGGCTCGCGAGCCGCATGCGGCTCTCGTCACAGTCGTATGCGGCTCGCGGTCTTATTTACAAAAACCAAAATATTTTAATTTTTTTGTATACATTTATAAAAAAAATGTTTTTATTGTATTTATTTAAGGTTATAGTATTATACTGTATAGAATATAGATTAAATCAAACAAAAAAAAAATTAATATGAATAATAAATTAAAAAATTAAACATTAAGCTAATTTTGTTTGCGTGGTACTTTTTTCGTGTCTACTTTTTTAGTAAGCTTCTTAAGATCTGGTTGAATTGATGTAAGAGCAGTTCTTAGTATTTCTGTAAGATGATCGTCAGTCAAATTTGAACGATATTTTGACTTCATTATTTTCATTGTTGAATAAAGTGATTCACATGAATACGTCTTTCCAAAAATATCTAGGACCATACCCAATTTAATCTTGTAAGAATATAATAAATTGGACTTAAAAAAAAATTATTAGTTTAGATAGTAGGTCCCACCTCTATGATCATAATTTTCCACTCGATATGAAATACTAAATCACACAAATTATAGGTACTAGTTATAATTACAATTACACAAATAATTGCTAATAATTGTGAATTGTTCAATTATAATTGATAGTCGGCTACTATAAGTATTTCCAAAGCCAATATACCAACTTATCACTGTTAGTCAATTCGTGAAAAATCAGATAGATTTAAATGCAGTTTTTTTCAAAGTATAAAGTATGAAAATTCTGATTGAATAGTATAATATTTGATTTTTTTTTTAAAAATTCAAAAATGAACAAAAAATTTTTTTAGGCAAAAAAGTTTTTTTGATTTCCAAGATAGGTAGCTGTTTTTTTTATCGTAATTTTTTTTAAACAGTTCAAAAAAAAAATATTAATATTTAATGTAAATTGCCCAAGTTAGAGCTAATAGTTTTGCTACCTATGTATGCAGCATTAGCAAAATAGTTAACTAATTTCATTATTCTCTGTTCAGTAAATGATAAGATACAGCTATTGTTATTTGATTATTTCTATTAAAATCAAAAATTAGGTATGTATAAGTTTTATCAGATTTAAATAGATATTTTATTATTAAAATGATATAACAATTATTTTTTTGGAATTATTATGAATTTTGACGTACAAAATATCAGTTATTAAAAATTAAAGTTTTTAATCTTATTACTGAAAACTTTCACTAATAATTAGACAAGATTGTCATAAAAAATACCAGCGGTCCAATTTCTGATTAAAACATGCGAATCGTATTTTGCTAGGATAGTATATACCTATATGTCCATAATGACAATTACTACAGCTAAGAACCGGACACAATTTTATTGATAGATCGAGAAACTTGTACATCACGTATTGGACCGTTAAAAGATTTTTAAAGATTAATTCATTATTTTATATAAGATAATTAAGCTTTTAAAATTACCATGGCAGTATCTGATATTTGAATCTAGATTAAAAATAGTACCTATCCATTATAATTTACATTTAACAGCCATTAAGGTTACTCATCGGTGGTGAAATGTTTGTTTTACCTACTAAACTTAATTAGAAGTATAAATGCATAGCTGTATAAAAAATTGATCACCTAATTTAATGATTAAATATTTTTTTTTAGATTTTGAAAGTGAAATATTAATATGTGGCATAAATTGATATTGAAAATAGTCATACCCCAATAAATGTAAAGAATTCTTATCATTTTTTTTTTAAAATTTTTATCCATTGCTGTATTATTTAAGAATGTTGTAAACAAGTTAAAACATGATCATTTTGTTTTATTTATATGATATTTTTCGTGAATCTTGATCAAATTGTGTTTACCAACCAACTTTTATTTTTTATTATGTTTAGATAAATAAAATTATCATATTATGATAGTCGAGGTAACAGAATTGGGACAGTGGTTCTTAAACTGTGGTCCGCGGCTCCCTGGGGACCGTGAAAGTCATCTTGGGTTAACGGTGGCTCTATTTAAAAATAAAATATTATATTTTTATGGAAAATTATAATATGTACATAGTTAAAAATAATCATAAATGTGTATGTTTTTATTTACCTATTTATGTAATTTGTAATGCAAAATGAGTATTAAAATATTGATTATAATAACATGAGTTATTTTTTGTGTAAAAAAAAATGTATTTGATAAAAAATTTGTAGTTGTCTGCAATTTCAAAAAGTCTTCCATTGGGGGTGAGTGTTCACTAAAAGTTTAAGAACCTCTGGTCTACTGCATAATACGGTTGTCGTGGTAACCAATATTAAAAGTACCAGACTTTTAAATTGTACATAAATAAATTAATGTTTGTAAATTCTTATAAAAAAATTGGTAGGTAGGTATATAACTTTGAGGAATACATTTACAATAATTAATAAGTATTTAAAGTTTATAAGCACTTAAAAATCTGCAATTAAATTGAAATAATACTCAACTAGTTTGTATCAAAAATTTCTGAACTGTTTTTATCTAGTTTCTTATATACATAGGCAATCCAGTTGCAAGGATTTGAAGCAGACCGACATCTATTGCGCTGTCTTCTATCTCACATAGATCTTAAAGATATTGAAGGACCGCGGAATATATCACACAAGGATTACTACCAAGTTCAGTTGCTGGCACAACAGTGTACAACTCTTTTAAATAAGCCTTCACTCACTTCAATTTTATGCTTCGCACTTGACAACCCACTTCATATACATAAGGTAATTAGATTAAATTATTTTATGATATCTTAAGTTTTTGAATTTACTTTTATGAAATGTAATTGATAGCCTCTTAAATCATCAATACAGCCACTGAAACCATCAATACAGCTGTTTGTCCAACTGAGTAGGATATTACATCTTAGCCTTGTTCAAGAAGTTGTTTTTGGACTTGTTTGTTTGGAATCAGCAAATTATTCGACATTTGCATTACAATTTGTTAAGCAAAAATTGCCAGAGCTAATCAAATCTTATATTAATTCAGGTATAGAAGTACTATTTAAATAGTTTGCAATTACTTAAAGGAAATTTTATATTTGTTTCTTTTACTTAGATACTAATACTGAACAAGTTACTGGAGGAGGATTGCACGATTCTAGTCCTGAAGTTTTACATTTAATATTAAGTCACGTATTTGCTGTTGATGATCAAATATTTGGTACGTTTAAAAATATTTAAATTATATATTTTTCTTATTTTCTAATTAGTCATTATAGTTTTAAAATGTATCTATTCTGTAATTATTGATTTTTTAATTTTATTGATTTTTCGAGTTTAGGCATAAGCAAAGAAATCAAGGAAGTTTTGTTAAAAAATTTACGCCGTGATTTTCCCCTTGAAGTTGCTCCTGTATTATTGGCTCCTTTAATATATTCTGATAACCCAGACCGTCCAATGGATAAAATAAATCAAGATATGTCATCCATTTCCAACTCAATGGTAACTTTGAAAAGATTATTATTTTGGAATCAACAATTACATGATCTTAAAATATTTTATTTTTGTTCAGTTGGATCCATCATTAGCTGATTTAGTTATGGAAATGGGCTACTCTATTTGTTCATCATTAGAAGAGTGTCGTCGGAACTTGTTATCTGTGATTAGTGGAAATGGTTCTTCTGACATTTTTGGCTCTTTATCAATTGCAAAAGTGTTATCAATGATGATACGAACACATACTGGCCTTGACACTCAATCTAATTTGACATACTGGCCTGGTGACAATGCAAACCATGATCAAGAGAAAACCTCTATTAATTGCACAACCTGGAATGTTGAAGTTTTTGTACATACAGTTAAAGACTTGGTATTAATTTATTGCTTTTATTTTACGTTCCTTCAGAGTTATTATGACTTACATTAATATTTATTTGTGTATATTGTAGAATCCGTCATTATCTTGGTCAGATGTCATCAAAGAACTTGATCATAATGATTTTATTATTAAAGATAGACAAGGTTTAGTTCTTCTTTTTACTGCTTTGCGACTTGGTCTAAAAGCCCAAGGATATCATGCCGATAACTTTCCTGTTGAAATGATCTATCGACATTGGTCAAATTCTGAAGCACAGGTAATATTTTTCCTTTTTATTGTTTATACACCCGACCACAGTCTGGATTATAATAGACGTCTGATCATATTGTTATCATATACTCATGCATCCCCATTCATGGGACTTGTTATAAACTATGGGATTAATATTATGTAGTATGTATCTGTATTATCTATATTAACTAAGTTATAGTATCTGTTATGGTTACTAAATACGCGACAATATGTATTTGATTAAATTATTTTTATATAATCATGATTTGGTCTTAGTGGGCTAGACTATAATGGTGCTCAGTTGCCCTCCATAGTTAAGAATCATCTTGAGAAATCCCAACTAATTTAATGCATTTTATATTTAACTTTACACAATGTACAAATTTAAAAAAAAAAAATTGATGTCATTGAGGAGAATATAGTACTGGGTTTTTGAATGATTATGGATCGATGAAATAGAATTTCAAAGAAAAATAATATGTGTCTTTTTATTTTTAATAGTCAATTTTTATACAACAATTTCAAAGTGCTTAAACACGCAGTTGTACCAATAGCAAAATCAACTTTATTTTTAAAATGGTAACAACTAACAACTATATTTCTAATAGATTTTAGTAAAGCTTTTTTTTCTGAAAATGTTGACAGTCAAAATTCATCAATTTTAGTTCGCAAATATATTAACTATGGTCCTCTAGAATGTAGTAAATGCATTAATACTTTTAATTTAAATAATTTGGTATAGGTTTAATTTACAAGAGCTGAATATTATTTTCTTTTAACTAATTTTTATACACTTAAATCGGTAATCTAATGACACGCTACCCTAGTTTATAATAAGTCCCCATGCATGCGCTCTTAATCACTATATGGTTGGGTGTATATACACTGCAAATATTTTTGTATTCTAATATTGTATATAATCTAATAATTTCCGTTAAAATTTTAGATGTCTCTTGTCCAACTTATATTACAAAATTCTGATGTTTTCTGTTTTGCTGATTATCCATATCGTTCTGTGTCAATCGATTTGCTAAAAGTAACACCAGAGACAGACAATAAAGATATTAATAATTGGTAATATCTTAAATTTTATTTTTATTGATATTATTTGGTTATCAATTTTATTTTTTGTAGGCGTTCGATTGAGCTTGTTGATTTAATGTTGTATTTGGCTGAACGTGGTCTTTATTATCAAGTGCAAGAGTGTTTAAAGTTTCCAGCTCAAAAATGCCCCGATCTATTAGCCCTTGCTCTAATTCAGTCCAATGGTCCATTGAGTATGGTTAGACATGAAATGATAAGTGGCCTTATACCAATATTTCTTGGAAATCACAGCAATGCAGGTGTCATCTTGCACCATGCATGGAACCATCAGGTATCATTTGATTTGATAAATATCTGTAATAGTTTATAATTATTCTTTCATTTATATTTTAGAATGTCGGACTCAGGCATACTTTAGTGCAAGCTATGAGCGAATGGTATGTGCGTAGTGATCATGATCATGTAAAACTTTCCCGAATTTTAGATATAGCCCAAGATTTAAAGGTAAGAATACTTGTTTTAACATTTATACTTAATTGAATTTGATTATTAACTATTAACTTTTTTTATTTAGGCATTATCTTTATTGTTAAGTGTTCAGCAGTTTGTATTTGTCATTGATTTAGCTTGTTTAGCTTCACGTCGAGAATATTTAAAACTTGATAAATGGTTGTCAGACAAAATTCGTGAACATGGTGAAAACTTTGTTTCGGCTTGTGTTAAATTTTTGCAGGTACTTATTGTTTAAATATATTTATCAGACAATTATACATTTTAAATATTTTAATTTATTGTTTATTTATATGATGTTATTAGAAACGATGTCCTCAATTAACTGGATCTTCAACCAAAGATGAAAATTTGTCTAAATATACTCCATTGTCATCTGAAACTGTTCTAACAATCTTAAATTGTCTACGCAATGTTACTGGGTGAGTTTTAAATATTAGATTCTGAGCAGAGCGATGAATGTATTGATTTTACATTGATGTTGTGCGTACACGATAAGTAGTCAAAATAATACTTTGATTTTTAACTTCAGTGTCTTCTACTGGAAAAGTAAATCTAGTTGGTGCATTTAGGAGGTAAAAATTAAAAACCCCCAGTAGTTTTCAATAGAGCAAGGAAAACAATTAATGAAAATGGGAATTTTCATGCAAAATTAGCTTTTGACAAAATAGATTTTGGTTTTTATGTAACTAAAATAAATTACCGTATATACATTCAATTTTCACCGAATGTTTTCTATATTTGATAACATTTTCAAAATGTTATGACTCGTTAAGAGCTTTTTTTTTTTTTTTTTTTTTTTTCAACCTATATTGGGTTGGTTTACAATATTTTTAACTTCGCTCTCCACTTATCACGATCTTCGGCAAGTCTTTTTAATCCGGCGTAAGTATCAATCCCTGCGTCATTTTTCAGTTGAAACATGTACGAGTTTCTTGCACTTCCTGGTGGTTTCCGTCCTTCAATTGCACCTTCTATTATAGTATGATGCAATTCTTCGTCATGACGTAAAACGTGTCCCATCATGTCCCATCGTCGTCGCTTTATGGCAAGAGCTTTTTATGGACATTTAAAATTTTTTTTTAGTTTCTATTTCTATTAATGTTAATAAAATGTTATTTGTCGAGTCAAAAACCTTGAAAATGTAATACAAGACGACTTCTTACATAAGATAATGTAAATAATGAATAGTGAATACACTTAAATAAAAAAATAGGCAAGCATTTTAAGTTCAAAATGTACAAATTATTTTTTAGTTAAAATTTATAAAATTTTCAATTTTTATAGCTAAGAATTGAAAATTTAAACAAGGTTTCACGTAAGTAGTTCATACATACTGTAACCAAAAAATCTGAAAAATGGTTAAACCCAGTATTTTGAATATTTATTATAAGCTCAAAATAGATGAAATTAGATGTTTAAATGAATAAACACTTTAAGTTTTATGTTCTAATTTAAAAATATTATTTGTGGGTACTTGAACCTTAATTAATTATTTAACTTACCGTTTACCATATTAGTAATAAAAATATTCTAGGCTCACTGTGATATATCATCACCATCCATTATGGTGATCCACTTGTAACTTACTGTACAGCAGAGCCACTTACCGTTTTACGCTAAATTTATTTTTATTATTACTTTTTATATCTCGTGTTATTGATATTATAATGTTTAACTTAGGTTTTAAATTTTAATTAATTATTATATTTATGTATAGTGTATACTATATAAAATTAGGTAAACATTTATTTAAATAAAGTTAAAGTAATATTTAAATTTTGTTGAAGAGTTTTATTTATCATTTATAAATGCTATCATAAAATTTGATTACAGAACAATTTCACAAGAACTTTCAGATGCCATTTTGCACATGGTGACCAATTGTACTAATATGTATATGTCTAAAGTAGTATCCGCTCGTATTAATTCAACAGCTCCACCACCAGCTATCCTCCGTGCTTCACAACATCATCGACCAAATGAAGGCCCATCATCACAAGTACTAGTTGATCAGCTTACTGGACTGGCCACTAGTCTTGCTAGTCTTGGATTGAATTCTTCAGGACAATCTAGTTCTACATTCAGTTTACCTGGTTTGTATTATTCATGCATTATTTGTTAAAATTTAAATTGTGTATATTTTATAATTTTGTATATTACTTAGGCTCCTTGGGGCAGTTAGTTCAAACCCCTGGATCACCATCCCGTAATAATATTGGTAATACATCTGGACATGGAGGCTTCTCTATCATGACCCCTTCATCTTCAAATGCTCCAGGTTCTGCAGTTTCCAGTCAATTGTCTGGACCATCTAATATGTTGGGTCGTTTACCACCTCACCAGATCACACCATCAGCAATTGGAAAATCTAATCATCCAAGTAAGTATTTTATATTT
Organism: Macrosiphum euphorbiae; assembly: GCA_949089665.1. Taxonomy (NCBI): domain Eukaryota; kingdom Metazoa; phylum Arthropoda; class Insecta; order Hemiptera; family Aphididae; genus Macrosiphum; species Macrosiphum euphorbiae. The sequence continues at coordinate 135,751,884 of CARXXK010000001.1, read as the reverse complement.
ATAAAAACAAATTGAATAACAGAGTTGAATACAGAGTGTTTTATTTTTAGTAGACAACAGTTTATTTGTTGATGGTAACATGCCAGTCTCTGTACCTAAAGATATAGAAGATGAAGCAAATAGTTATTTCCAGCGTATTTATAATTTGGCACCCCATCACTCTCTGTCAATTGATGAAGTTCTAGAAATGTTAAAAAGATTTCAAGAATCTCCTGTTAAACGTGAAAGGGTAATTGTTTTTATTTAAGTCTAGTTATGTGTAATACAATTTTTATGTTGCCATGGTTGGTAATATATAGAGGAAACCAGGAAACCTTTTACAAATTATAGTTTCCATAGAAACATATTAATTAGAAGAAATATTTTATACAATAATCAAATACATTTTACAAAGTTTCCATATCAATGGTTACTATTAACATCATTTTAAATTTGGTAATTTTTGGAAGAATAAATGAATAGATATTGTTGGTCTTGTATCCTTGACAACATAATATATTTTAAAGAATTATAGTTTATTTAATTTGTGTGATATAAATATTTATCGTTTGAAATAATTTTTGATTTAAAATGGTAATTTAGGGTGATGCAGTTGTTAGTAGTCCATAGAAATTCCCAATGTATCCAATATATCTCATATTATTTGGACAATTCTAAAATAGTGCAATAATGTTCATAATATGAATATTGAATTTGATAGAGTTGAAGCTATAATAATATGTTAGGTTAAAATATTAAATGTTAAAAATATAAAAAAATTTAATTTTAAATTAATTATAATTAAATACTATTTTTTTTATTTTAAAAAGAATATTTACAATCTATACAATAAGGTATAATGAGTAAGTGTATTGAACATTAGACATAAAATAATAACTTTAATAAGAAGGTTCCCAGCAGTGCCACCTGACCAGAAATAAAATACTAATTTAAAAATTAATAATAGACTTATAATTATTAACCTAATTAAGCGAAGCCCATCAAGTAATTATTTTGAAAATTTAAATATTCAACCAAATGAATACAGAGGGTGGGCCACGGGAATAGGGACATAAATAGACTGGTATTTGTCAACGTTGATTGTGAGTAGGAAGGTCTAGATAAGCTCATTTGATCCGTCAGATAAATCCGTTTCGTTGTCATTATGGAGCAGTAGAGTTCGTTCACCGCGTAGGACGTGTTTGTGAAAAACAATGAATCGTTAGTTAATAGGTGCAGCGCTCATTCAGACAGTAAGACTATGTATTCTCGTTAGTTGTTACAGTATGTTTGTGACCATTTAGTTTTTTTTTATCAACTGTCCCCGTTCGAAAACTATATACCCTCCTCATAATTGTTTTCCAATTGAGAGCATCACCGTGCCGACGCTGAAGTGAAATCTGAGTGCTCGCTGCACTTTAACTACCGATTTATTGATTTTCACAAACGCGTCGTACGCAAACACACAGTGAACTACACTCCACTGCACCACAGTGACAACGAAATGGCACTATCTGACGGATCGAATGAGCTTATCTAGACCTTCCTACTCACATTCAACGTTGAGAAAAACCTGTCTATTTTTATCCGTATTCCCGTGGCTCACCCTGTACTCTTATTAAATATGAAGTAAATCTTTTGTATACTATTTGGTTTTTTTTAAAATAATGATACCAGTGATATTTTAATAACAATGCTATAGTGCGTTTCTTCATAGCAACTGCGACTCGATGCTAACGCTCTTTTTGGCGGCAATTGTCTCAAACCAGGGGTTTTCAATCTAGCATCGATAAAACATTGTGAAAAAACACCATAAGGTGCTTTAGCATCGAGTCGCAGTTGTTTTGAAACTCACTATAATATTTAAATAATGTGTGATGTCTGAGATGTCTTTACAAAAGGTAAATAGAAAAATAATTCAAAATATTTTTGATTTTATAGGAAGTATTTTGTTGTATGTTAAGAAACTTGTTTGAAGAGTATAGATTTTTCCCAGCATATCCAGAAAAAGAGCTAATAACAACAGCTCATCTTTTTGGTGGAATTATAGAGCATGGCCTTGTTTCGTAAGTAACATTTCCTTAGTTCTATTAACTAAAAATATTTGTATTTACCATTATTATTTTTGTTTTTAGAAATTATAAAGCTTTAGGTCTTGCGCTTCGTTTTATTTTGGATGCGCTAAAGAAAAGTCCAAATTCTAAAATGTATAATTTTGGTATAACTGCTTTGGATCGTTTTAAACATCGTTTGAAAGATTACCACCAATATTGTTCTCACATTTCTACAATCCCTCATTTCCAACAGTTCCCACAACATCTTATTGAGGTATGTTAATTTTTAAAGTTTTTAATAAGATTAAACTTGTAGACTTATTTTTTTTAAATACTTCAAGACACATTTTATAATGACAATTAGTAGTTACACATTTATCAAATTATTATTTCAATTTTATTAATTCTCTAAATTAATTTATTATCTTAATAATATTTTTATAACTATTTTAGTTGTATCAATTTATTCCTAAAATGTTGTTGAAATATTCCTTAGAAATTGAGAACTTCTTAATTTACATTTTATTACTATTACAGTATGTTGAATATGGCAAAAATTCACAAGAACCACCATCTAGAGTGTCAGATTTAGCTGGAGCAAGTAGTAATACTATATCACAAGGATCATTCATGCCAAACCCTCATAATGCTTTCAAAGCTCAAAGTATCACTACTACTACAACTACTACCACAGTATCATCTTCATCTTCCAAACTTACTACTACCAATGCTGTATTACCATCCAGGGTTAGTAAATACTTATTATTAATTAAGTTACATAGTTAATTATTTTTTATGCAATGTATTTTCAGCCATCAATTGCAAACACAACAAATATTGATACTTTGTTGGTAGCCACAGAGCAAGAGGATAAAATGATTGCACCAGCTGAAAATGTTCAAGATAAGATTGCTTTTATCTTTAACAACCTAAGTCAAGTGAATCTGCAAACTAAGGTTAAAAAACTATTTTTTTTTCAAACTATTTACAGATTGAACCGGTTGCTTTACCTTAATGTATTTACGGTATTTTTGCTTTACAGTGTGATGAAATTAGAGAAATTATCACCCATGAATGTTTACCATGGCTATCACAATATTTAGTCATGAAACGTGTCAGTATTGAATTTAATTTCCATTCACTTTACTCAAACTTTCTGGATTGCTTGAATAATGAAGCCTTGAATTCTTTAATAATTTTGGAAACCTTCAGAAATATTAGAGTAAGTATAATAATATTTAATGAGATCTTAAAAGATAATTAATGTAAATATGTGTAATATTTTTAGGTTTTGTTAAAAAGTGACAAAGGAATGGCCAATTTTTCTGATAGGTCACTGTTGAAGAATTTAGGTCATTGGTTGGGAATGATTACATTAGCAAAAAATAAACCTATACTATTAGACGATATTGACCTAAAAATGTTATTGGTAGAAGCATATAATAAGGGACATCAAGAACTACTATTTACAGTGCCATTTATTGCTAAGATACTAGAATCATGTGCTAAAAGCAAAGTATGTTTTTAATTCTTTTATTATAATATTTTTTTTTTAAGAATTTAATTTTGTTGTAGTATTATTTTATATACATATTTTTGTTATTTATAGGTATTTAAACCAAGAAATCCATGGACAATGTCTGTAATGAACTGTTTAGCTGAACTTCACGAAGAACCAGATTTGAAATTAACTTTGAAATTTGAAGTTGAAGTGTTGTGTAAAGCTTTAAACATAGAGCTTAAGGTGAGTTATTTTAAATAATTCTAATATATATTTGATGCAGAGTTACCTTTATACTATTTAGTCCTTCCAGTGCTATAGATTTATATACTTGTCATTATGACAAAATATATAGGTATCATCACAGTTGTTCGATATGCATTCCCCAGCTATTTATTTCACCTGGTCGTTACTTTTTGTGGGGAGGGGTGATTGGTTAAAAATAGTTATACAGTAAAAATGTTAACAATAGACACCGCTTCCAACATCGATCTCTTGACTGAGGCTCTAGTTGCCTGTGCATCTTCGCGCTAGATGTGCGTCATGCTTAGCCAATCTAGGTGAATGTGCGTAGTGCGTTCGCAATGCATTTTAAATTATTTGGGCACATCGGAAGTCAATATTCGACTGATGCGGCGATCACGACATCGGCGGCATGTCAGGCTCTGCCACAGAATAAAGCCGGCTTGGGGCTCAACCCGGCCACTGGGTACTGATTTCATTTTGAACAGAGTATAGAAACAAGTTTCCTGATTTTTAGTAATAGATTGTCAATGAAAGTGACAGCTTATTGTTTATTTCTTTATATTTTAAAATATATGTAGTTTCCAAATATTTTTCAAATTAATTATATAAGAATATTATTATCTTTAAAAGATCTCTTTGTAACAAATTATATATATTTATGACTATTTGCCAACTTAAAATGTAGGAAACTAATACGTATTTAAAATATCTTTTTATCCATTAATATAACTAATAACACATTTTAAATTTTAGGATTTGACTGCTGGATATGTTCTGAAAGATCCAGAAGTAGCAAAAAAATTAGAACCTCAGCTGTCTAATACCGAAAAATCTAAACCTAGACCACAAAGTGCTCCAGAGCCTCCAAAAGTTGCTGTTCCTACGCCCCAACGTCAAACACCTATTATTCAAAGTAATATATATTTTAAATGAATATATATTGGCATTGCTTAATGCTTGTTTCACCTAGTTGGATACATTTATTTAAAAATCATTAATAGCAACAAAATTAATTCCGCGCTATTATGTAATATTTTGTATTAGTTAAAGTTATTTTATAACTATATCCCAATATACAGTATGTTACGCTAATTGAGAACACTCAATATCTTTGCGTAGAGCCCTGCCATTCGAATTCTGTTTTCTTGTTGGTTGTTATAACATAAAAATATACATTTTTACAGCCTTTGAATTTTTTTTAACTTAATTAGACTTAGCGCATGCGCAACCCAGCTTTTTTTTCTTAAATAGCAACCACTTATTTTAACCACTTATTATTTTTCGCCTAATTTTCAAATGAATTTTGGTGGTTTAACCAACTTTTTAGATCCAAAATTGACCAAGTTACAGCCAATCAAAATATTCGAAATTTTTACTGTACCTAATACAGAAATGATTGTAAGATTGTTTAGTCTTAACATTTTCACCCCTAATTATTTAGGTGATACATAAATAAATGGATCTATTGGAATTTATTAATAATTTGTTCTTCGGTCAGTTGATTGCATGTTGCCGATATTATATATTTTAAATTTTGAAGATTTATAGGAGGGTCGGCATACATTAAAGTATTAAATTATCAATAAATTCCAATAGATTCATTTATTTATGTATCACCTAAATATTAAGTAAATAATTAGGGGTGAAAATGTTAAGACTAAACAATCTTACAATAATTATTTATGTATTAGGTACAGTAAAAAACCTAAAAATTTCGAGTATTTTGATTGGCTGTAACATGGTCAATTTTGGACTTAGAAAGTTGGTTAAACCACCAAAATGCATTAAAAAATTAGACAAAAAATAATTAGTTGTTAAAATAGGTGGTTGCCATTTAAGAAAAAAAAGTTGTACTTCGCATGCGCAAGTCTAATTAAGTTAAAAAATTCAAAGGCTCTAAAAAGATGTATTTTTATGTCAGAATAACCAACAAGAAATTAGAATTCAAATTGCAGGGCTCTACGCAAAGATATTGAGTGTTCTCAATTAACGTTTACACACTGTATACTGAATGTTAAGTTGCTTGTATATTTAAATTTTTATCTAATTTATAGACTGAAAACTATTTTTTTAAAGTATAAAGCAATTAAGTTGTAAATTCAAATTGAATTCTAAGTTTTTTAAATTAAAAATAAAATTTTTTTAATCTCAAATTTTAAAATATAAATGCAGTAAACATAGATTGTTAGTTTAAAAGTTATCTGGATTCACCTTTTAGTAGTGTATGGGTTTGTGAATTATTTAAAAATTACATTGATTAGGGATATTTTTATATTGGAAAATATTGTTAAAATTATTATTAAATCATACTTTTAATTGAACATTTTATAATGATGCAACAAATTATATTTTTAAAATTGTTAAAATATTGGTACTTATTTCTTTACTTGTATGACTAAAATATTTCCTTATTAGATAACAGGTTAGATTTAATTATTGTTATTATTATAACTAATATAGGTAACATTTACTAACATTTTAGGGTATAAAGCTGTATCAATGTTGGTATTAAACCTAATTTAAATACAAAATATATTACTACATAACTGATAAATGTTAAGCCAGTTAATAGATTATTCTCAATTAATATTTCATCTTTCTAAAATAATAAAGTAAAGGAAAGTGCATTGTACTATTTTTGTTAATAACTACGCCACATGACCATCGGTGACCTTAAATTAATATGGTTTTATATTATTTACGTTATTAACATTTCCATGGCGCTACAATAAAGCACTAAAAAAAGCTCCATGGTGTAGCTGGAATCATTATAATTTTTTTGATGTAATAAGCCTATTTTTAAATTTTTTTTCAAATATAAATAGTATATACAAATTTGGAATGACACTGAAATATATAATTGGCGTACCGATGATACATATCGTGTGACAGCCGGCGGTCAGATGACAGTCAATGCGTTAAACACAGAAACAGATCTTACCTAAAAGATATTATATCTTAAATATGTTTATTGTATAATATAATATTAATTATTGGTTGTATTTAACAGTACTCTTGTTGACTTAAATTATTTATAGATTTCGGGGACTTCTTTGAGTATGTTTTTTCTTACTTATTTTAAGTGTATAATAAATATTATCTTTTTTTTAAACTTGGTATTGTTTTTATAATTGCATGTGAATGTTTACAAAAGGTATTTAATTTTAAAATGTATAATAATGTGCATTATCGTTTTTTTTTAGCAATAGTTTCTTCCCAAGCCCAGCAACAACAGAATAATAATTCAACCATTCCATCAATAAGTTCTAATACTCGATTCAATGATGAACTTGTTGGCCATGTAGTGGCTGCTGGTGGAGTTACAACATTGACATCTACTGGCAGCATGGGCATTAGTGGTACACCCGGCATGTCTCCACCACTTCCTTTGGTTGAGCCTAAGTTTAACTATGTCACATTCAACACTACTAATTCATCACAGATAATGTCAATGATTGTTATTAATTCACAAGTAAATTATTTTCTGAGTAATGTTGATTATTTATATACTAATTTTGTTTTTATAAATATTTTATTTTAGATTCCGCTGTTTCACAGCCAACCAACACTAAAGACTTATGTACGTAATGCCATAGAACGGTCTATCCAAGAATGGATAAATCCTGTGGTTGAGAGGTCGGTAAAAATCGCAGTTATTACTACGGAACATATTGTTAAAAAAGTTAGTCTATTATTTATTTTAAATATTTAACATGAGTAATTAATTTTATTCACAACTTTGAAAATTTAGGATTTTGGTATGGACCCGGATGACACTCATTTGCGAAAAGCAGCGCATTGTATGGTAAGAAACTTAACTTCTGGTTTGGCAATGATTACGTGTCGAGAACAAGTCATTCAAACATTGACAACTAACCTGAAGCAACATTTTATGAGTGTTTTGATTGTATGTATTTATTTATTTTGATAATGTGTTATAATTGAGCAGGTTTCATAATATTTTAACTTCCCAATTAGTCTCCATCACAATCTCAAAAGGAAATGATTGATCAAGCTTGTACCATGTGTGCTAATGACAATTTAGAATTGGCATGTGCGTTTGTGCAAAAAACCGCAACTGAGAAAGCCGTGATAGAAATTGACAAATACTTAAAAATTGTAAGTAAATTATAATTTGTATTATTTATTTAAACTTCATTATTAATGGTCTTAGTAAATAAAGTGTGGCCTATACTAAATTCACGTTGATGTAAATTCATTTACCTTTTTTATTTTTAAATAATTTTAATATTTAGGAATATGAGAGGCGCAGTATGTCAAGAATGGAAGGTCGTCGTTATTGTGATCCTCTAGTACTAGGTGGTCAAGCAGAATATTTGCCAGAAACTCTACGTAATAAAGTTGGCTTACCACCACCTCAGATGATTGGAGTTTATGAAGAATTTGCTAGAAACATACCTGGTTTTCAACCATTAGATCGGGAAGCTGTTTCATTATTCATCCCTAAATCTGTAATTATTTTTAATTTAATTTCACTTTATTGTGCTTAACTGTTGTTTGTGATGATTTTTTAGGGCTTTCCACCTGATGAGATGACAGTAGTATATGAAAAAATCATCAGTGAAATTGAGTCACTTTTACAGCTATATATGGCCAACCAACGAATTCTTTCCAATACAACTCAACCATCAAATTTACATGGTGTTATGGAAGCAATGACCACATTAAGAAGATCACGTGATATTGTTACTGCAGCAAATGTTGTTAACAAAGTAAATTACCCACCTAATTAAAATATTACTTAATTTTAAATGAAAATTTACTTAATTAAATATGTTTTACTTTTTATTAGACTGTAGAAAGTTATTTAGATGGGCTTAGCTTACCAGCTAACCACGATTTGGATATGAGCATCAGATACCGTGATATGCATCTCAGTATATTTAGAGCTTTCCAAGATCCTCGCGCTTACAATTTACAATGGACCAATAAAACTCTAACCAAGTATGTTGTTTAAAATCCATCTGTTTTGCATAAAAGTAATATTTGTGTTTGATTATTCTTAGAGCTCTCATAGAATCTAGAGATGAGTTACGTTTTAATATTGATGCAATTGATGTTTTAATACGTGCTGGAATGGTGAATATTAGCATGTACGACATGCACTTGGCTATGTCCATGGATAACGGTGCAAATTATGTATCCATGGCATTCATTAAACAATTTTTACAAAACTATTTGATAGATAATCGTTCTAATTCACCAATAACTGAACATCATCTCCAAGCAACTATTGATGCATTGAATAGCATTGTGCTTAGTGGTCGCCCTGTTCCTGATGGGTAAATAATCTATATTGTCAATACAATGGTATTCTGTTTGAAATATATAATCTATATTATTTTTTAACTTGTTTTTTGTCTGTTAGGTTGGCATCACTTATGGAAGTGATTAGACCACCACAAGCAGAAAATAATGCTTCAGAAAGAATAGCTAGTGGCAGTAGTAGTTCTTCAGCACATATTCAACATGGAATGCTGCAGGTACGGTTTATAAACTATTAAATATTAATAAATTGTAAAGAGTAAAACTTATTAATATTGCTAAATTCTTAGGGTAGAGACTTTGATGATCCTCCTGGACTGTTAGAAAAAACTGAGTATTTGCTTAAGGAATGGTTGACCATTTACAGTGCTGCACCCAATAGGGATCCAGGAAAAACTTTTAGTGTATACATTCATCAAGTTAGTTGTAATATGCTTGCTGTACTATTACATTTACTTAACAATTTTGTTTAAATTTTGTATGCAAATATAGATGAATGTCCAAGGAATTTTAAAATCTGATGATATTATAACTCGATTTTTCCGACTCAGTACACAAATGATGGTTGAACTGTGTTATAGACAGATACCTGATCAAACACAGTCTCCTTCCACTGTACGTGCAAAACTTTTCCATACAATTGATGCCTATGTTAAACTCATTGTATTACTAGTTAAACATTCTGGTGATGCAACTGCCATAACTACCAAAACAAATCTTTTGAATAAAGTAACTAACTTTTTTGGCTTTTAAAGTATTCTATTTTTTATAACCAATTGTAAACATTTTTTAGGTTCTTGGAATTGTTGTTGGTGTCTTGCTCCAAGATCATGATGTCCAAGCCACTGACTTTCACCAACTACCGTACCATAGAATTTTAATAACTCTTTTCCTTGATTTGAATGCACCTGATCCAGTACTCGAATCAATCAATTGTCCTGTAAGATTTTAAATCAAATTCAGCTATGCATAATCATGAATATAATATATTATATGATAAAACCATATATATTTTTTTTAAATTTTAATCTTATACTTCATATTAGATACTCGCTGCTTTTTGTCATACTTTTCACCTGCTACGACCAAGAAAAGTCCCAGGCTTTGCATATGCTTGGCTGGAACTCATATCTCATAGGATATTCATCGGTCGTCTTTTAGGATTAACTCCGCAGCAAAAGGTAAGCTTTAATGATGTATTAGCTATTTAATGAAAGGCTAAAATAGAGTTATGCAATGAGTAAATTATGCATTGCATTTTAAAAGCCTTCCATTATTCGCTTTTCTATATGAAATTAATTACATAAATTTAGCGACAGCGTGCTTACGATCAAACTCCGGTCACTGATGTTCAGGGTTGGAATTTCTATGCTCAATTACTCATTGATCTGTTCAAATACCTGGCTCCATTTTTAAGAAATGCTGAACTTGCCAAGCCTGTTCATTTGTTGTATAAGGGAACATTGAGAGTGCTCCTCATTTTGCTTCACGATTTTCCCGAATTTTTGTGCGAGTTCCATTATGGTTTTTGTGATGTGATACCTCCAAATTGCATTCAGGTTTGTTCTTGTTAATTAATAAATACTAAATGTAATATTGGTATTAACTATTAATCAATTTGATTTTAGATGAGGAATTTGATACTATCTGCATTCCCACGTAATATGCGTTTACCAGATCCATTTACTCCAAACTTGAAAGTTGATGTACTTCAAGAAATATCTTTGGCTCCAAAAATTAGCCCGGACTTCCAGTGTTATATCCAACCAGCCAGCTTTAAAAAAGTAATTTAATAATAAATGTTTAATTGCTAAGTATTGTTTTTAATGTTTTTTTTTGTTTAGGATTTAGATTTGTATTTGAAAACTCGAGCTCCAGTTACATTCTTGTCAGAGATCCGTACTACAATGCAACAGAGTTGTTGTGAACCAGGAATGCGATATAACCTTTCACTTTTAAATGCCATTGTTCTGTATGTCGGTACTCAAGCCATACAGCACATTCGCAGCAAGGGCTTAGTGCCAAATACCTCTACTATTGCTCATTCTGCGCACATGGATATTTTTCAAAATTTATCCGTGGACCTTGACACAGAAGGTACATCTTATAGTTTTAGTTTTATTTATGTGTATATATATATTATATTATGTATATAATATATGACATTTTCTTCAAATTGATTTTAATATTATTTTAGGTCGCTATTTGTTTTTAAATGCCATTGCAAACCAATTACGTTTCCCCAATAGTCATACACATTACTTTAGCTGTACTCTTTTGTATTTATTCGCTGAGGCTAATAGTGAAGCTATTCAAGAACAAATAACAAGGTTAGTACCTATTTCAAATATTATTTAAGAATTTTGCTTGTCTAAATGAGTTAATGGGATTGTTCCACTATGCTTAATTTTATTTCAGAGTTCTTTTGGAGAGATTGATCGTTAACAGACCTCATCCTTGGGGCTTATTGATCACATTTATTGAGCTGATAAAAAATCCAGCCTACAAGTTTTGGAACCATGAATTTGTACATTGTGCACCAGAAATTGAGAAGTAAGCAGTCCTTTGTTATAATTATGTAATATTACATAATAGTATTACCAAATTTCATATATATTTTTATATTTTATAACTTATTATTATTGGCCTTTTTGAAGCTCAATTATTTATATCAAAATTATTGTTAAACTTAATTTAATAATTTGCTTAAAAATTAATTTATAGGCTTTTTGAATCTGTTGCCCGTTCGTGCATGGTTCATAAACAACCCAACACTTCGACAGATAGCGGAGATTTACCGGATTTATAAACATTCTACTTTTATTGAATACATTTTGTTGAATAATGAAGACATATATATTTTTATGTTTTATAATTTTGTAAGGGAAAAGAAGAAACAAAATTTTTAAGTAATTAAGAATATATTTTATTAAAGTAAGATCAAAGTAGCAAAAAACAAAACAAATATAATATATATCTCTTAATGTATAATTATATTCCTTTTTATATTGTTTATGCATGTAACATAATATGAAGTATACATATTTATTAAATGTAAAAATTAGAAACCAAATATATTAAAGGGTAGTGAATTTTTAATTGTAATGTATAATATTAGTATTACTTATTATGATAATTATAAATAGAATTAAATTTAATTTAAAGAATATGGCTTAGTTTTGGTATGATTTTATGTTCTATCGATCCCATGTCCAAATTTTAATTTTTCAATGAGTTATAATAACCAGTTATATTAGCCTGTGTCATGATATATATAAACTATGTATGATATCAACCACAATTTAAGATAGTACCATCGCACGACCATTAGTGGTAATCTGACCTACAGATTAAATCATTAAATCAAATTTTTTGAATTGTAATTAACGTTTAAATTGATATTTATTCAACCGTTACTAAGATGGTACTACAATCATTATAGATCTATAAACTATAGCTACAAAGGCAAAAAGGATGATAGTGAAGTTAGCCCCACAGACTCGTTTGATTGACTCCAAACCGGTGTCAATATTTTGCAAATTAATTTTGTAGAATTTCTAATCAAAATTGTAATTTTGGCTAATTTTTTCCAAATTTTATCAGTCCCACCAACTCGTCCGATCGATTCCAAATAATTGAAAATAATTGCAAATTGGGTTTTAGTGTTAATATTTTTAAATTTGTAACGTGGTCGGGGATGACCCGTTAAATATAAGTTATTCAGGGAAAAAATTAGTTCTTTTGAATATATTTTTACCGTAGCTCTAATCCTAATTTACGGTTGATCTAAATTATTATTAATACAAACAAATTATTTATTATTACTTACAATTTACGAACAAAGTTACCAAAAATGTAGGATTGTACGGAGTTGTGGTTAGGTCAACTTCACACAGCATCCCCTTTAAATCAATGAAAAATAAATAATTTCTCTAAATATATTATACGTAAATTAAATGACACTAATAGTACAAATGGTACTCTGGATCTATACATGTTATGCTAAAAGCTTGATCCTTGTTGTTGTTATACTTATTGTTGCTTTAAAATTCAAATACATTTTTGGGATTAATTATTTAAACTCGAAAATATTATGAGTAGATACATATATAGGTACTAAATTACAATAACTAAATGTATATCGGTCTCTACAGAAGCAGGAATAATGATTATTCAGAGATCACCAGGTTATCAATTTTTAAAAACCAACAGTTAATTTAATTTTGAAAAATTTGTGGGTGTTGGAGCCCGCAGGCAAATGCATTTTAGAAAACCAAAAATGCATATATAAATGCAGAAATTGCCTACACAAGTAAATGTCCAATTGTATTGCCAGCAAAGGGTACAATCACTCGGTTAATTGTTGAATATGAACATAACCCGCCTTCGCCACTGTCCAATTCGCGGTCGAGTTATTGCAAGACAGAATGTCAGACACTGTATAATTTGTTTCCGTTATAGCCCGTCTCTTCCGCCACCATTCATGGCACCCCTTCCATGGGAAACAGTTAATATCGATCGTCTATTTGCCAGAACTGGTGTTGATTTTTGTGGACCAATCATGATTAGAAGTGGCATACGCAGAGTGGTCAGCATTAAATGCTTGATCAAAATCTTATTAAAATTGTAATTAAACTGTAAACGTATTTTTTAAACATAACTATTGTAAAGTTTATCATAATTTGTAAGCTTAAAACTAAATTGTTCAAATGATCAATTGTCATAAACTTCTTAGTTAATTTTTATATTTTAAAAGAAGTAAGAACTTTAACACTATCAATAGTCCTTAAGCGTACTTAATTTATAAATAATGAGAAAAAAAGCGATTATCATGACTTATGAGAGAACAATCAACATCATATCTCCCTATACCAGTGTTATTAGTAGTAAAGGGATTACTTCAGTACACTTTCATTGAAATGCAATATTAATTTAAATATTTTGCATATTCGTGAAATGCAATATTCCTTTAATTATTCTGCATATTCATTGAAATACAATAATTATTAAAATATTTTGCATATTCATGAAACGCATTAATAACTAAAATATTTTGCATATTCATTGAAACGCAATAATTATAAAAATATTTTTCAAAAAATTGAAATGCAAAATCCACCAAAATATTTTTCAAAAATTGAAAAGCATTAATAATTTAAATATTTTTTAATAGAATTGTTCTATTAAAAATAAAATCAAAAAAACATATTTAATTGCAAAATGTTTTAAAAAGAAATTGAATAAATAAATTAAAAAATATAATAAATAATAAATAATAAAATAATGGATACTATAAAAGAATTTATACTCAATATTAAATAATGAAATCTTTGTAAAGTTTGTAATTATGAATACTATGAAAGTAATAATAATAAAAAAATTAAAATAATGAAATATAATCTAAATAAAATTCCAATTATGGGAAATATTAAAATTATCGATCATGGACACGATTTTTGTGGAAATGGAAAGGGGCTTATGCTTCTAAATTACTAGAATCACCAACATGGCTTATAATTTGTAAGATAGCTAATGATGTCATAAATACAACCGGTACGTCTTTTTTCAAAAATCTCTATGATATGGGAGGTACAGATTCCAAATCCAAAATGCTTAGAATAAATAATATAAATGGAAAATATTAAGTGTCTGATTAATTTAATTTTTAGTACAATTGTTCTATTAAAAAATAATAATACTGAAAAAAGTAATCATTTTCAAAATAATGATAAATATTACACAGTATACATTATACATATAATATATCTAAATATTATTTATGTTGCATTAAATTATAAATTTCAAGTAAATGTTTAAGTAAAATCAAAATAATTAATAAATACAATTACAATACTACACAGTACACATTATATAATATATCTTAATTATTAATATTGTATTAAATTAAATTTATATAGATCCAAAATAAATAATACATATTAACCGTCAGTTATCGTGTAAGATCGTTTAAGACAAATTAAAAGAAAGTAATCATTTTCAAATGGTTTCTAATCACTCGGTATTTAAAATAACGATTATCGATTTGGAAATTGGTTTCGGTTAGCATGGGAAACAATCAAATATTATTTTAATTTTTATAGTTATAAAAATATACTCAATAAATTTCAATGTTGCATGATTTTCGCCTGATCTGAATGGGGGCATATGGTCTATGATTTGGGGAGCAAATGGGGTACGATAAATGGGTTCGGGCGTAAATGGGTTGAGCCGAAAATCGTATCGTACGAAAGCTCAAAAATCCTAGATACCTGTGTGCCACGCTTAATAGATATTAGGTACATTTAGAACCAGGGGCCAGGGCTTAAAACCAATTCCAATAAAGTCGGTAATCGAAAAAAAAATGTTTGAAAACCATTATCATTGACTTAAAAATTAACAAATCCAATGACGTTGTACACTCTTACTAAATAGTAAGGTACACTCAAAGACTACTATAAAGTAGATCGATTTACTCGTAAGATAATTTTATTTTATTCATGTAAGTAGATTTCAGAAGTTTAGAAAATTATAAAGTACCTACTCAATAAATATAGTTTATTGTTTATGTACCTATACAAAGATATTGTATTATCCAGATATAGAATAATGTGATAAATAATAACTATTCAGTAGGTAATGTGAATATCTTCGATGTGTCTATTATAAATTATGCTTTATTTTATGAAAGTATTTCAGTTCAATTAAATATAAAGTTCACCCATATAATATTTGTTTCGTAAATTGATTTGAATTCACAACACATTAATAGGTAAATCGCAAGATATAAAACACCATCTTAAACGTGCCTTGATTGTAATTTGGAGCTTATACTATACTCACGCCACAGATCAAAATACACCGATTAAAGGCATTTAATGTTGATCGTACATTCATAATTATTAACAATCGATTAGGTACGTATTTTAAAAATTACAACAGGTCGTCTGTTAGAGCTTGGGTAGTATTTTGTTGATTGTTTTTAATATCAACCGAACGAAAACTACCTGTTATGAAACATATATATGTGCAATAGTAATATTTATGTGGATTATAAACATTGAATACATAATTTATACACGGGAACGTCAAACTATATGTTGATAGAAACAATTTATTTTTCAATTATTAATCGTTCAATTTCATTAATTGAACCTTTTTTTTGGGTGATAGAAGACGTTAGGATTTATTGACTTTTAATAATGAATTAGTTCTAAATATTAACTGTCTAAAATAATACTAATAATAAAATTTTAAAGATAAAAATAATAAAAAGTAACATTTACTGATACCTACTATTATTTAAAAATAATAATCAACAAAATAATATTATACTCGTTAGTATGTTTATTAAACATTTCAACTACGAGATTACTTGATTCTTAATATGGTTTTATCAGGGGAACAGTTGTAACCCAAATTATAAACATTCTAGTTTATATATTATTATTATGGAATAACAAAGCAATTTATGTAAATGATGAGTTAAAAAGCTTGTTAATTCCCATTTTTTTTTCTTATAACAATGAATACATTCTAATTCTGATTTTTAAATCTTTAAGTAGTCTTTATCATAGGCGTGTGCAGGATTTTGTATCGGGTGCAGCATACATTTTTAACCAGCCCCAAAGAACAATAAGCAGCCCACTTATTTTCTTAATATAGCCTCCCCCTGAGTTCTTTTTAGCCCCACTGTGTAAAAATGTAATATTTTATACGTTCATATAATCACTAGTGTACCCGAATCATTATTATAGGGTATAGCCCCCTCTCCCTATATAAATTCATCACTCTACGACTATGCCTATTATGGTTATAAGAAATATGGTAAATTGTAAATAAAAAGTAATAATATTCTTATGTATTATAATATATTACTATATACTTTTATAATTATATTAAAGATTACATATGTAATAATATACAACACTAATTATAAGCATATAGTACCTAATTAATAATAAGTATTTATACATTACTCATAATATTGTAACTCTTAAGAGTACGTAAAATAAAAATAGATAAATAGACTTACAATATAAGCCAGCGATTATTAGGAAGAAAATGTTTAAACTCATCAATTACATTATTAAATTCAATACCAATTAAAAGTTCTTGTTCAATAAACAAAAAAATAAGCGCATCCAATCTTTTTTTGTGACATAGTATTTCTTAATTTGTTTTTTGGAAAACTACATTTACAGCTACAACTATAGTCACTGGAATTGTCACAAACATTTTAACACAATGAAAACAATTTTTAATACTGTTTTAACCAATCGATAACTTTTGTGTACAGAACCTGAGTTTGTACCGTTTGGTGTATCTTCTTGGTGTATTGATAAAATAGTATTGTCATTTTTCATTTGAATAACATTGAACATTTATATTTTAATTTAAAAATAAACTCAATATGTTTAAAATTATTTATTCTATGTATATACCTTTCAAATAAATATTTACCAGCCCACTAAATCCAAAATTAATTGTCAGGTGTAGCGAAAGCAGCATTCGCTCCACCCTTGCGCACGCCTATGGTCTTTATGACTTTATTTTGGAAAACTTACTATTTTTTATGCAATTGTTTAGAAATATTTTGATATTATATAATATAATAGATATGAGGCGGCATCAACTTATTTTTTTCAAAGAGAATCTCTCTTTTGTCATGTAAATTATTAAGTAAATGATCGTTTTGAATGTGTTCATTTATACAAATTAAATTCAAACTAAAGATCTGAAGTTTTTTTTTATCTTTGGTCTCAACGGATAAAAGTTATTTCATAATTAGTTCGGAAGATATGGGGACTATGATGTTTTGAATATTATATTTTTTTACATTAATCATGTATTGTATGATTCGTCCAAGTATAATAAGTACATGATCTTTTTTCTCCCCAAAACAAAATGAGTTTAGGAAAAATAGATGCACTATGGATAGCCTACACGAAATTAACGAAGAAATCAAACTAACATTAGAAAACAAGCAACTCATGGGCGTAATTATAACTTAGATATAGCCAAAGCATATGACACAACTTGGAAGCATAACATTATTATCAAACTAAACACAATCCTATGCCAAGGTAGACTGCTCAACATTATAACCAATTTTACCTCAAACCGAAAATTCCAAGTAAAAGCCAATAACCACTTATCCAGGAAATTCACCCAAGAAAATGGAGTTCTACAAGGTTTTGCTCTTTCAGTAACACTTTTCCTGATTGCAATGAATGACATCACCCTAAACTGCAACCACCCAGTAAAATGCAACTTATTCGCTGATGACTTCAACTACTGGTGCAGGAACAACAAAGTCGAAACTGTTCAAAATTTTTTACAAATAATCACCAACAACTTAGAAAAATGGGCAAACAAAACCGGATTCAACTTCTCTCCTGGGAAGTCCTCTTGTTCAACTTTTACAAAAAAAAGAGTCAATGAGCTAGTTATTAAACTAAACGATACCCCAATTACCAACAAAGATTCTGTTAAAATGTTTTTTTTTTTTTTTTTTTTTTTTTTTATTGAACAAACATAATATATTTACAATCTGTATTTACAAGTGATACAATAAGTAAATGTGAAGATTTTTTGGTAAACAGGAGGGGGAAGTCACCCAGTGGCGGCACCCCGGTTAAAATGTTAGGAGTAATATTTGACAAACGTCAAACCTGGTCACCCTACATAAAAAACCTAAAAAAAACCACAAGCAACTAACTAAAAATAATTAAAATCTTATCACACACTTCATGGGGAGGGTATTCCAAATCTCTAATAAAAATATACAACGCAACCATTCAATCCAAAATCAACTACGCGTCAATATTATACAGAACAGCAGCCAAATCTTTCCTAAAACTGATAGATACAGCTAATAATAGCAGACTAAGACTAGCAATATGAGCCTTCCGGAGCAGCCCTACACTCAGCATTTATAACATAGCCGGCATACCCCCTCCCACACTGAGAATAATAGAGCTATCCATTAAAAACATTGCTAGACTTGCTAGTCGCAACGGAGTCAAATACAGTAACATAAACAACGAAATTGTTAAGCTGACCAATGAAATCGAATTCTCCTCAGTCAAAATCATCCCTCGTGAATAGTACATAGCCCCCCCCCCCTTGGGAAAACAATTATCAAACCAATACCGAGCTAAGCGCCTTATCCAAACTGAACACAGCCGCCGAGATATTTAAAAGGCACTTTCAAGGAATCCTGGATGACTTCAAGAACTTTCAAAAAATGTATACCGACGCCTCAAAGTCATGCGATGGGGTTGGAATTGCAATCATACTTGAAAATCAAAAATTAACTTTCAAGCTTCTCAATGATTGTTCAATATTTTCTGTGGAAGCTCTGGCAATTCTAAAAGCCATAGAAGTAATAAACTCCTCACCACACACCAAGTTTTTAATTTTTAGTGATTCCCTCAGCGCCATAAACAGTGTTAAAAACAAAACCAGCCCCGGGGACATTGCCATCCTCATTCAAAATAAAATTGAAGAAGCTAAACAAAAAAAAAAACAAATTATACTAATATGGATTCCAGGGCATACCGGTATCTCAGGTAACGAAACTGTGTATACATATGCTAATATGGCCATCTCCGACATGAACATGCCATTACTAGACTTCATTACCTACGATGACTTTAAAAACTCATTGGAAACATATATTAGAAAAAAATGGCACATACCTTGGAATAGTCAGAATACGAAATTAAACCAGATCAAGTCAACAACTTTCAGATGGGATAATCCCAACCTCAATCGAAATGAAGAAACCGCCTTAAATCGTTTAAGAATATCACATACTAGACTTACCCACGGATATCACATGTCTAATGACGAACCCCCCTTCCGTGAAGCCTGCGGCCAACACCTCACCGTAAAACACATCTTGACTGAATGTCATGTTTACGTCCAGGAGCGAATGGACCTCAACTTGACCGAAACCCTCGACTCAACTCTCGGACCAGATCAGAACGAAAAAACGCTTAATTTTCTTAAACTAACTAATTTAATTAACAAAATATAATTGTATCTATGAACCCTATGTATATTATCTAAATCGTTATCATGAATTGTGAACTAATGGCCTTTGCTGCCGAGTTCTTTTAAGATCAATAAAAAAAAAAAAAATTAGTACAAGATTTATTAGTATCACATATTATATTTCATTGTCTTGAAAAACTATTTTTAAGGTCTGCTATTCTTAGACCTTAGTATAAACATTGTATTAACTTAGATAGACAGTATCTTGTTGTTTTTGATTTAGATTCATCATCATTTTTAAAAAATTCACCAGCTGCTCCAAACTTCAGAATTAAATAAAGGTTGTGACTAAATCATTTGAAAAAAATAAGTTTGTATAGCCTCAGGACACTAATTTAATGGTGGTGTAAAAATGTAGTTTTTTATAAGTATGGAAGTGTAGTTCTTATATACTTGATTCAGTAATTCAGAGTTTAATTAATATCATTTCTATTAGTATTGGATTTTTTTTTTCGAGTGCTCGAATTAATGTGTATGGAATAATTTTATTCAATGAACACATTTTGTATGCAATCCGGCATAATAACTATTTTAAAATATTAAATAATTCAATGATCATGCACGTTTAACTAGATGGAAATTAGATTCCAATTCCTTAATTTATCTAGACAAGATATTGTTTTTATCCAGATAAGGCATCTTGATCTCTGATTATTTTATTTTGCTGGTCATATGGTTTATTTGGTGCATAAAAATGTTTCTACACAGTAATGTACCTATATTGCCTACTCATTGCGCCGTCCAATAAATTTTGTTAAATAGAAATACTGCTAAAAATATTTGTTGACTTCTAAACATTAGAATTTAGAAGTACTAATAGTTGTACTAATAAATGAAAATACTATTCAACTTAATGGAAGTCTTATTTAATTATACTGTATTAACCTAATAAATATAATATAGGTACACCGTGTTAAAGATTATTTTTTATGAAGCAGAATGGGTTTATGACAATTTATATCATGTACAAAAATTGTATTGTTATAACTTGTAACGTCACAGAATTGTGTGCCCTGTATACGAGCGTACTCATAACATTATTATCGACAGGTGATTATACCAAGGGGTGGACACTTAAAAATTATAACACGGTAATCTTGCTTCTCACACAAAAAGGTGGCAGCCATATTCCTATTTATGAATCAGTGTGTCCATACAATGAAAACTGTCTACACTCGTATTGTGTAAATATATAATGAAACTCAATCACAAAATACACAAAATGATACGGTTAAAGTTAAAATCTGTAAGTCTAACTTTTTCCAATTATTTTTAATTAAATAGTACCTAGGTATATTATTCAATTATAACACAATTTAATTCAAATATAATATATTAAACCTATTTTTCAATTTGGTATATTTATGGTGATCAAAAACTTTTGTTTTTTTTAAAAATAATACTTCCATTAGTATAATTAATTAAAGTAGGACAATAATAATATGTAATTAGGTATAAAAAAATAGAAAAAAATTATGTTTCAACAAATATTTATTTTAATGTACAAGGTATTATGTTACAAATGTTTTATTATTGTGAGTTTTCTATTTTGACGTTTTCCTTCAGTCAGAAGTTCTCTGTTTAAAAACTTTAAGGATGAAAAAATTCTAAATCTTTTTTTATTTTTTAATTTAAATTTTTTAATATTTTAATTTTTGTGTCTGTGTACACGATAAGTAGTCGAAATAATTCTTCGATTTTCAACTTCAGTATCTGGTTCGATTGAAAAGTGAATATTGTTGGTGCATTGGGGAGGTCAAAATTTAAAATTCCCAGTAATTTTCAAAAGCGCCAAGAACAACAAAAGAAAAATTAAGGAAAAACGGGAATTTTTCACAAAATTGAATTTGGTTTTTGGTGTAACTTTAAAACAACTGATCGTAGATACATGACATTTTCACTGGTTGTTTATATTTGAATTTTCTATACACTATAACATTTTCAAAATATTTTGATTTATTTTGAATTGTTTAGGGACATTTTCATTTTCCATTTTTTTAGTTTTTTTTCTAAAAATATCAATAAAATTGTATTTGTTGGTGAAAAAAGCTTGAAAATTTAATAGGAGGCTCCTAGTATATTGTTTCAAAGGCAGATGAAATATATTAAAAATCCTTAGTCACAGTTCTTTTTATAAGAATTTAAAGTTCGAAAATAGACAAAATATGAAAAAATTTTAAATTCTAATTTTTCTCTTTCAGACCTTTTATTTGATTTGCTTACCTATTCCACAATTGAAATTATTTATTAGACTTCACTTTCCTATCGAACAAGATACTGAAGTATCATGTATCGTGTACACAGACACAAAAAAAATAAATAAAAGAATAAAAAAAATTAAAAAAATTAAAAAAATAATATCGCCGAAAAAGTGTTCAAAATAACAAAAAACATCTCCGTAAAATTAAAGCACATACATCTGCCAAGGATCCAATAGGAATTTTAAAACAGATGTTATATCGCCTTATCGACACAACACTGAAAATAATATATAATAATAATATTATGTGAATAAAACTCATAATAATTACTATAAAATATAATTTCCCGATTAACAATAATGCGACATGTTGAAAATCATTCAGTGAACGGGGTGGAGGGTTATAACTTATAACGGGTCAAGTCTTTTCGTACCACTCCGGCACGTCATATCATGCGTATTGAAATCTACTTGACCTTTATTTTATTTTTAATTATTAAAAACGAACGGTTTTGCTATTACACACGGTGCTGCTCGCCAGTTCTGTTAGCTAGAACTTGGCTTGACACGCTACCGCGTGTCTAGATAACACTGCCTACGTCTTTTTTCCGTTTCCACCTACCTATTTCAATATTTTTATTTTTTTGCAAAATGTCCGTGTACAAAACACTATTATTACACGCTATTACAATATTTTAAATCTATTATTCACGAGCATAATCTCTGAAGATAAAAGTGAAGTGAAGGGTATTATGCATATTTTAGCCAACTCTTGCCCTACCCAATCATGGCTACGCTTAGACTGCATTAATTAAACAATAATAATAATTATTATAGCTGTCCTACATTCGATTATTCTGCAGTACACAATAAACTGACATTTTTTTAAACTTTGTTGATCCTTTAGAGTGTAATCGTCACCTTGACACTTCATAATGTTATACGTTTCATATAAACCATATCAAGCTTACTGCTTAGAAAAATACAGTTCAACAGACTCTGACACTTGATTCGACATTGTGCCATTCATTATAATATTAAATATTGATAACTGATAAGTGATATAGATACGGGCATTGTACGGACCTACTGTAAGTTAGTATTTAATTAAAAACATATACCTACAGAAATTATGTAAACATTAATGGTTTGAATACGTTTTTATCAAGACGCAGATAACTTTATACCTGCAGTGTTTTTTACTATATAATATACATAATTATAATAAATTAATATTATGAGATTAAACACTATGTGGTTGTCAACTCTTAAACTCACAAATATATCTAATATTAAGTCAAAAGAATATTGATGATTATAAAATATAACTATTATATTTTAATTTTATATGGCTGCATATCCGAATAGAGTGCCAAATACAAATATGGGTCACATTTCTTGTGAGTTTTTTTTTGTTTGTTCAACTGAATTGCAGTCCTCATTCATAGAATTAACAACCAAATCACAAATGTGACGCATGCCTGATTTTCATATTATACTATGCAATTATTGTAAAATTTCTATTCACACTTTTTCAGATTTACCTAGAAGTTAGGATTGTCTGTTGACAAAGTTCAACAGCTAAAATAAAAAAAAAATAATTATAATATTATGTGTAATTCGATTATGGTATGTAAACATAAAAATATGTAAAATAATAATAATAATTAATAACAGTAATAGTAGCGTGGTGGTTGGCCTCAGTCATTAACGTATTATGACTTATGAGTTATGAGGTTTAGCATCAGCCGGTGAAGGTAATTCCTGGATGGGGACTCGGATTTTAGTGACGAATCCTCACGGGCGATTGTAAACTCTCCCGATTTTAATGACGTGTAAACTCTCTCGGGTTTAGTCCAATACTACCTGACGGCCGACGGGAACATGTAAACTCTCCCGGGTCTTCTTCGGTACTACCTGGCGGGACCATGTAAGCTCTCCCGAGTCTACTTCAGTACTACTAAGCTAGAGGAGCATGGGGCATTATTCGTATGTAATATACTGGTAGCCTGAGTGACTATACTTGTATATCAACGTTGCAGGTAGGAAGACCGTAATGATGATGATGAATGATGATGATAGCATTGATAGGGTGTATGTTGAAATAAACATAGACAATTATAATATAATGTGGTTTTATTTGTAATGTTTTTCAGTGAATTGTTCTAAGTCCAAAATGACAATAATATTACACAGATTATCGTGAAAGTGCTTTCAGTACAGCTGAGTGGACCCAAATACAGGCCGATTCGTGGTCCCTCTTATAGTCCGGTCCCTAGTCCCCACTCCCCTTGCCTAGTGATACGGTCCTCACGGATGTGGTCTATGTGGCCATCAACCTAGCCCACGCACTTGCGAAATTCATAGTCTATTCTGAGTATTACCATTGTGTATTGATTATTAATCTATCACTTGCCAGTTTCATTATAATAATCTTTCTACTCTTTTATTTTGTATTAGATAATCGAAGGTTAGTTACCTATCCATAGTATACTATTCTAAATATGTTGCCTATTAACTCGCTTACTACACGTATAATAGAGTTGGTAACACTAAAATAATTCTGTTAATAATAGCTTAATTAATAATATTAATTATTGCTGTGAGCTAAAAAAGAGTTTAAAAATGAGATACCTAATCATCAATTTACCCTTATAATATTGCGAAACGAATTCGTTCGACTTATTATAATCGATAAATATTATTATACCTAGGTTATCGGGTACAATTATTATACGGTTAAAACTTGCTACAAAATGCTATGCCTAAAATTGTTGTAATAAATTAACATACACTGTGATAAACTACATATACACTGTTATCGACCGTTGCGGCGGACTTTTAGTCATCGCAGCACTTAAAATAATACTGTTCATATTATTTTGTACGAGAGGTTGCGGGCTATGGCCTAATAATTGACAAGATCGCACAATTATCACTGTCATTCTCCGTTATCGAATCATACGATTATAATATTATAATTAATATTAAATTAATATTGATAACATGTGCCATTAATTAGGAGAGGGGATTATCAATTGTAACCGGCCATTGGAGATGGTCACAAAAAAGATTGACTAGTTTGTAACCAAAGTGATCCGCTTGGCAAGACAAATTTCTTTTTTTATCACCGATCCTAATTTTAAGGGGAAATAGTCACCGATTACATGTACCTAACGAATTTCCGGATGTTGACTGATGAGATCGGGATCACTCCGTATGCGCATAAATTTATTGCCGCGTTTTCGGTCGTTTTCAGAAACAAATTGGATTCGTCTATGGATCGCAGCTGAATTGTGAGAATCTGGAGTTTTTATCCTCACAGAAACTACCCATACCTCTCTCATGACCTACGAGCCGCACCACGTGTAGGCCCCAACTCCAAGTCGGTGGAACTCGTATAGGTTTTAAACACTCAAGGGCAAATGAATGCCAGAGATTTATATAATAAAGGGGAAAGGGTAACATAAGCTGAGAAAAGTGAAATAATAAGAGTGAAGTTTAAAGTAATCATGAGGTTTTTATATTTTACATAGAGTAAATAACACTTATAATAATATTGGAAGTCATAAATAAGAATAATTTTCCATTCACGCATGTGAATTATAAAGTTTGATTTGAATAATATAATAGTTTGGCACATGACAGGTGTGGGAAAAATAATAACAATAATACGGAACCTGTCGCAAGGCATCATGATATATGTATTATTTCATCGGTAATAATAATTTGAAAAACGAATATCCATATTATAAAACATAATATTAAAATGTAGGCCCACGGGAGATCTCACGCCACATAACTTGTGGTATACTCTCACAGGGTTACCTGGTGTGTACATAAAAGTATACTTTTTGTTAAGTTCAAGAATATTTTTGAAGTACGCCGGAGCAAGGAGCTTGCGACAGCTTGGAAAGGAAAATATAAAAGGGACCCTTGTCTTGCGACGCCTATAAATCGTGCTTTAAAGGGGGGACATAGGGAAATTTATATTACGACTTGTGCATCTTGAGTGGAGATTCAGTTGTCTTTTACTCTTGGCCACCAGCGGCCCACGGGAGACAGCTTAGAGCATCATGGTGTTGTTGCTTCTATGTGTAAAAGATGGAAAGCCAGGAGATGTGCAGTAGAGCTGCGAGACGGTCGGCCACGAGGTTGGTCGGGTATCTGTGTGTGTAATGGCTAGAGATCCCGTGCCGTGTGCGAAAACGTTTAGTGTCACCAGTGACCAGTGGTTGCAAAAGTGTTTTTGAATCGGCGACGGAGATCGTCTCAGGGATCATCATATTATTAAGGATATAAAAAAAAAATATAAAAAAAAATAAACACCATTGTAAAACCACTAGCTTCTTCGCTCCGCTCAGAATCTAAAATAATTTAAACTAATGGCCTGTAATTAAAATCGATAAAAAACCAAATACAAATACTTCTTTTAACATTTATAACTTTATAAGTTATAAACAATAGTTGTGCGTTATCTAAAGTTCAATTTGTTGATATAAAAAGTCAGTTTTTATACTGCGAACTTGCCATCAGTTGGCTGAAGACTGGTATGGCCTATGGCGACGGTCTTAACGGTTTTGGCAGATTGGATTTGTCCGACGACAACGATTGTTCATGGATACCTTTCAGCCCCCTTTTTGGATTTAATTGTTGGTTTTTGTAAATCTAAGTAAAAACTGCAATTGGGAAAACAAATAATTATTAATTTTAAATCAAAATTAATCTGTTGTTGTCTTTTCGTTCTCACCTGCAAAGAATAGATCTGCACAAAAATATGTGTTGACGCGGCCCGTATTAGTAGCAAGTACAATGTACAAGCACTATAGTGGCCTGTCTATCTTATCTCCAACCACCAATACGGGATGCAAGCAAAGCGACAGGGTCGACTCTCCCACCGAGCCGGTAACGGCAAGGCAAAGCATTTTTAAATGCTCACTAAAAAATGTCTAGTATGAAAATAAAATATATTGATTGAAATAGATGATTAAAATTGTGAAACTAGGTACAAATATTTGGATTATTTATTATTTTATTATTAAAATGGTTAATACAATTTTAATTTAGGATCGATGAAATGAAAACTAATTGTGTGTAATTAGAATTCCAGATATACTACAAAATTATTGCAATTGTAAACACATCATCCGGTCTATTTTTTTTCTAACCATAGAAACGTTACATATTAAAAGTTAATTTAAATTAAAATACTTAGTCAATCAATGTTCACATACTCACCAACACATTTTAAAGAAGGAGGACAATCTACTTTCTTTTATTTGATAGAAGGTGTTTCTTTACCTTATTGCTTTTACTATAATATCCATCATTCGGTGTATTCTCATTAGTAGACAAATCAGTCATATAAACGGCTTTTTTTAGATTTTTTACGGGCTTCTTCCTACTTTTCTAAACAATTAATGAAATGATAATAATCAATTTAATAGTTATGTATTTTATATTGTTTATACAGTTATATTATGATTATCATTAGATTTTATCATATGATCGTCCTAGAGTTCTGAATTCCATCCATTTAAAATTTATTTCAGCAAGATATTTTTCCTTCTCAATGTATTTTTTTACTTTATTTTTTGCCATAGGCCAAGTACATAGTTTGTTATTTTTATTGAACCGAGTAACTGGAACTGATTCGACACCCCACATTTTTTTTCTATTGTAATGGGATTACACAATATCATATATTTGCTCATAATAACAACCAGGAATGCGACCACACCCAAAAGTGTTTTCGACTACGAATACCACTTTCATAGTCATGAGGTCCATATCAAGGACGACTGTACACGCGCCGCTCACTTTCAAAGGACGCCGCCACCATATATATAGGGGACAGCGAGACAGCCTGAGTTAGATGTATCCAGAGACGAGAACACCACACGACTCGTTTAGCCGCCCAGCCATCACACACGACTTACACGGAGATTATCAACTTCGGAACGAGCCACAAATTCACTACAATCAACACTATTATTCTGCTTGTTTTGTCTGGTTTAATATAATACATTTGATTACCATTCTAATTGACTATTATTATTTATCAAGTACACCAGCTTTTGGATCCCTGAAGGGCCGCATGTAACACTGGCGCAGTCGAACGTAGGATTCCACAAAGGGAGGCAACCATCAAAGGCTACTGTCAACAACGAAGAATTGATCACTCTTCAGCGAAGACAACTCCAGGAGGAACCAACAAAAAACAAATAAGTCACATTGCAGTACCAACAAATCCATTAGCAGCATCATCAACGGCAACATGTCATCATCAGCCATGAACGCAGCATTATTGTGAGTGAATAGTTATTTAAATTTGTTACATAGACGTATGCAACATAATTAAGACATATTAAGATAAATCTAGGTAGTTGATTATAAGTGTAATGGTGTAAACCGTTTTAAATTTTATTGAGGGCATATTTTATTGATTATTATTGAAGTTTATTGAGGGCATATTGATTATTTGAAGTTTTATTATTGAGGGCATATTTTTATTGAAGTTATTATTGATTATTGATTTATTGAGGGCATTTTTATTATTGAAGTATTATTGAAGTTTATTGAATTTATTAGAGGGCATATTATTGAAGTTATTATTGTATTTATAGGGCATTATTGAATTTTATTGAGTATTATTATGATTATTAACGTATTAAATAGGTGGTTAAGTTAATTTATGGACAAAGAAGATACATCTCCCTTGAACGTAGAACGTAGCTAATTCATTGTATGACACTAGTGTAGTAGAAGAAGCCCAGTTAGAAGCCCAGTTATTAGCCCAGAGAGAAGCCCAAGCCCAGTTTGAAGCCCAGCAGAAAGCCCAGTTAAATATTATAGTAGATACCCAGTTAGGAGATAGCACAAGTAAAACCCCAAGTCCACAATTAGGAGTAGTCACACGTAGCAAAGTCACAGATAGTTTTGAACATCAGTCGTTAGATTTTATATCTAAATCACGCAATAAAAAAATGGCAGTAACCATAAAATTAGAAGACGCTTTTAAATTAATTCCAGTATGCACAGGGATAGACGATATTTACCAATTCATAAATGCATGTGATATGGCAGTAGGTTTAGTCGACGCAACTAGCGCACCAATATTAGTAAAATATATCACTACGCGATTAACGGGTAGAGCACTAGAAATGATTAAATATAAAAACGTAACAAAATGGCAATTTATAAAAGCATATTTAACAGACGCATTCGAAGTAACAACCAATGCATCGACGTTACAACTTCAATTAAATTCGATTAGAATGAATCACAATGAGGATGTGAACGATTATTGCCATAGAGTAGAAAAACTATATTATCAATTATGTACCGTAAGCACGTTAAACAAAGAGCCTGCAGAAGCAAAAATTATACATGAAACATTAAGGGACCAAACTCTAGCAGTATTTATTAAAGGATTAGTAGAACCAATTAGAACGATAGTAAAATCTCGTAATGCTAAAACTCTTGAAATCGCGAAACAAATCGCTATGTCAGAACAGGTAGAATTAAGATTAGAACAGGAAAATAGAAATCATTATTCGAGTAGTTATTCGCAAAACAATAATCAACGTAGATCGAATTATGAAAATAGGAACAACAGGAACGTAAGACCAAATAACTTTGTAAGGCCGAATAATTTTGCGCAAAATAATAATCCACGAGCAAACAATTTCTCTCAACCAATTAATAGACCACCAATAAAATTTTATAACTGCAATGGAAATCATTTTGCATCACAATGTAGAAATAATTCGAGACCTAACTACGCGAGCAACGGAAATAACAACCGTCCACCTAATAGAAATAATTTTACGCAACCGCCGACAAATTATAATGCACAACCAGTTACGTGTTCATATTGCAATAAAATCGGTCATAATGTAGATTCATGTTACAAAAAGAGAAACGACGAAAGTAGAAATAATTCGGGAAACGCCAACGTGTCGAACGAGGTACGCGGTACTCGCACGATAAACCAGATTATCGCGGAACAACCGACGAACGAATATTTCACATATTCGCAAAACTAGAAAATAATCATATAACATTCGATTCTAATGCCGCAAAAACAAATCAATTACATTTAATGATAGATACAGGTAGTCAGGTAAATATTCTCAAAATAAATTGCTTACGCGAAGAACTAGAAGTAGACGAAACGCAAAAAATAAATCTACGCGGTATAAATGAATGTCTTACAAAAACCATAGGGAAAATATCAATATTAATTAAATTAAATAGCGAAAACATTAAAACAGAATTTCATATCGTAAGTGCACGATTTCCAATACCCAAGGACGGAATATTAGGAAACGATTTCTTGTCGAAAAATAACGCAATAGTCGATGTAGCAAACAACAAATTAATTATTCAAACGACCTCGCATGCGCTAACAAATTTCAAGGAGACCGACAAAACCAGTTTTATTAAATTAAATCCGCGGACTGAAACTATTGTAGGAATACAGATAGCTGACCCACTCATAGAAAGCAAGGAAATATTTATACATAAGCAAGAACTAGTAAAAGACGTATATTGCAGTAGTACAGTATCAATCGTTAATAATGGTAGGGCAATAGTTAGCATGTTGAATATCTCGGAAGAAACGAAAAATATATCTGAAATTGATTTAAATAAAATACTCTTTGATACTGAATACGAAATATATAATGTAGAATCGACAAATGATCATAAGGAACGAATAGAACGTTTGAAACAAGTAATAATAACTGACCACATGGACGAAATTGAAAAACAATCTATTTACGAAATATGCGAACGATATAATAACATATTTCATTTGGAAGGGGATGTATTAACATTTACCAATGTCGGTACACATTCTATTAAGTTAAAAAAGGATCAGCCACCTATCTATCGTAGACCTTATAAATTACCACACGCACAACAGGAGGAAATAAATTCACAAATTCAAAAAATGGAAGAAAATGGAATTATCGAGAAATCGAGAAGTCCATGGAATTCCCCACTATTATTAGTACAAAAGAAAATGGACAATTCAGGAAAACAAAAGTTTAGAGTAGTAGTAGACTTTAGGGCACTTAACGAAGCTACTATAAATGAATTTCACCCTTTACCAAATATTACAGAAATACTAGATCAACTAGGAAATAGTCAATTATTCTCTCTATTAGATTTATCGAGTGGTTTTTACCAAATTTTGATGGAAGAAGACTCACGAGAGTTAACAGCCTTTTCGACTAATCAAGGTCACTGGCATTTCAAACGAATGATACAGGGAATGAAAACGAGTCCCGGAACCTTCCAAAGAGTTATGAATTCAGCTCTGGCAGGTTTAATAGGAATAAAATGCTTAGTATATTTAGACGATATAATAGTATATGGAAAAAATTTATATGATCATAACGAAAAATTAATAGAAGTTTTCGAGCGTTTACGAATAAGCAACTTAAAATTACAACCAGATAAATGCAACTTCTTAAAAAGAGAATGTGTATATCTAGGACACGTTATTACGAAAGACGGAATAAAACCCGACGAACGTAAATTAAAATCAGTAGTAGAATTTCCAATACCAACAACTGTAAAAAACATTAAATCATTTTTAGGATTAAGTGGTTATTATAGGAAATTCATAAATTCATATAGCGCAATAGCAAAACCACTAACCAATTTATTAAAGAAAGACACGAGTTTCGTATGGAGTAACGAATGTCAAAAGTCATTCGATACCTTGAAGGCAGCGTTATGCTCAGAACCAGTTTTAAAATATCCGGATTTCACAAAGACCTTCTTATTAACTACAGACGCGAGTAATAAAGCACTCGGAGCTATTTTATCTCAAGGAGAAATAGGTAAAGATTTGCCAATATGTTATGCGTCGCGCACATTAAATAAAAGCGAAAGCAACTATTCAACAACAGAATTAGAATGTCTTGCAATAATATTCGGAGTTAAACAGTTTCGACCATATTTATACGGTAGGAAGTTTATAATACTTAGTGACCATCGTCCATTAACGTGGCTCTTTAATTTGAAAAATCCATTATCAAAGTTAGCTAGATGGAGAATACAATTAGAGGAGTACGATTACGAAATACGTTACAAACCCGGAGTTCTAAATTCAAATGTAGATGCACTCACACGCATGTACTCTATACAGGAAATAAAAAATGAATCATATGAAAAATTTCTCGAAAAATTAGAAACACAAATTATCACAAATAGTAATGTAAAAGAAACTATAGGCACAGTAATAGATTCACCAAAAGAATATAATATAGTGTCAGAAATTGCCAAGCAATATAATTTTAGAACAGGAACAAATTATCAATTAAAAAAACAATTTGGAAACGGTATAATATTACCGACTAGTAAAGTAATAGGGGACACGCCATATTTCAAACATGAAAACCGGTTTATAATATTCTTAGTAACGAAAAACAAAGAACGCCAGAGGGCAACTTACGAAAAAATATATATATCGTTAATAAATTTAAAATTATTTTGTAAGGAGAACAATTTGAATAAATTAGCCATGAGCAAGCTAGGCGATCACGATGATTTAGAATGGGAAAAAATAAGGTCAATGTTGCGATACATATTTCGCGAAACAAATATAGAAATAATTATATGTGCAAATGTAGAATATAGTGAAGAAGAAAAAGCAGTCATTTTATCACAATTTCACGACTCAAAACTAGGCGGACATTTAGGTGTGAATAAAACTACTAAACGTATAAAACAACAATTTATATGGAGGGGAATGAAAGAAGATGTTAAAAAATATATAAGGAATTGTACGTCATGTCAGGTTAATAAGGTATCAAATCGACACATAAAACAACCAATGGCTATTACATCCACTTCGTCTAAACCATTCGAAAAAATATTTATGGATATAGTAGGGCCCTTGCCGATTACACTGTCCAATAATGTATACATTTTAACGATGGAGGACGATTTGACACGTTACACTTTAGGAATTCCACTTCCTGACCAGAAGGCAAATACTGTTGCGGAAGCCTTTGTTACACACTTCGTTTGTGTACACGGCATACCAGAAACAATACTCACGGATCAAGGAACTAACTTCCTCTCGAAAACGTTTGCAAATGTTTGTAAAATATTAAAGATAGAAAAGGTTAACACAAGTCCATTCAGACCGCAGGGTAACCCCGTAGAACGCGCTCATAGGACCTTAGCCGAGTACTTAAGACATTATGTAGATAAGAATTTAAATAATTGGGACCATTTACTACCCTTTGCATTCTTTGTATATAATTCAACGGTACATACTTCTACTAATTTTCAACCATACGCATTAGTCTATGGACGTACGTTGGAGGTACCGATTAGATTAAAAGCCGAACCTGAACCACGTTACAATTATGATGATTATATATTCGATCTAAAAGAAAATATGCAAATTTCGCATAAGATAGCTAGAGATCATTTAATTAAAAATAAAATAAAAAGTAAAGAACGTTATGATAAAAATGAAAACCCACAAGAACTACACGTTAATGATTTAATACTATTAAAAGATAATAATCATAGAACGAAACTCGATCCAATCTGGCTAGGACCGTACGAGGTCACAGCAGTTATAGGGAACGAGAATGTAGCTATACAGCGAGGCCGCAAGGTCATCACTGTACATAGAAATAACGTAAAAAAATATTATAATGACGCACAAGTCGATTAAAAAAAAAAATAGCAAAAATAAAAAATAATAAGTATATAGCAATATTAAGTTAGAATAATTATATTAATTTTAGGAATAGAAACCGAACATATATTAAAATTTATTCTCAGAAAAAAATTAATAAACTAATGTAATCAATCGGATTCATCTTCCTCATCGTCCGATATAAGAATTCTTGATACAATATGTTGCGGCAAAGGGGTAAAACCCTCCGGCCACTCAATTTCCATAATTATGTCCGGCCCTCGAGCTAATAAAAATAATTTAAAAAAATAATAATTAAATAAATTCTTAAGCAAAACAAAAAAATATATACGCACGGTTTCGAATGACATATATCCGAGTACGGGTTTCATCAGGTTCCATGCTTCCTTGAATAATAAATCTAATCAAAAAAATATACAATAAAAATAATAGCAAAAAAATAAATACGATAAAAAAAATAAAAATTTTAATTTTAGGGACAGACAAAGAAAATTCATTGAGGAACTAGGAATGGCAATCGAACAAGAAATACACGAAACATATACTTTAGGACCGGAACACACACCGAGGTGTCTAATAGGACATATTAATACAGCAAATAATTTTATGGAGGAACCATTTGGTACTCTTGAAATAACAAAAATTACGCAAATTATAACATTAATTATGTACGATTTGTCATCAGATTCGGTAACACCCACAAATACTTTATGTAAACGATTAATAGACTATATGAAACTCTTACATGATGCTAGAGATATTTTAGATTATGTAAGATGGTATTAATTTTATAAGATTATAATAAGATAGTTAGTTTAATATAAATATACTTTGTACTTTTAGATTGGTGATGGTGACGAGTTTTCTAGTCAATATTATTGAATCTGACGAAATAAATACATCAGAGTACTTTTCGTATACGCCTTATGGAGTTGGTAGGGGTATACAATATGAAGGGTTGGGGCCAGTTAGATTAATAGGGGCTCAATACAATCTTGTAATGTTTTACTCATTAAAAGAATATAACGCGAAATATGAACTATTGGGGGAAAAAATCAAAAATATAACAAATTTATGTACTGACCAAAAACATCAAGATTTATGTGGGAAATATCAATTAGTAATTACAGACTTATATAACGAAATAACTAAACAGAAAGAACGTACATATATGTCGCTAGGAAGTACTATGGAGGACATTAAAAACAACA
The DNA here is from genome assembly GCA_949089665.1 of Macrosiphum euphorbiae. Lineage (NCBI taxonomy): Eukaryota > Metazoa > Arthropoda > Insecta > Hemiptera > Aphididae > Macrosiphum > Macrosiphum euphorbiae. The sequence goes on along the minus strand of CARXXK010000001.1, from coordinate 135,716,657 downwards.
GGAAGAAAAGGGGATTAATAAACATAATAGGTAACACCATGCATACGTTATTTGGCATATGTGATGACAAGTGCACTAAGAAAACACAAGAAGCTATACAAAAAACGGAAGAATCAGGAACTAATATATTACACATAATGACAGCTCAAACTACTGTAGTAAAATCAACAATAAGGAGTATTGGTAACACAATAAATCAAACCGAACAATTATACAATAATATTACGGAAAAGGAACAAAAACTAAACGAAAAAATGTCAAAAATACAAAACAAAACAAATGATATATTAGATTTACTAATGAAAAATGAAATACATAATTTATATACAATAATTATTAATCAATATTCCTACGAAACAGAAATATTAGGACAAATAGTAACTGCCGCTAGAGAAGGTATGATACATCCAAGTCTTATGACACCGCAAGAACTAGCATCAACATTAAAAGCAATAGAACAAAATATAAAGAAAATATACAGTATTCCGATGGGAACAAAGAGATATGAAATAAATGAATTTCAAAAAATTACAAAAATAAGAATCTACTATTCGAACGACAGATTAGTATTCGATATAGTAATACCACTAATTATTGACACTGAACTCACATTATACAGGTTAACACCAGTACCAATGCGTCATAACCAAGATAATTCTAGTGGATGGTACATGATGGACATTACTTATAATAATATTGCTGTAACCAAAGGCTACAAAAGGTTTACTACATACACAGATCAACAATTAAACGAATGTAAAGAAACATCAATATACAAAATATGTAATACACCACAACCTATACAGGACAACAATGAACGCCAACCATGCGAAGTACAAAACTTTTATAAAGCTGACACGTATGCTAATCCTGAGTTATGTACAATAAAGAAAATAAATTTAAAAAGAAGCATATACCAAAAATTAAAAAGAAAAAATACATGGATTCACGCAGGAAAAGAGACTTTAACTGTAAGTTGCGCAAATTTAATAGACTCATTTATAATACAAACAAATGAAGTAGGAGAAATAGCTATAAACGACATTAGTTGTCAAGTATTTGCACGGGACGCAGTATTAACTGCCACGGAAGAAATCCAAATTACAAAATATAAAGACTTTACACCTTTAACTAACATGAGTAATATTTTAGAAAAAATACCCGAACATATACACAAATTCGAAACAGATGAAAAATGGGAAAAGGGACTAGCTATGCAATTCACAGATTTACACGATGCATCCAAATCTTTAGACGAAGTACAACAAATGATTAACCAAGAACTTTCAAGAGAACAAAATCAAAAGCATCAATTTGTACACAGTAATTTACTATATGTAACAATAATACTGGCAGTAATATCTATTATACTAATAATAGCGATTTACATAATGATAAAATGCAAGTATATCAGGTCCACAGAAGTCATGGAATTTCCCGGCAGAATAGTTAGATATAGGGCACCCAATAGAAATGACTACATACGAAATTATGAAGAGACACCCTTTACTCCACCCCCTTCACCAAGATAATAAAATAAATAAATTAATAAAATAAATAATAACAATAAAAAAAAAAAAATAATAAAATATAAGTTAGAAAAAATAGTAATAATATAGAAATAATAATAATTAAAATAGAGGTAAACAATTAATTTAATAAATAAATAAGAGCTAGGTATATGTAAACTATTAAAGAAATACTATATATATAATTATGTTTCAGGAAACAATCAAGAGGGATTTCGAAATAAATATAATAAAATATATAAACATGAGCGAACCCACACCAATGCCTGAGCCTAATGTTTTTTATAAGGAACTAAGGGATAGGTTAATAAATGATACACATGATCAATTGGTACTAAGGAACACAATATACGTATGTACGTTGTTTTAGACAACACGTAATAGACGCAAATAATAATATGCAAATACCTTTTAACGAAACTGAACTTGAAAACGTTATGGGTCCGTTAACAGCCTTCTTTTGCACTAGATGTAACCGCGAACCAGCCTATAATTCAATGTGCTTAAAAATCGCAGAAAAATTAGATCAATATTATATTCAACACCAAATTTACAGTGAAGAACATATTCGATAAATAAATTAAACAAAAAAATATAAAATAAAAATAATAATAAAATATAATACGTGCATAAGGAAATAATACGTAAAATAATATCCTATAATTTAAATAAAATAATATTACGTGCATAAAAATATAATAATATATACATATACGTAAATAATATTCTAAATAATACTTATATAACAATAACTTTTAACTATTTCAGAAATTAAGAAGAAAACAAAAAAATATATATAAAAACAAACGTAAAAATTTTAAGTACAAAATGGGTGAGAACTTACCACCTGTAGCACGAACCGTTCGAATGCAACTACAAACATTTGAGTTTCTCAGAGAGTTAAAAAACGAATTAATTGAATCAACCAATCATACACAAATAATGCGAGGGGAAGTGATCAGATTACATTGCTTCCCAGAACATATAAGAAGGGCGAATAGTAATATGACCATACCTTTCAGGCCGAATTTCTTAGCACGGGTCATGATCCATGTTAATGATTTTGTACGCACAGTTATCTTAAGACCAAATCATAATCGACCAATGTGTGTAGAGTTGGGTTTACTAATAGAACAACTAATCAGACGACGCGAAATCATTGAAACGATTTTCGAAGAATAACCTCAGGAAACTATATCATATATCAAATATCATATATCATGTATCATATATCATATATCATATACATAGCAATAAATACTAAAAAAACCAATTTAAGTTTTTATATATAATTATTTTATTTTAGCTCACAGGTACGCTTTTTTATAATGGATTTCGAGTTCTTTACCGTCAGTAAGAACGAAACGATACTGGTATCCGGCGCGATATCGAATAGTTTAGAAAAATACCAACCCAAGAAATTGGAGGGGAGTCCTCTTATACTTACAAAGGATGATAAGTTAAGAAGATTCCGCCGATGCGACCTAAAGAAAACAGTGCAGAATATCAAACGAGTATTCCGAGGGAAAAAGGCAAGAGTGATTGAACCATTGCTGGAACAGTTATACATTAGTGTAAGTCGGCAGGGGGAATCAACCTTGTCTACGGTATACTTGCAAAGATATTTGAACATAAATGATAGGGAGCCACTAATAGTATTTTGGAACGGAACGTCAGATATCACGATAATTAAGCGTTTAAGATTAACAGGAATTTTAGCATATTTAAATATATCGGCAATTAGCGTTAGGAATAATGACGAATTTGTATTAGAATTATCAAACCTAGAGACTAAGGAAGTTTTATATTCAGGTTATTTAGGTAAATTAAATAAAAATGGTAGAATGTTAGGACTATCAGAAGCACATGAACTAGCATGCGATATTAATCATAATATTACACATTGTCACGATCCAGTTGCAGACGTAATTTTAACGAAATGCCTATTCAATTACATAGTAACAAAGATAAAGCCCATTAAATTATATAAATTAGCAAAAAAATATAAAAGGAATTTTAAGGCAAAATAAATAATAATTATTAGTCAATAAATAAATATAACACAAAATAAATTAAATAATGAAAACAAATACATAAATTAACATTTATTATATATTTTAGATTCATTGAGGAGCTAAAAACAATTTTAAAAACAGAAGTACATATTTATAACGTTAAAGAAAATAAGTTACAATCCATATGCTTTAATTGGCATATATTAAAGGCAAACAAGAAAATAAATAATCACTACGATCATAAAACTTTAAATAAAATAACTAGAAGCCTTGAACTTTTCATAGACGATCATTGTAATGGAGAATGCAAACAATTAGTAAAAATAATAGAAAACACTAGAGATCCAACTTACATGATGAATTACCTTGAATAAAACCATAGTTGCATATGTCTGTGACAAATTTAACAATTATTCACATAAATTAGTATATAGGTGGAAGGTAAATATTATTATTATATAAAAAGGGGAAATACTTAAATTATATACTTACGTAACGCTTATAATGTTATAATTTCAGGTACCTATATTATTTTATTATTAATCATTTTTATTAACACTATTTGTTTAATTAAATCATGTATTAATTTATTTTACTAACCACAATTAAAATTGTAATATGAATAAAGAAAAAAAAAACAATAATAATAATAATGATGACATTAAAATTGTAAAATGCTCACATTATTGTAATCAAATGTAATACTATAATCAAATTGTTAACTGTATACAAAATTTAAATGTCAATGTAAACAATGTAATTCAGCCATTGTAAACTATTAATTAACGATGTTAAAGATTCTTAACCCTTAAAGGTTAACAATCTTTTTTTTGGTAGGGAGGTGTAATGGGATTACACAATATCATATATTTGCTCATAATAACAACCAGGAATGCGACCACACCCAAAAGTGTTTTCGACTACGAATACCACTTTCATAGTCATGAGGTCCATATCAAGGACGACTGTACACGCGCCGCTCACTTTCAAAGGACGCCGCCACCATATATATAGGGGACAGCGAGACAGCCTGAGTTAGATGTATCCAGAGACGAGAACACCACACGACTCGTTTAGCCGCCCAGCCATCACACACGACTTACACGGAGATTATCAACTTCGGAACGAGCCACAAATTCACTACAATCAACACTATTATTCTGCTTGTTTTGTCTGGTTTAATATAATACATTTGATTACCATTCTAATTGACTATTATTATTTATCAAGTACACCAGCTTTTGGATCCCTGAAGGGCCGCATGTAACACTATATACATATTATTATGAATAAATTAATAATTGTCCGACTTGAAATTTGTCTCTTAAACATAAGGTGAGTGTTTGGTGAAGATAGATGATTAATTTGATTTCGTTGATATATTTGTAGAATCCGTTAAGATTCTATTGTATCATATTGTTGTGCTGTAGTTTAATACTTCTTTTTAAAAATACATATGATAGGAATGTGATTTAGTGTATTTTGTTCATGGTTGAGTTAGGGATTATGGAATAAGAGGTTGGATAATTTGGTGAGTTCAGATTTAGTTACACTAGGTATGACTTTTTTAAATATTATAAAATACTCTTATAAACCTAAAAAGTCAGATTTATAGTTTAATATTATTTTTCATTACATTATATACTATCATTACATTTTAGATTCTGAGTAGAAAGATGAATGTATTGATTTTACAATGATGTGTGTTTTTTTTTTAATTTTTAATTTTTTAATTAATTAATTTTTTTTTGTGTCTGTCATCACGTTTTAGGACAGTAAAAATGCTTGGATTTTCTTCAACAGTATCTTTTCTGATAGGAAAGTGAATCTAGTTGGTACTTTGGGGGGGGTCAAAAGTAAAAATTTCCCAGTAGTTTTCACAAGCGCCGGGAAAAACAACATAAAAATTAAGGAAAAACGTAAATTTTTACGCAAAATCTGTTTTCTACAAAATAGATTTTGGTTTTTGGTGTAACTCTAAAACAAATGAACGTATATACATGAAATGTTCACTAGTTGTTTATATTTGCATTTTCTATACACGATAACATTTTCAAAATGTTTTGATTTATTTTGAACTGTTTAGGCACATTAAATAATTTTACAATGAAGTGTGTTTTTTATTTTTTATTTTTTTTTTGTGCTGTGTAGTCGAAATAATGCTTCGATTTTCAACTTCAGTATCTTGTTCGATTGGAAAGGGAATATTGTTGGTGCATTGGGGAGGTAAAAATTTAAAATACACAGTAATTTTCAAAAGCGCCAAGAAAAACAAAAGAAAAATTAAGGAAAAACGGAAATTTTTACTCAAAATCGATTTTGGTTTTTGGTGTAAGTTCAAACCGTAGATACATGAAATTCTTACTGGTTATTTATGTTTGCATTTTCTATACACGTTAAAATTTTCAAAATATTTTGATTTATTTTGAACTGTTTAGGGACATTTTCAGTTTCCAATTGTATTAGTTTTTTTCTATAAATGTCAATAAAACTTTATTTGTTGAGTAAAACTACTTCAAAATGTAATACAAGGCTCCTAATATATTGTTACAATTACATTTTAAAAACCTTAAAAATCCTTATTCACAGTTTTTTTGTAATAGTTTAAAGTTCAAAAATTGACAAAATATGGAAAATCACGAAAATTAGCAAATTACATTGAGTTAAGAGTTCATAAAAGTTTTTCTTTTTAAATCTAAGATATGAAAATGTAATATAAGATTCCTCATAAGTTTGTCCATCTTTATCAAAAACAAAAAAATGTCTACAAAAACTCAAATTAAATTTTTATGAGCGTTTGAAATTCATATTTTTACATTTGATATTCACTCGATTTCTCATGTAACGATTTTCTTAGTTTGTTGTAATTAAAAAACAATGTAGATACTAGAACATTTAACTGAATGTTTATATTAGCATTTCCTATACACGATACCCCATTTTGAAAATCTTTTGACTCTTTTTGAGCTGTTTACGGATATTTTCAGTTTTCAATTTTATTAGTTTTTTTTTCTATAAATATCAATAAAATTGTATTTGTATTGTAAAAAAGCAAGAAAATTTAATGCGGAGAGCACCTGATATATTGTTACAATAGCAGTTGAAAAATATTAAAAATACATTGTCACAATTTTTTTTATAATCATTTAATGTTCAAATTTTGAAATTTAACAAATTTAAAATTTAATAATACTTTTTTAGTTAAAATTTATAAAATGTTCAACTTTTATAGTTAAGGATTGAAAATTTAAAGCAAGATTCCACTTAAATAGGTTAAAAATAAATTACTTTATTCACCTTAGTATCATCAAATATATTTCGTAATATCATGAGCTGACTAACCGTTTTCGCTCAGAATAATTTTTCTTATACAATGATATTATATCATTGAATTCAAATTTAATAACATCCATTATACAATAACCCACTTTTTAAATTATTAATGTAGCATAGAAATTATAAATGTATTAATAAGTAAATAGTTTGACGTCACTACCGATAAATTATAAATAATACTCAAGTTATCTTTATTTAGGTACAACCTACAATAAATATAATCGAATATCAGTACTATAGAATACAAATTGCTTTGAATAATAATATATAAATTGAGTATAAAGCATAGGTACATTTAACTGAATTATATTTGTTTTCAACTTCAACCATTTTTCGTAGTAATCATTTTCAATTCATTGTACACAAATGTGAATGCATTAGTGATTACATTAAAACAACCACTATAATTCAGTTAACATCAGTCAAGGCACACTCCATAAATCCTAAGAAACTAACTAAATTACCTTTTTTCTTTTTTTTTTTTTACTAAATTTGTTAATAAATATAATTATGAGTGTAAGATCAGTATTAAATAAATTTAACAATGTTTTTTTAATTTGTGGTATCGGTAGTATAAAATTCAACCAGGGAAATTTTATGACTTCAGTGTTGTTTTATGTTTGGCGATGTATATTAATTTATGCTGGTTTATATAACTTATACAAGGCCAACCTATGGGTAGGTAATAATTTTTTTAGAATTTCTTTTTTGATAGTTTCATTTGATACAACATGAAATAAATAAATTGAAAATTCATGAAGCTGATAACTATACTATCACTTTAATGTTACGATAATATTATTAATATAATTTATTTATTAAGTAGACAAGTTCTTAAATTGTTAGAACTGACTTCTAATGAACAAGTTAATTTTACCCATTTTTTTTTATCGAAGAAGAAATATAAATAATAAATCTATATATATATATAATAATATGATTTAATAATTGTAAAAATTATATTTTTTTTTATAGAACAAAAAAACTAATCCAGAAATGTTTGAACTAACGTCTATAATAATGATCAGTTGTTTTGAATTAATTTTCATTGGAAAATTTTTACCTTATATCTGGCGTATATTTTTTGATAATCAACTATCAATTGTATTGACAAAACTTGAAACAATTCACGAAAAATTGTTACGCCTGAATGTGGTCGGCCCGATTACAATAAAAATGAATTGGATTTACATTATTGGAATTATTTTAAATGCCATGGAAGTTATACTGCAACCCGTTAGGGTGATGAATATGAAACAAAATATTATAATACATGAAATGGTAACATTATTATCTATAAATATTTTATAAGTTAACATGACATAGTATAACAATAACATAAAATACTTTAATGTTGGTTATTGGATTAATATGAATATAATTTCAAAGAAATTTTTTAATATTAAATACATTTATTAATAAATCGTCGTCTCAGAATGAAAAAGTTCTAGCGTAATTTTTGTAATTGTTCAGGGGAACGTTTTTAAGTTAGCCCTTACGTATCACTCACGTATGAATTAGAACCTTTTCATTTTCTGTATCTCATTGAATAATCAACGGATCGAACAATTTCAGTATTGAAGTATACCTATAACAAAACATATTAAATAATAATATACAAACAAAATATTTTTCATAAAAATTGATTTAGAACCTTTTCATTCTGAGACGATGAAAAATAATAATATTAACGTTTTAATTTTTTCTGTTTTTTCAACATTTTCAAGCTCCCCCTGAAATCTTGTCACTCCTCCCTAGGCAGTTGCGCAAACAGGTAAAGGTTGAGAACCCTTGATTTATTCAATTTGCTATTTACACTATATTATAATAAAATACCTATAATATGTCAAGCTCCACCCCATCCATATAATAGCCTTGTAATATTATGTTTGTTACATGGATAGAATATATTAGCAGCGGTGACGACTATATATCACACATTTTCAGATCATTATGATGGTGATGAATACTTGCCAATTAGTAATATTTTATGAATATATACTACTAATATTATACACACAGTGGATAGTGTGTAAGATAAATGAACAAATTCTTGAAATAAGGTCGTGCTTAACTACATTCAGAGATATGTATTTGGAAGTTGTAGAATGCTTAAACGATGTCAATAAATCAATATATGGTTTGCCGGCTATAGTTGCTTTTATTGCAGCAAATGTCGGCAACATAATTATTATCATATTTGGTCGTATATTATTCCCTAGAGACTATGACCATCATGACCGGATTCGTAAAATTTCTGTCTTAGGATTATTACTGAGTACAACTAATGTTCTAACATTATACATGATTGGTCACGCCACGGAAAAGGAGGTATTTATATATTATATATTTTTCGAATCTATTGTAAAGTTAAATAGATTTTGGATTCTGAGCAGAGCTGATTTTTTTATTTTTTTTTATTCTGTCATTGTATTGTCATGTAACAATAGCAGTTGATAAAAATTAATAATACAAAGGAACAATTTTTTTCAAAGTTCGATGTTAACCACATTTATGAAACTTTTTTTTTTTTTTTTATTGAACAAAAAAATGTTATTTACAATCTATAATTACATGTATTACAATAAGTAAATGGGATGGGGATGATTAGCGGGAGGGGGAAGTCACCCAGTGGCGGCACCCCGTATATTTTTTATGAAACTTAAAATCTAAAAATGACTTTGGAGTTAAACATTTATAAATTGTTCAATTTTTATACTTAAGAGGACGCTGCCCATACATTTGTTGTCTCCGCCTTACACAAGCACGACTTAGCAAATTGTCGTTCACTAGTTTCAATAGTATGCAGTTACTTTTGATACTAGAGTGAATTGACCTATTATAACATCATATTTAGATAATAACATTATCTGTGCTTAAGCGTTGGCTTTTATTCGATATTTTAATTTTCAAGCGAGATATGAGCATTTAAAATTTTTGATATTGCGCTTACACATATCTTACTTGAAAATGAAAATATTTAAAAATCGCCAACGCTTAAGCACAGATAATATTCTTACCTAATAGTATGATAATAGGTAAATTCACTCTAATATTAAAACTCACAAAACACTATTTAAACTAGCGAATGGAAATTTGGTATGTCGTGCGTGTGTAAGACGGAGACAACAAATACATGGGTAGCATCCTCTTTATTAGGATTAAAAATTTAGAACAAGGTTCCACGTATGTAGGTTATTCTGTAACCAAAAAGTCTCTAAAATATACTCAAATTTTTGTATAGTAATTCTATGTTCAAATTTTTACGAAATTACGTATTAAATAACCAAGAATAATGATTTATGTTATTTTGGTTTAATTGTATCATATTAATTCAACTTACCGGCTACCATATTAATAATAATTTATAACAATATAATTATAATATAAAATATCTACACTGACAAACGGTTACCACTCAGAATCGTTTTTCGTATACAATGATATGATATCATTGAATTCAAATTTAATACAATCCGTTTATAACCTACTGTACAGCAGAGCGACATCCTCTTACCCTTTTTTTAAAATTAATTATTGTCTATCTATTCTCAATACTTCGTAACTTCAGTGAATAAAAACAAATAAATATTTAATTACTACATAGATAAAATGAGTTAAACTTTCTTAAAAACAATGACTCTAAAATATAAAGTACATCTTATTTTATTTTAATCAGTAAATATTAAGTGTTTATTTATTAGTAGGAATTTAAATAGTCAACATTGTGTTTATTTAGTAGGTATTCAAATTCTTTATAACTTAATTTCTGTTATTTCAGATAAATCGGATGAGTATAGTCTTACATCAACGATCCGTAATCGAAAGAAATCCTAGGATTAAACGTCAGGTATAAATATATAACTATATTACTACATTTGATTCATTTAAAATTGAAATTATTATTATTTTTATTTAGATCAAGTTTTTTGTACTACGGAGATTGCACGAACACTTCCATTTTAAGTTGTATGGATTGTTTCATATCAATCTAAGACAACTACTTATCCTTTCAAACGGTGCTATTGGTTATCTAGTAACTCAAATTTTGTTCAATTTAAATAAGTAATAAACAGAGAAAATTAATCGAAATCCCGTGATATTTGTTTAATTTATGATACTCCAACTAAAGATCCTACTTAAACTATTGCTTTTTCCATAACAAAATGTATCATTGTTTTAAAACAATTGACTAGTTTATTGTTGAATATTATGATCACGCGTAACGTGATTGAGAGTAAGCAACTGCCGCTGCTACTATAGTTCTCGGATGGATGATCAGGGTCCATAGTGGCAAAAATCTTGACACTAGATATAGAAAAAAAAATAATTTTAATTCAGTAATAATCAGCATACTCGTACAACAACCCATTGAACTATATGATAATATATTATATGCAGAACAAAATAGTAGAACAAAATCGCTTTATTATTTCCAAAGACATCTCAAAAAGAACTATTTCCTGCCCATTAAGGTGAATGTACGGGCCGGGTACGACCAAATAATATGCCGTTTGCCGAGTCACCAAAATACTTCGTGTGGTATTACACTACTACTCGCCGACCTACATTACTGCTGTAGTAACCCGTCGCTCTCACTTGATTGGTTATTGCACACTTCTTTAACGACGAATGCACGTACACGTCGTCGCAATGAATCGGAGGATGGTGGTTGAAGTGAAGGTAGAGTAAGAATAGTTTAACACAAAATGTAGTTAATTATAGATATAATGTTTATTAACACGAAACTAATAATATAGTTAATTTTAGTAATTTAAAATTTGTCGACAGAATAATAATTCTACCGGAGAATAGTTGTAATTGAAATTATACTTGATGTGGACGGCAATGCGGCTGTTTCTAGTCCGCGACCCACACAAGTATTGTAAAGCACTGGTAATTACTTCTATGTCTGAAAAGTCTGTGAAACAGGGCCCCTATTTATATGAGACATGCCCGGGATTTAGGAAAGGATGATTGACGTCATAGGAATGGCGTGATGTGTAGTTGATCAGTATTAACCAATGAGGCGGCAGCCTCAGTGGCCTATTTTGGTGGCGTGATGTTGTTCAGGCCACCTAACCTTTGGAACGCCGTTTTTGTGTAAAAACGTCGGTTTACTACACTGCCTTGTGTGTATGTGTGTTTTTAGCACTCAACAAGAATTGCCCAGGATCGCCGAGCAAAACCTATGAGTGCTAGAGTGGAGGTGGTGTGTAGATGTGTATATATGTTATGTGTACTTAAAATAATCACAAAGGGTAACTCTAATTAATAAATCAATAGAATTTGGAATTCGGTACTATATGTGTTCATAATTTTAATAATTTTAATAATACACAATATAATATAATAATGACACAGCAGTACAAAGTATAAATTGTGATAATGAGCGGCACCAAAGCAATAATACAAAAATATATTAATAATATTAATAATATATATAAAAAAAACTCACAGATAAGACGGTGTTCGGCTGGCCAGCTGCTACCTGCGTCTAAATAATAATATTCAATAATGTGATTTTCACACACGCACACACAAAAATACTAAAAGGTTTACAATAATAATAAAACGTCAATTCTTGCCTGCGAAATATGTAATAATTAATAAATACAATAGTAATAAAAACGGCAATTCGTTCCTGCGAAATATAAAATAAATATAATTTTATACGGTGATTAGTGCACATAACAATAATACTTTCGACGATTTGCGCCTTACAATAATTCTATACAAGACTGGCGATTCGCGACTTACATATAATAAAATAAGCATTCAGCAATTCGTGCTTTCGATATAACAAACAAGACTTCCGGCAAATCGCGCACGTAATAATGATACACATTCTGTTTAGGCACTACAGAATGGACTGGTTTGGTCGTGGTAAAATTATACGTTTACCGACTCGTCGGCGACCGATCACGCGTAATCTACATATTATTATATAACTTAAATTAGGTACGAAAATACAATATAAAAATGAACACATAATGTGAGTGTGAGTGTGAGTGTGTGTGTGTGTGTGTGTGTGTGTATCGGTCGGGCGGCGATAGTCATATCATAATTTTCTATCCGGCGGCAACATCCTCCCCCCTTTGAAAATTATGATTTTCAAAATTTGGATCTTTCTCCTCTACTGGTAAACGTCATAATTTGACAACTGGTCTTTTCAGCTCATTGCCATTTGATGTCTTCAATGTAACTACTCGTATAATTCCATCACTTCCCGGATGAGTTTTCAGTATTTTTCCTATTTTCCATTTTCTTGGTCATGCATATTCTTCTTTGATGATAACAATATCTCCAATCTTCATTTGTTCAGTTTGAGCTAACCAACGGCCTCGAACTTGAAGTTGTAATAAATATTCCCTTGACCAGCGTTCCCAAAACGTCTGCATCAAGGCCTGTACATATCTCAATTTCCGTAACGTGCTGATATTTTCATTTGACAAGTCAGCTTCTGGGACTAGGAGCAATGGTCCACCAATTAAAAAATTAGCTGGTGTTATGGGCTCTAGGTGTAGTGGATGGGAACTTAACGGTGTCAATGGACGAGAGTTCAAACATTCTTCAATTTGCCAGAGTAAAGTCCCTAACTCTTCTAACGTGAGCCTAGCATCCTTAATTACTCTAGTCAGATGGTGCTTCGCGCTTTTCACGGCACTTTCCCAAATTCCACCTTAATGTGGTGCTGCTGGAGGGTTAAAGTGCCAATTTATTCCTTCCATGGCAACACCCACAAAATTTAATTCATTGTCACTATATATTTTTGAACATTTACCTCTTCGTGCCATAAACCGTGGCAGTGGGGCAAAAAAGGCATTGCTCGTAAGACCAACCACTGGCTTCAAATGTATTGCTCTAGTTGCCAGACACACAAAGACTGCAATCCATGTTTTTATGCTTGTGACACCGTGTATTCCACTTCGAACCTCTAAAGGTCACGCAAAATCAACTCCTGTTGTCGAAAATGGTCTGGCAGGCCGTACTCTGGTACTTGGCAAGGTAGCCCATGATCGGGTTTTCAAATTTAGGCTTGGCTCGAACACACGTCACACAACGTGATGTCGTGGAACGAGCTATTATTCTACCCTTCAGAGGCCAAAATCGAAGGCTTACTTCTGCTAACAATAACTGGGGCCCTCCATGTAACAGTATTTCATGATAGTATATAAAAATTAGCTGCGTGACCTTATGACCAAACGGTAAAATTATAGGATGTTTTTGTTCATTCGAAAGTGTTGAATGATGTAGTCTTCCTCCGACCACAATTAGGTTGTCTGTGCTGATAAATGGGGATAGACCTCGTATCTTACTGTTGTTTGGCAGTTCCTCACTCATAGTTAGCGCTTTAAATTCCAATACAAATTCATCCTTTTGAGCACATCTTACCAACCATTGTTCTGCTTTTCTGAGATCTGATGCTGTTAGAAACCTTGTCTAACATTTTTTAAATTTTAAAAACTCAATAAATTTCAAAATCCAAGCTGTTGCTCGAATTAGCTTCTTCCATTCTGAATGAGCATCTAGCAGTACATTTCTACGCTGTACCACAGCCAGACTCAATAGCATAGTTCTAAGCTCTGGTAGTTCTTTTTCTGGTATCTGTTCAAACTCTGCTTCCTTAATCCAGGCGTTTGTATCGTTTGATAACCAATGTGGACCAAATCACCAACCATTTGCCTCTTGCAACACTTAAGCTGTTGCTTCTCTGGAAAGGACGTCGGCTGGATTTTCATTTGTTGGTACATGATTCCATTGTTTGGCTAAGAAGTTTGAATAAGTGGCCCTCGTGCCATAACTTATCAAATGCTTTTTCAATATCAAGACTAGTTACTGCAGTTTTTAACCTTCAGTTCATATTATCTGTTATGTTGTTTATGAAGTTGACTAGTTGAATTCCATTGCTGTGCTGGGGACGAAAGCCAAATTGTTGTTCAAGTCTCATTTGAGGCAAGATGTGATTTTTTGGTCTGGAGAGTAAAAGGTTTTCCTATAGATTCAGGATTCAGGAGAGATATATATCCGTGGTTGGTTGGGATTTTTGGGTCTTTTTTTGGCTTAAGATATATAGGCTTAATTATATCAGAAATTTTCCACTGATTATTAAAATATTGAAGTTGAGTGCCCTCCCCCCCCCACGTTTGAGAGCACAATTAGAAATAAGGTCAGGCCCAGAGGTGTTTTTGTTATGGAGTTTAAGTGTGTTCCAGATTTCTCCTGAAGAGAAGAAGATGGTTTTGTCATAAATTGAGTTTGAGTGCTGTTCAAGGGTATCTTGTACTACTTCTTCTACCCAAGAACTACTGGAAAGAAGAGAAAATTGTTTTTCCATACTTGAAACAAAGATGTTCTCTTTGTCTAGTGAGTCATAGTGGAGGAAGCCATGATCGTCCTTGAGTGGAAGGGAAGGTGGAGATTTCGTGAGAAGACTTCTATTGAGTTTTTAAAGCCGGGACTACGCTTGGGGACCGACATCAATTGAAGATAGGAAATTGGACCACTTTTCTTCGCAATTTGATTGGAGGAGTTTGCTGACTAGACGATTTTGTCGGTGAAGTAGCGTTTTTATATCCGAGTTCCTGGACCTCTGCCAGATGGATCTTAGCCTGTGTTTTTTGGTTATTTGGAATTGGATCGATACCGGAAGATCAGTTTTTCTGTCTGATGGGCTGTGAATAGCGGAATTGATTTTTACATTGTCGGAGATGAAATTGGAGAGATGAAGTTCCTCTGTGAGAATTTCAGGGAGGAAAAATGGCTTGGAGAGCATATCAAGTTCGTATTTAATCCAGTCGGTGATGTAGCGTGGTTTGGGTTTAGTTATTTGAGCAGAACGATGATGGATGGCTAGCAGAACAGGAGAACGGTCAGAGGTTCATAGGGGAAGTTCATAGGGGGATAAGGAGGTTAGAGTAGAGATGAGAACGTCTCTGATGTTGGCGGTGCCGGCTGTGGGCTCTGAGAGCAGATTGGTGAGCATTTGGATGGCGTCTGGATTGACAGACTGGCTTAGTAACTTTGAAGGCATAGGGCCGACGACAGTTGCATATGACTGAGGGCAGATTTGAGCATCTTCATTAGATGGTGGAGTGATTGTTACTGGAGGTTGACGGAGAGTTGTTTGAACGCGTTGTTGAGTGAATGTGGGTAGAGATGCTTGTTTTTCGGCTTTTGTCTTTAAAAATTCTGGACATTGTTTGTAGTTAGCTGTGTGAGGGCCTTCACAATTAATGCATTTGAGAGTCTGTTCAAGAGTCTTGGAGCAGTCTTTAGCCATGTGGGATCCAGCACATTTCATGCATCTTGGTTTGATATTTTGTTCAACGGGTGGAAGGTCTTGAGTGGGAGTAGGCGAGGAGTGACTGAAGTTTGATTTTTCCGGAGAGGAAGTACAGATGGTAGTTGGCAGTGTAGGTTTAAGAACGGAGTGTGAAGGTGAGTATAAATTAGGTTGACTTGGTTATTGGTCTGTTAGGATTGCTTCTGAAATGGACGATATTGATTCGGATTCTGATGAAGAAAGAGTTTCATTATCTTGTTGTTTTTGTTTTTTGGTTGACGTTTGAAGTGAAAAAGCCGATGAAGTTGGTCTTTTGATTCTAACCTTTTGATAATTAAGAAGATTCCTACCGGAACCGCGGTGTGGAATGTTTTTCTTTACTCTTGTCATTATTACTAGCGGTGGAAGGATCGTGCACGATGCACAGACTTGACACGGTGGTGTGAACCCTCGGGTTCACTTTCCTCGTAGTCGTGGGTTGGGGGGAGTAGTAAATGTGGTACTTACGAATAAAATATGATGTCTGAACGTGTGCTCATTCAAGTCTTAGCGAGTACCTTGTTCAACGCTGAACGTCACTTTGAGCTGGTGAAAGTAGAACGTCGACTGGATTGACTCGTGGGTCTTGTCGCTTACTGGACTGGGCTAGACTTGTAATAATGATCTTTGCTTTGCTTATATGACCGACCTGATTGGTCGTTTCCTATCCAGGCCGTAGCCTATCCTAGTGGTGGAGATGTAAAGTATTAGATGTTGGTTGATTCCGTGGCCCACACGAGGGGGCTAGTTTTTGGTGGTGGTCTTAGGTGAGGGTGGATAACGGGGGCTAGTTGTCCTATTTCTCTGATGAGGTGGTATCTTGAAAATGCACTTGTATATTATATTGGTAAAACAAGCTAACGATACGCGCTCTGGTGGCATAATCCTCAACTCGCATATTCAGAATGCATAGATATAATTTTATATTGGTTATTTTACTTTTTATAATAAATGAATTCTGCTATCGAAACTTTATACGCTTTTATACCTAACTGTGTACGATGGTAAGTACAATTTCTACTAATATTATCAAATACATTTAAATACACTTCACTAAAATCAAAATGTATGCAAAATGTCGGGAAAATAAATACAATCTCCGACATCGATCTACAGTCGGCAGGTATCCATGATGTCATTTTCACTCGGTAATATTGAGTAAAATACTCGTGCACAATATGATTGTTTATGTAAGTTGTGTGCAAGCCATTGAGTGGTCTTTGCTTGCCATACGAGTAATATTTGTTGGCCGCGAGAACGGCCTTTTTAAGTGTTGTGTGTTTCGTACCGTATCAACCAAATATAATCGAAAATCAGTACTATAGAATACAAATTAAATTGAATAATAATATATTAATTGATTATAAAGCATATATTTTACTGAATTATATTTGTTTTCAACTTCAACCATTTTTCGTAGTAATCATTTTCAATTCATTGTACACAAATGTGAATGCATTAGTGATTACATTAAAACAACCACTATAATTCAGTTAACATCAGTCAAGGCACACTCCATAAATCCTAAGAAACTAACTAAATTACCGTTTTTCTTTTTTTTTTTACTAAATTTGTTAATAAATATAATTATGAGTGTAAGATCAGTATTAAATAAATTTAACAATGTTTTTTTAATTTGTGGTATCGGTAGTATAAAATTCAACCAGGGAAATTTTATGACTTCAGTGTTGTTTTATGTTTGGCGATGTATATTAATTTATGCTGGTTTATATAACTTATACAAGGCCAACCTATGGGTAGGTAATAATTTTTTTAGAATTTCTTTTTTGATAGTTTCATTTGATACAACATAAAAATTATAAATTGAAAATTCATGACGTGGATGCGATCACTTTAATGTCATGATCATATTATTAATAGTGTTTGAAGTATGAAATATTGAAATTTTTTTTAACACAAATAAAAACACTATTTATTTATTTTTTTAACACAATGTTCAGTGTTCTAAATTCTAATATCAGAATTCAGTAGGTATACAATATACATGTATAATATTGTATACCTACTTGTATCATTTAAAAATTAAAATATTTAAAAATTTTGAATACCATTTTAAATGTATAATACCAAAGGTTAGATATTACAGTATTTACAGGTACCATACAGTTATGAAGGTAATTTATGACAATTATATGTAAACATAAAACTTATTTAAAAATAAAACAAAATTTATTAAAATACTGAAATACATTTCACGAAATATTTCATTTTTTTAAATTTCATGAAATTTTCAAACACTTTATTAATATATATTATTTTTCGAGAACACTTTATAAATTCTTAAACTATGTAAACTAATTTTTACGAACGAAATATTAAGTGACCCATCGACCCACTTTCTTTCTTGAAGAACACATACAAATAATAATAAAATAATAATTATATATTATGTATATTATAATACGATAAAATAACTGTAAATTGTACATAATATGACATTTTATTTTATAGGCCATGAAAACTAATCCAGAAATGTCTGAACTAACGTCTATAATAATGATCTGTTGTTTTGAATTAATTTTCACTGGAAAATTTGTACCTTATATCTGGCGTATATTTTTTGATAATCAACTATCAATTGTATTGACAAAACTTGAAACAATTCACGAAAACTTGATACGCCTGAATGTGATTGGACCGATAAGAATAAAATTAATAAATTGGATTACCGTTATTGGAATTATTGTAAATGTCATGGGAGTTATAGTTCAAATCGTATGGATATATAATCTTTCAAAATATATTCCATTAGAAACACTGGTAACATTAACATCTATAGATATTTTATTAGTTTATAACTAATATTTTTTTTTTAAATGTTATATTTATTTAAAGTGAATGGATAATTTAACCAATTATGTTACTTTCTGGGTTTTCAAGTTTATTCCTTTATATTAATTAAACTATTCTTTTTAAGAACCTTAAGAAAAAGATTTTTTTATTAAGTGTTTACTTTAAAATTTATAAAAAATATGCACTGAACATTCTGTAACCTAATTCACTACCGCCTATCCTTTAAGAGAAAACCTACCCGCTTCTGTTCTTACCATGTTAAACGTGTACAACCAGAGATGTAAAGCTGAAAAATTTTATAAGTTTTTAACTGAAACTTTTTAAAAAATTTGAACGTTTTCAAAGGTTATTGAAACTTTTGATAACCTGTTATAGATTGATGGATACTATTATTTTTAGATTCTGAGTGGAACGATTAATGTATTTTACAATTATGTGTGTTTTATTTTTAATTTTTTAATTTTTGTGTTGAAAAACAAAAGAAAAATTAAGAAAAAACGGGAATTTTTACGCAAAATCGATTTTTCACAAAATTGAATTTGATTTTTGGTGTAACTTTAAAACAAATGACCGTAGATACATGAAATTTCCACTGGTTGTTTATATTTGCATTTTCTATACACGATAACATTTTCAAAATATTTTGATTTATTTTGAACGGTTTAGGGACATTTTCAGTTTCCATTTTTTTTAGTTTTTTTTTTTATAAATATCGATAAAATTTTATTTGTTTTTTAAAAAAGTTTCAAAATTTAATAGATAGCTCATAGTATATTGTTTCAAAGGCAGATGAAAAGTATTAAAAATCCTTAGGTACATTTCTTTTTATAAGTATTTAAAGTTCGAAAATTGACAAAATATGGAAAAATCACGAAAATTATCAAATCATTTTGAGTTAAGAATTCGTAAACATTTTTCTTTTTAAATCTAAGATTTTAAAATATAATACAAGATTCCTTATAAGATTATCTACCTTTATCAAAATAAAAATATCTATAAGAAAGTCAAATTAAATTTTTATGATCGATTGAAATTCAAATTTTTACAATATTGGATATTCACTCGATTTCTCTTGTAGCGATTTCCTTATTTTATTGTAGTTCAAAAACGAATAACTGTAGATATTTATTTTTATAGTCATTTTAAGTTTAAATTTGAACGAAATTACATAATAAAAAATCAGAATCACCATTTTAGTTATTTTGTTGTGTTTGTATAATATTATTCGTGGGTACTTGAAACTTCTAAAGTACACTATTATATATCTATGATAGCATCAGGGTTTGTTGATGATGTATAACGCGTTATTAGTATCTAATGGATATTGCGATATGATTAATTTGTAATTTATTATAGGTACCTATTATTGGTCAATTTTTTGTTTAATACCATAGATTTTATATAATATGTCTTATACCTAGACTGACATACCGTCTCCGCTCAGAATCGTTTTTCTTATACAATGATATTATATCATTGAATTCAAATTTAATACCATCCATTATACAGTGACCTACTTGTAACCTACTGTACAGCAGAGCACCTTTTTAAGTATTAATTTTATTTTAATGAATAAATAAAAAACAGCAGTCTAATAAACAATTTCAACTGTGGAGTAGGTAAGCAAATCAAATAAAAGGTCTAAAAGAACAAAAATAGAAGTTTAAATTATTTTCTGAAAAGGTTCATTATCATATCTCTGTGTAAAAAAGAACCTGATCAATTTTATGTTGCCATGCCTATTAAAAAAATTTACCGAATTTTCAAACTTAAAGTTAAATATATTATCAGTAGAGGACTAACAGTGTATTTTAATTTGTGATTCAGTTATGAGTATCTTCAAATTAAAATACTTAATAGCTCACCTAAAAACGGAACATCGTTATAAATATTTTTAAAACATAGATAATATTATTCTTTGATATTTTATGAATTAATTCCTTAAATTAACCTTATATTAATAACTTTGTAATATGTTTACAACATGGATACAATATAGACAGCTGTGATGCCTAAATATAAGTATATACTATATAATATATATGTTACGGTCAATGACGAAAATGATGATATTTACGTTAAAGCCCGGCCAATGACGAAAATGATCTTGTACAATACAAATTTACGTAAGTGACCGGTCATTTACGTAAATGGCGACACATAATGGTTAATGTTGTAAACACGGGTATTATTTTATTATTCACGTCAATTCCCAACTCCTGCTGGACGTTGTTGTAAATTATACATTTAAACATTTATAACATCCAGGTCACTGTCAGTTATCTATCCAGACACGTTTCTACGTTAGTATGTAATGTTATATAACATATTGGTTATCGTTATCTAACAAATTATCAAAGGTAGGTAATTTATTTTATTGGATTTTTTCCCCATAACGTATATTTTAACTATTTCAGTATCGTTTCAGACATCGCATTCGTTTGACATCGCTTGATTCGCAGTTCACCAGTTCGACATTTCGCTGTTCGCCAGTTCATTGTCTACCAAATGATGAAATAAATTCATTAAGAACAGAAGAAGATGTAGAAGAATTATTAAAGCAAATGCAAGAAACTGGATTACACGATTCAAAACAAAATATTGAAGAAGTTATTTCACCGATTTCAGAACAGCAAGAAAATATGATGGATACAGGTTAATTAATATAATATTTAAAATTTAAAATTTTATTAAAATAACATACCTCTACCTAATTTAAACATATTAGATACAAACCTAAGAAAATGTGAAAGATGTTTTATTTTCCTGGAAGCAGACAATGAAAGTACAAATTGCATGAATTGCCAACGTCATGAGCAAATACAGAATGAACGACATAAATCAAGTGAATGCTTAAAGAAACAAGCCAAAAAAATGATGACTATTTCAAATAAGAAATTTACTCCGCTAGAAGTTGGTACCACAGTTAAAGTTTCAATACCCGATGTTGATCGAGCACGTGGATCGCCACGAAACCTATTAGCAGTTATTACCCAGGTTGAAGATGATTTATATAAATTAGGTACTTATAAAATTATAATTAAATTATTTAGATATATTCATTTGAATTTATAAATGCTTATATTTAATTAGGTACAGAGAACGGCATTATTAAACATTTGTATACTCGATCGCAGATCGATCCCTGCAAAGAATGTTTCGTTGATTTGGTATCTGTAAATACCGAAAAAGAAATTACATTGAGAGAAGCTGCAGGATTTAGTAGTGTCACTGGATCGCAAGGTTAGAAAAGGTGTAATTGCAAACTAAAGTGCAGAACAAACAAATGCATTTGTCAATTAGCGGGAATATTATGTAATTCAAAATGTCACAACAGCATGCCTTGTGAAAATAAATAATTCATAATAAATATAATGTATAATTAATAATAAAAAAAAAATTATAATATAAATATTAATAACTGTAGTATTTTTAGTCATTTACGTAATTGACTAACAGTCAATGGTTAATAATGTTAATATTCGGTCATTGAGGTAAATATGATTTATTTTGTTTTGTAATTTACAACAATAATCTATTATCTTGGAAACTGACGTTATTGCCCGGTAGTTTACGAAAATAACCTAGCAACTTGGCTTCTAACGTTAATGACCGGTTAATAACGTAAATGTTCAGTTTTCGTCATTGACCGTAACATATATATCATATATTTTCAGATCAAAATAGCGGTTTCAAATACTTGCCAATTCGTAGTACTTTATGAATATGTACTACTTATATTATATACACAGTGGATAGTATATACGATAAATGAAAAAATTCCGGAAAGAACAACATACTTAAGTACATACAGAGATATGTATTTGGAAGTCGTAGAATGCTTGAACGATGTCAATAAATCAATATATGGTGTACCAGCCATAATTAGTTTTATTGCAGCAAATGTTGCCGATATAATTTATATCATATACAGTTTTGTATTATTTCCTAGGTACCATCAGAAACTTTTTGTATTACCTATCATAATATTATTAGTGAGAGTATATAATGTTCTAACATTATACATGATTGGTCACACCACTGAAAAAGAGGTTTTTATATAATTATTATACATTATTCGAATCTATTGTAAAGTTTAATAGCTTTTTTTTAATTAATCATTTTCTATCTATAACCAATACATAGTAACTTCAGAGAATGATAAAAAATTAGTATTTATTAATTTTTCCATAGACACCAAAATTTAAATTTTCTTAAAACATAATATCTATATAATGTACATCTTGTATTAAAATAACTAGAAAAATTAAGTGGTTATATATTTGTAGTAATTTAATTAGTCAACATTGTGTTTATTTAACATAGTCAAATTATTTAAAACTAATTTTTTGTGTTTTCAGATAAACCGGATGAGTCTTGTGTTACATCAACGATCTGTAATCGAAAGAAACCCTAGAATTAAACGTCAGGTATAAATATATTACAATATATTAGGTAACTATATTTGATTCACCTAAAATTTCAATTATCATTATTTTTATTTAGATCAAGTTTTTTTTACTACGGAGATTGCACGAACACTTCCATTTTCAGTTGTATGGAATGTGTCCTATCAATGTAAGACAACTACTTATTCTAACAAACAGTGCAATTGGTTATTTAGTAGTTCAAATTCTGTTCAAATTGAATAAATAATAAACAGAGAAAATTAATTTGCACCCCGGGTTATTTATTTAACATAGAATAATCAAACTAATGGTTCTAGTTCAATTATTGTTTTTTATATCAAAATGTATCATTGTTTTAATCTTATTGACTAACTATTGAATACTATGATTTAATACTATGATTTAACTATTAATAAACTAGTTTAAATATTTTGGGAGTTTCTTGACTTACACTATGAACTTTTATAATTTTTTAAGTAAATTATGAAGAACTGAAATATTTCAAGACGTGGCAGTAAATAATTTATATTGATAAATAGAAGACAGTTGTATTTCGTATTGTAGCTACAGATCTGAAATATATTCAATCATAACCAATAGCAACCTTACTACCTATAAACAAAAATATGTTCCTATTTAGATTATTTTTTTCTGGACAGGTGTTTGCGCCACTGCTATATTTTTCCATCCAGTTTCTTACCTTTTATTTGATTTGCTTACCTACTCCACAATTGAAATTGTTTATTAGACTGCTGTTTTTGATTTATTCATTAGAATCAAAAAAAAAAATTGACCTATAATAGGTACCTATAATAAATTCCAAATTAATCAAAGTAATTTGCTAATTTTCGTGATTTTTGTGATTTTCCATATTTTGTCAATTTTTGAACTTTAAACTATTACAAAAAAACTGTGAATAAGGATTTTTAAGGTTTTTAAAATGTAATTGTAACAATATATTAGGAGCCTTGTATTACATTTTGAAGTATTTTTACTCAACAAATAAAGTTTTATTGACATTCATAGAAAAAAAACTAATAAAATTGGAAACTGAAAATGTCCCTAAACAGTTCAAAATAAATCAAAATATTTTGAAAATGTTATAGTGTATAGAAAATTCAAATATAAACAACCAGTGAAAATGTCATGTATCTACGATCAGTTGTTTTAAAGTTAGGTACACCAAAAACCAAATTCAATTTTGTGAAAAATTCCCGTTTTTCCTTAATTTTTCTTTTGTTGTTCTTGCCGCTTTTGAAAATTACTGGGAATTTTAAATTTGTACCTCCCCAATGCACCAACAATATTCCCTTTCCAATCGAACAAGATACTGAATTTGAAAATCGAAGCATTATTACGACTACTTATCGTGTACAGAAAACAAAAAAAATTTTAATAAAAATGTGGGCAAGTGGGTGTCGCTCTGCTGTTCAGTAGGTTACAAGTGGGTCACTGTATAATGGATGATATTAAATTTGAATTCAACGATATATTATCATTGTATAAGAAAAACGATTCTGAGCAGAGACGATATGTCAGTCTAGGTATAAGACATATTATATAAAATCTATGGTATTAAACAAAAAATTGACCAATAATAGGTACCTATAATAAATTCCAAATTAATCATATCACAATATCCATTAGTTACTTATAACACGTTATACATCAACGACAAACCCTGATACTATCATAGATATATAAGAAGTTTCAAGTACCCACGAATAATATTATACAATCACAACAAAATAATTAAAATAGTGATTCTTGGTTTTTTATTATGTAATTTCGTCCAAATTTGAACGTATATTATTATTCATATTGTGCGGCACGGCGGCCCGCGGGTTTCCAGCTACCTATAACCTGACCTTTTTTCTTTTGTGTATATTTTATTGGCGAGTAGATATGAGAAGTAAAATTCAACGATCCATCTATATTATACTATATGTATCTATACATAAATTAAATATATTTTATTTTGGACGCGGCATCACGCGTAAACGGCTGGACCGATTTCCCCAATTCTTTTAGATTCTGAGTGGAACGATGAATGTATTGATTTTACACCGATATGTGTTTTTTTTAAATTTTTTTTTGTGTCCGTCATCACGTTTTAGGACAGTAAAAGTCGTATTGCGCATGCGGCATGCACGTACCGAGTGAGCTAAACATTTGAAACTGGTCTGTAAATATGAATTTAAGTCCTATCACCTCCCGAAAACCTCATTTCAATACAAAGTCATTCATCTGAGATATTCAGTGGTACCTAAAATCGTGATCATACTGTATATTATAATATTGATGGATGATTATATATTTGTATAATATTATGGAGATTCGGGTGATTTTTGTATTTTCTATAAAATATACATTAATAAAATTAGTACATAAATGTGTTTCACGATTAAAAAAAAAAAAAAAGGTCAAGGGGGGAGGATGCGATACCCAAATCCCCCCCCCCCGTAATTACGCCACTGCTGCTAATTCATTACATTTTCAAAAGAACAAATATTAATTTAACATATAAGTAAATAGTTTGATGTATCTTCCAATAAATTATCAATAACACTAAAGTTATCAACATAATATACAACCTAAACCAAATATAATCAATTATAAGTACTATAGAATATAAATTGCATTGAATAATATATAAAGTGGGTATTGTATACTTTAAACTAAATTATTTTTGTTTTTAACTTCAACGTTTATTTGTAATAATCGTTTTTAATTCATTGTACACTGTGTACACATAATATGAAAATGCATTCTCGAATACATTAAAACTATAGTTTTAATTCAGTTAAAACCAGTTGATAATAAAGAAATAAACTAAATAAAACCAAATACACTAAAAACTATATTAAACTTTTTTAGATTATGCGTGGAGAGAGGAAGCTATTGGTTTTACAATGGTGTTTATTTTTTTTTTTATATCCTGTATACAAACTATCTACCAGAAGGAGTGCTTCAATTTCAACATAATATAGTACGTTATCTTTTAGCAAATTGGATCAAGATGGTACTAAAGAAAGGTCATTTTTCGATTTTCTCAATATTTATTTAATTGCACAGGAAAAACCAAATACAAATTACGAAAAACCGCTAAAAATAGGATTTTAATTTCTAACCCTTTGTATATCACCATGGAAACGAATAAAAAATAATAATACTTATTATAACGTAAATTCAACTTACAGGATATAATAAATAATAACAATATCCAGACTGACAAACCGTCTCCTCTCAGAATTTTTCTTATACAATGATATTATATCATTGAATTCAAGTTTAATAATCTCAAAATTCCCGTTATAGCACATCCCGGGGTTGATCCTCTTCCTTTTAAAATTAGCATAGCTTTTAAGTTTGGCCAAATTACACACATTGTAAAAATTTCATTAAGAACCAGTGCAACTTTAAGATGGCTTTCCGATGCCTGATCATTTAATCTAATTTTGATGCTTTGTATAAGATCAATTTATATGTAATAACTATATTTAATTTAAATTTAATCCTTTCGAACGATAAACCATATATGTAAAATTAAAAATTCATATAAAATTTCAAAATTAAGTTCAAATTGAATTTTTAAACAGACGTGAATAACTACTTTCATATATTTAATGGAGCAATGAAGAGACTTCTTAGGAAAATACCATGTCCATAAATATTGCAGATATTTTAAATATCTTTAAGAACAACTTATGAGAACGTAGAAATCGACAATAATTTAAAATTTGTGTCTAGGCGTGGGGTAGTCTTATAAATCAGTCGCTCAACTTGATTGAGAGTAAACAAAGGTCGCTGCCACTAGTTCTCAGATAGATTATCAGGGTCCATATAGTGGCAAAATCCATGCCACACACAAGTGCACAAGTGCAAACCAACCATACCAACAAAATAAATTACAATATTTGTTTAAATAGATTTACAATTTAATTTATATTGAAACTATATTTTGTTAATAAGGTTGTCTTTGTTGTTGAATTCGATAGTTTTTAAAGTATGTTCTTCATTTAGAGCTTCTTTGATGTTGAGTGGGAGGTTGAGAAGAGTGCGGGTTGGTTCGTGTATTGGGCATTCTTCAAAAATGTGTCTTATGGTGATACGGGTTTGGCATGTGTTGCATATGTGTGGCATGTGTTGATCTTTACTGATTAGGAAGGAGTGTGTGAGAAAGCCAGAAAGGTGTGGCCGATTCTAATTTCTAATACGAGTGATGGCAATATTTTGACGTCGGTTGAGGTCCGGAGGTGTAAACCACTGTTTCACAGAACATTTTATGTGTTTAAGTTTGTTGGTAGGCGGAATGGAGTCCCAGTGGTGTTGCCATGACAAAAGGATTTTATTTTTGACGGACGTAAAAATATCATAGGATGATATTTTGTCGATGGTGCTGTTATGTAGAATATTAGAGGCAAGGGAGACTGCTTCATCGGCCATTTTGTTACCTTTTATTCCTACATGGGAGGGTACCCACATAAATTCGAAGGTTTTCTGGGTGTTGATTAGTTCAGATTGGGTAATTTGAGTTATTTCATTTCTAGGCCACGGGTTTTTTAGTGCTGTTAGGACGCTGAGGGAATCGCTGATAATCAAAAAGTTATTTGTTTGAAGCGAATTCGCTAGTTTAATTGCTTCGAGTATTGCGTAGTTTTCGGCGGTGAATATGTTTGTTATTGTGGGAAGCTTGTGTTTAATGGTCGTTTGATTATGAACAACTGCGAAGCCGACACCGTTTTCAGACTTTGAGGCATCCGTGTAGATTAGAGTGTGATTTGGGAAACGAGATTGGATAATTTCGTGAAAATGAGATGTTATAATTTTGTGGCTTATCTCATGTTTGTAGAGTGTGAGTAAGTCTGTTGATAATTTTATGTTCCATAGCCAGGGAGGGTTTTTTTGAAAGATAATTTTTTCTTCGACGGAGGTATGTATATTCATTTTATTGCATAAGTTGGAGTAGATATCTTGTATTGTTGTAAGTTTTTTTTGACATTGTGATTGATGACTGGGTTTTGGTTTTTGAAAAGAGGTATATGGCTTATGTGGTTGGGAGTGGTTTTCCTTTTGATACAGTGTAGAAGAGTGGTTTTGTCTATTATGAGTTGAAGGGGTATTTCTCCTGCGTAACATAATGCACTTTCTGTGGGGCTTGTTCTGAAAGCGCCGATCGAGAGACGAATTCCTTCGTGATGTATAGGGTCTAGTGTTTTGAGATGTCTTGGCTTAGCTGTATTGTAGATTGGAGATCCGTAATTGATTTGTGATAGAATTAATGTTTTATATATGTTTCACAAAGACTTTTTATCTGCTCCCCATGTATGGTTGGCGAGAGTTTTTATAACATTCAATTTGGCTTTGCATGCAACTTTTAGCTGTTGAAGGTGCGTGATCCAGTTTAACTTATTATCGAAAATCAATCCTAGTATACGGAGTGATTTATGAAAGGGGATTTGAGTGTTTTTAAGGTAGAGGATGGTGTCTAAATTGAGATTGAATTGTATGCCTTTGCTTTTTTGAGGAGAAAAAATGAATCCAGATTTATTGGCCCATTCTTGTAGAGTATGGAGAGCGTTTTGAAGTATTTCCCGGGTAGTGTTTATGTTGGTGCCACTGCAGAATATGTAGCAATCATCAGCGAAGATTAGGTGTTTGGTGGGTTTTTGAACTTGGAGAAATATGTCATCATGACATTGATATCAAACATTGATGGAAAAACTGCTCGAAGAAGAAATTTTTTGATTAAATACATTGGATACTTTTCAGTTTATACAAAATAATTAAATAATATATAATTGTTAATTAATAATTAATTTACATTCATAATATAATATTAAAACAATATGTATTCTATACTTTTAATATACATTCAATACACTCATAATATAATATGCATTCTATACTTTTAATGTTTTAAATTTGTAATATGCTTCGATATCGATATCGGTATTTTTCCGATATCGAAATACGATATCGGAGGAAAAAATACGATATCGATATTGAAAATTATATCGTTGGCCAACACTAATGTCATGTATGGCTATAAGAAACAAGGTTACGCTGAGGACTGATCCTTGGGGGAGGCCGTTTTCAGTAGGGTACAAGTTGGATAAATTGTGGTGAGCTTTGACTTGTATCGAGCGATTTGTGAGGACATTTTTAAGAAATGTTAGGATGTTTCCGTTTATGTCCCACTTATGAATGATATGAAGGACTCTGTTGCGCCACACCATGTCATATGCTTTCTCAAGATCTAGTGCAATAAGTATAAGATGTTGTTTAGTATTTATTGCATTGTAGATATCAGTGTGTAGACATGAGAGGTGGTCTAAGGTTGAATGATTTCGCCTAAAGCCACATTGGTTGATGGGTAGAAGTTTAGATGTTTCAAGAAACCATGTTAGGCGTTTGTTGACCATTTTTTCCAAAAGTTTACTTAGCGTGCTTATGAGGGAGATTGGTCTGTAATTGGATATGTTAAATTTATTTTTGTTGGGTTTGGGAATCGGTATGATTATTGCATTTCGCCATGGGTCAGGGTAAAAACCTGTTTCCCAGATTAAATTGTATATTTGAAGTAGTTGATTTAGGCCATTGCTAGGGAGGTTTTTGATGAAAGAATATGGTATATCGTCTGGTCCAGGGCTTTTGCTGTTGCAGTTTGATCTAGCGTCCAACATTTCAGAATTGCTGAAGGGCATGTTTAAGAAATTTAAGTGGGGATGAGAGTCTAACTCTGGTTCGTTTGTAGTATACAATTCAAAATTGTCTTTGAATGTGGCAAATTCTGGGTCGTAATTTGAGTCGCTGCTATTTTTTTGGAAGACTTCCGCGAAGGCTTGGGTTATATCCGATGGTGTTGAGAGTGAAGTATTGTTATGTTGTAGAACCAAGGGTAAACGGTGGTAAGATATACCTTTTATTGCTTTGATTTTATTCCAGACTTCCATTGAGGGAGTGTTGGTATTAATGGAGCTGGTATATTTTTGCCATGTTTCTGTTTTGCTCTTTTTGGTGATATATCTGGAATGAGCTCGGGCTTTTTTAAGTTGAATATGGTCAAGAGGGGATTTTGTTTTTTTAAGTTTATTGAAACATCTTTTGTACAGTTTTATTGATTCGTTGCATTCGTGGTTCCACCAAGGAACTAGGTTCTTTTTACCTATTGCCTTAGTGGCTGCCATTAGGATAGTGTGTGTGAAGTTATTAGTTAAAGAATTGATCACGGTATGATTGATGGGAGAGTCAATTTCTATTGGGTTCTCCGTGATTGATTGACTTATGAGGTCGTTGAATAATTCCCAATTAGGTTTTTTGGTGTTCCATTTGGGGGGAAAAGGTATTTGGGGAGATTGGTCGAGTAACTCTATGGATATCGGCCAGTGATCGCTACAATTATAATCGGTGAGAACTTTCCATTTTGCTTTAGGTGCCAGAGAGGAGCTGGTTATTGACAAGTCGATAGATGAGAAGGAGTTATTTGCTACATTATGTCGAGTGTGTTCTCTGGTGTTAAGAAGAATGTTTTGTTCGTTGTCGAGGAATGTTTCTACGATTTTTCCTCTAGCATCGGTGTAGTTAGATCCCCAAATTGGGTTGCGACTGTTGAAGTCACCTAAGAATAAAAATGGTTTTGGTAGTTGTCTGATTATGTTGTTTAGATCATTGAGTAGTAAGTTGGAGCTATCCGGCCAGTAAATATTGCAAATACATAGTGGATTTTTGGTGTGTAAAGAGATGGCTATTACTTCTAGATTTGATTGTATGGGAATTTACGTGCTTTCAATGAGGGTGCTGACAAAGACGGCGATGCCACCACTTGCACGGAGATTTGTTTGACGGTTTTTGAAGTATCCATTGTATCCTCGTATTGTGAAGGAAGCGTTGGGTCTAAGATTTGTTTCTTGGAAGCAGAAGGCAATGGGTTGGATGGAGAACTTTGCTCGGTGGATGTCAGTGTAGTGCTTTTGTAGACCATTTATGTTCCATTGAAAATAGTCATCTTAAAATAGTTTATAGAATATTATGGGTATCCTTAATGTATGTTTCAGACGTTTAAGTAATTGTTAATAAAACCCATAACCTGTGATATGGGTATTGGAATAGATATAGGTATACGGTTAAGGTATATATAAAAAAAAAATCATATTTGAATATAGACGGGTCCCTGTTGCTAGAATTGGCCAAAGGAGCAAATTCTTCCGTGGCCGCGAAGTCCATAGCAGTGGCCCTCAGCACCAGTCTAGGGGACTCTGTCGGGAGAGTTACTCAACTTGGCGTTCAGGTTGAGGTTGAGGTTCTGGATATGGTCGCGTGGTGATCAAGGGCCAACAACCCTAGAGGCTGCTCGTTGTCGGACCTGGCCATCAGCCTGGGCTTAATCCTTGCAAACACGGGAAACACGCTGACCTTCGTAAGAGGCGCAGCCATGTCCATCATCGACATTAGCTTTTATCGTGGCGTCGACCTCACGGGGTGGCAGGTGCTAGACACAGAATCGCTGAGTGACCACTACTACGTTACCTTCAGCACCTCCTCACTCCATTGGGCACTGACTCTTCCCAGACTGGCCCCTGGTGCACCCCAAGGCTGGTCCGTACGGAAGCTCAACGTCGAGGCCCTCGGTCAACACATCATCTCCATGCACCTGGAACTCGTAGTCGGGGAGGACTGTGTGAACAAGGCGCTGGCCTCGGCCTCCACACTGGACCCCTTCCTAACGACTGCACGCGAAGCATCCATGCCGAGGAGGAGGTCCGGTCCATCAGGACAAGCCCCCAGTCTACTGGTGGTCTGATGGCATTGCGGAGCTGCGCAGAAACTGCTTGGCTCTCCGCAGGTAATATCAGAGGCTCCTCCACCGGGCCGACCAGCCAGGCATACATGAAGCAAGGTCTACCTTCGCGGCTGCTAAGAGAGGACTCTACACGGCCATCCGAGATGCAAAAAAGGAATGCTGGTGTGAACTCTGTGTCCAGGTCGACACGGATCCCTGGGGCGGACCGTATAGCTTGTGATGAGGAAGCTAGGGTTCCGCCGTCCGGGCGGGGACTCCAGAGGCATAGAGGCCGGCATCACTGACTTTCTCTTCCCTGCGGCCCCCGTCAACGACTGGGCCACTGCCCCTTCGGCCCCAGTCAACAACATTTTCGAAGCGATCGACCCGATCCTGAATGAGTTGGTGTTCACGAGGGTTATCCCGGAATTAACGATCGAAGAACTCAGAAAAGCTGCCAAGCGTCTCCCGGCCCTCGGGAATACCGAACGAGGTACTCAGTTCCCTCCTGAACACGCAACCACGCAAGGTTCTTGGACTGCTCAACAACTGTGTTGGAAAAGGGTCCGCTTAATCCTGCTGCGGAAATATCCTGACAAGCCTGTGGAAGGCCCGTCCTCCTACAGAAATATTTGCATGCTGGACACATCTTGCAAACTATTGGAACGTCTTCTCTTCCAGAGGCTCAAGGAGCACCTGGATGCTCACGGAGGTGGCAGGAGACCCCAGAACCAGTACGGCTTCAGAAAAGGCGTCAGCACAGAATCTGCCGATACGAGGGTCCTGGAACAAGCCGCCCTTGCCGCCACCGACCCAGGTCAGAAAGACCTTTGTGTTCTCGTGACTCTGGATGTCAAGAAGGCATTCAATACCTTGCGGTAGCCAGTCATCGATGAGGCACTGAGATCGAAGAATACGCCAGAATATCTAGTGGAAATGTTCCGTTCCTGGCTGTCCAATAGAACTTTGCTGACGGTAGATGAGCCAGGTCCGTAACATGCGGCTTTCCGAAGGGATCCGTCCTCGGCCCCGCACTATGGAACGTGTCCTATGATGGACTCCTGGATATGCAAGTCCCGCCTGGTGTCCATCTGGTGGGCCATCTTAGGCGTGGCCAGGACCGGTCCGCTAATCGAAGACATGCTTAACCCTACGCTGGCCACTGTTGATGCATGGATGCTACAGACGGGCCTGCAGCTCGCACATCATAAGAGTGAAGCTGTTTTCCTGAGCGCCTCTCCCAAAACCGACGAGCCTCGGATATCCAAGTCGGCCATCAAACGTGAAGAAAAACAGTCACCATCGAACTCTGGCATGTGAGATGGGACTCAACAGACTAAGGAGGCTGGACACGTCGAGCACTGAACAACGTCAGAAGGTGGCTGGAGAGGACCGTGCCTAGGCTACCCTTGTCCTTCCTCAGGACCCAGGTACTCTCCAACCACAGCACCTGCACAAGATGGCTAGAGCAGCCAACGCAGGTTGCTGTCATTGCCCTGCTCGCAGCGACTCAGCGGAACACACAGTATTCGTCTGTTCTCACTGCAACAGCCTCCGGGAGGAGCTCGGTGCTTACCTCAGACACCCACCAAACACGGACGACCTTACAGAACTCCTGTGTGGACCAGACTTCCACCTCTGCCCCGAGGACGCCGAGGACAGGTCCAACATTCCGATGAACGCCGAAGAGACTTTCAGGTTGCTATACAAGATGGTTGAGAACATCCTGTACCGACGTTCACCCACTCCCGGAATCAGACCGCAAAGGTCAGAAAATGACCAGATATATAGTAAAATACAAAATAATTATAAATGAAAAAAGGAATCATTAATAAATAATAACACTTTTTATACGGAACACCTAAATAAACTAAATTAAATATATTAAATAAATTCATTAAATAGATGCATAATAAACGGTTTGCTAATCAAAAAAAGTTAATAACTTTATACAAAATACAATTGTATTTATAATATATCAAATGGACTTTTGGATCATGTTATAGAAATTGAAAAAATTGAAAAAATTGATATAAAACCTTAATTTATTATTATAAACACTGTTTATGTACTCACCATCAGTTGGCTGGTGGCTGGTGTGGCCTTAGCGACCGATTTGACGGCCTTCGCAGATTGGACTTGTCCGAAGACTACGATGTTCATTGATACCTTTTCTGCTCAAATTTTGGATTTGTTGGTTGGTTTTTGAGGATTAATGTAAAAGCTGTAAATGGGAGAAAAAAAATTTTATTCGTTTGATATAAAAATAAAACTTTTCGTACTCACCAAAGATTATATTAATTAATATCTGCACAAAAAGATGTGTTATGCCGAAATCAAGATCACGTACGCCTTTATAATATACACTCTCGTCGGCCGGCTGAATCATCGAAATATTGCGGAGATTGTTTGTTTACCAAACACGTTAAACGTATTATCAATAGTGCAATGTGCATAGAATTTTATGAAATGCATTTTACATGTGAACTATTATTTTTGTATAACTATTATACAAAAAGATTAAAACAAATAAATGTGAAATTCCTTTATAAACTATTACATAATATTATAGATTGCCCAGAACTAGTCGAACGTATATACTTCAAAATAAACCCCCTAAACTCTAGACATAAACAAACTTTCTATCCACCAAACATTTCATCCAAATATATGTCATTCTCTCCTTCTAAGTTCTAATACTCTAATGGATATAGGGAGTTCCATAAATAATGTAGATTAATTTCACTGTTCACTTAATGATATCTCTTCATACATTCATTAATTTTCAATTTTATGTATATTTTATTTTTTATTTTTTTTTCAATTGAGTTTTCTCTCGTTTTAAATTATCTTATATTTTATTATGTACAGTTCACACTACACACACAATTCGATTTCTAAATATATATATATTTTTTTTTCTTTCTCTCTCTCATTTTCTTCTCAATACTAAAGTGACTATCTTATATTTAAAATGTAATTGGAATTTTTTTCCGTAATAAACAATATTGTTATTGTTATTACAAGAAGATTTTCAGAATGTTGTTTTGGTACCGATGAGAATGCTTTATAAATCATCCTGTAGATAATAAAGTATGTTCTCTTAAAATGTGATCTGTATAGGTATTAATAACAATAATATTATTTGATTAAATAAACATAATATTGTGTGAAAAGTTACTTTTTGTATCCCACATAGCAACTAAACATTTGCATAATTATCATACTATAAAACTATTAATATTCAAATTGATTCCATTTAAAGCAAAAGTGTAGTAATTTTTAATAATTGGACAGTTATTAATTGCAATTAGTGCGAATAGTAAAATTACCACTTTATTTCATACATTCAATTAAGTTATCTTATAGTTTTTTATTGTAAACAGTTGACATTCCTATTAAAAAAAGGATAACAAGCAAAATTAGAACATAGTATTAAAATGTTGGCATTTATTTTGTTATAGTTTATTATTATAATAGTATATGCGTACCTATCCAACCT
Source organism: Macrosiphum euphorbiae (assembly GCA_949089665.1). Classification (NCBI taxonomy): domain Eukaryota; kingdom Metazoa; phylum Arthropoda; class Insecta; order Hemiptera; family Aphididae; genus Macrosiphum; species Macrosiphum euphorbiae. The sequence goes on along the minus strand of CARXXK010000001.1, from coordinate 135,680,945 downwards.
ATATTTATATCATAACTAGCAGACCCGGCGAACTCCGTTTCGCCACCAGATTCGTTTTATGTTTTTTTTCGTTTGGTGATTAAAATATAAAGAAAAAAATTTTTTTTTGTTATATATTTGAAAAGGAAAATATTTATTTCATTTCACAACAGTAATAAATTCATTTCAATTACCTACTAAAATGAAGTGTTATTTAATTGTTTCATTGTAGTGCTCTTTGGTAAACCACATTTTTTGTTTTTTGGTTTGACGTTAACACAAACAAAGCGGATGGTTTCCCAACTCGTGAACACGCAACGTATAACTGTCCATGTGAAAAACAATGATTTTCCAAATTTATCCCGCAAACACTAAGCGATTGGCCTTGCGACTTATTAATTGTCATTGCGAACGCAAGGCGAACTGGGAATTGCAATCGTTTGAAGTCAAACGGAAGATCAGTCGGAATCATTGGTATTCGAGGAATACATACATTTTCACCTGCGTACTTTCCGTTAATAATGGTTGCCTCAATTAAATTCGGCATAAGTCTCTTTACCGAAAGTCGAGTACCGTTGCAAAGTCGCGGTGGATTCAAATTACGCAGTATCAAAATAACTGTACCAACTTTCAGTTGCAAGTTATTGCTTCTTCGCTGAACGACAATGTCTCGTGATTTAGTTGGATCGCCAACAATAATTGCAGCAACATCATTAACGGTGGGTGCATTGAATCTTCGCACATGTTCACCTGTTGGAGTACAATCCGCTCTTATGACAAATTTGTGCGTATATTATGGCATTCGTTCCAATGCTGTTTTGAACATATTAACCACAGCATTATTAGCGTGAAAAAATGCTTGCAACTGTTCAATAATTCGTCTCTTTAACTGTTGTGCTCCCTGTATATTGCACCGCACGTTCAGCTGATCCACCATCGACGAAATGAAATATATTTGAAGAAATTGATGCGGTTCATCTGGTGTGGTTGGCACCATTGAACCATGCAAATGATATATTTGACCTTGTATCTGTAATTGCAAATAATCATTAAAATTTGTTCATGAATACCTTTTAAATCGTGTGTTTGTGTAGTGTGTGGTGTATATGAAGTTGTTATGTGTTGCAATTATGTGTTGGTTATGTGTGTTGTATCTTTTACCTTGCAAGTCGGCATGAAGCCGCCTTCTCGAATGATATTAGCTCCAAAGGAAGTCATGCGAAAGCAGTTATTGTATTCAAGGATGTGTTGAAGAAAATGGCTGGAATCGGGATCACTTCCATCAAACAATGTTTTCAGTGGATGTGGTGGTGTAAGTAATGGATCCAGTTTGACTTTTCCACTTGCGCAGCACAATCCAACCGTTTCTCTTTTGAACTTTAACGCATTGCAATATCGGCATATAGTCGTCATTCGTCCAATATCAAAATTTTCATCATCACTGTAGTTCGCAGTGGGATCATATTGGAATGCCAAGCGATTGTATGATGCCAATGATCTTCGTGTGCTCACGCGATGTCTCAATCGGTCATTTTCTCTTATTATATTTTGTCTTTCTTCTCTTAAGTTCCTTGAATATACTTGTTGCTGGCTTGCATGTCTTGTGCGGCGGCCGATGTTCGCACGTCGTTCTCTAGGCATTTTGGACTATGGACAGAGTGTTGAATTTAACTTCAAATGCACGATCCACATAATTTACATAATTTATTTTAGCTTAAATGAAATTAACTGAGCAGAGAATAATGTAAACAACTATCCGTCAACTATATAATAAACAACTATCCGTCAAACACTTTATCACGCACCGTTGCTATTGGTTTGAAGTACATGCTATGTATAATAGATGGCGCTGTATGTGAAAAACGATTTCCCCACTTTTCTGTTGAATTTTTCCTGAATTTTCCAGAATTTTCTTTGCTATAAACCTCACGGAGCCCAAGACCTTTCCAACGAATGCAAAACCGTGGAAATCGGTTCGTGCGTTCTCGAGTTATAGCGTCAGGGAGGAAAACCGGACTTATTTTTATATAATAGATAATATAAACAGAATGATTCAAAAACATCACTCCCTTTTTTCTTCAATAATGTAGTTATTCTAAATCTGATTTTTTTTTTAAATAATATACTCAAAGACCATATTTTCAAATTTTTGCACTACAAGGAGATACCAACTTCTTTTTTTCAAATGAGAACACCCCTTTTTAACTGTCAATAATTAAATGGATATTTTTTTCTGAAAATCAAAATTTGTATTAGTAGTATTTGAGTTCTTTTAAGGATAAATAAAAGTCCATGATAATAGGTTGAGAAGGTTCTAAATTTGTAAAAATGGACAACGTATGATAAATCCTAGTTCTAATATTACGTCTATTTTATATATTTTTAAAACCATTTTTTAGAACAATAATCTTTATTACGAACACTATAATAACTAAGCAATTACTCATTCGAATTTAAAATTAGGTAATCAACATATTTTTCAAAATTGGGGATTATAATTTGAAAAGCCAGAAGTTTGACCACAGGACACTCCTTAAGTACTACAAAATAAATTTAAGAAATAGAAAAAATTGTCTTTGAGTACCTATGTTTAAAAACTCCGAAAATCAGAATTTAAATAAATTCATTATTAAAGGAAAAATTGGGTTGAGCATGCTTGGTGATTCACCCTTAATCTAGGTCATCGCTAATGATTAATTAGGCTACAATATTATGTTTACATTTTATTTTATTTATATTTTAATATCATTATAATTTTATTGTAGGGGCAATGCCTACTTATGTAGTATTAACATAAGTTAGGGTAACTCCAGTAATAAATAAAAACACTGATGATAAATAAATGGACTGTATAATTAAGTGATAACAACAAAAAAAAACCACACTGGTAGTAGACCAATATAACACTAGTATAACAAATATATATATAATTAAAAGTCAACAGCATACAATAAATTTGTGCCCTTTAAATTGTCTTTTTAACGTATTATGTAATATTAACAATAAATAATATTTGTGCCTCATATGACACTTATAGCAATATAACAACAATATAGCCAAGTGGTGCACCACGTACCTTAATATGAGTATGATGCTATGTGGTGCCCAGATCTGTATATAATAATTTTAATAAGTTACAATAAAAATAACAGGTTGATCTGGCACACTCACATAGCATCGCTAAACATACCACGAAGAAATAAAACCTGCAGACAACACTGAAGAGCAGCCGAACCATACAAAAAACTCAAAACCACGTGTAGATCACCAACGACGACTTGTGTATATAAAGATAACCTTCCTGCAAATAAAACAATTTTTAATAGCCGCAGCAGAAGGTGGCCGAACGATACATACAAATATAAACACCGCTATTCACCGAGTAATGAACAAACCACGTGGAGGAACAATGGACGTATACAACCGAAAACCGAAAAATATAAATAGGCAGCAAACACACAAGTTGCTGATTCAAGAGCACCGAAACAAGAGAGAGAATAGAAAAATGGTACCACAGACCATACCGAATATATAAACTAATATGAACGTAGGAACGACATTTAGGGTCATAGTGCCATACACACAATTATATAACACAACCAATTATGGTATATTTGGTGACATTGATAATGACTGCACAATAAAACAATTATGAATGTACTACCCAAAGACACTCAAAAGACAAAAATAATAATGATAACCGACAATACTGATTATGGCTAAGAGATTGTGAGCGCGAACAATTATGAACCCATTTATATCATAATATCATAATATACCTACTATGATTGTTATTAAATATACATAAAAATAACTTAATTAATCGTAATTCTGTGTTTAAATATCCAATTTTGTAAACATTTAATAACATTTAATAACATAAATATTAAATATATATATAAAAAAAATTAAGGTAGTACTTTTTCAAAATTTCCTAAATTGTTCCTTCAATTAAAATATTTTATTAAGTTACAACAGTAAAATTAAAATCCTTTTTTTTTTAAATTTAAATTGTTGAGGTTTATTAACCAATTCCCTCTAAATTTAAACTTAAGTGTTAATAGAAAAATATTTTTGGAATTGATAACAAAACAATCGAAAATGTAGTAGATAGGTATTCCAATTTCACAATTTTTGATTGAGTACCCATTTTAACGTCTGTAGAAAAAAAAACTTAAAACATTTTAAATGTCTATAGCTCAGAAAAAGCCAAAATGTTATAAATAATAAACCATGTATAGAAAATTCTAATTTAAAATTATGCGAACATTTCAGTGTCAACCGAGTGCTTGAAGAGTACGGACGTTAGTCGTGCCTTATCTTTTTTTTTCTGTGATTAAATAGTTAATTGCTTATAATTTCCCGATTATATTTTTATAAATAATTATAAGTTGTGAAAATGTTGTGTAATGAATGCAATGATGATATTTTTGATGGAGATGAAATTAAATGTTCAACGTGTATTACGCTTTTACATTTCGGATGTGCTTCGTTAAGAGAAACCTCATTTAGAAAAATGTCAAAAAACGCTAAATTGAACTGGATTTGTAATAAATGCAAATTTTCTGTTCCAAAGGATAAAACACCGACTTCGGTAAGTGCTACAGTACTTAATAGTATGGATTCATGTACCTTATCAAACGAAACTTTTAAAAGTTTAATTGATTCAGTCAACTACATGAGCGATAAGTTTGATAGCTTTGGTAAACAACTACAGGAAATGTTAAAGACAATAAAATATATGAAGGAGGAAAATCAAATTTTAAAAGAACAAAATAATAAACTGAAAAATGAAGTTACTCATTTAGATAAGCGTATAAATGTCTTAGAACAAAAATCAATAGAAAATTTTGCTGAAATTGTGGGTGTTCCAGAAACTAATAATGAAAATTGTATTAAAACAGTGGAGGCAATCGCGGCATCAGTAGGAATTGAAACAACTATTTTGAAAGCTTATCGCATCCAGTCTAAATTCCAAAACAAACCCAGAAAAATGATTGTTGAATTCCAGACAAACCAGACTAAAAGAACTTTGATGGAAAATGTAAGGAAAACAAAATTAACAGGTGAATCTGTTAATACTAATTGGAATAATGATAAGATTTATATTAATGATTGTCTAACTCTGTTTAATAGAAATCTGTTTTTTAAAGCTAAAGTGTTTGCACGTGAAAAGAGTTTTAAATTTGTTTGGTTTAAAGACTTAAAATTGTTTATTAAAAAAAGTGAAAGTACCAAACCCTTAATTATTGATAATGAGGACGCTTTATCTAAACTAATTTAATCGAACATCTTTACTAAGCAGTTTATTTTTGTTTATATTTTATATCATATTTTAAATGGAAAAATGTTTAAATATTGAAGGATATCTAAGTTATAAAACAAATTATTTTGAATCTTTTTCTGAATTTTATCATGTAAAAAATGTAAATAATATTAATTATGTAAATATTTTTTGTTGTAATATTAGAAGTGTAAACGCCAATTTTGATGAGTTAATGTTGTTTTTAGAAAGTGATAAAAATAATGAAAAATTAGATATAATTATTCTAACTGAAACTTGGCATAATGCTTCGAATCATTGTAACTACACTATTGATGGCTATAAATTATTTTTTTCAACTATAAAGAGAAATCAAAATGATGGAATAGTTATTTTTGTTAAAAACACTTTTAATGTAGACTTTTTTGAATACGATTATGTAGAAACAAACATTGTGAAAATCTCTTTAATGAATCTATGTCTGCCATTAAATATTTTATGCATTTATAGATCACCCTCGACTGATATACGTAGTTTTATGGAAACATTAAGTAAAGTTATAAAGGAATATAAATATAAAGGTGGCTATACTGTTCTCATTGGAGATATGAATATAAATATTGTCGGCGATAATTTAATTAATAATGAATACCTAGATCTATTATCTGTGAGTGGTTTTGCGTCATTTATAAACATTAATACCAGATTACCTAATGGTCGTAATCATGCTTGTCTAGATCATATATTTATTAACAGTAATGAGCACTTAATTAATTTAGTTAACTCTGGTGTGTTGCAGACTGATATAAGTGACCACTTTTCTATCTGTGTTTCTTTACCAATAATCAATACCCTAAAAACTAAAGATAATACTATTTCTATAATTGATCATAATAAAATTAAACGTTTATTACAAACAGAAAAATGGTCTGAAATATATAACAAAACTAATGCTAATGAGTGTTTTGATACATTTCAAAATATAATTAGTAAGGCAATTGATATATCAACTGTAAACAAATTGGTAAGTTGTAAAAATAAACGTTTAAAAGAGTGGATGTCCGCGGGTTTACTATGTTCTACACGACATAAACAAGCTCTATCATTAAAATGTAAGAAAAATCCTTATAATGTTAAATTAGCTACTTATTATAAAAAATATAAAAATAAATATACAAGTGTTCTTAGACTTGCAAAAATAAGTTTTTATGAAAAAAAGTTTAAGAGTGTCTCTCATAGTTCAAAAGCAACATGGCATCTAATAAATGAAATAACGCGTTCTAAATCAAATAACCAGAATAAAATTGAAACGGTAGTAAATAATGACCAAATGTATGATGCAGAAACGGATCCGGAAACGGTATCTAATATTTTTAACGACTACTTTGTAAACGTAGGAAAAAAATTAGCTGAGAATTTTAGCAATGAGATATTTAATGAAAATCTAATTGTAAATAATACATGTTTTTCCAGATAATCTAAAGGTAGCAGTTATTAAACCTCTTTTAAAGGGCGGAGATAGTAAAAGTATTAACAATTATAGGCCAATATCCCTGCTAATAAATTTTTCCAAAATCCTAGAAAAAATAATTAAAGTAAGGTTAATTACTTTTCTAGAAAATAACAAACTTTTATCTAAAAACCAGTATGGATTTAGACCTGGTATTGGTACAGAGGACGCTCTTTATAGTACAACTCAGTTTTTATATAAAGAATTAGATAGTGGCAACAAAGTAATAGCGATTTTCTTGGACTTGGCAAAGGCTTTTGATACAGTTAATCATAAAATTCTATTACAGTTACTACCTAGTTTTGGAATAAAAAATGTTAGTCTAAATTGGTTTAAGAGTTACTTAATAAATAGAAAACAAATGGTAAAAATAAATAATGTTGTTGGTCAAGAAAGTTCTATTGATTACGGAGTTCCGCAAGGCAGTGTGTTGGGGCCTATTTTGTTTATATTATATATTAACTCCATCTGTGATGTGAATATTGATGGTTTGGTCGTTACTTATGCGGATGATACATGTCTACTTTTCTCGGATAAATCGTGGAATGGAGTTTATGATAAAGCTACTTTTGGTTTGAATAAAGTTTATAAATGTCTATGTAATAGAAATCTAACATTAAATAAAGATAAAACTATGTTTATGTCCTTTTCTATTAATAGGTTCTCAACTAATACTAATTGTAACTCAATAACCATACATAGATGCCTTAATACAGAACTTTGCAACATACATACTTGTAAAGTAAAAAAAGGAAGTTTCTAGAATCAGATATTTAGGTATTGTTTTTGATAAACATTTAAAATGGAATTTACATATACACAATTTATTAGGAAAGTTACGTACGATAACTTACAAATTTATAAAGCTTAAGAATTTAATACCTACACAAACAATTCGTATAGTATATTTTGCCTTATATCAGTCGATTTATCAGTATGGTTTATTAATATGGGGTGGACTAGGTGAATGTTTTTTAAAACAGCTACAAGTAAATCAAAATAAAATAGTTAGAATATGTTTGAATAAGTATGCTCTTGAAGGGTCGTCTAGCCGAAACTATAGGGATTTGGGTGTTCTACCAGTAAAATTCTTCTATAAAAAAATAGTAATCATGTTTATTTTCAAACAATTAATAAAGGGGAAAAATAACACTTTTTCTGAAAATAAAAGAGAAAATTTGGTTTATAATATACCCGTCAAATATCCAAAAAAATCTTTCGGTCAATCATTTGTGGACTATTTGGGGCCTACGTATTTCAACTTAATGCCATAAGAGTATAAAAAAAACATCCATCAGCATCAAAGTGGTGTTAAACAATGTGTTTATAAGTATTTATTCTTAGAGTTAGTTTAATTATTATTGTATTTTGAATTTATTAATAGATAGTTACTTTCAAGAATTAAACTTGAAAATGTATAATTTTATTTTAAAATTATTTTATTTAAATAACTAACTAAACTGTACACATTTTTATTTATTTATATAATTGTATATTATTATTATTTTTGATCCTTTTTTAGAATAGCATTGTTACACTCTATATCTCTAACTCAAGCTATGCTTAAAAGATATAGATAATCAATTATTGTAAATTTCAAATTTTGTATTGTAAATTGTAAATTTTTATTGATAAATAAAAAAAAAAAAAAAAAATTTAAAGGATCTGTAGTTAGGTATTCGTTTTTAAATTTGAACAAAACAACAAAAGTCAATATCGATTAAGTCAAAAACTTGATTAGCAAAAAAGTTTACTATTTTTGAAATTTTTAATTTGTTTTCCTAATAGAAAAGTTCATTGGTACAAGAAGTGTCAACATTCATTATTCTAGGTACCTGTAAATATTATATTGAAGTGAATTGATAAAATTAAAATTCATGAAATTTTCCAACGTACGATGAGTAAGGTACGCGAATCACCCAGATGCGCTCTATCGGCCAACAGCCTACAACAAGCACTTGCTACAATCACGCCACCACGCCACTTTTCAACTATCGAAAATCTATAGACCATAATATTGTATAAAAGGACGTACTGGTGCCTCATTCAAGCATAAAGCAATATTTGTGCTAATATAATCTTCAGTGAGTATAATAGTATATTGTAATACGCTTATCGAATAACTAACAATACTTTTATGATTCAATTTAAATTTTTCACATTATGTATTTTTTGAGCGTATTGCTGAAGGAAAATAAAATTTCTTTAATCTTTATAATAATTTAAATTATTCGTTTTTTCTATTATTTTTATTTATATTTTGTTTTGTCTACTTGCAGTTTTCACTTTACTCCTCAAAAAACTAACCAAAAACCAAAAATGGGCGCTGAAAAAGTAACCATGAACATCGTCGTCGTCGGACAAGTTCAATCTGCCAAGGCCATCAAATCGGTCGCCAAAGCCACCCCAGCCACCAGCCAATTGATGGTGAGTTAACAATTCTATGATTTTTTTAATTTCAAATAATAGTTAGATCGGATCGTATTTTTTCCAACAATTCGTATAATTGTTATTGTTTTACAATTTTATTTTATTTTTGTGTACAAACACACAATAATACACTGGTATGTTTATTTGATTTTTGATAAGGTACAAATATAAATTAAATCAGTATGACAATTAATTTTTAAATGGACTAAATCATTAAAATATATATAATTTATTGATGGTGAGCGCATAATTATTATATCCTGGTCCTATTTTCAAAAATTATTTCGTTATCTTGGTATTACACTATTTGCTTACATGCGCTATCTGGTAGGTATTTTTTATGTATTTGACAAGTTAAATAGCTATATAAAAAAATAATTTTAATTGTTTTTGTTTGTATTATAAAAAAAAAAATCATTGTCATATAACTATATTTTGGCATTTATAATATATTTCACTTTTATTTATTTCAGACAAATAGTAGGTAATAATTTTTTACTTCAAATGTTTATGATTTTCTGGCATACAAGTTATAATAACAAGCATTAACTTCAATAATTCAATTACACATATTTAAACTTAAATTAATTTATAAAAAATTTAAATTATATTATAATAGAATATAAAAAATAATGTTATAAACGTATATTATATTTTATGAATGTCCAATATTACTGATGGCTATATTTTCGATGTTTATTGTATAATATGATCAATAATATAGAGAAAAATCAATAATGACAATAATATAACCATACTATGTATATTAGGATAATTTTTTTTATTTAATCGAGTTTTATTAATTTTCTATTATAGTGTAATAGGTATTGTATTAATATCGACTATTATTTATTTTGTTTCAGAACTGTTAATATTCACGAAGTCCACATCAATCTCAAACTAAAAAATGCCATAGCCCAAACAGTACATAATATTATAATTTGTTCTTAATTCTAATAATGTGTATTTACATTGCAAAAATAAATCAGTCACTTCCGTCAAACAACTTGGTTATTATTTATTTGTACCATTGTGTGTTCATATCATCGTTTATAATTCATTGTTTTCAATTTAACAAATACATAATATAATAGTGTAAGTACTTATAATTGTACTATTTTTTGTCATATTTCAATGTATTTTAATAAAAAAAATTGGCCTTGATTTAAAGTATAGAACAATATTATATTTATTTAAACATAAAAAATGTAAACTCTAAGATAAACATTACTTATTAACAAAAAGAAGCAGTCTCATATTTTCAAAAAACAAAATGTAGTGTTATTCTAAACCTTAGGCTATGAATTAGGTACCTACTGTGTTAGACACTTGTCAATCATGATATTGATTATGCATTTTAATGAGATGATTTTTGTTATGTTTGAAGTATTTGAAGTATTTTATTGGAGATATCTATTTTTTCATCCCAGATATAATATGGACTTGGTTTACATGTGGGGATTATTTGAAAACATATTCGAAATCACAAAATTAAGACCAGAGCCCTGGTATATATTACATTAAATGTAAATATTTATTATTTAATTTGCTAAGAACATAATAAATATTATACAGCGTTTTATATTATCATATTTTTGCTAATACTTAATTAAAATTTAACTAAAAGATACCAAGCACATTGTTATTTTACGTTATAAAAATTTGTTAGTGATTTTTCTAGTAGTTTATTTTTTTTACAGTTATTTTAAAAAGTACTGAGTATTATTAAATTTTAACTCATAAAATTACCGACTAGATACAATTTGGTACCAGAAATCAACCTTTAAAGTTTATGATTGAAAATTATTTCTTGTAGAAAAGGTTTTTTCAGACATACAAATATATTTAAAAATACTCAAAATCTAAAGTATAAATGTGTTTGTTTATAAACTAATTAACAAAATCTCATCAGAGAAAATAATAAATATGTTATTTTTTTTCATTCTTTGCAGATTCGAGTGCATATTTTACGTTTTTTGCATAAATGGACCTTATACTCTTGACGAATCTACTCACACAAATAGACAGGTCAAATTTTGTATACATTTATTTATTTATTTATTCAACTTTCCAATGAGGTGTAGCACTAAAATATTTTCTTATTAGATAACAGATTAAATAAAATTATTATTATTATTATTATTATTATTATAACTTATACGAATCAAATTATTATTATTATTATTATTATAAATTATAGGAATCAACATTTTTGAAAAAATAATTTTTTAATAAAGAGTTGAAAAAGTAATGTAAAGTGGAAACGATCCAATAAAATGTAATGATAGAATAATGATGATAATCAATAATCGCAATACATATATTAATATACCTACAGTCACTCAAATTCTGTAGTGGATGTATTTTGAGGATTCTATATTATACTTCATTTACATTTAAATAATTATATATCTTAATATTAATTATTATATTATAAGTATTTAGTATGTAGTTAGTAATACTATATACTTTTTACCTACTTACTAAGTTAAAAAAGATGGTAGGTGTATGTAGCTATGTTGTACAAGTAGGTTACAAGTGAATCATTGTAATAAATGGTGTTAAAATTGAATTCAATGATATAATATTTTCATTGTAAATGAAAAACGATTCTGAGAGGAGACTGTTTGTCAGCCAATGTTATTTTATTTTAAATTGATATTGTTATTATCATTTATAAATACGGTAACCAGTTAGTTAAATTAATATTATTTGAATATTATTATATAAAAATATTTGTATATAGGTAATAATTATATAGGTACCTACTTCAGAAGTTTCAAGTACCCACGAATAATATTTGTATTTGTAACAAAATAACTAAAATCGTTATTCTTGTTTATTTAATATGTAGTTTCGTCCAAATTTTAACTTAAAATAACCATAAAAATTAACGGAGTTTATATATTTTTCAGATTATTTGGTTACAATATGAACTACTTCTGTGAAACCTTGTTTTAAATGTTTAGTCCTTAGCTATAAAAGTTGAACATTTTATAAATTATTAACTTCTAAATATTAAATTTCGTCAACAGAAGAACTTTAAATGATCGTAAAAAAAACGTGCCTATACGTTTTTAATATTTTCTAATTACTGTTGTAACAATATATCAGGAACCTTGTATTCAATTTTCAAGCTTTTTGACTCGACAAATACAATTTCATGAACATCTATAAAATAAAAAAACTAAACAAATTGGAAATGTCCGTTAACATCTCAAAATGAGTAAACGAATGTTGAAAATTTTATCGATCCGCTCAGAATCTAAAATATTAAAACTTTCAAATCCTTACTAGTAGCCAGTATTAATGGTTAATACTTAACATTTTTAATACTATTATAATATACATACGCCGTATTGACAATTAATGCAAAACGAAAATGACAGATTTCTTTATCTATTTTTTTTAACTGGTTTTTTTTATACTTACTTAGATTATTGTGACTTCTAAGCGTAAATGCAATTTTTATTTTCCAAAAATACTGTTTTTTAAATTTTCGGAAATGTTTTATTTTATATTCTCCAATTTTTCCATACTTTCAGAAGGTCTGGGAAACAACAGTATTTTCCGACATTTTCCCTATTTTTTCCGGCGTTTTGATCCTTAATAATACTAATATAGATAAACATTTTAAAGTGTAAACAAATTAAAATAGAACAAATATCATATGATAAGTTAAGTTAAATTAAATTAGTTTAGATATCTACATCCAATGAATCTAATAAGGCCACTGGCTCAGGGGTCACTTTGATGAAGTCCTACAGATCTAATTGGCCATCCAGAATTTGATGTTGCTAAAATTATATTTGATAGTATACCTATTCAATATTATTCATAATTATATTACATACGATATTTTTTTATAAATGTCACATTTTATAAGTGTTTTAAACTTTTAACAGTAATAATTCATGAATAATATTAATTTGGCTCAATTGTGATTTCAAACCTAAGTTTACTTTTTTATTAAATCGCTAAATAAAATCATTATTTAATGAAAAAGTTTTCATTTTTTTACAGTTCAAATTTTTTTATAACGTACATTTATACAACAAGTTGATAATGTAATAAATTTCCCTCGCAAAGAAACTCAACACAAAAATAATATTGTGTACACTAATTGTATTGGAATTTTAGATTCTGAGTGAAACAATGAATGTATTGATTTTACAATGATGTGTGTTTATTTATTTTTTTTATTTTTTTTGTGTCTGTGTACACTATAAGTAGTCGAAATAATGCTTCGATTTTCGACTTCAGTATCTTGTTCGATTGGAAAGTGAATATCGTTGGTGCATTGGGAAGGTCAAAATTCCCAGTACTTTTCAAAAGCTTCAAGAAAAACAAAAGAAAAATTAAGGAAAAACGGGAATTTTTACGCAAAATCGATTTTTCAGAAAATTGAATTTGGTTTTTGGTGTAACTTTAAAACAAATGACCGTAGATACATGAAATTTTCACTAGTTGTTCAAATTTGGACGAAATTACATATTAAAAAACCTAGTTATTTTGTTATGATTATATAATATTATTCGTGGGTACCTACTCGAAACTTCTAAAGTGTACTATTATATATCTATGATAGTATCAGGGTTTGTTATTGATGTTTATGTATAACGTGTTATAAGTACCTAATGGATATTGTGATATGATTAATTTGGAATTTATTATAGGTCAATTTTTTTTTAATACCATAAATATGTATATAACATTATGTCTTAAACCTAGACTGACGTACCATCTTCGCTCAGAATCGTTTTTCTTATACAATGATATTGTATCATTGAATTCAAATTTAATAGCATCCATTATACAGTGACCCACTTGTAACCTACTGTACAGCAGAGCGACATCCACTTAAACAGCTTTTTACCTCTAATGTTCGAAAATCCCTCAACAACAATACATTTAAATACATATGCAGAAATGTTTATTTCTTTATAAAGCACATTTTTTTTTTTTTTATCAATTTTTAGCAGCCAATTCAATTAATTATTGCTCACTTTGTGTAACATTACAATACATTAAATTAACATATTATAATAGTTTGAGAAGGTAGTAAATAATATCAGATGTCAAAATGTCAACACAAAAACAAACTAATTATTATAATTTGATCTCTAATTCTCAAAACTCGATAAAAACCACGCATATATATAAATAATATACATATAATATAAAATATTTCAGTCAAAAAATGATTAATGTACCTATGTATTATTATTATAGATTATATTTATCCTTTATATGCTTTCAATTTTATATATTTATAAAAAAAAAAAGTCAGTAAGTGGATGTCGCTCAGCTGTACAGTAGGTTACAATTCTGTCAATGTTTACAGGATTGTATAATACTTGAATTCAATGATATAATATCATTGTATAAGAAAAACGTTTCTGAGCGGAGACGGTTTGTCAGTCTGGATATTGTTATTATTTATTATATCCTGTAAGTTGAATTTATATTTTAATAGTTATTATTCTTTTTTATTCGATTCTATGGTGATAAACAAAGCGTTAGAAATTAAAATCCCATTTTTAGCGGTTTTTCGTAATTTGTCGGTGGTTTTTCCTGTGCAATTAAATAAATATTGAGAAAATTGAAAAATGACCTTTTTAAAGTACCATCTTGATAAAATTTGCTAAAAGATAAGGTACTATGTGTTGAAATCGAAGCACTCCTTCTGGTAGATGTTTTGTATACAGGATATAAAAAAAAAAATAAACACCGTTGTAAAACCAATAGCTTCCTTGCTCCACTCAGAATCTAAAATAAAAATCTAGATAAATTTAATTGTTGAAGAAAAGTAGATGTCTACTTTGATTTAATATAAGCACATCTATAATTTAACAAATATACAAATATCATAGTACATTCCAAACTGAATCATATAAGCAAAATTGTAGGTTTCAAAGAACAAACACTTATTTTTATTCTTAGAGCCCTTGCAAGGACATGTCAGTTTTAAGGAGTTGTGATTAGTTAATTCTTTCATTCCTATTTCCTTACTGCTCGTCTTTATGTGTATAGTAATTTAATGAGAATCAGTGTGTATACTTCCCAACCGGGTGATTGTAAATTCCTCCGATTTATAGGTAGTCGATTATTAGGTTGGATTTATAACATGTATATTCCACTGGTACTTTATTTTTACCTGCAAAAAAAAAAAATTTAATCCCAACGGTATGTATTTTTGGGCATGGACCAGTTGCGCCTAAAACAATATTTGTACTTTAGGTCAGTATACCAATTGCGCCGCTTAAATTTTAGGTCAGTACACCAATTGCGCAGCTTAAATTTTAGGTCAGTACACCAATTGCGCCGCTTAAATTTTAGGTCAGTACACCAATTGCGCCCCTTCAATTTTAGGTCAGTACGCCAATTGCGCTACTTATACTATAGGTTCCTTATTTTTACATGGAGATATGTAAGTTCCTAAACGGCGAAAAAGTTACATATGTATATACTCAATTAAATATAGCTAACTAATATACATTCAAATATACTCAATTTAAAGCAAAACGTATACGAAATTACGGGAAAATACGATAAGCTACAAGCTGATAATTATTAGCAAAGAATTTTTAATTATATTTTTAAATTTTTATGTATATTAATTATGTATTATTGACGTGTACCTATGAGTATGATTTGGTATAGATTTATATTGTACAAATATTATTAAATTGATGTTCATTGTATAATTTTTTTGTATTGACTGAAAAATCTATTTATAATACATATTATTTTCATTAAAGTATTTTTATAATATTATAATATTTATATTTATATATAAAATATAAATATTAAAAACATATTAATATTAGAATAATATTATAAACCCTGAAAATAACTGAGCGCAATTGGTCTATCGACCCAAAAAAGACAGAGCGCAATTGGTATATTAAAAGGTCATTTTAAGCGCAATTGGTAAACTACCGTATTTTTGACCTGAAAAAACGTACACTTCGCAGATGATAGAATCCACAGTAAATTGCAAATGAAAAATCAATAATCCTCGATATCAGTCCAATATTAATCTAATATCACTCTAATATTATATTTTAATAAATAAAAGTACTCGACAAGATGTAGGGTTCACTACTATGTCAATGACCAAATAGGTAGGTATAACAAAATATTAATTCTATCTGATTAGCCTATTCTGATTTCGTCAACCAATAAAAGTTTGAGTCCTTAATATTCTAATGTATAAAAATATTTATAACCAATATTATAAAATATTATAATTTTAGTTGAACACAATGTGGTTAAATCTAAAATTAGTATACATTTCTCAATAAATCTATGAGACCTTTTTGAATGACTATTTATATTATTATAATAATCTAAATTTGATGATATTTAAATAATATAATATCGTATTATGACATTATCAGGTATGTTATGACTGGTACTTGCATGATCATATTAATATATTAATACAAATCGATAATATGTTTCTAAAATATGATATGATATGAATAATAAATGATACATGACATCCCCTCGTGATTAAATAATCACGAATATATTATGATAATAATGGACAATGGAAGAGGTCAAAAAAGTAAACCAAAAAATTATATTCATTGGAAATGACTGATTTATTTTGAGGTGTCAATACTGATATGAATTACATATTATTATTGTACTGTTTAGGCTATGGCATTTTTGAACTTTGCAGTGTATGGATTACATAAATTAACAGTTCTGAAACAAAACAAAAATACAATGTAAATCAAAATGACAAAATGTATGTTTTAATGATAAAAGTCATTTAACATGAATTATATCATATGATAGAGTAAATAATAGTATGAGAACATGATATTATAATACTATAATATTGCTACACATGAAGAAGAATTATTCGTATTCAAACATTCCAAACAGCTATTATTATGTTTTAAAGCACAACAAAAAATACTAATAAAGGAATTAATATTTACTTATCTGTATATTATATAATATGTTGTATTTTTAATTAACGTCGCCATCTAATACCTAAATAGGTACCTGTGATAAGTAGTAGCATAATATTATAGTAGAGTATAAATTAGTTTAATTGTGTAATTATACTGCAATAAATCATCCTAATAAAAATAATTATTCATATTCAAACTTCTATTATTAACAAGTTAACAAAACGATTAAATTTTAAATTAATATTGTTCACAATATTGTTGATTTAATATTTTTTGAATAAAATAATGTATGTTCAAAATTTTTAATAATAATTTAGGATCACGTATACCTAATTCATATAAACCCGATTAGTTGTACCATTAAACGTGAATACTTATTGGTCTTATGTTATCGTTATTTACATTTATTGATATTGAAACGAGATTTTCGTATGTAATATGTTTTTAAAACGTAGATTCAATTGTTTTTTTTAACCATAATGCAATAAAAAAAAAATAATAATAATTAATAATCGTGAAAATATTTTTAGTCATTCAATTTATCAGATTAAAACTATAATTAAATTATACATAATATTATGTTTATAGGTTTATAGTTGGTATACATTTATTGTTGTGATTATATTTTCAAACATTATATTATAAATTCTTTCATAATATTTTTGGATTTTAAAATTGAATAAAATCTAAAATCTATCCAAACTCACCATTAGTTGGCTGGTGGCTGGTGTGGCCTTGGCAATGGTTTTGACGGCTTTGGCAGATTGGACTTGTCCAACGACAACGATGTTCATGGATACCTTTTCAGCGCCCATTTTTGATTTGTTTTTTGTTTTTTGAGGAGTAAAGTGAAAACTGCAAGTAGAAAAAAGATTGCAATTTACATTTGAAATTTGTAGAAAATATAATTATTGTCTTTCGTACTTACCAAAGAATATATCTGCACAAAAAAATATGTTATGCCGGAATCGATATCTCGGGAATCTTTATATACACTCCCGCTGACTGATTGAGTGGAAGTGGAGGGGGTGATAGCGTGATCGATAATATTGTAATAGGTATAATTTCGGCGGCGTGGCACGATTATCATAATATTTATATACAATTTTTCATTTATAAATCATGATGTACAGATCAAACCATGAATATTATGCATAGCTTTAAAAATTCACAGAAAGTGTCGAATTAAACATTTTTAATTTCAAATGTAGTTCCGCTATGGTGAATATTTATATAAATTATCATCAGGAGTATTTCTCAAAACAAATAATAAGCAAAATTCGTATATTGTAAACAATGCACGTAGAAAACGAGATTAGTAAAACTTGTAAAATAAATGATTATGAATTGTATACTTTTTTACACGATATATTAATATAAATATACCTTTTATGTTCATTCACATGTTAGTAGAAAATATATTTTCTACTTGTTTGTAAACAATTAGCTATACCTATATGTACCTGCCAGGAATGATTATTATTATTATTATTATTATTATTATTATAATTATCATATAATCTTATAATTTAAATTGTTATAAAAAATAAATTAATAATAAGTAACAAAAAAACTTAAAACTATCTGATTTTAAAAAGTCTAAATTTGTAAGTATTTACTATGAATTAGTGGTTTTCAAAAATTGATTTGAAATGTTCAGTGGAATACTATGAAATATATATAATATAATATTTTATTTAATTGATTATTGATATACAATTAATAATTTACAATTTAATTTGACTTATCTTATTTTACTCGTTATGTTTTGTATAGATAAATTTTGCAATTTTTGCTTAGGCATTAGAAGTGAAGGTGCGTGAAGGTAATTATAATTTTTTAACTATAAAATAATTTTCCAATGTTTGATTTTGATGAATTTAATACCTAATTAAATGCTCATAAAAATAAATGTATATATAAACTACCTTTAATAGTGTTCAACTGCTATAAAAAACTTATGAAGAAACTTGTATTACATTTTCAAGTTTTTTGTCTAAACAAAGAGTTATTTATCAACTGTAATTTAAAAAAAATTAAAAATAGAAAATTCCATAAGGCTATAAACAGCTAAAAATTAGTCAAAATTATTTGAAAAATGTTCCCATGTATAGAAAATTATTATAAATATAAAGTGAAAGTTTTAAGTACGTACGGTTATTAGTTTTTGAGTTACACCAAACAAATTATAACGATTTTGTCAAAAACTGGGTTTTGAGTTAAGTTACTTTCATAAAAAAACTAACTAAGTTAGAATATAAGTTAGTTTCTGAAATTGTCCGAAATTTTAACTTAGTTAGTTAGAAGTTAGTTTGGTGAAAATAGTAACTTAAGTTAGAGTAGAAGTTAGAAATTAGTTTTTTTTTATAAATTAAAAAACCTTTATGTTGAAATGTAGATAATAAGTTATCTAACTTAAATTATTGATTAAAACTGAAAAATTAAATTAAACTCCTAGACATTTGATCAAAATGTTCTAATTAGGTAAGTAATAATTTCAATTAGGTAATTGGAAATTAATTGGTATATCACTTATCAGTTATAAGAACATAAAGGGTGAAACAAAATAAAAAAAATATATAATAGTATGACAACTTAACATATTAATATTAAATAATAATACATAATACTATAATCTATATGATATTGTAATATTATATAATATACTTAGTCATTACATTTTAAATATAGGTAATACTGAAATAGTTAAATAAAAATATAGATAAATGGGTAAACGTAAACAACTAATAACACTACCACGAAAATTCGGCATCGTGTCTACACTAATTTTATTGGTTAAGCCGTATAGATAATATTTATATCTAGTAGATATAACACTACAAACTACGAGAAAAAGCCGTGGTTCCTTTGAGTGCATTATTATAAATACTAGTAATTAATAATATATAATATTAGCCAATAACCTTACATGGCATAGGCATATATAAGCATATAGCCATAATGTCATGATTGAGAAACAGTTTTTGGAATGAAAAAAAAAAAATAATAACTAGTTAGTTTTTTTTTCTACCGAGTTAGATTAGACTATTTTACACATTAAATTAAACTAGTTAAGTTAGAAAGTCACTTAAAAAGTAACTTTCTAACTAGTTAGTGCCCAGCTTTGTTTAATAGTATAAATATCTAAGTTTTAGTGAAGTTATTGTTTAAATAGAAGGTACTTAAACTTAAAGTTGATAAATAAATAATTGAAAAATTAATTAAAGAAGGAAAAAATGAGGTGAACATAGTTGGTCAATTACCCTGAATAAGTATTTCAAAAATTAAATAAAATAATAATATGTTTACAAAATAATAAACTGAGTAATCATAGGACATAAGTATAGTAATAATAATCTTAAAAATAGAAATTTATCCCATTACTAAAAAGTAATATAAATAATATAATACATTCATGTTTTGTATTGTGGCTTAATAAGTATTGATTGTTAGTGGACTATTTTATTAAGGTATGCTTTAATAGTTCAAATGATATTTCTATGATGTAAGTCAAATCTGTCGTAGACGTTAACCAAATTTGGAAAATTTGAAAATATCATAATGATCAATATTTGTCCACCATTTAGTAGAATTACATTATTATTTTAAATGGACGGTTTTGTGATCCTTATAATTATATATTTTGTTCCAATTGAACATTACTGCGTGGACATTTTTTAAAGTGAGACAGTAAAATATATTATCATGACATCGTCCGACATACGATATCAGCTACACGAATCACCGTTAAGAGGTCTAATCACGCCATCACGCCACTCCACATTAACCGAAAGTCGAAACTGTATAAAAGGACGTACTGATGCTTGGTTCAGGTATAACGCAATTTTTGTGCCAATACAATCTTCAGTGAGTATTTTACCCGACGGGACTTAATATTTCTTTGACTTGATTAAATACTTATTCATATTTTATATTTTATATTCATATTTTTTTTTGTGTACTTGTAGTTTTCACTTTACTCCTTGAAAAACAAACCAAAAACCAAAAATGGGCGCTGAAAAAGTAACCATGAACATCGTCGTCGTCGGACAAGTCCAATCTTCCAAGGCCATCAAATTGGTTGCCAAATCCACCCCAGCCACCAGCCTATTGATGGTGAGTTAACAGTTCTGTGATTGTTTAATTTTGAATAATAAGTATAGTGGGATACTATTTTTTTTCCGATTCGTGTTGTTATTAATTTGTTTGAATTTTCTTTTCTTCTTGTGTCCCTACGAAGACGTGTAAATTTATTTCATTTTTGACATGATGGAGAAATTAAATAATTAGTAAAATTGATTTTTATTTTGCCTGCATCGTACAAATAAATACAATTCATTGTTTTTATTATACATTATTATCAATAGGTATTTTATTGTTACTTTATTCGTCATATTTAATTAGGATCGGTGTTATATAAATAACCTATACATAGAATAATTTGCAATAATAATATTATATACAATTTAAACTATGCTACTTATATCTAATTACAAGTTAATAATATATAGTACTAAGTTTTGGCTTAAATTGTTAAATTTGTTTGAAAATAAGAAATAATACACTAAAACGCCTTTCTTAAATCAGATTATTATTTTCATAATATTTTAAGTAATTTTAAAGATTTTTAATGATAATTTTTATATCATTTTATTTATAATAAATTCAAATCAAATTATTAAATATTTATTCTTTATTCTATTTATATTTAAAATCTGTTTATTGTTTAATTATTTATATTAAATTATTTTAGATTTCCACTATAACAAATTTTCATTTATTTTTATTTTTCGGTACAAAATGAAGTAGGTACCTAGTATACAGTTTAAATGATACTTAAATATAGCATCAAAACTTCATACCTAATAGTATTAATTAAAAAATACATAATTATTTTTTTCTATTTGTGCAGTTAAATTAATTAAATTAAAATGATATGCCAAGGAAAACTATTTCTAAAAATTTAAAAGTATTTTAAATGTATTTTAAATACATTCTGAATCTATGTATTTTTATATGTATTTAAATATAATTTAAAAAATACTTTTTTCAACACTGTAAACTGTAAAGTATAACAGATTTTGTAATCTAGTTAGCACTTATTACTTAATTCTACCAAGTAGAAAATTATACTTTAGTAGTATAGTACATTGTATTAATCGACTATGTTTTGTTTTGTTCCAGAACTGTTAATTTAAGTCCGCATCAATCTCAACCTCAAAAATGCCATAGCCCAAACAGTACAACATTTTATAATTTATTTTTAATTATAATAATGTGTATTGATATTGCAAAATAAATCAGTCTCGTCCGTCAATCAACTTGTTTATTATTTATCCGTTCCATTCTAAGTTCTGGTCATCGATTATGTGTGTCTGTTGCTATTTTAATGAAATCTCAAAGATATAATAGTGCGCAGAAATTTAAAATTTGTATACTAAGTGTAAATTTGGTACTTGCGTATTTAACTACAATTATAACACCTACCCAAGTTAAATTTAAGCATTTTCAACGCAAAAAAGGCTGTCATATGGCATTTTTTTAAATTGTTTTTAGGACATTGGATATAATATTCAATAGTAATGGAGAAATAAAAATGTACTTCTTAAATATTTAGCTCTGCAGCATGTTCTATCTATAAAAAAAACTATAGTACTCTATTCGTTATTTTTCCTCTACAAGGAAAAACTATGAATCGTAATCATGATTTTGTTAATAAGTAACCATGGAAACAAAAACCTTAGGAAAAATCGTGTATCCAGCCCAACAACAATTGTTGATAACATGTTATTGCTACAGAGAATAATAAATACTTAAACAAAAGGTAGTAAGAGGTACCTACCGGCTACATTATTTAATATAGTAAAATAGTTGAAATTATATTTTAAGCTAAGTGTGTATTATAGTATACGTATAATATTATACTATTTTTATGGTGTAGAGATTCTTATGTTAATATTTGAACTTTCATATTTTTACATTGATTGAATATTTCTGAACAAATGCATATTATATATTTATTAAAATTAGTAAAATTTAGTTTCAATTAATGTTGTGATTTTTTTTTAACAGTTAAGGTTTAATGCTTTTACCTGTACTAAGCTTATAAATTCATTAACTATCGTCAAATGTACCTACTTAAAATAAATAATATAGCCAAGGCACAGATTTATTTCAACGATTTAGTTACCTAATATATATCGTAGGTAATATCCTATAGCTTATTATAGTAATTATTAGATGTAAAAAAGTAAACACAAGAACATCTCAATTATTAGATTTTGAACCCAAATATTATTCTCAAAACTCTCTAATACTTTTTTTTTTTAATTTTAATCCTGGTGTCTATGGCCATAAGGTGTTTTTGGTTTTGTAGGTTTTTATGTCGGTAGGGGGAGGAACACGTGTATGTTGTGTTTTGCAGAATTTTTGATTGGGCACCCGTAGGTATTTGCCATGCCAGGGTGGGGGATGGCGGCATTTGTTCTCAGGACACCGTGACTTGGTCGAAGAAAAATTCCACCCGTGACTGAGGTATCGAGCCAGCGTCGGCTGTGTTGCAGCCGACTGCTTAGACCTCTCGGACACTCCGTCCTCCTCTTTCTGATAAAAAGACAAATATAATAATACATTTAATAATATAACATATTAATCATACAATATTGGTGTATAATATAATATTATACTATTATTAATTATTAGAATATTCCTCTTTTATACATGCATATAAATATATATAATGTTATTTCATCAAATTATTTTGCTAATGAAATATTTTATTTTTTATTATTATTATTAACCAATTATCAAACACGCTTTCAAAATAGTATAGTGGTATACTCATTGTCAATGAATATGATATATGAATATGGTATCAAGTTTGAATAACTCTACCTTATTTTTTTGTTTGAATTACCTGTTTTAATTGTCGCTTTATAGTTGTTAATATAACAACAACTAAGTGTTGTAAACGAGATAATAACAGGGCCTCCACATGAATTTTTACTGAGCGTTGCCCAGACATTTTTCTGATAAAAAGACAAATATAATATAATATTATAGTATTATTAATTTTTATAATATTCCTCTTTTATATATGCATATAAATATATATAATGTTATTTCATCAAATTATTTTGCTAATGAAATATTTTATTTTTTATTATTATTATTAATCAATTATTAAACACGTTTTAAAAATAGTATAGTAGTATACCCATTGTCAATGAATATGATTAAATATTATAAAAACTATTTAAAACTTTATTATATAAGTAAAAATATTATACAATATTGCAGGTTTTTTTTTGTAATTTAAATTCTTTTATTAAAATACAGTTGTAATTATACAATTTTTTCGTTTAGTGTTCGTCCTTATTCTTTTCACACTAATTATAATATTATAATATTTATTTGAAAAAACGAACTTAGATTAATCGTGTTATTAAAAACAGTTAGTTATGTTAAATTACTAGAACATTATATTGTGTAGCTTGGTACACATCATAATATTATGTTGAACGAATCTTTTAATAAGTTCCAACCTAAATAGTAAATATATTATATCGTATATGTTAAAAATATTCCATGTTTCAAAGTATAATAATACATTTAACCTCAAAATAAAACACAAGCCCAAAAAATATATATCAATCGAAAACAATGCTCAGAAAAAATAAAATAATTATTACAATAATTTTAATGCTTTATAGGTTAAATATTACGTTTTATTCCTCTTGACTATTTCAGTTTTATTCAACACTTAGGTACTTATAATATCCAACAGGCAACAAACAGTTGATCGCAACACTGCATGTGCATTATAATGTTTTAATTAATTGCAGAATTAAGAACTCATTGATAATGGTTTGTTATTATTATACTTAATATATATTGTTATTAATAACAACACTCAACAAGTGTTCATCAAGGTCAATGACCGAATACTTCGATAAAGTAAATTGTCTGATTACTCCGACTACCTACTGCCAACAAATAATAGTTGAAGTGCTTAATATTATAATGTCAACATTTTGTCATACTTAAGTCAAATATTGAATGACTAAAAATGTATGTCATCAACCTATAAATCCTTTTTAAATGATAAATGACAATCATAGTAATAAAATAATCTACCTTTAATAGTATTTTATTAAAATATTGGGCGATATTATTATCATGAATGTTATAACTGGTACTTGTTACACATCTATTCATAATCATATTAACTTGAACCAAGCTTATATGTATAATATAAATATTTAAAATACATCATATTATTCATGATAGAACGTCGTGAATGAAAACCCATGGATCTGTAATTTGGACAGTGAAACAGGTACAATTTAAAAAAATTACACAGTTATATATTCATTGAAAATGACTGATTTATTTTTCGGTGTCAATACTCATATGAATTGCATATTATTGTACTGTTTGGGCTATGACATTTTTGAGATTTGTGATTTATGGACACATACATTAACAGTTCATGTTATTCTGGGAGTTTACCAATTGCGCTTAAAATAACCTTTTCATATACCAATTGAGCTCAAAACATTTTACACTACATAAGGAAAAGTTTTTTGTTAGGTATAAATTATAATATAATATGTAATAAAAGATTAGACTAACCGATTTTTTGAGAGTATTGAATCATAATACATATTTACATAATATATAATGTAAATAAATAAACAAATTGTTCTTCACATTTTTCTAGTTACTTTTTGATCATCAATTATATAAAATGTATGATAATGCAGTTATCATGATAACTTGTTTTCGTCTCAAATGCATACCTCCTTGATCAAATGTTGTCGTAATAATGGTAACGTTACATAAAAGGCCCGATACCGTTATAAAATAATATAACAAGTAATCAATTTATCAATAAATACGTTTTTAATTTTCAGGCATTTTAGTGTGTTTATGTTGATGTTGATGTAATTAGATCGTTCAAAAATATTTCTAAATCTGTAGGTAGCCGGTTTACAAGCCGTTTTGAAGTAACCAGTTTACAATTGATATTTTGTTTTGGGCAATTGGTCCATGGCCGTTATTCTTTTCATTTGAATTTAATAAGTATTAATAAAAGGAAAATAATAATAATAACCTTGAAAACATTTTCAGACATTAAATTGAAACTAAAAACTTAATCTTCGTGATTATATTTCTAAACATATGAATTGAAAATTAAAATTTACAAGATAATTTACCAAACTGCATTTTAAAGTTATATAAAGAGTTCTGTACTCACCATCAGTTGGCTAGTTGCTGGTGTGGTCTTGGCGACGGTCTTGATGGCCTTGACAGAGTGAACTTGTCCAACGACAACGATGTTCATGGATACCTTTTCAGCGCCCATTTTTTATTTGTTTGTTGTTTTTTGAGGAGTAAAGTGAAAACTGCAAGTAGAAAAAAAGTTTCAATTTATGTTTGAAATTTGTAGAAAATATAATTATTGTCTTTCGTACTTGAATATATCTGCACAAAAAAATATGATATGCCGGAATCTAGATCTCGGGAATCTTTATATATACTCCCGTTGACTGATTGAGTATAATGGGAGGAGGGTGATAGCGTGATCGATAATATTGTAATAGGTATTGCGATAACTGTTTATTTAAAAATAATGATACACTTAATCAAAATTCACAGAATTTGTAAAATTAACATTTTAGATACTGAGTGAAACAATAAATGTATTGATTTTACAATGATGTGTGTTTTTTTTTAATTTTTTAATTTTTTAAATTTTTTTTTTCGTCTGTCATCACGTTTTAGGACAGTAAAAGTGCTTGGATTTTCTTCAACAGTAGTTTTTCTGATAGGAAAATGAATCTAGTTGGTACTTTGGGGAGTCAAAAGTAAAAAGGTGGGCAAGTGGGTGTCGCTCTGCTGTACAGTAGGTTACAAGTGGGTCACTGTATAGTGGATGGTATTAAATTTGAATTCAATGATATAATATATGCATTAACAGTTCTGAAACAAATAAACAAAATAAATATTAAATATAAAATTTGATTATAAATTTAATTTGGATTCAATCATTTTAAACTAATATTATTATGATTTAAATTGCAATAGAAAAAAAACATGACTTGAAAAAAAATAACAAGTCAATTAAAATTAATATCAAATATTAGGTATAAATAATTTATCATTAATTGTATATTTTTTTAACAGATAAAGTTCCAAAAATACTCATATAAAATTGATTCATTTTACCATCAAATATAAAAACTTAAAACATATATAACCAAGAGTTGTATTATATCTAAAGTTAAATTCAATGGTAAAATACAACATTTTATTCTGAAAATTTTTATTGAAAGTTCATGTTATTCTGGGAGTTTACCAATTGCGCTTAGAATAACCTTTTCATATACCAATTTATTGCGCTCTAAACATTTTACACTACCTAAGGAAAAGTTATTTGTTAGTTATAAATTATAATATAATATGTAATAAAAGATTAGACTAACCGATTTTTTGAGAGTATTAAATCATAATACATATTTACATAATATATAATATAAATAAATAAACAAATTGTTCTTCACATTTTTCTAGTTACTTTTTGATCGTCAATTATATAAAATGTATGATAATGCAGTTATCATGATAACTTGTTTTCGCCTCAAATGCATACCTCCTTGATCAAATGTTGTCGTAATAATGGTAACGTTTCATAAAAATGTCCGATACCGTTATATAATAATATAACAAGTAATCAATTAATCAATAAATACGTTTTTAATTTTCAGGCATTTTAGTGTGTTTATGTTGATGTTGATGTAATTAGATCGTTCAAAAATATTTCTAAATCTGAAGGTAGCCGGTTTACAAGCCGTTTTGAAGTAACCAGTTTACAATTGATTTTTGAATTTTATGAAATAATTATGTCTGAAAAAGCCCGGAGTTATCGTCATTACCTAGAAAATATTTCTAAATTCATCATTATCTGAAAATAATGGACATTAACGTTATTTCTTAGTCAATATCGTATAGGTACTGTCTAATTTGATCAATAATATTGGCTAAACATTAACGTTAATTCCTTAATTTATGTCTTTGCCGGTAACACAATAATATACTATTAGTAGGAACGTCAAATAATATGTCTATACTACAGTTAGGTCATAGAACATGTCTTTCGTATCAACATCGTTGGATATATTATGTAGGTAACCATTATATTTTACATACATTCATTTATTTTTTGTATCTTACATTAGAAAATAACAAAAATACTAAAACTATCTGTTTGTTTCTAAATAGATTGTTTTTATTGAACAAAACCAAAATAAAAAAACTAGAAACTTTTATTATATAATAAGTGGACTGTATATTTCGTTTTGCGTGTGTCGTACCACTTGACTGGTCCGACGGCAACTAAATAATACGTGAGGACATAGTACGGCACAAGCCCACAATGATAATCTTACAGATAACGATTTCATATAAACATTACATCGATATTATATATAAGTATATTATGGTGTTCGCGCCGTAACATGGGCCCACCTTGAAACACGGTTTCAAAATATAATACATATTATAAAAAAGAATAATTAAACAATATAAATGACTTATTAAATATAAATTATTACAAACAGGTTTCATATGATTTTACAATAACTAATAAAAAATAATAATAATAAATGTAATCGAATAATTAGGTGGTAGAACTAATGTTCACTAAATAGGTGAACAAAGATCAAAAAATAATACACAATATTATTGACTATCGCTACAATGAAGATAACAATGGTCGGTCATTAAATAATAAATATATATATATGCTTATGCATCAATATGTATACTTAATAGTTGATATTAGCTGACCTATATAATATTTATAAATAGTGTGCTACAGTTGTACATGTTTAATGAGGTAAATATGTATAGTAAAAAATTATATAAACAGAATTAATTAACACGTAACCCGTGTGATTCATGTGTCTATGGGTAATGGACATAATAATCGAACAGCTCGCTTTTTTGATCCCAAATTCGTATGCACCGTAGCTACCCTTATGACACCATCAGGTCCTGGGTGAACATTTGTGACTCTGCCTAATAACCACTTTAAAGGAGGTAAGTTATTCTCCTTTATTAACACCATCGTCCCAGGTTGAATGGATGGTCCTCTGCATTTGGACCACTTGTTTCGTCCTTGTAGTTGCCCCAAATACTCCTTGCTCCATCGTGTCCAAACGTGTTGGACAAGTTGCTGCACTCTTTGCCATCGAGACAATCTATTAATAGATATATCTCTCACGTCAGGCTCAGGCAGTGCGCGTAGTGAGCTACCTATTAGAAAGTGGGCGGGAGTAAGGACATTCAAATCCGTAGGGTCTTCGGATATAGGGATTAAAGGACGGGAGTTTAAGCAACATTCTATCTGTGTTAGTACCGTATATAGTTCGTCATAAGTTAACCGTGAATTTGCAATCGTTCGATTCAAGTGTTTTTTTACGGCCTTGACTGCAGCCTCCCACAAACCACCAAAATGGGGGGACCGAGGCGGTATGAACTTCCACGTAATTTCGTGTAGTGTTAACGTGTCTTGAACGCGAATTTTGTGCTGTTCGGAAAGAAGAAGTGTGGACAAATCACTTAACTTTTTGTTAGCACCCACGAAATTAGTACCATTATCGGAATATATGGTATGGCATTTACCTCTTCTTGATATAAACCGGTGCAAGGCAGCTATAAAGGCATCCGTGCTGAGATCACATACTAGCTCTATGTGTACAGCCTTACTTGCAAAACATAAAAAAATGCATATATATGCCTTCTGTAGCTGTGCGTTTCTACGTGCGTGCGACTTCATTAATATTGGTCCCGCATAATCAACACCCGTAGTTTCGAAACATCTTAGTGGTCGGTTCACTCTTGGTTTTGGTAGAACACCCATAATTGGTTCTACAATATTAGGTTTATTTTTAAAACAAATTACACATTGGTGGGCGACTTTTCGAGCTGTTCGACGCCCATTTATCGGCCAATATTTTAAGCGCACGTTCGCTAACATTGCTTGGGGCCCGGCATGTAAGGACATTTCATGTTCGTTTCTAAAAATTAGGGTATCAAAATGGCACGCGTATGGAATCAGAATAGGATACCGCTGGTCATGAGCTAGGTCCGTCGCATTACCAAGGCGACCACCAACACGTAATATATTTTCTTTATCGAAGAATGGGCTTAATGGCTGCAATTTTTTATTACTTAATGGCTCACCAAAAAACTGATTTTGTAAGAGTTTAATAAATATTTTTACTGATTTTTGAATCTCGTCATTGCTGAGTGGACCCGAGTATCTTTCTTTTGCTCTTAATTTACTTGAAATATTATGCACATACCTCAATGTATAGGCAAACACACGCTGAAACCGATTTAATTTTGAATATTTTTCACACAGTTGTATAAAATAATTTGCCTTTACTTCAGCGACCATTACTACTGTGTTCGACTGCTTTCGCTCTTCACATAGTGTCTCCTCATCTTCGTGTACTTGACAGAGTTCTTCACATCTCGCGTGCTCGTTCGTCAACCATGCGGGTCCGTTCCACCACAATGTACATTTTTGTATATCTTGAACATCACATCCCCTGGATAAAATGTCAGCCGGGTTCTCCTTCGTATTAATATACGACCATGAATACTGTGATGTTAAATTATGAACCTTACTCACACGATTTGCAACGAACGGTTTCCAACGCATTGCATCCGATGCGATCCACGCTAGTACCACCTTAGAATCACTCCAGTAATAAATATTCGTAACATTAATTCGTAACGCTGGAACTATTTTTTTTATTAATTTTGATAATAGTAAGGCAGCGCATAACTCTAATCGCGGTATTGTTATTATACTTATCGGCGCAATTCTTGATTTTGCGCATATTAGTTGTGAGTGGCGACTACCGTCCGCGCGCGTGCATACTACATATAAACAAGCCCCGTACGCTTTGCACGATGCATCGGCAAATCCGTGTATATATATTTTTTCTGTGTCGTCACACTGCAACCAGCGCGGGACACTTAGATTATTGCATTGATTTAAATCCTTTAAATATTTTTTCCATTTTATTTGAATTTCTGTTGATAATTCATCATCCCAATTTATTTTTAATTTCCATAATTGTTGCATTAATATTTTAGCTATCACGATAACCGGTCCGAGCAATCCGAGCGGGTCAAATAGACGTGCTATATTAGATAAAATACTTCGTTTGGTTATCTTATGTTCAGGTATTGGTAAAGACACTTTATAAATGAAACTATCCGAGTTTGAATCCCAATACAAACCTAATGTTTTTATTGCTTCAGTTTCCATATTTAACGAGTATAGTGAGTTTTCATTAGGAATTGGTATATATTTTAATAAATCGGCATGATTAGCTGTCCACTTGCTTAATTCAAATCCATTGTTACTTAAACATTTAATTAATTCATTACGCAAATTTAAAGCCTCCGATAATGTTGAGGCGCCCGTTAAACAATCGTCAACACAAAAATCATGCTTTATTATCTGAGCTATCTCCGGACGTATTTTATTTATATCCGCCGATTTATGAAGACACGCAACCGATAAGAAACTTGCAGGTACCGTTCCGTAGGTTACTGTACACAATCTATATTTCTTAATAGGCTCATTAGGATCACCGCGCCACAATATGCGCTGATAATCTCTATCTGCATTATCAACCCATACCTGCCTATACATTTTTTTAATATCAGCTGAAAATGCATATTTATGTGTACGAAATCTCGTAACAATTAATGTGAGGTCATCTTGTAATATAGGACCTTTTAACAATACATCGTTTAGCGATAATCCAGATTCTGATTTGCATGAGCCGTCAAATACCACTCGTAATTTTGTTGATCGGCTACTATCATTAAGAACGTAAGAGTGTGGCATGTAATACGTTTTCACTGATAGGTCATTGTCCTCATTAACTTTCTCCATATGTCCCAAATGCTCATATTCTTCCATGAACCCTTTATATTGACTATATCGCTCGGGATTTTTCCCGAGACGACGCTCTAACGATAAAAACCTTTTTAACGCTATGTTATATGACTCGCCTAACATGTCTACGTTATCTCGAAACGGCAATTTTACTACAAATTTTCCCGTGGAATCTACTGATATGTGATCTTCAAAATGTTTTCTACAAATACTATCTTCCGACGTTTCGTCCATATTTGCATTGGAAAATTCTTCGATTTTCCAAAATTCTTCAATATCCTTTTCCAAATTTGAATAATTATCTTCACTTATTACAAAGCAAGCCATTGAATTATTTTTTGATGAAATTTCATTCACTGGTCCTACAATAATCCAGCCGAACATTGTTTGCTGCAAGTACGGACCCATTGTGTGCAGTTTGAAATTTCCCGAGCACATTATTTCCCAATAGGTGTCGGCACCAATCAATAAATCAATTTTTTCCGGCTTAAAACACCTAGAATCTGCCAACATAATATCCGCGGGTATAGACCATTTGTTAGTATCGATATTGTTGGTCGGCAGTTTTCCGGTAATTTTTGGCAATACCAGCATGTCTAAGGTGGCAGAATAATTATTTATACGTGACTTAATAGACGCGGTTACCTGATACGCGGCACGACTCACTACCTCATTTATACCTGTTATTGATTTATTTATTTTTGTTCTCGCAAGCCCTAATCGCTGTGCCATTGCTTCGGTCAAAATATTTATCTGTGAGCCGTTATCTAGTAATGCCCTGCATACAACTAGTTCGCCGCATGCATTTAATATATGTACCTCTGCAGTCGCTAATAGTACTTGTGCGCGCGTTTGACCACGGGCGGCGTGACTCACCACCACTTCCGAATTAGACACATTTGACGTAGACGGATTTTGTACAACTTGTGGTACATCACCATGCAGCAACGTATTATGCGCTTTATCACATTTGGAGCATACCCTTTTCGACCTGCACACCTGTACATCCGTGTGTCCCGTACCCAGGCAATTGCGACATAGGTTTAGTTCATCAACCTTTAGTGCTCTTTCATTCGCATTGAGTGCGATAAATTTTTGACACTTGTAAATAGGATGTGACTGTTTACATAAATAACATGCTAAACGATTGGTAGCAACAAATGCATTTACTTTTTTATTATTTTTAAATTGGACGTTTTTATCATTTGGATTGCGATAATTTTGCTTAGACTGCGTATAATGCGACGTATTTAATTTATTCGATAAATTTTTTGAGGTATCAATCGCCTCTAATATTTTACACCGTTCATTTAAAAATGTTGTCAACTCCGATATAGAGGGTAATATATCTTTGGTCGCCACAGATTCCCAATTTCGTATTGTATTATAATCTAATTTGACTAGAATCACATGCAATAATAGCGCACCCCAGGCATCTGGATCATGACCTAACGCCTTTAAAGCTTGCATATTCATGTTTAAATCAGCAGTAAACTTCCTTAAACACACACTCGACTCCTTTTGCATAGGTTCTAATTCATATATATTTCTCGTATAAGATTGTATGAGAATACGCTTATTGTCATATCGTTCTACGACAGTGTTCCATGCAATCGAGTAATTGTCACCTGTGGTCGCTAAATTTAATATCAGAGCCAATGCGTCCCCACACAAATACATTCTTAAATATAAAAATTTTTGTACACCTGCTATTGTTGGATTTAAATGTACCATGGTCAAAAATAAATCTTTAAATGTGGACCACTCTTCAAATTTTCCCGAAAACGACGGTAATTCTAACGGCTTCATTTTTATCGCCGGGTCACCTCCTTGCGCAAGATTGCCCGGTATACTCAACCTGTTTATGCCACTAACTACATTTGAACCTTGTACCATAGTCTCTGCTTTTGCAACTATATCAAAATATAAATTTACAAACGTATCTCTGTAGTCCAATTGCTCATTACTGGTATCTAATGCCTCGATATTATTCTGAACTACATCAAACTCAGTCCAAAGTTCTTTTATTTTATCTAGACGTATCTTTATCTGCATGATATTGTTATCCACATCTACATTATTGATATATGTTTGGAATTTTGTCAGCTGCGCCTTTAATTGACCTCGCCTCAATACATAGACGGCCAATTCATTTGACTGACTACCCTGCATTATTACGTTTTTGGTTTTTCCCTTACTTTATATTTTCAACCTTATGAAAACTTTATTTGTATATATACGTTTTTAATTTTTTTTTTTTTATAGAATGTGCCTAAAGGAAAATGAATGGAAACTTGTGCCCTTATTTTCTAATATTTTTAGCTCACTCACCTGGTTGTATGTCGACCGATGAATGTTCAGCCACTGCACACTAGAGCATTGAAAAACAGGACCACTTTGACAATTTTTTCTTCTTTTTTGATTGTTCGATTTGACTATAATAATGCCACTGCACGGTTACTGTGTCCGCGGGGACGTTATATTTATTTATATGTATTCAAAACGAACTAAAGAACAACATACACTTCAAAGTTTGAACTAGACAATATGTCCACTGAACGACAACGAATTCGCGGGACGTATTTACGCAAAATGTATTGCTAGTCAATCCGGTTCGATTGGACCAAAATGTTTGTTTCTAAATAGATTGTTTTTATTGAACAAAACCAAAATAAAAAAACTAGAAACTTTTATTATATAATAAGTGGACTGTATATTTCGTTT
Organism: Macrosiphum euphorbiae; assembly: GCA_949089665.1. NCBI lineage: Eukaryota > Metazoa > Arthropoda > Insecta > Hemiptera > Aphididae > Macrosiphum > Macrosiphum euphorbiae. The sequence continues at coordinate 135,646,122 of CARXXK010000001.1, read as the reverse complement.
TGCGTGTGTCGTACCACTTGACTGGTCCGACGGCAACTAAATAATACGTGAGGACATAGTACGGCACAAGCCCACAATGATAATCTTACAGATAACGATTTCATATAAACATTACATCGATATTATATATAAGTATATTATGGTGTTCGCGCCGTAACACTATCTGATATTACCAAAAACCAATTTGTCATTATTTAGTGGTTTTCAAATGTCGATTGGAAAGAATATCTGTCTTTCGTGGTCTCAATGTTTAGACAATATTTAACAGCCACTTGTATTAAAAACGGTAACAACTATTATAAAAGTGGTAATAAAATGTGATCTATAAATTATTATCAAAAATAATTGGATTAAAATCATAGACATAATATTTTAATATAATTTATTATTATTATTATTGTTTACTTATTCTATTTTAATATAATATATCTATGATTAAAATATTCACGTAAAAATATTTTACCATCTAAAAACCATAATTTTAATAAATTAATTGTTAAAGGATAAAATGCCTGGGATTCACAAAAAATGAACTAAATTTCATAATATATTGTATTCATATTTTTATGAAATTGTCGTGTTGGAGATCATTATTAAGTATTGATATATGTTTAGTTTATCGTTTTTTGGATAGAACTATATTTTAAAATTTAAAGTAGAATTAATAGATATAATAGTTATCTTTATAATGCAATTTATAAATTATTTACTAGAACAGTCAGTAGGAATAATATTGTTAATTATTATTATATATTTATCAAGAATTTGGTATAATATTGTTATATCATATTTTAGAGATGGATTTAAGCTATCGTTTTCGTAATGTAATATTACATTAGAGGACGTATTTTTATAATTGTATACGCAGTGATCGATCGGAACATTATTATTATTGTTTTCGGATTCAAAAAGTAACGATATCATCATATTATTATAGTTATTGCGATCTCGAAATCGTCTGACGTACGATAACGCGAGGGACACTAAGCGCTCTATCGGCCAACAGGGAACAACCAACGACGGACACTTGTTACAATTACGCCACCACGCCGCTCCACATTGAGCGAAAATTGACAATGTGCATAAAATAACGTGCCAGGTGCTTCGTTCGGGCATAACGCAATTTTTGTGCAAATCCAAACTTCTGTGAGTATTTAACTGACGGGATACAATATTTTTTTGAGTCGATCTAAATTATTAATTTATTATATTTACATTTTTTTGTCTACTTGCAGTTTTCACTTCTTTACTTCTCGAAAAACCGACAAAAAAACAAAAAATGGGCGCTGAAAAAGTAACCATGAACATCGTCGTCGTCGGACAAGTCCAATCTGCCAAGGCCGTCAAATCTGTCACCAAAGCCACCCCAGCCACCAGCCAATTGATGCCAATCAATAACATTATAATATAAAATGAATTAATCTATCCCAATCATTCAGTTGAACAATACGCCAATTGATCTTGAGTATCATAATAATTGTTCAATGGTTTGCATTTCAATCGAATGTAGGATGGTATTTATTTCTAATTCATATTGTTGTTTTGTTTCGATTTTATATTCTTGTTATGTATAAACTAATATACTATATTTATTGGATTTTTACAAGGTGGATGAATGAAATAATTAGTACAATAATATTGTGGATAATAATTTTATTGGTTCACGAGCATCACACAATATATACGTAGTATACAAATATACAATATTTTAATGTTTTTATCTTAAATAATAAGTAGGTATATATCTTTTTTCATAATGTTTTTTTTACATTATTTGTTAAATTACATGTGAGTCTATTTGATATTGCAAATAACTTATATCATAACATTTGTAATCATAACTCATACATTTTTTCTCTGTTGGAATTCGAAATTGTCCAGAATACATTAAAATACATTTTAGACTGACTAAATTGTCTAAAGAATTACAATTTTTTAATCTAGCTATATAATTTATTTTTTTTCATACTACTCTCTAAAATAGTACCTACTAACTTGTATCTAAAAAATATCTTATTTATTTTTTAAGCTAATAAAAATTTTATTTAAAAGTAAAAATCCTATTATTATGGTTTCTTATTTTATTTTACCAATTTTATTTATTTTTATACTAAAGTGTTTCGTATTAATCGAATATTTTTTGTATTTTGTTCCCGAATTTTTAATTCATGATGTCCAGATCAATCTCAACCCGAAAAATGCCATAGCCCAAACAGTACATAATATTATAATTTGTTTTTAATTATAAAAATATGTATTGACATTGCAAAATAAATCAGTCTCTTCCGTCAATCTACTTGTTTATATTATTTAATTATGCCTTTCTAGGTTCACAACATAGTTTATATCTTATGTTTATGTCGCTGGAAGTGTGAAGTATTTCTTATATTATTTATTGTGACATAATTGGTATGTACATATTTCAACAATTTAACTACAATCATACCAGCCACCTTAAAGTGCAAATATTTTTATATTTCCCCTATACTGTTGCAAAAATGTTTTCGTCCAAAATATTGACGTTAGTGTTAGTACATGACATTCATCCAGTATAAAAAGTCGTCAATATTTATAATAATACAAGTAATATTTGATAATAATATATTATTCAAAATAATCATTGTTTATATTTATTTTTAAGTTATGACTAGGCTCATGAGTTTTGACTAATACCTGATAATAATTAATATTATTCATAGTTTAATCATTAGATTCGTTTTTTTTTTGCATTAAAGTTATTTTAATGCAAAAAAAAAAAAAATTGTAAATACAAACACTTGAATAATAATATAAACTAATAAAACAGTAATAAACTCTTCATACTACAAGCATATTATATTTATATATTATTTATTGTGACATAATTGGTGTGTACATATTTCAACAATTTTACCAACCAGCTTAAGTTATACATAAACATTGTATATCAAGGTGCAAATACTTTTATATATCCCCTATACTGTTGCAAAAATGTAAATTTTCGTCCAAAATATTTACGTAAGTCGTTAGTGTATGACATACATCCAATATAAAAAGTCGTAAATATTTATAATAGGTAATACAAGTAATATTTTGATAATAGTATATTATTGTTTATATTTATTTTTAAGTTATGACTAGTCTCATTCATGGGCGTTCTCACGGGGGGGGATTTGGGGTATAGATCCCCCCCCCAAGGTTCTTTATTTTTTTACATATTAGTAATACCTACACGTTTTGTCTACTTTTGATATGTGTTTGTGTTTTCAATATTGACTTGGTAGTTATTATTTTATTTTTTTTTTTTGCTATTTTTCTTTATCGTGATTATTGTTTCCACCAGCCATAAACAGTATTATTATTTATCACTGATAATTATAACATATAACAGGCAATTCGCTTTACAATTGTTTTGTACTGTATTTTTGTAAACAATCACTCCGTCAACTTTACCCATTCCCAGCGTCAGAAAAAATGTAAAGGTAAGATACACAACGATAACACCATAGTGATAAAATAAAATAAATAATTTAAACCAGGGATGGAAAACGTTTTTAAAAAACGTTAGTAAACGGAAAAAAAAACGAAAACAATTAATAAAACAAAAACAAAAAACGATAACAAAAAATCCCAAAAATAGAAAAAAAATTAATTACGAAATCAAAAACGAAAACGCAAATAAATTATAGTATTATATATTATTATATTTATAACACGAAAAAAAAAATGTTACTTAAGTATTTACTTTTTAATCTTTACCAACAATGCTCTATTAAAATGTAAAAACATTTTTATTTGAAATCAAGAATAATTAATTTTAATTTTTAACTCTTAAGTCCATTTCTAAATTGCTAAATTTACTACTATAAAAAAAAACAATATTATCAAAAACAATATAGAAAAATAACGTTTTTAAAAACGTTAATCAAAAACGATATTTTTTGAATCAATAAACAAAAACGAAAACGAAACAATTTAAAACATTTTCCATCCCTGATTCCCTGATTTAAACTAATTCATAACATTCTTTTATAGTTTAAATAAAAAAAACAATAAATATGACTTGAATTGATTATTTGATATTATCAACTATATTACTATCAATATTATTAGATTCTGAGCGGAGTGAGGGATCTATTGGTTTTTAAATATTGTTTATATTTATTTTTATTTTATCCTGCATACAAAATTTCTACCAGAAGGAGTTCTTCGCTTTTAACATATAGTATATCTTTTCTTTTAGCAAATTTTATCAAGATGGTACTTTAGAGAGGTAATTTTTCAATTTTCTCAATATTTATTTAATGACACATTACAATTTCACCGACAAATTTCAAAAACCGCTAAAAATATGATTTCAATTTCTAACACTTTGTTTATCACCGTAGAAACAAATAAAATTAAAATAATGATTTTAGTTATTTTATCGTAATTTATAATATTAATTCAACTTACAGGCTATAATAAAATATAATAACAATATAAAATATCCAGACTGACAAACCGTCTCCGCTCAGAATCGTTTTTCGTGTATAATGATATGATATCATATCATTGAATTCAAATTTAATACAATCCATTATACAGTAACCAACTATTGTAATATACTCTACAACAGAGCGACATCCACTTACCCGCTTTTTTAATACTCATTATTATAATATGGGAGTTGTGAGGCAAAACCCTTACGGCTTATTTTGAAACCATTTTTTTCATCCCCCTCCATTGAAATATCCTGAGAACGCCTCTGGTCTCATTAGTTTTAACTAATAACTGATAATAAATAATAATCATAGTTTAATCATAAAATTCATTTTTTTTTTGTTTGTTTTTCTAAATTTTTAATCAAATTAATATAAATTATATTAATAATATAATATAATATTATTAATATAATTTATTTATTGACGCCTACAATAAATTATAAGCCTTATGTCGGCTCTGTACAGTACATACATCATAATATTTATTATTATATTATATTATTATATATAATTTATATAAACAATTAATAATAATACAATATAAAAAAAAATGTTATTATTGTCAATTCATGTTGTAGAGCAAAGATTTTAACCTGCTTGAATCATCATTGAAAAAATCAAAATGACTTTACTTGTAGTTTGTTAACATTCTGTTGATCGAACCAAAATTACTGTAACCAAAATAGGTACCTACCTTATGTTAGGTACCAACTTTGTATGTCTCAAAGAAAAACAACACATTGTTAACCTTAGAATAAAACTCAAGTCCAAATCAACAATCCCAGTAGAAAACAATGTTCCAAAGAATAAAACAATCATTACTATAATAATAACGATTGGCAGGCACCTATAGTTGAAGTCCTTCATAATTACCTTTCAACATGTAGGTTACATATATAATACACTATGTATAATAGACAAACCTAAAATTTTTATATTTATTACTATAAATACTTTGTGCATGACTAAAATATAATAATTCTACAAAAAAATATTTAAATATGATACCGTTTAATATTTTGAATTACTCAATATTGGTGATCGTAACATAATACTAAGTATTATGATAATAATTATTTAAAATAAATTATATGATAATACCTCGTAATTAAAATATTACATAATGTTAATATGGACATTGGAACAGGCAATAATTAAAAAATAAGACCAAATAATTATATGTACATCGGGAATTATTGATTTATTTTGCGGTGTCAATACTGATATTATGAATTACATATTATTGTACTGTTTGGACTATGGCATTTTTGAGTTTTGCAATGTATGGACTACATGAACTAACAGTTTTGAAACAAAACAAAAATAAACAAGTAGATTAAAATGGATATTTTAATAATAAAAATAATGTATCGTTTATCATGAGCTATAGGTACTATTGTTATATAGATATATCATTTATATATATAATTCTACTGTGTGTTGTGATTGTACTCCTCCTAAACGGTTGGACCGATTTGAATGAATTTTTTTGTATGTGTTTGTATTTAGTTTCACAAAACAAATTATTACATTAACTAGAATATTTATTACACAAGCACTACAAATCAAAACATGCAAATACAAAAAGTATTGAACCCTATATTATAATCAATGGTATTAATTAACCTAAGTTTAAAAACCTAAAATATTTAATATTAAAAAACAAAAAATTGAAAATCATCTAATCAAATATTAAATTTTATATAATATGAAATGTAATTTTTTAAAAGTAAACGCACTTATTTCGTCGTTAAGTATTGATTAATGACTACGCTTACGGACAATTTTTTTTTCCTTAGTATGAAAATCAAATTTTGAACTAGTAGTAAATTAGCTCTAACTTTCTAAGTACATATTAATAATCAAAGTTTAGATGAACGAAGTGGTGCACCAACATTTTGTATTTTTGTGTACCACTCCTGTGCCACTTCATCGTGCTCTCCTATATTTTGAATAATTATAACTTATGAGACGTTATAACTAATTAACTTCTCGTTTGAAATTTGATTCACATGTATCAAAATTCTCAGAAAATCATTATTATTTGACGTTAATAATAATAATAAGTAATATGAAGTTAAACATGTATGCATGCTAAATTTTAAATTAAAAAAAAATGAATGCCTTGAAAAAATATGGCTATAAATATACTCTGTTTGGAAATAAATTCATTCAAATTGTACCATAAAAATATTTCTAAAATCAATAATTCTCTCGGAGAAAGTATTAGTCTAGTGTTTACATCTAAAATAATCAGAAACATGTTATAATAATGTAATATAATGTGAGTGAAACTACATTGTTATGAATTCATATGATATTAAATATACAAAAGGGAAGTTATATGTAATTATTATTATTGTTATTATAATATTGAGTATGTATTTCTACTCATATTGTAAACACATATTTTTATATACTAATATACTTGACAATATAATTTTGATAAAAACTTCGTTATATAATTATGTCTAAAATCTAATGCTTCAGTTAAATTATGAATATTTGTGTCAAAATCCGTTTTAAATGCATAATGTTATCAACATAATATTTTATTATTATACATCTTATAAAATAGTTAAAAAAAAAAATATAATTTGGTCCTATTTTCAAGCCTAAAGCAAGTTGTATATTATTAAAGCTTATTTGCACCCCAACCTATATTAAACTGTTAGTTTCTTAAATATTTCAATTAAAAATCAATTCAATTTTTATTTCTATTCAATTAGTAATATTACTGTAAACAGATAATTTGTAAATTGATACTGTATTCACCTACATCTGTATCCGTTTTTTTATGATGTTAAAAATAAATTTGAGTTTTGAATATTTTTAATTTTTAATTCTCAATTTTTACTAATTAATTGGTATTTTTACTGCATATTTTTAAAAATTGAATCGTCAATATGACCATATTTTTCAATATTTTTTGTTAAACAATCCAAGCTTTAATTAATAATTATCATCCTATCGTTTCTAGGTATCGTATGATCTCGTGGTATATTTTTTTGGCCGTTAAAAATTCATTCGGATCATGGAAGACGTTTCAAAGATTTTTTTCTGCTGAGTTTTGCACTTCGAGAAACCTCTGAGTCTTGGGTATGCGTCTGGCGAAAAATATGGTTTGGGCACCTGAGTACTATAACACATTTTAGTGTATTGATATTTTGATGATATAACAATATCGACAATAATTTATTCTACGCGTCGGCACTTCTGGTGGGTATCGATCCAATCTGAGATACACATTGACCTGGCGTGAATACCACCAGAGATGCGTTGTAGGTCAAAGTAAATAATAATAATTTCGTAAGCTTTCATGTAAGCTGGTAATCATCCAAAAACGGTGAAAACGAAACGGTTTTCTTGGAAAACCGTGATTGGAAGAATATTTATTCTTCTTGTCTCATTTACTTTAATTTTTTGTTTCAACGTCATTATAATAACAATAATTATTTACATATATTACTTTGATTGCAATCTGTCGTAATATTATAACTATACTTAGCAATTTTATTTTTTTATTGGAAATTCATAGCATTTTAAACGACTTAAAATATATTAAAAAAATATATTACAGGTGTATTTTTTTTATTTAAAATAGATATTAGTATAAATTTAAAAAAAAGTAGTACAGATAGATCCATCGACTTATGTGCCTAGACTCGTTATATCTATAGGTTTTGACATTTCAACTATTTTCCGATAATATAATACGAACTACGAATTACTTTTATATTTGTATAAATATTATGTTGATGTAAAAGAGTTTTAAAATACATATTTTGTTTCCATAAGCTCTATAAATGCTCCATAGTGCCTCTAAAATGCCCTAAAAAATTAATAAAATGACCTAAAAACTGAACGATTTCAAAAATTTCAAAATAAAGTTTTTTGTTTTCATTCATTAAGTATAATAGGTACATAGAATTGTGACAATACGCGAGCATAACACAGTAAGCTTAGGAAAACATTGCAAAATTCATCAAGATACCAGCCATAATTATTATAAACAATAACATCGTGATAATTGTTTCAAATCATAATACATAATAATATTATAGGGAAACGGAGTGGCCGACCCGGGTTCGATTCCAGTCACGGGCTTCATTTTTCTTCGGGCAAGTCACGGTGTCCGGAGAATAAGTTCCGCCATCCGCACCCGGGCATGGCAGATACCTACGGGTGCCAAATCGAAAATTCTGCCAAAACAAACACACATGTGTACCCTACTCTACAGTACCACAGGCTAATGACCTAGTAGTTGAAGCCTTAACCCAAATTAAAATAAATAAATAAATAATATTATGACTGGAATAGATTCCTCCTATAATACTCATCCCCGCATGGGGTACCTTAATTGGTAACGGGCATGACAAACCCGCGGATCCCAGTCATTGGCATAGGGAAAGTTGCGCCCCCATCGCCCAATACACTGCAAAGTGTATTGCAATAGCACCACGCTGACTTTAAGTAGTCGGCGCGGAACGGCCCTCCAATCTTGGGGGTTGAGCTTCGGGCCAACAACCCGTTCTCGCAAAAAACAATCAGTTAAGAAACCATCAAAAAAGCCTCGGAACTGGATTGAAAATGGGCTACGTATAGGAACTTGGAACGTCAGAACACTAAACAAATCTGGAGCATTGCAATATGTACTTGACGCGTATAATAACTATACAATTGACATATTAGCAATACAAGAGATAAGGTGGCCAAATAGTGGAAACCTAAAGAAAGACAATATAACATTATTTTACAGTGGCACTACTAATGGAAGACATGAAAATGGAGTAGGTTTTATGGTACACGACAAGATACTACCAAATGTTAAGACCTTTTCAGCCTTTAATGATAGAATTTGCTATATACGTATAGCGGGAAGGATATTTGACTTAATTATCATAAACTGCTATGCCCCAACAGAGGAAAAAGATGAAGACATAAAGGACAAATTCTATGAAGAACTAGAAAGGGTATATGACACTTTACCGTTACACTGTATAAAGATAGTAGTAGGTGATATGAACGCGAAGGCTGGAAGAGAACATATATATAGACCGGTCATAGGACCTAACAGCTTACACGAAATTAGTAACGGAAATGGAACCAGACTGATAAATTTTGCACATTCAAAAAATTGTATAATAAGCAGTACATATTTCCCCAGAAAAAATATACACAAAGTCACTTGGAAATCCCCTGATGGAAGAACATCTAATCAAATTGACCACATACTTATCGACAGGAGATTTAGGGGATGCATAAGGAATGTAAGAACGTATAGAGGAGCTGACGCAGACTCAGACCACTACCTAGTGTATGCGAAATTTAACCTGAGACTAGCAACAAAATGGAACTTGGAAAAAAGGAAACCTACAATAAAGTACGACATTCAAAAATTAAATGATATTGAAATAAAGCATAATTATATTGAGAGAATTACACACGAATTACAAAATAATAATATAAATCAAATAAGACATAGTACAGAAATTGATACGATTTGGAACAGAACAAAGGGAGCGGTGGTTAATAGTGCAACGGAAATTCTAGGAATGAAACCAAAAGAAAAGAATAAAAACTGGTTCAATGATTTATGTAAGAATGCAGTTATCAGAAGAAACGAATTGAGGAAAAAAGCACTACAAAGTGCATCAGACGAGTGCATAAGAGAATATGAAGAACAAAGAAAATTGACAAATAAAGTGTTAAGGAGAGAGAAACGTCTAAACGAAAAGAAGAAAATAGAAGAAATAGAAACCAATAGATACAACGCAAAAAAGTTTTTCAAAATGACCGGGGAAGTAAAAGTTGGCTTTAAACCACAAACAAGGATCTTAGTGGACAGTATGGGAACTATGATCACAGAAGAAAGACAAGTAATTAACCAATTCAAGGAACATTTTGAAGACCTCCTGAACCGACCCTCAATAAGGCAGGGTTTAAATCCAAGCGAGGACTGCCTAACAGCAGAAATAGATATAGACGCTCCCAAATACGAAGAAATTGTTAATCTGATTAAGAAGCTTAAAAATAACAAAGCCCCAGGTGAAAACAGCATAGTAGCAGAATTACTTAAAAGAGGTGGTACGATGCTTGCGAGCAAAATTACAGAAGTTATTAAAACAATATGGAAAACTGAGACAATCCCGGAAGAATGGAAAACTGCAATTATATGCCCAATATTTAAAAAAGGCAACCCTACTAAAACTGAGAACTATAGAGGAATTTCGCTACTGGACACATGCTATAAAATTCTGACAACACTGATATTAGAAAGGTTAAACCCGTATGTTGAAGAAATAGTTGGGAATTACCAATGCGGGTTTAGGAGAGGAAAATCCACAACAGACCATGTTTTCACGCTAAGACAATTAATGTCAAAATACTACGAATTTGGAAAGGACCTGCATCTAGTCTTTGTGGATTACAAGCAGGCGTACGATAGTGTAGACAGAGAAGAGCTTTGGAAAGCATTGGTATTTTTAGGAATTCCCAAAAAGTATGTGAACCTAATAAAAGCATGTTACGAAAAATCACTATGCAGAGTGTGTTATATGCAAGGCATCTCAGATCCTTTTGAAGTCAAATCTGGCCTTAAACAAGGGGACGCGTTGTCACCTGCTCTATTTAACTTAGCCCTCGAAAAAATAATTAGAGACACAAACGATGACAGAAGAATGGAGATAAGCAATGAACAAGTTAGGTTAGCCTATGCAGATGACATTGTACTGATGGGTGAAACCAAGGAGGAAATCATCAACTCAACATCTAAACTCATAAATGCAAGTAAAGGAATAGGATTATATGTAAACGAGGGGAAAACTAAGTATATGGTCGTATCGAGAAGACCACCAAATATAGATTCCATAGTAGTAGATAATTATAAATTTGAAAAAGTTGATAATTTTAAGTATTTAGGCGTAAACATCAACAACAAAAATGATATGCATATAGAAATAAATGAACGGATCACTAGTGGAAATAGATGTTACTTCAGTATTATCAAACTCTTGAGGTCTAAGCTGTTATCGAGAGGATCAAAGATACGACTATATCATAGCTACCTTCGACCTGTGATAACATACGCCTGTGAAACCTGGTCGTTAACTAAAGGTGATAGTAGAAGACTTATCACGTTCGAAAGGAAAGTGTTACGAACCATTTATGGACCAATCTTCAACCCAGAAACACAGACATACGAAAGAAGAAGCAACGAAAATATAAAGTCTCTCTATAATAAGCCAGATATACTCTACTTTATTAGGAAAAAACGACTAGAATGGTTCGGACATGTATGGAGGGCAGATGGACAATTAATTAAAAATGTACTTATCAATAAAATAAACAAAACGAGACCCCTAGGACGACCCAAAACCCGATGGATTGACGTAGTTGCCAAAGATATAAAAATGATAGACCAGGAAGCAACTTTAGAAACAGCATATCAGAGAGAGAGGTGGAGAGAAATTTTGATGGCAGCGATGGTCCTGAATGGACCGCTAAGCTGAGAAAGAAGAAGAAGTATAATACTCATCGCGGGGGACGAGGTGGCGGTCGCGGGTTCGATTCTCTCGACCACTGGACGGCATTGTTCTCCGGGCAAGTCACCGTGCCCGGAGAACAAGTGCCGGCATCCCCCACTCCGGGGCATGGCAGAAACCAACGGGTGCCCCAATAGAAATTCTGCCAAACACAACACACACGTGTAATAACCCTACAATTTCAAACCCTACTACCTACAATCATAAACCCTACAATCAAGCTAATGGCCAAAGTCGCCGGGCTTTAAAAAGATCAATTAAAAAAAAAAAAAAAATACTCATCGCAAACAGATATATTATTATTTCGGTTTGTATATTTAGCCGAGCCCGGGGCTCTAAATTTTCGTTTCGAACTCAATTATTTGATTTTTGCTGTTGTCCGCCAGCTGCGTGTTGTGACTTGTAGGCAATTTCGCATTTTCGCAACGAATCCCAGATATATTACATCCGAGACCGACCTCATGCAAACGATAACAAACGACGACAAGTATCGTCCTTGTCTGCAGTGCGGCACGATTTCGGCCGGTGACGTTTTGCGGGAAGAGGTGACGCGTAATTTATACACTCTCGGCGATGGTGTTCAGCAGCTGTTATAATATCTTTCGTTTAACTGCGAATACTACCCGGGTATAAACCATAGTTATTAAATACAAGATTACGGTATTAAAAGTAATAAGCGTGAAAGTTGTACAACACCAATACCGTAATAATATAGGTAATATAACATAATATTATTATATTCATTGGTTCCTGCAGCTGGATCCTAAACGATTTTTGTGGGTTATAAGTTTTCAACTACGATAATAATAAATTATTATTATAATATAATATGGGTAGGTATTGAAAAATGTTACGATTTTACGTGTAGGGTTTTAATTTAGTTTCGTTTGATCAACATTGTATTTTAGAGACAATCGTTATCAACAACAAATAGTTACCGGGTAATTTCTGTTTGGAATACCTAAAAACTTAGTTAGGTACCTCATATTTACATATTATATCAACACTTTTACACCTACACGCACCTCGACGCACGGCCTCCGTATGCACACATGTGAATAATTATTAATTGCGATTTGATATGATATGATATTATAATGCCAACTATTATCATAAGCAAGCAAACCATCGTTATAAATTAATGACATATAATATTAATTATTATGTTATAAACAAATTTTTTAACTTTATGTGACTATAGAATTTTTTAAAGAATTTATTTGTATTATGGGTCTTAAGAGTTAAGACCCAAATTTTACTACTTACTGGGGTTTTATTTGATTTCATATTTCATTAATAATTATTTCGGTTATTATGATTAATCGAAGTCGTATACACTAGTTTTTGCCTAACAATAAAGTCAGAGTTTTTTCTGGACCTAATATGACATAGATACATATTGTCTGACAGAAGAACAATATTATGATAGATGTAAAATATATTTAACTAGCTGATCCCGTGCACTTCGTTGCCCATTAAAAATGCCAACTCTATACTTCACGACGGTACACTAATAACATTAGTTCAGTCCATGTTTATTCCTTTTTTGAACAATTGAACATACTATTCTTTATTTGAATAAAAATGTGGACGTTTTCTACCTATTGAGATAAAATTAATTTAACTGGTCCTATAATCGATCCTTAGCGTTGCATATGTTTATTATTGAAAATGCACAGCCCTCTTCATTATTATGAAACTGTAATGGCAGTTTTAAATCTCAGCTTCTCGACAACAGGTGACTAAGGTGGGATCAAAACTATTTTCTACATTTACTGCTCCTAAAAACATTGATTCACATAGTTTCCTAGAGCGTATTGACTAGAGAAATTATTTCATATTTTATTACTCATATTATGTGTAAATAGCGCCACAGCGGATTGGTGTTTATATAATAAATAATCATTTTAAAAATTCCGGAGAACCATCACGATTTAGTATATCGTCTAATAAAAAATATAAACTAGGTACCTGTCATATGAGTAAAACGGTTCTTTAAAAAATAGTATTGTTTTTTATGAAGTTTAAATGTAATAAAATTCGTAAAGTATTTTGAATAAAAAAAAATACTAAAAATAGTGTCTTTAATAAGAAATGCATTTACGAATTGAAGCATAAACGATTCATTAGAATCCAGTATTCTGTGAATTCATAATAATAATATGTAAGTATTTTTAATTTTTGTACAGGTAGGTACTTGCAAAAGAATATACATTCAATATATTATAATATTACATTACGGCCTTTGTAAAAAAAATAAATAAATGTATTTCATGTTTTAATTGTTATTTTATGAGAGTTGACGAGAGCTTTTTTATTTTTATTTTTCGTCCACGTGTATATATAAGTGATTATGTGTCTTTTGACATCTTAAATCAATCATGCTGTATGGTATGAAAAATAAAATCACCATATTTTATTGGTTTTTTTTGCGTTCGCGGCACTGTTACAACCATACCTATTATGGACGGAATGAAAGTAAATTTTCGATTATTCTCCAAATCAAGAACAAAAATATTATTCGAATGAATCTAAAAAGGCAAATAATATAAATTTGTGAAATATTCGACAGAAACAAACTCAACACGCCACACGGTGTACAATATTATCATTCTTGTAGGTATATTATGATAGCTTAAAATGGTAATTATATGATTATTGTGTGCCCGACGAGATAAGAAAAATTAATTTTCAAGTTGGATTATATTATTTGTATTGTTGTTCGAATCTCGACGAAAACAAACTATTAAAATAATAACATGTTATGGTACGGTACAACGAGCGTAATCAGCTGGTGGCACCACACTGGCGTCGACCAATACGATAACAGACGCCGAGGCACCTGCGATCACGCCACGCCGCCCGACATGATAAACAATAAATATATTATTATGAATTTGCGTTGCGCAACAGACAAACCGTGTTTTGTTATCGTCATTAAATTGTATGATGTGTAACAACAGACGCAAACTTCCAAAGTCGATAATTGAGTAGACCTGCTAAATAATAATTAGGTACAATAATGTGCACTCCACAGATGGGACTGCCAAAAATGACCCAATATTATTGACAGGAAAGTTTAAGTACCTACTAAAATAATATGCATAATTATACCTAATTAACATAATATGTTAGGTTAGGTTATAGATGTTATATTATACATAATATTATGTTCTATTGTTTGAAGCAGTGACTTAATTGCCATGGTGCTCGACAGTATACTTGCACTCCCTGGTAGTACATATCAGGTGCAAAGATATTATTTTGCACCTTCTGATGCTGAACTTTTATCCTATTAAAATACAATACTATTTCGTTGGTTTGCCGAATTGTTTGATAACTGTTGATACATAACTGAGAAAAAAATAAAATAAATTTACGTAATAACTTTGTCATTACTTATCAATTATATCAGTGTCATTATCGTAGACCATAAAAAAAAGGTTTACAAAATAATAATTTTTATTTGATATAAATATTGTAAATATTGTATTATAATAATATATTATACAGATATTTTCATATTGTTTGTATATCACTAATAAAACCCAAATCAAATATAAAATGATAGTGTAGACGGGCAAAGCGATTGGCTCAAATTTAATTTGACTTAATGATTATTGGAATATAGTATATACTTACTGAAAGTGACCTACCTGCGCTGAAATTTAATGGAATTAGGTACGCCGGTCGCCGATGGTTTGATGTCTAAATCGTTCAAACTAACCATCAAATGAAAATGTTCACAAATTCAAGGAAAAATATTTCTAGTGTATTTCCCTTAAATTGATTATTGGTATTTAATTACAATATAAGCTATTTCGGGAATACACAAAGAAATTCTTTATTATGGAGAAAAAGGTGACTCCTATAACTTTGAGACCTACTATAGTAATAACATAGTCACTTTCAGATTTGATATTTTCTGAAAAACATTCTAGTGAATAGTACGAAATCTGAAACCTTCGAAAGCAATACATATTATATTAAATCATATCATAACATATTATTTAAAAACAATTTTATGTCAACAAGATTTTATTGTGGTTTTTTCTTTTGTTTGTTTTGCTGTATTTTTTATAAAAGTTTTAGAAAAATATTGTTTTGGAAAACTTCATGCATTGGAATTAAATCGTATAATGTTATGGATTAATCGACGATGACATATAATTACATATTTTATGTTTGGGTCGACATTCGACAGTTATATATTTTGTATATTTTTATATCTACACCACACTATAATCAATTTTCAAATGCAATCACGGCGTCTTAGAATATAACAACCAAATCGTCATGACGTTATCGCATAACAATTAATAACATATTATAGAAGTTAGAGTGATATCTATAATTATTTGGTATAGGTACCTGCAATACGTTAAAACAATTAAATATGATTTTCCGAACAGTTTTAAATTTTATAAGAGATATCATAATTCATAATGATATAACGATGGTGTCCACTGTTAACACATTTCAAAGTTTCAAATACGAAATTATGAACCTCCAACATACTAAATATTATATATTTTATATAATATAAACGTGACTTGCGAGTACCTGGTGGTAGCAACTCGGCTTGGATTGTATCCCTTATATAATATTAATTTTTAAAAAGGTAGGTATACCTACCACGGATCAGACTTAAAAGGCAATAATGATTTATTTTGATTAATATTATTATAACGTCATAATATCATGATTTATGGTCATTATAACTTAAGTATTATTAACTAATAACTATATTATTCACCATTATTATACACCATTAATAAGATAACGATAATTGTAGGTAATTAACTTTAAAATGAAGTTGTACACACATTTGTGTGATCAATGATCGTACAATAAATTATTGTAAAACGTGTATATTTAGCCGTCAATGGGTACTTTAATAGTATTTAAATAAAAACTTTTCAAATACCAATAATAAAGCGTATTAAGCATTTACCTGGTTTGTCGGAACATAATATTATTCTCAAGTGAGCATTTAAACATTTTACAAGTTTAACCAAAAATACCTAATATTAATATTATTTTCGATGATATGATTTCCTTGACGCTCTGAACGCTCTTGGTAATCATAAAACATACACAAAAAATCAAATAAATTGAAAACAATAACAAATTTCGTTTGCCTCAATGAAAAATAATAAATACCTCGTTTAATATTGATTGGTTTTTGATACTTATTTTGTATGACACAAAAAACTACCAAAAAAAATAATAATATCATTATGCGATTCGATTACACACATAATTATTGAGTTAACATCGCCCGATAATATTATTTACAGTTTCTGACGATCACGCCACTTCCCCTACCACTTTTGTCGATTTTCGCGGTACGATCAGAGCGTATATAAGACGTCGGAGATTTCGATTCCGGCATAACACATCTTTTTGTGAAAATCTATTCTTTGGTGAGTATACCTACACATGGAAGGCTTTTTCTCCTCTCGCCGATCGAGACGTTAATAAATATTATTTATGTTTTTTTTTCGTTTGCAGTTCTCTTCTTTACCAATCAAAAACCAACCAAAAACCAAAAATGGGCGCTGAAAAGGTATCCATGAACATCGTCGTCGTCGGACAAGTCCAGTCTGCCAAGGCCATCAAGACCGTCGCCAAGGCCACCCCAGCCACCAGCCAATTGATGGTGAGTACATAACGTTATAATATAACATTAATTATTAATCTATCCCGATAATTCCGTTGTCGAATTGTTTCTTTTTTTTTTTATGTAAAAACATTACGCATGCGTTTTACGCCATTTATTAAAACTACATTTGTCACTCAAAGTTTTAAAATTAAAATTGTTCTTCATCTTTGTATGAACTGCGTACATTTAATGTGCATGTTATATAAGGGTAGTGCATTTTTTATTTAATTAAGTTGTACACTATTAAATATTAATATTACTTTCGGAAATCGAAGCCAAGAGTTAAGAAACAAATATATAGGTACAACCCATGGATAACTATCGATTACGTGATTGCCATTATAAAAAATATATTATTAACTTTAGCTAGACATATTCACTAAACTAGTTAAGGTAGAAATACAATTGTATACGATTGTTTGAATTACAAAAATATATTTTTACTTATATTGACTTGTTATTTGTTTGTTTCAGAACTGTTAATTCATGTAATCCATTGATCTCAAACTCAAAAATGCCATAGACCAAACAATACTCAAATTATAATATGTAACGAATATATAATTTATATTTTATGCATATAATGAACGTATTGACAAAACAAAATAAACCATGAATTTTCCTACATTTAACTTTGTTTGTTTATTTCTTCATTCAAACCCTACATAATATATTATAATTTATAGGTGTCTTTAAAGTTCGGTATCTTGAATTTACCAATAGTATAATATGTCATAATTATATTATGAATATAGATTTAGAGTGTGACCAAAAAAATTGCAATTTTAGAACATAACTAAAAAATATGAACAGTTTTGTAAAAAGTTCACTAAAAACGTCTATATTCTATGTAATGTAATACTTATGCACTCGGAACTTATAAAAAATTTAAATTCTCAATTACTTTACTTTTTGAATTAATTTATTCGGTCGCATTACGGCTTTATTGTCAAGTAGAAGTTGACTTGTGGTGGTTTCCGTAAAATTTAAATGTGAGCTCAGTATTACATTTTAATGTGCGTATTCGATTGTATGATTGTAGGTACACTAATATTGGTTACATAAACGTTACAACTTCAAACACGGCCGTTTTGCATTGATTATTATTGTTATAAGTACAATATTTATGATGTGTTTTGTAAAACGAAGGACGAATGCCATACAAATTTGGCTTTACTGTGAAACTATAATTCAACGAATGAGTTGACAATGTTTTAACACTATTTATCAGCTATAATAATCTGACCACCGAACTGTAAATTGTAGAACTCGCGTTGTACCTATTCCTACCTAAATTTAATATTCGTGAATTGATAAGACGTGTCCCTTTATTAGATGCATCCATTTTTTTTCTATTAGATATATTATTTGGAATCATATCAACAAAAAAAATATAAAGTCTTTAGTAGTAATGCATCTATGTGTTATTTATTATAATAGGTACATATTATATTATATAGTTATGAAAACGGGATCGATATTGCGCTGTACTATAGTGTGACATAAGTTTTTCGGTCCCTTCGCGTTCTATATTTGAATCACTAAATGCAAAAAAGACACATGCACATGTTCACATTTCATGAATTGTTCTGCAGAGACAAAAAATTTAATATTACTGGAAAAAATTAAAGTGAAAAATTAAAAAATTCATATTATAAAATAAAAATTGGATAATGTACCTGTAAACTTTACATGTGCCTTGCACCTTTGCACTAACCCATGTATTTTATCGAACATAAACAAAAATCTGTAAAAATCTACATGTATACGAAGTATTGAATTCAAAAAGAAAACATTATCGTGTACATTACCTTGTATATACATATACCTAATAATATTTGAATCAGTTAGGTATAGTGTAAACTGTAAAGTGTTGTTATTCGGATGAACTTGTCCATCAGAAATTATTTTATGGATGCCAGGGTGCTTGGTGGTTGGCCTCAGTCATTAACGTATTTTGAGGTCAAGTATCGGCTGGTATCTCTAGTTTTTGAATGGTGGACCCCATGGATTTTTAGTGACGAATACTCAAGCTCCACAAAATGCTAATGACTATAGTTTCTGATGCTTAAAATCAATAAAAAGAAAAAAAAGAAAATTACAGTATAAAATGAAAAAAACTGAAAGAATATATTTTTCTTGAGCTCCTATACGAATATCGCTTTGTTCGGGTATTTGTTTTTATCGTCACAATTTAAATTTAATTTAAACGTAACATTGTTTTTTATTCGACTCGTAAAAATCAATCATTTTCTAGTATATTGTCACAACAATAAGACTTCTTTGTCCGTACGTCTGTATATAGCCTCGTGTTTATGTATAAATGTTTGCTCAGTATAATAGTATGTAATAATTACTTTTTATATTCGACCAAAAAATAAAAACCGAACCTGCAGGCGGGCCCAAAAATCATGCTTATTATTATATGATATAATATTATATTTGTTCCGGAAAATTAGAACTGATAACTTAATAATAGTAATATAACGTATAATATTATGTAATTTAATATTATTTCGGTTTGTTCGTGGCAAACACACAACCATAATATTATTGTAAATGTCACGACGCGCGCAGACAGTACCAAAGCTCAAAATAATAATTATATAAGTAACGAAAAGGTGTATAATAATAAATTGCAAGCAGCTTGAATTACGTACCTACAAAAATGTGGTATAGGTTATGAGCAGTGTGCATTATTATAGTTGTAGGAAACCTCTCAGTGGGTTTATATTATATTTTCGTGGTAAGATGCGACACGATAGTATCGATTTAGTATAATATTATTTGTTACCATGTTTAAAAATGTATGGTTAGAAATGAATTGACGATATATCGCAATGTGGATTTTGTTGGCGATGAGGTTTTCTTTTAACTATTTCACCAGAATTGTGTATTATATATACATATATATATATATATATATATATACATTATTACGATTCGTCTTCTAAGGGGAGGGGAGCAATATGCTTTTGGTTCAACAATTGTACTTTAAACTATTTATCCACTTGGGCTTATAGTTTATACAGAGGGAAAAACACATATCCAATGCACAATAGTACAATTTGAGGACCGTGATTATAACTTATAAACACTCTGAATTTCTATACAGAATTTTGAAAGAAATTATTATTTATATGTAGTTCATGCGATGCCTATAAGGTTGGCATAGCCGCTATGCACGCCTGGTCGACGGACACATACTAGTTGCTGACGAATTATTCAGGTTAGGAATTATAATATAACAATTGCGGACACGAGTTTCGTTGTCAAAATACTAATTGGGTAGAGAGCTTTTTTTAATAAAAACTACGTTAGTTGTGGTCTTGTGGACACAAATATTTCCCTTCACCACTTTTTCAGGAGTTATGACAATAGCTAAAAAAAAAATTGGTAGGTTGGGTTAAAAATATTTGTGTCTTGCAAAAGAGCAATCGTTATTTTTAAAATGTTGTTGAATTATTGATTGTTTTAATTTTGTGGAAAAAATTGTTTATAAAATATTTATAGATTATCGTCATAGTTTTTAAAACAGCCTGTATATATGATAATCTACTGATTTCACTACGTGAATATTGGAACATTATCCGCAATTAGTATCTTATATTTGTGTCCGAAATTCGTATGTTACCTTTTTAGATTTCGTCCTCAACTAACATGGTTTTTGTCACTTTGTCCGCAATTCGGAAACACCATGGTCAACAATATAATATATTATTATTGGCTTATATACTGTAATAATTACTTCGTCGTCTAGCATGTTAAAGCGATTTCGCCAACTGTCGTATCTTTTTATAACACCGAATGTACCAAAATACAAAGATAGCAATTGATTTATTACATTTTTTTTTCTGTTTTCAGTTCTCTCATTTTTCCTTTTTAAGGTCATAGGGGTGTTGTAAATTTATTTTTCGGCAAAGAAAAACCATCCATTTCGAAGATTTTGAAACTGCACAGTCTGCCGCCGTCACATCGACATTATCTATATTATATAGTGAACGGTACTCAATTAATCAAAAGTGTCTTCTATAAACGTCGCACTGTATAGCAGCACATCGGTAGAGGTTTTCTTTTTCTTTTATTTACTTAATAATATATAAGTGTTGTTGTTCTGAACATGGTCGTATAATAACATACTTATAGCCAGAAACCAGTTTCGGATTCCGATTTTGAATACCGGTTACAATAGTTAATAAATAAAAGCCATACCGAAACCGAAAACAAAATCGAAAAAAATCAACACCAAAATTGAAATCGAAACAAAATATTTTGGTTTTAAGCACAGTTTCAATATCAGTCAGCGGTATGGTATTTTATTTTTTCATCGCCGTTTTTCGATTTTGTCCGAAAATGTTCGTCTGTTTATGGCTGATGCAGATATCAATCAAAACGCGTTTACGGTATAGTTTGATGACACCGCAAAATAATCCGATCGGCTTATACAACTAAACGCATCTCTTGAATGCAAAATATAATTACTGTAAATTATAATCCATATTTTGGTTAAGTGGCTGCAGCGCAATTTGGGTATACGTATAGACCTATATACGATAAATCCGCGGGGTTAATGTGGACGGACTTGTGCGATTAAACCGTCATCGTGCTCAATAATATTGCAATAAATATATCGATAAGTGGATTCTGCAGAGCCGTTTTTTTATTAAACATATTATATTGCAGTGTTACCCCTCGATCATTATACAACATCGACATTATACTGCATTATATCATGACGTAAAGTAACAGTTTTTCGGCACTTATAAATGCAAACATATTATATTATATATTGTTATCGGACAACACGTTTGAAAATGATCAGTTTTATAAAAAATACAGATTGTTATGAGAAATAATTGGTGACTGGGGAAATTCGAGAGGTCATGACGGCGGGAATAAGATAATATAGAAACCGATTAATGATAACAATAACTAATAGTAATTTAAGTGATAATATTCCGACTAATGAAGTATTCACGTCTAAAAGTATTTCGATATTCTAGCATTTGAATACTATTCTAAATGCTTGAGAAAAAATATAATATAATATTTGTCTTTATAAAAACCTAATAGTTACCTACATTTAGCAGGAACACGAAAAACCCCAATACCTATAAGTTTTAGTGTAGCCACTGCAGCATATTTAGATGGTAATTAATATCCTTTTACCGAATCCAATACATTAAAATTAAACATCCTCGCTTTAATATGGATGGGTAATACGTTTTATTATAACAGAACTAAAATTGTACCTATACTGAATTTTAACAACTGAACATTACGTTAGTCCTACACCGTTAAAAATTCGTAAACCAATAGTACAATATTTTTAACTCCTTATTGCACGCCGACGATAATTAAAATTACGTCATGTTCGAGTACTTAATATTATATCAATCAGTCTGCAGTGACCCACTTCATTATTACGATAATTGTTCGTTTGTATTATAATTATAGGATTGATATTTTTATTATTTAATGACGTGACTTGGAAAACAGATGAATATTAATAATAATACGATTTATTAATTTTATTTTTTCTCCGGTGTTAATTCAATTTATGTGTTCGATTGGATTAGGTAGATATAATATTATTATGCAGTAAAAATAATTCAATAATTATATAAAAGGGACGGTATCGATGTTTTTTAAAATTATCATCATAGAAACCGTAAGTTGATTTTTCGATAAAAAGCCAAAATTTAACATTAACTATAAATATTATAAATAATGAACTCTATTAGAACGGTATTGTAAAACGTAATATTTGACATTTTTAGAATTCGTATAGTATAATACATCAATCTGATCCCACTCAGGATAAAATGTTGATCCGACCAACACGGCAGACAACTGTTTTTTTTTTTTTTTTTTGCTATTCCTATTCCTATCCATTGGAGCTTACAGTCGTTCACCCCCCCCCCCCCTATTTTCCCTTACCCCTGTATACGGTAATGGTCTAAGGATGTTTTTAAATTTAATAAATTTCAATTTACCAGGGCTGAACACGGTCACCAGGCGCACTTCGAGTGCACAATGATTCGCTTAAAATATTTCCTTTTCGTGTATGTAACTATATTTTACTCAGGTCTCAGATTGTAAACTTTGCTCGGTGAAAATAATAAAAAAAACAAACTATTTTCAAAAGAGAGCGATAATGGAATATTAATCATCTCCATATTCACGAAACTATGATATATCGGGCAAACTCTTGGAGTCCTGTAAAAAACGGTTATTAAAATAGCATAAATTATTAGTTTTATAAATACACCTTTCGATAAAGTTCCTACAAAAATAAAGGTACCTATATTTAACGAGGTTTTCATAAAGATTTGAAATACTTATTTTATTTTCATTTTCGCAGTCGAGAATGAATTATTGCTTTTTGCCGTTTTTATATTCATCAATAAAATAATAAATACTTAGGTAAGTATACTGTATATTATTATTTTTAATTTAAAAAAAAGTCATTTAAAAGTTCGCTTACAAAAAATAACTTTTTTTTTGAAAGAAAAATACGAGAAATAAAATTAAATAAATAAACACACAAACATAATTATTTGGTCTCAAGAGCCGTCGTGTATAATAATAATAAATTAATAAATAATATAATATCACGTGCCGATAATAATTTCTTCATAATAATATATATGTATACCTATAATATGTATATCAATATATCATTATTATATTCTTTTGAAATAAATCAATTACGATATTATAAACGTATACGTTTATATGCTGACGAAATAATTCGAAAGAACAGATATCGTATTTATAAAAAAAATCATCGGTGACATAAAAATAATATAATATAATAATATGTAGGTAATAAAAGTTACAACTGGAGCAGCTGCAGGGTGGAGGGCTCGAAAGTGTTCGGACACATACTAGTTGCGGACGAATTATTCAGGTTAGGAATTATAATATAACAATTGCGGACACGAGTTTCGTTGTCATAATACTAATTGCGTACAGAGCTTTTTTAATAAAAACTACGTTAGTTGTGGACACAAATATTTCCCTTCACCACTTTTTCAGGACTTATGACAATAGCTAAAAAAAAATTGGTAGGTGGGGTTAAAAATATTTGTGTCTTGCAAAAGAGCAATCGTTATTTTTAAAATGTTGTTGAATTACTAATTGTTTTAATTTGTGGAAAAAATTGTTTATAAAATATTTATAGATTATCGCATTATTAATTATCGTCATAGTTTTTAAAACAGCCTGTATATATGATATTCTACTGATTTCACCACGTGAGTATTGTAACATTATCCGCAATTAGTATCTTATATTTGTGTCCGCAATTCGTATGTTACCTTTTTAGATTTCGTCCGCAACTCACATGGTTTTTGTCACTTTGTCCGCAATTCGGAAACACCGAAGTGTTCATCTCCGTCCCTCAGTTTATTATAATATTATTATGTTATATGTATTTATATTATTATTTAGTTTAAGTGCGCGTTTTCAGTTGGCTATCAGTAGCCGTAGTGTCAAGTCGTCCGTAGTACTCCGTTACTCCGTAATCGCGCGTGTTTTTAATTAAATTCAATGCATTCCAATAATAAAAATACTTCACCTCGAGACCTCAACCTTCCTGACACTTCAAAGAAAAGAACTAGCAGTGCCGCTCTTACACCTCCTCACAATAGCAAAAATAGATTCTCTCCACTTTTAAATCTACAAGACACCGGTGAAACGAACAATACCACAGAAAACGACAGTACTCAGCAACCACAGGTCAGACCTAAAATTCCACCTATATATGTTTATAATATTTCCGATTACGAAAACTTTCATACTTCTTTAGATAATATAACATTTGACAATTTCTCCATTGTTAACACAAAATCTGCCCTAAAAATTAACTTAAACTCGATTGATGACTATAGAACCGCAACTAAACATTTCGACGAGACCGAAATTGAATACCACACATATCAACTTCCTGAAAATAAACAACTTTCGGTAGTCATTAGAAATCTACCTGTTAACATAACGGAAGCTTGTATTTACAATGAACTTCAAGAACTCAAATTTGAAGTCGCTTCAGTCACACGCCTTCAAAACCAGTTCAAATCGCCAATTCCAATCGTAGCAGTTTTATTATCAAAATCATCAACTGAAATATTTTCTTTAAATAGACTTCTACATTGTATAGTTATAGTTGAACCACGCAAGCCCTCCAAGGACATCCCACAATGCACAAATTGTCAAAGATTTTCCCACACCAAAAAGTTTTGCCATTTACCATCAAGGTGTGTCAAATGCGCGGGTGACCATCACTACAGTCAATGTCAGAAACCAACAGACGTTCCTCCAAAATGTGTTAACTGTAATAGTGATCACCCAGCTAATTATAGAGGGTGCACTTTTTACAAAGAAATATCAAGAACCAAAAATAAAAATAAAACTAGTACAAATCCGTCCCATGGAAAAAATCACACAAACACAATACCTCACGCAAATACTCAAAACACACATTCAAACCAAGATAACACTAATATGCATTACACATATGCCTCCGCGTGCAATAGTAATAGTAATAACAATAATTATAGAGGCAAATCAGCCAAATCCACAGATAACGATAATGATTTTATGAAAACTCTTTTACCACTAATTAACACATTTGTTACCCAATTAATGCAGAAAATAATACAAAACCTGCCAGTCATCATTAACAGCTTAAACTTAAACACCAATGGAGCTCCATAATACTATATTATTAAACTGGAATGCTAACGGTCTTAAAAATCAAAGAAATACATTACTAGCTTTTCTTAATCATCACAACATACATATCGCATGCATTACTGAAACGCATTTGTCGCATACAGATAAAATTAAATTCCCTGGTTACAAAATTTACCGCGCTGATCGTATTACACAATCTCGCGCCATGGGCGGAGTGGCTATTCTAGTACGGAACCAAATCAAACAACAACAATTGCCTACACTCGTTCTGTCGTACCTAGAAGCCGTAGCAGTTTCCATTAACATAAACAATAAGTATATAACGTTCGTCAGTGCGTATCAACCTCCTAGTCGCCAAATGCTTATCGCAGACTATGAAATAATCATGAACTTAGATAACTCAGTTATAATTGCGGGCGATTTAAATTCTAAACACATTAACTGGGGATGCCGTGTTACAAATCCAAATGGCTCTAAATTACAAGCATTCATAGGAAACACACCTTTTACAATATCAGCTCCAAATACACCTACCTACTTCCCAACAGATTTAAACCGTTTGCCCGACATATTAGACATTTTAATAATTAAATCTGTCCCATTTGTATGCGTGCACGAACCTCTCATCGAACTCGACTCGGATCACATACCTGTTAAAATAACGATTAACTCACCCTCTCTTTTTCGCTGTACAAATAACTCATTAATTAAAGGAAAACCAGACTGGATTAGATTCTCTAACCATGTACAATCTAATCTGAAAATACCAACATGTGTACCTACCATTCAAATAGCAGAACAAACAGCTGATCATCTGACGGGCGTCATAATCGAAGCCGCTCAGTCCTGTTCTAACTCCGTACCGCAAAATATACACAGTCCTGGCATCCTACCACACTCCATATCTTCACTTATTCGTCGTAAACATTTAGCCAGGCGCACCTGGCAAAACCATAGGAACCCTGCAGATAAAAAAATACTAAACCTACTCACCAAAGAAGTCCAAGCAGCTTTACAAAATTACCGTGTAGCCTCATACAATAGTTACCTGTCTAACATGCGACCGGGTGAATCAAATTTGTGGAAAGCAACAAAAAGGCTACTAAACCAAGCTACCAACACCATTCCCCCTCTTCGCACTGATGCAAAACTTGTTATATCCGATCAAGAAAAATGTGATGTTTTTTCAAACATGCTGTACAATACCTTTTCTCCCAACCATATCTGTAATCCAAGCAATGACCTAAGAGTAAAACACACCTTAGAACTACCAAATTATGAAGTCCAAAATTCCATAAATTACGTAACGCCAAATGAAATCAAACAAATTATTAATAATCTCCCGATCAAAAAATCACCGGGTCACGACAAAATTACAAACCTTATGCTAAAAAAATTACCACCGAAAGGACTAGTGTTTATGACCACATTATTTAACTCTTTACTGCGTCTTGGCCACTTTCCGCCCAAATGGAAAGTTGCAAACATAATACTAATAAAGAAACCTGGAAAGGACAAATCCATTCCTGACAGCTACAGGCCAATCAGCCTCTTATCTTCAATTTCAAAATTGTTTGAAAAAATCATTCACACTAGACTTCTTTTCTACTTAAATGCCATAGATATTATACCTAAATTCCAATTCGGGTTTAGATCAAATCATTCTACGGTTCAACAATTACTTAGAATAACTGAACACATTAATACTGCATTTGAAAAACATTGTCATACGGGAGCTGTATTTATAGATATTTCCAAAGCATTTGATAAAGTATGGCACGAGGGCCTACTTTTTAAACTAAAATCCATTAGTACTCCATCTTACTTATTCAATATTATTAATTCATTTTTACTTAACAGGCAGTTCGCTGTTAAAATAAATGATAACACCTCAGACCTCATGCCTATATCTGCTGGTGTACCTCAGGGCTCTAAGCTTGGTCCTATACTATTTAACATCTACGTATACGATATCCCCCAGTCACCTCGTACGAATATTGCCCTCTTCGCTGATGATACTACAATATTCACCGAATCACGTAACATTGAAGCATTAACCACAAATCTGCAAGCACATCTTGATGTAATATCTTATTGGTGTAAAAAATGGCGTATTCAAATAAATGCGTCAAAAAGCACAGGAGTTATTTTCAGTCTTCGTCCTTACCACTTCCCTGAACAATTAACATTTAACAATGTAAATATACCATGGAGCTCGACAGTTAAATACCTCGGTTTGACATTGGATAAACGGCTAACATGGCAGCCCCATATCTCTTCCAAACTTCAACAGGCATATCAGCGCCTTTCTATGTTATACCCTATTCTCAATAAAAAATCTCCATTACAGAAAAAATGCTCTCTTCTTATATTTAAACAAATTCTACGTCCACTTCTCACTTATGCGTGTCCGGTCTGGGGGAAATGCGCGACCACTCACATCAATAAAATTCAAATTTTTCAAAATAAAGTGCTACGTATTATTTCCAACGCGCCTTGGTTTATAAGGAACGTAAACCTACACAAAGACCTTCAGATCCAGGAAATCACAGACTTCATTAAAACCTCATCAAAAAACTTCCATACCGCACTGCTCAGCTCTCCTGGCTCACTTCATTATCAGCTCCATGTACATCCGCCTCAACGCAGACTAAAACGTGGACGTCCACATGACCTTCTGGTTTAAACAGCTCCATATACAGCAGCTGTTGCTACTCGTAGCGTCAACTTAAGTTATACAACTTGCCATTTATTATCTGTTATACCTTTATATTGCTATTATTATTGTTAATATTATTATTATTAAGTATTATTATTATTATTAAGTATTATTATTATTATCATTTTTATTATAATTACTTAATTAACTTATCATATTCAAAATGTTAAAACGCAACTTATAATTAATATCAATAGATGTAGATAGCCATGGCTAGGAACATCTTATATTATAATAAAAAAAAAAGTGCGCGTTTTCGCTGCATATACACATAATATTATATTATAGAAGCGTGTCTCCATCGGAATTCTCCAGACCGATAATACACCTCATCGTAGTGACTATAATATAATAGGTATATACAATATTGCAGTTTGTATAAATTGAATTTAAATTGTTTGTTTCTTCCGAATCCGTATATTATGAAGCATCGTCATCCGTTTACTCGAAATATTTTAACCAAGTTCGAGGGGCCTCCATTTACTACTGGATTCCAAGGAACATATTTTTATACATATTTTTAACATATTTTTTTCCTATACATCATTCGGCAATCAGCTCTGTCGTTGTATTAATCGTACAATATTATCGTTAGTGGTAATAACCCAAATTT
The DNA here is from genome assembly GCA_949089665.1 of Macrosiphum euphorbiae. NCBI lineage: Eukaryota > Metazoa > Arthropoda > Insecta > Hemiptera > Aphididae > Macrosiphum > Macrosiphum euphorbiae. Next base: position 135,616,418 of record CARXXK010000001.1, on the reverse strand, counting down.
GATTTACTGATCTTACGCTCACTCTCGAGCACATGTCAGTTAATCATTTTGTGATCGCGAAAAATTTTTTTTTATATTTCACTCAAACAGACACCTCTAGTAATTATTTCAATAATACGCAGCAACGATTACCTTGATTTGCATTCTGACTAACTATTCTAATTTTCTACCACATAATAATATTATGTTGTACTTACATAATATTATGTACTAGAGATCGATTGAGACGCATATTTTGTATAATAGATTTTAGTTGGTTAAATGTTCAAGTTTAAAATTTTGCTAATTTTCGAAAATGAGAACAACATATTTTATTGCAATCTACATTTTTAAAAATTAACAACTTTGCTCGATCGATCCCTCATAAATATTATGCAGGGGAATCAGAATAAATTTTCAGAAAGAAAATTGCGATTAATTATTGTCTTTATGTAACGTTGGTATTAGAAACAGTAGACAAAGAACACTCGCATTTACGAGGCCCCTTCATATTCCAATTTGATTTTCGATCCATGATGCAGGATATCGCTATGATAAGTCCCCGACTAAAGTACGATTTGAAGATTTCAAATATGAAAACTGTATCGGAACTGCGATTTTCCTCCACGGTATTGTATACATTTATTATGTTATGCATTAAAATATATAATTACGATTTCTGGAAATTTTTTCATTCTCTCAGCCGAATAAAGTTTACTCTGTCGACCACACGTTAAAAAGGAAAATAATTGTATTTGTTTTAGGGGTTGGACTTGAATTGCTCGTAAAAACGGTGCTTCGCGGACGACGACTCTGTGCGTATTGCAAGAGAGCGCGTAAACATAATAATTCCCACCATCGGAAAATCCGTGCAAATATTGCCCGACCGATGTTTCCCTCTCCGACGGTTCCAGACAATCGCGAAACGAGGAGCCATCGACGTCAACATTGTCGTCATCGCACGTCGGCATGGGGTGTGCGAAATTTGTTCTCTGATTAAATTTATTCCAATAATAACAATTACAATCATAATATTATATCGTGGATACGGCCGTATAGAGGTAATATTATATAGGCCAAAAGACATTTGAGAAGTTGACAAAAAATATTATAATATTTTAACTAGGTATAGACTGTAAAAATATCTACAGAAAATATTCAATATTTTGCTACTTTGATTATAGTTATCATTATAAGTTGAAAGTCAGCCGTTATGGAAAACAAACTTTCGTTACTTGTCGTACACAATATATCGGCTATAGAGTTGTGAACGTGTAGATACAATACCGTGGTAGTTGATAACTTGCATGTAGGTACCTACAATATTTTGATAGTACATTGAATTACTTGTTAAAATTATAACTGGATTTCGGATGGAACCATTTGAGTTCCAAATCAAAACACCAGGCAATCGGAACTTGTAATTATTAGTCCAAAAACCAATTAAATGTGTATTTTACACGATTATCGATATATGAAGGGCGACATTTCAGCTATTTCCATTTTACACTTTTTTGAGAAATCACGATTTTCTATTTTTAATTACCAATGGAAATAGTGCGTTATGTCTTTAACTCAATTATATTCTCTATCTTCATACTACATGGGAAATAGTACATTTTGGCCTACTTTGAAAATTGTACGTTTTGTACAATTTGAGGAATTTGTACCTACGTTTTGAGTCAATTTGTCAAATGAACAAACTATTTAACATGGGAAATACTATGTTTTGACATAATTTTGGATATAATGCTTTTAGACGAATTTTGCCTTTGAAAATAATGCGTTTTGCGTCAGTTGTAAGTTTCAGATTGATTTTAACAAAGGAAATAGTACGTATTGGTTCAATTCGACCACGCCATTCGATTGCTCGTCCATTTTTACATATATTATGTATAACTCAATTTTGTCAATTTTGTAAATAGTACGTTTTGAAATAAAATATGTTCCCCCTCCCCAAGTTTTAATGGTAGCTGGTGTACAGTACTGTACACGAGTTATAAAAGTACATCTGAATACCTATCATGCTTGTATTATATTTTGAGAACAATAGAAAAACGATCTATAAATACAAATTATAAAAATTAGACGGGCGGTTCATAAAACGATTTACGGTCAGCACTGTATTATTATTATTATTTATTGGCTTATTAAAATAATTATTTAATAAGGTTCAACAGCCGAGGGTATTAGTTTGTAATAGGTATATATTGGTCTTAATACTATGTGGGTACATTATGTTGAATATTTGAGGGAGCTTGTGAAATATATTATAATTATTATTTTTCTTTTTTTTTCAGCAATTTTGTTAAGCCTACGGTTGTGAACAAATTGTTGATCATTTTGGAGTTTTTTCGCCAAGTGCTTGTTGCATCGTTGATGAGTTTCCGATAATTTGTCTGGAGTTGTTGAGCTTGGGGCATTCAAGTGTGATGTGTTTGATGGTCAGTTATTTGTCACAGAGTTACCAGATCTGGCAGAATTCTTTTGTCATGTGGTACTAGTGTCCAACCTGAGTCCTTGTGATAACTACTTCTTCGTGCCTGGATGAGGGTAAGGGGATTTCGTTTATGTTTTGATTTCTCGAAGTTCATCTGTATTTGAAGTCTCCTCCCACATTATTATCTACATACACATTATATTTTACATACGCCAGTACGCCACTACGGCATAATATAGGTACAGCCATACTGGTAGTTATAAATTACAATACATAATTATATGATACACATTCCACTCGTCGCGTGTGTGTGTTGTGTCTATATATTATATCATATACATTATACCCACATATGTTATTATAAAATTATTTAATACTCGGTGCTCTGTATTAAATTTACAACTCAAAAGGGCACGTTGATACAAAAAGGATGTATTTACATAGCATAATAAGAGATCAAAGCGGACTGTATAACACGTCAATATAATAATAATAATATGTATAATGACGGCGGTAAAATATACTGCCCCATGGCCGGTCAATTTCGTGGTGTCGATCGTAATATTATGTGTCCGACAAGCTTATTTAATATTAATATTATTACTATCATTATTATTATTATATACGCTATATACGGTCATGTCTACATAAATGGCATACGCTTAATGTGAGTGTGGTGTGTCCAAATGTCACGGGCCCTTTGCTGTGTGTATGTTGAAGGGTGAGGGGGTGGAGGTGAGGTACTCAATGTTTCAAAAAAAAAAAAAATTACAAATATTATGTAAGCAAATATAATTTTGATCCTTATAACATTATAATATAGCCATACGAGTAATACAATATATTATAGACGAATACACAATGTAAATATATTATATTATAACGTTTTGTGTAATTTCCGTAGATTAAATTTGGGAAACCGTAAATGTTGTATATTATTATCGACATTTGTTCGGTCAACTAAACAAAAACTCACAGTGCAGCTGTGTTTTTTTTATGATTTCTGCATTGATAACACTTAAAGAATACGGATCAAAGAACAGTGGTTTTTATGAAACAGCATTTTTAAACAGTGAGTTTCATTGAAAATTGGAAGTACCGCAACAGTTTCGAGGAAAAAGGCATTTTTTTTTATCGAACATGGACATTGGGACCATCTGTTTGATGAATCTCCACAGGCTTAACCCATATTATATTAGTTAGGTATATTATATATTATTATAGTAAAATGGCAACGTATCGAAATTTAACTGTTAAATTTCCTTTTTATAATTATTGAAGTATCGCATAAATAAAACGTGACGGATCGGGCGGGGGGGAGTTAGGCATTGGCGTAAGTCCAAAGACATTGTTGAAATATAATAAAAGAGTACCTACGTGTGGATGAGGATATTATTATACTACGTTTAGGAGGAGATGGTGTTAAATCAAAACATGTATGGTATAAGAAAACACCTACGGTTACCTGGAGAACAGAGATCAGTGGCACTGTTCTTTATACAGAGACTGTTTTAGATATTTTTGAGATTACAGCACATATCCGTTTAAAAATGGGCATACTAAAAAAATAAGTATTGTTTAAAATTATGCTTAAAAAACTAATCGTGCTCGTACCTTATAGTTTGTAGAATCAATATTAAATAAATATACCTATTACTGCAGTCGAATATATGGATATTACGCAATTTTTACCAAAATATTATTCTCTTTCGATTTCTTAAAATGTTTTGTACCTATCTATAAAACCCTATAAGTCGTAGCAGCTAATCTGAGTTAAATATTCACAGAATATGATTTAGTAATATTATTATTTCTCGGCATACCGAACACCGAAAATTCCATGGGACCACGCGTAAAGTATATTAAGAGTTAAGACTGCGTATTTGAATATAATATATTTTTAAAACTGCCTTTGAACTCATTCACACAAACCACCGGTGAAAAGTCCTCTTGACATATAAAATAATATAATGAATAATATGAAAAATATAAGAATATATTTTTCTGTTCAACGAATCGAAATATATTATCAAACGAACTATGTGAACGTCTCGGGTACTAATAATATTCTTATGTTTTATAGGACCTATGGCAAACTCGTTTGAAATAAAAAAAACAAAACTCTCAAGGTTATGACGATTATGTATTGTTACCACCACGAATCCGTTTCGAGCTTCACAAAAACTAATGAAAACTAATTATTGTCATCGTAAAAATATATAGCTCGTATAGTAATACATGGTTAAACATATCGCGTGCTAAGACAATTAAAAATAATAAAACATATTTTACTACTTTGAACGATTGAAATAAACCACAAAAATAACTGATATAATACGATTTGTCCGTTCTCGTGACCCTTAACTATATCGTGTGTCCACGAAAACAGAGTAAGTACACAGAAAAAGTGAAGTTGTTGCACATGTGCCAAATACAAGAGTAAAAAAATATATAGTTTTATAAATTAAGTTGTATAAAAGTATATATTATGATCCATTAGTTTCATCTTAAGTCCTGCAAACAGATTTTAAAAATACGTATGGGGTACTGGGTAATATTATATTTTCTATATAAGTAATTGAGTTTTATTAAGTGTACCCTATGTCCCTATGTCAGCCAAGTTGGTAGGTACCATTAACATTGTACTATGGCTACAAAACTGGACGGTATCAAAAATTTGTTAGACCATTTAGAGTTTTGTGTAGGGCCCCTTCTTCCCTCGGGGGAGGTTTCCTGTTTCCCTGTTTAAGTTTATGAACACACGGAAATATATCACTACAATATTTAACCCAAGTGGGTGAATTTGTATTGACTTATACTGATATAGTAATATTTATTGTTATACCAATTAGCAATTATTGACCAATTATACAATTATTGTGTTGTAAAATATTTTTTTTTTTTAATTTCGACAACTAGGTACTGTTTCTCCGAAAAAATCATAAAACATAAACAAAATAGGTGAAAATACTGTTGTGGGGCAAAAGTAAAAGATAATAGAAAATAATATCAACTCTCTGCTTTTTTTTTTTCCATTGTAGGGGAGGGTACTGTTGGTTTGTAAACACGTGTTTGTAGTTTTGGCAGATTTTTTAGTGGGCACCCGTGGGTATCTGCCATGCCTGGGTGGGGGATGGCGACACTTCTCTCCGGACACCGTGACTTGGCCGAAGAAAAATGCCACCCATGAACCGAGGTTTGAACCAGCGCCGGTGTGCGTCACAGCCGACGCCTTAGTCCTCTCGACCACTCCGTTCCCCTATCTCCTTTTATAGAGCCGCAATTATGAAACTGATCGTTTTAGGTATATACACAAGTATAATATTGTTATACCTATAGTATACCTAGTATACCTACCTACCTAATATTATTTTCAAATACGTGTTTATTGTACAATATTTTATTTTTACCCTTAAATAATAATGTCAAACTTCGCTCGATAATCATGTTATGGTAGTAAGTAAATATTCTACAGACGTCATTTTTCATACTTTTCGGAAAAAATACTTTAATAACATATTGATATAGTGTTGTTGTGTTTTTTTCTTTCATCGCTCATAGTAAGACTGAAATATATATTATTATGTATAATGCACAGCCTAAGTTTCACTTAATTAATTATTATACAGTTTGTGTCCTTCTACCAACAATAATGATCAACTTTTATTATAAAAGTTATTAGTTATTACACATAATAACTTATTAGCATGGAATACATTTACCTTGAATGTTGCCTAATAAAACACAATGAAAAAATAAGGACAGGTATAAATTTCAAATTATTATATTGTTTATAGCGAGGCAGGAAAATAAATAGCAGTTGAATCTACAAATTAAATATTACATTTATATATATCTAGTTGATTACATATCAATAAATATCTGACTTCAGTGAATAATATGAAATGTTTGTGTTTACAATAATATATAACAATACTATTAGTGTTAAACATATTTACTCGATACTAAGTAAAGTTATTGTTGGCATACCTTGACTATGTCATTATAGTTTGACTAATAAAATAGTACATATTATTATATTTGATCATACCTAATTTGTTGATACAAAATGCTTCAAAAACGGTAAGGATAATAACTTATTTTTAATAATAAAATTAGGTCTTATGGTTCAAAACCATGTCGAATTTTTTTATTTAAATGTTCATACATTATATAAGAATTAATAATTATAATAAAGAGTGGCAGATCAAGGATTTATTTTTATGGTTGGTGCTATATGTTGATAATAAAGGTCTTCGTGTACTTATCATGAAGAACAACATAACTTTGTAGTAAAAACAAAAATTTAACCTATTTTTTGGTAAAAGTTTATAAGTAGAACATATTTTAGTTATCTAAAATCTAAGTAATTTGTAATAAAAAAAAAGGTGGGCAAGTGGGTGTCGCTCTGCTGTACAGTAGGTTACAAGTGGGTCATTGTATAATGTATGGTATTAAATTTGAATACAATGATATAATATCATTGTATAAGAAAAACGATTCTGAGCGGAGACGGTATGTCCTTCTAGGTAAAAGACATATTATATACATATCTATGGTATTAAAAAAAATTGACCTATAATGAATTCCAAATTAATCATATCACAATATCCATTAGGTACTTATAACGCGTTATACACCAACAACAAACCCTGATACTATCATAGATATATATAGTAGATTACTTTAGAAATTTCAAGTACCCACGAATAATATTATACAATCACAACAAAATAACTAAAATCGTAATTCTTGGTTTAAATATGAAATTTTGTCTAAACTTGAAATTAAAATGTCTGTAAAAAATAAGTGTGTTTATATATTTTTTAGATTTTTTGGTTACAGTATGAATTATTTAAGAGAATCTTTGTTTTAAATTTACAACTCTTAGTTATAAAAACTGAACATTTTATAATTTTTTAATTCCAACGATTGATAATTTTCGAGATTTTGATAAATTTTGTCAAAATTCGATGTTTAAATGCTTATAAAAAAAAATCGTACCTATGTATTTTTTAAATTATTCAACTGATATTGTAACAATATATAAGAAAGCTTGTATTCAATTTTCAGACTTTTTGGCCCACCAAATAAAATTTTATTGACAATTATAAAAAAAAAAACTAAAAAAATTGAAAACTAAAAATGTCCGTAAACAGCTCAAAAAGAGTCAAAATATTTTCAAAATTGTATGGTGTATAGGAAATGCTAATATAAACATTCAGTGAAATTTTCATGTATCTACAGTAATTTGTTTTTTAATTACAACAAAATAAGGAAATCGCCACATGAGAAATCGAGTGAATATCCAATGTTGTAAAAATTTGAATTTCAAACACTCATAAAAATTTAACTTGACTGTCCGGTAGAGATTTTTTTATTGATAAAGGTAGATAATCTTATAAGGAATCTTGTGTTTCATTTTCAAATCTTAGATTTAAAAAGAAAAATTTTTACGAACTCTTAACTCAAAATAATTTGCTAATTTTCGTGATTTTTCCATATTTTGTCAATTTTTGAACTTTAAATGCTTATAAAAAAAAATTGTGACTAAGGATTTTTAATATTTTTCATCTGCCTTTGAAACAACATATTAGGAGCCTTCTATTAAATTTTCAAGCTTTCGCAACCAACAAATAAAATTTTATTGATATTTCTAGAAAAAAAACTAAAAAAAAATGAAAAATGAAAATGTCCCTAAACAGTTCCAAATAAATCAAAATATTTTGAAAATGTTATCGTGTATAGAAAATGCAAATATAAACAACCAGTGAAAATTTCATGTATCTACGGTCATTTGTTTTAAAGTTACACCAAAAACCAAATTCGATTTTTTGGAAAATCGATTTTGCGTAAAAATTCCCGTTTTTCCTTAATTTTTATGTTGTTTTTTCCCGGCGCTTGTGAAAACTACTGGAAAATGTTTACTTTTGACCCCCCAAAGTACCAACTAGATTCACTTTCCTATCAGAAAAGGTACTATTGAAGAAAATCGAAGCACTTTTACTGTCCCAAAACGTGATGACAGACACAAAAATATAAAAATATAAAAATATAAAAATATAAAAAAAAACATACATCATTGTAAAACCAATACATTCATCGCTCCGCTCAGAATCTAAAAAATTTAATATGTGGAATGGTTTGTGCTTTAGCTACAAGCACCCTCTGCCCCCATGCCTAAATCTACCTTTGATAATATAATATTATTGTAAACGAACGGATAATAATTAACATAAGTATTAACTTTGATAATAATATTATAATAATAACATCGACGTCGGTGCAGTTTTTTTGACGTCCGTTAATATAATAATAAATAATAATTCACACGATGTTTACACTTTTACTGTATGATAATAATATTTATATGTGCTGTGTGCTTTTTTTCAAACAAAAAAATTAAAAATAATATTTAAATCTCCGTAAGGGTGCACGATGTATGGTCGTTTGCCGGGTTTGAATAATATACGTTATTATTATTATTATTATTTTTTTTTTTTAAATTTCATCGGAGCAAACAATTGCAAAAGCGTTAGTGATATCAGCAATTATTTAAACTTCGTATACGTTATATATTATATAATATGTAAAACGATGTAATTTTTTTTCCTAATAATATATGCAAAATAATGTTTCGGTGCTGCAGACTTGGAATTGTTTAAAAAAAAAAACATATATCATGTACATTATTGTGTGTACAATACTATACGATAAATATTATACAGATTTCACCTAAATATATATATGCATGTGTGTATATGGGGTATCAAACGTACGCGAAAAAATTAAATTAGCATAAACATTCATTCAGCACGTTCATCACGAAAAAACCCTATCCAAACAATGGCGAATCAACAATAATAATCAGATGCGGGATGTCGTATAAATATAATAATTATCATAATAATGATATCTCACGATTTCGACAAAACGCGTTCCCCGGCCATATTATACACCTACAGTATTATTATTATTATTATTATTATGATATTATTACTATTATACTTATGAAGATTTCATCATACTATTAGTTTTCTCTGTTTGGCCTACGAGCGACATAGCGAAATTTACGTTCACACTATAATAATGATTATAATATAATACTATAATCATAATATAATTTATAAAATTAGAGTGAAATAAATTCTTGTAAAATTTAAAGGTAAGATTATTATGTGGGGCATCTCATAGGGTTTTTATTATATTTTGATTAATGATTTTAAAGAGAGTTATGAGTATTTTAAAATTGTAAATAGTTTGTACATCTTAAAATTTTAATAACCTGATTTAAATTTAATAGAACTGCTATGAGATGTCCCAAAAAATAATACTACCTTGTAACTAAACATAACTCTTGGTTGTGGTTTTATATTTTGTTAGCGTTATTAATTTCTTCAGATTTTATAAGAGATAGTGAGCCGACTTCCTCTTAATGAGTTTTTGTGTATAATATTGCACATGTAAGTTAAAACACGATTTATGAATTATTACCATATATGTGATGTGTATATTATAGACAAACAAATTACCTATCATGATTATCCGATGATTAAAGATTATGAGTAGCGTTGAGGATCATCTTATAAGAGAATTCCCTGCAAAATGCATTAATGTACTAATAATTAAAAACAATGCACATCTGTAAAAATTATACGAACTAGAAGATTATAATCACGTCAAAAATATTAGATACTTTTACAACATTTTAAAATTAAACATACATTGACAATATAATATTATGCCGTTTGATTATTTGGTGATATATACGTATTGATTTTATCGATTCGATGAGCTGAATTAGTTATATATTAATCGTTCAGTGATTAAGTACAGGGACCTATTTTGTCGTGAACTATACATATATGTATTATAATTTATAATATCGCCTGATATCTATTGGACCGTTTCGATTTTATTATGGCTATATATGGAATTTCTGCAAATGCAAGTTTGAAATAAAGCCCTAGCTAATAATAATGTACTATATAATAATTATTGTCGATAAATCTATTACCGTATCATAATATATCATTTATATACCTACGCAGTAATTGCAGGTATATAATATATGTAACAGGGATTTAGTACGTTAGCTCGAATGCTCGAATGCAGAGTGTTCGTGGGGGTGGATGTAGTGGGCGACCCCGGGTCGTGATTCGAGGATACGTGGGAATTTTTTCATCGAAATTTTGATGCACAAATAAGGAATGTGATATAACACAATTGTGTTCGTCATGTTCTACTTGTATGTACGTTTGTACGGAGAAATGAGTTCAAGCTAAAATGCGCAGATAAGTCGATTTGTCGTCTCGGTCGTACGACTTACTAGCAGAATAAATGCGATTATAATACTGCGTACGTAACCCACCTGTGCAATGTGACATTATAATATAATGTACGTCTTCATTTTGGTCGGAAAGTTGGATTTCACGTGGGTATACGTCTTACCTATCAGTGCAATTTCGGAGGAAGATAAAAATGAACATTAAAAAAAAAATCATTTATTTCATGAAACATAGGTATAGATTATGCTTTCGATTGAAAAAAAGGGCACGGAGCAAAAAATAATATACACGCAATAATAACCGTCGGCAGGGCCGGTTCAAACGGGGACGTGAACGAATTTATTAGGGAGGTATATATTATGGTCCAATGTAATCGAATTTAGTGTTTTATTTTTCTCCCCGATGAATTATTACGCCAATTGCCAATATCATATATATGTCACGCCGCAGAGGTCAACTACGGACGGGGTTTTTGTAACCCCTACTAACCGTGTGTACCGACGAGCATTTATATTATATCATTATAATATCTACCGCGACAACGAGCGCATAAAAATTAATTTCGAAAAACAAACAGGTCGGACGGGACGATAATAATTCTCCCCCTCCCCCCATACAGCGGAACGGCACCGTATATCATCGTGGTATACTCGCGCATAGGCATGTACGGGTAGGCACTGGTTGTACAAAATCAAACGATCGAAAAGGCAAAAACGGGGGGAAAAAAACCATGAAAACAGCACTCGACGGTCGCATGCATGGAAGGACGATAAAAGCGCAACGCACACAAGTTGGATCGAAACAGCGGACAATATGTTATTAAATGAACGATGCAGTTTTCGAATGACGGCTTGTTATTTCGAATTTCCGCGCCACGACGCGATGACAACGCGGAAATGCATCTGAAATAATGCGACGATGCGGTAGTGCATCAGTTGCAGTTGTGTTCGAAACGCTCGCCATTCAGCCGCAGCCGGCCGGATGTCGATATTGTTATATATATATAATATATTATACGAAATTATGTTCTGGAAAATTTGAACTGTACTTTCACATTATGTATCGTAGTAATATATTATTATTAATTATTAATAAACACAGTTTTCGAAAAAATTGATTTGATAACAATATTATTATGACTCGAAATATCGTTCGGTTCGAGAATTTTTTTGATAATAAAGAACTGCATTGTTAGATTCAAAAATTCTGTTGATAATAACGAACCTTAGCTTATGACATGCCATAACATATTATACACGACTCCCCTCCGAATAAAGTAGGTACCAATAATAATATTGTATCATAAGCGGACATTGGTGGGTGGATTTGAGGACTTCCCCTCCCCCAGAATGTTATCAAGCCTTCCGGAAGCTGCGAAAGATTTTAGAATCTCTGTACTGCACTTATAAAGGTAAAAATGTCAAGTCCGCAGATTTGACGAAATATCCGCTTACGTATATTACGATAATCGTATAGATGCATAATATACGGAAAGGATGTACATCAACGCCAGTGGCATAGATGGGGGGGGGGTAAGGCCCCATTGACTGTATTGACCTTAGAATTTTATTAAGATTAATAAAAAAAAATAAAAAGTGTAAATAAAAGACATAATATTGTAATTGTATTTTAGATTCTGAGTGGAGCGAGGGATCTATTGGTTTTACAATAGTATTTATTTTTTGTTTATTTTGTATACAAAATTTCTACCAGAAGGAGTGCTTCGATTTCAATATATAATATCTTGTTTTTTAGAAAATTGAATCAAAATGGTACTTTAAACAGGTAATTTTTCGATTTTCTCAATAGTTATTTAATGCTACTGGAAAAACCACCGTTAAATTACAAAAAACGGCTAAAAATGGGATTTTTATTTCTAAGGCTTTGTTTCTCAATTATCACTATGAATACAAATAAAAATAAAAATAACGATTTTATTTATTTTGTTATAATTTATAATATTAATTCAACATACAGGCCTATAATAAAATATAATAACAATATAAAATATCCAGACTGACAAACCGTCTCCGCTCAGAATCATTTTTTCGTATACAATGATAATATGATATCATGGAATTCAAATTTAATACAATTCATTATACAGTGACCCATTTGGAACCTACTGTACAGCAGAACGACATCCACTTACCACCTTTTTTTTGTTTAGGTTTAGGAAAGATATAAGAAGAGTTAAATGGAGAAAGTCTTACTTCTGGAGAACGTATAGAACTACAATTTATTATTCCATAATTAATATACAGTTTTAGACAGCGTCTAATGGTTTCTACAATTATTTTAAGAAATACTTAAATACTCGCTTGTTTACTTCTGATATAATGTGTAGGTACCTATAGTGTCTAATAACTAGGTTTTAAACAAAGTTGGCATTTGATTTTGTTTTAAACCCCCGCAGTGTAGTGTTACAAGTTATAATCGTTTTTTTTTTTTAAATTTATTGCAAAGCTGGTCTAGAAATATAATTCACTAGGCGCTTCAAATCTTTTATTAGATGCCAGTGCCAAGACACACTATTAAAACACTATACGAGTGCAAAACTCGGGAACAGCTATATTTTTTCATATTTTCAAAGTATAATCATTTTAAATAAAAATATCGAATTTTGGTGTTTTCTACAAATATTTTTCTTACTTAAAATGTATAATGTTCATGCATAAGACGTTATGCGGTTATGTCATGTGTTGGTGACCCTGAATAATAAGCTGGTGGCCTACAAAGGGTTCTCAGCCTCCAAGTATAGAATCGCTAGTCTAGTGGGCCAACACGATGAATATTAATATGCGATACAATTATCTCCTATTGTTCTGTTCTCCTAAATAAAAACCACTTTTCCACTGCTGGCATGTCGCATAAAAAGTTTTTCAATGCTTTGGTAATATGAAATATTTTTAGTCCATTACGTTTGATATTATAGTCACGATTGTAGAAAAATTATCATTTGTGAACGTAGTAACATGCACAATCGGGTCAGTATATGTCTCAACTTTACAATACCTATATGGTATCAATAAATTGGTCAATAACTTTTAATTTATCAATCAGGGAGTATCGTTGCACGTGATTAACACAAAATACGCGATCACTGCAACAGTACAATAGAGCCATAAGACAATCTTTATTTTGTAGGTTGACGTGCGGCAGGGATGATGAACTCTTTTGTACCAATATGTGTCAAATAAAACATTTCGATTGGATTTTATTTGCCCTGCGTGTCAAACCTTTTTTTCTCATTCCTATACAAACAATTTTAAATTTATTCAAACACTAAAAGTATAAACGATAAATAAGCAATAATAATATGTTTTATGTAGTCAAGGCTACGTGCTAATAATTAGTTTTTGATGATTATTTATTGATATTTTTGAAAAGTTACGCGTGCCATATGTTCGTCATTTCTGAAACACAACATGTTTTATAATATTATGTATTAGTGTCGTGATTAGTTATTTCTTCGGGTTGGGAGCTAGTACTAGTTTTTAGGTAATATAACATTGTACACATTTTATACGTATGATTAGTCTTAATATTATTAATTTGCTTGAAATAATAAATAAATGCTGTACCTGTGTAGGCCCTTAGAAGAAGAGTTTGAAATTTGAACCAAAATAAGTAAGTATACAATTATTTTGTTGGTACGCTCGTTTACATTGAGACTCGACAGCGACAGCAAAAAAAAATTTCAGGATTTCTAACTTGAAACCCACTACCTTATGATAACCAGTCGCTACAAATGTTGACATTCGACCTTCGCGTGGTCTGTACCGGGCATCTCGAGAAAAACAGATGACACTTCCGTTGCAACAGACTGAGAACTGTCCACACATGACACATTACTAATTGTGCTTATCCACTGACATCACGTGAAGTGGGAAGACCCGAGGATCTGTATCAGTTGTGGTACAAACCACCCTTACCTCGAAACATGTTATATAATCGAATGTCATACGCATATTATCCGATGAGAGGAGAGAAAAAAACCAAACTTACCCTCACGGATGATTGTATGACGTGGTAGGTACTGTAGGTAGGTATACTATAGCATTCATTATAAAATATAATACCTACCTATATATGTTTATAAACTGCAACGAGGTAATAGGTGCATATAGCCATATAGGTCTACTTTTGCGAGTGTAATAATATAACAACGTGAAATAATATTACGGTTACGACTCTCATCCGCTTTATTGTACAAAGACAATCGTTTATTGACGCCAACAAAGGTACAATAAGACGCGTGTACGATGTATATTTTATTATGCATATGATAATAACAATAATACTATGATAACGATTAATAACTATTTAAAAAATAATCAATCAAATCGCTTAGTGATATTATAATATAGGTACCTGGGTAAAATGTTTACATGGTATATTATAAGATATTAATAATAATATCTATGCTCTATTGTGACTGTATTAGACATCATATAATATATCATAATATTATTAAATTAATATACGCGATAATATGTATAAGATATAATATTATAATACACATAATTTTACTTGTATATAATATGCAAAGCTATGTTGGAGCCGCTAATACGATACAGTGTATTATAATTGCGACGACGTAAATACTCAACCATAATAATATTATAATGATAGTAATAATCGTTATAATACATATTATTATTATGCCAACCGCGACGGTCATTATAATGTTATTGAATAGTTATTGTAGTAATTACCCATCATTCATTGTGCCTACTTACCTCTGCATATGGCGTCGTTTATATTGATTAGTAATTAATTATTATTATAGTTCACCACGAGTTCGCATTTTGAGTGGATTTGACATATTTAAGGGACTTCAACGAAATTAAAAGAAAAACGGACAGTCCATATTTTAAATGAAACATTCCAATACGAAATTGAAATAACTCGTGAGTGATACCTACAAAATATGTTGCACAATAATATTGTTAAATTTTTTCGATAGTAGATTTGACGCTTTAAAATACCAAGCTGGGCAACTGCAACTATATTGCCATATTGAATAGGAAACCCAACGGCTTTAACATAAAAAGAGGAAAAGTAAAAATTTAAAGCGCAATTTATTTTCTTTTAACTATTTCTAACTTATTTTTTTTTGATATCACTTTAACGGAAAAAGTTACTTTTTAGTAGGAAAAAAAACATAAAAATAACGGATTGTAAAACAATAAAAACTTTTATCACATAAGTGTTATTGAAAATAAATGTTGAAACGACATTGTACACTGCAGACCTATAGATCTGTTGTAATATTCTTTTTCTAAACAACTATAGGGTCATACAGTAGATTCTATCGTCCACTCTAAGTATTTCGGACTATTTATGGATGTGCAGAATAATAAAATTGTGATGCATAACCGCCATAATCATCAGAAAATTATTATCAAAAATGAATTATCATTTATCACATTATCAATAAATATCATCATAATCGTTCTCGTTTATTGCCTCAGACTTTGGTCACATTCGTTTTCACCTACCACGTACACGAGTATAATGTTATAGTATTATTGTTATTTATAATAATTACGAAGAGTCGTAGACGTTAAATATTGTTATCGTTTTAAGTCACTCGTACATAATGTTATTACGTTATGATACATAATATACGCTCGCAGTCGTCTTATCATATCAATAAATTATTTAATACACTGCAGGGAAACTTGACCTACTTTATGAAAACTTACAATTTACTCCGATGTGCAGCATATCTAGACTTTTATATTGATTTTTATCCAAAATTAATTTCGTTTTATACGTCTTGTGACTTGTTATACCCTCTTCGAAATAATATTATTATTTTATTTTATATTTCATACATTAGATATAGGCACATATGTTATAATATATAAATACCTTTTATGTACAAATGCTTAAAATTATGTTTCTCTTTAGTATGTTATAACGTTATTGAAAGTTGGGATACAAATATACAATTTCGTTTTTATATAACATGCAATTCGTTCAGAGATAATATTGTACATCTGTAACGTAATCTTAAAACGTGAAAAAAAGTCAATTTCAATTTGTACATCTAATTTAAAAGTATATTATACGAAATAAATTATTTAATGTAAGTAGGTATATAGCTATTGAATAATGGAAATAACGATATTGGTATTTTTTAAAAGAATTAAGGTTAGTTCTATTCCGACCGGAGACAATTATAGACATAACCTATATACCTACCTACAATCTACATAATATATTGTTGGTAATCTAAATTCTTATAAAGTTTCAAACGAATGTGAGTCGCGTGTAATTGGATGAATGGAAATAAAAATTTATACAACGTCATAATATACGTGTGTGGCGTGCCTATAATATAATATATATATCAGCCAACTTCCACTGTCTCACCCACTCACTCACTAACTCACTCATCGCAACATCTTAAAAAACTATAAAACGTTTGAACCTTTAGAAGATTGGTTCCTCTAGAATTATCTAGATGTGCGATAAGAAAGGCTTTTCTGATTTTAAAAAGGTGGTCATGTAGGGATCTTGAAATTTACCAAGGTAATAAATAGTAATAGTAGAAATTAGTATTGTTTTTTTACGACAATGATTTTTACAATTATTTAATAACTATATAGCTTGTATATTCCGATATTCATATGACTTATTACTTATTAACAATTGGATAAATATAAATGAAAATCGGTAAAACTTTGTGCACGCGTGCTATACAATATAATATATATATATTTGGTGTAATATATTATGTATAATTTAAAAATACGATCTCACGGATGATCGAGTGATTAAGATAAATTGACTGAAAACCGGCAAAGATTTTTACGAATGTTATTTTTATAGGTATGGTTATGGCCAGAAAATGATATAGACAAGTTAAACATGGTTACCGAAACAAACATTTCAGTATTATATAGTAAAATGCACTATCGCTTTAATAATTCAAACACACATTATAATATTATGTTGTAATATTATGTTGTATAATAATACGCACTAAGTAGATCATGCCTAACAGTAAAAAGTTACATTTAGGAATAAATTGAAGAAAGTTTGAAGGAAATAATACAACGTCAAACACAAATCGGTCTATATTTCAAAGCGGAGCGTAAGAGTAAGCCCCATCGCCCTCCCTTGATGATAATAGTAAAAATAATAAAAAAATACCCCGTCGAGGTAGTAGTCGTAATGGGCTTTTCGCGGAAATAAGAGCGTATTATTAATTCGTCTTAAAAGTTTCCGAACAAATTATTATTGTTACATTATTATTGCGTTGTTTATAGCTCGCGAACGTCATTTCGCGTCAAAATAATATGCATAGTATAACAGTATAATATATTAGACACTAGCTGTGAGCATGGCGAGTAAGGGTACACAATAAATCATTTTTGGATTATAGAAAAATCGTAATATCGGTATGCCATTCTTGGTGGAGACTCGTTTGTGCACTAGTATATTTTTCAAATTTCCGACAACTCGTTTGCGCACAAAATAGTAAACAATGAAAACCAGCTTTTAGGTACAGATTTGAGTGTCTTATTTAAGCTGCCCAACACGTTCAATATTATTGATATCAATGAACACCCGTTAATTGGGCTACTGAACCAGACGATAGCCCAAGAACAACGAACGGAGCTGAAAACTTTCGCATGCACTCCAATAGTTAATTTTATATCTCCCACCATCACATTCACTAAACTATTCAAATACTATTGGATATTCAAGCCGATACTGATTTAAAAATAAATTCATTAAAAAAAAATAAAGAAAATACCCGTAGAATAGAAATATTAAAAAAACAAAATTATATGAAAAATATATATTCAGATATTCTGATTACAAATCTAAAAAATTGATCTTTTAACTTTTTTGATGCAAACGCGTACCAATAAATATTAAATATGTATTAACTGTAATTTGTGTAATTTGTAAATATTAATGACTTTTTTGTAAAAATGATTGTACCTAATTTATTAATTTGCAATTTGTAATTTGATGGAATTGTGAATAATTACTTTCTAAGGAAGCTGTTCTAAAATAAATACCTAAAACAACATTAGTAAACCCTTCAGTTTATAACAACAGAATATGATAAGACAGAAAGTCCTAAGCCTTTTAAAGGATGAAAGAAAATGTTGTTTGAGTATAATAATTGTCCACTATCTGTGTTGACCAACTCGAAAATATGGAGGTACGCAGATTATGTACATCCTATACGTGGATAAATTTCTTGGAAAAAAGGTTTCTATTGTTCGTAAATTGTGCGCAAATGAGTTATGTCTTTGTGCGCAAATGAGTTGTAAAAAAGGTAAATGTGTGCAAATGAGTTGTAGCCGCCATTCACTCGGTCGCAGGACTTGAAATAGATTTCAAAAATTATGAAAATTGTCAAAACCCAAAGTTGCCTATATCAATATCAAAGTTTTTTTCTATTGATATTCAAAATTTAGGTTGAAATCGAAAAAATGTAAATCGATAATTATTGATGTAAAAACAATAACGGTGTTTTAAATTTGTATCAAGTATAATTCATATTACATACACTCCATCATTATCCTTCGGGGCCTCCATAATATCAGGAAAAGCTCAGCAAATACTTGGCCTTGTGAGGCGGCATTCGGGGGGGGGGCAGTTATGTCTGGTAAATTTACCAGATTTTCTGGTAAATAGGCAGTTTCAAGCTGAATGCTTACCTATATCTACCTGGTAACGATAATTTACCGCTGTTCGTCGGTTATTGTGCACATCTGCAGGTATAGGGACTTTTAAGTATATTAATCGTATAACTTATACAAATAAACATTAATCGTATAACTACTTTCACTAAATATTTTTGATATTTTCTCATCATCATATATTGTTCCATTTGTATTATTTTTACTATCATGTTGTGAGTTTGGGTCATATTATATGGGCATGCACATTTACTCACACGGACTTCAACGTGACTCCTACGCGATACAAACTGTTTTAATATTATTTATCGACAAACCGATACGATTGTTCTGGCCATTGTATAGATGTATAGGGGAAATCACATTATTGTGTATCTATATAATATATATTGTTATTTATTTCTACAGTTTATTCACCTTTGTATAATTATTTCGATTGTCTCCAACATAGTTATTATTATTTGTTTATATTCATATAATTTATAACTATATATTATGCCTATTTAGTTGTTTTTTTTTTGTTTGTTTGTTTTCTGGTATTTCCCCTTTTGATTTATATTTAACCAACATCGACGGCAAGAGATAACGCAAAGCAAAGCTTCTGAGTCCATAATGGTGTAAGTTAAAATTGCCGCCTTTCACTTTTTAGTGTTTTCAAATGCACCGGTCTGAGTGCTAACCGAACACCTAAAGTCTGGTTCGTTTTGTTGGACTCTGAGAAGAAATTTCTTGTACCTATATACAGTGTCTCGTGTGTTCCGTCGCTAACGCTCTAAGGTATTTAATTTCAGGCGTAGTCTCCGATATTCACTAGCGCCGGTCCGTCGCCGAAACTTTCTATCCTTTAAGACTTTGTATTTAGATACCTACACGGCAAGCACATAAAATGTCTTCTAATACATTTTTTCCGTGCCACCTTATATTTACATTTTTTATTTGAACATTGTTGAGTACAATTACATCCATCATAACCCTGTCCTCCTAAATTTGAATATTTCCTCACTGCTTCTATCAATATATTTGTAAAATCACTAATCAGGCACATCATCTACAGTAACTAATTTTTCTTCAAACGTAGTAAACTGGTTACGAGCATATGTGTGCTCCAACTTTAATTTGGTGGTCCCTGTCTTTTAGTTATCATCATGAACTAAAATAATAATATAAAATATTAAGTAAACACTAAACTTATAGTGTTCGATTTACTCCGGGCAAAATATTCATATAGACCGGGAAATGTAAATATTGCTCGATAGTCTACTTTTCCCGTAACATATGCATATTGTGTATGAATAGGTGTTTTATAGAAATATTATTTGAAAAGAATTATTTGATTTCTAGTTTCGATATACCTAGTTTTTGGAAATGTCATCATATTATGGCTGATTTTGAAGCCAAAGTTATGCATGTTTGTTTCGGTTTTTATGAAGGTACATGGCAAGGTTTTGAAATAAACATCATTGGATGAGAGATTTTTAAATCAACCAAAATTTTCTATGGTCTGCAGTTTAGACCAGTAAATTAAGTCTTGTTTGATGTTTAATATTTTTACAGGACTTGTAATACAATGTGAAAAAACGAAAAACGCAGTTTTCAAAAAAAGTGCTTTGAGCTGGTTTCGACAAGCCACATTTCTCATACATGAAAATATCTTCTCGGCAATCGTTATTAAGGCCGCATAACGATAAATCGGCTAATGCTTTTCTTTATTTTTAGTTTATGATCACTCGTTTCGAGTGCGCGACATTTTTATACGATAATAAAATAATATCGAGGTCGTGGGTGGATAATGCGCACGCGCCTGTCCTCAGAATCGCGGGCGATCGACTCGTTCGGGGCGAAGATCGTCTTAGCGCTTGGTTTCCGGTTTTTTTTTTGTTATTTTTTTTTTTTTTATGTCCACCCCCCGCGAAATGCATAAGTTAGCCTCACGACTGATTTAGCAGCGAAATAGGTGGTGGTGAAAACAGGTAGCGGCTATTATGTGTTATGTACGTGTATATAATATATATATACGTATGGGTGCCACCTCCATCGCCACTCGCCGCCGCCATAATATATATACATATTATTATTATACCTACGCGAGCAGAATTCGGATTAGTGCCAACGCGCAGTGGCGGCGGCGGAATTTGGCCGGCCTCCAGTTTTCCGGCAACGGGCCCAAAGCCAAGTTTTCGGTCTCTCGGCGAGGAGAACTTTCTTCTTTATATATATATAATATAAATATCTGCACGAACGATCGTTGTTCCTACTTCCCCTCTCCCCCTTCCCCTATAACCCCCACCGACTCCCGTATATCGCTACTCGTATATATACGCGTACACCAGGCGTCTGGCCTATTGAAAAACTCGGAGCCGAGATTGTCCTTCACTATCCGCCTCCACTCGTGTATGGTCGGCATAATATTATTATTGTTACTATAGATTTAACTCGTCGTATATTAAGCATCCGTCCTCATGCGGGTCCGTCCCCCGAGACCGAGGGTCGTTCTCCGATACCTCCCCGTCGAGTTTTTGTAACGCGACTCACCTGCTTTGGTTTATATGATGACAGTGAGTAGTGTGTACTCACCAATTGATCGTGGACCGTCTTATACTAATACGGTACCTCTCATCCGGGTGACTGTAGAATGTGAACCTATCAGAAGACATCTTTGAGGAAATTATCATCGTCTATTCGCAATGTGTGTAATTGGTGGCCAAATAATTATATTGAATGAATGTACATTGCCAACAGATCATTTAAACACAAAGTAGAAATAAATATTGATGTATTTCGGAAGTTTGTGTTATGAAATATATTAGACCTATTTTTAAAAATCAAATTAATGTAAAAATTAACTAAAAATTGAATTAACTAAAATTATTATGTTAGGTAATCTTAAGGCGGGCTATAATGATTTCAGTCGTTGGTTGTTGTTGTCTGGTGCAAATTGTGGTTGTGCCATAGCCCATAGGAGGTGAATTAAAACACAAAAGATGGAGAGTTAAACGCACAATGTATAATGCATATTACGATGTATTAATTAGCAAGAAATACGAATGAAATTCACACTTTCACTCTAGTGACGTCACCAAGTCAAGTGACTACCTTTACTATCTATCCTGTGATTAAATAAGGCGAAAGAGTCGTAGGTGTTCTGAACAGGTAGATGATTGAAACGAGAGTGTGGGGGGAGGGGGTAGTAGCACAAGTACTTTGCACCAACTTGTGAGTTTTTATTCCATTGGGATAATTCCAATATGTCTTTATTTCATACCTTCCAGAAGTCAAAGATAAAACACAAAATTAATGTAGTTTCTTATGATTTCCATCTGTTGTTATATTAACTTGTTGCATTTACATTTAACGAAATTATATTATATGACCATCATATTTACCATGATTAAAGTATTATATCAACTTAGGGTTACGTATATCAATAAATTATTAATAATACTCTTAAAAGTACAATCGTAACTACCGTTTTACTGCAGTGTCAGTGTGATTATAACTTAAGCGCCTTTTGGTCCCCAGACCACAATATATTTAACACCATAATATCCTTATTAAATAGTTCTGTTAACAAAAATTATTTTCCAACAAACTTTCATGTGTTCATAATATATATTTACATAACGTAACGTAATTTTATTTTACAGGTAGTGATCGTCAACGTCAAAGGCGACCTAACACCTAGTCCGAATGGGTAGAAACAACAGTTGTGGGGTGGGTGTATTGATGACGCCACAAAAGAGTTATACTGAGTAGCAGTTTCAATTGTAGTTTTATGAAATGTAAATATAACAGTATTTGTTTTTGGCACGCCTTTTTCTGTTTTTCGTGTGGAATATTCACAAGAGATATCACATTATCGTCAGTTAAATATCTAGGAGGGGGGATATGGGGGTTGTATCACCTACTGAAAATCTTTACAGAACAAAAAAAATTTCATTAGTAAATCATTTTCGGTTAAAATTTATCAAAAATTAATTTTCTGCCCCGAAAAAAAATTCTGAATACGCCACCGATCATTATTATGTGACCACAACTACAGCTGCAGTGACAACCGACAACACTATCGCTGAACGGCATAGGCCGTTTCCACTGTTCTTAATAATATTATATAAACAACTACCAATGATAATAATAATATATTCATTCCGGCGGCGGTGGTCGTCCGGGTGAGATCGCGCTCGGCGACTCAGAACTGCAAACGGCCGTTAGAATCGAATCGCTGAAACGTGTCCTGAGGTAGATGTTATATAATATTATCATACCTATATATACAACTTATATTAAGATCGCATACAGTTTCCCGGGGCGGCAGTAAACGGTGTGTTAAAATGTCACACACACACATACATACATAATATATATATATATATCGGTTATAAACTCGCCTTTGCAGGATCGTTACACACCCGCCACCACCGCTGCTGAAAGGAATGGTAGAAATTTCAATAAACCTCGCACTCAGAATACAAATTCGAGACATTTAGAAACTAATTTAAAACGAATACCGTGCGACGACGTTTAAACGGCGGGACGATGGTCCCACGTTATATAATATATTATCGTACGCTAGGGCATTGGCGGACAAATGACGGACGGCATTTCGGTCGATGCGACACATAATAATATATTACTGCAACGTTCCGGCACAAATCAAAGCGGATAGTTTGACCGAGTGAAAATACTAAACATCAGACAACTGTTTTAATACGGTATAACTACACTATGACCGCGGCGGAGTGGTGGAAATAAAAACGATTTTTACAAAATATTTTCTCTACCACAATATTACAACAGTATCGCGATATAAAAAAAAATCTAAATAATTACGCATTATCAAAATAATATTATATAAATATGTAGACGATTTATTCCGTATTTCAACGTCTATAGTTGTTGGATATTATGATGAATATAATATTATAAGGAATGTTGTTTTATGAAAATATTGCGACGCTACAAATATAGTTCGAGACTAATGCGAAAAAATTGTTTTAAGTTTTTTTTATGGAGTGTGTTTTTTCAAACGAAATTTCACTTATTTTTACGATTATCAACACTTAATCTCCGTTTATACGACCGCAACAATATACGAACGACGCCGAGAGCGATTAACCACAATGAAAACTTTCCAATTTCAGACGACGTGATTGTTCTCGATATAAAATGAAAATCCGTACAATATAAACACAATGACGATTTTAATTTAAACCAAGCAGTGAACAAACTGGTAAATAAAACCAATTCGTTATGAAGTTTCACAATAATAACATGGGACAGTTGTTAATTATTATGATATAATTTATTACAATAGTTTTGCAAAACAACAATAGGGCTCACTGAGTTCAAATTTTAACGGTAGTAAAATTTTCAATATTTTTTTGTAAACTTGTATCATATTATTATAAAGACATAATTTTAGATTTTGATACACTATATGTCATACAGTATATGACATAACAGTATTCAAAGTACTTATGCTCTTATGATGTAATGTTAATACGTGCGTTAGCAATGCACCAACAAACAATTTTGGGCGAGTGTATAATATTTTTAGTGTGTACAAATATTAATATATTATTGAATAAGTAATCATATTGAGTTGATTTAAATTCAGTGTAATAAATAAGCATTTTACAATTTTGGTATATTTTAGTGTTTTACTCAGTCAGCACATAGGAAACAAACTGCTTAAACAAACTGCAATAGGAAAACTGCAGGAAATTGAGAAGACAATATTATTATATCATTGTACGCGTTGTGTAGGCACTATAATACAATTGGAGGTTACGATTTATTAGTTAATAAAACATATTATCATAACATTTTCACCAATATTAATTGATTTTGTGAGATAATATCAATAACTTATTTCATAATTAAAATAATAGTACATACATTTCTGAATGGATAGAATATTACCCTCATCATTACCCTCCTTTCTGAATGTCAAACACGCTAAATAAACGTTACAGACATTAACAGGTATGCAATTTTATATTATATCCACTCAGAATCATTTTATTGAAAATTTCAAAATACAGCAATGCGAGATAATCGGTCTTAAAGTATTTTGTCTACCGATACAGTAAAATAATATTATATTTATGTTTA
Source organism: Macrosiphum euphorbiae (assembly GCA_949089665.1). Classification (NCBI taxonomy): domain Eukaryota; kingdom Metazoa; phylum Arthropoda; class Insecta; order Hemiptera; family Aphididae; genus Macrosiphum; species Macrosiphum euphorbiae. Next base: position 135,590,925 of record CARXXK010000001.1, on the reverse strand, counting down.
ACAAAATGTTGAAAAACTATGAATATCAATATTGTTGATTGCCTAGCTACTATAATTAGCTAAGTGTATGAGTTATAGTGTTTCAAATAAAATTTACTGAACATTTCTTTTTAAAAAAAGTCTCCCTATATAGTATAGAAAATACTACTACATAGACCTAACCTAACATAACCTACCATAACCTACACATGATTCGATGATAAATTATTGAAGGATATTATAATAAAATTGAATAGGTACCTATATTATATAAACTCGTACGTGTAATGCATTGAGATTGCAAGACACTTTTTTCCTGTCAAAATGAAATTAGATTACCCGTAAACAAATAAACTAGGGGGAAAATTCAAAAATAAAATAAAAACGAATATCAAAAGGTTTTTTTTTCTTCTTTTACATATTATTTTTTTCACAGTGACACCAAAACGGCAAAAAGCTAATGTAATAATTTGCGAAACTATGCTATATACACTGGAATAATAAATTCGTACTACGATAATTGCATATTTCGCTTTGATGTATAGATAATTTGTAAATTATTTTTTGTTTGACACTTTAGTCGAAAGTTTTTGAGTGGAATCGATTTTGTTTTGCATAAAAAACATGGTCAATTTTCTGATTTCGGAAAAAAAAATATTAAACGCCTCATCTCGATAGTATCACATAGCACAATTATGAATCGTAAATTTCACTTCTGCACGAACTGACGCGAATTAAAATTTTATAATAAATCATTATAAACTACCTATAGAAACCGAGCGAGTTACCCACCTAAAGGTTAATAATCGATAAATGATTGTTTTCTTTGCTAAATGACTATATCGATTTGCAAATAGTACTCGTCCTTCTAAGATTACATACGGACATTGTAATTTGTAATAATTGGTACCTAGTGCCATTCATTTGAGTAAAATCCAAAGTGTTGAAAATTTTTCCCCAAAGCCTGTGCACAAAACCGAATAAATTTGAATTTGCAGTTTTCAATCACATCTCCAATATTTTTGAATTCATAATAATATAATGCAAAGTGAGATGCGAGGGGCAGCGGGCAAAAAAATTGTACTTGTAAAACTTTTCAAAGTGGACCAGACGAGAGCAATAACTATTAAGTTTCGAGTTTACGCCTGACCTATATATATATATATTATGTACCTATTCTTCATCCACCGAGGTTTTTAACTCCAATTCCACGGGCCCACTGTGGTGGTGGTTAGAGGGTGGTCTAAAAAACGCCCCGCCTGTGTACGCGTGACCGTATTTAATTTTTTTTTCGTTTTCATTATGCTCAAACACTTTTTTTCTCTATAAATCCACCTCCCCCCAGACCCGCGATCCACCCGTTCACCGGATGGATCCGACGATACAATATAATATATATATGAACCAGCGCGTTCAATGGCCGTGGCGAGTTCCGCTCGCGTTTTGTCTACGCCGACAGATAAATTAAATTGAAGTGACCCTCCTCCACCCTGGACCACGTCGGGCTAGGGCGCCAGAGTCAGCCGACCACCTCCCTCCCCTAGCATGCACTACAACTACACCGACACGTGTATATATACTTATATAACAATATATGGGTCGTGCGCATTTATATAATATTATACTCACATGTGTGTACACGGCGGCGGCAGTGGCGGGCTCACGCAAAAGTCAGTTTTATTATCAAGCGGTAAATAAAAGTACGTATAATATAACGAAATAAAAATGAAAACTCCGCCGCCCCTTCACGCGTTTTCTTCTTTAGTGTGCGCGTGACGGCGCCCCCTCGCGACTCGTATTATACGAGAATATAATACTATGAAAGTGTCCTTTTCCCCTATTATTATAATACTACTAAGGTATACTTACTTCCTCCTACATACCCCCTACCCCCCCACACAAACCATGACTTCCGCCTAAAACGCCGGATGACCGCCGACACACAGTGTAACACTGTACGTGTTGGAAATAAAATAGTTTTTTCGCCCGGCGCACACACACACCACACACGTACCGCGTGGTTGTCTAAATATTGTTATATTATATTAATATTATAATATGATATCATTATTATTATTGTTATTATGGTACACAACAGTACTCGCGGGTGTGAGATAAGAGACAATATGTACAAATCATGTGCGTGTGTCGCGAATAAAAATTAAAACAGCTGTGTGCATATAGGTACCCACATACCTGTTTAATGGTATTAAATAGTACGCGCGATGAGTGCTGGGTAGAATAACCACGAGTGAAAACTCGAACAATGCCGAATTAGCCGTCAAACACACACGGCCGGACGACTAGCATTACTACAATATTATAGGAATGGGATTATGGGAAGCTGATATTATATTGTTGCATTTTTTTTTTTGTTTTATTGTTTGACAGCGCGAAACAATTACCTACTACATTGTCATCGTATTTTCTACGGCACGCGGTATAAAGCGCCTATAATATTATATCGCCTACCTAGTCTACACGCCTACGCGTTTTTCTATTCCTACCTCCCTCAAAGTTGCTTATATTTTTTGCCGTATATCATCCACACAAGTGCGCGTTCGCAACTCTCATCAAGATCGTTTACGTCTCTCCCCATGCGGAATACGTCCGAAGAAGTCTTTGTGACGAGTCGGAAATTTATTAATTCCGATAGTCCGTTTTTCAGCTATGAGCACTTGTGAGGGAAGGGGGCTTCGGAAAATACGAGGAGTTTTTGAACATTTTTTTACTTTTTGTTGCTTTAGACTTTTTAAAACGTCGCTATGATATAATATTATAAAGCAGCGAACTCCTTTTTAATTTTTAAAGCGAGTTTTTGACCACGTGACAAACGATTATCAAAATGATGATTATCCAATTTAATAAAAAAAATCCATATTTAATAAATAAAAACCTAAACAAAAAACATATATTTTATAAAAAAAATTGTGTGTTTGATATAAAATTAAAAAAGAATTAAAAAAATTAAAAACCATATTTGATAAAAAAAAATCTATATTTAGTGTGGGAATGTTTCGTATAGTGAGAGCTGGACTAACCTAACCTTACCTAACCTAACTAGAAACAAATAAGAATGAAAATCAAAAACTTGATATCTAAAATATAAACGTTGAAAGATGGGTGAAAACTATATTATATAAACAAATCGTTCAGTATCAGTCTCTCACAAAACAGATCCGTCGATGATCAGCACAACGACAATATTCAAACAAGGCCACTCAGATCAGGAAATCAAGCCGTCTCAACTAACATTGAGACCGACGACATGATGTCAAGGTGACTCATAAAAAAAAATATACTTTAAGGTATGTAAGTACTTTTTTTCTAAATATTAGTTTTCAAAAAATTTAAAAATGGAATAATAATAACCCTGATGAAAAAAAGTTAACTCTGATGAAAAAGGTCGGATCTGATGAAAAATTGGTCAAATCTGATGAAAAAGAGGTCGACTCTCATGAAAAAGAGGTTGCCCCTTTAATTATTCTTTGCTTAAATTAAGCAACAGCGTGGATCAATTAACAATCCTAATGTGGTACAATTTAAAACAGCTTCAAAACAAATTTGTCCTTTCTATGAAATAATTTTCGTACCTGTTATTACTACAACAACGTTACATACCACACCACGAGCCACAGACATCTTTAAATGTATTAATCTATTCGACTTCCAATTTCCAACTGAACAATCCCTGAAAACTAATAAAATTATAGGTTATAATAATATTATAGCTGCACGGTGAAGCGTGATGATTGCATTCAGTCAAGAAGCGTGGTCTGAGTGCAAGCACCGGCTGGTGTCACTAGTTCTAAAATCCAAACACGTGTTCCAATCCAATCTTTCTCCCCCCACCACTGCGATAAATAGCCAATGGCCATAGTTGCCGGGCTTATGGATCAATTAAAAAAAAAATAATGATAATAATATTATGGTTTGTTATTTTAATTTGATTATAGTGTGTAAAGTGCCTACCTTGTTATTTCATGAAATAATACCATTTGTTCATAATTTAACGCTTAGTTGCTATAACATCATAATATTAAAACTACACATTTCTTCACGATTCCATACGTCATAGTACAATAACGACTATGACCTCCACTAGACGGATTTGTTTGATTACAACAATATATTTTTACTCGACAAAAAGTCAAAACGGTGTAAAAATAATATTTAGGTACCTACTTACGTAATAATATTATGTATTATTTTTATGTCTTTGTCGTCCGAACCGATTTGCGCAATAAGTGCCCAAACGACTGCGTGCGCGCGAATCCCCTTTAAAAATCAATGCCACATGCATGTTTTTATTATAATATTGTTAAATGAGTAAAGTTTAATACTAATATTATGGACTTAATTAAGAGGTAAACGATATTGTTATATTTATGATTTCAATAGTTGAACGATCGTCTAATACCACACCCGTAAAATAGGTTTCGCTAAATATTATTATTTTTATCGACCTGTTTGTCACGACGACGATAATAATATTATATTGTCGTGTTACGCGCTCACATTGTTAAATTATACATTGTTTATATCGAAACGCAATTATCGAGTCTATACACACACACCCTACCTATATAATATAATTATTGTACGGGCGTACTAACCAGTAACCTACTGCATTACGACCACACTATAAAACATAATTTAATTGTGTATTATGCTTTGAGGTTATCGGATTGTGTCTGGCGTATATCAAGCGCAATAAATAAATAGGTAATAAAATAAAATAAATAATGTTTGTTTATACGCCGTTCGAAACGGTAAATTTGTAATCAAACGGCTCGCATTTACGACCCTTTGATCCGATAGCTATGCTGGGCACTGGCTATATAATATACTTGCGTATATTTACGTTGACATAAAATTGGATCAAGGGCCGTTATAATGCGTCGGAGGAAGAAAAAACTTGGTAAAACGTGTAGGGTCGTCTTGGTATCGACGGTATCGCCCAGGGAAGAAATTGATCATGTAATGAGTTCCGATCGATGAACGCGTGACCGAATTCACATCAGTTGTGTCGAGTTCCATCGTCTCAATCGATATATTTTAACTTATTTTGGAATACACTCTGCAATAAATACATATCAAATGGTCAATAACCATATAGTTACATTATTTTCACTGACTAACTAAGCTCCATAAAAATCATAGGCAACTATGACAACAAAAACGGTCTGAAAATAAATATATGAATAACAGGGGGAAAAAATCACCACAGCCTGGATACCTTTGGCACAGTGGAAGGGGACGAGAAAGTAGAAAAATTGGAAAAATCTACAGCAAGTAGAGCTGATGGAAACCAACTTAAAATACAGTAGGTACCTACTTATGAACACACTCTTAGATCAATAAACATAGTTATCGAAACAAAATGGTGATACAAATGGAAAATACCAAACTAAATGAAATTAAACTGACAATCGGACGGTGGACAAATAAAAACAATGTTAGGTACTATAAAAGAAGAAGTATAACCGTCGAATTGTTACGTTGACGTAAAATTGGATCACGGGGGCATTTTTTTGCACCGCCCGAGAAAGAAAAAAATTGGTGAACAGCGTGGTATCGAGGTATCGACCACGGATGAAAACAATCAAGTAATGAGTTCCGATGTATCAATCCTCCGCCAAATACGCATTACTAGTTCCTATACGTCTCATCTTCTCGATTGAAAGATTTAAACTGTTTTGAAGTTACTATTGATTATGTTTTTAACGCTGCCTGTGTTTTTTCTATATACAACTGTCGATCGTCGGGCAAAACAAATGTAATTTTGTTTTTAGTAGAAAGAAATTTTTTATTATTATTATTCAAATTACGTCGGCTCTGGTTTTTCCAATCGGTGTATAATCGTTAAAAACACGTAGGTACTGGTTATACTAAAGTCTCACATAACGAATTATGAAAAGCGCAAATTTTTAGCTGAAATGTGAGTAGGTGTATACGCGTTCGTATTATTTGATTGAGGGCTTGAAACTCAATATTGGATTCGTTTTAAAAAATATATATTATTATATGAAATCCTGTCTAGTGCATAATATCACGCGTATTATATTTAGGTATATATATATTATGACGTTATATATTATTATTATTATTATAAACACCGCAATCGCACCGATATCTATATGATATACAATATCGCTCGACGCGGTTCGAGGAAGATACAAATTCGCTTTTTATATGCGAAAAAAAACGCACGCGACGTCTGCTTCGCTAGAAATAGCATGATAAAAATAAGTCAAATCATATGATGCGTATACCATATCCGTGTTTTTAATATATTATATTATTGTATATTTTCTGCATAAGCGTAACACGAGGGATTTCGTATTTGGGGGAAAAGATATGTCTCCACATGGAATTAATAAATTTCGACGAAACGACAGCAAACCGTCGATGACGAGTTCGACAACTGGGAGAGATATTATTTTTTTTTTAGCGAAAATATTTTGTATTCTTACAGCGAATTATATTAATTTTGTGTAACCAACACAGTTTCGAGTGGTTGTCCGATACCATAATATCACATTACACCGACCGAAAATTAAATTTTATTTCTCCAAAAAATAGAACAAAAATCACAACTGTTTGTACATTATGACATACCTACACTCGTTCTACTTGGCCGTATTTTTTTTTTTTTACGTTTATTAATTACATTTAATTTTTAATTTTTTGATTGTTTGAATTTATATTGTAGAATACCAACGCATGCCTGTAATAATTCATCTAATAATAATAATAATAATAAATATTAAAATTTAAAATATTGTGTATCCGCCGCGAATTCCCTATCGTATATGTTATCGGGACGGTGGTGTGGAGGGCTTTTCGTCGACGAGGCGGTTGTTTCCCTGGGTTCACATCCACACATACACACACTACACCCCAACCCCACACACAAATACACACGCACAAAGAACAAAATATATTGCAAACAAATTTGTAGGTATATATGAACGCGTGTGGGTCGGTAGTATAAAAGGCAGCCGGTTTAGATTTTTCCAGCTAGAGGCGACAAGGCACAAGCTTTCAACTTATCGTTGACCTGTCATATCTGAGTCTCAAATTCATAAATAAATGCCACTTCCTGTCGACGAATACCATACGCAGATGCCTACACTCACTTGCAAACACAAGCCCACACAAGCCCTCACCTAAACACCAAATGATTATAGCCAAGTGCACTTGACCTCCGTATCTTTGCCACTTAATAAATAAGTGTACCTATTGAAGTGAACTAAATTTCATTTTTCCCATGCCAAAAATTCCATTTTTACTGCAAATTACAAATACAGGGATAATAATAATAAAAAATTAAGCAACCAAATCGAAATTCTCACCAGTATATTAAGGTGTCTGAGTTATAATATAAGCCATGGGAAAGAACAAGTGGTCCATGATAATACGATGTGGAAGTATCAAAAAATTATATAATAATCAATAATAATATATTCTATCGGAAAAATGTAATAATTTATACAACTATGAAAGTTCACTCATAGTCAAAGTTTGACTATAATCTTTTACTTGATTTACCTGCTTAAATGTTATAAACTGACATATTTTTGTATCGTAAGTTTTTTTTTATGCGAACGCAATTATAGCCTACGTTTCTATAAATGGATAATTAAAGAGAAAAATAGAAACAGGGATGGACATGTTCGGTGAATCACTCTGTAAATGAGAGCAACAACGGTATCTTGCGTAAGGTTTGATAGGGGAGAGAAAAACATCGCCAAAAAAATAACCTTAAAATACGCCATCTCTCTGTTAGTCGACGAGTCGTAGTATATGGAAAAATCCCACTCACGATCGACCGATAGAACCGTGAACAAAAAAATAAATATTATAAGTGAGAGAGATAGAACCCGACATTACACGGTAACCTATTTATGATTATAGGCCTGTAAATATGTGACCCACCTCCAGCTACAGGAGGTCACACATTGAGCATATTGTGTATCCGTGTCCTGTTTTTGCTTCGAGTTTCCAGCAGGTGTCCTCAAAATAATTAAGAAAAAACTTTTAACTTGTCCGGTATTTATATCCTGAATTATTCATTAATGTCCTGTAATATATTATTCCTTCTAATTCTCGGCACTCCTAAAAAAATGAAAATGACAAGATAATAACATATTAAAAAAACTTAAGTCGTGTTTACTTTTCTTCGGGAAAAATACTTTTCCCATATTTTAATTTTGAAAATTTGAACGTGGCGTTGAAAATATATTGCATTGTCTGACATCGAAACATATTACGATATTTTTTAATTATTAGATCGGTTTTAGACATATAATACAATGTTCTATAATAAAACTATCGAATTCTTGGAGTCAAAATTCTTTCTCAATTCGTAAAATTCGGAACCAAATCGCATCGTGTAATTCGGGTAAAAAAAAAATCACTTTAAATAAAAAAAAAATACAAACCAAAATATTATTATTTAAACGATTGTTTATCGAGAGCTCCACGAGAAGACATACATCAGCTTAGGATAAAATATTATAATACACTGTAATAATAGTCATTCTGAATTGCATTGCGCTCTCAAGCCGTAATCGTGCTGCGCCGCGCGTACGAGCACGGACATGATAGTCAAAAATCTAAACTTAGTTTTTATTTAAATGGTTATTTTTTGAGAGCACCACGAGAACACCTATAGGGCACCCCTAATGATAAATAATATTACAATGGTATTTCTTCATCTCATAATATAAGTAGCCCTCCATAATCGTGGTGCACCACGTTCGGGCGAGGACATGATGTTCGAAGATAAAACTGTTTGTGGTTCTTTTTTTATTAACTTCCAATATTTAATTATTACAGCTCAACATTTACAACTATTTATAACAGTTATTCAGGTATACAATTTAAAGATTACACACAATTGTCTACAACTATTTATAATGATAATTTTAACGATTACGAAAACCTGGCATCTGTTAATAATATATTATAGAGAGTGAAAAGAACAAATATCAATAGTTATAATCATAGTTATCACAGGTATATAGTTATAATACAATAACAGGTATTTAACGAATGAAGGTAGATAGTGAACTTGAATATAATATAGTACGTACACGTTACGCAATAAAGGAATGGTTATATTTTGAATTTAAAATACATTTTCCGAGACTTTCGACATGCAAAGCTACTAGTGGGGTAGTAATTGATTTAAAATAATTGAATATTTTATTTGAATCCTCTGGTTGTTCAGTTGACGGTGTATGATGACTGATGACTGATGAGTGACCTCGGCATAATAACAATGGCTTTGAGAACATCGGGACTTCAGAGCTGATTAAGACGAACGATAGCCTTGAGATAGAGTGTTGAGATGATTTCTTTAGATGTTGTTTGTATTTGGAGCATCCTCTATAAGAAGCTGTATGGGCAAAGTGCGCATTTAGCAGAAAGATTACGGTCTTTAGTGCAATCCTTGGACGAGCGATCTTCCGTACACTTAACGCAGCGAGGGTAGTGAATACTTCTTATAAGTATGACCAAGTGGTTGACAATTATTATGGCACTGAGGTGGCCAACGATTTTTTTTAATAGATTTTTTATTGATACCCTAGTTTAAAGGAGTGAAGAACTATTTACAATGTCTGCATTGTTGCTTTATTTTTGTAGAGTTCCACAAAAAATAATGGTAGAGGCAAATTCCTTATAACGACCCTAAATGGACGTTTGCGTGGTGGACAGTATATTTATGAAATTGCGTCCGTTTGTGTTAAAAAACAAAACAATTACCAAAATAAATATTATTATTTAAACGAACGCTTATTTTAGAGCTCCGAGAGAAAACATAGGTATTAATAATAATAATTGATAAGTAATATTGTTATGGCATTTCTGCATCGTATTGCGCCGTCGTACCGTTAATCGTACGTAGGCGGACACGAAGATGGCCGAGTATAAAATAACTCTTTTTAATTGTCTATAAACGTTGTTTAGGTCATCGATTCTTTTACGGAAGAGTGAACAAAGAAAAACCCGAACAGGGTATGAGTAAATCGAAAAACGTCCTCTTCAAAGTACGCCTATACCGCATCCGGCCAGATATCCGTTTTTTTTTTTTATAGCCCCACGAAACTTTTTTCGAACACACTCTTGTTCCACACCAAAAAAGTGTTTGCAGGAGAAAAACAATAATAAAACGCCGTTGCAAAAACCATTTCGTATTTTCTCGCCTCACTCGGAATCTATAAAACGAAAAACGCTCGGCGTAGGTTTTTATTAAATTATATACTTTTTTCGCTCACACTCGCCATTTTCTCCTCCATCCGAATATTCAAGTGTGCTGTTACACGCCGATATATTATTATATATTATATATTTATAGTACACAATTTACAGAACGTTTGCCCGGCGTGTAACGTCATTGGACGCATAGGGCAATATAAGATTTCAATATTTTCGAACGTAATATAACTTTCCTTCGGAGAAACGTTTGAGCATAACGTTCCTTTGCGAAAAATAAATGAAAAGTTTGACGAGCTCGCGTGTTACGAGTTTGCATGCCACTATCGCACATATATGGATTCTAATTTGACATTTCAATCGCGTATGTACCCGCTGTTGGTTTTCACCGTTTGCCTTTTGCCAGCATTTTCTTTTTACAGAGAACAGAACGAATATTCACGGAGTGTGCATGGGGAAATAATAATAATAAATGGTTTCAACGATTTTTCAGATTCTGAGCAGAGTGAGAAAGCTATTGGTTTTACAATTTATTGTGTTTGTTATTTTTTTTTTTTTTTTTATATCCTGTATACAAAATTTCTACCAGAATTAGTGCTTCAATTTCAACATATAGTACCTTATCTTTTAGGAGATTAGATCAAGATGGTACTTTAAAGAGGTCATTTTTCGATTTTATCAATAGTTATTTAATGCCACTGGAAAAAAACCAAGAAAAATTACGAAAAACCACTAAAAATGGGATTTTAATTTCTAACGCTTTGTTTATCACCATAAAAACGAATAAAAAATAAAAATACCTATTATAATACAGATTCAACTTACAGGATATAATAAATAATAACAATATCCAGAATGACAAACCGTCTCCTCTCAGAATCGGTTTTTTTTAGACAGTGATATTATATCATTGAATTCAAGTTTATACAATTCATTATACAATGACCCACTTGTAAACTACTGTAAAGCAGAGCGATATCCACTTATCTGCTTTTTTTTTGACCTTTCCGCGACCGTTACTTTTTTGTTCTATTTTGTCGGTTCGACCTCCGTGGTGGTGCCAACCGAACGATTCTCGCAAGAGTTACTCGGTGGCAGTGGCAAACCATGTGTGTGTGTGGGGGGAAGTAGGGGTCAGTCTAGATACCCCCTACCATAATTTGTTTAATTAAATTTTTCAGTTAGCCATTTATGAAAAATTAAATAAATTAACTGTAATTATATATATATAATGGCCATTCGATTTGAAAAAAATTGTGACAGTGATGTCGATAAAAATATTTCGTCAAGAGTTGTTACAAATTCTAATATAAGTAAGTACTAGCCAACCAATCGTAGTTGTATTAATGTCTTCTATGGAAATTAGTTAATTATATACAATATACATTGCACGACTATAAATAAGATAAAAGAAAAATTAAGAAAAAAACTGGAATATTTACTCAAAACCTGTTGAAGACAAATTTTATTTCTTTTGTTGTAAAAAAAAAACGAATTACCTCAGATACTAGATACTTTTACCAAATGACTCTTTTACATCTTTTTGAACTATTTATGAAGTAATATGGACTCTTATAAATTGTCAGTAAAATTCTCTTTGGTTCACCAATGCTCAATGATTATAATACCACCATACTGTGTTATATTATAGGCAGTACTAAGGGAAATTATTTTGTTTTACGTGAAATATTATGATAATAATATTAAATTCACTGCTGATACGCAGCCGTGAGCGATAATGAACGATAATAATAATTTACTGCAGTAATTGTGGCTCGTGTAGACCATAATATATTTTGGTCCCCACTGCTGCAGATGGGTGCACACTTCATCACAATAATTAAAGTGTTGTGAATAAATGTATTATTATGGACTGCGGTGGTGAGTGGATAAAGAAAAGAAATTGTACATATTTCAGTCAGCTTTACGAACACGTCGTTTTAAACTGTGAGTAACTGCGCTTATTCAGAGTGGTATAATATTAAACGCACAGTATATTATTTTTATAATATGTTTGAAAAACTCTGAGAGGGCGTTTAAAGAATATAATATATTATATGCTCAGCTGAATTAATGATATAATGGATGGGAGGTACCTAACTATGTAATATATAACACATATGCAGGTTATATTACACATATTATTATTATGTTAGATATGTGTATGTATATTAAATATATTATGTAATTTTAATAATATACATAATATATATTATTATATACGATATAATGTTTCGCGATACTGAAATTATTTATATTATTTACTTTTGGGTGATAAAAAAAAATTTTAATACACATGAGTAACATGAGTACGTAGGACTATTATCATACTCGTGGAGATAATTATTATAATTTATTTTCAACTAAGTTCCGTGTTATTTTCTGTTTTATTTTAATAATTTCTGACATACTATTATTATAATAACGATGAATATTTGATAGACTATATAATTATTACGAATCGTATGAGTCTATATTCCGTAGCAATTACTCTCATTATAATATGTAGTGTTTGAAGTATGAGAAATATTTCATGAAATATTTCACAAAAACGTGAAACATTGAAATTTTTTTTAACACAAATAAAAACACAATTTATTTATTTTTTTAACACAATGTTCAGTGTTCTAAATTCTAATGTCAGAATTCAGTAAGTATACAATATACATGTATAATATTGTATACCTACTTGTATCATTTAAATATTTAAATATTTAAAAATTTTGAATACCAATTTAAATGTATAATACCAAAGATTAGGTATACATACAGGTACCATATAGTGATGAAGGTAATTTATGACAATTATATGTAAATATAAAACTTATTTAAAAATAAAACAAAATATATTAAAATACTGAAATATTTCACATATTTTGAAATATTTCATGAAATATTTCACGAAATATTTCATTTTTTTAAATTTCATGAAATTTTCAAACACTAATAATATGGAAAGTGTATTAAGAGACACGGCCCTGGTGCACCTTATTGTACGATGTTTATTTACTAATTAATTTATTGGAGATGTGACTATAAGTTCATACGTATATAATGTGTACAAAAAAATATTACACGTGTGTACATAATATTATTTTATAATGTACCTAATGAATTATTGTGTCAATTCTTTCGATATAAGAAATATTTATTATGATCCTTACAAAAGCAGCTGAAAGACGAAAGCATGTTATTATATATATAGAAACGAAAAAAAAAATTATATTGTGTACGAATGATTTTTTTGATAGTAGATTACCATGCTGTTTTTTTGTTGTATTGCACTTATGCAAGATTGATGGTTTGATCGAAAAAAAAAATAATCACTCATCAAAACGTTAGCATAATACATGTCATAATAATATTAAAATTACTTAAGAAAATTAGTCATGACATTATAATTGCAATCAAGTTTACTTATAAATTATCAAAATCGACGTTCAAACAACATAGTTTGCAACATTCAAATACGCATTTTTAATTAAAAGCAACATTTCAAACGGTAACGCGGCGTCTTGGATAGGCAATTTAGCTACACAGCTGTCAAGGTATTTAATAATAATTATTTATACTATCCAGCTCGACTGTGGTGGCCCGAGCTAAGTAAAAAAAAAAAAATAATAATAATAACTGCACGACGGTGTGTGTATAATATATCGAAGCAGGAGTTTAATAATTAAACTGTGTAAAATACAGGTAAATTTGTTATACGACATAACTAATTTTCTTATGCATCAATTAACTCATAGTAAACTTCAAAACATCAGAAATATTGTGTAGAACGTGCTTTTGTAAAAATCATCGGAATAAAATATTCAGTTATAAATGAAAAAGTGGGAACTTTTTAATGAAAATTATATTCAATTCAGAACAACGGTAGCTGTCGTCGTCATAGCATCAGCGTTGAAAATGTTTGTTATCTAGTCATCGGGAAAAATATGACAAAATTACAGTTCTATAAAGAATATTACCGTCCTTATAGATTATTGAGTAAATACTCAATATTTACTCAGTATTTACACAAACAGATGTTATCCGTACTTTATACAATATGTTATATGTATATATTATAGTATATAGATACATTATCATTATTTGAATTTATGATAAAAGTAAGTGATATCACAACAAAAACCTTTCATAAAAATGGCTAAGTAAAAAAAATATAAGATCTTTAAGCACTATAAAGATGTGACATCATGACTAAATGCTATGTATATTGAATATAAGTAAACTTATTTTGTTTCAATAGTTTATTTACTTATCGAAAAATTATTTAGAATAGCATATAAATATAAATAATAGTAAGTTATATTTTAATAATCCTCCCCCATTTAATTATTTTGTTCATCACACTTTGTTTCTTTTAAAAAATAATTCCTCAAAAAGTAAATAAATTATTGAAACAAAATAAGTTTACTTAAATTCAACATACATAGCATTTAATCATGATATCACATCTTACTCATCTGTACATCTCACATTTTTTTACTTAGCCATTTTTACACGTAGTTTACGAAGGGTTTTTGTTGTGATAATAATATTGTCTCACAAGTATATTGGATTATTCCATGTATTTCCATTTTCCACACACTTGAAATAATAATTATGATAGCGTTTTAGATTTTTTTTATAAACAATTAAAAAAAAATCGTCATTAAATCGTCTTTACAATGTTTCTGAAAATATACTTTTGGAACATATTATTTTAATTACATAAACATTGTTATATAATTTTTTTAATGCAATATAGTAACGTAGTTACATATTATTATTATTGAAGTAATGTACCAAACGTAAATGTATTTACGTCTTTCATAGTTAATTTGAATTTACTTTTAAATCTTACAGAATATATAAACCTATGACTAGCCCGTATTTCTCGTAGTCATGATATTCACGTACAATAAAATACTGCCCTATATGTCTGCCCTGATATACTGAAAGGCAGTATCTACAAAAATGCAAATGTTTGGAAATGGGTTTTTTTTCTTAAAATATTATTATTTTTAATTGTTTTGCTTCTAAGAATTTTATTTAATAATGTTTTACTTATTATTAATTTAAGTTATTTACCACAGAAATCGTTCTGGATAATTTTCCTTTTCCTAAATAAATATGTAACCTTTTTTTTTTTTTTGCAAGATTGAGTAGATACTGCTTTTTGTAAGGAAATTATAACTCCGTTGTTTTTATGGTTATATAATATCATTAACTTTTATTTTTAACATTTAAAAAAACGCTCTATATGACACAATTTGTTTACAAGGCATCATCTGAACTACGGAATAATTTTGATTCTTAGTATAATATGTTTAAAAACAAACAAAATAAATTGTAAATTTTTTTAGATTAGGTTATCTGCATTGATTATTATGTTTTTATTTGCAATAAATAGATAAATATTATCATAAAATTAAGTGTCCAGATAATTTAAAATGTCCAATATACTAAAACACGTTCGTGGTCACTTCACATTTTATATTACTAATTTACCCTCCTCAGAAAATCACTCAAATTTTGAAAATATCTACAAAAATTATTAAAAAATAGAATTTTATATTTTTTTGAGCCCAATCTTATGAGTGATCATAATAGGCCAGTCACATGTTTAAATCCATTTAATACCATTGGAAATATTACTGCATGAACAGTGATGCCTGATTTTGTGGGTTTGTAAATTACTGCTATAGCAGTAGTGACCCATTACATTAGAATTGAAAAAAATTGAAATTACTGCAATAGTAGTAACTGACCACGAACTTGTTAATATGCGTTAAACGTTACTTTTTTTTTTATCTGAATTTGTAATTTAAACCATATTATTATACATATCATATAAAATAATAAAAGGTATTAATTAAAAAATTAGAAATATGTGTACAGTGTATACATTATAATTTAATTTATAAAGTCTTAAAATCCAAAAAATTGTAAAATGATCTGTTTTTTATCTAGATAAAAAGTACGATATCTTATATTTTATCTAGAATCTAGATACATTCAATTATCTATTATCTCATCTATATAAATTGTCAAAGTATCATCTGTTATCATTTATCTTATCTTATCTTAAAGTGATCTGTGCAAGACACTGGTTACTATACATTATCCGCGTAATATATACCGCCAAATAAATTTAATAAGCTGTTACTACACTGCATAATATTATGCTTCATTTTTTTCTAGGAAATATAATCTACTGCTTATTTGTCTAGTATTCAGTTATATTTCGGTATATAGTAAATATTCAATAAGCTCATTTAGATGGTCTAATTGACGCTTAACTTCATTTAAACCTAGGAAAATCTATGTAAAATGACCAAATACAATAATTGCATTTACGAAAGATTATCAGTTACTGTATTTCACGTCGGCAGGGCAGACGTATCTTTCACATGTTTAATATTTTTAAATACCGTGGGGTTAGCTGTATGCCTGTATTGATTGCCTTGTATACTGAACAAATACAAATACCAATACCATATTGTTATGACTAAGTTTTGTAATTATTGACATCGTTTTTTTAATCTTTTAATAATTTATTTGATATTCAAAACAATAATACAAACTATATTATTATCAAACGTGATAATTACATCAGAACATACAACATATTAATAAAGATTACAAATTAAAAATACGAGCCGCGCCAAACCTCTACTTTAGCTGTGCTAAATTCGTCGAGGGGGCAAAAAATGTCAGCGTTTTCTGTGTGGAGTTCGTTGACGAAGCAACAAATGTCCACGTCTGATGTGTAATTTACAATGATCCGCTTACAAACGTCCTTGTCTGATGTGCAAAGTTCAGCAAGCCGCTTACAAACGTCCTCGTTTGTTCGGCCGAGTTTTCCAAGACGCCGAAAACAGTCCACGATAGTTGTGAAAAGTTTGAGGAAGACGCCATAAAGTGTTCACGTTTTTCGTCCCAATTTCACCGCTTGGGCATCCCAAGTCAATGTTTGATGGGCGAGGTACGATAAACAGCCCAGGCAACAATGATTTTCCAGTTGAAAGTTCGACCAGCGGACAACGTAAATATTCCCTCCATAATTCTTCGAGACACCGACGAAAGTCTACGTTTGACTTCGAAAGTTCGTCGAGTGGCCACCCAAATTCTACGCATAATTTAGCAACGATAACGGATGAACACACACCTTACCTTGACTACTTTTAGTACAAGCTTTGATTTATTTGTGATGAACTTTTGACAGGTGAGTTTCGAGGGACTTACGACGGTCAAAAGTTCTTCATAAATAAATCAACGCCTTTCTTCGCTGTCGAAGTAGTCGAGGTCAGGTGTATGGTCAGCCATTGTTGTTGCCGGACTATGAGTAGGTTTTCTGTGTCCACTAGACGAATTGTCCACGTCAAACGTATACTTTCGTCGGTGTCTCGAAGAATTATGAAGGGAATACTTACGTTGTCCGCTGGTCGAACTTTCCACTAAAAAATCATAGTTGCCTGGGCTGCTTGTCGTACCTCGCCCATCAAACCTTGATTTGGGATGCCCAATCGGTGAAATTGGGACGAAAAATGTGACCATTTTATGGTATCTCGACAAACTTGTAACAGCAATCGTGGACTGTTTTCTGCGTCTCGGCAAGCTTGGCGCAACAAACGTGGACGTTTTTTGGCGTCTTGGCAAACTCGGCCGAACAAACGAGGAAGTTTGTAGGTGGGTCATTGAACTTTTAACATCAGACGTGGACATTTGTTCCACCGTCGACGAACTCAACACAGAAAAAGTTGATATTTTTTGCCTGCTCGACGAATTTGGCACAGCAAACGTAGTCGTTTTCTCGCGGATCGACGAACTCAACACGCCTAACGTGGACGTTTGCTCACGGCTCGATGAATTACTTAACACTCTTGAGGTGGACGTTTTCTCGCGGCTCGATGACCTTAACACGCCTGACGTGGATGTGTGTTGGTGTCTCAACGAACTTTTCACAGCAGACGTGGATTTTTGCTGGCCGAGTGTTGTCTGGTATTTAGTTGATTTATCATTATTTCTAGAATGCATAATATCACTCTATACTTAGATATAGGATTTATAGGCCCTGTTAAAATATGCCTAAGTGTTGACTAAAAAAAGATTAAACGTTTTGGACAAGTCACAGTCGATTCGTTTCAAAATTTCGAACACGAAATACTTTAAGTTACCTACCAAATATTATGTCGTTTCGTCATATGTTGAGTAGCATATAAATAATTTTAATACAACCAAATATTCTTCTCATAAGTCTCGTAAAAATAGTATAAATATCAAAATATTGTGTACTCAAGCTCTCTTATTATCAATGTCGTCGATTTTCATGAATACCTCAAGCAAAATCCAGTTTCCGGCGCACAGGGTCGTATATTTTTAAAAATAGAGATTTCAACACTTACCTTGTTTTCAAAGTGGTCTTTAAAATGGAACACGACGGAGTCGTCCCTGATGAACGGTTCTTGGAACATTCTTCAGTAATGGATACGTTCGGCACCCAATTGGTGAAAAACATGTCATCCGGGTAAAAGAGGCCGCGAGTCGGAAGATTATTCGTAGATTTGGTTTCCGAAACACTGTATGAAACGCAAACATCATGAAAATCATTTGATTTCATTGAAAAAATAAATAACCATAATAAACCATAATAATATTATCGTTATTATTTTAACATGAATATATAGTAATATTATGAAAGCGACCATTCAAAAATAGGAAACACAATATTCTGAATATCTTACTCTCTGACAAGATGTGTTTTTTGGCTGCCAGATTTCGACCACGGTCGCCGGACATCCGAATTGTCCACAATATCTTCGACGCCAAAATAGTTGTACGGTGCACAGCCTCCACGATCCAACCAAATTGATGCGAGAGAAAAACTGATCACAAACATCTTCCAAAACCACATAATTATATGATTTTCTAAGTTAGTGATAAATACCCGTTAGACGTATGAACGTACAGCTTGTAAATGCCTGATAAACCGTAGAAAATTCTCTGGAAAAAATATTACAAGCTCGTTTCGCGTTATACTATTATAAAATACTATTATAGTTGTTTATGTTGACTACCAAAAATGATTGTCAGGGAAACAATATTACAAGGAGAGATATTACAAAACAAACTGTTGAATAAAAATTCGTGAAATATAATAATGCGTAATTGTCAATCCATCTGCCTCCCCTCAAAACTTTCAAAGTTCAGTTACGCCAATGAGTAAATTACGAATGTACCAATAAAGACTGTGCTAAAAGTAATGTAGTAGAAAATAATATAAAACAACATTTTTAACAAACCTCGTACGATTCTTGATAGTATACTTTTTAAGTTCCAATTTCCTAAATCGATTTCTGCATCAGACATTTGTCGAATGTCTGAAGTCAAATAAAAATACACTTTCGATTGTCAATCTGCAAGACGTATTATACTGGAGTTGTAGTAAATATTAATGGTGTCGATAAAAAGTATTTAGTAACAAGTAAATAATAATATTATGCTCATGGACAGCGTATTAAAGGATGGTGTCGACTATAAAATCGATTTTACATGTTTATAACTGCGATTTTAACAGTAAAATATTATGGTGGATAACTGAGCATTAAGGTTACGAGTATGCACAATGTACATAATACACTATTATGAATTGTGAATACGTATAAATTTATATAATTACTCATACGCCCGTGAAAATTTAAAACAGATACCTAATTTATAGTTTATATTATATACATAAATGTACTACTGTGCTGTGTACAAACTAATACATTTTGAGTTCAAGTCCGTCCTCACGATAGGTGTTTTAATCAGCGGTATAATATTTTATGTTAAATATGTATAGTTTTCATATTTTGGTACTACTGCAGATTTACTCCAAAATAATTACAGAATTATAAAATAGTTTAAAAAATATAAACATATTATCTAAATTGTGTTTTAGAAGTGTCTTCGCTGTTATATAAAATATGTGTATAAAATGAAAAAGTACTCAACTTACACTTGTCTTGTATCTTTGAATTTTTAAAATAATTAAGCGACTTGGCATTTTATCTAAATAAACATTTTGATTTACTGCCATAACCTCTGAGTAAGTTTCAATAGTTTTATATAGTTTTGATATATTTCAATTGATTTTCCCATTGTTGGGACATCAGAATACGTTGGGAAAATAATTTATTATTATCGATGTTTCAATAATAATATTATCATGACACTATCATATTAACATAAAAGTATCTATAGAACGCGTCTCTAATATTAGGGAAAATCATAATGTGAAAATTCACATCGTAGTTATTTTTTTATTGTAAAATTACCTGAGATGTAATAATTAGTATATTTTATCAAGGCGTGAAGTATACAAAAACTGGAAAATCGTTGAAAATCTCAAAAAATTGCAATATAAAATCAAATAGGATGACTGAGGTAATTAGTCCTTTTCGTGAGGGGGATATTATATTTTATCCGATTCGATTTACCCGATGTCAATAAAAAGTTGCTACTTTAAATCCGGTCTTTAATCTTGATGAACGACACGACTATTTCATCAGCTCCTCTAAAACGTTTTGGTACACAAACACTTAGCCACTGTACGGTGAAAGCGGCCTAAAGTAGGTACCTATACATTGTATACGTCATAATGTTATACGGACCGTATATTTAGTAAATAATAATAATAATAATAATAATAATATGTTATAATTAAACGAAACCGCCATGTGTCTCGAGTTTGCTCGCACAGTCGCAGCATTTATTATAATATGTTGACTTTAAGGTGACGACGTAATATAATATATTATGTACCTAGGTATAACGCGTGAACACGGTCCGGCAATAATAGCGATTGGTAATACGATACCGCGGTATATGCGGTCGTTCGTTCGTGTTTGTGTACACTGAGTAAAAGCTCACACGACAATATAATATTATATATAATATATATATATATATAGGTTTACCGCCAAAACGATGACGATGATTATTATATTGTTATACAGAATATTATGACGGAGGTATGAGTTTCGATCGGTCGATAAAAATTCTAAAAAAACACCGTAGGTAGATTATAGTTATATTTTACTCGCTATATAGCGTGGTTTCCGGGTTCACGATTTTAGTTCGATTCGTCGGTATAATAATATTATAATTTATTTATTTATTTTTAATGCATGTGGATAGAGCAAAATTTGCCAGTTGCCCTCAACCAAATGTACCAGTTGCCCTCATAAGTAAATATATACTATTAAAATATATAGTCCGTAAAATAGGGCAGGTAAATATACAAAATATAATAATTATAAATAGTAATTATTATAACGAAACATAGTACATAATATTATATCTAATTTATTTACTATTTTAGATTCTGAGCGGAGCGAGGAAGCTAGTGGTTTTACAATGGTGTTTATTTTTTTTTTTTTTATTTTTTTTTTTATATCCTGTATACGAAATTTCTACCAGAAGGAGTGCTTTGATTTCAACATATAGTACCTTATCTTTTAGCAAATTGGACCAAGATGGTACTTTAGAGAGGTCATTTTTCGATTTTCTCAATAGTTATATAATGCCACGGGAAAAAACACCGAAAAATTACGAAAAACCATTTAAAATCGGATTTTAATTTCTAACGCTTTGTTTATCACCATAGAAACGAATAAAAAAATATAATATTAATTCAACTTACATGATATAATAAATAATAACTATATAAATTAATATTCAGACTGACAAACCGTCTCAGCTCAGAATCGTTTTTCTTATACAATGATATTATATCATTGAATTCAAGTTTAAAACAATCCATTATACAATGACCCACTTGTAACCTACTATACAGCAGAGCGACATACACTTACCCGCTTTTTTTTTTGATAAATTATCAAATTGAATATGCCGCTCTTCATTATAATTATATTATTTATTATGAATTTTTTCTATCATTTTATTCTATTTTTTTGTTGAAAAATTATAACATTCACATCATTAAAATATTTATTATTTTATTGACTGTTGTACTCATATTATTTTGTTAGTAATTATTATTTAACATAAAATAATCATATAAATTTTTTTCTATCATTTTATACTATTTTAAATAATTTTATTTATTATTTGTATATTTACCTCTCTTATTTAACGGGCTATATATTGTAATCGTGTATATAGTATTTAGGTATTAACATATAAGGGCAACTAGTACATTTGGTTGAGAGGAACTTTTATATTTTTAAAATCCCGATAACAACCGTGTGAGGCAACTTGTCAACACCCGCGTGGCTTCGTTACGATCAGGTGGTTGACTTGGTGGGAGAATCATCTTTCATAGGTATTCTGAATAGAGTAGGTAGGTATAGTTTTGTAATTTGTTTAAATACTTTGATAATTATAATTTAATTGTTTTATATTATTTTTTAGTTATTTCTTAACTATTACGTTATACTCAACGATTTAATTTGGACCATAATTAGGATTTAGGATAGTTAACGTGGTTCATGACGATAAATACTGCCCTTACACAGCGATCTAAAATAATTACAAACAGTAAATTAACATAGCCGAAAATCATTATAACAAATTTCACTCAAAATAATGAACCACTCCAACAAACAATAACTTGTTTTCCTCTCACTGCCCTCAATACTCAATACATCTACAACTGTCGTAATGAAATTCATTGGTTCAGACCACTACAACTATCATAAAAGACTAGTAAAAATTATACGCTATAATGTTCTGTCACTGAATCCGTCTCCTTTTCACTTGTTTCGAGTATTATGACAGCATATTGTATCTTACTAATGTTACTATAATAATTATCGTTTGAGTTCAACAGATTTTTAAAAAAAATATGAGAATAAAATAAAACAAATAAATGCATTAAGACGTCAAAAGTTGTGCGAGAACTGACAGAGGTTAACTGGAGATTATTGAGCGAATTTATAAAAATAAAGAAAGTAGATGCACAATTCCATGGAAATATATTTCAAGTATTTGTCGCCACTATAATGATAAAAACAAAGTGGGTTTGACGTTGACCTAAAAATGCGACGTAAGACGGTTTTTATTTTTAAAAACAAATAAAACAAATTTACGCTTGATGGATGTAGTAGCGAGTGGCGACACATAAAGGTGAAAATAAAATTGTCTATTAGCATGCATTGGAAAATACACAAAAATTGTATGCAATTTTAAATATTTATAAAATATGACAAGTAAATATATTAAAAATGCATTATTATAATAAAATTATTCATGTGCTCATAAACTTATAAAAAAGTCTCTTAAATTTCCTCTTTTCATTTGCCATAATTTATTGTTGATATATCAATGTTACCTAGGTATGTTAGTAATCGTAGTAAGTGATGGTTGTATTAAATATGTGAAACAAACTCACTGTAGTATTCCTGTTTTTACTTGTAACCTGGTCGATTGGGTTCTAAAACTTATTTTAATTTGTTGGCTCAGCTTAAGTTATTTGTGTCATGACCACAATATTATTTGAAATATAGTGAAACAATAGACTACTTACTGATCGCACTTCTCAAATAAGGAAAGTACAATATCTTTGTGTGAGTTGAACTTTTTCATCTGTATTGTAAGACGCATTGTGCTGTGGTCATAAAAAAAGTTGCACTACACAGTACAAAATAATTTTGATGTGCATGGGTTTGTCTTACCATGGACACTTGACAAATAAATATATGCTTAAATATAATTATAATTGTTGTATTTCTCAATTCGATTTTAGATCTGGCAATTTGCTATATTTCTTTTTAACCACCTCTCCCCTTCCGTTCAATATTTCTGATCACGGCACTAATTCCAATGAAAAACGGTATACACATTGATCTGTAGCACAATAATATGTTCGCAATGACCCTGAAATCGTTTTATGGTTAAGTTGTTAAATAATTTATATTTTTTTTAACTTATATTTTTACATAATATGGCGTTCGTCTTATTCATTTTCACGTTTTGATGGCCTAGTACCGGCATATTCTCGCTCGATAACGACGACGTAATTTATAATAATAATAATTATTATTAATGATTACTAACTATCGTATTTGATTGGTATTTTTTATGACAGAATTGAAACAAATAATAACCGTCGTGATTACAAACTTTTAGAAATTTGTCGACGTTATACAATCAGCACAATATTTGTATAAATTGAAATAACCCAAAAGTCGTATTATTCGTTTATAATATTTTGTTCAAGTTTTCCACGTTAAGTTGCTATATGATTATATTAAAGTGGTTTAATTACTCTTGATCATTGTGTAGCATCGTTTCGTTTAAAAACAATAATTATATTATTGCTTAGTTTAAGTAATTTTTAATTTAATAATATAATAACTAAAAATAATTGACAGAGAAAATACACAATCACTTAGGTATAATATGGTCTGAATAATTATAGATCAAATATTTTGAACGAGTATCAAAACAGATTATCACGTTTTGTCCATTTATTCGGTTTTATACAGAAATATTTATCATTGTGATAAGTCAACGAAAACTGCAGTTTCACATTGTGTAACGTTTTCCGTTTATTAAATCGTTTGCTGTTAATTTAAATTGTTGTTTATTATTCTTTCTTCGGTTCGGGCGAACAAACTAACTAAAAAGTGAAAAACACAATCTTAAAGCTTATTTTAATTTAAAGCGAATAATTGAAAAAGTTAAAAATATTTAATATTTTGATGATAATAAACAAAGTCTGCTTTCTTAAGACCGCTCATCGCAAGTTATTATTTATTTTTAGGAAAATTACGCCTTTAAGTCCTGATTCGCGTGATTCTACCAACCGAACTAGAAATCTGAATAAAAGTTGTCGAGAAGCTTTTTAGAAAGCCAAAAATAACTGTATTTTTGTACGACCAAAAAACGCGTAAATGAAAACTTTGTCGAAAATCGTTTACAAGACTTCTGCGAGAAATATGTTTACTCCCAATCATTATGCGTGTTAAAGCAATTAAGTACTTGTTAATTTGTTTCTCATTCCGTTTACGATTTATAACTTTAAACACTATATAATAATATAAAATAATTATTAATTCTCGTTATTGCCGACACGATGGCGTGCGCTCGAAAACATTTCTTTATTTCTCGGCATTTAATTTGAAAAAAAGTGTTTCCATTGTATTAGGGCTAATTATTATCATTATACGCGTAACCCATTATTGGTTGACCGTCACGAAAGAAAATCGCAATACTTTGTCAGAAAAACTAAAAATAAGCTACGAAGCAGTTTTCCAAAACAGTTAATAAATTTAATATTTTTGGTACCACTTGGATACCGCATGCCGTCTACGGCATTGTGCTACCTAGTATAAAGACAATTAATAAAAGGCACGTCCGAATGAAAATAAAGTAACCTATATAATCATAATAGGTATAGAGATCACGTCGTATTATGATTTTCGTTTGCTTTACACAGCTTTTAGCAGCTTCTACTAAGACTCTCCAATGATCCCTGTCATCGGCATCCTCTATTACTACTGAGTGATCAGTTCTTTTTAGATCATTCTTTACACGATCCATCCATCTCTGGCGCGGTCTTCCTCGTGGTCTCTTTCCAGATGGATTATTGATTAAAACTTTATCGATCAAATACTGCTTCGCCAGCCATACATGCCCAGGCCATTCTAATCTCTTGGATGGTAAGAAACTTTGAAATTTGAATGTTTGGTCAGTTGTCATATTATGATATGATTAAGTAATATTAGTATTATGTCATAATATTATGCGGTAGGTGTCCGCGACGAAGACTCTTGGCGTCACGACAAATCAGAAGGGGGAGGAGGGAGAGCACTATATGTTTAGCTCGAAGTCACGATCGATCGTTTTCGATTTTTTTATGTACTCCTTTAAAAATAATGAGGGGTCGTATTATATACATTGTCGTAAGAACGGACATGACATGACGTGTTGTGACACGCAGCAGCCGCGGCGGATGTCTTTTTTTTTCGAACCACTGATCAAAGTATTGAATATCCTGCTCGAATAGTGTTAAAGAGAGACGACACCATGTAAACGGATCATCCTACAAAAGTGTACGTTGGACGTAGGTAATATATTATTATTATTATATTTTTGTATAATGTTTAACGCCGAAAGACAATATATTTACAAAAGACGAATCCGATCATCGTCACCCGTATTCACATTATTGACACCGTCGTCGTGGGCTTCGATTATTTTGTTAATGGTGCGAAAACGACCTTTTTGGCCACGAGGTCGTGCGTGATCTAAGATTTATGGTTATTATTTTTCGGTAGATCCGGTACGGACATCGTGTCCCCAAAACCCCGGACCGCTGCATTCTATTTGACCAAGTATTTGTCATTTGGTAAGTTCCCACAAAAAACCTTAAAGGTGTACATTACCTGCCTAGTTCAAAAGTTAAATTATTAAGTTGAAATGTTTTTTTTTAAATTTATAACTGAGCTAGTTTAATTGACAGTGATAATACCTCAGCTTTTCTCACATTATTTAAAAAAAATCCATCTAGAGAAAGATTTATTTTTTATTTTTCATTTTTATGATTTTATACTTAAAATAATCCAATACTAAAACAATATTTACACTGTTTTTGTAGTAATCACATAATCTAAGCTTATCTAATAAATGTATCTAGTTATGTATAATGTATCCCACCGAAAAATATATGTAAAACGAGAGCCAAGTTCAATACTATAATATTATATGCCTTGGTTATTGACTTTAACGATAAAAGAAGTAAGATCTAAATGGGTACCAAGTTAGGATGCCAACTTAGGATAATATATTGAAGCCTAAGGTCTGACTTGGCTAGTTTTCATATACGAATGATTATTAAGTAGGTACCTACAGTAATGGAAAAGTTAAGATGATTTTCGGAAGGATAAAATAAGAACTCAAACCTTTAGAACTTGCGAATAATATAATTCGTAGCCTAGTCAGACCTTAGGCTTCAATATATTATTATCCTAACTTGGCACCCATTTAGGTTTCACTTATTTTGTCATTGAAGTCAACAACCAAGGCATATACCTATTATAGTATTGAACTTGGCTCTCATTTTACATGTATGTTTTTGGTGGGATATCATTACTTTTTGTATGTAAATTATTATAACCTAACCTAACCTAACCTAGCCATGACGTATTATATAAATAAAGTTTGTAACTATATACTATAATTCAGTTAATAACATTAAAAATATTTATTATAAAATATTTTCTGTTTTATACAGAGTATAAAATATAAAATTATCTTATTTACTATAATTTCTACTGGTTAGTGAGTAATTCATAATCGTAAGATTAATTATTTAATTATTTTAATTAAAATTGTTTTAAAAATTAATATTAATTACATACATAGGAAAAAAAGTATGTTGCTGCGCGCGGGTCGCCAATATCGACACATATTCGACTGGGCGTATTTTTGGAGCGGCGATATGGGAAAGGTTAGCGGAGCTATTTAAGTCAACATTACATTAAATTAGAGGCACTTAATTAATTAATTGAAAAATTTAAAATTTAAAATTTATAAGTTACTGATTTTTTCCTTTGTATTCACCTAACTACATATCTGTCTGCCAAGTTTGAACTTTCTAGCTCATCTGGAAATGTGTTAGAATTTTGATCTATAGGTCAGTCAGTCAGTAAGTCAGTGAGTCAGTGATAAAATTGACGAATTTGAGACGTTAATATCTATGTAACGGTTTGAGGTGTGTTTATGAAATTTGGAGCACATATGTGTCTCGTAAGCCAAATTTTATATGTTTATGTGGGTTTGAGGTGT
The DNA here is from genome assembly GCA_949089665.1 of Macrosiphum euphorbiae. Classification (NCBI taxonomy): domain Eukaryota; kingdom Metazoa; phylum Arthropoda; class Insecta; order Hemiptera; family Aphididae; genus Macrosiphum; species Macrosiphum euphorbiae. Next base: position 135,562,938 of record CARXXK010000001.1, on the reverse strand, counting down.
GTTTATGAAATTTGGAGCACATATGTGTCTCGTAAGCCAAATTTTACATGTTTATGTGGGGGTTAAAAGTGGCACAATATGGTTAGTGTAATATTACACACTGTGTTGCTCGCCAGTTCTGTTAGCTAGAACTTGGCTTGATACGATACCACGTGTCTAGATAATGTATAATGCATAATGTATCTAACTTATCTAATTCAGTACAATAATTTAACTATATAAATGTGAAATGAAAATCTCTCTACGGGCTAAACTCTGGAACTACTTATCAAATCTTTTTGATTTTTTTTTTAAACGAAAGAGTATATCACGGAAAAAGTTCTTATCAAAAAAAATTTTAGAAAAATCTACTGGAAATTTAGGAAATCTGGATGTCAAAAATACAATAGTGGAGCCATCTGGTCAGACAAAAATAAACTAAATAATAAAAAATATAGTTTATTTTGTAGATTAAAATAATAATAGTGTATTATATATTGGTTGTTATTGGTTAACCGGGTATGTCTGTTGATTTGTATTATTATTATTATTATTGTGGGTAGATAGACCTATCTGGGAAGAAGATGGGCTAAATTAAGAAGGGTTAAATTTGGTTTTTTTTTCATCGGATTTTAGTGCGGTTAGGTTAGGTTAGGATTTCGTTGATTATATTAATCCACTGTATGTGGAATGAAGTAAAAATGACATACTTGGTATAACTTTGATACTTTAGAGTTAAATCATACACTTACGTAAAACAGTACGGGGTCCACGATCTACGGTAGGTATATTTCCTACCTGATAATATACTGCCGAGAATCAGAGTTTTTATTCCGGGCAACAGAAAAGTTAAGATAAATTTTGAACACCATACGCCAAACATTAAATAACAAATTGAACAAAGTTTAATTCATATAGAGTTGGTACAATTAACGGGCTACGAAGTGCAAGGGATCACCTAGTATATTATATGTGTAACTTTATCAATGAATATATTATTACCTAATTAAAAATAGTATAAAATACTTTTTTACTCAACAAACCAATTTTAACCACGCGCGTCAACTACATCTTAGTTGTCTAGTGCTTATAGTCCGAATAAAGTGGGAAGGTAATTTCCGATTTGTGTTGATCATAGAAAATAGTTTTTATTCGTGTATTACGAGTATATACCACAATATAATATACGGGTGTATTTTTTTTCGTCTAGAAATTTACGTATGCACTAGTGATTTTTATCAGCCATATTGTGTCGTGTGGAAACTGGCATACACCTGCAATATAGGTAGTATATTTTACAACCTCGGTAATTTACACCCGCCGCGACAGTAAGTAAGGAGTTTTTATCACCGGTTTTTTTTGGTTTTTTTTTTCATTTTTCTTTGGCTTTCTCGATTTCGTCATACGACCATAAATAGGGAACATACTGTTCGTTTGTACAAATGTGTATTTTATATTATTGACACAACTGTGAGATACTGCATAATAAATAATATTGTTAAACTCGAATCAGCCGAACATTATTTATTTACTGAAATTCGGTATAAAACCACCATCGAGGAACGTCGAAATATTTGGACTTGGTGATAATATTTCTGCAGTGCTTATCGCCCTCGTCCCTAAACCGTTTTCCGTGGCACTACACCATTGTCCGTCATCTGATAGGTATACTCGGACATTTCCATTAAATATTTGACTTTTTTCGTTTATGATTTGCCGCACGTGGCTTCTCTTGAAAAGGTCTATGGAAATTTTCGATTTGTTTAACTGTCCGAGCGGTGGACTGGGATCCGGACCGGTGTCAAGCTGTGTGGCTCCAAAACAAAACGAACAAAAAAAAAATAAATAGTTTTTTACTTTTATTTTTTTCGTTATTTTTTTTCAACAGCCCAGCTCGCACCTCCCCATTTCGACATGGTTGGCTTTTGAGAAAATTCGTTACGTCTAGCCTTGCAGTTTAACGGAATCCTTGAGTAATTCTGGTTTTCAAGACACCGTTATAATATGCCATCGTGTATTGTTTATTCGATAACAGCCGCAATGCATTCATAATACCAAATGTGATATTTTATATACCTAGTTGGCGTATTTTACTTTCTTTATTTTTAATTGAAATGAAAAAAGTCTGAATTTTGAAAACTTCAAAAATTTGCAGTGTTAAATAGGAAAATAATAAAAATGTAACTCAGTAATGATGAGTAGGTGGTTCATTTAGCTATCTTTTATATAAAATATTAATGAGAGAGATTTTATATCACACCCAAGCGGTATAACCACTTGAATCCATAAAAACGTCGGTGTGAACAGTTCCAAAATCTCTATTTTTTTAACTTTTATAATAAACTATGATAGCTATCAAGTTGGTTGATAACTCATTAAAAAGGGATAGTAAATACTAAATGTGGAATTAATATTTTTTTTAAAAAATTATTTAATTTTTCACAGATAAAAAAAAAAGAGTAATTTTTCTCTAGATTTTCATTTAGCGAAGTAGATTTCCGAAACTGGACAACGGATTTTGTTGTTTTGGGTCTTGTTAGATTCACATTGGCTAGGAGAAGTGCAGTGAATATTTTCAGAACTTTATCTCCAATCGTTAATTCATTACAAAGCTGTAAAGCTGATAAACATCAAAAATCAACCAATAAAATTTTTTTGAATTATTTTTAATGTTCTGTAGTGAATTTACTATTAAATATAAAGTTCTGAAAATCTTCACTGCACTTCTCTTAACTAATGTGAATCCAACAAGACTCTAAACAACGAAATCCGCTCTCCGGTTTCAGAAATCTATCTCATTAAATGAAAACGAAAATGATTTTTTGTGGGGCTGTTCATACCGACATTTTCTGGATTCAAATTGTCATGCCACTTGGGTGTGACATCAGTTAATAAATTTCTAAAAATTAAAAATCAAGAAAGTTTACATGCCGATCCCTGACTTGGCAAGCGTTTTTTTTTTTTTTAATATTTAGAAACACTTAAAAATATTACCTATTCTTGATTTCGATCTTCCTCACGCTTATTCTCACGTCTTCTGTGTTTTTGAATAATTTATTTCTACAAATATATTATAAACATTGAAGAATACAAAACATTACTTTTCTTTTGGATGAACTGTGTGTTGTGTGTAAATTTCCAGTTCGAATATGCGCAAATCGATGTACCAACTACATCTGTTCTTCAAAAGAATATATGTAAATAACTATCTAACAGATTCGATCCTTGTATCGTTTATTGTTTAGGGTCGTTTTATTTTGTTTGTTGTTGTTGAATTATTACATCAAGAAATCCCCATTTTTGGTTAGACATTTTGGTGGATCTATATAGTTTACATTAAATTATATTGTCGACTCTTATCATTGTTTGAGAACCACCCTGATATAGTGATATTATATAATATTTTATTATAGACATAATATCATTATAGCACATTTGTGCTCCAATATTTATTATAATACCTTCATCGCATGACCTACACACGCATTATAACGATGACAGTTGGTTAATCATTATAACTGTATTTGTGTTGTTTGAGCTGTGAAATTTTTATAAATGCTAAAAACTGCGATATTCGCTCGAAATTATCAAAAAATATGTTACAATTTAGCCCTAATTAATAATATGCGGATTGCTTTTTTTGTATATTTATGTTTATTGATCTCTAATTATTAGCTAAATATCTCAACTTGTATCAACAAAATTAAGTATTAATTGTATTGTTATAGGCCTCGTTGGTGTGAATATTATAATATGGGTAGGTAAATATTAAAATGTAAAGAATATGATTTAATATGAATACTTGAAGCAAATAAAGCAGTTTTACACTCAGGCAATCAAAAAACATTATGCAAAAATATTCACAGTAGTAGGTAGTAGGTATAATGTACAACAAATGTTTATCGAACTTAATTCCTTCTACAAATGAAAAAAAATAAATACTCACTCAAATGCATTTAATTTGCAGCCTCTACAATTAACACTAAATAGTAAATACTATACTAACATTCCGTATTTAAGTGCAATTTACGATTCTTTTAGTCTGTTTGCTAGAGGAATCACAAAATAATAAAAATAAAAACACTAGAACTATAACCTTCGCCTATTATAATGAGTGTGTTTAATTGAAATCTGTCCGTCACACACTCACGCATAATGATGGTCGATTTCTAAAATTTCTAAAATTATTTGCTTACAAATCACCATAAATTAATGCAAACTATATAACCTACCTCAGCTATTACGTGTATTTTTACACCGATAATTTTGTAAAAAATGTTTACCTTCAGATGGCAAAATAAAAAAACTCACTGCCACCTGAAAATCAAAAGCCGACCGTGCGACAGGTTTCGTTTAAAAAATAACACGATACACAAAAAGTTAAGGGTTTAAGCCGAAATATTATTAGAATGGATATGGTGTTCAATCTGATGTTGTTACGATTGTCTTGGGCAATCTATGATCCAAGACGATTCGGTAACGAAATATAATATTACAGAGATAGCGCCAGATTGCCAATCGTATATAGCTGTATGTCACTATACTACCCTGCAGTCAACGCTCGGCCATTAACGAGTTAATGATAATAACATTAAGGTAAGCGGATTGCAAGTTTTAACCCAGTTATATTGTTACTCGGAGTTCTTATTAAATTCTTATAATATTGTACACATATTAATCGAATTAACGGCGAGTTAATTTAGAGCTCATTCCCGGTATAGGGCGTTTGACAGCCGAATTTAACTTTTAATAAATTTAAAATAGTTTTTTACTCAACTCGTAGGTATGCGTATATATATTATTATACATTACGCCTAATACGTCTATTGCGTGAAATCATATTAATTATTCGAATTTAATCCAATTTTTTAGTAACACTAATTTATATTGACGCTCCCGCAGAGTCGCGCAAAAGTACATTTTGTTTTTTTTATAACTCACACGCCTATTATTATTGTTGTTGTTATTATTATTATTATAATATAGTACCTACAACATTTTAACAGCACACACCGTTGTCTGAACCGATCTGCTGCAGCTGCGTCGCACGCAAAAGAACACAGCAAAAATATTGTTTTTGTTTCATTTTGTTCATTGTGCGTGTGTGTGAATTTAAATGTTTGATATGGTACGTCGTAAAAAATAACAATATAATTATATAATTCCGATGGAGGTGGCGGAAGGTTTTTTTTCACCTCCCACCCACCAAAAAAATATTTAATATCAAAACGCTTTTCTATTTTATTCGATGATAAATACGAAAACAGTTCTATAATAATAATAACAATATTATTACGACATATTATTACGAGCGTTATAATAACATTACATAATATATACTTATTGTGGAAAAAAAATCATAAACGCACCAGCCCTCCGCGTAATATGTGTAATTTATATACCTGCATGGACGTGGTTGTACATAACATATAACATAGGTAGGTAGTAATAAACGACGGTGAGTTCATAATTTCTGAATAAACAATAATTTTTATTAACATAGTTGGGAAACCCGGAAGTGAGTGCGTTTTACGATGACCTGTAAAACATTCTCAATATAGTTTTTTTTTTTAATGTCACAATAACACTGCCGGCTGCGGCCATCATGGGACATTGTTGTACTAATGGCGAGGCGGGCGGTAAATGTTATTATAGTATATTATACCTAATAATTGTGTCATAGTATACTGTGCTCGGATCAACAATAATTATTATTTAGAAGAAAAAATATTTATATATTCAACAATAAAGTCGTGTACTATAGAACAACGCTTATCGGCGGGGAGAATAATTGTCTTTTTCAATCAAAACTTTATCTTACCGTTTTTAGTGATGGACGACTATGGTATCCCCCTCAAAGTATCTCATACATACGGGTAAAAACGATCAAAATGGTTGTGCTAGGGGTAAAGGTATGTTCACGCATTGCAAGAGTCAATAGCTGATACAGGATAGGTTTTCGAGGAACTAGTGCATTTTTGAAAATAATATGATTAACACTAGTCATTCTTTTAACTCAATATTGAAATGGTTTTAAGTCAAATACATTTTAATAATTTTAAATCAAATGTATTTTATTTGTTTGTTCTACTAACCCGATGTAGGTAATATTACCTAGTTCAGACTTCCTGTTTGAAACTTGGTGCGTTTTCTCCAAAAGAAAATTATGAAACAGTTCATTCCTTCACATAATTATGATTCATATAACCTTCATATAACTTATCTTACTAAGGACTATACACTAATAATTATCAAATATTGTAATCAAATAATCAAATAAATAATAATCACGAATTAATAGATATACATATATTACTATATATTTAATACGCAGACATAAAGACATTTTTATAATTTATACTTCACCACTGGTGGCATAATAGAGCCCAGAACGATGCGAAACGATAATACAATTTATTATTATTTCGAAATTTTATCCACAAAATATAGTCTAACAATTTTTAAATAAAAAAACCTAAGTTACCGGACTAAATTATGATACGATTCTAAGTCCGTATGGCTTAGAAAAAAGTTGTAGGTGTTTTTTTTTCGATTGTAAATTGTTATGCCGTACACGATTTCCTCGAAAAATAATGGCAATTTCACAATGTCGACAAAAAAATCAACCCTACAATAAGTACAATATCAATCGGTTTCTTTCCGATTGAATGTGACGGAGCGTATAAATTATACAAGAACGGTTATATTGTGGAGAACGCATTTACCAACTAGAAATGTGTTTGTAGCGAAAAAAATGTAACGTAGATAGGTAATAATAATAATGATAATAATAAAAATGCACATCATCGTAAAACCCAATAGGTCCACTTTCTCCCTCTAGCTTACCTAGTCGAGGAAATCTGAAGAAAAAAACCGTCTACATACTTCGGAGCTCCTATCATGACCGTCAAAATGGAAATAAATACAAAATGTTTTGCCATCGTCATCCCTCTCGACAAAGGAGCGTTACCCGTTATTATCATCGTTTTCTATTGGTAGTTTTTTCGAGTAGATGTTATGTCGACCTACACACACGCTGACAATGTCCACATGAAACGCCATGGCAGCGAGGTACCGAAAGTATCAAATTAAATTATCACAAGTTATCGACACCGATTTAGATCGGTATTAATTTGAAATATTATTTTGTAAATTGTTTTCACTGAAACATCAGTTATTTTCTTCGCAAACCATTCGGATAACGCTAGGTTGCCATTTTTAAGACCGACATATTTTTTTTCTCGAGAGATTCTGTTAAAAGCTAAACAATTACCAATTTTCGCAAAAATATGAGCACATATTGATATTATTTATCGATTTTTTTGTAAGAAAACATAAAGAATAGAAAGCCCAACAATTACAAAGAAAATCAAGTATTTACATCACAATAGCAGCAATGAAAAAAGTTTTCGGAGTACATGGATAAAGAAAGATAATACAATATACAGTTATGATATTAACCGGAAAAATGACCAGAAAGAAAGTTTTTTAAAACAGGAAAACAAAATAACGTGCCCCACGACGTCTCGCTGCAAAATGGATAAAGGAAAAATCCAACAGATCACAGATGTGAAAAGAGGATAACGAAAAGGTGCAGTGTTTCTATAGGGAAACCCAAAACATATTATGTTGGAACTCTAAAACTGAAGCAGCTAATGCATTCATTCGGCATTTATCAGGCACAGACATTATTGGTCACACAAGTCTTTACCGAAATCTACTTTAGAAATACGTTGACGGCTATGAATTATGTTTATAACTTACTATAGTATCGTTTCTTAAACTTATGGGATTTTGGACCCCCCGAGATGCTATAAAAATATCAAAGGCGCTTCAGAATTTTTATAATATTACAAAAAAAAAAAAAAAGAAATAATAAATCACGATGACCATAATATTATTTACTATTCAACTAATAATGGTCAAAGGCTGTGTCCGCGGAGCTCTTAGACCACTCTCACCGAACCCTAAGTCTCCACGGAGCACAGTTTTTTTTTAGAACAGTTGAACTATGGTAGAATCAGGAAATGTGAAAAATAAAAGGTAGGTCTATAATTATACACTATTGGCAGGTCTCTGTGAGTTTAGAATTGAAAAAAAAATAATAACCATAAATTATGATTTAAATTGGTCGTCTGTGATTCTTCTTCTCGAATACAATGTATTGTAATCACACAAATGTTATTGACCGTATTGAACCTGATTTGTGATAATATTATGTACTTATACGTTTTTCGAAAAGTCGTCGTGAAATTCAATATGACGTGTTATTGAATCGCTTTTAGACATTCGAATATTGTGGAACTTAAATTAATTTTATCTAGGTCATGGAAGTAAACAATACATTTGAAACGTTTTTCAAGGTATTTTCGTGCCCACCCACGTGGTGTCATTGCCAATAACAATAAACAAACGTTTGTCTCACTGCTGCGCAACTCGGAATTGAGCGAAAATAAAAACGAGCACCCAAAACTATATATACATCGCAGTCGTTATTATATTATTTTGAGCAGATAAATAAAAATGCTCTCTTTCGGACTGCCTCCTCGGTGTAAGTATATAGGTATAGCCTGTAGATATAATATCGTTATATCGTCGCTACTCAGAGTATACAACGGCGATTAAGCCCGACGTCGGTTATCTCTGTGTATATCCGAAATAATGATAATGATGATAACGATAATAATAGCGATACTAATAGTAGGTAGTAATAATGATAAAAATAATAAAATACGCACCACTATTATACCGCACGCTCGCGCCCACCCGGTTATACCAATGCAGCACGCACGAGCGGCGAACGATGGCAAAAGTCCTAATGGAAGACTACCTATATCGAAAAATAAAACACCGCACAATGTATTTTAACGGTACAACCACTCTGTATATAGATATACGTAATATTATAATACAGGAAGGTATAGGTACACCGATAAAAACAAACGACCGTCTTCGTCGTCGTCGAGTGGATAAGCGAAAAATAACGCCTCGTGCCGACGGTGGTCGTTTGTAATAATATATATAGAAGTAAACATCAGTATCCATCTCTATCTCTCTCTCTCTCTCTCTCTCTCTCTCTCTCTCTCTCTCTCTCAGTCTCTCTCTTATTATGTACATAGCATGTTTATTATATTACTATTATTATTATTATTTTACAAACGTCATCGTGATGTATACAAATCGCGCTAGACCGTTTTAGTGAATTCCTAGGGGCAATCTGAAAGCGGCGAGACGAGTGCCGCGGCCGGAAACGAGTTTCCAGGCGATTTGGTTTGGCGTGGCGAACGGATATAACATAATACAGTATTATTGTGTAGGTACGACAAAAATCGTTACCCGTCTCTGCTCTCGTCCGGTTCAGACTGTAGTCCCAAATAATATATACACTACCTATACCTGCTGTGTGAAATCGTTATTAGGACTCCAACTTTAATGCTCAAAAAAAACCCGACCTAAATACGAGAATAAGCGAAGGCTTGTGCATAAAAAATAGTGAAAAAAATGCGATCAAAACCACTCTCAATTTGTTTAAGAAAGTTCGATCATACTAGTGAACGCATTGTTGTGCGCTAAAAACTGTACCAAGGTAACGATTTTAATTATTTATAATGCACAAATCATTTTGGAATCAACACATTAGTAGATAACAGCTAACTTGTTGTTTTTAAAAAAGTCAATAGCTGAATTGATTTATGTCCCAACTCTCATAATATATCAAATCTAATTTAGAATCCCTGCTCTTTCCACAATGTATTGCTTTTAATTTGCATTCCTTAACACTAATTATGGTATTTAAATATAATATTAGGTCGAATGACGAGTATGGTCAATGAACAGGCTCCGTTGTTCAGTTTATAACAAATAATTTTTAATAATTTATTCATTTTATTTTTCTCGTTTATATTTTTTAACTAAGCACAATTATTATTTGTATACCATTCATATTGAATTTTTTTCACATTGACTCGTTTCTCAAGCTAAATTTTGGTAAATTAATGTATGATTAAGTGTTTGTGTAATTTAACTATTTAGCATCATATCTTTTAATAATTATAACTAAATAAATAATCTACATAGACTTAGGCTGTCCTTCGTATTATTACAGTTAATCATCACCTCAACGACTTTTTACAATGCATAGATACATTAGAAATCTTGAAATTGAACGTAGGTATTAATGTAGGTACATGCTCAGATTGAAATTAAGGAATTTTAAAGCATAGTACCTATTCAACAAATAGTAAATTGAGTGTAAAATTCACAGCGATTAAACATTTAAAAAATATTATTATACGAGACGTGAATATATTTTCACACGAGTTTTTTTTTTCTTTATTAATCTTTAAAGCCCGGTGACTATATGGCCATTAGCTGATTGTTTGGTTTTATGATTGTAGGTAGTTGGGTTTGTAATGGTAGGATTTTTACACGTGTGTGTTGTGTTTGGCAAAATTTTTGTTTGGGAACCCGTAGGTATCTGCCATGAACTTGTTTTCCGGACACCGTGACTTGTCCGAAGAAAAATGCCGCCCGTGGCCAAGGAATCGAATTCGGGTTGGCTGCGTCGCAGCCGACGCCTTAGTCCGCTCGACCACTCCGTCCCCCAATTTTATTTTTGTTATCATCATAAAGGTTATTAATCATCTCGAATGTGTTTTTTTAAATAAATATTTGTATTTGAATAATTATTTTACTCGCTTTATCGATAGGTAGGTATAATGCTTTGATTCTAAATACTAATCAGTGGAATATGTCAACAACACGTATTATAAACTTTATGTTGAACAAGTAAAAATTCGTGTAACAATAATTATTATTTTACAGTGATTAAACAATAAATTTAAAATATTATAATATGAGTATAATATGTCTTTTTAAATGATTTTATTTTAACTGTTTTAACGAGTTTTTGTTAACTGTTATTAATTGACTTGAAAATGGTTTTCAAAATAAATATTCATAATATACAAAATGACAATATGCATACATAGGTAAATATAAATCGATACGTCAACACGTGCTTTTTGGGAAAATCATTAAAATGTTTGTAAAAATGAATTAATTTAAACGACACACTTTTCGATGAATAATAGTATATTGCCTGGGAACATATCATATTAAAGTATATCGTCGTGTCTGAACCGCGTAGTAGTTCATCCAAAACGATTGTGATTTGGGGGGAAATTCATTGTCGAAAAAGACACATTTTTCATAATCTCGTGCTCGCTCGCGTTAATGATAATTTTATGTTTTAAAGTCCACTACGTGCTCATTCGTTTTACATACTATTTAGGACATCATAGTACTTTCGTAGGAATAATTTATAGGGGTGGAGAAAAAAAAGATCGAGATCTACTCGATTTCGCATCAAAACAAAAAGAGAAAGGACTCGTGAGACGACTGTTTGCAGTAGGCGGAGATAAAACTGCATCATGTGTGACGTTGGCTTGAACGTTCTATATTTTAAGTCTCAACTGAATGCAATTCTAAACGAGATTGGATTGGTGAACCGGTTGCATATAACGTACAGTGTGATTTTATAAGCTTGCTACCTCAATTTTTACTCTTAATTTATGCATATATTGAGACCAGAATTTTTAGAAACCTACACTCGAAGACGTTATAAAGCGAAAAATTAGGGTGAGCATGCTTAAAAAATCAAACCCGTATATACATTTACACCATTTACACCATACAATTTACACCATGTTCGTCTGTAGACGATTTAGGGAGTAGGGGAGGCGTTAAAAAAACTAAAGGGTTATAATCTCTGTCTTTCCTTATTATTAAATAATATTATATTATGTATTAGAATAATCTCTGAGTCTTACCAGCAAATGTGTTGTCGCCCTCTTACTAAAACGCATAATATTATACCGAACTGTTATTTAATATTATGGTAAATTTACCTGTTATAAATATTACGTAGAAAGAATATTATTTAAAACTTTTGCTTTAGCCTGTAGTAAGCTTGTGAAGCTTTTCTTGGTATTTTAATTATTTTGTAACAAGTTACGTCAAATAACTCTAATATTTAAAACAACAGATTAAAATGAATCATTCTGAATGTAAAACTTTCTATGTTATGCTTTAGTGGGACCATAGACCTATAAACTAACTAGTTTATAGGTCTATGAGTTAGACAGTGGCTCATATGGTAAGACGCCCTCTTATGAATTTATGGATGGACAATTTTAATCATAAAATAAATGAAAGTATTTAAATATATAAATGTATTAAAATAAAATCATTTAACTTGTTATTAGTAGTCGGTATGTTATTTAATAACACGCATTGTTTATTTTTGTTCAATTTCATTAATATTAATGTAATCTGGAAACAGTTCAGTTACAAAACAATTAACTACAAACAAACAAAGACATTTTTTTAAAAGCTACAATTTACCTGTAATGGGTGGGGAGAGGCAGTGACGAACCACTTCGCCACCCTTGAAAATGCTTATGATTAACATAAATCGTATTACAAGGGTGGCCAGGGTTTACTGTGGTACAACATCAACAATGTCATTCGTTGAACATTTAAAAAAAAAGCCTCATCAGTCGTTTGTTATTATTAGCTTAATAATATTACTGTCGTAAAATACCGGGTCACAAGACGCCCCTCCCCTTCCACACCACCACTGGGCCCTGATAATTATATATCGAGTACTGCAATGTCTGCCGTTATTGCTATAAGATATTTAGACATCACGAAGAATGGTATTTTTCAAGCAACGTAATAACAACAATACAGACTGTGTACTAACGAATCGTTGCGGAAATGACGCTAACCACTACCGACAGGGCACGTCGACTGTAGAAGGAAAATAAAAATATTCTGGTCACGACCTTTAGAATATTATTTGTTCGTGATAAACATTTGGTGGACATTATGTGTGTGGGTGACTGTCTCGCCGACGGAATAATATCGAACACCTCTTACGGTTCTGGCAGACAGCAATCGATTACAATGGTATTTTGGATAACGCACATTGACGGGTATATTGTATTATATAATTATGACGAGCGATGAAAAATGTCGTCTTCGTTTATTGATTCGATTTTCAATAACAATTTTGTCTACCTAGTTTAAATCGAATAGGTACGTTATAATTTTTTTTTTTTTTTTTTTTTAAATCTATAGGACAACTGCAGTAGTTGTAGCACCAGCGTTTGTAACTATAATCTGATCCCATGCACTTCCTTTCCCGTTAAATGTACCAACTCTATATGATGAATCAAACTTTGTTCAATTCGTTATTTAATATTCGTTGTATGGTGTTCAAAATTTATCTTAACTTTTCTGTTGCTGGAATAAAAATTCTGACTCGCAGCAGTACCTATATTATCAGCAGTGTTGGGAAAAGATAACTAATAATTTATCTAGATAAAGATAAAGATGACTGTAATATATTTTATCTAGATACAGATAAAGATAATTATACTAAATTTTATCTAGATAAAGATAAAAATTAGTACATTTTTATCTAGATAAATATGAGATAATTGGTGTATTTATCTTTATCTATAAGATTATTTTTCGTGGTTTCTTCAACTTTAGACATTATTGAAGCATGTTTATACTAAAATATTTACAAAATATTAATATTGTAGTAAATATAACTTGTAAATTGTAATTAGAATTTAAAAATAAATAGCTGGTCCTAAAATTATACAAACTTTATAATGACTAAAGAAATTACCACTTGAATTAATACTCCCATTTACAACTTTGGAGCAATTTTGGCACAATGCAGATAATTTATTTCCTTCTAAAGAAATTATTTTAAAAAAGGTGGGAAAGTGGGTGTCACTCTGTTGTACAGTAGGTTACAAGTGGGTCACTGTATAATGGATGGTATTAAATTTGAATTCAATGATATTATATCATTGTCTAAGAAAAACGATTCTGAGCGGAGACGGTATGTCTTTCTAGGTATAAGACATATTATATACTTATCTATGGTATTAAAAAAAATTGACCTATAGTGAATTCCAAATTAATCATATCACAATATCCATTAGGTACTTATAACGCGTTATACACCAACAACAAACCCTGATGATATTATGGATATATAGTAATTAGTAGTATACTTTAGATGTTTAAAGTACCCACGAATAATATTATACAATCACAACAAAATAACTAAAATAGTTATTCTAGGTTTTTTATTATGTAATTTCGTCCAAATTTGAATTTAAAATATCTGTAAAAAATAACTGTGTTCATAAATTTTTTAGATTTTTTGGTTACAGTATGAACTATTTATGAGAACCTTTGTTTTAAATTTGTAATCCTTTTATCTTTAGCTATAAAAACTGAACATTTTATAATTTATTAATTACAATGATTGTTAATTTTCGATTAATTTTGATAAATGTTGTCAAAATTCGATCTTTAAATTCTTATAAAAAAAAATTGTGCCTATGTATTTTTAATACTTTTCAATTGCTATTGTAACAATATATCAGGAGCCTTGTATTAAATTTTTACACTTTTTGGCCCAACAGATAAAACTTGATTGATATTAATAGAAAAAAAAATAAAAAAAATTGAAAGCTATAAATGTCCGTAAACAGCTAAAAAAGAGTCAAAATATTTTCAAAATTGTATGGTGTATAGGAAATGCTAATATAAACATTTAGTGAAATTTTCATGTATCTACAGTTATTCGTTTTTGAATTACAACAAAATAAAGAAATCGCTACATGAGAAATCGAGTGAATATCCAATGTTGTAAAAATTTGAATTTCAAACGCTCATAAAAATTTAATTTGACTTTCTTATAGACCTTGTATATACGTTTATTTGTTTTAGAGTTACACCAAAAACCAAAATCGATTTTTTGGAAATCCGAGTTTGCGTAAAAATTCCCGTTTTTCCTTAATTTTTATGTTGTTTTTCCCGGAGCTTGTGAAAACTACTAGGAAATTTTTACTTTTGACCCCCCCAAAGTACCAACTAGATTCACTTTCCTATCAGAAAAGCTACTGTTGAAGAAAATCCAAGCACTTTTACTGTCCTAAAACGTGATGACAGACACACAAAAAAAAAAAAATAAAAAAAAAACACACATCATTGTAAAATCAATAATGTATTGATTCACTCAGAATCTAAAATCCATCAAATAAATATTTCAGTTTAGTAGTATTTATCAGGTGGTTGGTTGATTCAGTTGTTGGAGTACTTGATTCATCTTTTTTTAGGATCTTGGACGGGCCATAATTTGAAACTTGGACAAACCGTTTCATGAATAAAATAATTAAATGAAAAAAATAAAAAATAATAATCGTAACTGTATGCAGTTCTACAATAAATTTTACCGACGACGAAACACAGGTCACAACTCACACGATACACACTGAGAACTGAGAAGTGAGAAAAATAGTCAATAACAGTCACAAAATATATACTTGTCAATTTTTGTATACTGTTTATTTTATTGCGCCTACAGCAGAGGACAGAGGTCGTACAGATCGGTTAAGCGATAACTGAAATACCAGGAATTCTAATAGGGTTTTATAAATATTTTAAATTGTTATAAATTAGGTATAATGATATTATATTATTATTTATTATGCTTGTGACTTGTGAGTCCAATATCCATGAATGTTGGTTTATTTTTGTCGGCTTAAAACAATAATTATTTTTCATACTTTATACACAATTCTATGAAAAGGGTATCAGCTAATGAGACCATCATCATTGGTGGGTGGCCGGTGGGTAGCAGGGATAGATATTTTTGCTTTTGCTATTATTAGTTGTTCTTACAATCATTGTTTACGATGTAAAACTCCTGACTAACAATGAATATTAATAAATATTAAAATCATGGTATTATAATACGTATTACTAAACGTGTTTTCTATGTACTAGTTGAAAAAAAAATATTTTAAATTTTCAAATTTTTTTTAGTTCATTTAAATAAATTATCTAGATAAGTACTCATAGATAACTAGAATTTTATCTAGATGAAGATAAAGATAACTGAGTAGAAATTTATCTAGATAAGATAAAAGATAAATAATTTTTATCTAGATAAGTTATCTAGATAAATTTATCTAGATATTTCCCAACACTGATTATCAGGTAGGCAATCTACGTGCGGTAGATCACGAACCCCGAGCTGTTTGTACATAACTTTATAATTATAATTCTTATAATACTCTAAAGTATCAAAGTTACACGAAGTATGTCACTGAACGGACTCCAAAACGGCTGGACTAAATTTTGAATGCCGAGTTTGTCGACCAATATTTCCTCTTCGTCCACGAAGACGTAGCATTGTTTTATGTACTTAACTTATATGCAATGGTGGGCATTAACTTGTTAAAAAGTTAAAGTTAAGTTAAAAAGTTAATTTTTTTTTAACTTTTTAACTTAACTAGTTAGTTTTTTTTGTTTTTAACTTATTAACTTATTCAGTTAAATTTTGTATTGTTTAAACTTAACTTTTTAAAGTTAATTAGTTAATTATCATTATTGTACAGTTAAGTTAATTAAATTAAATTTTTATCATGTGGAACCAAGAGACAAAACTCATTCTTTCTATTTTGCCATTTTGGTAATTTATTTTTCTAATAATATAATATCATCAATTCATAATAATCAAATTATATTATAATCTATAGGTACTATAGTAAAGACTAAAGAGTAATAATTAGTATACTATCCTTGTATCGACTGGCTATTTTCACGAATTCTATTATTTAATTATTTAATATTATTTAATAGTATTGAATAATCCGATTTTTGTTTTATCTAACTCTCCAATTCCTAAAAACAGGTTTAAAACTAAATATCATAGTCTTTAAAAGGATATCATTATATCAATAATATATACTGGTTACTGGTAAATACGACAATTCCAATAGACAAAACAAAAAGTCGTCCGAGATATTTATAAATTATAATTTATATTGCTGTATTCGTTATAAATACAAATAAACGTATGAGATTAGAAAATAACATTATCGAAATAAATATGGAAACAATTTTTGGTAGGTATTATACTATTATCATTATTCATTGATTTTATTTTAATAATAGACTATTATAATGGTACTAAATGACAAATATTTAAAAACAGCCTATACCTATTAATATTATGACTTAAAAAAAAAAATTAACTTTTTTTTAACTGAGTTAAGTTAATTTTATTTTCCATCTTAATTTTTAACTTAACTAGTTAAATTTTATTTTTTGTTAACTTTTAACTTAACTGAAGGCAATTTAATTGAATTAACTTAACTTTCCACAGTTAATTATTTTCATTAACTTGCCCACCATTGCTTATATGCGAGTATAATACGCTCAATATTTACGTAAGTAATTGGGATACATATAATATCAAAACACAGAGTACAAAAAAATTAAATGCATTGAATGAATACACTGATTTCACGGCAACCAATAATTATTATTATAACAGTTTTAAAACCCATGGCAACCATTTATAAACAAAAATTTCTACCGTTTGAGCACATCCCCTTGTTGGACCTAGGAGAATGATTTGTGAATCTAAATAATCCAGGGCGTCACACATACGCATAAAAAAGTTCATTCAAATAGGTCCAACGGTTTAGGAGGAGTTCAATCACAACACACGTACAGTAGAATTATATTTATAAAGATAATATAATATATGAATATAATATAAAGCAACGTACTTTTATTACTATAGCTGGTATGTTTAGAATTGTTTTCACCATAATTTTGACTTCTACATAAACGTTATAATAATACCTATACAGCTAATAATAATATCATAGTTTATTAATACAAAATTCTAACCGTACTAAAATCCTATAAATAAAAAAAAACAAATTTAACCATTTTTAAATTAGCCTGGCATCTTCCCAGAGGTCTAATCAACACACAAACATTCATTTTTATGTATATTAATACAAAATAACAAACATGTCCGCTTAATCAATATATAATACACTGTTTCACCACTGTTGTATTTTTTACATCCAGATTTCCTATTTTTCCGATAGATTTTCCTAAAATTTTCTTTCATAAAAAACCTTCTCCTGACAATTACGAACATCTTAAAAAAGATTTGAGTAAAATCGGACAAGCCGTTCTCGAGATTTGCGCTCAGCAACACATTCAGCAATTCATATTTATATTATAGATAATGTCACAAGTCATTACCAATCGTATAAGCAGTTATTATGTGGTCTACTAAACTAAACCACCCACAAATTTACTTTCTTAATTGTTTTACATTATTTCTTAAAAAATAAACCCCCCCCCCCCCAAAAAAAAAATAAAATCCTGCGCATTCCCCTGCACGTAAGCATTTATACACTATAGTACAGTGATTCTCAACCGGACAAATGTGTCACGAATTACCATGATGTATGTTGCCAAAAAAATTGTTTGTTTATATTGTACGTGTTCAGACTTTCAGAGTATAAATATATTATGTTATTATGGCGTTATGCCGTGGTGGTAAAAACTACAGATAAGTAAAAACAATAATTGTGAAGATAGTCTGATTCTGAATTTACATTTAGGTTTATAATTATTGGTTGTTCAAAAATTCCTTAATTATTGTAAGTGTGTCCCTAATTTTATTGATCTAAATTAGGGTGTCTTCGTAAAACAAAAGACCGAGAAGCACTGCACTATACAGCGTTTTTTTGTTGATAAGTTCCGCCCACTACCGAACATCAACGGCACATGACTTTCTGTTATGGTACGGACACGATCGGCAACACTTTGGTTAAAGTCATCGAAGCGAAGAGGGAAAAAATCGGTCACGTTTTCTCTTGAATTTAATATCGACGTCGATCGTCGTCTGCTGAGCTCCACTCGAACTTACTTTGTAATTCGCCGCCGTCTACTGGCACGAGATAATATTATATATGTATGGGTGGCGCACACGGTGTTAATATTATATTCTTCTTCCGCCAACGATATAATATCGTTCAACATTTGTTTAAGACAAAGAGTCGAATTAAATTTTCACTTTGACTCGGTACATAATATTATAATATTATACGTACAAATGTAAATATACGCCGCCATACTGTCAGTTGTAAGTACCTATATATGCCTATACCCTCCATTCTTCGGTAAGCTACACGCATTATAGTTTATATGATGTTTATGTTTTATACATAATATAATATATTGTAAGGCGGCGTGTGCGCCAAACTCGTAACGTTACAAAACTTTGATAACGCGCCCTTTAATTATGTGTACCTTTTGTATATGCGGATACGGCAGTGTAAGTTCAAAACTTTTCAAAGTTTTTCGATTGTGATTTAAACGAGCGCGAGCCGACGCCGTCGCTCTTCCGTCAATGAGGACGACGCGTCTCCGGCACTTTAATATTATGTAAATATTATTATGGACACACATTATTATCGTACACGGTACACTTAGGTATATACACATACCGAATTGCCACCAAATATGGCGTGGTTATAACCTTGGTATAGTATTATAATATGGGCACTCGCGATAGGCGTTATAACGACACGGTCAAAGTTTAGAGCTCGAGTTCACACTTAAACCGTATTGTATTAATTTCTTCGAGCTTTTTATAAAATTTCATGTGCTCGCATATCTTACCGGGGGATTTATTTGCCAAAATAAAAAGTGTTTTTTTTCTGACTGTTTCGAATGACAAAATACATCTTAATTATGCCTATTGATATTGCTCTAAAGCAGAATACTTTTTGGATTATTTCGATGAACAGACGTTGAATTTCGGACGATTGCCTTACTATAGTTGCGGTAAGTTTTCAAGTATTTAACGTTCAGATGAGCGGGGTGGGTGGCACAGCTTTGGTTACCACGCTAAACACAGTATTGCTTAACTACTCTATTGGCTCGTCCAAACTTTAATACTTATATTATAGCGACGTATTAACTACTAGTTCAAAATGTAATCTCAACGTACCGAGTAAATATATTAATGATTTAGGATATGCTACTAAAAACAATACCTAAAACGGTGAGGAAAAAAAAAACATTAAAAAATAAAATTACTAATGTTCTTCAATAAACTGTCAGCTGGTATTTATAGATAATTGTTATACCAACGAGAATCATAAGACTTTGAACGATTCAGTTCCGACCCTCACCAGACGATATTGTAACAATACGTCAAAGGCGACGACCGCACGACGTCATAACATTACGACTGCTGTGCATTCATCACACTCGTCTATCTGTCTTTCTCGAAATATACGCGCTTATCAGAGACGATCTCGGGCTGCACACATGAACCTTATCGAAGAGCCTTCGAGAGACCTCTCTGCGGATATAGAAGTATATAGTATAAGTTCTATGGAACCCCACCTCCACCCGCCTCCACAGACAGGCGCCGACCGTGGCACAAAAGTTCGCCGTGGAGATAAGAACGCGAAATATTATAATTTGAATTCCAAACCGCATATGCATAACATAATACGAGTGTGCCACATGTGCGTGTGTGTGTATTATACAAATGCTCGCGTTATCGTCGAGATAACACGAGTGCAACACCACATACTCATCGTCGCGCCACCCACCCTTGTCGACTGCCAGTAAAATAAATAACTCGGGCGGCCTCACGTCCGGAGAGCGGAAACAGCGCCACTGCGTAATGCGTATTTATGGCGTAGCGGATCGACGGGGGACGAGCCGCTCGTTCGCCGCCCGAAAGAGCGGGAAAAAAAATTAAAATAAAAAACCCCTATGCGCGACGCGGCGAATAAGTGGTGAGAAGGTAGGGAGGACGGGAAACGGCCTAAAATTCCGCCGAGTACGCGATAGCTATTAGTCTGTCTGCGGTCGGACGTTTTTACGGCGTCCCCCATACCCCTCGAGGGGGCCCATAAACAATACTCGTCCGGTTCAAAAGCCATGCAGCGTAAACTATATTATTATATACATGCTCGCTTTCTATCTCCCTCATTCTCACTCACTCTCTCTTTCTCTGTCTCTCTCTCTGTCACTGTTTCTCTCTATCTCTCTGTCATCCTGTCTCTCTACAGCCACTCTAAAGCCTCATCTTCTCATCAATGTCACTTCACAGTCCTATCGTTTCAACGCTATTTTTCATATATTTCACAAATTATTGTTGCTATTCCTAATGAGGAGGAACCTACTCTTCAGTGTTTCACCTGTTTTGTTGACCAAACAGTAAAACGTATATTAACATGATAATTCCATCACAAATATTGTATCAACGAACTCAGAAAACATAACATCCCGTACAAGATATAGCCGAAGCATAATTTATGCCCTAACACAGAAAAAAAATAATTAAAAAATTTTTTAACTAAAAAAATGAAATAATATAGATAACAAGTAAAATAGCCGTTTTAATTGCATGTGATTGAGGGTGTTGGATATATACATATTAATTATTAACCCTTTCCCCTCATCGCCTCAGGCATTCCCTGTCACTACTGACTCTCGGTGCACGGCCCACATGTGGCTACTTCGAATTTGCCTTGAGTAAGTACTATGCTATCTTCGACTTTCTGAAACTGTTCATTGCACTGTTACGAACTATTATAATATAGTTGCTCGATGCTTATCAAAAACAGTAGAGCAAAATTTATCCAGACTGGAGCTTTTATTTCTGAAAAAAAAAAATTATTGTACAATTCAGTATAGTGTCTAACATTATGGTTGTATTATAATCTATGTTAAAATAAGAGCATCGATAAAAAATATAAATGGTCTCGACCTTAGTATTATTATGAGTGACGAAATCACTTATCCGTAACAAACCATTTAAACGTTGAACATAATACTATATTACAAACTGAAAACAACCGCAGCAAAGTATATTATTTAGGATGACAGATACTTATAGGTTTGTCCATAACTATTTTCGCTCAACGAAATCTTGATGACTTGAAGCATTTGTTCTTGACGTTAGTAGTACAATTATATTATTATGTACCTAAATAATGTATTTTTTTACAAGAAGAAAATTAATGAAATTTAAATTTTAAATGTTTATAATGTTACCGTAGAAAATAGCGTACAGTGATCTAGGTACATAATAATTATATTGTAATAAATAGGTTTAAAAGAAATCCTAATTAGATTTCAAAAAATATCGTGATTACTATAATGTTCATATTTTAAAAGAGATTATTTCTACTCGTTTTCAAAAATAAATCAACGAATTTATAATAATATAAAACGCTTGTGTTTGTGCTCGAGTGACCTGCATAATATCTGGTGGTACGTTGCATGCGGTATTTATCGTAGAAAACAACAGTGCAGGGGCTGAAAAAAAAGGGATTTTTTTTTTATTATTATCCTTTCCAGGGGAAAGTAAAAATTATTGCCATCGTGGTGTGGGACGCCTTCCTGGTGGTCAGTGAGAGCGTGCCGAGTGATTAAACTGCGTAATGTATTTTGGAAAAAAAAATGATAATAATAAACGTAAAGCGTAAAGCGTCCACCACCACCCGGTTTCGGGTAACCGTCACGGCTGCCGTCGCTATTTGATCAGCCGGATTATTATATTATTTTTTAGTATTTTTTTATTATTATTATTCCTCCGCTGTCGCCTATTTAATTATTATAGTGCGGTAAAAAGGATCAACTTACCTCCACGCCGAAATGCATCTGCAGCAGCTGCATGGAGCATAAACTTAACGACAATAACCACACTAATATCGCAGGTAGTGTACGTCATAATGAATGTAAATATTTTCGATTTAAAAATCTCATAGTTGTTATTAAACCAAACGGTGTGCTAAAACAAGCACAACATAATATTATGACTTACAACTGTAGTCCACGTGGCGTTAATGATTAAGTTTTAAATGTAAATACGCAAACTATAGGAAACGTAAAAAATAATTATTGCTTGGAAGTATATGTTTGGGTTTTGATTCGAAAGCTAACACTATTGTGCATTTTAAAAAATAGTAAAATAATTTTCCTAGTGAGATATGGCACAATTTTCAACCCAGAGATTATTCATCGAGGTTGAAAAATTATAATATAAATTGCCTCTACGTCTCGGGATATAAATTTTAATATAAATAATAGTTGTATAGTCCTTATATTATATAAATGGATTTTTTCTGTCCATCAGTCTATCCTTAATGCATTCATCAACACCTGGACCGATTTTGATGAAATTGTTTGTGTGTGTTTGAGTGGTTACCGGGATGATTTAGATTCACAATTGGACCGGGTCGATCCAACCCAGGGAGGTGCTCAAACAGGGATTAATTCGAGACTTACGATTGTTTATAAATGGTTGTTAACGGTTATTGGAGAAATAATTAGTAGAAATTAGTATTTATTATTTTATTGGTTGCCATTGGTTAATCGGGCAGATCAGATATGAGCTTTCATGAAATCAAACTTTTACTCTTTTCCTATACCAAGCTGGTGGCTGAGCTGCATTTTGTCTGCGAATTACAAACAAAAGAAGTCGAACAATCACATTTTTTTTAAGATTTGTTATTTTTAACGGGAAATGAAGTGCGCGGGATCAGCTAGTATAATATTATATTAAAAATATTGTGTATTATACTATTATACAAGGCTGGGCATTAACGAGTTAATAAGTTAAAGTTAAGTTACTTTTAACTAAGTTAATTGACGAGTTAGGTACTTTTTTTTTAGAAGTAACTTCTAACTTAACGAGTTACATTTTCCCCATGTTATTCAGTATCTTAACAACTATTCATTTTATTGGCACGTTAAGTTAATTTTTTTCCCAAACCACTTATTTATAATAAATTCAATTTTGTAAAATTAATTAAATAAAAAAAAAACCCGAAATATTAAGTATATTTTAGTAAATAATAATTTATAATTATAGGAAGTTATTGTATTTCATATTCACAGAAAATACAATAGAAAACTATGTTATAGACGGAAATGTTATAGGGGTAACAGCGTCATTAATAAAAGAAAAATATAACAATTTACTCAGTACCCACCCATATACGACATATTATAACCTAACCTATACACTATACCTAATCATTATTAATATTATTACTTATTATATTTGTATTTATTCATAGAATTACAGCGATAACTTGGCCCGTCGCGTCGGTGTAAATAATAGTAGAGTGGTAGTTCATCGTATTTACGTATTTCTAAATTCTTACTATTAATTACATCACATTTGATATTATATTATATTATATTCTAATAAATAATAAAGAATTTGATTATTATAATATTTAGTATAGTTGTGGACCATTACGTTTTACCATTTACGTTAACAAATACATAACAATAATTTAGTTATTTTATTGGATTTCAATATTTCATCATTGAGTAAAGTATAATATACAATTATAAGTACCTACAGTAGCGTATTTTATTACAAACATTTATATATAAATTGTAAGACATTTATTGATTTATTGAATTATTATGTTATTTGTTGGCTTTAAAAAAGGTAGGTAGGTATAATTATTAGTTTTATTTTAAAAATAAAAGTAACTTATTTTTGACTAAGTTAAATTATACTTTTATTTTCTAATTAACTTGTAACATTTACAAGTTTAAAAAAAGTTAAATTAACTTAACGAGTTAAATAAAATAGCTAACTTGCCCAGCCTTGCTATTATATCCCTGAGAAAAAGTTTTGGTATCGGTAATTTTTGTCCAAACATGTTTATTCCAGGGAAGGTATTTGTCAAACCAAAAATGAAATTATGCTCACGACAAGAATGATTGGCCACAAAAATATTTGATTTCATCGTTTCCTGTTCACAAAGAAAAAAAGAAAAACGATATCACCACAGTAATGTTAATTAATTTGAAAACACAACTCAACATTTTTTACGTTTCATATAATATTTTATATTTAAAAATGTATGACAATTTAACAAAACAAACTTTAGTACCTATTTAGTATTTTACACTCATTTGGTTCACTAGATTTGACTTTTTTGTTTCGCACAAATTCGATTTGAAAGTTTTTGGACAAATAAAAAATTGAAGTATGCATACAAATTATTTACTACCTACTGGGATATTAGTAAGTTACATAGTAACAGTTATTGTTTTAAAAATTAATATTACTGTCGTGTTTTCTGAAAAATCTACGTTAAGCACAAATTTATGTGTGAAAAAAAATCTTAATTTGTATTTTAACAGGAAAATGAAATGTAAATAATTTAGCTTCTTGATTTGCTGTTTAATTTATAACATGTATCTCTTAATATAATTAATTAAATAACCAAACTTTTATATTTATTTTTTCCCTTCATATAACGTTCTGTTTTTAAATATAACAAATAAATATTTTAGAAGATAAATTTAAGTACATACAATAATTACAATGACTTATTGAAATTGATTATTATTACAGTGCATAAAATGTTATTAGGTATTCAGAAAAATAATATACTTTAATTTTGAAATACTTTTTTATTATTGTTTAATAATATGTTAGTATTCATCTTGTTTAAGTAAATAATTAACAGTTGTATATTTTATATTATGATATAATGTGATTTTTTTATGTAACTTCGATGTATTTTTCATTACAATTTTTAACATATTTATACTGAAATTTTTATATATTTTCATTGCAATTTTGAAATATTTTTAGTGCAATTTTGACATATTTTCAACGCAACTATATCCGGTCTTTATTTATCATCGTTGACCTTTTGCATGATCCTGGGCACATCATTATCATAATTAATGGTTTTAAAGAACTTTCTAGATGTTTTGCGGCTGGAACTTGCAGGACATCCAGGACCCGACATTTATAACGTTGAAACCAAATCTGAGTACCACCTGCCGCTACCCATCAGCCATATCATCCTTTTCTCGTCGAACTGACCGTCATAGTCGAATAAACATTTTGTATATTAAGCATATAATAATATAAAACACCTAGGAAGTCTGTAATTATAGCGAACACCGGCTGCATTAGAAGGATTATAATATGAAACGATATTGTAATATCCGAAAAGGTGCCCCAGACGATGATAATAATAACATTATAGACGTTATACAAAATGCATAATAATATTATTAATCCGTACATTACTAATAATGGCATCGCAAAATCCGATACGACTTCAAAGTGTAGGCGCGAAGGTGATTGCGATTCTTTCGAAACACGATGAGACAATTATAGTATTGTACGAACATCCGAGTAGGCGCAATAATAAAATAACATCGAAATATAATCTTAAATGCTGATTGTAGTCACCACGTCATGCCAAGCTATATCACAATGCGTGGGTCTAGAATGAAAAGGTTCTTAATTGCATTTTTTTTTCAAAAGTTACTTTTAACCAAAAATGGTTTTTTGGCGCATCATTTAATCTAACATTTATGATTATACGATCATAATTGAATTTTTTTTTAAAGTAAAAGGTTCTAAATCGCCAACAATTAAACTATAAACACAATTTAATCAAATTGAAAACGCTCAGTTAATGGAACCAAATTATTAACAATACGTTAGTATGAAAAGGTTAAAATTAAATTAATCACTACCAATAATAAACCTAATAATTATTACATTTATTACGTCATATATCCATATATAACAGAATTTTACGATTGAGATACAGATTTTGATGTTCCATAATTATTACATTGTTTCGTGATAGAAGATTGGTGGGGGTAGAATGTTTGCGCACCGCTAATGTTATGAATGACATTTTTTGTAGGCCATTTGAGCTTCACTATTGTTAAAAAAGGCATATAGTGTTTTTAATATCGGTTTCCACTTGAATTTCTTTTAAAAATTCAAGTTCCTAAAATTAATATTTAATTTCCAAGCTTTTGTATCTACGTAACCTCAAAAAACCAACAGTTGTACATATTGTTGATTTTCATATAAATCTACAACCTTATGGTTCCTAGGCTTATAATTGATCACTTATCAGTTACATGTATTATCTCACCTATATATTCGGCCATGTCACTAGTAGGTAGATAGTTACTAGGTAGGTAGTAGGTACCTTTCTATTGTTAAAATTTTGCGTTGCGCAAACGAACAACCAAATTTCTTACTTGAGGTACTAATGATGCGCAAACGACAAACTCCGAGATTGGTAGCAATGAGAAAGCATTATTCTGAAAAGGATTCAGCTAACAATAATAAAAATAATAAATGAAAAAGTTCTAATTAAATGTATTTTTTTTTATTTTAGAATGGAAAGGTTCTAAATATTCTAATATTGTAGAACATTTTCATACTGAACATTTTATAATTTGTATTTTATTAATTTGTATACCCACAAAATAATACAGCAAATTATTATTATTATGTAGTTAATTAAACTATACAAGTTTCTGCATGCCTTAGAACTTTAATTTTCAAAAAATGTTGTTCAAAATATTTGAACTAAAACCTTAAATTTCCTCTCCTGTACAATTTCATAAAAACGATTTACAACCTTTTCATTCTAGAGTTCTAGACACACGAATTATAGTTAATAATACGAAAATATAATACATTAAAATATATGTTTTATTAGGTTGTACCTACAGTTTAGTTAATTGTTAATATTAAAGCATTTTTTTTTTTTGTGTTGTCTGAAATTGGACTTAGTGCTTCATCAAGATGCTCCGAAATTTCGGACTGGACTCTAATTTTACCGAAGTTTCGGCAGTGGAAATTATATGTTAGACAGTAACAATTACTCCGCATGTTTAGCATAAGTCTGGTTTAGTTCCGGGCATAATAGGTGTCTATGCGAGTCAACCATGTGCGGCCGATTCATAATCTATTTAGGATTACTCCCTGATGCCTGGACAGTGGCAAAGGTGGGAATTACCTTGTCAAAAAGTTAAAGATAAGTTAAAAAGTTATTTTTTTTAAAAACTTATTATTTTTCAAAGTGTTCAAAATGTTTTTGTTGTACCTTAATTGTTTAAAGTTAATTATCATTATCGTGCAGTTAAGTTAATTTTCTTTTAATATCATACGGAGCCAACATAATTCATCCACATCGATTTTGGTCACTTATTTTTTAATAAAATCATAATAATCTGATGTTAGCACAAAATATCTTGGTAAATGTTTGTGTGAATAAAAATAATAGGGCATTTTATGACTTAAAAATATTGTACTTTGAAAAAAAATTGTATTTACCATCTTAACTTTAGAGTTATCGAATTCAATTTTTAATTTTTTAACTTTTAACTGAAGGCAATTTCATTGAGTTAACTTAACTTGGCACAGTTTATTGTTTTCATTAACTTGCCCAATCTTCTCTAGTGGTATCCATGGTAGGCCATTGTATTTTTACTTCATTGAGTTTGGTGTTTAGGGTTGACCACAACATTAGTTGCCATTGGTTTATGATGTGATTTCTATAAGAAGTTTTAAGTCCTATGCTGTATAGATGCGGACTTGGAGTGAGTCAGTAGAGGTGATAGCTTTTTTAGAGTGGGAGTCGGCAAGACTAAATGCAATGACGCAATGTACCTAATGTGATAATCGTGACGTTTCCCATACCCAAATATATATTTTTCATTCGTAGTCTCTAAAGATTAACAACATGGACATAATAATATTATTAAATTGGCAGGTTGTACGCAGTTCAGTTCTACATTTGGAATTATATTTATAGCTGAATTCCGTCCTATAGTGCACCAGCTAATTGTATCCGATAAAATAGCTTGTTGTTGATATTGGATTTTCCTATATTCTCCACGTCATTTATTACCAACGATACGAAATAGGTAGGTAGGTACAGCGTAGGAGGAGAATATCAGATGACTGTTTTCATACAAATATAGGTCAGAGGGATATAGTCGATTGTCTGTCGCTAACGATATAATATGTTGACAATAATGGCGATAATCATAAATAAATAAGAAAAATTAAACTGCATTAGAATACCTTAAGTGTATTTAATTAGTTGTTAATAATTATATAAATTTTTTTGGAAGTATAAGCTCTAACTTAAATTCGTTAACACATTATAGTGTGAGGTAAATATTGACTTAACGGTAGTGAAAATATTTTTATTAGAGTATTTTTTTGCAATCAATTTGCAATTATTTTCAGACCAAAAATGTCTGTAAAAACTAGTAAACTTGGGTCCGTGGGACTAGAATCTATCTTGCATCCTTGGTTTTTGGAAAAAAAAACTGAGGAAACGAGTCATACCTATAATGATATTAATAGCGTCTTCGACTCGAATTTACCTCTTTCACATAATAATAATATAGGTGTAATATTTCACCTCATATAAATTTATTATATCCCAGGTAGTAATTTTTTGTAATTCTGAGCAGAACGATTTTCTTCTTTGATCTACACAATTCTTACAAGTTAAAAATCACACAACGATTGGAAATTGAAAAAATGTCTCAATTTGGGACGCCCCAAAACCCCAACCCAGAAACCAATAGGATAATAGTTGAATATATTTATCATGTTTTTGTATGTATTGAATGCGATTGCAATAATTCAATCACTGCATTATTCAAATTATTTATGTTAAAAAAAGTCCATTTGCTTTTGTGCCGTAAAATAAACGTTTTTCGAGTTATCCGAACGGGAATTTATCTCGAAACGATCTCCGACTAATTACCAAGTATTTAACGGCCGTTAAACTTTATTTACTTTCTCTTAATGGTCTCGTGTTGTTTTCGTCGGACTTTTTTTTTTCATTAAGTGTTGCACGGCGCATTGTATCGGCAATAGCGGTACATCAAAGCGAACGTGTACAACATAATAATAAATTAAAACGTTCAATAAAACCCATATTATTATTGTGTACGCCGTTCGTATTGTATTATTATTTTCCTTTATTGACACCCCACACACACACATACACACCCGCACGTGCCGTCTTGGCTCGACTGGCTTTATAATAATATATTTAAACACTCGGCACGAGCGTTATACTGTTTTAATTGTAATATCCGCTTGTCACTTTGTTAGCTTTCGGTTTTCAAATAACTCGAAACAAACAGAAAAATGAGAATAAAGCAATCAAGTGCGGAGACAAAAATCTCCTACGGGCCGTAAAGAAGACGTGGTTCCGACTTCCGGTAACGCCGCCGCCGCGCCTCCCCCGGACCCATTGTTTCGTAATCCATAGTTGTTAATTTCCGATCAGTCGGCTGCGGAAGTAGTATTATTATTGTAATAATAATAATAATAATAGTATTATAATACGCCTGCGAATCATTTCGTCTGAATATATTATTATATTATTTTAGTTTGGTCCGGTGCGATTCTGCAGTCGGTGTGTTCTTCGTGCCAACTATTATATTATGGAACAAACTGACGTTTCACCAGCGGTTCACATTAGGAAAATATTTACCGACCAGTAGGTAATAGGTATTGTAATTTATATTAGTCGCATAAAATTACAGCCGTCCTGTTTTCAGTTAGGACGGGTCGTTGTTGATTCAGTACAGCGATTTTAATTGAAATAATTTATTAATTTATGACACGCCGAACATTGGATGATTGCAGTTCAGTGAAGTATTATTCATTATATAATCAACTAAATAATTGCACGAATAACTCTATGACCTTAGGTATATTATAAAAATTTCATTTCAGAAGAACGTTTGGATTTTCAATACTATCTTATATTAAACAATGAAATTATTAGTTCATTCTCTGTATTTTATGGTATAAAAATTACCAAATAAAGTAAATTAACACATTTACCATTTTTTTAAAAAAAAAAAAAAACAGAAAATATGATAATAATAATTTCGTAATGAGTCCGATAGCGTTTGTGTAGTGCGTATTCTTTATATGACATCACACTTAAGTTTGTTATTTCTGTCTCGTGGGGTGGAAAATGGAAAAGTCCATGAACATTTCTCTTAACTAAAAAATAATTGGGATGTTATACTTGAGAGCTAAATTACAATTAGGTACACGAAAATCAATTAAAACAACATTTAAACGCATTCTTTTTGCTACAGATGTTTAATGAAAAATCGCCTCATTTGGCAGTCAAAAAAGTATGCATAAAAACAATTTATAATGTACTAATTATGGAATTTAAATAATGTTGATTTTTCTCTTGAAAAAGGTTCGCTAACATTGACGGTTATAAAAAAATATACTTAAATATTCATAAATCGAATCCAATATAATTTTCGACTACACTTTGTGCACTTATTTTTTTCCGTAGCACCATAATAATTGTCATAATATTGTTGAACGCTTTTAATTTTTTTGGTGATATTACAAACGAGAAGATAATGAAATGATACACCAACCTCCCAATTTTTATAGGCTATAAAACGCATTAAATTTATTACACGAATACATTTTAGATTTGAGATGAAGGGTAGAATTTATTAGTTTCACAATGATAATAATAATGTATTGTATGTGTTTTGTTTGTTTTGTGTGTCTTCAGTTTTTGGAACTGAAAAAATGATCCAATCAACAATATTGAAAGTGGTTTCTGGTAGTCTTACAGATATCTGGAGAGAGGAAATTCCCAGAATATTCATAATAACTCGGAAAATCTATAAAAAATAAAAAACAAAACAGCTGGAAAACAGAAATATTTACGCAATGCTAGTTCCTTAAAATTTTTTTTTTTTTTTGGTTAAATTCCAAATTTAATAACCATATAGACTTGAATTTTTCGTAACATATTTTATTTAGTATTTTCTAGACACATATTATTATTATTTAAGTATAATATTATGGTTTTTCTTATTTTATTTAAATATTGAATAATATTGTAATATTATTTTCATACTTTAATATAAGAGTTATTTCGTTATTTATGTTTAAAATTTAGTGGATTTTTATCAATTTATATTGATAAATTGTTTGCTTCCTGGTCAAAAAAATTTAATCTACGATGATTATCCTACTACACAACGATAGGGACAGGTGATCACGGCAGCCATGATGACCTTATTGTTACTTTGATAGTTTGATGTTTATATTTTTGTAATAAAATTTGAATATTTTTCGTTCAATGAATACGCTGTATGGGGGTAATCATTTTGCAAACGGTTCACCTCCATGTGGCGATATTACAAGGATAAAAAATCCATAATGTTCGAAAGTATATAGCTACAGTTTACTTTTAATAAACGTTTAAGTTGAAATGATAAAAAAAAAAAGGGAATTGGAACGATAAATAACTATTTTGCCACATACGTTTTTAGTTCTTTATCAAGTTGTTTAATTTATATTTAAATAATTTTAAACTCATCAATTAAAAAAATTCCATTTCATTATATCACTTACATATTGTTATAATATGTATTATAATTTTCGACTCTGGATAACATTTTAAAAATGTTTAAACTATTTTGTGTGGTGTTTATTCTACGAAGGATCGAAACTATTCTCATAGTCTATAGCATATTATATAGCAGTATTTATAACATTCTGTAACCACTAACAAGGTACCTATAATATTATAAGTAAGGTGTGCTAGCTACCCACATTTTTTCATTCGTGCAATCTTTTGTTACTTGTTGAGGTAATTACTCAAATAATAAAATCGTATATAATTATTTGTATAGCTTACGCGTATTTTTAACAAAAAGTCGTCAAATGTGGTATTTGCGTATATTATATCAACCATTCTTGTTTAATTTGCCATATATATTATTATGCAACACTGTCAAGGGTATTTATTTTAATTGGTTATTATTGTATATCTTCATATATTCTTTAGGTTAAAATTATAATTTACACAATAATATATTATTGATGTTAAAATACAAAGTTATGAAAAATATCTATTTTCTTATTATAGGTTTCTTATATAGTTATAGTCAATCACCTTATTATTTAACTCTGAAAAAGCAGAAGTACATAATATGCAATAATTCGACAAACCTCCTTTTATTCATCGGTTTTTGAAGGTTCTCTTTAAACGATAATATAACCTTCAATATTCAAAATATATTATTGTTAGTAAAATCTGTTATTTGAACTATTTTTGACGATTCACTGTAGTCTAAACATACAATATAATAACATTTTGTACATAATAATATTATCCTCATAATAACTATACACTTCATCACTTAATTACGATAGTAAGTACTCCACTCATTGGTGTGTTAAAGACCACAACATCTACCTCTTGTCCGAAGTATTCGTATCAAAGTTAATTATTATTTATCTCTTACTGGTACAATACAAAAAAATGTTGGTAAGTGGATGTCGCTCTGCTGTACGGTAGGTTACAACTTACAAGTGGGTCAATCTATAATGGATGGTATTAAATTTGAATGCAATGATATAATATCATTGTATAAGAAAAACGATTCTGAGCGGAGACGGGATGTCAGTCTAGGTATAAGACATATTATATACTTTTCTATGGTATTAAATTATATGGAATTTATGAATAAATTCCTTAAAATATGCACAGTCTTATCATGAGCATAATTCTTATTCCTTATACTATGGTAGATTGTATGGATAGGCCATAATATTTTGATTTTTCAGTTTCATATATCCCCGAATAATATTTTTAAATTACAACAAAAACAAAGATCGTTAATATTGATTTTAATATGTAATTTCGTCCAAATTTGAATTTAAAATGTCTGTAAAAAATAACTGTGTTCATATATTTTTTAGATTTTTTGGTTACAGTATGAACTATTTATGAGAACCTTTGTTTTAAATTTGCAACCTTTAGCTATAAAAACTGAACATTTTATAATTTATTAATTACAATGGTTGATAATTTTCGAGATTTTGATAAATTTTGTCAAAATTCGATGTTTAAATGCTTATAAAAAAAAAATGTGCCTATGTATTTTTAATATTTTTCAATTGCTACTGTAACAATATATCAGGAGCCATGTATTAAATTTTCACACTTTTTGGTACAACAGATAGAATTTTATTGATATTTATAGAAAAAAAAAACTAAAAAAATTGAAAACTGAAAATGTCCGTAAACAGCTCAAAAGAGTCGAAATATTTTCAAAATTGTACAGTGTATAGGAAATGCTAATCTGAACATTCAGTGAAATTTTCATGTATCTATAGTTATTCGTTCTTGAATTACAACAAAATAAGGAAATCGCTACGTGAGAAATCAAGTGATTAGTGAATATCCAATGTTGTAAAAATTTGAATTTCAAACGCTCATAAAAATTTAATTTGACTTTCTGGTAGAGATTTTTTTATTGATAAAGGTAGACAATCGTATGAGTAATCTTGTATTAGATTTTCAAATATTAGATTTAAAAAGAAAAATTTTCACGAATTCTTAACTCAAAATAATTTGCTAAT
This sequence comes from Macrosiphum euphorbiae, assembly GCA_949089665.1. Lineage (NCBI taxonomy): Eukaryota > Metazoa > Arthropoda > Insecta > Hemiptera > Aphididae > Macrosiphum > Macrosiphum euphorbiae. Next base: position 135,528,773 of record CARXXK010000001.1, on the reverse strand, counting down.
TTTCGTGATTTTTCCATATTTTGTCAATTTTTGAACTTTAAATGCTTATAAAAAAAAAACTGTGACTAACGATTTTTAAAATTTTTCATCTGCCTTTGAAACAATATACTAGGAGCCTTCTATTAAATTTTCAAGTTTTTTTAACCAACAAATAAAATTTTATTGATATTTCTAAAAAAAAAAAAAAAAATGAAAAATGAAAATGTCCCTAAAAAGTTCAAAATAAATCAAAATATTTTGAAAATGTTATCGTGTATAGAAAATGCAAATATAAACAGCCAGTGAAAATTTCATGTACCTACGGTCATTTGTTTTAAAGTTACACCAAAAACCATATTCAATTTTCTAAAAAATCGATTTAAAAATTATTTAAAAAAAAAAAAACACACATCATTGTAAAATCAATACATTCATCGTTCCACTCAGAATCTAAAAGGTTTCATTTAAACATAATGTTGTTATTTGAACGGACGTTACATGAATTGGAACACTTGTGTATATGAGTGGCGAAGATTTGTCACTAAAAACCCGGTTGGTCACCCATCTGAGATCTAGTGACAACAGTCGGTACTTGCTCTCAGAAAACGTTTCTGAAAACTGAATGCAACCACCGTGCCGCACCAAGCCACTTTATAATAATATATTATTAATTATTTTATTAATAAAATATCAACAATAGTGTAAGTTATTGTCTAAGATCAGTTTAAAATACTGCAGTATTACGTCTCATATAATATTATACTCATCCTACCGTCTACTTATTATCTTATACTCAAGTCCTACCTAGAAGATCGTTTCTTCTCGGTACGTTATGGTTCATCTAACTCCTCACCAAAACCCATAAATGCAGGAGTCCCCCAGGGCGCAGTCACTGCTCCTCTGTTATTTAATATATTCGTATCTGATCAACCCACGCTGCCCTCTAGCCTCATCGCTGACTTTGCCGATGACAAAGCTATTTTAACCAATAGCCATGATCCATCCATTGCTTCCTCGCATATCCAAGAACACCTATCCCTCCTCGAAAAATGGTATAAGGAGTGGGGTGTGAAAATAAACGAATCTAAATCTATACAATGTACCTTCACTCTTAGGAAGGGAATATGCCCATCTATTACCTTAAATGAGCAAATCTTGTCAACCGCGCAGAGCACTCGCTATCTAGGCATAATCATTGATCAACGCCTCACATGGTCTCCTCATCTTCGCAGCAAACTGCTATCCTTAAACAATTGATTTCGTCTTCTCCGCTCTCTCCTAACCTCCAAACACATAAAACTACCAACCAAGCTTCTAATATATAAACTTTATCTTAAACCAATGTGGACGTACGGAATTCAATTATGGGGCTCTGCAAAAATTTCAAACACTAACCGTATCCAACGCTTCCAATCCAAAACGCTCCGAGCCATAACTAAAGCACCTTTCTACGTGTCCAACCAGATCTTACATAACGATCTTGCCATCTCACCCGTCTGTGATGTAGCTAGAACTTTTTATAGACGATTTAACTTATCTGTTAAAAACCATGATAATCCCCTAATTAAAGGACTTGCGTCGGCAAACATACCCGACAATCCTAGGAAAAGACAAAAAGGCGGTGGTGTCGGGACCTATTAATTTAGTTAATTACCTAATCTTTTTCTATTTATAAATAATTGTTAACTTATTGAAATGTATATAAACAGCTGACAAAGTGTCTTCACTGGAAGGCTTCTTAAATCCGTCCTTTCCTCAAGCCACTTATTCATTAAATTATCTATTTTACTTATTGTTCATATTTTTATTGTAACAGATTGTAAATAAAAATTATAAAAATAAAAAAAAAAAATATAATATAATATTATAATAGTTATGTAAATTTATTATATTTTACATAATAGCCTTTTGTACACCCAAAATTGAGACAACCCAAAATCATTTTCTGTGCACAATAAAAATAATATTGTATTATTGAATTCAAATACTCGTCCATTAAGCAGAGAACTACGAACTACTCAAAAACTAGTTACAGCACTCAACACTTTTGTTGTACGCACATAAAAGTGCGAGTTTCGCTTTTTTGAAACTAACCGTTTAAGGAATACAATATTACATGCAGTGTTGGGAATTATTCAATTATCTAGATAAGATTTTTTGAAATAAATTATCTTTTAAAGTACCTAGATAATTATGTTACGATTTATCTAATGTTTAGCTTAGATAAATAAATATGGGCTTACCTAGATAAATTTATCTAGGTAAGTATTATAGTGCCTCTACAAAATTATAAAGCCAATGTTACTAAAATTCTAATAAAATATAAATTATTCATAAAATTAGAAGAATATATTTCTTGTTATTATTGCCAACGACGGTATTACGATAATACGAGAACCTGCATGTGGGCTTGCACTATACTATCGTTCTCTACTAGCCATAATGAGCATATTAAAATTAATAAGGTATAGGTTTATTTCCCCATTCATTTTAAAAATAAATTAAAATTAACTTCGTAGAGCTGTATTTCAAAGGCTTAATCCGTTGTATTATAAATATTATGTCATTATATTGATATAAATCTAATATTACAAAAATACTAAAAGACAATAAAAATAAGTGTAAAAAAATGATATTTATCTAAAAATTTATCTAGATAAATGTATTGTTGTATTTATCTTCATCTAGATAATATTTTGTTAAAATTATCTTATCTTATCTTATCTAGATAATTTTTTAGTTATCTATTTTAACATTGATTATATGTTGATGATATTTTATTTTAACGTTTATGGTATAATATATTTTCACTCGATATTTGTATTACATTAATAATATTATAAGAGGCCCAGCAGTTAATTTTGCCGTTCGTGGCCACCATTAAGATTTTTTTTTTTTAATCGTCACGATTCACGAATTCCGAGATGAACTCAAAGGGTTAAAATATAATATTATAAGGTATTTTTAATTTCAACCACTCGGTATACGGGTTTTGGTATAAAAAAAAAACGTTTGTGAAACGTCTTCAGGAGTGAAAAAATATCGCATGAAAACCGCACCGAAGTAATGTGTATATATATAACATATTTAATAATATATAGTATTGTGTACTGCTGCGCAGACCTTTTTCGACTTTTGAAATACAATGTACTCGCTAGCCTATTAAATCCAATTCATCACGCGTTTGACGCTGTGGTGGTGGGGGGGATGGGTCAGGGGAGAGTTGAGGTTCCGACATTCCCGTGCATTTTTTTTCTTCTCCGACTCGTCGTCTGCGCGAATACGACTACGACGACGGACGATCGTTATTAATGTAATGCGTGTAACCGTTTTCTCAGCGAGTGGCATTCGGGTCGGGTCGGGTCTCCGCTGCGGATCGAACAGAGTCCGGTCTGGGACCACGAGGGTGGGGGTCGGGGGGGTCGCAAAAGTTGCATTATCCTTAATTTTTTTTCCTCCGAAACTCTGGCCAACATCAATTTGTGTCACACCGACTAGCGAGCGCGCGCGCGCCCCGCCGAGACCGCCCCTCGACGAAAAGTCTACCCGATTCTAATTTATATTATATATGTCCTGCCGGTCGGTCGGTAGGTCGGTCGGCCGGTCGGCCGGTGGTCGGGAGACGAGCGGGAAAAAAGGACACGGACGGACCTTGCGCGGCGAAGGGTAGAAGGAAAGAAAGAGCGAATAATGATAAATTGCCACGCGCGTTTTTTTCCCTATACCCTCCTCCGCGGGTCGCGCCCGGAAAAACAGCTCCGGTCTCCGCACTTTCCCGCTGGGATATCTGCCACACCCGTCGCTGCTATATAGCGGTGTGAACACGCGAGTAGAGTGGATTGGAGTTTATGGATCGTTTGACGACATCTCCGGGGAGACGGCCGCAGTCGTACGATTCACGAAACGGTTGGTGCGGTGTGGAGGAGGAAGTGAAATATACAAAAAAAAACTCTGCGGAAATCGGCATTTTAATCTTCCGTCCGTGGACGCGACTTCACGTGGTATGTAGGTATGGTTGATGTTGTTGTGTTATTTTAATATTATTGCTTCGATAGAGTTACCGAGCTAACCACTCTCGCGGTTACACTGCACCAGTGCATTACGATGGTACCTATACCTATGTACTTATCATAGCCTACGGCAGGAATATACGCGACACTTGTTAAGACGTTCATACTACGTTTCTTATAAACGTTGTTTTAGGTTAGGTAATAGTTTGAACCAGTGTATATGCGGTTTTATTGTACACTGTTTGGAGCAAACATTAGGATAACTATGTGGCTATAATGATGGTGACTGCTCAACAATGGTTAACAAAATGTGGTTCCATTATGTCGTATTATTTCGTAAATACACTCACTAACAGCTGATGAAAATATAATAAAACAATTATGTTAAAATAATTGTTTAATATTTTTTTCATTTTATATATATATATATATATATATATATGTAGGTACAATAGTATCATTTAATTTAGTTGTCCTACAATAAACTATTATATGACGACATATTTTATTCGGAAGAAATTTATTCATATTATTATGAAGTGTCTACCTAGCTAATGCATAGTGACCGCCACATGAAGAGATAATAAAAATATGCTTTTTATAAGTGTTATAATTTACCTACCAGTAGATTTTGTTTATCAAAAAACAAACACTGTCTCGAAATTTCAAAAGCTATTTAATTTTTTGAATATATATTTTTATGCAATTTTAAGTCATTAAAAAACAATAATTTTGAGACAATCGAATTTTTTTAAAAGTTTTTCCTATTTCCGATCACAATAACAATACGTTTCCAATTCCTTATATTGCATTACGGAATATTAATTTATCGGAATAATACATTATAAATTATAAAATATAAATAATTTTCAAAAAGGTTGTTTCGTATAACGGCTTGAAAGTCAAAAGGTTGAAAATTAAATAGATATTATTTAGTGTTTAAACGAACGAGTGTCTTACGTTTATATAATCACACCAAAAACACTTCGTTATAACTAAAATTGTTTACTTAGCTTCACTCCACTACCGTCGAGCTGTATCGTCTGGTTGCATATTGACCAAAGACGTTTCACAATACGATCAGCGGAGTCGTTTTATTCGGAACGTTCCGGACGACGAAGATCACAACCACGATTAAAGATATACAGGTTGCACATCGACTACTGATAAGGTGAAATACGAAATGACTACCAATAATTAACCAGTGGCGCTCCAAGCAGCAGTATTACAACTAACCGATTATAGATATATAGGTGTAAAATTAGTTCTAAATGTCGACACATATGGTTGAGTGTTGACATTAAGCGCCACTAGTTAATTATTAACAGCTGATTTTTATAGTCACTTTGTAAATCAGTCTGGAAGCGGTTTACTATAGGGCGATGTGCAACCTGTAGGTATATCTTTAATCGTGATCACAACAATAATAAAATAGAACCTACCCACTACTGTGGGCGTGTGTGGTATCTGTAATATTGTTATCATGTGCGCTTTTCGCACCCGCTGATGTTTATTAAGAATAACTCGAACACCCGGGCATTAGAGAGAGCGGCCGCGAGACGACACTAAGCGAAAATTGATAACTCCATAATAATAATAGACTTTTCTGGACATACCTTGTTTTAGCCTAAATTGTTACTATAATATGCTTTATTTTCTAATGTATGAACATAAGCCAAAACACGGAACTCCATTATTTTTCATGAGATATACAGAGTTTTTGCTTAGTATTTGCAGAATTTACCATGTTTTCGCTTAGAAAACTTCAAATATATTGGACTTACCGCATATTTTCTTATTTTCTTATTTTATTTTTAGATGAGTTTTAAATTTTAATAGGAAATATGCTATTTTTACATCAAAAATCTGTGTAAGACCACTAATTTCATAGGAACAAAAAAATCATTTTTACGAAAAATGGAGTTAACCTGTTTTCGTTTTTTTGCACGGCAGTACTAAATGGGCGTGTATGGTGCCTGTAATATTATTATCATGTGCGCATTTCGCACCCGCTCAGATTTATTAAGAGTAACTTGAATACCCGTGAGACGACACAGCCGTATCGAGACTTTGCTCGGCGAAGTTATATTTTCCGCAGTTTCGCCAACGAAGTACGAACACTCCTCGAATTCTCTCGCCACTGTTGTATTATTATGAGTTGTCAGCCCGTATAGAATGTAGCGGTTACCGAGCACTGTTATAATGTTATACAACTGTTGGTCTTAATATTCGACGGGTCTGCAGGGTGGTCGTGAGGGGATGCTGTTGCGGGGGGGGGAGGAAGAGGAGGATTCGCACAAAGCGGGCTAGGCGTGTTCGGAGAGTTTAGCACCAAACTTAATTAATACGTTTGTACAACATTAAATCTTCCAAACCCTAGTACGCGGTTTATAAAATATAATAGGTATAAGTATAGGTATAAGTATAGGTACTTAGTAAAAAAACAAATTTTGTATTCTTGGATTTATTCTAACACGCAGCACTCTGCATTGTTCAGTATTATTCATAATATCGTATTATATTATTATCACGGCGCTACAAGCTATATAATATCACGAATTAGGTACCTAGGTATAAACAGTGTTACAGATGATTTTTTTATAGATTTTATATTAATATCAATTGATTAAGTTTTAAAATCTACATCTGTACCTATAATGTCCCACGATAAATCTTTCATAAGAATTATGTGATGAGCTACCAGTAGTATAATTGCAGGCACACAAAGTTAAATAAATGAAAAACTTCTCGTCTGAATTTTGATTTAGGTGCGTCGACATTTCCAAAAATATTCTATAATGTTCTTAACGATTCACAGAAAAAAAATTTGGTTGCCATTTGAAAAAAATAAATAGAGTCGTCTGTATCGCCAAGTGACACTCCGAAAATGGATTATAGAAATTCTGAGAACTTATTTGGAAATGTTATGGCCCTCGAGTAGTTCACTTGACAGTTCCAAAAATCATAATATTTGAATAAATTCGGTATTAAAGGGAAAATAGAGGGTGAACACGGTTGGTTAATCACCAGCTGTATATTATATTGCACTGCAATCGTGTGCTGACGTGAAGATTGTAACACATTGCGATGGCTCCGTCGATACGGATTACGTTTCAGGAGATAATATAATTATTATACACTCGTGGTGTGAAGACACACATTATAACCACGGTTATGGTTCGAGTACGGTTCTCTATACGCGTCTCGACGTTAATACTATAATGTTCCGTACACATTATTATTATTATTCGCTACCGCGTAATTGGTTTGTTTGCGTCTTTTTGGAATCTTATATTATACGACTCGGAGGGAGAAAAAATGAAAAATCTCTTTTCTATTTCGTCGCACATCGCGCAGCTATATTGTTATTCATCGGGCGGCTCTATAATAACTTATTCGACCAACCGTATAATTCGCAGTAAACCAAAATATTTGTATTTGCATGACAACTACAACACTCGGGCGAGATGTTCGTCTTTTTATATGGGATACGGATGGTGAATTTCTATTAAATAATTATTCATACTTTTATAGTCTGTATAATGCAGAAATCGTATTATGTTTTGTTTTTTAAAGACCTAAATAATATTACGAGTTAGTACTTAGGAAGATAAAAGATCTCCACATTATTTGGCGAAAAGATTTCAATTAATTTAAAAACGATATTATACGAACACATCGTCGTTGTAGTTTGATGTTGACGACAAAGGACACGATAGTGATAATTAATGACTCTATAGAGTCATAAAGGAGTTATAAGGATCGCTATCTAAATAATATCATTTTATTTGACTACGCGATTGATCTGAATTCGTTATATTGTTAAACTATACTATAGTGACCTCAGAAAGTTTGATCTCTTAAGATATCGTCAGATTCGTACGAGTACTTAATAATATATTTTACTATATTATATTAGTACCGAAAAAAAAAATGTTGCTCTGGTTTTCAGCGCAATTTGTGTTGCTCGTGATTGATACACTAGCTATAATTCAACTCTCTAGATATTATACTAGAAGCTGTATACGCAGGGTAGGGTGCTAATGGGCCGAAAACACTCACCTCCCCCTAAATCGTCCAAATTATTATCATTATTTTTATATTTATATTTAGCCAGTTTCAATTGAATATGTAAACTATAGTAAGCAAGGACGTGTATCAATATATGATATAACCACTTATTAACGGAATAGCTGTAGCCAATATAAATAAACTATAAATTACTAAAGTGTGATTTTATGATGTTTCACATCAGTCATAACTAGCCAAGTTTATTTTTCATATATATAATCTTGTGACAACTGAGTTGGTGTTAAAAATGAATCAAAATATGCAGGACAACCGGACGTTGGGAAAAAAGAGGATATCGTACTGTCAACTCGTCTAGAAGGATACGACATACTACCCCAGACACGTGCGGCTACCTTATGTGCAAAGAACTTCCTTGTCAAAGAGAATCTTTCCAGAAACCGAAACAACATTTCTGAATACCTCCGACAATCGCTAGATGGCCAAGACAAATAGTTACTAAAACTCGTAAATTGAGTAATTATAATTGGTTTTAATAATATTGATCGCAAAGACAGCAGACAATATGACGAGTGTCATATATTATAATATTATTATACATCGATGGTGGTATATATCTCAAATCATTTTTAAATGATAAATTCAAGCTAATTTCATTTAAGATTAAGAATATGTGCTATTACCCACAATAGCATCAAATAATGTAAACCACAATAGGTGTAAACGGGAGCACAATGACTAATTTAAAAAACATAATTCCTCACATTTAACTGTAGGACGAGCAATAATAAATTAAAAATTAAAATACTTGGATAACGATTTACCAATCAAATTTCACCTTCCTTGGATAGTTTTCAACAAACCTATTGACATTTTAGCCTCCCATGTAAAATTGCATTTTTGGAGGTTACATCACTTGGCCTTTCCACCACAATTCATCTATGTAATAATATATAGAACACTGTCGGTCCTACGATGCACGGCCTAATAAAAATAACAAAACACGACTGGGCCCTGCAAGCGAAAACATATTGTTAAACTGCGATGGAAATGGCGAAAAAATAAATATATTATACTATTTACAATTAGTGCTCGGAGCGCGTGTCCACCTACTAAAAGCCCAAACATTAACTTTAATTAATTAAAAGCCGGCGGCCGTTTAGTGGACAAACGTTCTCGTATATGCACTTGTATCAATTTATCACACGTTAGTGCGTTTATAGGTATAATAATATTACCAACGTGTGTATAATATAATATATTATACATGTATTATTATGTATAATAATATAATAATGAGCGTTAGTATAATATAATATAATATATTATCGTAAGAACCTAAACGTTAGCCTGTGCAGTTGGTTTATTTGACGATTCGTGTGTCCATAAATTATTACGAAAACGTTTGTATATGTATAGGTATAATACGCGTTAACGTTAAAATGCATTAGAATTTTAAATAATGTGCCGGTTAAATAAATACGATGGTTGAATATAAAAAAATACACGTTAAAAAACACGGTGGCCTTTTACATCAAAAAGTGTGTGTTTAAAATTCTGCAGGCTTATAACGACGAGAGAGACTCTACCTCGATGTTCAAAAGTCTTTTTTTTTAAAAAAACTTCCCAAATAAATGGATAAAAAAAAATCCGACACATATAATAATAATAATATACGATTATATAATGTGTAGTGTATAATGACGTGTGCTATGTGCATTCTCGTTCGGCCGACACGCCTTAATGTCACGGGTTATTAAACACGTTAAATAATATATGTAAATATTATTAATGTAAGTCTTACGTTTATTTATTCATTTTTTTTTTCACTCTCCGAGGCGTTTGATTCGATCCGACGAATCTATTATAATGTCGTGATATTATGTACCGTTATATTAGCTATATTATCGTACTCACGGCGTGCATAATATAATATCACACCCTCGAGAATCGTGATAATAATATGTACAGAGCGATTCTCAAATTATGATCAACCCCCATCAGGTGCACTTTAATAATTAATATATAGTACCATTTCAGATTTTCTGATTCTGATTTTTTGATCTTCTAAAATATGTACCAAAAAGACCTATAAAAATAAACTTTTGATTTTTTTTCACACCACTTAAGTGGTTTACAGCGGCGATATTATCCACCTTTTTATCTCAAAGAAAATCACTCTTTTTTAATTTAGTTTATTAAAAAGATGATTTTTGAGAACATTTTTGTTTATAAAATTCGAAATCAGAACTAGTAGTTTTTGAATTATTTAAATTCTCATATTAAGGATAAATCATATTGTTCGGAAGTTATTAAGCGACTCTTATCCTGTATAATATTTTAATAATTAATATTTATTTAGGAACATCTAACAATTTTCAAAAATTGACCCAAGGAAGTATGGAAAATATTTTGGAAAAGTTTTATATTTTGTGTGAAAACATTTTCAAGGGCTATTATCCTCTTTTTGTAATCATATTTTAACACCTTTCTTAAAAACTACTAGTTCAAAATATTTTTATTTAAACACATTTACATTTTCAAAAGAATCATCTGCTCAATAATTTAAGGTAAAGAAGGCCGGTTCTCATTTGAAAAAAAAATAAGTTTGTATCACCACAGGTAGCTTTTTCAATAAAATTTAGTTTATTTAACAGTTGTATTTTTAGAAAATGTTTTCGTATATACATTGAAATCTGAAGTGTAGTTTTTGAGTTGTTAATTTCTTATATTGAGGAGAATTATTAAAGGTCCATGGGTTCGGAAGGCCAATAATCCTGTTTTTGTATACATTTTTGACACGTAACTCAGAAACTACTAGTTGAAAATATTTTAATTTAAATACATCAACGTTTTTTAAAAAAAAAAAACATCTGCTCAATAATTTACGGTAAGGAGGTCAGTTCTCGTTTGAAAAAAAAATAAGTTTGTATCGCCACATGTAGCTCTTTAAATATAATGACGTGTACCTATAAAAAAAATATCTAAATTATTAAGAATATAGTTCGTAATATTAATCTCGTACTACTTGGCAATTCCAATAAACAGAATTAAGTATCTTTACGAAAGAAAATTGGGTGGTGAAGGTACACTCTGTATAACAAGCAATAATGATAATTCTGAACGTCTTTTGCGTGAACCGTTAGCGCAAAAGCGAAAAACTTCGGCACAATATTATCTTCGCTCATTAATATATTATTATTGTCAGTATAATATAATAATAATAACGCTCTCGTAATAGTATTATATACACATTACACACATTATCGGCTATGTATGTGTTTATATTGTACACATCTAATTAACCATTAATTATAATATTATATTTGATTAGAGATTCCGATAACTTTCTAGAAATTAATGATGTCGAAAGTTTGGGGTCCCAAGGGCTTCGCCGAACAGCTGCCACGCGTGCGTCGAGTATAATAATAATAATAATAGTTTTTAAAGATTACTCGGCCACGGAGATCGTTCCTTAATATTTCGGACGTCCCGGGATTAAGCGCCTTGTCTAGTGTCGGTGGTGATGAATTTCCGAAAAATATCGCTAGTCTTGATTCTTGATTACTATATTTCCCTAGCGAACGGGGTGGATTTGCAGTGGTGTACGGGTATTCAACGGGGGATGATTAACACCGTCAATTGAATGGAAAAACTACACATAAAAAAATAAAATTCAAACGTTGTTAAATGTTTTTTTTTTTTTTTTTTAACTCAATCGTAAAACGTCATGAACCACTCTCGTTACGGCCGTATCGTCAACAAATGACGTACCATTACTTATATCTATAAAACGTAGGTATAATCAGTGCCGTAAAAACCGGGTGTGCAAACCACACACAGGCCTCGGGCCTCATAATATATCGAAGGGCCTCAAAAGATCCAAATACTAATATTAAACTAATATAAAATTATTAAAATATATAAATTATTTATTATTGATTTGGAAACGAAACCAATGTTTCAAACCAATTGAGAGGAACGATCAAATGTATTGATTTTACAAGATGTGTATAATTTTTTTCATTTCTGTCGGTCATCAACAATGGGTAGTAAAAATATTCCGAATTTCGAGATCAGCATTTTTTCTGTTAGAAAAGTGAATCTAGTTGGTACTTTTTGGATATCGAAACCGAAATTTTTAGTTTTAGATATTAAAAAGTGTCAAAAAAAAAAAAAAAAAATCATTTTTACCTAAAACTAAAAATTTTATTTTTTGGTGTAACTCGAAAACTAATAACCGTAGACCATTGAAGTTTTCACCAAATATTTATATTAATATTTTCAATAAATTACATTTTGGACAATTTTTACTTTTTTGAGTTAGTTATAGCCTTGAGAAATTGTTTTAAATTTATAGATTATTTTAAATTAAACATTTTTTTTTGTTTAAGCCCGAATTTTTGTCTGCTGACTTTAAAAATTGCAAAAAAAGTTTTTGAGGTGTGTATTGAAAAAGATAATAAGGGGCCTCAATATTTTGGTTTTGCACACAGGCCTCAAGTAGCCTAGTTACGGCACTGAGTACAGTAATAGATATCTGTTACAAGATTTGTTCAGTTTAGAATATTATTACAACTAAAGTCAATATTTTATTTTATTGTAAAAATTGACTTACACACTCGACAATACGAAAAAAGCAACAATAGTTTTTTGTGTTCACAAATTTATTTTTAATTATCGAACAAAAACAATATAACATTTTTTAATTTTGAATATAATTTCAAAAACGGAAACAATTTTGGAAACGGTTGCCGATATATTATTATACAATTTTGTATGTTCAAAAAAAAGTTAGAACAAAAAAGAAAAAGCCGAAATTTGTAAAGTGAATATTATTCGATATAAGTAAAGAAAATTTAAATACAAAAAAAAAAAGCATCGGTCAAGACGACGCGATGTGGGGGGGTACGTGGTGGCGAGTTGGTGGTGCTGATGATGTATTGGTAACTGGTATATGGCCACTGGTCACCTCTACAACGTTCTCACGGGCTGTCCTGCGGGGCGGACGAGAGTCGCGGGCGAGTTTGCTCGAGACCGCCAAGACGACCATGGCAGCGGACGAAGCCCGGCCACGACGGCTGCGAGAGCGACGACGATTGGCGACGAGAAGCTAGTACGCGATGTCGTGCGCTGCTTGACGGTACTGCGGGTGCTGAAGACGACTGCTTGTGCCGGCAACGACGGTGACCTGCAAAGCTCGGAGAGGCGAGCTGGCGACTACGATCTCGGTGCAGCTGCGGAATCGGCGGCGTTGCGACTCGGGATCGGACCACTGGGCGAAAAAGGGAGAAAATCTGCAGACAGCTTCGCGACGACGCGCCGCTGTCCTGATAGTCTCCGTGATTTTCGCCCTGGCGTCTCCGTCTGCCGCAGCCGATGTCCACGGAGCCGCGCACCGTCGAACCAGACGAAACGTTTCGTTTCCTCGAGCCCGGCGCTGCTGACGTCCGTGGCGTTCCTAGCTATACAGTATACCCTGTAATCATAGTCATCCGTCGCTCACCCGCCGTGAGCTCTGAGGTCTCCGTCGCCGCCGTCACGCGAGTCACGCAGCACTGCAGCGTTCGTCACTGAGCAGGTACCGTGTCGGGGACGGCGTCGTTGTCCGCGCCGGTACCGCTAACCTCCGTCGTCGTCGTGTCGTCGTCGCTCCCGGACCGAAGCAGCCGGGCGCCCGCCGCGCCGCCAGAGGGTCTCGCGTGTCTCGCGTGTCTCGGCGACCTCGAGCTCGCATTTCCGCGATCCCGTCGCGCTGCCGCAGGATGGCCGGAGAACGTGTATCGGCGACTTACCGCCGGTCACCACCTGAATGTGCACTGCCGCGTACCTATTACCTCGAAACCCCACACGTCGCCTCGTCTTGTCCGCTGCCCTCGGCCAGGGGGAAACTTTTGGACGGTTTCACTTCGGGGGACAACAACAGCGCAACACGCGTGCGGCTCTCGTCAGGCCTCTCCACGCAGAGGACACCAGTCTCGCCGTTGCACTGCGCGGAGCTGCGCGTGTTTCTGCCTTGACCCCCGGGTCCAGCCAACCAATCAAGATCCCGATACTATTTCTGACTTCCAGTCCTCTGGCCGGTGTGGCGCCCACCGCCTCGCCATCCAGCTCTTTTTTCGCGGCTTCCTGCACCGGAGGCGCGACCACTTCAACGATCGGTTCAACCGGTTCTGCCATTTTGTCAGATTTGTCGACCGGTTGAAAGACGTTGGACGGGACGTAGTCGTCCCCCGCGAAGCGCGTCGCATACGATAAAAGTCCTTCCAGGTCTCCGATGGTAGGCTCTTGGTCGATGTCGTCTATTCGTTTAAGTTCTTCTTCCATAATCTCGTACTCGACGTTGCTTATTATTTTTCCCAAGATTTGCATGATAGTTGTTTCCATTTCCTTTTCTTCGATATGCGATGCAGCCATTTTTTCGTTCAGGTTTTTTTTTTGTCCGCGTAAGGTTAGGTCAGATTATATACTCAGATGAGCTCAGAGTTGCAAATGTGCCGATTTCGGTATTTATTCCTGGGCCGTCGACGATGATTTTAAACAAACATCGTTTATTAGTAGCCAGCATATTATTATATTAATCGACGGCCGGCATCAGCTGGATTTCGGGCCCGTTAATTTTTCCAAATGCCATTATTACGACTATTATTGGTATACCGACTCTAACTGTATATACTTACGCAGAGGTACACTATAATAATTGTATTATAATATTTTAACGAGGATTTATATGTCGATCTGCATTATATTACTATACTGTCGTATATATAATATATATACTCGCCTTATACTTTTGTAGGTACCTATAAGATTTTTAGATTCAGAACGGAACGCGACCAATGCGTATTGCGATTTTACAATTATTGTTTTTTGTGTATGTGTTGGGGTGTACCTATATTGCGTTCTATACAGTGCCGTAAAAACCGGGTGTGCAGAGTGTGTACCACACACAGGCCTCGGGCCCCATAATATATCGAAGGGCCTCAGAAGATCTAAAGACTAATATTAAACTAATATAAAATTATTAAAATATATAAATTAATTATTTATTTTTTAACCTAGTAAATTACTAGGTTTATATGATGGCGTTAAAACGGTTTATACTCAAACCGTTTTGAAAGTTAAAACGCTAGCGCTATGTAGTTTAAGAATTCAAAACCGTTTTATATGTTTTGTTATGCTGTATTTAATTATTTTTGATTATCGCATTCCGTTATAATTACGTTTACAAACATGTATCGTTTTTTGTAAAAAATAAAACGTTATAATCAATAATCATAATGTTATTATAACGTTTGCAAGCTCTGCCATATCCATAAAATATTGCAATTTTTCAACCACTTCAAGATTGAAATTCCCAACTTACCTATTTAAATCACAATAAATTATATTTTCAATTAGGCTGAATTGTATTGTTAATTTATTTATTGTACAACCTAATTTTTTTATGGTCTATAGAACTGGCCCTTCTGAATACAAAAAAATCGGCAGAATTGTCGACCGGTTTTTTTGTCTGCTGACTTTAAAAATTGCAAAAAAAGTTTTTGAGTTGTGTATTGAAAAAGATAATAAGGGGCCTCAATATTTTGGTTTGCACACAGGCCTCAAGTAGCCTAGTTACGGCACTGGGTATAATATACCTATAAGAATAATGTTATAATGAAAATAATAGAAATGTATACTTTATTCACAGTACTTATAGGTGAGGTCATGTTAGTTATCCCAAAATTGTATTATTGTATCAAAATATAAATATTTTGTATACTATTACTAATACGCAAATACGAAAAGTTTTTTTCGTTGCCAGTGAAAAATTTCAACTTTTAAAAAATTGTGATTGTTCAACTCATTTTGGGGTGTTACTCAGCAGACTAATGACCCGATTTATAATAGTAGATTACGCTTAACCCATTGATTTTACCAGCTAAATTCCGCGGTTGAACCTGAGATCAACTATTGTAATGCGGGCGCTAAGTCGATTCGCTGTCTGTGTGTGACCAAGTAAGCAATTTGCAATTTTTTTGAAAAATGGTTTTTTTGCATATTATTGTTTAATATTTTTTGTTGTATAATTCAATCCTGAATTTGTATCGATCCTATTGGATTATTCAATGAGATACAGAGAATGAAAAGGTTCTAATTCGTACGTGAATGGTAGGTACGGGCTAACTTAAAAACGTTCCCCTAAACAATTACGAAAATTACGTTAGAACCTTTTCATTCTGAGACAAAGCAATGGCAACCAAATAATAAATACTAATTATTTCTCCTATAACCAATAACAACCATTTATGAATGGATATAGATCATATAGATTTTTATATTATATTAAATAATCTGCATGTAAAGGTGTTCAAAATAAACGCGGTAGGTGCTTGGAGAGTAATAAATAATTGTTAGACGTGTTTGACTTAAGCAGGTCAGGGAGTTGAAAAAAAATCAACAATTTGAGGTCATCCACGGCCGTATTATATTTATTTTATAAATTAATTTTCAATAAATTAAACTTTAAGAAAAAAAAAATCAAGTATTGATATTGAAAATTAGCGTACCAAGTTGAGCGCATAATAATTTATTGTATAACTTCGTTTACGTTTCGGTCACGTGCGCTGCAGTGTTCGACAGCCGAATCGCAGTTAATTTTCAGAATGCAGTGAAATTTCGATTCAGATTTTCTTGTCCTCTCAAAGTTAATTCACAAAACTTTTGATATTATATTTAGCACATTCTATTTAAATTATTATATTGTTCAAACTAGGTACAATCCTTTATTTGTTCGTTTAAAAGAATCTAAAATTACCTAATAATAGCCAGGGATGGATAAAATCACCCCTTCTGTTAAAAAAAAATAAATATATTTGTATGTGTGCGTTCGTTTAAATCAAAATATATCATAAATTATAATTCAGGACACCCAACACGCTGTACTAAAATCGTGGTGAACAAATTGTTATCATACAAGTGTCATTGTTTTGGGTGGCTAAACCTCTTTAACCCCCTTATTTGCACCCACAGATTCCATCCCGCCCCCACCACCATTTTCACGGACTGGCCTGCCCCCGATTTCGATGAGTCGTCTCGATTTTCGTCCACGTCATGTGTCCACCGGATGAGGCCCTTCTGAGTTCGGCCCTTTGCTTCATGTTCCGCCTTCATCAACCTCGATTTTCCACGTGCCAACCATGATGACATCGCTAAATCCGTGACCACCATCGAAGTTTTTCGTCACGTCACTCGCCGTCGCAGAAGAATGACTATGATATTTGTCTGTTTTTTTTCGACTTCACCGAGTTTGTATTCGTTTCGTGTTTGGTTTCGACTCGTCCGTTTCAGTGTTGTCCAAACGTCGACCACCAACGAGTGATCATAGCTTCGAGATGCTTTGTATGGACTTGCGTTTACAATTTATTGACAATGTCCGTTGTTCGCGGGTTGTTTTTTTTAGCCGTCGATCTGCAATTTTGTGTATGTCTAGGAGGGTAGAGGGAGGAGTAATACGATTTTAGTTTTCAAATGTTTTTACGACTTCGATAGCGGATATACACTCGAATATCTGAAAACTTTTCTCTTCACACCGGCTTAATGCATTTATTATTGTGATACGACTTTCATGCGCTGCAATGAGCGACGCGTCGGAATCGTATACGCGTCCCTAAACGGTTTCGAGTGTATTAAACCAGAAAATTGATTTACGTTTAACGCAGCTGCTACTGTTCGAATTTCCACACGTATCATTATTATCAGACCGGCTAGACGTACATTATTATAATAGGTAATTGACGTAACAACATACAATATAACAAACGAGATTCAGATAATATTATGGGCATCATAATATAATTAGTCACGAGTCGCATACTCGCATATTACAATATGGTAGTATACCATATATGGTAATAGTATTATGTTTATTACAATAAATATTATATTTTATTCTTCTCACAGTGTGTATATTATTATGATCGTAAATCACAAGTACCATAACTAACCGTATACTGAACATATTGTTATATGAAAGTTTGGTTATATAGTTATATTATTTTATGCTCAACGAGTGTTGGTAAAAAATAAATATATATTTAAAAATAAATTCCTCACTCCGCTCAGGTTCTAAAACTGGTTTAGGCTTGCACCGAAAAAGTTTCAGCACAAAACCTTTGTTTTAACAAAATAAAATCTATATCTATCTTAATTTTTAATAGAAATGAAACGATCACGATCGTCACCAATATTGACTTCTACTTTGTATCCACATGTATAACAGCAGATAATAATTTGAAGTCTTTATAAATTTATAATATATTATACGATATGATAATAATTCACCAATAAAAACATGTTTCGCTGGTGATTTGCATTGTATTTTATTACACAATTTTAAAAAATGTGCAAAAAGTATTTTAATATCTAAACATAAAATGCTAAATAATATGCACTTATATTATCATAAGGAAATATGCACTTTGAAATAAAAATAATATATTATGCAATGTAAGATGTTGCACTGATATACCTACCTAATACGTATTTTTTAGTCTTATTATTGGCCATTTTGGAAAGACTATTGAATATTATTCAAATTCCTATTTAATATGAAAACCTTCCATCGCTAATTATATTATACGAAAAAAAAAAAGCGTGATCGAATTCCGAAGCGTGAATAAATATTTTTACGCCATCGTTTAATCGAAAACAAAAAAATAAAATAAAGTAAAAATTACCATAATAAAACAAAAATTTGTCTATAAATCAACGGGGGTAACGTGGTGGTGTTGGTGGGGGTGAAGAGGGGAGAAAAACGGTTAAATTTCGTTGCCTGCATGTATATAGAGTACGATATACGAATAAATAAACTTTAATTACTGAAGTTTAAAATGCGTTTCGGGAACAATTTGTTGGAAAAAAAAAACAAAAAAAATCCTTAACGCGGTGAAACTGCCCCTGCAGCAGTTCGCCATCGTCGTATAAACATATATATATATAATCGGTCGGGTGACGAAATATATTGTATTATTATTATAGAGAGGACGTTGCAGGCGGCCGTTATCTGCAGCCGCAGCAGCGACACGACGTATATAGCAAGCGTGTCGATAGTGTATAATATATTATTATTATAGCATACTATACGCGTATAATATAATTTTATAGGATACCCCCCAGAGTAGGTAAAAATGCCGCGAAAAAAACAAAAATGTCATACGGCTTGTATATATTATATTGTGCGGTGAAACCGTTGGCTCGGCGTTGACACCCGGTAGCGGTATATTGCTGGTAGGACTCGGTATATTATGATATAAATATATATTATAATACTCGAGTGTACTAAAACGAATGGGCACGTATATCGTTGTGTATAAAATATATTATTACGACGTAATATAGGAGGTACCTATACGCGATTGTCCGCACGATTTCATCACGTCAAATAATAATCTATATATAGCTAGGTACAGGATGCATATTCTCCGAGCCCACTCTAGTTTTTTACCTTTGATAGCGAATGCGTTTTGGAAATTTTAAGAGGTGACCGTACACGAATGAGAAGAGGACGTGTCTACTATTATCTACTGCAAATTGTTGAGCATTCGATATTTTTCAAAATGTATTATTGACGTAGGTACCTACATCAAAATATAAAAAATTAAATAAAAAAAGTTGCTCTGCTGTACAGTAGGTTACAAGTGGGTCACTGTATAATGGAAGGTATTAAATTTGAATTCAATGATATAATATCATTGTACATAAGAAAAACGATCCTGAACGGAGACGGTATGTCAGTCGAGGTATAAGACATATTATATACTTATCTATGGTATTAAAAAAAATTTACCCATAATAGGTACTTACCTATAACAAATTCCAAATTAATCATATTAATTAGGTACTTATAACGCGTCATACATCAATAATAAACCCTGATAGGTACTATAATAAATATATAATTTAGTGTATTACTCTCATTATTTGTTATGTAATTTAAATTTTTTTCCTTTCTCAATAAACGATGTTATATAGGGACAAATATTGTGCAAATGGTTCACACCCATGGGGAGCGAAATTACAAAAAGAGATGACTGATGATTTGATATTATATAATATATATATTAGATAATATTATTACGAGTAAGATATAATATACTCGTAGGTAATCTATTAATATACAAGGCTATTGTTTAATATATGTAAATTCTCATTCACTCATACAGTATCAATCAACGTATTTGGAAATATTGTTATTGTAATATTATAATCTATTCAGTCATTATAAAATAATATTTTAAAAAAAAAACAATAATATTTACTATTTTTAATGTTATTATTTTTTAAGGTTTTACTCTTTTATTACATGTCAGCTATATTTTTAGTATTCATATCCCGAAATTGATTAGTTTCTGAGAGTGTCATAATACGGAATTCTGCAAGATTTATTTTAGTTTCTAATAGTTATTAAGTACCTACCTTGTTATAAATAAAATTTCTAACCATAGGTAGGCAAGTACAAAGAGTGGAGTGAAGTGGCAACATTTTTATCCACTAATCTGCTCATAAAAACTTCAAATACTTATAAATAATTCTACTATTAAGAACCTCACAAGATTTGGACGGACATAGCGTGTTATATGTAGCTACGTCGCAGCACGTCGCTAAGTCCTCTACATAACATATATTCACTATTGGTTGGATAAAACATTGTCTCACAAGCTTTTTTTTCATCGGACTTCAGCAGGTAAGTCATTATATTGGTCATTTATGGTGCTACTATAATGCAATAATAACAGTCTACAGGTCGATATACTCGTAACTTCACACTTTTCAGTAAATAAAAATTATTGTTATTATCATACGATGTCATAAGACTGCTGTAGTTGAGTGGAAAGATTAACTTTTAAACACCTGGTTTCACAGAGGAAGATTCCAATTTTATGTCTTTAACTTTTAATATAATATTGTAGAGTAAATTGGCCTATCATTCAACTTAAGCTTTAAATAAAATTATCTATGGTTTTTGCGTCATTTTAATAAATTCTTAAGAGGACGCTACACCCGCATGTGTTGTCTCCGTCTTACAAACGCGTAACATAGCAAATTACGTCCACGGAAAACAAACGAATCGGCATCAAAAAGTGGTTTTAGAGTAAAAATACCTATAATAAAACTTAAAGAGAACAATATTTTGGAGGGAACCTCATCGGCGTTTTTAAAAATATTAACTATTAAAAAAGTTGTGGTTATTTAAAAAAAGAGTTTTTGTGCCTTCAATATCTAGCTGTGTATTTAGATTAATACAAAACCCCGATGAGGTTCCCTCCGAAATATTGTT
This sequence comes from Macrosiphum euphorbiae, assembly GCA_949089665.1. Classification (NCBI taxonomy): domain Eukaryota; kingdom Metazoa; phylum Arthropoda; class Insecta; order Hemiptera; family Aphididae; genus Macrosiphum; species Macrosiphum euphorbiae. The sequence goes on along the minus strand of CARXXK010000001.1, from coordinate 135,507,434 downwards.
CTCTTTAAGTTTTATTATAGGTATTTTTACTCTAAAACCACTTTTTGATGCCGATTCGTTTGTTTTCCGTGGACGTAATTTGCTATGTTACGCGTTTGTAAGACGGAGACAACACATGCGGGTGTGGCGTCCTCTTAAGCGTGTTATGAGCATTCCGGAATATTAATACTTTATATTTAACTTGACTGTTTGTAGAAAACCTGCGTATAGATAATATTCATGGATAATAATATTATACCATTATAAATACCTAATAAATCCACTATAATATTAAATTTAGTTCTGCTGAACAGAAATTTTCATGTAACACGTAGACATGACATGCTGCTATACCATGCGGTTTTGGGTTTGATTTAAAGACAAAAAAGTTTCAAAACTGAAAATTCAGGAAATTTCAAGTGTTTACACAAAATTAGCTGCAGGAAAAACCTGCACCATTCGAAATTAATATTTTATCCGAAATCGAAGAACCAAGCCGAGTACGTTAAATTCAATGCTTTGTTCGCTTTATATTATGAAGGCACAACAATATACTCTCAGGTCCTCCTCGTGGTTCTATGACACCGTCTTCAAAGATTGAAATCGAATACGAAGTTGCTGTAATTATGTTTTCGCCGTAGCGATATTACACGACGTAGGTATTATATATTATTATATTATAATGACTGCGGTTCGCGGTACAGATAATGTGGCTGTTTGATATTGTAATATTAATATCACGTCAACCGGTGTGTGCAATATATACTTTGAATTTGTTTTTAAAAAAAATCTCTTCTCCCGTTTATTTCGTACAAAAAAACAAAATAATAAACATTTTACTTTTACCACCCATTCCGACAGCTGCTGAGGCCACAGAAGTATATCGTATGACACCGATGCGTGTGTATATCGTTATAATATTACAAATTGTTGTGATATTATATTATTATATTTTTATGTGTGTTTTTTATTTTATCATCCTCTCGAGGATCGCGATCGAGTTCAACCCACTTGTGACATATTATATCGTTAACCACATCAATCGATCGATGCAAAATTAATTATGTACAGCATTATATTATGTGGTAGGTAACAATAAGAAGTAATATTAATATACTATTGTTATACGACGCATATTGTTAGTGTTCGTGGTACTCGATATTCGCCAGTTCAACATACAACTCGAAAACTTTTCTTGCTTATTGGTTTTTGTAGGTTCACTTATTATGTTATTTTTATTTTTATTTTTCGACGTGATGTGATTTTATATAAGTAATATATTATAATCTGTATCAGTTGACACAATACGCATAATACATTATGCTAAGAATAAAAAAAACACGAGTATATTTGAAGACAAGAAGCCGCCCAACGCTGACATTTTCAATTGAGGAGCCTAATAAGCATGTTAGGTACCTACGTAATAGATCTCGACACCACTTACGATTAAGTCACCTTAGAGGATTGTCGGGTGTGGTAGTAAACAACCTGGTCATGAAACCTTTTATAGTATTGCTTGCAGGCGTCTTCATTTAGCGTATTTAGATTTAGATTCATATGTAGTGTGAGATTTGATACAATATAAGGAGGGTTATTTGATAGTTTGCATAGAAAAATATATTGAAAGGTTTGAATTTTGTTTGAGTTTGACTTTTTTGCGTTTCCCCAAAGCTGATTATCGTAATTTAAAGTCCACGTTTTAGACGCTGTGATAACGTTGTAATATAGTAAATCATTCGACCCTTGTATTGCACATCCTGCAGCATAATATATTACAAGTTCAAATTATTAGAATTTTGAACTATAATACATGATATTTTCATCGGAACAGACTTACTAGCCGATGGACTTCTTCGGATAGTAGGCGTATCGTTAATAATATATTATGAAAATGTGAATTTAGATCGAACTTTTTTTTGAATGTTTTATTTATACGTGCCTTATTACATTATTTAAAAAAAAGTAGTTTATCTTACGCTTAGTCTTCGATTTATTGTCTTCTCGCATGTATTCTTTCATATCATCACTGTATTAGGATTTTTCACAATGTTTTTGAATGTCATCAATAATTTATTACTTTTATTGATTTAATATTGTATATTAATCACATTATTTTACTTCGATCGATCAATCGTTTAAACTTTTAACTTTTAACTCATGTGGGTATCTTAATATTCGTCAGTGGTTCGACAACACTATCCTTCTCATCACTCGTCGATTTCGTTCTCGTATAGTACCGAGCTTTTTATTCATGAAAAAAGAATATGATATAAATAAATGTATTTTTAGATAAGTAAATGTGTCATCTAAGATATCCAATAGATAAATGTCACAATAGTTATCTAGATAATAGATGAGTGATTTTTTATCTACATAAGTCACTACACTGCCACCGAGTTTCCGTTTATCTACAGATTCTACCGCCGTTACAAATAACCATAATATTATAATTATCACATCTCAAAAGATCTTCGGATTCTTTTCGTCTTTTAACGAGCCTCTACCTATATGTATAGGTTTAGAACAAGTTATTTAAACTACTCTCTCTCTCTTACCCTCCCCTCAAAGACTTTCTCTCTCTCTCACTCTCTTTCTCTCTCTCTCTCTCTCTCTCTCTCTCTCTCTCTCTCTTCTCTCTCTCTCTCTTTCTAACTCACTCTCTCTCTCTCTCTCTCTCTCTCTTTCTCTCTCTCTCAATATATATGTATATATTTCACATGGGTCACTCGTAAATGACAAATAATAATAATAACAACGACGACGACGCGCATTTAATGAGTTTTCGTCGAGAAAAACCTTTTATTAAATTTCGCGCGACTTATACTCCCGGCGTACGGCCGCCGCGCCGCGGCCGTATAATCAAAAAAAACGACGGCCTGTCGCGGCGATTTTTAATTAAAACGGAAGGGGAAAAATAAGAGTAATAATAAGAGTAATAATAAGCGTATACTATGTGTATACATTTTATGTATGTATATACATATATATTATATATATATACATATATATATATACGATGTCGTGTGTGTATTGTACGTGCGTGTAATATGCATTATAATAATATATAGCATACATACATAATATAATAGGCATATATTCGGTACTCGCGTTTATTATTACGAAATTCTGTCCGCATATATATTAATACAATATAATAAAATAACATAATATAATATAATAATAATATAGAGGCTCGTCGAGGATTCGGCGCGGTCGGCGGCTATGGCGGGTATTCCCCAGAGGTCTGAAATCGAATTTCACGACGTTCCGCGAAAACAGAAAGCGGCGGCGATCGGACCGTGGTCTCGCGAGAATTGGACCACCGACTCTGCCGCCGCCCCTGGTCGTCAGTGGCGTTTCCTAGACCGCGCTGACAGGACACGAGCCGGCCGCAGTACTATATCATATTCATAGCGAAATTATTTATGGTTTCTCGGCACGGCGGCGCCGCACAGTCGTGGGAATAAACAATAATAATAATAATATATGGCCCAAAAACTCTTCGCTTACATCTCCGGACTTCTCATAACATTATATTAAATAAGAATTATAGTCGGAGACACACACGACCAGTTGGAAAATATTATATGAGTAAAACTGTCTACCAAATTGCACGAGATCAAATGAACCACCTACCACCGGCCTTTCCTCGAAAACATCACCGGAAAACAGGAGACTTCCACTACCCGCCTCAGGATAGGACATACCCACATCGCTCACTCAAGAGAGAAAACCCTCCGGTTAGAAAGAGATATTTGTATAATTAAATGGGACCTGACTATACCTTAGGTGTGTGTATTTTTTTTCTAAAATGTTGTTATATCTTTGTTTTTGAACTCTTCTCTCTCTCAACCCAATTGTAAACTAGTTCGAATATCCAATAGAACCACTTGGTCCTCCCCCAATGTCACTATTGTCAAATTTACGGACTATACTGTCGTAACTATCCGCGTTGAGAGAGATCAAATCACTTCAACAATGACTTTACTAAAACACGGGAGGAACCCACAAAATAATATGCAAACCACACAACTAACTACAAATATTGAGACATTTTCAAATGGATTTGAATCCATTTGATTCTTTGGTTTAACCTAACCTATATAATCAACTATTTTTCTGCAACCCATATTGACTTACCAAGACAGCTGTTGCAAAGTACAGGTAGAACTTGTTATCATATTAGTGGCCATTTTTTACAAAATAATTTACCACAAAATCTGTAAATACCACAGATTAAATTACTAAACGCTTAAACGCTTTAAAATAACCATTTCGAAAAATCATTACATTATAATATTAAAATATATATGCAATCCATTAGGACATTGAATTTCTCTTGGAGCGCCAGTATACCTTTGCAATTGGAATTTCAGTTAAGGATCTCCTTGTCACGTATCTTTGGGTAATATTTTAATTCATAGTCGGTACGCATACGGTTATTAAAGTTAGGTCAGGTTAGGTTATGTAACATAATTTATGTCACGATTAGTACAATACAATGACAAATGGATAAGCACTACAGTGTGTAAGTACACCGATAGTGATTTCCCTGAAATACCCCCAGCTAACGGCGTTCAATCGAATTTGAAAAGGAAACAATTTCCCGGGAAACACCACGAAGTCTTGAAACGAGCGGTTGTAGCGACGACGAAAAATCGAATCGTGCTTACTAGCTACAGCTGTCGGTCAATCTATATTGTATTTATCAGTCTATATAGAATCTGGACGGTTATATCACTGCGAAATAATTACGTTTTCGACCGGGAAATTAGAGAGCGCTGTTAAGATAACGCGTATATAATTACGCGGGATTATATAGAACGAAATAAGGGTTCTAAATCCAATTATTCTTTCAAAATCGACTTTTTAATACCGTCCGTTATATATATACGGCCGGCATTTATAAGATGCGCGTTTTCCACACGAGCGATTTTCGCAGGTCCACGCCGTTGACAAAGAAAATACGAAGAACGATGCGAAGAAAACAATCCGTGTAATGCCGTCATAAATCGTTAACCATCGCTGTAGCTAGGTAGGTGTACATGCAGGTACTTATAGTGAATTCAGCCAGTTGTAACATGCTAATAATAATAATAGAAAATATCTTGTACAGAATTGTTTTTAGAAATACTGTTTGTAAATAATTTTTTCTTGTTACACACTCTTCTCTTACATTATAATACGATAATGATAATTTTAGAGCGTACGTTGTATTATGACATTATGTATTATATTGTATAATCAAGACGTATTATATATGTCGGATGACATTGGCGTAGCCAGGAGGGTGGCTAAAGGGAATATAACACCTCCTCCCATCATTGACCGTGTTGACCTTAGAATTTTATCAAGAATAATAAAAAAAATAAAAGTGTAAATAAAAGACGTATTGTATTTGTATACTTAGCCCCCCTCCCCACCAATACAAAATTTCTGGCTATGTCACTGTCGGACGATGACGATTAATGTGTATACTAATTATTATTTAGACGTGCACGATGTGGTGATGTAAAATATATTTCAGATTTCTTGACTCAGAATATTGTTTAAAATAGTCAACTTACGGATATTTTTCTTTAAGAGAATTTGTAGTTTTGTCTACAATCGTGTGCAAAATATATAAAACGGCTCTTAAAATGCTTAAAGAAATGAATCGCTATTGGAAATAACGAATTTATTAAAATACCTTCTGTACACATCTATATCGACCATAATCTGTTTTCATTTTTAAATACAAATTTAGTAAATATAGGTAACGTAAAATGGTATTTATGATTATTTTGTATTAATTTTCTAAACACGTGCAGCCGGTGATCGCCATCTGCGTGTATGCTTACAAAAAATCCAATTGGACTGTAACTATATTATTATTTCTCATCAATAAGAATACTATAGAAAAATATATTGTTATGTTCAACGATTTGACTTAATGCAAAAACTTGTCAATATGGAAAATATACTACTGTTCAACCACTCTTTTATCGCGATTTCCGAGGGCGACAAAACATTGATAAGACATTTTAGAATTGATATTGGATAAGCGACACGGCCGGGCTCCTACGTATAATATTACAGTCGGAAGATAGTCCTACGAGATAATGCGAACACTGAGTAGTTATATACAGTGCATAGTGTATAGATAATACCATTGTGCGTGTATAAAATATGTATATAATGTTAGGTCCACATCGAAATCGATTCGACTTGGACTCGAGATATACAAAGTTGAAAGTTTCGAGTGGGAATTGGTTTTAACGAAATTCGTGAGCTGCACGCGTGTATATTATACGCTTTATACTATATAATAATACAATAATGATAATAACAACGACGACGAAGATGATAAAAATAATAATAATAGAATAATTTAATTTATAATTATAAGATACAACATTTTCGTATTTCGAACAAACTTTGTCACCGATTTTATCATTATTTTGCGAAAAACTTTTCCACTCGCGGTCTTTATAATTATTTGAGCACTCAAAAAGTATGATCATTATAATAAATAATAATTATTACTATTATTATTATTAGATGTGTGCATTGTGCAATATGCATGTACAACATATAATTTAGTAGCATAAGTCAGTTTGCTAAAGTTTTTATTTTTATTTTTTGTTGTAATAAATTTCAATACGTATACGAGTGAAAACACCCCTCACCCTAATTTCTCTTGACTTGTGGGTGGACCGTGGGATTAGAATTCGTTTGTTTTTCTGTACAATTTAACAAATTAATTTATATAATTATACCACTGCTTGTAAACACTGCAACCAATAAAATGTACAATAGATTAATAGTCTATCATCATATCTATTATATGTCTATGTTTATCATGATATTTTATTTGATATCGATATCGATTTCATATACCTAGGCACTGATATGTTTAAAAACAAAGTAGGGTTCCCCAATAAGAATATATCACCATCTCACTAGAAACTAGAAAGTCACAATAATTTATCACTATAATCGTATACAAGTGAACTTGCAATGACCGACAAGAACTATTTCGATCACTTCGGCAAAAAAAAAAAAAAAAACCGATATTTGTTAATGTCGACTGTTTGAAAATTAATGTTCGGTTTTCCGAGAAACGGAGACATGTTTATTAGTTCATAATTATTTATTACTTTCCGTGGGTTTGTAACTGTGGAGTTTTCACTTGCGTCTAGCTGCAGTAATTTCTTAAATGGTTGCTTCGTTGTGCGCAGACGCGGTGGCCTATTAATTTCGGTAGCCTGTAAGATTGTTGTCATTCAATTGTTATCAAATATTATTGTTATAACAAGCGGACATTAAAATCAAAAATATCCCCCTATTTGATGTATAAACCACCTCGGGTGAACATCATACCACCACTGGGCCACGACAGTTCAAGAACTTATTTCAGGTAGACGCAACTGGAGTTTTCAGTAAAATATAATGTTCTTCATAACGTTATCACTTATGCGTACTGTATATATCAGTATATCACAGTATTTTAGGGTTTATAAATTCGAAAATGACATCTAACGGTCGTAAATCTTCGGTTAATGGATAATATCGTATCGATAAATCCACACAGTTGTACTAAAAATTATAATAATTTTATATAATATGTAGTAGGTTGAAGGTACATTATTCTATTAATATTATAAAATGCTAAAGCTTGTGACTTTGTTACTCTTTCACGTAAAAACTACTGGACCGATCTTGATGAAATTTTTACACGTGTGTATTTTAGTCCAACTTAAAACATAGGCTAATTTAAAAAGGGAGAGGACCAACCCCGGGAGGTGAAAAACGGGAATTTTGAGATTTCAGATGGAAATTTTTGGTTAGAAATGATTGACATGGGTTTTTAAGCTATAATAATAATAATAATAAAATAAAATATTTGCTTTACTTTTAGATTCTGAGTGAAACGATGAATGTATTGATTTTACAATGATGTGTGTTTATTTTTAAATTTTTTTTTGTGTCTGTCATCACGTTTTAGGACAGTAAAAGTGCTTGGATTTTCTTCATCAGTAGCTTTTCTGATAGGAAAGTGAATCTAGTTGGTACTTTGGGGGGTCAAAAGTATAAATTTCCCAGTAGTTTTCACAAGCGCCGGGGAAAACAACATAAAAATTAAGGAAAAACGGGAATTTTTACGCAAAATCGGTTTTCCAAAAAATCGATTTTGGATTTTGGTCTAACTCTAAAAGAAATGAACGTATATACGTGAAATTTTCACTGGTTGTTTATATTTGCATTTTCTATACACGATAACATTTTCAAAATATTTTGATTAATTTTGAACCGTTTAGGGACATTTTCAATTTCCATTTTTTTTTTTAGTTTTTTTTCTAAAAATATCAATAAAATTTTATTTGTTGGTTGCGAAAGCTTGAAAATTCAATAGAAGGCTCCTAATATATTGTTTCAAAGGCAGATGAAAAACATTAAAATTCCTTGTTCACAATTTTTTTTTTTATAAGCATTTAAAGTTCAAAAATTGTAAAAATATGGAAAAATCACGAAAATTAGCGAATTATTTTGAGTTAAGAATTCGTAAAATTTTTCTTTTTAAATCTAAGATTTGAAAATGCAATACAAGATTACTCATAAGTTTGTCTACCTTTATCAATAAAAAAATCTCTACCGGAAAGTCAAATTAAATTTTTATGAGCGTTTAAAATTCAAATGTTTACAACATTGGATGTTTACTCGATTTCTTATGTAGCGATTTCCTTATGTTGTTATAATTCAAAAACGAATATCTGTAGATACATGAAAATTTCACTGAATGTTTGTATTAGCATTTCCTATACACCATACAATTTTGAAAATATTTTGACTATTTTTGAGCTGTTTATGGACATTTACAGCTTTCAACTTTTTTTAGTTTTTTTTTTCTATAAATATCAATAAAGTTTTATCTGTTGGGCCAAAAGGTGTAAAAATTTAATACAAGGCGCCTTATATATTGTTACAATATCAGTTGAAAAAATATTAAAAATACATAGCTACAATTTTTTTTTTATAAGCATTTAAAGTACAAATTTTGACAAAATTTATCAAAATCTCGAAAATTATCAATCATTGTAATTAATAAATTATAAAATGTTCAGTTTTTATAGCTAAGGATTGAAAATTCAACACAAAGGTTCTCGTAAATAGTTCATACTGTAACCAAAAAATCTAAAAAATATATGAACACAGTTATTTTTTACAGACATTTTAAATTCAAATTTGGACGAAATTACATATTAAAAAACCTAGAATAACTATTTTAGTTATTTTGTTGTGATTGAATAATATTATTCGTGGGTACTTGAAACTTCTAAAGTGTACTACTATATATCTATGATAGTATCACGGTTTTTGTTGATGTATAACGCGTTACCAGTACCTAATGGATATTGTGATATGATTAATTTGGAATTTATTATAGGTACCTATTATATGTCAATTTTTTGTTTAATACCATAGATATGTATATTATAATATGTCTTATACATAGACTGACATACCGTCTCCGCTCAGAATCGTTTTTCTTATACAATGATATTATATCATTGAATTCAAATTTAATACCATCCATTATACAGTGGCCCACTTGTAACCTACTGTACAGCAGAGCGACACCCACTTGCCCACCTTTTTAAATATAAATTATATTTAATGGGATTAAATAAATTGATCATTTTAATCAACCGTGGGTGGAATTAAGTAAAAATGACAAACTTGGTATAACTTTGATACTTTAGAGTTAAATCATACACTTTACGTACAAACAGCACGGGGTCCGAGATCTACCGCATGCAGGTAGATTGCCTATACCTTATAATGTACTGCTGCAATTCAGAATTTTTATTCCGGGCATCGGAAAAGATAAGATAAATTTTGAACACCGTACACAGAATATTAAATAACGAACTGAACAAAGTTTGAGTCATATAGAGTCGATACATTTAACTGGCAACGAAGTGCACGGGATCAGCTATTAATATTATAATATGAAAATATTAAAATAAGAGTTTAATTCTGTGTGAAGTTTATATTTCGTTTTTGCATATGACTACAAGCTATATTAATATTTATTAGGTATATATTTATAAATATAATAGTGATGCAGCATAACTGACTATCGCCCGATGATGTATCCGTTCGTACTGTATTGTAGTGTATTCGAATTCAACAACTATGGCAGAAGAGGAGGGTAGTATTGTTACACAGACCCTGTTGGTTTTCCAGAGGAAAAAAAAAAGAAATGGGTACCTATAAGCTATCTAAACATAATTAAGCATTTGGTATATCTATCGTATTTAAGTATAAATATTGACGATAAATTTGACTTTTTGTCAATTTTTTATCATTTAACATGTTTCGTGACAAATATTACATTTATACGATTTACGATAATTGTATACAATATGAAAAAGAAAAGTTGTATGCACACCGACTTTCGCGAAAGTATTGTCAGTCATAGGTCCGATTAAATAGTAGGAAAGAGCGCAATTTGATTTGCCCAGCATTTCGCATAAAATGCCAAAATATTTCAATTTCAACTTCGTATATATTATATAATAATAATGTACAGAGACTTGCATGTCTAGAGTAAAAACTTTTTCATATACTGGGTGATTCTTTTGTCCACTTAACCGCTCGTCTAAACTTTAATTACTTATAACTCATAAACTACTCACCCCAAATTCAATTTTCATGTATCAAAATACTAAGAAAAATATTCTACTTTAGAATATAAAATTAAAACCCTATGTTGTCATTCAAAAAAGTAAAAAACTTAAAAAATTATAAGGATAAAAAATAATTAAAAATATAATTTTTTAATAAAAACGTTGTTTTATAAGCGACTTGAAACTATGTAAAAAAATATTTTCAAAAAAATTTACACTTTTTGAAATAATGAGTGTTTTTTGATAAAAGAATCACCCAGTATATATATATTATATACATTTTATTTTTAACGTCTAATCCCGATTACAATTTTAAATTTCACGTTATATGAGTGAGACCTGCAAGATCGTAAGAATTGAAAACAATATTATAATATGTATATTTGCATATTATATTATGAGTAGGTACCAAAATTATGGATAATAATGTTAACACATGATAGTGTATATTATTTGACAGTAGTTCAACAGGGAGAACGCCTTTCAAAAAATCGAGCGATCGTTCGTCGTGACTTGTATGATAACTGATAAACTGCAGCGAGAACAATTGTAATAATTAATGACAATAGTCATACCGACCAAAAGTAAAACCGAAAGAAAAAAAAAATAATAATAATAATATCTTGAACACGATTAATATTATCACGATATTATTATTATCGTAGAAACAATAAGAGAAAATGGCGTATATTTTAGAATTACGATATACATATTATTATAACTGTAGAGCTCGCGTCTTAATGAAACGCCGCCGCTGTACATTTCAAGCTAAGAAGACGCCGAGATATTGTAATTAAAAAGAGTTCTAGCATTTTTCTGCATACTTCAAAGAGCGATTATCGAGTTTAAGGTTTTGAGCTAACCCCGTAGACACCATAACAGGGAAACTAACTCCTCGAGAAAACTATCGTCCACTCGTTTATAATAATAAAATACACAATTTCATGTATAATACGCTGAGTATATAATGATAACGGTACGATGGGGTACTTAGGTAACTGCAAATGAAGATCCCATATAGGTGGCGTACTATCATCGAGACAGGGCAAGTTGACTCATCTAGAGTCAAATCAATATAAAAAAGCTGGTAATTAGATGTTGCTCTGCTGTACAGTAAGTTACAAGTGGGTCACTTTATAATATCACTAACCATCAGTTTGTCTACCATTTTCTTTAAGCGAAAACGCAGTTTCCCCACAAAATTCCATTACAGTTGTTGGTATTTAGTATATTTTATTACGATAACGTATTCTGCAAACGCCTGTCATCCCATTCGTATTTGTCTTAGAAAATCTCATACCTAGTATTTTTTTTTCTTTTTTAATATTATTAGAAATAATGCTTCAACATCACCGGCCATTAGCCTAGTGTAAATTTACAGTGTAAAAGAGATAAAAGTAAAGTTAAAAAAAAAAAAAGTTAAATACAAATTGTTTTGGTCTTAAAAATACGGAACAAGATTTGTACAATGTTAAAATTTATTTATGAGGTTAATATTGGTTAGAAATATAATAATTTTTGTGATATTTTTTTCATTCAGTGTTTCTTCCATATTCAGTGGTATAGTATCATATTATAATAATTATAATAATTATAATAATATCATTATCGTGGGAGGTGCTACGTTGTAATAATGCAGGCTTGGCCTATAGAAATGAGTTAATCGAAAGCCCAAATATTGAAAAATATATCAAACGCAGAAGCAAGACTACGTAAGATACACGCGGTGTACTCCAAGAACAAGAAAGATCCGACTACTAACACTATTAAAATTTACAAAAATCGTATTATTGTATGGTTAATAATATTAAATGTTACAATATTATAGTAAGATACCAATATTTAAATATAATCAGTTTTCGACGTTTTTGTGAATTTTTCAACCGCGGTGCTCAGATGAAAAACGCATATTAATATAGTACGATAGAATATAGACTGAAAATCCGGAATAGGAAGAACCAAGAACACCATTTATGAAACAAATCATAGAAGATATAGGAAAAACTAATTACAAAGAATTAAAAGTAGCGGTGATTGATCTCTATCTAAGGATTATAAAGAAAAAAAATAGTACCTACGATTACCTACCGAAAATTATTTTGTTTAATTGAATATCGTAGGTAGTTACGAAAATAATGTTATGTCTGTTCGTTTGTCATCGATCTCTCCATAGTCACAGTCCAATACCCCCGACAGATAGCCGACCAACGGGGTTTCTAAATAATACACCGATCCATATTATTATGGCTGTTTTCGTTATTACGACGATTTCCCGGCGTCGCTCATTTAATTTTCCCCGTATTAGCACCCGTATGGCGTATATAATTGGATAATCGCACAAACGAGGGCAATCCGAGTTGATATAAATATATAATATAAGATGGACCAATGAGAAAGTCGGATTTTAGACATTCCTGTGCCTCCGCCGTAACGGACTCGTTCTGGGGCTCGTATAATAATAATAATAATAATAATAATAATAATATTAATAATAATATTGTGGAGATCGACAAATCCCAGTTTCGCTCTCCGAGGTAACAAATATTTTTTATTATTTCTACGGAGACTTATTGGCGAAGAATATTATTTCCAATCAAAATGTAGTTACTATAATTATTATACCCGATACACTTTTGTTATTTAACGTATTATTTTGGTCGTTGTATGCACCAACCAATTAAATAATAAAAACAATAGACAGTACCATATTCGTATTATAATAGGATAATGAAGCAAATGCATGGACCAACGAAGCAAAAGCATAGACCAACGAAGCAAATGTATAAGCCACCGAATCAAATGAGCTGAGGGAGCAGATTTTAAAAAATATTGAACTAGTACTGAGCACCGCGGCAATGTGTCGAGCGTGTCCCGCGTAGAAACTCGTATTTTGTGGGTTTATTCACTATTAACAGTTAATAAGTAATTCAATAGCTTGCGAATTTTTGTACCATCGAGATAATATAGGTTTACCTACGACTTTATGTTCAATAGTTATATTAAAAAGTACATTGTGAATGGTAGCTTTTTTGTGTTGATTAGGTTCCACTGTCACAGAGAGTGAAAACTATTGATGTTATAGTTGGCTTAGTTTAAGTTGTCAGTACGTTTTCACGAAGTTATAGCTTGCAATGGTTACAGAGATTGGGACTATCCGATAATATGTATTTTTTTAAATATTTTATTTGTATGAATTATGCAAATACATCGCATAACAATATCAAAGAACCAATAATGACATCAAACATAATATTATAATAATTAGTTTTTTTTTATAAATGTCCGTCTGCGGCGGTAACAGTAAAAATAATATTATCATATATTATCGGTGGAGAGTTTACTGGCCGTAAATAAATTGTATTTATATAACAGAGGTAAACATAAAATTAAAAAAAAAAATAGAAAATGGTTTAAAATCATAGGTATTAATTATTTGAAAATATTAAGGTGCACATTTTCCAAAAATTTAAATCCGTTTCATCACTCATCAGTCACAGATATAATGTATTATGGCTGCCATACAGTAATACATATTAGTATAATAGGTATATAATATACTAAATATTTTAAAGAAGAGCGAGCAATCAAAATATGTACATGTAATAAATAACATAAATAACATATTCATTCTTCATTTTTAAAAGTGAATTTATTGTTTTATTTGCCATTTTATTCAATTAAATAAAATATTTTATCAGAAACTAATTTATACCAATTTAGAGCTAAAAGCCACACAAAACTACGCCCATACTAAGATTGATCGGATTTTAATTTTCAATAGTTATCTGCTGAGGCCATCAGTAATTTTTTCTAGAAAGGAAGTCTATTGAATAACAGTTAAATATCAGTTTAATATTTTTGACAGTTAGGAAATGTTTAGAAATCAAAATATTATTTTTTCACAATTATTTTAATTGAAGTGTCTACCAATTATATTGATTCTGGCAAAAATAAATTATATAAAATAATATAATAGGCCACTTTAGTTATAGTTATGAAATATGTAAGACGCAATAACAATAAAAATCTACTCTAATTATTTATAACATAATTTTCGATTGAATTATGTTGTCCTCAGTTTCATTTCAATCAATATTCTGGGCCACAACCAGGCGAATATTGTACTGCTTTGGAATGCTGTCCCATTTTGTGTAAATAGGGGAAAAAATTGTTTTTGTCGTCGAAATAGATTTCGGCACACGAAACGCGTGGGTAGGTATATAGGTCGAGTCGACGTTATACTTGCAGGCGCCGCAAACTTCACAAAAACCGTCCAACAATGCGGTCCACCTTGACTTGTTGGTCTACTCTGGTCTTCGGAATCTGTTGGAACTTGGCTTGCCCTATTTTGCAGGGGAGAAAAACGAGAGGTGGCTAAAAGAAAAAATAAAGACATTTCAAAAAAAAAAAATCCCGGTGAAAAACCTATTAAAAACCACTCTGTAATTAAGGTTCACTCGTCAATATGATGCACGTGAAGATTTTTATATGCCACGAGTCATGCTCGTCATTTACTTATAATGGGGGGGGAGGAGGTTCGTAATTTTAGGAGTAAAAGTATTTCGAAGGCGAAAACAAAAGTTTTAAGTTGTCTTATGTATAATGATATTCGAGATGACGCTACACCCGCGTGCGTTGTAACTGTATTACAAACGCATAACATAGCAATAACTGTACGTTCTGAATAATCTATTTGACTCAGGTGTGTTTAATATAAGAACGAATTGATATATTATCAAACTATAAAATTATAGTATACAATGTCATATTATAGCGAATTATACCAAAACCAAGTTAATGTCTAGCAAAAAAAAAAAAATCTTTAGAATTGAAATGAAAATACCTTGTTTTGTAGATTTTGACTGTTGACAGCTATAGTTATACAGTGTGTTCATGCTAAGAGGTACCACTGAATATCTCAGATGGGTGACATTGTATTGAAATGGGGTTTTCCGGAGTTGATAAGTGATACTTAAATACATATTTTCAGACCAGTTTCAATTTTTTTAGCTCACTCGGCACGCGCATGCTCAATACGACTCACTTTTTTTTTAAATGGCGACCCCAGTTTTTTCCTGCAGGTTCGGGTAAAGTATTTTTTTTTAAACATTGATTGTATAAAATTTTTTTTTCTATTTTCAAAATTGACCAAGTTAGAGTAAGACAAAAATTGAATTTAAGCATAATTATATGTGTTTAATGCGTATACATAATATTATATTTTTGTGTTTAATAAAACAGTAGGTACCTACTACCTATGTTATTTATTTTATAAATATCGGCGATCGATTCTCAGTAATGTATGAACACTGTTGACGTGTTTTCTAAATTTTGTATTAGTAAGAAATAAAGTATACATAATTTTTTTCGTGGTGGGGGGGGGGAAGCCGAAACCTTTACAAGTCACTGGTACATAAATTATATTTGGGCAGTTAGGAGAATTCCTAATGAAGCCTGATTATTTTTATCGTGTAACATGCAAACCTGTCTATTTTAAATACATTTTCATTTTTTGTAACGATTTTTTTAGTACGCCTATTTTTTTAACGACGTTTAATAATAATTCCACGTCCTAATTATTGCGTATCCGAACAAAAATTATGCGACTAATAATGTAAAATAAAATATCCGCTGTAACTGCAGCGACGGAAATTTAAATAAACCGTTCGTTTTTCTGCATATACTCAGCGTCGAGCAGGCGGTATTTTTAATATTATATTATTATTATATTACATTATTACATATATATACAAACATAATATATATATATATAAACACGCACGCATAAGACTAAAATACTGCGACGATAGTGCTGCAACGGCTCGCTTATAGGACGACAATAATTTTCAGAGTTCGAAATTAACATAATGCGCTTATATATATATTATAATTTAGTCGTGTTATATAATAACATGTATACCATCGCGTGGCGCGGGATAACATCTCTCGCGCGTTTAAGTAATTTTAACGCGAAACCGTCTCCGTGTTTTTAATTAACTGGCGCGCCTCGCATTATAGATATGTTTTCTATACAGCGCATAATAAGTATAAGGAGGAGAAGAAACCCTGCGCGCGTTTATGCAATGCTGCGCCACAGCCTTACTATATATTATAATATTATTATTATACATGTACGTATTAAAATATACTATGCCCCGTGTACGATATAATATTAAACTCAGTATCATATTTTAGCGGCATTTTTTTTCGCCCGTCCGCCGCTGCACCAGTCAGCTGTATACATATTATAATTACTTCTCCTTGGTTGTATATATATACGCGACTTTGCCGCTGCTCCGACGGGGGGGGGGGAATCATCCTTCCCGAGCGCATGCTCGACCCCGATTTTTTATACTTTAGAAACGATACGAATTAATTCAAATTTTGATTTACGAAACATCTAAAATACATCGCACTCGACGGACAGGTTTTCTGAAACATAATATTATAGATTTGCATACCGTCATAATATACGATAGATATCTGTCCTTCGAAGGCGCAATACTGCAACGTCTATCCAACTTCTTCCTATTATAAAAATAAAAGAACCGTCCTTTTTTTCACGCAGTAAAACGTCGTTCGGACGATGTTTTTGAAAATGTTTACGTATATAACATTCTAAATCGAATTTATTCGAACGAGTAGTTTTTGAGATGATTAACTTTGCGCGTACTTTAATATGATTATAAGAAATTATGAGTAATATTCCGTAACTTAACATTATCATATCGGTCCATGAGGGTTTGGAAGTTATAGTGGTGGGGGAGGGGGACGGGCTATGATAATTTCAAAACTTAAGTTAGGTATGTATAGCAAATCAATCCTTCAATATTTTATCATTTGTAAAAAATTTTGGAATATAATAAATAATCAATCTAATATTATACAACAACTGTTTTATATTTTTGTAAAGCCATATTTGAAGACTATTATCCTTATTTAAGATATTTTAATAAGTAAACAATACCTCAGAAGCTATAGTCGTTCAAATTGAAATTAGATGCTTAACAATTTAAAAAAATTTCTAATAATTAAAAATGTACAGTAAAAATAGATTGAATCTTATGTGAAAAAAAAAATTCGTATGGCCACAGAACACTGCAATTACTTACAAACTTCATTGGTATGAAAATTTTAATTTTTTAAAACATATTTCTTAAGTATACTTAATTAGTTATTAAAGAAAACTTTGGGGTTCAATAGGGTTGAACATTACATACAACGTTTTTTGTATGATATACAATGGATTCCATGAATCACAATGTATAAAACTATTCGACGAAAAATTACAGCTGAAATACCTAAGTAAAATGTTAAAATATTTTTCCACTTCAAGTAAACGATTTCGAATTGCTTTCACTATCAAATATTTAACAAGTGTTTTTCATTTGTTTGATTATTACAACGTGCTTTCATATTATTATTTTCTATCCTTAAATTTTTAAATTCCCTTATTGTTATACCTCAAATCATAGACGATGAAATTAGAAATTAGAATTTATCATTTTTAGTGTTTCTTGTTATTTTCGGAGAAGGTTACTATAATTACTAAAAAGTAAATACATTTGTAGCACTACCGTTGGTCATGTGAAGTCTTCAAATGTTTTGTCGGAGTAGAAAATATTATACACATACTAATAGCGATCTCTATGCACACTGGCAATCGCTATAGAAAGTATATTCATAACGCAAGAAAAAAAAAGAGTATAATATTATAATATACCTGGGTACCTACTTTTCTGTAGAATATAAATTTTTCTTTTGTCGGTTTTCAATTTTCGTTTTGAAAAAAAAAATAGTCGGTGACCTGCCTGCAGCAGCAAACGCCTATAATAATAGTATGGCGGAAACTTTTTGACCGTCACACAGCATTCTGTCAATGAACAATTCCAATCGAACAGAGTACGGAAAACTATTCAAAGGCTTCTCGAGACGCAGACGCGTATTTCGTATATCCTCAGACACACCGTGTGAAATGCTTTTAATATACGCCACACCGCACAGCTAAAATGCGGCATGTCCTCATATTATTGCAGAATAAATTAAGGATTAAGGACCTTTCGAATAGCTGCTGCCGTCGAAATACATCGATTTCTATCGAGACGAGATTTTTTTTCACTCACGTAATATGCGGAATACCAATATCATACTACCCTGCAGACGGGTTTATTTATTTTTTGTTTTCAATAAATGGTTGGAAATGGGCTTAACTATATTATGATATCATAGGCGTTCTGCACATCGATGGAGTTTAATTCCTGTATTGTCATCATGGCTTTATAAAAAAAAAAAGTTATGCGTAAATATCGAACGTTGAACGAAAAAACGGTTTCATTATTGATAACAGGTAGTTCTATCATAAATAGCATTTAATCACAATGCTTTTAAATTTAACTCGAGAGTTGTCCATTATAAAAAAAAACCTCATTATCCTGCGAACTACAATATTACGTACATTGCGTTATCGGATCAATATCAACGATTTTTGATGATCGAATTTGTACGCTTCGTCATGTAGACGATTTAATTTTCCCAACAATTACGATATAATAATAAAACAATATAATATGTGTAATAATTAATTTTGTCATACAATATTATCAATAATACTGTACAGATGATTGCGTAAACGCAATAACCAGTATAGCGTGTAATGTACCGTGGTTTACCGATTCTGTACTATACTCGTAATAATAAATTACATATTGTAATATCTTTGAAAATCGTATGGACATCGATCTCTCGGTCAAGCAACAACGGTATACATATTCACCTACGTAATAATATGATCGTACATTAATATTATTGAGAAAGTATTTTATAAGTTAAGTTGAGTCAGTAGTTAAATTAAAGGACACCTAATCGAAAATAACTATACAGTCTTGTTAGTTAAAATTAAATTAAATTTTTAACTCGTCAATGCCTATATTGGTTATAATAAGTCGAAACGTTACACTCTGTCTCCGTGGTGAAAAATAACAATATAATAATAGCAATAAGTGGTGTGCATAACATTATACAGTCTGTAAATGAGTTTGATTTTGGATTTAATATTTAAACGTTTTAATAAATTGCTAAATATTTTACTATCATAATATAATAATGTGTATTTATAGGCATTGCGTGGCGTATCACATCGATGTGATGTAATATATCATTCGTTTTCGTTGGAGTTTTATTAATTTTTAGTTTTAAACAATAGAACAAACGAGGCTTTGCGTTTCCACCGGTGACATTAAATCATTTTATATTGCGTCGTGGATTTCCGCAAAACCTATTTCCGCCGCGTTTGGTTTGTCCGATTATAATATTATAATATCAGACCCGCGTGTTCGTCACGTATCGGTAACGGTTTTTTAACTCTCTATTTTACCCCATGTAGCGTTTGAGTCTAAAATACCACCCGAAATCAAAAAAACCAGCTATCATCTATATATTATTGTGTACAAGGTGATTCAACAATCAAGATCATTCCCCGCAATCTACCCTTTAATAAATTATTTATTTAAAATAGGCCTTGTTATACACCATTTGCAGAGTTTTGAGTACACGCGATGCAAAGTGTTTTTACGATAATCAATGTAAATTCCCTGTTACTTGTTAAGCAGATATTTTTGAAGTGAAACTTTTTTACTCAAGGTAGTGAGGAAAAAACGAAATGTAAAGGGCGGCGCCAGTGTTGCCAGACTCTCAAACTAATATTATAGTAAAGTACTTAAATAATTATCGTTTTTCAAAAAAATTATCGTACACCAAAAATTCTTTTTGCTTCAGTGCCCTGTATAGTATAGAATATTATATTGCATATACCAACGCAAGTGTGCATTCGATATTGTTGTCACACAGTCAGCATTTTAGACTCGCATTACAACTCACCGATGCTTCGACCAGTACGAGTTCTACATAATATTATTACTATGAGCACGCATGTCGCATTTATATATGTTATCTTGTGGTACTAATGGACTCCAAATACAAGACACGCGTTTTAAATCATCCTTAAAACAAGCGTATTATAATCGTTATCGGACGACGGTGGACTAGTTATCCAAACAGCGTCTCTCTAAACAGCGGGTTCAATTATCATGATTTGTTATTGCTACTACTTCGACTCCCATAAGGCGTTGGGTTAGGATACCACAACAGGCTTATATACCATGCTCCTCGTACAGTATAAATATATATACCATACACATATGTTATCGCGACTTCTACAAATAAATATACATGCCGGCGTTTGTTGACATTCGGTCGCGTTGTTTGAATCATTACCATGTGATTAGCCCGAAAACGACTTAAATAATAATAGTGTGTGTAATGAATAGTTTGTAATATATTTGTAGAATATTGTACTGACGTTCAAAATGTTTGTTGGTTCGCAGTTCGTTATTATTAATTAATCCAAAAAATGAAAGTAAGTTAGCCAGATCGATAGATAATCGTTTGTAGTATTGTTTTTATCCAGAAAAAACATTTGTAAGTGAATTTATTAATTAATATCAAATAAAAAAAAAATTAGAGATACAAGTGGTGGTCGTGAGCCGCGTTAGTTAAGTGACTTTTATTTGCTGCGAATAAATATTATATAAACGTTGCAAAATTAAAAACAGATTCAACTATCTTGGCCAATACTAATTAACATGTATAATTATTAATGATCGATTATTATAGCATCTATACTGAGAGCCCAATATCAGTTATCATCTAGTATATTTAATTAATTGTTATTAAAACACGTTAACCGCCATATGATTAATTCACTCACAAACCTATTACCTGGTCACCTGGATAAAAACGATACTACAAACAATTATCCATCGATCTGTCGAATAAAAATACAAAATGATAAAAGTATCAATAATAAATAATTCCGGATAACTTCCTCTCATTTTTTAAATTAATTAATATTAACCCACGTGTACCGTTCAAAAGAAGTTTCACTTCCCGTGCGTGTACTGGTAACACACACAATGATTTTTAAATATCAGATCTATAATATAAGTGCATGGAAAATCAGAACTATTCAAAATATTAATTTATCTTGCAAACAAAATAGGAGTACTTTTATTATTATAAAACTAAAAGTCAATGGATAAAATTATGTAATTTTTAATTATATGCATCTAATTCATTGTATTTAATTCTTGAATCTACATCAAAATTCGTTTTGAACGGTTTAGAAAGTTATTACCTAATTGTATAAACTATATTATATCATATACAACCCAAATATCACTCATTAATCTCTAAATCTCAAAAGCTACAAAACGTACTGACTTAAATAATAAGTACAGGTACTAGAGATTAAATTTTACATCTATTTTGTATTTTTTTAAAATAATTTTAATGACTTTTATTCTCAGTAGGTAAATAGAAATATACAAAATATGGCAATTGAAATTAGGTAATATAATATTAACTCTTTATAATCTTAAACCCTGTCCTATTTATTTTACTATCTTATGTTTTACGAATAAGTATTATTAAATACTTTTAACTTAAGTGCCTACATAAAGTTTAACAACTCAAAAGTTACTTGTTAAAATTATGACGATTTAAAAACATCACATTTTTAAAACAAAACAAAACAAATCACGTGTTTTTTTAATTTACAATAAAAAAGAGCTTAGGCCTTGTTTAAAAAAAAGAAGGAACTTTCTATCGCCATAGGATACTCCTTAATAAATGTTATAAAATTCCAAGTATTTAAAAATAAGTTCTTTAAGTAGGTATACTTAAAAAGCATTAAAATCAGATTTTGAATAAATGTATCATTAAGTAATAAAAGAGAAGTGAGCATGATCATTGAAGCACTTTGCGTTTTTAATGTTACAGTCAATAAAAATACTAAAAACTCGGTTTTCGGTAATTTCGAGTCTTCGTGTGTAAAATAAATTGTTTTGATTGGACTATAATATTAAAATAATAATAATTCTAGAGGAATGCGCACAGCTAAATCAGTAAATTATTTGCCTATCCAAGGCGCCTCGTTACCGTAATAATGCGTTTTGTATTATATTATTATTTTTAAAACATCACATTTATAAAGCTAGTAGGTATTGTGATAGAATATACTATACCTACGTAAATCTTTGATTATATTATATTATCAGATATGGGAATTCTAATAAATCCGTTTTCCATAGTGTAAGTATGACAACCTTATAATATGTCGTCCATTATTGATATTCGGTCGTCGTGTCCACAAAATATGTTTGTAATTATTGCGTCTAGATCAAACATAATAATGTTTTTTATGTTTATTTTTTTTCCGCTGTCAACCAATTTTTTATAAAACGATTAACGTGTAACATATTATTATACTAACCGCAAAACTCAACAGTGTATGATCCCTACGATGATTCGACACAACTCAGAAATCACGATAAGGTTGGAATATATTATTATAATAAATACATGCCTATAATGTAATATGTATGTATATATTTATAATATGGGTCATATGCAAGGTGTCACTGTGTCAGTTTGAACTTTAAAGGGATATTTTTTAATCCGTCAAAAAATAAGTATTCTATAGTAGTGACCAAAGTGAATTACCATAAACACTTACAACTATAATAATAAATTAATTTTTGGTCAACTATTAGAGTATAAATCATACCAACGGTTTTCAAACTGTGTTCCTCGAGAGGAATCTAGTGGCTCCGTAGACATAATATATCTGAGTTAAATTAAAATAAAATTATAATTGGTTTATCGTGTATATTTTATTAATAAACCGCATATTTCGTTTCGTATTCGAAAAGTAATATAGTTGGTCGAAGCTTATTGCTTTTATCTTTATGTTGCAAATCACTCATTCTCATCCATCTTTCTCCTAATTTTTGGGGCTCCGTAGAATTTTCTTAACATCATAAGGGCTCCTTCAATGAAATCAGTTTGTTCAGGTTTTTGAACTGGATAGTAGTCCACAACGATCTTGTACTACTCCGATGGTCTAAACTTATTAAATGCTCTCGGATAAAGAAACTATTTGATATGTCTGTAAGTTGCAGTACGCACACGATTTTTCGACATTATTATTATCGATTCCCCAAGCAGACATTACTATACGAGTACGTGTGTGGGTGGGCGGGTGAGTATTAACGAATTTTTGTCGTGTCTGAAATTTCACCCCACGGAAATTCGTCGAAAGGTATAATATTTCTAAATGCCTCGAATATTAACAGTCGTATTTTTCGTTCTTCACACGCCCCGAGTACGGCTGACATTCCAAACATTTCCTTTAAACGTCCAATTATTTTTGTAGGGTCAACGAGTACGTTTTGACATTTCTTGGAAAAATAAATAAACTCGTGATTTCTATACGTTTTTACAGCCGCATCGCATAACCATAATATCGGTTACCTCGACTCAACGCCGAAAAAGTACTAGAATATTGTACTGTAACAATAACATCCTGATCGCTAGAATAATATCGGCAGGATGATATACCAATTACCAACTATCTATAACGGAGTATCCAGAACATTTCCCTGGGCATTTCTCAGAGTTATTTATATACATATTATATTATAACAATTTTCGTTGTTATTTCGACAATTCGTATACACGTTTTGATTTCTACCGGGATGACTCACTATACACGTTTAGTACTCACCAAAGTTCCGCTTAACTGAATCACTACCTAGTGAGATTGTTTCCAGTCGTTTTGATTCTATGGCCCAGAGTTAATTCCATGAAATATTATCGTATTTTTTAGTAATATGCATAAATGTATACTTTGAATAAAACTGAAATTTGCATTTTGCAAACGTAAAGCACAGATAATTATTTATTCATTTATTAAAATAGAGAAAAGAAAATATGGATTTTGGATTATACCCAAGAGTATAGTAATTTGTTTTTCATATTAGTCGAAGCCCATATTATATTATTTTATAAGTTTGTATTTTATGTTGAAATAAAAAAAAAAACTCGGGCAAATTGGTAGGCTGGGAAGTTTAAAGTCAAAGCATCTTCTCTTTCCAAATATTTTTTGAAAATATTACTAGCTTATTCGTTCTAAACAAATCTGTTTTTGTTTTTATTTTATTTACACATTTTTAATTTTCTTTTCATATGTTAAAAACATATTATTAATTTAACGGTAAGATTTACAACAACCATACTGAACGAGTCGACGTACAACGCGATACACTGGTAAGTTTAAAAATACAATAATTGTGAATTTATAATAATTTCAGAGGTCGGCTGTTGGGCATAACATCATAACTTAATCAGTTTGAAAAGTCGTATAAAATCGATAAAAGCGTTCATAAAACGATCAAATAATCCGGCTCACAGTAATTCTAATAAAATGTGTCAATTCAGCATTTGAAACATAAGATATATGGTTCGTGTTTTGCTTTTTTGATTCCGATAAATGGTTGATTCAGTTGTCACATCAAGCAAACCTCACTACTGTATATAATATTTTTCCTTCTCTCGTGTCACCATGAATTACCACGCCCATACGTTTGGTATTAATTTTGAAGATGTTCGTCGATTTACTAACACGCGCTTAACAATATTTACAATTTAATTTGAAAATCAAGTAAGTCATAAAAGTTATATCAATAGTTGCTCTACTGCAGCAACAGAAAAATAGAGCAGGGCGGCTGCTATCTCGGTAATATATTTAATTTCCTATATTACGCGTCTTTGCCATCGTGGTCGATCAACCGCAGGTGGTTTTGATTTCGGCTGTTCATTAAATATGCATTTCCGTGTTTTAAAGAAATAATTTTAAGTTTGATCAATATT
This sequence comes from Macrosiphum euphorbiae, assembly GCA_949089665.1. Classification (NCBI taxonomy): domain Eukaryota; kingdom Metazoa; phylum Arthropoda; class Insecta; order Hemiptera; family Aphididae; genus Macrosiphum; species Macrosiphum euphorbiae. The sequence goes on along the minus strand of CARXXK010000001.1, from coordinate 135,482,016 downwards.
ATTTTTGTCTTACATTATATACGTATCCATACCAGATTCTATTTTGCATATTTTAGCATATTTCAATAATTTATATCAGCAAGATTGACAAAAACTGTGTTCTTTGTGTACTGTTGTATTAAAAAAAAAAAAAATATTTATACATTTAAATAAAGTTGTATTCAAACATTTTATACAATAATTATTAATTTATATTCTGAAATAGATAATTGTATTAAAAGTAAAATATAAATGTTAATATTTGCCTTTTTCGTTTTAAATTTCTAGTTTTTTCCAATATTTAGTTCGTCAACTACCTGTGATGAGTTCTTAAATGCTTATTTGATAGCTTTTTTTTTATTAATTCATCGCGATCGGTCATAACACATAAATAAAGGTTCGTTCATTCTCGTATATAGCAGACATATTATTATCCGTTCTATAGGTATACTTAAGCCGTCCGCGGATTCATATCAAGCGTTGAATGTTGGCCTTAAATACTCGACGGAACTACTGTGGGGGTTTTCCGACGTCAGCATTTTCTTTCCACGCCTCCCATAAACAATCATTTCGACTTCGGTTCGGGTTTCGCCTCGAACTTTTCGGCAACACTTTTATGAATTTATGAAGTCCTAAAAAGTAACAGTAAACCATTTACTACCGTGATAAATTTGTCTTGTTACAAAAGTTCGCAAGCGTGGGTATATTCTATATAAACAGTAATAACGACAAATCTTTTTCATTCTGGTCGTTCTTTTTCTCGAACAAAAACGATTTATTTCACACGTTGCATTGTGCATGTATAGTATCTATGCAGTAGTCAGTTGATGAGCAGACAGAACCCGCTGATGAATATATTAATTTTATACCGAAAGCGACGTTTTAAATTCCAATATAACACGCAGCCTTAAGTTGAGGTATTAATAATTATATCAAAATAATTGTCTTTTGAGATTTTTCAATATTCGTTTCTCGTTTAGAGACCATTAGAGGTTTCCAAGTTTATGGAATTCGTGCCGTCACGTGTCGGTATATACCTAATATTATAATATTATTATGATTTGACAAATAAAAAAGTATAAAACAATAAAATATACATCATCGATATCCACGAATAATACGTGCTGCAAATTTTATCGTCGTCAGCGTCGATAATAATATTATTCTTGAGCGTCCGAAAAATAATAAATTTGTGCCGTGTGGCAAGATATAGGTATTGTTATCATTATTATTAATATTTTATCATTCTCACACGTCTATGACACACGCTCGGCATTATTATTTTAAAATGCCGAGTGTCGTGTGCATCCAAATTCCCAGGCTTTTATCGAGTATAATAAAATCGGAATTGTGATGACGAAAATCTAAACGATCGTAATAATCATTAATTCACAAGATAGGTAGGCAGGTTGGGTGATAAGTATAGATATATAATGGAAGTGGAAAATAAGGTTTATCGTCGAGGAGTGTAGTCGAATATAATATAGGCAGTCATGAAGTCGATTTCTGTTTTATTGTCTTATATTTTTATGATTTTTCGAATGACCACGACCACGTTTTATAATATTATTTTATTGAGAAGAGCATTTTAGACGAGAGATGGTATTTACTCAATCCGATGGGTTATTCGATACAATTACTACCACACACTGGACCGTGCACATCATCCACCGAATCCAAACTAATATTTGATGTTTATAATATTATGACGTTAAGATACTCTGCAATATGCCTCTGTCGACGAAGAAAATTTAAAATTTAAATTGTACAAATAACGTTGGTCCTAGAAATCCATCATTATTACTTACCTGTCCTAGCAAATTAAATTCAAAAAAATGATAAATCTACAAACAACATTTTTTGCAAACATATAATTATTATTGCAAAATGGACAACAGAACTGAAAATATATTGTGTTGTATAATTAATTTTTGTACATCGATAAGTGTATTATATTCTTGCTTTAGCTGCATGATAATGTGTGTATGTACAGTTCCTATGCCATTTTCTAAGTTTGAAACTCGAAATGTTTAGAATTTGCATTGGAAACTTTCAATGCTATTTGTATAGATATATAAAAAAATCTCTTGAAGTATGAAACATAACGTATCTCATTTTATAACAAGCGATAATTTTTAGATAGGCATTGTTGTCAAAATAAATTACATGAGAATATAAGCTGTTTGGCAATACCTCTTTTTTGTGTCTCCTAAAATCTACAAAACTGAGATACGCACTGTTGAAGTATAACCGACGCTACTTATATTAACTAGTGGGAATCAGGTATTTTTCAAATTTTTCTTTGTTGTTTCTATGTTTATAAACAAAATAACAGAAAAATATATTTTGCTGGTTTTCCCCGTGGCGTTAAAAAACTGTTGACAAAATCGAAAAATGATCTCTCTAAAGAACCATTTTGATCCAATTTTCTAAAAAAGAATGCACTATATGTTGAAATCGGAGCACTCCTTCGGGTAAACATTTTGAGTACAGGATAGAAAACAAAATAAACATCATTTTAAAACAACTACCTAGCTTCCTCGCTGCGATCAGAATTTAAAATTGACAGATTTTTGAAAACATCTAACATATATTTTATATTTATGAGAATTTGCTAAAACTGAAAAAGTGCTCCTATCCATGTAAAGTAAACCTGTTTACCAACTCAAACATTCATTACGTTTTACGCTTTCGAGGATATTGTATTTTTATTTTTCTACGTTCGTCGCGTCCATTCGGACCTCGAGATTAAAAAAAAAAAAAAAAACAATAACAATAGTAATAAAAATACATTTTACTGTATATTATTTCATATTATACAGAGACATTGGCCCGCAAGACGATCGTCCTGTACAGTTCTGCAGGTACCTTTTGCGTCGTCGTTGTCGTCGTCGTCGAGCGGGGAATCGCGAGTTTTGCAATAATCGTGAGACGTTCGCGAGTTGAATAATTAATTAATTCGCTTTCGCGCTTATATACACGACACGTATATACATATATAACATATATATATATATAAACAGTATACTATATAGCTAGTATAGCTGCAGCCGTAATAAGCGGCCTTTATGCTCGGCGCGACTCTGAGTTGTATATATGTGTTATATACAACATAGGTACTATTATATGCGTCGTGGCCCGGTGTCGTATTGTTGACTTTTCGAGCGAGTACATGGTTTTCGATAGAAATTCCCGAGAGCGGCTATACACGCGAGTGTCTACGTATTATTATTATTATTATATATACTATACGAAGGGAGACACACCATCACTACTGTGATAGAGATGGAGACAGAGTGGTAGTGTCCCTTTGGCACAATAATCCGACGACGACGACGACGACGACGAAGACGACGAAGACGATTTTCATTACGCACGACATTATGTATATAACATAATGTACACATATATACACCCATAGAGGTGTGTATATATATATTATATTATTATGCCTATTGCTGCTGATGACGATCGGGTCGCCAGCGGGGTGGACGAGGACGAGAGTACGGTTGTAACGGTGTTGGATTTAATTTCGCATCGACTTGGGCGCGGGCGGTAAACGACAAACAAGTCGAGTGTTATCATTGCTATTATTATTATTACTATCATCGCCGTACATGCGATGACGAGGACCGAAGAGTTTCAGACTGCGTTTGCAGACGACGTAGTCGCGATTGCTCCCACGAGGTGATTTTTTTCTGCTAGAAGACCAAAAACAGAGAAACGTGATAGTATACAACGCGCTGGTAATCATTATTTGCCCCCGCAATGGTTTAATCGTTAAATTTTCGTCGTTCTTCATGAAAAGTGTCGATTTGGAGCTTAGCACTCAAGATAAAAGATACGTACACTCAAAGAATTTCCTACAGTCTTCGATTTTATTTCGAATTTGAGAATTTTATTGAATTCAAGAATTGGCTCCTCTAGAGCTTTAATAAAATCACTCACTCGAATTCCTCCCCCAATCCTAAATCAGGCATAGACACTCTTATACTCCGATTTCATCGGACACATATTATTGTTATATAAATCAAATTTGTTTTTAAAAGGCATCAATTTACCTACTTACAATATTATCGGCCATAAATACTATTAAAACGTGCTCTGCTGTACAGTAGGTTACAAGTGGATCACTGTATAATGGATAGTATTACATTTGAATTCAATGATATAATATCATTGTATAACAAAAACGATTCTGAGCGGAGACTGTATGTCAGTCTAGGTTTAAGACATATTATAAACATATCTATGGTATTAAAAAAAAAATTTACCTACAAAAATTCATTAGGTACTTATAACGCGTTATATATCAACAAAAACCATGATACTATCATAGATATATAATAGTACACTTTAGAAGTTTCAAGTACCCACGAATACAATCACAACAAAATAACTAAAATAGTTATTCTAGGTTTTTTATTATGTAATTTCGTCCAAATTTGAACTTAAAATGACAATAAAAATAAACTATGCTACTGTATTACCACTGAGTTTTTGGTAACAGAATCAACTACTTACGTGGAATCTTGTTTTAAATTTTCAATCCTTAGATATAAAGTTGAACATTTTATTAATTTTTAACTACAAAATAATTATTCAATTTTAAATTTGATAAATTTTGCCAAAATTCGATCTTTAAATGCTTATAAAAAAAAATTGCGCCTATGTATTTTTAATATTTTTCAACTGATATTGTAACAGTATATCATTAGAGTTGTATTCAATTTTCACATTTTTTGGGCCCAACTGATAAAACTTTATTGATATTTATTGAAAAAAATAGAATATTGAAAATGTCCGTAAACAGCTCAATGAGAGTCAAAATATTTTCAAAATTGTATGGTGTATAAGAACTGCTAATATAAACATTCAGTGAAATTTTTATGTATCCATAGTTATTCATTTTTGAATTACAACAAAATTAGGAAATCGCTACATGAGAAATCGAGTGAATATCCAATGTTGTAAACATTTGAATTTCAAACGCTCATAAAAATTGAAATTGACTTTCTGAGACATTTTTTTTTTTGATAAAGGTAGATAATATTATAAGGAATCTTGTATTACATTTTAAAACCTTAGATTTAAAAAGAAAATATTTACGAATTCTTAACTCAAAATAATTTGATAATTTCCGTGAATTTTCCATATTTTGTCAATTTTTGAACTTCAAATGCTTATAAAAAAAAACTGTGACTAAAGATTTTTAATATTTTTCATCTGCTTTTGAAACTAGGAGCCTTCTATTAAATTTAAGCTTTTTTAACCAACAAATACAATTTTATTGATATTTTTAGAAAAAAACTAAAAAAAAATGGAAAATGAAAATGTGCCTAAACAGTTCAAAATAAGTCAAAACATTTTGAAAATGTTATCGTTTTTAAGAAATGCTAATATAAACATTCAGTCAAAATTTCATGCACCTACGGTCATTTGTTTAAGAGTTGGACCAAAAACTAAAATCGATTTTCTCAAAAACAGATTTTGCGTAAAAATTCCAGTTTTTCCTTAATTTTTCTTTTGTTTTTCACGGCGCTTTTGAAAATTACTGGGAAATTTTTACTTTTGACCCCCCAAAGTACCAACTAAATTCACTTTTCTATCAGAAAAGATACTGTTGAAGAAAATCAAAGCACTTTTACTGTCCAAAAAAGTGATGACAGACACAAAAGAATAAAAAAAAAATAAAAAAAACACACATCATTGTAAAATCAATACATTCATCGTTTCACTCAGAATCTAAAACGTTATACTATTGAGAATATAAATTAATATAAAATGTATTCTAGATTTTCCTAGATGCTCCATATCTATCACAAAAATCGTAATTTACAAAATGGATATGATATGAAAATTGAGAAAATTCGAGTACAGGCGAAAAACCTTGAGCATTTTTAGTAGAAAACCTACCTATACAAAACTCAATTTCATTGTGAAATCATAAAATGGTACGAAATGCTATTATAGGAAAAATACTACTTGAGTCCCATATACATTTAGGTGGAAAAGTTGCTTCCCCTAAATGGTAGCTAGATGCGTCTGGCATTAAATTACTGAATAAATAATCAGTAAATAATAATCAAATATCGTATTAGTTAAAATTTCCCAAAAATCCTTTTTTTAAAACTCAATATCTTGGTATTTATTAAATTGTATTATTGTTAAGAAATTACCTAGTCATTATTGTCATACAATAAACAATACGTAGGAATACGTTACGTGTAATGTTATTTGTCTGTACAAAAACTTGTGTACCTAACGTTAAGGCACTTTCGTGTTTATTTAATTACAATTAAATCGAATCACTAATCAGTGGCTATAAACGAAATATCAGCATGCAAATTACACATTTTGAAATTATTTACCAAAACGATACATTATTTTGTTACCTGGGACTCGACTATCTGTATATCTGCCACGTATAATACTCGTATTATTTGATTTCAAGCTATGTAGATCGGCTTGATGGAAAACTCATAATATATCTGACCAATAATCTATTCAAACCATATTTAGACGAACGTTTGATTTAATTCATATCTGCTCGATTATCGTTCTTGTCAGCCCTAATAATTTAATGTTATATATATTTTATTTCGTCCTATACACAGAAAGCAGACCATCCCAAACAACCTCTCCCTTAGCAGCTTTTCAACAATCGCATTCAGCCCGCACTTCCACCACCACCCCAAACCACCGCAACCACCACCACCGTTTCCACCACTACCACCACCACCGTTTCCACCACTACCACCACTAGCACCCCCACACCACTACCTCTACACTGCACTTCACGGTTGTGTCTATATTATAGTCATCGTGAAATTCCACGCACATATTATTGTGTAACACAAGCTCCGGTGTTCGTTCAACGAATCACTCCCGGGAAATACGTTACATTTCTCCTCGGTCTTGTTATATCCAGTCCACCGGACATTGTTATAAAATAACGTTATATAGAACACACATATTATATTATGTTATTACGCAGCACGTGTGTACTGAGTACCTTTGTCCGTCGTCGTATCCACCCACGTTGGTACATAATTTAACGTACATTCGGTTAAAAACACAGGTGATGCGCACAGTTGCAGCAGGGTTTTTTATTTACTTGCACGTCACTTCTACAATTATTACCTTTGAATCGAACACTTTAAACCCGAGAACACTGAAGAAAAGTGCCCAGAAGTACAGACAATTATCGACGACTAGCGAATTGCGAATACCAAGTAAGCTCCAAAGTGATTTTCGAGTCTGCGACGATATATTACGGTCATCCGCAGACTGCCCCGGCTAGATGGACAATGCCACCTGAGACGATGATAAGACAGTCCGACGAAGTGAACTGCCGACTATCTGGAAAACAAGATCTCTTCGTAGTGGGGACAATCTGTCTGCTGACCAAGACTTGAGCCTTCCAAATGCCCGGCCGGACGAAGGCCTGCATTTGATAGCGACAAAGTGCTCTCTCGAATACAGTGACGACCCAGTCATAAGCTTGCTCACGGGTGGAAGCAGGGTGTTCTGTTGATGCCCCTGAAAGGTTCCATTAGATTTTTAAGGTCTGAACAGGTGCAACTGTCCACGCTGGGCCACCGTATATAATACTCGATAAAAATATTAGCTAGTTATCCAAAATTATCCACAAAGTGTATTGAATTACCGCGTTGCTAATCTTTTTTGTGTTGAAATTTGTCTATTTCTAACACAGACCACGGTATATCATTATTATAGTTAAAATTCATAAACACGTTGACTGCGTATGTCTTTTTGGCAGTGCGTATGATAAAAATAAAAACAAGTCATCTAAAAAAAAAAAAAAAAAGAAACTGCTCCTAACGTCGTGTGTGTACAATATATTTAAAAACATGTATATTTCCACTCTAAACACTCTAAATAATAATAAAATAACATTCAGCCACGAGTAGGGAATAATAAACCATTTACTTTAAATGTATATTGGACATCAAATGGCGACATACGTGCTGCTGATTGATCCTCATGACGCCAATTTACTGCAGTACTCATTCAGCGTGTTAAGGACTTATATATGCCGTATTCCTATGTAATATAATTTATCGAAAAGTAAAAATTACTACGGTTTCCAGTGTCCCACCATAACGATGGTACTCTAAAATATTAATTTCATTACCACCGTCCCTCAGGTCATTTGTATAGGCCATTTGTGTGAAAAAATGTGACTGTAAAAATGTTCGCTGCCCCTAACTTGACACTCTGCGCATATCTATGGTTGAAAGCGTTATGAGCGATATAGGTTTACCTCGAACGTTCGTTGTTTTAAAAAAATATATATAATATTAACATTTTTCAGAATATTCTTATTTTTGGACGATTCTAGACACTCAAAATCCAATGTTCTACATAGATTAAAAATTTAAATAAAAAATACATAATATTTTTTTATCTCATAGATATATAAAACGACTAGACGGCCGACTCTGTGTTGAAGTCTCATGAAGCCCATGAGGCCTGGTAGCCATAATATTCTGTCAATAACGCGAAATACGATTGATTAATCCATGAAATATTGAATTACGTCATGGGTTAAATGATAACATGGCGAGAATTTATCTCAATTCGTGTATAAACTCGAAGTTAGAAGTTTCGCTAACTCGTCAGTTAATACAATAATGAATTAGTTAATACACGATTTAGCCACCAATAAAAAAATTACAGTGCCTATCGGTAAGTCGATGTCTCTCTGCTGTACAGTAGGTTACAAGTTTGTCATTGTATAATGGATTGTATCAAACTTGACTTCAATGATATAATATTATCATTGTATAAGAAAAACGATTCTGAGCGGAGACGGTTTGTCAGTCTGGATATTTTATATTTTTATTAGATATTATATCATGTACGTTGAATAAATATAATATTATAATATTATTATTTTTTATTCATTTCTATGGTGATAATAACAAAGTGTTTGAAATTAAAATCCCATTTTTAGCGGTTTTTCGTAATTTTTCGGTGGTTTTTCCTGTGGTTTTAAATAACTATTGAAAAAATAGAAAAATGACTTGTCTCTACATTATCATTTTGATAAAATTTGCTAAAATATAATGTACTACCTATATGTTGAAATCGAAGCACTCTTTCTGGTAGATATTTTGTATACAGGATATAAAAAAAAAAAATAAACACCATTGTAAAACTAATAGCTTCCTTGCTCCGCTCAGAATCTAAAAATAAAATAAAAAAATAAACACCATTGTAAAACCACTAGATCCCTCGCTCGGATCAGAATCTAAAATTGACATAGTCATTGTTTTTTTAATTATATTTCACTAGCATTTTTTTAAATTTAAATTTTGTCCAGGTTCTTACGAAAGTATATTCTACCTTGTGGCGTAATCGTGTAACAATATTACTATAGATAAGTATTGAAGGAGAGTTGTTGTCTAAAATCAAATCCAATATAGTCATGTGCGGAAATATAAAACGCTATACATACACTACACGATACATATAATATAATAATATAATACAATAATATAGAATTGTGTAACATACGAAAATATTGCGTTTTGTTTTATTCAACGAAGTGTAATATATTATAATGTCGGACGAGTACTACAGTGTACGGCCATAAACCAATTTCGAATTCCGAGCAGAATGCACTGAAAATACGATCATATTATTGGCTTTATATATTGCGTGTTATCGTATAATACTAAAGAGGTACGATGCCATTGTTCAGTGTCTGAGCTGCTGCAGCAGCCAGTGGTTCTTTTTTGTTTTTGTCGTAGAATGCACGTGCGGGGGACTTTAGTCCTTTTCGTTAAACTAAAATGTAGGTGAGTGCAATGGAATAATATAGTAATTTTTTTTTGTTTTAATTAAATATTTGGCAAAACAGCATTCGCATGTACTGGCTGGGTATAACATCTGACATTAACCTAACCTAACATGTCGTATCTACAGGTCATAAATACGATGGAAGTGATATGATAAATAATTATTTAATGAATCACGGGACACCAGATAATATACCGTAACCGTCTGTGATAAAGTGAGAGCGGATACAGCTCATTATGGTGGCGAAGGTTATTCAATTTATGTAAATTATTTTTTGAAGACTGGTAGATGTCAACAATAATCTAAAATAAAAAAAATAACAGAACAGGAATATTGAGTAAGAAGTGTAAAAAGATTTTTCAAGGTTTGGTATTCCTATTGTATTATACTAACGGAAAAGATTCTATTTAATAGCTTTCAATCTAGATAATTTGCGAAAGAATGGAAAATTCAAATAAATACATTATCCTATCAGTAATTGATTATCAAAAAAGTATGTTGGAATCGCGATGGTAGAAAAAAAATAATGATAATAATATTATCGATTATATTGTTATCATTACAATATACCTACCTATGTAGATTCGTAACAATTTTTAAATAATTTAAATAATTGGTGTTTTAAACAGTTTTAATAATATTCAGGTTAGCTGAAAATTATCTGACGTCGTTGTATTCACAACAAGTCCATAACTGATAAATATTATAGTGGTCACATCCTATAGCATTGTCGTATTTAAAAAAATGAACAAATCGTAACTATTTGCTATATTTCATCAAAACAATATAATAATATATCCACAAATAAGTCGTTGAGAAATTAATTTTATTATAATATTCGTATTACACATGACAATCGACCTAGGACCACCTCGAGACTTTGTATGATAAAATATCAATCAAATAGAAATATGCACAATATCATGCCACCTACATAACACACTGAATGGATCGATTGGAGATAACACGCATATGCGTAGATCATATTATTATATTTTATACCACAGACTCAGAACGAAGTGAGTTGCAAAAAATATATTTCGAGTGCCTCTCGTCCTTCGGATATTAATTGTAATGCAAACATACACACAACTAGATTTACGACCTTAGAACAATACATGATATTATTATATATAAATTATCCAATTATGTTTCACGTCAATTTTAGTGTCGCAATGTTATATCAAAGTTTTTCAATCGAGTTGTGAGCTTTGAAAAAATAAACACTCTCACACGGTCCGGAATTATCGTCTAATTTTCTCACAACTCAAGTAAACTCTTTGCTGTTTGAACTTTGAATATCATGTTTTTACGTTGCGGGAAATAATAAACAAAAATAATGTAAAACCTTATAAATTCGTCGCAACGCGTTTAAAAGCAAGATTGAAACCGTGTTTTTGCAAATATGTTATGATTTGAATAAATTATGAATACTTCAAATTTATTAAAACGTGTTTATTCGTTGTTTTTCGATTTCACGTATATTTATCGAAATTTATAGTGAAAGAATGCAATTAAAGTGATCGAGTTAAATAACTAAAAAAGATTAGTTAAAGTGCTGAAAAGTCAACAACTTGCCGAACGATCAAACGAAACGTTTAGGTATACAATACGAAATAATAAAATATATAAAATCATTTTGTAGGGAGTAGGCAAAATTATTATTATTATATTGGCTCCTGCAAATTAATCACATTTTAAATAATTTTATATTTTATGTTATTACACTTATTTTAACTATGCTCCTTTGATGAATAATAATATATCATGCGTTATAATAATATTGCGATAGGGGAAAAACGTTCAGATTTTCTTTGTACATAGCCGAAGAAACATTAATTTAAAATATATAATATTCATAAAAATAACCTATATATTTATGAACTCATGACATTTCGACGTCGAACATTTAATTATATAACGGATCAATAATTAATAAGAAATATATTATACTTGGTGATGTAAATTTTCAAGAAAATTTTCAAAATTTCATAATTAATGGCTGCCAAGTAAATTTTCTGTATAAAGTACTACAAACCACAAGGTCATTAGTGATAATAAACAATATAAATAGTAAATACATAGATATGTAATTCCATGATCATAATCTATGATTATAAGCAAGGTAGATATATAGTTTTATCACAGAACAACGTTATTCTGTGGTTTTATTACTCATGTCTATTATATAGTAGTCAGTGTAACCAACTGTCATACAATTTTTACAAAATAAAATATTTTTAAAAATAAACATAGAAATCAAAATTGGAAAATGTCAGTGAAAAAAAAAATTTTTGAATGAAAATACATACCTAATTATTTATACTATATAAACTGCATACTTATAGTCATACTGCAGTTAACATGCATTGAGTTCCTATATAGGTACAGACGTACAGTAGAACTCCGATTATCCGAACGCCAATCAAACGGACGTCCAATTAACCGGACGAAAAAAAAAAGGTCCTAAGCTAAAGATTATTTCATAATACTATGTTATACTGTTATGGCTGGGAATGTTGGAACATAAATAATGAAGTACCCACTTACAACATTTTTGTATTTATTGATAATATTTACTTCAAAATAATCAAAATATTATGGATTAAGTCTTATATATTTTGGGTGTGCACATTTTTAACTAGGGGGTGCAAAAATCCAATATGCACCCCCCAATGGTCAGTTGTTGTCTAATCGTCGTACAGTTTAGTCTGTCGATTGTTATATTATTATAACGAGTGAATTGTCGTGTTACAATGTCCATAAATAACTTTTAAAATGTCATATGTCAATCATCCGGATAATTGCTTATAAGGACCACCCTTGACATTAATTAATCCGGATAATCGGAGTTCTACTGAATTAATAATAGGCCATATCACACTATCGATGACGACGTTGCATGGGAATTATTGACCTAATAGGTGTCATAATCTTTTTTTACACCTACTCGTGTATTATGATTTCATCTCGTAATATTATCAAATATCCAACAGTTTTTTAAAAAAAAGTGCCCAACAAATTGTAATAATTGTGTAATAATTATTATTTCAGTAACTATATTTTTTTCTTCAAAAAATGTATTAATTATAATAATAATAATATCATGAGGATTTTAGCGTCGTGGTGAATGTTGCACGGAGGGTTTCACTTTAAAGGTTCGTGAGTGCAATAACTCCAATTCGGCATTAATAAACAAAACAAACTCATACTAACTCGAGTATGTAAGTTATAGGTACTTGCCCGGTTTTTTAATTAATTACGATTTAATTTAAACACCGGATTTGTGGTTTCACGTGTGCATGATACACGACAATTATAATGATAACATTAAAAAAAAAAAAATATATAATTAGTATCGACTTGGATGACTTGATAATTGCTCTGGTATTATTTAAAATAATTGCGAAAACGTCCAGATGCCACACAGTTGTATGAGGTAATTACGAGTTTGTTCGTGGATACATCGTTGTGGGGTTGTGGTGATGGTGGTGGTGGTGATTGTATAGGGGGAGGGGGTGGTTGCAGTATGGTGACCGATGGTGGTGGTGGAGGTAGTGGTATCAGTCAAGTGGAGGAAAAAAGGGTTTTCCGAGGATATATCTTGTAATAATGCCGGCTCCGCTTTTCGCGCGCATCCACTCTATAATCTCATCAACTCTTAATTGAAACTCGTTAAGGAGGAGAATTGCGCGCCGAGACAAAAGCAGCCATACATATTATATATATATATATATATACCTCGCGTTTCCGCCCCGATTTCGACTACTCTGTCCCGTTCCGGTGCCACGGAGGGAGACGAGGGACAAAAAAAAAACACAAAAAAAAAACCGGGGGAAAAACCCGAACGAGACAGAAAACTACGGTCGACTTCGAAAAAACAATTGTGCCACAAACTCGATTTCGGAAAGTCCCGAGCACTAAGTGTGTGTGTGTGTGTTCATATTATTATTGTTGCCTTATCTCGCCGCTCCGTTTCGTGAACCACTCTGTACCGCACCCCCTGCTCACCGCTATCTCGAAGCTCTTTCGACGATTTTTTCGTAGTATTTTTTTTTTTCGTTTCCACTCGTGAGACGCCGGCGCCACTCACCGGACCCACGAAATAATTTTCCGTAGGTATAGTTTTATCGTGATAACAATGATAATATTATTACTATACCTCTTAATAATGGGACACAGACGGAAAAAAATGATAAACAAACGCACGTCCTGCACGACTGCCGAATACCGACACCTATATAACAGCAGCTAGTACGATAGGTCTCTGCTTCTTCGGGAGGACGGTAAATTTTTTTTTTGTTTTCCCGTCGTCGTGTTCGACGCCGCCGCCGTCGGAAACAATAGACGCGGGAAATTAATTTCCTCATTGTTTCCGGACCGGAACAATGAGTGGCAGCGATACCTGCGGCACCGTGGAGCTATATATCATAACAATATAATATATTATTATTATTATTATTATATATAGTGTATACGTATTGTTCACCCCATCGTTTTGGAGTGTCGAACGATTAAACGGACAAATCGTTCCCGCAACACGCGTACAATATCATCGCAGTTAATTATTATCGACAGAATTCGTCGGCTTTCGTCGGCCCGCAGTACAATAAATAATAATAATAATAATTACAACGTCGGGTGGGCCGGGCGGGGTACTTGGTATTACGGCTAAGCCGACGGTGTATTAACGAAATACATAATATACAGAGTGTTCCACCAAACACACGTTCATGACCACCCATATTTCTCCTTCAATAGTGCAGTTCTTCAAAATTTCACTTTTGAAATGTTTAAACAATATACCTAGGTAAGTACGCCATAAATACCATATTTTAAATCCTTGAGATTTTTGTACTTCTGTGTCCCGTGGTGATACAAATTACTATTTTTCAATAAATCGACAAGCCCCTTTCTCCTGTAAATTATTTAGCGAATAATTCTTTGAAGAATTTTAAAATTATTTTTGAAGAATTAACTAGATTTCACAATTTAAGATAATATCTTTGTTATTTAGGTAGGTAATTACCTATATTCATTTTTACTTCACTTCTAATACAGTTAAAAGATGCAAATATACAGTAATGTCAAAATATTGGTAGCTAATACGTCATGTTAATTAGAAAATATCTTTGTCATATTAGTGATATATTTACAAAAAATAAAAGTGTTAGCCATTTATAATAATTGACTCTACACTCTCTTAATTTTCTTATTGTATTATTTTTATACTTCAGATCAGTATTCATTAATTGTTATTTTTATTATATTCTTTAGTCAATTATTAGGGGAAAAACCCTTTGTTATCTATTTTAAATTAAATTTTAGAAAGCATTTTAGCTCTATGATACGATGTAGTATCTCAGTGTAGAGGAAAGCTAGTAATTTCTTGTATTTATCTATTTTACTTTGTGTACATTTTTACTTACAAGGAAATAAAACAAATAATAATTATTTCTCATTATAGTTAATTGTACATTTGTACATAATATACTTTATATTTAAATTTTACTTTTTGAAACATTAATTGTCTAAAATCTGAATATTATAAAAATGCGTATTATAGTAATATTCAGGGGGACGGAGGGGCCAAGCGGTCTAAGGCGTCGATTGCGACGCAGCCATCGCTGGATCGATTCCCGGCCGTGGGTGGCACTTTTCTTCGGGCAAGTCATGGTATCAGGAGAACAAGTGCCGCCATCCCCCACCCGGGCATAACAGATACCTGTAGGTGCCCAAATAAAAAATTCTGCAAAAAACACACACGTGTTAACAAACCTATAGTACCCCCCTACAGTAACACACACCAATGATCTAAGTTGTTGAAGCCTTTACCCTAAAAAAAAAAGTAATATTCAGCTGGGTTTACATGTGTTTTTGACATAATACTATAATAGTCTGCTTCTTCTTCCGCGTGTAGTCAGTCATCTGTGTTAAATTCCTTTTTGGAGCCAATAAATAATCAGTTTTATTACTTCGTCAGAAGGTTTTCTAAAGAGGTCACTTTGGCATAAGTTATTAATATTATAATATTACATAATATGATATTATAATTGTTATATTTTTCTAGTAAATAACAATAATAATTTTTAAAAAAAAATGCTTATCGTTAATAATAGTATGTATGATACAATTATTATGTACAGATCAAAATATAATAATGAAATAACTTAATTTTATTTTAATTGGGGTCACAACCGGTCGTGTTGTATAACGAAGTTATATGATATTGTCTGACGAATAATAATAATATGTCTAACCCTAACGGGATGTAGGTTTTTATGTCAAATGAAACCATTAGGATACCTTTTTAACGCGATATGCATGCTGATATACACAAAACGATTCGTTATGGAAATTCAATTTACTTATCAATATTACGAACAAACCATAGAAATTCGAGGTTTGGAAAAAATTTGAATTCAATTAAATTATTTAAAAGACGGTTTTTCTACTGATTGCATATTCAAAAGCATATTCTTTTAGCGATTCTCGACGGATAATACGCAATCGCAATCGAACAATTATTATTGTTAAGACGACCGCTTGAAAATAATTATTTTATATAGTTTATAACAGTGAATTAATGAATTTATTGTTATATTGATTAATATTTCCATGAAAAAATTTAAATAATGGTACCATACAATAAACACCTCTCAACCAGTTGATTGGTTCAATATTAATATAAAATTACCAATATTATTTAAAATAAATCAAAAAAATACATTTTCGGTATAATTACCAAAGTAACGACATAATTTAATGCACCAATCTCGTTATTAACAATTATATATTTATATAAAACTAAAACGTAATGTTAAAAAAATATATCAAATGTAAACTAAAAGTTATATTATTATAGTTATATAATATTAATATTATAATTGAATGAATTCCATAAAATGGGTCCACCTAATAATAGACATTCTCATGTGAAGACAGAAAAATATTATACCGATCACTTTTAGATTTCGTATTTCAGTAGCTTCCGAATTTTTTACGCTCAGATCTTGTACACATTATTTTATAGTAAAGACTAAAGAGTGTACAAAAAAAAAAATAACATTTATAATAATAATAATCTAACTGTAACACTATAAATAAGTTAAAAAAAAAATTTTGTGATACACCACTTTCATAATAATATTATTATTGTTATAAACTTAGACCTGTAAGAGGAAGCTTCCCACTCATTTGTTGTCTCTGTCTTACGCACGTACTACATGGCAAATTTTTGTTCGCTAGTTTCATTAGTGTGCTGTTAGCTTTGATATTATAATAGTGAATTTACCAATTATTAAACTTTTAGGTAAGGACATTAAAATAATATGTCCTTAAACGTCGGCGATTTTTCGACATTTTCATCTTGAAGCAACGTGTTATGAGTAGGTACTTATGTAAAATTTGAAAAATTAAAAACGCTCATATCTCACTCAAAGATTAAAATACCGAATAAAAGTCGACGCTTGAGAACAGAATATTAATCTGAAGTTCTTATATTATAACAATTTGATAACAGGTAAATTAATTTTAATGTCAAGACTAACGTCACACTACAGATGAAACTGGTGAATTAAAATTCGACATGCCGTACGTGTGTAAGACAAATTATTATCCTCTTAATGTCGTGACTACGCCATAGAATTGATTCATTTTAACATGTGACTACACGACCATCGCAGTGTCTGGGAGACTTCACACGTGTAATTAAATCGTCTATCCGGCACGCTGTCCTATGGGAAGATGGATCTCGTCGAATAAACGTCTCAAGCGTTGACGTCCCTACTCAATCCTTGATTGCATATATACGTTTAACAAGAATTGCGTTTGGACAATCACAGCCTGAGAACCTTGTCGCTGAAATATAGACACGAATAATATTGCGATAATCATGTCACAACGTGTCATCCAACTAGATATTATAAATTAGTGTAATTTGTTATCGTCATACCGTCGTACGATTTATGAATGAGCTTTAAACATTACAATACATCATAATGACAGTAATAACAGATTAAAAAAAAAAAAACGAAAACAAACAGACGAGCGTAATATTAAATACCGGACATTCGAGCGAAACGTTAATTTTAACCTAAAAAATTAATACTTAAATACACAATGCTGTCCCTTTTTTTTAGTATAATTTAGCATAATATTAAACACGAATTGTTTATCTCTTTGAACTTTTCAAAAACACACGTTGACAATATCCGGATGAATTATTATTTACTTTTGTCGTATAATATATCGATTTTGTTTAGAAACTTTAATCTGATGTTTTTTATTTTTTATTATTATCCTGATATCTCCTGAATCATTCTACGAGTATTAAGTATACCGAAAGTTTTGGTTTTTTCAATTTTGTGTATCCACATTTTACTTTAACCAATTCGAAAATTTAAAAATGTAAGTAACATTTTGTTCTTATGATACATTATATAATAATGTAGACTACCCTTAAATAGGATATGGTTAGGTACTCGGTAACCAGATGTTGAAGAATATTAAAAAATATATAATTTTTCAACTACTGACGAACGAATCGACCGGCGGGAAAAAAAACCCCGTTTTAGAATAATTATGTTTAAATTACACTATATTATTATATTTATTTATCGAAACGAATGGCCAATTATTGTTATTGTATTTTAGCCTTTCACCGACGTTTTCCGCTCGAACGTTTTCCGAATATAGCAAAAGAAGAAAAATAATATGAATTCAAAGTCGTTATTTTACGGGATTTTATTCAATTAGAAAAAAAAACGTTTCCGACACGATTTCTTGCCAATTAACAACATTCGTCGTCGATATAAAAAAAAGAACGGTATGAAAATTAAAACCATTGATCGTTGATATGAAATGGAACAATGTAAACGTTTTAAGTTCTATTTTTTTTTCAAATTCATCAAAATCGTGAAATTTCACCAATTATTTTGTTGTTAATAATGTATAATATGAAAATGTTCAATTTGTATAGCTAAAGCTTATTAATAGAATACAGTGTTATTCTTACTTGAAACCCAATAAAATCTTAAAATAACATTGTCAACATTTAAAAAAAGAAAATGTTGACAAAATTTAATATCTAAACAAAGAACGACGATTTTTAGTAATAGTTGTTCTGTTGTAATTCAAAAGTCAAAACCATTCATGGAGACTTGAACTGTTTAAGTATATTTTACTATACGAAATTACATTTTCAAAATAATATTAGTTTTTAAAGTATCATGGCCTATTTATACCATTCACTCATAGTAAAATATAATATAACTCAGATTAGATGTTCGAATATTAATTCAGTTTTTATACAGTCGATTTATGCCATTTCATTTGTACATTGAGATTCATTTAAGATCTTGGCGACTGCAAATTGACCTTACGACGAAGTAAGAAATCATTCGTTTACAATTTTAATAAGTAACTCATAATACTAAATTGCTATTATTTGTTATTTATAATATTATATTATATAACATTCATATACCTGGTTAGTGGTTATTAATAAAGTGCAATAATACTGTTGATTAAATGTTTTCTTAAAATATAGTATTATATAGTTTACAAGTTACATACCTAGTTTACAGTTAAAAATGTTTACAAAATGTTCCGATTTGAAATTTTATTACACTTAAAGTAACAAAATTACGTTTATAACTCATGCCATACTAATGATTTAATTTGAAAAATACTTGGCGCACACTACGTTCATAATATTCTAAGTATAACGTATGTACGTATAGGTACATATAATTCAGCATATTAACTCGGTATTCACTGTTCTAAAAATTGCACATGTCAAATAGGTAGTATATAATATTATATCAACAATAAACGGTTATTAGGTACCTACGATATTGCACTCTGCAGATATGATATTATCCAAAATCTAATCGTCTCATACGATAAGTGAAATATTTTCAGGCTTAGCGTATGGAAAAATTGTTTTAATTTAAACGAAAAATATTTTATTATTTTATTATTAATACATTTTATTATTATATTATATTATAGATAAAGAAAGAAACGAGTAAAAGTATAAAATATCTAATTAATTTTAAATCACATCACTTGTTCTATAATTATTATACACGTTGAAACACTATAGTGAGTGGTCGTTGACATACATCAGATATACCTACACTATAGTATTATATTGTTATAATATAAATTTGCACGACCGCTCGACTTGCGTTGGGGTTCAGAAATAATGAGTTTTTCTTGTTTAAACGGGTTTTCCTACCGAAAGGCGTATTTTTTCCGAGATTAGAGTGACTGCGGTTTCACTTGAGCTGTTCTGGCGCTGACACAATAACGACACGCCGTAAATATCGAATATCACAATATAATATGGTATTAAAATATGAATATTATTATTAATATTATGACTGCAAAACAGTGCCAGAAGGGTACACTCGTATACATATTATAATAATAATTAATAAACGCCTTTTTCTTTTTTTATGTTTCAATCGGTTTTCAACGATATAAATAATAAAGTTTTCAATGTTCCCACGCGCAATGCGAATTCAAGAAAACACTTTCACGGCGGCCATCGCCTTTGGAAAAGTCAAGAAAGTGTAAAGAATGGGACTGCGAATAGGGCGAACTACGCGATATAAAACTAATTATATCAATAGAAAATTCTAACTGTGCAATAAATCATGTGACCTAATCAAAACTTAGGTACCTAACCAATAATAATTTGTCGTTTTATTACATTATCGCGAATCGCGAGTGATTAAAATTTTAGGCATGTTCTTCGTGCTCCATTGTTTCGCTTACGACGATTTTTACTTAACATTTAAGTAATTGAGTTTTTCTCAGTGCGATCAACATAATCCAATTAAGATAATTTATTACAATTAATAGCCTCATTAACGGCCGCCCGAATCACTCCCTCATACGATTGAAGCTGTGTTCTCCCCCCCTCCCCATAAGTCTCGGTGATCAAATATTAATTGTAATATTATATTATTATCCGCGTGTTCTCGCCATCGATTTCGCTCACAGATTTTACTTCCCCTGGCACGGATCGTGTATAGTGACTTAAATGTAGTGATCTTTAAAAATATAAACTCACCTATAAATAATATCGTACTTTTATGTTTTTAAGGTGTTGTTTCACCGCTCGCTGTTCGTGAACTGAGAGTATAATATTTAAGCGCAAAATACGGGGTGAATCGATTTGAATTATAGTAAAATTGTTTACAAACATCCCCCGTTAAGTGGAAGGGAACGGGCACCGTTTACGTTGAAGTGTCGACTTGTAAGTAATAGAACGTTTAACATGGTGTAAATAATATATACATTTATATTTTAAACAATATACAAAGTATACCTATTATGACGTGTATTTGGGAACAACGATTTTATTATACAAAAATACCTATTCATATTATTTTGGAAACCCGTGACTTCGCAAGGGGTGGGTTTGTTAATATTTTAAGTGCTCTCAAAATCACTACGAACTTATCTAATGTAGTTTGTTCGACAAAAATAAATATTATTTATTTATTTGGACGGGCAAAATGCCCAATAAAAATCAAATATAAGATGATCGGTAACGTACAATTTTCTAAATTAAACTCTTAGTGATTAGTGTACACACTTATTAAATATGTTATACATTTTTACATATATACATTCACATCGAGTTAATTAAACTAATATTACAATATAAATATATACAAATACGAATATATCTAATCATAGGTTATATGTTATTTCTTGTATACTATTTTATTAAATTATTTAAATATATGTATACATTAAATATTTCAACAGTTAAACATGGAAATAAATCAACACAATATGAATTATATTAACTATACGTCTATTCAGATAGGAGAATTTCGACCATAATTGGTGGACTCGAAAGGTACACAAAAAGTATTTAGTTGTATAGTGCTACAATTAGGAACTAGAAATCTTAAGCTTTAAAGTAATTCTGGACAATAAATTTGTCCATCAAGTAGTTTCAACTGAGATCTGAACTTTTCTTTCACGTATATCTCCACCGATTCCATGTTTAAAAGAAGTAAAAGTGGCTGGTAAGAAGAGAGAGGTTGTCGTTGAATGTACAAAAGTCTCAAAAAACAATTCCGTTTCGAGTCTATTGTTTGACCTACTCCTATACATAACAATATATTACATTATGGAAAATTATATAAGTATCGAACTCAGCGATTAATTAAGGTAGGCAATAGTATACGTGCAGCAGCGTATGTAATATGGCACGGTGTGACTTTTGAAAGTTGTCAAGCGTTATGTGATAATTAAGTCAGTTTTTATAGTATCTTCCTCTCTCTATTGTAATAGTAAATACAATAAGTTACGTAATATTATCGAAAGTCCGTCCGATCACCATTATACGCGCTGCGTATAATATCTATTGTGCACTTACAGCATAATCCCTCGCTTTTCATCGGTCAACAATTTATATCGTTCGTCGCCGTCGATAGATTGTGACGTAATACCAATAAGTATACCAATATAATATCCTATACCTACGCGTTATTGTAGTTTTCACGATTTCGTGTTCCGTACGTCCATCTTATCTATAAATGGACACGTCATATTATTATGTTATTGTACATCATAACAATATAACGACAGGTGTGTGTACGATATTTATATAATAACATTATTATATTTACCCCGTTTATTCGACCGAAATCGGCTACGGGGGAGTACGAGTCGTGTGATTTCGACGAGGGTGGACGAACACATGGATCACGTGCCCCCCCCCCACACACACACACACACTTATCAGTTGTCAGACCAATTCGTTCGAGCGAATCGAACCGAACAGTATGACGACATAGTAAATGAAAGATGGTGACACGTTTGGTGCCTCGAAAAGTTTACCGGTGACGAGCCCTATTTGGAAATAATATATTTAATAGAAACGATGAAATAATAACGAACATACGACATAATACTGTGCCGGAGGAATAATACACTCACCAAAAGCAGAATACTATATCGACCGATAAATTGTATTTCGACTCAGGTTTTTCGAGCACGGAATCGAGATATTTTTTATTTTTTTTTTTAAATATATCAAAACCATGACTCGAATTATTCGCTGCCGTCGCGTGGAAATTCGAGTATAGCGACGGAGTAGTAATAATAATAATATATACAATATGATATGTAGACTGCAAAATACATATTTGATATTATTATTATTATTATTTGTATCGTAGAAATTACTTTTTACTTGGCTCGACGAGTTTTCATAGTTGTTATTGAGATATACCTAACTCGACGGAAACTAGTTTTGAGAAAAAAATCTACCGGCTTTAAGCGTCTACCGTTATAATCTATATAGTTCCCATGTACAATGTACATAGTATATAATATACATAATAAACATATAGTAAAGTAAACCCACATATATATATATATATATATATATATATACATAATAATATACTTACATATATTATTACACTAGCAACCCGACAACCGTAGAATATAGAATACGGTCTGTCTACAGATTGATATGAGATTATAATATATACATTGCAGTAATATCCTCGAAACCATAAAATTGGTTTCACAATGTCGTTTCGGTCGCGTACAATGTAATATAATATTACGTACAGGGTGGTTTTTTATTATTATTATTGCTTTTTTTTTTTCGTCGAGAATCAGACATGATATTATTGTATTTTGTCTGAGTGTACTGTGATTTGACGTTCGTGTGACAGCTGGAAATCTACCTGTACTGTGAAAAATGTTATATTGTTATCACAATTTTTTATGTGATATTCATTTAATTACGAATATACCGACTTATATACTCGCTATTTCTTATATAGGTACTATATTGTATGAAGTACTATTGTTTCGATACGAAAAATAATCCAATAAGCCATTACTGAAACTCTAGGTAATAATCGTGTTTTTCTTTAACGTACACAACAACACAAAGGTAGTATTATTACCCATTTAGGTATACCTAGAATAAACTTTTTGAGTATTCGTTCAAAAATAAATGAAATCATCTCGACTGTTCACTGAAGTATAAGCGCAATTGATGTCCAATACATTTTCCGAAGAATTTACATACAGAATTCGGCTGAATTAATTATTCCTGTTTGGGGTTCAATAACATTTTCTACGTACCGTTTTGCCTCCATATTAAAATAACAAAGAGTGCATTTACCTATGTAAGGGTGAACTGAAGCTGATCTTTCCCCTATACCTGGTATATAAGTATAGTATATGTTTTAATATAGGTACCGAAATGTAAACATAATATAGGAATAATTCCTATTAGTCATTTATCATAATATAGAGTAACGTAAGAATATTATATTCAAACGAAAGAACTATATAAAAAATATTGGCCGTATTTAACAAATTGATGAATAATACGCCCAATAATAATTTTTTGTATTATACAGGTAGGTAGGCGAAGAAATGAAAAAAAGTTGTCGCCGGTACCTAAAATATAATATAATATTCAGACATTCACTATACTTAGGTACTGTGTACATACGTCATATTCGGGGGGCAGACTGGGAATAAAAATTGGAAACGGGGAAAAAGAAAATTCGGGCCGATTTCGAGCTGATAATAAAATATTTATAAGTCATCGGCTCAAATTTATTTAAGCAGCCCTCCGCATTCTCACCAGGCCCGGGTGGGGATCACTCACCCGTCAAATAGCCAATCCACCCATGCAGGTGATATCATGATAATATCAATATTAATTATATCATTAGTACTCGGCAGTTGTTTTTTTGAAAATTTTTATTAATTTATCATATTATATTATATAGGCACCTTGATCATCCTCATCATATTCCCAGTGTTATAACTGTATTATCATCATAATAATTATAATGTAATAAAATAATCTAGCAGTAAGCCCCTACCGAGCATTTCCCAGTACCTATACCGACACTCGAACTCCGAGAGAGTTTATTCGGAAATAATATACACATAATATTATTATTATACTGTTTGATGGGGTATTAATGATATATAACGTATATTATAGTGCATAGGTTTATACATATATACATATCATATATCTACATATATATAAATGTGTGTGTGTGTGTGTGTGTGTGTGTGTGTTAACAAATTATAAATTGTTATACGATGCGATGACGACGAAATACGTACTTATCATAATAATATAATATAATATACAGGGTGTTACAGAAAGAAACAACGAAAAGAAAAAAGATGCTACTTAAAAACGTATGACAGTAATTTATTGCGAACATTATAATATGGCCAGTAAATAATTGAAGAAATACAAACATGTCAAGAAATTCCCAAAAATAATATTTTGAAAACTGCAATTATTATGTACGTTCAAATAGTTATTAATTTACTCAAAAAAATATTGATATTTAAAAAATTTCTAAAAATTAAACAATACTTGACTTAGATGCATGTCTCCAGTACTTTCTACCATCAAACTTGTTCTTATAATCAGATTCACAAATTGGTTCTTTTGAAATTTTCCAAAAAAAATTTAAATCAATTATTTTATTTTTTATTTTCAGTATTAAAAAATTTAAATCATTTTTTTTAGATTATACCTGCGTATAGAGCAACGCGCTAGTGTATATAAATTATATATATAAAAAAAATTTAAATATTGATTAGAACAAAAGTTATTTTATCGTCAGGTGTTCCTGTTACATTCTGTATTGTATGAAGTGTAGCCCTACGTGATTCTACTAACGATTTACGACCTTAACAATTCGACCAACCTAAAAATTTAAGTTCTAAACTTTTATATTATGTGAAATGGTCTTACAATAAATCTGTGATGTGTAAATAATATTTTTAAAAAACGCGCCTACATATTTTGTCGATATAGTTTAATTTTAGTAATTTTTAACTAAAAATCTTTTGCCAAAATTTCAGAAATTATAAAAAAGTCTGCATGGGGTGAAAGTCGGAGTGATTATACCTGCATAATGACTCCGACTGCCCTGGCATGCACTAACGACCGGCATAAATATAATATATTATTATCTGGTGTAAATGAAATGTGAATGTGAAATCAATAGCTTGACAAATTTTATTTAGTTGGGCAGGTGATTAATATATAATTATTTTCGAAATATCGAAAAAACTTTTATTATTACAGTTCATAAAGTTTTGTGTTATAAGATATAATACTTTACATAGTTTATACCATATAAGTTTTACCGATATTTTTAAACGACTTCTACTCCAGAGGCTTTTCTCCTCCACCCCCCCCCCCCTCCCATAATTTGTACCCCACCCGATATTTTTGGTTTCGGACTATACCAGAAAGAAAATCTAGTACAGACAATCGATCTGCAATATGATGTACAATACGATCAATCTATAATATGAATAATACAAAGCGACGTTATGTAAAATACTAAATATATGTATATTACATTATATCTGGCGACTATTTTAGTATTTTACAATATATCATGTAGAATATAAGACTTATTATAATATATTGTGTTATTACCAATGTCTTCCAAACCTTATAAGCCATATTATGACAGTTCATCTAAAATAATCTAAGTGCAAATATTCAAAGCAATATTTTTCTTATTTAATTTTTATTTATTCTTCTAGAAGATAATGCTCCCATGAACATCATGTTCGTGTGAGTGCCCACGAGTTAACAATTTGTAGTAAATTAAACAGTGTTAGTATAAATTAAATAATTATAATTTGCAATTCACATTTCTCACATAACTAAAATATGAAACTGAACAACAACTTATTATTGAACCCTAAATATTGAACATCGATAAAGTTATACAATAGCTGTTGTAGGTATATACACATAATTACACGTACTTAAATACGATACATTTTGATTGAATCTCGTATGGAGATATATGCAATATTGTTCCCATGTAGTACTAGTAATAGGGAGAACTTGTGCATAATATAATAATATTCTGCTAATTTGCTATGTGCGCCTTACCTCAACAAGCCACCCATCGTGTTTTTGACCACAGTTCAAGACTCGTTCCACCAACATTAAATTTAGATAACTTTTTCCAAAATGTTTTTTGAATTTAATTTTTTTTTACTGTTCTCGAAACCTAGTGACTCATAATTTTTAATGTTTTTAAACCGGTAAATTTCACATCTCTAAATTATATTCACTCCCGAACCAGTTTAGTCCAACCTTGGTATAAGCACATATTTACAGCCGTGGGGGAGGGGAAATTGCCCACCTACCGTTCAGCCCCCGAATACGCACCTGCACTACCCAAGCAGAGTGTAGAGACGAATACAATCCACTATAATATTATATAACTATCGTTAACGCGTTACCAGCATTTCGTTACCTATACGTATACGGGACACGGGACGTGGCTTTAAAGTAGGTACCTAGTACCTACCTATATGTATTATATTATACACAATAAATCATTATGCCACGCCGTATATCTGGTGGATGCCAAAACAGTCAACTATAATATTATTATTCACGTCTTGTTTCTAGTATTATAGGGGTACCGACAGCATTTACCACCGTTATTTAGAAAACATTAGAATTTACCTACATCGTGTTTGTAAACATAATTCTAATATGGACAGGACGCTATTGATATACAATAATCGCGTAACGAGCATACACAGCTGCTGTATGATGGTGTGTTTTCAGTGCAACTCGGTGGAAATAATATAAAACATTTTTTGTTTTTTTTTTTACGAACAGTATGAGTCAATGTTATAGTAATAAATAATAATTACCGCGTGTCCTCTAAAATCAAGTTTAAAACGGGAAATTAATTTCGTTTTGAACGAAACTCATAAAATACACATCACGCACTCCACGATAACGCAGTAATAAACGAAAATATAATAATATTATATTAGTAGATGATGTATAATATTATTATAACGTATATTCGATTAGTTTATGATTACATTCGCCAGTACGTTACTGTTATTCCAGAATAAATTATGATATTGTTTTATTTCGTATTAGAAATGAGTGTATAATAATGGGCGATATTGTGCGTTGTATAATAATAATAATATAATATCGACACTCGTATAAAAAAAAATCTAAATATATTTTTAATATCGGTGGAAATTACGTCCGACGAGAGTTTCATATATGATATTATTATTATAACGGGGTAGTGTAATTTTTGTAAAACGGAAAAAAAAATAAACGTATACCTACTTTGTATAATAAAAGTATTAGTAACATATTATGAGCAAAACTAAATTAAAAGTTGAACGCGTCGTGATGGTACATTAAACGTTTATCCCTTCAGCTAATGGTGTAAAATATAATATTATTATGTAGTTTTTTCCTCATAAAACTAATTCGACACGGTTAATAAGCATACACATTAAATGTGGCGCTATTAAAAAAATATAATAAACATTACTAAAGTATGTTGTAATCAAGTTTAAATGAATAAGAAGAAAAAAAACCGTTAGATTTTTTAATAACTTTTATAATGTGATGAAAACGTCGTCTGGTTCATATTAAAATTTGAAAACGTTGAATACGTTTGCCCAAAAAACCATTATGTAACAATAATATGCTTTCATATTGCTCAAGTTCATAATAATATATTAAAACTTCAAGTCTTACTGAAATTTTGAAAATATTTTAAGATATAGAAATCTCAATAGCGAAATTATATTATAGATCTACTTAAGCAAAACATATCTCGATATAAATTCTCGTAAATTATCTCGTAAATTGGATCACACATCCAGTCATATAACATTTATTGAAACAATTCAACAGGATCAATATCGAAGTGATACGAAACTAAAGCTAAAGTTGAATCGTAAATAAGGTACAGGGAAACCTCCCCTAACGGACATCTCCAAAATAAAGTGAAATAATTCATGGTAAAAACTAAAAACTGGGTCAAAAAACTAAACAATCTGTATAGCTATGGAAACTTCTAAAAAGTGGGCAAAATTTCAGTGAGGGAGAGTTTCCGTATTTTTAATATTTTTTAACTGCTATTGTAACAATATATCAGGAGCCTTGTGTTAAATTTTAACACTTTTTGGCAAAACAGATAAAACATTATTGATATTCATAGAAAAAAAAAATTGAAATATGAAATTCTCCGTAAAAACTCAAAACAAGTCAAAATATTTTTAAAATATTATCAAGTATAAGAATTGATAAAATAAACATTCAGTGAAATTTTCATGTATTTACAGTTTTATTAGTTTTTGAATTACAACAAAATAAGAATATCGCTACATGAGAAATCGAGTGAATATCCAATTTTGTAAAAATTTAAATTTCAAACGCTCATAAAAATTTAATTTGACTTTCTTATTGACAATTTTTTATTTGATGAAGGTAGATAATCTTATAAGGAATCTTGTATCACATTTTAAAAAATTAGATTTAAAAAAAAAATTTTCACGGATTCTTAACTCAAAATAATTTGCTAATTTTGGTGATTTTTCCATATTTTGTCAATTTTTGAACTTTAAACGCTTATAAAAAAAAACCTGTGGCTAAGGATTTTTAATATTTTTCAAATATCATGGTAACAATATAGTAGGAGCCTTGTATTATATTTTCAAGTTTTGTTTTACTCAACAAATAAAGTTTTATTGACATTCATAGAAAAAAAACTAATAAAATTGGAAACTAAAAATGTCCCTAAACAGTTCAAAACAAATCAAAATATTTTGAAAATGTTATAATGTATAGAAAATAGAATTAGAAACAACCAGTGAAAATGACGGTCGTTTGTTTAAAAGTTTCACCAAAAACCAAAGTCAATTTTGTGTAAAAATTCCTGTTTTTCCTAAATTTTTCTTTTGATTGGGAATTTTAAATTTTGACCTCCCCAATGCACCAACAATATTCACTTTCTTACTTATCGTGTATATGGAAACACATCTTTTTAAAGTCAATACATTCATCGTTCCACTCAGAATCTAAAATGTATGTTTAAAATATTAAATACCTTTATAATAATACATAGTTTTCTGAAACATTATACCTATTTAACAATATCACTTTTTTTAAAATTTGACTTTAACCGGCAGTCACACACTTTTAAAATAGTTCGTTTAAAATTATTTCCAGCTATTATATCTGTAAATTGTTTACAAAATTGTTTTTTAAAATTTTTAATTTCTACTTCCATTACTAAGGCGATCATCAGCATTACATCTGTGTATATATTTACATTTTAATAATAACTTATTCAATTAAAAATCGAGAGAAGAATCTAAATAGAAACTATAATATATATTATTATTGTCAGAATATATTTTTGTTTATAAAACGCTAGAAACACACTCAAAATTATAATAATAAAACGATGACACTATTATAATATACTCTAGTAGTCTAGTTGCTTAGCTATACAAAATTATTCAAAGGAAAAAAAATATAAGAAAATATTCTGCTGGTTACTTATCCAAGTACGATACTACGATAGTATATATATTTAAAGATAAGAGGAGACCCCGGTTCTGAACGTTCGAGGCCAAATGGGCGGTGGTTGAAGAGGCAATCTTCCAAAAGTTTATAAACTTATCCCTTATACCGTCGCAACCACCTTAACTGTTAAGAATGCCCTCTAGTTATGGACAAAGCGTGCGTGGCTAGTTAGACCAATCGGACGAAGAAAAAAAACTTTTCGAAACAATTCCATCCGTCTCCCCCGCACCACGTCTACTATTCCTCGGCATGTTTTGCTTTCGATATAAGAGCGTATAACGAACTCCCTCAGAAAATGTTTTCGATAACGAACCTAAATTATTCTACTTCATCAAAATGAACTTCGAGTAAATATTTATTTTCATTTTATAAAATACAAATTTGGCCGACATCCAGCAAGCAATTTTTCTGAAATTCCAAAAGTCCAGTGTTTCATTAGTGTTGTTGTTATTTTTCTATATCATTGTACATATCATTTACAATAAATATATCATGGTAATAAAAAATCAAAAAATTATTAATATATCATAACAATTGTTGTCAAGTAACAACATTATTGTAACGTTCCATACTGACTGGATAAAATCAAATAAAATCGTTTTTGCAATATCATATTTAAAAAAAAGAAAAATATTTTAAGATATTATGTATATACAAGTTAGTACGAATAAACAAAATATAGAATAATGTATACAATATAAACATTATACAGTTTAAACTGAAAAGTACCAAATCGTGATATATTATGGTTTGTTCTGTCAAACTGGTAGATAGTATTATTATAATATTATAATATAAACTCTAATATCGATTACTGTTCGCCGTAGCTATTTTGAAGGTTTACGTCGAATGCCGTATTATCAATATGTGAATTTAACATTTCTTACAATTTATGAGCGAACGTAATCAAATTATTTCTACGCGCGTTCTTAGATTGTTAACATAATATTTACATATTAATATTATGGAATATCTGAAATTGCATTTCCAATATTGTTTAAAACACGTTTACAGATAACAATATAATATAGCTTATATTATACATTCACTAAAAATCGTTTGGCAAGAATATTATCAACGGAAACTTTCGTTCTATTAATATATAATAATATATCGTATAGATTCACAGGTAGGATCTGCTTTGAAAAAATTCTAGATTGAACAGAGTTTATCATTCAACATCGCAGTGCAAATATTAACTATTAAGATATCAAAAAGTTAACTTACCACATACACCGTCTGTCGTTTAAAATCTTCAGAAGAAAATGTTTAAAACAGATAATATAGATACTAAAGTTATAAGTAGGGTTCGGATTTGAAGGCAATATAATCGATAAAAAAAGCATTTAAAATGTGAAAATTAGGCCAAAAAAATCATTAAATTTAAATAAAAAAGCAATTACAAAATTTACTACAAAAGTAAATATATTTCAGTTTATTTAACTAGTTTGTAATATAAAAAAAAACTTCCATGTACAATAATGATAAATTAACTTGTTAACTTGCCGTAAGAAAAACATATCGATATCGCCGATCATAAATCGTATTAAAACTAATTTTAAACATAACATTGACAATGCGTCATCTTCACAAGCTCTTATCTACTCGTTCCATTGATATAAATAGGAAACTATTAGGCCAATTGATATTTAAACACATACAAATTAAAAAATTATAAAAAAGCAAAACAGGCATTTATAGGTAAAAAATGGAAAAAACTGTTCACATTATTTTAAAAATGAAATGAAACACAATTTGATTTAAAATTATTTTACTATTGTTATCCAAAAAAAAAAAAAGGAATTTGATTTTATATCTGAGGCCTAGACTAATAAATTGCGACGGTAAAATACTAAATCTATTTTATCGTATATCGAAACGACTCTATTCGAAAGACCAATTAGTGTAATGATATATTATGGTTTTCGGTCGTATATCACCTCAAATTAAAAAATAACTATTTTTGTCGTACGCAAATTGGAAAGGGATCGGTGTGCGAAAATAAGAACCGTTAATGTCAATATGTCATTATAAGCGACGTATAGATAACGGCGTGCAAAGGATTCGGACGTGAACACTTCAACCATCGGACTCGCGTTGCTTCGAAAACGCATTTTACGGAACCTTTTACTTGCCACACGCAAGGTGAACGACTACCTACTGCTGCAGCAAGAAGTATGACGTACGAAACGAAGTTAGGGAAAACGATATCCGTAGGTAAGCAATAATGGTACATTCCTGACCTGTTTTCACGATTTAGTCCATTTGTTTGTCCTGCACTAGCGGTCGACTTTTCACAATATACATCAGTGGACGCAGATAATAATATATTATATGTACCTGCTATTGTGTATGTATATATGACATAATACGTATACGTGTGCTGCAAAGGCAAGGCGCGGCACCCTTTGCACGCTGTTTAAACAAACTTCGCCGGAATGTATTTGCATTCTACTCGGCGGCGGCGGACACCGTAGAAAACGACATTGGCGTAATCGATCGTACACCCGCGGCGCGCACACGGATCTAGCCAGAATGTATATACAATACGATATATGTACGAGGGCGAGTGTGCGTGTGAGGGGGAGAAGTAATAATAATAAAAAAAAAGGAAATAAAGAACGAGCAGAGAAAACATTTTCAATACACACATTGCACACACACACACACACACGCTCACAATGGGCAAACATAAGTTCTATTGTTAATGGCAAACATAGTTATGGTAAAAATCAATACTCTATATAGGTTTAATTGATTCGGCGACAGGGGGGGGGGGGGTGGAGAGAAAGTGACTTCCGGAGGAAGGAAGCTACTGTTAATATTATTACTATTGTCTATATATTATTATTTATTATTATTATGTATGTGTGCTTGTATTATAATGTTTATAGAGCCAGAGCGACTTTGTCGTTATATTTTCCTAAACCGTTATGGCTTTGTTCGATATAGTATTAACATAATAAATCTGTAGATAAATATAAATTAGGTATTTGATTCGTATTGTATTCGATATTATTCTGGAACAAAGATTGACACGGAAAATGTGTATGGGGTAAAACAAAAATCTTGCGGAGTTGCCCTTATTTACCGGAACGATAACGTTTTTGTACATGTAATTTTATTTAAGTATATTATTATTGTGTAGATCAAAACCTTGACCGCAGCCTACCGCCTGCAGCATTCATAATACCCGTGTGTGCCCGAGTCCGGCAACAACTATATTATATAATATTATGTGCAGCAGCTGATTTGAAAAAAAAAAACGAATTTCTACGGATATTATATGCTTCAAGTCCCTTGGGTTCACTACAAACTTTATAATACTTGTGAAACAAACCAGGCGCCTCTCGATCGTAACCCAAGACTCCGAGGTCAGCTGATATGCATCTCGTGAAAGACTAAACATAAATTATTAACTCGATTGCTGCTGTTGTTGCATCATTAAAAACGACAAACTTTACAAACCAATTTTAAATTTATGAATAAAATATATGACTATACGCTCATGGACGTCATGATAACGTATACTACCATAATTGACACGATTTTATATTGACTTATATTGATCGAGTAGTGTCTACAAAATATATAATAATATATAAAACATTATTCCATGTTCAACATTATTATTATAATAATACAAAATAAAACTAATGATGATCCGGGGGGTCGGCCATGGTGTTTTGGTTATGAACGTAATTAAAATACTATTGAATAGAAATATTATAATATAAATATATAATATTATTGAAAAAGAGTTTATTATAATAGTATTATTGACGGCATAACAAAATAATTATTAAGTTTATTAGACTTTCACGCCAATGTACCGAAATTGCCTACACAATGCGCCGGCCAACGGATAAACGTTATAAGGTATTATTAAAAAAAAAAAAAAAATGATTTCTCGTATTTATCTAACTACGGGCATCGACTTGATTATATATTTTATTTGTATTCAAAATTCAAATATTTGTCTCTATAATAGACGTGCTTCTGACATCGATTCGAGCATCAACTCCAAAAACTTAAAATTGTTTTGTTACAAAATAAAAGCGAGTTTGAAGTTTCGATTTCAGCGAAATCCGTTATTCCTATCTACGACTATTTTTATTTTTTAAATTAAACATTATAAAATTGCCAATTTTAGTTATTATGCAATTTTCGTTCTAAGAAATTAATGTTTGTTACCGGTTTTTTTAATATCGTATTCTTGTTATTAATGTCTTTACTATATCGGTATCTTAAGTTTTTTATTTGTCGAACAACAGCGAATAGGTATTTAAAAGTTTTCCATACTCCTTAAGGCCTTTGTTCCGAGTAACAATAAACAATGGGAGCTAACACGTGTTGTACAATATAATATTCGTCCCTTTTTTATCTCATTATATTAAATAATATTTGAGAGATATTTTTAAATTTAAAATACCATGAATGGTAAATTAATAATAAAACATGTAGATAATATATTTACGTGGTATACCGTGATGGAATGCATAATATTGTAACTTTTAATAATTATTGTTATTGACTTCCCTATAATAGTTAATATACTGTGAATTATGAGTTTCGTACCGACATATTCCGGCTAAAAAACGACTCAACTGCTATACTTGCATCGTCATTATACTATACAGATATCTACTCAAAGCAATTTTTAATAAAAAAGACGTGTCCCTGAGAACGCGAGACGAGAACCAAAGCGAGTGAGTGGAACGAAAGAGCGGAGGGGTTTCAGAAGGGGTTATGTGAAATCGGTATCAGTTGCTGTGCAATTAATTAAATTTCAGCGGTAATGATGTAAACGTCACCGGCGACACCACCGGCGCAGAGCCCTTCGCATATAGCCGGAAGAAAGTTTACCGGCAAACAATATAAACCTCGAGTTATTAAAATACGCTGAAATTTCGATTTAAACGAACTCTGACTACTTAACGCGATTGTTATTAAATCGCCTACGGAGTCGTTATTGCAATCGCGACGGGAATGCTGCAGCGATCGCTTCTGTACCTATATACATATATAATACTATAGTATACACGACCACTACCGCGGTTGTTCGCCTCGGGACGAAAGGGTAAAAAATGAATAATTCGTTACACATAAAACGAATCCGAAAACGTCTTAATTCACTACTCGTGTTTATGAAATATAATGTATAATATAATATGCACTGCAAGTACCGTATAATTCTTGCTCGCCGGATTCGACGAGTGTACATAATATAGCGGTAAATCTAGAGGTTTCGTTCATGCGAAACAAATTTCTATTTAATGAGACGGCCTGCGGTATTGACAAGGTATAAAGTCTATTTCAAGTCGAACCGTTGTATGTTATTGCTTATTATATTATTAATTTAATATATGCGATCGAATGAAATCCACATACAATTTATTACAGTAGTGATGATCGTATAAAAATGATAATAATATATTTTATATTGAATATCGGATCGTTCCTGATTTTTAAACACTTAACGACGTAGGTAACTATTTGCTATGTGAAAGTATTATAATTAAGGCTGAGATTTCTATTCACTTTGAATGTTGTTTTCCTAATCTAGGTAGGTACACGATAAGTACTCGTTTTTATTTTTCAGTTTTTCATATTCTTTTACGATTTTAAATGTTAAGGTAATTTTTTTAATTTTTAGTCCGTTTTAAAATGGTTGGGGTGTTTTTTTAAGTTATTGAATCTAACATTTTATTTTGAGATTTTTATACGCTTTTACATGATTCCTATATACATTTAACCATCTAAAACGCTATGTACAGGTAAATAAATATAAAATATAAAAAAATATTATTTTTCCAGATTTAAGAAGTACAAACGATCAGTTTTATCTGTAAAACTTTGTTACAATCCTTAAAAATATATATTGTCGTTTAAACCAAATTTATATTAGAATTTACATCGAAATTATTAAAAATTAAAAAAATATAGTGCACTAAAATATGTATTATTCGGAATTCTTAGGGTAGGTATAATGGCCTTTTTTCAAAGACATTTATTGGGTTTTTTTAGTGAATTGAAATCCAAACTATAATTATAATATAGGTACCTAATATATATATATGTACATAACGAGTATACAATGAATAATATTAGAAACGCATAATTTACAAGTCTATGGCGTATATATAATAATCTTATAATAAAACGTGATATTGTATAAACCTCGACGAAATAGTTCTTCGAAGAAATACCTTGGTCACCGTGTACATAATAAAATACCGGCTACCGTAGAAGCAATTTTCTTTTTTCGGATAATCTTTAGAGGTGGAAAAAGTGGCCCTCGTACAAATGCACAAGTGGTACCAGAGATAAGTTCGGCGGCTCGTCGGCGGGCAACGATTTTGCATCGGTCGAACCGACGTCCTTCGATGGGTTCGGCGGCGTGTTGAATTCCTAAAACGGAGGGAAATATTTCTATTTTCTCGTTTGTGAAATTCCATCAACCTGCATCCCAATTCCCAGCCAACGCGATTTTGGTACCGCAGCCACCACCAATAATGACCCCGACACCTCGCAGCCACGACGCCGGATTTGGAGCGATGTTGGCGTGTTTGGGGGGGGGGTTATTCGGGGTCTACCTGCGGATAACAAATGGATGTCAGGGCTCACAAAGATTTAACAACCGGATAGTAGTGGTGGTAAGGGGATTTTCTCACGGCACGTTTGAAAAATGTCTGATTCCGACGGTTTTAGCCGGTCTCTAACACCCTACCCCTCGACAGACCATCCCGCACCTACCTCTTTCTAGAATGACACGGTAGTATGTGTGTGTGTGTGTGTGTGTGTGTGTGTGTGTGTGTGTGTGTGTGTGTGTGTGTGTGTGCTAACGCCTTTTGATGTCTGTAATAGCAACGGGAAACGTAAAGAAGAAAAATGATTTGCCGCCGAGCAAACGACGGTACGAATAGAGACGTGAGAGATAGAAAGTGTGGAAGAGACAGACAATGCTTTAAAAGAACGACGGTGACGACGACTTCCGCACTTGCAAAACCCGGAGGCTGAGTACGCTATCATTTTCCCGGAAGAAATCGTATTCTAAACAGCCGGACAGCGTTCTGTATCAGTCTATTGTGTGGCTGTCGGAAACGATAAATAGCCTATACCTATAAATGAGATCCACGTCGGTGGGTATTCGATTTTCCGCGTCTGAAGATTCGCAACGGAACGTCGGATATTTTAAAGCGATAAATTCACACTTATCGTTAACAATCGGTTAACATCGGATTCGTTTCCGGCCTCAGGTTATTTTGTTGAATTCCGCGTAAAAGGGCGTTCGTGTGTTAGACCGTTTTTTTTTTGTTCCGGTGGTTTTGGAGCGTAACAATATTATTATAACGACAACCGAATATACGACAAACACTCGAGATCCGATCGATAAACACTTAACATAATATTACCTTTGTAATGTAATTTTCGTCTGAAAAAAATATATCGACTACACCATTTATCACTATAAAGCATATATATATGACTTGTGTGTATTTAATATTATATTATTATATTTCGGTCTTTGGGTAGGCGAATCTGATAATAAATCACTGGCTTAATATTTCGCTAATGTTAATGTACATTTATATTATGATAATAAAATTTACGTTTACGACCCATTAACCGTTCGATCTGATCTTTAAAGTCGTATTCAAATGTCTGGAAAGTTGGACCGTTAGTCTACAGAAATTATCCCGAGTCCTGCTGCCGATGTTATCGCGAGCGCGTGTGTGTCCTACGATGATAGGGGTCGTAAAGTGTACATTGCACTGTAATAGTACTAATTGCGGTCAAAGTTATTTTAGTGTACATAATATTATTATATGTTTTCGCGTGATCCTCCCCAAGTCAGGGTGACCGCAAATAATATAATATATATGTTGAATTTTCGAGGTGTGGCCGTATCATCACACGCTGTTCGTCGTCCGGTCGCCCCTCTCAGTTGTAAGTACCTACGCGTTGTTGTTTCGGGCAAGACTCAGGCTTGTCCAACAAGTCGCAAGAATCTAAACTCGTTGGGACCAATTGGACGAAAGTTCTAACTAATTTATAATTATTATACTACATCGTTTTATTACCCTGTAATGTTCTGATTATTATAATATTATGTCCTAGCTCGGACGGCACGCAAAGTCGATCATCTCGACTATGGTTTTATGATTATTTTACATTTTACCATCATAGTATATAAGTTGTACGTTCATTGTTTTATCTCCGGGTGTTTAAACTGTTTCTCCGTGAATTAATGTGCTCCGTGATCAGTGTGTTAGACCAAAACAATGTCTGAATATATACCTAATAATAATATGTTTAACCAGTAACCACTATTCCATGGGTACACGGAGTATCGTTCCCGGTTAGACATCAAACCATAATCAACAAACTAAGAATTGTTCACACAATCACACCTTATACCTACACTCATAAATATTGAATGAACATAAATGAACAAAGATAATGCACCCCATGCCACACCATAACGTTAATACAGTTAAACACCTGCTAACCGAATGCCTTCCGACGAAGGACACCTGCAGAGAAATATTGATGGTCCCCTGAAACCTATGTCGTGCCTGTTCAGAGGGCTGCGTACGAGTTGATTCCCAGGTCATTATATATTCTTTTCAATATTTAGTCAAATATTCAACCTATTAGTGTAATCAAAGAAACACCACGATCCACTAGGAGGTTGTCTGACAAGTTTCTTAAAGATTTTTTTTTATTATTTTTATTTATATTTTGAAAATCATTAAATTTTTTGTTAAAAAATGATTAGTAAAAATATTTAGTAAGTAAAAAATTTAGAATTTAGTTAAAATGTATAACATTGTTTTTAAAAATTGTTATCTGGTAATGACGGACGAACTCTTTACAGTCATGCTGTCTATTGATATACAGCAATAGAGAATCAACTCGTACATACCTACTTAATAATGACCCTGGAATCAACTAATACATAAAAGTAGGTCTCGGGAATCAACTCACCTACTTCTGTTCAGAGACATAGATTCTTCATCATCTCCTCAAATAGACGAACCCGATCCATACAACTACATAAGACTTTCATGTATCTTACTTAAAATATTTTGTATAAATCTTTAAAATGTAATGCAATTCAGAAATGCCAATAACCTTAGCAGTTGAGTCATATTTATTTATTTATTGAATAAACGGGCGTGAGCCCAGGTTGAATTAATTAGGTGTACAATACAATCATACAATAACATAATATGAATAATAAAACAAAGTATAAAATATAAAATTAAACTAAACAATGAATACAAAAGTAAGACTATTAAAGGAACAACGGATCCTCATTGGCTAATTTCATTATTCTCGTAATAGGTTCATTTTTTAAATAGTTTCTAGTGCAGAAGGGTATTAAGAAAGGATGATTATTGCGGGTGGACCTAACAGGAACTCTAAAGTTAATGAGAGAAAGAAGGGATGGGGAATCTTCATAAATATATATGAATAATAAAAATAACAATAATAATAATATGTTTACTCAGCGGATGGGATTCATTTTAATGATTATAATATAGGTTTAATAGGTAATTCGCTATAATATGTGCATGTTTCTGATTTTAGAAATTGACTATTTAACACTTTTTATATAGGTAGTGTAATACTGAAATGCAAATTGTATAATTTTCCATACTAAATATTAATTTTTTTTCGTAATAGGTAATTTTTAGTCAAACTTTTCGAAAAATTTAAAAGCATATTCATATAATGCTTTTAGTTACAAGCCTTAAAAAGAAAAACATCAAATTTATATTAAACTCAAAAACTTAAATATTGACTTGGAAAATGAATGCATACAAGCAGTTAAACGGAACACATCGTGTCACCGTATATTGATAAGCATGTCTCTAATTCATCTGAGATGACATGCGAAATGAATTATAATCATCACAACAATTGGGATTTCTAAAAGACGCCGAGTGGAACAATAATTATGTTACATTTTATATTAGTATGGACTCGAGGAAAATGCGATTCCTTTCTACCCCTATCGTACAACAAGATAACAATATAAATTATAATATTATATAAGCCAAATCTGAAAACGCACGTCATACTTTACGATAGACAATAATAAATGTTAATCACACGAACAATTGTGCAGCGTAGTTCTAGTTATTGTCTCGCATAATGTGACTCGATAGTGCTTAAAAAGTTTAGTCAATTATTACCCGATAACGGCTACAATAAGATTGCGAAACGTGCATTTTGCTCAAAAATGTGTATTGCTAAACCTTTTACCTATTGCTCTACGTGAAATATAGTCTCGTCAAACGCGCCTTTGATCGTAATGTTACGTTACGCCTCTTCGACATCGGACACGCTTTACCCGACTACAATATTTTAAAATAAACGTATATTACATCGTAATAATTTAAAACTAATTTGTTGAGGAAACTTCACACGAAAATAAATTAACGTTTCGTATATTAAAATTCATTAAGACTGCCACGGCTATTATTTGTAGTGTTTGAAGTATGTGAAATATTTCATGAAATATTTCAAATGAAATATTTCATTTTGAAATATTTCACTAAGTTGTGAAATATTTCACAAAAACATGAAACATTGAAATTTTTCTTAACACTAATAAAAACACAATTTATTTATTTTTTTAACACAATGTTCAGTGTTCTAAATTCTAATGTCAGAATTCAGTAAGTATAAAATATACATGTATAATATTGTATACCTACTTATATCATTTAAACATTAAAATATTTAAAAATTTTGAATACCAATTTAAATGTATAATACCAAAGGTTAGGTATACATACAGGTACCATATAGTGATGAAGGTAATTTATGACAATTATATGTAAATATAAAACTTATTTAAAAATAAAACAAAATCTATTAAAATACTGAAATATTTCACATATTTTGAAATATTTCATGAAATATTTCACGAAATATTTCATTTTTTTAAATTTCATGAAATTTTCAAACACTAATTATTTGTAACTTAATTGTGCTGTACACTACAATAATTAATGTGCCGTAAATCGTCCAGATGTTGCACCCTCGAGGCTGCAGTAGTTGTAGTTTTTGTCTAGTATAATGACACTTTTCCTGCAATATTAATAAGATTAATTTTTTCTTTCGCCGGCACACGCCCACACTAACTGTTTTCTAAACCAGAATTTGAAAAAAAGGTTTTAAATTTAACAATTTTCATCGCCTCGTGTTGTAACAACTGTACAATATAATAATATTAACGATATCATTTATGTTTCTTCGGTCGATTACCCGATGCTAATCCCGTTATTTCCGCCACATTTTTTTTTTATCATTATACTTGTGTGTGCGTTAATGTTGCACCGTCCTTGATATAAAAAATATAAAGTATATAACTTCTAAAACCGTATTCTAAAAAGAGTGAAAATGTTGTTGCTTTACCTCGAGGAAAAAAAATATAATATACTGTAAAATATGTATTATTACCTGAAACTTTCATATCTCTCGCCTTAATGTGGACCAGGGCCATACCTACTCTACTGCATCACGCACTCCGTCATTTCTGTAAAAAATAAAAAATATAATAAATAATAATAATATTGTTATAACTGATGTTGTATCGCATAACTAAAACCCAATAAAACTACTTAAGGTACAAGTGATTAGGCTTAGTATACCTAATCATTGCAAAAAAAACAATCTGCTTGTGATATAAAGTTTAAACTTTAAAGTGCATATTGTACATTATTTTAGGTGGTATATACGCATACGATATCGTTCTTTAAGTAACTTTTTTTTTGGCTGGGGCGAATACCTAATAATATTCGAGTCAAAATTAATAATAACAATAACTCAAGTGAAACGGAGGAGAAACAGTACATTTTAATAAATATAACTTTTCACAGAGACAAAATAATAATAATTTATGTAATCAACGGTTCGGCAAGAATATTTGTAATAACGGCGACGAGCATAATATATAATATAATATTATGTATATATCTTATATCAACATCGCTCCGCTCATTATTTTCCAATATTACTTATTTATTTTCAGCAACGGCAAAAAAGAATTCGAGAGATAATGATACAATAATAGTAATAATAATAACCGAATACCGGAGTCGCGGAATAGTTGTTCGATAAAAAAGTAATAAAAAAAAACTGAACTTTAGTAAAAAAGTGCTATAGAAAATTTTGAAATAACCGGCGTTCAATATCTCCATATAATATAATATCAATAATATTATATTATACTGTGAGTTAAAATTTCAAGTAATAACGAATTACGCTAATTTAAAAATATTTATTTTCGTGCGATATCTAGATATCTAGACATATGTAATATTTGATTTTGTTTGTATTATAAATTTGATTTACTTCATAAATGGCATAGTTCGTCGTTCGCGGAGGAGGTCCGTTCCGGTATTATAATGTCGTCCGGTAAATAATAAGATGAAGTTTCAATTGCCCGTGGACAATATTATAATAGGTATGAGCAGAAATATTGTTATTATTATGGGTAAACGTTTATTGATAATTGTTTTCGAGTTGCTCAACTCTCGAATAAAATATTTCGTTTTGGACACGAATATTATTCGATCACATCTCATAGTATATTATAAGACGTAA
Organism: Macrosiphum euphorbiae; assembly: GCA_949089665.1. NCBI lineage: Eukaryota > Metazoa > Arthropoda > Insecta > Hemiptera > Aphididae > Macrosiphum > Macrosiphum euphorbiae. Next base: position 135,439,157 of record CARXXK010000001.1, on the reverse strand, counting down.
CGGACGGTTTAACAGAATACAATATTACTATACGAATACATTATGGCGGTGTGTTATACAATGATATTATTGATATGGCGAACCGAACGAAACGGCAAAGAATAATATAATACGGATTTGGGACTTTGAAAATGTTTCGTCTTGAACTTTACTCGATGGGAAAAGTTATGGCGGCGGCGGAGGTTCAAACGGATTTTTTCTTTTCCAAAAAAAAGTTTAATCACGTCTGCTCCGTCAAATTACTCACTGGCGATATTAGCTTAGATATATACTGCAGGTGTCGGACGTAACGGTATATTTTTAAGTCGTTACACGCGTCCGTTTCTCTCCGTCGGTATAATATTTCGAGTGTTTATAAACGACTCCGCGGGATTAAGCGCCAGGCGTGCCTAAGCCGTCGCAGTACATTATATAGGTACGTGTTTTTTTTTTCGTTTTTTTTCCTGCCCCGCCCCGTCCCAGTAGACCTAACCTATAATACGCGAGCGTATATTTTATAATTTTTTTTCCTCCAAAGAGATTATATTATATTTTATGAAATATTTCATCCCGTCATTTCGCGGCACACATATTTTTCATCAGACGTCGTTACGCGGCGAAGGCGTCCGACTGTATACATCACACATATCATTATATATATATATATATATTATTATTATTATTATTATTATTATTATTATTATGTGTAGTATTATACGCACATAATATAATGCGTGGCGCAATGGGGTCGGTAGACTTTGTTTGGGGACACACGCACACCCACACACCCACACACGCACGTCGGGTGACTTCTTCCGCCACCCATCACACCATCACCACCACCACCACCACCCTCTCCCCAACAATGTACTCGGAGACCGTGGACCAGGCGTATACTGACTGCGGTACGTGCGAGGAATAGTATTATTCGAATCCGAGAGCTGTGTGGGTGGAACAAAGGGTGTGTGGAGGCTACGGGGGGGGGGGCGGAGGTCCACGGACTGCAGACTGTTGTTTACAGCATCAATTATAAATTACCGGACCGAAACGAACGCGACCTGACAATATATATGTATGTATTCGTTTGAACTCTGTGTGCTTTTATATATATATTTATTTATATAAATTATATACTCGAATATGCCGCGAGTTTCCGATAACTGGACTACGCACTCGATATCTCGGTGGCGTAGAGTTGTTTGACTTAAATCGTAATATTGTCGTATCTACCGACCTACTAAACAAATATTATATAATCTCGAGCATTTTTCTAAAACCTCGTGACATTGACTTTTGTTGTTTTTTTCACATTCTTAAGTCGTGTGCACTCGCAGTATACGATGACGTCTTTTAGAACGGTAACCAGCTGCACCCATCTAATATAAAATAGTTTTCCTCTTCACTAACACCATTAATTTCCCTAGACCAACTTCTCGTATAGTTTCATAAATTACCGAGTAATTGTATACTTTATGTCAGAATAAATACTCGCACAATGAGAAACTTTGTTTATTAATCGGTATTTTTTGAGCCAAGTGAGACGGGTCTCTCAGAAATTTCCTAATTAACTCCACTATAGTTTTTGACTTTATCAGGTCACGCAAATAAAATAGCATCATATAAACAAGTTAACCTAATATTTTAAAATTTCAATTAAATCATAAAGATTATCGAATTTAAGGCTGAATAACAACAGAGTCCAAAACTCGTTGCGAGTTTTTTTTAAACTAAATAATTGTTGTCTCAACTTTCGTTTTAATAATAATATAACATAACTGAACAATAATAATTATGTGACAACATTCACAATATATACTTGTATACATATATATATATATATATATATTATATATGATTATATTTTAGTTGTGACTCGCGGAATCGTATTTCTCGTACGACGGGCGACACACCCGGCTAGACAATATTGGCGCCTTAGCGTTTCCGGACAAACTACCAAAACTTTGATCGCCGGATGAAAAAAAAGGAGAAAAAACGTACAAAAAATATATATTATTCCGTATAAATAATATACAGAGGGGGTGCATCGGAATTACCGCCACGGACGTCCGGATGCGTTTTTTGATTGCGATCGAACCGTTTTTATTTCTCTCTCACTCACTCTCTCTCCATCGTCGTCTGGCCATCGACTGAGCGCTTTCGCGATTTCGTGTTCTATATATATATTATATATAATACGAACGAATATATATATATTATTGCATAAAAGGTCCCATTGTGCGCGTTCCATTTCTTTCTCTGTCTTTCTCCCTCCAAAGCACAAACACACACACGCACATACAGCTCCCCCGCCTCTTACAGCTCCTATGTTTTTTTCTCCACCGCGGACTCGGTCCTGCTGCAGATAAAGGGGCGGATGATAATTTTCGATCCATGGCTGCATTAAATTGTCCTCTTGGCTGGATACGGTTTACGTACCACAATATATATTATATAATATATATATAAGTCTTCCGAACTAGGGGAGGTTTAGGGGGAGGCCGGGGAGGGTATAATGGGTAGAGCAAGTGTTATATTGTCGGACGGCTATCTGCAGCTGACACGCAACCCACCGACCGACCGTCCTCACTCTGCCGGTCCGCACCACCACCGACGCCGCCGCCGAATGTGCTTCCTGCGCCCCGCAACCCTCCCCTACAGCAGCCGCTCTGCGCAAAGGTCGACGGTGGCGAGGACGATGGTTGTCGTGACGTGGAAAAGTCGTAAATTTAAAGGATCCCCAGCACGACGACGACGACGACAATTGGTTGGCAGATCGTTATTATTATATACGCACAGGCCCGCTAAGCAGGTTTTTATTTTTCTTCTCTCTTTTAGGTACCGCCAATCTTATATACCTACAGTATTATTATTATTATTATTTGATGTTATAAATAATATATATATTTACACTTATCATACTTTGCGGCGCTTCCGAGTTTTTTTTTCGTTTCGGTTTATTTTTTTTTACATATTAAAAAGTCAACGGCGACTGCAACATTCCCATTTTCCATACATAATAATATATAATAATATTATTATAATTTATTACATCACGATTCATGGCGTATTGTATTACAATGCGTGTACGCACGTTGCGGAGCGTTCAAAAGAATTGTGTTCGACCTTTACGCACTCGAAGGGTTTACGCAATGCACGTACAAACATAACGATATTATGCATGCGAATATCTACGTGTGTATGCGTAAATATTATTATCATGAAACGTCCTATTCTGTGGAAAAATAAAAGGCAACAAATTCTCCATGCCGTTTACAATACCGTATAATATTATTGTAATCGCGGTAACAACGACCAACGCGGTTTAGACGCAATTAAATACCGCGGTATAAAGGCGAGCGCCACCCTGGTTGCGTGGATCTGAGTGTGTATAGTTGTTGTGCTTATTGTTTTTTCGATTTCGCATAACTATTCGCGAAACAATAATAATATACGCGTGTTATAATACCACATTATTATTATTATTATTATTATTATTATTCAACGCAAACATTACATTTCGCACACAATCCGCACAGACTGTTATTTATTTACATTCATAGGCATTGTTCGATCATAATATTATAATACTCTTCGCGCTGTTTATTCGTTCAGACATTCATACATTTCAGAACATTGTTCAGTCGTTTAAAATCCGTGAATGACGCGTTTGTTTTATAATCACAGCGGTAACTGACGGATAACCGTTATGGTTTTAACGAATCAAATCAATATATTGTGTAAAATATAATACTACCCATATTATGAGTTTGATATACTCTTAGATTTCGCAGGAGTATTATAAAATTGCCTTGTAGCTTAGAAGAAGCCGGTATTTTTACAGGAGTGATAAAAAAAAAAAATAAAAATTTGGAATCTATCGTTGTCAAAAAAATCTAAAATGTCTTTTTTATCCGTTTTATACGTTTTCAAACACCGTACTTCAGGTTTATTTTTTTTTCTGTTCCTATTATTAGTTTTTAGCTCATTCGGCGATATTCTAAGCGCTCTGTATACGGCAGCCTGCAGTGATATACACGTTCGACTTTGGAACAGACCAAATCTAATGCAGTTTTAGCAATTAAATTAGATATCCCTACTAATATATAACATGTACCTATCCGTTGAACATAGGTTTCGAATTATTTTCATGTTTATAAGTATATTGAAATATAACAGCTGTTATAGACTAGTGTCTCACAGTCGTACTATTTTAGAAAAATTGCAAAATTTTAAATGCTTGTGGTTTCACTGAGAAATTCTGCATTTGTTATAAACCCATTCCGTGATAAGCACTTTGACTAGAATTGTTTAAAACTGAATACTGAAGACTCTGAATTCATTGTTTTCATTTAAATCGTTATAATATGGTAACAAGAGAGAGCGAGGATCAATCGACTGAAATTAATCGGGCAGTTTAGGTTTTGGGACCAGCAGTTATTTACATTTATTTTCCACGAATTTATTGACTTACTAAATAATAATATATTTCACATCATTCGATCCGTAAATAATTTAAATATTATTGATACATTAGCGATTTATTTCGCTGGAAACGGCATATTTTAAATTAAGAAGTGTACTGTACGAATTTCGAGTTAAATTAATCATTTATACAATGATATAATAATATTACTGTGTTGATTCAAGCTGATTTCATTAAGTATATTGAATATTTGTGTCATTCTCAACGTATTATATACATATAATATTATATGACTGTTAAAAAACACATTTTTTGTAAAATTTAAATTACTTATTCGGCCAAATTTAATAACAAAAACATTTACGTAAGCGCATAACGTTTACTTAATTTTAGTTTAAAATATAAAACGTCTCCGAACAATGTACTATACAAATTGCATTAAAAAAAGTACAAGACATATGATACACATTAAATTATGGTCTAGAGTATTTTTTACTCGCGTTTATAAATACGACTTATTCTCTAAACCGTTTCCCTCCTAAGTTTCTTCTTGGGTTTTTAAAACTCAATCATCGGGTATTTCAATAATTTAATATTACTTACGGGCGTATAAGTTATTATAATATATTATACATGGGAGTTCATATACGTAAAAATATCACTGCTGAACGCACGTCGAATAGTTAAAAAAAAAATAGAAACGAGAAACTTCAAAGGAACGGTTTCGTAGTTAATATAAGTCGCGTGTTACACACTCGTAAGTTTGACGGAGACGCGTATGCGTTGGCAAGTCGTTTCAAAGTCGCAGTGGGTAGAGTAGTTTCGTACACACCCTTCGAGGCTCGTCACAGGTGTAACGAAGCCGAACGGCTTAAAGGCGTAAGGGTATAGGCTCTGCGTACCTACGTCCTAGAAAATTTAAGATCATACGAGCGTATGTGCCGGCCAAGTGCAAAGGTCTCGAACGCGCGAACTTCGAAATCCCCTTACGCCTATCATAAAATATGAATACGGTTATACGTGACCTGGATACGTGACGAAATTAGAGACCATTTTGGCTGCAGCTCGTTGTTATAGGTACCTATATGTGTGCAGACGGTGCATAAAATGATCGCCGCACCTTCTTATATATATATCAATACTTTTCGAAATGCACAGAACGTATAATAATATTATTACGTTTGAAATTTATCCGTCTGCGTATACGACCGACGCCGCCACCACCTATCCGAATAGGCATAAACATATAAATGTATTTTTTCGAGCTAAAATTTAATGTCGGGTTTCTTCTTTCCGTTTTCATCTGCAACAGCACCGCGTATAGGTGCAGGGTACATATATTTTATTTTTTTGTGAAAGGGCTAGCCGTTATGTTCCGCCCGTTTGAGTATATATTTTTCCCGATAACAATTTCTCGCGAAACCCTAATAATATTTCCGGTCCATTCGCTCGCAGCAGGTATATACCCAGTACGGTTACCAATACAAAAATAATAATAATAATATATAATATGCGCATAACGTGGGTCCACAACTGATCGTCAACGATTGTGCCACAGCGGTGAAATTACGCACAGCTCGCATGTAGGTACATTGTTGTGTATCGTACTTTGTATTCAAATTCAAATCAATTTCTCCGCAAAGGTCCTGTCGAAAATCGCCTGAGCGGGGGACTACTATATACCCGACACAAAATGCCAGAGCGAAAAATCCCCCGGTTGATTTATGGTCGCCTTAAACGGACGGAAAACTTTGATGAACATTTTCTTCTCCATTAAAACGAGACGGGTTTTTCCCCGCCGGCTTGTGCTCTCTCTCTGTCTCTATTGCTCTCTCTTTCTCTCTCTCTCTCTCTATCTCTCTCTCTCTCTCTCTTTATCTCTATCTCTCTCTCTGTGAGGCTTGGTTCTCGAATCGTTGCACACTGGTCCATTTTATCCGTATTACTCTCACCGCAGCGGCCATCGTTTCCCTTTCGGAGGCTTAATGCTTTTTTAAAATGACCGAAAAAAACGCGAGAATATAGTGTACGGCGGAGTTACGGTCCCATAAAAATTGCATTAAGAAAACGGGAGTCATTATTCGTCAGACGAACAAACCAAGCGCGCGATCGAAGGGCGGAGACATTTAGAAGAAATTAGAAACGGCGTTTAAACTATATATCTTACTAGCTAGCTGTATCACTCTCGGGGATAAACTCTACTCGAACTGAAGTTAATCGATATATTATCTATTGTAAACTGAAAATGTACTAATCATCATTTAAATCTGCTATAACGCTATATGTATACCTATCAAGTTTTCATGACAGACGACAGTTACCAAATATCATAACATAATACAGTACAGAGAATTATATACAATCATAATAACTATTTTATTTTTTACGACCAATGAAGAAAATTATATATATAAAATATATTTGATTGCTGAAACAAAATTCATGTGTGAGTCAACATTTAGGGGTTGAATCTCTGGATGAAAAGTAGCCAACGACGCGTCCAAAAATCCAAAGAACATGTGTGTTGTAATGTTATAATATATTTTTCAAACCATGGAAAAGATGTTGTCACTTTAATAATGCATTTTTTTTAATATCACGTTCAAACGTTTATATAATTGTTTTAGTATCCAAGTTGTACTTGTGATATACAAAATTATCAAAAGTGTCACAACTGATCATGATAAAATATATATTAAAGAATCGATTAAAAAATATGTTTTAAATGTTAGTATGATAATATTCTAAAATATAAAATTTTGAGAGTCCTGACGGTTACAAACTTTTTATCATCACCTAGTAAGTTTTCTTTTATCATTGATTTATAGTCTACATAAATACCACGAAAACCGTGATATTTAGCTTAAATAATTTATCAAATAAAAGGAACTTGTGTGCATTTAAAATAAATGTTAGTTTACTAAGAATCATGGTTTAGATACATCTTTTAAGTATATCTTAAGCCATGCTAAGAACATTTAAGTCAACTTGCTCTTTATTTAATCTAATCAAAATGAAATCATTTTTAATCTATTTGTATACTCTAATAGATCCGAGTGAACGCAAACACCGTACACGACGGCCAGATAATATTGAATAGGTAGTTTATTTTTGTACAAATTAAATAAATATTCGAAAATTATATCATTACGTAGGTTATATAATGCAACAAATACAATAATGCATAAATTAGTTAGACATGTTTGTCAATAATTCGCCGACGGACAATTTTCGAACCAAGGAGGGGGGTAGGGGTTGGGGTGCTGAATCTAGGTCATAGTGCATTTCAATAGTATACACGGTATCAATCATTTTTAGTTACGTTTTTTTTTCAACACTAGGCTGTTAAATAGTGCACAATCGACTTTGCGCATAACTCTTCTGATGACTTTACGACGCAGATCATCACGGCGTTTCCATTGCAATAATAATAACATATCGACGTAGTGTGATATAATAATATTATTTTTTATTTGCTATATTTATTAATACGGAGACTTCGCAGAAGGTGGCAAATAGCGATAAAAACGTACATAGTATTATTATACAAACATGCGATATGATATTATGTACAAAGCATGACATAAAATATATATTTCGACATTTGTTGGACAGGGTTAATGGCGGAATTTCGGTAAAATGATAGAGCGGCCCTAATGATTAATGTCTGCAAAGCCCGAGCAAGAGACGCAGCTTTTAATCCGTTTTAAGCGCCGTCACTATATATTTATGTCTTTAACCGATAAAATATTGCTCACATACACTGCATATGCGTTCGACCCGAGTGAGGATTCATTATACACACCCGACTGCAGTTTATACGGACGATTACAATAATATATATATATGACGGTAATTCGAGCACAAGACATTAAAAATTCGTCGACGACCTCTGGCGAGTTCAGCGAGGATAATGTAGGAGGTATAATACGACACAGAACTATGTATTATAATATTATTGTCATACATTGCGATAATAAATTGCACTTCTTAATAATACCTACGATTTACGTACGCGCAAGTATATTGCACTGACGAGCGATGAATTATGAAGTAAGGTTTTTAATTAATGTGTTCGGTGGTGGATCTAGGATTTGGATTCTGTTCTTTTTAAACCTGTATAAATTCGTTTGCACAATTATTTTTATTGGTTTTAAATACTATTAAATCGACTCAAAGTTTTAAGTCACAACAATTATTTAAATAAAACGGTCAAGTTTATTAATCTCTATGCTTAAGAGCCCCTCCGCCGTCGGATCCCTTTGATCCACCGCTATTAATGTTCTATTGTCTTGTTACTGGTATAAAATAGTAGAAATAATTTGTCGACTCGGAAACGTCGGATGGTTATAATATTCGTCTCATCAAAACCGACACTCATCGGATCGAATGAAATAAATCAAAAACTCAAATCCGAGATGGAAATACGTCAGAGTAAAATATAGGTCAGTTCATGTATAGTTTTATTTTTATGTGTAATTTTTTTTTTTCAGCGGAGTTCATTATAGGAAAACAAAATAATAATATATTTAACAAATCAAAAATGTCTCGAGTTGTTTAATTACAGATGGTGCGGTGGGTTTGAGGAATTTAATTCGATTCACATTGTGAATAATTGTTTATTAACGATGACTTTGTATTAATTTGAATAGTTTATGCTATGGTACGGTTTCAACGCATTGGATTGTTAATAACAAGTGTTACGCATGACTAACAGCAACGAGTTCGAAATTGCAATCGCGATAGACGAATTAGGTATAGTTAAATCACCAGTATTTACAATTAATGTTATGTATGGGTACGGTTTGTTGGTTTTAAAAAAATAACATTAGAGAAAGAAGTTTTATTATTTTTTCATTTTTTTAGAAACCACGAGACACATAGTATATTATTATTCGCAAACATTTTATCCCACATTTTCCCATAATTCAATAAACTAAAATTACTTTGCGAGCCAACAAAAACGTAACCACGTTACACGACAGTGCACTGTGCAGCTTATAATATTGACTTATTTCGTACAACTGATATGAAATATAATAATATATTACGTATGATATTATGTGCCTACAAATTGACAGTATTTTAAACACGGTATCTCATAGAATCAAAATGGATAGGGTAAAAATCGAATTTGAAAGTTTTTCAGATCATAAATAATAATAGCGTACAACAGATATCACGGGGTGGACTTATTGCAGTATTTTACTTTTGGAAGCTCATTTTTATGCAAAGTCAAACTTTCTTCGTGTTTAGTTAGGTATATTACAGTTACCGTAATAAACCGGTAACAGCAAAACAGCGTTATAGAAAAAAAAATGTCACCTGAAAGTCGCCGGTACAAACCGTTTGACAAATGTATTCAAATCATAACTTTGCACTGGGTTTTTTTTTCGTCAGTTTTTTTAGTAGGTACATCGCCTTGCGTACTTCCGATATTTTGGAAGTAAACTTATGAATATTCGAAAAAATTAACACCCATTATAATTATATTATATTATTATTGTCTACGGCGGCGACAATAATAATTGTCCATTTTATTTTTTTTTTTTGTCTTAACTCACAGACGTTTTCAATGTTTTTGTCATCGGGATACCGTCCACAGACTTACGAGTATTACTTCCGATTTCCTATCACCGTCAACTATCCGGTACGTGCAATGGTTTGAAAACAATTAGGTAAGGGGATAATATAATGGTATATCTACACGACGCACACAAACTGAAGGCCGGACGCATCATCCGATACACACCAAGACGGCAAGACAAATGACAATATATGAACAATCGCCGTTAAGGAGGGGTGGAAAAAAATGTTAAAAAGTGGACACTGTAGATAATATATAATGTGACAAAGTTCGTATAATATGTTATGTAACATGTTGTTATAAGACTATTGTTTTTTTCTCGATACCTACATTATTTTTTTAAATTGAATACCTCACACCTACCTACATACAAATCTTTTCAAAAGCTATTTAAAAGGATCCGCGATATGACATAGGTTTAAAGTAAAAAAACGTTTATTTATTTGTGCGTGGAAATTAACAAATCGCGTGAAACATTGATTTGTTTCAAACCGATCGGTCCGTATACAAGACTATTTAGTTAACTCGAGTATAATAATATTAGTTAGGGTTATAGGTAATAATAACCTTCATATATACTTTAATGTAAATATTGATAAAACGAAAAAAAAAGAAGCCGATAAAGCCGCCGGAGATTTGATATTTGTAGCATTTTTTATTATTAAGCATATTACACGTCGTGGTCTCTATAAGGTATAGAATCCGTCATTTTTAGTCCTTAATAAACGGTCGACTCGTCTCTCAGTACGGGAATAAAAGCAATGTGGGGTGGAAAAAAAACAAGACACTGCTCGAGGCGGTGTCTCGAGTGTTGGCGGTACCGTGGTTTTGTATAATATTATACCACAGTTAACGCGCTCTGCGTATAATATACATATATATTTTATTATATATAAATGCCTCGGCGCATCAAAAGTCGAACGCAAACGGACTGATTAATGTGACGTCGTTATGTTGAAATATATATACATATAATATGTACATAGTGTTGCGAATGTGTGTGTGTAAGGAACCGAAAGGGTGATATTGTGGCGGACTGTGGAAGGGGTGGGTGACGGAATTCGACGGGAAAAATCCCGGGCCGCAACGCGGATGATTTATATCCGAGTGCACTCGGCTCCTCCCGGCGGCCGTACGTGAACGCGTTTCCAGCCCACTCGTCCTCTGCGCCCACACGCGCCAGCCGGGTCCGACGACAAACACCCTTCTCCTCATTTCCACCACCACCACCACCACCACCAGCGCCACCACCACCACCACCACCCCGTCGAGGTGTTATATGCATTAGCGGGCGTTTAGCGTTCGTCTCATTACGGCTTATATATATATACATTATACAGCCCCCCCGCAGTAGCAGGATCCCGGCTTTCCTGACCGCGTCTCTTGTAAATGATTGCCTGGGCCGTCGTTCCCGGCGGCTTTTTTTTCCCCCGCATATAGACTTCAGCTTCCTTTCCTTTTCAGATAATCTGGCCATTTGTCCGCTGCCACCGCCGCAGCTTGCTGCCGGGGACGACGACGATGACGACGACAACCGGCCCTTCTCGGGGTACCGCTGCAAAGGCGCAATAATGTAATCCACGCCAAATCGCTCGCTCCCCTCGATCCTCCCGGTGGAGAGCTTATATAACAATAATATATTATAACACGAGCACCCGCCGACGATACCCGCGAGCGTCTTTGTCGAGACCGAAATATACAAACCGAATTCGAAAAAAAAATATATACGAACACGAGAGGCGTTCTTCTCTAGGTCGACAAAACGGTCGATTTAACTCGATTCGTCGTCATCGCCCCCATCCCCTCTCACCTACTCCCCGGGTCACCGAGGTGGCGGTTCGATGCAGTACGACGAACAACACTCCGAACAGGCGGCAGGAGATTACCGTTGAAGGGTATATTCTGTGTCATCGTGCATTATTTATTTATTTTTTGTCTACACTGTTTCGTCGCTAGCTGAAGACTGAAAAACAAAAAAAACAAACGTTCAGTAAACATGACACCGCCGTAATCGCGTCGAGAGAGAGATCAATTATTTTACTAATGACATTCGTCGCAGGCGCCGAGTCGTTTACGTCCCTCGCCGCGCATACCCACCGCGGCCCACACATTCGTCCTTTAATTATACACGTCTTACTTATATATGCGCTGCCAGTCGTTGCACTCACTATATAATAAGAAAAGGAAACCGGATAACATTGTTTTGCAAACTCGGGCGCGGGCGGGACGGAACGGCACCGACGATGTCATTTAGATATATTATAATATATACAACATTAAAATATATATACAGTCGAGATTCGAGCGAAAGACCATAGTATAATAATATAAGACCACAGCAGTATAATTAAATACGGCTTTCATATTTTTCGGTCTACCTACAATTTTCCGAGCTGTATTCTTGCGACGAAAGCTTATAAAACAAAATGTGGAAAAATGCATAATATCGCTAAAAATTTGGTTAAAAATTTGTTCACTAACAGCCCGTCAGTCGGAATCAGTATATTAAATATTATAAAGAGCGTGTACCAAACTGCAGACGAAAAATTGTTTTATATGTATATGATATAATTAATGAAATCAGCCCAAAATGTGTGATGTAAAACATTAGGATAATATAGGATGCTAAGCTATTAAACGATCGAATGTGAAAAACAACGTGCACATTCAGAATGTTTAAGCAATATTAAAATATTATTATAATATACATATCTGTTTGAAGGTTTTGATCGTTCGGAGTTTATTGAAAAATCTTTGCTATGAGATGATGGCCCAAGATGGTCGGCGGTTATTGAACAAAAAAAAAAATAATAATAATAATTTTCATCAAAACATAATCGGGGGAAATGGTGTTTTCTTTTTTTTTTTGGGCGCGAGCGCGTGAGAGAGTGATCGGTCGCAGCCGGATGGAGGGAATTATAACATTTATAACCCTGCAGTGGCGACGTGACTATCATCGCATCCCATCGGTTGCACCCTCGCCACTCACGCCCCTTCCGCCACCGCTGTCAGGGAAAACGCGAACGATTCTTGCATGCTAAAACAACCCGATTACGACGAACAACACACCAGCGCCGACACCATCACCGCTGGTCGTGGTGTTTGCATTACAAACGTTATCACGTTTCGGACGATGCACCGTAAAAAAAAATATGACCTTAAGTATCTGTATCATATCTATGTAGTATATATATATATATATATAATATAATGCATATTGTATATTATTATATCTACCGACCGCCACCGCCGCCGAGTGTCTTATATGTACCATAAATACGTTATTACCGCGGTACCATAATATTATATTTTATTGTGCGCACGGTATAAAATACGTAGCGATTGTTATCGTTTCCGTCCTTATATCTGATGATGCGGCAGGTAACGTTTCTCGAACGTGAGACCTTTGAGTGAACGACTCACACCAGCATACTAGTATTATAGTATTATGTGCCGTAGGTTCAGTCTTGCAAAAGTCGTCCAACTTGGCAATATTGCGTTCAACGGATCCAACTTTGTGTTCTTGAAATATAACTACTACAATATATAGTTAAGTATAAACTTAAAGGTACAAATATTTTCTGTGTGTTATCTCTCGTCAATAAGTTGTTTTGGACGTTTTAATATATAAACGAGACGTTTACGAGATATTACGAGTAGGTACGTGAAATGTCGCAAAGTAAATATTGCCTATTGGTAGGTAACTACTCATCACTCGATTTATAATATTAAACTGTTGTAAATCTGTTAGGAAAGCTAACTCTGCGAAAAAAAAATATATAACGATAAACAATAAACAGTGTGCAGGTTTAGGGAAGGCATACAGACGCGAATGACCGTGGCATGAGGTTCAACAATATTAATAAATTGAAGTATGATTATTGTTTTGCTCGATAATTATTACAATAATATATTTTAAAACTGTCATGATATTATACAAGACACTCACGTAAATTTACGTGTACCTACTTATTTATTTCTTTATTTTAATTTCTCATGATCCAGGATACTGGGCCCCCGTGAGACCTTCGTTTGGGGGCCCAGTAGTCTAATCTATAGCTTATACAATATAAATAACACAAGTTTGTACAATTTGGAAAAAGCAAAACTTCCATTAAACTTTAAACTGTTTTATTATACTGTACAAATAAACTTAAATATCAATAATATCAATTACATTACTCAAGACCCGTGAAATTGGTAATTTTTAAGATTAGAATTTATTATAGCTTCCGGTAACATGTTTGCAATTTTAGTTCCTACAGTTTCCAATTGCGTCCCAGTAGGTAGTCGTTTTACTGTTTCTATCTCTCATAAAATATTCTTTTTTGCAAATCTTGTGTTGACATTATAATATGTTTAGAGTAGTGAAATAATTTATGTTTTTTTAACATAATTTAGTGTGACTTTGTTATATCTTATTTTTTACTGTTCTAATACATAGATACGACTGTTTTTTAAATCGACAGCGTGTATTGATAAATTCTTATTAAAGGCAATTCTTAATAGAAAATTAGAGAAGTTTTTCATAAAAATGTATTTAAGATTCATATAATATAATAATTATTTAGAACCTCAAACTGTACAAATATTTACATTCGTGTAGGTATATCACCTCAAACACAATATTATATGAAATGTTCTCTGTTAAATATAAAAAAAAAAAACCATATATTTTACACATTATGTCATTATTATATAAAATATGCATTTTCGGGCATAAATGATGGCAGCCACTGTATCATCAGTTATATTGTACTTAGGCACACGAGTCTTGGGTTTTGTTTTCAAACTATTGGGTTTGCTATTGATATTTTTAGAAAAATAATTTCATCCTATGGACTTGGTGTATTTTGTACTTCCATTTTCAGAAATATACGGTTTAAAATGTTTAGGCACAGTGGTTTTTCTAATATTATTATTTTTTTGAAGGGTAAATTGAAAATTTCATCTGTGGTTGCTTTTAAGTCATTCACTCCGTCTGTTTGTTTTGACAAACGTATTTACACAGAATTAATTTGGTTTTGACTACATATTATATTCAGTAGAAGTACTCTTGTAGATAAATAAAACACCACAAACTTGTACACGAGGGTGACTCTGTTTTTTTTTTTACAAAATTTTTCTGAAAAATACTGACCGAGAGCGCAGGTATTTCCTAGTTTTGAATACATTATACGACCCGTGTTTACCGTCGAACAAATATCGAATACATTAGATATAACTATGTATAGTATTATATAACATGTAATTTCGATCATAGAAAGTGAGGAGTATAACAACTGGATTTGGTCAGAGGTAAAAACTAAAAATAATAGCCTTTAGGCTCTGACGGATCTAATAGAAACCAACAAATTCAATGGAAAAAATTAGAAATAAATAATATCACAAAATGCATATAATTAGTATATTACCTAGGTACAGTTTATCGAGTAGTCATTAGTATTGACATTTTAAAACGAATTATAATATATTTCTCGAGATATACCGTCTGCAGCTGTAGATTTGCTCGGTATAATATTATAATACTATTTTTTTTATTTAACATACCTACTATAATTGTATTCCACTGCAGTATCATAATATGGCTACTATACGAGTATCATGTGTGCAGTACTGCAGTGTTGAGAATAAATAACTAAAATGTCATCTATATTATAAGACACAGGTAATTTTATGTGCCTACATTTATCTAGAAACAGATAAAGATTACTACATTTTACACTTATAAAGATTAGATAAAGATAATATTATTTTTATTTTTATTTATATAAAAAATTTACTTCTTTACCTACATGAATTGTATTATTACATGAAATTATGTACTGATTGAATAGTGTTCTGATGAAATAAAAAATGAGTAAAAAAAAAATGAATATCGTTCATGAAAAATTAATATGATTTAAATAAAAATGTGTGTAGACAAATATTGATCTAGATTTTATGTAAATATGTCATCTAAGATAACCAGTAGATAAATTTCATAATAGTTATCTATATGAGATAATAGATGAGTAATTGTATGTAGATAAGCCTCAACACTGCATGTGTGTGGTAACATTTTGGTGACCGAAAAAGTCCGCCAACAGGTTATCTGAGCGTAATGATCCGTGCGACGAGGCACGACGACGACAACGATCTACATCGACATTTGCAGCTCCCCCTCGACCCGTTTCGGACTGCCAGCGCTAACGGGGAGGGTAGTGCGTATAGCTTGGGTTTGGGTTTTCGGCTTATCGTGCACATATACACCTGACTACACTGTAGCAAACGCTAATACGCACTCACACCCGAACACCGGTCGCATATTATCCACATCGTGTAATATTGTAACACATAATCTGACCAGTCCTTTTATGCGCACCGGGTCGAACCGCACCTCCCCAAACACACACCCCCCTACACCCTCACCATCGCCCTCGAGGCCGTTACACGCGTACACGAACACACGCGCTACGTATAATACGTATATATACTTTTGTCGTTAAAATGTGATTTATTGTATTTTCCAAGTTTCCGGACAGGAATTACTACGATTCCGACCTGAAAGACCTCGATAAATTATTTTACTGTAAATGTACTATTTATAAATATACGATTTTTTTTTTAATGATAAATCCATCACTTCCGCCGAGCACATACGTTTTCGCGCGTATCCACGAATTTGATCGATCGGCCGAATAGTATTCCATGTGAATGGAACACAACCGCATGTCACGGTATAAGCAGCTGCGTCAGCGAAAGAGTTAGAACACTCTTGCACATTATTTGACACCACGTCAACCCACGGTAATAATATTATATATATATACTACATATTTACTGAATTTCAATTTGTACCTCAGAGCTCAAATTCGAGTAGAATTAGTATACGACTTGATACTCGAAACGTAATAGTAATAACCGAACACCGCCGTGCTTAAACCCAGACAAAACCTGGGATATAATATTGGTTATTTCCAATAAAAATCTAGAGAGATGTTCTTAGAGTTTCTGACAATACCCAAATATAGCAGAGATTATACAGCCGTACACGGCCAGTTACGGGGTCTAAGAATAGTAATCACCCTTGGTAGACCCATTACGGGTTCCGAATAAAGCGAGTCCCCTGCAATGCGAAATGGTCGGAAACTGTGTTGTGAAAATAATTCACCCCAAAACGTATTCCATCACAGTTCCAAAAGTATATCAACGTCCTCGCTCTCTTTAACGGAGAAGGAAAACCGAGTGACTCGCCCCTGTTGGACTTGTTGATTTTAAAAACACGGAAAATTATATTTTAAATCGAATACAAATAATCTTACGTCGTTATAATAATATAATATAATATTAGTACTCTTGTTTAAAAAACGTAATTAAAAAGTCGATATAATAGCTGGTAAAGTATGTTCAGATCAGTACAATTATTTAAAAAAAATATCTATAATCTTTCGGTTCGATGAATTTAATTCAGCAGAGGTAGATCATCGAAGTGTTCGATTGTGGTTTATGTTCTTACCCTTAGCATTACTATTTTCCTCCTCAGATGCACTAGAAATACATTCATTTTGTATCATGGATGCTAAAAATCAAAAATCACTTTGAAACTGAAACACGCGATACGTTACACGTGAAATAACGGTGAGAGTAAAAATAAACTGACACTTTTTGATATTGCGATGCGTACACCGTAATAAAGGGCTATATTATTTAATTTAACACGGGTCGCACATTTTATACGTATCCATAGTGGTTTATTGTCTACATTATGTTCATTCCGTTTTTGTCGACATTTTTAATATAATGATGTTTTCCTTTGTCTCTAACACAGAATAATAATATAACGTACAGATAATATTATTTATGGAACAAACATATTATTATGACGTATACGTTTACGATAATGTACATCACGTGTATTATACATATTGGTACTCTGCAACAGACGGAAATTATAATTTCAGATTATTTGGATTTCGGGTGAAAATATCTGACTATTATAGTATAATATATATTATACGTACACGTACCTACTGTATAGTGTTCGCGGGTTATAAATCAAATTAACGTAAACATAATTTATTAGCCGTATATTATTATATCAATATTCGTTAGACGGCGTGACAATAAAACGAATATAGGGCGACGATGATCACGTCATTGGAATACTGCGACATTATGATGGCGGTGATCTAAAGCCGGCTATATAAACCGGCGATGACAGAGAGGCACTACACTAAGTCACCCTCATATTATAATATTATTATATGATTTCAATAACTCCGCTATAGTGACGGGGTTGATATATAAGCCACACGATCGAAAATCGTTCGCCAATAGATTTTACATAAAATAAACATCAAGACAGAACCTCTTTCTCCTCCTTCAACTTTGGGGATCGATCGTAAACTTCGCATTGAATTTCGAGACGATGGGAGTGTATACAAACGGTTTAAAAATCAGTATGTATTAATTCCATAGCTGACACTGCGTACACACCTACTGCAGCTCTCGTTCCCACGAGATGATCATAAAAACAGATCGTCATATTGGAAAACGAAACCGGAGAGGAACAGTTGTAAAATGTTTAGTGTCTTTTGTCGTTATATATATATTATAGTGTATACTATACACTGTATACTAAGCATTATCAAAGTCAATAAAATGGCGATAATAATATATATTATATTATATTGACTACGCGCGTGTCCGTAAAATCAACAAATTTAATTTCAAAATAAAACTTTATACAGCACAAACTGTAAAAACGAGATAAATTTAAAAAAAAAAACAAAAATAATCGATGGAAAAAAATTGTTAGTCTAGTAAAATTTATAATTAAGACAAATACTTCTTATATAATTGTATGGTTAGTATTATAAGCACTATGATAAACAGCTTAACAGCGTTTTTATAGATGGAAGTTGTTTTTATAGCAGTGGTATTCAAACATATTTGCAAAACCGAATATCAAAAATCCCATATGTTATATTTATCGGACATTTTTAAATCTTAAACTGCGCTACCATTTGATACCTGAATAACAGAAAATTGTGATTTAACTAAAAATCTTTGATGATAAGTACTAACAAAAACATAATATCATAATATGGGTTTCCAGCAATAATAAGTTCTGCAATCTAATTTTGAAAAATTGGATTTCAATTAATATTAATTTTAACAGTAAAACATTTTCTGTCTCGAGGTACTCTGTTAATTATATTTATACAACACGTTCATGGTTGTTGGTATTGTTATTTGTTGAGCATTCCAAAACTTCTATTAGTATGTGTGCATTCACGTGTTTCGAGAGCGGCCTGACAGTGTGCAGAGTTGAATAAAATTCCGTCGTCCTTTTGACGCACAAAGGACACAAATCACTCGTGAAACTAACGCTTCACTGGTGCTAATGTCTGGTTCTTACACTTGTATATAGGTATATAGTGTCACGTGCCTTACTACTCGTGAAACACTGTCCTATTGTTTGTAGGTACTATCTACGTTGGAGTCAATATAATATTATTATTATTATTATTATTATTATTATTATTATTATTATTATTGTTTATTATATACTATGCCCTACAACCGTCATATATACTTGTGTGACAACGTCAACACAATAATAATAATAATATACAACATGTGTGCGGGTTTAATATTTTTTTGCGATTTTACACCACCGAGATCGCAATATTTCTATAATTTGGCTGTAACACTTAGTATAGGTACACAGTATAGGAATTTGTGTGGATTATGCAACTTCATTTTTTTGAATAAAAAAAAATTATGTAGTACATTATAATAATAAATGCTAGTATAATATTTGCCTATAAATCTAAAAAAAAAATGTTCTGCTTGATTATAGAATTTTTTTTAATTATTATCATATAAATAGTTGACTATAATACCAGAGTATGTACCTCAAAAAATAATATCCGATTGATTTCTAATGGTTATAACAGCTATATTATGTTCTGGCACCATGTGTCTCACATATTATTATAATAATATTATAATATAGTCGCTAATACAAACTTAAAATCATGTAACTATAATACAATCGTATTTTCCGATCAATTATTATTAGATTTGTGTTATTATGATGTATTAAAATATAATGTCATCTAACGACTACACAATCAATCGTCACTAAAATTTTGAAACCAATTATTTTGAAATTTACCATCTATAATATTATTATAGCACACAGCTGATTATAATAATAATATAGCTCTATTAGCTGTACACAGTATACGTTATTATCACCTATACATTCAATATTTTAAAATAATTCGAATGTATTGTTTTTAAAGTAACTCCGTGTAATAAATTTAACAACGATATTTTCGTAAAAGTATGTAATCCTTTCGCTCGGAAACAAATTTTAATTTCAGAACTTTCCCACGACTTGAGCACTTTCAACAGAAAATATTGAACTGCTGACATTAATGTCTACTACGTATTTAGCTGCCTCCATTTATATACAGATGGATATTTTCATTGTAAAGTTGTGGCGTGCGAGACCATTAGTTGCTATCATTATTGCTCGCCAGACAAAGTGATTATATGTTTCGAGTGATTATGTGAATTGAACATTGTTCTTGTCAGCTCCCCATAAACAGCTGAATGGAGTACATTTTAAAATTGGCCGTAAATGGATTCCTTCGAGTAGCTATATTACGTAAATAGGTTTTTCGACCCAATATAGAACTATCGAGTATTCGAGTGTACATTTTATTTAAACGAAAATTAAGTTTTGTGCGATAAACGCAATAGTGAAATACAATATAATATTATTTCAACGAGAACTGTTTACAGAGCAATGATGATTAATTATTGAACGGTTAAAAACCAGATAAGCTTATTATCATTGTATAAAGGTAGGTAAATTATTTCGCATTTAAATTGATTACATTTTGTATGAAATATATTGAAAATATTATAACCCAGGTGGGGTGGTACCAGGACGTCCTATAACAATGAAGTATACGCTATTCGCATCAATTTTTTTCTCAATTCGTAATAGATGATATTGTTATAAAACAAGCACAACATAACAGCTACAGTGTAAACCTGCACCTAAATATACCTACATTCGGATGGTACACTATTCAAAACGATGCTGATATTATCATATAGGTAATTGTTAATGTTACGTATTTTTTAAGAGACGACGGTTTATTTTAACCAAATAATGTGAGATCATCATATTCTGTTGAAAATACCATCGGCACCCTTACAATATATAATAATATTACCTACACGTTTCAACACCGTTCCAGATACGTACTGCACGTACGCATCGGGCATCGCACGACGATCCTTTCGCTCTGTACAACACATACACACACATACACAGACAAAAGTACAAAACTATACCTAACCCGACTTTTACCGGTTTACAAAAAAACGTCGCTTGCACACAATACCGTATTACACGCAAAGACGACATATTATTAATAATATATTGTATTATTTGTTGGTCTGCGTCCTTCTGTTTTCTTATTGAACGGGTGTGTTAACTTCTTCCGGGGCGAAAACTCAGCGCAGACACAGCGAACTCCGTCATACAATTAATAGCGTTCAAAATACGCATTCGTGACAGATGCTGGTATTATCGCGAGTATGACATATTAATTACACCTAAATAGGTATATGCCTGTACATTCGGATGGTACAAACAAAAAGTAATAGTACTCCGAATATTTCATTTATCACCTATTTTATAAACAATTATTATTTAAAGTCCCTACAAGGCAATGCCGATATTATTATAATATGATTTTTATAATATTGCGTATATTTTAGAGACGACGGTATATATTTTAACCCAATAATGTAAGATCATCGTATTGTGTTGAAATGCCATCGCCATATAATGCTATTACATGTTTCAACACCGTTCCGGATATGTATTGCACGTACACATCGGACATCGCACGACGATCTTTTTGATTTATATAAAACACACACACAAAACTGTACTAACCGAATTCGACCGGTTTAGAAGAAAAACTTCGCCCGCACCCAATGTACCGTATTACACGCATTGACGACATATTATATTGTATTATTTGTCGGTCTACGCTTGTCCCGACGTCTCGTCCTTCCGTTTTCTGATTGAACACACCCAAGTTAACTTTTTCCCGGGTGAAACCGAACGCAGACAACTCCTTCATCCAATTTACAGCATAAAAATTGAAGTGTCACCAACACACGCCCGGCGACCTGATACGGTATAAATATGAGTTTCTTTTTCTATTTCTGTTTTTTTTTTTTTTGTACCTCCACGTCATCGTACGTATATTATATGTTTTTCATACCATAGAGGGTCGAGTAATATTATTATTATTACTACGGTTATTATTTTATGCGCATTTTTATTTATAATACAACTTTGTGAAAAAAAATTCTTAATTAAACCACATCAAAAAAAAAGACGCGTCGGGTCCAAAGGGTCTGAGCTGTCAGCTCTACGTGCATTTTCGGACGCTCGTAAACCGTTTGGAATAATTCCGTTCGTTTAATCCGTTTTTGGTTTTTCCGGACGTCGCCGTGTCATCGCGAAATGAAACGTGTAAAAAATACGCCACCACCGTGTCCCGTGCGCTTGTAAATTGAGCTAGAAAAATAAAGACGTGACGGGGTTACAACAACTGCGGTGAGATTGTATATATTATTATATTATTAAAGGGGTAAACGAACCCTAATGAAATCCGATAACCGCAGTAACCCCACGCGCTTTATACCTTCCACATAATAATATATATATAATATATATGCTCACCGACAGGGGTCCGAAACGCGACGGTTAATCTTACCTCTCGCGATGGAAACTTTTGCGTTGAACTTATACGTCTGTTGACTGTTCGACAGATTTGGTTTTTTTCCCATTCCCGCAAACTTTTCGATTATCAATTAAACTCGATGTCGTAGGTACTCACTCTCACCGTGCATGCATGGACGTCTCCGAATCGAAAAGCGTATAGGTATACGCCAACCTATTGGTGGGAGGAGAAAATGTGCGAAACTCAATTACGTTTGCAGGTTAACAAAATCGACGGATACAAAGAAATGACGCATGGGACGATAACACATCGGAAAATAAAGTGAAAACAAAATCACTACACGAATCGTAATCGAACGAAAATGCAGTTTTCTTCTGCTTTTAATATCGCTACCAAACGCCTTCGCATAATGAAATTATTATTATTTGTGTTAACTCGTTGAAAAATGAAAAAAATCGAATTGAATTTTATTAATACATATTTTCTATTTGTAGACTTCACTATAAGGTATATACTGTATAACACGTTTTTGTTCAATGTCGTAATATAATAATATAATATATATATTTTTTAAAGAAATTGAATATATTATTATAGCATAGGTATAAAGTCTGCGGATGACTCGAGGTACCTTTCAGGGTTTTTTTTTTCATAGCGCCTGCAAATGTTTAATTCGCAATTTGATAAAATTATAATAGATTATATAATATAATACTCTCGAAACAACATAAAACTTAAATATCCCGACGGATATAGTATGTAGACCTGACGAGATCCAGTACATAAATTACATTACCAGCATTGTAGCTGAGTAGTCTCTAGAGATTTTCCGAATAAAGCAATAACCTTAATAACATTATCCCTTATAAAGCCGTTGTCAGGATGAGAAGTATTTTATTAATGTTGATCTAGAGACCATGGTACAGTAGACACGGGCGAAGCTAGATCGACAAGAGGAGGCAGTTTTGACGACGAATTCAAAACGTTAAATCCTTTTTCTGATTTTGTACACACACACACACAAATATTTATATAAAATTGTAAAATACATAATATTATTATACTTTCACGATATAAAAGTAACATCGCGTCGTTCAAGGTATTTTATTAAGTGTATGACACACCAAAACATGGCGGGCGCAAAATTACCATTTATATTAGGTCCGACAGCTATTTCAGCAATGCATCCTCTAGTCGAGTATCATTTTGGATAACAGGAATTTTGACAAGGAAAGTCTCTTTAGGGGGGTGGATGAGAGTTAGTTCACTGACGTGTTTTTTTTTTTTTTTTTTTTGACACGATGATGAACTGATATTTATTAAACTATTTTCAAAAGTTCGAGGGGAATACTTTAAGCTTTGAACTCTTACTACACCTATACAATATTACCATTTTCTAACTTAACACAGCTCTACATGATATTATAATATTATAATATTATATTGTATTATTAATATTATTATTGTAATATTAATATTATTATTGTAATATTAATATTATTATTGTAATATTAATATTATTATTGTAATATTTAAGTATCACTGTAAAAATGTTTATATAAGCAACAGCAAAAAACTCTTACCTTATTAGCTGGTTTGTCAAATTAGTTTGTTTATTGGACTTGATACTTTCTTCTGACCTGTAATAAATTATTTTCAATTGTTAAATCTTATTATTATTAGGTAAATCATATATATATATAACATCGTATAACTCTATTTAGGTTCAATAATAACATAAATACTAGGTAGTCAATTTTCGTCGGCTTGGTCGAAATGAACTCCTATTATTATAACGTACCTATCTACTATACTATTACTTCGATTATTATTATTATTATTACTGTATTATTTTTTAATAGAGCAATTTTCGTAACGCTTTGTTTATTGTCATACAAAAGCAAATCAACAAAAATAAAAAATAATAAACTAAATTAAATTCCTAACAAAATGCATGCTACAAGATATTTTCCTCTGCTGTATACCCAAAAACATACCTATGATTCCTCAATTTTCCTTGCAAAGGAAAAATATCTAATAATGCATGCTATTATTAAAATATATAATATTATACAAACGACATTTTGTTAATATAAATGTAGGGAATTTCAATAATAATTGCCTAGTACCGTCGTTAGCGTTTCGGTTAGGTTTAGAGTGTATATATCGAGATAATCGTCTTCGTTTTAATAATAATAATATTAAACTCTACTGAAAAACAGCGTCATTAAAAAAGAATTAGGCTAAAGTACGGGGTGAAACAGGAATACGGAATAGCAAACGAATGGTATTTAATTGAATCTTAAGCCCGAAACTCTGTTACCGAGGTTCGTGCATCAAAAACTCTGAAAATGTCAACTTTACGACTGTCGGATGGTAATTTTAATTGGAATAAACCCGATCCTGCATGACACACCACATACAGAGAACGACAGTTACCTTTGTGGAATAGTAACGGAAGAAGAACTTACGAGCGATGATGTTTTGTTTTATGTTTGTAAAGCCTAATGGGAACGAAAAGGGGATCTTATAAGCAACCCTATTTTTATTTTTTGAGAAAGAAAATTCTAATTGTTCTGTTAAATATCGAATTCACCTGTATCTGCAATAATTGGAACCTTAACATTCTGTACATATATTATACTGAAATTATTGGAACGTTTTAAACAATTATATATATATATACATATATATGTATAATATATTGTTCACCCAACTGTTGTTACACACATACAATAATATATAATAATTTGGGATGACCTTTCCACAGAAGCAATGACAAATAGAAAATAAATAAACCTCAAAACAGAAATATTATTATCTCAAATCATTTAAAATATATTTTACACGGCGAAACGATGCAATGTTTGAAAATTAAAAATTAAAACAGATAATAATAATATAATATATATATTTTTTTTTATTAATAAAAATAATACCTTCGGCGACATAGCGCATTGGACACACTGATTAGTTAATGAAGCGTATTATTACAGTTTGTTTTGAAGTTTTGCTTTTATTATGAATTCGATGGTGGCTGCTAGTGAAGATCTGTTGTATCTGAGTGATTCTGGGAGGTGTTCCGGAAGTTTTGAGGACAATATTGATTCGATGTGTGTTCGACAGTCCCGTCTTATGTGTTTGATTGTAGACAGATTCCTGCAAGATGGGCATATTGGGAGATAATTTTTACTCATTAGATGACTATGGGTGATTTGATTGTGCCCGATCCGGAGTCTTGATAGGATGACTTCGAATTTTCTTGGAAGATCTGTTAGATGTGGCCATATGCGCACATTCAAAAAGCTACAATCTTCTCTGAATCTCTTAGAGCGATAAACAATATAATAAATGTGCACAACACAAATTAAATAAACATACAGGTACAAAATTTGCTACAATTCGAAAGAGCAAAAGGAATCACTGTTCAGTTGTGCTGGATACCTGGTCATTGTGGCATCATCGGAAATTAAATGGCTGATATAGCAGCAAAAGATGCAATTACGAACCCCTCAGCAACAACAGTTCAACTTGTAAGCAAACAAGACGTAGTAGGTACCCTTAAATAAATATAATAGATTAGCATTATAACTAAGAAGTAATAAACGTTGCAAAAAGTAGATATTATGCTTATAAACACTTTTACGACATATCGTAAATATATATATACTATATTATAATATTTCATAGTTATAACTTATAACTCATCTGACAAATTATTAAGTGTCATACACCGCATTACCATTTACCAGTAAAAGCAATTTCCCTAAGTCCTTTACAGTTTAATGACGTCGTGCTGTACCACCGCACAAATATCGGTTTCTAACTCGTTGGAATACCGCCAAAACGAAGTGTACTCCTTGAATCCTGCAGTGCATTGCACCGAACGAAAGTGTTCGATTGAAACTAAAATCCAATCCGCACATAACATTTGCATACGTAGTGCACTGTATACGTATACTGCAGACTTATTGCAATTGAACAACATCGTGTGGTTTTAATTGAACGATCGAGTAGTGTAGTTTGAAAGTTTCACATTCACGACGATAACGGTGTAGCGAAATAGTCGATTCGCGATTTTATGTTATAATTACACGCAAGGGGGTTGAAAATCAATTTTTGAATTTAACCATGATAATAATATAATAATGTATAATACATCCTACTGAGGTTGTGTCGTTTTGGTAAGTCTCCAAAGGAATTAACATATACGTGACATATATTATTATTTGTACTTGTACAACAACAACATATTATTATTATTATTATTATATAATTATGTTAAGTTGGGTACCTACTTATAAGCCACTAATTCATATTGTTATTATGAACTTGGCTTAGATGAGCATTGATATTATGGCACGCTACTGATGAAGACTCGTTTAAATAATTACTTTTGGTTAGAATTACTTTGAATTTTAATAAAAAAAAATTCATCTAATATCGATTTTATCGAAACATAAAACAGTTTTAACTTGATTTTTAATTGATTGTCCGAAATATAATATCATGAATATTATGTATAAAAAAATATTCTCGAACGAGACTACAAATTCACAATATACGAATAATCATTTGTAGAAAAAATCCTTTTTTAAGGGCCTCTTCGTATTCGATACATTGATTATCAGTGTGCGTGTAATTTACTATCTCTCGAGTTTTTGCCATGAGCGCTTGTACGGAAGGGGAAAAAATAGAAAAACCAATCAACTGTATACAAATGAAGTAAGTTTTGTTTTGGATTTTCCGGTCGTATTTCTACTGCACATGCGACAACTAACCGTTGTGTTGGTCATATTAAAGATATTTTCCTGATTGTTTACGAGTTTCCCGACGTATATGATACGAAAGAGAGAGAGAGAGAGCGAGAGAGAGATTGAAGTGACGCCAAAATCGAACTCCAGCCTCGGGCATAGCCTCCAAACCCACAGTGATTGCCTCGTTCGAGAGTCAAGCGATGTTGGCACAGTGCGTTATTATTATTAGTTGGTCCCCGGACGTACACGCTTATAAGCTCTTAGGTAACGATTCGTTTTTAATAACACTTTTAAAATTACAGAGATACCCCCACTCGAGAAATTTAACAATCGCCGGTGGTATTCTCATACCTGTCCGAATGAGTAACATTTTAAATTAAAACACGAAACACAATATGCCACAACTCAATAATTATTCTGTTTTAATAATAACTATTGAAAACTATGAAACGAGTAATTTAGGTAAACACCCGATACCTACATATTTTATTAGGGACTAGCAAGTCCCTTAATATTAATTGATCCAATATTTCTTTAGTATCACCACTGAATATGCTGATAGGTATTCTATAAATAAATTATAGGTACAAAAAATATTTCATAAGTCTAGAGGGGTTTATACTTTATCCGTGTATAAAATAATTTCAAATATAAGTAAGTACGCGATATTTATTGGTTATTTTACTGGTACCTACGTTTACGTTTATATAATATTATATAAAAAAAAACCTTAAATGGATAAGAAAAAAATACACTAATTTCATTAGCTACATAAAGACTCTTGACTTTTTGATTTTCATGCGTTTTATTATGTTCTGGTAAATATCAGTGACGTTCGTTTCGTTTGCTATTATTTTTTTTTTTAACTTTAATAGGTATGTACTTACATTAAATTAAATTCCATATTTTCTATCCAACATTGTAGTTTACATCTTTCGAGTAATACAGCATTTTCAAAAAGTGTTTCGTGTCGATTCCGGGCCTGGAATCACTCTACTCGTCTTCTCTCGCGCGTAGCTAAATTATTTTTGGCGTGCTCATTCTGGTCGGTGAACACTTGCGTGGCACCCTAGAGAATTGGTGTGCAGTTTCGTAGTTGTACATGACTGGTAGACACAGGCAGTGTTGCGTCAGGCCAGTGTATGTAAAAGTTGGATGATGTTTAAAATAACGAAATTTGAACGCAGCAGAACCGTGCGGAAATTAAAGCCAACCGAACTGCGGAGTATATAACGATAGAAGGGGGACGGGGCGAGTGGTATACAGACTTACTAAAAAGGTCTGTTACGCGCAGCAAAACCCATATAATATATATATATATATTCGGTGATCGGTGTTACAGGGACGGCGTGGTTGAGAGCGAAGTTAATCTAATTCCGGGTTTTGACCGCAAAGACATTTTCTTGACGCCAACAACAGTTTTAACTACCGACTTTTAATGAAGCCTTCGTGAATATTATGAAACTTTCTCACCAAAGGTTCCTGTCGGGAACTATTTGTTTATTCACATTTGGAGCTCGACAAATTGCAAAACTTCATCGTCACTGGTACTGGTAATTGGTCAGGAAATTTAACATGCCCGTACTATATAACCATTCTCTTAACTTAGATTTAATACACGGACGTTTCTTGATTAGCTCTTATTGAACTGGCGTTAAATTTTTTTCTCTACTGTCGTAGACTGGTCAGACTAACTTCGAAGTTAGTTATTACTAACTTTTTATTATAATTCAATTATATTATTTATAATTCAAGGACAATCCGCTACGATGGAGTAGATTTGTGTTACCGATTTGTATGAAAAACATACTCTTGATTATATTTTATTTAATTGTTACGATCGGTGAAATGGCTTATCATTAAAATCCAACTTATGGTCTATACAAATAAAATAAAATTAGACATGATTCAGCAAATAGTTTATTTAATTGTTGGTTATATGTAACTGAAATACATTTAAAAAAAAATTATGAAAATAAAGAATAAATTTAATAATATTTTTTAGAGAAAAATAGATTTTTAATATTATTAAAGAAACAAGTAGGTAACAATATTATGTTATTCAATAGGTATATAAACGTTATCCCAATACAATAAACTATTCAAAATGAATAATTTACCCTAAGGCATACAATCGAAAGATAATGATTAGTATCCTACAAATTTAATGAAACGGAAAAAAATTTCCCTGTTTTATATATTTTCTCTATTATGCACATAAATGAAAAAATGAAGAAGAGTCTTCATAGTGTTTAAGTGGTTTGGGGTTTAAGTGTACCGTACAATGAGGGAAACTGTAAAACACATTGTGTGACATTTTTGAGTTGAGTGCATATAGCTTTAGTATAGTATATATAAATCAGAAACTATATTCAAGACAAAAAGACGGTTAAAGAAAAAATTTAAAATTATTTCGTTATTTGAACGAACAAAAATAATACAAAAGTGCAAACATCAATAAAAAACATAAAGTAATTATTAAACAGTTTATTATTATACCTATACTAAGCGTGGTGTATTTTTGAAAGTTAATTAATAATTTATTTGAAAAAAAAAAATCATCATTAATTTTTTTTTAATTGTAATTTCTTTAAAATAAATATTGCTCTGGTACATTTATAAAACGAATAATAAAATAAAATATGCATTATACAAGTACATTTTGCATTATAATTACATTTTTTAAATAAACGTCTTTTCGGGAATAGTGTTAAAATAACCATTAAATTTTAAACTGAATCCATATAGTTTATTTTACGTTGACAAAAAGACATTTTAATATTTAAATACCTGTACTTTTTAAATCGATTCGATGTATACCATCGCGTATCTTATTAAAGGCGAAATAAAATGTATGCCTTCGGCCTCAAATATTAAATATATGTTAATTTCCAAGCATGGTATAATTTAGTTAATACTATACATATATTACACGATATATCATATACCAAATGAAAATTATTTTTCTCGTTCAAATTTAATTAGAAATTTAAAAGTAAACTTTACCCTCTGTTACGTCCTTATCATATAATATCTTTATTCTATATCTTAGCTGTATAATATTAAATTATGCTTTTTACATTATTTTCAGTTTATAAACTTAAATAATAATAAAAATAAAAATGTAAATATTATATTTACAGTTTTCAGTAATTTTGCTATAACTACTGAAGAAGGTTGTTTCATATTTTCGCCAAAGTTTTCCCTGCAATTCACAATTCGTGAGTATAATATTTTTCACGTCGTTCTACCCAAAACAACCAGAAAATAATTATTGATCTGTTAGCTGTTATTATAGTCGTGAAGCACCTCGTTTCTGTGTCTTCCACGCAATATCTAGGCAACCTAACATCCGGTGTATATGCGTGCCCGACTTTCACATTAGTATATCTATATACACATATATATATTATATATATATATATATAGGCAATGGTCCAAACGAGTGGGCTATTTAGGGACGTTCTTTCCCACTATCTCTTGAACTCTCTCTGTATTCTCTCTCTTTCTCTCTCTCTCTCTTTCTCTCTCTCTCTCTTTCTCTCTCTGTCTTTGTTCCTTTATAGAAAAATCACCAGTTGGCTCAATGCGCCTTCTCCTATATCGCTACCGGATCCCAAAGGTCTGTGTGTAATCTAAACCGATTGGGAGAGCCCGTGCTTTTAGTATAATGTTCCTACGATGTTTTTGGATCCAGGAAACTGGATATAGCCTCGTGGGCCTTTTTTCCCGACCCATTAGTGCCGTTGAAGGTCGTTAAAAGGAAAAAGTACCCGATGTGGAGCTCTAAACAATGGGGAAGTGTCGTAGTGGTCTGCCGATGCCAAACATGATGTGAAAATGGTATCAGAGGACAAAAGATTATGACATTAATAATGGTCGGGGGGTGTGGGTATTTGGCCAGGGGAAATGGACACTTTTTCGGTAATGGACGTCGAGAGGACTCGGCGAGACACTTCAAAAGAAATTGCACACGCGATCCAAGTGAACCTCGTCTGAGTCCAGAAGACATGTTGGGTTTTATTTATATAGCGGAAAGTATACAAACAAAAGCGCCAAGTATGTTGAACACTTAATTTCACCGTCACAGTAATATTTAAAGTGAAATATCAAATGCCAGCACAACAACTATGATAGTTTAGAAATATTTCATATTTTATATAAAATCTAGTGATTTAATACTTATTCTACATTGGAAAATAATAATAGGTAGGTAGTGTGGGTAATTAACTATTCTTAAGGTATTAAGTAATTTATTTATTTAAATTATCCGAAGACTTCCCAAGGCCAAAACTAGTAGTTAAATTTAATTTATAATACTTTTGTTATTTGTGAATTTTTATTTCGATTATAATAATTATTGTACATTTATTTTTTTATTTTATTTTTTTGGGAGGGGGGTTGAGGTTTTGACAACTGAGATCATTAGACTGTGGAACTGTGGGGGAGGGTACTGTAGGTTTTGAACAAGTGTGTGTTTAATTTGGCAGAATTTTTAAGTGGGCACCCGTAGGTATCTGCCATGCCCGGGTGGGGGATGATAGCCTCTCTCCAAACACGTGACTGCCCAAAAAAAAGTGCCACCCGTGGCCGAGTTCAAACCTGTGAAGGTGCGAGTTGCAACGACCCCTTAGTCTGCTCAGCCACTCCGTCCCCCTGTATATTTATTATTTTCTAGTATTTTGAATAATGATTTGTTTATTGGCATAACATTTCAAACACGAAAAATGTTAAATATTTATAAATGATCTATAACTGCTAATTTCCATCTTATTAATATTATCATACCAAAGTAGATTTTCGTTAGATATAATAGCATTAAAAAAAAAATAAATACACTTAATATTATGCATTTATTCAAAAACATCAATAGAAATCAAGCCTTCAATAATTGAAAGTGAATTTAAAATAAGAAAGTTTGTGATATAAAAATCACCAAAGTAAAAATGCAAATTGAAAAACGAAATTATATGTTGTAATATATTAGTAACCATCCTGTGCAACTAATAGTAGAAATAAAATGCCCGCTTTTCTCATATAAATTATATAAATTGATCAATAAATAATAATAGCCAATAAGAACTAATAGTCTTAAAAAACTAGTCATTTAATTTTGTTCTGTTAGTCTAATATTATCAGACTATTTCATGAAAAATATCGTATTATATAATTGTGTAAGTTATTATATACATACAATATTGTATTTTACTTTTATTATTTATTTTTTTCCCATTTTAATTAAATTGTTATTTTTTAAATACATAAGTTTTTAATTTCAGAAGTATAAATATAACCACTAATCATGTAAAAATATATTATTATATTTTATTATACATTAAATTGATTTTTTACACAACTATGATGATCTTGACAGTTTTTAATACTTAAATAAATAAAATATATAATACAAGATAAAAATTTGAAAAAAATAAAAGTCGAAACGTCAAAATATAATGAGTTTATATTATATTAGTACTTAATTTTATTTTCCTTATTAATATCATTAGACATTATTATAGTCACGTCGGTAATCTCAGAAACTAAAAAATTCTAGAGAAATAATAAAAACAGCGTCATGAAATCGCATCGTCCATATCAGCCGTCTATCGAGTTCGCTCGTTTCGATCGGCTGCGGCGGCGGCACGCTCTCGCCCACCCTCTCATCGCGGTGCACACACGACTACAACATGAGTCGCGCACGTCGAGAGATTAATTTACTTCGCGTGTGACACCGATGATATTATATTATGTTGTATTATTAATTACCAGTATACAGTTACCAAGGTATACGGGGCACGTGTCATAATATATATTATATTCGTTATGTGCATGCGAAAAGTACGTGCCGCGCCGTTTCCTATAATAATAATAATATGGAAACTATATACCTACCGTATTATATCGCTCGACGTATCATCGTTATAATACCTTGGTAAATATAATATAATTTTTTATGTACAGACAACCCCGGGGTGATCAACCAAACATCTACGCCAAAGTGTTATACTTTTATAATATGCTATACATAAGCATTTATTATAACGATCATAATAATAATTATAATATAACTATATAATTCCTGATTTTTTTTTTTAATTTTAAGCATGATTGAAATCATATAATATTTCAAACAAAAAGATTTATAATTCGATGAAAAAGAAAATTTCCTCATTTATATTATTAATTGTGAATTTGATTTAATTTATATTATATTTATTTAATGTTGATGTATATCGCTGTAAGTCAACATTTGAACGATTAGTTTCTAAAAAGGATAAGTACATTTTCTCTCTCGTATTTATTATATTTAATTTATGAATGCATAACCATTAACCAATAGATCCCAAAACTTCTGGAGAATAGCCAAAAATAGCATGCTTCCGTTTTTTAAAATTTTCATTTTCCATCCAATCACTTATTTTATCCAAAAGAACAACCTAACATCTTAAATAATTATACTTAAAAGATATTCACACTGTAGTAGTTTTTATCAGATTTGTCTAATAATTTATATCTCGACTCTTGAGAAATAATACGTTTTATTTTTATACATTTAAAAAAAAACTGTATAATATTGTATTTATTATTAAACTGGGATTTACTTTATTTGTTATCTTTTATTAATTTAATAATTTTTTGTGTTTCTGATTTTATTTTCTATATTTATCGATATGAAATTATGATGGTATTTTTTTTTAACATATAATAAATTATAATGCTGTATTAGTAGTCTAAAAAATATATTTTGGTTATAATAATTAATATATTTGCCTACTTTTTAATTAAAAATCTAATTATTATTTAATATTTATCAAATCATTATTTTTTTAGGTTAGGTTAGGAAGTAACTATTATTTTTTTTTTATATTAATATTCCTTTAACTTGATTTCTAACTTACATCATTGCTGATATATTATTATAATGTATTATAATGAATGTCAAATATTATATTCTATTTAAGGATCATAAAACAAATTCACACACACATTATAGAATACTTAACTACCTAATAATTTGTTGATAATAATCGTAATTTATGCCCCCCCTTACACATTGTTATCTACTTTGACGGTTCAACCATTGATATTACGGACACTTACTATTTAATAATATAGTTTAACAACTCTGAAATTAAGATTTAATTTTTATCAAACTTACCTACATCAACATTTAAAAACATTTGCTTGTCAATTTAGGAAAAATATACCTAACGTTCTCAATCGAAAAATAAAGTGTGTGCCAAAATAGTTGTTTGTATTAAACCTTAAAACTTACAACTGTATACAAAATCTATGTATTTTAAAATAATACCATCTTCAAATAAACTTATAAACTCCAAAACAAAGTAAATTCATAATGACTGTAGGTACGATTAAACTGCGGTGACGTGCTTGGCAAAGAATCACACTACATAATAATAGAAAATTCGCACGTGACAATATATTATATTCAACTTAGGTACGCAGACGAGGATATTATTATTATCGGTCCAAATGACATATTGTTCGGTGTGCGTCAAACCCCCGTGTGAAATTTCAATATAAATTGTATAATATAATATTCTATTATAATAATATTTTATTTATATGGTTGAACGAAGGTTACACGCATCATAGGTCATTTATTCGAATGCGTCTAATCTACCGAGAAGATTCGGTGATAAAAATCACCTCCAACACGCATTTCAGATATTACTATTATATATACCTACCTAAACATAGGGCGTCGCGAATATAAAATTATTATTACTATTACTATTGTATGGGATGCGGGGGTGGTGGAGAGGTTAGGTATGAATAACATGAATATAATATACCCTGACCCCGTATTGCGATTACCTATAGCAACAAACGTTCGGATAGAAATAGAATCGCTTGAAATCATATTCGGAAAAATCTAAATATCGTTCTCAATAAAATATAATAATATCATCGATTATAATAAATAGATTATGAGAGTATAAGCATTGAGATCGAACGACGCAGTAAGTTATTATTATTCGTATACTAACTCGGATTAATAACCACGCTCGCCCAGATCTAAATCGAACGGAATTTAATATTACTATGTTTTAGCCGTACATTTTATTTTATTTTTTTTTCAGAGTGACTTAGTGCCGCCTGTCAACGGAACACCCACCACGATCCAATATATTATAATACGTAATATATTATAAATATATATATATATGTACAAACACAGTCGAATTCGACGAGAGCTATATATTATTATTATTATATTATACGTAACGCATTTCCAGAATATCACAGGATGAAACCGGACGAGAACAAGATTTAGAGCTTATGTAGTGGACAATACAACACGCGAACACTCTCAGACCGTGACTTATAGCCTTTTTCGGTGGGTTGCGGATATACTAAATCGATTTTCGTATCAGCAATAATCGTCGTCGTCGTCGTCGCAATCGTAGTAAACGTTCTTGTATAAGGTATTAAAATAATATTTGGTTCCGAGCTAGTATCATTCGTACTCGATGATCATTTCCTGAGGGAAGCATCGAAAAATCCACAATATTGACTTAGTACACCACATTATTTCGCCTTTATTGTTTTGAACCTTACACATTTAGGTTAGGTTAGGTTAGGTTGATGTGACACGGCTGCGTTACAATATCAACAAACGATAAATGATAATATTTTAATCATCTTAGCTGCGCTGATTTATTTTGAAGCCATATCAAAGTATAAGCGCTTATAGTTTTAATTTCGTAAATAATGTTCACCAAATCCTTGTCTAACCTAATTTTTAAATAAATTATATTATTACTAGATTTTGGCGTTTGTCATCCCGCCTGCGGCGGAAAGACTGTGTGGGCGGTGGTGCATCTTTGTCGGCGATGCTGGGTTTTTTGATCCGGCCTGCGGCGGGAATGGGGGGGTCGTCGGGTATTGTGTTTTGTCGTGTTGGCAGCACTGGTTAAGCGGTAATTTTTGAACTCGGAAAAGTGTCTAGTCGTAAGTTACTCGATTCAAGTCGATCGTACAACACAACCAGCCAGGTAGGCAATCCGACTACGTCGGATCGCAGACCATGCCCCGGGCGTGTATGTCCGGTTCTCGTATGTGTGTTGAAATCGGAAATGCGGGTTCTCTGAGTTTGAGTGTCTAGCTATCAGTCATCACGGGTAAAAGTCGATTCCCGAGTGTCGGTTGCAGGGGGGGTGTAAGTCGCTCGTATGCAAGTAGCAAGTCAGGTAGGCAATCCGACTACGTCGGATCGTAGACCATGCACCGGGCGTGTATGTCCGGTTCTGGAGTGTGTGTGTGTTGAAATCGGAAATTCGGATTCTGAGTTTGAGTGTCTAGCTATCAGTCATCTCGGGAGAAAGTCGATTCCCGAGTGTCGGATGCAGTGGGGGTGTAAGTCGCTCATATGCAAGTAGCTAGTAAGGTAGGCAATCCGACTACGTCGGATCGCAGACCATGCACCGGGCGTGTATGTCCGATTCTCGTATGTGTGTTGAAATCGGAAATTCGGGTTCTGAGTTTGAGTGTCTAGCTATCGCCTATCAGTCATCTCGGGTGAAAGTCGATTCCCGAACGGACAATCCGCCTACAGCGAAAAGTGCTCGAAACGGCCGTTCAAATCTGATACACCTACCATGTATATTTATTTAATTATGAGAATTAAATCAAATTAACAAATAGATAATTATAATGGTGAATAACAAATTTTATTGAAATGTAATACTATCATATTAAACGTAGGTATGTATAAATGAATACACTATACAATTTTTTTGCACTTATCTTCGTAAGTACCTACTATCATAATATTTTGCTGTTATATTGTATGTCTGTATATAATATATGATGTACCTACCTACCAATTTATTAAATGTCATATGATGTTTTAAATTATTTAGTAATTATAATTGCATAATTATAATGGTGCATCATTGTGTTATGACTTATGTATTATGTGTATGAAAGTGTGTATGAAAAAATCGAACTTTTTGTCGCATATTTTCATTTCCGTATAAAGTAATAACAACACTGTCCGCTCCCCGATCTCCTCCGCGGAACTCGACTCGAGCGAAGTACTGACGACGGCGGCTTATAAATTTAGCGGGGAATGCCAATAACATCCAAACAGGCAGGGTAATACCACTAAAACGGGCCAAGAAACGAATTTTAGAAAAAAACAGCAAAAAATGACGCGACGCATGTATTTATTGCTGTATATAGCGATACTTACACGGTACCTACTCCCTTTTCCGCGACGCCGCTCTTTCCCGGGACTCGTCTGTGAAAAAGTAGGGCCGCGCACCGGCTATAAATTTAGCGAGGAACGCGAATAAGATTCAAACGGGGAGGGTAATACGACCAAAAGGAGCTAAAACTCAAATTTTTGAAAAAAAAAGAAAAAAAAAAAGAAATCAAACTCTTCGTCGCATAATATATTCACGCCCATGTATAGTAATAAAGACACTGTCCGCTCTGCTAAATCATTTGACGGGGAACGCGAGTAAGTCTTCAACGGGGAGTTCCGAAGTCAGTAGAGGCGTTAAAACTCGAATTTTGAAAAAAATCGGAACATTTACGTTAAAAATGATAAGACGGAAGTGATAGCGAACGACGAAAAAAAAATTAATTTATCACGGCCGCCGCAAATTATCGTATATTCCCGGGGGCCGGGGGGTTTGAACCCACGACCCTCGAGTCACCTGTTCTAACGCCTAACCTACCTAACTACCTACTGAGATGAAAACCTGAGTCAAATCTATGACTCTTAAGCCGCGTTGCCGTCCCCGCGAAAGGCGAACGCCGTTTAGAAGAGGTTCAAAGGGAGTTTGAGCGGGCGATCCGACAGCGATTCGCGAAGAAAATAACCTCGAGACGCATGTATTTATGCCTGTATATAGCGATACCATACACGGTACCTACTCTCGTTTAAGCGACGCCGCTCCTTGCCGGGACTCGTTTTTGAAAAAGTAGGGCCTCGCGCCGGTTATAAATTTAGCGGGGAACGCGAATAAGATCCAAACGGGGAGGGCGATACGACCGAAAGGGGATAAAACTCGAATTTTTTAAAAAATACGGCAAAAAACATGCGCGACGGCGGCGCTCGTATCGCACGCGATATCTGCCGCCGCGGGCCGGCCGGGAATTAAGTAGGACAGCGCGCCGTCTATAAATTTACCGAGGAACGCGAATAAGGTCCAAACGGGCCCTCCCGAGGCACCCGAGGGGGGTAAACCTCAAAAATGTTGAAAAAAATTGTGAAAAATGGTCAAAACCGTGAAAAAGGAGGAAAAGGAGGAAAGATAACGCAGTGACGGCTCCCCAAAAAACGCCTCGACGCATGTATTTATGCCTGTATATAGCGATACCTACACGGTACCTACTCTCGTTTCCGCGACGCCGCTCCTCCCCGGGACTCGTCGCGAAAAAAAAAATTCCATTTATCACGGGCGCCGCAAATTATCTATTGTCCTGGAGGCGGTTTCGAAACCACGACCCTCGAGTCACCTATCTTAACGCCTACCCAACCTAGCCACCTACTCAGATGAAATTCCGAGGCAAATGTATGACTCTTAAGCCGCGTCGCCGTGCTCGCGGCGATAAAATAAAATTCTTATCACTTTCCTTATAAATAAAAACAATATTTAAGAATATCCCAATAAATCCTATCAAAAACTCAAAACCCCGAGTTTCCCCTTGGCGAGGTGGGTGTTAGTACTCTCCCGGACCAAAATCCATCAAAAAAGCAAAATCCAAAAATTGGGGGAGGAGGTGCCCCCGTTCCCTAAGGCGGAGAACGGTAGTATTCATAAAAAGAATGGGTTCCCCCTTGGTCCGAGGTCTTTAACTTGAATTCCGGCCGAGTTATACTCAACTCAAAATGTGGGGGGGGGGTGGGGGCTTTGGTTCCCTAATGTTGAAAATTTATCTGGGGCCTAAAAAATTGAGATGCCCATTGGTACGGGGTCTCTAAGTCGAATACCGGCTAAGTTATACTTCGTCAAAAATAATTACTCGTTTAATGGGTCCCCCCCACTCCGCCGATGGTCGCGGGGTAATCGATTTATAAGACGTTATTATCACGTCAAAAAATTGAAAAACACGGGTTTTTGAATTTTTGAATCTCGAGCACTTGAACCGTTTCTGAATTTTTATATTAATATATTACACACGGAAATATCCCAATTTTCATAATATATAGAAATACGGAATAATAATAATAATAATAATAATAATAATGTTCGTATATAATTTATGTTATTCGGTATTTCAATTATTTCAGTATGTTTATTTTTATTTTTTCAATAGGTATATATAAATGAAAGTTGAATCGTTTATTTTGTAACCATTGTACAGATTTTAATAAATAAATTAAATTATAGTTACTTAATAACTTTTTTTTAAAGAATAAAAATCTAAACTTACATAATATCAATAAAGAACTGTCATTTGGATCATTTATACAATTATAACCATAAGTTTAATTTAAAAATAAAACCTATGATCAATATTTAAAAACATATTATATTCCCGGTAAATTCCCGGTGTTGGGAATATTCTCGGGAATTTTCTCATAACTAATCGTGTCCGTGAAAAAAATGCAGATATTTATTTTAATTATTATATTATAAAAAAAAATAAAGATTTTAAGCCAATATGATAAATTATTAGTATTTTAATATTATTTCGTGTTAATGACGACCTCGCTGTACAACCTCCCTTACCTCGGTTTGACAGTCGCTTTGTCTAGTGAGAAAGTGTAGTACTTTTTGAAAAAGTTTTCGACACAATTTCATCAGCGTTATTGAGTCACAACGGCGGCAGTAATACTCCGGTAACAGCCTCCCAGGACACAATGAATCGCACCCCAAACAAGAAGGTTTCAACACCACCACCACCCCCTCCCCAATTTCCCACCTCCCGTGGCAAACACTATGGATTACGGTTAATTCCTTTCGTCGGGTTTTGCGCGTAATCAATCACATATTTTGCTCGGCGTCCGAGGGATTATTGAGACCATTTTTGCACACGTTTTATCGAGACGCAACCGGCCGTGGCGACGTTATTTTCGAGAGAAATATTTATCGATCGTGTACTATACTATTACTATTATTATTACTATTATTATTATTAATATTATACACTGTCGACACGAATACTTCACAGAAGGGAGGAGAGATGGGTGCAGGACGCGACTTCGAGCGTCTTACTTCAAAAATCGTAGTACAAACTTCGAGATTCACCCTCGCAAATAGTACGTGACTATATAATAATTTTGTAGTATTACGAAAAAAAATGAAGAAAAAGTAAATAAAGAAAAACCTTAACAGTTTTAAAACCAGATTTCAAACTTTTCATGGCCGATGTTTGATATTACAATTGTCTAATATATGTTTTGAACAAACACTTATAATAACATTCGGTAATATTAAAAGAAATAAGTAAATTCAATTTTGATTATAAACCGCTAGTTATGATCCAATAAAACACTATTTTAAACACGTATTTTATATATATATATATTATATTATAAGAAAATTATAAGGAATTATTCTGTGAATTATTTTCGTACAAAAATCCTCCCGAAATGAATTTCAACAAAAGAATATTATAATACAAAAAATAAACTCAGTAATGGATTTTCGTATAATTGACTTTTTATTATACTTTACACATAACAATTTTAGCGATCAGTAAAACACCTTCGCATAGTTGGGGCCATATAATATAAAAATATTTTTTCATTCAATATTTTTTTTTCATTTCTTTCATACAATTAATAATTTGGTTTTCGATTTCAGCTTACAATTTATTATATTGGAAACAATAAATAATTCAAAATATTAAATGGCTTTATGTCGGTTAAACATTAACATAATATACTACTATTATAATTTTATCTTATTCTCCGCCATAACTTCAATTTGATGTTTTTCGATGGATGGTAAAACTTTAGTTTTCAGAAGAGACTTAGTTTTGTATATATATGTAGGTGCAATAAAAAATTTTAGACACGATTCGGGATAAAATATAGCATGGCTGAGTTTTATAAAATACTGTTCATTGATGCCAATCGCACGTGTTACATATATCGAGAGATAAAGAATCGTTTTTTTTTATGCCATCTTATAAAGAAACAAATCCAATTTGTGTCAAATGTATCTATGAATAAATAAATCAAATAAAAAAAAAACTATACTATTTTCATGCACGAAAAACAAATGGTAGGGATTTACTCATTTACATACCTAAATAAAAATGGCAAGACACGTGGAATATTATAATCAGAGTCTATGAATATGCTGTCTTTATGTTCACTAGATTGTTATTAATATCTATAAATTATAATAGGATATAATATGCTATCTGTTTAAATTAGTTTTAATAAAACACATATTTTTATATTAAGCCTAGTGTACATTTACAAAATCAGTATAAAATATTGTAGTGACGATTTTTTTCAATATTATATTTTACATATATATTAGTTTTGATCACGGTTATCAAAATATTAGATAACCATGGGTTTGGTATAGCTGGAAGTTTATTATAACATCACCCAATTACTTTTATACATTATGTTCTAATAATATTTGTGCGTATTGTAACCAGAAATAAAAACTGTATGATGTAGGTATTTCTATATAAGTTTTAACTGAGTGTAATTTTGTTATTTAAAAAAATATACAACACATTGATTCCTGTAACGATTATTTTAATAACGATAATTAAAATTTATAGCCAGGTTTGAAAATATAAAATATAACAATCGCTCAAATATTCTAAAATCGATTAATATCAATTTGTTTTATTTATTAATATATTATTTCAAATATATATATA
This sequence comes from Macrosiphum euphorbiae, assembly GCA_949089665.1. Taxonomy (NCBI): domain Eukaryota; kingdom Metazoa; phylum Arthropoda; class Insecta; order Hemiptera; family Aphididae; genus Macrosiphum; species Macrosiphum euphorbiae. The sequence continues at coordinate 135,396,812 of CARXXK010000001.1, read as the reverse complement.
TTCCACAATTAAAATAAAAACACATTCAAAATGATAGTTATTAAATAAGACGCAGATTTTCAAAATATTTAAAATATTTTCTGACCAAGTTTCGTTTGTAACTGTTATACTTTATTATAATACTGAATTATGATACTGTAGTATATATGTTTACAAAGTTCGTTTTTAATTTAGTTTAATTTAAATTTGTTAAGAAAAATGATAAATATTTAAAACAAAAATAATCCAAGTTTGTAGTGTGTATAGTGAGTTACTTAAACACAGTCCAAGATAAAATGTCGAGGAAAACCGAAATAAATATTCAACCCGCAGTGTGCAAGTGACGCCAAGTGTTATAATTTGTAAGTAAAATATTATCACTAAATTGTGACAATAAGAATATTTTTTTCTTTTATGAGATGAATTAAACAATAAAAAAATCCCGACGGGAAAACGATATCCACGTCCGCGATTTTTCCTCGAAAACAATCGGTGGGAGAGATAATACTTTCATACCTATATATATTATAATTATAATAATATCTATAATACGGCGTTAAACCGTTATTAAACGATGGCGAAATATAACGAGAAAACCGCGGCTTATAATATTATAACGTGGGTAGATATAGGTACATAAATACCTATATATTTGTTTTTATTTTAAATTCAAGAACCTATATTATAATATTATAATGCACCCGCTGTCGATCCGCTCTCCTCGGACTGAAATATGCGGGCACGGTTTTTTTCCCCGTTTTAAATTTTATTCGTCGCGGCTTATATAGGCGAGGGAGAGGGAGATAGGTAGATAGAGAGAGAGAGACAGAGAGAGAAAGCTCAGCAGTTCCCGTCTGCATACATCCGTGTGTGTATATCGCGAGCGGGTTACGCGCTGTTGGCAGCGTTTTCGCGTGTTTTAATGGTCGTTTTATGCTAATACGCGTGTACAGTGTGCTTAATCTTGGCGCCCTCGATGCGGGGCACCTCCCCGTACCCGTCGGCAATATAATCCCGGGCCCTGCCGTAAAATCACGTGTGAATATGAATGTTTACCTACAACACGGATCCCAGACACAATATTACCGGAGGTTTTCCGTAAATAGAAGAGTCGTTTACGTACCCGTGTGTATATGTGTAAAATATAATAATGCGTGTCGTATTATATGTGTTGCGCGAGAGCGCCTATATGGACTTTGTAGCAGTGCTGCAGCAGCGTGAAACGTGCGCCGGCAAGTGGGTTTATTTTTCCCGTCGTGCGGATTAAACGCTTTTCGGTGTTCGGGGGAGGGTGACGGGGCGAGAGAAAAGGAGCAAGACTGGAAAAAATGTTAAACAAATAAAAACCAAAACCGACTATCCTGTCACCAACGCCGCGGCCGCCGCCACGTACCCGTCATGACCACGTCTGTGACCGACAGATATATTATGTGATATACGGGAATCCAATAATGGACCAGTCGTATAAAAATCCTATTGCGCGAAAATTGTAACATCAGGTTTTGGGGATGATCGTAATGATCCGATTGGACCAATTGGTCATAATATGGTGACTGCAGAAAAGTACGATTTGGTTATCGTATAATTATCAAGTATATATTGTTATCATATTGTGTTATAAATTATTGAACGGGCGTTATCGGCAAGTCCTTCCAATTGTATATTGATTATTGTCTACAATAATGTGGGATATATAACTGTAAAAATGTGCATGGCCTTTTTCCGAGGCTTTTCCGTAGATGGGTACAACCGATGAGTAGCGAAAACAAAAAAGACGTTTGCCTATTTTTTATGGTTCAAGAAAACGCTGCTGGTCCAATTGGGTCGTATGAAGTATCTAAACGTATTTTAGTTTTTTTTGTTGAAATATGTCTTCAAATTTGGTCAAATATGTTTTTGTATTTTTATTTTATATATTAATTAGTCCGAACAGCTTGATGCTCCGTAAACCGTTGAAAAATCAATGTTAGTGTCCCATAACTAATAAAGACTGTTTTAAATTGTACGTTGTTTTTTATTTTTATGAATTCGGTAGCACGTGGTTTAACATATTTTTCTATCTATTTCTATTACTGCTACTATCATTTTATAAATTATTGTTTTGTCTCTAAATGTGCTAAATGTGGGTGGTCGTTATGTTCTTATGGAACATTTCACAATTTAGCAACGAGTCTCATTATTAAGGACGCATTACAAATTTACAAATATGTTGAGAGTTGTCATATGGAATCCGTTCCGAAACTTTGTGGAATCCCTGGGTCAAAATAATGCACTTAATGGTCAACAGTTTGGACAAATTATAAAAAAGTTAAAAAAAAATTAGGTTCAGTTGACAATACTAAATTGCATTTTTAAAACCAGCGTTCTCTTTGGCAGCGGTTTTCGACCTTTTTGAGGCCACGATACCCCTATAATAATATGTCACTAAGATTTTTAACGACCCGTTCGTAATGTCAGCATTAAAAAGTTATTACAAACAATAATCGTTATTATTGTATACAATTATAAATCGCTTGTTGAATTCATTACACTAAAATGTAAAATATAATATATTGAGTTTATTTAAACCAAACCAACAAAAACAAAAAGCACTTAGTAGCAATAGCTACTATTCTGTGTTACGCTTATTGGCAACTCTGAAAAATGTGTTGGCAACTCCAAAGACGAGGATCGCTGCTCTATGGGACAAGCTGTATATAATAGTATTAATTCCTATAATTCACGAAGATTCCGTCCGTGCAGCGAGATTACAGTATATAATAATATCATATATCTATATAGAGAAGGCAACGAAAAGAAATATACTGGTACCTACGTAAATCCCAAAATAGAAACAGGTAGATAATATATATTATATTACATTATATAAAACGCGTGTGAGATCAATTAATCACGAGACGTCAACACCCGGACCCGTTCAGTCGATGATATTATTATAGCGATAAGATGTTGTACGGATTAATCAAGTAAAGTCTTACCACAAAATGAAAATACGCAAGTGGGGTACCTATAATATACATCGAACCAAATATATTATAACATAATATGTTAAAATTACTCAAAGATGATATTACTTTGTCTTCGATCATAATATTACGTTTTATTGTAACATTATTATTACAAATTAATTTGTAAACGAAAATTAAATTCAAAAAATAGATATATAACAGTGAAAAAAACCTATTAAAAAATACCCAGTATTATTTAAGTGTAACGCAGATGATACTATTATTAAGAGTGTTTATAGACATTCGTAGTACTAATTTACTATTCAATGTTTTAGCAACAACTTTACTATTATTTTTATATTATATTCAATATTGACATCGTTATCGACCTTTGGATATTGTACCAAGCATTTAATAACAACTAATAAGTATCTAACAACTATATAAGTATTCGCATTTAGTTTTTAGTTCAAAGGCACTTACGGTTGCTGATTTCTGGAATGAAATTCTTCAATCATCGAACATCTGAAATTAATAAAAAAATATACTTAAAACAAATAATAATCATAATAAATTGATAAAACGATAACATCAAATATTTGGATACGTAATAATAATAATTGTGCAAACACTGTCCTATATTAATTATTTTTATCTGATTTACATTTCGGTAGGTTCATATCTGAAAATGCCATAGATTAATTCTTAGATTAATGGCGTTACGTGTATAGGTAGTAGGTACCTATTATACTTGAATAAAAAAAAAAAACGATGAGCGTATAATACATCAAAAACTTTGAGGATCATGACATTATTTTTTTTTTCCAATTTATAAAAGAAATACTTTGGAAAACTTTTAAACACAAAATTGTCATACGCCATTGAATAGTGTGAAGTAGATTTATTTTAATTTTTTTATTCCAAAGTCTCAGTAACATGACGCAGTCATTAGAATATTGATGGATCATTTTAGGTAAGCTCCAACGGAGAAAGACTGTGCCAGGGAGTGCCATATAATTTTGATTAATAACACGGTTGCCAACCTGAAAACCATCAAAATTATCTGGTGATGCTTTGTCTTAAAATTCCATGAAAAACTTATTTTCCCCCTCGATTTATTGTTCCGTTATAAAATGTATAGAAAGAAGAAACGCTAAGAAAAAAGTTTCAGTTGCGTTCATTAAAACCTACTATAATTATGTACATATCGATGTAAATTATTTCTTTTAAGAGACAGCGGGAAAAAAAATGAAAGACTTATTATGATGTAATAGTTATATTGAAACCGAGAAATTCATATACCTAATATATACGTATAAATAATTGCATGTAATGTATATAGTTGGAAAAAAATCAGAACACAGAAAAGAGATGCAATCAAATAAAAAATAAATAAAATTGTTTATGAAAAATTTAATAATAAGGCAACGAGAGATATTACGCTTATTACAGCGTACAAACGAATAAAACAAAAAACAATAATAATAAAAAAAATAATAATATAATAATGAATATTATTGTATACGAATAGTTGAAAATCCTAATTATTTTTTATTCATTGTTTTCGAGAACAGTTGTTATAATATGACTATTTTGATACCGTTTTGTATTTTATGTGATTGATTTTTTCGAAAAATAATACTCGAAATAATCAAACCGTATACATTTGTGATAGCACAATATCAGTATGGGCAATATACCCACATTATATATTGATATATGATACGGACTATGCGTATTTGGAACGCAGAATTAATGGATATGACGAAATCGAATAATAATAAATAGGCGTCCTCCGTCAACCACGGCCCGACAGACTAGATTGAACATTTTGTCACGACCGCTTTGGGAGAGCCGATTACTCGGGGATTGGCGCGTACACGGAAAAGTGACCGGTCGTCCGTCTCGATTTCCCGTTTTATTGGTTTTATTTTATCGCACGTCTTTGGGGAGGGGGATCGATGGCACACGACATCGGCGACCCGGACAGAGTTCCATCAATGCCACGCGTATACAAGACATGCAAGGGGCGCGTGAAAAACGTTTGCGAAAACCGAGAGGAGGAAAATTTTTATAGACGAATACGACCTAATACGGTTAGGCAGCCGTCTGTGCCGGCGGTGAGTTATGTCCGAGCACCAGGTGACGTCGTCGCGCGAGAACGAGTCCTGAAAAACTTGGCCAATATATTATTATACACACACGTCCCCCCGTCAACGCTTAAACGGGTCAAAAGTTTTCCGAGATATTGCCAACGTATATATTAGGGAAATTTTATTTCGTTTTATACATTGTTATAGTATGGGAGGCATACGGGTACCTATATGAGTCGCAGGTTGTATTTCGTTTTTTTTAGCTTTTTGAAAATCCGTGGAAATCGATAAGACCGCCACGTCACCGATGTGCGGCGTTCGCAGATTAATATCCTTGAAAAGCAATAAAAGAAAAAGACAGGAGCAATCGAAACAATCAGAACTACGCAGCACCGTCAAACATCAGTATAACAGGTCACGTTTTCGGAAATTACATTAAAAATATAATGATAAAAACCTACCCCCTGTAAGTTTTTAAAAAACAATTCTCACAAAGTTCTATTTTAATAATGCGTATGTGTGCGTGAGTGATTTGTACATTAAATGATTGTATATATTAACGTTGAAAAAAAAAATACAATAACACACAAGACAATATCGTAAATAAACATTTTCCAATTTAATATGAGTTGGAAATATTTTACTTATAACTACCTACTAAAAATAATATTCCTTTATTATTACTCTTATGATTGCCATGCAGCGGTAAACTAACAACATATTCCATTTTTGAAATATTATATTATGTTGCATTATGATATTAGTTTAGGACACTAGAAATTCAATTTATTTATTGAATTCGTGTAAATTATTTCGGATGACAACATTTAATAATTGTTTTTATTAAAAGTGTATTATGTATATACCTATCATGTATGTATTTCAACAACAAATATAACATTTATATATATATATCAATCGGAAAAGAGGCAAATACGAAAAATAATAACTAGTTACGACAAAGTCTTCCAGCATAAAAAAAGTTTGTTTATTGGTAAAGTTTCGTACTTAAATAAATATTTGCTCCAGCACCAAGTCCGCTGCACCCTTTTACGAAGGGCCATCTCCTTTAAAACAGAGAGAGCATTTAATATTTCCTTCCGGGCTGATAAATAATAATTATTACTTCCGATGTTTAGTTATTGCGATTATAAGACGTATACAATAATAATATACCAACATTTTCCCTCAACCGTCTCATCGCCAACTTTTTATTATTATTGTTATTATATACGTACGCCCCTACATTACATTTGGTTTCATTATTTATTTTTATTTTTAGATCCTATAATATATTTTGAATTCAATGTGATCGACGTAAAAACTATAAAGCAAAATTGTTGTACTAGCTATAGGTATTTTTAAGGTTGTTTTAGTGTATTTTTAATTAATCGTTTCGACTGGTGTCAGTCCTACAGTTACCGTAATTAATGTGTAAGTGTGTGTGTGTGTGTGTGTGTATGTGGAATTTCATAAACCTGTGGCATTTAAAAAAAAAAATAAACAAAATAAACAAAATAACGTTGAAAAAAGAAACATTTCTACGTAAAAATAGTTTTGAATTATTCAGTAGTAGGAATTGCAGTCGTTAAATTATATACAAGACACTGTGTAACAGTGAAATGGATTATTAAAGAATAATAATTTTTTGACAAATATTGAATAACGTTTATTTTAAATTATCACTTTTTTTGTTAGGTTATTTAATTTCAATAAATCTACATATTTTTTCTCATCGATGACATATCATAGATGAATGCAAGCATAGGAATACAATAATTATAATATACTATCACTATGCACCCACATATCCAGTAAAGTAATTTACTTATCATCTAAGTTATTTAATAAGTGACTACTATAATATAGTAGAAATACATTATATACAAATATAATCAATATTCCGTCTAATAGTGTTGAATGTTAATATTTTTACCTATGCAATAAATCTATAATCATTATTATACATTATATGGCAACACGAATTATTTACCTCTATTGAAACAGTTGACTAAAATACACCCAAGTCCCAGGTGAATTTAATCATATTATTATTTAATTAAAGTCATTCGACGGAATATCACTGTATAGACCATCAGTGATTGAATTTGAGATATTTAACTAAATGCTTCTGTGGTAATAATATGTCGTAACTTCCTAAAACTCCACGATACAAAAACAGCAGTGTAACTAAATGATATTGTGTATGCACATTTTCGACACAAGACAATAACTCTAACAATAGTACATACCAATTGTTAGTGTCTCTTATGTGTTTTGCGGCAAGATTGTGGTAGGTAGGTATAGGGTACCTACTACTAAGCAGTGATATTACATAAAGGCACTGATTCTAAATTTTCAACTCTTAATAAAAGGATTACATTTTGATGAATACTGATTTACTGCTGTGCTGCAGCTTTGAACAAATAGAGTCAAAGAAACTTTTGTTTATGATGTTTTATCTCTCTCTCTCCTACAGCGCACGTTCTCGCCATGTCTGAACAATGAAATTGACAAATACCAATATATTATTACTGCACATATAAGATTACATAATAATAATATGCTAAATCTAGTAAAAAAGTTTATACATTAATCCAATTGATCGAATCGGAGTTCGTTTTCAAAGTTAAACACAATTATGTTCGTTGTATAACTTATATCTACAGGTACCTTTTCGCTGCATAATTATACGAATTACGAATTGAATATGATTCACAGCTTCCTAATTGAGGACGACATAATAATAACCAAGCGAGTTTCGCATTAGAGACATGCCAATTTCGGACACAAATATATTCTGAACCGTTTCCTCCAGAGATAAGGGCTGAGTTTTCTACTCCAGATTCACTAACCACAAACGCTCGTGAATGTTTTTACTCTAAGCTTAATGGTATAATATGTTTTATCACAATCATCATAATATTTACCAATAATTGCTTGAGACATTAAATGTTGTGCACACTGATAGCTATACACAAATACACACTTCTCTTCGCAATTTTAAGCTAGCGAAAAAAATCTGTTAAAAAGAAGGCATTCATAAACAATCAAATATTAAAATATTCAAGTGATGAAATCAATATATTGACCACACCTACCGATTCAGCACAATTTAAGCAGATACTCGGATTGGTACCTAGCAATTTGATTAGAATATTTCAATCATAAATTACCTACTTATTTCACTGTCACCCGATGTGCTAATTAATAATGAATAATTGATTGAAGATCTTATTAAATACGATATCAAAAGGTTATATAATCTCAAATAGTTTATCGTTACTGTCACTTCAATATTCTACAGCAAAAAACAAATTATGAAAATACTGAAGTTAATTTAAATGAATCGGTATTTAATTTATTTACTGCAGAGTTCTGTAGATAGTAACACAGCAACTTTAATTTTACATAAAACTTAGAAAAAAAATAAATATTTTTATTATCTATTTATTATTTGAGAAAACTTCATTTTTTTTATGAGTTTAATGATCGTTTAACAGTTTACTTCAAATAGCTATAGGTAAACATAGTAATAAACACATTTTAAAATATTACTACACCTATGTCTACTATACACTTGGATATTGTGAACAACGATGTCAATGATTAATAATTAACGATTGAAAAGTTAACTAGTTGCAGTACATTTTTGAAAAACTGCAATTCATTTATGTATAGGTAGATACCTGTTAAAATATACCAAACATTGTTTTTTACGGTTAAAATATTTTGACATAAAATAAAATAGTCTTTTCCGGTATTGTACGTCCTTTTATGTTGTCCTTTTCATGAGTCCTTTATACATTTATATTTTTCCCCTTTTTCTCGCTTCCACTTAAGAAAATTATTAAACTCTGTGGAAAAAATCCATCCCCCAATGTAATAGTTAAAGGCCTCAGCGTGTCCAATGGCTGCACTGCGTGTTACGAGACCGAAGCCAAACCGAAAGACACCGAAATAAGATAAATACTTTACTGTAACCGTTATAGTATTATATAATATTATTATTATGAAAGGCGTATTACTATGAAGGTAAAATACCACATTGTTGTACCACGGCGGTTTTTTCTCTATTATTATTCGTCATATTATAATAATATATGTCGTAGAGCAAGCACATTATTCATTGTTTTGCATCTACGGGAAATAGCGAACATGACATGTAATTTACAGGATGTTGTATTTAAATATTTGTTTTGAGTTTTTATTAAACTGGAGGGTTCGTTCACCTTGCCTGTGACTTATTTATACGTTTTATCGTTCACCAAGATTACCTCATGCACGTGTTAGGTCAATAAATTGTCTTCTCTGGTACCTCAAACGTGTACACACAAGTTTATGTGGATGTGTAAGTACGCGTTCGCTATCAAATAACCAATTTTGAACATCACACCTGACTTAACAACGCGATACGTTATGTATGCGTTCACGCATATACAAGCCACAGGGCGACTCCAAGAAATAAATCGCTCAAACTAATTGAAAAAAGAAATACACGGGAAACCGATTTTTGATGTTATGAAAAACGAGTAGGTAGGAATAGAGGTAGCTAGGTACTCAGCCGCTTGTTCACGATTAAACGTTTAATCAACTTAATGAAATAATTAAACAAATTGATTCGCATATCATAATATATTAATATATTATACCGATGCGTGTCGAAACAAAGTATATTAGATAGGTAGCTATTAAGTGAAGAATCACGAGGTAAATCAATTGTATGATATATACAGTGGCGTAGACAAATGGGTGACGTGGGGGTCAGATCCCCCCCATTGGCTTTTTATTACCTTAGTAAAAAGTTTTGAGATGGTGGGGGATTTTCCAATTTTTCCCTTCCATTAGCTATGTCGTTTTTTTTTTTGATCCCCCCCCCCTTTCAGAAATCATGTCTCCGCCACTGGATATATTTATACAGGTACTTATTATAATATTATATACCTACTGAAAATTGTCACTTTTAGTCGTTTTTATTCTATTTAATATAGAACGTCCGTATATTAAAGTATACGAGATGCAATATGTTTACACATAACTAAATGTAAACCAGTATTGATATTCGATCGATCACAAAAAGTATAATAATTATTCATAAATAGGTATTTAAATAGGTATTCTATAACGTTTAAGTTAAAAATACGAGTATAATAATATAAAATCTATAACATTTTATGTGTAGAATTACTAAATAAAAAAAAATGAATAATAATAATTCGTTCGGGCTATAAACCTGAATTCAAAATGTATCTGAAATTAATAAAAAAAAATTATCTACGACACTACAAAGTGCTAACAACCGTAAATAATACCATACTCTATATACAATTTGAAAGATTATTTATCAAATTTTAACCGTGCCTACGTGTAAATTAGTACCTACTCGTAAAAATTACTTTAATCAATTCTGGTTACTTATACGTATTATGTATTAATTCAGGCACGGATCCAGAAGGTTTTGACAGGGGGTGCTCAAACAAAAAAAATGTGGGCAAGTGGGTGTCCCTCTGCTGTACATTAGGTTACAATTGGATAACTGTAGTATGTAATAGATAGTGTTAAATTTGAATTCAATGATACAATATCATTGTATAAGAAAAACGATTCTGAGCGAAGACAGTCAGTTAGGCTATAATATTACTTAGTATATTTTATGATATTTTTGTGAATAAAATAATTTATTCAAATATTTAAATGGAACTTTATTTTAAATTGTCAATCTTTAGCTATAAAAGCTAAACATTTTATACATTTATTACTACAAAATAATTTTAAAATTCAAAATTAGACACATTTTGTCATAATTCGAACTTTAAATGCTTATAAAAAAAATTTTGCTTACATGTATTTTGAACATTTTTCAACAAGTTAAGTGAAAATATAGCAGGAGCCTCGTATTAAATGTTTTCACTTTTTGACCCAACAAATGACATTTTATTGACAATTAAAGAAAAAAAAACCAAAAAAATTTAAAATGTCCTTAAACAGCTCAAAACATTTTGTACATTTTATCAAGTATAGGAATTGATAATAAGTTGTTATATGGTGTAAAATTCAAGTACCTATCTACAGTTATTCGTGTTCGAATTACAACAAAATAAGTAAATCGATACATGCCTATACATGAGAAATCGAGAGAATATATCCAATGATGTAAAACTTTAATTTGACTTCCCAGTAGATATTTTTTTTTTTTGATAAAGGTAGACATACTTATAAGGAACCTAGTATTAAATTTTCCAATGTTGGATCTAAAAATAAAATGTTCAAGTATTTCTAACTCAAAGTAATTTGCACATATTCGTGATTTTTACGTATTTTGTCAAAATTTTAACTTTAAATGCTTATTTTTTTTTTTTTTTTTTATTATTTATAAGGTATATACAATCTGTTCTTTTAGGAACAATAAGAATATGTGATATTTTAAAAGTTTATAACATGATTACGTGATGGGAGGAGTCACCCAGTGGTTACACTACCCTTACTTGATATTTTTTGTTATTTTATTTTATTTTATTTATTTTTTTCTATAATGTTTGCTCATTATTGTGTGTTACTCATTGAGAAGATCTCGACACCATTTTCTTCTGAGCCTCCTAGGAGGGTTCCCAGGAATTGTGAATGTGGAAAGGTTTGAAATGAGGGGGTTGGTATGAGAAGGAAGTTTTGAGTGGAAACGTTTGTAAAAGGTTACTGCTTCTTCGTGGACTGTTTTAATTTTTAGATCGGTGTGTAAAGTTAGGTTTGAAATATATGGAGGAGAGTTTGTGATTTTACGAAGGATGTTGTTTTGGAAGGTTTGAATTTTATTAGTGTTCGATTTTTTGGCATTGCCCCAGAGTTGAAGACCATAGGTCCACATAGGCTTAAACAAGGATTTATAAATTAAGAGTTTAGTATTTAATGGAGTGTGTTTGTTTTTGGTAATTAGAGTTTTGAGGATGCGGAGTCGTGCATTTAGGGCTAGCCTTTTAATTTTAATATGATGTGACCATGTGAGTCGACGGTCAATTGTCAGACCTAAGTATTTAGCCGATTGAGAGGAAGGGATTTGAATATTGTCTAGATAAACCATAGGACAAGGAGGAAGACGAAGGGTGAAAGTTGTGTGAAGTGATTTGGATTGGTTAACTTTGATACGCCATTTTTTATACCAATCAGCCATGAGGTCCAGGTGGAGTTGAAGATTGAGGGAAGCTGTGTGAGGGTTATCATGGATAGAAATAATAGCCTTGTCATCGGCAAACTCCGCAACAGATGTGTACGGAGAGGTTGGTTGATCGGCAGCGTATATGTTGTATAATAGAGGAGAAAGGATGCCCCCCTGAGGAACACCTGCACTAATTTTTGCTAAGCCAGAAAAGGATGTGCCAACTCTGACCTGAAAGTAACGATCCGTGAGGTAGGATTTGATTAATAAGTAGTAGGTTGGATGAAATATTGGCTTTATTTTATACAGCAGTCCCTCGTGCCATACCCTATCGAATGCTTGGGATATATCCAAGAAGACGCAGGAGCAATAACTTTTTTTTTCAAGGGAGAATGAGATAGCATCAACTAGTCTGTGTAGTTGATGTATTGAGGAATGAGCGGAACGAAAACCAAATTGAGTATTTGGTAATATGGAACTGGCAGAAATGCATGGAAGAATTCTTTTAAGAATTAATCTTTCTAAAATTTTGCTGAAGAAGGGGAGGAGACTTATTGGTCGGTAGGAGGAGGACATGTCAGGGGGCTTATTAGGTTTTGGAACTAGAATTGTTACAGAGAATTTCCAAAGCATGGGAAAATATGACAATCTTAGGCATGCATTATATATAACTGTGAGAAAAACAATGGCTCTTTTGGGGAGGGACCTGGCCACTTCTGCAGTTATCAGGTCGAACCCCGGAGATTTTTTGAGACTGTATTTTTGAATTGTAAATTTAACGTCTCCAGGAGAGAAATGCTTAACTGCGGGAGAGATAGAAAGAGGGATATCAAGTAAACGATTTACTTTGTCAGTATGTGAAGGAATTTGTATATCCTGATGAGGCGTGAAAGTTTCAGTTAGATGTTCTTTAAACAGTTCTGCTTTTTCAACATCGGTTGAAGCAAATCCACCGTGGGGATTTATTATAGGAACGAGCGACGGTTTGAATTTTAGAAGGCTTTTGGTAGCTGCCCAAAGACTGCCATTGTTAGGTGATAAGTTGGAGAGATGGTTTACAAAAGATTGATTTTTATGTTTAGCTAGTATTTTTTTCAGCGAGTTAGATAGATTGTTATAAATACGTTTGTGGGATGGAAGACGTGAACGTTGGTAAACGGCCCTTGCTCTGCGCTTATTGGATATAAGGATACGAATATGTTCGGGGACTGAAGCAGCAACATTTGAATGCTGTATTTTAGTAGGACCAGAAGCCCATGCTGCAGATTGGATTACATTTGTTAGGTAGTTTATGGCTTCATCAATTTCTTGGGGGGATTTAAGACTAACTTTGAGATTTATATTTTTATCCACCAAGTCGTGGAATTTAAGCCTATTGGTTGAATGTAGAAAGAGTTTTGGTAGAGAAGGCCGGGTTGGAGGACAGGCACTGACAGTCAGGAGTACTGCAGAGTGATCCGAGCAGGGTTCTAAGAGATTGGTAGTCGTGCAGAATAGATTGCGAGGTGTGTTGGAAATAAATATGTCTAGTATGTCCGGTTTTTTGTGTAAGGAGGTAGGCCAGTATGTTGGTCCAGGGGGCGCAAGGATTTTGTAGCCCTTAAGATTTATAAAATTGTAGAGAACCGTACCTCTTGGGTTGTTTGTACGACAGCCCCAGCTGAGGTGTTTAGCATTGAAGTCACCACCAATGATAAAGTTTTGGCTAAAGGAGCTAAAGTAATCTATATAGTTTTGAATATTAATATTATGCCTCGGAGGGGAATATATTGCTGCTAAAGTTGTTGGAATATTGTTGAGGTGTAGTAAGATAGCACAGGACTGTAAATGGGGCTGACAAAAATTTGGAAGGGATTGAAAGGACAAGGAAGATTTAATATAAATTGCAGCACCACCATGAGCAGAGTTATCTGGGTGATTTGTTTTTAGGAGATGATAACCAGGTATAGCGATGTGAGAGTATTTTGTAAAGTGCGTTTCGGATATCAAGGCAATATCGATACGCTTCTCCTGGAGTACTATCTGGAGTTCATTTGAGTGATTTTTAAGACCATTTGAGTTGAATAGAAGGATAAGAAGGGAGTTACTTGTGTATGAAGACATTAATTTTTATCCAGAAGTTTTGAGATAACTTGGGTGAGAAGGGCGATTAGTGGATTTATTAGTAATTTAAACTCGTCAAGGAACTTGTTTATATCTGATACAGGAGGAGGGATTATGTTATTAGAGCAAGAACCGGAGGTAGCTTGTGCGTAGGTTTGGAACGAGTCTGGTGGATTTGTTGAGGGGGTAACCACTGGATGACTAACCTGTACATTTTTCTTATGACTAATATTATCCGACAGAAGATTGCTTTTTTTTGGTTTGTTGCGATGTTGTAGATCCTTGTAAACAGAGCAGCCTTTGTAATTTGAGGGGTGATCACCGGAGCAGAGGGCACATTTTGGAGTAGCATCTCGTGGATTGGGACAGTCTGATGAGGAGTGGAGTGCGCCGCAGCGGACACAGCGAGCTGGATAGCCGCAGTACGATTTGGTATGACCATAATCCTGGCAGTTGATACACTGGCTTATAATTTTTGTTTTGTATGGTTCTTCCACTTTTATTTTAGTGTGAATAAGAGATGTCAGCTTATAAATATCGTTGGATTGAATTGTCGGTTCGAGGTCGACGAAAAATAACGGTAGTGGGTGTTTATTGATTTTATGTAATACATTTGTTACTTGACGGACCTCAAATAACCGCAACTCAAGCTCCGATTTGATAAGTTCTGTGGACGTGGACGGATGGAGATTACGGATGACCACTCGCGTTGGTTTATCCTCTTTGAGCTGGTACGTGTGGTATTCAGCTTTTTGCTCTTTGAGGAAATGAATCAGCGTTCTATAGGAAGCTGGGTTACTTGTCATAATTTTTAAGCGGTCAGTTGAGGATTTGCAGGAGAAATTATCTACTCCGATTTGTTCAATAAGTTCTGAACAAAGATCGGTAAAACAGATTACACCTTTTACAAAAATTGGTGGGGGGAGAGTTGTTTTAATTCCGACATTGATGTTGTTATTTGAAATTGACTCATTAGAAATCGGTGGAGTAGGTTTTGTTGGAGAGGTGGGCTGTGAATCATCTTGTGAGAGCACTTCAAAGCGGTTTGACGTAAAAAATAATTTTTTGTTGTTTTGTATTTTTGGCGAATTTTGTTCGGAAGAAGAGGAAGAGAGATTTCTTTTATTATTACTTTGATTTTTTTTTGACTGTGCCACGGACCAATTTCCTGACGAAGAATTTTCCATGGTAACGTCTTGATTACCGACTGAGTGATTAGTGTTGACAGAAGTTGAAACTTTGTTTAGGCGAGCAGGCTGTAGTTTGGTAGTACCGTTAGATTTAGTGCTGGCTATGTTTGTGTTTATATTATTGGATGTAGATTGCGGCATAATTATTATTGCGATAAAGTCGAGGTCGCTGCCGCCGCAGCGGCGTGCGATAAGACAGCACACAAGTTGTTGTAAATAATATAGTGAATACGTAGGTAATCGACGATGAGATTATTAATTTTGTTATTTATATCGACTATAAGAATAATTTGAAACTAAGTAATCTTTTACATTACTATATTAATTTAACGCAGATGTTTTAAGTGTAATTAAGTATAAATTGATACATGAGACCAATATACGGAATAAATAAAATCACAGGACGGAGCGCAAGCAGTGTGCGCGACGGATGCCGAACGCGAACTTTTAAATGCTTATGAGAAAAAATTGTGACTTTATATTTAATAATTTTCAAGTGTAATTGTAACAATAAATTAAGAGCCTTGTATTCAATTTTAAAGATTTTTTACCTAACAAATAAAATTTTATTGGCAATCATACAAAAAAACTAAAAAAAATTGAAAATTTATTATGTCCGTAAATAGCTAAAAACAAGTCAAAATATTTTGATCTTGTGAATTTAATCGTGTACAGAAAGTAATGCTAATATAAGCACTCAGCGAAAATTGCATGTATCTATGGTTATTTGTTTTAGAATTACACCAAAAACCAAAATTAATTTTGAAAAAAATTTAAATAATATGTATAAAAACACATCATCCACATATCGCTCAGTTCAGAATCTAAAAAAAAATGGTTACACTCTTCTATTTTAGAATTTTGAGTACAAATAAATTTTATTAGTGACCTAGAGTGCCTTAGTATTCATAGCCCCCTCCTGAATCCTCGCCTGTAGTATTATAGTCCATTGTAGTACATGACAAAAAAAAATTCATAAACACTACTCTGATTTTTAATATAGTTATTATTATCGTCTACTTTCAAACGCGTCTCGTGCGGTTAAATAATAATAGTTATTAATAATATTATGCATCTGTAACGAGCACTTCGAACTACGTATTCAAACGTCGCGACTTAACATGACTAAGCGAGACCACTCAGACACATGCGAACAATACATACCTAATAAAATGTAGAAATAAAGGTAGGTCAATGGTATTGAGGAGTATTGATCCCACCGGCTACCTCGGCAAACGTCTTAGGTACGCCATCGTCAAGAAAATCGTTAGAATTATGTCAGGCGTACGATCCACGAATTGATTTTGAATATTTTGATCTTATCAAAATTAATGGCAGTGCATGCGGGTGCGTAATATGAATGATGCGGTTGATTGTTGTGGAATATGCACACACACTAATGATAATCTACTACACCCACAAAGATGAGCGGTGACAACAGGGGACGAAAAATGTCCTATACACAGCACCTTAAAAATGAAACGTAACTGTACAACGACTCGTTGATAAAATAATATTATACTGTGGGGAGTACGCCTGACTGGCAGGGTGCTCCAAATTCTTATGATGACCACAAACAAATTATCCACCGTCACTCTTCGAGCCTGACTGAATGATATATATTAATAGTTTAATATTATTATACACATTACGAAACACTACGTCACGTTGGTTTAGGCACGTAAATGCTCATCAGACGATTTGTGTACGAAAATTTGTGTAAAGGCCATATTATTATTATTTTTATTATAGTATTATACGAAATGCGCTCTACCACAGATGATAGTCCATCGTGTAATTCGAGTGTCTATTGTCCCGGAGTCTGAGTCGGAGAACGTATTTTTTAACATCTCTTATGAATAAAATATAACAATTATAAAAGTCCAGTGTTTTAATACTCCGATGCGATGAGAATTTATCGTTGTCACTATAAACCAACTGTTGTCGAGTTTTTGGTAAAATATACGAATTGTGTTTTTGGTATAACATTTGCTTTGTTTCATACATGTGTTCAACGCGTAACGTGTGTTTAACGTGTACGACGGTATGAAGTCATAACAACTTGTTATTTTCGAAAACGAATCAAAATACCTTTACCTATTTTTTTTATAGAGAATTATAATAAAAATCTAATAAACGAAGATCGAATCAATATTATAATAGTTATTATTCTGAAAAACATTAAATGTATAGGTAATTTAAGTATGACTTATTATTATAAGTTATAACTACTGGTTCGCAATTCGATTCTTGTACATCGTACTATAATCATCAAAAATGTATTATTCTACTTTGGAATATTACTTTTTATTATTAGAATTTTATTACGCCTAATAAATATTTACAACCTACTATTGCTTTTATAATAAAATACAATAAGTCAATTAGTAAATTAGTAAATTGAATGAAGCAGTTAAAGTAACTACGATAACACAAAGTGGCAAGGTTAGAGAAAATACCTATCCGTTGATATCACACAGCACAATTAATAATGAGTATAATATAATAATAATAACATTTCAGAACAATTTAGTTATTCTTTGGAATAAGAAATTAAAAATGTGTGTCGACGCGGTTAAAAATAAAAATTTAAAAAGAGATAACGATAAAAAAAAAAAAGTAAAAATAATATTAAAAACACAATAAGTTAATCGACTACCAAAGAAAATTCTGTTTAGTGGTAAAATAATCATCATGTAAGTACAATTAATATCGATGTAATTTGTACTAATAACTATTATATTATTATATTCTTCTCGACGCGTATGTCTTCTGACCTTTTCGGGATGTGATTAAAATTTAATGTCTTGTTTTAAATCAATTTCCACCGATGGCCTGCAAATCGTCACTTTAATATTATATACCTATAATGTGCCGACATGGAACGATAAAAAGGGGGGGAAAATCCATCGATTTCATTTCCGTCCCGAACACTGCCGCCGTAGGTAGTATATATATATATAGGTGGTAAACTGCAGCGTGGTATAATATATAGAGGATTTAGCGATATTATACGATTACACGTCTTTAATGGCATTCGTGTTTAGAACGTAAATATTGGGTGTTTATCGTACGCACGTATTTTATTCATTTTTTATAGGCGTATAGTATCTATAATAATATAGTGTGCCTTATAGGTATATTATAAAATTTTTTTTTACCCGTCTTGTCTCGCAAAATGTGATAGCGTCTGTATACCGCGCACACACACACATATATTAATCTAATATACCATATACCATGCGTATGGGGATGCGAAAGATATTTTTTTCTCGCCCGTCGCACTATTATAAAGTTGCGGTGCCATCTCATAATAATAACATATAAGCAGTAAAAATCGGCTTCAATTCCCGAGAGTCACCGCGCATAGTCTTATCATTATATTACTATTATTATTTTATTGTCGATTAAAATAAATTTTTCTTTTTAAATCTCTCGTGCATCCAGTGCGCATGCATCCCGATAACTATTATTATTGCGGAACGGCGTTTACTGTGTTTTTATTTTCTCCAGTGGCAACTCTAGGGGTAGGACGGGGTACTGTATACCGTTCGAATCTCGTGAGTCGTCTACTAGACGTAATCCAATTTGTTACATTTATAACGTCTCCCCCCCCGGCGACGGCCTTTTTTTCCCCCAGAGAACATAATATATAGGTACCTGTACCAGCTACTTCTGCTGCACAATAAATGCATAGCTTTATTTATTATATACCTGTACACAGGTGGTATACGGTACGTTTGAGTGAACCGACTGAACTCAACGATTCTTTACGTCGCATACCTACCTTATTATATAATAATCAAATTTCGTTTCAGATATCAAAGGAAATTGTTGACCAACGCAGCTGCAGTAAATAGTTGCTCGCCTGCTGCAATCTAATAAAACGGGCACGATTCGCTATTTTCTTTTTTTTTTTTACTTTTTCGTTATTTTTAACGCCTAATAAGATAAATAAGCATTTCACAGTTCGCTTTACGTGCAGTGCAATTGCTACTCGTGTTGGAAAAAAAATGCCTGCGTTTACTTTGTTTGATTATCGCTTCATGTGCTTACTGCAGAGAGACTTTGTTGACAATTATATTGGAAATCGATAAGAACAAAAAATAAAACTAAATAATCCAAGTTTCAAAGGTAAAAATGCGTCTGGCCTGTGCTCAAACAAAATATATATGGGGTGATTCATTTATCGGAGAAGCTCATTGTTCCAGAAAAAAAAAGTTCTTAAAAATAGGTATAATTAATACTATACTGGCATTTTTTTTTACAAATTTAGGACTAGTTTGTTATTTGTCGTTTCTTTTGTTACTTCATTTATTAGCTTTTCCATTTCCCTGGATATTTTTGTGCCATGGTACAAGTGATTATATTCTGTAATAACTAATAATCAACTATGATACTGTGATCGTAAATAAAAAGTTCGCATTAGAACAGTTCAACTACGTCTGTAGATTTAATATATAGTTATCGGTATTATAAAGTTTTTAAAACGGTATTCGTGGTTATTATTTACACCATATAGGTAATTACCAATATTGTGTACTTAAAAAAATCAAAATAAATTCTGTTCATTACCTAACGATATAAAAATATAATAATATATAATATTCTTTTCAATATTTATATGATTTTCACTACGACCATCGCTTACCCTATTTAATAATGTTCTCGTATTCTATTCTAGTTACATACAATAAATTGTATCGATAAGCATCTCGATCTATGCAGTCCATTACGGTAGCACTAATAAATTTTATTTTATTAATTAATTTGAATAATCAGAATTCTATTCATTCCTAAAGGTGTGTATATTTTGTTTACAGATCACTTCTGTGTGAATGATGATTAATAATTTTAAATATTATTATAGTAAACCGTCAGTTGCGATGATTGAAAGAAATATCCATGTTACGTGATAGGTACTCAGAAAAATGTCTGTATTATGACTAAAATGCTGTCTCCTTTATCCATATCTGTATTATTTTGTTATATAATTAACTCAAGTGTCAGAAGCCCAACAAATATTTTTTATTTATATACCATGGTAATATAGTATGGTTTATAATTCGTAATGCATAAGATATGAACTTATTTTTCCATTAGGATTGAAAAATAAATAATATATTTTTTAATTAATTATCGATGAATGACGTTTCGTTAAGATTGAGTATACAAAGGGAAGAATTATGATTACCAACTAGTGTGTATACCTATCGCAGTTAATTTATTAGTGTGGTTAATCGATATCGTGGTATAATCAAGAAGATAAAATGATTATCTCACTGTAGGCACACTCCTACACTGTATACACATAATATTATTATTGTAAGATATGATTTATGCGAATATTCAAATTTAGAGAATCAATGGTCTATAAATAAATACTAGATTATATTTTTCATAACCTATCAAATTATCATTTGTTTTTCAACATTATTAGAATTATAGTATAATATAATAATATGAAAAAATTCCATAGCCCAACAGTGCATAATTTTGTAATTTGTTCTTAATTATAATAATGTGTATTAATCAGGCACTTCCGTCAAACAACTTGGCTAGGTATATCATGAAATATGGTTGTACGTACTCAGTTAATAGGTATTTTATTGATTCATTCAATTTATTGTCTTAAATAATTAGTATTTTATCAAGCTCAATTCGTTTTTCACCTAAATCTAATATTCAGGCTATGGATGTAAAAATGAAACTCGTATATTACGTATTATAATATTTTGTTTTGTATTTTAAACTAATACTGAAAAATATACTAAAAACTGCATAACACACATTTATGAAAAATATATCAATTTTGTTTCTACTGAGCATCATTATTATCGCTTCACAATTTGTTATGGATAATTTATGAAATCAATTGACGCATCCATCAAATAACTTCAATGGTCGTTCTACTGTTGGTTAGTTAAACTCGATACATGAAAGTAACTTTGGTGGTTGCAAAAAATGTAAATAAAGTATAAAACTTGCTGATTTAAATTTCAGAAAAAATAAGATCCCAACAGACTTCTGAATAGGTCTTCTGTGCAATGACTGTAACGGTTTTTTTTTACATCTCGACGGATACTTTCACCATCAAGTTTTATTTTTACCATTATGAATCGTTCGACTCGTTTCTTTCAAAGAAACGTAATTATTATTATACACCGAAACCATACAGATACAAATCAAAAAATATATTTTTTAAAACTTTTATATTGACAACGAAAACACGACGAGCCATTTCATCATAATGCAATTTCTTTTTTTTTCAATTCTTACTACAATATCAGAACATATATTATTTTCTTCTATACCATTTTCGTCCCTTTTTTCTAATATTGAAATTCCGGATATTAGCGCACGGAAAAATATACCAAACTGCATCATCATCATCTACCCTGAATTTTAATAATGATTGGACCACAGAGGTGTTATTTATACAAGACCGATATATTACTATTATTATTATATGTATATTCACTCGGCGGTCGTTTAGAGCACGCACAGAAATTCCAGACATTTATATTGGTTGACCATTTCCGAATATATTAACGTCAGTAGAACCAAGCATTATATACCTACATCCTTCTTTCCTTCACTTTCTTCATTTCATTTTCTGTAGTTTTTTTCTTTTTTTTCTTCTCCGCTACCGACGGGGAACTCCATTATTTATCAACCCGACAAACCCTTCGATTCATGCGAGACGTTTTCCGATTTATTTTACAATGAACTTTAAAGAGCCGACTCAGTCGTAAGTGCTTGAACAATAGTAATAGACTTTGTATTTTTGACAAATCGCTACTGGACTTCTATATTACATATATGTAGCACGGAAGTTACTTTTACAAATAGACGTACTCAGAGAAACTAAACATTTATAAAAATAATTTAAACATGCACATCATTCCACGGGTAGATCATTCGCAATATTGGCATAAAAATAAATTTGTTTTTTTAATATTTTGGCTAACGATTATTGCTGGGTAACAGTCCTAAACGTACTATTGCTTTAGCAATTATAGTTTGGACCTCAATAATTATTATAGTTAAAAATAATCGCAAACGCATCTAAAACCATTGGCAAAGTTTGAACTGCTATAATAATAAAAATGGTAATTATAAAAAAAATAAATAATATAAAGTAGATAGGTACCCAACATCTATTATTATTATTTTGTAGAATTAGGTAATGAGCTTCTTGAGCGGATGCATTTATGCAACGACAAACTAAACTTGAGATAAGTTACATTAACAAGCCCATAAACGTAATTCGAATGTAACTTGCAGTTTAAAATGGTGTATAGTATGTAGCATGTAGTCTCTTATAATTAATTAACTTAGAATTACATAGTACTAATAAAACGAACAGCTATAATTTAATAAAAAGATAGACAATTTCAGGTTAACACTTTACATACCAAATTAGAAGAATACACCGCAAGTAGTCTATAGATGAACAAGACCCAGAATAAATTATTTATTTAATAAATGAATATGAAATATAAATTGAATTAGACACGTTTAGACGCATTGTATTTTATTTCAATCCAAATTTACTTTAATAGATATATCTTTATTTTTATTTATTTTTTTATACCTATATTATACGAGCATGATGTTATTATTACTTAAAACTTAAAACATTGACTCAGTTAAAGTTCCTGCATTTAAAGTTTAAACGATAAAACTTAGAAATTAGTTGTATTCATTTATACAATACGTTTATTTTATGGTTAAATTATTTAAAAAAATATATATACCTCTAATTATTATGACCATACAATGGAGAAGAGTTTATTGGTTTTTATCTAAAGAAAATTTGTATTAAAATAAAAGAAATTGACTGTCTCTTGAATCAAAAGATGAAAATACAATTTAAAACTAAAACAATGAATAAATGTTAAAATGTATTTTGTTCAGAAATGGCGAAAACAGTAGAGGAAAATTAATTTAATAAACATATCTGATAAACATTCAATGGCAGTAGGTTACGAGTCGTAACGTCTTATGAATTATGATTAAATCTAAAACGTCTCCATTAACATAAAAAGACACAATAAAATCTACCCGTTAACTGGGATAAACTTTGATGAAGAAACCAAAGAACACGATACAAACAAACATATTTATGATGGCAATATATGAAACCAATTACTACTATTAATGTATAAACGGCAACGATTAATAGTTGCAGACATAAGTCATCGATGTGTATATGTCATGTATAATAATATATTATAATACATCGTATTCATAGATGTCTCATGTAACAAATATATATATTTAAAATAAATCTTAATTTGTACTGGTTTGAATACATCAAAGGAAGTATTATTTTTTTTTTTAGAAATAAAAAAAAAATAACAATTTGGAGGGGAAAATGATAAAAGATTCTAATTTATTTTCATTCCATTCCTTTCCATTCCTTACTCTCTTTCATATAATATTTTATATGATTCCATTTTAAAGCTCCTGGAAAAAATCCCAAGGCCCTTTGTGAAAAACGGTTAAATTTAAATTGTACCGTGGTACGTTTAATTTTAACGCCGACATGCACCCTCCCTTACCAACACCATATCAATAATGTTAAACGAACTGGTCGTTTCCAGTTATTTTTAATTGGCTTCAAATTCAAAAGGCGCTAGAATTATACCTGCCATACACACTTTTTGTCAGGTTTTTTTCTTTTCGTTGAATTTCAATTATTTGAATGAAACAGTTTCTTGAAATACATAATGAGAATTTGTGAATCTCAAATCTCCCATTTTGGTAAGAAATTAAAGTGTAAAGTAGTAATTGTTATTTAATAATAAAAAATATATATACATCGTAAGGTATAAAGTGCAAAATAAATAACAATGCGTTCAAAACTCAATAGTATTTTCACAATGAAAACAAATATCCTAAATATCGTCAAAGTTAGTGGCATTCGAACAAATTATTCCGGGCGGGATGATATTATATAACATTATAATATTGTTAAAAGACGCTAATAAACACGTACCTAGGTAACAAGCAATGGTTTCACGTTCGAAAACTTTATCCAGCCTACATTAAAATAACAAATATACAACAAGACTGCAGCAGCGTGTAGGACGTGGTAGGTAAATACATCATAATAATAATATGCCGGTATTATTATCGGGAGTGCCGAGTGTTGGTTTTGATTTTAAACTTACGCGCCGCCATTACCATTTTTTTCATTATATTAGATCCTTCGGATATTGCTTCTGGCACATATGGCGGCTTCCAATATGACGGCTGTTAAACATCCCGGTTATTGCGGCAAAAAGTTTACCGGACAAAGTTGTTCGGTACGCATTATATAATATGTTAACAGGCCGCATCGTCAGAAGTAAAATAGGATATGTGATGACGCGTATGAGGGAAGTTCGATAAGTGTTCGCTTCTTAAGTAGTCCAAAAACGAATCTATCAGTGCACCGAATGTTCGTGTTTGGGGGGGGGGGGGGGGGGAGAAAACTACGACGAGAGAAACAAGATGGAATAATGATCAGTATGCGCTTGCTATAAATCAATCTCGGGCGCGTGTACAACTTGTAAATTCTTTAAAACGTTTCCCGCTGTTGGTTATTGGCCAGTGTGAAACTTTATCCGATAAAAACTTTTTCATCTCGCCGCCGTCTTTCTATCTCGCCCGCACTGCACTTGCCGACTCTCTGCTTTTATATATATATATATATAATTTTCCTCCATGTAAAAGTTTCGTGTTCGACAGACTATTGCACCGAGTCGGCGGGAAAAAAAAATACAGAATTATCCGGTGATGTATTTTAACCTGGACATTTGTAAAATCACCTCGGAGACAGTTTACAGCCGACCGAAGGGGAGAGGTGAGAGATTTAAATGTTTTGGGTCTGTGTTGCGTACACAAAATGGTAAAGCTGTATTATAGATTTAATGTGATTCTGTTTCGGACGAGTTCTATTTCTCACGAAAAAAAATATATGTATACAATCAAGCGTATTTGCATATAGTAACACAGCGGAAAGGGTAGGAATAATAAAAAATACTGTGCGGTATCAGCTGGTGTGTCATGTATGATGTTTTGTGACTATTGTGTTGTGAATACATATAACAATTTATATTAATTGTCAAACAATTGTTTATTTTCTTATCACTAGCATTGTATGAAACTGTAGTATCTAATTACAACGTTTTAACTCTTTTTTTTTGTTCTATCAGACAAATTTCATTCGTAAAACCTATTTTATTTTGTTATAAGAAAATAGAGCTTTAAGTGGATGTTACACAAAATGTCTCCGTCCATCGAAAGAGATCAAGAAACTGTTTGTCAAGTCCCACGGGCTCAAACTTTACACTAGAATACGTAAATCTTATCAAACCCCTCGGCCCAATCTTATTAAGAGCTCCACAAGCTTTGTCACAAGTTACACCTTTAACGCGACACAATTGTCTAATGCATGTATACACTTTTTCCAGACTTTCCAATTGTCATGTGAACGTTTGTGAAACTTATATGCGATATTATTTTTGCTTACAATGCATAAGTATACTCAGCTCAAACATAATATAGATTATATTATATTATTTTAAGTTTTGCCCTCTCCAATTTCTGAAATCGAAACTCGCGGCTTTTCATGTTTGATAGGTATAATAAAGCGTATTATGAACAATTGTTTGTGTTTTAATGTTGTAAGGAAAAATGAAAGCGTATAAATATTACAGAAACAAAAAAAAAAAAACCAAATCCCTCCTATATAGCTTATAATTTATTATAAGAGGTTCTTTCCCACAGGACACATCTGACCTATTAAACACGTATTCTCTCCAGTGGGTTAATTTCCTGTGACACGGTAAGACCACCGTTAAATAATCCCTTTACTAACTTGATGGGTTCTATTTATCCCACCAAAACGGTAAAGGACTAGTCGACCATAGTAATAGTCATATATATATATATTATATGATACCCGAACGTAGAAATTTCAATAATAACATTGGTAGGTACAAGTGTTTGTGTGTGTGTGTATTTTATCAAAACCATAGAGTCTATATTATTGTACGGTTTAGGATGATAATAAATAAACGTCGCATACAGGTCTCGAGCCTACACCACTGGAATTACCTCAGTACACCAATGGCGGTTATGGTGGAACGGTTTTCCAGTTCGTTAAACGCACAGCACACTGCGTTATCGTCCGACCGAGGGTTGCGCACGAGGGTTAATAATAATCAAGGATATTATGATAGAATGGATATCGATATTATTTTGATATTGGCGGGCGTTTCGTTTAAACAATTTTTTCTACAATAATAATATTATGATATAGGTGGTAGCCGGGCAGTATATAGGTACTTACTATCGAGTAGCAATTGGATTGGTTTATTTTCTGCGTTATGTTTAGAAAGTTGACAGCTGTAACAAAAATAATACATACCATGGTGATATTTTCCTTTCAAATTTCACTAGTTTTTTTCCAAATAATTTATACAATAAATATTTTCAAGATTTACTTGATATACAGTATTCTTAAAAATGATCGTACAAGTGTTTTTTAAAACCCCATAAACACGATTCATACCAACAAATATCATACATAATTTTTGCTTTTTAATTTAATACCAGTTGATAAATATAAAACCAATTGTAATTTATCAACAACCTCTTAGAGTAAAATATAACTCCAAGAATTCTATAAATAATATCATATTTTATATTTAAATTCTAAATTGTAAACCAATATATATATATATTCGGTTTAGGTACATATAATTTTGGTGTAATAAATTATATTTATTATAAAGAAGACTCAGTTAACACTTACACAGTATAATAATACGTGTCTGGCACAAAATGGTTCCAAGTCACGTCGCTCTCGAAAATGATATTTCATTCTTTATACGAAAATACTTGTCGTTTTTCAATAGCCCATCAATTCATTCTTAATATATCATATTGACATTGTTAGGTGTACCTACATAATATTATTACTTAATATCAAAATGGTAAATTGTTTAATCGATTCAAATTTAAAAAATAAAATGTACACTCATTTTATTGATCATATTATATTTCTATGTTGGTATAGCACAATTTGTAAAAAAAAAACATAAGAATTTTAATGGAATTGAACCAATGAATTCTCGCCATGGTTTCGAGTTTATCTCTCCATTAAAGTCACTGCGATGGATGTGTTAAATTTGTCATGGCACACGAAAAACGATTCCGAGAAAAGGCAGTGTGTGAACCTCTATTTTTAAAAATATTTTAGATTTATATAAGTAAATATAAGTTTTAGCATTGATTATAAATACTAGAGTAAATACCATGTTACTAGTATACATGGGTTAAACTAACTTTTTCAAAAATATTGCATACCTACACAAAATAATAATAAAATATATAACATTATGTCATATTGTACCTATTAATAATTTTTATTGACGACATATTATTATTGTATATCAATACCGTCGTACCTTAGAATGGTGTAAATGGGTCCATAGTATAAAATATAACTTAACACGAGTCTAAACATTTTAAAAATGTCATTATGTTAAGAAGACAATAATATATACGTAACGACGAAAAGTTTCAAGTCCCTACGGTAAATATTTATTGAATTACAACAATATAACAAAAATCGTTTGAGAAGAAATCGTTATTTTACGTTTGAATAGGTATGCAATTTAGTCATGACATGTACTTGAAACACTCTTAAAAATGTTTGTGGCTTTACGCTCAACATTTTATCTATAGGTATTTCATAATTTCATAAAACAAATTATATAGAATCTTTTACTAAAACATTTTTTGCCTTTGGACGAATTTTATCAAAATGTGAACAACAATAGCTTATAAAAGTTGTGACTATGTATTTTCGATACTTTTAATTAGCTGGAAGAACATTTTTAAGCGTTTTTACTTGGGAAAATATGTACAATATTTATATAAATGTATACGTAACTATGACGAAAAAACTAAATTTCCAATAACGAGTGAATTATATAGCTCCTGGCTATTTACAAAAGTATTGTTACGACTATAACTATATCACATGTTTATAAATAGTTTATTAGTTTTTGGAGACCAAAATTAGTATTTATAATTTGTAATAACATTAGCTCATTAGATAGTTAAGATGTAGATATCAGTCGTCTTGTTCACTTAATAATAATAGTTTACAGGTACTATTTATTTATAAAAATGTAATAATAATTTAAGTTTTAACATTTTAAAACTGTCAATTTTAAATTTTTAAATACTTAAGCCAAATAACAATTTAAATGCCAGTGAAAATAATCGAAATACCTATACATTTGGGGTAACGAAGTGTAGTGAACAATTATTAGGATCTTCATATTTTTATGCACATTATGCTTTTATAATAATTTGGAATTATACAAAATTGCTTAATTTCTTTAATTTTATTATTTCGTAAATATAATTGTTCCTTTATACATAAATGACCAAAACACTATAATACAAATTTCAACAACTATTTAATCCCCCAAATTTATTTTAAGTTCAGTACTTATCAAATTCGCGTTTTTAAAAATATATAAACATCAACAAGTTATTGAAACGTATAATGAATTTTAACTCTCGAAAATGTGAATATCAAACAATTATCTACAGTATACTATAGAAAACTGTTGTAAATTATATCTGAACTCAACTAATAAATTAATTGGTTTAATATATATATTATAAACTTAGTTAATAATTTGGTACCTAGGTAGTTAAAACTTCTTACAATTTAAAAAATAACGATTGTAAAATATGTATGTAAAATGTTAATATAGGAATATTATAAGCTTTGAAAGTATGTTACTATTAAAAATAATAATAATATTGTTTATTTATGTTATGCGCAACTAGAACCAGAAAAAAAATGTAACCTGCAGCGTATAATTGACCATTATGGTAACTGAAGTTAAAAAAAAAAAAAGCTAGAGCTTGTTAATAATTTTAAATAAGTTTAGATTTTATTAATTTACAAACGTAAAACGACAGTTTCAAATTTTTATACCGCAAGAAAAAAATGTTTTCCGGTGAAATTTAACCAGAACTGTAGACTTTTACAAAGCCGGGGATGAAAATATAAAACACTTGGTGAGATTTTCTTCCTGTTACTTAACTACCTATAATATTTCAGTTACTTTTATTTGAATTTTTGGTGTACAGTTACAGTCCTAATTGTTCGACGAGGTGCTTCGACTTCTCATATAATTATTAATTGATCACGAGTAACGGACGATACCGATTCAAATGGTGTAGATCCCATAAGTAAGACCAGAGTTACTTTTTATTAATTATTAACATATTTTTGAACATAATTGAGTAAAAAAAATATATCTCCGGACAATCGCGAAAATATTCGATTCAAAACGTGTTGATTAACCACTGCAGTCATTTTTGAAATTGTTAACAAACATAAACTTTCGTGGATATTTTATGAAAATAAAACTATTGGTACACAATATGAAATGACCTGTTTAAATCATTTTATTTAAAATAAAGCCCAATGGACAAAACAGTTTGTGTGGTTCGTTTTGTTGCCGATAAAAATTATTAAGATCATAAATATGTCATCACGTCCGTATAAATATAGTAAAATAATGTGTATACAATATATTAACTTTATTTATCTATTTTCAGTTTTGTGGTTACATAAAGTACACTACAGTATACATATTATGTACGCTATACTATTTTATGAATGTATAATATAGAGTCACACACAACATCATAATAAAGTTGTGTATATTGTGTTATGAGTTCACAATGATAATAATGATATTGTATATAGTGTATGTATATATGGACATAACGTCGTCGTTTTGTCACGGTTTTTCACGGGTCATTTCCGAACGTGGCAAAACCGATTTGAATATGAATTACTTTAACAATATTCAACCCCGCGGGGGAGAGCGATTGAGATAACGTTAGGTATACATATATACATAGTGACGGAGTGAGAGATCGTGACGAGGGGAGGGGTTAGAGAGGTAGAATTTTACGGCTGGAGTATGGGAGCGGAGGGTGTCGAGCACTAGAGAGTGATGATTTACAAGTGTCCCTGTTTTGACGAAAGGGTTAAGGATGGGGAATCCATGGCGAAAAGGGCCATCAATCAATCCGACAGTCAGCAAAAGCCCATTAATCCTTTTTGATCGTAGTCGTGCGTGCAATTTAATTGTTCGCATAACAAATGACCCGTTTGTCCCTCAACACAGAGGCGGCGCTACATCAGCATCGATATATATAGGTATGTATAGTGCCAGTCTCCCAAAAATTATTACACACAATTATCGGCGGATACCGATTGCCGATGTACCAGAAAATCATAATTTCGATATAAGCTCGAATGAGCAAACCAGCATTGTGTACCACAAACGGTATTTGTCTCGTGGTATCTAGTAGGTTTAGCCGTTTATAGGTTTCGTTTTATATTTTCACCAAGGAATAATTGTCATTATCGTTATTTCACAGTCTAATAAAGCTACTACCTTGAATATTTTTCTTTTGATTATAAATATAACTGTTTATAAACAATGATATTATTACCCAGATATTAATATAATATTATGCATGATGTTTAAATTATTAAGAGACACGTGTAATAATTCTGCTAAACTTAAAAATATTAAATTTAAATACATACTCTTACATATTATTTTTAATATGGAAAAATAAACTATTTTGAAATCGGTTTAGTATTTTAGAATACCGATAAAATATCATTTACCTTAATTTATTATTTGATAATTTTATATAATCATAATGACAATATAATATTGTAATTTTGTCATATGTTACTCGGAAAACTTTAAAACACTTACAAATTCACCGAGACCCAGTATTTTCCGATTTATGGTATTTTTGGTAATTACTTATAGCAAACGAATACCCACAAATACCCACTTATATTAACAATATTAATTGATTTTCAATGAGAAACACACCATAATCATAAACTGTTTATAAATATTTATTTACAAACTTTACCTTTGCAAACTTTAAAGGTCCATAAGACATAAAAAATGTATACATAGGTACAGTGTTGTATTTTATAATAATAAATACCATGTATATCTTCGAGCGCTTTTGGTTTAAAATGTTTTGATTTATTTCTGTATTTAATAATTGTAGTGTGGTATAATGCGGTATAATGGTAATAATGGTAATATCAACCTTATCGGTTTGTTTTGGCCACGAATATCAAATTTTTTACCAAGAAAATATGTTTTTTTTTTAGCTGGTTCATCATATACTTTTTACAATCATATTTTATATTATACATTTATTCAATGGTAGAATAAAAGTAGAAAATTGGCTAGATAAATAATAGATTATTCATTTGGGTTCCGAAATATTAAATATTATATAATGACGCATCTAAACTAAATTATATACATTTATTCGTGGCCACGCCAGTTAAAAAGAACACTTTAAAGCTAATATATACCATATTACCATTATTAAATACAGAAATATTTCGGACTCCGTGATGGTTTCAGCCAAATTTTTACTTTTGTTCTACCACGAGTACCACTGGACAATCAATCTCAATGGCGCTATTAAATCTTCAAGTAAACGCAACATTTCTGTACCATGTTTCCCATTTTCACTTAATAATAGTGTTTGATTGTACAATGATATGTCACCAATTAATGAATCGTAACTAAAACGTAATCATTACTATGAACTTCAAAAATATGAAAATATAATATCCACTCTTTGTATAATATGTACACAAGAATAATAATATTATAATGAGAATTATTATTATAACTACAATATTTTTGTCATTTTTAATATTATAATACATTGACAAAACAAACAATTTTCCCATAGAAATAGCTGATTAATATTAAGCTTATGTTTAGAAGATTTAATGGAAAATTCCAATGAAAATTATTTATTCTATCTATGTAATATATTATATTATACGTAGTTCTACTCAAACAAATAATTTACTAAATAAAATATATTTTTTTTAATATTTCTATCCACTATTATTTTAGGATTTCTGCATATCTGTAATTAGCTTTAGTCTAGACTTAATCGTACTTTAGTTGAACTAAAAATGTATGAAATCAATTATCAAATGAAAACTGTATTGAATATAAATTATGTTCAAATAAATGGTAGAACATGCTAATAAGGTGAATGCGTAGAATATAATATTTTAGACTACAGAGGTTAATAATTCATTAACAAACACTGATCAATGCATTCAAGATAAATAACTAAAATATAAACTCTATTTGAAGTTATAGGTGTCTGAGAGAAAATAGTTTTCAATAAATATAATATGGTCAGACTTAATAATTTATATGCAACCTGCTACCACTATATCGTTACAAACAAAAAAATTCTCAATAAAATAATTATATATTATGTTTGATTTATATAGTTGCTGCAGTTAGTATAGAAAGTCGAATAACTGAGAGCACGCGTGGAAAATCCCATTTTGTCTCAAGTAATTTATATCATGAGGGGAATTTTTCTCTTATTATCCTATGGGAGTATAAAGCAATTTCACGTGTCGGATACGTGGTTAATTAAACTGATAACCAATTCATCTTGGTCGCCCAAGTTCATCCCATATCGTGTAGGATTTCCGTTGGAAATTACGACCACGTGTTTAAAATCAGTATTCCGCACAATAAACTCATTATTCCTATAGAAATTGTATATCTAAAGAGTTTTTACCACAAGAAAGTTATTACACAACAACTTTAGTTTTATTTTTTCAATATTTATTTATACACATACTCTAGTGTCTTTATATTATTATTATTATTATATATTATTTTAGAACAAATAGTAATAAGTACAAAATATTATCATCATTCGATGAAAAAGTATCTACATATCGAATGTAATAAGAAGTATTTTTAAACTACTATAATTTGTAGTAAACGAAAATAAGAAATGCATTGTTATATTCGTGACACAAGGAATCGCCCCCCCCCCCCCCCAAAAAAAAAGTGAAGACACGACTCGGAATGCTTCATATTGTTTGGTTTAATTTACCTAATTAACAGGCTTATATATAATTCTTTAATGTCCCCCCATTTTCAACGTCATTCAAAAAGTGCTTACTCAGTTTTTACAGCTTAGTATCTGAGATTATGAAAATTAATAGGATTGCTTTGTTTGAAACAAACACCACTACCCATAACTTTAAATTATAATAAAATGTCGTCAACGTCAACGCGCTGTTGTATATACATTATACCTATATTATTTATATAAATTAAAACATGTAAGAAATAGTAAGACGACTTCACTTGGTATTTGAATATAGATTAATATTTGCAATTTTGACACAATTCACTAAATATAAATAATTATAGCATTAACAATTATAAAATATGTTATTGAACTTATAATTTTAATATTGGTTTTCGTATAATATATTAAGAACAGTTCGGAAGATATAATTTTAAAGATACAGTAACTTAAAATAACTTTAAAAAAAGGTTGAATATAAAAAAAAAAAATTAATATTTTCATCGAATAAAACAAATAATTATTATTATTGTAGTATAATTATTAGCATGTATAATTTACAAAATATTGTATATTTAGTTTTTAATATAATTTACTATCTGTTGTTAAAAAGCAATACTTATTTAACTCGATTAAACAATGCGATTTTAGCTTATATAAAAACATTACCATACTAATTTTCTTTGAGGGACTTGAAACTAATTTATCCATCGTGCACGGAATGTGCTATGTTAAAAATGGTCTCTAGAGAAATATTCAACCGGATGTTAGACTTGAGATTTATTTTTTTTGTCTCTGTGGGACTTCTTAGAAGTATATATTGTTTGAAAAGGAAAAGTTATCATAAAAAATAATAAGAATAAGAGTTCCACAAAAAGGTAGATAGAGAAATTCCAGAATATAAATTTTGTTAACAGCGATATTGTTGTCAGTTTGTTTGTCTTTTGAAAAAAAAGTTGAACAAAAAATTAAACATCCAAAATACATCATCAACCGGAAGTACAATAAGCTTCTAGTATATGAAATAAAAAGTCAAATTCAGTCTTTTATATATTATTTAAAATAATTGTAGAAACTTGGTGTCTTAAAAATCTTTTTATGTTGTATTTATATAAAATTAAAACAGAGAAGAAATGTTAAATATTTTATCGGTTGTACATAATTTATGATCACGTCCTTTAAGTTATTAGTACCTATAATGCCACATATCACCTACTTGATTGCGTAATCAATCCTAACGATTCGCTTTATATTTCAGTAAAACTATCGTGTAATTGTGTACATTATATTTTACTTTATAAGTTCTGCGCTATTTCTTTCCAGCATATATTTTGAATTTAAATAAAATAAGTTTGGGATTGTTTGCTATTTTCTAAACAGCTACTGGTGCGCTGATATCGAACACGACGAGATTCTAAAGTCAAATATAATTTGGCAATCGCATTCTCTGCTGGAGAGTAGCATTGGTAAACTTTTCGTATTATCGTTTGACACACACGTCCGTGCGCTCACCTCATACCATATATATATAAAATAGAAAGCCGCCGCCGTTGCACTTGTTTGCAATATCACCCTGCAGTGTCTATATACCCGCAGTACCGTCTGCTGTGAATTCGTATTCGTATCGGAGAGCACATATGTAATCAATTGGTTTTTTTTCGCACTCGTCCTTTATTACAGGCACGGATAAAAGTAATAATTGAAAAAGTTCAGGAAATTCCGAGGTCGTCATCGGTGCGAGTGTTGTAGTACGCCATTATATGTATATAACGTGTATCGTATATATATATATATATACCGTGTGCGAAAGGGAGTGGAGAATTCACTAGAGCGCAAACGAATTCCAACAACTGGTCGTCGACACTGCCAACCGACCTAACAGAACAGCGAAGTTATGCGTACATGCATATACGTACACGTACACATATATAATATATATATATATATAAGTATATAACTATTCAAGTATATGTACACTCACCGCTCGTGGCGAAGAGTCCAGCAAAGCAGAGTTTTTCGTCGTCGAAAAACAAGAGTACTGACAAACTTTCAGTATACCACTGCCATATACCACCGTACAACTACCACTGTATCGCCTGTGCTACCACTACCACGGTGTATCACTGCAGCCATCTCTAATGTCACGGGACGCACCGCGGTCGCACGTATAAAATTACACAATCGGTGACAAAGTTTTGGAGGGCATCGCAATAAAATCTAGACGTTGCACTGCTAATTATTGTCTCGACCCTTAGCTGGGCGGTAGCGGCGATTGTGTCGCAAACTTTTTCGCCACACGCAGTCCTAACTGGAACGTACCGACGTGGAGGGGAGAAGAGGCATTCAAGTCCTTTATAAACAACAATGGCAGGAGGTTTGCCAAACGAATTATATTATATACTATTCCTGTACATGGTACATCCCAACTCACGGTAGCCTGCACACAGATCGTGGACGAATTTCGTTGGATTTAAATATTTGCGAATTGTAACAAAATCCTACTCGCGAACACTTTAAGTGCACAAACTACTACAAGCATAATATTATATATATAGTCGACTGTAATTAAGGAAATATTAAGGAGCCTTAATGTTTATTGCATATTAATATGTCATAACGCACTAATCTTATACGATAACTATAATATGTTATAGTAAATACTTAAAATTATTAGGTACAAGTAATATTGACGTCTACAAAAAAATAAAACCTATGTATAGTACTCAATCATTGTGACGAATTAAATGTATTGTTATAAGATAGAATAACCAACTAGGTGGGTACATATTATTCACTTTTAAACTCATTTAAATTTGTATTATTATTATAATTATTATTTAATGAACACTTAAAGTGCTTAAGTGTGGTGTTAAATCATTTTAAAGTGTATTGTAGGTTCAGAAAATTAAACACCGGGAATAAGCATGTTTTAAAATTAAAAACACAAATACAAACTCAAAACTTTAAACCAAACACACACAAGAATAAGAAGTTATTTATTAAACAAAACACTCTACGGAACATAGTTCTGAACTTAATACTAATTAAAACATATAATTTAAATTAATTTGCACACGATACGTAAATAGTAAATATTTTCCATTGATGTTAAAAATGTTATCACAAAAGATAACTTTGTAATATAAAATACTGAAGACGAAATCATATAAGATGCACACCCATAAATATGTTTCTAGTATATTTTAGATAAACTAATATGATTAAATAATAATATTTTAAAAGAAATCATTAATACACAATGATAATGTACACTGGTGTATAATGTGACAATCGGTTATTAAACTAAAAAATATAGTGAACCCACATGAAATTAAAATTAGAAAAAAACTCATTTAATTTATTTTAAGAATTGTACATATTGACACCATTATAAAATAATATGTTAGTTCAATAAATTAATAATAATATGTTTATGTATTATATTATAGTGAATTTAAATGTATGCATAGTATTATTTGAATTGAAGAACATTTTAATATTATTAAAATCAGACACTTTTTATATTTTGTGGTCAACTGGTGAAAGGGTATATTACGTACTATTTGTCATGAAAATTCATTTTGCGAAAACGTTTCCGAAAACATATCATTGCAATTTACGATAAGTATAGTGGCTGTCCGATTTCGTTGGAAATATTACAGCAATGTTAGAAAAACAGTCTAGAGAAGAGCTTTTTTGGAATAAAAAGGGAATATGTGGTTTTTTTTATTATTTGAATTTTTAAGAGTTTTCCTTTATTTTTTTTTTATTCTTGTTAGCAATCAGTTTAAACTGGAGAACCGACCGAAACTCATTGGATGAGTATATGCAGCCTTGGAAAGGATGAAATCGAGGGAAACCGTCGCTATAAACGAGATTAGACGAGATTATGTCATACAGCCCGAAGGTGGCGGCAATTGCTATAGTACCCAACATATATACCCCCGGGGGTTTTATTTATAAGCCCCACAGCACCACTTACCATACACATTCTTATGTGCCCCTTGTGCCCATGTCTGTACAATTGTAATACCTTTTTTTGGGTACTCTATTTTTTGAAATTGTGTCTTAAAGTATTTTGAAAATAACCAACTCGTGGTTTTAGAACAGTAACAATTTATTGTTACAACAGATAGACAATACTATGATCCAAGTTGATGGCCTAAAGCAAACTACATGACCCTCAACTGTAAAGTTCTGAGGTTTTTATTTGTTAGCTTTTTCTACTCGTCGTCACAATTTATTTTAACAAACACAATAATTATGGATTTTCTATTGTAATAACGTGAATTCACTATAGGTATTCATTTTTAACGTAAAAGTTTATATATTTACAAAACAAAATTGATTAGTATTAAATATTAAATAAATTCCTACCTTAACAATAGGAAGATTAAATGTGTATTTGATACAATAATAATAATGCGACAACCATTGTTATGGGTTTAAAGCTTATCTGTATTTATTTAAAATTAGTATAAGTTAGAAAATGTTTTTTTTAGATTTTGAGTGGAGCGAATTGAATTGGTTTTACAATGATCGAATTTTATTTTTCATCTAATCTTTTTCATCAAATCTGCATCTATCATAATTTCCTCACCATTGAATGTATAATTTTGATATAAAATGTAATCTAGTTAATGCTATGGATATATTTGTACATTTTTAATCGAATTTATTCCCAATAATATATTTACTTAAACTTTGAATTTAATTAGAAATTAATCATTTTTAAACGTTTTAGACTAATTTTAATCTAATTATAACATAGACATTGAACTTATTTACGCCATAATTCTACGGAACGTCGATACTGACTTATAAGTAATGCACGATCTTCTTAGTAAAAGTTAAACTTACTTAATTAATAAAATACTAATAATAATTTAAATATAACATAACATAAATTAGGTACTGTCTTCTTAATATTTACGCTATGTTATTAGAAAAATTAGATCAAACCAATCATTCATCAAAAAATAATAATAATAACTTTATGATACATAAAAACTAAAAGTATATCAATAACCTTTTGTATTTACCGTCACACCACTAAGAAGAATTTCAATGTTACATGTTTTCTATTTTTTATTGTATGATACCGTTTGTTCTTTTCGAACATGGATAAAAAATTGAGTTTCCAATAGATATATTGGATATACCTTGAAGAATTTACAAACATAGTAGCACGTAGCTGAACCTCTGTTACTTACTCGTCAAACCCGACTGATTAAAAAAAGAACCAGTGTAGCAAAAAGTGGTAGCGAATAGTTATAAAACAATAAGATAAATTAATGTTGTACAAAAACAAGTAGAGAAAACACTTTATACTTCGATGATTTCACATTATTCTTTTGGCTTTATTCTCGTGTCGTCGTTCTATCATATATATGGACTATCTTTACCCTCTATTTTCTAACCACCTCCACTCTATGTGTTTGTCAAGTTAACAGTTCGGCGTATTTGGACTCGTAGTTGGGGTCTCGTAGGGGGTTTCATTAATAATTTATCTACACACCCGGGCGACTCGTGCAGTGGTTTATTTGTACCGTCTTGCATTCTCCATTAGTCTCCAGAATAAATCAAAACGCGTTTTAAGGAAGAAGGGGATAACCACTGAACTCAAATGTTTGCGTTAACACTTGAAAACATTGTATAGCCGTTTAAACATGAGATTTCCTTCCCTATCCTCAGACCATGTCTATCTTATTCAGGGTAACCGTGGCGGCTAATCTGACTTTGTAGTTTCTAACCGGTAATCCGGAATCGGCACCCTAAACTAAACGGTTACGGACACATCGGGGTAAACTATACCACATATTTGCATTAATATTATATTTTCTACGATACCAATAGTTCAAGCTTAAAATAATATATTATATATTTGAATATTTCCATATTACATTGTTATTATAGACTTTTTTTATATTATATGTAAACTATTGTATATTAGATGTACCAATATGAAACTAATTAAAATATTTAAAAGTATAAGTTAATACCAATTATTTTATCTATTTGTATAGTTAAGATAAAAGAACAAAAACAATTCAACAAGTATTTATAAAAGAATAAAATTTTATGAAATATAAAATTAAATTGAAAAACAAATATATTTTTTCATATTGTCCAAGCAATATTATATAGGTAGATATTATTATTAGATACCTATATTATATTTTATTATATTTTTGTATGTGAACAAAATTTAATTTTTAGAGTTAAATAATAAAATTGTATTTCAAAATTAATTTTTCTATTTGATAACTTTGATTGTATTTTACAACTATAGTAAAATTTAACTATAAAATAAATTTTAAAACAAAACCACTTACATTATTTCTAAATAGCGAATGCAATAAAGACCTAAACATCAACTTAACAATAAATACAAACTGCAAAAATACCCCTGCAATAATCTTTTACTCGTCAGTTCTAATTTATGTAATTATATATTATTTGCAATTACCCATTAGACGATGTATTAACATTCTCTCGGATATGCAATGATACTTAACATCGCTTAAATGCAGGTACCTCTTTTACATAAGTCGTTTTGTGGTAGCGTCACAAGCCATCGTGGCTTGATGTCATCAATTCATAATTTTTTTTCTAATTTTCCCTTGTTTTTTATCATCACTACCTCGAAAAACATTCAGTTCAGACAACGATAATTTTCTCAGAGCGGTCGTTTCAAGTGCGATGATCGTCTCTCCCTTATTCTTTCTTTTATTCTTACTTTGGTTGAAGTAATTAGTATGAATCGTCTTAATTAATTCCTTTTTCTTTATACTTAAACATTTAGCAGTCATTGCACACCCCAGCCAGGGTATATACGTACCTAAGACTTAATTGCTCGACAGACAATCCGAACCCCCGGGTACAATTTTTTTTTTGTTCAGTCCACCCTTTCTATCACTGAAATACCATTTTATCCTACGCGCAAGTTGCTCGTGACGTGAGCCTTAAGCATCTTCATTCCCGACCGTAGTTTCGATGTAGTTTCACGCGTACACCTTTGTTGGGGGAGACAGAAATTCATTCTAGAAAAAAAAACTATAAGGTCTTATCTCGTAAAACGTGCTTGTATAATTTATGCGAGTCGTAAAAATATTGTTTATCCCTACCGTCTTTTTTAATTTAATTTCCGACCCCGGATATCATTCCAACAAATAATTGTGGAGACGATAAAGTTTTATCTGAGGTTTTTTTTTTTGAATTTGTGCTTTTGGTAAACGGATGAATAATTTTTGGTAGGTTTCAAAAATGTATATTTTTGGCTATTTAAAAAACGGATAAAACATTAAATTGTCTGTTGTTTGGTTGTTCGTTGTAAAATATTCTCCAAAATTTGAACGATAATAAAACTTAAATGTAAATTAATGTTTTAATTTATTTTTGTTTATTCATTTAAAATTGATAACAATGAATAAAATAAATTTACAAATTTTGCATGAGTTTTTTTATATTTTTTTGGATATATATATTGAAGTTCATATAAATTAGATTTTTTTTATTTGAGCTTTATTTTAAAATTCTTTTTTTGATATAAGATTATTTATAATTTAAAAGTTTAAATAATTTCTATAAAATATGCAATATGGTATTCACTATTTATTTTATTATATTGCTATGAATCAGAATTAATTTTATCAAAATCAGTTTAACTGAATTTAAAAATACATTCAAGTAAATATAAAATTCTCTAGCTTAGTATCCATGTTTATGTATATTAAAATTACAATTTTCAATATAATATCATTAATAGTCAAATAATCAAATAATCGAATACAGTATTAAAAGCTAAACATAATAATATATACTACAGGACGATAAGCAGACTAAAGAGGAGTTCTGAGAAAAAAAAGCCATTACAGAAAGGAAACTGGTGAAGACGCCGTTTTTATTGAGTTCAGCCGTTGTAAATGCGTTCTCTCTTTTGGCCATATAAACTTTTTTACACTAGCGCAGATGTTACCAGCTAATGCCTTCCGCATCTTAACCCTCTTAGTCTTGGCATACACGAAAGTACGGTCATATCCTTTAAAACATTACAGGCCGTATAAACATGGCATCGTCTACAACTCGTTTCCTATTTTTGCTATTTCATCCTTTTGAGAGCCAATTAAAATGAGCATTCCAAAATCTGATAGACTTATTTGACCTGACAAACAAACGAACTATGAGTGAAGTTTACTAACGCATATTATATTGTTTATCAAACGGTATTAAATATCATGAAACATTGCATATTTTAGCTGAGCACCTAATTTAAAATATGATAATGACAAACGAACCAAATATTATAAGCTACCAACAGGCTACATTAATCTACATTCGTACTAAATAAATACAAATTTTTACTTCAGTTTTGATTGTTTAAAATAAAATTATAATACGCCTAACTAATGTAGGTTAATTACTATTATATTTTTTAAATTTCGTTAAAACTATTAACCTTAGTAATTATTGAACATACCAAAGATGTTTAGGACGATAAATTACGAACTTATAGTTTCATATACGCGCGAATGCCCACAGTTAAATCTGGTATAAACATACTTGACAACTGACAAACCTGTGGATTTGGATTTGAAATGAACTGGCAAATTAGATTACATGGTCGTGCATTGTCAATTCGGTTGAAACTATCGGTATTTGAACACCGACTGGGGACTATCGACCCACTGCATAATTAAACATCCATTCTCGTCCCTATAGTAATATAAAGAAAGGGGGATGTTGAAAAATCATTTTCAACCACAATTTACAATTAACTATTGAACAAAATACCAATGATTTCTCTAGGTACGGTAACTCTGGAGCTGTCCAACGAGTAGATGTTCAATCTCCCCTGTATATGTTATATGTGAGTGTATGTGACAATGACTACAGAATTTTCCAAGCCAAAGGATCCACCGCCGCCACCAAAATTAACTTTAATTTAGTTCTGTCAAACACGGTTACGTACGTTTCGGTGGTTTCCAAAACATTCTCTTAACATACACATTTTTCGCGTATCCCCGACATCCCATTCACAAGTTATTCCCTCAAATAGAGTGTCTTTTTTACCGTTAAAATTTGACAACAATTGTATTGTTAAATTTAATACATAATATAAGGTTTATGCTACTGGAATAATCAAATCAGTTTTTTTTCAAATTAACAGTCAAAAACTTTTATTGTTAAGCCATGTTAATCTCAAATCTGTATAATATAGTAAATACATTTGATGAAATATAATATCATAATACTAATATAATACTTAGTCTTGTTATAAACATTATTAAATTTAAAAAAGTGATGTACATGTAGATAAGTTTACTCGTTGTAAGACTCAAACACTATATTTTATTAAAAAAAAATTGTGTACGACACAGGTGCACTTCAAAATAGGTACTAATAATATAAAATTGGATCATAAACATAAAATAATATTAATAGGTAGCTAAATATTAGCTTCTTTTTCCAGGACCATAATTAGGTACGTGGGTACAATTTGGCCAGTATTGCAGATATATATTGCAGTAAACGATAACTAAAATTAAAATAATTTATTTTTAAGTCTAAAATGTTAATGTGTGATAAATTAATAATTAAATCTTGAAACTCAACTTGCAACTGTATCTTAATTAAATTCAATATTCATGTATAAATTAATAGTTAAATGGAAATATATTATTATGAATTCCAGTGACGGAATTCATATTTGTGATGTACCTACCTACTTTACAATAATAAATAAAAAGGAAAA
The DNA here is from genome assembly GCA_949089665.1 of Macrosiphum euphorbiae. NCBI lineage: Eukaryota > Metazoa > Arthropoda > Insecta > Hemiptera > Aphididae > Macrosiphum > Macrosiphum euphorbiae. Next base: position 135,353,586 of record CARXXK010000001.1, on the reverse strand, counting down.
ACCTATAAATTGAATTCTGAGATTAATATAAATTCTGTACATACTGTAGTGTGTCTAACTAACTTTAGGAAATGAGAAAAAAATATTAAACTTATATATTTTTACAGGATTGATTTTTTTAAATAAAATTTGAACTTTTAAAGATTTACCAAGAAAAAAAATCAAATTAGAAATATAGTGACGTTCACATATACATCGTAAAAATACAAAAACAAGAAAATAACTTTCTTTTACGTCAACATATTTTTTTGTTACTTCTGACATAAAATCTAAAACACAGAACAAAAGAAACATTTTTGTTGCAACCATTATATCAACATCAGTTGAAATTCCAAAATGTTTTAAACTAAAAAAGTATAGACTCGTGTATTCAGAAAACAACTACCAAACTAATGTACAAAGTACACTATAGTAATCAACACAATACACAAATTCAAATGCATGACACTCTCATCCGATGAAAAATAATATGCAAAACAGAGATTTACATAATTATTTTGATGGGTACCTATATCTATGTAATAATCCTTTAACTACATTACTTATACTTACAATATGCATGTTTAATTATTAAAATATACTATATTATCCTCAACGCAAAAAAATTTAAACATGTAGGTAGGTACTTAATAGAAACTACGAGATATACGTTGATCTACAACCACGTCTCGGAGAATACATTGAAAATTATTATTTTTTATAGTCCATAAATTTACTGGCTGGCGACACATGAGTTTTTTTCAATACAATTCAGATGCACCATTTGTTGAGAAAAAACGATTAACATTTTTCTTCTGTCTTGTGTTTTGTCTTGGATAGGTCGTGCATATATGTGTTCGTAGAGGTTTCTCTTGTATTAATGCGCGCAGCGAACAGTCGGAAGAGAGAAACTGGAAAAGAGGAAGATAACTAAAGAAAAAAAATCCATAGCGGCTCTGCAGCTCTTACGCACTAGGCTATACATAGTACAGCTTAAGTTGTTAACGATATCTAGAGCTCTTTTGGCGACGTTATGCAAATAGGAAACTATTAAAACGGGTGCCATTACAGTGCGGAGTCATGGAGACCCCGCCAGCACGAAAATCTGTCTTCTGCATTCCATACCACTACCACCACGTTCTGTATATGCTTCGGATTTTCAACATCAAGCCAATGGGGTTAAGTAAAATATTTATCTTCTTAGAGGTGATTAAAACTATTGACTTTCCTTAAATGAGTTTTGCCATAAGCGGATTCAATTTGACATTACAAAGTAATTTTTGAATTTAACCTCGAATTTAACTAATGCTGTCACTATATAATATAAGTATTATAGTCAAACAATTTTACTTTAATTAGGTACATAATATGCGAGATATTTATTTTGACTTACTTTCAGTAATGCAGTTTAAATCAAATCATGTCTATGTGAAATTCATGGGTACATAATTGCAATTGCGCCAAATACCGAAGATTTATACCTCATAAATATTTAAACAACTTTTTTTAGAACTTTTGGAATAGTTTTAGGTACTTTATTTCTTTGTTAGAATTAATGAAGTCATTCCCCATCCTATAAATTATGTTCATATATCAAATATCAATATGAACATAAATTATAATAATAATATTTTGTCGTTTGGTTTTAACCAAAGCACTTAAATTATAATCTAGACTTATATCCTACATTAATGCAATTTTTAAAATATAAACATTTTAATATTAATGTTTGAGAATACAATTCAATATTATATTCTATCTGTTATGTTTGACGTAAAAAAAATGAATAACATTGTTGTGTACCTATATCTTTAATATTATATTCTTTTCATTTTTAGTCTTAAACTCCAAGATTATGTAATACAAAATTAATGTAAGTACTCTGATATATAATATACTAATAGCATGTAAAATATTATTATTATGGTTTGTTACGACTGTTTTGAACGATTATAATACATTTTAAATAGTACGATATTTATCAAATTTCAAAAGTACTGAATTAATTATAATAAATAATAATAATATAATTCATAATTGGTAGGTATACCTGAAATGTAAGACTGGCGAAAAAAAAGTGCAGCCCCCTCCTAGAAAAATTGTCTGGATTCAACACTGTGCATAATAATATTACAGTCAGAACTCCCGTGACCACTGAGACATGTCGTTCTCGCCTCACCACCGTGAACCCTCTCCTAAGCAAACCCCCCTCCCCTCGCTACGATGCGGAACTCTTATATTTGACACACACACACACTAGTACACACCCTCTTCCTTATCGATCTCGTCACCGACTGCGACACAGCCGAGCACGTCGTAGTGCCTGTATACATATACCTTATATATGTGTATGTGTATAATATTGTATAGAGGCGTACACGTTGAATAATAACGTTGCGGACTTTGCGTCGAGTGCGGCGGACCTTTGAGCGTCTGCTGCTACAACTGCACACCCCCCCCCCCATAGCCACGGCCGTCGCTTACCGCCATAGTGCAGCATCGGTAATCAACAGAAATAGTGTGCGTGCGGCGTATGCGACAAAAGTCCCGCGAGACCCGTTTTTACTGAAATCGCGTGGCTGCGGCGGAGGCCACCGATCGGCCGAATCCAGCGGCGGCGGCGGCGTGTTTAAAAGACGTCGCCACTGCCGCCGCCGCCGACTCTTAATCAATATACCACCCGCCCTCCACACCGGTCGTCGTAGCAGATCGCCCAGACGCCGCCGCTGCCGTGGCGCCCCTCTTTTCGCCCACCCTTAACCGACCACAACGCATAAACACATACTATATGGGTGTATTGGTGTGTGGGTGTGTGTATATCCAATAGTAAAATAGTATAATATTATATATATATGTGTACAATGTTCATACCACATGCTTCGGTGCGAATTGGGAGCTTTTTTTTAATAAAGTGGACGGATATATTATTATTATTAATAAACAGGGTGAGTCGCAAAGTATCACCCCCATTTTATCAATTTCCCAAAAATACTCAGTGGCTTATCCTCTATGACTTTAGCCTCAAACGGTTGACGGCACGATACCATACATAGACAATTTTGTTAGTAAGAGCATTTTAATATAGGTACTTTTAACTACTTATATAAATATATCCAGGGTAATCCAATTTATTCCGGTCGTAGACCAAAGCATTTAACAATACGATAGATATCGGTACAGGATTTATCCAATAATATAAACGCAACCTCTATATTATATAAACCTACCTACCCACTTCCTACCTACTAAACATGATATTATTATGTACCTGCTCTTGGACGAATCCTACCCATTCACACCTTGGTTTGCCAAAAAGAATCACACCCATGCGACTGTATATATTATTATTATAGCCTATGAACACCTATAAATAATACTCGTCTCGTCCCCAAAACCGCTAACTTCATACCGACCGTCGCCTAGTCATCCTATAATATATTTTCTCGATACAAGCTCGACATGATTATTATATGAGACTCGCGTGTTTGTTTTATATACAACAAGCGGTTGTAATGTTATACGGGGCGAGAGTTCCGAAAAAAAAAGAAACTTAGAGATTTCTAGTAATACGCTGTACATATATTTGTTCTTTTTACTGTATCAGCACTTTATTTCCGCTGCCACCACCGTTTCGCAGAGATAAATTTCAACGGCGCGTGAAAAAAAGGCAAATAAAAAGATAAATAAAAAACTAAAAAAAAGGAAGGATTTCACCAAAACCACCCAACGGACGGGATTACGCACAGCTTATAATATGTCGCGCGTATATTTAATATCATAATACTTTTATATATATAATACTATATATGTATGTACTAGGGTGACGGCTGCGACAGAGTTCACTTATCGCTGAGACGATACGGCGTTTATATTTTTTTTCGAGTTAAATTTTCAAACGGCTCTCTGAAGCGAAAAACTCACGCCGGATGCCGATGTCTTCTCTACGGGTATATTATATATCTGAGATGCTGAGTTCTAGCGGTATTTGAAATATTGAAATACTGGCATAGTTTGAGGTAGGTATAAATGCGGTATTTCTAATATTTATGGAGAAGACGCAACCTATTTATCTTGTGACGTTATTACGAATTTTGATATCAATGTATTACACGGCCTGCGTGGTGGAGGGTTGAAAAATTTGATTGATTGAAAAAATATTAATTACAATAATATATGATTTATTTGGTGAATAAGTATGTGTATAATATTGTATTATATTAGTCATTAGGTGTAAACTTTTGCCGACTCCATTACTTTTTAGCATTAGATTTATTGTTATTAATATACAATATTATTAGTCATTACCAACAAACTTTCTTAGTGATATCGATATAATATATTAGCTACGTAAGTACCTAAATACCTGTTGTATAAAGTAATTCATTTTACTCGATAAATTATTTTTACCCACCCCGCTGACCACATAAAATTCAAGGTGGTTCAAAATAATACACGAACACTTAAAATACGTACTCAGCTCCACACTAATAAATATTATAAGTATAGGATGAATATTATCTCTAATATTTCCATATGAATATTTCTAAAATTAGTAAAATAAATTACTAAAATTATCACAATAACGCGGGTAATACCAAAAATGCCGTATACGACAAACCCTAATGTAAGTTTAATATTGTCAGATGACGGGGTCTTACAGAATTTGAATTTCGTTTCCCCTCTTAATAATATTTTGGTATTTTTTTTTTATTCTTGCCATCGGCTAAACGCCCAAAATAAAACGCGTGCAGGGGTATACACGTCCGATACACGAGGTTGAAAAAATATTAGCACGCTCTGGACAAATTAATTATGCATGTAAATTATGCCAAACAAGTTTTTTGCCTCGTGAAATTGAATTGTGTTTGGTCTTAAGCACTCAGTCTCTACAGCAAGCAAAACGACATGACAATTACGTAGTTTCGTAGCAACGCAAAGTGTAATTTATCTAGTAATTTATTACAATCCCGAGGAGAATAATATAACATTTACCCACTATATTTTTGAGTAGTAGAACCAAAAAAAAAAAAAAAAACAATAATAGGTACCTAACCCAGTGGAATGCATCACAATGAAAAATAATAATTGAACGATTATCATCCGAATAATAAAACCTGCGACCTTAGTGCAGTATAATAATATGATATTATTATTAAAGGCACGTCATATTTTATTTCATAACATTACCGAATAAATATTTCGACACGATATGTTTATTAATTGCCTACTTGCGTTTCCTACAAAGGGTATTATACCTGGTTGTACCTATTATTATGTTTTTTAATTACTCTTTGCATAAACTGTTCTACCGAAACGTCAAAGACCAAATACTAATATAAATTACATAAATTATTAAAAGCCGTCGCTACAAAATACAATTTTTTATTCACAAATCACATGTCATAATTGTATTTTACACTTAACTACCTATATATAGTATATTGTTAATTATCGTATCAAAAAACAATTTATTAGCTATTATCTCATAACAAAGTAATATAATAAGCATAATATTTTTTTGGATTTCCTAACTACTAACTACCTGTCATCATAATAATATTAACTATGAATACGATCGACGTTTAATTTTAGTTATTATTTACGAAATAAAAGATAATTTATTATTATTTACCAGGAAGGGAACAGATCTGGAAATTATCGAGAGTATAGGTAACAGTTATAATCGATATATTTTATTTTCATTTTTCACTTCTGAATTTAAATTATTTAATTCAAAACCATAAAAACGTTTTATAAATTACGAGCTTAATAGAATTTATAGATATATAATAATGAGTTATTTGTCAAATTAATGATTGGCAGTGAAAACTTGCAGAGTGGAGAACCCGCCCACTGACGACACTCCTATAATGTTTGGGATATAAGGGATGATTGGTACACGACACCCTTTTCTATTGAGTCTTATGGAAGTGTTGACTTTCGGTTGCGTTGGAATTCTTGTTATAAGCTATTTGGACGACCAAAAAACCTTTGTCTGTATTCTAATTTTATTGTGCAACACTTCTGAATTTAAATTTAAAAAATAATCGATTTATCGTGTATCATATTGATGTATGAAAAACCAAAAATTCTGTGCTCTTTCTTACCCGATAATATTAAAAATAATAGTAGAATATAACATAATAAATTGGACGGCTTTTGTGAGAAACATGTCAAGTCAGACTTTAAGGATTTTCAGTTTGTTCGCATATTCTGTAGAAAATGTTAGGACACGTTTAATGGTGGGACTAGAATTTAATTTATCTTTACACTCTGTTATATTATTACTATCGTGCGTTAGTCAGTTAAGTCAAATTATAGTGGTAACCAAATAATTATTTTTCGTGTAAAGTGTGACAATAAGTCAAAATAATAATATGATTGTAATAAACATGATAAGTCATATTATGATGATAATCCGTATTTTTAAAAATCTCATTTTTATAACACAATATTCCCATAGGCCACGACCCACCTTATACATTACTATCATAATATTTCAGATTTAGAATTTTAGGGCCCAGGTCAAAAGGGTTTCCCCTGAATCTAAAATTGTTCTTCAATATCCATCCAAATTGTCTTCATAAAACATACTTTTAAAACATCACCTATTCACATTGATTATTTACAAATATATCAATAAATGAAACAAAAGATTTTTGTTTTATTACGTTGCAATAGTAATGTGTTAAAATATTTTTAATCATCTTTCATGTTCGTAGGATCCCCCCAAAAAAATCGGATTCCTGGTGTTTCGGCCTTAATTCCCTCCGTAAAATCCGGCTCTGATAATATAATTATAGATAATAACTATAATAACAAGCTTATTTACACCTAATTTGATTATAATAGATTATGTGGAACGATAGAAAAAATAATCTGTACCTCAGGGGTAACCCTTAGTTAACAAAACGGAAAATATAAGGTCAGAATTTCAGACTTAAACACTGTCCGACTTGGTAAGTGGTATTGATGGTATAATTTAATTTAAAAAAAGAGTTCTTACCGTAATAATAATAATAATAATAATATTATAAACTCACCTCTGCGTGGACGTGGTCGTTGGCGGCTCGCGGCGCGTGCGGTTGATGACGCCGCGACCGCCGATGCATCACGAGTTGCCGGTCGGTGGATTGCAGGCGGACTGACTGACGCGACAGCATCACGACCTAGCGGACCGTTACGGATTCGCGGCGGCGCGGCGCGCCGGCCCAGTCATGCCAACCCGGTGGCGGGCGAGCGCGTGCGCGCACGGTCGACCGGCGGCGAAACGCGAATCCAACTTGACTATCCTCGAACATGCAGAGCGGCGTCGAATCTAACTTACCGTAGAGGAGACTACCGTGGATTTGATGACCGTACGACCGACCAGCGACCGACGGCTGAATCGAGCCAATCGGCCCCGGTCAAATATTGGTCTGTCGGTCGGACGGTCGGTCCGGAACACACGGCTAATAGAGAGTTTTTGCATAACGCAGATTAAAAATAAGGTATGAATTCGATAACGTTGTATACCAAAAGAAGCCTTTTCGCATGCGCTCCAAATATCTGTACGGTTATACTTTGATTATCGTAATCGGTTATTTAAACATTTTAAACATAGATAATAGAAGAATTCTTATTTTATCTATGATTTAACAGGCACAAAATACGGCGCCCATCTACCTCGAATGCTCCCTTGAATATTTTTTCAAAAGGTGAATTCTCCCGTTTCAAAAATTTTACACTCAATGGCCTCAAGAGGTCTACTTTATAAAGCCTGCGATACCTTATTAATCGATTTATAAAAAAATGATGAAATAGATGAAATATCATTATATTATTATACAGACATACAGTCAAAAACTTAAGTTTGTATAAAATAAATAATAATTAATAATATATATAATAATATAACATAATATAATAATATATAATAATTAATAATAATGAAGAAATATCATTCTGGTACACAGTCAAAAACTTAAGTTTGTATAAATAAATGTTTTTTTTAAATAGACTGGCACAGCAGTAATAATTAATAATATTAAAAATAATAATGACGAAATATCATTCTGTTAAAATAAATGTTTTAATAAATAGTTTTAATAAAATAGTTAATAATGACGAAATATCATTATGTTAAAATAAATGTTTGAATAAATAGGTTTTTTAATAAATAGTTTTAATAAAATAGTTAATATAAAATTTAAAAATAATTTAAGTTTATGTCCGTATTTTAAATTTACATTATTTTTGAACATTACGGAATAATATAATAATCGATAGTAAATACACGTACAACTATCGATATATTAGTTAATAATCCTGGTAAGTGATGGGAGGCAATTCAAGTAGACCGTTTGGGTATACTCGAATTATTGCCTCCGAAAACACCCGGAGGCAATTCGAGTGAAAAAAGGTCACCCTACCTAAATTTGGGAGGCAATTCGAGTGTCACCCAAAATACATAGGCCAAGGTGGTAATATCGGTTATTATCTTATCAAAATATAAAATATCTATTATATGATAATATAACCTAAAAAAAAAAACCAGTTTAAAGGTTTATGGTTACAAATTACAATGGGATAAAATCATAGACATATTATAGTAGAGTATCTGTTATTATGTCTATGAATAAAATAGTTAATCGGAATATACTTACTCTATGATCGGAATACAAGACATCCGACAATGCAAAAACTAAAGTTTCAGTTACAACGTTATTATATTACCGAACATTTTAACCGAACGTTTTTTTACCAGCGTCGTGCAAAAAATCTCTAATACCACATTACCACTAATGTTAGCACAAAGAAGTCTGCGACGACACTGGTTCTCGATTCGGCGGTAAATACCATAAATCTTATACATTTATATATTATCATACTGTAGTAATAGGTGACTGATATTATTTGTAATCGACGATGTTACTTCACAGGTCGTTTTATTTATAGTCACCTATACACGTTACAATAGTTTAACGATGTCGTTTGTATAGTTGGTAATTAGTAATTACTAATTGCCAATTGGTATACTTTGTTGGTCGTAGGCCTCATAAAGTAAAATATAACGTTTTGTTATAATCTCGCAATTCAGAAGACATAATTTTAAGGCAATTCATGTATAATAATATTTACATGAAAGAGAAAGAAATTACCCCTACTAGCAATTATACTATTTCGTGACCTTTTTTTGGGAACTCGTATTTGATATAACAATAACAGTTTTTTTTAAATATTGATTATCGTGTTTAGATACCTATAAACAGTTATGGCATATTAGCATATTGGGGGGGGGGGGTGCACAGATCAATGGAAGGGAAATAAACATAGACAATAGCTGAGTTATGGTAAAAACTAAAAATGTACGAGAAACCATCAGCTTTGAGCAATGATAATAACTTACGATATCTATTTACCATGATTTTTTAACAAACGAAATATTGTAATGAGCATATTTTTTTTGTAAATTACCAATTTCGTTATGATATTCAACATTTTAAGCTAGCACTAAACGCACTGTAATACTGGATATAATTGTATAAAGTATGAACACACTTTTTCCACGAGTTTTTAAAAGCATAATGTCGTTATGCCTACCCTCTGCATTTAAATATAGGTATGTAAAACCCAAGTAACCCTTGTTACAATTGTCACGTTAATGCGTTGTGCTTCATGATGGGACGATTTTTAGTCGCTTCGTATTATTTGTGTTGTCCAGATAGTTTATACCGCGTATACTTAACATGATATTGCAATGGTATTATAAAATAATATAATCAGACCTAACCTAAACGAATTTTACTGAGGGCTTTGGCTTTTGGCCTTCAGGTAGAGGCCCTTGACATTTTCTAGGGCCATTGACATTGCAAAAAGGTATACTATTGAAATATTAAAATAAAATATATTATTACTATCAATATAAATATGTAACTGACAATTAACACTCTTTAATAAAAGGTCTAGTAAATTCGAAGTTTTCTTTAATTATAACAAACTGTTTCTATAATATAATTACGATTTTAATTCTGAAAAATATTCGGATTCTCCATTTTCGGATTTCTCCAGGGATCGATTGAGCCACATTTTTGTGATTTTGTAATTTAGATTGTAATAAATGTTGTTAACATTTATATTAATATACAAATTTCCCAATTTTGGAAAGTTTCAAGAGTCAATATTATAAATTAATATATTGTACATAACGACTTGATAGAGTCGTAGAGAATGAGCAATACGATGTTTGTTGATTACCCGTGTAACTAATATTTAATTTTAATTTTAAACGAAACAAGAGTATCCATGAAACCATTGATTTATTGCCTAGTGCCTACTTATATTATACCAAAATAAAAATACTCAAAATAGTATATTAATAAATAATTAATTATCCATTTTAACTTCAATAATGCAACCGGTCGTATGTTGCCGGTGTTTGTCCTCAAACCCCCATTGTAATTCAATACAATATTGAAATAAACCACACATTTTTTTTTTATTAAATAATAAATTAGTTATTAAAGAAAGGGTAAGATTATATACCTACCTATTTAATATCAACGAAATGTCTTAAAATTATTTTTAAATGAATAATGAATAATATTACATAATTTAGATTGCTTATAAAGATATGTAGTATAAAAATAAGTATAATCATTCAAAAATGTATAAATATAAATTAAATCCAAAAAACCAAGCCAAAAAAGTTTTTTTTATACATAAAAAGATGTAGAAGATAATCTTCTATACCGTGTACATAATAATATAATATGATATAATATTATTATGATCCTGATTAGAACATATTCAGTGATAAAATTGAATCGTTTCAAGTAGCTGATCACAATTTTTTTATAATAATTACATGGGCATGTCTTAAAAACTTTTCTGTATTATAAAAGTTATAACAATATCTATAGTAATTTGTTAAAATATTTTGATAGTATAGTTTTTGCAAAACTCAAAAAGTTTTAGATTTATAAAGATCATTAGGTTTATGTATCGGTACGGTTTTTTTTCTGAGTAACTAAGAAGTTCATTTTAAAATCTTATCAATTTTTGGATAATATAACAGAGTATAATGTCCTAATTCGAATTAAGCCTTATAAAATACAAATAAAAAGTTATTTATAACATTTTCATATTCTCCTTCTCTTTAATAAATACATTTTCTTTTTTATAGCTTTTAATTTAAAACTTTTTAAAAACCATAATATAGTAGTTATAATTTTATAAAAGCTAAAATGAATATAATACCAAAAAATTATTTAAATGTTTTTGATTTTAGTTAGTTTGTTGATATGTATTTTTTTTATCTATATTACTAAAATATCTCATAAATTATTAAAACATTTTATCTCAAAGTATTCAGTGCCTAATAAAATAAGTGTTTCAAATGGCCTATATAATATTATATAGTATAATATTTCAGAAACAAGAAAATTAATTACTTTGTAGGTACTATGTAGATATATATTTTAATATGACATTTTCAGATTCCAATCAACGTTAAAACATTATAATATTTATTTTAAAAACAACGTAAAAACTAAAAACATATTGTAAGTTCACACTTTAATTTAATTTAACCAATGAAATAAAAAAAAAAATGATAAATAAACAACAATTAATAAAAAAAATTTCAAGACATTTGGTTGAAAGAAAAAAAACGCCTACACCATTATTTTTAAGGTTAGATTCCGCTTCGAAACATCTTTATATAAATAACATTTTCTCCTCTCAAGGACCGCCTTCTTTTCAAAACTCTTGTGGCTGTCTAATCCGCGATTTTATGACGAAATGGTATCGTCGGAACCATGAGACAAATAATATCTGTCCGTATCAATCATCATTATCCGGTATCTGCCAACGCGGTCCCCCATCGTCCTCTCACTCTCAGCCACAGCGCCGTATCATTTATATTGCCAGACTTTAATAACGTTAAGATCATCAGCCCTTTACAGCTCTCTAATGGATAAATGTACAGCAAACCGCTAAGACCGCCGCGCCGCCGGAGAGTACAAACTGAACATAATAATATTATTATCAACGGATGATCTCATAGGAGTTATGACAATGTCTTGAATACATTTAAGTGATAAGAAAAAAGAGTGTAATAAAATAAAAAAAAAACTCAATGTAGACAAACACTTTTTTACAATGGTCGGATAAACGGTTTCGGTCGTATTTTCGGAATGGAATAGCTTACTGTGGTGTATGAAAAGTAATGTCATGGGAGGTCTAACAACGTCTCGTCGCAGTGAAATTGCATTTGTCGAATTTAGATTTGTCTAAATAATACTTGGGTATGTTTACTGAGATTACAGAATCTTTTTAAAAGAAGGAGTGACATAAAAAAAAACATCAATAATAATAATTTTAAAGAAAACAGTTGTGCTTGCATTGTTTTTAATAATACTATAACCTGCAGACATAATATAATATATACTATATAGTATGCAAAATTTTAATGTTCTGAATTTCGAATACTATCCAAGTTCATTGTGATGAAAAATACAATATGACATACATATCTTATCAATATTTGTATAAAATTATTTAATCTACATATACAACAAAAGAACAAATAAAAATGTTATAACTAAAATAAATACGAGTACCTATATCATATAATTATTAGTAAAATCCCTCTCATAAAATAATAAAAGTAAAACATAATACATATTATTATATTTTTGTATTTCTGTTATTAATGAACATACTTAATTTAATTGTATTTATTATTTTAGAATCGCATAATTATATTGCAAAATGATTAAAATTATAGGATTAGGGATTTCTAACATTTGTATATTTATTAATTGCAGAATCAAAAATAAATAATTCTATTTGGGAATAATTAACTATAATACCATAATCTTATATTTTAATTATCATTAGCTAAATTAAATTATTTACTTCTGATTTCAACAATCATTCAAAATAATTTAAATATTATATTCAAACGGGGCATAATCACTAAAAAACAGAGCTTTCATCTTAAAAGCCGTCTATAGTAGGACCAACTTTCAAAGGAACTCCTGTGATAAACTTGGTAGGTACTTAGAATTAATTTGATGTGTGTAGGTACTTATTTTATATAGATAGAACTTCCCTAATTTAAATTCTAATTTATTTTATCATTTTAGATTTTGTGAGGAGTGATGAATGTATCGGGTTTAGTTTTACAATTTTGTACTTTTTTTTTGTTTCTGACTTCACATTTAAGAGCAATAAGGATGATTCAATTTTCAACTTTGAGGGTTGTTTCTAATATCAAATTTGTACTTTTTTTAAAAATAAAAAGTAAAATTTCCAAATACTAATCAACCAGTAAAGACTTTAAACTTTCACTGAATATTGATATTAGTATTTTTTTAAATATTAAATAATTTTAAAAATATTTTGTCACTTGTGTCTTGTTGTGCTATTTATATGTTATATCTAGATATTTTAAATAATAATTATGTAGGTACCTACTTAAAATCAATTTTTATTTTTGGGTAAAAAGTTTTAAAAATGTAATACAAGGTTCATCAAATGTTGTTCAAATGATAAAATGCTATTAGTGACCATACACTTTAATACTGTCTACCAACATATTATTATTATTAAACATGTAAAATATATAAATATCAAAATATTCCGTATATCAAGCTGCGAAGCTGATTTACTTCAATTTTGTTTAAATACTCCCTTTGAATGGTGTATTTACAATAGCTTAATTGTAAATATTTAGCCTTGTTAAGAGCCAAATATAATGACATTTTCCAGAGCTTGATTTGTTTTAAAAATTAATTACCATCTCAATGGTAAAACACTACCTACATGAAACCTATTAAAGATCTTGATATTTTTTTTATCATAAACTTAAACTTAACTGTCACGACATTGTAAACAAATCAAACAATATCTAATAGAAGATAATTCAACTTGCTGAATATGGCTCTACAATATGGCCTCGATCCTTATCAATTGGGTCTTAAATTCAAACTAGAAAAATTCAAGAAAAGTTCTTACAATTGTAGCTCTAATTTAAATGTTCCAAAGCCAGGGAACCTCATTCATCAAACTCGCCACTTTTATAAATTTTTAACCTTAAAACACTAAAACAACATAGTTGCGATTAGATTCATATGTATTTTCGTACAAGCTTGACGCAGGAAATATTGACTGACCTGAGTCCTTTAATTGATTTTCGTTCCAATACGTTCCATATGAATTCATAGTACTAGGTCTCCAAATAGGTTTTATCTTAACACAGAAGTAACTAATTATGCAAGCAATATTCTCCCACAGTAGAATTATACAAACAATAACGAACTAAAAGTCGATTTGTTCATATCACCTAAGTTAGACTCATTTAAAATATATTGTGATGTAATTTCATATTTTTTAATTCATTGCCATATAGAAGTGTTCATAACGATTATTATTATTATATGATTTCTGTAATTGGGCCTGGCCTGTTTAAAATTTAATATATTTCTAATTAACATTTCTAATCAAAATAATAAAAGTAGCATTCATGACATGAGGCTATAATAATGATCAATATCTCTTGGTATGACAAAGTTTTTTTTTTGTTTTTTTTTAAATCATATTTTTCAATATTATTAAAACAAAAGGAAAGTTGTATTATTTTTTTCTGATAGGCTTTCTTTAACTAATTTTCTATTTATTGAGATATTTTAAGAGCAAATAAAGGAACATAAACTTTAAACTTATTTTAACATTAAAATTGCATAGGTAATTACAAGAATACTTTTTACCGTTGGAATAAAGTGTTATCTTCAGCAGACTTCATAATTGCTTGCTATAAGAATTTATATGGATGGAAATACTTTTAATATAAAATATAAAATGCTTTGAAACTTGACGAATGGTAATTTGAAAACCTAATTTAACACTCACGCATAGAGTAGCTCTTCAAAAAGTACTACAGTTATTTCTTTGATGTTCTATTGTTCAATACATGGACAAACATGAGAATATATTCAAGAATACTTATAATAAATTCTATAAGGTATAGCAAATTTTATTATTTTTCAAAATTAATTTTTCTAAAGGTAATTTTTTATGTTAATAAAACAATAGTCTTTTGTTATTTATAACATTAAACCAAGTACGCACTATATATGTGTATATTTATAATTTACAATGTGCTATAAAATATCATATAAATATTATATAGGTAGTAGGTACACTTGAGAACATTTTTTCCAAAAATAGGTAACTATACAGTTTGATTTTTGGAAATTAATTTAAACCAATACTATGTACCGAACTATACAATAAAAGCTAATGATCTATATGAACTTAGAGTAAATCAAGTTATAATTTTAACAATATTATAGGTAGTATTTGGAAAAACATATTCTCAAGTATTAAAAATATGAATATCATAGGTAACTTCTTCATATGCATTTTATATCAAAAAACACAATTAAATAATCAGTCCATCAATTTTAGATTTCTCTTATAGTAGGTATTAGTTAGAGACATTTTTATTTTTGGTACCCATACGATGTGCGTATGCACCGAAAACCGTTTCGATACTACAATATGACAGTGATCTTGACTATTATGAGTAGAGTAGCTGAGAAAATATTTTCCGAACGTTAAAACATAATAATACCTAACTAATAAGTCGTTGATCAAAATCAACGTGGTATATTACTAATGTACAATATATGCCATAGTGCACTCGTCGATATTATTTAGATGTAGTGTAGTACGAAGATTAGAACCGAGTTTAAATCTATGCACATAATATGTTTATTATAATATATATACATGGCATATGCCTATAATACAACCACAGTACACGCACTTTATATATATATATGTATATACGTTATATTATATCTTCTCGTATATGGGTGAACGATTGTAGGGATATAAATTCAATTTGCCGGCTCGTTTAACCCCTGAAATTCACGTCTCTCATAGCACTGCCATTACACTGCCAATTATTATAAAGTCACCAAATGGATTCCGCCATCAGTACTAATTACCCGCGGCGACAGTTCCGCTGCGCGACCCGCTGATTGTCTTTCTACCTCCTATATATCATTATTAGGATATCGGTTTCTGTCGTTTCACTACAGTGCTGCTGCAGCTGGCACTATATTATATTGTCGAGTAGGCCAAAGGAAATTCCGTCAGACCATAGCTCCGTAACCTTTTCGGTATCCAATAAATGGGCGGTATTTATTTTTTTAACCGGGAGACTTGATATTTGCAGTAGGCTAACTTTTTGCTCCACACATAATAATTTTAAGTCAGGAGATAATTTAAGAAATATATAAAAGATTTTTATTTTGCGAAAATAACTAGGGATAATATGTTTACTATTTTTATCGTAGTAACTTTTTATGTAACTCACACGAAATGGATAATATGAATTTATATTAAAATGTCTTCCCCTACGGCATCACCCTTCTACAAATGAAAATTACTACGATATGGACGTAGAAATTCGGTTTTCTGTGAACATTTAAAGTTACAATTACTCTACAACCGTGTTGGTAAAATGTTATAATATATTTTTTTCCAAAGGCCGAGGTGATGTACTTAAAAACTCAGCGTTGAGTGTCTCTCCGAAAACAAAACGTCACCATGTACCTACGTACTACATGCGAACGTTACACTCGTTTTAACGGCTCTTTGGGTGCGTAAAAGCCGTATGCCACGATGATTCCCGGTGACAAAGTTTTCAGACTATAAAAACGGCGGTGCAAAGGCCACCATAAAACGCTTTCGTGTCATACACGGGTTCGCAAGCATTGGGGAAAAAAAATGATATTGGTTTTTATGTACGACGACAAAACTCGTCTCATTCGTCACCACTCGCCTCGCCCGCTGCTTGCCACTGTGCTCAAAGGCCACCAACCCTTTTCAGACAAAGCGAGACGCCTTCGCTCCCTCTGGTTTTTATTATACTTACACGCACATACACATATATATTACCTTCCACGAATAACATTCGTGGCACGTATGTTTACAATTCCACGCACGCGACACATATCTAAAAACTGCGGTGGCGACACATGCTAATCGCGATCCAATGCGTGGAATTCGCTTGTTTCCTGTTTATTTTACTGACATATTTTTAGGTTGATCTCTTTTTTTATTCCGCCATTATTAGGTAAGACACCCGGCGCTCTTCGGCATTTGATTATATACCTATACCTAAACGAGCGCGTTCACACAATAATATGTCGACAATATATTATATGTTATTATAATAACATTTTATTGTTCGCACATTTCAGATTGAGAAAAAGAGTTCTTTGTTATAAAGGAGTAGGTACTGAAACCTATCTCATATGTATGACGCCGCCTGTACACTTTTTTGGTCCTTGCAGCCCTACGATTACACGAAATAAATGATATATTATTTTCTATAATTTATGATTCGTCGATTGTCTAATTGAATATGAGAATTTGAAATAATATACGACGTCGCCTGCAGTGGCAGTATTGGTGTTTATAATTTTAAATTCCTATCTATTATCTGTGTCTTGACTGTTTCAACTTTAATTCAAATCCTATTATGAGATGAAATAATTATGTGAATTTGACGTGCGTGTATAGTTGAATAGTTGAAAGTTCTTACAATCACCATAATAATATATTTTTTTTTTGCTAATACTAACCTAGGTTAGGTAACTTTGTATTCCAATACCTACTTAGAGGAATACGTACCTATTAAAGTAATATATCGGTTTAAGTGATGAGGTTATTCATTATTTTGCTCACACATTTTCGGACGATAAAAAATTATCTTATTTACAAATTATTATTTAAGTTCATTTGTATTATAATTTGTACAATCTTATAAATATAATCACCCAATAGCCATCGTTTTCGCGGGGTTTAATTAATAAATATATATAATATATATATTATATACAGATTGATTTTAGTATGATTGAATATTGTTTTAAAATCTACCTATAATAAAAAATTCTACTATATTGTGTGAAACCCAAATTGTTATTCACTTGACCTTAACTTAGTTTAATTGGTAAGAATCGTTAATTTATATGAAAAATAATTACTCATCTTGTACAACACGTTATTATAACAGCCAAAAAATTTGCATACGATTGTATGATATTTATTATTTCGTTACTTTGAGAAGCAATTTTAAGTGTATTTTTATTAAGTTTGATGCACAAATTAACACTCAGTCTATTGGATACGCTGCTATGCAATAGTCGAGTATTCTGTTCTCTAAAAGTATTCATGTACAAGTGATATTAACAACAAAGATTTTGACTCACAAGTTAATGCTATTTATTTAATAAAATAAAACAATATTTAATTGTTATACATACATTTATAGTTATCAAACTGGTGGACGTATCCAAAAACAGTTATAAATACAAAAATATACATCAATGAATATACTAATAATAAATGTTCGCATAAAAAAATCAAAAACACTTCAACGCTTCATTTCAAATTTAATATAATACTAAATAAGTTTACTATTTGAGTTTAAAAATTGTTTCTTTATAAGATGTTGCATTTCAATTTTTTAAGTAAAATTTAAGTAAAAAATTATACTACAATAATTTTTTATTTTTATAAATTCTGAGTATTTTTGTGTTTCACATGACACTTTCACAGTTGAAACCATAATATTATAAGCTTTTACATAACATAAATTATCAAAAAATATGTCATTTTTGCAAATTACAATCAATAATACACACAAAAAAAAAATTGATTCGTTTACTACAGTAAAAATAAAACACTGAAATTTCCATAGACATTCTTAAGTTTTAACTGCTTGGGTTCAATTACGATCACTCGTAGGGGGTGGAACCAACGAAATTTACCACAGTCCACAAAAACCATATTTTACGTAGGTATGAAAAGAGTTGGTTATTTGTGAGTAGATATCCGTACCTATATAATGTCCTTACCTATGTCCTTCGGGAAGCCGTATACTTGTTACCTAATAATTATTATTGTATACGGGCCCTTTTTTTTATCGATATCGCAATATTAATGGGACGTGTAGAATGGTGAATGAAATTGGAAAACGAAAATATACGAACTATATAATATAGTACAACTCAACTCGTATGTATATACTATGTATTCGTATATCGAATGCAGCCATTACATAGCGTCGAACCTTTAAATATATTTATTTTCATCCCTTTCCCTTGGCTTTCCGCTCGAATCGAACGACCTGTTTCTGAAATGATGACAAGGCGACTTGGCTTTAACACACCGGAAGTATCATCCGTCGAGCCGCGGAAGTCATAAACACTGTGCAAGGAGGATTTTCGGCATTACATTGCCACTTTATTTATATATATATTTTTTCTTTCTCCATGTTATTACCGGATAAATCGTTGAACTGTTTTGCGTTCAGCCTTTATGGCGTTCAAATGCGTCGAGTGTGCACTTAAATTGAACTCGATAGTAAGACGTCTCCTCCGACGTGTATTTGGATGGCATAAAATCGGCAAGTTAGGCAAGATGTGGTTTTATAATGTGACAGGAGAGTTATACGGTTATCCTTTTATTTGTATTATCTTAATATATTATATTACTATATAAGACATTTTTTCAAATGCCAAACCTATAGTTTTAGTTTTGATTTTTTGAAACCAAAATATAATGAAATAAGTATAAGGCGCTATAATGCATTTGTTCTTTTTTGCCATATACACCATAATATATCTTACTCTATGATGTACACCCCAAACACCCCCCCCCCCCAACCATACTGTATAACAGGGGTTTTCAACCTGTGCGTCGCGGCTCCCAGGGGCGTCGCCGGTTATTATCAAGGGAGCCGCGTTCGCAATAGAAACTAAAAATAAAATTTCGGCGCACCAATACATATTACATGTTGCATGTGTGAGATAACCGTCGATAACCGTGTTTGCGATATCGAGTAATAGCATATTTATAAAAAAATGTTTCCTATTATTAATACCTAATTACATGTTTATCATTACACAAGGTTAGATTAAAATTATTATAAGTAATGTAAATTTGTTTATTTTAAATGTTCGTATGGGAGCCGTATATTTTATTTCAAAATCAAAAGGAGCTGTGGACCCAAAAAGGTTGACAACCACTGCTGTATAATATAAATGTATACAGTAGTAATGCAGCGCACTTTGCACAACCTGTGGTTAGATCTGATTATCTACAGACAATCAAATTAACATCGGACGTATTTTCACATGCTGGTTTAACTTATAGTTTATAGTTGGAAATCTGAATAGAATTGTTATTCGTACGGATTTTGGACAACCACTAGATTTCGTTATGTATTATGGTCTCACGCGATTCGTCAATACAGACAATATTATGATATTAAATTTAAAACAAAATATGATTTTCCGCAGTGGCTTTTGGAAAAGTCAATTACAGTACCTATAGATTACATAATAATATAATATTATGATTGTAATAGTATATTATGTGTGTGGGTGGCGTACGATATATCGATAGCCTGCAGTATTGTTATCACTATAAAGATAAAAGATACCATAAACACTTGGTTATTACCACGACTAAAGATATAATAAATAATTATATCTTTAATGGGCCTCGCTATGGGCTATTTAATGGGGCAACCATTAGGTATTTCCTAATCTCGTCTTAGCCACCCGGGATCTATGAGTTAGCTGTAAATGATTATTATTGTGAGTGAAATTCAATTCCAGTACCACTCTCTTACACGCATGCATATGTTAAAAATTCGATAAGAATATCAAATTTCACGAATTTTACAAAACCTTACGTATTATTGTTTTGACAAAACTAAAGTTAATTATCGTTGTCTGAATTTGATTTTTTTAAAAATAATCGTCTGTAGATCATATGAAACACTTTCCGTTTAAAAAATGTATACTTTCAAGTTTTCAATTACAGTTCACAATAATACAAGATTTGATCTTTAGAAAGTGTTCCGTACAATCTAAAGACAATTTTCTGTCGAGTTCAAACTTTTTTTTTTCTTAATAAAAATCGGACAACGCAATTAACTTTAATTTTGACAAAACTTGAGGTCTTTTGATCTAAGATTAACGACAGTACTAAGGCACCTTATCAGAGGTTATTTTCCGAGTGCACCGCCGCCGATCTGTTAATGTTACGACGTCAAATCGTTGGCCATCGCATGGGCGAGGGCGACGGACTTGAGCAAACCGTTTTGTCGGGCAGCGTACGTCCGACCGGCGACGATGGCGCCCGACCACAAAACGACCCACATCGAAGTGTTTTTGACGGCCTTGTCGAAAGCCAACGTCGCTTTTTTTTTCGCAGCTCTTTCGACCGTTCCGCCACCATCGCCAATGTCGACTCGTCCTGACGACACAGATTCCTTCAGCTCGTCGGTGGACAGACTCTGAGGCGGCGTCGTCTGCCGCCTGCGACCGAACGACCGCTGCCGTCGCCGCTCCGATCCCCAACGGACGATGCCACTGACGCCACTGATCGTCGTCTCCTGCCGGCGGCAGCGCTTGGTTCGAGGAGGTCGTTCGGGAGGCGGTTCTGTGTCCAACCGCGTCAGTATCACGTACTGCCACTTTTCGCCTTGCAGACGGTCCGGATCTGCCGGAAACGGTCCACTGATGATCGGTTTCTTCTGTCTGCTCCTATACATGCAATAAGATCAATGAGACACGGTTTGAGAAAACAAGAACAATACAATAATTATTAGAGTTGGCGGTTTTTCGGTGTACCGGTGGAACCGTGTATTTTGACCCAGTTACATTTTACTAGGGTGGGGGGTTAGGGTTGAATATTCACGATAGGTATTTTACCGGAGGTAAATTTCACCGGTGGAGTTAAATATCCCTAGTGAAATGTTATACCAGGGGTATATATACCTATAAAGCACAAGAATATGGAACGGAACTATATACGTTTATATGATGTTAAATTGTTTCAAGATACTGTATAGGTTAAGTAAACGATCAGACAATATTATGGATTTTTAATTAATTAAAGTTATTACAGTAAAGTTAGTCCCGGAACAAATAGTCGAAACCGTTTGTAGTAAAGTTCCGATCAGGAACAAATTATTTGTTCCGTATGTATACTTAATCCCCACCGCGTATGGTATTTCCTCGATAATCACTACGATCAAGCTCCCCATATCTGACAAAAATATTTTTATAAATTTTCTTGTACCGGGTTGCATGAAAAATGGATTAATTTAATGGTTTATTAAAATTTTACGAACCAATCATGGGCTACCTAAACATATTTAAGGTAGGCACTATTAACTCACTATTGATTCATTAAATGTTTAGCGTTTGTTAGTGGTTCAGGTATGTACTAATATTATGTATTACTGTATATTGCTCAATTTGAAGCTGTTATGATAATATGGCTAGGTAGTAATAATATTGTATTATACGCAACTATTAGGGTTGTCATTAAAAATGTAGTAAAATATTTTATTTTATTTCTGCTCAGTTTATATTATATTGGATTAAAATTATACAACACAAATTTAAGAAACTGAAACATGAAACCGGAGA
The DNA here is from genome assembly GCA_949089665.1 of Macrosiphum euphorbiae. NCBI lineage: Eukaryota > Metazoa > Arthropoda > Insecta > Hemiptera > Aphididae > Macrosiphum > Macrosiphum euphorbiae. The sequence goes on along the minus strand of CARXXK010000001.1, from coordinate 135,331,096 downwards.
AGTCGCTCTGCTGTATACTTACTGTATAATATTGTAGCCTGTATAGTTTTCGATTGTTCCTCTTTAACAACATTGAGTTTGGGTAGAATGATTCAATCATTGTAAATATACACGAAATAAGATTTTGTTCTATTAGTAATATACGAAGTAGGTTGAACTAATCTTGGCAAAAAAAATCTTTGCTTTTATTAACTTATAAATAAATAGGTACTCAGTTATCAAAAAAATCGTACCTATATTATCATCATTTTTTTTTTTTTTTTTTTTAGATTTTCGTGAACATTCAGAAAAGTATAGGGATTTTTTACTTTTGGACTTTCAAACAGAAACAACCATCGCACTTGAAGTTCAAAGCATTTTTTTACCATAAAAAGCTTCTCTATCAAAACATTATTTTTTAAATACACATTATTCTCAAACCATAATAATATTATATTAGTAAAAATAATATTTAAAAAGTATAATATTATTTTATTTTTGTTTTTTATATAATTTATTATTAGGTAATATGACGATGGATCCATTCTAGTTTTAATGAAATATTTCGTATTCATTTAAAACTGACATAAATTATATGTTTGTCACGAAATTATAACTTTTAATACATAATTCCGTTTTCACATTGAATTAATTTAAAGATATTGAATGGATGTATTGTCACATTATTATTTAGAGCTGTATAGGCTGTATAGAGCGTATAGGCTAAAACTAATGAATATAGTGTTCTAAAATCTTAATTGAAAAATAATATTGACATTGTGCAAACGTTGTGTCGCCACCAAAGTTATCAAAACACGAACGTTCAAGTAAATTCAATAGTTGTGTATGGGTATTTTTTCTAGTACGAGAGTATTATTAAATAATTAATAATATTGCTATAGTAAAATAATATAATGTGAATTTTAAGTAAAATACGAATTTACAAAATCACTCGTATAATAATAATAATATAACTTAGACAATACTATACTGCGTAGTTGTATGCTCCTGTTCGTGGCAATTTGACATCGAGAGTTCATCTCTACCCCCGATATATTAATATTATCTCTGTCGTCTGTCGTGAAATGTAATATTCGCGTACAATAATACAATATTTTCCTGAAAATTTCAACCGTCCGTATACTTAGCTGCACAGAGACCATCATGTCCCAGAGCGTATTCGATTTCATGATGCGAATGACCGACTGGACACATAAAGCACATAATAGTGATGGAGTTTATTATTGCGTCAGTAGGTAGGTATATTATACGATACCGCGTCGAGGTTATATTATTATATACCTTTGTAACATTTTAATACATTTTAACAGCTCTGGGAATACCCTACCTATATAATATCATGGACAAGGTCCGCGCTTGGTTTTACGTTTATTTTGTGTTTTTTTTTTTTAATTCCCCAATAAACAGCCCCGGCCCAAGATGCCCGCGTAAAGTTTTCCAAACGATCGTCTAATAAAACGCGCGGAAGAAAGTTTCGAGGAAAGGTCCGCAGAGTTTATTGACTACAGCGCGTCTTATTATATTATATTATGATTTAACGGTGCCGTGCGTTGTTTTATGAATTTAATTTCGTCGTTCTCGCACGACACCCAACGCATTCCGCTCTGTGGACCTATTCACTGCCGACTGTCCAAATATATTTCGATCTATACGCACAAAAGTAGTCCAAAATAAAGAAATATCACTTTCGCTTAGCACCGGTTGCCGTTTAATAGTGACAAGTATCCCGCAAAATAATTTTTGCTTATTCATTAGATTTATTACACCTAAATGGCTAAATACCTCCTACAGACGACCTTGAAGCTTTTGTTTTTTTTTTATCCGTTGTTTACTCGGTTTGTTTTAAATTTAAAGTAATTTTCATCTGTTTCTTTTCGTCGAATATTACTGCACGGTATAATGCAGTGGCACCGATCACTTAATTTATACCGTAGCGTAATGCAGTGGCATCGGCGTAACTAGGGAGGAGGGCTTTGCCCCCTCGTACTTCTATTTAGCCCCCCTATGAGGTTTTACTTTTTAGCCCCTCCTTAGGCTCATAGTTAGAACCCAAATCGTTACGAAAAAAAATAATGTGTAAAATAATAAATTATTATATTATAAAATATAATATTATATATGGGGGGACGGAGTGGCCGAGCGGTCTAATGCGTCGTCATTTTTCTTCGGGCAAGTCACGGTGTCCGGAAAACAAGTGCCGCCATCCCCCACCTGGGCATGGAAGATACCTATGGGTGCCCAAATCGAAAATTCTGCCAAAACACACACACGTGTAACAACCTACAGTCCCCCCCTACCCTCAACCCTAATAAAAAAAAAAATAATAATAATATAATATAATTGATATTGTGTACAGTACCATGTACGAGTTTATAGTAATTGGTCATAGTTTTCGTGGTAGAAATGTATTTATGTGCTTAAGGTGTATAGCGTATCTGCTTATTGCATATTATTATAAAGCTTCAATAGCTTACCCATAGAACGCCCCTATTATATATTATAATATTAATATATTATTTTATTACCTTTAAATAGGTGCCCGTGTCCCGTATCGGTCTTATTATATTAGTTGTATCCACGGACTAAGATAATAATATAATCTTAGTCCGTTTTTGTATCGCACATTCGTACAGTGGTTGAATACTATTATATAATCATTTTATTTTCCAATTCTCAGTTCTCAATTTACTGTGCTTCTGTGGCACTCTCTGTGCAAACTGAAAAGTAGGTTGAGTTAGGTACTATTACAGACTATCACAGCCGTTATTTTTACTTTTGAGTACGTACCGGTATACGTAAATACGTTAGATTTTATTGTTTACAATTGTCAATTATCAAAATGTTCAGTATATTCAAATTAAAAAAATCAAGTAGTGTTAAGAACAGAGATGACCAAAACAAATTATGGTTTATATTAAATTTTGGTTTTAGCGGGCTTTTTGTAACAACTAAATTTCAGTAAATGTTAAAAGGGGGTGTGGGGGGGCTTTGCATGTGTTAATTACACTTTGGTTTTTTAGAAGTCTAGCTCCTGTAACTATTCAATCCTAGTTACTGCCATGTGCAGTGGATTCCACTGTGGATCCAAAATGTAATATATCGAACACGACTTTTGATCGTATAATTGGAAATTATTTTTCTATATGTTCGCCTAATCATAAATTATTGTTATAAGACAACGTAGTAAGTTAACTTACATCTATCACTAAAAAAAAAATAAAAAATACTAAATGCATGCATTCTTTAAAGTTTACTATCTTAATACTAAGATTTTTATTTTTTTATTTCATGTGGTAATTTTTTTTTCATTTTATCAGAATAACAAAATAATACTACTTCCGTATTATTATTTTTTTATATTGACACAAATAATAATAAATCCTATGAACATTTTATGAACATTAAATGAGTAGCTTGACGCTTCGTATAATAATTGTATTTACAGTGATTTCTTGTTGAATTTTGTTTCTTCAAGAATATGGATTTTATGATTACATTTAACTCTGTATCTACGTGTTCAATTTTAGATTCCGAGTGCCGTTCAGAATCTATTGGTGATTACAATGATGTGTACGTTATTTTTTTTTTTTTAGTATGTTCACCATCACGTTTTCAGATATAAAAGTACTCTAAAAACTTTCCCGAACCAAATTAATCTAAAAAAAAAAGTTTTTTTGGTACGTTCGAAAACTTTCTTGACACCCTGTATTGCCCGTATACATTTTAACACATTTTTATAAGTTTTAAGTTTATAACAAAGAAATTAATATTTTTCAGATGGCGTTACTATAAAAAAAAAATTCAATGCAAATTACACTGTTTGTTGTACCACACTATATACCATAAAAAAAAATATGCATTTAATTCTTTATTATGATTTAAAATTCCGAGTAAACAATGACTAATGAGGAAAATATTATTATACTGACATTTTTCTGAATATCAAATATTTGAAAATCTGCCAATGAATATTATTATAATAGGATTTTCTGTTGATATCGTTTTTGAATGCTATAGGGTAATAAGAATTATTTGTTGCATTAAAATGCACACAAAATTATATAATTCAACACTGTTTGTGCATATTGGTGAACTGTAACCAGGACAAAATTAAACGAATATCTACCTTAAACTAGGCGATTATTATAAATGTCTACATTCAATATTTAAGTGTTAATTTTATTAAAAATATTATTTCTGCAAAAATCGATTGAATTTCCAACGACTTGCTAATTAGTTATATGTATTTATAGTTTGATGAGCAGACTATTTCGCCCACATTTTGGGGTACAATGTCACCGATCCTCTACTCATCTCATCTAATCATGAAATACTTATCATAAGTTACAACTTCTTAAATATTATGTAATCGTTCGAAATTGGATTTTTATGTATCAAAATTCGAAATACTTCGAAATTATTCTGATTCAAATATGAAATTAAAAATGAATATTGTCATTCAAATAAGTGTAAAACTTAAGTCAAATTATACAATATAATTATTATTCTCGAGGCTGGACAAGTTATTGATTTTTTTTGAAGTCAGTTAAGTTAAATTAATACGCGCCAATAAGAAAAGGTTAAAAATTAAAAGTTAATTGAATTTTTGGATTACTTAGCTGAGTCAATAGTTAATACACAATTTTTTAAACCTTTTAGTTATACATTGATATTTTTTTTTATGCAACACTTACGTACCTCCTTTATATTTTACCATACCAATACCCAAAACTAAGTTATAGGCTATAATGTTTATACTTTATACAGTAAGTATTTCCATATAGGTAGTGCGTATTTTATTGAAATTGTTCGTTTCAAAAGAAAGAATAATACTTACCAATATAATAAGTAAGATTGGAAAAATATAAAAATTGGATCTTTAAACAATACATGGTATAAATATTTTTCGACAAAATGCACTACAAATAAAAAATAAATAAATTTACTTTACTTAGGTACTTCTTAAGATGAACAATTAATTTGTTAATTTCACGTTAGTTCAAAAATAAATTTAGTAAGTTATTAATAGCTAAGTTAATGAAAATCTAAAAGTTATACTAGTTAATGACCAGCCTTATTAATTCTACATAATTCTATGTACAGACTACAGACACAGTAAATAATATTTCTACAAATCTATATACAAATACCTAGGTGATTTTCAACACATTATTAAACCTTTATTCTCCTCATTCTCATCTACAGAAATATAATATTTAACTTACTTATTGTGTTTGGTATTTTTTTTTTCACTCCTCTTGTTTTTGTCTGAATAACGCGTCCACTGAAAACATATTAATAGTAATATTATGACATTTGAATGCACATGAATGAGAATCAGATAATTGAATTCATATAGATCTATTTTTCAAGGAACAATAATTTACCTAACTTCAATTATTTACATAAAAATGTATATATTTATATTGAATTATTTAATTAATTAACATAATATTACATGTATTATTATTTATTACTATTCGTTATATATAGTTTTTTCACCGACATGTTATACGAGTATTTAGCTCATACTTGTGTAACGTATGGTTTTTAATGTGAATTAATACGCAATGCATATTAATTACAATGGGTACCTGTAAATATCTGAAACTGACATGTCGAACACCATAAGTCATGATGATGATAATAATAATAAGTAAAATTATACATAGGATTAAAATATGGTAGTTTAGTACTATTATTTTGACAGAATATTATCGTTATGATCATTATAATATACATATAATAATATGTAATATGGATAATTTCATAAAAATATATCGCATATTATTTGTCACACGAGTGCATTAATATCACTTGACCTTAGATTATGCGTCATTAGGAATCTAAGCGGGAGATTAATTATTTTTTGGCAGATGTTCCATATTAAATAATCGCACCAAGGGGTTTACGGAAAAAAAAAAAAAAAAAAACCGTACATTTTATTAAAATATAATATTACACAATGTGATACACATACATGTATATTTTATACGCTTAACATCGGATAAGTTTCTTTTAATGGAAATTCACATTCAAGTCCGCCTATACAGATTCAAGGTTTTTCGTAACTATTCATCACCAAAAATCGGTAGGTAATACTAATTTTTTGTATTCTTGTAAAATGTCATACAAGCGTAACCGATTTGAATAATTTAACATGACGTAAATAATTTGTGAACGCACAATAATGACAATAATAGTATACCCATTCATTTTCAAACACATTTTTCACTCAATATTTTTTAAAATTAAAATATTATACAATTATTTATATAGTTATGAAATGAAATAATATTGAAAATCTTATTTACACCATATTTTAATTAAACACGTGGAATGCACCATTGCTTATTGATATATTATTATAATTCATAATATTATACAAATATCATAAATTGTTAATAAAATGTAAATTACATTTATACTCGTGGCATATTTTATTAACTTATTAAAGTTTGTGTTTTGTGTTACCGTGTAGGTGTAATTTACGTTTTTTGAAATTTAATTGACTCCCTTTTATTGAACGTCCTTTTACTAGTTGCAATTATTTATTTGTTACCTGTTAGAGCTTTTAATTTGGATTTCTTCTATCATAATATTAAAGGTCAGAACTAGTTACGTTTTTCTACTATGGCTCAATAATTTCATAATTTATTTATAACACATTTAGTATTATTATTATTTATTAATATGGTTAAACAAATATTATGCTTCTATTATCCTATATTCGAAAAACTTATACCTAGTTACAATCTACGAATTCCGAATTTACATTAATTGTCAACTCTAGCAAAAAATTGTTGCTTAAGTCTGAATGACGTTAAACAATTTAACATATTTTATTTATTGAAAATAACACATAGCTACAAGTATGAATTAATTATTAAAATAAAAACGTTTAGTTATTATTTTTTTTTTCATTTACTAATGCATCGGCGTCTAAGGCCATTGGCTGCAACGACATTATATAGGTTCACATTTTATCTTAAATTACCAATTTATTATTATTTCAAACCCATTTTCATGGTCGTAAATATTTTTAATGGTTAAATAATTAAAAATATTGTTGTCCAAGTTCTTCATTCTGTACATGTTCAGATGGATCATTATTCTTTTGTAAAAGCGTGAACAATAATATTCGTTCAGGTTTATTTACACTACCTACCTACATTTTTTTTCATATATCATTGATATTGATACAGATTTTTCAAAGTACCTAAAGATATCATTATTCGTATTTTTACCTCATAAAATATATTATATAAATAATTAAAAATTGTATTCCCATATATTATGCTACGTTCATGGGTATAGCTGTAATCTAGTAGAAAAAATATATCATAGTGTAAAACTAATAAGAAAAAAAATAGATTATGTAGATAGTCTTAAGATTATGTAAACGTCACAGTTCATATTATATATTCACACAATGTGGGTTAAATAATTTAGGGACCTAATAGCAAGGATTAATAAAAATTAAAAATTCAAGTAAATTTTAGATGAATTATTCACAGTTCATAATGTGATGCACTATGTTTAAATTGGTATTGTTATTATGTATCTAATCGAAATTTTAAACTATCTACCTATAATTACAAAACTAAGTAAAATTAAAAAAATATATATCTTCATTGGTAGATAGGTACTATAAATGTTTTAAATTTATGGTGTGTAATTTATTGTATTTACTAAATAGTATGACGTGTATTAGAAATAATAATAAGCCGTCGTCTATAAATATTTATATAAAATTCAACATATTATCAACAGTAATTACAGCATGAATATATTCAACTACATAATTAAATTACTTGGATAATGTGATATTATAATACAATGAATAACATAATATGTTTTACAACCTACAACCACACGATGTTAGATATTCATTTGCTATGATAAAATCAATTATAAATCGTATTGTCTACATTGGTCTGTACTCTATATTGGCAATTAATACTTTGCGGTTTTAACTTATTCATAACACAACGAATTAATCGTTTTTTAATTAAATTTTTTTTAGACACACACACAGACACTCGGCGTATTGATAACAATGCAAAACCAACCATGAGTGTTTTTTTACCTGTTTAGAGTAATTGAAAACTATCTTCCGGTACAATCCGTCGAACCCCCGTCGTACAGCCCTGGCCGGTCTTTCATCTCCTCTACTCCTGCACAGACCGCTGCCCATCTCGAACGGAGAACTGTGAGAGAAATTAACAACTACCGCTGCCCCGGACCTCGCGCCGACCGTCGTCGGCAGGTGAATAATAATAATAATTATTATTGTTTCATCGACAATATAATATCATGTAATATTAAATATTGTTTAGATATGCATATTTTTATACGTATTACAATTTATTGTTATTACATTATCAATCTGCCAGAGTGCGGCGGACTTTCGAGACGACGGGCGTAGGTATTATAAAGAGACGAACTATATAATAAACAACGACCACAACATTTACCGACGACCGAACGGATAATGCGGCGGTTGCACATGATCTGATAATATTTAATATTATTATATTACGTTAGGTATACATATTATGCATGCTCTTCTCCCACCTTTTGTTTACCGCGCCGTCACCGCAACCGCGGTCTCTCGATGGCATATCGTGGTACTATACCGTATATGCACCGGGATGCTGTTTTATTTATTTAATACCTAATTATATATATATATATCTTTCCCATTATTTTTATTTTTTTGCTCGAGTACCCCTCTCGTACGCAGGCGTAAGTAAGTCGACATTCGTATATAGACACCGACCATATTATTATGTGTCCGTACTGAGCTGGCCGGGGCACAGTTGTAATGAATAAACATGATGCGATGACCGACTATAACGCGGACGTGATTCAGACCACGATTTCGGTAACACCCCCCCCCCCACCTTCTTCGACCAGCCTTAATTATATATATATTATATGTTTGTGTGCGTAGGTGCTGAATGCGGTACTCTCCTCAAATGTCCATCCGAATTTAAACGAATTACGATGTCCCCCCCGCCGACGCCCGAACACGATGTGCGTTGTAAATTGGAATGTGTGTGCGTACATGTTTGCTAGGGTATAAAATCGATGTCTCCGCGACTATATGTGTGTACATATATTTTGTATTGAATTCAAGAGTTTCCGTCAACAATTGAGCGCGAATAAATCAATTTAAAAGATTCAATTGAAAGGAAAAACTCTACGCTCCGCGGTGTTCCTTTTTTCCGATCACAGATGAAATTACTGCAAGTTTTTCAGCTCCATATATTATATATGCGGTTATACATTTATAATATATTATTATATACAGTTAAACTTCCATAAAACGAAATATCATGGGGAACAAAAAAAAATCGTAATATATAGTTAAATAGAATTTTCCCATGATTAACAATGAATCATGGTTCTCAAAAATAATTAGTTAAATTTGAAGTTCGTTATAATATGGAAGTTTCGCTGTAATTATATATACATATTAGGGTGGTTCAAAAATTTTAACTTAAGATTTCTGTTACCATCACACTTTTATTTTATTAAGAGATACAAAATAATAATTCTGTAAAAATTAGGACTTAATAACTAAACCCCTTCACGTGCCGCAAAAGAGTTGAAAGATAACCAAATAGAGCATTTTTTTGTTTTTGAACTCAAGTCAAAAACTGTAATAAAAATGTATAATACCTTAAGGATCTTTTTTAAACCTGTTATTTCCTATAAAAATAGTACCTATAAGTACAACTTTTTCATAAATTAATTTAAAAAAATTTTAAAAAAAATAATAAAATACAAAATATTTACCTATGTTTAGAATAAATAATTTTTTTTTATGGTTATTTTAATACATTTGATACACAATGGTTAAAGTTATCATGCAATGTTTTAGTATATAAATTGATTAAATTGTTTATATTTTAATTTATTACGATGAAGATTATGAATGAAAATCACATTAAGTATACTATTTGAGACTTTTAGTTAATAGTGAGTTGATTTCGAAAATTATTTTTTTGCCTCTATAATATTGGACCACCCTATAATATATAATAATATAATATAGGTACTGTGTAAAGTAATACTTATAATAAGTATAATGTATATAATATATATAATAAAATTATAGTCCCTAATAATGTATGTAATGTTCCATGAAAGGATAAATATTAAATATCTATTACACATCTTCTAGTCGAACATCTTCATTATACATAGACAATACTAAAATTGAAAATCGTATAAGAGTGACAGTTATTTTAATTATTCGTTGTCAGAAAAATTAGGTTTATAAATTTCAACCAATAATTTTTAGCAATTTTAAAAATAAACATACCGTTTTAAGAACGTACAATAGTATTACGTAATAGTCAATATTATATATTTTACAATGAATCGATACCATTATTAATTATTTTTACTTATGGGCTATGAAATATATTTTATTTTTAGTTGTATAAATTGTCAAAACGTTGGGTTTTGGCCCATTCTCTTAAATATAAAATATATAATAATTCCAAAACACATACATATTGCGTTTCAGTTTCCCGTACGAAAATTATGAAAATTATATAAACGTGAAAATTAAAATTCCCCCGGCCCGTAGCACAAACCTCTGACAGGGCAATAACTTACACGAGAAACCGGATTTCCGGGTGCGCCTGACCGCGGTTTCATCGAGCCTCGACTCGTAATTTATTGGCAAATTTCTGCGAAATGACGCCAAAAACACACCGAAATAAAAAAGATGAAATTACTTGAATTTCATTAACATGCAGACCGGTAACAATTGATTACAAAAAAAAAAAAAAACCTCTTATGAATTATTCAAAGCAGCAAACAAAATTGGAAATGCCAGCTTTTTTTCCATTTTTATTCCTCGTCTCTTTATGCCGTCTCGTCCTGGCGAGCACCTTTTTGTTGGCCTCTACCGTGGTATAAAGGAGAGGGGCGAAAGAGGATACACTGTCAGATTAAATCATATAAGCGCCCTTTTCGATCCGACAGCTGCTTGAACTCAAGGGGATGGGATTCGTGGATTTGAAAATTACATTAAGAAAACATTGATCAAAATGTGAATACTTGTAGCTAAAAATATTTCTACGGTCGTATTCGGGGATGAGTCTATACTGTCTGTACTCGATACATTAAACACATGCATATCCTTTGGATAAAAAAGTTATTTTTAGTAATTGTACGTCCAAATTATTAAAATTAAAACCTCCGACCACATTTTCATGAAAACTTTCTCGACAAAATATTATGTATGTAGGTGATTATGTTTTTATATTTCAACTTTCTTCAAAAGTCAATATAAACTGAAGTTTAAAGAAACTTAAAGATGTAGTTTATTACAAATTTAAGTATTTTAACATAAAAAGTTGTTTACTTAATATTTAAAAGTGACAAGTACTTACATATTTATTTTCTTTTGAGAATATGGTAATATATGTTTATTTATGTTAATAAAATCATTATTGCAAAATATTAATTTTGTTTGCTGTAATTATACAAAATCCAAAACCATGTGAAAAAATAATTATTCGTTTCAATGAATAATAGGCACTAAATTAAATTTAATACCTATTGAATTCCGAAACGAAGAGAATACAATTATATATATATTGCATTAATAATTTTTAAGTACGCTTTAATAGTAATTATAAACCCATTATTACTAAAAGTGTATACCTATATTACACCGTGGAATATTAAAAGTGTATTCTATGTATTGCACATAATTTGTTCGAACAATCCAATTACGCCTTAATATATAATACACAGTTTATTACATTATTTTAGTGTATATATTTAAAATTAGTATAATATTATAATTCGTACAGTAGAACTTTTTTTTTACAGTAGTATGAAAAAAAACATATCGAAAACCAACCGATTACTCATCTGGAGGGTATTCCATTTTTTAAATAAATTCACAGAACTTGGGATATTTCCACTGAACACATTCAAGCTGATGGAAAACGTAGGTACAATAGACGCTTTTTTTTATGTTGTGTCTGCTCATTTAGTAAAATATAAATTTTGAAGCGACAAAATTAGTTGATTGCGTTAAAAATATATTATATACAGTGACCGTTTGCTCTGATTATTACATCTAAAAAACGTATTCAATCAAAGAAAACGTTCAAACGTTTTACACTCACTACGTATAATATATTACATTGTATAATCGTGTTAGAAAAATGGCCTTCGCGAATTACAGATAGGGTAAAAAATCCAGTGGAGTATTTTTCAAAACGCTTTGCCGTCGTTTGTCACACTACACCGTAATTGCGGCGCTCTAACTACAAACATTTGCGAAATAAATCACCTAACGATGTGTTATTAGGCAGGTAAGCAACGTAAACGAATCAGATCGGCGTACTCACATAAACTCCAAATCCAACCTTATACAATCGGTACGCCGATGACTGACATAATAATATTATATTATAATATATTATTGTCGTAGTCGACTGCAGCGGCTGTAGGTATATACTTATATAGGTATGCACCCCGTCTGTACCATAATCATAATATGTAGGTGTGATAAGTGTACCCCTCCCCACCCCCTAACGACGCAGTTTATCGACATTATATTATTATAATACTATCGGGTCGATTTGTTTGTGTTTTTTTTTCTTTCTCTGCGTGATAACCGCCCGCGAGAGTGTCTGTCGGAAGACGTGTCATCGCCGCTTGTGGTAAGACTATAATATAACGCGTCATGTATATATGACGAAAACGTCAGTGGGTATACGAATAATTGGCGTCGGATTTACAGCGGCAGACGATAATGCCGCCGACAATAACGAAATCTCGAGACGTGATTTGCCACGTTCGTGGCGGAGTTGCGGGGGCCGGCCGGATGATAATAATATAGACGATGCAGCGGAAAGAACAGACTTCGAACGTGTACTCGACGAACGAGTACATAAGCCACCCATTTCTTACGGCTGTATCCCGGCGGATTAACAAGTTTTCCGATCTCGTACAGTCATCATCTATTATTCCCGCACGACTCTCTCGTTTCGTTCCATTGTCGTCTCGGCCAACTGCATCAATATCAAACACTACAATACTACACATTATATATATATAATATATATATAATATATATATGGGTGTGTGTGTGTGTGTGTGTGTGTGTGTTACCGTCGACGATATGTAGATTAGGTAATAACGTAAATGTCTATCATAAATTCCCAACATTAGTTGTACCCGATAATAATGTATATTTGCCTATTATATAGAAATTAAATGACGACATGGGCAAGGTTGTAATATTCAAATATTTCATTAATACACATTTACAACTATGACTGGGAAATTACCTTAACGTCTAACACCGATGGACAATATCGATAATTTTGTTTAGCGAAATATAAATCGATCACTCGGTATACTACGCCACACAGCCGGTATGTACCTATATACCTATACTGTGTCTGTTTGACTCACCATTTATATTAAGTTTAACAGCACTAGCAGTTTAGTAGTATAATAGTAGACAGTAGTAGGCAACGTGTTTTCGTGTTTCCCGTCGTAAACGTATTGTTTTCAAAGTCATTTTAAGGTCCTATATATTTATATATTACATTAAAATAGTATATACCTATACATACTCATATGCCTATGTATCGTACACTCGAGTTCGGCAGATAAAAGTTTCAGAAAAAACATAGTATTATTATAGTTCACATTCAGCGCCGTTTGCATCGATACTGTGAAAGATGACACTTATTTGTGTTGGGCGTATACGAACTTGAAACTCCACACAGTATGGTTGTATAATGTGTCAACCAATAATTAAATCGAATATTATTTTGCACTTCTTTTATCGTTTCCTCAGTCCTATTTTGGGGGTTATTCGTGTTGTTATGCATAGATTTCTGAATTTCTCGAAAGGCGTTGACGTTTTTCAGCGATCAATCCGCCGTATCGGCTGTTGAAACTTTCGATAACTTTTCGAATTTAAATCTCTTTGCAAAACTTTTTTCAAGAATATAATCGAATAAGATTTTAATTATCGTTCCTCGATGACTACGAATCTGCGATATTTACTCTTCTGCAGCTCTGTACGATAAATAACTGCTGGTCGTATAGAATAGCTACTATGTATATAGCCAAGCACAACTTTCAACTGCTGCGCAGCCGCACACGATAACCGTCCGAAAACCGTGTAACGACAAGTTTGTTCGGTTGTTTTTTTTTTTTTTGATTTATACAGAGCACGCGAGTGTGTATAAAACGGTTGCGCGAGGATAAAAAATCTGAAAAAACATTTCAATGCGTCCTTTGGGTAGGAATAAAGAAACGAAAGACAATTCCCTGAGGGCCCGTAGTCCACTTCCGCCGTCGCACCGCAATCGTCACGCTGTCTGAGCATTAAGTCGACCGTCGTCGCCACGTAGGTAACTGCAGCGCACCGAATTTCTTATCCTCGTTATTAATAATAATAATAATAATCCTAGTGACAATACACCTCGCTGACCGTGACTTACCGGTGGGCATAAAACACGAGTGTGAGTAATGGTCCTTCGGGTCTCCCAGGACGTCGTCGTCGTCCAATTAGCACTGTGGCGATGGATGATACCTCTATAATATAGGTACCTACCTACTGTTATTAATTTAGATGACTGGACATTTGAAACGGCAGAGCGACGGTCTCCTTGGACAATGGTCGAGTCCTGCTCCAGGATAAACGACTTGGTATTATATTATTATGCGAATGTTTCAAACGTCGCAGCCGTTCCCAAGAAAATTGTTTTGCCCGATCCGATGTGAATAGCCAATATTAATATAGTCACATAATTATTATGAAGGGCCGCGTGCCGCAGCACTGTATGACTGCGACGTCTTAAAATAATTGTATTCTAGCGTAATGCTGCGCATTCCCATACTTTTGGAAATTCGGTCCGTGAAAATAAATGGCTATAGAATAATAATAATAATTATTCGATTCTGCCGGGTTGTATCGGAATTAATTTAAAACTTGTATTAAATTCTTGAACCAAAGCAAAATATAATTTTCAGTCGCAGTAAAAATTATCTAAACCAGAATCGCCAACGGGTGCCAAATTCCGATAAGAACGATTCCCCAACTATTAGTTTTTAACAAACGTTTTCCATCCCGTTTACGAATCTAAAAATATTGAAATATCACGAAAGAAAATATTCAATCAAATTTTACGGTCAACGCAATTTTAAGTTTATTGTTGTATTTTGTTGACAACCAAGTACACTTAATATACGCAATCGTGTATACTTAAATAATGATACACTTGAGTCACTTTAATGAAATCGCTTTTAACAATACATCGTATTTTCTGTATTATGTTACCTACATTTTTCCTAACATATCTAAAAGTTTGGCTTGATTGTATCGTTTCTAAAACTTTACTGGAGTTGATACAAATAAAGAAACGAAAAACAATGACATTAAAAATCTGTCGAAGTCGGTAATGAAATATCTTTTAAAATAAAATCTTTACGTTTATTTCGTCGGTGATAAATAATTTTCACATCGGACATTAAATATTAAATTTAATAATTCTTAATTTAAAAGCAACTAAACTTTTTGATAGACATTATTTAACTATTTATTTTAATATCCCTGAGATATTATACGTCAAGGTAATTCCGTTATTATTGTTGTACTATTATAGTATGTATAGATTATATAATTTTCTAAAATAATAATTATAAAATACATCCATCTTTCCAATCAGAATCTAAACAAAATTATTTTTATAATAATTAGTTTTTATGTATAAACAAAAGTGTAATCTATTTTTTAAACACAGAGAAATCTTTATTTAGATATGAGTTGCTTTGAATTTCTTTTTGTCATCTAATATAGTTTATTATACAACTAAGCCATTTAATTTGCTTAATATTTTATTATGGCTTTTTACATCAAGATTTCAGATTAGCGATAATATTGCTGCCAAAAATATTAAATCATTTTGCATGAAAAATTATCGTTCTCTTAAATTGTTTTTACATCAAACAGTATATATACCCAATTATGAGTAACATATTTTTACAAATTCTTTATGCATTGTGTTATTTAATCTAAAAAAGATTATTTCAACAATAAAACCGAGTTATTCAAAATTATTTTACTTAAATTTAAAAAATAAATTAATATGTTAAATGTCTCTTAGGGTATTAAAACGTTTAAACGTTATAACTTATAAACATATTATTATATTGAATTTAACCAATTACTATCATGTTGACTTGCTATATGTATATGACATTTGTAGGAAACTTCCTTTTAACCTATAAAATGATTTAATCTACTTGAAATAACTGTATATTATGATGGTCGGTTGAAGAGTGTTTTAATTAAACTAACCATACCAACATTTATCGTCTATAAGTATAAATTATTATATTAACCATCTTTAAATATTGTTGTGAAGTTGTGTAATACAAATATTAAAGTCACTAAAGCCCATAAATTTCAATAAAGTATAAGTTTACAACATTTGTTGATTTTTCAGTTCAATTATTTTTGATTATTTGATATCGTTCTATTGATTTAAACTTTCTTTAAACAAGTGGAAAAATAGATTACATTTTATTATTTTAATATAAACCAACAAATTAAAATATATCATCTGAGATGTGCTATTAGAGCATTCTCGTGTACCTATGTCAAATTTGTATAATAATTGTCGTAACTTAAGTTACGTCAAACATTATTTTAGGAAAAATAATAATTATAATTTGGACTTGCACATAACATTTTACGTAAACACTACCTATAGGTACTGAAACTTCTCAAAATATCGAGCCAAAAAATAGTTGAACTATGCAGTTGCATACAAAATAGTATGCATTAATATTGTTTAATTGCTTTTAATACAGTATAATACTTTTTGTTTACATATTATAATTGAAACGTAAAAGCTATTTTATTCAAATTATTAATGGTAAGTATAGTTGAGAGTATAGGAATTTCAAATAGTTCCTGATCATACACGTCATTTTAATATGGTATTATTTATAGATGTGTGTATCACAATAATTCTATACACCTGTATATTACTATAAAGACTCAAAGTAGAACAAGGACTGGTTATAATTTTTATGAATTTATGAACATAAAACATATTATATTTTATCGTAGCTAACGGTAATGTTACCTACTATCTCTGTCCCTATGTATACAGAACGTGGTGTTTACTATTGAAAAGTAATGAGTTATTACTTATTACTAATAGAACAGAACAATAGTAATAATAAAGGATAATCTTGGAATGATAATTATTTGATCATTATATTCAGTGGGTATAAAAATAAATAATTCCATGTTTAAGGTCATTGTTTGGCCGTTTGGCGTATGATAAATAATAATATAGGTACCTAGATGGCTAGATGTGAACTCGAAACTCTCCAAAGAACATTCGCAGTTCTTATAAAAAAAATTGACAATTTACATAGATACCTACACTTCATGCGTTGATTCATTATAATATAAATTACAAGGCAGACTCAAACCAGTGTGTATACTATAATAGTATAGCACAACTTATGATTATATCGGCGACAAAGGCACAAACTACGATAGAACTATTTAGCTGTTAAGGTTTCTATGTGAGTTAGTAAGCGAATAAAAAGAATATGTCTAATTAAATGTTTGTAAAAAATGTAATTGTTTCTTACAACTATAAAAATGTTTACTTTATATTATAGGTAATTATGCACTTACATATTATTTCACCACGTTATAGACTTTTGTCTAAATTCTCAAATGTTTAGCACAATGTAAATTTTTTAAACAATTTTTGAATTTTATAATGCAATTTAAATGTATATATGTATAATATGAATTTTTTCAACATCCATATTTTACAATATACATAATACATTAGTATGTATTATCGCCTCTACATTATTTATGTATTTTGTCGTATTGTGACAGTGTAGGTGTACATTTACACGATAAAATTAGATTTTTTTCATATAAAACATAAATATTCATGATTGTGTGTTATTTGGTTTAGCACAAAGGCAAATATCATTTGGATTTAATTTACAAACGTTAGTATAATTATTGTTATAAAAATTTGTATACAGCTGGTGTGGGGCTGGTTGAAATTCGCTAAAAACGATTTAACTATAAAAGCGATTTATTAGAGTAGAGCGCATCTCTGTTTTGTATATATATTAGTATTAATATCTAAATAGTATATAATATACACTATTTTGCAAATGGTGAAAAGTTGTGTTGCCGAAATATTTTTCGTGTACTTAAAAATGACACATTCGTCAATATTATATTATGCATCGAATGTTTTAAGCTATTATATGGGTACGGCGAGAGTATGGCAAATTACGTTCTCTCGTAGACTAAATCCGGTTCGTTACAGTTACAAAATGAATGGTACTCCGTTGCATATTTTTAATAAAATTAAAGACTTAGGAATTATTCTATCATTTTATATTCATATTGAAACTATCCGTCGTACTAAGGCGACCAGGAATCTTAGTTTTATTAAACGTTCATGTGACACTATATGGACCCTGAATGTCTGATAGTTCTTTATTCTGCTCTAGTCCGCCTTGTCCTTTAATTTGGTTTGGTAATAAAAAGTGTAATAAAGTAATAACTTATGGAACCCCAAAAAGTAGATTGAAAAGTCCAAAGACGATTCCTACGTTCTATTGCTTTCAAACTACACATGGGTGGTCGACCAATTTCTTTCGTCAAAAAGAGTTGTGGACAGCTCTCATCTCGAGGTGATTATAATGGTGTTTTATTTCTCTACAAATTACTAAACGGTAAAGTAGTGTGTCCCGAATTCCTAAACAAGATTAATTTTTGTGTCCCACTGATGAACACCCTCACACAAAATACATTCCACATTGAAACCTGTACACACAATGTTTTCCTAAATAGTCCTATTGATCGTATTGTTAATTATTGTAATAACCACTTAAATAATTTCTATTTTTTCTTTAACTATGTACATTCTTTTCACCACATTGTACTTTTGTCCTGTACTCTTTGTCCACCGGGCATTAATATCAATAATAAATAAATAACAAAAATAATATTATCTAGAAACGTATCGCTACTCCGCTAAGCGTTAACTCATAATTTAATAAAGATGTAACATGTTTTGGGTTAGTTTTTTTTAAAAAACTTATGGTATTATAATGGAATCAAATCATACAACTTAAGCAATTGTCCATCAAAATATCATTTTAATATGATGAAACATAGTTTACACAATATGCACTGTACGATTAAATAACTATAATAATATAACTCTTAGGTTGTATTTATTATTTAAACGTGTCAACATAATATTATACTATAATAGCTACTGTATAATATTACGATGTAGAACAAAAAAGTTTGTGGGGGGCGTCTTACGCCGAAAGAAATCAATTCATATACGTATAATACGAACACATAATATTTAAGTTTAATATTTAGTATACCGTTAAGTCCACAATACGTAAAATCATATACAACGCGTACACCTACTGCAGAGAATCGCACACATCCGCAGGTTGTTTATTCGCTTTCCAAAGTCTTTATATTACGATAGTATAAAGAAAATAATATCGTTATACGACGTATAATTCGTGTGCGATAATAGCAGTGGCGACATGCAGGGATCCGGGCCGTGTAAAACAAAGTAAGTACCATACGTGTGTGTGGGTGTGCGGGTGTGGGTGTGTGGGTGTGCATGTGTGCGTGTGTATACAGTGCGCGTTTAATGCGTTACCCTGGGCGCTTACGAAGTTTTCGCGTCGACGCGGATTCGTGAGCATTACCTATATATAGTGTAGCACACACGCGCTTCTTACGCCTTTAACACAATTTAGCATCCACCTCCGGCCCGTTTCCGGTCTCGCCGACTTTATTCGCTAAATACTTCCGGCGTAAGCCTTTGACGCGAACGCACCCCATACGCCATATATCTATTATATTATGCGTATATATTATATACATATATGATATATATATAGATGTGTGAGGGGTGAAAAAAAATGTTGCCCTCGTTCAATTTATCAACGGATAAGTATTTATTTATTTTTCTCTTTCTCCGCAAGAACATACTTTACTCCGGTGCAGTTCTTTTTTTTTGTCACACATATTATATTATACGATTCACTCTTTACCCCGACGCGGTGAACGAAAGTATAAAACATACCTAGTTATATTATGTATGTATACCTATGTACGTACATACTTATATTCGAGTGTGATATATTTTATATATGTACCTATTATACGTATGTAATACTGTAAAGATACGCGACGTACGCGTCACCTCCTCGTGAGACGCTCGCTCGTTCCGAGATATTAGGTCCTGGCGGCGATGTCGTCGACGGGATGATGGGAGCGGGGTGAAGAAGAATTGGGGGGGCGTCTCGCCCCTTCGCCATCACCAAAACTAATAACAATAACAAAACTGTTCCGGGTGGAAATGTAAACGTTTTATTTGTACACACTGGCTGCGTTCCGGGGGGGATATAGTCATCGCTTCCGGCGCGCGCGCGAGCGATTGCCGCCGGGCGCGAGACGCGAAAAAGAAATACACGCTGCACACACGCGCTTGCGAGCCCCATAAATGTTTGCTCGTCTCAAACACACCGCCCCGTCTCGGGGTCCTGTCGGCCACGGGGAGGGGGGGCGAAGAAAAACAACCTGCAGCAGTCGGAGGTGTGGGGAAGCGGGGGGCGCGTGATCGCCCGGCCCGGGATATGGAGGGCCATTGGGTTTATGTATGGTCGTTTATGCGGGACGAGTGCGGGATATTTAAAAAAAAAATAAAATAAAATGCCCCGGACGCGACGGTGGCTTTGCTGGTCGTGTAGGGAGGGGGAGGGGGTGAATTGTCGCCGCGGGAACCGAAAATCCGGTTTTACGTGCTCGGAAATATTTATTATTTTGCCTCTTTTCCGCGACGGTTTATATATTATATTGTGCGCGTATACATGTATATACTGCATATACGCGAAGCACCGTTGTTTTATCGTTAACCCCCCGAAGCAAACGGATTTTCATTTTTCTCGGGCAACGTTAAAAAAACTACCCCCTCGCCAAAAATGAAATAACCACCGCTGTATATAAACCGATATCGCGCGGGTTAACTATATCGCAGTGATCGACTGACGACCGTTCATATTATATAGGTACATAGTACATACCCACCTATAACGTAATATCATAATTCGAATATAAGTTGTCTCTCTCGATGCTCTCTTAGAGTTTTTGTTACGATGAATATGAAAATATAAGAAACTTCGTTCCTCGTATAATATATTATTATTATATTACTGCACACCCCGTCGACGACTAAACGGCGTTTGTAAAGTACAGCACTTATCTCCGTTATAACTAAATATAATCATATATAAATAATGTTTATCGATATATCAGCGAAAACATACTACCTACCTACGTCTCGGATAGGAAAAAAAAAATACTGCAATAACTCGAATATTCGGTCGCAAACGGTTGACATAACATCATATTAATATCATCAACATATGCAGTACAATAAACGTACCAATACAAGGCTTATTCGTAAGTATAGTTTTTACCGTCAGCACCTTATAGATTTAGGCGTCTTGAAAATATTATCACAGAAAATTAGTTAAAAATTATATTATTTATATTTGACAAATTTTAAAAATGTAAAAAAAGTTAATAATATAATATAGTTTGTATATTTGTCGTTATGGGGAAAGGCTGCTTAAAGGTAGATCAATAAATTTCAAATATTATCGGCTGGTCAGAATTTCGGAGCTTGGATATGTAGTAATTAGATTTTTGAAAATTCCCGAACTTTTGGTTTGCTAAAAAAAGAATGGAGCCCTTCGTGGATGCGCATTGGATGACTATAATATAATATAGAGTATATACTCTGGGCCACGAGAGAATGCACCCGGTGGAGAACCA
This sequence comes from Macrosiphum euphorbiae, assembly GCA_949089665.1. Taxonomy (NCBI): domain Eukaryota; kingdom Metazoa; phylum Arthropoda; class Insecta; order Hemiptera; family Aphididae; genus Macrosiphum; species Macrosiphum euphorbiae. Next base: position 135,309,165 of record CARXXK010000001.1, on the reverse strand, counting down.
AAACTCGTATTTTTTCGCCCATCATTCTACCAGCCAGATCACCACCCGTCGGAGAGCTCCGGATTCGGCGGCAGGTGTGTACCATAGACCAGTCACCACATGGATTGGGAAATTTGCCCTCGAGACGACTGAGCGCCGTCATTTGGATTCGCGTGCAGGATGCATTCTCTGGTGAGTGGTGTCCCAGAATATACCTTCATTATAATAATATATCGAAAATCGAATACATTATTATCAGTATATGTTTTAAGATCTTTGAAGGCTTATATAATATCATATTATAACCAGTGGTATTACCGAGTATTGTTCCAAACCAAACAGTGTTGAAGTCAGGCTTGTGACGACGGAGTATTTCTTTAAAAAAATTAAAAAAACCATTTTCAACAATAGGTACCAGCCACTTTTTGTTTCGCCTCATTGTTCCCGACGCGACATTTAAGTGTTTATTTCCGAACTCGATATTATTCTGTTTAGTAATACATTTTTATGTCGTCTTACATTATTATTATATTACACCTACTATTTTTTTTCCAATTCCATCATCACTGTAGTCGGACTTGAACTGGCATTTTTTTTCGATCGCTTTCCGTCCCGAGGGAATCCGTGGATTTCTCCATTTTTTCAGTCTCTTCGACCGGCGCACGTTAACCGGTATACAACTCGAAGTCGTCGTGGCAGTTTAATGTTATGACGACCTTTTTCATCTCTGGCTAAGACGCCAAATATATATATATATATATAGGTGCCCAGTCGTTGCGATCGTGAGCCGAACGATCGAATCTCGTCCTGTCGTAAAACACGTTTTTAAAACCGCTGCCGCGCATAATATATTATTATAACATCTCGCTCCTCCGGGTACGATAACGCCTGTGTGCATTGTATTATAGCTAAGGCCGATCCGGTCAGCTCCGTGTACAATATATTTATACATTATATATCCTATACATGTATCTGTGCAGTGTTATAAGGTTCTGCGGACGGTCCGCAAGAATAAAACTTTTTCGTTTTTCCCCGGTGGATACGGGCGGCGCGTCTTTTGCGGCGAAAAACCAGTGCGGAACGACGCAGTAAAAACGGCGAGGCGATAATCGGGCCGATACGATCGTAAAAAATCACGAGGGTGAAACGCAAAGTGAACGAAAAAAAAAACCACCACCGGAGAAAAAGCACCGCCGCCTATACGTACTATACATAATACATATTTATATATATACCTACGTCCTACATATAAATAGGTATTCGGAACGAGCCGAATCGAATCGACGGAGGCGCGTGCGTGTTTTCATCCACAGAAAATTAACATTGGCCGCCTTTATAATAATATACAGTATATAGGGGGGGAGGAGGTTCGGGTCGTCGTATAATTACCGATCGGAAAATCGCATTACGACTGCACACGTTTCCCGCACAACCCTTTTGCTGTACCCTGCACACTGCTCGGCTCGTGCACGGAATAAAATGAGCGTGTGCGAAGAAAACGCCACCGACCAAAATCACCGACGACGATGTCGTTTTAACGACGTTAACGTAATGTTATTATAATATAGGTACTTTTGTAACTAAACTCAGTTCAAGTTAAGAAACGTAGTCGGCGGCCGACTTGTGCGCAGGCGCTACTACACGATAGGTCGCCGCCGACTACGTTTCTTAACTTGAACAGAGTATACGCTTGTTGTTATTTGTCACACAAAGCCAACAAAGCCAACTCCGTTATCTAACATATAATATCGATAAAAATTATTACAATATTAATCGTAAGAGACTTTCATAACGTTGCGTATTTGGTTTTACACAAAGTGCCACTAACTTCACCTTAAATAACATATGCCTCAAACATTTTGACGTTCACTAGACTCTAAGTTTTGCTATTTCATTATTAAGCATTTTATTACGATTTAATTCCTGAAAATATATCTATTTGGGCGGTTAACGATTATTATAGTACGAAATAATTGTTGTCGCTTTAGATCCTATTATGTGGTGGTTTTACATAAATATTGGATGTAAAAATGCCACAACTTCATATAATATATTATAACCTAATCATATTGTAATGGCTGTTTTAAGTTAAAGACGAGAACGTTTTTTTTTTTTTTGGGAGAACGCCATAAACTGCAGTAATGTGGCAGTCTTCAGTTGAGACTCAAGCTATTAAATGTATACATTAACACTGTACAAAAAAATATGTAATATATTATTTATTTTTTATGGGTACCCCTAGCGTATTATATTACCGTAAAACAGCGTTTCTAAACCAGTGGTACGCGAAAATCTCGTAGGTGGTAAGCTTAGAAAATCACCCTTTATAAAAATAAAAAAATGGAATGGACCATTATTGACAATAAATGTTATAAACAATATAAATAACAAAAATGTACATAAATATTTTCATTTTGTTTTTAAAAGCTTATATTATCGTTCATTTTTAGTGTGTAATGGAAATTAATTTCCATGCATATTATGTATATTATTCACCTTATGTCCTTATATTCACTCTTATGACATTATGACTGACCTTATAACTACAATACCATATTTTCGCACCGACCGCGAAGCGGCGTAACAAAAATTATCCACACACGCTGAATAATGCTTGGATGAAAAATAAAGTATTCATTTTTAATGAGTAGAATAAAACGTTATTTGGTCAAGTGGTACATGAAAATCGTCTAAGTGTGTAAGTGTGTAAGTGGTACGCGGATATAAAAAGGTTGAGAACCACTGCCGTTCAAAAAATATGGATTTGAAAATTATACATATTATTAAAAATACTACCTACTTAATATTATTGAAATGGTAAAATTCAAGACCAACCAATTACGTTGATTATTATCTAAGTATAAATGTATAATACACTTGACGTCGTAATTAGTGTTTGAAAATTTCATGAAATTTAAAAAAATGAAATATTTCGTGAAATATTTCATGAAATATCTCAAAATATGTGAAATATTTCAGTATTTTAATATATTTTGTTTTATTTTTAAATAAGTTTTATATTTACATATAATTGTCATAAATTACCTTCATCACTATATGGTACCTGTATGTATACCGAACCTTTGGTATTATACATTTAAATTGGTATTCAAAATTTTTAAATATTTTAATGTTTAAATGATACAAGTAGTTATACAATATTATACATGTATATTGTATACTTACTGAATTCTGACATTAGAATTTAGAACACTGAACATTGTGTTAAAAAAATAAATAAATTGTGTTTTTATTTGTGTTAAAAAAAATTTCAATGTTTCACGTTTTTGTGAAATATTTCACAACTTAGTGAAATATTTCATTTGAAATATTTCATGAAATATTTCTCATACTTCAAACCCTAGTCGTAATATAAATTAGGGTATAGGTATAGGTAACTCAAAAACTACCCTGCATTTCGTGCCGTGGTAGTCTGTTTGGACTTCCGGTAATTTGATACGAGAAGTAGGTCGGTCGAGGCGGGAAATATTGTCGTACGTGATGAGTACTGAGTACATAATATGTGACATTTTTCGGTAGGAACCGACACCCGAAATATTACATTATTATAGGTACTGGAAGTTTTGATGATATTACATAATATTATTATTATTATTATTATCGAGTATCGACGATCCCGTCGATATTTATAATGATATTATATAATGTACGAGTATAGTATTATTATTATCATATCGGCATAATGACGAAGCTTATTTTATTCAGTCGTCGATGAATGCAGAACAGGGGTGACGACTGACGGATAATAATACAATATTGTACATAGGCCGCACCGACATCGGACATAAAAAAAATAATACACAATACTATATTATTATTAATATTATAATATATATATATTCACGGGATCTAGTTGGTTTTTTTATTATTGTTAAATTTTTCATTTTCATTTTCGTTTTTTCCCCCCCGTTCTCGCCTCTCTTCGTCCGTCCTATACATATATACTCGATATAGCTGCTGCACTGCATACAACAATTTCGTCGAGCAAATCGGTTCGCATTATCATCGCCATCTGGACCACCACCACTGCCTCACACTGCAGCGTTCCTCGATGTGCGTGTGTGTATGTGTGTATGTGTGTGTGTGTAGGTGTGTGTGTGTGTGTGTGTGTGTGTGTGTGTGTGTGTGTGTGTGTGTGTGTGTGTGTGTGTGTGTGTGTGTGTGGAAAGTTTTTGCCACCCACCGCTGCCTCCACCGGCGGAATATTAATGCGCTTAGGCTTTTGGCCGTTTCCCGCGCCCAGCCCGCACCCTTACACGAACGCAAAAAAACACGTATTCCGCGGTCATAAAACGTTGTTGTCGGAGACGCGCGTCTAAAGTTTTTAGAATTTTTTTTGTGAGGTTTTTTTATTTTTTTTATTCCGACCTTCTATATCCCCCTCCGGAGTGGAGAGACCTGGGCCGGAAGGAAATAATCGTGTCAGAGGTACTGTTACCGACGACTGTGCCGTACTGTTACAACACCGCGTTACTGGTATACATATATATATATATATACAATCGCTAGCGAACAATGATTTCCGGTTAAACCTTTGACTCGCGGTTCCCTTGCACAAACGTCGTTCCGAATACGCACGATCGTAGACTATAAAGAGTATCGGTGATTTTTTTTTTCTTCCAGTCTGGGTGGGATGTTTCATAAGAACGATTGACGTCCGTTATCGTAAATAATTGACACTTATATAATATTATACGTATATTACCTATTATAATACCCACCGGTAGTTATATTGTATTCCGTACATTTGAACACCACATTTTTTAAACATTTTAATAGCGTCGGTTTTCATTGAATATCGAATATAACTTATCGGTACACCGATGATTATAATGGTGCACAAATTACAAAAATAATAATATTATACACACACTTTGTAGATTTATATGTTTCTGATATGTTAGCAAAGTAATATTCTAAAGAATGATTTATAGACATTTTCTTTTTATCTTTTTCTAGTATGAATTATGAAATATAACATTATAGCCAATAGATAGGTATAGTATCTGTCAAGTTGCATATTATATTATTATCATTTTTATTGTTGTGTAAAGCATTATATTATTGTGTAGTATTTAAATTCTGTAAGATGACGTATCTACCTATATGTAATGGACTGAACTTTATACTTATTATGAAGATTATATAGGTCATAATAAATAATAACAATAATATAGTAGATGAGAAAATAAATAACAACGAACTAAGATTTTTATAAACTTACTGAAAGACTTATAAATACCTTTATTTTATCAATATTGTTATTAATTTGTGAAATTTAAATATTTTATATTTTTACATTGTGTAGAAATATCATTTTTACTCTCTCATTTATCGTCGATCACACTTAAATCTGTAATCTATTTTAGATTCTGAGTGGAACGATGAATGTATTAATTTTACAAAGATTTTCTTCAACAGTATCTTTTCTGATAGGAAAGTGAATCTAGTTAAAAAACAGTTAAAACAATAGAAAAATTAAGGAAAAACGGGAATTTTCACTCAAAATCTGTTTTTGAGAAAATCGATTTTGGTTTTTAGTGTAATTCTAAAACAAATGAATGTATATTGTATATTTACATGAAATTTTCACTGGTTGTTTATATTTGCATTTTCTATACACGATAAAATTTCCGAAATATTATAACTTGTTTTGAACTGTTTAGGAACATTTTCATTTTCAATTTTATTTAGTTTAAATTTAGTTTGTTTTCTAAAAATATCAATACAATTTTATTTTTTGGTGAAAAAAGCTTGAAAATTTAATATAAGGCTCCTACTATATTGTTTCAAAGGTACATAAAAAATAATAAAAATCCTTAGTCACAGTTTTTTTTTATAAGCATTTAATGTTCATAAATTGACAAAATATGGAAAAATTACGAAAATTAGCAAATTATTTTAAGTTAAGAATTCATAAAAATTTTTCTTTTTAAATCTAAGATTTGAAAATGTAATACAAGATTCCTTATAAGATTATCTACCTTTATCAAAAAAAAAATGTCTATAAGAAAGTCATATTAAATTATATAAGAGTTTGAAATTCAAATTTTTACAACATTGGATATTCACTCGATTTCTCATGTAGCGATTTAACTATTTTGTTGTAATTCAAAAACGAATAACTGCAGATACATGAAAATTCACTGAATGTTTATATTAGCATTTCCTATACACTATACAATTTTGGAAATAATATGAATCTTTTTGAGCTGTTTAAGGACTTGTAACCAATTTGATTATGATTTGATAATGCGGTTTTATCAATAGTCACATAAGAGTGAGAATATGAGGGCAATATCGAAGTGCTTGGATATATTAAGGGTTATGACTTTATGAGTATGAAATATTAAAAAATATAGTTTTTTAATTATGTGTTTTTTGGTATATATTTCATACAATTATCACTAGATGGTCAGACTGATTTCATACCTAATTATCATAGTGATTTACAATATCTAATTTCGGATGACGGTGTGGAGAAGATATGTATGAGATGTAAGATATGTGTGTGAAATATACGATGTAAGCAATATTTAACTTTTCTCTAAGTAGAGGTGCACTTCCTACCTAGTTTTAAATTAACATTTTATTTTTTATTTTTTGACAAAATGAAGTATTTAAAAAATAAATTACATGAAATCTTAGTACCATAGATATATTGAAAATTATCTTAAACAAAACTAACACACTCTGAAAAAATCGTTACTTTACAAAATAATAATAGGTAATAAAGTGTTATTATTCAGCGTATGTGGATAATTTTTGTAACGCCGCGTCAATACGAAAATATGATATCGTAGTCATAAGGTCAATGGTCATAAGAGTGAGAATAATATAAGGGCAATATCAAGGTGCTTGGACACGTCATCTTAAATTGTCTAAAATAAAAAAATAATCGACAAAAAAATCGATACTTTTCAAAATAATAATAATAATAATATGAAAGTTCAAAGTGTTATTATTCAGCGTCTGTGGATAATTTTTGTAACGCCTCGTCGATACGAAAATATGGTATTGTTGTGCTGTGCGTCATTACTCCTCTGTGCAGTGTGCTGTTTGTCGGTAATCTCGAAAACCGAAATAAAAACAATACAAATATTGCAATTTTGTTCCGATATCGATTTCGTAATATAACGATAATGCGCCGCAATTTAGCGGAAATCCTTTGGACTGGCACCGTGCACACGTACTAAAAATGTTATTTGCTTACGACGTATAATATTGTACGAATATTATAGAGATGATGACACAGCGAACGTGCACTGTACATCATCTGCAATGCATAATAGTGTTTAAATTCTAAACCTATATATTTTATTCGTTTGGGGCTTAAATATTTTATATTTATTCGATTTAATGCGCGCAGCAATAACCCACGATAATGCGTGCGTATATACTTTGTATGATGTATATTATAATATTATTATGTTGTAATATTATCTGCAGCGTATATTATACAGACTGCTCGAGAGACACGTCATAATTATATCATTCCGGAGCAATAATTCGGGCCACAATACGTATTAAAATATAATATTACGTATATTATATGGGTGAACGGAAATCGAGTTCAAACGAATTCGCTGCTCTGTATAATAGGTAGGTGACTACAGTTATTATTTTAGGTGCGTGTAAATATTATTACGTAACGACAGGCCCTTAAGTATATTTAGTGTAACAATGCGTAGGTATGAAACTTGTAAATCATTATTCCTAACCCTATCTTCGGGTTCCGTTTAACTACGACACGACTGCAGCAGCAGTGCATTATGTACACGACCGTCATTTATGGTGAGTACATTTGCACAAATGTGACCACTTCCCATGCACCATATATAATAATAATAATAATATATCATATATGGTGCGCACTAATATGTCTGTCAATTTGATTGATTACGATAATTATTTCTACCGCTCGTCATTCGATTAAGGTTAACATTTGTAGGTACTTACATATATAACATATATATATATGTGTGTGACTATGTGATATAATTGTTTATACATAACCATAATATTATAATTTATTAAAGACGGGCCACCGAGGACTATAATATGTTGGCGACTCTATCATTACATATCTGGTATAGGTCCAACTTTGGTGGGCTTGGGCGAATTCGACTGGTAAAATATTAATTAACTATCAACCGACTTAGAAACTTAATATTCTGCATACGATACGATATCGTAATAACTGCTCAATCACATTATCATTATTATACGATAAGTATGCCTAACTATAAACTTGAATAAAACACTCTTACGGTGAATTTTAGAAAGTAACAAGTTTATACGGTGTGGATTTATGCAATGAGTGTTATCATATTTTTGATTGTATTTTTTTTTTCTAGTCGTAGTTTGTCGGTATTACTAATTGTATAAGTAGAATTTAGTTATTCACTACCTAGCATAAACTTTTTTACTAGAGTTACATTTTATAACGGTGATGTAAATACTTACAATAGATGTTCTAATTAAATTTTTACAACAGTTTGGTTCTCCTGAGAATTTAATTTCTTATTTTCAAACCTATAATAATATATTCTAGAAGATTTATATTATTCACTCATATATATATTGGTGAATACGGTCGTTGAGCTAAAAAATGTATTTTCTAGTGATATTTTTTAAGGTCTCGAAAATATTGTACGAGTACAAACGAAAATCCTGAGGATCATAATAAATATTACTAATATTGGGAAAAAATCATTACACCACACACAATAGTATAAATTTGGACGACGGTCCATTGTATGAAGGAAATAATTACTGTCTAGCTGTGCTACAAATTTGCTGAATATTTTAATATTGTAATCATATCGATGGATTTTTTTTTAACTATTTTATTTTATTACACAATTGCATATAAAAACATAATATTGAGTTAACGAAAAAAAAAAATTCTTATGCGGAATTAGGTTGTGGGTTGATTTCGAGTGGATCTCAGTGAGGGTCGCTTATAGAATTCATAATACCTCAGAGCCGCTGGCCGGTCTGTATTGAATCCGTCTTCAGATCAGCAGCGCATAGGAAAACGTATTAATAACTTAACTGAAAATTGTACACAAAAAATATAATAATATATAGGTAGGTACTATAAATAATTAATGCGGTTCTCTGGACTTGCATTTTTTTAATTCTGGAAATATTTTTCGTACTTTTTTTTTTTTAATCAAGTCGCTGCAGCAGCACGAAATTGCAAGCATTGGATTGGTATTGGAAAAAAAATTATTATTATTTGTCTAGTGACAGCACACGAAATCAATATGACAAAACCGATCGTCTGCAAAACGAGTGTTGTTCATAAACATAATAATATGATACGGTAAAATGTTTAAAACAAATATTATGAAATAACGTTTATTATTTTCTAATAAAGTCATAAATTAATTTTATTATTATTTATTTGAAAGTACATTTAAAAGCACGGTTTAACTGTATTTGTAGCTTGTCAGTAGAAAATAATGAATGTTCTATAAAATTGTTCATCATATAAAATATAAGATATATTTTATGGCCTGTAAAAATATATAATTATCATTGTCTTGGATTATTTTCTAAAAGCATTAAGTAAAGTTTTATTTTATTTATTCAATTCTTTCTCACTGTTCAGATAAAAGTTGCGATACAAAAAGTTTTAATTTCCATAGATATTGTATATTATATTTTTATGGTTCACTATAATATAGATAAATCAATACCTATCCAAAATAACTACATATTATTTACATTCGAATTATACTGCCTATGTTTAATACCTAGGTACATATGATAAATAAAATCTAGGCGATACAATTATAATGCATGTTAATAAGATTACTTTTAATGAGAAAACCAAACATATCATAATATTTTATGCTATTATAATTTAATATATATTAGATGCTATATTATAATATTGTAGTCATAGGAATAGAAATAATCACCAATCAGTATAATTACTTAAATTAAATTAATTTACAACTGACATGATAATATTCAGTCGAAATTTTAACTGTATTGTTGTGATAAATTATAATATCCATGTATGTTTTTGGTTTTATTATTACAAATTACATAAGCACAAGTATTTTCAAATTTATTTAAATTAGTTGATTAATTCATTACAATAAGGACAACTTTAAAACTTCTTAAATCCCAATATGTCCCAAGCTCTAAAATTGTTAACAGCCGAAAAATAACCATTCAACCAAATAAATAAATAAATAAATAATAATTGAATATTAATTCTCATCCTAGGCTCAATGTAAATCTTTAATTAATAGCTAAGACATTTAGTAACTAAACTATAAGTTATTTTTATATAAGCATTTACTCATTGTATATTTTTTCCCATACAAAATACATATTATATAGATACTAATACAAAGTACAATATTATATTAAATAACAACAAAATCAAACACAGGTAGTAATAACAAACAAATAATATATGTTCCAATATGTATTATTTGAAAATCTCTACTAAACTAAAATAATTGATATTAAGTTTTTGTAAATTTTTATGTCTCAAAATATTTAAAATAAATTAACCAATGATTTGTACCTAATATAATCGTCCATTTATTGATTCGCCACACATGTTTGAAAAAAGTTGGAAAAGCGACTTTTTGCATGGTGTTTCATAATCGGCAATCATAGACAACAATATTATTCACTGTAATAAATTATAATTATTATTAGCAAACCATTTTACAATTAATCTAAAATAATGAATTGGAACATCGGAAAACACAACACTTATCATTGAATACCTATGTTTGTAAAAATTTATAATTATGGCTCGGGGTTTTGGAGACCCAGATTTTGAGTCTGTGAATGCCAAAGCCCACATCGTAGTTGTGACTATGCTGGAACGGCACACAGATACCAAATCTCGGTTATCATTATAATATTGTTAACACTTGTCCATTTTCCGTGAAATCTGATTCGCGATCTTGTGTCATTACAACACTATACCTATATACAATATATCGCCACTATATTTATACTTTAGCAGTAGGTATCATTTTCTATTATATTATATTAAAGTGACTTGGGAAAAACCACCTCGCGTATCATTTACTCGCGTGCAATTGAGTTGTCTGTATATTATAGTGATGATGAAGAATATGTCATTGTCGCACTGATGCGATGTGTATTAGGTACTAGTATAATATGAGACGACGTGAAAAGAGAAAACAACAATGCACATAGCCGGGTTCATCTAGCCAATATCTATATAACGTCGAAGTGGAGGTATAAGGCCTATATAAACAATATGTTTCTACTAGTAAAAATTCGTCTTTAAATGAAAAACAAAGACTCATCGGTGATAATAATTGTCCATATACATATATATATATATTTAATTAAGGATTCGACTGTCGACGTCATTAGCCTGTTACTGTGGGCTAGTATGTGGTTGGTTTGGACACGCGCATGTGTATACATTTGTCACTAAAAGTCCGGGTGGTCACCCATCCAGGAACTAGTGACGCCGGCACACTCAGAACACGTTTCGTGACTGAACGCAAACACCGCACCAAACCAAGCCATAATGATAATATTATAATATGTAGAAACAAAACAATAATAACAGTAAAAGAAAAAATATTAACAAAGACCCATAAAATGTGCCCCATAAATACTTTTGAAGCCATTACGCGCCTTAGGCTCTTGCGTACCTATGTACAATACAAAATATTAATTAATTGCAAAATATCTGCAGCTACACTAAGACTGGCCAGCGGCAGTTTATATTATATATCTCTAATAAATCTGGAAAATATTAAACGAATATTAGAGTTTCAATTTGTTTTCTTAGAAGTTAATAACATTTTTGTGTGTCTATATAATATAGATGCTCCTTCGTATTTTTTCACCCAACCTTCGCGTATATATTCTCCATCGAAAACGCGCTAAAATCAGACGTTATATTATATTGTTATTAAAATAAAAATAATATTGTATTTGTAAAATATTATATAAATAACATTTCAGAAAACAAAACATCATCCTTGTCGAACAATATTTACTCACTGTATTTATTACATTCCTTGTCGGAAAATTATGTATGGCCGTAAAAAATACAAAAATAAAAAGCTTGTACAAATATCTGTTTTGGGTTTTCGACAAAATCGGTCTTCGACACAACAATATTATTATTATTATTATACCATACATTGGTTATAACTTATAAGTTATATCGGCCTCGACGGATCCCGATCGATCGTCTTCAGTCCGGCCACCCCCCTGTGCGATCGCGCTGCAATATTCAATATAATAAGACGAAATATTTTTATTACGATATTTAGAGGTCCAGAACATATTAATATTTAGAAATATTATTATAATATATAGGTACTACAATAATATATATATATATATTATATATATTATGGTATATACAACATAGAGGTACCAGAAACCTCGTTCGGGTGAGAGTTTTCGAATTCGACATTCGGTTATCCGTGAGTGTATATCGAAATTTCGAGTATTATTATTATTATTTGTTTTTCGTCCACCGACCATGCCCCCCCCCCAACATGAACCGTTCGCCCACCGACCAACGGGTCGTGTATAAATATATATCGGCGAGGAGGGTATTTCGCAAAGTTTTCGCCGCCGGGGTCGTATTCGCCCGAGTGAATATGTAATGAGCCTCTGTGGCTGTGTGTATGCACATAATATAATATATGTGTGTAACGATCGGATACGACAGATGTACTACCGTATATTATTGCTACGGAGCAGCCTGTCCCACATCACCGGCAATATACGGACTATATGCAGAATGCAGCTTCCACTAAACCCTTTCTGTGAGTTTCGGCACAGTTCGGGTTTTTATTTGAGGTTTTTCGTTTCGTTTTTTCGTACACTTTACGGCGGTGACGGTGGCGGTGTTGAAACGGAAATCAGATATAATATAATACAATATATTATTATTGTATTTCGACATACGCAGCGAGTCCACCCACCGCCGCCCATGGTGCAGGTGCCCAGGTTAGGGATGTGATATGGTCCTATATATTATTATGCAGGAGTTATTGCCGAGCGCCAAGGGGGGGGGGCAACATGTTTTTATTTATTAATATTAGGTTCTATATTATGTCATGTACCTAGATACCTATCGAGATGCTCACCCCTTTAATAGAGCTGCATAGTTATTCAAAACATGATTTGTGGAATCCTTAAATAGGTACGCCTATTAAAATACCATAATAATTTCGAATAATTAGATTTTTTTAAATCATCCGCTGATAGCTGATTAATTTAAAGTAAAAAATTGCGCAAGTTCTCGTTTTAAAACACAAGTTGGAATTCCCACAGGACATTGCTTAAATGGTACACAATCATCTCAAGTATAATATTTACTCGAGAATATGGTCTTTAAGTACCTATGTTTAGAAATTTAAAACATTTGATTTTTCATGAACTGCATCAGCTGTTAAATAAAACACTGGGCACGATTGGTGAATCACCACTCTGTATTATATTACGCATAATTGAAAACAATAAAAACGCTTTGTAGTAATATCGTATTTTTTATTTACTAAAATATATTATATAACATAACAATATTCGTATACGACACCATAGGGATATTCAGTAATAGTGGTTATAATTATTACTTTCGAGTTTCGAGATTAAAGAATAAACATAAAATCCGAAAACCAAAAACAGTTTATACGATCTACGGGACAGTGAGTGTTAAAGTCCTAAGAGATAACTCGTTTAATAATCACTATATGATTAAATTAGCTTAAAGATTAAAAATAATAATAAAAAATATAAATATTATAATTATAGTGACGGTAATCACTATTACTACTCTATGTTATAGCTGGTCGGTTACGCCGTCGGCTGCAGCTGTAGCGTGTCAGTAACGGCGCAGACGACTGCCGTCGGCTGCGGTGGCGGCGGCTTGGGCGTCGACAAAGTCCCGGACGAGGCCGCCGACCTTTGACACGATGTCCACGGCCACGGCCGGCTTCTTTTGCATGTACGCAGGCTGCGGCCGCTTTATGTACGGCGTCTCGGACAGCGCGGCCGAGTACGGGTTGACCGCTCCGTTGCAGCGCCTCAACGCGTCCACCCGGGATGGCATGCAGTTCTTGGGCACCAGTGTAGCGGTCAGCCGGTCGTCGACGACGCGGTCCACGCGCGTCACGTACACCGTGACCTGCTGCCGGCCCACGGCCGCGTTGGCCACTGCACCGGCCATGCCGCCCACGTTGGCCACGCCCGCCACGCCCGCCGCAATAGCCGCGGTGGCCGCTCCGAACGCGTTCTGCAGGAACTGACGTTGGCCCGTGCCGCGCCGCTCCCTCACGTCCTCCGAGACTGGCCGGACGGCCTGCTGTAGAGCCGGCGTCTCGTGGCCCACCGCTGCCGCCGCATCTTCTTCGGCTGCTTGAAGTTGACCGTCCACCTCGACCGTTGCGTCCGTCAACAGGAACGCGCCCCTGTACGGTATTTCGGTTATCCTGTAAACGTTATTTTTGTTTTTTTTTACACAATTTATAAAGGTGAAACCTCTGGATACCGGACACTCTTTGCTGCCAAAATGTTGTCAGCTATTTAGAGGTCTCTAGGATTTAATCGTATTATAAAGAGGCACTGCGTTTATATTATGTCTTATGATAACATGATGCAGCATATTAATAGTTGGAAAGTCAGTACCTATATGTTTAATTCGAAATATAGTTCAGATATTCTAGACTCTAGTTCTGTTTTTTTAAATATAATATATAATATGAATATGCGACTATTAGGCAATAGCCTCCCTTTTACCATGTGTTGTGTCATGCATAATATATAAAAAATATTGTTAACTAGGTTAAGTAAACGTTCATATGTAACAGGTAAAATACCAAAACAAATCAAATCATACAATACTCAATAAGCTAAGTAACAACATAGAAACAATTATGCATTCCACCAAATTAGGATAAGATATCAATTATTATGTAATACGATAACAATTAGTATAACTTTAAGCATAGTCAGTAAGTATAATGCAACTAGGTTAAACTTAATATCGATACTACCAATAGTGCTTCGATTGTAATATTAATATATAAGTAATATGGGAAGACAGATAGAGGGTCAGTTGGCGGTGGTCGTGTGACTCGACTACCACTGACAATATTATAACTCTAATTTTGTTACTAACATATAAATATATAATATTATTTAATCACAGGATGTGCACCGGCATCTAAACTCTAAATCAATATATAATAATCTTTTAGTGCGCAATGGCATAACTTATTCGAGAACCATTTTCATATGACAAAATACAAATTTCAAATATTCAAAACTATTTCTCTACAGACACTAAATTATAGTACGTTAACTACAACTCGTTTGTTTATTTCAAACGATTTGTCATCGTACCACAAATTAAAATGATAATATACATATAACACATTATATACATCATAACGATATCATACACAACTTAGATCAAATAGGTTATGTGGGTGACCCAACTGTGGCTCGTTTGACCTTTGGAAAATTGTATGAAACGCAAAAAGTGCATACAATGGCTATCTATTATTTATTTATAATAATATAATATTATAGCACTATTATATTTTGAATATTCCATAGATGTGTAGCATTAATACAGGAATCGGTTCATATACTATTTCTAGTGAAATCGTTGGGCTCTGGTAGTAAGAAAAGTTCCCACAATTCGCGCCGTTGACGGAATAGCCTACACCAACACAATCTTAGCTTTAAGGTAATGAGTATAGTACAGGTAACTTTTAATATTTTCTTCAATACCTTGTATAATTTTATGTTAATCAAAATATAGTAAAATCTTCTTCTATAGACGTCTCGACGATGCTCAGTCGCTATAACGCTGAGCGACGTCGAAGAACGTTCCAATATGTATTTTAAAACAACGATAGCGCAGTTATAGCTATGGACGTTATCGGGTTTTCGTATATTGGAAACAAGGGCGGCATTGCGTCCCTCCATGTCTGCCTCACATACTCCACAAATGGCGAATGATAATAATTTACTTGCCCACATCACGTCCGCCCACAAGCTGTGCCCCCGGTCTATATACTAGACTCTGTGTGTGTGTGTGTGTGTGAGAGAGAGAGTGAAGTAATAATGTAGTTTTATCGTTACGCGCATTAATTCGTTTTTAACTTTTTGATTAAAAGTTAACGTCACGTATACGATCTACACGTAGCAGAGGACAGGACGATATATGTTTCGGTAAATAATACGTTTGATACCATATAATATCAAACATTATATATAAACATATTATGTAAACGCTCACCGATCGCAATAATCGAGAAAACGCAGTTATTCGCGTAAATTTAGAAGCACATGTAGTTTTGTTGCTGCATGACGTGGGGCTGCAGAAGGACCTGCACGGCTACACCGAACAATATTTTAATACAGACGGCGGCAAAGTATATTTTTATATTATAATATAGGGTTTCTAGATCGAAATTTGATTACCAAAAACAATCAAAATCAAAAGACACATCATTATAATATAGCATGATTATTGTATCGTAATTGTTGTTAAAATGTGTTATCTCCAATAGTTTATTAATATATCTGGATTGGTGCAATAGCCAATAGCTACAGCCGCTACAGGTAAAGAACAAACACGATAAGAGGGTTGACCTCCAGGGTTAGTTAATAGTTATTACTTATTAGTTATTAGTAATATCCCTTGTTAAATTCAACGACTCAAAACGCCTCGTGGCTATTCTTTGTGCATTGTAATATAGTGAGTTTACACTAAAGTCATTTTAGAATTTGGAGAACCCAGTCTAAATCTGGATACTTGGTGGCTAAACACAGAGAGTGATATTACAAACCACAAATAATGAGGAAAGTAAGCTTTTGTTATTCGTATGCTTATAGGACGATTCGCTTCCTCGCTGTTCCGATTAAATCACGTTTGGACGTGTCCTTGTATGGTATTCTTAATGTAATAATAAGTGAAAGCGTACATATACGACAGAGTAGATTATGTATATATAACCTCTTTATATCATACGAGTAGCTATTTCGGTAAACTACGAGATCGGATGTCCCGAATTCCACTTAGAAATCGGATATACAGAGCACTTAAAGTCGCGATTACCAAGGCTGGGCATTAACGAGTTAATAAGTTAAAGTTAAGTTAAAAATTTAAGTTACTTTTAACTAAGTTAATTAACGATTTACATTTTTCCCCATATTATTCAGTAACTTAACGAGTTAATTAATTTTATTGGCACGTTAAGTTAATTTTTTCCCAAACCACATATTATTTAAAATTAATTCAATTTTGTAAAATTAATTACATAAAAAAAAACCCGAAATATTAAATAGATTTTATTAAATAATAATTTATAATAATAATAGTAAGTTTTTATATTGCATATTCACAGAAAATATTTTATAACTATATTTTTAGAGGGAAATATCATAGAGATGACTCTAACCGCGTCAAAGAAAAATATAACAATTTACTCAGTACCTATCCCATACACGACATATCACCTAACCTATACCTAATCATTATTAATATCATTACTTATTATTATATTTTTATTCATTCATAGAATTACAGTGATAACTTGGCCCGTCGATGTAAAGAATACCCGTAGTAGCGTGGTATTTCTATTTACCTAATTAAAGTATAATACACAAAATTAATATAAGTACCTACAGTAACTAATTTTATTACAAACATTTATTCACATATTGTAAGACATTTTTTGATTTATTGAATTATTATGTTATTTGTTAGCTTTAAAAAAGGTAGGTAAGTATAATTGTTAATTTTATTTTAAAAAAAAAAGTAACTTATTTTTAACTAAGTTAAGTTACTTTTATTTTCTAATTAACTTGTAACTTTTACAAGTTAAAAAAAAAATGAAGTTAAATTTTAACTTCAAACTTAACTTACATTTTTCTATATTAACTTAACTTAACGAGTTAAAAAAAAATAGTTAACTTGCCCAGCCTTGGCGATTACATTAATAGTCTTAGCTTTTCATCGATTCATTCATATAACTATAATACTGAGCAATCGATAATATGCCTACGGCCTATACCCGCCATATAACCGCTCAGTAGTCCTGCAGTAACGAGGGGACTTGTTTTATTTTATATTATTTATACGATTTAGTATTTTTCGTTTCGACTATATCGCCCCGAAATCATAACATCTATATGTATAAGAACACAAGACCCGATATATTAAGTTTAAATTAATAATAGTTATAGTCTGCGACGTGTACCTATATCTTGTACCCATATTATACAGGGTGTAGCTATGAGAATGTCTTGGATTAAGCTATTAGAAGGGCGGAATGTGCTAACCATTTGTGAAAAAAACTTTACATAAAAACGACTTGACTGTAACCGTCGATTTCCATTGGTACCGGCCCCCTTCTATTTCGTAAGTGCAATAATGCATATTAAATATTTTATCAACAAGTCGACTGTCTTGTGCATCATAATAATATGTGATACACCATACACGTGAAATGTTCAATTATAGCCCTTAATATTTTTATACTCTGCCATACTTGCTGATTTTGTATTGAGATTATTGATTATTTATTTACATCTATAGGGCAAACGTGATACAATTGTGATAAAAAAAAATCAGAGTATCTCAAAAACTCATCCGGTGGGTTCATATAACTATAGAGTGCATAATATTTGTTATTATAATATCGTGACACTCAATGCGTTTGTGGGGCAAGATCAGTGAATTTTTTAGGGCGGTCGACTTGTTGAAATATAATATATATTATTATACCATTTTGAAAACCACTTGGGTTCCTTTGAACACCTCGTAATTTATTAATTTATCGCGACACCACGACGTCACGATATTCCGTCGGACACTCACTCGATCTTCGCGTCCGGTTTGCTGGGTTCGATGAAATACGTCTCGTAATCGACGGCCGGCGGACGCCGAGAGATGACCGGTCCCGGGACTTTCTGCGGGCGGCCGTTGTGATTGCTGTGAATCACGTGATCGCAAGACGGCACGTTCCCGTCCACGTACAGACACACCGGACGTACGGTTTCTCTGACGATAATCTGAAAACATGTCCATCATCATCATTATTATTATCATTATCATTATCATTGTTGTCATTATCGTTGTGTCAACAAACGGATTAATAGCGGTTATGCAACGATCGGCGGAGTGTATATTAAATAATGTATATCATTATGTTATTATGGATCCGTGACCGGATCGGATCACGTTTTTGATTATTGATTTTCGGTGGGTCACCCGGATCGACCTTGAACCTCGGACACGAAAGTGAAATCATCCCGCGCCCCCTTGCCGCGACTAATCGGACGGAACCGCGTACGGTACCTATAATCTATATACTATAATCGTAATAATAATGTTAGGACGACATGTCGTTTTCTATTTTGTGTCCAAAACGCTGCCGAAATTATATATTAAATATATTCTACACATAATATTATTATAATATAGCTAGAGATATTGTTATAGTATTTCAGAAACGCATACGAAATCGTTGAAAAAAAGTCGAAATGGATACATGTAAAATCATTTTTTCAAATATTAAACAATACGACCTAAGTCATTATTAACGGTTTCTACTGTACATCTATAATATTTTAATGTCTGTACACAAATAACAAACGTGCAGCGAGTCCAATAGGAATGTCCAGTGACCCCCAACCATATTACTAGATGTAGCGGTGGCTACACCTTGAAAATAAGGGGTGGGTGGATATAATAACATAAAATAATTAACTTGAAATATGTTCATAATTAATCACAGATTATATTGGTTGATACCTTAATATTTACTAATATTATCAATCAAAATATGAGAAAATGTGTAAAATAATATAATTTTGAGTTTGTAAGTGGGTGGGTGGGTGGGTAAAATTATTTCTTGCTACAAATGAAAAATATACCTTGGGCGCCACTGTTAATGTTTACGGTATATTATAGTTGTTTGTACAAACTCCAAAAATCCCATCAAATCTATGTACACAAACGACTTGTCACAGTTCGCATCATATTTTTATGGAATGAACATTTTTCATTTTGTTTCAGTTATTCCGGGGTTGAATGGCGGGCATACTATTTCGAGGCTGCAAGTACCTTCCTATACGTATAACACGACAACGGGTACTATTCGAACTGTGCCTCCAGATCTCTCGATCCATACCCTTATTTGCGCTGAGAAATATATCAGTGTGATAACGCCGCCGTGACCGCAACCGCGGTCATGATGTATGTAACCTCGTCAAAAGCGGTATACTCACGGTTTCGTATCGGGTGGCCGCCATGACGCCGAAAAATTTCCCTTCCTGTTCTGGAATGTCCACCTCATAATAAGGCATAATCGGTAAGTACGCCGGTCGCGGGTACAGGTGAAGCGAATCTAAAGTACTGACGTCCCGACGATGGCTCCGACCGGCATTGGCTGTGCAGACGACCGCGAACAGGAACAGTGAGGATCGCCATGGTTGTACAACTGCAGGTGACGTCATGTTCGGTATAACATTAATAATAATAATTATTAATACGATATAATTATGTATCGCTCGCAGAGCAGTGTGCAAACGGTATTGAAATCGTCGTCCGACTGACTATAATAATATGAAGCCGATTGCCGAGGACATTGCGAGTATATGCCTACAAGACGATCATAATAATTAGCAGTGGGCAAATCGTACGATATTGATTAAGTGCATTATAATCGAAAACCATTTGTGGTTTTCGAGATCCCATAATTGCCTCCAGTGCAGTATACTATTATAGTATTATACCTGTATATAATACGACCTAAGTGATGACTATAGGTACGTCTTTTACAAGCCATGGCCTATGATCGTCGATGTTAAGTAAAAATCATGTAATATCTATTATAAAGTTTCATTCCAATATAATATATTATTATATTATAGGCTTTTGAATTCGATATTAACCTACATCAAGTATAACGGTACGTTCCATTTCGACAACTTACTTTTGAGACTTATACATTATAATATGAATACCTACTTGGTATACTGCAGTGGTATATGCATACAGTCTGCCATACGGATATTATTTGTCCACGATTTATAGTTGTAAATATTTTATAATGCATACTACTATTATGGTAATTACCAATCTATATTGTTTCTCTCCAAATACATTTTGAGTGGGAAACATTATTTTTCGGTTATTGGCGGAATGTTTGTCGGTAATTTGTTCACATAATGCGATACTGCTTTGAAATCAGATTGAGGTAAAAATATCTTTGATTTTTGAAATTACTATAATATTATGCGTAGATAAGTACGTATAATATTATAATTAATTATCCGATATTATTTTTTTATAGTTGAATCAAATACGTAAAAAGTCATAATATGGAAGTCCGTTAACTTATGTATAGTTTAATTATAATCGGTTGATTTATTTATTGAGAATCTCTCAACAACAGTAAAGTATAAATTATTAAATATGTTTACGATATAAGTAGGTATAGTATTTTTAGTCTGAGCTGTGTTCCAATTATACCTAAAAACAAATTACCTGCTACGTTGTTATTCAAAACTACTGAAAAATAATTAATATTATAATCTTTTTAGTTTACCTGCTGTATACGCATATATTAATCTGTATTATACAATATACACAAATTGTAGGCGTAGCATTTAGGTACTTTTTATGCTGCAATTTGGTTGAAAAAAAAACTGTTAGGAATATTTTTTAAGTGCTATAGCATAAGATTTCTTTTCAAAACGAATATTTTGAATCATTATCTACCTATACGCGTTTATAATAATAAATATAAAAAATGGTGGAGAACATATTTGGTTAATCACATTATATAATAATATAAGAATCTTTTGAAAAATCTTGTACAAGTGTTAATGGTATACAAGTATTTTAGTTATATTCCAAAATCCAAATGCATTCAGAACCGTTGAAATACCTATTGTCGTATTGCGTGTGTAATTTAATCTATTTATACGATAGTGACGATAGTAACGGTAAGAACAAGTCGTCTCTGAGGGGCCATAATAATATGTAATAAGCAATTTTGAGTGTTCCAAACCACTGCACGGTCAAGGTGTTCGTGAGAATTTCCAATGGTTTCCTATGAAGATCAAAAATCAACGCCATTGTATTCCATTTAAACTCTACCAGTTATATCTTTTATCAATTACATATTACACAAAACATTATTTAATTCTTTTGAATTAAAAAACATTAAACGACCAAATACACTAAAACAAAAGTATTTAATATAAAATAATTATCATTAGGTACTTAAACTATTGTTTGTATAGTATACCATAATATTTTACTACGATTTTATCATCTATACCTATATCCTTAGATAAATATAACTCTTTTGAAGAATAATTATTAATCTACTCATCATAATAGTGGTATAGGTACTTATATTATAGTTTTATCATAGTATGATTACAATTTAAAATATAGCTCTAATATTCACTTACGAGCTAGACGACGTTATATTATAATATTCTTACACCCTGAAATTGAGTAAACGTGTGGTATAAGACATAACTTGTGATACTATAGTGCTGAATATCAGTGCTTTAATTGAGGGGTGACGCGGAGGGGTCGGAGTCCTGTTTTTTGTAGAAAATATTTATGAGTACCTCTTCAAATTATATCTAAATCAATAATATATTTCAATATTTATGTAAGCACATATTTTTTACACTTTTGCGTCCCCCTTCTAATTTGTTCCCAATTCAAGCATTGCTGCTATTACAATATTTACAACGAACAAATTGCCTGCCATCGAGACTACATAATATTATTATTATTATTATAATAATTATTGCTAAGTACACGTAAATCAATTAAATTACTTTCTTTTGAAATGCTAATCGACTCGACCGCAATAATAAATTCACCGTTAGTAATGATGTATAGTATACGGCATATTTTTAAATCAATGAAAATATTATTAATAATTAAATTATATTGTTGTCCAAAGTCCAAACGTCAAAGCCACGCGCATTCCTTTAATTACAAACCAAACGAAAATCGGTGCCATTCATTTAAAAATCGATGTGGAATTCTATGCGAAGTATTAAATAAAATATTTTTATGTTTTACACAAATTATTATATTATATTTTCGTTCTGCGTTTCAGTCACATCGGCTGAACAAGAAAGTATGTCTTTGGGTATATGATTATGTCGGACGCCGCAATCGCTCAGATATTATACGCTATTCCTATTTCATACAATAATAATTATTACTAACCACATAGTATAATATAATACAATTATTATTATATTTAAGCATTAGTGAATGATTTTATGCAAAAAATTAACTAAAGATGTAAGTCGTAAGACGTTTGATAGTTGTAGGTAATATTGTACCTAATAATATGATGTAGACACCTACGCGCACACATATTTGATATAAATTATAATATTATATTTATTGGACGGTCTACCTTTATAATATTATGTAAAATATTCTATAATAATTTTATTTATAGAGCATTAAAATTTGTTCGAAGACAATTATTTTTATTAAACCATTCGCAATCAATATTGGCGTATAGGCGATTACAATGCGAACGGCTAAAACGGCATTTCCAGAGGCAATTGTTTTGCATATAAAATATTATAATATACTTTTATACATAACAGTTCGAGTTCGAAATCCTATCGTCCGCGGATTAGCCTTGCAAACTTAAATTTACTGTTACAAAATGTATACATATAATATTATAATTGAGTCGTCGAGCATTGTATTTGAATAATTCAGTTTTCCCGATTTCGAATTTTATTTTACTAGCATACAATAATTATACAACTATGAATATTAATTGTTTTTTTTTTTAAGCATTGTTATTTGTTCGTTAGTAGTCATTATATTATTTACTGATGATAAGTTACATTAAGTGGCATAATATAATATGTTTGATAAAAAAGATTTAAAAAAACGCCACATCGCCGCTGTCATAGAGGTCTTCTATATTACTCAATCGTATAATAATATTATACAGGTACTTGTATAATATAATTATGGTTCGTGAAATTCAGTTTTTGTAAACCATGGTTTCGTTATGCTGCGGCAACAGATCGCGATGATCATAGGTAATAGCCAATAGGTATTATAATATAATATAGTTTGGCCGCAGTGATCGCACGGTAGTAATTCACTTTGCAAACACACATTTAAATAATATACTATTTGTACAATCGTACGGTTCTAATTTCTACCGAAACGACTTCAAAACGTATAATATGTACGATTGTCTTCTTGGAGGTTCCTGTACAATACAATATATATTATAATGACGTGCACACGTGTTTCTCGTACTGTACCGTAGAAATTTGAGAAGTGAATCGGAAACGACGAGACGACGAATCCAACGAATGAATTTCTTCGGTAATCGACTGGCTGCAATAATATCGCGTGTAGTCGTATATACGGTCACGCCGCCGGAGCTTTTGTTTCCGGCGAATGCACGACGCGCGTGTATAATAATATATATTATATACATATCATAAAATACAACCTTTGAGGGTAAATAAAAGGAGGCTACAGGTATAGGGCGAGCGGCAGGTGTTGCGAGGAGGAGGGGGGTAGGTTTTTATTATTACACATAACATTATATCATATTATAATAATATAGTGTGACTTGCTCGTTTGATCTCTGCAGAACCGTCGGCCGTATATTATATACTCGCGGGACGACCCACGAGGAAGCGGGTGACTGTCGTCTCGTTATTTTTCTCGGCGTGCATATTATAATAATATATAACATCAATTGCGACACGCGTATAATACTGAAATAATAATTGACAGACTTTCCGCAGCCACCGCACCCGTGTGCACGCTGCCTTTGACTCGAACAAGGGTTTTATTTTTGACATTTACTTGTATGGGTATGATTTTTTATTTTTTTATTGTCAGTGTGTTTTGGGCCTCGAAACTAAAAGGCGCTTCCTGCAATCACGATCATTGTTGTTGTTGTTGTTGTTGTTGTGATGTTCGAACGTCGGACAAGGGATGACGAGCAGGCGTGCGGGTATTATAATAATACCCATGTCGTAATAATAGTAAGTAACAGTGGCGCACCCAGCACCCATGGCCAATTTCAAATTGTAATCAAAACTTAATGATAAATTATATATTAAAAAATTGTATTTAAAGCAATACAATGTATACCTATAACCTATATACCTATATACTCAAGAAAGGAACAGAACAACAGTAATTCTGAATTAAATACATTCCTCCCCTCTTGAATAAATCCTGGTTACGCACACTGGTGTGTATATACTTTCATTGTACCTAGTACAACTGACTTTTCACAACAGATCCAGCCGAGGCGATTATCTCTACCGTGAGCCGTGACATATTATTACACGAGTAGGTAAAATACAAAACAATTTAACATTCAAATCATTAACAACTTTGAGGTACCCCCCTCCCCACATCATCGTGTGGTTTTTAATTAGGTATTATTAAACCTGCGCATATACATGATAGCCCACTTATTGCTCACCTCAAATTGTTTCCTTTAATAATGAATTTATTCGAATTCTGATTTTTGAAAATTTGAATTTTACTAAAAGGACCACATTTTAAATTATTTAGATTTTTGTATCATTCAAGGAGTACTTTTTGCCTTTTGTTGATTCACAAAATTATCTTTACAAATTGGAACCAACCCAAGTTACTAAAAATTGTTATTAGAACCTAGTTGATTTTTTTTGAAAATGTAGATGTATTTAAATTCAAAATCAAACGAGTAGTGTCTCAGTGTCTGAGTTATTAAAATATATGTAATATTATAAATTATAATCTACTAAGGATAATAAGGTATTCCTTAAAAATGGTGTTACAAAAATTTAAATATAGATACTATATTATGTGAGTAGTATTAGTATAGAACAAACAATTTGTACAGATTATAAAACGTTCATAGATTAATATTAGGTAATTATCAAAATGTTCAGATCATAGCCCTTTTATCATCCAAACCTATTATTATGGAGTACGGAAATTTTATGAATAATACAAAAAATTAAATAACTCAAGCACTAACTCGGTCCAATTTCGATTTTAGATACAACAAGAATTTTAAAAAAGCCATTGGATTACAACTTTTAAGAAAAAGGGAATTCAATCATTTAAAAAGAAGTGGTATACTGGTATCCCCACGTGACAATCCTCGTTAAATGGTATAAAAAATGGAATACAAATTATTCGAAGATATGGTCCTTAAATAAGTACCTACACTTGAAAATTCAAAATCGGTATTCGAATAAATCCATTATTAAAGTAAAAAATTGTGGTGTGCGTGTTCACAATGTAAACAGTATAGCGTCTGTGCGTTTGACGTTATTATGTTGTTAATATATTATGAGTCATTTGTCTCAGCACCTTATTATTATTATTATTATTATTATTATTTTCATTGTTATTATTATTATGCGCTGGGCGAATTATACATTGGTACACTATTTGGATCGTATTGTTTTTGCACCTTCACAGCGTCACCACCTACCTATTATAATTGTGGTGTAACAAGTCCGCAAGTGTCGTGAAGAGGAGATGTTACAGTGATGCATAATATGAATATTCTATAATAAATAATAATATCAAATTTAAAACGTGTTCCTATATTAGCTGCACTGAACCAGAACGATTATTATATGTAGTCTACTCTATCCAGATTCATCGTGTAGGTATCAGGAATGTGCAATATAGATAAATTGTAATATTGTTATAATTATAGCGATCGCACTTGACGAGACGGTGAACTAATCAACGCGGTTTTGTCTGTCGATTTATTTTATATTGTATTTATGTTTTATCTTCTCGTTTCCCTGAACGTCAATTTCGAAAAGCCGGCGTCATATTATTAACTATTCTCATCTCGTGTTTAACTGAAGCAGCTTCTCGTCGTTTATCGATTTAATACAATATAATATTATATTAAACTGCCGAATGCCGGTTGATATTAATTATCTGCGATATTCCGATGCATAAAATATATTAGAAGAAAGTAATAATAATAATATCAATTTTGAACAAATTTTAAATTATGTATTATGATTTTTTTTATGTGTATATTTCGGCCTTCAAGACCATCCCTTCAAACAAATTTTCCGCCATCTATCTCTATCCTCTGCAACTTTACTTCTCTCCATTGTATATTTGGTTCTTCTGCCTTAACATATTTTTTGATACAACCCTACCATCGTAAACGCGGTAATGGTCTTTTGTCTAACAGATTTTCTTTAATAACCCCCTTAATAAATTAAGGCCCTCTTTCCTCCAAGCATTCCCAGCCCACATTAATCTTTTTCTCTTGATTTTCACAATAATATCTGGTTTTTGAAACAAGTTCTTCAATTCGTCATTGTAGCCTATTCTCCTTTCCCCTGTGACAGAGTCGGTACATGGTCCATAAATTCTTCTTAAAATTTTTCGTTCACACACTGCAAGTCTCGTTTCTTCAATCTTTCTCGGAGCCCATGTCTCAGAGCCATATAAAACTACTGGTCTTATCAGGGTCATGTACAATTTAATTTTTAATTTTTTTGATAAAACTTTTGAGTCAAACATGCTTCCTAGGCCAAAATAACACCTATTTCCCATTTGCATCCTAGTGTCCACCTCCATTTTAAGGTCATTATCTTGTGTTATTATTGACCCTAGGTATTTAAAACGTGACACTATCCTCAAATTATGGCGCTCCACTTCTATAAACTCTTCTTGTCTCTACTTCTTCGTCCAATTATAACATATTCTATTTTTTTGTCATTGATCTTTAGACTAAATTTACCTGAAATATTTCTTAATTTTCTATAATGCTGTTTCACAGTTTCTAAGTTATTTACCACTAGCTTATGCTAGTAATCCTAAAGTCAAGTTACCCATCGTAACTCCGTCAATAATGTTTAATTCTCTAACTATTTTTTCTAACACTTGATTAAAGAAAATCGGGGAGATAGCGTTTCCTTGTATGTTTCCGTATATACTCTTACTGTTACTGATGCTGTATTCGCAATTTTAATTTTAATCGAAGTGTTCTCAGGGCTAGTCTTGATCAAATTAACTAGCTTTATTAAGAAATTAAATTATTTTAATATTATGTTGATTAGGCTTGGTCTATGGATGGAATCATAAGCTTTCTCAAAATCTATAAATATAATGTATACTTATTTGTTATATTCCCATGACTTTTATTATGATGGTGCATTATAATAGCACGATCGGACATCGATATATTATTATATTTCGTTAGTTAATAATCGTTAATACCTACCTTTACCTAACCGAGATTTGGAAATAGAAAACCGTTTTGTGAATATTTCATGGGGTGACACCGAAATCTGTTGATTATTCAATTTACGCGCATGGACAGAGTATCAATATCGAACACGTTTGTCTATATTTTTCGGCACCCAGTACCTAAGTCGAAAATGTATACTATAAATGAATTATAACATCGATATGGTTGTATTATATCAATATATATTAAATAATATTCTGTCCTCGCGTAAACCGTTTGGTACAATATAGTCGCAGTGGTGTTGTTTGTTTTTATTTCCATCTCCGTTTTGTTTATGCACACGGGATTTTGTCCCCTCATCCCCTATTAGACGTCATTGAAAAAAAAAATATTTTAACGACGGGTTGGGAAAAACAACAACGCGTTTAACCTTTTCGCATAGTAATAATAATGATAATATTAAAATAATGATACGTTGCCCGACACGACGCGGTCTTGTATGTATTCTCTTTGAACTACCTTCAGCACGATGTGAAATAGTAAAATTACGTTTTCAAATGGCTAAAAGACACCGGTAGGTAGTACCTATACATTATTCTTTGAACGTAACAAAAAAATCTTTAAATGATG
Source organism: Macrosiphum euphorbiae (assembly GCA_949089665.1). Lineage (NCBI taxonomy): Eukaryota > Metazoa > Arthropoda > Insecta > Hemiptera > Aphididae > Macrosiphum > Macrosiphum euphorbiae. The sequence continues at coordinate 135,280,267 of CARXXK010000001.1, read as the reverse complement.
ATAGGTAGCAATAATAATAATAATAAAGCTTCTCGCCGATCGTATATAATAATAATATGATTATATATTTATATGCATTATGTTCTATACATCATAGCAAATCTGGGTAGTATATATACTATAGTAATTATACATATTTATATCAGAGGCGTATACAATGGTGGGATGTGACTATTATAGTATGCATGTGCATATCGTATATGTAATGTGTACCTATATTATACAACTTTGTTACAAAACATGAGTACCCATCACTTATCAGAAAATATGTAGTTAAATTGTATGATTTATTGTAATGCGCAATTGTATTTCATTTGTTAGACATTTATTCTACAACAGTATTAACGATATTTAATTTGAAAAAAAAATTAATAGCTAGGTATAGTTATAATAATATTATTTTTGTATGTAGGTGGTAAATAGTAAATTATAATATTATCATAGATCTATGGAACCGTTGGCACTAATTTATTTGTACACCAATAAACGAATGAACATAGTGGCCACATCAACAATAGCAACGATTTATCTATTTTCTATAAATTAGATGATTGATTTGATGATTGTCTTTACACACTTCATATTAATTCTTCCTCTAGTTTACTCTTTATATTTAATATTTGTAATGTACCTAATATGGAGAAACGATAGCATATATCTCTCCTGCAGGATAATGAGAATCGCCAATGAAGATCCATCATTATCCTTATAATTTATTTCGTTTAATATGTGCAATATATTTCATTTAAATTGTTGTTATGTACTCATACTATGGCTCTGTATATATTGCAATCGCAGTATCATTGTACTACATACCATATAATTAAAACCTACTTTATTAATAGTATACACAATATATAGACATTTTAGATCCAAACGTCGGTCCCACCATCACTTATTAAGTCAGAGCCACACGATTATAGTAAGCCACGATAGTAAGTTGCAATCAAGTGACTGCAATTAGCATGACAATGTTATTATACAACCATCAATATATTCATGATTAATGGGCGTAACTAGGGCCATTGAGAGGCTTGATAGTCACATATACATAAAATAATTTTTTTATTCACGGTAAATAATAATGACCTTTTTAAGGCGAGCCTTTTTTTATCATAAATACCTACTTACTTTAAAATTACGATTTGTTCGTACGTACATGGCATATTTCTACTGACCCCCTCCTACATAACATGAAAGTTTTAGTAAGTTATGTATAAAATCCACTGATATATACATATAAGTGTTATATATACAACTATTTATAGGTATATGATAATATTTTAGTGTTGTTATGTGCGCGTATAGTGTTCAATATTTTTGAATTTCGATTACTCGGAGGGGAAAAAAAGTAAAACGGCTACACCCAATACTACACGTAGGTACAACATAAAAGTAAGACTATATTATGCATAAACATGTTAAGACCGCATATAGGTATGATATTAGCCACCGTCAGACCGTAACATATATACCACTCTGTGGTCGGCCAACCGAAACGAGCTGTACTGTTTTACCGTAATCCCGCCCAACGCATAATATTTATGCCGTCGACAACTCTCACGAGCGTGTAAAATGGCGTCTGCATTTCAGCGTGAGCACAAAACAGACTACGTTATCGTGACTATTTATTTACACTTGCAGGGTAAATTTTTCCACGAGTTCCTTTACAATAACTTAGGACGATAACACTTCTAAAATTTAAATATTATACATGTAGCGTAATAATATTATATAGTACGTATTTATTTTATATACGAGAAAATAACAACAACAACGAACGAAACGTGGCGGATCGAATTTCAACTATAACTGGCAACCGCTTTAACCTAAAATATATAATAAACAAGCTGAACCCATGCACTTCGTTGCCCCTTAAATGTACCAACTCTATATGACTCAAACTTTGTTCAATTCGTTATTGAATATTCGGTGTATGGTGTTTAAAATTAATCTTAACTTTTCCGTTGCCCGGAATAAAAATTCTGATTCGCAGCAGTATATTATCAGGTTAGCAATCTACCTGCGGTAGTTAGCGGACCCCTAGTTTGTACGTAAGTGTATGTTTTAACTCAAAAGTATCAAAGTTATATCAAGTTTATCGTATTCTACCTATGGTGGATTAATACAATCAATTATTACAAAATCCTAACCTAACCTGTTGCTTCACTGTTGTATTTTTGACAACCAGATTTCCTACTTTTCCGGTGGATTTTCCTAAAATTTTGTTTCATAATAACCTTCTCCGTAATATACTCTTTCATTTAAAAAAAATCAAGAATAATATTACATTCGTGGGTTAGGTATCTATTATTAGGTTATATCGTCAAATAACTTGAATCCGCGTGTAAATAATAATTCATAGAACATAATATATTTCTAAGCCTTTGACCATTTTAACTGTATTTCTGTGCACAGGTACGGCGCCGACGGGTTTTACGGCAGTGGTAACAATGGCGGCAACAGTAATTCGTCGTCGTCGTCAGCCCAGCAAATGGCCGGATATCCGGACGTGCAGACCGACACGCCACCGCAGACCCCATCCAACATGAAGTTACCGCTGTTCGCCTCTTCTAGTCAACAGCAACCACAGCTGTTGGGCGGCCATCAGGGTACTTAAAACGGGTACCACCGTCACCAGCAACAGAAGCCCCAGTAACAGCAGCACAACAATTATCACCACCGGCACCAAGTTCCGCCATTCTAGCAACAACAGCAGCACGATATCGTTAGGTCGGTCCAAGAAGTACAGCAGCAGCAGCAGCAGCAACAACGGCAAGTGATTCAACAATCTCAACATTACTCAGCCAACACAACAACAATAACAACTCTAACACTAACAACAACAACTATCAGATGGTGGTTAAGGCGTTCAAACCGTTATACAAGACGTGGGTGTCCCATACATAACATATCAGCTTGTGATTGCGTATCGACAGGTTGCCGGAATCGGTAGACATCTATCGATTTTAACGCTACATAAAATAATGATAACAATATTTAATAATAATAATATTTGTTTGTAAATAATTGTTGCTATTGGTTTTAATAATAATAATAATTATTATTATTAATGCAATAAGCTTGTGTGTATTTTAGTACAGAATTCATCGAGTTCGAATCACGGTTTCGGTAGACCAATTTTTGCATTTTTTAATACTTTAGAGTTAAACTATACACTTACACTTATGCGGGTCCACGATCTACCGCAGGTATACTTTGTTCCATCTAAGAGTGAACCGCTTTCGCACACGCAGACTGAGCCGCCGAATAGTGCCTGACCCCTCATGCGATGGATATGCGTTCTGTGATTGGCGGACAGTCATCACCGGCTGTCGTCGGCCGTCGGGCGCCCGTGTTAAAACTCTCACCGATGTCCGGATTGTGGTGGGAATGCGCGGAAAAACGTGTTTTGATCAGCAGAGTGGTTCACTCTTAGATGAAACAGAGTATAGGTTGCCTACCTGATAATATATAATATGGAAAAATCACAAAAACCTAGCAATAGCATAACACATTGAGCTAGTTCTAGGCTCTAGCTAGTTCTAGCTAGTTGTAACTAGTCAGCTAGTTGTACTATATTATAGGTAATTCTAATATTATTATTATTAATATTAACAAAATAAAAAATTCTATAAATGTAATAGTACCATATTACTATTTTGGTTTTAACATCACCACGCCACATCTACTCTTGTCCAACCGAATTTTGTTTCGAGGGAAATGTACATTTAATTTAGAACAAAAAAGTTCTAAGTAAAAAACCTGTAAAACTTTTTGGTCTTTAATTGAAATTTTTTATGTCAAGTTTTACTTAGTAAAAACCCAAATTACAACTTATTATAATGTTTATTTTTAAATTTGTTAATTTTTTAATATTTAAGAATCGCTAAAAACTATTCATTTCAAAAAAATATATAAATTTGAAGTTTAAAATTGCTCATCTGAACAATTTGTTAAATATATATTTTTGGCATAGAACTTTTGATTCTCAGCCCACGCATACCTACAGGCTACAGAGTACAGACACTTCTGATTCTCCATCAAACACGAGTAATTTTTCGTGTATGTTTGTATTTAGTTTTGACAATATAGTTTCAATTATTAATCACCACCTCAAATAATATAATAATATCGTGAAGCGCTAACGTGACATTCTCTTTGATATAGGTGTACTACAATCTTAAGTAGTAATACTATAATAGGTGCATACATATTATATATTATATATATTTATATATATATTATTATTTTCTTTGAATTGGTATACTTTTATTATATTACGATTGCATCAAACTGGCATAAGATACGTGTAAGTTATACGTGTAAGTTATAATTTTACCGGTAAATAATTAAATGACTCAAACTTTCGGTATGAGACAAGGCACCAGTATTATCCGTACAGATTCAAATCGTTTTAACGCCATCGTTAAAATAATAAGGACCTTATCTATATTATTATAATATAGGTAATTTATTGTATAGTATATTATCGCGATATCGTATCGAAGGGGCATTATTACATTGTCTACAACGATTTAGAGTTTTGCTGTAAATTCAAAAAATAAAATAAACAAATAAAAAGTTTTTATTTTTGCAAACTCCTTGTAGCTGTCAACTTTAATTGGGCGCACTTGATGAAACGACGTTTGACAAGTTCCTGTCGAAACCCTACACCTACTTATCACTGCAGGATTGACAAAGTCACCCTTACACTCACGTCCAGGGCTCGAAATCGTATTAATGTATTATATTGTATATTATATTGATGTTAATGCCCCTATAGAGTTATTGACAGCTATAATCGCAAATATATATAGCTGACTATATAATATATACTAGCGAAATCCCGTTCTTACACTGACCACTAGAAAAATAGATTTAACGTTACAAAATACAGATAGAGTGTATAACAATAACGTGCGTCGTATTGTTGACATTGTAAATACTTTTGTTTTCGAAAAACGTCTCTGCTGTCGTTGAGACGTGTTCCATAAGGTCTCTAGACTTCGCCGCTGCTGTATAATCTGTGCACTTTTAAATTTAAACCATCACAATAACGATATTAATACTCCAACAAAACAATAATACTATAATAATTTACATAATACATATTATCATGGTGAGTTAAAAAAATAATAATAATATTCTTGCTTAATATTGTTTGTATTATCACATTTCTTGCCTTCTATAAAAAATGTTTAATTTAATTGTATTTCGCAATTTTTTTTTTTAGTTACTAAATAAAGTAATTCACGTCGTATCATAAATTTAACGGCAACGTATACAAATATAGTTTACGTGTAAGCTACTCAGCAAGCTATTCCCAAAAAATAATTTAATTTAAAATATATAATAATAATATTATAACATTTGAACTTAATTTACATAAATGTAAACAAATTGCCTTCTGTCTATATTAATCATAGTTATTTTATTATTTAAATATTCAATTTTCACGTCGTGTAATCTGATTACACTCCATTAGTTATACTCGTATCTGTCAGAAGAGGTTTTTTGATATGTATGTATTATGTAAATTGGTCGTAGAATTTTTATTACTGTTATTAGTCTGATGTTTTATTTAAATTTCCAGAAAATATCTTTTATTTGTAATGGTTTTTTAACATTTTTGTCCTTTATCGTATTTTGAATACATAATATTATACTAACTTTTTATACGCATTAACGCATTATTGTAACGTCGTCGTATATTCTGAGCGGAGTGACTTGCGGTGTTGACTTATAAGTTAATAACAGCTAAAGTTATATTATATGAAATAAAATTGTAATAATAAATTACTATACAACAAATTTTGCGATTTTTTTTTTTGGCAAAATAAGTTTAACCTACCGTTTTACCAATAGATAAATTAATTACTCATAAATCATAACAGGTAGTTATAGCAGTATAATATAATTAATATGCAATAAAATGTCCTTTCGAATTTGAATCATTTTTCTTCGTATACAATGATTTATCATTGAATTCAACTTTAACCCATAACTTACTCCGACATTCTCAATAACGAAGTATGACACTCAACACCTGTTAAATAGCAGAGCCAGAGCGACTTTTCAGTTTTGCCTTTTTTAATATTTTTAAAAGATAAAAACAATTATTTAATAACACGATACCTATAGGTAGGTAAAGCAAATATAACAATATTATCTTATAAACGTGTAACATTTATGAAAGCTTAAAATATAATATTATGCAACTAATTAATCAAGCGTGGTGTGTAAAATAATGAGTGTACGAAACAAATATACATACACAATTAATATCAAATTAAATTTCAAATATCAGTGTGAATATAATTTAATATTTCAGAAAATAAGGTAAAAAAATATACCTATTATGTGGATATTTTTAAATTAAAGGTTAGATTAGTTAGGTATATTTATTTAATATCTAATGTAATAGTGTACCTTATAAAGGTCAAGAGACTTAGCTATTACAGTAGGTACCACATTTAGTTAATATAATTAATATGCATGTTTATATATTTTGTTAACTCTTTATAACTCATTTGCTCCACCAAAATAGCTTATGGAGTAAGTTAATCGTTAATTAAAATTTGATTTCTAACAAAAATATATGCGTATTATTAAATTCTTAACCCAATAGTATATATAGTTTATTTACACATATAATTAAATATGAAAATATATAGAGTACCTATATAATATTTTAACCTATAATACCAGTGTTCAGTATAAATTACTTATTGATTATTTGAATTATTATTATTTCTTATTTTCTGTAGATAATAAATATCCAACAGAAAAACACTCAATTACAGTGAGATCAAAATTATTGATTTCGATTTTTTTTTCATTAAAATCGTGTTCACGTAATTTAATAAACAAATACACAGCGGGTCAGCGTGTAAGCTAAGCAGGAACCATCATATTATTTGGTTCGTACTAATCGATATTTAATTTCAAACAGATATTATATAGTAATTTGTATTGAATACAACTAGAAATTTACTAAACGGTTTATTTTTAAACAAATGTAATGTTTTATTTGAACGGATATAGAGATAAATTATACAAGCTGACAATAGTATTTTAGGGAACAAATTATTATAAAAGAGAAAGCTGACAATAATTATTGTTATGTTTTAGCCTACGACAGTTTCAAATTTTAATCCATCCCAACCTGTCAGTTGTCAGATGCTCGTGATTAGAGTTAACCTCAGGAAAGTCCTGAACAATTTAGGACAATTATACTACAATGTAAGTAATAATAATGGCCAATGGGTACCTACCTAATATACCCAATAGATATTCTATATTTTCATTAACTTACAAACTTGGTGATTATTTCTTAATTCTTTACTTTAATTGCTGCTATTAACTAGATTTATGACGTAGGTTTCTGTCGGCGCCTCTCTTTAAACTGTATACCTATATAGGGCTATGTATATAATTATTAATTACTAATTACCCGTTACGTCCAACGCAACCAGCTTCCTCCTGTAATTAGAGTATTAACTGCCTATTGGACACTGTCATTCCGTCTAAATTCTGTCAGTTTTACAAGATATAAAAATAATGAAATACCTATATATTATTATACAGTGTGTAGTGGTGGCACGCGGGTACCGACACAATGGAGATGAGATAATGTTATCCAGAAAAATATCCAAACTCATAGGTCATTTGTGTCGGTACACTTGGTAGAGGGGCGTATTATATTAAACTCTTGCCCGGAAAGCCCATAAATATCGTTACATTCCGCAGAATTGCCCTCTAGGCAGGATAGATAAAGGTAAATAATATCCGTTGGGCTCAACAATGGTATGCCTCGGTCGTGGTAGACGCATCGCGTGATTCGGATGAAAACTTGCTCATGGGAATACCCTTCGAAACGAAATTACGAATCGCTGAAAATGTTTAGGATTATGGCTGCAGCACTTGGTTTTATCCGAAACCCGTCCGAGGAGAAATATTTAACTAGGTATTTCAATAGTAGATAACGGTAATGGTTTTGGATTTAACAGTTTATTCGAAAAGCCCAAACAATTGATTATTATTGCAATATTCTCCTCGGATATTCGCGTAAAAAAAATTCTGAATACAAATCGCCAACTTATAATAAAAAGTTATAGGTAGATGCATATTATTATTGCATTTTAAGTTGTTCAGTTTGATCATTAAACCATCGGATTTCTGATTCGGCGATTCTAATTTATTTTACCTAATGCAGTTCCTAAATTGAATTATTACAAACTAAAAAAATATGATATGTTAGTAGTCACATGCTAGAAATTACCCACTGATTTCAAATTGTTTCTCTAAAACAATATGTATATTGTATAGGTACGATAGATTCATGCAAGACGCAAAATACAATCTTATTAATAATTTGCATAAGACGATACATATTTATTTTACCGAGCAAAGGCATAATAGATATTTTATTAAATTTGTTCTTTAATGATATTATAATAGTTCATACGTATCTATACTTTCAATATAAATTTCATCTAATGGAGCGGTATATAATATAATATAATTATAATTTTAGATCAAATATGATATAGTCTTTTTCTATGTTTTCCCTATATACAAATTATAAACACAACTATGCCTGCATTTAATTTATTTAAATTTTAAAAGTGTATAATATGTCAACATATTGTGCAAGTACACGGGCCTTTCAAGAATATTGAAGTGCACTCTATTTAAAACAAAAATAATCAAACGTAAATATTATTATAATAGGTATAGGTGCAAAAATAAAATATGGAACTTTTTATTTTCAAAACATAATATTATTTGTTTAAAGTTTGAATACAGTGCAACTCTTACTATAGCTACATTCTAGAAATAAGTAGTAGAACTTGTTGTTTCGAAAACACTATTAATTCGAACAACATGCAGTTTTATCCCTGTTATTATTATTCATTACAGGTGTGTATAACTGTACCTCAGCAATATGATTTTATTTGACTATCTTCTTCTGCTTTTGAGTTATGTTGGTAAAAATATATGTAATACTCACTACCTAAAATCGTATTATTTATCGCATAATAATATTATGTTATACATCTACATAATAATATTTATAAACTCATGACTAAACGATGGGTCAATTTATACGTATACATATGTACCTACATCATCGACATTATTGTTATAATACAATGTGGAGTACACTCGAAGATAATTCGGTGCAATTGTATACATGCATGTGATTTAACTGGTCACGGAGTTTACAATAATGCGGATTGGAAAAGTTTTGTCGGCCGGTCGAGAGTCAACCCTTTTCGACCTCACTTGTCGTGGACACGAGTTTTGATGCAAAAACCACACACGCGAGCGCTGGCATGCCCGTAGGGATAGGGTCAGTGAGCAGTGAACGTGACTATATATATATATATATATATGTGTGTATAATATATATTATACACATAAACGAGCTAGTTCCCTCCGAAGCGTCTTCGGTTGTGATCACAACCCAATGAAAGGCCGACATTATTATGGCCAACATCTAACTTTATTATTTTGCTCGCATTTGTCTGAGTTTCGGATTTTTCAGAGACACAGTGCTCACTGCACGTCAATAATAATCAATAATACTGTCACCAAAACACTAAACAGCGTAGACAGCATATTATGCAGAATCCTGTTTCAAATTCATATGTGAAGACTGCAGTCTGCAAGATTTATCGACGGCACACAGTGTGATGAACTCCCTAATGGCGGGATGAATAGGCACTATATAGAGGTTTTCCGTAACTAGAAACCTAAAGAAACACCAGGATTTTCTCGAGGTTCAGCCAAGACGACGAAAGGAACGTGCTCAATCAAGTTATGTATAGATTACTGTTCGGTAACTAAAAAGGAACACCGGTGCTCGTGGTCCTTAGTCGTCGGACTTCGAGTCAAACAAAAAAAAATGGTCTTGAACCTCAGTGAGCGATTGTATAGGCGAAATCAGCGGAGTTGCCATATTGGGGGTGTTTAAACTGCACCTGAACATTTGAATGATGACATTTTAACAAAATATAAATTAAATTATGTCACCATTAACTCGTCACTCATTAAGTATCAAGGTCAATACTGAAGTCAGGGACGGCTGAATTGTATGTAGGTACTGTGACCTAGGAAAAAAAAGTATTCACTGTCATCATTATAAATTGTAATTATTATTAAAGGAACAAAGAAAAAAGTGTTTCAATATAAAAATATTGAGTGTTCTATAATATTTTACTTGATTTGATCAGAACTATTATTTAACTTTCAATTTATTTTTTTTTTTTTTAAACCCAGTTTAATTTAATTTTCTGTCAACAGCATTTTATTGTTACAGACACACAGAGTACAACTTTACAAGATGAAAAAATGTCTAGGAAAATTTGATGAATCTCTGTGCACCTATACCTGCCTTAATTTACAAAAGATGAACAAGTGTAATATCGAAGTTTTTAGTGTTTGCATAAATCCAATGAACCGTAACAACTCTAAATACGTATATATATAGTGAATATATAATTGTCTACTATTTACTCCCAGCGACTATATACGTAGGTATACAAATTATGCAACTGTGTCTGCGTGTGTATTTCGTATAATCATTATACTACTTCATAATACGTCTATCGTATTGTATCATTGTCTTCGAGAATGACGAACACATTATACAAGTACCTACAGGCGCGTAGCCAGGGGGGGTGTTACAGGTGTAATAACACCCCCCCCCCTAAACCGTGGTGTACTATGTTTTATAATTTAAACCGGGACACTGGCACACGGAATTAGATAATTATTATTTTAGACCATTCTGTGTCAGTTTATCGTTGACTCGTTTCATGTACGATACAAGATATCTTTTAATGCAGAGTATTTACAACTTGTTTACAACTTCATCATTAGAGTGTTACTCTATCGTATCAACTATCATTGGGGATTACAATTTCAATACCTCGACTAGCTATAAACCGAACAAATCGTTTTAGCATTTCAGCAGAATCACCGGAAGTCTATTTTAGGATTTTGATTTTTGTACCTTTTTTGGATCATTTCTGTGAGCAACTAAATGACAGATTTTTGAACCATAAATCACTATTAAAACAATTTACTTGTTTAATAAATTCAAATGAAAAAAATGAGACCGAATTTAAAGAACTTCTTAAGACATATTCTTCAGATATTGAAGCTGATGAAATATCTGCAATTGGTGAGTTTGCAATATGGTATGAACATATAAAAAATAAAAATCCTAAAAATGCTACCGAAGCCTTCTTTGACAGCAACGAAGACATATTTCCTACTGTTTATCGACTTTTACAAGTATTGATTACTTTACCTGTAACAACTGCAAGCAGTGAAACGTCTTTTTCCTCATTAAGACGCTTGAAAACATATCTAAGAAATACAACTGGTGAAAATCGCTTGAATGGTTTAGCTGTTATAAATATTCATCGAGATTTAGTCGTAACCACAGACGAAATAATAGATACACTAGCCTCAAAAAGTCGACACATTAAGTTAATTTAAAAATGTATTCATTTTTTTTTTATTGATAATAATATTATATAAGATAACTATTATTCTAAACTAATATAAAATTATTAAAATATATAAATTATTTATTATTGATTTGGAAACGACACCAATGTTATTTCATTTTTTTTTTTATATTGCCTGGAGTCGTGATCACTGTTTTTAGATTTTGAGAGGAACGAACAAATGTACTGATTTTACAAGATGTGTATAATTTTTTTCATTTCTGTCGGTCATCAACATTGGGTAGTAAAAATATTTCGAATTTCGAGATCAGCATTTTTTCTGTTAGAAAAGTGAATCTAGTTGGTACTTTTTTAGATCGAAACCGAAATTTTTAGTTTTAAATATTAAAAAGTGTCAAAAAAAAAAAAATTGTCATTTTTACCTAAAACAAAAATGTTATTTTTTGGTATAACTCGAAAACGAACAACCGTAGTCCGTAGACCATTGAAGTTTTCACCAAATATTTATATTAATATTTTCAATAAATTACATTTTGGAAATTTTTACTTTTTTGAGTTATTTATAGCCTTGAGAAATTATTTTAAAATTATAGATTATTTTAAATTTAAATTTAAATTTTTTTTTGTTTAAGCCCGAATTTTTGCCTGCTGACTTTAAAAATTGCAAAAAAAGTTTTTGAGGTGTGTATTGAAAAAGATAATAAGGGGCCTCAATATTTTGGTTTTGCACACAGACCTCAAGTAGCCTAGTTACAGCACTGCATTAATGTTTTATGTTATTATAAAAAATAATAAATTCTTTACTGCTCACATCGGATCAATGAGCTATTATTATTATTTACTACATAATTTACTAGGTGTATATTTAATTTGTACTTACATAAGTAATAGATCTAATATATTTTATTGAAGAAATAATATTCAAATACATGCTGCACTCGTAGCCGACTCCGTCGTTCGGTAACAAAATACAAACATGAAGTAATATTAGTAAATGATTCTACGACAATTGCCGTGTTTACAAAGCAAAAATTCAAATAGATAAATAATAGCTACCAGCTATACTGTCCTATAGAAATAGTTTATTGGAGAATGATGTGCGTCGTCAATTTCTTGCGATAAGAATGTTTTGACTTTTTTGAGAATTATTGATGTTTATCTAATATGGGTATTTTATAAAGTGTAATACTACAATACAAGGATAAGTTTAGTTACACGGGTTTTTGAACGTTCGGTCGTTGGCTAATTTTAAACTAATATTTCATATAAATATTTTGTTCACGGGAAAAAACCTTGTCTGCGTGGGCTTACATAAATATCGGGGTTTGCAAATATCTAATACATTTTTTTTTTTTGGAGAGATTCTGGGGGGGGTCCAGTACCCCTGGACCACCCCCGTAAATACGCCACTGAGCATTTTTAATATTTCCATACACTTATTTTTCTCAAAAGTGAAAGTATCGAAAAATCGCCCAAGCTAAGACCCAGATAATGTTCTTACCTAAAAGTTTGATAATATGTCGATTCACTCTAGTATCAAAACTAACAGCTCACTATTGAAAATAGTGGACGACAATTTGTTATGTCGTGCGTGTGTAAGACAGAGACAACACACGCGTCTTAGTGTCCTCTTAAGTTTAAATAACACCCCCCCTTTGAAATTTCTAGCTACGCGCCTGAGTACCTATATATTATATTAAACGTGACAGGGAGTGACAATAACGACATAGCCTCGGTAGAGAGGGGTAGAGGGGCCGAAAACGAGAGCCGGACGCTAAACAGAGACCTAACCTGGCTGTACACGAAATAATACGGTGGGGTGGATTTGGTCGTGATGCCGACGAGATAGGTTCAGAGCCGGTGGACGGTCCGATCAATTAAAAAGCTCTTATATACACGTCGGACACGCTCGGCTCGCGGAAGGGATGACGATATAGGTGGTGGTCCGGAGTTTATTAATATACCACCTAGTGTATATATGTGCATGATATATATGTATATACATGCATGTACATACCACGAGCTTTTCACCCCATCTATACGGTCCAACTCCCTCACCCTACTATAATACTCGCCCAAAGTTCTCGTGACAGTCCGGTGCCGCCACCTTCACTGCTCCTGCTACTGCTGCACCTGCAGGTCAGGACTATACAACCCACGCGTGAGTTTCGCGTAAGCCTACACTATGTGTGCGTAGGTACATTTATATATATATATATTCAGCCAGAATGGTTTTGTTTTACAGCGACAGATTGAACGGCCTTCCCCCCTCTAGCTTCGCCACCCCTCAGTCAAAGCCCGAACGGACGTCCGGTCGCGGTACATATAGCTTGTCGCCTCTTGTCGCGCCTGCCACCCCTCGGGCCAGGACAAGCGTCCGGACCCGACGACTGCAGCCTAGCTGTACAATAATTATTATAATAATATTACATTACACACCTATATATTATATATTAATATGACTATGCTTTCCTCGACATCGCCGTGCGTGATTTACCACGTGTACCCACCTACCTGAAAATTCAATCGTATAAAAATGCAATTTTTTCAAGACCTGTGAAATGCTTTATCGAACGGATTGTGTACAGCTGCAGCAGCAGTCGCGAGTAAATAATTTATTAACTTTGGAGAAAAAAATTAAACGTTTGAACTTTCCCCTCCGTCGCTAAACTGTGTAGACTTGTTGTCGTCGTCGTTCGATATATATGTATACGTTGGTGGTCGTGGCGGCGGAGGTATTAATCCTGCAGCAGGATTCCCACTTTCAGATTTGTTCTGTGAGCTTCAGTAAATCATTAAAAGTTTTTTCATTTTCTAATACCTATCAGCCGAATGTTTCCTGTTATTAACACAGCGAATGCACTATAATATGCCTAGTGGTGTTAAATAGTGCAGTTACAAGGTATGAGCTTCTTTTTTTTTAATATACTAAGTATTTACACATTATTATATCTAACTATATTGATCATTTCCTTGACCTGCCCCTCATATATTATATTATTACTAGATTCCGGTGTTTGTCATCCCGCCTACGGCGGAAAGACTGTGTGGGCGGTGGTGCATCTTTGTCGGCGATGCTGGGTTTTTTGATCCAGCCTGCGGCGGGAATGGGGGGTCGTCGGTTATTGTGTTTTGTCGTGTTGGCAGCACTGGTTAAGCGGTAATTTTTGAACTCGGAAGAGTGTCTAGTCGTAAGTCACGTGATTCAAGTCGATCCTACGACACAGCCAGCCAGGTAGGCAATCCGACTACGTCGGATCGCAGACCATGCACCGGGCGGGTATGTCCGGTTCTGGTGTGTGTGTGTTGAAATCGGAAATTCGGATTCTGGGTTTGAGTGTCTAGCTATCAGTCATCTCGGGTAAAAGTCGATTCCCGAGTGTCGGATGCAGTGGGGGACACTGGGGGTGTAAGTCGCTCGTATGCAAGTAGCTAGTCAGGTAGGCAATCCGACTACGTCGGATCGCAGACCATGCACCGGGCGTGTATGTCCGGTTCTCGTATGTGTGTTGAAATCGGAAATTCGGATTCTGAGTTTGAGTATCTAGCTATCAGTCATCTCGGGTGAAAGTCGATTCCCGAGTGTCAGATGCAGTGGGGGTGTAAGTCGCTCGTATGGAAGTAGCTAGTCAGGTAGGCAATCCGACTACGTCGGATCGCAGACCATGCACCAGGCGTGTGTGTCCGGTTCTCGTATGTGTGTTGAAATCGGAAATTCGAATTCTGAGTTTGAATGTCTAGCTATCAGTCATCTCGGATGAAAGTCGATTCCCGAACGGACAATCCGCCTACAGCGAAAAGTGCTCGAAACGGCCGTTCAAATATGAAAAAGTATACAGGAGGTAATAAAATTGTATTTGTTGATAATTATAGAGAACAGTTATCAGGTGTTTTATGTTAGGCTTCACTGTAATCAATTTAATCATTGTTATGTTTTCGCGGTTATAACAAATAAGTCGACAAAATCTAATTTTCTGATTGGATATTTTCTAAAATATACCTACCTTGTATATTTATTTAATTATGAGAATTAAGTCAAATTAACAAATAGATAATTATATTGGTGAATAACAAATTTTATTGAAATGTAATACTATCCTATTAAACGTAGGTATCTATAAATGAATACATTATACATACTCTCGTTTCCGACACACTACTCCACCCCGGGACTCGACTTTTCGAAAAAAACGGCAAATGAAGCAGTCATATTACAGTCGTACTATTTTTTAATATAGTATTTATAATCTGTAGCAGTATTTAACCAAATCGGAATCACGTAAAAACTGTAATATATCAAGTAGGTACTACACCTAAGTTATATTATAATGTATTATTAAAAGAAACATGTAGGTGCGTCGGTAAATGTTAATTATAATTATTTTTTTGCCCAATAAATATCGTCAAACGAATAATAATAATATATATAATATAATAATGCAAATTTAAAAAAAAAATTAACACTTTCGTTAAAAATGATAAATGTGACGAAAAAAAAAACGCAAAAAAAAGAAATTCGATTTAACACGGCCCCGCCGGCGTTCGAAACCACGACCGTCGAATCACCCGTTTTAACGCCTAACCTACCTAGCCACCTACCGAGATGAAATTAGGAGTCAAATCTATGACTCTTAAGGGCGTTTGAGCGGACCACCGTGTCCGCCACCTTCGGACGTTCAAAACGCGAGATTTGCGAAAAAAATCGAACCTCGAGGCGCATGTATATACATGCGTATATATGCCTGTATATAGCGATACCTACACGGGTACCTACTCTCGTTTCCGACACACTACTCCACCCCGGGACTCGTCTGTGGCTATAAATATAGCAGGGAACGCGAATAAGTAGTCGACGGGGAGGGTGATATGACCGAAAGGGGCTAAAACTATAATTTTCAAAAAAAACGGCAAAAAGAGCAGTCATATAGTCGTACTATTTAACTGCCAGAGTTTAATCAGTTCTATTAGATCTATTAGTTTATTAATACCGTATTAAACAGTATTTAACCTAAAAACTGTAATATATCAAGTAGGTACTACATGTAGGTTAGTTATATTATATTGTATTTATATAAGAAACATATAGGTGCGTTGGTCACGGTAAAATCAAGTATTATTATTATTATTTATAAAATAGTACAGTATCATTATACAATTTAGTTACAATTTAAAATATCTACTTTAATATATATTAATATTTTTTTGCCAAAAAAAAAAAAATGTGACGAAAAAAAAAACTCGAAAATAAAACATTCAAATTATCACGGATTGCGCAAATTATCGAAAATCCCAGAGGCCGGGTTCGAACCCACGACCCTCGAGTCACTTATCCTAACGCCTAACCAACCTAGCCACCTACTCAGATGAAATTTCGAGGCAAATGTATGACTCTTAAGCCGCGTCGCCGTGCTCGCGGCTATAAAATAAAATTCTTATCACTTTCCTTATCAATAAAAACAATATTTAAGAAAATCCCAATAAATCCTATCAAAAACTCAAAACCCCGAGTTTCCCCTTGGCGAGGTGGGTGTTAGTACTCTCCCGGACCAAAATCCATCAAAAAAGCAAAATCCAAAAAGGGGGGGAGGAGGTGCCCCCGTTCCCTAAAGCGGAAAACGGTAGTATTCATAAAAAGAATGGGTTCCCCCTTGGTCCGAGGTCTTTAACTTGAATTCCGGCCGAGTTATACTCAACTCAAAATGTGGGGGGGTGGGGGCTTTGGTTCCCTAATGTTGAAAATTCATCTGGGGCCTAAAAAATTGAGATGCCCATTGGTACGGGGTCTCTAAGTCGAATACCGGCTAAGTTATACTTCGTCAAAAATAATTACTCGTTTAATGGGTCCCCCCACTCCGCCCGACGGTCGCGGGGTAATCGATTTATAAGACGTTATTATCACGTCAAAAAATTGAAAAACACGGGTTTTTTTTTAATAATAATAATAATGTTCGAAAATATTAGGATTGATAAGGAAAAGGGAGATAAGCGAGCGGAATTTATGAGATGGGGTCAGTTCTCCTACAACCAATAAGAACGGACTACCCCAATGTTACCAACTATGGAAAATCAAAATCTGAATACCGACTACCATTTTATCAGAAAATGATAAGCGGCAAATGAACGGGAGAATGGGAGGTAGATTTTATTTTTATTTTTGAAATAAATAAATTTATATTTTATAATATGTCTTGTTTATGGAATTACAAACAATGGCTTATTAAAATCATAATCAGCATTCAGAATATACTTTAATACTATATTACTATATTATATAAGAAAATAATATAATTATATTATGATTATTAATTATACAAATATCTTTTTCAAATTAAATTTTCTTCTCAGTTGTTTAAAAACTAAGATGCAAACAAATTCGTTTTAAACTTATAAAATCAATAATTATAAACGGTTAAATATTCCAAAGGACCTAATTATCAACAAATATAGTATGATAAATATGGAATATTGGTTTAAAAATATCGACAAGTTCAAAACTGACATAAAAATTTATTCAAAATACAATAAAATACTCATTAGTTATTAGTATATTGTATAATTTATATGTAGTATGCATAATAAAATAATATTGTAAAATTGTTAAATATATTTATAAAGGCTTTTGAGCCATTTAATGGTTATTTATTATTATGGTTATTTACTTATTTATTATTATTTGGTACTTTAGTTGTTGTAACTTGTATTATAAGTACAGTGGGTGTGGTTGTATAATACTAAATTCCTTGCTATCAATTTTCTGAAAAAAGACAGTTGGTATTATCTAAAATTTTAATTTCCTCCAAGTAGTTTCTTATCAATGTGTAGGAGAACTGTATTGCCCTGGGAATTTATAGCGAACGCGCGGGAAGTATTGTGATTGGTCGTCATGGAAGAAACGCGGAGTGCCGTGAGCGCTCCCCGCGGATCTTATACGCGTTATTAGCGTTTTATTATATAAGATTTCATATCGCTTAAAACTTATTATCATTGCATACAACTATATATAACATTATAGTTAGTTCAGACTGCAGTTAAATAATTTTTCAGTAAGTATAGTTCACTTTATAATTTATTTTTAACGAATAACGATACAGCAGAACGGCATATATAGATAGAACCCGTATTATATAACTTTTGTTACTTTATAAAATTACAATATTAATATTAACTATTTTCAAAGCAATAAAACATAACGTAAAAGCCAATTTTAATCATTGTTGAAGTTTTTACGTTTAGTTACAGTTCAAAGAAATAAAAACAATAATAATTCAAATTTTAAATTTTGAATTATTGTAATAATATAATCTCTTTATTTTTTCTAATATAAATTGAGATTTGTGGTCAATATTAATATTAATATACCATTATTATTATTATTATTATTATTATTATAGAATTTTAATACTATATATATTATAATCAAACAACCTAACCTGTTCAATGTAGTTCATTTTACTATATAGGTATAATAAAAACAGTGCCTAATAATGAGTACAGCATAATAGTTCGTGACAAAAATATGAAATGTAAAAGAATATTTTTTTCTTAATCGGATAAACAATGTGAAGTAATGGAATTTAATTTGTAATTATTATCTAACATCCTGGTTTGATTATTTAATATACAATTGGTTTTTTTTTATCATTAATTATTGTTTCAGTTTACCTATACGGTTATACTATTACCTAAATTATTTTCTGCAGTTTTAACTTTTGTGTCGTACCTATCATAACATGCCCGGTAAATATTCCCAGTGTCGATATTCGTTTTAATTCGATTGGATTAAGTAGCAAAACGATGAAGTAAGTGAATGTACCTAACCTTTTTAACAGATTAGTAAGACTTCAAAAATAATTTGCTTCAATACTCTTGATAAAATTAGTTTGGTATGATTATAGATGTAGGTATTCAATATCTTTAATTCATTGAATGTTTAAAATAAATTAGGTATGTATTTATAAAAATATAAAATATAAATTAAAAGGATTAATACATGAACTTAATGATTATATTCATATTAGGATAATATGATAGTAATAATTAGTATAAATAACGAATAAAGAAATAATAAAGAA
The DNA here is from genome assembly GCA_949089665.1 of Macrosiphum euphorbiae. Taxonomy (NCBI): domain Eukaryota; kingdom Metazoa; phylum Arthropoda; class Insecta; order Hemiptera; family Aphididae; genus Macrosiphum; species Macrosiphum euphorbiae. The sequence goes on along the minus strand of CARXXK010000001.1, from coordinate 135,260,709 downwards.
TATCTTACTATATCGTACATTTTTCTCATTGTCTTGTCGAAACGTTTTTATCGAACAATATTATAAAATGTTTATAATTTTTTATTTAATTATTAATATTATGTACCTACTTACCTACAAAATTATATATATTTCAATTTTATTTTACAGTAAATTTACTGAAAGTGAATAACACTATAACACTCCATGGCTACCTCTATCTATTTCATAGGTATTATGCAATTTTATTATAATATTATATTATATACTGTTAGTTATTAGAAATTATTGGTATATGTATAATGTATATTTGTATTATGATCATAGTTTGTAATTAATGATCGTTAAAACTTTAAAATAAATGTGAACTGAATATTTTCTATTATTTTGTGAATTCCCATGAAAACTTTAGAACATTTTTAGATTTTTTGGTATGATTTGGGTATAATTTACAGAATTATAAAACTTGTGAATTCAACTAGATTTGGTTTACAGAGTTTTCCAACTATCATAAAATCGCATAAATTATATTTAATTCTTTGTTTGTAAAAAACTTTTAAAGTTTATAGTATTATAAATGACACATAAAATTGACTTCACATAATGTTATAGTTTTATATCTTTTGAATATACTTTATTACTTTATTCTTTAGAATTTTCCTTTTTTATAAAAAATAACAAATGTGATTATTCAAGTTGAATCGTACCTAGTGAGAATACGAGATAACGTGATATCTGGAATCTTGTCTGTCGATCAATGAAAATAAGTAGTTAGTACATTATTTAGAACTTCAATTTATTTTATTTTAATATAATATAAATTAATTATAAGCTCATAAAACAATTACTTCGGTAGTTTTTCGAGTGTAAAATGTATGACCTATTATAGTAAGTATTTACTTTTGTTTAAGCTATAAATTATAAATGTACAAATTCTTTCTTTAAACTAACATTTATTTATATTGTAATATTTTATAACTACTGTAAGTACCCATATAAATTATTAATTGTTAAGATTAAAATTAGAATTTATGAAGGACCATTCCTAATAATTAAAACCTTGTTAAAATATTTGTATGGATAAAAAATACTTAATAATATATAGGTAATGATAACGAGAAGATTATAATTTTATACCTATATGTATAACCTAATATACAGTCAGAATATAACAGTTACACTATATATTTATCAAAGTATTTTTATAATTATTAAAGATTTCTGAAATGTAAGACTACTAATCTTGTACTTCTAACATCATTTAAAACTCATAATTGTCTAATCTAACTTGTAGATCTCCTATTTTGTTCAAAGGTAATCAATAACCTCCACAGCTCTGGTTACTGGTTTTATGGTAGATATATTTACAAGCTTATTATCTTGGTAAAACGTATATTTGATATTTTGATACGATTGAAAGGCTTACAAAAGTATTTTTTGGTTGAAAGCCTAAAGGCAAAATCATATTTATGATAACTGTCTACCGAATTTAACTAATTCGGTAAACTGTGACCATACGCATACGTACAATACTTATAAACAATTACCTACAACCTACACCTATACTTATGACGCATTATTCACATGACTTTATTCGCATTAATAATAGGTAATAGGTATATGCACATGTACGATGTACCTTTAGTATGTATGATGTATCGAGTACGAGCAAGCTGTATATAGTGCATTGTGCATAATATATTATACTAGCTGATCCCGTGCACTTCGTTCCCCGTTAAATGTACCAACTCTATATGACTCAAACTTTGTTCAATTCGTTATTTAATATTCGGTGTATTTTGTTCAAAATTCATCTCAACTTTTCAGTTTCCCGGTATAAATATTCTGATTCGCAGCAGTATATCATCAGGTAGGCAATCTATCTGCGGCAGATCGCGGACCCCGTGATGTTTGTACGTAAGTGTATGATTTAACTCTAAAGTATCAAAGTTATACCAAGTATGTAACTGAACTCCTCTGTTTTATGTACGTAACTTATATGTGAGTATAAAACGCTCAAAATCTACGTAATTGTGAATTGTGATACATATAATATAAAAACACAGCGTACAAAAAAATTAAATGCATTGAATGAATACACAGCATTACAGCAACCAATAATTTTTATTATTATAGCTTTAAAACCCATGGCGACCATTTATAAACAAAAATTTCCACTATAAATCTCTAAATCGACGTTTGAGCACATCCCCTGGTTGGACCTTTTATACCTTTTAGACCTTTTAGATCTTCTCCTGACAATTACGAACATCTTAAAAAATATTTGAGCCAAATCGGTCAGGCCGTTCTCGAGTTTTGGCGAGACTAACGAACAGCAATTAATTTATATATATATAATATAGAAGATGACTATTGCATAATAGGTATCTACGAGTAATAAACTATTAATAATCTAACATATAAAAATGAATGTTTGTTTGTTTGTTCGTCCAGTCGTCTCTATGTAGGTACTCAAAAACTACTGGACCGTTTTAAATAAAAGTTATATCAATAGATTCCTTGAGACTCGGGGAGGGTTTGTAGCTTCGTTTTTAAACCCATATATCGGTCGATACTCGATATAGGGTGGCTCACACAGTCACACATGAGCTTTGTTTCGGCTCACAAAAATCAAATATGTTTTGTTTATTTTAAATGATGCCATTGGTTAGGTACAGATTATATCACTTATCACTATTATAATTATTAGTAAAAATGTGGTATATAAAAATGTTTACAAATATATTAAAAAAAAAAAAATCTAAAATCAAATATACTTACTATCACAATAGGTGCATATTACAATGATTACTTCTATGATTTTCCGACATTGGATTTACGTCGGCTTTTAAGTAGTTGAATCTGTCCCCAGTTTTTTGTGTTCACATAAAAAATATGCCAATCATTTTATTAAGAATTAAATACCATAAAATTAATCATTGTAATAATATTGCTTGTATTAAACAATACATTTTAACTTTGGGCAAAACGAAAAACGATAGGAAGATAATCGATTAATTTTAACTAGGGCAATGTTGGGTACCTCAGCTATATCTAACAAGTAAAATATAATAAAATATTAGTCTGATACAGTTATGCAATTTGGCTTTAAAATGTACTGAAATCTGAAAAATCTCCTTTGTTTTTAGACTCAACATTTCTGTGATCGTGGTGATTTGCATAATACTATTAATAGTGGCAAAAGTCGACTGTACAACCAAAACTGCGACGCCCTCGATACATAGCAGCCGCGTGATATCACCGGCAGAAGATTTGACCAGTTCTTGCTTCGTTGTCGAAGAAGGGGTTCCTGCGTGCCAAGATGAGGATGAGGATGACACGCGGTATGCAATACTGCAAAGTTACAGTTAAAATTGTATTACCTAGCTATATATGGCTATGTATCTTCATGATAATTATATAATACGATAATAATATTATCGTCCATCATTTTCGTTTTTAACTTGAGTCTGAAAGCTACGATAATATCATAATAATATGATGTCGTGTAGTGTCTAAAAGTTTAGCTAGGCCCAATCTGGATATTTCCTGGTAGATCATGGTTAGTGAATTATACCATCGCATGGCTACAAGTTACAACCAGGGCTTAAAACCGGTAACCGGTTTGTAACGAACACCGGTAAAAAACCGTAAATTCGAGAACCAAAAACCGATAACCGTTCTTAGTTTTGGAATGCTGGAAGCGGTTATTGGTTATCGGTTATCAAGGTAAATATCTTAATATTAACATCAAAGCGGTTACCTCGTTTTTTCAATCCCGGTATTATAACCAAAATCTATTCCCGACCAAAAAATTAACGGTTTTTTCGTGGAATTTAATACTTGAATTATGTCATGATTACATTATAGTTGAATTTAATTTTCCAGCTATTTTTAAATTTTTTTCCCCAATTAATTGTCGTCGAGTATTGCTTATTTGTTGTGAATATCACATATATTTATATATATATATATATATAGGTATAATTGTATAACTAATATTATAAATACCGTCATAAACATCGTCGTCGTCCTCGGGCGCTGATTCCTATAACGAAATAGTTGGTGGAATAGGGGCTTAGTCCATTTAGTATTTACGACATTTTAATACTGTCTATCACACTTTATATTTTATACATTGGTCAATGGTATATACATTGGTCAATGATATTATTTTAAAGCTGTTGTTTAAACTTTAAAGAGTTTAAACTTTAATTAAAGGGGTTAAGATTTAAATAATTTGAAGAATAACTACATATTATATTATACACGGAAATTAAAAATGAAGAACCCTGTTCTTGAAATGTATTTTACGTATGATATAAATAAAAACAGTAGTAAATGTAATGTAGTGGGATGTACCAAGTATATATCTGGTAAGCATTCGTCAAACTTGGAGAAACACATTTTTGCCCGTCACAAAAATTAGTACAAAATTATTATATATTTTTTCGGTTTTTTACGGTTATACTTATAAAGAAGAAAATTATAACAATAACATTTTTTTATGCAATTTATTTTTTTGATTTATTAAGATCGCCATTATCTTGATCATACTCGTATGTTTTAAACTTTAAAGCAGTTAGAAAAAATAAATATTTAAATTGAAGAAAATCGACCAAATTAAAGCATATTAAGTTTTTGATTTTGTAATAATAATAGTTATGTTATCAACCCACGAATAACCTAAATAAACTGTTTCAAAAAAATGATTAAAGGCGGGTTTCCACTATACACGTTTGCCGTGTACACGAAAAATGTTCAGCTATGTCCAACAACACGGTATCATGGTTAACCGTGTGGTAACTGATCGTAAATAACCAATCACAGCAAATGATTTGTATGCACGTACTCGCATCCGTGTATAGTGGAAACCCGCCTTAAAAAATTGAAAAAAAATGATTTTTAAAAACCGGTTTTAACCGGTAACCGATTACCAAAAAATATAATCAACGGTTTTTAAACGATTAACGGTTATCATAGTGTTTGAAATATCTTTAAAGAAACGGTTACCGGTTACCAAAATATCAAAATTAAACGATAACCGGTTACCGGTTTTCAAAAATTTTCGGCTCCTACCGGAGCCGATTACCGACTTGATTGATAACGGTTTTAAGCCCTGGTTACAACTATACCAATCTGAGTACGATTATATAGTCAGACGACACGATGACGAAACACAAGATAGTCCGTGTTCGATATGTTGGCATAAATAATAATAATAGGTAGGGTGTATATCTAATAGTATATATTATTATATGTGTATAATAACTATTAATATGTGTGCCATGACATATTAATATATTATGTTTGTATAATATCATAGTAAACGTATGTTATACAGTACCGGAGTATACCTACATTGCACTGAGTCAATATTGTTAATGTTACGCATATATATATATATAAATAATATAATTGATATTATAATGTATAGCTTAATATATTAATGTTATGTTAAAATAATTATATTATGATAGATACTACCGTAACCTATACATAATATGGCTATTTGATGTACTTATATATATTAGTATGATATATTGATACTCCGTGTATACATATTATATATTTTGATGTGAAAACTTTCAAGTTTGAGTATACAGACATCGTATACTTTTAGGTACCTACGAGATAAAAATTGTATTAAGAAAACACACATACGTGTAGCCGGGAGCCGGAATAACTTTTAGTTGGCTATATATATATTATGATTCAAACTTTTTAAATAGGAACATAATGTGATAACCAAAAAACTTTTTTGTTTTAAAATTTTAAAACAATTCAAGTACCAAAAAAAAAATGTACATCCTGTCGAACGTCACGTTTGTTTGTTAAGACGATCCCTGAGTAGTCGATACCGGTAAAAAACAATTCCTCAAATTTTCGGAATCGTGAAGATTATCTTAACAACTCTTTTTAAACATATAGATAAGTACACGATTCCACAAATACCGTTATTGATATATATATATATATATTATTTTATACATAAGTTTAAAACACGATTCTGCATGATTTTTTGTATTCAACGTTGCCATACATTCGTTCGCTCTTGTTATTTTATTTTATTTTTTATTTGAAATTAAGGCTTCGACAACTGAGGTCATTAGTCTGCTACTGTGGTGAGGGAGTACTATTGGTTTGAAGTTTGAACACGTGTGTGTATGTGTGGCAAGGATTTGTCAATAAAAATCCCGAGTGGTCTCCTATCCGGGAACTATAGTGACATCGGCCGGTGCGTACACTCGGAGCACATTCGTGACTGAATGCAAACACCGCGCCACACCGAGCCACAACTCTTGTTATTATAAATGATAATAAGATTATTATAGTTATTTACATTTATCTTATACTTTAACAACAAAATTAAATTTATGAACTTTTGACAGTTGATAATGCAGCTCAGCTGCTGTCTTACCAAAATATCTCAAGGTTTTGGTACAAAATTAAAGCTTATGAAATTTTCTAAACAAAACTGTAATAGAATAAAATCAAAATATCAAATACTACAAATTCAAAAAATATGTTAATAATGTGTAAACTAAAATCATATTTTTTCCTGAAGTCTTGTTTTTAAAACAGAAGAATCCTCTATTGTACATGGCCGCGATAATATTTATGTAGGTATAATATAATATTATGTGGTTTTACATGTTTTCCGTTCCATAATTTAAAACCACGCGGAATCATTTATTACAAAAATGTATTTGAGGTGAAACCGTGAATGACAATAATAATATTATGCATAAATGGTTATCAAAATCGTAGTGTTCCAAGTTTCCAACCGCCTTTGAGCAATAATATAATATGATCTGTACACGGTTTTTTCGTTTTTCAGGTCAGCGACGCGTACGCCGTACCTGAAGGACAACTACTGGTCCGACAGGGCTCGGGACCGGAAGTCCCCGACGGAGAGTGGTAGTCGTCCCTTAGGCTGGTGGTGGCGCTTAGTCGGAGAACTGAAGCGGAATCTCGGGAAAAAAGCATCGGCGGCGACTTCGGCGGCGGCGACGACCACGGTTCGAAGCGGCGTATCCCAGCTACCGGAAACAATCGTCACGTACTCGATTAAGGGTTGCAGCCCCACGATAGTGCCGTTCGATTTGTCGCCTTGCAGCAACTTATCACCGGATGTGCCGCAGCCTGTCAGCACCACTCGGGTAATCTACTACGTGCCACCGTTGTCCCAGATCGACAGTTACAGCCCATCCGACTTTGACCAATGAGTGATGTGTGACAGTCACATAATATAATAATTACCTAATAATATTTAAACTTCTATTTTCAAATATGCTATGTAGTACAATATCTATATAGTACAATACCTATCTATATAATACAATATCTTTATAGTACAATATCTATATAGTACTATATATTCTCACTATATGTCTATATGCAGTGTTGATAGGTAAGCTATTATTTAAAAACACACAAATATTATATTTTTTTGTTGTGAACATAATATACAATATTGATGATATTTATATTACTCTGTATATTTTATAGAAATCGCTGATATATTGAGATGTTTGGTTCATCAAAACATTTTATTATTACTGTTTAAGTAAACTTGGTAAAAACCATTACCTTCCACAAAATTGCAATTTTAAATATTAACAAATTGATAAGTTTAAACTTTTAAATTAGGAAAATAGTTTAATTTAAAAAAGAAAAGTTATTAAAACTTCAGAGCTAAATAACAAAATAAAGCTCAACATAAATGTATTATAGCTTATACTTTATAGAGAACATAATAATAATTGCATAGATAAAATAAACGGTGTATGTTTAATATTGTATATTATGTTTAAATAGAAGACAAATAAAATATCATCGCATATTGTAATATAATTATGACATTATGTATGAGTACATTGTTCGATTTATGTGACAATAACTGGATAACAAAGTAAAGAAAGTCAAATAAAACTAGAATATTTATTTATGTCATGATTTTCTAGTCCAACTGACTAACTGACTGATTATTTTAAAACAAAACACACATTTCCCATCCTTCCAGTTGACTTTGTGATTTTTAAAATAAATGTTTTTATATCATTTGAAGTATTATATTATATAAAACACGGGTACTCATAACATAATGTTTTTACAAAACAAATATATATTTTTTTTTACAAATATTGAAAACATAAAACCAATTGATATAGGGATAACGATGAGTTGTGTTGAAGGATATAACATTCCAGACTATATAATATACATACACACTATTTCAATGGTATTTTATATAGATAAATATGTTTAATTCGTTTTTAGTTTATAATATTTATTTACCTACGATAATAGCCAGTATAATAAATATTTAAAATTATTTTTGGTGGATTATTTAACTATTAAAAAATTATTTAATTATAAAAAATTGTACAGTAGTCTTCGTGCAATATTATTCATAATATAATATTTTATTTAGGGAAATTTATTATTATTTATATATGTTGAGAAATGAGAATATAATATCAAATGTACTACAGTGGCGTAATTTGTTCATGTTGGTGTGTGTGCGTGTGTGTGTTGGGTGGGGGGGGGGGGGGGTAAAACATTTACCATGTTGGTTTATATCATAAACACCTCTCACCATTCAACCATTCACCATTGTGATCACTGATCTGTATAGTTAACGTAAGTACACGTATGAAATATAAATGCATTATAAAATATAATTACATAGGTACTGATAATAAAGTTGCGACGGTCGCAGTGATAATTGCAAAGTTACCACAGTCCAGTGGCGTGTATCATAAAAAAAATTGGTGTTGCTCAAATAATTTTAGTAGACCTACCCCTCATAATACTGTAATACCGGCCTATAAAATTACCTATTTTTCATCTATAAACACCCACCCACCCTTATTTAAGGTGTTGCCCGAGCAACACTTAGACGCTATGTTACACGCCACTGCCACAGTCAGTGTCATATGATTATCACCAGTACGTATTTGCGCATTTACAGTTCACAATTTTTAAATAATATTGTCGAATATTGAATATATTTCTACACAGCGAAAAGGGGAGTGCCTTATTTTTAATAACTATTATTTTAGAATTGATAAAAAAAATAAAAAATAAAAAATATTGGAAGTGTATTGAAAACTGTGGAGCTCGTGTAATAATTTCAGATGAATTCACTGTACATTCCGATAAGTTTTGTAATCATAACCACAGTCCTCGTACAATAATTTATGTAGGATTAAACAAAAAATTTCAATACGTATATTATAAAACGTAAAGGTATAACAATTAATAGGTAATACTAAACTATAAGCAAGTATAATATATTATATAAATATATATTTTTCTTCTTAGTTGAGATGTGGAAGAAAAGAGTTTTTACTAGTTCTGACAGTCATGATTATTATGCATTTATGCAAATATCAATGCGTTCAAATCACTGGTGTTATCTACCACGCATCAGTAATCTAATAGTTCATACTTCACGTCATTACAATAGGAATATTTAAAAAAAAAAATAGTATAAAAAATCAAATTATTTTGCAGATTTGGGATAATATTATTATGAGTATTATCAATTGATGAATTAATGATTCATTTGAAAATATTATTATTACTTATTAACTACAAATAAAACAATGAATAATTGTTGAGTAATCTTAAGTTGAGAGTTAAAGAGTTACTTAAAAAATAAATTCGGCGAAATGGAACTGCGAAAAAATAAATTCGGCGAAACGGTACCGCGGCGAAATTAAATGGCGGCGAAATGCGGGAGCTGACCTTGGGGTATACCATAGATTAAGAATATACACATTACACACACTAACGATAAATTATTACTCGCACACCTGTACGACCCGCACAGAAAAAACCTAATATGAAATTGCCTATACCTGAAGTCTGAACCCCTTAAAAATTGTCCGTTAGCAATCCCATTTTCTGTATCTTATAGAGTTTCTGGGTTGTTTATAAATTACAAGCTATCCGCACAAAATAGATTTTGATCAAATTCGTCTAGTTGAGGTTTTGTATATAGTTAACTTTTTAATTAAACTGTTTAAATTGAATAAGTTATTTAAGTTAAAATTAATTTTGTTCAAAAAAACTATTAAATGTATGTTGTATATATTATCCAATAACCATAACACTAAATTTCTTAAATTTCTTTCATAAATTAAATATTGTTTTGTTATAAATAGGTATTGTTAAATTAATGAAAATAATATAGGCGTACACTCTTTTTAGCATATTTTATTGTGTAATATGGCATTATTGTTCTAAGACAATCTATGGATTGCTGATCGACTATCACTACCTAGTGTATATATGTGCATGATATATATGTATATACATGCATGTACATACCACGAGCTTTTCACCCCATCTATACCCCATCTTCTATCAGGATTCAGAAGTCCGTGAGGTATCTATTATAGGTAATAAGGATATTATGTCGTATAGCGGTATAAGTTCTATTCCATTACATTTAGGTCTCTTTTTCTCCGTATGTAGACGATGTTTTTAGATTCATATTTCATGTCTTTACGCAATATTTATGAATAACTCTGAATTCTGATTATTTAATATTTAAATTGCCGATTTAAAGTGCTATCACTTGCATGGCTGTGATCAAAACACGATTTATCTGTATTAATTAATTGGGCATTTTGACCCAAAGTATAAACTTTTGCACTACACTTATTTATAACACAACGCCACGTAATTTCATTTTTTTTAGATGTATGATGCTTAAAAAATTTAAAATTATTCAAAACTAGTAGTTGTTTGCCTTTTTCACTCAACATGAATGATACATTCTCGCTCATTGTGAATTTGTATAACTGTATATAATTAGTATAAACGGATATGTACGGACACTCAGATGTTTCGAACAATACTAACAAAACTTTGAAGTTAAATAACTAGATGTACATTTTACTGTGTATAGTTATAAGACTTATAAAGTTATAACTAATTTTAAGATTATCAAATCAAAATCAAGTTCTGTATCATTTTTATCGATGATGAAAAGTCATAAATATTTTGTATGTCAAAAATATAGATAATCAGATATTTTATCTTTTTCCTTACGTCGAGTCGGTATAGGGGATAATATTATCAGCTTGTAGCTTGTCGTATTTTCCAGTGATTTCGTATATACATTTATAAGTATTATTTATAAGTATATTTGAATGTAGTTACTTATATTAAATAGCTATACCAGCGTATAAAGTTTCAATAACAAATCTAATTATTATATGCTTATTTGTGAAAATGTGTTATGCGATTTGTATTATCCCAACAAAACATATGGTATGTAAAATGATAGCCAACTAGCCAAGTTCAATAAATTATGTAATATATGATTTGATTGTTGACTTCAACGACAAAAGAAGTGAGATCTAAATGGATGCCAAGTTCAATGGACAGTCCTGAAATTTATTTATAACAACATGAAATATAATTTCTTCTTATCACTTACGATAATGTTTTGAAGCCTAAGGTCTGACTTTGCTAGTTTCCATATTTTACGAATTATCATCAAGTACCTACAATTCACCCTTATTTCGGTAACATGACTCCATTACAAAAATTAAGAGTAAGAACACAAATTCAAGAGGTTATCATGAGAGAACTGTCTGTACCATCATCTCAACCTATGAATAACAATTTAACTTATTCTTATCAATATCCAATACCTGTACAACCCATGCAATCATCACAACCTATTCCATTCCCACCCATTCATCATCCTATGCAATCTTTAGCGACTGAACAGTCTTTATCACTACAAACTGATCCACCAAATTATAACACATAATATCATTTTTCAATAATATGTTGATTATTAATACTTTTTAATTTTTTATTTGCTAATGAGTTTTCAAAAACAGTTAATAATAATTTTCATTTATTTTTGTAGGTGAGATACCTACATTAGTTGAGGTATCTATTTAAAAGTTACATATTTTTTATTTTCTATTATCAAACTATATTGTTTTTTATTTTTAGTTGTGTTATTTTGACTTTAATAAAAGTATCTTATTTATATTATTTTAATGTTTTCGATTAAATAAAAATGTTTAAAAGATCTAATATGTATTATTGTGTTGTATATTATATGTGTTTACAATTAGAAAATAATTTTAAATTTAAATAATAATATCTACTTGCCTATTATAGTTCTCTTTTATATAGTATCACTTTTTATTAACATAATAATGAGACTATGAGAGTGTTTATAATTTGTTGTTCATATACCTTATACTATTACATTTATACCTTATAGTTATCAACAGTCGTTCTTCAACAGATATTGGATCTTGAAAATTTGAGTATTCTTTTTGAACAATTGGTGTTATATGTTCAGCAATGTAGTCAAATGTGTCTGTATTCATTCTCGTGTATGCACGAAACATTACTTTATCTGCTCGTAATTGTGGATACAGTTGATGAAATTCTCCAAATATAAATCTATCTTTATAAATGACATTTGGAGGAGATCTCTTAGATTTTTTACTCATTTTAAGTAATTTATACTTCAGATAAGTATTTTCTATTAAGATTAAACCTCGTTGTTCTTCAATTAACGACATAATATAGTAAATTAAAATGTATTATTCACAAACAAATTTAAATACTATTTAACTATTTAACGTATGATATTAATACTTGTCAGCACGAATGCATGAAAGGTACTGATGGGTTACTTATAAAAATAAGTTAAAGTTTAAAATCAACAAATCGTATGCGTTTTCCCGCATATTTGAATGCGTCAATTTTGCCATTGTTGCGGGTACTAGAATTCGGTGCGGTGCGGTCAAATATCGCACCATCTCCTCGCATTGCGTGCACGCACCAGCTAGGACATAGCGTAAAACAGTCATGGAAGAGCACTATGTTCGATAGCTAGTTTCTAATAGCAAGCCAAATTTTTAGAAGAATAAAAAGAACTCCCAACTTTTTAGAACTTGCGAAGGCTATAACATAATTCGTATATAGAAACTAGCCAAGTCAGACCTTAGGCTTCAAAACATTATCCTAAGTGATAAGAAGAAATTATATTTCATGTTGTTATAAATAAATTTCAGGACTGTCCATTGAACTTGGCATCCATTTAGATCTCACTTCTTTTGTCGTTGAAGTCAACAATCAAAGCATATATTACATAATTGAACTTGGCTATCATTTTACATATTATATGTTTTGTTGGGATATCATTACTTTTTGTATGTAAATTTTTAATAGCTATTTATTCATAATAAAATTATTTCCAAATGTTTTATTAAACTATTGTAAATAAACTATTGCTCGGGCACGTTCCCGTCAAGGTTTTATCGCACCGCTCCCCACCCCGCTACACCACGGCAATGAATTGACGATTCATTATTTTGACCGACGATGAGAACATTATATATGTTTTGAAATATAAATATTAAATAATATTTATATTTATGTATAATATATTACCTAACATAATTATTGGTTTTTATTTCTGTTTATTCTTAGTACTGATTTTTCCCCCGAAACGACTTCATTTCGATACAATAATTTACCATGACGTATTCTATAAATAAAGTTTATTACTAAATACTATAATTCAGTTACTAACGTATAACAATATAACGTATAATATTTATTATAAAATATTTTCTATTGTATATACAGAGTATAAAATATATGTAAAATTAATATACAATTATTTTAACTCTTTTTGAGTATAATATTCTTAATTATCATAATTTTATTGACTGTAGTTTCTACTGTTGGGTGGATAATTCATAATTTGTAAGAATAATTATTTAATTATTTTAATTGTAATATTTAAAAAAATAATATTAATTACATACATAGATAGAAAAAAAAGTATGTTGGTCGACGATATCGACACATATTCGGCTAGTCGTATTTTTGGAGCGGCGATACGGGAAAGGTTATTTAAGTCAACATTACATTAAATTAGAGGCAATTCATTAATTAATTGAAAAATTAAACATAATAGATAAAATAATTGCAAAATTATAATAAAATCAATTGATTGAAAAATTAAAAATTAAAAAATTTTCAAGTTTCTGATTTTTTCCTTTGTATTTACCTAACTACCTATCTGTATGCCAAATTTGAACTTTCTAGGTCATCTGGAACTGGGTTAGAATTTTGATCTATAGGTCAGTCAGTGATAAAAATGACGATTTTCGGACGTTAATATCTAAATGACGGTTTGAAGTGTGTTTATGAAATTTAGAGCACATAATATGTATCTCGTTAGTCTCAATATATGAGCCAAATTTGACATGTTTATGTGGAATAGTTTTTGAGTTATGAGGGGGTCAAAAGTGGCTCCAAATGGTTCGTGTAATATTACACACGGTGCTGCCCGCCAGCTCTGTTAGCTAGAACTTGGCTTGACACGCTACCGCGTGTCTAGATATAATATATAATCATCATATATTTATTCTTATATACATATTTACACATATATACACATATAGGTACACTTACATATGTACCTTTTTCCGCCGTGTAGGAACTTACATGCGTATCTTTTTCCGCCGTGTAGGAACTAACATAGGTACCTGGTTTTTACCCTGTAGGAACTTACATATGCCCGTGTAGGAACTAACATATGTAATTGTTTACCTGCTACTCTCGTGTAGGAACTTACTATTCCCCTTCAGGACAATACCTAAGTAATAACGGAAGAGTCATCTACCGATGTCGTTTTATCCGTTTTACTCGACACTCATGCGTCACTGATTTTTGTCACTAGATGGCGACTACTGCAAACATTTTTCGTTTTTGTGTTTAATTTTTAGATTCCGATCAAACAGAAACTATTTACGACGGGTGTTTCCATATTCTTTTTTCGACGTCACACCCATATGTCCCTCCGCCTTACAAATTCAAATGTACTATGTGTCTATGTACATCATAGCAAAAACTGTTTTGTGCTAGACAATTTTACTCCCTCTAAATTTCTAAAATTCCACAACGTCTATCGAAGAAATTGATCTGTGTCTAGACTCGTAGGTTTTTTATTATTTAAATAAGTACATTTAAAGTTTTCGCGGAAGCATTGCGAAAGCAGTCCCCGCGGCGCCGTCGGTTCACAACTGGAAAAAAAGTACATTTAAAGTTATTAGTTTGAGAACATTAGGTTTTTTCATTTATTTATTAAAGATGATTGGTTAGTGTTTTCAAAATATGAAAACACTACGGTCTACGACACAGATAACGCACAATAACACACGGATTGTGGAATTTTGGTAATTCTATTATATTAAATAGAGAGGGAGTAAAATTGTTTTGCGAAAAACAGTTTTTACCATGTTATATGTTTTAAAGACGGACACAACACATGTGGGGCGACGTCCTCTCAATATTTAATTCTTACTATACTTCAATAAAAATATTTTTATAATTATATTAAAAATCTTGTTTTTATTAAACATACCTAATTCACAAATAAAAATTATTTGATATAATAAATATCAAATTGTTATTACTCTTTTATTATTAATAAATTAAAACAATATTGTAATAATGATAAACTCGATGGACTATAAATATAATACACGTCAAGAGATCGATAGCTGCAGTCGAGAGTCGTTGACCGTTGTCAACAACATGAATCCACTAAAAATAACACAGGAATTGAATAATAACCCAATAATAATAGCAAAAAAATTACATTTATAGCCATCATAAGTTTAAATAAAATATTTTTATGTCTCTAGTTATTTATTTTTCAATTACAACGAAAAAATACAAAATGTAATAATAAAACTGGTTTTCCGTAAAGATTCTCGTTTTTAAGTATTTTTTTTGTGTGTTTTGTTATTCCCGATTATTTTAAAAAGCAGTTTTTGACCACCAATGACCTTACAGAGGACCTATGTGGCTATACCTATATAGGCTGCAGGGAAAACGGACCTTGTTAATTGTTGTTACTTGTTGATTGTTGTAGTCCGTAATATTGTATATTTATTATTTGTATTCTGTATTTCTGTGAATATTGTGATTTGTGATCCAACATTCCAAATATCCGATCTAAATTTAGAACGTGTTTTTCGATTTCGCGGTATCATCAGCAAGCAACAGCAGCTGCTGTTGACCGTGACTATATAGCGTAATTTATTCCTCCAAGAGTGGTCTGATAAGCAATATCAATCTTTTTTTTTTTATTCACTACGGTTTCTTTTTATTTTTCTCCGTTGTTCTTGTATCTTGTGCAGTTGTGCATCGTTGCATGTGCGACCGTTTGTGTGTGATTTGCTCAACGACACTATCTAATCGAAGTTTGAATTTCGAACTGCCCGCAAACGGCACGCCTGAATACAACTCATAGATCTTGGCGTCCGGCGGTCACTGGTCGTCGTCTACATTTATTGACGCACGCCACCGAACACAAAGGTTAGTGGGCCATAGTTTGTTGAACGATTTTCTACCGTTGAGAATGTTGAAACGCACTTTGCGGTCGTACTTGTCGATATTCCGATGTTCAAGGTATTTTTTCAACGAATGTTTGGACGTTTTTCAGATGGGCACCCCAGTGGACAGGGACAGTGACAGCCCCAGTCCAAATGCTCTTGGTGACTTGCGTTCGTTCAGGTACTCCAAGAAACCCAGCTTCAGTCACGAATCTGCAGCGTCTGGTTCTTCACTGCTAGTTGATGATGAGCCAGGTATTTATTTATTATTATATATATTAATCATTGTAGGCATGCCCAGATTAAGTCAATTTTGGGCCCTAAGCGCTTTCTCCATAATATAGAGGATATGGTATTTTGAAAACTTGTGGGTCCCCATTTGCTTGTGTGCCCTAGGCACAAAGCCTATGCGGTAATACGGCCATGATTTTAGGTAGGTAGGTTTTTTTTTTTATTACTGCCTCTTAATTTGGAAAATCTGCATTAGGTAATATATGTTTTTAACCTAATTATTTCACCTACTATTATAAAATAAGGACATTGTTAAAAATAACAAAAACTTTCATTTTTTATTAATAATCTGATTTAAATTTAAATTAAATGTAGTTTTTTTAATTATTATATATCTTATTGTTCAGTTTTAACTCTAAATTCTATTTTATATTCTATGTTTTAGTATTCGTTAGACAGAAAAAGTTTCAAACAATTATTTTGTCATCAGACGAAGAAGATAATGATAACACAGAACCTCTGTTAAATGGTGATGGAGACGGATCTCATCTCATTGAAGAAGTAACTATAAAGTCACTTTCATGAGCTTATTGTATAATATTGATTTGTTGAATTAAGCTTGAATTTGAAGACGCTGCAGGAGATCATAGCGTATCTAGTGATGACAGTAGTGATCATGCACTAAACAATGTCAATGGTTCGATGAAGCCTTCTAAAAATGTAGATCAAAGTACAAGTAATGAAAAATACATGAAATTAACAAAAGCTGGATGTATTAAAGATGTATCAAAGGCTACTCCACCACCACCTGTTGCCATGCCTTCTAGAAAACGTTTACAACCACAAACTAAAAGTAAATTTAATATAATACTCTTAATTCAATGCTCTGATATAACTGAAACTGTTTTATTTATTCAATGTAAAATATTATAATTTTACATTATTATCCTTTTAAAAAAAACATTTGTGGTGGGTGGGATGGGTTACTCACTGTAATTATTTGCAATTTTTGATCATTAAACCATTTTTATAAATTTTTAATATACATTTTTTTTTTGATATGAACATCAAATGTTAAAATTTAAGAAGATTAAGTGTGTGTGTATGTTCTCTGTCCTTATATTTTGCACAAGAGAATGGTGGTTTGAAGAACACCTGACCACTAAATCGCTGTATTAATATCAGTTAGACTTATCCCATGACAGATGATCCATATTGTGTGACCACTTGCGGCCGCATGGCAGTCAACTTGTTAATAAAATATAATATTTAGTAATAGCATAACACAGTAGATGGCACAATAAACATTTAAAAATAATATCAGCTATTTGTTAAACTAACAATTCTATTATGTTTTACTATAATTTTCAAACAAAATAATTAATTCATAATGATAGAACACTAAATATGCGTTTGTTGTCTCCGTCTTACAACGTACGACATAGAAAATATCCGTTCACTAGTTTCTATAGTGTGCTGTTAGTGTCATTATTATAGTGAATTGACATATTAACCAACTTTTATGTAAAAACATTATCTATGCTTTGGCGATTTTTATAGTGATTAAAAATGCTATTAATTTGTTTGAAAATTAAGATATTCAATAAAATCCGACACTTCAGCACAGACAACGTTCTTATCTAAGAGTTTTATTGTAGTTCAATTCACTCTATTGAATTGCAAGCTATTGAATTTAGTGAACAAAAATTATGGTTTCAACAATTAATGCATTTTTAGCATCCTCTTAATACACAGTTAATACATTATTACATTTAATAGGTACTTGTATAACTTAGTTTTAATTTATAATTTGGTAAATTAATAAAATATAGTAATTATTAGTAAATAGTAAATACTGAATTCTCACATTAGTTTTCTCATATTAGATCAATCAGTTACTATCATGGTTTGTACAAAATGGTTTTAGAAAAAGACCGAATACAATTGTGTTATTATAATATAAACATAGTGATCAATCAGGCTTTTTAGTTGGTAATAATATATACTATACAAATATATAATTTGCACACTTGTAATAATGATTATAGTGCATTGTGTCATAAACATTCAGTATTTTATTAACTAATAATTTTATATTATGTTTTTTTTTCACTTAATTTAACTCTTACAATTTATTTTAGAATATTATTTAATTATTTTCCCTTATACCATTCATGTTGTAATAATATTACATATTATAATATTAGCATATTATCAGTGATATAATTCTGTTAATATATTTTTAGAAAGAAAACGTATAAAAACTTCTGATGGTGACAGTGATTCTGATGCTGAAGTTGATGACGAATATAAAGAGTATATTATTAATTTTAAAAATAATGTTTATATTTATATAGTTATAATTTTTATTGTTTTTGTTTTTAGTGAAAAGAATTTGGTAAAAGACAGTTCCTCAGAAATGCGGAAAAAAGCTTTGGCTTTGTTAAACAACTCCAATGAAACAGAACTTAGAGTAGTGAAAGGAATGACCACTAAAAAATTTGATGCTATTGTAGCTCTTAGACCATTTTCATCTTGGTATGATGCTGTAAGTAGAAATCATGAAATTTTCCACATTGTTGTAAATTAATTATAATAATAAATCATTTCTTAAAATAGACGTGTAAAGCGAAAAACTCTCGCTTAGTTGGTGAGCAGACTTTACAAAATGTGATGCACATGGTCTCTTGCCAGGAAATCGTCGCACAGTTAATGAAGAAATGTGAGATATTAGCATTGAAAAATGGAAACTCTATTACTACCACTAACATGCTTATAAAATCGCAACCAGAGAGTTTAAATAAAGAGTATGATAATATTTCTTTTTTTATAATAATTTTATTAGACTAACACAAAGGATAGGTTACAGCTTGCTGGATACCAGATGATAGGACTTAACTGGCTCATGTTAATGAATACACAAAAGCTCAATATGATGTTAGCCGATGAAATGGGCTTGGGTAAAACTGTGCAAGTAATCGCATTCTTAGCTCATCTCAAAGAGACTGGTCGCACACATCCCGATTTGCCCCAGTTGATAGTTGTACCTGCTTCAACTTTAGGTACTTTGTTTGTGTATTAATTAGTGTCTCTTATGATTACAGCAATGTTTTTCTCTATTTTTAGACAACTGGTATCAAGAATTTAAAAGGTGGTGTCCAACTATGATAGTTGAAAAATATCATGGATCAATGGATGAAAGAAGATACATGCGAACAAAATGGATTAGAAAAGGATTTGGTGACGTTGATGTTATATTGACTACGTATGTTTAATAATTATTATGTTTTTTGAATATTAATGCATATTGATTCTTGATGTTACTCTGTATTTACAGTTATAGTTGTGCAGCTAATTCCCCCGAGGAAAAAAAGTTATTTAAAACAAAAGAATTCCATTACATTGTATACGATGAAGCACATAAGTTAAAGAATATGACGTCACAGACTTTTGAAGTTTTCTCTAATTTCAATGTAGGACATCATTTTAGTGATTTTTTTTAAAAAATATTTGTCTTTAAAATTATTCATTTTTTTGTAGGGCAACTATAAGATATTGTTAACTGGTACACCACTGCAAAATAATTTGTTAGAGTTAATGTCACTGTTAATATTTCTTATGCCAACATTATTCCGAGGCAAAGTGGATAATATAAAATTTTTATTTTCTAAAGGAACAGTAAGTACCTATAATAGAAACAATTTAAGACTAATATGGTAATAGCAATGTATATATTTTATATCAATCAAATATAGAAAAATACTGGTTCAAAATATGAAATGCATCGTATTGAACAAGCTAAACGAATCATTGAGCCATTTATGTTGAGACGTTTAAAAGCAGATGTATTAAAATCTCTGCCTGTAAAAACGCTGGTTGTCAACAATGTTGTTATGACTGAGCATCAGAAGACTCGTTACAACACGTTGGTAGATGAGATTAAAGAAGCAACCAGAGGCAAAGAGGTAACAGACAACAGTCATATGATGTGGTTAATGATGTTGAGAAAATTGACTAATCATCCACTTTTATTAAGATATCATTTTGAGGTAAGTCGTAAGTTGTTTGATAATATTTATTCTGACATTTATGAAAGGTTAATTTTATTTATAATTTCAGGATGACAAATTGTATAAAATGGCAAAGTTGTTAGCTATAGAACCGACATACAAACAAAAAAATGAACAATACATAGCAGAAGATTTATCATTTATGTCTGACTTTGATTTACACAAATTATGTACAGACCATAGGGTATTAAATTTGTATGATTAATGTTTGTTAAATAATTATTATTTACTTAATCTCTCTTACAGTGTCTGAGCAAATTAGGATATGACCTTCCAATTCAAATGTTTTTGGATTCAGGAAAATTCAAATTATTAAATGAAATTTTGCCTGATCTCAAAGACAGAGGCCACCGTGTGCTCATATTCAGTCAGTTCCTACAAATTTTAGATTTATTAGAAATATACATGTCACATTATGGCCATTCTTACCTAAGGCTGGATGGTTCTACCCAAGTCCAAGAAAGGTAATGAGAAACAATATTTCAAAATACAAAACTATAATATTTACTAATAACCAATGCTTGGAACTTTATTCGCTAAAAAGTACTCAAATATTCGCATACATATGCGTTAAAAAAACATTATAATATGCAGTAAAAATTAGGAAAATATACAAAAATTTAATAAAGAAAATATATGTACATAATATTACTATGTCGCTTTTTTAAGAAGAAGTTTAACATTCGATACAATTTTATCGATAGCGCTGAATTTTCCACATACCTCTTTAGAAGTCCTATGGAGGGCGACCACTTGAATCATTTTTGAGTATAAAGGACCAGTTGCACTATTTAAGGGGGGTTGTGCGGGACATCATAAACTACCTATTAATAAAAAGTTCTTTTAAAAATCTGTATAGTGTTTATAAGAAATAATCACGGCCTACAAATTTTACTACTGGATACATGCATTTTGCCCCTCTATATGGGCCTACGTAAATAGTTAAAAGTACAATTTTTGGACCAAAATTATATTACCCTCCCCCCCTAGAAGACAAAACAAATCCACTAGGTACTGTAAAGGACTAAGTGATTTTTCACACAACCATATAGTACATAGAGCTCTTTAATCGCTAACATTACTAGAGAGTATTACAAAAATAGCTATTAATGATTTAATTTATTTAATAAATATTTCGATATGCAAATGCCTAAAGTTCCGAGCCTTGTTAATAACTGATGTTAATGCACATATGTTTGACAAATAGACAGCTGATGATCGACTTGTATAATATGGACGAAAGCTTATTTGCCTTTTTGTTGTCAACTAAAGCTGGGGGATTAGGAATCAATTTGACAGCTGCCGACACTGTCATAATACATGATATAGACTACAATCCGTATAATGATAAACAAGCAGAAGACCGGTGCCACAGAGTTGGACAGACTAAGTGAGTTTTTAAAACAAATTTTATGTTTGGATTATTTAGTGCCGCCCTTAGACTTTTTTATGGACCTATACAGTGTGTAAACGGTAATCGAGAACACTCAATATCTTTGCGTAGAGACCTGCTATTTGAATTCCGTTTTTTGGCAGTTGTTATGACATAAAAATACACAGTTTTATGGTCTTTGAATTTTTTTTACTTAATTAGTCACGCGCATGCGCATGTCAACTTTTTTTTTTTAAATGGCAACCCCCACTATACATGGCTTTAACCACTAATTATTTTTGCCTATTTTTTTAATGAATTTTGGTAGTTGAATCAACTTTCTAAGTCCAAAATTGACCAAGTTACAGCCAATCAAAAAAAATAAAAATTAGAAAAAAAAAATGCGCTCGATTTTCAGCTTTTTGATTTTAACTCTGAAATAATTATTTTAGGATTGTTAAACATTGACATTTTTGTAACTATTTATTACGGTGATATTCATAAGTTATTTTAACTTCAATTACCTACTGAATAATTTTCTCTTTAATTTGTGTAATAAATCATATAACTTATTATAGCAGAAAAAACGTAAATTAGTATGTTGTTTATTTCTTTACATTTAATGGATCTATTAGAACGTATTAATAATTATTAATTTATAACAAATTCAATTTTTATTTAAGTTACCAATTTATTTAGTTAATAAAAATCTAAAAAAAAAAAAAAAAAAATCTAACGAATAAATTGTTCAAACTGTTCTCTGCCGTGAACAAAACATGATTCAGCGCGAGAAAATTATTCAGTAATTGAAGTTAAAATAACGTATGAATATCACCGTAATAAATAGTTACAAAAATGTCAATGTTTAACATTCCTAAAATAATTATTTTCAGAGTTACAATCAAAAAGCTGAAAATCGAGCGCATTTTTTTTTCTAATTTTTCTTTTTTTGATTGGCTGTAACTTGGTCAATTTTGGACTTAGAAAGTTGATTCAACTACCAAAATTCATTAAAAAAATAGGCAAAAAATAAATAGTGGTTAAAACAGGGGGTTGCCATTTAAAAAAAAAAGTTGACATGCGCATGCGCGTGACTAATTAAGTAAAAAAATTCAAAGACCATAAAAATGTGTATTTTTATGTCATAACAACTGCCAAAAAAACGGAATTCAAATAGCAGGTCTCTACGCCAAGATATTGAGTGTTCTCGATTACCGTTTACACACTGTATACTGTTCTCTCCAGAATAGATGTTCTCAAATATTTCATATGCGCTATCCTAAAATGTAATCAACTCAGTTTTGATGATTCATGCGACTTCAGAACAGTGACTACATAAAGTTCAATATTTTGAAATTTTGTTAACAGCATTACTTTATTCAGAATAAGAAAGGGACCCGGTAGCTGACTTGCGCACATGTTTTTGATTATATGAGTTGTTAAAATATCTACAATGAATTAAAACAGAATGTATAATATTCAATGCTGTAAATTACAAAAAAAAAAACAGCTTCAGGGCTATATTTATTATTTCATATTTGTATTGTTGTTTGTAACCTAGCATAATGTTCAGATATGTTGTCAGCATTGTGGTATGAATATGAATATCAGAATATGGTTGACTTCTGCAGTCTCCAATATCCATTTTTAGATTTTTTTTTTAATATACTAGAACCTACTTCACAAAGTTGTTGAGATTTAGTTACAGCTGAAATAAAAGCCTAGTGTTCTACCGTGTTACCTTAAAATACTCTGCAAACAATAACTTAACAGTAAATTAAGATAAATCTAGCATCTATTGACAAATATAACTCATAATATTTATTGTAGATGTTACTTTTTCAGCCATAAATTGTTTATATAAGATAAATACGAAGTTTATCTACCCTTATTTTCGTGTTTTGCTATACATTATGTGTGTACATACATGTGTCATATTTAGTTGTTTAGCTGATCATTTATAACTATTAATTACAACTATTACAAAGTTACTAATATAAATTCTTTTGAAATATTGGTCTTGTCCTTGGAATAAGTTACGTGATGACAATAAACGAATAATATTGTTACTACTCAACGTAGGATTTTACTCCAGTAACTTATTAGTTATTTGAATATTTATTTGAGACATGACTTGTTTATCTTTGTGTCAATAGATATTTTTTCTATCTATCATACTGAAAATACTTTGTTTTTGTCTTTATGATGAATTGAACTTTGGTGTTGATTAAAATATGCAATTGCATTTTTCTAGTCATGATAACTGATTAATGCTAGTAGACTGAACGTTTACTAATCCTGCTGTTAAATGCGTTACTGAATGAACTGCTACTATATTTATCTTTTTCAGACCTGTCAAAGTGATCAAATTTATTAGCAAAGATTCCGTAGAAGAATCTATGTTCAAGGTAGCACAAGATAAATTAAATCTTGAACAACAAGTAACAGGAGGTGGAAATGGTATGGTTAATTTAATAATTTAATTATGTATTAAGTAATTTCATTAATACAAGAACATCTTTATATTTTATTTCCAGATGATGAAGAACCTGATAAGAAAACGATGGCTCAATTATTAAAACAATCTTTAGGAATTGACGATGTATCATCATGATACAATTTTTTTTTCTGTTTGATTTATAATTTCTGTTTATATATAAAGCTGATTTATGCACACGTAAAGTGTACTTCTGCAAACTTTTAAGAAAAAACCTATCGAATTTTTTTGTATGATTTTAAGGTTCAAGTTGAATCAATTTTATTTATTTTTTTAAGCATACCGTTTTTTTTCTTTTATATCCATATTTATAAACATTTGTACAATTTAAGATACCTATCTTATGAAAAAAAATTTCAAAAATAAGACAGCATTGGTGAATTGGTAATTTTAATTAATGTTATTCATACAAATATTGTTCTTATTCAATTCTAAACCTTAAAATTATGTGTATATATATCATGTTATGAATAAATGAATAATAAGTATCAATTATTTTATATTTATTTAGGACAAGTAAGAGACAAAATGCCAAACTTTAGGGGTAACAGAAGAACTAATTTTTTTTTTTCGAAATAATATTACTTGTGCATTAGTTTTATTCCTATTAAGTTGCATAAAATGTATACCTTATCCTATTATATGTCACAATTTATATTATATATATATTGTTTTTTGGATGGTGAGCTCATGGGTGATTACAGTAATAAATAATAATATTATTATTGTCCATTGGTGGAAATTCGACCACAAAACCATATTTTAAATTTAAAATCAGCACGCTCTATAATATTGAATTTCTTATCGCACAGACAGTTCGATGGTTAATCATTGTTTTTAAACTCAGTTTAGTTAATAATTAATATGCATCAATAAAAAAAAGTTGAAAGTTAATTTAAAAATGTTTTTTTTTATGCAACGCTATAGCGTACCAACTTTATTTTTTACCAACCCAAAATTAAATTATAGACTATAACAGTGTTTACATACTTTATAATTTATACAGTATTTCCTTATAGTATGTATTTCATTGAAGTTTTTTGTTTCTAAAAAAAGAACAATTATAGTTAGGTCAAACAAGTTAGATTGGAAAAATATGAACGTTTTATTATACCGATTATAATATTATTTAATTTATTTTTTCCATTTTTTATTAGATAATTATTTAATAGGTAATTAATTTTAACCAAACCAAAAAAATCGATTTTGGAGGAGATTGATAATGCCGTCTCGTGGTGTCCTCTGGAAAAATCACGAAAATTAGCAAATTATTTTGAGTTAATAATTTTTTTTTTGAAATCTAAGATTTTAAAATGTGATACAAGATTCCTTATAAGATTATCTACCTTTATCAAGAAATAAATGTCTATAAGTTAGTCAAATTAAATTTTTAAAAGCTTTTGAAATTCAAATTTTTACAATATTGGATATTCACTCGATTAGTCGATTTCTCATGTGGCGATTTTCCAATTTTGTTGTAATTCAAAAACGAATAACTGTAGATACATGAAAATTTCACTGAATATTTATATTAGCATTTCCTATACACCATAAAATTTTGAAAATATTTTGAATCTTTTTGAGCTGTTTACGGACATTATGAGTTTTCAATTATTTTAGTTTTTTTTTCTATAAATATCAATAAAGTTTTATCGGTAGAGCCAAAAAGTGTAAAAATTTAATACAAGGCTCCTGATATTATATTGTTACAATATCAGTTGAAAAATATAAAAAATACATACTCACAATTCTTTTTTATAAGCATTTAAATATCGAATTTTGACAAAATGAATAATTTTTTTGTAGTTCATAATTTATAAAATGTTCAACTTTTATAGCTAAGGATTGAAAATTTAAAACAAGATTCCACATAAATAGTAAATTCTGTTACCAAAAAATCTAAAAAATACTTACGTGCAGTTTATTTTATAGTCATTTTAATTTTTAAGTTCAAATTTGGATGAAATTACATATTAAAAAACCTAGAATAACTATTTTAGTTATTTCGTTGTGATTGTATAATATTATTCGTGGGTAGGTACTTGAAATTTCTAAAGTACACTATTATTTATCTATGATAGTATCAGCTTTTGTTGTTGATGTATAACGCGTTATAGTACCTAATGGATATTGTGATATGATTAATTTGGAATTTATTATAGGTACCTATAATAGGTCAATTTTTTTTTAATACCATAGATAAGTATATATAATATGCCTTATACCAGTTATACCTAGACTGACATACCGTCTCCGCTCAGAATCGTTTTTCTTATACAATGATATTATACAGTGGCGTAATTGGGGGGGGGGCAAAAGTATAATTTTGCCCCCCCCCCAAATACGCCACATTTAAAAAGTATTCTTAACAATACTGTTAACATAATAATATTATAATATTAAAATATTTTTTTCCTATAAAAGTTTATATTAATTATTATAGGTTTCTCTTGTTGAATAATATTATTACAAACTACACAAAAATTATAAAAATATTTTTGAGTATACCAACAAATACTTCCTCATGTGAAAGAACATTTTCCTGCTTAAAACGCTTAAAAAGTTACTTAAGAACCAGTATGGGAAAATATCGTGGGTTGCGTAATAGGGAGGACTCGATACGAGAGACAAAATTACGGTAGCATTGTCTGGAGATGAATTTAAATTTAGCGTGAAGAAGTGAAAAATGCTTGTAATCTGATAATAGCTGGGATGACTTAAATTTGCCATGAGCGTGAGACTTATCAAAGACTAGTTCTTTGAGCTCCTTAGTGTACCATGACGGAAAAGTGGAAGGGCGAAAAGAGATTTTAGGAACAAAAGATAAAATTGAATAATGGAGAGCATCAAGGAAGACAGACATGGAATCATCAGGGGAGTATGATAGAAAGGTAGCTGGTAGGTACGTTTCCAATTGAAATAGTTAAAGAATTTAGTGATCTATATGTAGTCTGCCTTGTTAAAGTTATAAAATGATTTGAGGGGAGTAGATTGAGGAGCAGGAATGTGGTGATTTATAGAGAGTGAGAGAGGATTTTGTTTAAATCTTGGATTTGTGTTAGGTACTAAATATGAATGCCAGATTAGAAGGGCATAATCAAAGTGTGAACGGATTAACGATTAGTATATTTTTAATGAAGATTCATTTCTAAAATGTCGACAGGTTCGTTTTAAAAAACTTAACTTTGCTGACGCTTTATTCCTAATAAAAAGTATATAGTCCTTGAATGATAGTTTGGAGTCAAATTTCACCCCAAGATCGTGTACCATAGCGACTCTTAATAAATGTATATTACCCGAAGAATAATTAAATCGTATAGGCTATATTTTTAAAGAAAAAGTAATGTAAGAAAATTTTTTTTTAATTTAAGTGCATAGGATTTTGATGGCACCATTTGTATATATTTTTTAAATCTAACTGTAATTCAACAGCGTCATTTTATCAGCTAATATTTTTGAAAATTTTTGCATCATCGGCTAATAATAGGATTTTAGAATGAGAAATAACATCTGAAATATCATTTATAAAAAATAATATTGGAGATAAATGGTCTCCCTGGGGGACACCGGAAGTAACGAGGATTTGTCTAGAGATATAATGTTTGTATTTTACTATTTGGGTACTACCAGAAATGAAAGAATAAAATATCCAAGAAAGAAGTGGTTTGGTGAATACCTATATATATTTTAAGTTAATGAATTAATAATTTATGATTAATCCTATCAAAGACTTTTTCCATATCGGTATAAATTACTTCAGTTTGTGATTGATTTTCAAATGAATCTAAGATTGAGTGTTTAATTATACACAAATTTGTTATTGTTCATCTATTTTGCCTAAAATCGTGTTGGTCATTTGATAATAATTTATTGCATAAAGATGTAATAGTATTGATTACCAGTTTTGAGAATAATTTAGGAATGTAGGTACCTATATAAGTTTAACCAGCTAGGGCTTGAAACCGGTTTCGAAATCAAAATCAAAATCGAAACCTCAAAAATACAATACCGGTAATCAATATCGAAATCAAAATCGAAAAAATTGAAAACTGGTAATCAAAATTGAAATTAAAATCGAAAAAAATTAAAACCGGTAATCTATATTGAAACCAAAATCGAAAAAAAAAATTAAACAGGTAAACAATATCGAAACCAAAATCAAAAAATAATAAAACGATAACCAATATCAAAATAAAAATAAAAAATTGTTTCGAATTTAAGCCCTGCCATTTTTATAAGTTCCTGTGGTCGTCGTTGGCTTTAACGTAGCATAGTAGTACACTAATTTACATACACCTAGGTTAGGTTAATTGAAATGTAGAACTTAGGAAGGTGCTGTTTTTATTACAAATTATGAAATACAAAATAATTGTCTAAGGTTTATATTAAATATGATCAGGTGAGCTGATAACAACTAGTCAATAACTTATTATGGATTTCATTTTACACCTTGTGACAGAACAAATTAGAGGACTATTTCCAAAAATATATAAACTAGTTCCAAACACAAAAAAACAATATTTTGTTAATCGTGGAGTTGTATTAATTTGTTTAGAAATAATGATTTTCATGCACTGTATGACATAAAATTAATAGTTATTGTACATGGGTAACACCATTATTAATTGTTAAATGTTAACTCAGAACTAAATCAAATAATAATAATATCTTAAATAGGTTATAGGTACCACATAATATTAAAGGATATAATAATAATATGCCAACTGCTGTGTTATTTATTTCATATAATATTGTTCAAAAATAGTATGAAAATAAACGCAAATACTTAGGATACAATTGTCAATTCCATCAGCTATAAGATGTGTTGGGAGAGTTTTGGATGTGGGCATATAATAATTAATAAATTACAGACTACAGTAGTACAGTGTGCATACAAGTATAGATAATACATTAATTCAACATAGGTTATAGGTACTATTATCGTTGAAAATTATTATTCGTCATTGATCTACATTAGTTCCATGAAAACTGTTATATTTTATGTAACAATTTGGCTACACTGCTTGGCCGGCTGTTCTGCCTTATAGGTTATATTTTGTATTATATTAAATAAATTTATGTTACTAAGAATGTTGCAAAGGCACATTTACTTTTGTTCGGTTTTCTATGTAATAAATGGTGTCATGTGTGTAATTATTATGTGGTTACCTCTTTAATATTGTACATTGGCGACGAAGGCAAAATGGTAAACTTTTTATTATAAAGTACGTTAATAGTGGACATCGAAGTAATGGCTCCAGACAAGTTCCACGTGTTTGGTAGTATTGGTACCGTTTCGGAGTTTGAAGCGACGGATGATTGGAAATTGTACCAGGAAAGGCTGGAACAATATTTCCTCGCTAATGCCATTGAAGAAGGAAGGAAGGTTCCTGTATTACTGTCAGTAGTTGGATTAAATACCTACAAAATAATTAAGGATTTGAGTGATCCGGTTTTACCTAAAGATAGACCGTATACAGAAATTTGTGATTTGTTAAATGGTCATTTTTCTCCAGCAGTTTCGGTATTTCGAAAACGTATAGAGTTTTATAATCTTTGACAAGGTGAAGTTGAAACTTGTGGAAATTGGTATGCAAAACTGAAAAATGCAGCCATCGAGTGTAAATTTGGTGCAAAACTAAATGATGTACTCAAGGATAAGTTTGTATCTGGATTAAGAGCAGGAAAAGTGTTGGACCGGCTCTGTGAAGAGGATCCTGAAACAAAAACGTTAAAAACTATGGTCGAA
The DNA here is from genome assembly GCA_949089665.1 of Macrosiphum euphorbiae. Taxonomy (NCBI): domain Eukaryota; kingdom Metazoa; phylum Arthropoda; class Insecta; order Hemiptera; family Aphididae; genus Macrosiphum; species Macrosiphum euphorbiae. Next base: position 135,230,405 of record CARXXK010000001.1, on the reverse strand, counting down.
CTGGCGCTGAAGTATGAATCAACGGTTGTTAATTCAGTCAGAGACATTAACGTTGTGAATACTTACAAAGGCAAAAATTACAGACACTATGTTGACAAGAAGGCACCTAAGAACTATAAGAACATGGGCAATGAAAAAGCGACGACAGCTACAACAGGAGCAGCGAAGCTGGGACCGTCTACTACAAGTAAAGCAGCCTGTTTTGCATGCGGTAAGAGCAACCATAAATTTTCTGAATGCAGGTACAAGGAGTTTATTTGCAATGTTTGTAAGACCAAAGGTCATTTAGCAAAAGTATGTAAGAGTAGGAAAAACAGCTATAAGGTTAAGTCTAATAATTATGTTAACTCTGAGGAAACTCAGAAATTGGAGCTTGGGTATGGATTTTATTAATATGTTTAGTTTAAATGAAGTTAATTTCTGTGAACCTTTTATAATTAAAATGTTAGTTAATGGGGTACAGTTAGAAATGGAACTAGACACTGGTGCAGGAGTGTCAGTTTTACCAGAAAATATTTTAAAAGGAAAATTAAGAATGTATGAAATTAAACCTACCTTTGTGAAACTCAAGGCTTATGATGGAGCAATAATTGAACCGATTGGTGAAGTGGAAATGTGTGTCGATTATAAATCAATAAAAAAAAAGTGTAAGTTTTTGGTTGTTTCAAGTGATAATAAACCGTTGGTTGGTCGAGATATCATGGCAGAGTTTGGCATTGGAGTTAACAACCTGATTAATGTTAACAGTAGGAAGTTAAATTTGGATAAGTTGTTACATGAATTTAAAGATATTTTTAGTGAAGAGATTGGTACTTACAATTTTGAAAAAATTAATTTGAAGCTTAAGCCAGATTCAAGTCCAGTATTTGTCAAACCAAGAACGGTTCCTTTTGCGTTTAAAGTTAAAGTAGAAGAGGAGTTAAGTAGATTAGAGAAGGAAGGCGTCATTACCTTAGTGGATAATAATGATTGGGGAACACCCTTAGTGCCTGTGCTAAAAAATAATGGAGAAATAAGAATTTGTGGTGATTATAAAACTACAGTGAATAAGTTTTTAGAGGATGTTAAGCACCCTCTGCCCAAGGTAGAAGAGTTATTTGTAGCTTTACAAGGTGGAAAAACTTTTTCAAAAATTGATTTCAGAAATGCGTATAATCAATTGGTGTTAGATGAAGAGACAAGTAGACTTCTGGCTTGGAGCACACATAAAGGAATTTATTTGGTAAATAGGTTGCCATATGGAACCAAGCCAGCATGTGCAGTTTTCCAGAAAATAGTTGAAAAAGTTTTGCTTGGTTTAAAGAATACAATGAATTTTTTGGATGATGTAATAGTAACTGGTGCTACGGATGAAGAGCATACTGATAATTTAAAAGCAGTTTTTAGTAGGCTAAAAGAAGCAGGTTTCCGTGTGAACTTGAGTAAATGCAGTTTTTTTCAAGAAGAGATTCATTACTTAGGTCATATAATATGTGCTAAAGGTCTTAAGAAAGATAAGTCTAAGATGGAGGCGATTAGGTTAGCCCCTAGACCACAAAATGTGCATGAAGTAAGAGCTTTCGCAGGCATGGTAAATTACTATGGTAAATTTATTAAAAACTTATCAGGTTTAATGGAACCCATTTATCAATTATTAAAAAAAGGACAACAGTTTATTTGGTCTGATAAATGTGAGAAGGTTTTTTGTAAAGCGAAAGAGTTAATGTGTTCGGATGACATTTTGGTGCATTATGACCCTTCTTTGGAACTAGTATTGAGTTGTGATGCTTCTCAAAAAGGCATAGGTGCAGTGTTATCTTGTATTTTACCTGGTGGCATAGAAAAACCTGTTACATACATATCAAGAGTTTTAAATGAAACGGAACAAAAGTACTCAGTTATTATCAAGGAGGCGTTGGCAATTTTTTGGGCGGTTCGAAAACTAAATCAGTATTTGCTAGGAAAAAAATTTATTTTGAGGACAGATCATAAGCCATTGTTGGCAATATTTGGAGAAAAGAAAGGTATACCAGTTATGGCAGCGGGCAAGTTACAACGTTGGGCTATGTTTTTAGCTGGTTTTGATTATAATATTGTTTATATTAAGGGAAGCGAAAATGGTGCGGCTGACGGATTGTCTAGACTTCCTTTAAAAGTGAAAGAGGAGGACTTAGGTGAAGATTATTTGAAATTTGTCGAAAGGTCCTGTCCTATTGATGCTTGCATGATTAGAGTTGAAACAAAAAAAGATAGGATTCTAAGTGCAGTTTTATCAGTTATTAATGGCGATTCGGTGTTAGAAGAAATCTCAGCAGAAATGAAAACCTTTATTAATAAAAAAGATGAGTTGTACGTTGAAGAAGGAATTATTATGTGGGGTTATAGAGTTGTCATACCAAAAGTTTTACAGGAAGGATTACTTAATGAGTTACATGGTGCACACATGGGTGCGGCTAAAATGAAGAATCTGGCTAGAACTTATTTTTGGTGGCCAAATTTAGATAAAGATATTGAAAAGTTTGTTAGTAGTTGTATTTTATGTGTTGAGGCAAGACCAAACCCACCATTAGCCAAGTTAATTAAGTGGCCAGATAGTGTTGGTGTCTTCGACAGAGTACACATTGATTTTTTGGGTCCAGTCTCTGGAAAAATGTTTTTTATTTTAACTGATGCTTTTTCTAAGTGGCCTGAAATTTATGAAATGCCTAGGACAGATGCAAAATTCATGATAGACAAACTCAAAGATATTTTTGCAAGGTATGGTTTGCCAAATAAGATTGTGTCTGATAATGGTCCACAGTTTGTTTCGGCAGAATATAGAGAATTTTGTCATCGTAATGGTATTAGAGTGATAACTTCACCACCGTTTCATCCATCTACAAACGGGGCAGCCGAGAATGCTGTTAAAACTTTCAAAGCTTGTTTGTTGAAGTTTATTAAGGACAGTAGTAAAGGCATGTCAGTTAGTTCTGTGATTAGTAGGTATTTATTTAACTATAGGAACACACCGCATTGGGTGACTGGAGAATGCCCTTCAATGTTAATGTTTGGCAGAAAAGTGCGTACTAGATTGGATTTATTAAGGGAGTTCGGAGGTAGAAAGGATGATCAGTTTAAAAATTTCAAAGGAAAAAGAGAAGTAGAATTCGAGGAAGGTGAAATGTGTTTTGCCAGGGATTACAAAAATCCTAATAAGAGATCTTGGAAAAAGGGAGTAGTTGAAGAGGTTCTTGGAAAAAGAATTTATTTAGTTAGGATACTAGAGAGTAATGTGGTATGGAAAAGACACTTAGGTCAAATGATCAAGTCTGGTGACTTCTATAGGAACCCAAGTGAGAACATAGATTATGAAAATGAACTAAATAGTGATGTGGGTAAACAATTAGATGATGAATTAGAGAAGGAAATAGTAAAAGAAAAGTTGGACTTAGTACTAGGTGAAGCTTCAGTTGAGACTCCTAAGAGTGATGAAATTGGTAGATGTGAGAGGCGACCTGGACTAAGGGGAAATATAAAAAAAGTAATTAAGTTAGATCTATAAGATTTTAAATGTGTATTATGATTAATATTATTATGTTATTTTTTTTTATTGTATTAATTATATTATGTTGATTATATCTGTGTTATGATTATGTTATTACTAAGTACAAATCTTAGGGCAGAGATATGTAACAGTTTGGCTACACTGCTTGGCCGGCTGTTCTGCCTTATAGGTTATATTTTGTATTATATTAAATTAATTATGTTACTAAGAAATGTTGTAAAAGCACATTTACTTATTGTTCGGTTCTCTATGTAATAAAGTACTAAAGTGTCATTACTCAGGTGTCATGTGTGTAATTATTATTTGGTTACCTCTTTAATATTGTACAATTTTATTCTTCGGAAAATCATCTTCACTCTTCCATTACTGTTTTAGTAGGTACTTATAATAATAATTCGTATATGAAAAGTAGCTAAGTCACACCTTAGGCTTCAATATATTATCCTAACTTGGCACCCATTTAGATCTCACTTCTTTTGTCGTTGAAGTCAACAACCAAGGCATATATTATAGTATTGAACTTGGCTCTCATTTTACATATATGTTTTTGGTGGGATTATATATTACAATAAGTTCAACAGATACGTATATGTATAAGTACCTATACTTTAATTGGATAAGTTATTTTCTTAATCATAAAACTAATTATCTTTTAACTACCTAATAATAGTGTCTTCTCTTATACCCACTCTAGGGGTACTAGTTAGGTACCTAACTATAATTTATAAAGGCATTCAAGATAATGGTTATAAATTATAATATACACTGAGAACGGTTTAGTCAGCCAGTAGTGTATACAAGAGGGGCTCTTAGGGCCGCCTCCAAACCATATTTCTAAAAAAAATTATACTGTTAAAAACAAAATCACAAAAAAAATCATCTACATTTTTTGAAAATTATGACGCCCCCCCCCCTAACCATGTCTGGAGCGCCATACCTGGGCGTATAGAAGGGTGGGCATGAGGGTCAGATCCCCTCCCATATTCTTTGGAGTGGATAATCTTCCAATTATTGTGTTTGATTTGAATTTTGAATATAGTTCCTACTTGAGAGCGAGAAACCGCAATTTTTAAATTTTTTCCATTGTTCACACCGTGCCGGTCGTTTTCTCCCTGCCACTGTCCGACATCCGATTTTCGAATCGAACCTTTTTCGAGTTGGTGGTTTTAAGTTAAAATATTTTAGTTTTAAAAAGCAAGTTACATTTAAAAGTATTTTAGTAAATAAGAATAAAAGTTTTTTTACAGTTAATACCTAAATGTTGTTGAATAAATAATTTATTTTGAAAAATATCATATTAAATTAATTGTTGAATGAATTGAATGTACCTATTATTAATCATGATAGGTACCTACATTATATACAATTTAAATTAATGTATAGGTACCTCACCTAATTGATAGGTAAACACTAAACAGAATAAACAGGTACTTATTGTAATATTGAACATAATATTTTGGAAACTAAACTTTGAAGGTTTTGGAATCATATTTATTTAATTTTAACCATAGGTACCTATCGTATAATGATCTAATACTATCTTAGCTCTTAGATCAAGATTATTAGGTACCTATATATTATTATATGAAACCAGTAGGTAACTTCTCTATTGAGGACTGAGGTACTGAAATCTCAGCCATGATATTATTTATTATTATATTATTATTGTGTGTTATGAAAAATAATAAAAATACTGATTAGTGATAATAAAAAATATTTCGCGGCATTTTCAAATCAACCAATCGTAGAGGATGATTTTAATACAGGTGCCGAGCTCATACATGGAACGCTTATATGCTACCGGGTTTAGTATGTGACCTGATAATAAATTCAATTGCACAAAAAAAAAATGTAAATGCAACAACTTCCTAGTCCCAATAATTATCAATAATATTTATTATTACGTAGGTTGTAGGTGGTAATTTATGTAGAGATTTATTATATAATATTATATATTATATTTAAATAACGTAATTTCATAAAATCATATTTAATAATCAATAATCATCATCACTTGTTAAAATATATAAATAAATATTAATTTAATAAAAAAATAAGACAGTTGACAGTAAGTTGATGTATAGCTATAAAAGTACTAAAATTAGTAGTAATCCGTTGATTTTACGTGTTTTTCTGTGTTCAGGTCAAAAATACGTACCAGTGGGATTTTCATGTTAAAAATCTAACCCTAAATTCGATTGTACCTATAAATCAGTGGAATTAACTATCACCTGAATATTGACAAACTGCAGAATAACTAAAAAGTTTACATTCAAATAGCCAATAAGCGACACTTATAGGCAGTGGTCGGGAGTAGCGAGCTAATTGTAGCGACGCTACAGTAGCACGCTACTTTAGCTGTAGCGATTAACATAGCGTCGCTACAGTATATACAATGTAGAGAAATACTATAGTGCGCTAGAAATTTACGGTTAGCGTAGCGAAAATGTTCATTATTTTATCGCTACTTCTAACTTATTTCATGATAATTAAAATATCATGATGTATATTTATTTATTTAATTAAGATGACAAGATGAGTGTATTTTTGATTTTTTCTGGTTTAGCCCGGACCGGACTAAGATAAGACCGGATAGATTAGACCAGTGTTCTTCAACCGGTGGGTCGCGACCCATTTTTGGGTCGCGTAAGCTTTAAAATTGGGTCGCGATAAGTCTTCTTTTTAAAATAAAAATAAAATCTTTAAAATTATAAAAGGTAAAAAAATAATTGTTTAATAATTACATTCGGAGAGCACCGATATTGCAAACGAAGCGATTTTGCTTACATATGTAAGGTATTTTTATAACAACAAAATCCACGAGGATATACTCTTCTCCTCAAAACTTGAAACTTCAACTACTGGAAAAAACATTTTTGACACGTTAGTTAACTTTTTTACTAACAATAACGTAGATTTAAAAAATTGTATTTCTATAACAACTGATGGGGCAGCTGCTATGACTGGAAAACACGTCGGCCTAATAAAATTAGTAAAAGACATTGTTCCAAGTTTAAAGTGGACACACTGCATTATACATCGAGAAGCACTTGCATAAAAAAAAAAATGCCCAAAACATTGACTGACGTCTTAGCAAAAATTGTTAAAATTATAAATTATATAAAATCAAATAGTCTAATCATTAGACTATAATCATAAACAGTGCATTATTACAATGTAATATTTTATATTATTGAAAACAGAACTATAAATAATATTTAATATATTAGTATTTTATTATCACTATTTTTTGTTTCGGCATTCAGCGTTTTCTACTTTTCTGTGTTTCTTTTAAGTTTTAAATATTTTGAATAGTTGAATTAAAAATGACAGAACCTGAAGCCACCACGTCATATTCAACTAGTTAGCAATTTTCAATAAAACGTTTGTTTGATTTTTGTTACAAAAATACATGAGTTACACTTAATAAACCTGCCTTCCGAAATTACAAGAAAATAGTGGTAGGCATTAACAAATAATGAACAAGTACTCAAGTGAATATGTTAATAAATAAAAACAATTTTTAAAAAAATGTAGCGAAAAAGTAGCACGCTACATTTAAATAATAGCGTTAGAAATAGTGCTCTACATTTAAAAAAAAGTAGCTTTAGCGATAGCGAGCTACTTTTTTTTGGGAGTAGCAGTAGCGTTAGCGTGCTACAAAAAAACAGTAGCGTCCCGACCACTGCTTATAGGTATATAAAACGTTCATTTCAACATTAAATTCTTACAAAATATATTAAGTACCAAGTTATTAAAAATAACATACAACAATATTTATTATAAATTGTTATTTTTTTTTTTTTTTTTTCATTGATCATTAAGCCCGGCAACTATGGCCATTAGCTGTTTTGTTAGTTTGTAGGGGAGGGAACTGTTGATTTGTAAACACGTGTGTTTGTGGTGGCAGAACTTTTATTGGGGCACCCGTAGGTTTCTGCCATGCCCCGGAGTGGGGGGGGGATGACGGCACATGTTTTCAGGACACCGTGACTTGCCCGGAGAAAAATGCCGCCCGGTGGTCGAGAATCGAACCCGCGACTGCCAGCGCCACAGCCGACGCGTTAGTCCCCCAATTGTTAATTATATTCATATAGTTTATTGACTAATACAGTTGGAATAAAAATACATTTCAATAATTATTGGTACATATTTAAATATTTTATTTCATTGTATTTATACAAACATGCATACGTAATATATTGCTATTAAAGAGATACAATATTATACATCATGTTTAAATTAAATTATAAGTCGTTATAATGATAAAAAGAGCAATCGAAATAAAAATAAAATCGATACAGTAGTAAACCTCTTATTTTGACTTTCATATCCAAAAAAAATTTAAATATATTTAGAAATAGTATGGGGAAAACGGTTGACAGGAATCACGTAAAATATGTGACGTAATTGTTATTACATCGGCGACGCCATCACAACAACAGTAGGTACTGTTGGGATTTACAGGAGCGTTAGTCGCACCGGCCTGTTGAAAATTGGCTTGTTCTGCAGCACCCGGACAGCCCGAGCGGCGTCCTGCGGGTTCCTGAGGTTGACGCGCGCCTCGCCGGTTGGCTTGCCGAAATCGTTGAACCGCCGGATCACGTTCTGGCTGTGCAGTTCGAAACCTTCGAAGAAATCCACGATCTGCTGGACGTCGGCCCGGTACGGCACGTTATCCAGGGCTACCACGCATCCGGGCTGTCCGAACCCGTCGGGACCGGTGTTCGGCCCTGGCCCAGGTCCACGTATCCTGGGCGTGTAACCACCACGGCCTCCTCCGTTGTTCATGTTGAACTGCTGCTGCTGCTGTTGCTGCGGTCGACCTCCGCCGCCGCCGTACGGTCCGCCGTACTGCTGAGAAAGGGGCGGCGGCCTCTGGTGGTGCTGTTGCTGCCTGTTGCCGCCACCTCCCCAAGACATGTCCTGGTGATGGTTGTTACAGTGCTGTTGCATCGGTTTGGTGATGGCCTGGATCATAAGAGAACGGTTGATGGGCTCAACGCACACAGGTTCTGCCCCATGAAGGTCTGGTTTTGACGATGGCAGCGCTCGCCTGTTGCGCGGAGCCGAACTCGCAGTACGACTCGCCGGTGGGACGGCCGAATTTGCTGAGCATGATGTGTATCTTGTCGGGCAGCATGGAGTCGGAGAAGAACTGAGTGATGTCCGTGTTGGTGACGGTCGTCGGCAGGCCGTACACGTAAGGCAGTTGGAGCGGACGACGGCGCGGCGTTCGACACGTTCGGAGGCGGTGGGGCACCTGCACTGACGAAGAAGACTACGACGCAGCCGCCGGTGGATGTGTCTGTTGGTGGTGACTGCTACTGCTACTGCTGCTGTGGTGGTGGTGGTGATGGTGGCTGCTGTGGTGGTGGTGACGGCCGCTGCTGTTGGTGTTGTCACTTGAAAAGCGTCTGCCGCCGTCGCCGGCTTTCCGCTTGATCTGCGTGTACTCTTTGTAGGTGCATCGCTGCACGGGCACTGGCGTCGAGCCCAACAAGACGCAGTCGTACCGCTTGAGTGCCGATTCGGCCGCTTCCGTGCTAGTGAACTCCAGCGTGGCACCCATGAACTCACCGTCCGGATAAAAAGTTACGCGGCGCACGTCGGTGCCACCGTCGAACTCGTTCATTACGTCTTCCTCGGTCACCGTGCCCGGAAAGCTGTTTGAGTTTCAGATATTTCGTCGGCGATTCTTTCGTTGTTCGTCGTCACCGTCTTCGACTGACAACACCGTCCTGTTCTTGGTTATCTCGCACACTATCAGATCGTTGTCTTCGTTGTCACTTCCTTCTTCATCGGTTTTAGACTTGTTTGGTTTCTTTTTGTCAACCGACACCACGGGCCGGGGCTGGTCACTTGCGACATCTTCTTCATCGTCGTCGTACCACCACCAATCTACGTGATCAACAATGTTCAGTGTCACCGTCGGTGTCGGATACGGCCGATCGTCCGTGTTGTCCCGCTCGTATGCCTTGTCGTCTAGGGTGTTGACTACTACATGGTTGCCTTTGTAAGTGGTCCCGTTGACTTTCATGGCCAAATTCTTGTTGTTGTTGCTGTCGAACCGGACAAACGCCACGCCCTGCCGGTGCTTTTGGATCTTGATCGCCGATCCGTCAATGTGGATGCCTTCGAACAGTTTGCGGATGTCGCCATACGAGAACGGGTTGGACATGTTGTTTACCTCCACACACAAGCCCTCGGAGTGAGGGACCTGCGCGTTCCGAACGTCATACCTGTACCGGTCGTTGTATCGGGGAGCCATCCTCCTACAGGACTCATCAAATTCGGCAGACCGCCCGTCCTCATTATTTTCTTGGTGCGGCTGCTGCTGTGGTACTTGATTGAACCTGGAAGGCTTGCCGTTTTCGTTGATTGAGCTGAACCTGGATTGTCTGCCTCTGCCACCATTGTCGGGCATGTTGTGACCGCCATATCTAGGTGGCTGTTGCTGCTGCTGCTGATGGTTGAACCTGAGACCACTGTTGCCATTACCGAACTCGTTGAACGGCCGCTGACCTCCTCCACCACCTTGGTTGTGTTGACCCACAACAGGTGGCACGGCCTGTTGCGGTTTATGAAATCTAGAAGGACCTCCCCGGGTCGGCCCGAACCTTTGTTGCTCGCGGAAATCTTGTCCGGGCGGCCCTCTCCTACTAGTTGAGGCGGCATTTTCATTGAACCTTCCTTGGAAATTGTTGTCGAACTCTGTTTGTCGATCGTCCTCGTCATCGCTAGCACCACCACCGCCGCCTCCGCCTCCAGCGGCGTATGCGCCTGCGCGAAAATCGTTATCAGGAACGTACGGCTGTTGTTGCTGCTGCTGATGTGGGTGGTTTCCACCACTCGACCCCCATCTATTCATCAGCGGAGGTGGTTGTTGTTGCTGCTGCTGTTGCTGTTGTTGTTGATGAAAAGAGTTCGGAGGAAGTATAACGGGGATGATAGGTGGCTGGGGGGGCGTCCTGAATTGCGTGAATCCGCCAACACCACCGGGTATAATGTTGTTCATCATTGTTACTGGCTGATGGTTTTCTACCACTGCCATAGCCGCCTGCTGATGCAAGTTTTCATATTGACAGGACCAAGGATTGATTTGAGGCTGTTGGTCACCGATCAACTTGCCAGGTGTGCCGTCCATCGCTTTGTTGGCAGTCGGCGACCGTGACCTTTGCGATTTGCCTCCACTCCCTCGGCTCGTCGAGCTCCTGCCATCTCCACCACGATACCTGTCCCTGGACCTGTCTCTTCCTCGGCTCCTGTCCCGCCGCCGCCGGTCTCTAGACCTCGACCTGTCCCGTCTACTGCCTCCACTGCGAGACGACTTTGACCGCCGCTCCCGGGATTTCGATCGAGATCGGTCACCACGTTTGTGACTCTTATCGTCACGATCTCTGTTCTCCAACGATTTCGGAGACAAAAGCTGTTGCTGCATCTGTTGCTGTTTATCTTGGGGCATAAGTACCGACATGTTGTCCATTATAGGTGGTCTGCGTAACATCTGGGGACCTAGTCGGTCGGGTCTTACCTGTTGTTGTGGCTGCGGTAAGACCTATGATAAAAAAAAAAAATCACATTAGCTGCTTTAGAAAGAGAAGAATTAATTTATTGTCATACAGCAGGGTCGATGCTATCTTCATTCAGATGAAAATCTATACTAGTATTATTTACCTTAGCAGTCAACGGTGGCAACGTCCCAACTATGGGGGATCTGTTGGCTGTTGCATCAAATTTTGCTGCATGTAAGCGTTGTATAAGGTTTGTTGTCTGGCGGCATCGATGACTTTTTGCATTTCATTACGCGAGCTCAACAGCAGTCTGATCTGCACGTCTTTGATGCATCCACCATCCGAAAGCATAGCCTGTCTAGCGTCTTCGTCGGTACTGTAAAATGTTCGAAATGACAATAAGAATTCAACGCAATAAAGGCTAACGCCGTTCTGCGACTATATTCAGATATGGCCAATAATATGATTCACAACAACGTAGTATTGACACTATTATACGCAAGTTTACCTGAATGAGATGAAAACGTCGCCTTTTTCACCACCGACTATATGAACTCCACCTTCGGGTATCGACAATCCTTGAAAATACTGTCTGATATCCGCAGCGTTGGCAGCCCAAGGCAGATTTTGCAATCTAATTATTACACTCATGATGACTGAAAAAAATTAAAAACAAATTTTCGTCGTTACAGTTATGCGGTAAAAAAAAACACGGACAAAACATAAAATCTCATCTTGAAGTAAAAATATCATTATTTAAAATTAATGTCATCCAGGAAGACACCTTGAAATATGATTAATTAATTCAGCAATCAAAGAGTTGAAAGCAGAGACTTAAGAGGACGCCACGCCCTCAAGTGTTGTCCCCGTCTTACAAACGCATAACATACCAAATTTAAGCTCAGAAATTCAAGTTGAATTCGTTAGCTTAAAAATTAGAGTAAATTATAAAACTGATGGTAAGAACATTATCTGTGTTTGTTGGAAGTTTTTTACAATAATCCAGTTTTCAAGTGAGTTGCTACAATATGTGTAATGGTATAATTAATCCTCAAAAAAAACTACTTCGGAGAAGTAAAAAAGGCTTTCTGTGCGTAAGTTGAAGAGATTGGGAGAACAGATAGAACTTTGTGTTAATAACGATGTGAAATCAATCTCAAAGTTCTGTGCCAAAAGGGCCACGGTTGAAAAAATAGACTTTGGGGGCTTAATAAAGAAGGAAATCAATACCCAAATTATGTGCCTAACTTGAAAAATATCTTATTCAAAAAAATGTCGAGATGTTCAACTGGTACACACATTAAAAAAAAATATTAGCACAGAACGGCGTGAATTACAGTTTGTCAACAAAAATTCGAATCAAAGATTAACTCGTAAACAAGTCGCCAACTTATGGCTAATTTTATTAATTCATCATTATTGTACGCCGTTCTGTGCTAATATTTTATTTTAATGTTCATAGTGAGAGGTCCGAGCGCCGAAACGAAACTTAATGTATAATAGTCTCGCTATCGGTTGTCAAGGTGCTGTTTCTTATCGGTGTTACTTATGCACAGAAAGGAGTCTCTAGCGAGACTCTTCGATGTAAATTAAAAATGCTCATAACTTACCTAAAAACTGAATTATCGTAAAAAAAACTTCTAAAAAAACATAGATAATGTTCTTACCATCAAGTTTCATAATAGATCAATTCATTCTAATTTCTTAAGCTAACGGCATAAAACTTGAATTTCTGAGCGTAATTTGGTATGTACGTGTTTATATGACGGAGACAACACATGCGCGTGGTAAATTTACCACACTGAAATTTGGGAAATAATTGAAAGAAGGATGTTCACTGAAATATTAAATAACGACGATAGACGCAAATAGGGTTAGAGATTGGATGGGAGGGGGCTAAAGCACTACTTTATAATATTGAATAAGCCTAAAGCGAAGTTTAGGAAATATTTGGTGGGCTATGGACATTTTCGGGGTGGTTTACCCTAACCCCCGATATTTGAGCATATGAAAAAGACCTAAAAATAGGAATACGGTCATTGATATCACGTTTTTTTGTACCTTTAATAGTTCATACTCAGATGTATACATTGTAAAATATAGAAGATTTAGGAAATAAAATTTTTTCCTTGATTCAATATGATTAAATATTTTTTTTACTACCTATTTAAGAGCGCATGTGTATTATGGTAAATTTCAAGCGAAAAAATTTATATTTAATTAACACATTTTACCCATAAGTAAGAAGTTCTTATTACCTAATGAAGTTTAACAAGTTTAAAGTTAGTTTCTGTCTGTATTTTTCAATCAAAAAACCATGCATTTTCTACAAATAGTTTTTTAATTTTTATTTATTTATGTATATTTAAACGGGCGTACTCATAAGCGCAGACCTTGTTGGCAGGAAGGGAAGTTATAATGTAACACCTAAAACTATACTAAGTTTTCATAGAATACATTTATTATATTTACTGTTAATATACAAATTTGTGAATGTGCCATATTATTCATATTAATAATTATATGAGTCATATAAGTTATAACATAGATTATAATAAGACAGTATTTATTATATTATTATATTTTTTTTTTCTGGCAGAATTTACAAATCCATTTTTGTACCTGGATATTTTTTCGGGTAGAATTTACAATCCCCCTATTTTATATACCCTAATATACTGTATATTTTTGTTAGAAATTTATCATCTACAGTTAATACCTGTACTGTGGTGAATCGACAAAATGTGACTAAGTATGATGTTTAATTTTCGAAGCCAACTCCACAATTCACGCTCCGTCAAAAATTGTGAAATTAATTTAATTTATTAAATACAAAAAAATTACAAGTTTATTTTTAATGTTTAATTAATACAAAAAATCAATATTTTTATTTATTAGTTAGCCATTTGTTGTAGAAAATAACATCCAAACAACGCCGTAAAAATATATTTAATAAAAGAATAAATCAACATGACGTAATCACGGAAGTATACACTATTATTTACTATAACTACCTTTATTTGATATAAATATTATAGACATTCGAATACTTTTTAATAGACTGATAACCAGCTGATTACCAAAATAATCATTTCTAGGGATCATAAAAATGATTTGGCTGCGCAGATCCTAGGTTGGTTGTGGGGCTTTAGCCCCCCCCCCCATCTTTGAAATGTTGTAAATCATGTATTTATTAATATACAACCATGCCGGTTTAACAGAAAGACCTGACAAATAAAATAGGTAAATTTTGTACCAATTAATATTTAAACATTTTTTTTTATGTACCTACTCAATCAGATGGCGTGTGCAAAATATTTATATCGGTATACCCTAAGCCTCAGAGTAAAAGATACTGAAGCAGATTTTTTATCGACGTATCAAATAAAAATTATGCCTGTCATTTAAAAAGTGTTGGCCTGTTATTGGTATGTCTGCTCTAAAGTACGTAAAAACTGGGATAAACATTTTAAGGGAGGGGCAGTGTTTGAAACCGAACATTTTTTTCCGATTTCGATTTCCATTTCGGATATCAGCATTCATCTTTTCTGATTTCGTTTTTGGTTTTGAATAAGTACCGATTTTTATTTTTGCTGATTTCAATTTCGGTTTTGATTACCGGTATTCAAAATCGGTATCCAATATCGGTTTCAAGCCCTGGGGAGGGGTCTAATCAATTTGTTTTTTTTACTTACGGGTCTAGGTCAGGAAAAAACAAAATTTGAATATGAATTTTATAAAGTTATAACTTATAACAATACTTTATAGTATGAATATATAATATAATAAAAACCAAAAAATACATATTATTATGTTCATAAATAATTTTTAACATATATAGGTCTACAGCAAAAACGTTGAAAATCGTAACAAAAGTTCGACGTTCAGCGAAAGTCTGTAAATGTATACAGTCCCGATTTGATCGAACAATTTCGAGAGGAACGTATTTGAAAATCGGGACGTCTTGTGACATTATTATACGTTATAGGTAGCATAATATATTATTATACACCACTCCGCAAAATTTCCTTCACTACGGTCACTGCGCCAGGTTTTTAAAATATACTTATATTTATTAGGTCATGCCTTTATATGTTCTAAGCAATATCCTAAACGCCTTTCGATTTTTTTTATAACTAACAAATTTTAATCTATATAGGTGCTTATACATCATATAAACATCATCTGTTGGTTGGGTTCAACAGTGTAAATTCCACTTTTGAACTTTTAGGAACATAATACAATTATAACTTTCATTTTCTGTTTTATAGTTAATAAAAAAAATAGCAAATAGACAACCCTGCATGATTAAATGTGTTTTTGACATCGATCAAGGTATAAGACCACAGAAGGTCGACGAGTCGGTTATCATTCATAAGCCAATTCATAATCAAGTAATCTCTGACCAAATTTAGGTCCCGTATTATAAAAGTTTAACTAAGGTTAAACCGTGGAATTCAACAGGTAAAATCAGTGGTTTAAGCGTAACAGAGGTTTAAACTATGATTACAAAACTTATAAGAATTAGTGGTATAAAATAGCTTGAAATGAATCTAAATATAAGCGTACCTACCGTCAGAAAATAATGTTCAAGTGCCTATGATTATTGGTTTTTATATAACAACAATACAACTTAAATCGTTATTTACAGTTCTCATATATAGTCATATTCCATACAGGTACCTACTACATGCCTATATAATATATTATCCTTATCCAATACCATCAATTTTAAATTAAGATCTAAAAAAATATTGAACTGGGATTTTTGATTTTCCTTAACTTCTGTTAGAACTACTTATGAGGTTAACCATATCTACCAATTATATTTTCAGGACATAGATATTAAAACTGAACATTTTTAACAATAATATAGTTTGTAAATTGTAGTGATTTTTGACAAAATGTAAAACATTTTAAAGCCATACGCTAAATAAGATTGTGCTTTGTAATTTTTTATATTTATAAACTCTCAAAGTAACCTATAGTTAAATTTTCATGCGGACAACTTCAATGACCAAAAATAAATCTAAAATAGGAGGGCAAGTAGGTGTCGCTCTGCTGTACAGTAGGTTACAAGTGGGTCACTGTATAATGGATGATATTAAATTTGAATTCAACGATATATTATCATTGTATAAGAAAAACGATTATGAGCGGAGACGGTATGTCAGTATAGGTATAAGACATATTATATACATATCTATGGTATTAAACAAAAAATTAACCTATAATAAATTCCAAATTAATCATATCACAATATCCATTAGGTACTTATAACGCGTTATACATCAACAAAACCGTGATACTATCATAGATATATAATAGTACACTTTAGAAGTTTCAAGTACCCACGAATAATAATATTCAATCACAACAAAATAACTAAAATAGTTATTCTAGGTTTTTTAATATGTAATTTCGTCCAAATTTGAATTTAAAATGTCTGTAAAAAATAACTGTGTTCATATATTTTTTAGATTTTTTGGTTACAGTATGAACTATTTATGAAAACCTTTGTTTTAAATTTGCAATCCTTAGCTATAAAAACTGAACATTTTATCATTTATTAATTACAATGATTGATAATTTTCGAGATTTTGATAAATTTTGTCAATATTCGAACTTTAAATGCCCGTAAATAGCTCAAAAAGAGTTAAAATATTTTCAAAATTGTATGGTGTATAGGAAATGCTAATATAAACATTCAGTGAAATTTTCATGTATCTACAGTTATTCGTTTTTGAATTACAACAAAATAAGGAAATCGCTACATGAGAAATCGAGTGAACATCCAATGTTGTAAAAATTTGAATTTCAAACGCTCATAAAAATTTAATTTGACATTCCGGTAGAGATTTTTTTATTGATAAAGGTAGACAAACTTATGAGTAATCTTGTATTACATTTTCAAATCTTAGATTTAAAAAGAAAAATGTTTACGAATTCTTAACTCAAAATAATTTGCTAATTTTCGTGATTTTTCCATATTTTGTCAATTTTTGAACTTTAAATGCTTATAAAAAAAATTGTGACTAAGGATTTTTAATATTTTTCATCTACCTTTGAAACAATATACTAGGAGCCTTCTATTAAATTTTCAAGCTTTCGCAACCAACAAATAAAATTTTATTGATATTTTTAGAAAAAAAAACTAAAAAAAAATGGAAAATGAAAATGTCCCTAAACAGTCCAAATAAACCAAAATATTTTGAAAATGTTATCGTGTATATAAAATGCAAATATAAACAACCAGCGAAAATTTCATGTATATACGTTCATTTCTTTTAGGGTTACACCAAAAACCAAAATCGTTTTTAGGAAAACCGATTTTGCGTAAAAATTCCCGTTTTTCCTTAATTTTTATGTTGTTTTTCCCGGCGCTTGTGAAAACTACTGGGAAATTTTTACTTTTGACCCCCCCCCCCCCAAAGTACCAACTAGATTCACTTTCCTATCAGAAAAGATACTGTTGAAGAAAATCCAAGCACTTTTACTGTCGTAATGACAGACACAAAAAAAAATTAAAATAAAAAAAATAAAAATAAAAAAAAAACACACATCATTGTAAAATCAATACATTCATCGTTCCACTCAGAATCTAAAATTTACAATTATATAAAAACTGAAATTTAGTTTAAATATTTTGAAAACATCACTCTGTATAGGCGAACACAGTGGTGAGGTATTTGGGTGTTAAACCCCCCCATGTATTATTTTAATATACGTATAAAAATTAAAATAACATTTTAATACATATCATTTTTTTATACAAATCCTCTTATGTGAAATCTTCAATTAAAATTGTTAATCTTTTAGCTAAGAAAAGAAATCATTTTAAGAATTTCTAACTGTAAAATTATTTACAACATTATAAAAATTGCTCATGTCTCTACAGCTGAAAGAGTCAAAACTGTTCGAACATTTTACCATGTAAGGAAACTGGCCATTTTAACATTTGGTGAAAATTTCCACTAAATATCAAAAATCGATAGATGAATTGTTAATTTATCGATGAAAATCTTACATCGTAAACATTTCAAATTCAATTAAAATATGCATGTTACTTTCTGGTATACTTTTTTTTTGTTTAAGGTAGGAAAATTTACGGGGAATCTTCTATCAAAATTTCTAACCTAACTGAAAAATAGTTCTAGAAAAGCATTCGCTTATGAATTACAAAAAAATAAAAAATAAATTTGGTCGAAAACTACTATAATGCGTAAGTATATAGCTTGTTTTTCTAATATTTAAAAAAAAATTTTAGGTTGACGAAATATTTAAGGTAATTCGATGTAGTCCCTAATACAAATATGGTTTTAACATTATTATAAAAACAAGGCTTCAACTTCAGTGGCTATAAATTAATTAGAATGGTTGTAACTTTACTGTCTACTAACTGTAGCTCGGTTGCTGTTGTAGGTATAATTTAGGTATTGTAATAACTCTCGGATGTAAAATTGTTTAACGTCACTACGTTTCAATATAAATAGAAAAAATAATAACGACGAATCAATAATTAATTACAAGCATAATATATCATTAAATAATTATTGGTGCGACAATAATTGTATAATATTATGATATAATATGTGTATTCTTATTACGTGTTCTTTTACAATAATATATTTACCACCCCTCCATGTAAAGTATTGGTGCGATACCCCGTTTGGATACAGCTTATACGAAAATATAAGCGCATTTAGATCAATTACTTTATATTGCGCATGCTAAAAGAATATAAAGATAAAAAGATTTATTTCACCCCATCACATTTTATAACGTACTTACTTTTCGACGGATTACTTTCCCATGCATGCATGTCTAGTTGACAAGATGCTGCGAAAAACCAGTGTCTGGTTTTTGAAAATAATTACGCGTGTATAAGACGTCCAGAACTGTTGCCAGTCTTGAGCCTGTAAAAACGGAGGGAAAACTGCTTATGTTCCGAACGGGTGATATACTAAAATTGTGTAAACAACGTCTACACATCGATATAAATTATAAACTGGTCTCGGTCGTATTTAATAATTTAGGACCTATTTAAATTTTAATACACCTTTGTACATAGTATCATTCTGCTATGTTATGCAGAGGGTAAATTACTATTGACTAAAATACCATCATATTATTTATAATTTATACTCAGAGTTTAGTTATTAGTTTCACAGATTGAGCTCATAACTTTAAAATAGTCTTATTTAAGTCCGATCAACAGTTATCTGTATAGATCAAATCTATATCGAAATTCAAAACTATTTAGTTGTTTCATGAAACATGCCTTCAGGAATAGTTTGTCTTCGCCTGAGTTCCGTTCCAGAAACATAGTTAAATACCAATTCCGTCCCAAGAAACAAAAGTATACCGGTTCATACTCTAATATTGAGTCCAATATCTGAACGAGAAAAAAATAATATACTAATTGAGTGCCAGTACAAAAGACAAATATACAAAATTAAGTCCGTAATTGGAAAACAAAAAGATGCTAACTAAGTCCCAATAAAATATATCAATTGAGTAGGAGATTTTAGTATTTTGTATGTGTTATATTGTAGGTTACCATCATAGTTCTGGTTTAAATAGGAATACCGTCACAGAATTAGTACCACCTGCATTAATCAAAAGAAATGGTATCATAATAATACAAAAAAAATAAAAGTAGTTTTACAAGTACAACCAACTAAATACCAAGATTTAAATACAAAAAAATGTATCGCCAAGTTTTTACTGATACCTATAATAATAGATATTAAATGTATTCATTTATTATTATTTATTTTACACAACTTAATAATAAATAGGTAGATAGGTATAATGTATTATACAAATTCATCAAATATTTCCAAATTAAGGAAAAAAAATGTTTAACCATACCTGCAGAATTTTTTTTTACTAACAGTCCTAAGTCTGTAAAAATAGGAAGAAAAATGATTTTTTTTCAAAGTTTAGAGGAATTTCTTTAATATTATATTTTAAATTCTACGGGATTTAATTAGTATATGTAGATTGTAGATACCTAAAAAAAAAACTCTAGATCCAATTCGTTCAAAAAGATATTATTGGGACTTCCATTCGTATGCAGCCTGCAAGGAGCGTGGTGTACCCCTTAAATCATATAGGTACTATATGTCTTAAATCTATGTAGAAATTCGCTAGACTAAATTGGTGTGAAGAGTTATGCACCGGGATGTTTGGACCATATCATTTACATGGTTCATTAATCATTATTCCGGTGCGGGATAATTTTAAACCGGTTTAGTCTAGCGAATTTCTATTAAATAATATAGATCAGGACCAATGTCCCGATAATTGAGATGGATAATCTGCGGCGAGCATGCACAATATAAGCCGTCAATCACAGGGGCGTAATAAAGGGGATAGATCCCCCGACCCAAAAATAATTTATTTACTGCTAACAGACGGGCAAGATGAGCATGTATAGTATATAAAATTCAGGGCTTGAAACCGGTTTCGAAATCGATTTTGAAAACCGGTTAAAACCGAAACCTCAAAAATACAATAGCAGTAATCAATATCGAAATCAAAATCGAAAAAATTGAAAACTGGTACCTAATCAAAATTGAAATTAAAATCGAATAAAATTAAAACCAGTAATCAATATTGAAACCAAAATTGAAAAAAAAATTAAACCGGTAAACAATATTGAAACCAAAATTAAAAAATAATAAAACGATAACCAATATCGAAATAAAAATAAAATTTTTTTCGATTTTAAGCCCTGCCATTTTTATAAGTTTCTGTGGTCGTCGTTGGCTTTAACGTAGCATAGTAGTACACTAATACCTACACCTAGGTTAGGTTAATTGAAATGTAGAACTAAGGAAGGTGCTGTTTTTATTACAAATTATGAAATACAAAATAATTGTCTAAGGTTTATATTAAATATGATCAGATGAGCTGATAACAACTAGTCAATAACTTATTATGGATTTCATTTTACACCTTGTGACAGAACAAATAATATCTTAAATAGGTTATAGGTACCACATAATATTAAAGGATATAATAATAATATGCCAACTGCTGTGTTATTTATTTCATATAATATTGTTCAAAAATAGTATGAAAATAAACGAAAATACTTAGGATACAATTGTCAATTCCATCAGCTATAAGATGTGTTGGCCGTTGGGAGAGTTTTGGATGTGGGCATATAATTAATAAATTACAGACTACAGTAGTACCACTAGTACAGTGTGCATACAAGTATAGATAATACATTAATTCAACATAGATTATAGGTACTATTATCGTTGAAAATTATTATTCGTCATTGATCTACATTAGTTCCATGAAAACTGTTATATTTTATAACTTTTCCATATCGGTATAAATTACTTCAGTTTGTGATTGATTTTCAAATGAATCTAAGATTGAGTGTTTAATTATACACAAATTTGTTATTGTTCATCTATTTTGCCTAAAATCGTGTTGGTCATTTGATAATAATTTATTGCATAAAGATGTAATAGTATTGATTACCAGTTTTGAGAATAATTTAGGAATGTAGGTACCTATATAAGTTTAACCAGCTAGGGCTTGAAACCGGTTTCGAAATCAAAATCAAAATCGAAACCTCAAAAATACAATACCGGTAATCAATATCGAAATCAAAATCGAAAAAATTGAAAACTGGTAATCAAAATTGAAATTAAAATCGAAAAAAATTAAAACCGGTAATCTATATTGAAACCAAAATCGAAAAAAAAAATTAAACAGGTAAACAATATCGAAACCAAAATCAAAAAATAATAAAACGATAACCAATATCAAAATAAAAATAAAAAATTGTTTCGAATTTAAGCCCTGCCATTTTTATAAGTTCCTGTGGTCGTCGTTGGCTTTAACGTAGCATAGTAGTACCTACACTAATACCTACACCTAGGTTAGGTTAATTGAAATGTAGAATTTAGGAAGGTGCTGTTTTTATTACAAATTATGAAATACAAAATAATTGTCTAAGGTTTATATTAAATATGATCAGGTGAGCTGATAACAACTAGTCAATAACTTATTATGGATTTCATTTTACACCTTGTGACAGAACAAATTAGAGGACTATTTCCAAAAATATATAAACTAGTTTCAAACACAAAAAAACAATATTTTCTTAATCGTGGAGTTGGATTAATTTGTTTAGAAATAATGATTTTCATGCACTGTATGACATAAAATTAATAGTTATTGTACATGGGTAACACCATTATTAATTGTTAAATGTTAACTCAGAACTAAATCAAATAATAATAATATCTTAAATAGGTTATAGGTACCACATAATATTAAAGGATATAATAATAATATGCCAACTGCTGTGTTATTTATTTCATATAATATTGTTCAAAAATAGTATGAAAATAAACGCAAATACTTAGGATACAATTGTCAATTCCATCAGCTATAAGATGTGTTGGGAGAGTTTTGGATGTGGGCATATGATTAATAAATTACAGTGTGCATACAAGTATAGATAATACATTAATTCAATATAGGTTATACTATTATCGTTGAAAATTATTATTCGTCGTTGATCTACACTAGTTCCATGAAAACTGTTATATTTTATAACTTTGGTTTCAAATTTTTAATATAGGTAAAACTGAATAAAAGCTGTTATAATTGCCTAACATTGTTTTGTATATTTTGTTTCATAAGTATAGGGGATCTATCGGGGATTCTCGAAAACTCCGAGACAAAATTACTATACTCTATTCGGAATAAGATACCCCGGCGGCCAAATTGTGCGCATGGGCGTGGCTTTGTTCCGTGGCAGCTCCCAATGTGTCGTCGTTGTGGGGACTGCATCCGATCATATGTCTGACCGCCGCCGGACGAAAACTGGCCGCCGCCGAGGTGCGATCTTATTCCGAATAGAGTTATAGAAATAATAAAAATGACGTTTTACATGTTATAACACTATAAGCACAGCATTTCCTAATCTAAGATCCAAAAATAAATCCAGAATAAATTTGACGAATTATTTCTACTAGTTATGCAATGCTGCAGTAATGCCATATTGGTATTATAATATTATTGTGAATTTGTGCTTTGCGCAGTGTATAATTAATTATTTTCATAAAATAAAAATTCAAGTAATTTGATACCTTAGTCATGAGAAGTAGTTATCTTTTATTCTTTTATAGTTATTTGTGAAAAACGTATTTTCATCGATTTAACTGATTTTCTCATTACTGGCAACTGGCTTGTGAAAGTTACTTATTAGTAATGACTAATATTTAGTCAAGGTAGATTATAAACCTTTGTTGTTTACCCAATTTTAGTCAAAAGTAATAAAAAAATTAAGACCGATTTTGAATACCATATAGGGGGAAGTCAAACAATGGCGAAACCCCGTTGAAAATTGAATAACTTACAAATTTATAACCGATATTCAAAATTAAAAACAAAAATCGGTTTTAAAAATTGAAATCAAAATCAAAAAATTTAAAACCGTTAATCAATATCGAAATCAAAACCGATTAAATTTAAAACCGGTATTCAAAATTAAAATTGAAAAAAATTAAAACCTGTTTAAATATTGAAAAAATCAAAAACCGGTTATAAACCAATATCGAAATCAAATCCGAAAAAATAAAAAACTTTTTACCAATATCAAAATCGAAATAGAAATTTATTTTTCCGGTTACAAGCCCTTTTATAAATATATAATAAATGATGTACCCGAATCAATCGTAGGTAAACGGTTTTTTCCTGGACGGCTGGATCGTATCGTATCGGCCGTTTTACGTATAATCGGTTTTCAACGATGTTATCCTTCTGTTCAGCATTGTATTAAAATGGACGGCGGCGGAGAGTATTACGCAATTACATTCAGTACAATAAATATCAGACTGCAAAATAATTTTTTACACTTAGTACAAAATGGTGAAAAAAAATCCCAGTGAGCAAAAAAATTGTATGCACTCGTAACACGACAACGGCGTGGATATGTTTACGTTTTGTTTTTTAATATATGAATAGCATATTATATTATTCGCATTACACAATAATTATAATATTATATACATGTAATATGTAACTGTAGACATGTCCACAACCTACGCGCCAATAGTGTACAATGTGCATTATTATTATCATCAAGAAAACAATCTGTATAGGTAGGTACAAAACAAAGTATGATGAGTAAACGTTTTTTTAATCTAATTATAATCGAAATATATTCGAGATATCGCAATGTATATAAATATAATATATAGCGTCAGAATTTTCAAATATAGCAAAAGCACGACTTGATTATCGTTTCGTTTTTATTTATACATTCGTGCTCGATTACTGTTAGTTACTAATAAGTAGGGCTCGGGACTTCTAGGAGTTTGCATGTTTTTAAATAATCATTAAAAACCTAGCTAATATAGAAATTTGTTTCATAGCAATAAGAGTTTAAATTTAAAATTTATAGTTGCATATTTTGCATAGTTGACCATTTTTCATTTATAAGTGCATTTTGACCATTTTTCATTTTATAAGTGCATATTTGACAATTATTTATGTGATTTTATAATACATAAATTTCCTGGACCTGAGATATAATAAATATTTTAAAATATTAGTATTTGTGTTTATCTTGTCGATCACTATTGTATTGTTACTTATCGGTACACCGACCGCGTGATCCCAATAAGTCAAAAAATAAAATAAAAATAATAAATAAAATTAATTAATTAATTAATCAAAAAATCAAAACAATTAATCTATATAATAAAATGTATCTATTTATCTGTCATATCCACAAATATTTTTATTATTATTTATTAATTATAAGTTATTAGCTTATAACAAATATATTATACTTTTTTTTAAATGCATATTTTAATAGCATATTTAGTGATTCTTTAGGGCATAAATACATGCATATTTTAAGGTTTTTTAGGTCATGAAGTCCCTAGCCCTACTAATAAGTAATAACTATAGTAATTATATTATAAAGGAATACAATATAATATAGGTATGTGGCTAGGTATTAATTCGTGTTTTTCTATCAATACATTCTTATTATCATAATATTCAGCGTTAAGAGAACGCCATAGCCGCATGTTTTACAAATGTACAACATAACAAAAAACTGTTTTGCGAGGGAAAGAACCAAGAAGGCTACCATCATAACTAAGAAACGAGATTTTCACCACATAAAAAGGAAAACTTTGGCTGTGCAACGTTGTTTTTATTTTTTTGATAACACTTATATGAAAAAAGTTCTTACTGTTTCCGAAACCATTATTGTTTGTATTTTTCAAACTTGAAAAACTTTTTTCATACAAATGATATCAAAAAAATAAAAACAACGTAGCACAGCCAAAGTTCTCCTTTTTATGAGGTGAAAATCTCGTTTCTTAGTTATGGACTTATGATTGTAGTCTTCTCGGTTCTTTCCCGCGAAAAACAGTTTTTTTTGTGTTGTACATTTGTAAGACGGAGACAACACATGCGGGTTTAGCGTCCTCTTAATATTAATTATGTATAGCACTTATACAATATTATTATATGGACCGTCATGCGCCAGTTTTTTTTTGTTGATAGAAGTATAACAACTTGTTAGGAATCTTCTATTAAAATTTAAAAGTTTAGCTAGGTACAAAAATAAACACTTTTATGAATTTCTAACTGAAAAATAGTTTGATGAATTCTGTCAAAATTTGAACTTTAAATGTATATAAAAATGATCGTGCCAATGTACCTATCTTTAAAATATTTGAACTTCTATTAATGAAACTTATAAGGAACTTTGAATTAAATGTTCAAGTTTTTTTACTAAAGTAATAATTTTAAAAAATAAATACAAAATTCGAAAAATGTCTTCAGGCTTTAATATTATTAGCTCTATAAAAGAAAATGTTACAATTTATGGAAAATGCTAATATTTGGTGAACATTTCAAGGGTTCATGGTAATTTCTTAGTAAATTAATATATAAATTTGAGTTACACTAAAAATTGGTTTTGAGTAAATATTACAACTTTTTTCCTGATTTTCTCTAAAACTATTGGAATTTCGACCTCTCAAAAGTACCAATTAGATTCACTTTTCTATTAGAAAATATGCAGATGACGAACATCAGAGCATTTTTACTACCCAAAATATTGATGAAATACAGAAAAAAAAACACATGTCATTGTAAATTTGTAAATGCAATACTCTTTTACTCTGCTCTTATCTAAAATAGTAAAGCATAAATTCACAAAAATTTTTGTAAGCATTTAAGTTCAAATGTTGACAACGAAATTCATCTAAATCATGAAAATTTAATACAAGGTATTTCATAAGTAATTAATACAAAAACAAAAAATCTAAAAAATATATAAGCACAATTTGTTTAAAGACATTGTAACTTGAAATAAAAAATTTAAACAAAGAATAACGATTTTAATTTTTTTGCGATGATTTAAAAATATTATTCTTAGGTACTTGAAACAAGCGGTTGTAACCGCAGAATTACCGAAACCGTACAAAATAGACGGGTAGCGACAACATGCAACGTTTCATCTGCTACACTTGTAGCGCCGACCTTATGATAGTAAAACAAATTACTGTAATAGGAATATAAAATATATACTAATATATAGCTATCCAAATACACTAAAATTGCATACAGCATACTACGCACTAAAAATTTTAGTTAGTAATTTGGTGATAACAATGTAATGTGCTTCGCTTACGACACTTCACTTGCGTTTTAAAAAAAAAAAAACATACAAAATCACACGGAACATTGTAGTTGTAGATGAACTGTTAAAAAATACGATAAATACAACATGCATAAATCGAAACTTAAAATCACTTATAAGTAATTTTTAAGATTGAAAATAATTGTTGCTAACTCAAATAGTTGCTTATAATATTTTATTTTATTTAAATTTTGGAAATGAAAAGGTATAATTATAAGAAAATTATTTTGTTGCACATGGGCGGAAATATTAAGTTCTTTATACGATAAAAAAAAACCCAAACAAAATTCAGTGTCATGCGTTAAAAATATTTCGTGTTACCTTTCTTGTTGAACAGGACGTACTTATATATTTTATGATTTTTGGATAGAAAACCACACATCGTGATGTCTACTGTAGATATTCTGATAATATTACTATGTTTAAATCTTATAGTTTTTACCTGACATGCAATTAATATTCATATTAGATATACTAATAGAGATTATTTAATAAAAAAAAAAACCGAAACTAGTACCCATAGCTTACACTTGTTTTTTCAGCAATTTGGTAGGTTTTTTTTATGATTTTAGACAAATTAAGATAAATCATTCGAAATCTATATATATATATATATATATATATATTAAACATTTAACAATTGTAACATTACATGTATGTATTATTTAGGTTTAGAAAATGCACTACTTAAATTAATATATAGGTAGGTACTATATATTATAATATGTATGCATAGGTTTATATTTTTTTTGTTAAGTATAATATACTTGCCTGATTAAGGGTTAATACCGCAGTATTTAAAAAATCATATCTGCGGCGGAAAGAAATTATTATTGACTGAAGAGATTATAAAACACATAATTATTATCTAGCTTATATAGACGAAACACCACAAGATTGGTGAATGTTCGGTTCCAATCATTTTATCGGGGATTTATTTGCTATGACTGTAAAGACAATTATTATTACAAATGAGATTCACATTATATTCGTTTAGATTATTAAGTAAAAATATAATTTTTTCAATGAGTGTACCTAAGGTTTGCTCCAATTTTAACAAATCGTGTAGGTATAGCGAATGATATTTACTGAGCATATATAATACTTATTTCCATTGTGGCATAGTCAAGTTGAATATATAGAAAGGGCCAAAAAAATTGCTCATAATATTTACCGAAGTAATTTTTTTTCCCGAGACCAGGGTGTAAATATTAATAGTTCCTAGTTACATTTTAAATTATAATAATTATAAGTATTAGAAGTAAAAAAATATTATTTTGTTTACTTGAGTGTAGAATGTTGGATTTTAGAATGTAAAATTCAGTTCTAGTGTGGGCCACATGCGGCCCACCTAGTGGGTATCGCTGATATTATATAGTAACCTGTCCCTATGACTATCAAGTAAATTACTAGACAGTAAAATATGTAGTAGAAAGTACCTAAATATAAATGTATAAAATCAAAGGTTTGTTAAAAAGAGCCATTAGGGCGATGGATTAAGCGAAATTAGTTTACAAAATGTACAAAACAACCAGGACGAAAATCAGATAATACAATTTATAAATTAAATTAGCTACATATGTAGAAAAAACTATTTAACGCTATTCTGAAAAAAACATTGTGAATGAATATGGGACAAATCACTCAAAGGAAGGACACTCCAATTTTATTTTAATACGGGCACTCACCCCTCTCATTCCATAGTCACATTGCTGGACGTCAGATTTCAGTTGTCATCCACAGTCGATCATGTTACTGGTTATAATTTATAAATCAATAATACGCGTTTTGCCTTTACATAAATAATCGAACCACAAGTAGTCTTCTTCAGTGGCGTATTTAGGCAATTTTCATGGAGGTTCCAGCTAATTTTCCAAATAAATTTAAGTGGGGGCTCCGCTACAGAAATGTTGTTCCAGAGTTTACCCTCTACAAAGATTTTCTTTTCACATTTATAATATAGTTAGATATATATTGGATGTTTATATAAGTATTTATATGGCCAATTGTGGGGGGACCCGGACCTGTGGACCCCCTCGTAAATACGCCACTGGTCTTCTTTATATGATAGCCGCCGACATAATTATTAAAATTATTTAATTGTTTTAAAATATATTATTCAAGAGCTTTGGCATAAAAATCAGTTCAGCTTGATGTACATCGATTATCGATACATTACGATTAACGATAAAAAATTTCGCGATATCGAATCGTTGAAGAAGCTTAAAACCTAATATTAGTCGAACGTTGGTAGATCGAATATGTCAGTCTACCATAATGTATAAAAATCTATAAACTATACCCTGCTCAAAATAAGAAGCACATAGATTTACATAAAAAAAAACCGGTTTTACCAGTGGCCGCCTATGTGCTTCTTATTTTGAACAGGGTATATTCATGTTGAATGTGATTTAATAAACTTAATAGACTGCAGTTTTTTCCCGTAAGCATAAATATTACGAAAAAAACTTCAATTTATAGCACTGATTGATTGCTCAATGGCATAGCATCATGAATAATTACATTCTCAAAAATATAATTATTAAGTAGGTAGATTATTGTACGTCTATGAAACCAATAAAATACGTTATCTCAAAGCTATAAAAAAAATAGTTTTTCTCAGATAAGACTGTATAATATATTAATATTATAATATATTAATATTATAAAATAATATTATAATATTATAAAAATATTATATTATTATAATATATTAATATTATAGTAAAGAATATTTCAAATTGTAATGTTTGTCGTTAAAATACAATTACGAAAATCTTTAATTAAAATATTATCATTACAAATAAAATAAATCTTGGTAATATGACTAATCTTGGCTGTGATAATATAACAAAACTTCCATGTTACGATATCTTTTGTGGTACAAAAAAAATTCGTAATAAAAAGAATTTTGTTAAATGGAAGTTTCACTGTATTACCTATAATAAAATGTAATAGCGTAGTACCCTAGTACTGATATCTTTATTGTGGCAAATTTATTGATGAGAGGATTCATTTTAGATTCTGAGTGAAACGATGAATGTATTGATTTTACAATGATGTGTGTTTTTTTTTTTATTTTTTTTTTTATTTATTTTTTTTTTATTTTTATTTTTTTGTGTCTGTGTACACGATAAGTAGTCGAAATAATGCTTCGATTTTCGACTTCAGTATCTTGTTCGATTGGAAAGTGAATATCGTTGGTGCATTGGGGAGGTCAAAATTTAAATTTCCCAGTAGTTTTCAAGAGCGCCGGGAAAAACAAAAGAAAAATTAAGGAAAAACGGGAATTTTTACGCAAAATCGATTTTTCAGAAAATTGAATTTGGTTTTTGGTGTAACTTTAAAACAAATGACCGTAGGTACATGCAATTTTCACTGGTTGTTTATATTTGCATCTTCTATACACGATAACATTTTCAAAATATTTTGATTTATTTTGAACAGTTTAGGGACATTTTCATTTTTAGTTTTTTTTTAGTTTTTTTTCTAGAAATATCAATAAAATTTTATTTGTTGGTTGCGAAAGCTTGAAAATTTAATAGAAGGCTCCTAATATATTGTTTCAAGGGCAGATGAAAAATATTAAAAATCCTTAGTCACAATTTTTTTTATAAGCATTTAAAGTTCAAAAATTGACAAAATATGGAAAAATCACGAAAATTAGCAAATTATTTTGAGTTACGAATTCGTAAAAATTTTTCTTTTTAAATCTAAGATTTGAAAATCTAATACAAGATTACTCATAAGATTGTCTACCTTTATCAATAAAAAAATCTCTACCGGAAAGTCAAATTAAATTTTTATGAGCGTTTGAAATTCAAATTTTTACAACATTGGATATTCACTCGATTTCTCATGTGGCAATTTCCTTTTTTTGTTGTAATTAAAAAACGAATTACTGTAGATACATGAAAATTTCACTGAATGTTTATATTAGCATTTCCTATACACCATACAATTTTGAAAATATTTTGACTCTTTTTGAGCCGTTTACGGACATTTTCAGTTTTCAATTTTTTTAGTTTTTTTTTTCTATAAATATTAATTAAGTTTTATCTGTTGGACCAAAAAGTGTAAAAATTTAATACAAGGCTCCTGATATATTGTTACAATATCAGTTGAAAAATATTAAAAATACATAGGCACAATTTTTTTTTATAAGCATTTTAACATCGAATTTTGACAGAATTTTTCAAAATCTCGAAAATTATTAATCATCGTAATTAATAAATTATAAAATGTTCAGTTTTTATAGCTAAGGATTGAAAATTTAAAACAAGATTTCACGTAAGTAGTTAATTCTCTTACCGAAAAATCTAAAAAATATACAATCACAGTTTATTTTTATAGTAATTTTATGTTCAAATTTTGACGAAATTACATATTAAAAAACCTAGTTATTTTGTTGTGATTATATAATATTATTCGTGGGTACCTACTTGAAACTTCTAAAGTGTACTATTATATATATATGATAGTATCAGGGTTTGTTGTTGGTGTATAACGTGTTATTAGTACCTAATGGATATTGTGATAATGTGATATGATTAATTTGGAATTTATTATAGGTCAATTTTTTTTTAATACCATAGATATGTATATAATTTGTCTTAACCTAGACTGACATACCGTCTTCGCTCAGAATCGTTTTTCTTATACAATGATATTGTATCATTGAATTCAAATTTAATAGCATCAATTATACAGTGACCCACTTGTAACCTACTGTACAGCAGAGCGACATCCACTTACCCACCTTTTTTTTTTTTATTTACATAAACGAATACTTCTAGTACGATTTTTCGTCAATACTTGCATAATTATTAGTAGTATAGAGCAGCATTTTTCTGTATTTATAATAGTGCCATATTAAATGCACCTTATTATTTATGATTTTTATTTAGATGATATTTGAGTATTGACTACACGTGTTATATACATGTAATGAACCTACCTAAAAAAAACACAAAGGTATTTTTAATAATAGCCAATTATACCTATAAATTGAAGAATTTTCAGGACACATAAAACTAATCATCAACTATTTCCATTTTCAATATCTATTTATAATACGATTTCATCGATGGCACGTAGTCCGTATACGTTAACACACGTCGTTGTCTCTTATATGGCGGCGGTGGATGATGTTGTAACACTCTTAACGACTTAACTGAAATCCCACACTAGAACCCAGTGACGGTAGGCGTTAAGATTTAAGCGGTACGTATGATTACTAGTTACCACATAATCGATCAAACTAGTCAGTATTATATATTTGTCAATATTCTGCAGAGCGGAGTCCAAGCTTAATAATCAACATAATTTAATTCAAAATGTCTAAACGGAAATTCCACTTCAACTTCTAAAAATTAAAAACTACACTGCACGTATCCGTTGGTTTAGTCTCCGATTGATTACTCGAACTGCTGCAAGAACTCGACGCCTGCACTGCTCCAACCACCTTCACCACGTGTGGTGTTATTTAGGTGCAAAGTACGAGTACTAAGTAATCGGAGTATATCTATTGACTATTTTATAACAGTGCAAACATATTCTTATGCACTTGACATATGATTTCTGAAAATATTTTCGTTTGAAGTTTAACTGTGAGGACAATTATATTATTAAAAATACTAATTTTAAATATTACCATCGCATCAGTAGAAAGTTAAGAACTTACAAGCCAAAGAGTTTTTACTTTATATAAGTAATTCAGATATAATCCTATTTAAGGGGGTCGGAGCCGGTTCGTTTTTTGGTACAAAAACAAGTCTTACTGCAGGAATAACTCTCACGCCCTGTGGAATTGCCGGATTTCGTTAACTTTTTTTTTTTATCTAAAAGCAGAGAACATTTTGTAGGTCAGATCAAAGCCCGATTTTGAAAATTATAATTATAGAAGCTGGAATATGCATTTGAAAAATGCACAATATTTGGACCTTTTTCAAACGTAATTTTCTACTACTATTTAAAGTAAAATAAAAATTCGAGCTTTGATCCGACCTGCAGAAACTTCTCATCTTTCAGATAAAAAAATTGACCAAAAACCGACATGTCTACGAGGCATGAGAGTTTTTCCTGTGAAACCATTTTTGTTCATCAAAATAGTGCTTCAATAATAGTCAACGAAGTCTAACTCTGACATGTACATGCGCGTGCGTACATATCTTTATCAGCGCATGTAATTTATACCTCACTCACACTAATATCGATTTACATCCTCACATACATGCACGTTCAGGCCGAGACAACATGTGAATTAATTGTCTAAATTTTACTCCTTAATAAATGACCGACCCCAACACCCTTAACTAATAAAAATATTATGAAAAATTAAGCGGCCTGAAAAAAAGATTGTCTCTGCTAAAATATATATACCTAACAAAATTAGTATAGTTAGGAAATCAACGATGTAATTGTACTAATGATATTATTTACATTTTAACTTTCAAGTTCACTATTCAACACTAATTGTTCTATTATGAGGACGAAATATTAAGTATTTTAGTATCATAAATTCATAATAAAATCCGTATTCTTTTATACAATATACGTAACCTAACCAAAATGGTAAGTTGCTTAAATTAAAATTTATTGATACAATTTATTTGTGATCTTAAGAGGATTCGATACTGTGATTGTCTGTTTTTGTCTATCACTGCAAGCGCAATATAGTATTTTAGACGTGTTACAAATACGCCAAACATATACCAATTTATCTAATGAAGCGATAAGAATTCTGAAAACATTTGTCGTGAAGTCTACTTGAAATCGACTTTCCCACATTTTTGATATTATAAGCCAGATTAATAAAATTGTCATATAAAAAAAAGAGTACCTATTTAAAAATGTTTGTATTTCAACATTTGGGGAAGTTAAAACAAAAAATGCGATCAATTGGTGTTTGGCAAAGAACCCGTCTAAAATCCTATTACGCACATGTTAGACAAAACAGAAAATCACGGTATCGAATCCCCTTAAATATAAACAAACACTTGAATTTGGTATGCTATTATAGTACTATCTCAATAACAAACATTAATTATAAGATTGTAGGTAAAAAATGAAATTTAGGGAATAAAACTAGAGATATTATTGAGATTCAAAATTAATAATGTAATTCCAAATGAGAATATCATAAACTAATACTAACTTAACAAAATAAATTTGTATTCACATACTAAATTGACTAAGATAATCATATACCGTAAAATGGGTTTACTTGGGACATTTGGGAAACTTGAATACAATTAATGACAGTGGCGTATACAGGGGGGAGGCCCCCTAGGCCAGAGCCCATAGTGAAATTGCAGGTTCAATTCAAGCATTTCATATTATATATCTACACTGTTTACAGTTTTTCACCATGATTAATTTAGCCAGTTGATTAAAATCGTTTCTAAGGTATCAACAAGGAAATGATTGTCAGGACTTGCTTTGATGACTTTGAATGTTAAATTCAAAGTAAGATAACATTAAAATATATAGATATGAAATTGTCAATATTTTTTTAAAAACAATTAAAAAATTAATTTTACATAATTATTATAAAATTAAATTGCGCAATTTTTATTTGTATCATTTATTTATTTATGTCATAATTATAACCACCCTGCAGCTCTCTAAAATATGTTTAGTTATAGCTATGTTAGTCGTGCTTGACTAGTGATAAATTGCCAAAATTGGCCCATAGTGAAAATAATTTGTGTATACGCTACTGATTAATGACATACTAGATAGTATTATAAATGATTTGAGCACTAGAAAAATGTATTTATCACTACTGTATAATCACACATTTGTTTATTATCACTTTCACAACAATCGTCTTACTGTCCAGACGTGCTCACATTGTAAATACTTATTATTTAAATATAAATACATAAATAGATTATTATGTTAAAACTTAGTGTACACGAGGCTTGCTATTAGTTAAATGTAAATGTGGGTTCTAACATTAGTTGCAGCAACTACTCGTGCATTAAATACAATATTTCATTGTTATTAATTATATGTAATTTTGGGAGTTATCATGAAATGCTGAAAAAAAATAGTTTTTATGGTAACCTAATCATATCCTCGTATGTACTTATAAATCATTTTATACCTTAAAATTAAACTATATGGTATTATAAAGTAATTTAAACTGACCAAGTTGTGTTTTATTTTTGATGTAATATGAAATGAAAAAAGTGACTAATTAATCTTAAGAAAAAAAAAATAATTTCATTGTTTAATCTATCTAAAATAGGTTAAAAACTGTGTTATAAAAATATTTAATTGTAATGTTTTAAAAGGTTTTTTTTTTTTAAAAAACAATACATCTGCCCCAACTTAAAATATGTGTAGTTCAACATGATTTTTTCATATAAAACAAAAGTTGTTCCAAGTTTGCAAAAATCGAAGGTAACTCGGAACAAGCATATTTAAAAAAAAAAATAACATATGTGTCTTATAGCCCAAGCCAAGACCAGCATTTTTGGTCCTTACCATTATTATCATATTTTGAAAACTTATCGATCTGCATTCATGTCATTCAAGTGTAACAAATAAACATATTTTACGGTATATTTGTTTGTTCATTTTAATACTCAGTATAGGTAAGTCTTATATTTTTCAGCATACTTATTTTATTATACTCTAATATTCCTATACCAGAATTAGGATTTTAGCCTTTTTAGGTCAGTGGTAACCAATTTTTATTAAGTAAAAAACTAGAAAACACAAGCTACATAAACTAGTAAACATATTAGGCACTACATAAATTAAATTACCTTCATATACAAAGATGCTTAATAACTCTTACAGAAGGACAATAGCTTAGTCTGTATTGGTGATTTTAATAAATTAACTTCAGCCATTATGGGAAAGTTAATTATTACTACCAATGCGTATTAAACCTAACAAAAAGTCAAAACAGAAAATATTTTTAATTATATATCAGACAAAAAAACATTTTGAACTCAACAGAGTTGGAATAATAATGATTAGGTATATAAAATAAAATAAATTTAATATATATTATTCTATACCATTGATTTTATATTATTACAGTGTATTTACTTTAAGCATCTATGAATTAAATTAACTTGCACATAAATAGAATCTAGTACCTATTTGCTTAATACATATTTTTATATAAAATGTATAAAAACTGATAACATTTTCAATCAAAAGAATGTTTGAAAATCACAAGCGCAACTAATTTAATAGCATAGTGGGAACGAGTAAATTATTTTTCAGGCGAGAATGCAGAAATAGAAAATTAATTTGTTCTATTGTTTAAAATTTTAACCTCAGTAGATGTTTAAAATACAATTTTAAACTCAAGTTTAAAATATTAAAAAGCCTACTCTATACTCAGCGCACGTTATGAATATGTTCAGTTCACCATTTATAACCGGCTTTTTTCCCAAGTTAACTGTTTATGCTCTCAACGTTCATAGAGTTATTTGTATGAGACTTAAATTTTGTGATCCTTTAAATTTATACTACAAGTTTTGAAATTTATTCCATCAAAATGAAAACTTGATAAACCAAACTAACATTTTAATTTTCAAAATTAAATAACCTAACCATACATAAAATAATTTAGTATTGTTCTGTAGAAAATGAAATTTTAATTCTACTTTATAATACAAACACTAAATAAGAAAAGAATATCATATACTAAGTATTTTGTTTGACACGTTAAACCCCGTCGTTGACACAAGTGAAAAGGCATCCGTGGTTGACATAGAGTAACCTATTTTGTATTGTCTTTTTTGGTGGCTATAGCTGAAAAAACTTGAAATTCCTATCGGCCATTTATTACCGTATTGACTATTGCGTAAAATGTACTAATTTTATAATTGCCAATTGGCGACAGCCGCCACAGGTCAAATCGCGTGGGCCACTGGCGTGCACATGCCAATTCGATGTCGGCATCCAACGTGTTAACAACGACCAATTTTTATTTCAAAACTGATTGAATTTTTAAAACATTTGAGACACAATTCTAACATTACATGCTTCCCAATAATTGTACATAACTATATCAGGCATCAGCTATTATTTTTTTGAATGGGAACCTTTATTTTTAATTTTTTTATAAAATGTTGATGTACCCAGTTTTATTAGCCAGAGTAGTGAGTCACATTTGTGTAGATGGTTTACAATAATTTACCTACACCCATATTTTGATATTAGTTTCTATTCACTTCAACTTGATGTAGTCATGTAGAACAGTAGATTTGGTTATTAATGGTACTATACTCTTTTTCACGAGAGAACGGTACCGTTTCGCGCATGTAAAATGATTCGATTGGTGCGTGGACGACCACGTGATCACGCTTACAACTGATAGTTTGGTCGGCCGCAGGTACCTTTCTCTCGTGGAAAAGAGTATAAATTGAATCTTAATGCTTGAAAACTAGACCACTATAAAAGGATAGTCATTTTCATACAAATAACCAAATTCTTTTGATAGCGATAATAATATAATTTATATAAATTATACAAATAAAATTGATAGATTTGATTTTTTTTAAAATCACAATTAGGTACACCTTGATTTTCTAAAAATTGTTGATGTATCTAGCCTACATAGCTTTGATAGGCATAGTAGCAAATTATATTCGTGTAGATAGTTAATATTTACCTTTATCCACTTAGTTATTAGTTTCTATTCACTTCAACTTGATGTAGAACAATAGAATTGGTTATTACTTATTTGTATGCACTAAATCGAATCGCAATGCTTGAAAGAACTAGACCCCCGATAAAAGGTTAGAACTTTTTTTAAATTTTAGAATTTTTTTTAAATTTTTAATGTAATAATTGTTATCAGTTATAAATAATAAAAATAAAATTGTATAGCGATAATAATACAATTTATAATTATTACTTTATTAGGCAGTGTTATTAATGTTGTTGAAACCTTAAGCATAGAGAGGGTACCTAAAGGTATATTATAAATTGATTAAGGGGATAATATTAGTAATATGGGACAATTTTAATATTAACTAAAAAACGTATGTTTACCAAACATAGATTCCTAGTTGAAAACATAATAAGCTAATATATTTAATTTAAAAATAGGGAGGCTGTATTTAATAATAATTATTTCATTGGGGAAAGATTGTATCATATTATGAATGTAGATGATAGTATAGTGTTAATTACCTTATTTTCTTAATTGATATAATTTATTATCTAAGTCGTCTTATCAAGCGTTGTGTATCCTGAGCAAAAATGGTGATGGCTAAATGCCCAATTTGGCAAGTGTCCAAATAAAATTAACTAGGATTTCTTAATGTTTGCTTTCTCACAGACTGCAGAAGTGTTGTTGTAGTAGTAGTATTGTAGCTGTAATCCTAGTAGTAGCAGTACTGCAGTAGTAGTAGTAGCAGGTATCTGTCGACCGTGAAGCAGCGTATACAACGACAAGGGATACGTTCAATTCGTGTTTGTTTCCAAAACAACTCTTACTCGATACGAAATGATAAATCAGAAACCAACAAATACTAAACAAACTGAAACACCAAAAACAAACATAAAAATATAAAATGGTTAGAGAATGTCAGCTAACCAATTTGTCTTCTCTCTGAACAAAGCAAATTTACGTTTAGCAGAACTAAATCTGTGTTGTTACTTTTAATATTAGAGAGAATTCACCTAATATCAAACTTTAAGTTAAGAGGATGTGATATCCGCATGTGTTGTCTCCGTCTTACAAG
Source organism: Macrosiphum euphorbiae (assembly GCA_949089665.1). Taxonomy (NCBI): domain Eukaryota; kingdom Metazoa; phylum Arthropoda; class Insecta; order Hemiptera; family Aphididae; genus Macrosiphum; species Macrosiphum euphorbiae. The sequence continues at coordinate 135,191,945 of CARXXK010000001.1, read as the reverse complement.
TGCGTAACATAGCAAATTGTACGATCAGCAGAATATGTGTAACACTGTTAATTTAAAAATTAGAGTAAATTAATCTAGAAATTAAAGTCTTTTAAAATCTAAAGGTAAGATTATTACTTATCATAGGCTTTAAAGTTAAAATATAATAAAAAGCCCATGGAGGTTGCATATCTTACCATTAAATTTTATAAGAGATCAATTCACTAAAATTTATAAACTAAAGGAGCTACACGTATTCTGCTGAGCTTAAAATTTGCTATGTTACTTGTAAGACGACAACACATGCGGGTGTCATGTCCTCTTAAGAACATATTTACCTATTTACTTGTGCCGCTACATTGTTTTTTTTACGATACATTCATTTTTATGCAATTTATAAGCGCTTTTAAATTGTAATAATTTACATACTCATAACTTATGTGGAAATTAAAATATAATAAAATAGTCAATGTGACGACACAGGTAATGTCACGGGTATTGCACTTAAATTAAAGCTTGTTAATATGTGAATTCTTTTTAATAATAAAAGTAACAACATAACCTAGGGTTGGTTCTGTTTATATACTGACTGTACATTTGGTATGTTGTGCACATGCGCGTGAGTGAGAGAGTGAAAACAAACCGAAAGCTGACACAGTCTTAAATAATAATTAAAATAAGGAGTTGGGTTGGAATACTGTACAGATTTAATAATTATAGTAGGTACCTAATAATTTCAATGGAAAAAAGTTAAAATAAAAAATGAATAATTCGTCTCCTAGACACTTATTTTGATCGACCTTGAGCTCGATAAACGCGTAGGTCGTAGGAGCGAAACAAATAAACGCGGAATAAAATATATATTTTAACGAATGCAAACAAACAGCCGAGCAATGTCGCATAAACGGCACAATAATTTAAGATCAGACGTGTGCACGCAATTGTATACGTACTAAGTCCTACAATGATCGTAGGCAGAGTAATGAAACACAATATAATAATAGTATTATATTAGTATGGACGATAGTAATAATATTTTGTAACGTTATACTTACCGAGTTGGAACGAGCGCGGCCGTGGCGCATGGAAAAATTCGAAAAAAAAACCATGAAACGTCTCTGCGGACGAGATCAAAATTAAGTTAAAATAAAATCATAAGGAGAAATTAAATGAAATGACAAAAATTGAAATCAAATTCGCGTGCGTCTCATAATATAATATTGGCATTGTACAAACTGTAAAAGTATAAAATCTGAAATCATGACATAATATTTTCGTCCGATTACGACAACAACAATTTTATCATAGGTACCTACGCGTCATGACAAAATGGTAGTGCACTCACTGGCTACTGGCGTCACTGCACCATAGTAGTGCGTAGTGCGTACCAAAACAACACAACTATGATGGTCGCGGTGCGGTGTGCGGACACAGAAATTATGGCGTTGAAGGCGTTCGAATAATAATAATAATATTAACAGCCGGTAAACACGGCTAAACAGTAAACACGTTGTATTATAATTTATTTATATTATTATTATTATATATTATTATGTACGTCGCATTATTATATAGCACGGTAACACGATCCCTGTTCGGCGGGTGGTCGTCGAACGGGCCCGCGGTGTGGGGTGGGTCGATCGGTAGGCAGTGCGTCCGGAGGTCGGCGGGCCGGGGGCCCGGTGTGACCAACGCGATTTTGCGCGGCGATTGACGTCACGGGTCGCGATTTTATCATAATAATGAATTGTTTATTTATAAATAAAAGTTATTTATTAACATAAGAGAGAAAAGAGAGAAAAAAAGTCGAAAACGAGCGAGAAGAGAGAAAAGAAATTTCCTTCTCGCGGGTACGACAGACGGCGGTGTAGTTTTTCCGTAATCCGTTTTCCGTTTCTCGCGCGCGCGCCGCTGCTCAAGTCTATAGTATTAGTCTCTTCTACTCTTGTATTGCCGGCCCGTCCGTAAAAGCCGTCTCCGATTCTGCCGTCGTCTTCTCCGTTCTGAGTCTTCCTCGCACACTATCTCGAAACGACGACTACCTGAAGGCTGCTTACCCACCCACTGGCTGCTGTGGTCGTTTAAACTTTTTCGTTTGTGACACACAGGTGTTCCCAACTCCTAAGGTGAGTGCGAGTATAGTATATAATTACTATATTATTATGATAATATAGCTCGTCACCGCTCGCAAAATCTCCGTCTCAATGCCACAAAATATAACAATATAATATTATTATATCCGAGTACCTACCATAAACGTGAAAATGCCCGTTGTAATTCACCAGCTGCCTGCCTATAATAGCAGTCCCCCACTAATGGCACTAATGTTTAATAACAACACCGACGACCATATAGCATACAGCATGTTGTCGTTATTATTATCGCGTGCGTTTGTTTGTTTTGTTTGTTCGGCGATCTGTCCGTTCGCGTCTGGCGGATCTGCAGGTTCAAATAATGGCCGATCAGAGGTTCTGTTTGCGGTGGAACAACCACCAGCCTAACCTGGTGAACGTCATGACGGGCCTGTTGAACAGTGAGATGTTTGTGGACGCCACCATTGCCGCTGAAGGCCGGAAAATACAAGTGCACAAAGTTGTATTGTCTGCATGCAGCAGTTATTTTCAAGTAAGTTCCAAAATCCCTGAAATTAAAATCCCACCCATCACTGGTGGACTATCTATATAGGGAGTCGTTTCCTTTTTCTCACTAATGATAACATCTAAACTTTTGATCGGATATAGTCCTCCCCAGGGGTCTGTCGCCTGTCGTTGTGTAATGTGTTAATATTAAATGTATGTTATCAATGACCGACATTTGTGTTGCGTACTTGCGTCGGGCAACCTGCCTATGACGTCTTATAGTATTATGCTAAATAGAATCGTTATTAATTATGTATAAGTTATTGGTTCTTCTTCAGGTCAAACAAACCAATACTATGGTATAAGAGCTTTTGGTATTTACTAGAATGCGGCTCAATCACTATAATAATTGAATTAAATTGTCAATTAATAACATAATTTAATATTACTCTTAACAGATAGTAACAAAAATATATAAGAATCTCTACTAATGATTGATTAATTAATTAATGACACTAGTGAGATAAACCATTGGGTAAGTTTTAAACTTTCATGCAGCAATTAATCTTTGATACAATAATATCACTTTTATAACAATGTACCTATAGTAGTTGATACATTGGCAAATATAATGTCTTAATAATATATCTAATTAAAATATGATTTAATTATTATATTCTTATATTTCGAATTATATTTATTATTAATCATATTAAATTATTCTAATAACTAAAGCATTGATATAATATTATCTTGTACCTATAAACAAATAAAACATACTCTCAAGAGATAAATTTTTAATGAAAAAAAACAACTGATAAGAAATTCTATTCAAACATAATAGGTACATATACCAAAATATAATAAAAATAATATTACCTATATGGCCCTATATGTATATATTTAATATACTATAATATATATATTTATATTATATAATATTGTTATTTCAATGATAACTACTTTTTATTACTATCAGCTAGGTACTGTGTTAAGATTATCTAAATGGTAATTAATCACATATACCAACAGTTATACATTATAGTATTCGACTTTATCTTTACCTATTATATACCTTTACCTAATATATACGGGGTGATTCAAAATTTATGTTACAATAATAGGTGTAGTCATAGTACATTACTGTAACATAAATCTTGAATCACCCTGTATATTTTTTTTGGAGATGTTATAGATTTATTATTAATTGAGTATTCTCTAAGATGTTTTCATGATATTTTTTATCTCTGACCAACATTTCATACAAATACCTGTATTTAGACTTCTCATTGTCGTTTTGTATCCAAATTACTCAAAGTAGGTAAACATAAGAGTATAAGACATTATAATATTTACTATGATATTAATATATAGTTACTCTATGTGGAGGGGATGGGTAAAGGATGTAGAGTTATTAGTAAAAAAAAATATATTAAAGGAACTATTTGTATTCACTTTTTATCAATTTAAACTGGTTGTAAGTAGAGGTCAGATTTTATTGTAATTACATATTTTTACCTAGTTGTAATATTAATATCTAGTTAGATAATATATCAGTATGTTATATTATGTTTCACAAATTTCTAAGTAAATTGGGGCTAATATAGTTTTTTTTTATTTTTACATTTTGAAATACATGGGTACCTATTAATATTCATATTTTATAAATATTTGGTAAAATTTTTCAATGTGACATGTTTCTAAATTTTGTTTTATTCAATTTTTTGTTTTTCTCACTGTCACGTATCACTTTTCTTTTTTTTAATTCATACATTAAAACTCTGCCAATATCAAAATTAGTTTATTTAAACATTTTTTTGAAATTTTCCAAGTTAAAAGTGCAGATACCTATGATAACTTATATCATACCGTATCATACCTAGCCGAATACTTAAATATAATATATACGAATGAAACATTTTAAAATGATGGAAAATTTAGGTTTACCTATATTGCAAATGTTGCAAACATTTTATCAATTAGGTCTATGCTTTTTAAGTCAAAATATTTCTACTACCAAACATAGAAAAAAGAGGTGGATGATAAATACGTGTATATATAAATGAATGTTAGTGTGTGAGTGAGTGTCCTGTATGCATTCCTAAATGGCTAGACCGATTGCGATGAAATTTGGTACATAGATAGTTAGACCTCTGGGAAAAAGATAGGTTAATTTAAAAAGGTAAATTCCAACCCGGGGTGGTACCTTAAACAGGAATTATGAGATTTACAATGGAAATTGTTGCTTGTATGTGGTTGCTATTGATTTTAATAATAATAAATATTATTTAAGCGATAAGCCTATTAGTGCTAGCTGTGGCACTTCTATGTATTTTAGTACAGAATGTTTCAAGTTCGAACCTCGGTTTCTATTGACCAATTTTTTGCATTGTTTCTATATTGGTTTTTTCTTTTTTATCTATACATACGAATATTTGGCTTTTTTTATTCATCGGATTTACGTACGGTTAGGTTAGAATTTTGTATTAATTGATTTTATTAATCTTCCATAGGTTGAATTATGTAAAAACAACAAACTTGGTATAACTTTGATACTTAAAAGTTCAATTATACACTTAAGTACAAACCACACAGGGTCTACCTGATAATATATGAATCTCATAGACAACACCGGTCGGGATGGCTATAAATTAAAATATAATATAATTTACACTTATAAAGATATTCCTTCCACAGCGTTTTACAACCAAAAAGAGTTGAACGATCACCAAAACCTAGCAGTAGCAAAGCATTGCTGTGTCAGCTAGTACCTATATATTATAATACCTAACATAATTATTGGTTAATTGTTTCTGAAATGTTAAGTAAAAGTCTAAAATTCATTCCTCTTAAATTGTCAGGAGATACATTAATGCAATCATAAAACTAACGATTCAATAAATCTAGTATGGCTCGAAGTTGTACACCATGAAAATGTATTATTATTTTTGTTCTGAATTAATAACAACAAATATTTGAATGCATACCTTTATTATTTTTATTTTTTTTATTACAATACAATCTATTTCATAGTTATAAGTTATAAGTTTATAACTTAAAATATAAATTGTATATAAGATGAAGGGTGTTATATTAATACTTGGCAAATGTTATTAAAAGTTATGCTTTGGACAGTTTGGTTACAAAAAAAAAAAATACGAAGTTTTTTCCTACAGTAAATGTGTGAACAATTTTAAAATGGATTCAAAATATGACTATTCCTACTAAAGGACGTATTTCATTCATAACTTATACTGACAGATTTAATTAGACAATAAAGATTCCTAGTATTGTCTTCTTTAGATCCTACTAAACACTTTTAACAAACAAAATATATTCAACAGTGAATTACTTTTTCCTTCTTCGGATAAATAAACGTATATAGTTGTTCGTAGGATCCAAAATAAATATATATTTCAATCTGTTTTCAATATCAAAATCTCTTCATTTGACCTATTAGTTCAATAGCATAAATATTTATTAATTTATCCTAATTATTATTACCTATACAGAACTACTTTCAAATCCATTTAAACATAAGCTATCATTTTTATCTGAACTTGTGTTATAAAAATAACTTCATTAAATTTTTAAATTAAATGTATATTTATTGTTATAGATGCTTTTCAATGAAACACCTTGTCAACACCCAATAATCATCATCAAGGACATGTCTTATAATCATTTAAAAACATTAATTGAGTTTATGTACTATGGTGAAGTTAACATCTCTCAAGATCAACTCCCAATAATTTTAAAAGTAAATTTTATTTTATTTATTCAATTGTATTCAATTGTATTATTTAAATACTAATCCTTATAACACTTTAAGGCAGCTGAAAGCTTACAAATAAAAGGGTTGACAGAGAAAACTATGTTTCCGTTTGCTACAACACGACACGCAGAAACTGAATATAGTTTGTTGTCACCTTCAGCAAAACGAAAAAAAATGCATCTCATGAAGACATCCAGTGATAAATCTGAACACAACAGTTCTATCGAAGATATATCAGTAACCGAACAAGATAATATGTCAAATGTACGAATTAATTAATATACAAATTAATAGATTTTTCGAACACACATTCACATGTATTTTTTATTAATTTGCTTATAGAGATCTCAACCTACATCACAAGGACAAGAAACATCAAAACCTATTAGTAGTGTAAGCAAACAATCGTCTACAGATAATCATACAACAATCGTTCACCACAAACCTGAAGGTATGATTAATCATAATTAATAAAATTACTTTTGTAGTTTGGTACTTATTTACTGTTTATAAATTAGTTTAAGTTTAATACGCAATTTATTTTTGTAAGTTTTGATTCTGTTTTGTATTTAGTTCAAAATTTTAATGAAAGCATTATTTATATCTTAAAAATTAATGTACATAAAAAAGCATGTTCTTTTTCATTTATTATACAGTTTTGTAGGATAATGATTATTTTTGCTAAGCGAATCCAAAATATGAGTAACTATTTAGATGAGTGATAGTTTCAACAAAACGTTCAACCGGTAAAATGCTCACTTTCAAGAAGTTGGCTTAATTGCATAATTAAATATGTCTTTAAATGTATTTCTTCTTGAAAAGTTTAATTTTTGTGTCTTTTCTTTGTATCTTTCCATTTTAATATTCTATTTACAAGAAATTTTTATTACAAATTTACAACCATTTGCCTAACAGGTTGGTCGTTTTTGGAGCAGCTCTCTGATTGCCCGCTCACAGTGTCCTACGACCATACCCAAGCCAAAGCAGTATCCAAACCAGAGAATAAGTACGCAAAAAACGAGAACCCGGTATTACGGGAGAGTGAGAGTTTTTAAGCAGCTCTTGAAGCCGTTCGTGTGCGGCCGTATGGCGATGTTGTCGTTGCTGCTCAAGAGTATGGGATAAATAACCGTACCCCTTTGTGGCCTCGAGTACCAAAAAAAAAGGGTTATCCTGTTCATCGAAAAGGTCAGTCTTCCTCGTCTATTCCAGTACCCTCGCCAGCATCATCAATCAATGGTCAATCATCCGAGCAAGTGTATCAAGCTCCACTATATGAACCTTCAACATCTCAAACGTCGGCAGTTGATCAGCCTGCTTATGGTTCAAAATGTATTCGCAACCTCTGACAGTGATTAACCCATGCTATTATTCTTCACCCGCCCTTCACTATTTTCAACGGACAACCATACATAAATTATTGATTTATTTATTTATTAACAAATCATTCTTTTATTTTGTTTCCTTTTATTTTAGTTAATAATTTCACTCATGCTGGTTTGCACAAATAGTTTATAATAATAATTTGACGATTTCTTAAATATTTGATGACATATCCATCACAGTTCATTTTTTTTATATTTAAATGATTGTTAAGTATTTAATGACTCGTTAAACCTCTTTAAAACAGATGATGTGCAATCTGGTGTATCTTAAATTATTTATTTGTATAGAAATTAAGATTATAATATTATTAATCTATTATTAGGTTTAATTTGATTTGTATAACAAAACTATTTTTAAATGTAATGTATATCGAAATATAACTATTGTATTTTGTATTTTTGTTGTGTTTATTTACCTTGAATTTAATAAACAATGATAATAATAAATACAATTAAAAGTGCTATCTCTCAAATATTAAAAAAAGATTTTTAATTTTCCAGTTAATAAACGAATTAGGACTCGAGTTACGTCAACCCATATAAAAATCAATGATAATGACATGAGTACAGATACTTCAATGGTAATAAACGAAACAAATGATGAATCTGAACCTGTAATCCGAGTGCTCGAGAGGCAGTGTTCAGAGCCAAATCCATCATCGACCAACACACTAGCTGTTCCTAAACCAACCATAGTCAAACAAATTTCTCAGCCATCCGAACCTAGTCCAACAGCCAGAGGGTTCTTCAATGACGAACTGCCCACTAGTGCATCACAGGTAATCTATACATTTTAATTACAAATATTTTTGGCACTCGTATTAGCATAATATTGTGATCGCAAAGACAGTTATTGAGTATTGTCAATATTTAACTGCATTATAGGTAAACACAAACGATTCTTATAATGGTTCAACACGATCTGACCACTGCCCGTTGTTACGTTCGGGACCGGCACTTGGATGCAGTTTCTGTTGGAACACAATAGATACCCGTGGAAGGTTCTTGAGACGCAAAACCAAATATCACTGCCCTGAATGCAATATAAACCTTTGCCTGGTTCCTTGTTTTCAGGTGATTATTTATTAAGTTTGATACAATTATCATCTATATATCTTTACTATTACTCAACATCTTCTGAGGTTGCCACACTTGCATGTGTTATTTTCGTCTTACAAACGTATAACATAGCAAATTTTATGTTAACAATAAACCATTTTACTCTGCTATTTTTAAAATTGGAGTGAATTGACACATTGTACGATTGATTGGTAAGGTTATTATCTTGTGTATCTCAAAGGATGGTATTGATACTTTATGTAAGATACAATGAACAAAAAATGTATAGTTTCAAAAAGGTCATAACTAGCTTCTTAATCCTAGAGCACATGCTTCGCGGTCAAAAAGACCAGGCTTTTAGAGTTTTGTTCATTGTTCAAAAATACTATATATTAACCTCATCCATCTAGGTCCTTCTAATTAGGCTATAAACTAAAATTAGATACAACTCCCAACTGTATATGATCTGATGTCAGTTATATAGAAGTGTTAAAAGTTCATTACCAGACATTACCTATTAATATACGGTCAAAAAGACCGTGTGCGTGATCGTAAAAAATATGTTTCTAATAATTGCTGCTCTATAACGAAATTGATATTATGATATTTTCATTGTGACTGGTGATATTATTGCATGTTGACTCTGTGTATGCCATACTGTGTGTAACTATAAAGACGTGTGCGTGTATTCTTATGTATATTTTAAATTCGTGTGATCTAGGGTTAATAAATATATCAATAAAAGCCTCTGAGATGCCCCAGATAATAATCTTACCTTTAAATTTTATAACAGGACAATTCCTATAATTTTAGAATTTGCAGAGTAAAATATATTATTGTGAATATAAAATTGTCCATAAATGTTTGTAAGACGAAAATAAAACATGCGTGTGTGGCAAGGGGCCGTTACAGTTACATTTGTTTTCTCTGTCTTACAATTGCGTAACATGGCAAATTGTACACTCAGCAAAACACGTTTATCTCCTTTAAGTTTAAAAATTAGAGCGGATTGACCTCTTATAAAATTTGAAGTTAAGATTATTATCTAGACAATGACATAGGCTTTTTATTATATTTTAATTTTAAAGCGAGTTATAAGTATTTTAAGATGTTCAAACAGTTGACGATTTTAAAATACACATAACTCGCTTTAAAATTAAATTATAATAAAAAATATATGTCATTGTCTAGATAATAATCTTACCTTTAAATTGTATAAGAGGTCAATTCGCTCTAATTTTTAAACTAACGGGAGATAAACGTATTTTGCTGAGCGTAAAATTTGCTATGTTACTCACTTGTGAGACGGAGACAACAAATGTCACTGTAACGTCCCCTTAATGAGAAAATATAAATATTTAAAGGTTAATAGTAAAGAAATATGGTTTTATTCTCTTATTCTTTGTAGTCAGGGATAGCATTGGCAAATTTGAAATTTAAATTGCTCAGTTCATTACTATTGTATAACAAATAGTCCAATTGTTTATTTGTCATTATTTACTTTTTAGTAAGTAATCCATAATGTCTTTTCTCAAATACTTCTTACGACATGAGAAGTATTTGATTATTTGAATTTCTCTACATTATTGACTATTTATAAAATATTATAATCTCAACACTTTTTTCAAGTTTTTCATAACATTTATTTTTTTATTATTCAGGAGTTTCACGAAAAACAAATTCAGGCAAAATCCACTGATGTTCCTACAACAGATCATCCTCGAACTCAAAAGGTGACCGACGACACAGCAGTATAATTTTTTCCCGTGATATCATTTGTTATAACTTAAAATAATTAACAAAGCGTTACCATTTGTTACTACTTAAGAATTTGTTCTGATTTTATTTTAGTATAGAACAAAATAATAATTAGTTACATATTATTATAAATATAAAAATATTTTTTTTATGTGTTCAAGATTATTTTTAAAAATTGAAAAATATATGTGAAAATAAATAACACCATTGTCGTTAATAATGTTCACCACAATTTGTATTGATTATCTTTACTTTGTTTGCTATTTGAAGCACTGTTTCATGGGAATTACATGAGATCGGACCACCATTAGTTGCCATTACATAGTTTTAATTATTTAATATATTTATCAAATACAAATTAGTCATATTTATTTTAGTAGTCAAGTGTTTTTCACATTGTTGGTAAGTGTATACATTTTCTAAAATATTACTTTTACCTATATCATGTAAATATGTAATCAGAATAAGAGAATAAAATTGCATTGTCACTGACTGCAATGCGCTTACATTCACACTTCTATCTACCAGTAACCATTAATAGGCTCCAACAACATAAAGTTGTGTGTGAACGGTTATTGTTCAGCATGTTTTGCTGGATAACATTTTTTTTTTAAATTGTTTATTTGATTGTTTCTATACCAAAGAAAGTTGAATTCTCTTAATGAAAAAAAAAAAAAAACAATAATAATGACAATATCAATAATTTTTTTTTTTTTTGATAAGAATCAGTTCAGTTATTTAAATTTTTAAACAATTATTAATACTGACTCTTAAGTATTAAAGTATGTAACGTCTGAACACTGAGAGCCGATTTCATCAACGCAGTTATTCACGGTTAACGCTTAATCGGCTGACAAAAGATATTTAACCGGCCAAGTTTGTGGAACTGTAGTATTGAATGCACATGCCATAACATAAAACAGGCTAGTATTGGATTGTATATTTGTATGAGTATTATTTATGAGTTCAATAATTTTTGTAACTGTTTTCAAGTCTCATAATACTACCAAGTTGTGTACATACCCTTAAAAATTTCCTAATTCAAACTTTACAACAGTGGAAAAATACTTTTTTAAGTAACACAAAATCAGCAACTTTTTATGAAATACATAATATGATGTTAATAAAAACAACCCTCCAAATATTTATCTCAATGTCAATTTTTACATATATGAGAGTTCATTTAATTTAAGATTTTAGCCTTTTAGGAATTTATTTTCAACGTTATTTTGGTTTTAAAATTAACTATGAAATAGTTCTCAACAAATCATATAAGATTTTAGGTTTCTTAAAAAGAATTTAGAAATCATCTATGGTTAAAAAATTTTAAACCTTGTAAGGTAGGTCAAATATTGAATTTGGCTCAATTGTTAATTTTCATAATCTCTTTACTTATTATTTAGAATTTTAAGTTTAAAGTAAAATTTTTAAAAAGTTTAACCTTTAATTAAATTTCCCTTCCTTTGCTCAATTAACCTATTACCAAAATCCTTAGCTCTTGATAGTCTATTCTTAAGACAGAACTTCGAAAAAAATCTATATATGATTTCTTCCCAGAGCTCTTCAATGAGCCAATAAAATCTCTTACACACAAGAATTTTTTGATTCTACGCTCCATAACTTGAAAATGAATACTTTATTATTACTAATAAAGTCCAATTAGTGTTAGTTGTCTATATTTAATTATTATACATTCTATAGTTAATTGAAGTTTTGAATTATTATCGTTTAATTTTAATTTTTTAGCCTAAACTAAATTGTAAAATATTATCGAAATATCATGTAATTATTACTTATATATTATGTAGTTTAGCTGTTCTCATAATTTTCTTTGAACAATTTCATTTTGTTAAGAGCTATGCCCGTTAATCAAACATAGGTAAATAACTATGTCAACATCAACATAATATTATGTTCAGTATAATGTTAAGGATTTAAGGAATTGTGTAAAATAAACAACATTTTAAATAAAAAAATTAAAAACTTATTTTGTTTTAGTTCAAATATACAAAGTATATTTAAAATAAATGAAATAATAGATGGGAATTAACGGTTAGACTTGGCCACACGTTCGAGTTCGTCTTTCTTCTTGATAGCATAAGAATTTGATGATCCCTATAAAAACAAAAATAATCCAATCACTTAATATTATATTATTCAACCAATTAAATTCAACAAGATATATTTGTAACTGACCTTGGCAGCATTGATCAATTCATCAGCTAAACATTCAGCAATTGTCTTGATATTTCTAAACGCAGCTTCTCGGGAACCCGTACACAACAACCAAATGGCTTGGTTAACACGTCTCAATGGGGAAACGTCAACAGCTTGACGCCTGACTGTACCAGCCCTACCAATACGTGTGGAGTCTTCTCTGGGTCCACTGTTGATGATGGCTTTGACAAGCACTTGCAATGGATTTTCACCAGATAACAGGTAGATAATTTCAAAAGCGTGTTTAACAATACGGACGGCCATCAGTTTTTTTCCATTATTACGTCCGTGCATCATCAAAGAGTTGGTCAAACGTTCAACGATAGGGCATTGAGCCTTACGGAAACGTTTAGCAGCATAACGACCAGCAGAGTGAGGAACATACTTGGCGTACTTTTCTTTGACAGCAATGTAATCCTACAAAATTCAAATGTTCCAATTACTGAACTGTCTAGTGTTAACTCAATTATAACTTAAGGGTATCAGTGCCGGTCATTAATTAAGGAGTAAAATTTAGGCAATTAATTCACATGTTGTATCGGCCTCGAGTGTAACGTGCATGTGTGCGAGAATGTAAATCGATATTAGTGTGAGTGAGGTATAATTACATGCGCCGATAAAGATATGTACGCACACGCATGTACAAGTCAGTGTTAGACTTTGTTGACTATTAATGAAGCACTATTTTGATGAACAAAAGTGGTTTCACAGGAAAAACTCTTATGCCTTGTAGATATGTCGGATTTTGGTAAATTTTTTTTTATCTGAAAGATAAGAAGTAACTGCAGGTCGGATCAAAGCTCGAATTTATATTTTACTTTAAATAGTAGTAGAAAATTACGTTTGAAAAAGTTCCAAATATTGTGCATTTTTCAAATGCATATTCCAAATTCTATAATTATAATTTTCAAAATCGGGCTTTGATCCAACCTGCAAAATGTTCTCTGCTTTTAGATAAAAAAAATATTAATGAAATCCGAAAATTCTACAGGACGTGAGAGTTTTTCCTGTAAGACATGTTTTTGTACCAAAAAACGAACCAGCTCCGTGAATGTGAACCGTACCAAAATAATAATAACATGTTACAATACTATTCATTAAAATGAAGTAGGTAGTTAAATTAAATTTGAATATAACATACTTGCAAAGACATATCAGAAACTTCAACATCATCACAACTCCATCTGCCAAATAACTTCACTTCTGGTAATTCAGCTGCAATTTGTGTTGGCGCTGAATCTACATTCATTGTAGCTCCAACATCTCCCCAATCTTCGTCAGCCATGATGTTTCTAAAAAATAAAATAATTTAGAATGCAAGAAAAGTCTTGACTAAGTGTCAAAGTAACAAAGTTATCCTATGTCCCTGAAAGTAAGGGGATATTTAGTTGACCAAAATTAAATAAGAACATTATTTTTACTAATCCCCATTTAAAAATGAAACGTGATAGTCACACAAGTCTTCAGCACAATAATGTTTATATCGTAGAAGATATACATCAGCATTAAATGCCAACACTAGATTAATGAAGCAACTACCTGAGTAGAATCTTGTCAGACAGAAATCGTAACAGAATGTAATTTCAAATGTTCAGCTGCACACGAATAATTAAAGCGTAAACAAGATTATTAAGCGAATACATATAATAAATGTGGAGGGAACGGCATTTCAGCAGTGTAGTGAAAAATCAAAAAATTACCTCCTAGAGGACAGTTGTTTGATGATGGGTGGAACGAAGCACCAAAGCACAGGATTTTAACGAGCAACAATACTAATATACAATATTAAGACAAAAAATGTTAGAGTTCTGAACTTCAGATTTACAAATTGTTTTGAGGTTAGCCATGTGTAATTCTTGTAGACTTTTTGACTTTGGCCGTAGTCACCAAACCAATATAAATGTAGGTGTGTGCGCCGGAGCCGACATCGATATTATTCAGAGAGTCTTATTTACGAAAAATTTCTTACCTGTGTTTTCCTTGCTGATGAAATTGAAAATTTTCCGAATCCGGAACGTCGGAACGGGGACGAGCTAAACAATAATTCCAAACGAAAGAGAGCGATCAGCAAGACGGCGACGGAACACGGCGACGAGGCGATATCGCGACGACGCCTTGTTGGCATCACTGCGAACGGATACACGGTGTTCGCAGTGCCGCCAACCTATCGACGATGGCCAAAGAAGTCTCAGATATTGTGCTGTTGTAATCTTGTACCAAGATAATATTATATTATCTACATCATGGTATTATCTTCTCTACTAGTCTACAGTCTAAACCACGATTTAAGTATTTGCATTTTACATATCCAATTTGCTCTACCCTCTACTACAACTCCATAGTCAAATACTCTACATCGTAATAACACGAAGAAGTTTAGAAGTTCGTGTAGTCTTGAAACAATTGTATTATTCTGAGGATGTAAGGCTGAGGCTAAAGTCGCCGATTGTTGAGAATCGTTTTTTTTATATATTATAAATTATTGGGTGAAATGAGCGATTGAACTAAAACCGTCCATTCGGCCAGTTACGAACGTGTTTCGATCATCGTGGTTCCGGTTTGTCGCATATACCTAAGGTATGATCAATAAATTCTTTATTCAAATAGTTGTAGTTTAAATTGTTTAAAGTTTAAACTGTATGACGTTAGCAGTCTTATCAATCCTTCCCGAAATCCAAACTTTCCCTTTCCTAGTCCGTAATAGATATTATATTATTTATCTCGATAATAACAAAACACAAGCATAATTTCTAAATGTATGGATTCTGCACATCACGGCAGCTGTTGCAGATATTATATTGTCGTGTTCTTATTATTTCAGAATTCTTTGAAATACCAAAATTAAATATCTTTTGGCTTTTTTAAATTATTTTTTATATTTCTTTTTTCCGTAATAGGTAGCTTACAATCACACCATCAGCCATGGCTCTGGCAGAACCCAGAAAACGAAGGAAAAACCCCATGCACAGCATTAATTTGTCGGCCCAAAATCACTGGACAAATGGTAAATTTAATTAAACAATTTCCCTTTTCAGCGAGATTATTATAAATCGTACTTACCATTAGTACCAAACATCACATTTTCCCTTTAAATTTATTCTAAGATGGTTTGAACTTCTACATTTGCATCACCTACATAATAACACGCATGTTTTTTTTCAGATGATTCAAAATTTGGTCAGCGGATGCTTGAAAAATTTGGTTGGTCTAAAGGATCTGGTCTTGGAAAAAATAAACAAGGAATATCAGAAAACATAAGAGTTGATCATAAAGTGCACCCTACAGGTAATTAAAGATTTTATTTTCAGCTTATTTTTCCTCTAGAAATGTAGTAGTCTGGTCTCTAGTTGATTTAGTTATTAAAAATGTATTTACCATTATCTAAACTCTTAACTTAGTCTTCTTTGACGGTGTTGAACATTTTCAATTACCTATTACAGTTATAACGGTTCCCTAAAACAAAATTAAGTAAATCAATTTTAATATTAAGTTACATTAATTCTTAGTTAAAATATTTTTCCTTTTTCAAGGCTTATAATTTTGTTATGTTTTAGGTAATTTGTTTGAAAAAATATTTAAAAATCATTTTATCATTCATTAATGATCTTTTTTTTCTTAGGGCACTACACCAGTTAGAGTATTCCCTCCTAATTTATTATAAAAAAGATATCTATGAGGATATTTTTATGCCACTACATATACTGCTTATCAAAATGCCTCAAGATACAGATAATGTATTTTCTAAAAAAGAAAACTAAATTAATTTTTAATTTTAATTCTTTTGGGAAAAATTAACTATTTCATTTCTTAATGCAATTTATCAGTCTATAATTTAGTAAAATATTTAACAATAGGTTCCTATTCTAATAACATTATTTTTTCTAAATTGTTAAATGTACTCACGTAATTTTTAAATTTATTAAATTATATCTAGCAAATTGCTTGAGTTATTTTTCTAAATGTAGGTAGACTATTATCAAATATTGTATCTTTATTTTCCAGTTTTATGTACCTATAATTTGTATAATTTTATAGGGCTAGGATTTATAGCAAATAATGCAGATGATTGGTTCAAAGCAGGCGAAGAGTATTCACGTTTATTATCACAATTAACAGAAAAGTTTGACCAGTACCAAGAATTATCCGAATCAAATGGAGATACAACTTCTAAAAAATCACTTGTTCAAAATTCATTGAATTCAAAATCAAGAGTTCAGTATGTATTTAAGAACAAAAATGTTAATTAACACGTTCACCGCCTCTGCCGATCACGGGTCGATGTTGGTAGTATACCCATGATCGTCACTAGTGCATATTGAAAATTTGCTTAAAAATAATTCGGCTATAGAGGCACCGCTATATTATTTATCACGCCCATATAAAAAGCCAATTATTTGCAGTTGATTTCTGTTTCCTGCTTTTTTTCATTTACTTTTATTGTCCCGCGTATGTTATAAGCAGATACGCGGCTTGTGGCACCAAAATAGAAATTTATGTGTGGTGGTCAACGTGTTAAAGAATTATTTTTGATAGTTTCTATTAATTCCATTAATAATTTATTATGTTTTTCAGTTACCACAAATTCACCAAGGGAAAAGATTTAACACAATACAAAAGAGATGAACTGACA
The DNA here is from genome assembly GCA_949089665.1 of Macrosiphum euphorbiae. Classification (NCBI taxonomy): domain Eukaryota; kingdom Metazoa; phylum Arthropoda; class Insecta; order Hemiptera; family Aphididae; genus Macrosiphum; species Macrosiphum euphorbiae. The sequence goes on along the minus strand of CARXXK010000001.1, from coordinate 135,174,563 downwards.
TGTATACTAGGAAAAGGTGTTAAAGATAATGGTGAAATCTTAAATGGTTTAAACATGGAAGAATATTTTAAATCCAAAAAAGAGCGTTTAAAAATAAAAACAGATAAACATGATACATCAACAACTGTTGAATATGATTTGACTAATAATAATGACGATAATATTCAAGGAGGAATTACTGTTGACGAAGAAACGGAAGCCCAAATTAAAGAACATGAAATAAATACAACGCTACTGAAAAAAAAGAAACGTAGAGCAAAACAGCTGAAAGACACGGAAATTATAATGCCAATTTATGATGAAATTCATGTTGAGTTAAAGAAAAAGAAAAAAAAAATGAAAGAACTCATTTGTGAAAAAATTGATGACGTTGAATTGTCAAAAAAAAAAACTAAGAAAAATAAATTACCCAATAACGAGGATTTAGATGATAATATTATGTCAGAAGAAAATAACAACAAAACATTAGAAGATAATGTTGCCGATGAACAAGATTCGGAGTTAGTTTTGACCCATAAATATCAAAAATTGGTTGATCTCTTGATAGAGAACAGTTCTGCTGGTAATAAATATTGCAAAGATTCGACAATTCCTTTGTTCCAGGAGAAAATGAAAGAGTTTGCAGATAGTGTTACACACCAATGCTTGACCACAGTTGGTTCTACTGAAATAAAATCATCATCAAAAAAAGAAACAACTCTTAAACCAATAATTTTGAATCCGGATGACAAAAATTTCATTAAAGACTTTGAAGAACAGAAATCTCAAGCTCTTGAAATGATATCTAAACGTCAACAACTAGCTAAATATGTAAATGAGAAATCTATGTTTATTGCTAATCATGGAGATGTGTTATTCTTTGGTAGTAACATAAATGATATCAAAGGCTATGGTGAATGGTAAATTATATTATATAATAAATAAATGATATTCTTCAATATTTATTCTATAAATGGTTTCAGAAGTTATTACATATTAATATAAAATCAAAAATAATATCAATCTTTGTATCTATCTATCTTATAAATAATAAGTCTATAATTCTATCTTATAACATCTAATAATAGACAGTCATAAATTATTGAATATTTATTTAAAAATGATACAATTAACTCCTGTATTATGCAGAGCTAACTTGCTACGCAAAAGACCTATATGCACAGTGTTGAGTGCAGTATACCTACTAATTATGGTCGTATACTATGTTGTAGTGAAGTAATATAAAATTATATTTTTGTACACAATATGTATTTTGTATATTTATACCAAAACACCTAATGATGATTAGCCATATTAAGTTATAAGTTATATGGTATACCCTCTACTTTTTTATGACTACAGCACTGCCTATGCTTTACCAGTGACAGTTTAACCTTGTGGTTTTTCAATTGTCGGAGCTCTGCAGTGAAGCCTAAAAGCGCGAATTGAATGATTTTTTTAAGAAAATTCAATTTAATTATCTGGTATAATAAAAACCTATTGGCCATTATACTTAAGGGGGCTGCAGTCGATCGTGTTTTAAGGAAATTAATATAGGCAATTTAACATGATAGCATTAAACTGACTTGTAAGTGTGTGCAATGTAAACGAACCTTAGTGTGTGTAAGACTAATCTCTCTCAATATTTACCAGGAACCGACCCGCCGTCGACATCAAACATCATAAACAATTAAACGTAAACGACTAATTATGTGGGTCATAAAATATATTGTTGTCAAAAGTAGGTTATTTTAGTATTCTGTATTATAATAACTAAACCTATTTTTGTATACACAATTTTTTTACTCATTAATTACATAATCACTTTTTTTAACGTAAAAGGAATAACACAATCAATCGCATACACCGAAACACATGTATATTATAAAAAAGGTGAGGAAAGTGAGTGCTAGAGAGGATGAACCATTACAACTTGGTACTTACTACTTACGTACTGCTATTTATACATATTAATATTATGTATTTATGCTATAATAATTTATTAAAATATATACACATGTATAATTAGAACTCGGCGTTATTTCACTCACATAAATGTACATAGTATTGTAAGTTAGATATCTTGGAGAAAAAAATAATGCGATCCATAATCCATATAATATGAATATTAAGTCAAATTATTATGTTTTTATAGTTTATTTACAAACTTCTTCAGTAAAAAACGTAAGCGTAACTAAGGTTAGTCACGTAAACGACGGTTTCTATCAGCTCTTGAGTCTATTAACTCGGGCAACATCGCTTGGAAATAAAAATTTTCTAGCAATGTTTTCATTTTGGTTTCGAAAAAAATCATCATCTCTTAAAATTTTTTGGTATAATATACCTGTAAACATACGTACGTGGAAATCAATTTACGATAGTTATTAGTATTACCAATATTTATTTGTAATTTAAGCATTATAATTACCTTTAGGTGACCATATTATAAAATAACAAAACAATCTTTGAGTTATTTGTAATTGACCCATAACTTGAAAATAGTATTTGTCACTTTTTTTTAACTGTAGATTTCCTTGATTGTCAATAGTTGCAAATTTTAATTTTCCAGTTTCTATAGCTTCTTTTGGAGTTAATTGTTTAATTGTAGATGGACATTTTATTTCAACTATACCGTTATCATCTAATAGTCCATCCGGACTGGCTGCTAAAAACGGTAGTTGTTCATAAATGAAAAGGCCAGATTCTTGAATTTTAAGCCCTGTTAGTTTTTGAAACTCTGTCTTCGCAAAGGGTTCGCACTCAATACCATATCTTGTATGCTCATTTCCGCAAAATGTTTTATACAACATTGACTTAATTGTATTAGCTCTAGACGTCGCCGGTCGAAGTTTACAAATGGTTCCAAAGTTTAACGCGGTTAAACGAATTCGTCTTTCTTTATGCCATAATTCACATTCTGATTGAAGTTTAGTGGATTTTTCAATTAATTTGATTTCATTACTATTTTTTATTATTTTATTCGTCATAAATTCTAATTTAAGTTTTTCGTAATCATTTTCATCCATATATAATTCTTTAAAAATATCTTCTTCACAATTGCCATAGTCTTTATCTGCAGGTAAGCTAACTTTAGTAACTCGTATACTACTTGGTTCATATGTAAGTTTTCTGTTTATTTTACATATTTTCGTCGTCTGTTTTCTATTTATAAAACGTTTGGTAAAAACACCAGGACTTTTATTGCAAATTTTTTTGTTTAAAACACTTAAAGATGTTGCCCCTGCATTATATGACAACACTGCCGCGGTACACCTCGCTTGATATGACCCTTTATGAGAAAAGTTTATTCTCTTTCCACCTACATATTTAGCAACAACGCTATTATAACCTTCGACCGAATTATTGTTTACATTATAAATCAAACTTGAGGAACGATGAGCTAATAGATTTCTTGCTGACAAAATATCAGCCCAAAGTCCACTTTGTTCCATATCTGGAACATGGTTTATATTTGTTTTTTCATTTTTTTTTTTACAAAAATATGCAGCACAATTTACATGATTTCCAAAAACATGGTATGGTCCATTCATAATATCATATTTTAATAAATTAACTTTTTCATTATGTGTTTCATTACTTTCTTTCCTATATTCTATTGCTTTAGTAACTGCACAATGGAGCTTTTGTAAATTGTTTCGCAAAATATTCCTCTGGTCTCCGGGCACAATTTGTCCACTGCTACATTTCCTTTTTCCCGCAATATCACGCATACGATTTATATAATTGCATAAGACATGGTTTTTACATTCAATTTTTTGAATTATCATATCCGGACCATAAGGTTTAGCGACTTGTAATTTTTTACTAACACTGCTATCACCATCACCAATTAATTTATAATATATAATATTATTCATTGCTAAACTTTCTTTGAACCCTTCAACTATAATATCTGACTCCATAGAAGTAGAAGTAGAAGTCCAATTTTTGTAGCATTTGTGCTCACGAACTATTTGTTTTGTGTTTGAGGCTCTTTCACATATGACACAGTACTTATTACGAACAATATAAATAAAAATTTTTTCGTTCTATACCCAATAATTGACGCTACACCCGATGAAGCATTGTAATTTGTTTTATACGATCTTTTTGACCAAGCTCCATCTGCAACAACAGTCACTAATGCACTTATGCACGACCTTGGTCCTTGGTCATCCACTTCCCCATTTTGTATAGCAAGTTTTGCCTCTTCAATTCCAGCTAGTCTAATTTCATCTAACGAAGCATCAAATAAATGACTATACAATTACTCGTGATATTTTTGATATGAACTATTAGCATAACAAGGCATATCTAGTACGGCCGTAAATTCATCCAATTGCGAATATCCCTGTCTAGTATTAATGACGGCTGAAGTAATTGCCATATTGATATCAAAATCTTTCCTATCAGGATCTTCCGAATAAATATTTTCAAAAACTCCACATATTAAGCATTTAAAAACAAAATTGCTAGAAAATCCATTTCTTTTTTCATTTACTAACGTCATATTTTCTGAGAATGAACATTCGAAACCCTTATGTTTAATACGTCGAATGGATTTAAAAAAGTATGCAATATTAACGATTCGTCTACCACTTACTAAGTACCTAAAATAAAAACAAAAAAAAGGTGGGCAAGTGGGTGTCGCTCTGCTGTACAGTAGGTTACAAGTGGGTCATTGTATAATGGATGGTATTAAATTTGAATTCAATGATATAATATCATTGTATAAGAAAAACGATTCTGAGCGGAGACGGTATGTCGGTATAAGACATATTATATACATATCTATGGTATTAAAAAAAATTGACCTATAATGAATTCCAAATTAATCATATCACAATATCCATTAGGTACTTATAACGCGTTATACACCAACAACAAACCCTGATACTATCATAGATATATATAGTAGATTACTTTAGAAATTTCAAGTACCCACGAATAATATTATACAATAACAACAAAATAACTAAAATCGTAATTCTTGGTTTAAATATGAAATTTTGTCTAAATTTGAAATTAAAATGTCTGTAAAAAATAAGTGTGTTTATATATTTTTTAGATTTTTTGGTTACAGTATGAATTATTTAAGAGAATCTTTGTTTTAAATTTTCAACTCTTAGTTATAAAAACAGAACATTTTATAATTTTTTAATTCCAACGATTGATAATTTTCGGGATTTTGATAAATTTTGTCAAAATTCCAACTTTAAATGCTTATAAAAAAAAATCGTGGCTATGTATTTTTAAAATTTTTCAACTGATATTGTAACAAAATATAGAAAAGCTTGTATTAAATTTTCAGACTTTTTGGCCCACCAAATAAAATTTAATTGACAATTATAAAAAAAAAAACTAAAAAAATTGAAAACTGAAAATGTCCGTAAACAGCTCAAAAAGAGTCAAAATATTTTTAAAATTGTATGGTGTATAGGAAATGCTAATATAAACATTCAGTGAAATTTTCATGTATCTTCAGTTATTCGTTTTTGAATTACAACAAAATAAGGAAATCGCTACATGAGAAATCGAGTGAAAATCCAATGTTGTAAAAATTTGAATTTCAAACGCTCATAAAAATTTAATTTGACTGTCCGGTAGAGATTTTTTTATTGATAAAGGTAGATAATCTTATAAGGAATCTTGTGTTTCATTTTCAAATCTTAGATTTAAAAAGAAAAATTTTTACGAATTCTTAACTCAAAATAATTTGCTAATTTTCGTGATTTTTCCATATTTTGTCAATTTTTGAACTTTAAATGCTTATAAAAAAAAAATTGTGACTAAGGATTTTTAATATTTTTCATCTGCCTTTGAAACAACATATTAGGAGCCTTCTATTAAATTTTCAAGCTTTCGCAACCAACAAATAAAATTTTATTGATATTTTTAGAAAAAAAAACTAAAAAAAAATGGAAAATGAAAATGTCCCTAAACAGTTCAAAATAAATCAAAATATTTTGAAAATGTTATCGTGTATAGAAAATGCAAATATAAACAACCAGTGAAAATTTCATGTATATACGTTCATTTGTTTCAGAGTTACACCAAAAACCAAAATCGATTTTTTGGAAAACCAATTTTGCGTAAAAATTCCCGTTTTTCCTTAATTTTTATGTTGTTTTTCCCGGCGCTAGTGAAAACTACTGGGAAATTTATACTTTTGACCCCCCAAAGTACCAACTAGATTCACTTTCCTATCAGAAAAGCTACTGATGAAGAAAATCCAAGCACTTTTACTGTCCTAAAACGTGATGACAGACACAAAAATATAAAAATATAAATAAAAATATAAAAACATACATCATTGTAAAACCAATACATTCATCGCTCCGCTCAGAATCTAAAATTGTAAAAAATGGATGTACCCACGATCTGCCTTTATTTAAAAATATCTATAAAGGTAAACGAAAGAAAAACGATTCTGAGCGACGACGGTCTATCAGTCTATAATATTACTTAGTAATTTAGTATATTTGTTTATATTATTGTGATGAAAGTAATTTATTTTACTAGTTAGCATTAGTACTTATAGGTACTACGCAGTAAATTTAATTCATTTTTGCCAAAATAATAATATTTTTAATTTACAACAAAATAGTATAAATCTTGGTTATTTATTAATATGTAATTTCATCCACATTTTAACATAAAAAACAAAAAACAAACAATGGTTATCATATATATTTTTAGATTTTTTGGTTACAGAATAATCTACTTGCGTGGAACTTAGTTTTAAATTTTCAACCATTAGTTATAAAAGTTGAAAAGTTTAAAAATTTTAAACTGAAATCATTTGTAAATGTTGAATGATATGTATTTTGTCAAAATTTGAACTTTAAATGCTTATTAAAAAAACTGTGCTTATGTATTTTAGATTCTGAGCGGAGCGATGAATGTATTGGTTTTACAATGATGTATGTTTTTATATTTTTATATTTTAGATTCTGAGCGGAGCGATGAATGTATTGGTTTTACAATGATGTGTGTTTTTTTTTATATTTTTATATTTTTATATTTTTATATTTTTATATTTTTATATTTTTATATTTTTTTTTGTGTCTGTCATCACGTTTTGGGACAGTAAAAGTGCTTCGATTTTCTTCAATAGTACCTTTTCTGATAGGAAAGTGAATCTAGTTGGTACTTTGGGGGGTCAAAAGTAAACATTTTCCAGTAGTTTTCACAAGCGCCGGGAAAAACAACATAAAAATTAAGGAAAAACGGGAATTTTTACGCAAAATCGATTTTCCAAAAAATCAAATTTGGTTTTTGGTGTAACTTTAAATCAAATGACCGTAGATACATGAAATTTTCACTGGTTGTTTATATTTGCATTTTCTATACTCGATAACATTTTCAAAATATTTTGATTTATTTTGAACCGTTTAGGGACATTTTCATTTTCCATTTTTTTTTAGTTTTTTTTCTAAAAATATCAATAAAATTTTATTTGTTGGTTGCGAAAGCTTGAAAATTTAATAGAAGGCTCCTAATATGTTGTTTCAAAGGCAGATGAAAAATATTAAAAATCCTTAGTCACAATTTTTTTTTATAAGCATTTAAAGTTCAAAAATTGACAAAATATGGAAAAATCACGAAAATTAGCAAATTATTTTGAGTTAAGAATTCGTAAAAATTTTTCTTTTTAAATCTAAGATTTGAAAATGAAACACAAGATTCCTTATAAGATTATCTACCTTTATCAATAAAAAAATCTCTACCGGACAGTCAAATTAAATTTTTATGAGCGTTTGAAATTCAAATTTTTACAACATTGGATTTTCACTCGATTACTCATGTAGCGATTTCCTTATTTTGTTGCAATTCAAAAACGAACAACTGTAGATACATGAAAATTTCACTGAATGTTTAAATTAGCATTTTCTATACACCATACAATTTTGAAAATATTTTGACTCTTTTTGAGCTGTTTACGGACATTTACAGCTTTCAATTTTTTTTAGTTTTTTTTTCTATAAATATCAATAAAGTTTTATCTGTTGGACCAAAAAGTGTAAAAATGTCATACAAGGCTCCTGATATATTGTTACAATAGCAGTTGAAAAATATTAAAAATACATAGGCACAGTTTTTTTTTATAAGCATTTAAAGATCAAATTTTGACAAAATTTATCAAAATCTCGAAAATTATCAATCATTGTAATTAATAAATTATAAAATGTTCAGTTTTTATAGCTAAGGATTACAAATTCAACACAAAGGTTCTCATAAATAGTTCATACTATAACCAAAAAATCTAAAAAATATATGAACACACTTATTTTTTACAGACATTTTAAATTCAAATTTGGACGAAATTACATATTAAAAAACCTAGAATAACTATTTTAGTTATTTTGTTGTGATTGAATAATATTATTCGTGGGTACTTGAAACTTCTAAAGTGTACTATTATATATCTATGATAGTATCACGGTTTTTGTTGATGTATAACGCGTTATAAGTATCTAATGGATATTGTGATATTATTAATTTGGATATTATTATAGGTACCTATTATAGGTCAATTTTTTGTTTAATACTATAAATATGTATATAATATGTCTTATACCTAGAAGGACATACCGTCTCCGCTCAGAATCGTTTTTCTTATACAATGATATTATATCATTGAATTCAAATTTAATACCATCCATTATACAGTGACCCACTTGTAACCTACTGCACAGCAGAGCGACACCCACTTGCCCACCTTTTTATATTTTAGATTCTGGGCGGAGCGATGAATGTATTGGTTTTACAATGATGTATGTTTTTATATTTTTATTTATATTTTTATATTTTTATATTTTTGTGTCTGTCATCACGTTTTGGGACAGTAAAAGTGCTTCGATTTTCTTCAATAGTACCTTTTCTGATAGGAAAGTGAATCTAGTTGGTACTTTGGGGGGTCAAAAGTAAACATTTTCCAGTAGTTTTCACAAGCGCCGGGAAAAACAACATAAAAATTAAGGAAAAACGGGAATTTTTACGCAAAATCGATTTTCCAAAATATCGAATTTGGTTTTTGGTGTAACTTTAAAACAAATGACCGTAGATATATGAAATTTTCACTGGTTGTTAATATTTGCATTTTCTATACACGATAACACTTTCAAAATATTTTGATTTATTTTGAACTGTTTAGGGACATTTTCATTTTCCATTTTTTTTTAGTTTTTTTTCTAAAAATATCAATAAAATTTTATTTGTTGGTTGCGAAAGCTTGAAAATTTAATAGAAGGCTCCTAATATGTTGTTTCAAAGGCAGATGAAAAATATTAAAAATCCTTAGTCACAATTTTTTTTTATCAGCATTTAAAGTTCAAAAATTGACAAAATATGGAAAAATCACGAAAATTAGCAAATTATTTTGAGTTAAGAATTCGTAAAAATTTTTCTTTTTAAATCTAAGATTTGAAAATAAAACACTAGATGCCTTATAAGATTATCTACCTTTATCAATAAAAAAATCTCTACCGGACAGTCAAATTAAATTTTTATGAGCGTTTGAAATTCAAATTTTTACAACATTGGATTTTCACTCGATTTCTCACGTAGCGATTTCCTTATTTTGTTGTAATTCAAAAATGAATAACTATAGATACATGAAAATTTCACTGAATGTTTATATTAGCATTTCCTATACACCATACATATTTGAAAATATTTTGACTCTTTTTGAGCTGTTTATGGACATTTACAGCTTTCAATTTTTTTTAGTTTTTTTTTTCTATAAATATCAATAAAGTTTTATCTGTGGGGCCAAAAACTGTAAAAATTTAATACAAGGCTCCTGATATATTGTTACAATATCAGTTGAAAAATATTAAAAATACATAGGCACGATTTTTTTTTATAAGCATTTAAAGTTGGAATTTTGACAAAATTTATCATCATCTCAAAAATTATCAATCGTTGGAATTAAAAATTATAAAATGTTCAGTTTTTATAACTAAGAGTTGAAAATTTAAAACAAAGATTCTCTTAAATAATTCATACTGTAACCAAAAAATCTAAAAAATATATGAACACAGTTATTTTTTACAGACATTTTAAATTCAAATTTGGACGAAATTACATAATAAAAAACCTAGAATTACGATTTTAGTTATTTTGTTGTGATTGTATAATATTATTCGTGGGTACTTGAAATTTCTAAAGTAATCTACTATATATATCTATGATAGTATCAGGGTTTGTTGTTGGTGTATAACGCGTTATAAGTACCTAATGGATATTGTGATATGATTAATTTGGAATTCATTATAGGTCAATTTTTTTTAATACCATAGATATGTATATAATATGTCTTATACCTAGAAGGACATACCGTCTCCGCTCAGAATCGTTTTTCTTATACAATGATATTATATCATTGAATTCAAATTTAATACCATCCATTATACAATGACCCACTTGTAACCTACAGTACAGCAGAGCGACACCCACTTGCCCACCTTTTTAATATTTTTCAGCTAATGTTGTAAAGAGATATACCAGGAGCCTTGTATTCAATTTTCAAGTTTTTTGATCCTATAAATACAATTTTATTGACAAGTAAAGAAAAATAAACTAAATAAACTAAATAATTTAAAATTTAAAATGTCCGTAAATAGCCCAAAACGAGTATGAACTTACTCGTCATTTTGCGTGTCGTTCAAATTATCACTAGTTGATAATTCTAATACCACTGCTTCGGTTTCGTCTTCTTTTGGGTACAATATATTAGAAGGCGAAGGTACAGTATCAACGGTATCGTCCACATTATCAGTATCAATACTCTATAATATTTCATAGTAAAACAAAAACAGTAATAACAAATATCTAAAATTGTTTGAGGATAAATAGTTATTTTACGCGATTTCGTAAAAATTTAAATTAAACGCTCATAAATTTTTTTGTGTAATGTCGCTTTGGTTTATTTTATAATTATTCAAAGGAAAATCATGGTAAAGCTTGTATTCAACTTTAAGTAACTTAACCATAGGTATAAATACTAAACATTTTTAAAACTTCACGTAAAATACAAATTGAATAAATATTAATAATTAAAAAGGTAATAAGATAAGTAATAAGATAAATAATTGATGACTAACTTTCAGCTTAAAATTGGTTTTTGTAATATTAACATTCCAAATATTGTGTATGTATGTTTTAAAAACAAAAATATACAAGATTTTATGTGGGTTTTAACATGTTTTACTAATTCCAAAAATGTCCTGTTGACAGTTTTATCATACAATCTTTGAATCTACAAATTGTAAAATTAGGCCTACAACCTAATTTTAAATACGATAAAAGGAATCTGAATATTCACTTTGGTCATCGTATTTCTTTGAATTTCTTTTTTTACCTTCTACTGAATTTTCTGAGCTGTTTTCTAATGCTATTGATGATAAAAAAGCAGTTTCTGCTTATTTTTTAACAAATTTAATGAAAACGACTGCAAATATCCACCACACTTCCTGGTCGATCTACCTTCGATTAAACCAAGGAATACTAAATCATGCCACCGTTATTTAAAAGAGCAATTTATTATAAGTCTATGCCCATAGATTTAAATTTTATTGAAATACTTAAAGGAACACCTAAAAAATTAAAGAAGGTAGCTCAAGAAAGTATGTACTAATTTATATTATGGTTTTAATTAACCTAATTATGAACACCACCTGTATGCTCATTTTATTTTATTTTATTTTATCATTGGAACGACATTTTTAGAAAATAATTTCTATATAAAAAAGAAGCTATTTTAGCTGTCAGTTGTAGATTTTCTTTTTACTAAACAAATTATGTGAAGTTTAATGTCATAATAAAGCTATAGATGTTAGAAAATGTACAACTTAATTAGTTATTGGTTTATTGTATTAATTCCAATTGTAATACAAAGGCTTTGAATTTCCTTTTTGATCTCTAAATTGTATTAACACTAATACATATGTAGCTAAAACAGAACAGACCTATAAAAAAAATTATAATAATTTATTAAATGCACTTGAATGTAAACTTTGGTATTAGTGACAATTACATTATAAATATGTAATTCATTAAACTTACACATCTAATGAGACTCATGTCGAATATAATGAAACCACCAATCGATGCGTAAACGTTTCTAGCAGTTGCTCGGACGTAAAAAATGTCTACCTAAACAGAATAAATATAATAGTCATTTATGTTTTATAATAGTCGTCAGGCGACAAATTTATATACTATGTAATATTATTATTATATAGGTAGATGCCATAGAACTAACCGCTTTTTTAATTTCTGTATTCATGTTAACTCTGTTACGAAGTCTCAGTTTTTCCAGACTTGCAAAAATTCTTTTGGACTAAAAATATAATTACAGCTATAAATTTTACATTGTACATATTTTATACGCTTAAAAGCTAGGACGTACCAGGTAAGTAGGTACCTACTTATTACAATTTACAACGAGTCGTAGTGGCCAAGTTATGATTTTGTTGTGGAGGGGGGGAGATAACTGATTTTTAGATAAACGCCAGTCAGGTTCAATTTAAATTTGATTGAATTAATAAAAAAATTACTAATTTTATAAAATTAATATTTTTATAAAATTAATATTTTTAGCTTTCAACAAAATCATTAAAATTGTTATTTTTATATATTTAGTCCGAATTTGAACTTAAAATACCTATGAATAAAAAGAGCCTCGTTTTTAGATTTATTGGTTACAGTATAAACTACTTATGGGGAACTTTATTTATTGGGAAAGTTATATAAATTTTTAACTTTAAAGTTGTTAATTTGGTATGTTTTTAAACATGAGTTATGCTGCCATTTAATAGGTTATTAGTTATTACTTATTGAGGGTGCCGGTTTTTTCAATTTTACGAAATTCTATAAAATTTGAAAATCATATTTTAGTTACCTATTACCTTAATTATAATACTTGTATACTAATCTACAGCTCGATAAATATTTAGGGGAGGGGGGTTGATACGGTGTATTATATCAACAAAAATGACATCACAGGAAGAACTCACGCATTTTTAAATAATCAGATTATGTTAATTTATTTTTTATTTAAAAGGAGAACATTTTTCAGGTCAGATCAAAGGACCAATTTTCATTTTACTTTAAATAGTGGTAGAAAAATACGTTTGAAAAAGAACAAAATATATTGTGCATTATTCAAAATGTATATTTTAGCTTCTATAGACTATAATTATAACTTATAAAATCGGGTTTTGATCCGACCAGCAAATTGTTCTCTTCTTTTAAATAAAAAAAAAAAATAAGAAAATCCGACAATTTTACAGTGCGTGAGAGTTTTTCCTGTAAGACATGTTCTTGTACAAAAAATTGCACAGGCTTCGACTCCTTTAGGCTTTAATCTATGAATTTATTTGTATTTTATGTGGATAGGTAAACCCGTTAAATAGGTATTATTTATATTAAGTTTAGACTTGAGAATTAGTTTTAACTTTTAGCTTAATAACATGTAGTTTACCAATACTTTTTTTTTAAATGTTGATCACTTTGGGCTTTATATACATTTTTATACCAGAGTACTGAGGCCGTTTGAAAGACAGAAGATGGGGATTTAACATTCATATTTTATTGTAATTTGTAACATTAAGCGATACCAAAAATGTAAACCAAATTATTACACAACCGGGCCCAGGCGGCTGTGCACTGTGGATTATAGGTACAATAATAATATACGTCAAGATACGATAATACTATACATACATTTTATTTTATTTTTATTATTCTTATTTTGTCTTTTAATGTTTCCATTTTTAATTTTTAATTTGTAATGTTTATTATATTTTTGTCTTTTAATGTTTCCATTTTTAATTTTAATGTTTATACTACTTTAATTACTTAGATTTTTTATTAGTACTCAAATTTCACCAATAAGAGGTTTTTTCCTCAGTGGTGTGTTGGGCCATTATACTCGATATTCTTTTATTATAACTACTGTACTGTGGTCTGTGATCATATTATGGCCAATAAATAAATAATAATTATTATTATTATTATATAGATATAGGTAATAGTCAATAGACAATAGGTATAAGTACCTCGCTGGACAGGCGGTCGCCGACCGTGCACACACACGACGTATGCACCACGAATATGAACAGTTCGCCCAAGTGCTGGACCAGCAGATAGGGCGTGACCCAGGCCATGGGGCCGTCCAGTGAGGACGCGATCTCCATCAGTCGGAATACGACCATAATGACCCGGATGATGTTGTAGGCCCACTGCAGCAGCATCTCGGGAGCGTAGGCCCTGTTCACGTAGCCGGCGAGCGTGCACAGCTCGTCGTAGACGCTGGTCAACCGGGCCAGCGACCGGCCCGCGGACACCGGGTCCCGGGCCACGTCCAATGCCTCGACCATGTCGTTGACCCGGCTGAACCCGCGGGCCAGCACGTAGTACTGCACGAACACCAGTATGTAGACGACCATCTGGCCCATGCCGTTGAACCAGTACGCGGCCACCACGGTCGGCGGTACTAATATCATGTAGATCTGCGACATCGAGGCGTACGCGGCCAGGGACGCGGGCGCGGCGTACCAGACGGCCCTGGACAGGCCGCGACGGTCGGCAAGCGGCACCGCGTCCCGGGTGTCATCCAGGAACTGAAGTGTCCGTTCGGCTCCCGCTAAACCGGCGATCTTGTGCCACCGCTCGTAGAACATGGAGCACATCACGTTGGACGACGGGCCCAGGTTCCGGTTGAGCAGCTCGATCAGCGCGAAGCAGTATGACTCCTCGAAGCACGTCCGGAACGAGCCGGCCACGTACCGCACGCCCTCCAAGTAGTTGTAGTGCACCACGTACACGTTCAGACACGCGTACAGCGTCCACACCGGTATCAGGCGCTTGTCGAACGAATACCGGTACCGCCCTTTACGTGACAACCGTATATAAATATTGTATTATTAGGTGTGAATGTGTGATTAACAGTGTTGTGGAAAATATATTTTTGAAAAATCTAAGGTAGGGAGTTGGTACCCTGCAGTGCCGGCTTGGCCAACCGGAATACCGTGAAGTTCCAGGTGGCCTGACCTGTTGAGACTTGCCATTGTCCTGTTCAATGGTCAATGGACTACGATTGTGCCCGTTTTACTATTAGGAACTAATAGGAGGGTGTACGATTAAGCTTGAAATTAGAAGCGACGTATCCAAATTGTTTGAAACAAATTTCAGTTAGGTACTTTACAATTATTTTTAATTTTTAAATACATCCATTCAAATAGTAATCAAACAAATTTACTCAAATACTTTACAAGAATTATAATATTGGCTTAAAAAAATATTATTAGGTATACCTATAATTGAATAACTCACTAATAATCTTAGAATGAAACAGTGTACAATATTTAATATAAAGAAATGTAGGTTCCTACTTCCTACCTATACTAAAAAATGTAAAAACCTCTACAGGCAGTCATTATTGATACTATGTAGGTACATATTGTACTATACATAAATGATCAGATATAACTATAAATAGGTACACCATCCGATAATATAATATATATATATATGAAAAGCAGAATAGGCCGTTTGTATAACTAAAGCTATAAGGCGAATACCTACTTATAATATTATCATTAATAATAACTAAAACTAATGTATAATAAAATATGATAATAGTAGGTAACTAGTTACTATATAGTATATTATTGTATAGGTACCTACCAGCTAAATGTCCTATGTTTCCATCGGGGTTAAAACCTTCTTTCATTTTTCTACGAGTGTACGGAAGTCCGAAACATATGGCGATCACGTGGGTCAACCGCAAGTATTTGTAACTTTCGGAGTTATTACTTTTCATTTTTATCAATAAGATTTAATGGCAATAACAAAAATATTTATATAAATGGAAAAACGATATTTCTAAACTATTACAACGATATCGTCATTGTGCTACTACAATAAGTCGAAAAATAGTATGTTATGTATTTACCTATAGTAAATAGTCTATAGTCGTATACTATTGTTAAACGTTTTGTCATTCATCAGTCGTCACGACTATATCCTATAAGCTTGTTTATTTTACAATACGCGTAAAAAGCAATTTCTATAAGTGTATTATTGTATTTTGACGAGTACTATTATGTGACAAATAAAAAAAAGGAATATAAAAGTACCAACTCAATTCAAATAAATCTGATTATTATAATAGTTTTACCCATTTCACATAATTCGATTTTTTTTTACATTCATCATTTTTTGTTTGTTTCAATAATATATGGTTGTGGTTTGAATAGTAAATAGTTCGATATTGTATACTATTATTATTTTTGTGTTAGTGGGTATATCGTATAATATGACAAAATATACGATATAAATCGTGCGTACCTACCTAATAAGAATATAAGATTACCCATAGGGTATTTTTTTTTTTTGAAAAATTCAACAATTCAACCCAGTTAGATTAACTGTTGATTTAACCTAACCTATACTCTATTCCTTTTAAGCTTTATCAATATTACTCATGTACAATATAGTTTTATAATTAGGGTTCTGAATTTGAAATATTTCAAAATTGAAAATTTCACTTTTCTTGAAATATTTTAATAAAATTATGAAAAATATTTTTTCTTTTTTTAAAGGTGTTTGCGGTTATAGATGATTAGAAATAATATATTGATTACACGCTTGGAAATAAAGAGCAACATATTATTTTTGTTGATTTATTATTTCATATTTGTATATTTTATATGTAGTGTTAAAAATATTCCTAGCATTATTCTGAGAGTAAAAACATTTTTTATATGAGTTTTAAAATATTGTTGTATGCGGACCGTCAGTGATCCAAAAGATAATGGTTTGAAATAAAGTTGAAGTCAATATTTCAACCAGTGAATGAAATAATAGTGTATTTTCAGTAATTATTAAGTGTACTAAAGTCGTATATGTGTGTATGTTACTGAGTGATGTGATTATATAATTGTGAAGGTGATCTGGACTGACTGGACTCTTTTATTTAATACTTAGATCATATTTTGTCTATTGTAAAATGTCAAGATACACGAGTACACGACTATTAAAATAGTTGTTTATGTCTAAACATTGTGAATATAATATAATATTATAATTATAATATTATGTATTCGCAGAGACAGGGCTCTCAACAATATGTTATGATGTTCAGTTGGTTTATGAGTTTGTAACTTAAGAGTTAAAAGGCAATGTTTAAATTTGTTAAGTTATAATTTATAGATTTTTTAAACAACTTAAAAATTATATGTAAATATATTACATATTTTCTATAGTTTCATATAACAAACCAACTTTTAAAAATGTTCACATGGAATTTGAAGACTATACATTTTTAGATATAATAAACATTTTATTTTTTATGGAAATAATTTCATGAAATTTTAAAACCCTTATTATAATATTTTAGATATTACCACGATTAAAGATGTACCTTTAGGCTTTAATCGTGGAAATTACTCATACGCAGTCATGCGCATATACAATCAACATTTGTTGATAGTTTTTTATAAAAACTTTTTAATGATTGGCAACTATATAACGAACATTTTTTTATACAGATTGGAGATTTTAAATAAGAAATAACCTACTATATTACCATACCTAATCTAAAAAAAAAACGATTTTATGATCAACTATGTCAGGAAGATTTAAAAAATGATATTCTACTTTTATAATGCAAAATCAATAGAAATAAGTACCAAGTACCTACTATATTATCTATGTAATATAATTTACCAATTATAATAACTAATTACCTATTTACATAGTTATTGGTAAGCCGAAAATTGCATTTTAGTAGTTATATTCGTATAATATAATAATATATTCATGAGTTACCTAAAGGAAAACGGACCTACAATATAGTCGTGTATTCAAATAGCCTATGCAGGACGCCGTGATCATTATTTTATTATTAATTAATACCAATGTAATATACTATATAATATCATAGGTACTTGTGATTTATATAAAACACTGGGGAAATGAACCCATATTAATATAGTTCAGTGGCGATGTATACTCTTTTTCACGAGAGAAAGGTAGCGGCGGCCGACCAAAACGGGTCCGCCGCCGCGCATCCCCCACCAACTATCAGTGGTAAGCGTGATCACGTGGTCGTTCACGCACCAATCGAATCATTTTACATGCGCGAAACGGTACCGTTCTCTCGTGAAATAGAGTATAGTAATAATTACAAATCATTGGTATCATTCGCGTAAAAAAAAAGAGTTGTGTTCTAAAAGGTTGTATTATAAAAAATAAATTCTACCTAAATTAATAATAATTATTGTAAAGTATTAAATAGTATACAATACAACGAGTAGACATAGAACAAATCACATTATAATATATTATACGCTAATATACATTATAAGAGGAGCTACAACTGTCACGTATGGAGTCTAAATAATAACAATTTATTTGATTTTAAAACACAATATAAAATATAGTATAATATTCTAGTAATATGGTTATTTTTGAGTAAATCGATATTATATCCATTGGGCAAATATATACCAGCTATTACCTGCATATATTAGTTTCATAAAAATATGCAAATTGTTTATGGTTGATCAAAACAGTGTACTTTAGGCAAATTGTAAACTGTATCTTTCAATCTTCATGATATTTTGTTCGAGTGAAACCAAAAGAGGTCTTCAAAAAGTACTAGAAACTCTTGAATTTGTTACATCCATATCAAAGTTTCCGCGATAAGATTTAAAACCACTTTTTTTTATTTAAGCTTTTTGTACCTATATAGTCCCAAACTGGGGCGCAGTTTACTGCATACTATGTTTTGTATGAGTTGTTATAATTGACCATGAAAATGCTGATAATAATATACACATTTCATTTTTATTGCATGATACTATATACATCGGGTTTAGTCCCTTTTCTTTCTTGCGGGCTCTATAAAAATATATCCTGTGTGCCTTAAAGGTCTGTATATTAAATTCAAATCGTTGAATTGTTTAAGTATTAAACGTATAAGTTTATATGATACACACATAGTGATCAGAAAGTAATGTTTGCGTTATTTTGGTATACTGCAGTGGAGGTTATTCACTCATCTAAAACTATATTGTAGCCAGTAGGTATATAGTATAATAATAATATGCTAAACGCCATAATTTTTTTGGGACGTCACAAATTATATTAAATATTTTTACGGTTGTTGTTGTTGTTTTTGTTCTAACCCTCTTATTTTTCTTTAAAACAGTAGGTATAAACTCTCAAAATAGGATAGGTAGTTTACAATAAACACGATATGCTAAAGATACCTATACGTATAAGTACAAAATGTAGCTTTCATAAACTATAGTACTACACCTACTGGCTACAACTATAATAATTGCTGTTTCAATAAGAAATAAGAAATAATATATAATTTATATTTTATAGAAATAAAGATTTGTTTATGAAAAAAAAATGATTGGATGAATTATACTTCGCTCAAAAATTAACAAATCTATGTGACAAACTCTTTTAATATTAGTAATTTATGTTTTCCAATAAATGTAATTAGGTGGGTGGGTCCTAAGAATTGTCTTCAGCAATGCAAATTTATTTGAGGATAACCTCCACTTCATGTAAGTATGTAAGTAATTACTAGGTACCCAACACTGTGTAAAAAATTTTAGTCTTCGTTTAAATGTTAAAAGCTTATAAAAACTGACAAATAATTAATAAAACTAAAAAAATATATAGACATTTGTAGTATTGTAAGTAGTATTTGAAAAGAACATTAATTAATTAATTATTTGAATATCCTCAAAAGTGTTGTACAATGTTATTTAATACTAAATATTTTGAGGTAAAATATTCTCTTAGACACAATATTTGGTAATTACCATTTTTATTTTACTCATATTTTAAGAATATAGTTCCATTATTTTTATTCGTACCCAAAAGTTCTTTAAAAACAGCTCATAAAATTAACATAATAATCATTTATATTTTTAGTAGATATTTAAATAAAACTTATGCGCCTATATTTTTTAATGAGTTAGTTTTATACGAATAAGTAATAATTACTTATTCGTATAAAACTAACTTACTATAAAAATTAGTAAATTCTAATTATTAGAATTTACTAATTTTTATATTTTTATTTTAAGCACAGATAATAATGTTACAACATTTGTTTTTGATATCAAAATATTTTGTTATAAACGATTTAACTATCAATATGTGTAATACCTACGTACTGCACAATATAGTCAATCGATACTTCACTTTTAAACCATACCTAATTTATAAGAATATGTCATGTGAGGTATGCATATTATGTTGTATTGTGTGTAGAGCAGTAGAGCACCAATATTATTGCAATTTTTAACACATTTTTGTAAAGAAGAAACAATTTTAGTAAAATTTATATACATATCCAGGAACGTATATCAATAGACTTTTTATTAATTTTCCAGTAGGTTTATTCATATGAAAAGAAGTACAATTAAATTAATCTGAAATATGTAATGGCTTGGAGATACTTTTTTGAAATTTAAACTGTATAAGCACTAAGAAATACGTTGCAATGATACCACAAACCTAAAACAAAAAATAAATGTATTGTCAAAGGTCTTTTTGAAAATAACTAACTGTGGCAAGTTAAGTTAGTTCAATTAAATTGCCTTCGGTTAAGTTAAAAGTTAACAAAAAAAAAAAAAATAAATAAATAATTTAACAAGTTTTTTCCGGTTACAATAATTTTAAGCCATATACTGCAATAGTATTTTGATTTACACAAACATTTATCAAGACGTTTAACACTGTGTAAAAATTAGATTATTATAATATGTAATTAGAAAAAAATGGCTAAAATCGAAAAAGTGTCATCTAATCAGTATGCCTAGTAACCTAGTTGGTTCCGCACTTCCGCATGACACGAAATGAAATTTAACCAGCTGCACGACAATGATAATTAACTATAAAAAGTTAAGTTACAACAATAAAAATTATAACTGAATAAGTAAATAATTTAAAAACATATTATTGAACTAGTTAGTAGTTATGTTAAAAAGTTGAAAAGAATAACATTTTAAAAAGCTAACCCACCTTTGTGTATTGTGAACACACAACATAACAAAAAGTCAAACACTTTACTACAATCACCGTTTCACATGTAAACAGCATTTAGAATCAACATATTAAAATAAACAATAATTTATAATTCAATTGTATAGGTACATATACGATATACCTATTACCCATAAATGGCGTTATAAATAATAATTAATATAACTAAATTTCAGATATTACAAGATGTTATTAGGACATTAGGAACAAATATTAAACCAATCAAAATGTAACATTTGTGACGTTATTTAATATGTATGCGATCATGGTTATAGACATATAAATAATTATTAATTTTATGATGAAAAAAAATAATTGTTATAAATTATAGTAAAATATTATACATTTAGGAGAGTTCTTTTTTTAGAAAATTTAACATAATGGAACGTCACTGCTGGAAAATATTTTTATGGAATCGTGTACAGTAGAGTTAAAAAAAACATGACGAGGTACCTACCTAATTTATTTTTCGGTCTTCCCTAAATATAAAACAACAAACTTTATCGAAAAATGTTAGAAAATAGTAGTTAATTATTAAACTATTACTATACTTAAACTATACTTATTAAACTTATAGATACTGATAATTTGTTTGTATAGTATTTATCTGCAATAATAAATAAAATCAGTAAAATACAGAATTATGTTGAATTAAATAATTGGCTTTATAATATTATTTAAGTATGTTGACAAATCATCGCCTTAGAAAAACGATTCAGATTGAATCTATCAGCCATATAACAATGTACCTAATATTTATATTTTATTAATAAATGTGTATAAATTTGATTCATATACAAATGTATATAATTATAGCTTATTATTTTGTAGTGTTTACTAAAAATATAATATTTTCGTTGACTGTTGAGATTTCAATTTGAGATAACGTTAACGTCGTGGAATATATATATAGTGCCGACCACTACGATGATAGCCTTCGTTCGACTGTAAACGCGTTGGAGTTTTTATTGTAGTACGATAAAGTATGTTATACATAGGTACATATTTTATTAACATCAAATAATTCAAATTTTTAAAATATAACTTACAGTTTTCATTAAGTTCATGTTAATAAAAATGAATCCTCCAATTGTCGCGTTCACTTTTCTCGCGCTCGCTTGTATCCAAAAAATGCTGATCTAAAACCACTCACAAGTCAGACGAGTTGTAACTATAATATGATTTATATATAATATATTAATATATACTGTAAAATGATTACATTTTTTTTCATGTCCAAGTTCAGTTGTGATCCATGATACAGTTTTAATTTTTGCAGACTTGCAAGGGTTCTATTGGCCTGCAGGTTGTTAAAAAACAGTGATTAATCGTAACGTATAATTTTAAGATAGCTTAACGTAACCTATTGGCTATTATAAATAGTTACAAAATAATGTTCACTTATAAGTTATTTTAAACTATTTACTAGGTATTTTGTATAGTGTATATTAAATTATATAATAACCACCTAGGAAGTTACTTGGTTAGGAAAGTCGAGTCAAGCTTATATTTTTTCTGAAATTTGGCTATTGTTGGTAAAGCATAATAAATTAGGTATACTATATAAAGTATAAACACGATTTTTGATGATCAAAATAATATACAGCACCTACAACTGCATTGTAACTAAGACAGTAAGCGATACATTCAATGTTCGAAAACATTTTGAAATAAATTACAATTTGGGAATAGAAAATAAAAAATATATTATTACCTATCGAGTATATAACCATAAGTTAATTATTTTAGTCAGATTATAGGTATATAAAATTGCATTCAAACCTCATGTAATATAATGCACTGTAAGTACAACATAATTTTAAACTTTTACGTTACCTACTTACAAAACATTTTTTTGATCCTTGATCAATGTATTTTAACAAACAATAATTTCAAGTTTTCAACAATATTACGTGGTGATCGTAATGATTGACTATTATATTGTATTAAACAAATTTCATATCTATAATTATGAGATACTTAAAATAAAATTAAACCATCGAAATTTGTCAATGTTTTTTGTGGTGAACGTGTTTTTTTTTGTTGTTCGTAGTAAAAAATTTCTAATTTTTTTATAATATGATCATTTTTCATACCAAGAAAAAAGAAGCCACTATACAGGGTGATATTTTTATCATTGAACACTCATTATTTCAAAAAGTATTAATGTTTAAGAAAATAATTTTTACATAGTTTCAAGTTGTTAAAACAAAATATTTTTATTAAAAAATTATATTTTTTAATATTTTTTATCCTTTTAATTTTTTAAGTTTTTTACTTTTTTGAATGACAACATGTAATTTTAATTTGATATTCAAAAACAGAATATTTTTCTGAGTATTTTGATACATAAAAATTGAATTTAGGGCAATTAGTTTATGAGTTATAAGTATTTAAAGTTTAGATGAGCGGAGTAGTGGACAAACATTTCGCGGGGTAACCCCGTACCACTCTACTCCGCTCATCTAAACTTTAAATACTTATAACTCATAAACTAATTGCCCTAAATTCAATTTTTATGTATCGAAATACTCAGAAAAATATTCTGTTTTTGAATATCAAATTAAAATTACATGATGTCATTCAAAAAAGTAAAAAACTTAAAAAATTAAAAGGATAAAAAATATTTAAAAATATAATTTTTTAATAAAAATATTGTTTTTTAACAACTTGAAACTATGCAAAAAAAAATATTTTCTTAAACATTAATACTTTTTGAAATAATGAGTGTTCAATGATAAAAGAATCACCCTGTATAACATTATTAAAGCACGTAAATTATTTTTCAGGTCGATTTTTGGTGATAAATCCTACAGTTATGACTATAATTTAATAACCTCGAATGGTTTAGGTTTCGACATGTGGTCATCGCAGTTAGGTCTGGCAACATACAGCTCTATGGCGGAAAAAATAAATTTAAACGTACAAATGTATTAAAAATGTTATTGATTATTTAAAAGTACATACCGTTACTCGTTAGACTTACAAAAAGATTTTATATTACCTATAGCGGCTATAGGTACATAAGAAGTGACTTTATTAAATTTCTTTTAAAATAGTATAAGATGCTTCTCTTATATACTTACTGTAGGATAATTTGGAGATAATCGGTCCCCTAATTCAATGGTTTATAATTCTACAAATCTTTACGAAATAAAATTTATATTATTTTCTAATACGGAAGTTATATAGGTATTGCAATAAATGCCAATAATATAAATCCTCTAACCATAACACTGGTAACGTACCTCGTCGGAAAGGTGGGTTCCCGTCAAGCAGAATATGGTGAGCTGCTGTAGGAACATAAGTATCTCGCCCACGTGTTCGATGATCAGTGTAATGGCTATGCGGGACATCGGGTGGCCGTTGCCGGGGCTCGCAATCGCCGCGTACTCGATGATGCGAAACACGAGCATGACGATCCGGACGATGGTGTACGGCCACCGGAGCAGCAGGCCCAGTGAATACGCCCGATTCACGTGGTCGACCAGCCGACCGAGCTCGTCACAGGTGTCGGCCAACCGTGCCACGCGACCAGCGGTTACCGGGCCGGCCGCACGTGGCCGCTTGGTCGCCGCCTCCAGCAGCCAGTTGACGCGGGCGTAACCTCGGGCCAGCACGTAGTACTGGAACATGGCTAGGTTGTACAGGGCGGTCTGGCACAGGGCGTTGGCGCAGAACATGGCCATCACCGCGGCAGGGTGGACGACCGTATACAGCCACATGCAAGCCCAGTACGCGACGATTACCGCGGCCGAGTAGTACTTGGCGGCCGGCGACAGTAACGCTGTCGCGTCCAGGTCAGTGTCCCGGATGAACGCCAGCACGCGCTCGGTGCCGGCCAGCGCGGCCGCCTTGTGCCGGCGCCCGTAGAACATGGTGCATGCCAGCGCCGTGAACGGGCCCAGGTTCCGGTTGGCCAGCTCGATGACCGCGAAGCAGTACGACTCCTCGAAACACTTTTTGAATGACTTGCCCACGTAACCGGACGCTGTCAGGTAGTTGTAGTACAGAACATAAGCGTCCAGGGTCGCGTAAGCCAACCAGATGGGTGTGACGCGAATGTCGAACGAATACCGGTGGCCTACAGGTGTTAAAAACGATTGAGATTATTAGATTTGTTATAAAACTACCTATAAATAGGAATAGTCTTAAGAGTACAGATTTTACGATTTTATAAATTTAATGTGTAATATAGTAGGATTTAATATATTATGTACCTACTCGATTTCGATAAAGTGCAGCTCACCTGCAGAGTATGACGTACTCAGGGGCAAAACAAGAACCAAAGTTGGTCTGGGGGATTGAAATTTATCCAGGCCACCCACCATTTACTAATTACATCACCAAAAACGTTTTCTCGCTAAGGTCGAATTTAATTTTTTTAATTATTTTCAGAACATAAAACTACATAAAAACAAATATATTTTATTTTATTTATAGTAATATTATTACTTTTAGTAATATAAAAGTATTTAAATCACATGGTATTTTGTTCTTTTGTTTAACTTAAGTTACAATATGTATGTAATGAGCAAACAAAATAACTTAGAAAATAATTAAGTAAACCATAATGCAAAAAACTATACTGAAAATAGCTATAAAAGGAAAACAATTTTCGTATAGCAGTACCCTTACACGGTCAAGTGGACAAAATACCTACACCGTCGATATAATATAAGTACTCAACACCAATGCACAAACACAAGTAGCAAAATCATTTTAGCACTCAACGGCTTAACCACATCACATTTGGCATTTGCATGCATAGAATTTTTTGGGTTTATTTCAGATATTATAATTATTTATACAAATAAAAACGACCAATTGGACCAATACACATTATTTTGTATTATTATTTAATAGTTATTATTCTGTATTATTAGTTAATAATTATTATTCAATTAGCCAATTGACCTATTGCTATTTTCATCGCGACTTTACAGATTTACAACTTTCAACAAGCACAGCGTATCACAGCATATCAGTAATTATTTCTTAGTAATTAGTTCTGTTGGATTGTAGTCGAAACCATACGCTATTGGGTGTTATGTTTTAAAAATAAATAGTCGACGTCGAGATATTGTTTTGATTTTATTCGATGTCTATATTTATGTAATATTTTGTTATTTTATGTCCGATGCTTTCTCATACTCATACGAGACTACGAGAATGTAAAATAATTTCATTAACAGGTTGACCGTTAGAGCCACTTTTTGGGGTCTCACTGGTTTACTCGCTGACGCCATGACCATTTCGATAGGTTTACTTAAACTGAATTTAAAGTTTTGCAGAAAAAAATCATAAAAAAAAACTAATAATGATATTTGAAAATTTGTAATACCTACTGAAGGTGGCAACACTGTAGATTTCAAATCCGACTAGAAAATACTGATAATTGTGACTCTAAAAGAGGTATCGCTGAAAAATCGATTCTAGTGAGATCCCAAAAAGGGTCTCAAAAGCAATTTTGAGTAACATAGGTGAGAACCCAAATTAAGTCTCATGACATGACTGAGCAACTTGAAAAAAAACCCGTGGTGGTCAACCTGTTAATATTATGATACAATAATTTCATAGTTTTTAAATTTTAAATACAAACAAATTGTTGACGCATTACTAACTTTGTAATTAAAATCTAATATAAAATGATCAGGCTATTTTGATAATTCCCATTTCCAGACAGGCCACTCCGCCCCTGATCGTACTCTGCAATTTTTGATTTCAAGCGTACCAAATATTATATACCAATTTGTGATCATAATCAGGTGACGGGTACAATAATATAGTAGACTCGAAAACATAAACGTGATTACAGCATATTAAAATAAACATATTGGTGGTAAAAGTTGTTGCTTAAATTCTGCAATAACGCTTTGTAGACATTTTGCAACAAATGATAAACTATTACGAACTAACTCTAAACTTGAAATATTATTAAAAATAATTTAATCATATCTTTGTTAATATAATCGTCGCTGATACAGCAACAACAATTATCTCAAAATTTGACAAATTGAGATCATTGTCAATATTAATAATGATTCCGAAAATTTATTCATCAGGGTAATTTCCTGAAAAACACTGTTATTCACAATAATAATAATAATGAAGTATGAAACATAACGTATCTCATTTATTGATATTTTTTAGATAAGCATTGTTGTCAAAATAAATTACATGAGATAAGCTGCTTTGCAATACCTGTTTTTTGTGTCTCCTGAAAAACTACAAAAACTGACATACGCACTGTTACAGTATCTGCGACGTAATGCATCTATCGTGTAATTTATTATTTATCAATGTAAGTATATATATATATATTATATTAGGCACAATATGGCAGCACTCCCCATTCTTCTAGGAAGAAGTTAGGTAACTTATAAGCATTATTAGAGCCAATGCAATGGACGATCAATAGCATCAATATGAATCAAACATATTATGTTTAAGATATTTACAGATTTATTCTGACAGACTAAGCTGAATTTAAAAGGATGACCAAAAACAGGTAAGATTGAAAATAAATGGTGTATGTAAGATTGCATATAACCGACTTAAGGGTTGATGAAATAAAAAAAATATATATTACTGTGAATGTCCGCAGTTGGCGAATACTGTCTGTCACATTACCCACAGATAATGTCGTCGTGCACCAAAGTAATTGGTGAATGTTGACATATTGATTAAATGTATACTGTTTGTAAACATTCACTACCTATACCTATATTGATTAGTGAATGTCGACATTTGCATAACGATATTGGTGGATGTTGATAATGCCGGAATTGTTTTCTTTAAATGAAATCCATAGGGATAACGGAAGAGTCACAATAATAATACAGTGTAGTACTATAATACTATAATAGTAGACATATACTACCAAGTATCAGTGGTATCTATACAATATTAGATAGGTTTCTACCTACCGTACAAGTTGATAGTTTTGAAAAAAAAATTTATTACCTTCTAAACTATACTTTTATACTATTATATATTTATATCTGGATAACGGCCTTGCTTTACTGCCTCGCTATTCGCTATCATTTAGTATGATATTGTCATTCGACGCTGTTACCTATACATTATATTATTGTATACGATTGATTTGCACAATGACTAAACACTTTTTTTAAATGGAAAATATTCGTTAAGTATCTATATTATAATAAATGTAATAATTTAGTATCTAATAAAATACAAGATAGTTCCAGACGTTGATCGTAGTAAAATGGATCCCCAAAATATTTTAGCTGTAATATTAAAATATATAGTAGATAATGGTATTTATAAATCAATTAACAAAAATTGATGTATCTATACATTAAGTATTTTATTAATTACAAGTAGGTATAGCATGCAGTCATAATATATTAATATGTAGTGTTACCTTGCACGTCCGTGTCACCGTCATGTTTGTAGCCACTTTTAGTTTTCCTACGAGTGATTGGAAATCCCCAGCACATAGATATCAAATGTGTCAGACGCATGTACGCATAACAATCGTCGTTGCTATTAATTTTCATTTTTTTACACCCAAATACGTTTTATTTAGATTTTATGGTATAATACCGACGTTAATTAATCAACCGCGGATAGGTATGATAGTGTAGTAGGTATGCACTATTCAAGCAAAGTCAAAGTACAACAATTCTTAAATGGAGTCTTACGATTCCGTATAATAAGCTACACGGACGGTCAATATAATTTCGCTGAATGTATTATTATAGTAATGGGTATGATAATCGATAATCGATATAGGCTTCGACGTTTTTTGTTATATAATTTACGACTGACTTAGTATATTATTGATACTCAGCGCCCAGCGGTGGTCTTTATAGGTAGGTAGTGGGTACCTAATAATAGGTAATATATTATATTTATATAGAATTAATATCTCGGGTCTCGGGACGGCACATAATTTTTGAAAAACTTCGATTTTATTAGTTCGTAAAAAATACAATATTCTCTGTCATTGTAATATAATTAGGAGGAACAAAATTTTTTTTTCCAATTGTATGAACTATAAAACAATTTACAATAGTCGTTCGCATGTACAGATCATTATTATTATTTGTTATATCCGTACCTATACGGAGACCACAACAGTTGACGTTATAGTATATTGTGTGGCAAGTGCGAGAAGTGAGCTATTATAGTTGCAGGCGACGTGTGCGGCAAGGGCCGGGGCCGAGGGCAGCATTTCGCCCAATGTCCCAATACTGAACCACACGAGCCACACATACTATTTTTGTGACAGAGCAAACGGCAAAGGTAATGCTCTATATATATGCAGGGATCTATGCAACAACCAAACTATTCTACGAAAAAAAATTTCATGAATGAAAAATATTAACGCGTCATTCAGGGAAGTTATAATATGGATATAAGGTGTAACCTAAAATTTAGGTTTCGTATGTTGTAAGGACCATGCTATAGATTTTAGTGTCTGATTATGCAGGGGAAAGCCCAGCACTTTTGGGGATTTCCACTTTTTCACCAGACAGTATGGGGATTCCCACTTTACAGCTGCTGGAAGGCAAACTAAAGGCTTTCCGAAGCTTCAGCCGTCTTTGAAAACTAAACTTGAGGTGCAGGAGTGACAAAAAAAAATTCAGAATACAGACTGAAACCAAATTGTATAATATTATTGTACAACAAATGACTTAACACTCTTACACAAGCCGCAGTTATTCGTTATTCGTTAATTGTTATATTGTGACACAAGGGAACTGGAAATTTATTATTTCCAAAAAAAAAACACCTCTATAAATATTGTGACAGCTATAATATATTCAATAACTGGATTACGAGCATACGAGGATTATCTAAAGCTTCCGAAACATAAATACAATTATAATATTGTCAGCACTAAACAATTTATTATTTTTCAATTATTAATAAAGAAATGTTTATTGAATAATAAAGTAATATTTATTTAATTATTCTTATAATTATTATTTATATATTTAAAATTTACACCACAAAAGCCAAAAGGTAGGTGTAAGATGCACATTAATACACGATTATGATGAGTAAATAACATGATACAAGAAGCATTACAGCGAAAACTTAAAAGTTAAATAGACTAATTATTGACACACATTTTTAATATTTTCATTATAACTACCTACCTAATTAATATTATATACCACAAACTAAGAATTTTGTAATTTCATATTGTATATATATTTTTGTGAATTGATAATGCATCTGTATATGACATATGTCTATACCTACATTACACAATACACATAAATATATATACGTCTAGAATAAGATTAAGATTAGGATTATCTCTAAGGATAACATCACTATTGATAGACAATGCAGTCCCAGAGTAATCTGTAATATGTAAAAGCAAATTTTATTAAATACCTCTAATAATGGAAGGTAAATAAATAAATAATATTCGCTATTATTCACTGAAAAAAAAATGAAGGAATAAATAATAATATCAAATTAATATTAATTTAATAATTATTATTATTTTTCAAAAAACTATTAACAACGTAAAAATACTTAAATAAAAAAAATATAATATATATAGGTAATAAATTTATAAATCTATAAATCTATTAACTTTTTATATGAAAAATAAAAATTTAAGTCATCTTGTTTGATAAAATAAATAGATCTAATCATTAATCAATTCAGAAATGCAATCTTACAGATGCTTAATACTAGTTTACCTAAATTATGGTAGAAATAATTCAATTCCAAATATAATGTAAAGGTTTGGATTTGCCTTTTTGACTTTTGAATTGGACTAATACAAGGAAATATGTTACGATGACACCACAAATCTAAAACATATGTTATGATTTCATATTAGCATATTATAAAAATAATTAATTTTTTTAATTAAGATATTTAACTCTATGCAGCCTTGTAGGTGTGTTATAAATAAATCGGGCAATCTAACTAAATATTAAACAATATATCATTGAAAAACCCTTGTATCTATATAATTTGAACTTCCATGATCAATGTTCAGGATTTAAAAAAATAATATTTATTTTATTTGGGTTTATAAGTACCTCGTAAATATAAATTTACCTACTATTTAGGGTAATATAGAGTGGTGAAGCGGATACTCAAGTCGATCGTGACTTACACAAATGATGTTAAGCCGGTTCAGCCGGATTGTAAGCCAACATCATCGTTATTAATTGTACCCAGATAACTAACCATTCAGGGATTTAAGCAATGTATATACTAGCATTTTATCGAAAAATATTTTGTTTATAAAAATTGGTCTGATAAAAACAATATTTTTGAAATAAAGTTTAAGCGAGTTATTTAGATTTTAATTACTTGTATAGATCAAGTACAATTTTCAAACAGGTTTGAGTGAATAATAGTAAGTGGACAATCTAATTGCAATGTTTCGGTCCAAGCAGTTTAGTAGAATTTCAATTTTAATTTCTATTGCCTAAAAACGTATAGAAGTTGATTCGTAACCATTTTAAAAACTATTTAAAACTAGTCGGACCCATTTTTAAAATTTAATTATAATATTTAAATAATTTAAATAAATACGATATAATATATATAGGTATAACCTATATCGTTTTATTTTATGTTTCAAATAACAATGATGGTTTTTGTGTTACGTTTTAATTTTCCACGATGTTATGATTTTTAACTCAATATTAAAATTCAAATAATTGCAATCTCTAATCAAGTAATTTTTAAGTATTTTTTAAATATTATGTAGGTATTAGGACAGCATTACCGATATTTAATTGGTTGTAAAACGTGAATTTTGAACACAGTGATAAGAAATAGTATATTATAATAAGTATTATTCTAGAACCTAATTTATTAAATATTTAAAGACAACTGATCATACAATAGCCCAACGGCCATATCAGTACCTATCTCATAAAAATAAAAGACTAGTTAAAATATCACCTCAAGCGGTATAATAAATTATAGACTTACTGCTTTCATTAGGTTCATATTAATAATGACAAAACCTCCAATTGTCGCGTTAACTTTTCTTGCATTCACTTGTATTAAAAAAATATTGACCTGAAATCGTAATCACAAGGTTGAAAATCGGAAAGTTACGATAATCATTAAACAAAATAAATTATAATATTAACCTTCTTTTTCACGTCCGAGTTCAAATAAAGACTTTGTCCCCGACAAAGTTTTAACTTTTGCAAGCTCGCTATAGTGTTTTGGGCCTGGATTATACAAATTAGTTATTAATGTTGAGTAATATAATTATATAGTGAAACTTTCAAACTTGCAATTTAATATTATTCTGATACTATTAGGTACATGACATTCGTACATTGAAATTATATTTTATACTATATTGACGTGTTATTGAAGGCTGCAAACAAATCGTTTATAATATTTCCTAGGGGAGCAGACTATAGTTTTGACTTTTATGGATATAGAGGAACGTGGTGCAGAAAGGGTTAAATCGGGACATAGTAATATCCATGTCTTAAATAGCTAACGATGATTTAAGAGCTGCATGATATTATATTATAGAATCCTTAGTTTTTATACTCTTACGATATTATGTGGTTAGAATGACATATTTGTATAATATCAACTATCTTATCACTAATAAATTAAAATCATCGCAAAACCCCCTTATAACTGGTTTTATATAATGAAATGACCTTCGAATTGCTTGTTATTTGTAGAGTAACTTTATTTTAGTTTCTGGTCCGAGCGGATAATGTATTTATTAATTTTACAATGATGTACCTTTGTGTTTTAAATTAAATTAACTTTTTTTACATACTTTAGACCCTGGAGACACTTTACAGTAGAAAAAAATGCTCCGAATAAAAACTTTGAGGAAGGTGTCTGATAATTGGTACTTTTAAGGGGTCAACATAAAAATTGCTCAGAATTTTTTTAAATAACCAAAATATCACTCTGGTACGAAAAAAGGTGCTCAATCCGCTCAACCCAAAGGACTAAAACATATTTATTTTAACTGAAGTTTATTACATGTGAGTGTGGACTGATTAAATATTAATATATGATTATAGTTATATATTGCTAGAGTTAATTGTTACATACAGGATAGATATTAATGAAAGAAGAGGATTAAGATAAGGCTCCTTAATATACCAGAGAACAGCGTATACTTATCTAAAAAAAATATATTGTAAAAAAGAAATTAGAAATAGAATTAAGAGAATTTTTACAGGTATCTAGCTTAAAAACAATATAAATGGATACATTTTTAGATGGTATAAATACAATAACATTCGTACCTATAGTTTAGAAATAAATGTAAATAAAAAAGTTTATATTATAATTTTGAAATTTTAACTGTTTATTACTTAAACTGTAGCTGATTTTATTTTTGAAATATGAACTAAATGTGTATTAACTTTTATTATTTACTAATTTTGAGAAAATAACCATATTTTTATGTTATTATTTTTAAAATGTAATCAGTAGGTATACCCAAAATAATTATAAATTTGAAATTACTGCAGTAAAATAATAAACTAGATATTAAAATACTGATTATTCTTACAACCTTTGATTGATATTCATCGTTAATATATCTGTTTTAACTTGTATGTGTAATAATCCGAATCATATATAGGTACTGTAATTCGAATATTATCTACTTACCTGTACCGAGTGCAATACGAAAAAAATATAAAGTGTAATTTATTATTCATCGTATCCTAATATAATATTATTATTTATTTATTTTATTATATTATCGGTTAGTTCGGTAACACTCGCGGTCACGTCTTAATACCGTAGTGGCCACACACGTGCCTGATAGGATAAACGGGCTCCCGCGTAGCAGAAACTAGACAGCTGCACCAGGAACAAGAGTATCTCGCCCACATGTTCTACGATGAGCACGGCAGCCACGTGGGCGAACGGCCGGTCGTCCTGCACGGCAACCGACAGTTCGATGATGCGGAATACGACCATCGTTAGACGGACCATACTGTACGGCCACCTGAGCAGCAGGCCCGGGACGTACGCTTGGTTGAGGTGGCCAACCTGCCGGCCGAAGTCGTCGCACGTCTCGGCCAGCCGGGTCACCAGGATGGCTAGAGACCGACAATCTGTAGCCGGACGTCCGCAATGGCCCACCGCGTCCGCGGCCATCTCCAGCAGCTTGTTGACGCGTGCGTAACCTCGGCCCAGCACGTGGTACTGGAACGTGGCCAGTCCGTATACGGTGGTCTGGCCGAGGGCGTTGAGCCAGATCGCCAGTATGACGTACGCTGGCACGGCGGCCACGTACAACCATATGCAGGCCGTGTACGCGGCCATCACGGCGGCCGAGTAGTACTGGGAATCGGA
Organism: Macrosiphum euphorbiae; assembly: GCA_949089665.1. Taxonomy (NCBI): domain Eukaryota; kingdom Metazoa; phylum Arthropoda; class Insecta; order Hemiptera; family Aphididae; genus Macrosiphum; species Macrosiphum euphorbiae. The sequence continues at coordinate 135,140,186 of CARXXK010000001.1, read as the reverse complement.
CGGCCGGATGTGACCGCCGTCCGCTACGTCCGGGTCCGTGTCCTGGATGAACGCCAGCGTGCGCTCGGTGCCGGCCAGCGCGGCCGCCTTGTGCCTGCGACCGTAGAACATGATGCAGGCCAGCGCCGAGAACGGTCCCACGTTCCGGTTGGCCAGCTCGATGACGGCGAAACAATACGAATCCTCGAAACACTTGCGCAAAGATTCGCCAACGTAACCGGACGCCTCCAGGTAGTTGTAGTATATGAGGAATGCGTCCAAGGCCACATACGCCAACCACACGGGCACTACGCGATGATCGAATTTGTATCTGTACCCTGCGGGTGGCAAACAAATAGAAAACTACAAGTCTTGCAATCTAATCGGTTTACTCATGGACGAATTTCGTGTTTTGACGAATTCAAAATAAATGTGACGAGTAGAGCAAGGACTTTAATGCACTAAAAAATCGTCAAAAGTTTTTGAAATGCATTAGACGTCGTTTATAAGATTCATGGATATAAGCCTTAGTCACTTATTATTGATTCAAAATCGTCCGGACCGAACGTATCCAAATATTTAAAAAAAAAAGTAGGTTATATGGGATACCATATCGGTTTTAAAACAGACAATACACTTTTGTGTTAGTTTTAACTATTTCCTGATCCAACAGCTAAAGAATTTTTTTCCAGGGCTGACAAAGTTGACAAGGGACTCGAAATTTTTTTTACTAAAACAGTGTATCGCGAGTCAAAATGGATGAATACTATACTGCCATATTCTATAAAATATGATGTAGAAAAAATGTTATTGGATTCCAAATTAATCGCAATTATTATTGTGTTTTAAACGAAACAAAATTAAGTTAATAATTAATTAATTAAAATGTTCGTTTGTTTTTTTTCCCACTTCACCTATAAGATTAAATCGGTTGTAACTTTATTAGACTAACTTTGTGCTGGTCCCAAAGTGAGTCTTAAAAGCGGCGTCTACTGTGTTATATATTTCGGAAATAAATAAAAATCAATAATATTTACGTAGGTACGCAATAGTCACAAAAGTACGATGTAAATCTATTAAAAGCTGTTCTCGCTGTAAATAATGAAAAACATTTTCATTTAGATAATATATTTTGTCACCCACTAGCCAAGGTTTTGATGGGGGCTCGAGTATACAATCCTACGTTTTCCTTTTTTGTTTTGTCAATTCAGGCTTTTAAGTATAAGAGATTAGGCTGTATGTGGCACCTTACCATCGTGTACATCAGCCGAACCTCTGTGGCTTTTGACGTCATCGGTGGTCCGTCTACGAGTTATGGGCATTCCCCAGCAGACGGCCAATACGTGGGTCAAACGCATGTATCCGTAACAATCACTGATGATTTGCATTTCGCCAACGAATATTGCACGACCGCCGTTGCACTCTGCAGTATCAGCTGTAAACGAATTTGTATTCCGTGAAAGGGCTAAGCACAAACTCAACGCAAACTAAACCTAACGCGTCAAGTCGAACAACAGAGTGACGTACTTAATTTGCGCCCCCCCCCCCCCCACCGACCCATACAAACATACCTATTGTATGCGTTATTTGTGTACGGCAACAATTTCGTTAACAATTTCGCTTAATGTGTTGGTATATTTACTATTTGGTTTGGAATCTACATATATATATAGGCGTAATCGGTTGGTTTATTATGGGTTCCGATATTGTTGCAACAATAATATAGTATTATTTTATGGCGACCGAGTTTATTATCGAAAGTAGTTCGACTATAATATATTGTATTTGCAGACGTATTTCTGGACGCCTTAAAAAAATTATTTTGACTCTCCTGTGTTGTAACCTTTAATACGATAACATTCATGTGCAGGCATTTGTAGGGTATATACAATATATATATATTGTATGCAAGTTTGAAGTTAGAGTAATATCGACTACTTTGATGTTTCGTTTAGTTTTACGAATGTAAATACATTAGAACTTTCTGCCGAGTATTGTATTTTTAAATATATCTGAAAACTAATTAAAATATTATCTAATAGGTACTATAACAAGTTTATTTTTACAGTAGTATACATATTTCATAAATTCTGAATACATAATAGAAAATGTTGATTTTTCTTATAGGTAAGAATTGACAGTATACAATAATTATGCCATATTCGAGCAACACATTTGATTGATTGACTCATATTATGCCGTAGGAATATGTAATATAAATAATTAACATTGATGTAATAAATTGATCTAATTCCAGATGAGGTACATTGGTTTGGATTTTTCTTTTTGGCTTTTGAATTGAATTAGTACTAGAAAGTATGTTGCAATGATACCACACATCTATAAAACAAAATACGTAATATTATATTACAGCATACAAATTTAACCTAAAAATTATTTTCTATCAACGTCACACTCGAGATATTTTCGTAGGCTTACAGCTTTCATTAAGTTCATATTGACAATAACAAATCCTCCAATCGTAGAATTTATTTTTCTAGCATTCATTTGTATCCAAAATATTTCGACCTAAAATGGCAACTCACCATATACAATCTATTATTACTATTTTGTTATTTAATAATAATAATTTATATATTATACCGTTTTTTTAACATCCAAGTCCAGATGGGATCCATGGTGGAGTTTAAATTTTTGTAAACTGGCTACGGTCCCGTTGGCCTGCAGGCGATAATATAATTTTGTAATTATCGTTATTATTATATTAAACTCGCACAACACATTTTTAAACATTATTACAACAGAAAATTATCTTGTACATTAGAACCCCACATTATTATTCACTGCTATTAAATTAACAATGTATTTTTATGAATTTTGCAAATTTTTTTTATCAAAATTCTATGAATTTTTTATATTCCTTCTAGCCATGTTCACAGACAGTGGAACTAGGGGGGTAAGAAGTAGGTACTCAGCCCTCCCAAGTCCCATATCAATATTACTTATCAGCACACCCGAATATTCTGTAACGATGTTTCACAATATTGGTTTGGTACAGAAAAAGTTATAATTTTATAAATAATAACGTATTGACTGGTAAAATTATCAAAATATTATTTTTTCAAGATTATTTTATCTATAATAGAAACGTAACATTAATTTATTAAATGTTGTTCGTTATTTCAGGGCCTACAGAAATTCGTAGAATATAATAAATTAGGTAACTCTATGTTTCAGTAGGTTTTATTTTTAAATATTTGCCTTGATACCTACCGACGGATATGATCATCGTTTATTTTATCGTCAATTATTACAGTAAATTAATAATATAATTAAATTTACAATGTTATACATTATGGATAAGACAGGACCTCGTAAAAGTATGAACAAATAGTTTAAATGCAGAGATCATTTTCCTAAAACAATTTTTACCGAACGATTACAATTTTTAAAATATGAAAAAATTGATAAATAATAATTTAAATTGATTTAAGATGTAATCACTATAAATGTAGCATCAGAAACATGTAAAATATCTTTCACGCAAACCATGCAAAGAGAGAAGTACTGGCTTCAAAGATTTACAAATCTTTCTTCAAAATGCATAGAAAGAGAAATTGTTAATAAAATCGATACTAAAAGTATTCTAAATAAGTTTTCACTAACTAAGGGCCGCTTTCACCACTACTTTAAACTTTGATTGAAGTTAAACCGGGTTTTAATCGGCCGAATTTTCCCGGTTAAATATCTGTTATTAGTCGATTAAGCGTAATCGAAGTTTGAAGTATTTGGTGAAAGCGGCCCTAAGAAAAATGTAATTGCTATCATTTAAATATGAGTAATATTATTATTCTGATATACTTAATTCATATAATGTCTTAGCTTATTTAATGTATAATACTATAATAGTTCTTGAAGTCTCATACATTTTACTCTAGCTGGCGGCGCCTATGCTTCTTGCATAAATTGGTTTCATTCATTATACTTATATTTAATTTTGAATTTTATCAAAATAAATATCAAACGATACATTTAAACATTATATTATGGTCTACGACACAAGTTTAAAGAGGACTAATCGTTAAATAAAAAGAAGTTAGGTACCTAGGTACCTATTTCTCTTACACACATGGACATAGTGGAATGCCATACCGTTGTAGGTATATTACCAAATATGATAATAAGAGCAAAGTATAAGAAATAAAATTGTTGCAATATTCTTATTACCCATTTATAACTTACTTTATTCTATTCACAATAATAATATTGTAAAGGTCCAAAATCATAAGTTCATGAAATAACGAAAAATAATAACTAAAAGAATATATCTTATTATTGTTGTCATAGACGTATAAAACACGTGCCTGGCGGGACAAGCGGGCGCCCATGTAGCAGAAATACGACAGTTGCACTAGGAACAGGAGCATTTCGCCCACATGTTCAACGATGAGCACGGAGGCCACGCGGGCGAACGGCCGGCCTTCCTGTACTGTGGCCGACAGCTCGATGATGCGGAACACGACCATGATGATGCGGACCACGGTGTACGGCCACTTGAGCAACAGGATCATCGCGTAAGCTTGGTTGAGGTGGCCCACCTGCCGACCAAAGTCGTCGGACGCGCGGGCCAGGCGGGCCACGCGTGCGGCCAGCGACCTGCGGGCGCGATGGCCCGACGCGTCCGCGGCAACCTCCAGCAGCTGACGGATACGCGTGTAACCATGGCCCAGCACGTTGTACTGAAACGCTATTAGGTTGTAGACGGCCGTCTGGCCCAACGCGTTGACGCAGAACGGAAAAATGACGGTCACCGGAACTGCCGCCGTGTACAGCCATATGCACGCCGTGTACGCGGCCACCAAGGCCGCCGAGTAGTACTTGGCGACCGGCGACAACAGCGCGGCTGAGTGGTATTTTGTGGCCGCGTCCCGGTCCGTGTCCCGGATGAACACCAGCACGCGTTCGGTGCCAGCCAGTGCGGCCGCCTTGTGTCGGCGCCCGTAGAACATGGTGCAGACTAGTGCCGAGAACGGGCCCAGATTCCGGTTGGCTAGCTCGATGACGGCGATGCAGTACGACTCCTCGAAACACTTCCGGAACGATGTGCCAATGTAACCGGAAGCTTCCAAGTAGTTGTAGTACATGATGAACGCGTCCAGAGCCGCGTACGCCAGCCACACTGGTACGACGCGCCAGTCAAACGCGTATCTGTGTCCTGTGGGTACGAAACACAACTCGAATTACTGATCAGTAACGTTAGACTGTATATATTTTACTAATATTGCTATATTTTGTCGGTTGCTAAAGAGTGTAAATGGACAGTGGACAGATAGTTTATTAAGGTTCCTAGTTCCAACATATAGATATATGGAGGGCATAAGGCTTAACAATAAGGTATTCAAAACAGAAAAACCAAAAGAAATTTCCAACATATGTTGTTAACAATTGTCCAACGATTACCGACAAGTCGTTCACATTTTTGGATGGTTTTTGTGTCATTCTGCTATTTAGGTAGGTAGGAAGGCAGGTAGGTTTGGCAATATAGGTATAATACCAACTTCACTACGTCCAAGGAACCTTATACTTAATAATACTCTATGAGCGTGCTTTACATTATTATAGCTACCCACAACTGTTACTCTTTAATTTTTTCTTATTAATTCTCGGGATCCTTGACGAAGAGTGCTTTGTCGTCTTTTTATTCGAATTTAAATTTTTTTATTTTGGTGTACAAAATATAAACCATTGTAATGCTACGTTTTATAATTATTGTGAGAAATCTTATACCTGTTTATTATTATAAATTAATTATGCGTAAAAGAATAATAAAAAATATTTATATTTATATGGAATTAATATTAATATTTAATTAGATATAAATTACAATAAATATAATAATTTAATATAATATTATGCCAGCAGTACTGCAGTAGTGAATAATTTGTTTGAAAACCCGTAATTAATTAAACTTTCACTTACATGATGAAATACCACCAACTAATATTAATTATTGAAAACTATACTTACAACACTGCACGTGAAAAAAAACTATACGGCTTGCGTCCGGCACGCAATTCATCTAAAATGGTACATTTATCTGACACGGGTCGCAATTCGTGTGCGCTTGTCGTTGTTTAGATAGAGATTAAACATTTTATGGTTCTTTTCTTACAGTACCGAATACTGAGATAGGATCGATTATAACCATTTTTTTTTCTCGACTAGGATTCATTTTTTTCTTTTCACTCGTTTAAAAGGCTATCGAAACGAGTCATCCGTTTTTTAATTACAACAAAATAAGAAAATCGTTACCTACATGAGAAATCGAGTGAATATCAAATGTTGTAAAAATATAAATTTCAAACACTCATAAAAATTTAATTTGACTTTCTCGTAGACATTTTTTTTTTTCGATAAAGGTAGACAAATGTATGAGGAATCTTATATTACATTTTCAAATATTAGATTTAAAAAGAAAATTTTTTATGAATTTCTAACTTGAAATAATTTGATAATTTCCGTCATTTTTAAGTATTTTGTCAATATTTGAACTCTAAATGTTCATAAAAAAAAAATTGTGACCATGGATTTTTAATATTTTTCATCTATGTTTGAAACAATATATTAGGAGCCTTCTACTAAATCTTTAAGCTTTTGTACCCAACAAATACAATTTTATTGATATTTATAGAAAAAAAAAACTAAAAAAAAATTGAAACTGAAAATATCCGTAAAGAACTCAAAATAAGTCAAAATATTTGTAAAATGGTATGCTGTATAGAAAATGCTAATATAAATATTCAGTCCAAAATTCATGTACCTAAGGTAATTTGTTTAAGAGTTGCACCAAAAACCAAAATCGATTTTTTCGAAAACAGATTTTGCGTACAAATTCCCGTTTTTCCTTAATTTTTCTTTTGTTTTTCAAGGCGCTTTTGAAAATTACTGAGACATTTTTACTTTTGACCTCCCAAAGTACCAACTAGTTTCACTTTCCTGACAGAAAAGATACTGTTGAAGAAAATCAAATACATTCATCGTTTCACTCAGAATCTAAAATGTAAAATAATAATATGTAGGTATAACTTATAAAAATATATAATTCACACTACACAGAACCATTTTTTTAAGCATGCTCACCTTCATTTATACCTTTAATAATACTTTTATTCAAATTCTGATTTTATAAGTATGGGGTGTTTTTCCTGAACATTTTAAAGTATCCAAATCAAAATTCTAATAAGTAGTTTCTGAGTTAATATTCATACTAAAGATAATAATCCTTAAATATGGTTTTACAAAAATATAAGCTATATTATGTAGGTAGTATTTGTTATACTTCAATCATTTTTACAAATTATTTATATTGGTAGATCATTAGTAATTACTAACATTTTCAGATCATCTAAGTCCCCAAATCTATACTTAACCTTGTTTCTGATCGAGTTTCAATTAAAATTTTAATAACAACATAGTATATTTCTGGATTATTTCAATAGGCAACCAATTATGGTGCTCAAATTATCGTTTGATTAAATTTGGTAACGTTGGAAAAAAAATAAAATTTCGAGCGTTCTCAATCGTGTTACCAAATATGCGGTTCTCAATCGTATTTTACCGGTTTAAAACGGCGATTTTGTGACATTTGAACAGTTTATTCTTCTGCTTTACACCTGTGTATATCATGTATAACAATATTTATGTAGCTCGTACGTGGTGGGATGTCGAATACCTATCGTATTATGCAGACAGCTTTTATAAATATTTGACAAGAGTTAAAAATATTAAAATGTTTTTTCTGGTTGTACTGATCTATCATGAATCAATCGATCGGCCATCACTCTATAATATTACCATTGTATATAATAGTACCACTTGGAGTGAGAACAGTAAATGTTAATTGGCACGTGAGTGGTGATGTTGGTACTTACTGATATATTTCATCAAAATTATAAAAAAAAAAATATCTGAATTTATAATCGAAACAAAATATATTTTAAGTATGGTTGATGGTCGCATCATTCTAAATATTACGTTAAATACTTGTCTAAGATAACTGCTTGGATATCGATATTATCAGGGTTGGGCAGTATGTTCGACACATGTACCTTAAATACGTATTTAAAAAAATATATAATTGTATCCCGAAATTGTTATGGGGAATATTGAATATTTTGTGTTGTGGTACAAAGTTTTAATTCACGTGTCGAGTGTTTCATAACATTATTTCATCAAAAGATACTTCGATAAACTAAAACGATACCTACTTAGATACATTAATTTATTTTCTTAAGATTAACAATTAGTATTATCATAGAAATGGCTATAGTGCTTATTTAGCTTGCACATATTTTTTGTCTCCATTATATTGTTTTAGTGATCGGTGTGACGGTGTTGATATCATAACTCCTAAGCTGGTCAAATACGACCCTTATAATCGTAGTGAATATTTGTCAACCGTTGTGCTTTACGAGTCATACAACTATTCGAGGTATAGGAGGTATTTAATCGTAAGCCATGCTTAACAAAGCATAACCATCATATTTTTTTTACTCGCTGAGTCACTTTTGGTTTCGCATTCATTGTAGCAATTTATTAAATATTTAAATTTTTTACACACACCAGATCGGGATATTTATTATGGTGTCTCAATTATACTTTCAGTGTCTGTATGTTAACAACCCTGAAGAAATAGTTTGTTTATCCTATTAATTTTAGATGGAAAATATTTGAAAATATGAAAAACCACAGACAATTATTATTATTATATTTAAATAGTAACAATATGTAATAACATAATATAATTATTAAATTATATTTGTTAAGATAATAAAATAAAGTGTTATTTATCTTTTACCGAGTACCTAGTGGTTTGCATGTTTCACTGTTTGGCTACCTTCTTAAATTATTACAAACTAGCTTTTCTTGCAATATTATTATACACATTTAAAATATATGCAGTACTTATAATTAACATATAACTACTAGCTGATCCCGTGCACTTCGTTACCCGTTAAATGTATCAACTCTATATGACTCAAACTTTGTTCAATTCGTTATTTAATATTCAGTGTATGGTGTTCAAAATTTATCTTAACTTTTCCGTTGCCCGGAATAAAAATTCTGATTCACAGCAGTACCTATATATTATCAGGTAGGCAATCTACCAGCTGCGGTAGATTGCGGACCCCGTGATATTTGTACGTAAATGTATGATTTAACCCTATAAAGTATTAAAGTTATACTAAGGTTGTCGCTCTTACTTAGTTCTACCTACGGTAGATTAATATAATCAATTTATACAAAATCATATCCTAACCTAACCTTACTAAAATCCGATGAATAAAAAAAAAACAAATTTAACCCTTTTTAAATTAACCTATCTTCTTCCCAGAGGTATAATATACCCACAAAGTATCAAAGTTATACCAAGAATGTCACTCAACTCCTACTAAACGGCTGGACTAATTATGAATGCCGAGTCTGTCGACCAATATTTCCTCCTCATCCAAGAAGACGTGGCATTGTTTTATGTACGTAACTTATATGTGAGTATAATAAGGTCAATATTTACCTAATTGCGACACACATAATATCAAAACATAGAATACAAAAAAATTAAATGTATTGAATGAATACACTTATTTCACGGAAACCAATAATAGCTTATAATAGTTTTAAAACCCATGGCAACCATTTATAAACAAAAATGTCCACTGTAAATCTCTAAATCCCCGTTTGAGCACATCCCCTGATTGGACATAGGGTGATGATTTGTTGGTGATATCTTATTCTGATGTATAAGCTATATTATTGTAAGGTTTCATTAAAAACCATTCAGTAGTTTTTACGTGAAAGAGTAACAAAGTCACAGACTATTGTATTTATAATATTAATATAGGATAATAATATAATGTAGATATGTAGTCAAATCAAATTAATTATTTTAATTGATTATATTTTAATATACATCCACTATCAAGTACATATCTATAATATTTAACTCAGAAGTTTTCATGCTTTTTTTTGAAATATTGCAGATTATTGAGCTCTTCATAAAATGTTTACGTCACATGCCTCAGATATGATCAAATTATTATTCAACAATTTAATTTAATTTTTTCAACCAAATTAGATAAACTAAATTATACATCAACATTCATTAATTTATATATTTTCATTATAATAAAATAAAACTTTAAAAAGTTCGTGGCACACCTAGAGAATAATCGCAGCACATCGGTTGTAAACTTCTGATCTATATAATAATATAGTATCAGTTGTATCACGATATTCCATGGACAAGCATCTATATAGTATCCTCTGACCCAACCCTGATAATGATACCGTACTCCTGTGGGTACTCGTCTTAATGACTCACGGGTGGATTTACCGTGTATAATAATATTATAATCTCATCTACCGTCTAATTCGTGAACCGCAGATAATAATATTATAATCTTGACCCCCACACTCGTCCAGCGCGGTCGTGTGGCAGAAATCGTTTACTATTAAATATCGTAAAAATACCAAAAAAATCGGCAATAATTGCTGCTGCCATGCCTCGTCATAATATATTTTTGTACCTCGCACCACGTCCGGGTCTCCATCTCGTTCGTTGCCGCCAGTTCGTCTGCGAGTGATGGGCAATCCCCAGCATACGGCCATCACGTGTGTCAGACGCATGTACCCGTAACAGTCGTCGACGTCGGTGCGCTTATCGATTGTTTTCATTTCACTGCCGAAAATGCTCAAACGGGTCGACGATAAAGATATTATTATTGTGTCGACGGGTGTGTGTGGTCTCAGGTCCAAGATGAGATTATACCTGCATAACCCGAAGATCAGCTCTGTGGCAGTCGCAGCAGCAGTCGAGGTGCAGTGTTATAAATTAATAAAATATATATTATAAAACTGGTCGGACTCCAACACAATAGCGATGATATTTTGTGTACGATTTCTTGACTGCACGTCGAACGGATTGACGACAGGTAATGATGATTTTTTTCAACTCCCCAAAATCGTTCGACATCGGTAAGTTTTTCCGAAAGCCTACATTCGGGTATTACAATAACGACGTGGGGGCGTGCACGTGGTGTCCGCGCTCTGTGCCGTATTACTATATCCATAATATTAAGTCAATATGCGCATATTTCCGTCTAAAATAATATATTGTGTAGAAATACGTGATACTTGGATATTGTGTAACGTATATATAGTGATCGATCGGTGTGCGTGTGTATAATTTACGACCGTATATACATTGTACGACACATATATTTTGTCGTTATTAAATATTTAAAGGGTACATTGTTCGACGAAATTAGTATTGACTTAAATTTGGGCTTTTGAAACGATGACGCCTGCAGCCAGTTCGTTTCAAATGTTTTGATTTAAACATTTCAATTCATTTTGACGTTTTCAATATTATTATTTTGCAACCCTATAGGTTTGATGTATTGCATATATTTTGCATCTCGATTGAAATTAAATTACATAGGTATATAATATTATACTGTTATCAGGATTTAAAAAAATGTCCACATTATTCCATATTTTACTATACTTACTATAACAAATTAATATTTTATTGCGTTTCAATCGTCATTATTGTTATTACTTCGATATTCATTTCAATGCACTAAGAACTGAAGAATAAACAAAGAACAATTAATGTGCACTTTAAAATACTAAAAACTCGAAATTATATTATTTATAACTATGTTAGTAGAATATGCCAAGTAAAAATGTATTTTGAATTTTTAAATAAACCTTTGTTAAGATAACGTTTCTTGTTATCATTTTAGATAGTGGTTATGCTCTAATAGTCAAATATAATAATTAATTATCAATAGCAAGACGATAATAGTAGATATTAGATATAGATAGTAGATATTAGTAAGTAGGTACATAATATTTTTTATACCTATCCTTATTTATAGAAAACTGATTGATAATATAGCATCAATCTGAAAAAGTATTTGAATTTTGAAATCAAAGTCAAGTTGTGTCAAGTAGTTTAATGTTAACTAGAAATAGAATTATGGCTTATCTTGAGCTAATATAAAAATATAATATTTAAAAAATAAAAAACAGCCATAATAAATTACTTAAATAATTTCAATGTAGATCGTTAATTAGTTCATAGGCCAACTCTGGTAATTTATACATACTGTTGATTTAAATTATTTTTGTTTCTAAGATTCCAACAAAGAAAAATCTATTCAATGTAGAACGTACCCACTATAATTAACAATTTTAATGTCCAACAAATATACTTTTTTTATTATTATTAATTAATCGTCACCATTTTTTTTTACTGTCGGGGATTGTATGGTTGGTTTGAACACTTGTATATATGGCGAGGATTTCTCACAAAAACCCGCGTGGTCACCCATTCGGGAACTAGTGACACCGGCTGGTACTTGCACTCAGAACACGCTTTGTGACTAAGAACAACCACAACGCTACACCAGGTCACAAACGTACTTTTATATAATATTTTCTCGAAGAGAATATTGTGGTCAATAAAAATATATAGTAATATAATATATCCATTTACCGAAAGATGGTAACGTTGTAATGTTTTAAACAATTGAAACAATATAATATTGTACAATCATAATTATACCTACCCATTGTAAATATAGGTACCATATTACACTAAGTAAGAATGCAATTAATTTTTTACTTAATTAACAAAACACCTTTTACTTAGTGATTTTCTAAATTAAAATTCTATTCAAATGTTTGGTATGATTACCAAAAATATTATAATGATACAAATACATTTTAAAAATCCCAAATATTCTTTTATATACCACCTGCTTATATATATTTAACGTATATTTTTATTGCTGTGTTATAAAAGATATTTATTTTTTTAATAAAAATACTTTATAAAAACATACACTTTTATAGGATACATATTGTAATTTATAATACCTCTAATAAGCTCCTCGATAACAGTTCACATTCGTAATCAACATAGTGATTCAGATGTAAAATTTTTTATTGTGTTAATATAATTTAATTTTTTTTATATTCTGTAAATATAATACAAGTTACCACACTTCATATTACTCTGCATTTAAAATATATAACAATATATAGTATTAACTATAAAGTTAAAGAATATATATATTTATTTTTAAATTAAAAGAGGATATAATCGTAAAAAGTCATAGAGGCACAGACAAACAAGAAAAGTCAAATAGCTGAGAAGACTGATTTATTTTGCAATGTACATAATATTAATTTACATACATATTGGTATAATTACATATTATTGTAATGTTTGGGCTATGGCATTTTTGAGTTTGTAACGTATGAACTACATAGTGAATTAACAGTTCTGAAACAAAATAATAAACAAAGATATTGTAATAAATATTAATTTTAACTTCCAAGTCATAATAGGTATAGTTTTTAGTAATAGCTAATTACTGAGGAATAAACATCAATACTTGAACCATTGAATCACATATGCTGTAAGTTATAAACTTATAACTGTAGTATATTACGTTTAAAATGCATTTTTGCGAGTGGTTAATATTATTATACAGGTTTCTACAATCTTAATCAAAAATAATTCTGTATTTCGATAATTTATATTATTTTCAACTTATTGAAACAAATTTATTTATATGTAGAAACGTAGGTAAAAAAAAATATACTTTACAATATTGTACTTTGTCTATAGCTAAGTTGAGATAAAAAAATAAGTTTTTAAAAGTTATTACGGTATTATATAATTATTCAAAATTAGGTAATTTATTTAAATAGGTACTATATATCTTTGTAAGTATATTTACTGAAATAATTTTCCGATATTAAATTTTGGATTTGTGTAATTTATATACAAATCGTGTATAAGTTAAATTTTATACATAAGTTATATTTTTTTATAGTATTATCATACATAGGTACCTATATATTATTATAATAATATGCTTAGTTACATAGCAGACACTCACCATTAATTGGCTGGTGGCTGGTGCGGCTTTGGCGACCTTGTTGATGGCTCTGGGAGATTGGACTTCTCCGACGACAACGATGTTCATGGATACCTTTTCTGCGCCCATTTTTGGTTTTGGTTGGTTTTGTTGGAGTGAAATAGAGTGAAGACTGCAACGAAAATAAAACAAACGGTTTATAATCTAATAAAAACGTGTTATAACTTATAATACTTATTATAATATACGAATAATGAATATTGAGTAATGATAATATTGTTATTATTGTTTAGTAAGTACTCACCAAAGAATAGATTTGCACAAAAAATGTGTTATGCCGGAATCAAGGATCCGAACGCCTTTTTATACATACATCCGAGGCTGGCGATGAAAGTGGGGCGTCGTGGCGTGACTATATTGATATTATTATTGGGGAAAGATAAAACGCATGTTTGTCTGAATTTTACTCGTATAGTTTCAACGAAACTGACAAATTATAAATTTTTTAATTGAGTGTCTTACAAAGAATAACGTTAGTGAAATTATATGGTTTCAATTTTAAATGTTTTACCCTCATTAAAAACAAAAATGTATTTTATGTCGATGTTAATTCTTATTATAGAATATATTACCTACATCATAACTTTAGAATAAAAAAAATGCTTTATTTATAATACAGAAAACTAGTAGTGAACCTTGGGGGGGGGAGGGGGTGGGGGTTGTATTCAAAAATTCCCCAAATTGAGGCCATTACAGTGTATGAAAAATAACTTTAATTAAAACTCATATCCAAAGGACCATAGTTTCACCTATAATATGATTTTGAAGTTTAATAAATTATCTATGGATTGCATTAAAACCTGCACATTTATTATCATAATAAATAATATACATTGTTTTAAAGTGTATAATGAAATGATTAAATCATAAAAGTCTAATGTTCTATTTTTTTGGTAATTCTTATTACTTTTTAACTGGTAATAATGTCTTACTATTAACGTATGGTTAACCAAACGGTGGTTTGAGATTTTTTTTTTTTTATTATTCGTGTCAGGTGGAGATAGGTTGCGCCTGGGTTTGGAAAAATTAGCCGGTGCAGTGTTTGGAAAACACCGTTACTAGGGGACACCACGTAGAGGTTTCTTCCTTGTTTGAGATTAAAACTGTATATTGTGTTAATTCAAAAAAGTAAAAACTTAAAAAATTATAAAAAAAATTAATTATATAATTTTTTAAAATTTGTTTTTAACGACTAGAAAACATGTACATATTTTTTTTTTAATGTTAATACTTTTGAAATAATGAGTGTTTTTCGTTCAATGGATCATCTATACTATATAGTGTATAGTAAGGTTTAGTAGGTACTATATATTATAGATTGTAGTAAGTTGTACTTGATCAAATTCATGTCCTTCCACTATGTATTTGTCGCAACCACTTGGTCTTAGTAAATTATATTTTTAATGATCTGTATGTACAGATAGTAAAATTTATCCATATATTAAATTTTAACGAAAATATAGGTATATCATCCATTCATCAAATGGATGATACCTATATTATATACTTATTATATTTTATAATAAGTGAAATACATATTACAATGAAATTACTAATTTTTTTTTTTATAAATATGAACAATAATAATATAATTTTAATAGTTTTTTTCTTAAACAAATTATTTCATAAGATGATATATGGGGGGATCTGACCAACATCACTATCATTTATTTGACACCGCTGTATAGATTGAAAACATGGTTGGGTTCGATAATGGGCAAAAAACGCTTAAGTCGATAAGCTCTGTTGCGTGTTAATGAACAAATTATGTTTTAATACCGAAAACCAGTGAGTTATAATACTAACATACTTATTCTCAAAACTTAATAAGCGAGAATTAGAATATATTTAAAAAATTAAATTAATATTTCTTTTCGAATTTGATAAAAATTATCTTTAGGTTTTACCTGATAAATTACAATAAAAATATTTTATGTTTAAAATAATATATTAATTGTTTTGTGATGTGCCTATCTATTATGATGATTGAAATTTATATCGATTATTTGATATTATGAAATGTATTAAAGAAATCCCCCCCCCCCCCAAAAAAAAAAAACAGCAACAACGGTATACAATATTAAGGACAAGTATTATTTAATAAGTTGCAGGTCTCCTGAATTAATTTTGAATATTCAATATACTCGTAGTTCCTACAAACTTACAAATTATAAAATAAATGTCGTTAACATTATATTACTTACGAATAATTGAACACTCTCGGAAATCCGAAAAGGTTCAATACGTAATTTATTAAATCTAAATATCGGAATATGAGTATCTACTACCTATGTGATTATATTTTAATAGTTAGGTATACAAATATGAGCATTAACTAGTTTAAAAGGTAATTTTTTTGTTAACTTAAATAAGTAGTTGATTTTCTTATAAAATGAATATAATTTTATAATTAGCCAATGTATTCATTTTGACAACTTAGATAATTCCAGTTAATCTCAAAAACAACATGTCAAGTTAAAATCATCTTTGCACATATCTATAATCGCAGGTACCTATAAGCTTAAATGAATTAATTATTTTTTGTTTAATTAGGTACACAGTGTATGAAATGACTTTAAATAAAATTAACAAATAGGTACTTAATCTTTGATTTAATAAATAAGTTAGCGCAATAACAGTATGTAATTGCCTAAATTATTACAGCTAGTAGTGCAATATTAAAAGGTATAGCAGAACAACTTATCGTTGTTAATTAAAAAATTTGAAAGTTGCTCAATTTTTATTCTTGACCAAGCAGGTGGCAAATGAATTAACACACACCTTTTAATTTAAGTTTAGTTAGTACTTTTTTTAAATTTTTTCCTAGTTAACTTTATGCTTTTGAGTTAAATATATTGTTTGTTAATTATTAGCTTATAAATAAAAGTAGGTACTTAACGTTTATATATTTATTTTACCCAGCTTTAGTAGGTACCTACTATGTAATCAACGAGACTATTTAGTATTTACTCAATTTTAAAACCAGTCCCAACATATAATGTCACATTGTCACTGCATATAGCTGAGTCCTCGAATGATAAAGTACTCTGTACTTACTCGAAACAGTGACTTTGAATGCAAAATGTAATCTCTTAATTAACAATAACAGTAATAATTTACGTTGTAGGTACTTGTAAAATAGATAACTATCTTAAATAAAACAGTTTACATTCTAATTTATATTTTTTATTAACTATAATACTTTTAAACTGGTCAGCGTTGATCAACTAACGTTTGGCTTTATATTGAGTTAACTATTCATAAATTAATTGTTTTTAAATATTTGTTTTGTATAGTCATTAATTTGACGTAAGTATCTAAAGAAAGTATTCATATGAGAACTGAAGAATGCCATTTTTGTATTTAATTAAATTTAGATCTAATTCAAGATATAATACAAATCATAAAAATATTTTCGTCTACAAATATAACTTCACTATATTAAATTAATTGCCACAGACATAGACATTTGAAATGCTGGTTGTGGGGGAGGGCTATCATTTTGTACATATTAATATATATTACAATATTAGGTATAAGGTAATAATATATTTTCAAAATCAGGACAAATTTAGCAGCAACAAAAATAAATGCAGTTGATTAGTTTTATTTTGACCAAATTCGACCCTCATCGCTTCATCCGTCGTTGCTTTTGTCTTGGAAATCTATTGATTGGGTACGTCCAAAAGAGGGTGGCTAAAGTCAATTAGACCCCATCCATGGTTACACGACTGTGTATTAAGATTGTTATACGATTTTTCCCATTAACGATCGTAATATTATGATAATGCAATGAATTTCAGTGAAGATCTACAATTATAGGTAATTTATATACTAATTCTTACTAGTGTAATTTTTCGTTTCTTTATTAATTTTTTACCTCGAAGCGCAGATACAATTTCGTTCAAAATTCCCTATGAATATTCGACTGTATATAATATTATAATATTAATCGTAAAACTGTGTAAAAAAGCCTTCTATGACCAATATGATATAATATATACTCGTAATATATATTATTATGATCCAACGTCCTAACCAATTTATGTTATTCTGCTGCAGTTATTGTATATTATAATATATTACCTATTATAAAATATATAATAATATTACATGGTGCCAGCGTATCGTTGTTTGAACGTTCGCCTATCCAATCTATCGTAGTATGTAGCATTATATTAATAGTAATAATATCAATAATGGTGTAAACACAATAACAATAATAGGTACCTATAATGTCGAACTAGGACGTGGCACCACTATATCAGCGACCAACGGCCGTTCGTCGTTGTACGATCATGCCATGCCGTCTGACGCTAATCAGAGGTATAAATAGGAGACGGATTCATCGATTTCGGCATAACACATTTTTTGTGCAAATCTATTCTTTGGTGAGTACCTATCCTGAGAAATAATAACGGCAAATTTCATGTTTTGTTTTCGTTAGAACGTTATTACACAACTCTTGAAACTTAAACATTTGTTTGATTTTGATTTTTTGTTTCTTTCAGTCTTATACTCTATTTCACTCCACGAAAACTAACCAAAACCAAAAATGGGCGCAGAAAAGGTATCCATGAACATCGTTGTTGTCGGAGAAGTTCAATCTTCCAAGGCCATCAACAAGGTCGCCAAAGCCGCACCAGCCACCAGCCAATTGATGGTGAGTTTAAAGCTCTTATGAATATTAATTATAATATTCATTAAACATTCGAAGGGTTCAATTATATTTATATACACACTACACAGAATGTATAACAGGGAGACCTGATAGATCAAATAACTTTTGTTCAAATCAATATTTTTTTTATGTGTTTAGTTTATAGCCACTTGCGTTACACGTATATGATATAAAAACAATTATTTTTTTTTTTTAAAGAAAATAAAAAAATCTAATTTTAATTAAATCAAGTAGTTTATTTTATTGAGTAAATTCATCTAGAACGTAATAACTTTTTCAAAATATTATTTTTGGGAATTTCCTGATATGAGTATATTTCTTTAATTTATTGTTTATACTAACCATAATATTATAATTTTCACCATTTTTGTCATATGTCTAAGTAGCATTATTTTTTTTTTTTGTTAGGGCTTATTGTTACATTCTGTATAATATTGAGTATATAGAAAACTGTCTATTAAACTTACAATATTGTTTAAAGAGTAGAGACCCGAAAACTCGTTGAGTAGTTTGTATCATATAAATATTTAAAATTAATTAATCACAAAATCTCAAAATATTATTATGTAGTTTAAATCTATTTAAGGTTTTTCTAATTTGTAGTGTAAAAGTATAATATTATTGTTCCTAAATATTATAATGATCATGTACCGACTTATGATAGGTACATGAGAAATAAATTACTAGTTTAACTTATAATTTAATTTAATAATTATTATTAAATACCGTTGTGTTTAATCTTTATTTTACACTATGCTAATTTATTTTGTTTCAGAACTGTTAATTCAACATGTAATTCATCCATCGCCAGCTCAAAAACGCCATAGCCCAAACAGTACATGTATCTAATCAATATCATGTATTGACATAACAAAATATATCAATCTTTTCCTTAATTTACTTTGTTTTTTTGATTACCTCATTATATATTTATTTATTTTTAAGAAACATTATCCAAATATGTAACGTAGGTACCTATACTACCGTAGTACGCGAATATTATATTTACATTTTACAAAACATTGAAAAAGGTCGTTTATTGTTTATTATCATATTGTATGATAGCCATAGTACAATAATAGCTTAGAATGCATGGATCATATGCAACCGCTGTAAACAAAAGTGTAGTAAAAATGTATAATATGATTTAAGAGTAATACTGTGATAAATTTTATATTGAACTATATTCTTATACAACGTATCAATAAACTTAATATTGATCCTAATATCGATAACCTATAATCATAATATTGATAGTGTGTAGTTGAGATTACAATAGTGACTAGGTACAGGAGATGCATCTTAGCACAATCAGTACTCCGCTAGGTCCATCTTTGCACCATTATCCATGTTGTCGGACCATATTATAGGTAATATCTGATAAGTGATAAGTACAATTTGATATTATTAAGCTATTATAGGTATACAACTGTTATTTATTAATTTAAATTTATGATGACATTGATTTTATAATATGTATTTAAAATTTTAAAATTTACATAGTACCTAGGTACATATCTTATATAATAAATAATAAATATATTGTAGGAACAATGATTACGTTTATAATGACCATTGATCAGATATGGTATGATTTCGCCCCAAATGATTTCGTCTAAAATAAATTACCAAAAAAAATAATAAATCCCGATAATTATACTGATTTGTAAATAATTAACCACTGCTATTTACTAGGAAATAACGTTATTTTGATGTAAACCAATTTACTGTAACATCCGTTTTCAATATACTCATTGTATAATATATTTATCTATTATATAACATTTTTTTTGTATATTTACTTCTTACACGCATAAAAAAAAATGAAACTTTCATGATAATATGAAAAAAATTGCATGGAAACATTCTTGATTTATAAATATTATAAAATATAATGAAAGGTAAAATAATATGAAACATATTTTAAAATTAATAATACTGAAAAATGATTTGTCTATACAGAACATGACTGATATGAGAATGTACCTATATAATATAATTATTTAAAACTAATATTTTGTTAATATTAATTTCGTTTACGAATACAATAGTCAATATTATAATTAAAAATTATTCTACTGATATTTCGTTATTGGCCACTCTACAGCATAGGTTTCTTAAACGTTCACCGGTGTTACCAAACTTCCGTCTTTTTCAAGCTGGAATCCCTTCATCTAGTTCTCAACCTAACTCTTCGCGCATTTTAGAAATTAACTTCCGGACGGTTGGGTATGGCCCAACAAGATGCGTAAGACGGTTATTTAAACTCTCGCAAATATTGTTAGTACGATGTTGACAGTTTTCGTACCTTCATGAACATTCCAGATTTCTAACGGAAATAAAAATATTTTTTGTATATGTTATATTCTGCATACTTTTCCCTGACTTTCTATAGTACCATTGACATATGTAGACATGTACTATGTGGAATCGAAATA
The DNA here is from genome assembly GCA_949089665.1 of Macrosiphum euphorbiae. Classification (NCBI taxonomy): domain Eukaryota; kingdom Metazoa; phylum Arthropoda; class Insecta; order Hemiptera; family Aphididae; genus Macrosiphum; species Macrosiphum euphorbiae. The sequence goes on along the minus strand of CARXXK010000001.1, from coordinate 135,119,112 downwards.
ACCAAGAACGACTCTGAACTTGCTTCTGTTCTCTTTCATTCCATCGTAAACTTTATTTCTTGGCAAAAATGACAACCTGTCTAACATAGATTGTATTAAAATAAATCAAACAAGACTTTTTTCGGTTTATTATTTAATTTTGTGGTAGGAAATTTTTTCTGAAAAAAAATTAAATTGAACTATTTTCCTCGTACGTCTCTTCCGGGATTCATTATAATAACCTTAATTTTATCCAACACTAAATATAACTTTTTTTTTTAAAATCATTGTGTATTTTTCAATACTTGCAAATATCGGAAACCACAAAATCTATCCAAGTTCTTTCAAAATATTAGATTCGGTTGGTGCTTCCATTGGTTTTCGTTTTAGTTATGAGCCGCCAAAAATAAAACTATAAACAATTCTTTCATTTAACGCGTGCAAGCAAAAGCAATAAATATTATTTACGGGAATACAACGTTAGCTAGCATGTATATTGTATATAATATAATATATAAATAAATAAAGTACTTACATTTATTTTTCAATGCAGTAAAAATTACAATGATGGTTTACAATCGATAATCGATTATTGATTTATCTCCCAAAAACATATTTTATAATGGTTGATTAAGTGGACCATAAAATATATCAAACAAATATTATAATTAATTATGCTAATATATCATATAAACAACATTTAGTCTTACTCACATTAACCCAGCAGGTGGGTACTCTTAAAATTGCTTTATTCAACCCTCGTAAACACTCAATTATAATTTATAATACGTTTATTATGCATATTGTGTATTATTGAGCTCACGTCGTAATTTGAACTATTCTGTTTCGTTTTACTTAATTTATTATGTGGGAGGTCCATCGGGTGAATTATATTAATAGTACCTAGTAAATATTTTAATATTCATAGGACAATAAAGTATGACATATTTCTGTAATCAGCTGTAATAATGCAAACATATATGTAGGTATAATCAATAGATATACATTTACTTTAATTAAAAAAAAAAATAATAATAATACCAATCTATTTTAAAGACAAACATGTTTTTCACTCATCAATCTACCGAGAATTTATTTACAATCAAATAACATAACAACCTCAAAATAAAGTTTTTGTTTTCAGCTAAATAAATTATGGTCCGATGAAATCAATGATAATAATATTATTTATACATATGGTGTGTTGTTAATCATTAATAATTAACGTTCACCTATATTATACACGTTCGACTTTGGTCGTTAGAACGGCGATAAAACAAAATGCGATTACCGAAGACATCGTAACAGGATATAGATGGACGCTATATATCCAAACGACGCCTACTTTGTATTTGTATACGATATCGAAACCAAATCGGTGTGCTGGCATTGATTGACGGTATATATTATTATACGAAATAATATCTATTTTATAGAATAATTTGATCGGCATCCACGCAAGACAAAGCTCTTTTATAATAATATACATTTTGGCACACTCGTAGTTGGATAAGGTCGACGTAATAATAATGGGCCGGAAATGGTAATTTTCGAACGAACGATGTTTACTGTTTATCGAGACAAATGCGCGTGTCGTCTGCGAAAATTGTGTCTGCTGTAGACGTAACCGGAAATGTGTGAATTATGAAACGTTTATATTAATATATATATATGAGCACTCGAGTTGACACTAGCAGCTATCTGACGTCAAGTCTCGCACGTGATTAAATTATACGTCATGTCATCTGCTTACTATATTATATTATTATAGTTTACAGTAAAATAGGTACAGCCACAATGACGTTTTAATAGCGATAAATATATATTCAAAACGGATTTAAGTCCCGTAGGTACCCACAACATATATTTTTAAAAATATTATGGTTCTTAGTGTTATAGATTCCGAGCGGAGAAATGAAAATTTATAGATTTTACAATGATTTGTGTTTTTAGTTATTTATTTTTTATTTTTCCTTGTCATCACATTCTGCCGGAGCAGTTAACATACATGATTTTCAACGTTGAACGTGGTTGCTGGTAGAAAATTGTATCTAGTTGGTTTTTCGGGGCGAGCAGGGGGGAGTCAACAGTAAAAATGTCCTAGTACTTAACCGAGTTTTTGTGCGATGAAATAATAAAAAATTGTGAAAAACTAGAATTTTTTGACTTTTTGAGAATGTTAATTTATTATTTTGTCATAACTCGAAAATGATTAACTGTAGAAACTAGAAATTCTCATAAAATATTCGAATTATATTAGAATTTACTAGACATGATAAAATTTTAAAAATATCTATGGTTAGGTTAGGTTTATAAGAACTTTAAATTTAATATTATATATTTCATTTTTTGATTTTAATTTATTTTAATTTATGTATGATACAATTTTTGTACCTCCCCTCCCACCCCCATGAGCAATAGCGTCTGTTAAATTAAATCATAGTTGGGTCATTGACCTAGAGAGTATTTAATTAAGACGATAGCAGGTTTAGCGAGTATCAAATAATACAGGCGATACGACAAAGTGGCACCTGACGTTGAACTCGGAACTCACGAGTCTCAGATAAAAAGGCTCGTGCTTTGCCGACTGCGCTACTAAATAGTGCAGAAAATATGTCACGAAAATTTACAACGATGAAGTAATGGAAACTAAATCATCTCACCACTTTAAATTAATAAATTCTTGTATTTTGATATATATATTTTTTTTAAAATAGGCTTTAAAAGGATCTTAAAAATAATTCAATATCCGTGTACTTTACATCACAAATACACTATATTATAAGTTATTTAAATATTTTATTGTGGTGATGATGAGATCAGTGCTTACCATTAAAACTTAAAATAATCATCGAGTACAATGTTATTATATACTACGATATAAGAATATTATTATACCTTTATTATTATTTATTAATTACCATTTACCAACATACTGTATGCAATATGCTCGACCCACGAGCATAGGTAATACAAAATATATATCTTGAAGTCGCATACGATTTATATTACATACAATTTTGCTAAGATTTTATAAAACTGAACTACTATTAAGGCATTAAAAAAACTATTAAATATGTATGTGATTAAAAATTGTCAACTCATAAAAACAGGTAGTTTAATAATCTAAAAAGGTGGGCAAGTGGGTGTCGCTCTGCTGTACATTCAGTTACAAGTGGTTCACTGTAATGGATGGTGTTAAATTTGAATTCAATGATATAATATCATTGTATAAGAAAAATGGTCAGTCAACCTATGATATTACCAAGTATATATTTTGATGATATCATTGTGAATAAAGTAGGTAAATTATAATAAACCTATTTACGAGGAACCTTGTTTTAAATTTTCAATCCTTAGCTATAAAAGTTGAATATTTAAAAAAATTTTTAACTAGAAAATAATTATTAAATTTTAAATTTGATAAGTTTTGTCAAAATTCGAACGTTAAATGCTTATAAAAAAAATTGTGCCTATGTATTTTTAATATTTTTCAACTGCTAATGTAACAACATATCAGGAGCCTTGCATTAAATTTTATTGATATTTATAAAAAAAAAAACTAAAAAAATTTAAAACTGACAATCTCCGTAAACAGCTTAAAAATAGCCAAAATATTTTCAAAATTGTATGGTGTATAGAAAATGAAAATATAAACATTCAGTAAAATTTCCATGTACCTACAGTTATTCGTTTTTGAATAACAATAAAATATAATAAAACCTCTACATAGGAAATCGAGTGAATATCCAATCTTGTAAAAATATGAACTTCAAACGCTCATAAAATTTAATTTGATTTGCTTGTAGACATTTTTTTTTGATGAAGGTAGACAAACTTATGAATAATCTTTTATTACATTTTCAAAAGAAATATTTTTATGAATACTCAACTCAAAATAATTTCCTAATTTTCGTGATTTTTCCTTATTTTGTCAATAGCAAAATTCAAACTTTCAATGCAAAAAAAAAACTGTGACTAAGGATTTTTAATATTTTTCAAATGTAATTTTAACAATATAGTAGGATATTTGTATTAATTTTTTAAGCATTTTTAGTCAACAAATAAAGTTTTATTGACATTCACTGAAAAAAAGACTAATAAAATTGGAAACTGAAAATGTTCCTAAACAGTTTAAAACAAATCAAAATATTTTAATATTTTATAGTTTCTTAATATTTCTACTTTTAATAATTGTATTATTTTAAGGTTTAGCCTGTGTTAAATAGCAGTATACCTAATCTACCTACTTAAAAATATTTACTTTTTTCTTACTGGAATTTTATTCGTCGTAAACCGTTTACAAGTTCATGACAACGTCAATTTTTAAATAATTTATCTATGACAATTACTTTTAAAACATCTGAGAAAAAACCATTTAGGTTATTATGATATATAAAAATTTAAAACAATTATGAGAATTTGAAGAACACCCACAGTTATAATAATGTTAAAAACTCAAATTTGAAATTACATATTTGAATGTTTTATAGTTAAATAATTAAAAATGCTCAAAAATGATTAAAATCTAAAAAACAACAATATTTAATGGCATTATAAATTATTTCAGTACTAACAATTAGAAAAATAATTTATTTAATTTATTATTATGACATATTTTGTTTTTCTTATAGGTAAGTTATTATATAATATTATTCATTTATCACTATTTTGTAAGTTGTTTGTTTTACGTTATTTATTACTTTTGATTTAACATATTTTATAATATTCTGTTTAGAACGCATGTTGAGAATCAATAACTGTATGAAGTAGATAGGTAAGCAAAACGAAAAAGAACATCTCTTACGAAATTATTTGTATGAACTACGTAATTCAAGTTACTAATCGGTTTGTATTGTATATGCATTTTGTAAATCGACTAATTGTGAGCACTATGTATAAAGTATAAAACATCAGTCCACAACAATAATATTAAAATCACGCCACGTCCGACCCATAAAATTATAATCACGCCACGTCCGTCCCACTTCTACCAATCCTCGAGAGATTAGCGTATAAAAGGGCGCTAGGGATCTCGATTTCGGCATAACGCATTTTTTGTGCAATTCTATTCTTTGGTGAGTATAATGTGATTTATGAACAATAATGGTTTCAGTCGGTCGTCCGAATGACCATTAATTCTTATTTTTTTTGCTTTCAGTTTTCACTTCGTATTTCACTCCACGAAAACCAACCAAAATCAAAAATGGGCGCTGAAAAGGTATCCATGAACATCGTTGTAGTCGGACAAGTCCAATCTCCCAAGACCATCAACAAGGTCGCCAAAGCTGCCCCAGCCACCAGCCAATCGATGGTGAGTACCTACTTACAATATTATAAGCAGTAATATAATACAGGAATATTAGCAATATTATATTACAGTAAGTTGTACCTACCGACCATAAGTTTCATTTTCGGTGATCGTAATGATCTATACCTACATTTATTTTAATTCTATTGATTTATATTATTCTTATTTTAACTCTATTACATCTACTCTTTTATATTAAATGATAAATATCAAATCAATATTAACGGATATAAAATATAAATTAGGTATGAAAATCAATCAAGTCGACTATTTTTCCTATCAAAAAGTATGATAAGTGATAACATTTAAAAAAAATCCATTATTTAACACAAGATTGTAATTTTTCCGATACAAATTATCAATAAAATATTAATTTTATTAAATACTTTAGAACAAATTGTTATTTATAATTATGTTAATTTAATAAGTGTTATAAAATACATTAAGTCAGTTTTAAGAATAAAAATATGTTTATTTTTGTTTAAATACTGTCTACACCTCCTACAAAGAACAACTCTTTTTTTTTTTTTTTAATAACCCAAATCTGCTTTCAAGTTTAAATCATTATAACATTAATTATAGTTGGATAGATATGTTTTGACATAAAAAAGACCAGCTTGCGCGGAGCCTTAACTGAATAATAAATTAATTTTTCAAACAATTTTTCATAACGAAAATGTTTAAACGACTTAGTATAATTAGTTACAAACGTCGCCTATTGAATAATTTAGTGCAGTGTTCTAATTAACTTTTTATTTCTTTAAATGAATAAATCAACATTTAATGTACCTACTTAGAAGTTAGAACTTGAAATTCATAATATGTACATAATATTGTATTTATTAATAATAAATTCTCACCAGGAAGGCCATTGGAAAGAGTGACTATAGTGGCATATTATAATAATATGATTTATACTATGAGGTTTCAGTTAAAAAAAATAAATTATCAATACCTAAACAATATAGCAATAAATATAATACAAATAATTAACAGGAGTAGCAATAGATTAATTCTTCGATCCCAAAAGGTAAATTTAAATAAATAAACAGCATACCTTAATACATATTGTATAATTTATATAACCGTTTTACAGACATAATTTTAACAACTACAGTTTATAAAACCATCCATACAAATGAGTGTAGAAACAAATTTTATAACGTTTTAATTTCTAATTGCTAAAAAATTGAGTATAATGATTAATGGTTAATTGTATAATATATTTTTGTTTCAGATCTGTTAAATAATGTAGTTCATCCATTACAAGCTCAAAAATGCCATAATCCAAACAATACATGTAATTAATATATTATAATATGTATTGACATTGCTAAATAAAACAGACTCTTCCGTTAAGCTTTCGTTATATATTTTTTTATTTTTTTTATCATAAATACCTATTTGTTAAATGTCAACCAGGTAATATTACATAATAAATCAATATTATATCATCAAATATCTCTAGGTGTTATTTGTTTAACACTTCTTTAAATAATAATTATGTTATCAAAAACATTCAAGAAATATTTTAAATCACAATCAACAATATTATTAATAAAATTATTTTTTTATTACAATGGTATTGATCTTGTAGGAGAGCATAAAAATTAACAAAGTAGGGAAACATACTAGAAAAAATTTATAATATATAAAAAAATTTAATTCATAAAGTTTCTAATCTATGCAAATATTATTGTAGATATTATTTAGTAACGTAATAACACGCTTGTTTACTGTGTGTTTCTATGTAAACAGGCATATATCTTCGTTTCTACATTATCTTACACACCGATTTTGTTGCATTAAAATATTAATATAATAATTTAACAAAATATATAACTGCAATTAACAAAATGGAGGACATCTGTGTTGATCCTTTCCCGATAGTAAATACATTTAACCTTGATTACTTGTTTCAAAAATGTTCACTGTGCGTGAAAAATGCTTACCACGATTGCGATAGGGTGTGCAAGTACATCGAACAGATAATACAATTATCCACCAACTGCAGTCTAGTAAGTCGTGTTTTCGTTAATATAATATTATCACGGTGTTATGTACACAAATATCCTGTTAGAATTTTTGTCGTCGCAACGTTTTAGTGTATAAATTACAATTTGCTTTTTCAAATCATTAGCATACAATTTAAAACATTCGCCATGGAACGAATACACAATCTCTGCGATACTTTTAAAAATAATAACTTATAATATTATAAATATTTCACTCAACTAATGGTTTTTATGTAAGTAACCACACACGCATGTCATGGACATTAAAAAAAGTAAGTACCTTTTCAACTAATTTCACCGGGCAATTCGTTTTTAAAATCCTGTCCGATTTAAATAAATTATACATAATTCGAATCGCGAGTCGAGGATCAATTGATTTTTACCTAGTTTTGTTTCAAATGTTTACTAATTCACAGTAGGTGAATAAGACGTTTTACTTTCTAATGACATAATATGAAACACTTCGGAATCGAATAGTTTACGGGCACAACTATATACTGTTATCTAATGTAATATTACAATTAAAAAAGTGGATAAGTGGATGTCACTCTGCTGTACAGTAGGTTACAAGTGGGTAACTGTTTAATGGATGGTATTAAATTTGAATTCAATGACATAATATCATTATATACGAAAAACTATTCTGATCAGAGACAGTTTGTTAGTGTGGATATTTTATATAATTATATTTAATATATTATTGTTATTACTTATTAACGTAGCCGGGAAGTTGAAGAAATATTATAAAATTACAACAAAATGACTAAAATCGTTATTTTTAGTTATTCTATGTAATTTTGTCCAAATTTGAACATAAAATAACTATAAAATATATTTTTGAGATTTTTGGTTATAAATTAACCTAATTAAGTGGAACTTTGTTTTAAATTTTAAATCTTAGCTATAAAAGTTGAAGACTTTATACATTTTTAAATTTGATAAATGTTGTAAAAAATCAAATTTTAAATGCATGGAAAAAAAATTGTGCCTATGTATTTTAAATATTTTTCAACTGCTATTGTAACAATATATCAGGAGCCTTATGTACATTTTTCAAGCTTTTCGACTTAAAGAATACAATTTAATTGACATTTAAACAAAAAAAAAAACCTAAAAAAATTTGAAACTTAAAATGTGTCCGTAAGCTTCTAAAACAAGTAAAAATATTTTTAAAATTTTATCGTGTATAGAAAATGATTATATAAACATTCAATGAAAATGGAATGTATCCAAGTTTTTGTCTTAGAGTAACACCAAAAACCAAAATCATTTTTTCAAAAACCTTTTTTGCGTAAAAATTACCGTTTTTCCTTAATTTTTGTTTTGTTTTTCCCTGCGCTTTTGAAAACTATTGAGAACTTTAACCTCTCAAATGCATCAACTAGATTCACTTCCTCATCAAACAAGATACTGTTGAAAAAAATTGAAACAGTTTTACTTGCCAAAACGGCGATGATAGGCACAAACAAAAAAAAAAAAAAAACACACATCATTTTTAAATCAATACATTCATCGCTCCTCTCAGAATCTAATATGAGTTTCAATATATTTTATTTGTACAAAATATATCAATGTTTATTTTTCAACGTTTATCTAATAAATTAAAGATGAGTTTTTATGGCTTATACCCGGTCAAATCCTATAGTCGCAATAAGTTATTACGGTTGTCAAATATGGTGTGGTATAAGGCAATAAAATTACAAGTTATTACAGGACCGATAAATTACGCTAAGTCCCCTACCTATGGCGTATAAGTGCATAATGTCCCTCATCAACGAAAAGCAGATACTACGAGGTTTCGGTCTGAGTTCATTGTCGACGATGGACAAAGCGAAAAAATACCTATAGTAATAATAATATTATTAGTTTACTGCAGTAATTGTAGACCGATCGTTTCCGCGAGTTAATGTTGCATAATACGACCGATGTGGCGCCGCATTATCCGCGGAGAGACGATCGATTCATAGAAAGTTCTAATACCAGAATTCCGACCTGGTATATACCGTATCTGGAATGAACATAATATTATGTGTCCTACTACCTACAACCACTGTACGTCGGTACGCCGTTCTTTTTTTTTCGTTTAGAAATTAAAACCAGTATATATAAGTAGATACCATGGCTGGCCACACACACTGCAATTGATATAATACCAAAGTTGTAATCGTTTTGTCAGCAGATAATAATGATTAAGCTCAAAATATTTAATATCGAATCGGGTATATGTATATAATTATTATATTTTGTGTGTTTATATTTTATACACTGAAGTCGCTTGACCATTTGTTGTATGCGAACGACATAATCGAGTATTTGGCTGAAAAATTTTCGACCGAACCGAAATGTACACATTATCTCGATGGGATGTTGACCTTGTGTTTGATGCCTCCGACTCTAAACTTTGTGACGGAATGTTCGAATAACTTACCGATATTAATACGGTTCTACGACGTAATGGGTGATAATATAATATAATATTACAATAATTATTATTTTTGGTTTTCGAAATTGATTTGAAATATATTTCATCAATCATTTTAATTAATAATATATACGTTTACTCATCCAACAAACGGTGCCGTAAATGTGTATAATATATATATTATATTCATAGGTGCACACAAGGGGGTGGGGGGAAGATTAAGGGAGTTTAGCACCCCCAGATTTCAAATAGATAAACACTCACGGTTTATGTATTGCATTTTTATTAAAAAATGTTTTTGAAGTGAATAGGTGACAGCGGATCTTTAAACCCGTTTTTACATTAAACTTAAATAAAATTAGGATACCTTTTTTATTTATACTCGATATTGTGTACATGTATTAAAGTATACATTCATTATTTCATATTTATATAAAATATTTTAATTCCAATCAAAGATAAATATCCACTTCTTTTGTGTATACTGGCACACGCCCAAGTTTTTTTTTATATTTATGATACCTCCTTTTAAAAATATATGTACATATTATTTAATATATTGTAACAAATTGAACATCTCAAACTATTGTCTTCTATAATTCTATAAATATACTATTGTCCTATATTTTGTTATAATTTATTTTCTCATTTATTTTATTGATTTATAATTATTATATTATTATTAATTCGCTATCTTAGTTATTCATTAAAATCTATATTTTTATTCAAATTATCATGTAATAAGTTATGCGTATGAGTGTATGAGGAACATCAAATATCATTTTAGCACTGCCTAACTTTACACCTGATGTGCGCCAATACATAACTTTTAAGTTTTATGAATAATATGAAATAAGAAAATTTCATGAAAAAATAAAATAATAAGTTGTGATTCCGCTGTGCCTTAAAGCCAAATGCATTTGGTTGGTCCACGTGCACGCCGAACTCAATATTCTTCTGTTCGGCGTACTCCAATCGTCCATACTCAGGCGACAAAGAGTGCCGGAAAACTCGGTCAGCTTGAGTTGTTGTCACGAAGCCGTAGGAATGAGCGATTTACCGAAAACATTGATGGAACTCATCGGGAACGTCACGAGCCAAACGTTTCTCGACGATTTATTGAAACTGTCGTACAACGTCGCGACCGTGTCCGATCAATCGGGTAAATTGCGAATACCTACAATATTATCGTATTTGTCGATCGAAAAATTAATCATTTTGCCGAGACCACTGTACGTGTATACCTAAAAGATATATTATATAATACATTTATTTTGGAAATCATTGACACAATTGAGGTGGATTTGTTAGAAAAAAGGAAATATTGTAACATTGGTTGCAGTAGATAACAAAATTTTACTTAGGACAAAAACAATTTAGTAATAGATAGATATGGTCTAACGGGGGTTTTCCACGAATCGTGTTGGCACAGTACTCGGATACTGATACTGTCACCGGATACTTTATATACTTTTATTAGTAATTTCTTATTTCTGTAAGTTGACCTAATTTTCAAAGTACAACACAATATAGTGTGAATAGGTTATTGCCGTTCCTTGTATAAATAGCTTACAATGGTTCTTATAAATATTTACAAAAAATTCATAATAGGCAAAAAATGATGACATAAATAATGGTGGAAAATGGAAATGTTCAAATGTCTACGGTTAATATTTTTAAATTACAACTAAATCACACACATCGTTTGATGAAAAATTATAATTTTTCGTCATTTCCAATTTCATCAACAATTAACCCAAAATTATTTTTTAATATTTAGTACCTAACCTAACTTAGGTATGAGAAACCTATAACAAACAATTTTCAAAACTCGAGAAGTTAATATCAATTTGTATTAATTTTTATGATTTTGTCAAACTCGTCAAAGTTAAAACCTCAAACTGTTCTAAAAAATTATTTCTGTATATTTTTGATATTTATAAAATGTATGTAAGAACAAATTATGAAAAACGATTTATTAACATCGTACAACTTTTAACCAAAAAACTAACATTCTGTAAACATACGTTAAAAAGAAATCAGAAATTTATAATGACTTAAAATTGTTGATACAAGTGTTGGGCGGAAATTTCAAATCTCTAGCTACTAACGATTATTGCTTTCTGAATCACAGTGGTAAAAAAGTTGAATTCGTCGAAAACTGGTGTTTCGTAAGACGTTTTCTGCTTCCCGTATTTCCGCAGTTTTTCGTTAGTTTTTCCAATGTTATTTATAAAATAGTATTGTAAACGACAACTTTGATGTGACGGTTGTCCATGATGTTCCGGTCCAATGGTACCCAAATAATATTGAGAAATGATTATCGCTAATTGTGCTCTAATTTGCTCTCTCATTACCTCCACACTGTCCGTCAGATTTGTCGTTTGTCGGAGAACTACGATCTTTTTGACATTTTTAAATTAAATAGTTTTCTTTCCCTATACCTATAGCGATATGCATGATACAATCCGACGGGGTACGGATACTGGTCGACAAGTTAAAACCGAATTTTCTTTGGATGCCATTGGTGTCATTTGAACGTTTTACCGTATGTGAATTTGTGATCATGTTGTTGAATCGGATGTTTTCTGTGTGGAGCACGCAGTCGAGTGAAAGTGGTGATGGAACCTGTATCCTGCAGCCGCCACGAGTTACTCGCAAAACTCTGGAGTAGGTTCATAAGATATTTTGTTTAATGCCAATTATTGAAGGTCACGGCCTAAGCCAGAGATGTAAAATTGATGTTTTCAAAAAAAAAATTTAAACTTTTAATTTTAGACCTTTAATTTGATTTGTATATGTATTCCAAATTAAAACTGTTTATTATACTTAACATCTCACCATCTTACAAAGTTATATAATAGTGATTTATTAGCTGTTATTGATTTATTTATTAAAATACAATTAATATTCCAAAAATAATATCCATCACTCTTCAGCAGGTAATGAAAAGTTTAAAACTTTTCATTTCAAAAACCTTTAAAACTTTTAAAACGTCATGAAAAGTTTCACTTGAAAACTTTAGAAACTTTTCAGCTTTACATCTCTGGCCTTAGTTCAATGTTTTTGAGACTACAGTTCGTATTTCATATAGAACCGTACTTTGCAATATACAAATCGAAACAGAGAGAAACGACGAGAATAGTATGAAATTAAGAAATGATTTTTGCTGCATGCTCGGCGAGATTGTGGACAATTGTTTGATCGACGAAGATGAATATTCCGATGACATCGTTACGGGTATTTTCTCATATCTGAACCTAATGACTACAAGCATTGGGTAATAATAACATAACATCCTGAAATAATAATTATTTTGGTTATAAACTTTTAAAGACATAGTCATGTTATGCGTTTGGCCGGAAATCATACACATCTCACATTGGTTGGAGGACGTGGTATTTAATCCTGTCAATGAAAATTTTACACTCAAAAGTATCATGTTAGGTATTGCAAACAAAGTGTTTGTTAATTTATCGTCAAAAATCAAGGTAATTTCGTACAGTTAGACTATTGTTTATGGGCAATATTAGACATTATACATTATAGACCTATTGTAATTATTTCGATTTATTTGTTTATTATGATATTCGTTTGTATATTTTAACGGTCATGTATTTTATTTTGTGATTTGGAACCCATATCGTAGTTTCAACAACTCAACACGTTTTTGATAAAAGAATTTATAACGCTATTGAATGTTGAGTATTCAAAAGATATTTATGGCGATAATTTATATACCATTCTAAACCGATTGCTGTTAAATTTACCGTATTTATTGCTGTACTCCGTCGACAGTTCGATAAAAACCGAATGCTGCAAAGAGTTCAGTATTTGTTTGATATTATATTATAATATGTATTTTGTGATGTGTGATCCTTTTGACAGTAAAACACTCATTATCGAGAAATATATATATATATATTTGACATTTTTTAAAATCATACATTTCTAAAAAAAACATTTTATATTTTCTGTATTAAATATTTTTTGAACGATATCATTTATTTATAATTATATTTACCTTCCAAAAGCAGACAATATCACTTAAATATTTAAAAATTAAAATCAATATAAATTAATAATAAAATGATAATTATTTTTCAAACATGTTAAAATTTAATGAGATAATGAGTGTTAACTGTTATAAGAATAACACTTAGTCACTGCAATAAGATAGCAATGAAAATATTATTTGATTGCACACAGATTAGTGGCTTTGATTAAGTCATTGAAAAATAAAAAAAGTTTTTCCTGCACCATGGTCAACGCTATAGTTTGCATAGGAATCGTTTCAAATGACGATTACGATATGCTTCGAACGTTTAAGACTCTCAAAGCCGACGCATTGATAAATTGTAATTCTCAGTCAAGTAGTGTCCGTTAAAGACGTATAATATTAAACCGTACTGGTTTTTTTTTTTTTATTGTTGCAGCTGTCATACTGGATACGTTAAAACTCCAAGAATACGGTTTTCAAGACATTAGTCTGTACGGGTTGAATACATTGAACGTGTTTTTCCGAGAGAACCAGCAGAATCCCGAAACTCATCCGATGGTATTTGACATGGTAACGAGGATGTTCGAACTGTACTTTGCCGAGGACGTCGATAGAAACATCAACCAAAAGTACGATTGTCATCATATTTATTATTTTGTTTCTCGCATGTGTGAAATATTATAAGTAATATAAGCCGACTAAATCGTGCACGGCGTGAAACCGTATTTTCAGTATTCTATTGGATCTGTTGCATTTCATTAAAAACGCTATAATTCGTTATAACGACCAAGTCAAACTGTTTGTAAAAGCCAAAGGAATAGAACACATACTGAATGCTTTAACCGTAAGTACCCTTAGGGCCTATACTGTACCTATACTGTACCAGGTACCTATATAATATTATATTCTTATAACTAATTATTATTGTATCATGATGACATCGTTGTCCCCAATATTATATCGGTACATAAAAATTAAACAATTTCTTTAGTTTTATTAATTTATGTTTTTGTTATATGAACAAAAAAATAACATGTTAAATTATTAACGTTTGTTCACTAAAGCGACAAAAATACGGCATGCTCATATTCTCAAACGTATACCTAGAGAGTAAAATAATGTAAAGGGCACTCTTGATTTTCAGATTTCCAAATATCCCATACAGCTCGTGATTCTGACGACACTTGTGGATTTGGCCATATTCAAATCAGCCAAATGTCACATCAAGAAATGGAAGTCTGCCAAGACGGGAAAGGGCTACCTGGAATCGGTGTGTGAGATTTGGAGACGCGAAATAGTCCGGTTTAACTTTATAGGTCAAGGCCAAGTATACATAATAATATGATTATATTATAGATTGCATAATAATGACGTCGTCTAGTCGTACACGAACATAATGACCGAAAACGATATTGAATTAATTTTAACATAAAAATGAAAAAAAAAACATTACCTATTTTCAGTTGTAAATTACATAATACCTACGTCCTACATCTATTTATATATTATATATGAATTAATTTTTGTCTGTATGTCTGTCCTTTATGCATTCCTAAACCTTTCATTCAGTTGGGATGACATTTAGTACAGAGGTAGATTAGACATTTGAGAAGAAGATAGGCTAGATACTTTAAAAAAGGTAAATAAGAGGTCCAACTCGGGGAGGTGCTCAAACAAGGATTTTGAGATTTACGAAGTAAATTTTTGTTTATAAATGTTTGCTATTGGATTTAATAATATTGTTTACTAATAATGTGACAAGCCTGTTGACGCAGTGACACTTCTATTTGTAATTTAGTACAGAATACCTTAAGTTTCGAATCACAGGTTCGGTGGACCAATTTTTTTTTGTTTCTTTATCTATACATACGCGAATATAGTTTGGTATTTTTTTTATTCATTGGATTTTGTATTAATTAATTAATATATTAATATTAATATAATTTATTAAATATACATATTTTCATAACATTAATTAGCTTGGCGGGCTGGTGCAAAAACCTTGGTGGGCTGGATCTGGCCCGCTGGCTGTAGGTTGGAATTTAGAGTTTAGAGTTAAATTATACACTTACGTACAAACCACACGGGGTCCGCGATCCTATACCTGATAATATGCTACTGGCATAATCACAAGCGAATCTCACGCTTGTCGATATGGCTATACATTAAAATATGATATAGTTTACACTTAAAAAGACATTGCTTCCACAGCGTATTAGGAGTTGAGCAATCATAATTTTTTTTCCTGAAAACGCCGGGTTATTAGTTATATCATATAAAAGGTATTTTAGATTCAATTCACTTAAATACATTAAAACCCGGTAGATCCACAAGTCACAACGCCAATAACGTTATACCTCTACCGTCGTTGCAGACGACGAGTTCATGTTCCAGGAGCAGCGGGACGCGACCACTGCGATCAACTTGGCCAGCTTGTGCAGCCCGGCGGTGGAGTCCATGTTCATGTGCGCTCAGCCCAAGATCTATCTGCTCGTGCACCTGGTGGAGTTCGCCCAGTCGGAAAACGATTATCGGCTGCAGGACCAGTACAGAGACGAGCCCGACAACGACATCGAGGAGAGCACGATTCGGGCCTGCAGCCTGGTGTCCGATCTCCAGGACAAGGCCACCGTGGCGCACATTTACCACTATTATTCGCTGAAGCTCGGAGAGATCTGGAACGAGAACGATATCGTCGCGAAGACCGGCGACGTCGACGGCGTGGAGTTGACGCCCGCCATATCGCAGTCTGTCGAAGCCATGGCGGCCCGGCACTCGTACTTGACCGCTTTGATCACGATGATCAAAAGTCGTGTCGCTGATTTACACGCCGGCGAGTCGGTAAGTCGCAAACGATATAATATTGTTGTACGGCAAATCGCGGGTGTGGCGATGCTGGGCATTGACGAGTTAAAAAGTTAAATTTGAAGGTGGACTTTTTTGCAATTCAATATTTTAACTTGATGGGTTTTAATGTAATATAGAGGTATACATAATAAATAACGAGTTTCTTTTAATCAAATCCAAGTAACGTTTGTTTATAAATAAATACCTATACTAAAATGTATTATTTCTTGATGATGCACAATAGTAAATTACCAATATAGTTCTTAAATTTGCTTTTTGTGTCCAATATCCAGAATTATTTAATAGTAATAATTTATTTTGATATCAAACGGTAATCTATGTTATGCTATTTTTGTTGGCTATTTATATATAAAGAAAGAAAACTTTACTCAAGTCAGTAAGATAATTGTATAATTGTCGGTGTTTATCGATAGATCTCTATAAAAAAATAAAGTAACTATTAACAATAAACTTTTTTTAATTATTTCAATCAATAAAACTTTACTCAATTAAAAATCAATTATTAATTTTCTCAGTAGGTACTTGTATTCGTGTGTAGACAAAAACGTTATTATCTTTGATATGACGTGTCCACAAAAATAGGCATTGATGTTTTTTCGACAGTTTGGTTATTAACTTCCATCAGTATATAGGCTTTGAATTGAACTCATTTGCGCTAAAAGCCTAATTTTTTGGGGGAGAGGGGGAAGTCCCAATCCATAATATTTTTTAAATAAGACTTAAAATGAATAGAAAAATTACAATCTGTAATAACAGCTAAAATAAGCAATAAGCATATTATATGAGCTTAGAATAATGAAAAAATTAATAAACATTATATGAAAAATTGAGGAGAGTAGCTACCGAACAGTAAGTAGTGCCTAATACTCAGACACGATAGTAGATGAGGGTACTAAGTATACAATTTTGAATTGGGGAGACTCAGTCCTCCAAAGCTCCTTCCTATTTGAGCCAATGGAGAGCACCCCCTGTCTCAGTCACATTATATTTAAACTAATTAAATGCAAAACCTGTACGATAAGTTTAAGCCAATATTTCCAACATGCAATTCGAATCGTTAATTTAATACCTAATCAAGGTACTACTCATAAGAGTATCCAGCGTATTCAGTGGTATATAAATATATAATGCATAACTGTATATATTGTTGTAACCTTGCAGTAATTTTAATTATACAATAATAATGATTGTAATTTAAAATCCAATGGTCACAGTTTCTGAAGATAATATAATCTATTAAAAAAAAAAAAAAATAAAACATTATTAATATTATCGAACACCGTCAAAATAAGATAATAACAATAAAAATTATTATTCTCAATTTAGTAGTAGCGTGGACAGTATTATTCTTTTGAATTGATCGTGAAAATTAAATATTATGAATATTTTTTGTTATTTTTCAGGAAATCGAACTAGAAAAAAAACTTTACGAAGAAATAAGACATTATAATAATTTAAAAAGAAAAATGTAATATTGGTAGTGCGATGCAAAACACACATAAGACATGTAATGAAAATAATAGTTCGGTGACCTATTAAACCTATTAAAGGCGTCTAAGCAGTTATGGTCAATTATAAATAATAAATTATTTATTATGTATATGTAACGGTAAATGATGTTAAATGAAAATTACTATTTTACAATAAACTTTTTATAAGAAAATCTATTTTACGTAATTTATACGTTAATCGGCATTCGTCCAAAGGGTTTTTTTAGTATTGAGTAATGCTATAGCACTTTTATATTGTATTAGGTCTTTTAAAAAAAATATATAAATTGGTTTTTCGATGTAAAATAATTTATATTTTATATCAAAAATAAATCACGTAACATGAACATACGTAATTTCATACATGAAATAAAGTTCCTTATCGTATCCACAATTGCATAAAGCCTTTAGATTCATAACTATGACACTAACATAAATTTATTGTGTTTATAATTTAATTACAAGCGTGTGGTCATGCGATGTCTTATGTTTTATCTAATTTTTAGTTTGAGGGTTGTAAAATTTATTTATTTAATATCTTTAAAATCATACTTTAAATATATACCATACAATATACAAAATATGTAAGTATAATTTATAATATTATTTTTGTAATAATTTATAAGTTGAAATTCATATAGCCATATAGGTACCAAAATAGAACAAATAATTGCTTATAATAATAATAATAATAATCATCGATTTGGACAATTTGGGTGAAGTTTTTTTTTTTTTGATCCAGTGCGATGACGTTATACTTAATTTAGTCTACAAAATATATAATTTTTACTTTATACCTACCTATAACTAATAAGTGAGTATTAGTATCATAATTGCTATGGTTGATGCAATACTATTTGCAATAGTAGGTATATGGTTAGTAAAAAATTAGCTGAAAAAAATTGTGTTTTAAATACATAATTTCAGGTGTTATTCTGGAACATGAGGAAAAATACATAAATATTTTTTAAATTGTCTCAAGGAATATTGTGATTTCAAAATTTATTTTTTTGAAAGTATGAAAATAAACAAGTATAGTATAAAAAACATTTATTATTTAATTTCAGTCAATAACTATCGGTTATTAACAAATTTAAAAATACATATAAACAAAATTGTAATAATTGTCTAAGAACATAATATGTGTATACACAATATACACGGTACAATATAAATCCTAAGTATAATCTTCGTCAATGCAGTGTAGTGCTGCAAGATAGGCAAGATTGATCATTCGAGTGTTTTATTTCTTGTAATCGAAACTGTGGGCGCCGTGTCCATATGAAGACAGACCTCCACTGCTGTATCCCAAAGATCCGCTGTACAGGCTACCGGAACCGTATGAAGAAGCACCGTAACCGATGGCGGAAGATCCAAGTCCGTAACCGGAACCGTAGCTGGAACCGTATCCGGAACCGTAACTGGAACCGTAACCAGAACCGTATCCAATTGCAGACGATTCAAGTCCGGCGCTGTAGCTGGAAGAGATCAATGGTGCAGAGTGGTGGACGGCGGGCACGATGACGGGTGTGGCCACTGGAACGGGGATTTGTTTGACTACTGGAACTGCGTACGGCTTGGAAACTGGAACTGGCACGTCACGGACAACTGGGACTGGGTAAGGTGATGGCACTGGATGGGGAATAGGTCTGTCGACTGCGTACGGGACGGGCCTTTCGACTGGAACTGGATATGGGGCTGGCACATGGACTGGGTATGGTTTGTCGACCGGGTAGGGTACTGCATGTGGCACAGGTACAGGTACGTCATGAGTTACTGGCACTGGGTATGGGGCGGACACCGGTTGGGCATGTCGGTTGATAATGTGCACTTCCTTGGAGATTGGAACAATGGGGCCAGTTGTTGGTGCGGGAGCGGCAGCGGAGTATCCTAGACCAGAACCGTAGCCAAGACCGGAACCGTATCCCAGACCGTAGCCGGAGCTCAGACCGGAACCGTATCCAAGACCTGAGCTATAGCCCAGCCCGGAACCGTATTTCAAACCGGAGCTGTAGCCCAGACCGGATCCATAGCCGAGACCAGAGCCGTAGCCAAGACCGGAGCTGTAGCCGAGACTGGAGCCGTGGCTGAGACCAGAGCTGTAGCCGAGACCAGAGCCGTAGCTGAGTCCAGAGCTGTAGCCGAGACCGGAAAGTCCTAATCCAGAGCCGTAACCGCCCAAGCTCCTCTTTTCGTGTTTCGTTGTCTTCTTGTCGGCACTGGACGCGTCGGCCCGGACGAGGGCTACGACCGCCAAAGTGACCAGAGCTGTTGCCTGTAAGAACAAAAAATCGAAAACGTTTAAAATTATACTTTAAATTGTTTTAGAATATTATTAGTTAACTAATTAAGTAGTCGTCACAGAGTTTTAGTATTGTACTTACGAATTTCATGGTGAGTGTTGTTTTTTGGAAGCAGTATTGTTGAATGATGATTGTTGGACACGGGCAGCGGACTATATATACAAGTCTGCAGATATGTGTTCAACCCTTCCCTTCGCGTTGTTTCTATGCGAATATTTTAATCCAGTCAGCCGAACCTGTACTGGTTTATTGTGTCACATAATCTGTATAGTAATATTAACTATGTATTACACAGCGATGAGCAACTATACTAATATTATGTGTGTAATACACATTAAGAAATCTAAAATGTAATCGTCAAATTAGTTCATCTTATTTCCAATAGATAGCCAGAATATTTTTGATACTATAATACCGGTATTTTTTTTAAACCATCTGTTGAATATAAATGTTTTTAAAAAAGAGCTTATCTTTACTCAAGTTGGTAATTTGATTGACTGTAACTAGTGTAACTATATCTTTTTAATAAACTGAGTAAATAAAAAAAATGTGGGCAAGTGGGTACTAGTTTGTTGGGTAAGCGGACACTTTGTACTATCTATTGTTTGAGTTGCATACCACGGAGATGTTGTACGGTGAAAATAAATTGATAAAAATCGATTTCGGACACTTTGTACGATATAAATAAACCAGGAAATATATTTTACAAGATACGATAAAATTAAATTGCTCAAAACTTAAGATCGCGAATCTTGATCGCAATCAGTATGTTACATGAGTTTAGTGACACGGAGTACGCCAACGAAACCTATACAATAAAATACTTATTTTTATTTAATATAATATTTATTGATATTCATTTATAACTCAATATAAGTTTGGTCTGTGAACAGAAAACAATTTTTTGGTTATTATCTGTTAATTAATATTTTTATTCTGCAATATCTTAACATTTGTTAAATATAACCTGTATACACTTAAGTGTATTATAGTGTATAATGTCTTATGTATCATGTGTACGTTCATATTGAACAATTTAATTATTATTGTCAATTGAAACTCGTAAAATTGGATGATTTTTAATACAATTTTATTGTTTCTCTATTATAATTTATAATTGTATGTTGTTCATACGTTAAAAATTCACGAAACCTGTACACAGCGTTAATTTATTATCATAAATATTATTAGTATTATTATTATCATTATTATTATTAGTCTGTTAACTACATGTGTTTTGTAATAAAAATTATGTGATACGTATTTTTCTACCGAAAATAGTACAAACTATCCACGGTTCAAATTTTTTCTAGGTGACCGTACAAAGTGTCCTACAACCACTTTCTTGTAGTGCCTGTAGGAGATGAGTGGGTTAATGATATTATGTATACGAAAAACGATTCTCAGCGAATATCGGCTGTATACTAGTGTATATTAATTCTATCGTACTAAATTACCATAGAGGTAGAACAGTGTGAATTAGGTTCATGGTATATACATAGGTAATAACTTAAATGTTTCTAAATATTTTGAAATTTCATAATGTGTAGTAAAATAATAAATTTATATAATAGGTAATACTGTAATAGGTATAAGAAAATTAATATTCAAGACCCCACGTATTTTGTTTTTGAATTACAACGAAATATCAATCGACAAACAACGTTATTCTTTGTTTATATAGGTAGGTATATCTAATTTCATCAACTTTTTATTAATATGTAATAGCCAAATAACTAAGTTAATATACCTATTGTTTTAAATGTTCAAACCTTATAGCTATACAATTTTACTTTTTATACATTTGTAACTACAAAAAAAATTCTGCTTATTTTGATAATATTGATATAAGTTTTTAAAAATTTGAATTTTAAATGCTTATACAAATAAAACATTCCTATTATATGTTTCTTTAATATTATTTAATATATATTATAAAAACTTATAAGAAACTTTGTTTGAATTTCCAAGGTTGAAAACCCAGTGAAAATGTCAGAAAATTATAAAAATTATAAAATTACAAATTTCTTTAATTAGTTCATATAAGGGTCAAATATTTGAAATTTATCGTGATAATTATGTAATAAAAATTTGGTAAGTTTTATCAATTATGGTTATTCGTTTTTAAAGAACAATCAAATATCAAAAATCTTTCAAGGATAAATAGTTATTCTACGGGTTTTGAACTTTAAAAGCTCATAAAAAAAATGACTTCTTAAGTTTGAAAAATTTTGTCAAAATTCTAACTTCTGAAGCTCCTTATAAAAAATATTATGGATATACGCTCAACTTTTTTTTTAATTACATTAATATAAAAACTTACCAGGAACCTTCTATTACATTTTCAATTTTTTTATAAAGCAAAAATTATTTAATATTAAGTAATTGAAGAGAAACTAAAAAGAAAATTGATAACTTATCATGCCTTTAAAATTTAAATGACTCAAAAAGAGTCAACATATTTTTAAAATATTATCTTGTAAATTTTTACGTATTGAAAATGAGCATAATTTAATAATAATTTATAATTTTTGAGTTCATATAAAAAACAAAATTGATTTTGTCAAAAACCGATTCCGCGTTAAAATTCCCGTTTTTCTAAATCTTTTTTTTTCTCGGCATTAGAAAACTACCGAGAATTTTTACTTTTAACTCCCCAGAGTACCAACTATATTTTATCTTCCTACCAAATACAATAAATAATTCTGAAATAGAAAATAGAAGTATTTTTACTGCCTCGAACAGACACAAACAATTTTTTTTTTAAAACACATCATTGTAATATCAATAATTGTATCTACGCTCAGAATCTAAATTTGTAAACTATTAACTTAAGCTTTTTTAATGTTTTCTTTCAACATAACTCAAATCAGTAGAAAAATATCATTAACTTGTCAAGTATTTGTGATTGTATTAGGACAGATACTTTGATAGTATACAATAATGGAAAATAGCGTTTTTTCGACAGTTCTGGAGAGGATTAAATTGTTTTCGTCTTTAGAATAATGCGTAATGTGACAAACAGCGCTTTGGGCTATATCTTACTATATGTCATAACGTATATTGTATAATTATTATGCTAGCTTGTACTACGTTTTTAGGGTGTTACCATTAGGTATATTATTATTGTTTTCTTATAGTTTTCTTTTCACCGTTAATCGTTTGTAACGAGTTTTAACTTTTAAGAATATTATTATTATTATTGTATTATATATAATTGATTTATTTCGAAGGACGGAGTGTTTGATTTATCTCATAATGTATACATATAGCATGTACAATAGTAATAAAACGTATATTTTGTATTGTTTTTATAATACATATTACAATATATAAATCTCGCGGCCACCGACACTCTGACTCCAGTGTCGGGCGGACGTCAACGCCATACACTGTCTTAGGTATAATATTATAAATAACAAAAGGTGCTCTGCTGTATAGTAGGATACAAGTGGGTCACTGTGTAATGGATGGTATTAAATTTGAATTCAATGATATCATATCATTGTATAAGAAAAACGATTCTGAGCGAAAACGGTTAATCAGCCTATGATATTACGATGTATATTAGATGATACTAAGGTGAATAAAGTAATTTATTTATAACCAATTTACGTAGAAACTTGTTTTAAAGTTTCAATCATTAGCTATAGAAGTTGAAAATTTATAATTTTAACTACAAATTATTATAAAATTTTAAATGTGATAAATTTTGTCAACATTAGAACTTTAAATACTTATAAAAAAAAATTGTGTGGATGTATTTTTAATATTTTTCAAGTACTATTGTAACAATATATCAGGAGCTTTGCATTAAATGTTCACATATTTTATATTTTCATATTAAATTATGTGGTGTATAGGAAATGTTAAATTCAATGAAATTTTCAAGTATTTACAGTTATTCGTTTTTTAATTACAACAAAATTAGAAAATCGTTACAAGAGAAATCGAGTGAATATCAAATGTTGTAATAATATGAATTTCAAACGCTCATAAAAGTTTAATTTAATTTAATTTAAATTGTATCACATTTTAAAATCTTAGATTTAAAAAGAAAAATTTTTACGAATTCTTAACTCAAAATAATTGGTTAATTTTCGTGATTTTTCCATATTTTGTCAATGTTTGGACTTTAAATGCTTATAAAAAAAACTGTGACTAAGGATTTTTAATATTTTTTATCTGTCTTTGAAACAATATACTAGAAGCCCTCTATTAAATTTTCAAGCTTTTTTAACCAATTTTAACCAACTAATAAATTTTTATTGATATTCATAAAAAAAAAAAAACTAATAAAATTTTAAACTGAAAATGTCCCTAAACAGTTCAAAATAAATCAAATATTTGAATGTTATCGTGTATAGAAAATGCAAATATAAACAACAAAAACCAAAATCGATTGTGTGTAAAATCGATTTAGAGTAAAAATTTCAGTTTTTCCTTAATGTTTCTTTTGATTTTCACTGCTTTTAAAAACTACTGGAAAAATTTTACTTTTGACCCCCCAAAGTACCAACTAGATTCACTTTCCTATCAGAAAAGGTACCGTTGAAGAAAATCCAAGCACGTTCACTGTCCTAAAACGTGATGACAGACACAAAAAAAAAATAAAAAATAAAAAAACACACATCATTGTAAAATCAATACATTCATCGGTCCACTCAGAATCTACTAATGGCATTACCGGATACAGTGTATAACAATATAATGATGATGATTAACGATAAAACGATATGGTATTATTATGATTTTTTTTTCGTCTAGTTTGTTTCGGTCAACCGCGGTGTAAATCACGCACTTGTGAGCGGCACACGTGCGGCGTCGATATTTCTTTTATTCTTTATATAGATCAAAAAAGCTAATTTGTAAATTTGGATTTAAGAAAAAAAATCTGTTGTTGGTCTTTAGTAAAATAGACGGGCCCAAAATAATATAATCATGCTGGCCGATGAGTACTCGCTGCTACGCTCGTCAAACCCGTCGTCTGGGAAATAATATTGATTTTCTCGACAACGGCGTAAAACGAAATCTCAATATTCGTTCGCTTACAAATTATCATTCGACGTCACACGTACATATAATTTATTCACAAGAATCATGTCAAAATTCGAAAAAGAAAACGAAAACATCGACACAATGATCAAGGAGGTGATGGAAGACGTTATCTCGGCAGTGGTGTCTGATTCGATCGAGGCGACCGTCCAGTCGGTGTTCTAGGACGTCATAGCCATGGAATTTTACTACACCGACACCGATAACATTATGGACAAAGATAGACGAATGGTCGCCATCGCCGACCAGTTGGTCGACGCTATGGTTATGTTGGTGTCAGAGACGTTGTGCCAGCCGAGTCACAACGCTGGTTCCGCACCACACATATAATATTATTATAGTCTTTGTTGCTCTCTCCGGTGAGCTTTGGTCACCGTCTTCGCCGTCGCCATAATCGTCTTTGGAACCTGCAGTACCGTCTAGCGCACGACATCGGGCCCTAGCCAATCTTCGCCAACCGTCATCGTTGATCTCGCAGCCGTCGTGGTCGGGTTCCGTCCGCTTCCAAGGTCGTCTTCGCGTTTCCGAGCAAATGCGCCAGCGACTCTCATCGTAAAATTTGTAGGAGGTCCTCGATTTTCAAAGGTCTTCAATTAGGTGTCCATGTTCACCATAAGCTTAAAAACCACTGTCGAGGTCGTAGAAGATTTACCGAGTACCTACCAGTGTGAAAATATCTGATAACTCTGTAAGAGTTGATTAAGTATGGTAAAATGTTAATGACGATAGAGTACCTATTTACCAACAACATTGTAAACACAGAATTAATTATTGTAAAATTATCAACATTATCAGACATTTACTTGAAGTCATTGCTCAATAATTAGAAAAAGCTACAGTTAATTTATTTTAGATGTAATTGTTATACTTATTTGGCGTTGTCATTAGTCTCCGTCATTTTTTTTTTGTCACAAGGGTGGGAGAGGGGAGATTTTATTTTATTGTTCCGATTTTGTGACGACACTATTAAATATTTTTCCAATTTTTTTTTTTACAGAGTTGTTCCAAATACCTACAAAACATATAATTATATTACATAAAAAATATTTTTATCTGATTGACTAGTGACTTAATTGTAATCTACTGAATTGATCAGTGTAAAATTATGGAAACGAAAATTAATATAATAATGTTATATTCCTGGAATATAGAAACCAAATAAAATCAAGAGTGTACAACTTATCATTTGGTATTATTACTCAGGACCTACCGAAAAATTAAAATTTCCATCGATATTCTTAGAACTGGACTCAAGCAATCCCATTGGCGTAGAAAGCCCAAATTGTTTGTGGGACAGAAGTCCCCCACCATAATATTTTTAAAAATGACTTATTCTAAAGTACTAAATACTAACTTTCGAGTTGGGATAGACTAAGACCCACATGTCCCTCCCTATTTTCTTCAATGAATAACAAACTACAAAAAGTTTTGCGTTGCCAACTTTATTAAGTTTTTATGGTATTTTAAAGTTCAAAAGTGTTTCTATTCACCCCGTCTCACGGTAGTTAAATAAACAGAATGCCAAACCTATATACGATAAGGAGAAGTTCAGATTTCCAACATGGTGTTCTATTCGTTAGTACTAGGCACTCATATATATTCTATTATTCTATTCATCGTATTCGACTGTTTAATATTATAAGGCTTAACTGTACATATATTGTAACTTTACAGTTATCTTAATTATATTATAATAATAATTGTAATTTAAAATCCAATGACACAGTTTTTGAAGATCATAAATTATAATCTAAAAAATAAAAATAATAATAATAATAACCATTATTATTGTTTATAAACATCGTTGTAATAAGAACAACAATAATAATATTATAATTTTCGATTTAGTGTTAGCGTTAACATTTGTAGATTCTGAGTGGAACAATGAATGTGTTGATTTTACAATGATGTGTGTATTTTTTAAAATTTTTTTTTGTGTCACCACGGTTTGGGACAGTAAAACTGCTTCGATTATCTTCAACAGTATCTTGTTCGATTGGAAAGTGAATCTAATTGGTGCATTCAGGAGGTCAAATTTTAAAATTCCCAATAGTTTTCAAAGACGGGAAAAACAACACAAACATTTAGGGAAAACGGGAATTTTTACTCAAAATCGATTTTCCACAAAATTAATTTCGGTTTTTGGTGCAACTCTAAAACAATTGAACGTATATACTTGAAATTTTCACTGGTTGTTTATATTTGCATTTTATATACACAATAACATTTTCAAAATATTTTGATTTGTTTTAAACTGTTTAGGAACATTTTCAGTTTCCAATTTTATTAGTTTTTTTTTTCTATGAATGTCAATAAAACTTTATTTGTTGAGTAAAAATACTTGAAAATTTAACGCAAGGCTCCTACTGAATTGTTACAATGACGTTTGAAAAATATTTAAAATCCTTAGTCACAGTTTTTTTTTTATAAGAATTTAAAGTTCAAAAATTGAAAAATATGGAAAAATCACGAAAATTAGCAAATTATTTTGAGTTGAGAATTCATTAAAATTTTTCTTTTTAAATCTAAGATTTTAAAATGTAATACAGGATTCCTTATAAGATATCTACCTTCGTCAAAAAAAAAATATCTATAAGAAAGTCAAATTAAATTTTTAAGAGCGTTTAAATTTCAAATTTTTACAACATTGGATATTCACTCGATTTCTCATGTAGTGATTTTCTTATTTTGTTGTAATTCAAAAACGAATAATTGTAGATACATGAAAATTTCAGTGAATGTTTATCTTATCAATTCTTATACTTGATAAAATTTTCAAAATATTTTGACTTGTTTTGAGCCGTTTACGGGCAATTTCATATTTAAATTTTAAATTCTGAGCCGAGCGAGGAAGCTATTGGTTTTAAAATGGTGTTTAATTTTTTTTTTTGTTTATATCCTGTATGCAAAATTTTTACCAGAAGGATTGCTTCGATTTCAACATATAGTACCTTATATTTTTAAAAAAAATTGGATGAAGATGGTACTTTAAAGAGGTAATTTTTCCATTTTCTCAATAGTTATATAACGCGACGGGAAAAACCACCGACAAATTACGAAAAACCGCTAAAAATGCGAATTTAATTTATGACGCTTTGTTCATCACCATAGAAACGAATAAAAATAATAATATTATAATATTAATTCAACTAACATGACATAATAAATAATAACCTAATAATATCCTGGATACATCGATATAATTAATTCATAACCTAACCTGCTATAGATTGCGGATACCGTGAAGTTTGTACTTAAATGTATGATTTAACTCTATAAAGTATTAAAGTTATACCAAGGTTGTCGCTCTTACTTAATTCTAGCTACGGTAGATTAATATAATCAATTTATACAAAATCATACCCTAACCTAACCGTACTAAAATCCGATGAATAAAAAAAGACAAATTTAATCCTATGTAAATTAACCTATCTTCTTCCCAGAGGTATAATATACTCACAAAGTATCAAAGTTATACCAAGAATGTCATTGAACTAGTCCTAAACGGCTGGACTAATTGTGAATGCCGAGTCTGTCGACCAATATTTCCTCCTCATCCAGGAAGACGTGGCATTGCTTTATGTACGTAACTTATATGTGAGTAAAATAAGCTCAATATTTACGTAATTGCGACATATATAATATCAAAACATAGAGTACAAAAAAATTAAATGCATTGAATGAATACACTGATTTCACGGCAACCAATAATTATTATTATAATAGCTTTAAAACCCATGGCGACCATTTATAAACAAAAATCTCTAAATCAACGTTTGAGCGCATAGCCTGGTTGAACTTAGGGGTTAGATTTGTAGCCTATGTGTTATTCTGATGTATAAGCTATATTATTGTAAAGTTTTATTAAAATCCATTCAGTAGTTTTTACGTGAAAGAGTAACAAACATACAAACTTTTGCGCTTATAATATTAGTAGGATACAATTTGGCCACGTATATATTAAAATAAAATACATAATTATCATAAAACTCGTACAATATATGATCAGATTATTACAATCTTAAGATTCGACAATATTGATGAAGCTTTTTTTTAAATTTTATACCCTGAGTTCATGTTTAATTTAATTTCTTTAATATGCAAAATACAGTTTTTAGTATCATAATATTAAAATAGTATGTTTTGTTAAGCTATTATAATTACTGTGATTAATCATTCATCGAATAAATCTCGAACATTCATTGATAAATGAAACACAATGTTTTTAATTTTATAAATGTTAAGATTTGTGTAGAGGCTATGTATTTTGAATACATAATTGTATGTACTTTCCTGGAACAAGATGAGTGAATATATTATATATGATGTATATATTATCAAATAGTCCCAAGGAGTATTAGGAATAAAAATTATATTTTGAAAATACAAACAAGTATATAATATAATAAAAACATTTATTATTTAATTTCAGTCAATAACTATCGGTTATTAACAAATTTAAAAATACATATAAACAAAATTGTAATAATTGTCTAAGAACATAATATGTGTATACACAATATACACGGTACAATATAAATCCTAAGTATAATCTTCGTCAATGCAGTGTAGTGCTGCAAGATAGGCAAGATTGATCATTCGAGTGTTTTATTTCTTGTAATCGAAACTGTGGGCTCCGTGTCCATATGAAGACAGACCTCCACTGCTGTATCCCAAAGATCCGCTGTACAGGCTACCGGAACCGTATGAAGAAGCACCGTAACCGATGGCGGAAGATCCAAGTCCGTAACCGGAACCGTAGCTGGAACCGTAGCTGGAACCGTAACTGGAACCGTAACCAGAACCGTAACCAATTGCAGACGATTCAAGTCCGGCGCTGTAGCTGGAAGAGATCAATGGTGCAGAGTGGTGCACGGCTGGCACGATGACTGGAGTGGCCACTGGAACGGGGATTTGTTTGACTACTGGAACTGCGTACGGCTTGGACACTGGAACTGGCACGTCACGGACAACTGGGACTGGGTAAGGTGATGGCACTGGATGGGGAATAGGTCTGTCGACTGCGTACGGGACGGGCCTTTCGACTGGAACTGGATATGGGGCTGGCACATGGACTGGGTATGGTTTGTCGACCGGGTAGGGCACTGCATGTGGCACAGGTACAGGTACGTCATGAGTTACTGGCACTGGGTATGGGGCGGACACCGGTTGGGCATGTCGGTTGATGATGTGCACTTCCTTGGAGATTGGAACAATGGGGCCAGTTGTTGGTGCGGGAGCGGCAGCGGAGTATCCTAGACCAGAACCGTAGCCAAGACCGGAACCGTATCCCAGACCGTAGCCGGAGCTCAGACCGGAACCGTATCCAAGACCTGAGCTATAGCCCAGCCCGGAACCGTATTTCAAACCGGAGCTGTAGCCCAGACCGGATCCATAGCCGAGACCGGATCCGTAGCCAAGACCGGAGCTGTAGCCGAGACTGGAGCCGTGGCTGAGACCAGAGCTGTAGCCGAGACCAGAGCCGTAGCTGAGTCCAGAGCTGTAGCCGAGACCGGAAAGTCCTAATCCAGAGCCGTAACCGCCCAAGCTCCTCTTTTCGTGTTTCGTTGTCTTCTTGTCGGCGCTGGACGCGTCGGCCCGGACGAGGGCTACGACCGCCAAAGTGACTAGAACTGTTGCCTGTAAACAAGTCGCAAACGTTTAAAATTACACTTCAAATTGTTTGAGAATATTATTATTAGTTAACTGTTAGACTAGCCATCACAGATGTTTAGCGTTGTACTTACGAATTTCATGTTGAGTGTTGATTGTTGGAAGCGATCTCGATGAATGATGATTGTTGGACACGGTTGGGGAACTATATATACAAGTCTCCAGATAAGCGTACCACCCTCCCCACCTCGTCGTTTGGAGTGATGTATCGAGTCAGGTGAACCCGTACTGGTTTATTATTGTGTCACTTAATATATATAATGATATTACCTATATATTACATAGCTGCGAGCCACTATATAGTAATACTATGAGTGTGGAGGTATAAATATATAGACGAGTTGCTCGTCGCGAATGACAAAATCTGGAATATTATTATCGCATCACATGGTTGTCGTCGTCCTCGGATCACGTAATTCAACTATATAGGTAAACCATTGAATAGTTTTATAATAACTCGCACGTCATATACGTATATACAGACTAGTTATAATTTGGACTTTGACACAGTGTCGGCGAGGTTTATTCGAAAGTCTAAATGCACAGAACATATTTACTATATTAATATAGACACCGACGATTGCGGATTTTTTTTTACACAATAATATTATTATTATACCGGTGACCGAATTCTTTTTTATTCATATTTTTATTTTACTGTAAATTAATGTAAAACTATTGGCAACACAAAATATTATGTAAATTCACATTTGAATAATTACATTTCCATTCCGACGTACAATATATGACGCTGCGATTGTTAGTCGGTCACACGTGTGTAAGTTGTATACCTACATGTGACATTTAAATGTCGTGTACGGTTTATGGTAGGAATATTGTAAATAAGGTTGGATAAATAATTTAAAAAGTTACTTTTGCGAAATCGTACACCGTGTAAAACGTTCGGTGATTTTTCAAGTTTTCGACATCATTAGCGTTTTTGAGTAAAGTACCACACCGCACCTAGACGATGCCAAAAATTAAATAATAGAAACATAAAGTTTCCGTTTAAAGAACTGTTTGCCGTAGGAAACTAAGAATCAATAAACACCGTATGTGGCTTAAGAAAAAAATCTATCATTAACCTATGTAATATTACATATCACCTCGAGGTCACAGATCTGTGGACAAAAAAATGATGATTAAATGTCTTGGTAAATAAGAAAATAATCGTGTATAGTCTTTTCATCCCTAAAATAATTAAACGCTTCTACTTATGAAAAACCATGTGAACTTTTGTTATGTTGACCTGAAGAGAAGCGATCACTTAGATATATCAAAAAATTCAAGATATTGAGTTTCATTGTATTGGTATTTTAGTGCAAAGTAGTGCAATCAAGGGATTTCATTTTATTTCAAGATAACAAAAAATTCCAAATATTGACGTTCAACATGATGAGAATCTAATGTATTGATCTATTTTAATATTGATATTATGTAATATACGCATGTCTGACAATTTGTATTTAGATATAGTAGTATAGTGACTGGTCGAACACTTAATTATATTATGAAATTTTTTTAACTTTTTTTATTTTAAAATATTTGAATAATTAATGACTTTGATAAAAGTTATGGACAACTAGATGTAAAAGTGAATAAAGAATTAAATTAAATTATATTTGGTGTAGGTATTTTGATTTCTACATTCAGATAAAAACTGAGGTTTTTGTTTTCATTACTAGTTTCTTTCTCGATCGCTATCGATCGGCGTGCGTCTGACATACTTAGTTCGGTTTTTATTTTTCAAACAATAACTAATGTGGTTATAGAACTTGATAAAAAAGTGAACGTAATATTTTTTGCGGCATACGTGAAATGTACCACCGGAAACTGGCAAGCTATAATATTAGATTCAGTGGTTAGATAAATTATTTTACTCTTTGCATCTACGCGACAAAAAGTTACGTGTCTACATCTGTTAAAATATTAAAATAGTTAGATTGCTAACTTGATTAATAGCTGTCTATAATGATCACGGCGTTTCCGGAAATAATGTACGAGAAACTCTATTTGATTGAAATTTAAATAAATTTTTTCAATATCATCCTAAACCATTGTGGTATTTTCAGCAGCTCATAACTCAGTACTGAACGATTGTCTGTCAGTGATATCTGCTGCAGTCGTAGTTTACATCGATTATACCTATATATACAAAAAATAATACGACTTAAGCAAAACGACGGTTTACCAAATCGAGTAAAATATGCTCATCACTATAGTGATATGCATTTGAATAACACGAAATGGTAATACTATATAATAAATGTATATATATTTATACTATATACTATATAATATATTATATACATTCAGTATAGAATATTAAATTACACAACGGTATAATATTTTTGTCCATATTTATAAATTATAGTATATAAAAATCATAAGTATTATGATTCATGGTTCACAATGTGATTTATAATCTGTTATGACAAAAAAATATATTATTATTATTTATTGTGTGAATATATAAATATTATATGATTGGCATATTATAAATGATTTGTTATTTATTAATTAATTTATGAATGTACTAAATTTGTTATGTGTTTAAAATTGACACAATATATAATTTTATATCCTACAGCCAGCATCGATCTCTGATTTTGTATTTTATTTCAAATAATTGTATTAAAAATTTGTAAAAATATGCTTTATATCTTATATTATTTTAGACATATTATAAAGTTTGAGAATAAAATATTGAAAAACAGAGATCGATGCGGGGTGTAGAATATTTCCCTTTAGCAACTAAAAAAAAATTATGAAATTTGGTTGATTCGACAAGGCGGTATCGTTATTCCCGCAGAGTGTATTTTTGAGAACAAAATGGCATCGGCACCGGGCGCCTTAAGCAAAAATGTTCGTTAAAGTTGTTATTCATTAGATCACATTAGAGTAATATTGGTTTATAAACATTTATTTTTAATTT
Organism: Macrosiphum euphorbiae; assembly: GCA_949089665.1. Lineage (NCBI taxonomy): Eukaryota > Metazoa > Arthropoda > Insecta > Hemiptera > Aphididae > Macrosiphum > Macrosiphum euphorbiae. The sequence continues at coordinate 135,085,061 of CARXXK010000001.1, read as the reverse complement.
AGTAAATTAACTCTGGCTGTACATTTTCTAATTTCTTGTTGATTTGACGTTACTACACCTACATATTATCTAAATATTTACTGAACACATTAAACTCTCGGTCTTCTTTTATTTTAATCATTGTTAAACATTAATGGATTTCCATTTGCACGACTGCACGAGCAATGGTTATGTACCGAATTTGCATAATTTTTAAAATAAATAAATTTCGAATTTTAGATCTTACATAATAAAACGGTACTGTATAAAATGTGTATAATATATTACATAATACCGTAATATGGTGTAGTACAAAAGGTAATTGTACTAAAGTATAATACATGTGTAATATAATATTTTAATACATGACATATGATACAAACAATTTATTAAATACCACTATTTTTACATCACCTCAATCACGAGTTATTATATGGTCATGGGATTATTGGGATTATTCACTTCTATTCTAGCAGAACACATTATTTTTATTTTTTGTACCTCGGATTGACATAACATTATATTGCCACTATTGCTATTTCTTGTAGAAGTCCATATTTTTGTTCGTTAAACAAAAAATGTATGTTCGAAACGCATTTATTGATTACCGACATGTTATTATATTTTGTATTTTATGATTTTGTAAAATTCTTCCTCGTTTCGGTTTACATTACGTAGAAACAAATGGTCGGTGTAACATAACGGCATAACGCTGCTAATAATCTCAAAAACGCTTTCGTCATTGGGCGATAACTTTGTCGATTGCACGTTTTTGGCGCTTTTGAGCGATAGATACAGTTCTAAATTGAATATGTATCTGACATCTGTACTGAAACACATGGGTATCCGGGATTTCATCGTTTTATACGATACGACTTATTTCTTTTGAATTTCGTTTTGGCCCTCATGAAACTGAGTATAAGCTTAGATAAATCGTATTATTGAGAATAATAGTGCACTGTTTGAAAACACTTGGGCGGAGTGTTCCAGTGTGTTTTGTTCGGAATGTTGAAAAAGGGCGATTAGCCGATATTATATTGTTCTATTATATTTGCAACATCGTGATATGTCTTATCGATTTTCGACCATAATAATATATTTGTTAGCATCATAGACACATTCTGAAGTCAACTCGACAGTCGACACGCATTTTATAATGAGATCATTTTTTGGGGTGGTGATATTGTATAGTTCTTGTACAATCGTCTGGTACAAAATATTATTTATTTTTAAAAACATTATGATAATGGTCTGGTTGCGATCCGAGCATAATATTATGCACGGCGGGACGTATTACCGGATCGACAATAATATTATAATCGATTAATATTATTATAATAATAAAATACAGGATCAGAACTAGGTCATATCACCGCTGGATCATAATAATAATATACCTAGTCAGTATATTTTATTATACTGGCGGCATTCCGCGTTAAACGGATTTAAACTCGTACGGCACAGTGATAATAATGACGACGACGACGACGATGATGATGATGATGGCAATAATAATAATATACGCAATAGGTCGGAGGACGATGAGGCTCTTTATCGAGCTGGCCGATTGGATCGCGTCCCAAAGGTGGCGGTGGAAGACAAAAAAAAAGTGTGCGTTTGAAATGCGTTTTTATATCCGTCCAAACGACATCATTACGGGGCACGCGAGGAATATCGGTCGAACGACCAGCGATTATACGAACTTACTTACTTACAAGGGTATACGACGCGTAGGTACTGTGCTTATACTGGTGTTCGTGTAATTTCCCGTAAACGTCTTCCTTCCGACCGGCGGCTCGCGCAATTACCTAATGGACGCTGATAATGCGGGATCGAGTGTCGGCGCGTGTATGGTATATACCTAGGTATAGGTTCCCCGCGAATACAATATGCGTGTGTGCACAGTAGTCGTAGTATATTATATTAAAATGGGTACGAAAATAAATACGTCTGTAGCCGGTGAGCCCAAAAGTCCCAGTAGTACATGAACACCCCCCTAATCATATTATTTCGGTGGAAAATCGATATACAGTTTCTATAATGTAATATAATAGAGTTTTTCAACTGCAGTAATCGACTGAAAAAGGAATAATAATTTGTACGCCGTCAAATGAGAATTTTCTCACGCTTCATTTCTGCTCCGGTAACCGCATACACCTAAATATATTACGGTCGCCGCGGCCTCGCAGACTCACACGTCTTGGGATGATACGGGATTTTCGGGAAGTACCTTATACTGGGTAGGTAAATATATAATTATAGCTGTCAGTCATTTTCCTTCGGAAATGAGATACCTACCTACCGTATTTTTTCATTTTCCTCTATTATCAAAACAAGAAACCGTCACCCATTTATTAATTTGAATATAGTTGCCATATCATTATCAACCAAGAATATTGTTCTATATATTAATTTATGTAGACATGTAAGGGAATAAATATCGAATATGAATTTAAAAAATCATAATGAGGAGGACAATTTAAAATAGGGTTTTCAGGCTATCAAAATAGGCTATCAATTTTTTCCGGAGGAAAGTTAACCGTGGAAGAAAACAGTATCTCCTCTTCGAGAATTGTCCCGCCATAATATACTAACTAGGAAGAAAAAAAATAATATACTAATTGAATCGTGACTCGTGGTATAAAAGAAAAATATACCCACCTGCAGGTACACCAGGTATATATTATTTAATCGGCTAAAACCCCAATGTTAATAAACTATTTTATTGATCGTTTTGGGTATACTTATTGATCATGTGACGTATATCGTTAAGTAAATGGATTTCAATTCCTAGTGAAATGACGTATATTATATTGGTATTAAAATATTTTTTTCGGACATTTTTCAGGAAGTCAAAAAGTTTCCAGAAAGTCGCGTCCGGTTGCTTAGCGGTTACCCAACCACTTTTGGGTGGTTTTTCGATTTTTCTTTTTTACATTGTGATTTATCTTTAGTTTCAAATTTAATATCAAAACGCATCACCGAATACACGGCCGTTCTGCGCCGGGAAGGGTGTTCAACACCCGGTCACAGCTTTCTGATCGGCTTAAGTATAAGAAGAAAAAATATGGCGGTGTCCTGACGTCGGGGTAGTGAACATTTTTTTGCTATTTTCTCGAGATCTGCTAACTGTATGTACAAAGTGTCACATGTGTTGGTGCTATGTAACAATTTCTAGGGATTTTTTATTTTTTTTCCAGACCGAAGAGTGTTCGGCACAACAAATAAAAAAACGAAATCATTGCAACACGTCAATGTGAAACCAACACACACGTTCTGCGCTCACGGGAGAAATGAAATATTTATCGTATACAATTCTACTACTAGAGGTACACCTACCTCCTATATACTATTTTTTTTCTCGAGTGTAAAAGATACGACGAAGAAGCGTTAATAATATAAACGGACAAAAAAAAAAACGACATTAATGCAGATGCGCTGCAGTGCGATAAATGCGTTTTTAAAATTCTAAAGAGGCCGGACTCTGCCACGCACGTTTATTTTCCGAGAATATATAGCGGTGGGAAAAATCGATTTTAGATGAAAAAATATAAAAAATAACCCAACCTCCCGTGTGCGCGACATACCACCGATATCTCCCTAAATGTCGGATCCCACCGACGACGGTTGCTGTTTAAGTTAACATAATATGGGTAATAACTAATAAATAATAATAATATTATATTCGCAGTTTACCCGTCGTATTATAATTTAATATTGTACTTGGTTATACTAATATGTATATAGTTGGCTATAATACATTTATATATTATTATTGCATAATAAATTTGACCTATCTCGTCGTCGTTCTAACAATATTAACAATAATATCGGCCGTCTGCTGTGTTCAGGTATTCGGTAGGTATACGTGCCCATTATATTATTATTATGATGACATGGTGCCAACAAGTACCGGATAGTGCTTTAAACGAGTAACAATCAATGACACGTCATAATATAATATAATAATAATATTATATAAAAATCGACAATTTTTCCTCTTCGTACGTGATTCGAGTACTTATAGTCGTGTGCTTTAAATTCGCCCGTCGCACTCGACAACTTTCAGAGTAGTACGTTTATCTCTAAATATATATTATATTTATTTTTTTTTATTTAAGATAAAGGCTTCAACATCTGGTTATTAGCCTACAATTGTAACAAATGAGAAATATTATATTAAATACCTATATATTATTATTGTGTATATAATGTCATAAGAATATACTTTAATTTATTGTATTTTACCATACGGATCGATTCTTTTAACATAATTATTATTTATAACAACAGAACATAATAATAATAATCATAATAATATTCCGATTTCATCCAATTTTTATATTGTATTATGTAAAAATTATTACATATAATATACAATAATTATTACGAAAACTATTTCACATCGGAATATGAAATCGAAAATTAATGTTGTTTTGTTATCATTTCAAATGATGTTCGAAAACTTTAATCCTATTATCCAGTTTATAAATGTTTACTATTAACATAATTATGTTGTACATATATAGTTTTATTGTGTTGGATCGCAATAAAAAAATAAACTATAAATGCATATCGTAAATATAGTATGCGGAGCGAACGATTGTGCCTTCACCTAAATTCGGTTAAAATCTGTAAAAACTTCTAATCATAAAATATTCATTTACTAATTACTTCCATTTTGCTGGAGTAGCTGCAATGTTTAGCTAGTAATTTTAATTATGCATTGTTAGTCATATAATATTTGATGATAGTAGATTTGAAATATTAACAATGCATTTTACTTTTTTTTTTTTTTTGGCTGGTTGTTGCAATGAATGATCGAAAACATTATGAAGTATATTACGATGTCAGTGGTTTTGTAGAATAATAAACTTAACATATTATTTCGTAAAACGAAATCAAAGTACTTAAGAAAATTTAGCAGTAAATGTTTTCATTTATTCGTGAAAATGTATTATACTTAAAAAATTACCAAAACAATATTATAATAATATACGACCCGCGTCGTGAGAGGCAAAGGATATTATTTATTGAGTTTAATCACATCTAAATCTAATATTATAATATCATATTTTGTTACCGAACATATTTTATTTTTATTATGAAATTTGCTCTTACACATTTTTAGAAACTTCTACCTAACCAAAAGAATTTGAAAATATTATGGTCTTCAGGTATACTTTAAATCAGAATTTTAATAAAAGTATTTTTTATTCATATATTTGTATTACATATTATTAGGTGCCCATATATTTATATATGGTTATAAATTATAAACACAACGAATGTTGTCGGGAATACGACGACGGACGTACTAATTGGTTACTAATTCAGTAATACTTATCTAAGCCTAGGCTATGATAAAATTGTTATTGACTATAACTTGTACCTACATATGTAATATGTATGTATGGTGTGTAATAAAAATAATAATTCATAATAGGTATATAACGGTGATAATTTTCGGGGAAAAGCCTAGCTATGATGAAATATATGAATATATGATACTATATATAATTTATTATTCGGACCGTCGTCGGCAGTTTGCCGAAAGTTTCTTGTGAATCGCAACAATTTTAGTTTATTTTAGGAAGAAAATGTGAAAAAATGCAAAAAAAAATGCAAAATACAAAATACTTTAAAATAATCAGTATCACCCAAAACATATTTTATACTTACGGATCAACGTTTCAAAACATCAGAAAAAAAGAAGCCTTTACTTATAATTATTAACTGATGACTTTTTTTAAGAATATTCTCAATCGTTGGGCCAAAAAGATATAACGTTTCCAATTTATTGTTGGATAGCCGGAACTACTTACCCCTGTAATCATTTCAGAGATGGGAGGAAGAGCTACCGAAACTTTATAACGATATTATAACAAATTTACTATTGCAGTTAGGTATAAGATGAAAAGATAGTGCGGGATTTAAAAATCAAAAAACCAAAAATACAGTTATCTGGTAAAATATTGTAAATATTACAGTTTTTAGTAGTATTTTGTCTTCTGAAGTTTCACCTAAAAAACTTGGATTAATTTCGAATAGACCTAAATCACTTTTGCAAAATTGTGCAATATTAAAAAATAATCGTATTTAGCATATAAATTATATGAAGTTTTGTAAATGAATGTGTAATGTTATGTTAGGTACTACCAAAAAATTTAAGATAATTATGACACAAAAAAATGTTTTTAAAGTAAACTTAAAAAATTGAATTTTCTATTCTAAAAAAATTTACTTAAATGTGTTATGGTTTTAAAAAAAACTATTGCTTATAAATGATTTTTTAGTATTTTTAAGTATGGTTTACCTAGGTATATTATTTAAGATTTTTATGCCATATATTATTTATTATTTATACAGTCAATATTTTAAATATATTTATTTCTATTACCTTTTTTTTTTATTCGGCTTATTTAGATTAATATCGAATTAATCCACGAAAAATCAATACTAATTGCTATTTACTAAATACTTGCTAAGTTATTTGCCTCGCCGTTACCCATGGAAACGAATCGTGATTATTTTTGATTAACTGTTTATTTTTAATGATTTATTAATTAATACCTAGTGTATTACTTATAAACAAAATATAGGTAATATGAGTAATCAAATTATAAAAAAAATCATTATAATTATTGATTATTTAATTAATATAAAGTATATATTATATACACTCCCTTTAAATATTATAGCTTTTGGAACTATAGTTATTCATTAAGTTAACAACGATAAAGTATATATTTTACGAAACTGTCTCAAAAAGTTTATGTGATTGAACTATAAACAATAATTGTATAACATAACAATATAGTAACAATAGACAATATAATATCATACTTGTTTCATTGATGTATCAAACTATACTAATTTGATTTAAAATCTAAAAACACTCTGAATGCAAATATATCCCAATTCAAGTAAAGGCTGAAAGGCGAAATACATTAAGTACAAAACACTTTATGAACAATTTAATTTAATATATCCTACTCAAAATAAAGGGAGCTAGAAAATGGTTCATTTTTATTTCGAGTGCAAAAGGGTACCTAACGTTACGTTTTATTGTTTCGAAATGATACCTGTTAAGTCATGTTGATGTATCTTTATAAGTTATAACCAACGGAGGAATTTTCTTTGTCCCGGGCTTATAATAAATCTGATGCATTCCCAATATTCTTTGGATAGCAACGTGGAGAAAAGATTAATTCGTGTGATTTTCATTCTATGTCTACGGATACGTAAGTGATTTAAACAATACAATCTGATGTTTTGTCTGTAATTGGGAGTGTTTAATATTTAGCTCATGATCGGAACTATAAAATTGTTGCTTTTGCGATGGTTGATGGAAAACTTTCACTCGGGTGGTACCTAATCTAATGGGAAGTTTTTTGAAAATATTTTGAACACATTTCGAAGAAAAAACACAGAACTTGCGGTAAACCTGTATACTTGTCAAATTTATAGAAACCGCCATGTGTAGGTATTGGTATATTTAAAATGTTAAGAAATAATAATTATCCAGCTCCACGGTCGTGGTGCTAGCTAAGTAAAAAAAAAAATAACTGCACGATGGTGTGTGTATAGTATATCGAAGCAGGAGTTGCCTATTTACAATGTGTAAAATACAGGTAAATTTGTTATACGACATAACTAATTTCCTAATGCATAAATTAACTCCTAGTAAACTCAAAAACATCAGAAATATTGTGTAAAAATCATCAAAATCGTACTTTTAGAAATTAAGCTATAAATGAAAATGTTCTAAATTTTTAATGGAAATTTATATTAAATTCAGAATCAGGGTAGCCGTCGTCGTCGTAGTCATTGTCGCATTAGCGTGACCAATGTTACCAACAATATTACCGCTCTGATAGATTATTGTGTAAATACTCAATATTTAATAACGATAAAAATGAGTGATATCACAACAAAAATCCTTAACCCTAAACTATGTGTAATAATGGCTAAGTAAAAAAAAAATTAAGATCTTTAAGCACTATAAAGATGTAATATCATGAATAAATACTACGGATATTGAATAGTAAACTTATTTTGTTTCAATAATTTATTTACTTGGCGAGGAATTATTTAGAATAGTATATTGGCAAATATTAATAATAATATTTTTAAAATAATAACAAGTTATATTTTAATAGTCCTTCGATATTTAATTATTTTGTAAATTATTTTAACACTTTGTTTCTTTTAATAAATAATTCCTACGCCAAGTAAATACAGTATTGAAACAAAATAACTTTACTTAAATTCAATATACTTAGCATTTATTCATGATATCACATCTTTATAGTGCTTAAAGTTCTTATATTTTTTTTACTTAGCTATTTTTACATGTAGTTTACGAACTACGAAGGGTTTTTGTTGTGATTATATTATATTGTATATCTAAAATGAATTGTCTATTTAATAGAGTTATAAACAATAATAAATAAAATAAAGGATTTTGTCATAATATCATGTAATATGTGAATGACAATTTATTATTATTACAATAAACTGTTGGCTCTGATCGTCATCATTTTTTTATATATAATTTATAAATACCTACCTGATAACTAATATAATATGCAATCATTTAGCAAACATCTCTAATATAAACCTGTAAATGTCATGATTTGTACGCAATTAGATAGTTAAAATGTTAAATATCTATTTATTTCGAAATTAATTTTTATACTAAATCTATAATATGGTATAACTGGTAAACATTGTATTGCAGGACGTCGTCAATGAGTGACTGCCGTTATTGTTAACTAATAGAATTACGTCTGAAAGAGAAAGCCGTCTACAGTCTCATATCTCAATCTAACCTTTATATTTAAAGAATAAAATCGTATGTTTGATAAATAATGAAGTGCCGGTTAAATTTATCGTCTTACAATGGCCTACTCTAACTGACCAGACTGTGAAAATAGTTTTTCTATCATATCGATAACGTTTAATATGAAAAAAATTATTACATTATTTTACAAACTAATGTTAAATATTATTATTATTTTATACGACTGATAGGAAAACAGGAAAAACAATTATTAGGTAGTAACACAGAAGTGCGATAGAAATTGTCACGAATTAAATTAATACATTTTCTGAACTACCTTAAACAAGTATAACTACTCCACCTATACCTAATTACCTGTTCTGCAAATTACCGGAAATAATCGACTAGGCTGTATATAGGTAACTAATAAAATGTGACGATTCGTACGTTTCTACAGTAATTTGTTTGATAAAAATTGTATAAGTTTCTCAATCATTTTCAAACGATAACCTATATAATATTATTTAGTTACGTATGTAGGGTAACTGTAGGTTTGTGATAAAATCTTAATAATATCGTATGTGTCTAGTGGTAATAATATTATACAAAAATTCCACGTTGCCTTCGTGGATTTTACGCAGACAATTACAATATTAAACTACATTCATCAACATAGAAATTTTTTTGTAATCGTTTCAAGTCTGTTGTGATATATAAATATATATATAGGTATATCATACAATATATACATTTTATCTAATTAAAAATCCTGCCAACTCTCAATAATCAATTTCTGGCTCTAATGTGGAGCTTGTTAATCAATTTAAAGATTTTTGGTATAATTTTTGATTCTAAATTAAATTTTTCTCCTCATACTGAAATGATAAAAAAATAAACATACACTTAGGGTATTTTAGGGTTTATTAAACGTAGTTGTGGTACATTCTCAGATTCTATTACCTTAAGAATCCTCTACTTCTCTATCGTCCGTTTTAATCTAGAGTACTGTCCCCTCATCTGGATAAAAAATACATCGAAACAAAATCTCAAGCTGTAATCTATCCAAAATAACTTTCTACGTTTTATCTCTTTTAAATTCAACATAAACAGACTTCTCCACGACACATAATATAATAATGTTTTAAATTTTCTTAATATTTCTCTACTCTCTGCACGTCGTACACTTTTACTCTCTACATTTTTCAAAAACTGATATTAAGTTCAATTAGTTGTCCTGAAATTCTTTCTTTAATCCGTTTTAAAATTAAAAACCATAATAGGTACTAGTGATCCAAAACCTTTTTATTCATTTTTTTCAACTAAAAATTATATCTTGAACTCTCCTGCTAACCTTCTTATGGCTGCAGGTAATGCTTTTGTCTGTGATTATATTTGAAAATTTTATTTTTATTATTTTTTAAGATTATATTCGATTTGTACCTATTCTATATTTATTTTTAAGTCTTATTATTATATATAATCTGTAATTAAGTAAAAACTATAACTTATTGTATTATGTTGTTATTGTTTACACGCATTGTTAGTAAAATTATGTTTTAGGACTCACGTCAGTTTATATTAAATAAATAAATAAAATATGTCCGGATAAAATCAATTTAATATTTTTTGGTCTCTCGTTACAAATAGTGTACATTTTAAGAATGTCGACGGCCGATTTCGCTTCACGTTTTACGGAGGTGACATGGCCGACTGCGGTGGACTTTCGAGATGTATTTGTGGTTCGGGGTCGACAGGTTCGCCTCGATTGCAACGATGAGGGCAAAAGAAACTAAGACGACGTCGATGGCGCCCAATACCACTAAGTCGAAGTCGAATTATATCAAACCGACGACAAAGACGTCATTGACGAGAGAGTCCGAATGCGACTTCGTCTGAGGGCGGGACTCAGAAGATGGCATCGTGCAGCATCCGAAGCATCCGTTCTTCACGGTCAGACTCTCTCGCCAATGTTGTCGTTGTTGTTGGATTCGCCTTCGACGTCGCGGTCTTGGGCGCCATCGACGTCGTACCAGTCTCCTTAGCCTTCGTCGTGTTTGCCATCGACGTCGGCTTAGTTTCTTTTGCCCTCGTCGTAGCAATCGACTTCGGCTTAGTCATTATCGACGTCGGTTTGGTCCTCGTCGTTACTGGTTTTTGATCGCCGGGTTTTCCAGCGTCGTAGCTTGGGTGCGAACCGAATACATACGTGCACTCGTCGACGTTGTGCCAACTCAGTTTTCTCGATGACATATTTGATTTTTGACGATGTCTTCTTGTGGCTGTACAGCGAATATAAGAATAAAAGTATTGTTTTCACAATAAGTTTTGTACTTTTGTATAATAATTTTAATAATAATAATAAAGCACCGCAAATAAAATAAATAACGAAAACCTAACGATAGAAACGACTACATGGGCACGTGCAGTTTGTGACCAAGTATAATAGTATAAAATATGTATAATAATATAACATCTCCGATCGTTCGCGCCAGCATGTGTAAGTAATATACAGAATGGTTGTTGTAAACTCGTTCTAAAAATTATAGCTTTTTACGAAATCGTCTTTATTACAACGAGCTGGTATACCAGTGCAATTCTAACACTTTAGATTGCTCTTATTTATGTTGACGAAACCACTATCTACAATCTACATAGTACATATCATGTGTTTTTTAATTTTTAAGTGAATATTCTATATGATTTTTTTTTCATAATTCAATTAAACAATTTTTTTTATAACAACGTTGATGTATGAATCTTGAATTTTTAAAATGATTATTATTAATAAACAAATAAAAATACTCGTTCTCCAATAGGTTGATTTGATAGTTTTTATAAATCATAATTTTTATAAAAATTTGTTAATCAAAATAGAAGTTGTAATATGAAAACTTCCAAAAATGCCTATAAAAAGACAATGAGCATAATATAACTACTCCGACACTCCCCAAAAAAAAACACTGAAGGCCCGTAAGATCCTTGATAACCCTCTCACACTTCACCAAACCCTCAATAATGAGAACACAATCAGTACATTTTTCCAAAATTCAAACCTAAACCATAAATTGTTATTTGTTACAATATGTCAATATTTGTATTAAAATTGAATATATAATAGTACTTATTTTTCTTCTAAATATTAAGTTAAAGTAGGCTAAAAACTCTCCAATTGAAGCCTTTTACCAAATATATATAATGTATATTAATAAAAAAAGCTGATAAAGTCGGTGTCGCTCTGCTGTACATCAGGTTAAAAGTGGGTCACGTGGATGGTGATCAATTTGAATTCAATTATATAATAACATTGTACACGAAAAACTCTTCTGAGCGGAGACGGGTTGTCAGCCAAGGATACTCTATATTATATTTATATTATTATTATTATTATTATTATTAATACAGTAGCCGGTTAATATTATTTGTATATAAATATACTTTAGAAGTTTCAAGTACCCACGAATTATATTTTTAAATTATAACACAAAACTAAAATCGTTCTTCTTTGCTTAAATATCTAATTTCGTACAAACTTGAATTTAAAACTACAAAAAAAAACTCTGTTTATATATTCTCCATATATTTTGATTACAGTATGAACTTTTTACATCGAGCCTTATTATACATTTTTAATCCTTAGCTTTAAAAATTGAAATCTTTATACATTTTTAACGGTAAAATAATTATTTTCAATATGATAAATATTAAATTTTGTCGAAATGTCAATTTGAACGCTTATAAAAAAAATCTTGTCAATGTATTTGTAATATTTTTAAACTGATATTGTAACCATGTGTGAGGAGCCTTGTATTACATTTTAAAGCTTTTTCACCCAACAAATACAATTTTATAGATATTTAAATAAACAATTTAAAATTGATTTTAACCTACCGAATGTACCAACTAGATTAATTTTTTTATCGCAATAGATACTGAAGTAGAAAATCGAAGCATTATTTCGACTATACTTATCGTGTACACAGACACGGACAAACACAGCCAAAAAAAACACTCACATCATTGTAAAATCAATACATTCATCTCACCATTCAAAAAAAAAGGGAAAGCAATAAAGCTGCATAATAATAATAATATGTCGTGTTTTCATTTTCTAAAGACATTTAATAATTTTTATATTAATGAGTGTCAACGGTTAAAAGAATCACTCCGTATGTATGCACCGTATGTACAATATAACATACATATATAATAACATAATATTGTAATAACTAATAAGTGTAATAACCGTCATAATATACCTACAACCTGTTTCTTCCCATATCTCGAGTGGTATATTATACTCTCCAGTCCGTATTAATATATGTGAACGATGACACATTATTTTGCGACTCACACGAGGCCTGAAATAAATCACGCCGGTGTTGTGGAATACTTTCGTAATAAATTGTGTCGTATGTACGGCAAGGCAGCCAATGATGATTTCAACGATTAATTTAGTTTGACCAACTGTGATGGTCAATTTTATTTTGAACGATGGGTGACATAATATATTATTATTATTATGTAGACTGTACGACGTGTGATTGCATCGAATTGATAGTGATGTCCACACGGACGTCAATCTTGTTTTTTTTTTTTATTGATCACAATAACATCGACAACAAAGGCCATTAGTTAATCTTGTTTATCATTCGTTATTATTTTCTTGATAAGCTAGGGAATCGGAGAAGGCTTGTACATTTTTTTTTTATATACTTCAAGAATATAATGGGCTCCACTTAACATGTTCAACAATTTGAAATATAAATGAAATACATAATATACAATATTATATAATATAATAATGTACAGTTTATATTTTCGGCCGTATAATGTATACAGTTTATAATATAATATTATTATAGTCGACCGTCTGCAGTGCAGTATATTATATGCGTATAGCCTAAACCCTGGTAAATCTTCTACGGCCAATAGTCGCCTATAGATAATCATGAAATGTGGGTGTGAGTGCTTTGTGCATGCGTTGTGCTTAACTGTATACTATTATTATATATCACTCTATAAAATAACAGTTTCCTAATAAACAGCGATTTACAGCAGAAAATGTAATCCTCATGTACTGCAGTGCTCGGCACGTGATGCTCGCGCATATACGTTTAATGATAAACTAAATGCGAACCATAATATTATTATACAATTATACTGAAATTGAAAACTTTGTATTACACGTTACCGAACGCCGACTACATAATATTATGTATACATTTTTTATTTCGTACCAGATTTATGACTTGGGCATAAAATAATATCGTACAGCAGCGACCTGTTTAAAATTTAATTTTCTACGATACGCACGATATAGTGTGTAAAATAATATTATTATGCTATCGATCTTGACAACGTGGCGGCGCCCAGGATGATATTTATTTTATTTTGTGAATTAAACCACGACAGTGTGTAGTTGTAATTTACGCACGCCGTATCGCCCAAAATGTTTATACAAATCGAATCGACAGCAACCGCGGTATCAAGGGGACTATTATGTAGGTATATTAAACTATATTCAAACGCGAATCAGGTTAGGTTTGTATAAAAAAAAAAAAATAAGAATAATAAATAAAGTACCTATACCTATGCTATTATAGGTACTTATAAAATAATATTATACGAATTACGTAATAGATGCTGCACGACATTTAACCGGCTGCACTATAATAATATTATCTATATATACGTTGTTTTATTATTGTATTTTAGAAAAAGAAAAAATAACGATTTTACAAGTACTTTTAAAATTGAAATACATAACTATTAATAATCTACAACACTTCAACATTTATTTGTATGAATAATATTGCTACAGTGGACAGTGGTGTTGTTTTGGGTTCCTTAGTTTTTTGCAACGAAAACATATGTATTAATCATAAGCAAAATATTTTTGAGAAAAACATTGATATATGCTTAAATTTTAGACGACTGGTGTAGGTAATATGTCTAGGGGTATCAAACAAAAGTTGTGATCCATTACTCATTGGTAACTCTACCATTCCATCCTAATAAACTTTAAACGCTTATTAATTAAAAACCATTCGTTCATTGCCGATATTTATACGTAAAAATCTTAAAGAAAGCTTCTAAAATAAAGACGTATTAAAAAAAAAAATTGGTGGTCTGCTGTACAGTGTACAGTAGGTTACAAGTGGGGTCACTGTATAATGGATGGTATTAAATTTGAATTCAATGATATAATATCATTGTATAAGAAAAACGATTCTAAGGGGAAATAGTATGTCAGCCTAGGTGTAAGACATATTATATACTTATCTATGGCATTAAAAAAAAATGACCTGTATAATAGGTACCTATAATAAATTCCAAATTAATCATACCACAATACCCATGAGGTACTTATAACGCATTATACATCAACAACAAACCCTGATACTATCATAGATGTATAAAAGTGTACTTTAGAAGTTTCTAGTATCCACGGATACACCCACAACAAAATAACTAAAATAGTTATTCTAGGTTTTTATAATGCAATTTCGTCCAAATTTGAACTTAAAATGACTATAAAAATAAACGGTGCTTCCGTATTTTTTAGACTTTTTAGTAACAAAATGAACTATTTAAGTGAAATCTTGTTTTAAATTTTCAATCCTAAGATATAAGAGTTGAACATTTTATAAATTTTTAACAACAAAATAATTGTTCAATTTTAAATTTGATAAATTTTGTCAAAATTCGATCTTTAAATACTTATAAAAAAAAATTGTGCCTATGTATTTTTAATATTTTTCAACTGATATTGTAACAATATATCAGGAGCCTTGTATTAAATTTTTACACTTTTTGGACTTCACCTTATATTTATAGAAAAAAACTAAAACAATTAAAAACTGAAAATGTCCGTAAACAGCTCAAAAAGAGTCAAAATATTTTCAAAATTGTATGGTGTATAGGAAATGCTAATATAAATATTCAGTGAAATTTTCATGTATCTACAGTTATTCGTTTTTGACTTACAACAAAATAAGGAAATCGCTACATGAGAAATCGAGTGAATATCCAATGTTGTAAAAATTTGAATTTCAAACGCTTATAAAAATGTAATTTGACTTTCCAGTAGAGGATTTAAAAAGAAAAATATTTACTAATTCGTAACTCTAAATAATTTGCTAATTTTCGTGATTTTTCCATATTTTGTCAATTTTTGAACTTTAAATGCTTATGAAAAAAAAACTGTGACTAAGGATTTTTAATATTTTTCATCTGCCTTTGAAAAAATATACTAGGAGAATTTTATTAAATTTGCAAGCTTTTTTAACCAACAAATAAAATGTCATTGATATCTTTAGAAGAAAAACTAATAAAAAATGTAAAATGAAAATGTTCAAAACAAATCATAATATTTTGAAAATTTCATCGTGTATAGAAAATGCAAATATAAACAACCAGTGAAAACTTCATGTATATACATTATTGTTTTAGAGTACACCAAAAACCAAAATTGATTTTTTCAAAAACAGATTTTGTGTAAAAATTCCCGTTTTTCACGGGAATGAAAATTACTAAAAAATTTTACTTTACCCCCCCCCCCCCCAAGTACCAACAAGATTCACTTTCCTATCAGAAAATATACTGTAGAAGAAAATCCAAGCACTTTTACTGTCCTAAAAGGTGATGACTGATAACTGATGACACAAAAATAGAAAAATTTAAAAAATTAAAAAAACACACATAATTTTATAATCAATACATTCATCGCTTCCCTCAGAATCTAAAATCATAGCAAACAATATTTCGATTTATTATTGTATAATACTGTGCGTTGCGTCATACTTAGAATCAGTATTTCGAACCGTATTAAAACGTTTTTATCAAAACAAAACAATCGTCTCCTACAATTTTCGAATGGTCCATCTGTAAATACGTTTGTTTATATTTCTTAAACCTAACCAGACATACCGAATACCGGGGTATTTATTATGACTATTTATTTTTTATTACTATCAAATCATATCTACAATTCTTGAGTAGGTACCTTTATAGATAACACTATACAATACAATATTATCGTTGGCCGTATTCTTATGATATTGTGGAACAGTCAACGGCGATATAGTTCAGTCGAGTGCTGCTACTGACATGAGCATGATGACGTTTTTATAAGTTAAGATGTTTTAGTTTATTCCCTGAGAGTCACAGACAGGAAATGTTTGCTGTTAACCGATATCCGTTTGGGATCGAAAACGTTATTGTTCACATTTTTTCCATTTCCACTATCCCGAGGTCCATTTTTATTTATACGAACAACTATTGCAAAAAAAATTAGAGGGATGATATCGTGCATGATAATCATGATTATAATATTTACTCTGTTGGTTAAAATGTAATTTTTTCGTTAAAAAAAGTTGAAACAAAAGGGGAAAATTCATAAAAGGCATAAGTATAAGACGTTTGCGTTACAACAAACAATTTATATATATATTTCGGCTAAAACCCGACACGAAACTTTGCGTTTTATTTGAACAACTATATCAATACATATTATGATCAATAATCAATATATAATCCGGAAATACCTTCCCGTATAGCTATGATGGGTTTAAAAAGATCCATATAATTCATAAACTTTTTACAATGTAATTATTCAGTTAAACGCAAAATATTTGGATTAAATTAATTTGTTGAATCGAAATGCCAAGATAATTTTATTATGCTGCTCGTACTGCAAATCCGAGAGACAGATCGCAAGATAAATATATATACGCCATGAATGAAATTGCAAATCCCTTTATAATACTTATCATTGTTTATACAAAAGACCGTGGTTTACGAGTGGTTGATTAGTCTTTCAAGAACGCTGCAGGCTTAACGGCAGTAAATCCAAAGTCCTATTTCCACGTAGGGTAACTGATAATATTGTGTTTAGCTGACTTTAGACTTTTCAGTAGAATAAAAGGCGTACATTTCACAGCACTCTGTTTTTCTAACACTCTGTTAGTCCACGATGCCAATGATATAGTATAATTAGGTATAGATCGCCACGAGACTCGTTATTTAAGTTATTTATGTTACGAGTGTTATGCCTTACCGTACACTAATGTTGATTTAGTTAATCGACTAGTATCTAATCGTTGAGGTGTAGGTATTGTATAGATTGAGACGTCGACCTTTTTAGCGTACGATTAGTATCCGACCGCTGACCCAATAAACAGTACTATGAATTAGCAACGTTGCCGAACTTATTCAGTCAAAAGAAAAATGAATAAAACATTGAATAAAATAATTAAAAATTATAAATTTTAAAAATGTCATAGTTTTTAAAAAAATTTGTATTATTGGTAGGTACCAATAATACAAACATTTAAAAATAATTTACAATTTAATTCCCCTATATAAATTTCCCATATGTGTTAAATATTTTACTACCGAAGATTTTTTTGACAGTATTTATAAGATGTAATTTTTTCTTCATCTGCTTTGAGCCTTTGAAAGTACCGTGATGATTGGTTTTAAAGACTTTATCTGCCACATGGTGTGAGCAGTGCTAGTCATATATTTTATAGTTGCATAGGTTATAGCAAAGTTTGGCACGTTGGCGGAAAAAAAAACGAGCGTTCTCAATCGTATAGTCAAAGGGTCAGAAGGTTAGCAATTGCCGTTCTCATCGTATTCTGCCATTAGGACATGTAAAGCTTATAATATACTATTTATGGTCCAAGTTTTTGAATAAGAAAACATTTAGTATTCAGAGTTTAAAATCATTTCATGATTTGGTTTTGAAATCAGTTCTGGTTTTATATTTATCGATGTTGTATTAAATATGGTCTCTTACGAGCATAGACCGATTGGCGTCTAAGTAAATTAAACTATACTAAAATCGATTAGTAAACTAATAGGGTTTCTAATTATTGTGTGGATGTCGGATGCTGACAAAGTATAAAAGTATCAATTTGTAACCAAAAGTATTTAAGCATATAGGTACGTAGATTTTATTAAGAGGATGCCACACATGCATTAATAGACATTTATCCTCAACAGCTCACTTTTAGCTTCGTTAGTTTAAAAATTAGAGTCAATTGACTTATCATGATACTTGATGGTATGAACTTTATTTGTGTTTAAATGTTGAATTTTTTACTATTGTTCCATTTTTTATGAAGTTTTACATGTATAATATAGCGTAAATAAAAAATTCTAATAACTCGCTTGAAAACTTGATACCATAAGATACCCACACACAAACACAGATAAAGTTCTTGCCATAAAGTTTCATAATAGGTCGATAAGACGGAGACAACAAATATCTGTGTAGCGTCCACTTAAGCTATTATTTGTCATTTCAAAATAACAATTCATCAATTTTTTTAAAACCTGTGTATACTTAGATATGATATATAATAATAATAATAACGGTGAGGTAATTTATAAACCACACAATACAAAATATGTAAATATATAACAATAATACTAACAACAACAACAATAATTATATTCATATTGAGTGCATAATATGAAACGATTTTTCTTTATCATATTAATATTAGCGATGAAAACATTAATAATATAACTCGTGTTATCGTGTATATACAATTAGGTAGGTACCTGTTAAGCATTTTCCTTAATTGAAATGTTTGCATGATGGTTGAGTATATTGTGATTGTATATGGGTTAAAAGCCATAATCGTTAGAGCTTGCCAAGAATACGTAGATATAAGGAAGACCTGGCAACATAATTGCTATTCCACGAGTACAATTAAAAGTCATGTTAGATGATTTGGCAATTACATGTACATGGTAACTGTATAACCATTGTCTAATGTATTTATTGCATTCCGTAATAACGCGAGGGCAATATTATTCCATGTTAATAATACATATTATATATTATTAACCGACGAATGGAAGTCTAAACACACACACAATTATACAGTACCCAAGTATATGTATTATAACATTAGGTTAGGCTTATAGCATAACAATATAATTGCAATAAGAAAATCGGACTTGTGAAAATACCATAAATAATTGAACAGCGACCCTCATCCTTAATGTCAATCATTCGCGGCACCACTCTAACAATCAAACATCATATTTTATTTAACGAATTCAGACAAATTTGAAGAACACTGCAGAAAAGAACTTACAACAAGTCATATTATTGCTGAAAGTTTCCGTCCAGATCCGAAGAATCCAAGTATACCTAATACCATTCGGGTTTTCAAGCAAATATACAATAATATTATATATTATATTATACTGGATAAACTATAAACTATAAATATAATCAATAAATTATTATCTGTTATTCATTTTTATCTTTTATATTAGTTTGTCTTTTTGTTGCTTATGTTAACTTAATTATCTACTATTTAATGGTACACCAATTTCACCAATATGAAGTTATCCTCTGGGTTCTTATTTTTTTATTGTAATTTGTAATTAAATGTACATTTAAATGGCCAATAAATTATTATTATTAGTACCTATAGTAGCCCCCTGTAGTAGTCGTTGGGTATAATAACTATCATTATTTCATACATAAAATTAATCTGATTGTACAAATGTCACTATTGGTACTCTCTCTAAATCTGTTATATTTTTAACTACGTATTGCTTTTAAATAATAAAATATATTTTTTAAATATGTCATAGGTATTACAATATTATATAATATAATATGTTTGTAGTGCTAATGGCCAAGTCGTCAACATAAAATTTATTCAAGACCATTAAAAAAATAAAAAACAAAAAAAAAATGAAGGTAGTTTCAAATGTGTACCTATATAATAAGAATTCCATTAAAAGTTAATTTTAAACATAAAAATTCAACTAACTGCAGCAAGAGCACATTATTTTATTATCTACAAGATTGTCGGTCGTTAACAGAGAGAATATTACAACACACTGTGAAAATACAAATGTTTGTAACAAATATTAATGCGATTGCACACAACCACCCGACAAGTGATGTAATTTAAATTTACGTATAAACATACTTTGGAATTTGAATATATACGAGTAAAATATAATATCGGCTACTGAATTTTTCGTATTATGTAATGGTCTAGTGGCCGCGTTTAATATTATTCATAGAGTTTTTTTCTCCAATATTTATCGATTTGATTTGCATATCGTGCTCGGCGATCACACTTACTTATATCCGTCGGCCCTTTAGGAGTTTGTCCAGTGCTATTCAAATGAGCCGAAACCGATACGATTTCGGTCAGTTGTCCACCATCAAACAAAATATATCGATTTTATATTTTCTGTTCGTACAGCATTACTGTTTCGTATAATATAGTACCTAATACTACTACCTTATTATTCATGGAATAATAAAGTTAATTCCGATCGAATAACATATTTTATTTGATACAAATAAATACAATGTTGTATTATTCGCTGTTGCAGTGTTTCCACGTGTTTGACGTACATAACGTAATACATATTATTTGTTAAAAAAAAAATAACGAAATAAATTACCAATAATTCACTAATATGATGGTATATATTTGAGAAGTTGGAAGGCGCCAAAACTCCATATAATGATAGATGTTAGGTCGTGTCCTATTATCATATAATTTTTAATTTAAAATAAATATTATTTCATCACATCATGTTAATTCACTGAACATAAACGCGAATGAAATTTTCATGATACCTACGTTTAGTATAAACAGTGTTTGTAACGTATAATGTATTATTTTTTTGTAACTAGATGATAATATTTATATTTTTTACAATTATCTTTTTGGATAAACCCTTTTTTTGTCATTTTATATATTTTATATTTACACAATAGTTTCCACTCCAAAGATGTTTATCTACTATTTTCTTTACTCAAAAGAACATAAAAATGTTGATTAATTATTTTTCTAAACAAGGTATACTTGTTATAATTGTATGAAGGCAGATCAAAGACACTATTTGTGTTGTGAAATATTTCAATTTGTTATTTAAAATTAATAATATACATAATAATAACTCGTTTTATGATATTATACAGCGTATATCTCTGTAAAATAAACGTCATATTGCTTTATTTGTTTTTTTTTTTGTACCTTCCACATAGCTGTTGACCTACAAACGAAACTCTTGTCCAAGAAAATACGATTTAAATACTTGACTATCATCTGCTGTACGCCTTAACATATCGCACAAATATTTGCCCTTGTACTCGTATACGATGGGCACTTTGAGGGATAAATAAATACGTGCCTCATCCGAGTCCTCAACCACATTCATAACATTTATAACATTCTCCTCCCCTTGGTAAATCTAAAATTGAATTGTTGTTTTTTTTTACGTTATACCAAAATAAATATAATAACGTACAAACGTCGTCGGGCTAGGCTAAACAGTATGCAAACAATACGACTATAATATTATTATTGTGTTTTACACACAGACGATCTCATCCTCCCATCATATATTTAATAATAAGTTACAGGCACTTGCGAGGAAAAAAACGAAAAACAAATTTAAAAAAAAAACTATTATCCCGACTTAGTATCTCGGCGTCGGCGGCGGTGGTGGCGGCACTTGTTGACTGTTGCTCTCTGAAAGCATCCTTTGAATACGAAATAATAAAACATTTCACGCCATCGCCGGCGAACGCGTCGACGTATTAATATTGTGATAGCCAAAGGTCGACGACAAAGAGATAGTGATAATAATATATATTGCCGAAATCGTTTCAAGAGATTTCGTTGTGTAGGTACCTTTTAGTATTTACGTATCGTCAGTACGGTATCGGTTCGGGGGGAGGGGAAGGGGAACTACGGTAATGATCGCGCAGATACGGATCAAATACGATTCTGAGGCGGAGGACGACCCGCATTATATGCACACAGGTGTGTCTGGGGGACGTTGGACGACGGATATAGTGAGGTAAAGAGAGAGTGCTAGAGAGAGAGAGTCAGAGAGGGAAAGAGTGAAAATCGAATTCGTCTCCGAGTACGTAATAATAATATATCGTGTGTTATACCTACCTATTTACAGCCACCTTTCGATCAATACGACCGATTGATTTTTGTTCTCCAAGCTCCGACTCGAGGTGCTTATATATTATTATATTATATTATATACTACATCATATTGTTATATTATTATTGTACGGTCAACTGTCGATTGCATAAAATTATGATAATTTTGTATGCGTGTATTGTACAGGAAAATAATTAATACGCTGTATGGATGGGATCAAAAACGATCTAGAAGAATCGTTGGAAAATCGATAACGAAGAGACAGTAAACAGAGAGAGGCAAACAGAGAGAAAGAGTGACGCATCTATTATATTGCATATATCGGGGCATTTAAATAATAATAATATGATCGATGCTGTAATAATTCACTTAATTGTATAATTAGGTGTTCAGCAAAGACCAAATTAATAAGTAGATATATATTATTTGGTTTATTGTGGTCATTCTGATTTGGGGACTACAGGTCAACAGTGTTGTAGTTACCACGAAGTACAATGTTTCGTTTCAGGTACCTAGTGCACCATTTAGGTATATTATATAATACTATAATACTATAATACTGCAATATACACAAAAACGTGGTAAAACAAAAATTGAAAATTGGTGTATATGGTTGGTCGTAAAATTCTAGCTGCGACCATAACACGCAACACTAGACGCATTGATTTCAAATTAAATATCGGTAAAAAAAAAATGTATAGGTTGGTACATTTATTGTGGTCATAAAAAATAGAACGTGTAAAAAACTACTCGTATAAAAATTTTAACTATTTCGTGTAATTAAATGAATAAAACCGAATCATCCTGCCAATGATGTACACCTCATTATTGACATCTAAAATAACATATTATTATGTATTTATGTAATACTATATACTATTATTACTGTATACTAATAAAATAATGCACCGTACAATTTATGTACGTGCATTGCATTCCGATATTATTTTGAGTTATTCTAAATGAACGAGTTGCTTGTATTCTAGATTTTAGTAATTGATGATAACAACACTGAATACATACAACTGGGCCGAGGTGATATGGATATCCACCAAGGCCGGAGCCTATAGAAGTATAGAAGGTCATATTTTTAAGAATTAATTAAATACTTAGGACCAAAGATAGGTATAACCTTAAATTATATCCAAGACATAAAAAGAGGTTTTATAAAGAATAAAATAATAAATATTATTTAAGGGTTTGAACTATTTTATGGACCATGTCCAAAAAAATATTTTTATAGCTCCAAACCTTATTCAAGGTCTCGTGGGCATAAAAATTAACTCGAGTGCTAATATAGTGATCATAATAATTGTCCATTATATTATTGAAAATTGGGGATATGGCTTGTACAGATACCGTAAAAATAGTCAATGGAGAAGGCGGTACAATGAAAAACTCCAAAATTTGTTTCAACGATAGTCTAGTACGTAGGAAATCACAAAGATAAGATGTTCGTCGGTTAGAACACGGAACTATATACGGCAAAAACGGTAACTAAAGAGAACAAAATTGAAAAAAGACCGATAGGAACACCTTGTTTATGGTTGGATGATGGTTTTGTAAAAATATATTATGTTATAGGATGGTGGATACAAGAGCCTATTGGAAGAAATCGGTCTAAGAAAGAGAAAGACGGAGAAGAGTATTTTTAACGAATGGTCTCGAAAGCACCCCTCCCCCCTAAAAAAAAAAGGATAACTGAGTATGTGGAGATGTAATAATAATTCTTCGGACCTGAAAAATAACATAACTTCAGCTAAGAAATAAAAAAGTAAATATAGGTACACTTGTAATAATAATGTATAATAGAAATGGAAATATATTGCAGTAACATAAAATAAGATGTACCATGTACACATAATATAGTTGAAAGTATGAGCCTATTACGAAATCGGGGTTGTTAAAAATCAGTGTACGGTGAATTCGACCTTTTCTGGCATTTACTTTTTGACTGCTCGCTTTCCAAACCGTATAGATAGTGCACGGAATATCAAAACACAAACTATTTCCACACTAAATCGTAAACCGTCTGCCGCGTTCGATTTCCGATCGAATGGACGTGAAACGCACTTTTATCGCGTCAAAGTGTTATTATCCGAAGAAGAAAAAAAACCACTGCGTAGTCGTAAAACCAACATCTGCCGTTCGGAATCTAAAACGCTTTTACCCTCTATAATATAGACTATATTGCGTATATGACGCCGATATCTCTTCTCTCTCTCTCTCTCTCGGTAAGTACTACGATATTATAAATAATATACGAAATATATTATTATAGCTTATAATACGGCTGGCTGCAGTAGTGTAATATTTCCGTCGTAAAATATGTATAATACATGGCAATATTATTATTGTTATATAATAATAATAACAGTGCGTGTTGGTCGGGCACACCGTTTTCCGCCGGCGGGGAAACAAAACATAATATTTTTAGCGTCGGATATAGGATATATAATATTAAATCGCGTTGGTGGGCGGCAAGGCTCGACTCGTAATCGTGATGCCGGCGCGTGCCAAAACCTTCGAGAGTACACAAACACACAGACAAGTTTTTTTTTGGTTTTTTTTTTTCACAAACGGCGGCTTTGGCGTCCAGACGTCTGCAACCGTAGTCCGCGCGAAGCCTCCCTGCGCCGGATGGAGAAAAGTTTTCACGTCCGGTCCTACGCAAGCTATCTCGAACGCTGCAGGGGGTAGGGGGGGGGGCGAAAGCTGCAACATAAAATGTATAATATACGAGAGAGTGAGAGTATTACGTGCGAAAGTGAAAAGTCTCGCGCCGATCCCGTTCTACAGGTGTGCCGCTGCCGCGTCAACGACTGCGACTGCGACGACGGGCCGCATACAAATGGGTGGTGTGGGTGCGTTTAAACTATAATGTGTACATAATATATACATGTGCATTGGCGTTATCGTGGGGCGGGCGACGGCGCGCTAGTCGGAGGATCGTGTGGGGCACAGGATGCGTTGGCGCGCGCGGGACACGCAGGAGGAGAAGCGGCGCAGGATGACGATGACGAGCGGCGGCGGCGCAGGAGGCGGCGGACGTATATCTCGAATTCTCAACGCGCCGGACCGCCGGATGGCAACGCGATCAGATTCAGTCGGTTTTCGTACGCGGAACGCAATCGACGGGCCCCGTCGCAGAGACATCTCGCGCCGTCGCCGCAGATTGCGCCCGGTCAGTATCTCCTCTGTCGTCGCTGGTTATATCGCGCGCGTATCACGCCATACCTCGCGACCTTCGTTATCTCGCATCGTCCGATCTGCGGATATTACGTACCGGCGGTCTTCCGGCCGTCAGACACATTCACGATAACCCCCCGCCCCTCATCACCCACCCAAGGACACACGGGAGACCATCCCAGGGATAGGTTTTTCTATACCAATAGCGGTTAGGTACACACATTATGATATTGTGATAGCCACAACGACCTTACCGCGGTAACGATACCTCAGCGTCACCACTATACCACCAACCCCTGCCCAAAACCCATCAGAGACCTGACGACGGCGACAAAAACGATCCCGGTTAACGGCTTTCCGACGGCGGCGGTCGTCGCGTCGCACAGCCGCAACGCCCGCGTACGCCACTCGCGATGGACCACCTCGGCCGCAGCCAGCTAAACGGCTGCGTCCCGGTGACGGTCTTTGACGGCGGTTTCGGTCGTACCGGAGGCGGCTGCGGCGGCGGTGGTATCGTCTGCCGTACCGGTACCGGTCGCGTCGCTAGCAGTGCGCGCGCGGACAACAGCGGTACCGGCGCCGTGGGCAGCGGTGCGGGCATCGGCAGCGGCATCACCTGCAGCACTGGTACCTGCAGCGGCAGCGGTCCGACCACGGAAACGCTCGTCCGTCGCCGACGCGAGATCTGTTGGGTTTTGCGGTCGGGTCATATTTTCGCGTAAGGTAAGCAGCCGGAGTGGATATAATAATATTACGTCGATACGACGAGTCTGCAGCGAGTATATAAGAATAATGATGGATGACAGTGATGTATTATTATAACTGTAACAAAACAATATTTCGATTAAAGACATTTGCGCGAAGTTTGTAACTGCCACCAAACAAAATGTATCATTCCCCCAAAACGAAATAATACATTTATTGTGCATTCATTGTAACTTTATTATTTATAAGTATTTGATTTGCGAATAAATACGTTGTGGGTATTTTAATTATTTTGTCTATAATAACAAAAAAAAATATTTTGATAATATTATAAATCGTCGTACGTGAGAAATACATTGTTCTGGCTCTCGGCGCTGTTTAATTACAAATTATTATGCTCAATCACGTCATATTATAATACCTACAGTAGCTTAAAAATATAAAAGTCTCTTTAATAAAATATAATACAATATTAGAAACACTGCTCCATTTCGTATCTCTTTATCTTCCTCTAACTACCTATCTAATTCTCCTTTTATCCGATTGTCGAGGCTCGCCGATCATTGTTTATCTAATCAAGTATCGACCATAATTACCCTAGTCATAGTCATTGTTCTGGGTTTATTGTTATTATTTGATTTTTATTCTTAGTACCTAATAATATGATTCTTATTTTCAAATTTTGTATCTTATAATTCTCACTATTATTTCATTCCATATAATATTGGGCATTTGCCAGTGACAATGTTTATAAAATTAATAAATGATAATGATATTATATTAGAGTATTAGACCCATATTATAATATTATAATGGCTGGTGTTTAACAGCGATGATTACAATATAATGCCATGATATTGTATATTATTTTATGGTAAATTCACACGTTTGCACCCTACGACTTTAACATTATTCTATAACACTGTGAATTAGCATATAATAATGTTGTTGTGTGGCCAAATAATGTGTTTCACGTTCACGGACGTTTATGGCCAGATTTGTTTCAATTGTTTCCCAAGTGGTTTAATTACTCATATTATTAATTCACTTCCGATCCGAAATAGCCAACATTGTACTTGTTTGTGAGATGTACTTTGTACTTTCGTTGTCTGAAATCAGCAGTGTGGCTGAAATGGTCAGTGGTCCTCGTACAACGTTCGAAATGATTAAGTCCATTTGGTTACCGATCCGAGGTAATGTCCGAATCGGGTCTCTACGGTAAGTACGTATGCAATGAGTTTGGTCTTCCGCATTATCGTTGTGATCACCGATAAGCAGTTGAAAAAATAAAACAATTTTTCAAGCCAACTAGATACACCATATTATTTTTATCTATAGACAAAATGACACAATCTCGGATACCTCTGTGCACGCCAAAAAAATTATGGCATTTTCATGCCATATCTTAAGGGTAAATCCAAATGACATAAATCTCGTGCAATGCCATGGGCATAGTAAGACTACGAATAATAATTTATGTTTTGCTTTTGAATTAAAAAAATTAATTAAAAACTAAAATGTTGTGTCTACAAGCGAAAATGGAAATGCCATTAAAATATTATTCTAAAACATAATTGCATTTTTTTAAATTAGTAATAATTTAGGGTGTATTTTAAATTCAAAAACAAAAATGTTTGTAACAAACATAATATGGGAACTTACCTACAACTTAAAACAAATTGTTAAAAAAAAAATAAACTTTGATTTTTTTTTTAAAAATAGACCTTAAAATAAATTGGCTATTTAAAAACAAAGTACTTTTTTAAAAATTTAATCAGAAAATCAAAAAATAATTTAAACTGTTACGTTTGTAAGTTATAACGTATAATATTGTTCAACAGCCTTCGTGCATGCATATCATGATTCGGAAGCAAATTCTTCGGACTTGCATAAGTCTGATGGATTTTGGCGTACAATATTCAGTTGCTTACATTTTTACATGAATAAAAATATGATATTATATACAACCAATAATAACGAAGCTCGTAATAATTAATAATATTATGTAAGTAATCCACATAATACGTCAGGTTCCAATGATTATAATAATATTATTTCGATGGACTTGTTTTGGCAGATTTCTTGTCTAGCATTTGCAAAATTTTACACTCGAATATTATCGCGAACTCAAAGAAAGCTTCTGAAATATTATAAGCACCGTAATAAAAATATGAGCCCTACTAATTATACGGGTAATATGCCGTGCACCGAGTGTGAAGATAAAAAAAATTCTCGGGGGACGTCCCGCGTGTACGCATAATGCCCACAATATATTATTATGTGTTTAACTACGTGTTGGGTAAAATAATATTATATAATGTACACGAGGGAAGACTCGTCGAAATCAATTGTTTGAGTTAGATGCACTGATACAGCACATTTATATATATAATATTGTAACGCGCATTTAATACTACGGAGACCGTTTAATTTGACCCTCTGCCATTGTTCGTCCGTACCTACAACAATAATAATATATCACGTCGTCAAATCGAGAGTTCAATCGTGTTTGAAATTATTTCGATTTATCCGACCGTATACAATTATGTTTGTGAATCATTGTACGGACACTATATAATACCCACGGCGTGTATGTACGCCATCGCTAATATTATATGCATACCTATCAAACGATTTTTTTTCGACCAAAATAATATTATTTACGATATGCATCATAACTATTAATAATTACTGCACTCTATGCGATTATAATATTATCATAATACTATTTTATCACGTCCGAGTGGCGCTTATATTATAATAATATTATTGTTAGTAGTAAATGGTTTTATATCATACGTTTAAATCGGTTTAGTCAATAAAAAATTCAGCGTAGTCAGTGTGGGGTCAACCGACTATATCGTGCCCCAACGAAAATAATATATTATTTTCTTGTGGTACAATCCGATGTAAGAAGAATTGTATAATATCGTTAGTTACCTATTTAAAATAAGGTATTGAGCGTATAATTTACGATATAAAAATTCCCGATTTTACAGTGTTGTGTTAGAGAATATTCAATAATTATTGTACCAAACATACTTCAGAGTATTATATTATCCTATAAAATATTATACCAAATATCCGGTAGCCGTTTTGTGATTTTTATTTTACACAAAACTATACACTATATTATTATTATAGTATCGTATATTATACGTGCGCTGCAAGTTTCGATTGTTCTTTCCTTATCTCGAAAGTTGGAGTCCGTATATAGTTGTACGCCTATTCACAAATAATACTTATAGTATAGTATAATAATATAATACTTTTTATTTTATTATAATATAGATGTTTTACGGAAATAATATATACAATACATTAGCTTCCGATACATCGAAATGCCAATAACCCAAACCCCTCCGAACATCGCACTAAATCATTATCAGTTATCAAACGTATTTCATGACTTTGAACTTTTGATATTCATCTAAACCTTTTTTCATCCAATGAACCCAGCAGTTATTTAAACAGTTTTTGGTTTATATAGAGATGTACAATAATATTTACCATCGCAATGTGTATTTTTATATTTATTATTTTATTATTTTTTTAAATTGAAAGATATCAAAAATGATATTATTTTCATCCAATGACGTAGTTTTCTAAGTGACCCCGATGGGAAATGCTATAATAATATTATGTAGTTTCAATGTTTCATAATATTATCTTATACATGAATTTAAATTCATATATGAAAGTGTACGGCGAATAAATCTCATTGAAAGCCGATTAGGTGTAAAATGTATTTTAGTGTAAAACTATACAACCCACAACACCACGTTGGAACGAAAATGTCATTTCGGAAAAGGTCAGTCGTTAGTTACTGTTCGTTACTGTACCATACATAATAGTGATAACGGCCAACGGGGTACATTTAACCACTCGTTAGCGGCAGCACAACACACGGGACTGCGTCTTATCGCGGATGGAGAACACAAACACTTTCGTGTGTCTTTACGACCCTGGTGTAAATTTAGGTAGGTATAATAATAATATTAAATGACGCGTAGCAAAAATAATAACGAGCCAAAACGTACCGGCGATGGTGCGGAGATCCCGCGCTTATAGTGCATTATAATAGACAACCAGCCGGCTTATTTAATATTGACCCAGTAATCAAAATGGTAATTGAGGTGCGGACGAGCAGCACAGCGTCGAGAGAACGAATTTATAGACCGCTCCACTCCTCGTCTACTCTGCCTCATCATCGTGCAGTTCCGTTCACAGGTGTGGCGGGGTAGTGAGCTTAAATTGCCTACTCGACGCGCCGGCATACTCGTGGCACCGCGATACAATATTATATACCGACGAAGTGCATTTCAGCAACAACCGAATAACAATAATAATAGTAAAAATATTTTTCCCGCGTCTGTCGGTGGCAAACATTTGAAAAAAACAAACAAAAAAAAAACGCATAATATACGCGTTCACTCGGTGGAAAATCCCGTGTACGATATTATTATTGTTGTTGTTGCTGTAATAAAATACGTTGCGAGTTGTAGGCCCGGAAGAGCTGCGTTCAAACCGTAGCCCTGCCGGGGGATGATTTACGGCCGGCGGACAGACACAAATGGCTCATTCCGTCCCTCGGATCAAGCGCTGCGCCCTAATCTCGACCCGCAAATTTATGGCGAATTATGCACGCGAGCACTCACCCAGACGGACTATTGCGTGCTTACGTGTGTGCGTAAGCGTGTGTGTGTGTGTGTGTGTGTGTGTGTGTGTGCGTGTGTTTGTGTGTTTGTGTGTTTGTTTTATATATAATATACCACAACGTCAACTTAATCGCAGAGGATGCGACGAAGGATTATTATTTTTTTTTTCCAAGTGAAAAAAGCTCAGTTTTTGGGCACTCGAGCGTGCCACCGCCGTCGTTGGTCTTTTGATCTGAATAATAGAGAAGATAAATCGTCTCCTCGCGACCCTGTTGAAAATGGACTCAATTATATAAGGTTTATTATTATTTGCCACCATTTACAGACTGTCCTTTGCGATTTTATATCGATAACTAATGCAGGGAATCTCGAAAATGTAATCCGTTTGATCTACGACTATAATATACTTGAGTAGAATTCAATCTAAAATATTATGATGCCCTTTGGCCTTTTTTTAGTTTATTTTTATATAACATAAAAGCGTTTTCCAAACTTTCTCAACTTTCAATACAACGGAGAAAATATCACACCCACCGTATTTCGTAAGCCACTAAATCGCTCCCTCGGTCATCTTAGAATCTTAAAAAACTTTCGTGCGCAGCATATAAAATATAATATTATATTGTCGACGGGTGAAAACTTTCGTTTGGGGTACTATCAACACCTACAAGCTATACCTCCACCGCAGTATCCGTGATAACAGTTTGTTTTTATTACAGTTAGTTAAATGGTAATTATTATTCAATGTGTATTTGTCGTCATGTGTCTGGGAATAGACAGAGCAATTGGAAAATGTTTTTTTAAAAACCGACCAAAAGTGGTATTTTATTGTTCCATAATATGGTGTATATTTTAAGCAATTCGGTAAAAATATATCCCAAATGCAATCCAACAATTAGGTTATTTTTTTAATAGATTAATCTTTATGATAAATTTGACACGTTTATAAAATATGGACATTGTTTTATTTAAATTCTGTGAAAATACCATATTATAATCACTCCAGTAAATATTGTTTGATTTCTTTAAATCACTGAGATAGAACCGCTCGGTATATAATATTATCTTATCTATTTTTGGTCAAAACTCAAAATAATTTTTAAATGGTACACTGGCTTGTAGGTGAAATAATCTTTGAGCAGGTTGATATTTATTAAAGTGAATAAAGTAGATACAATTAATATTCCTATCACTATTTTGCTGTCACACGTTTCACTTGTCATAAAAACCTCAAGGCGAATCTTGTGGACCTGGCGCGATTTGCGTGTTTGCGACAGGGAACAGCGGTGTGTTATGAATAATGTGTGTAGGTAAGTATACGGTAAAAGACATATCTTTATATGGGCGTTCTTTGTAATTGAACATTTGAACCCTTGTCAAATACACCGTTATCAATAACGGCAGTGTATCCAATATATAATATAACAATACCATATTATTATACAGGGCGAATCACAAACTATGCTAGCTTTCTTTTTTGCTCAATAATGCAAACATTCAAAATGTGATTTTTTAGGAATTCAAATATACCTAGTAACCATATTTTTTCAAATAATTGAGCTTTTATTGTACCTACTACTAAAATAGTGTAATGTGGTGATACACATTTCCGTTTTTCAAATGAAATCCCCACTTGGCTACCATACATTATTAGGTGGATAACTTTTTCTTAAAATGATGATGCAACACAAATCACAATAACAATTCAAACAAGTAGATTTTGGTTCATTTAACTTTGTCTACCTACCTAATAATTATTAGGTTGATTGGTTTGGAAGATATGGGGGTTATGGGGATTTGAACATTTTGGCCATTAATATTGATCTATAAACATTTATAATTTGTAAAAATGGCCCATGTATAATAAATACGAGATCCAATATTACTTATATTTCAAACCATTTTTTTAAGGACTATTACCTTAAGTATACATATTTTAACAACTGAGCAACTATACTCGTTCAAATTTTGAATTAATTACATCAAAACTTTTAAAAAAAATATTCACTAAATAATTTACGGTAAAAATGGGGGTTCTAATTTGATAAACAGAATTTAAATAATTTTGAATCACCGTGGGACACTAATTCTCAAGTATAGGTAGGTAGTACAAAAATATCAAGAATTCGAAAAGTTTAAATAATGGTCGTTTGATTTGAAATTCCAAAAATCAGATTTTAAACGACTGC
Organism: Macrosiphum euphorbiae; assembly: GCA_949089665.1. NCBI lineage: Eukaryota > Metazoa > Arthropoda > Insecta > Hemiptera > Aphididae > Macrosiphum > Macrosiphum euphorbiae. Next base: position 135,051,600 of record CARXXK010000001.1, on the reverse strand, counting down.
GGTTTGTTGAAGCCTTGAAGGAACAAAAATACCCTATTAATGATTCTTATATTTCACCCGGACCGTGCTGGCAGGTGGATCACCCTGTATATGCGGTGAATAAAAGTTGTTCAATGTATAATACGGCCAAAGTCCGTTTACATTCGCCTTGGCTTCCGTGTGCGCGACATCCCGGCAGCGGCACCCTCACTGATGACGCTCGAGTTCCTATATACCTGCGAGGGCTTCCGCCGAGAATAAAATATGATTGTTGTTGTTGAACACGCCCCCGAAATAAAGTCATCTCCTTCCCGTCTGTTCGACGTAAGTTAAAGGAGAAGAAGAAATAGAACGAAGGACAAAAAAAAATAGCTGTACCGCAGTATTGTTGTCAACAAACACTATATTTTCTGCGGCGCGATTACGAGGCCCGACGAACGTGTGGCAGGAGACAGGAAGGGGGAGGTTGGGTGACGGAAGAAGATATATTATATAATATATGACGCTGTAATATTTTCCAAAACCTCCCACAACATTGTTCCGAGACGTCCTTTAAAATATTATTATATTGAAACCGTAATGGACTTTACAGCGTGTAAATGACTGTAACACGACGATCCGGTAACTGTGTGCCTATAATAATAATTATAATGTATATTAAAAGATATTTCATATTACGAGAGTTAATTGAATGCTATGTGCGCGGCGCGTGAGTAATTCGAAACGTCCAGTAAGTTTTTGAGCCCAAAAGTACTTTGGGTATTGCGTTACGTGTACCGCTACTGGCATAATTATATATTGTTTAACTTACCTATTGTGATAATCATTACTGTGGCAAAAAGGGATAATTTAAAACAATCAAATTCTACAATGTAAGACGGTCAATGAGTAATTATTGCACAATTCAACAGACGAGATTGAAGTTTGGAATATTTTGTTTTATGGAGTATTGGAAGCGGCGATTTTCTGTCATTGCCTAACACACTTTGAAAATTATAATTTAAAGGTGTTTTCATTACAACGTAAAAATTGATCTAGTGAACCGATACGAATTCTAAACACCGGTTTGAATTTATCGTCCAGTCTACTTGAGATCGACTTTCCAAGATTTTTAATTTATTGATTTTAATTTCTCCAAAAATTTGAATATTCCGTTTTCTTTTTTGATACGAATATTTTTAGGATTTAGGGGGATAAATCAAAAATATAAGAAACCGATCTCCAGTAGACTTGATGACGAATTCAAATATGTTTTTAGAATTCTCATCGCTTCACTAGATCAATCGGTACTTTGGAATTAAAACACCTCTTAATTCCTATATTCCACTTATGTTCGACAAAGACAGAAAATCATCGCTTGCAATTCCCTTAAGGATAATATAGAGACCTCAGAGACTTAATATGTATTTGACGAAAACTTGCTGTTGTATCGTGACATATTCACATCTCCAAGCAATGATATACGTGTAATATTTTAATGTAGGTACACGTCTGAAAGGATTATATTATAAGATGTTATACATTCAGCCACTTCAACCAAATAATTTATAATATTATAATGTGTCTATAATACACGTGAAAGGACTATAAAATAAAATATAATAAATTGAGTGACATTTTTTTATATTATAATTGTTTTATGCATACCTATCAATAAATTCATCGTATTTGAAATATCCATAAAATATTGTCAACTACTTTCAAGTACAACAAATCAATTATGAGGTAGGTATTTACCTTAAATAATATAAATTCAAGATTTTCATAATCTACATAATTTACATTATGTAATGTGTTTATTTTATATAAAGAGTTCATAAAAATAGTCTATGTGCAAACCAGTATTCATATTTTTAATGTAATGTTGAATTTTACATAAAAACCGCATAAATATACGACTGTGGTAAACAAAAAGAGTTTTCATAGCTTTTATCATTTTTAAATGACCAACTGACCCGCATTTCTAAAATTTATTTTTGTATAATATTAATATTATTAGCTGTGCACGAAGCAAAATGTATATTATAATATTTTATTATGGAAGTATATTATATAAATATAAAAAAAATTAAATGAAACGAAAATATTGTTTTGGACAGTTGAATTTTATATTGGTTTCTAATAATTTAGTTCTACAGTAACTATTTAATTTATAACGAAACTAAATAGCAATGAGTATGCTGTGTTTACATTATAACATCTTGTTTAAAGAAAATTGTAAAAACAACTCAAAGAGCTTGTCATAATATTTCTAAAAAAATAATTAAACGCTGTGATGAACATTGTATTTAATAATAAAAAAAGAAATAGAAGGCCATTAGCTGCAACACAATGCTTATTCACTTAAAATATTAATATTTTTAAAAAGTGATAATCTAAATGTAATATTAAATTAATATGTACCTACAAGGATTAGAAAATTCCTACAAGTAAAATTGTAAAATCCTACAAGTTTTATTTTAAATATTTTTACATATCATTCTGGTTTATATAGCTACTTCTTAGTATTTTAGATTCTGAGCGGAGCGATGAATGTATTGGTTTTACAATGATGTATGTTTTTATATTTTTATTTATATTTTTATATTTTTATTTATATTTTTGTGTCTGTCATCACGTTTTAGGACAGTAAAAGTGCTTGGATTTTCTTCATCAGTAGCTTTTCTGATAGGAAAGTGAATCTAGTTGGTACTTTGGGGGGGTCAAAAGTATAAATTTCCCAGTAGTTTTCACAAGCGCCGGGAAAAACAACATAAAAATTAAGGAAAAACGGGAATTTTTACGCAAAATTGGTTTTCCAAAAAATCGATTTTGGTTATTGGTGTAACTCTAAAACAAATGAACGTATATACATGAAATTTTCACTGGTTGTTTATATTTGCATTTTCTATACACGATAACATTTTCAAAATATTTTGATTTATTTAGAACTGTTTAGGGACATTTTCATTTTTCATTTTTTTTTAGTTTTTTTTCTAAAAATATCAATAAAATTTTATTTATTGGTTGCGAAAGCTTGTTGAAAATTTAATAGAAGGCTCCTAATATGTTGTTTCAAAGGCAGATGAAAAATATTAAAAATCCTTAGTCACAATTTTTTTTATAAGCATTTAAAGTTCAAAAATTGACAAAATATGGAAAAATCACGAAAATTAGCAAATTATTTTGAGTTAAGAATTCGTAAAAATTTTTCTTTTTTAAATCTAAGATTTTAAAATGAAACACAAGATTCCTTATAAGATTATCTACCTTTATCAATAAAAAAATCTCTACCGGACAGTCAAATTAAATTTTTATGAGCGTTTGAAATTCAAATTTTTACAACATTGGATTTTCACTCGATTTCTCATGTAGCGATTTCCTTATTTTGTTGTAATTCAAAAACGAATAACTGTAGATACATGAAAATTTCACTGAATGTTTATATTAGCATTTCCTATACACCATACAATTTTGAAAATATTTTGACTCTTTTTGAGCTGTTTATGGACATTTACAGCTTTCAATTTTTTTTAGTTTTTTTTTCTATAAATATCAATAAAGTTTTATCTGTTGGGCCAAAAAGTGTAAAAATTTAATACAAGGCTCCTGATATATTGTTACAATATCAGTTGAAAAATATTAAAAATACATAGGCACGATTTTTTTTTATAAGCATTTAAAGTTGGAATTTTGACAAAATTTATCAAAATCTCGAAAATTATCAATCGTTGGAATTAAAAAATTATAAAATGTTCAGTTTTTATAACTAAGAGTTGAAAATTTAAAACAAAGATTCTCTTAAATAATTCATACTGTAACCAAAAAATCTAAAAAATATATAAACACACTTATTTTTTACAGACATTTTAATTTCAAATTTAGACAAAATTTCATATTTAAACCAAGAATTACGATTTTAGTTATTTTGTTGTGATTGTATAATATTATTCGTGGGTACTTGAAATTTCTAAAGTAATCTACTATATATCCCTTTCAGGCCCGAATTATGATCTGATGAAAAAAAAAAATAATTCATGTGTTCTTTACATAAAACATACTTAAATTAAGAGAAATTTCGAATTTTGAAATTTTTTGACTACCCAAACTTGAGTTTTGGTGACTTGTCATTATAATGGCATTTGAGCGTTAAATATAATTACTTACATTACCATTTTAATGGCAATTGGGCTTTAACGTATAACACACTATATCGTATGAATAATCTTTATTCGTAAAAACAAAATATCAATAACAATTTTTAAAAATTAAAAATTAGAACAATTAATATAAAATTAAATAAGAAAATAAATAATAAAGTTTATAATCATTATCACAATGGTTATACTGTGGCAGTCTTTGCAGTTACATAAAACGATAAAACAAATAAAAAACATCCTTCTAAGTAGTAATAACATTAGGTAAATAAATATAAAATATAAGATCATCTGTTAAATTGTTAATAATAATATATATAAATTTACATAATTATAATATGATTTAAATATTTAATTATGATAATCATAAAAACAATTCCTTGTCTTGGTTATACATAAATGGACATTGCATTTTTTGCATGCCATATGGGTTCTTTTTTTACATCCCTCTAACTTACAAAATGTGGCATCTCTCAAGTTATCCATGTATGCATAATGGCCAGTGTTATCTTTTCTCATCACATCAGTGGGGTATCTATCAATTAAACGATTTTTTTTACATGGTTTAGGTTGAACTATAATTTTGTTACATGACGACGGGCGCCCTCGTTTTCTGGAAGGTGTTACTACAGAACTCCCTACAGAAATCAATGTAGAAGCTAAATTTTGCTTAAAGCCTAATAAGTCCATTACTTTTTTTTTTGGTAAATTTATTGTTTCAGCATCATTTCTATACTCCAACCATGCATTGCAAGTGGCCATATCAAAGGCATGAAACAGCATACGCAGAGTCCATTTCCTAGATTTTATAAACACTCTATAATAGCTAATGAGTTGGTCATGCAAATCCACCCCACCCATTGAATCATTATATAATTTCACAATTTCAGGGCGATCTACTTCAACATAACATTCATTTTTTTTATCATACCGTTTAATTATATCTGGGCTGCCTGAAGTTACAAAGTTAGACGCGAGACTTACAGATTTATTATCCAACCATTTAATCAGACCAACTTTTCCATCTGTTGAGGTAACTTCATATGAAGCTCCTCTTCCTAATGTATTTAGCTCTTTATCGCTCACAATTGGAGGATTAGCAAAACGATTAAGTCTAACTGTCCCAGCTGCTTTAATTCCCAAACACTCAAGTGATGTAAATAGATTGTAAGAGCTAAAAAAATTATCAAAATATAAATAATGTTCATTTTTATCTATGTGTTCAACTAATTGTAGAACTGTGGAACCCCCGAGGCCATATTTTTTTGTTATTTCATGATTTATTTCAGTTGAACTGCCTTGGTATAAAATCATATTATAAACCATACCATTAGCAGAGCAGAGTAAAAAATTTTTAATACCCCAAGGGCAGGGTTTGCCTTTCATGTATTGTTTGACACCTAATTTCCCTTTAAATTTGACCATTTGTTCATCAACAGCTAGATTAGTTTCTACTGGCAATTCTTTACAACGTTTTATAAAAGAATTAAAAAGTGGTCTAACTTTTATAAATTTATCAACATTGTTTTCAGGAATGTCATCGTTATTCATTACATGAAAACAAGACCTCAACTGAAAAAAACGATTTCGAGACATATTATCAGCAATTATATTTACTCTGTCCTCATTAGTCCAACATGATCTTATTCTACTAGGTTTTTGACAACCAATCTTCAAATGTATACCCACAAACACCTTCATTTCTGAAGGTGTAGTATCTACATACTTTATGAAATTATTTTGTTTGGCATAAATATTTGTGTACTTGGCCATATTTTCAAACTCTTCCTCAGGAAAGTATTTACTGAAATATTCTATTGGTAATAGAGTCTTATAAGTAGTTGATAATTCTGGAGCTGGTTGCGAAATCTTTAAGAAATTACTGACAAACGGTCTATTTGACCATTTAATTTCATTTTTTGTGTAATATGGTAGGTTATTGAGGTGTAGTCCGTGTTCAACAACAGGTCTTATTGCTATATGACATGGTGGTATTGCAGGTGTACTTGGCCTAGCTATTAAAACAATTAAAATGTATAAAGAAACCAAATAAAAATAATTCAAAAAATATTTCATATACCATAAGCATTGTTATCTGATTGCTGTTCATCTTCAACTGTTTCTAAAATATACAGTGTAATTGTTTCATAAAGAAAATAATTAGAAACAAAAAAATAAATAATATAAAATAATATTTTACATACCATTATTTATGCCAAAAACGTTGAAATCTTCATCATCTTGGAAATCAAACAGTTCAAAATCATCAAGTACATTTTCAACAGGTCTTATTGCTATCTGACGTGGTGGTAATGTAGGTGTACTTGGCCTAGCTATTAAAAAAATTAAAATGTATAAAGAAACCAAATAAAAATAATTCAAAATAATATTTTATACACCTACCATAAGCATTGTTATCTGATAGCTGTTCATCTTCAACTGTTTCTAAAATATACAGTGTAATTGTTTCATAAAGAAAATTTAAATAATTAGAAACAAAAAAAATAAATAATATAAAATAATATTTTACATACCATTATTTATGCCAAAAACGTTGAAATCTTCACCATCTTCGAATTCAAACAGTTCAAAATCATCAAGTACATTTTCAAACATTTGTTCTTTACTAGACTTTTCGATTTCTGAACAAGGGTATTCATTGTCATCAACAAAATCATCGTCGTCGCCTGACAATGATGATAGTTCTGAATCTCTCCCATCACCTAGCAATTCGATGATGTCTCCGTAGGGCAGCTGATGCTGCTTTTTTAACATTTCAAACTAGAGTTTATAACATAAATTAAATTTAATCAACTGATTATAACTATCTACCTATGTGGTTTAATTAAAAGAATACTTACTAATATAGTTGATATTCTTCACTAAGCAACAGAAACAAAATTCGTAACGTAACAACGAGTTACTCGTTCGAGTACCGGACGAGATTCGGAGAATAAGGATAAATGATAACGAATAACAGCGGCAAAATGCACGTGCACGTGAATAATAATATTATCGGTTATCACAAAATGTTGTAAACGCCCAAGGCCCAACTGCCATTATAATGTCATATTACTTAAGACGATACCACTCACTGATAAAAGATAATAACCACATTTTAATACCGGCATAATACAATAACAACAGTGTTGACACGGGAAAAAAAATATGGGATTTTTCCCAATTGATTATCAATAATTAATATTTATTACAAAAAAAAAAAAAAAAAAATCCCGGCAAATTTTTTTTTTTTTTTTACATCATTGATTTTCAATATAGTTTAGTGATAAAATATATAATCATAATTCTTATTATTATCTATAAATATTCGTTGACAAAATAAACCAATTTCCCTCCAATTATACACACAATTATAATTTCTACATTTATTTTTAATGTAATGCCATTATAATGACATTGGGGCCTGAAAGGGTTAAATCTATGATAGTATTAGGGTTTGTTGTTGGTGTATAACGCGTTATAAGTACCTAATGGATATTGTGATATGATTAATTTGGAATTCATTATAGGTAAATTTTTTTTAATACCATAGATATGTATATAATATGTCTTATACCTAAAAGGACATACCGTCTCCGCTCAGAATCGTTTTTCTTATACAATGATATTATATCATTGAATTCAAATTTAATACCATCCATTATACAGTGACCCACTTGTAACCTACTGTACAGCAGAGCGACACCCACTTGCCCACCTTTTTCAATATTATATTTTACCAAAATTTAAATATTATAATGAAATAGGTATCTATGTAATATGTATAGTGTATACCCACCTGGTCATTATGCGTGTTTTGATGCGAGTCAAGTGTTGCCGTGTGGGTTTATAATAGTTTTAAACTTTTTTTATAATAAATATATTATTTTGCATACATAATAGGCAGGTACGCATGTATTATATATTATGTGTGTGTACTGTGTGTGCTTGTATTTTTAGAGTTTGGGTTATAAATTTAGTCCATAAAAACACTGTAATTCGTACATCGACAAGGACAGCAAGTCAATCGATATGGTTTTAAATTTAAATTTAGTTTAAGTAAGTCATAATATTCTGGCGTCATAAGAAAATATTATGCTTATTGGAATCCAATAAAAAAGATTTTTCTTGTGCACAAGGTTCTTTTGGAACACCGTGTATTATCGAATTGTTTACGCCCTTGAATATAAATAACATTATATTTACGAATTCAAAATATTGTATGGACTGACTTTTTTGTATTCACGATGTATAGTATTGAATATCATATTCGTATTCACAATACACATTTTCAAAAATAAGTAAAATTACGAAAACATAAGTTTTTTAATACAATAAATGAGATTCCCCAACAAAGATTACCATTTTTTTGTTGGTCAAATATTTTATAAAAATTATTGGTTCTTATATTATGTTTATTATTTTTTTTTTTGTACATTTTTAAAGGTTTGTAACAGTTGTATTGATGATTTAACCTTTGCAGAACTATTGATATAACGTAATACGCATTATGACACAATGATAATAGTCAATAGTAAATAAGTCACATGGCCAAAGAATATTTACTTTTTCAATTTTCACGTTGATCGTATCGTCGTTGTTTGTTTTCAGGATCGTATGGTGTTTGGCTTTAGGGCTGGCTGCGATAATGTGGCACTCGGGTGGAATGGGCAGCCACGGCGGTGGCTGGATGAAGCTGATGGGAATGGTGCACAGGGACCGGAGATCGGCGCAACGGCACGTACAGGACGCCGCTACAGCATTGCTGGCTCCCATCGACAGGTATGCGACGACGATAATAGTATAACATCAAATAAACGGACCCTCTCTGTCCTATACTCCTATACTTACTAAACTTTCTCTTTCTATTTCACTTCCTTTCACTCTCTCTCATATACACACAAACACACACACACACACACACACACACACACACACACACACACACACACACACACACACACGCAAACAAACACACACACACAAACACACAACTACCCTTCTTTACATATACTCTACAATCTACATACGAGATTATACATTTATACATGTATCTATATGTATATCCCCTCTCTTTCTTTGCCTAGAAACTTAGAGAGGCTAGACGCGTAGCGCAATAATGTACTGTGTTAAGAACTTACCATTAATGGAATGATGATTTACGCCTTGCTATCGTTAAGTCATCTACTCGCACATGCATATTGTGGATAGCGTATACCGTGGTTTGCGTGAGCACATACACGAATGTGGTACGACGTGCTGCTTATGCTCCATACCGGTCAAACCACATGCATTATTGGTTTTGTGAAAATTGTCAGAATTTCAAGGTGATTTAGTGGAAATTAGTCGGGCTCTAAAAAATTATACCTAGGTCTCAAGGTGAATATAATTTATTCATTTTTCACAGCGAGCACTTTAGGTATATACTATATAATATAATATATTCCTAATACCGATCACAAAACAAAATACAAATTCTCGTTTTTCAATATGATGCAAAAGTGAAAAACCAAGGAAAATAAAAATTTTACCATGCTTATATACATAATATAATATATAGGGACAATTCTGTAAGTATTCTGTGAGTTATTATGGGGTCCAAAAACTATATTGTTACTATAGGTATTTTATTATTAGGCCATTTGGATTGTATCAATAATATAGTATCTACAAATTGAATACAGTTTTCAGTATATATATATAAACACATTTAATATTATACTATGCCATTACGATATCGAATTTCAAAAGTTTTCGATAAATAAGTTATGCGTTCTAAAACTTATAGCAAAAAAAAAGACACATAAAAAAAAATTGGTGCTATTGACTGTGAACTGAAATTTATAGAATATTGTACACCTCTGCTTAAAAGCTTTTAACATACACGTAAAGCTTTCACTCGGCATCAGCAAAATACGTTTTATTTATATTGTTCTCTTAGCTATGGTTTAATAACAGCTGTTTAAGTTCAGAAAACATAATTACTAAAACTCTGTTATAAAATTAACTGAGTTTAAAAAACTAACAACTGTATCTATAAATAAATTGAACTTAGGAACTAAGAAAATATATTTTTTCAGTAGAAATGAATGTTTATTTAAGTCATTACAGAACATTTTTTTTTCTTATATAAAACTATATCGATTTATTTATATTGTTCTGTTTTCACTAAATGTACAACTAATACCAACATTGTAAAAAAGTTCACAGTTGTAGAAAATCGATTAGTAGGTGTGCATAATATTAGTTTATTAATGATTTTTTTTCAATCACTGTGGTATAACAATTTTTAAATGCATTCCGGCTGTACGCCTATATGCTATAGCTGTATACGAGTAGTTACCAATACACTGTGAATTAATGAATTCACTACGGATTTTCTGGTATGGCTCTTAATGTTTCATTTTATAAATTAAATTATCGATATAATTAAATTATTTAAATTAACCTAATCATACATTTAATATGTACATATTATGATTTTAGTTATTTGAGTCCTACACGAATAAAATGTTTGCAAATCACCGGTGTAGCCTTTTAAGTTAGGGTAAAACAAAAATATTCGAATGATCATATTTTAATGTAGTACGTACATCATATATTATAATAAGCTGTACGTATATTATAGTAGGTAGGTATAACACGATACGATAATATGTGGGAATATTATAAAAACATTTTAAGCCATAAACCATACTATTCACAGTGATTTACGTTGAAAGAATTATATTTTGCAACATATTATTTATATTTTTGAGACTTCGAATGATACAGTTGTTGTCAATTACACACGTTCATAAAAATAAGAAACACTACATTTTATTTAAGATGCATATATTAATTTGTAAGAAGTACCCTTTGAGCTCGTGGTATAAACGTAATTTATGGTGAGCCCCAGTGATAAACGTTACGTTTCTTTTTTATTATAATTCACTAGTTCCCCCTTTTTTGTCTCTAAGATAAATTCAGTAAACATATGTATATACGTATATGAATAAAATTATTCCCTTATAGCACTTACATTTACATCTATCTTCCAGCATGTAGCATTTTCTTATGATACTGGTTCATTTATAATTAAATTACTTCATGTTTAACAGTTTTTGCTAATTCCATTTACAGTGCATTTGCTCTTTAGATTGTTGTACACACATTTTCATTTTATAGCGAACCAAACAAAAGTAAAATGTATTATTTAAATAATATTAGAGTGTTTATTTCTTACGTGATCATTTAAACGTAACATAATATGATATTAAAACCTGATTAGATATCTCCTAAGTATCAATTGTATTTAAATCTAGAATATGTATTATAATTGTCAATGTCAACTTGTGAATTTTTTATTTTTATTCTCCAAAATATATCCAATTTACCAATACACAGATAATTAAACTATTATTAGCTTTTATTCACTTTATTTTTACTATTCAGGAAAATGAAAAGGTAAAAATCGAATAAGTATATATTGTTTGTTATAACAAAATGTACACACTTTTACCGTTAGTAACTATTTAATTACGCTCTAATAGCTACATATAGTGATAATTCCGCATTAATGAGAATGTGAAATCGGCTAGTAGTGGGTAGTATTTATAAATGAAACCTTAACCTCATAAACAAAAAGCATTTATGTATCTCGTGGGGATATAATGGGTGGAGTAATCAAATTAAATCTAAAACGATTCGCGGTCATCAGGGATATTAAAAACGTGGTTTATTAAATCTGGAAATATTTTTTAATATAATGTCATACATAATAATTGTTTACAAATTAAAATAATATTATTTTTTGTTAATTACGTACCTATATGGCTATATAGTATATAAGTATACCTATTTAGTCACGCCAAGCTATTATTGTATGATTTACATGAGTGTTTTGCTAATGATTCTGGTGCACCTACAAGGTGTTTTTATTTTGTTGTGGTCGTGTGTCATTATATTTTAATCTTAAAGCATAATAATACAGTGTCCATAGTTCATAGAGTTATTAAAATTAAATGCAGATCATTTGTTGTTTTATTTTTTAATAAAGTAGGTACCGATATAATAAAACATAATCAAAACAACAGCATTATAATAGTCCATGTAAATATTAATGGATAAACAAGTACAATGCGACGCAGTCTCCGTGTAATCATTATAATAAAATGAACCCCAAACAATGACTAAATAATGATAATAAATTATGAGATCAAAAATACATGATGTGTAAACATTAAACTCAAGGTAGATACAAAAAAAAAACTAACAAGAAAGTTCATAATAATTTTCTATTTTAATATTTTATGCTTGTATTATAATAAATAAATATAATATATCTTTTGAAGATATATACAATCTATACCTTAAGGCACAATGAGAACATAATAGTATGATAAGTATATAATATAAAATATAACAGTGAATTGTTTGATAAAAGAAGTCACCGAGTAATGATGCTATACTGACACAGTGACACTACCTTTTATTTTAATTTAATATTTTATGTTTTAGCCATTTATAGAAGATCACGACACCAATTTCTTTTAAGCTGTCTCAGGGGATATCCTTGAAATAATAAAATGTACTGCACTACAATACTTATTACTTATACAGAGTTTAAGTATTTTTTTACATCATGGGACAAACACATAAATTAGTTTTATATTATTGTGTTACATGTAATAAAAAACATAAATTAAAATTAAAAATATAAAAGTATACAAAATATACTAACGAACTTATTATATAAAATATGTTATTATAAAAATTAAATTTGAGGGAAATATTTTATTTTGACATCATAATGGAACAGTTTTAATCTAAATGTAAAAAAGTTGCTCTGCTGTACAGTAGGTTACAAGTGGGTCACTGTATAATGGATAGTACTAAATTTGAACTCAATGATATAATATCATTGTATAAGAAAAACGATTCTGAGCGAAAAAGGTTAGTCAGCCTATGATATTACGATGTATATTTGATGATACTAAGGTGAATAAAGTAATTTATATATAACATATTTATGTAGAATCTTTTTTTAAATTTTCAATCATTAGCTATAAAAGTTGAACATTTTATAAATTTTTAACTACAAAATTATTAAAAAATTTAAAATGTGATGGATTTTTTCAAAATTTGAACTTTAAATGCTTATAAAAAAAAATTGTGAATATGTATTTTTAATTATTTTCAAGTGCTATTGTAACAATATATCAGGAGCTTTACAATACATTTTCATGCTTTTCTACCCAACAAATAAAATTTTATTGATATTTATAGAAAAAATAAATAAATTTAAAACTAAAATGTCCGTAAGCAGCTCAAAAATAATCCAAATATTTTCAAAATTATATGGTGTATAGAAACTGCTCATATAAAAATCCGGTGAAATTTTCAAGTATCTACAGTCATTCGTTTTTTGATAACAACTAAATAAGAAAATCGTTACATGACAAATCGAGTGAATATCAAATGTTGTAAAAATATGAATTTCAAACAATCATAAAAATTAATTTGACTTTCTTGTAGACATTTTTTTATTGATAAAGGTAGACAAATGTATGAGAAATCTTGTGTTACATTTTCAAAAATTAGATTTAAAAAAAAAAATTTTTATGTATTTTTAACTCAAAATAATTTATACATTTTCGTAATTTTTACGTATTTTGTCAATATTTGAACTTAAAATGCTTATAAAAAAATTGTGACTATTGATTTTTAATTTTTGTCTTGTGCCTTTGAAACAATAAATTAGGAACCTCCTATTAAATTTTTAAGCTTTTTTAACCAACAATTAACATTTATCGATATTTATTGGAAAAAAAACTAAAAAAAAATGGAAACTGAAAATGTCCGTAAAGAGCTCAAAATAAGTCAAAATATTTGAAAAATGTTATGGTGTATAGAAAATGCTAAGATAAACATTCAGTCAAAATTTCATGTACCTATTTTCATTTGTTTAAGAGTTGCGCCAAAAACCAAAATCGATGTTTTCGAAAACAGATTTTGCGTAAAAATACCCGTTTTTCCTTAATTTTTCATTTGTTTTTCACGGGAATGAAAATTACTAAAAAATTTTACTCCCCCCCCCCAAAGAACCAACTAGATTAACTTTCCTATCAGAAAAGATACTGTTGAAGAAAATCCAAGCACTTTTACTGTCCTAAAAGGTGAAGACGGACACAAAAATAAATAAATAAATAAAAAAAAACACACATCATTGTAAAATTAATACATTCATCGTTCCACTCAGAATCTAAAATGTATTATTATTTACAACAAAATAAATTGAATATTGTCAAATTTGGTCCAAATTTGAATTCCAATTTCTTAGAAAAAATTGAGACATTGATATTAGAAATTTTTTATCAAATTTGTCGAGGTTTTTAACTGAAAAATAAATATGTTATCGCTTAAATCAAAAAAAAAGTTGAAAATATTGTAAATGTCTAAAAATGCTTCAAACAGTAGCAAAATATTTTGATTTTAAAAAGCGAATATAGATATTTCATTCAAATATCAATGTTTTTGTTGAACCACAAAAAAAAAAACATTTTTTGGATAAAATATTCTCGTCTTTTCACAGTTTTTTTGTTAGTTTTACTCAATTGTTTTTAATAGTAATTACTAATTAGGTAATGTAAATGGTTTACATTTTACTCTCCGAAGTACAGGCATTTATTAGTATACCAGAGTAAACCTTCAAAGTTGAATATTTATTTTCCATACCATATCGTAATGACAGACAAAAAAAAAAACATCATTCAATATACCTAATATAGTAAAATATCACAAGACCTATTACGAATATATACCTATTAAAATAGATGGATCAGAATTTTTTAATATATTATTATTAATTAGTATTAATTATTTCCACATAATAATTCACCCTAATCCTAAACCATTAACGTAAATATATAATATATGCTACCATTAATTTTCGTGCTTTAAATGTATTTTACTCTTACAATGGAACACATCTAAGCGTCTATTGTTGTTACAAATATTATACTATTGTACATGGCCATAATAATACATAGGTTTAATGTTCACGAGAAACATAATATCAAGTCTTGAGACCCAACAAAATTAGAAACTTATAGAAACAATAAGTCATCCCTATGTCCTTATAATTAATTGGCTTTTCCTTACTCACACTTGTCTATTATGACAATTTAAGAATTAATTTAAAAATTAAGCTAATGCAAATAATATGTATTATTAGTTTATTAAATGTACCTATTTAATAGAATAATATTTTATTTTACAGGTAAAATTGACATGACAAAATATTTTTCAATAATATCATTAATTTCGTGTTCCTTGTGAGTATTTCAAATTATAGTTATGAATATATTAATATATATTATAATAATTTATATTTTATAATATATCAAGCTATATATATTGTATAACTAGGTATCATATACGATGTTTATGAATGGCCGTCAGTTAATTATTCTAGAAGTATACAAGTTGAAACTTATATTTTACATAAAATAATAGTTAAATCTGAAGTATAGATTATCACATAATTAAAATAGGTTAGGACATGTTTTTGATGAAGCTTTGAAAAAAAAAATAAAATATTTAGCTACCTACCTAACATTACTCATTAGGCATATTGTATTATTAATTTATCGTTAATTCATCTATATAGGTTATATGCTTATAATATTTTCTATACAAAATACATAATAAAGACTACATTATTAACTAATAAGTATCAACTTTCTTTTTAATCAGGATAATTACAATAATATTACATTTCAGACCATGCAACACAGTTCGTTTTTATGGTGTCAAATGCACTTAACATGGTAGGTACTTAGGTTGATCACTATTTCTCACCAAATTACGTTATATTGAAATCATTAAGGGGATTGGAAGCGGCGATTTTCTGTCTTTATCTAACACACGTGGAACATAGGATTATAGACGTGTTCTATGTCCAACGTACCGATTAATCTAATGAAGCGATAAGAATTCTGAAAACAGATTTGAATTTGTCGTCAAGTCTACTTGAGATCGACTTTCCCACATTTTTGATATTGTCCCACCAAAATCATAAAAATGATATATTATAAAAAGTACTTAAAAAATTTACAAATTTCAACTTTTGGAGAAGTTTAAATCAAAAAATCAAAAATGTGGGAAAGTCGATCTCAAGTAGACTTGACGACAAATTCAAATCTGTTTTCAGAATTCTTATCGCTTCATTAGATTAATCGGTACGTTGGACATAGAACACGTCTATAATCCTATGTTCCACGTGTGTTAGATAAAGACAGAAAATCGCCGCTTCCAATCCCCTTAACTACCTATTTGTTTATTGTAACCAATAATCATTATTAAGCAGGAATAACAATCGAATTGTAACTTTAATATATTGTTGTCGATTATTGACTTTACATTAATGTTCACAAATTACCTATTAGATAATATATCATTGTATATGTTTTTTGTAAATATCGAAGATAGATTGTATAGTTTGGATGCTGCCCAAGAAAACGAACGTTATTTGAATTCTTATCTTTTATCAAAGTAAAATCAATTACATACTTAATATCGTTTATGTGCTTGTTTTTTTCTACGTAAAATCCACTTTACAATTCACCGAACATTAATTTATAGATTCGGTTGCAAAAATTAAAGTTCAAAATACAATAAATTCTATTAGAACATTTAATATATTAAATTTATATGTGTTTATTTAACTTTGCTAAACTTCTCTCCAAATGAGACAGTTGTAATTTATTTTGTTTATTTATACTTAATATTATAATATATAATTTAATATAAAAAGTGATTATCTTTATAACACGCCTTGTTATTAATTATGACTTAGTATAATATATTATTATTTATTATATATAGAAATAATTAAAAATATTTACTATCATCGAATTTGACATGTATTTTTACACATTCACACAAACCCATCAAAATAATTTATTTTCAGGTATGAGGTATAGTGTCTACGAATGATATTTTTACAGTATTGCCCATGAAAAAAAGATATATTTTGGCACTTGATGTTGAACGGTAAATAATGCAGTTAAAAACATAAGTTTAATTGAAATGGCTAATGTAAATAATATTATGAAATAACTATTATAATATTAATATTATTAGAAAAATATGATTTTGTAAAAAAAAACAAAAATATTTTAACGAAGTAATTTATAAAAATTAACGTACAGTAAGTATAACATTATGAAAAGATGATCGAATTCCAAATGAACACTCACTGGTGACCGTGGTGTACCAATAATTACAGAATAATATAATCATAATCGAGCATTCAACCGTCGATTATAATATTATTAAAAAATCGTTTTATTTATATTTTCGAATATTTTTAATAGGTACTACTTTATACTTATAGTACCAGTGCTGCAATTATCAAGAAGGTATCACCATTCGGAAATATCATAATATCTACAGATATCACCATAATATAATCATATATTAGCATATTGTTTTTGAAAATTCCATTTTGAGTCACTGACAATGTTTACCCTGTCGATATTCATCACAAAAACACTGTCAAACAAAGACTGCCATTAAATTACGTTTTGTATTTACAGCACAAAATAATGGTTGTTGTGACTTTCAATCAAATATTATTTTCACAGGTAGGTAAAAAAAACACATGATAATATAGTTTCAAAAATATGATAATATTATAATATGGTATTGAAATATTATGTTCACGTATCGGCAACATAGGTACCTGAACAAAAAAACGGTTGATAATTAATAACTATATGACTCGATCTCTCACTCTCGTAGAACCGCTGCAATGAATGAAAAAACCATCAAGACAGGTATTCGGTACCGATTGGAGTGTCGAAGATTTTAGAATTTTTTTTTCCTCTAAAATTCCTGAAAAGCTCGACAGGTGCGAGCTCGAAGGCTGCGGCTCGAACACGCTGTGTCCATTATAAAACGTTTTTTTTTCGTTTTTTCGAGTATATAATATATTATATTATATTATAATCTCGTATAGAGACTACAGTTACCTATATTATTATACCTAAGTACACCGTAATGTATTATGTATACGTAATACGTACTTAATGGTAGTAGTATAGGTATGTGCAAGATGGGAGAATTTGGGGTGAGTGGGTGTGGGATGGGTTTGGGTGAGAATGGGTGATCAATACGACAGCGGGTCGGTGGAGGGGCCGGTGGAGACGACTGGAGCGGGACTCGCGCGCGCGTGGACCCGAAAAGAGCGTTCCGCCCGGGATTTTCGGCGATTCCGTGTCAGCTGGCCTGCCGTGCGCGTACAGACGCAATGCGCTAAAATCTCTCGGCTATACACGACCACAGAGTCTGCCTTGCCCGCTTAAGCTACTACTGGCGATGAGACACGTGCCTGACCTTTAAAAAAAATTTAATCGGTGGAAAGAATTATATTTTAAAAGCAATATATAGGTAGGCAGGATAATGCAACTCTATTGTTTAGGTACATGCGAGACAGCGTCGCGTTGTTCCCCTGCGCCCTGCAGTACAACGGCGTCCTGAAATTGATTGGAAGCTGTGCACCATCAACGATCATTGCGATGATAATACTATTATAGTATTATGATTTATACTCCGGGTCCGCCGGGTAATATATTAGTATTATTATAAATACAATTTAAAACTAATACACACTCATTACTAGGACAATATTATCGTCGTTAAAATAAAAATAATTATTATTATTACTGCTGCGATAGTGTACAGCATATTAGTATATTATATTAATATATATAATAATAATAATATACACAGTCGTGTCCCATCAGAGACTTTGGCAACGAGCGCGTCGCCGTCGGTTCTTGGCGTTTACCGTCCATTAGCATATCTGTTGAAAGGTTATCGCCGATGTAGCAAACGGTGGCGGCCACCCGTAGGCGTACACCAACAGCTAGACACCTGAAGATTTCGTATCTTTCATATACGATCCTTCTCTCTCATCGTCGTATCCGACATACGTATAATATATTATACTCGTACGAATATGTTCGTCTATACATCTCTTTCGTTATGGGTAATATAATATATATATATATTATGCATTATACATGGTAGTGCTAATGAATAATAATGCTTTATTCAAATTCTGATTTTCGTAATTTTTATGTAGGTGTACACTTGTAGATAAAATAAAGTCGTTATAATATATCATTTAAGAAGAGTCCGGTACAGACGATAAAACTTTTTTTCAAATAAGAATCTCGAGAAAGGGTAAGAAAATAACGTTGTAAGAAATCTAAGTATTTTAAAATGAAACTAAAACGTGTGTTCTTTAAACTGTCGAAAATCAAAAGGCGAATAAATTATGCGTTAAATGGGGGTGAACGTACCTGGCGAATCACCCTGTACACATATATTACACAATATCATAACGAATTCAAAAAGACCGCTTGGCATCGCCCGTACGTCTCAACAACTGTTATACCGCCGCCGCCTTAGCTATATCGTTGTTTTTTTTATATATACGCCACTTAACCTAGAAATAGACAGGAGGTGATTCCAAGATTAACTCAATGCGTTCTATTTTCGCCTCCTGACGCCGCCGTTATACGGTGGCACATACTATAGTTACTACACGCTCGATGCGTCGCGTGCGCACCATCGTGGTCATTGCGAATTTGGTCAGATTATTTTAGAACGATAATAATAATAATAATAATAATAATAACAACAACATCGATCATAGTAGTTGTAGTTGTACGAGCCAAATCAGTACGTCCGTCGGCATCTCGATCAGAGGACGAACGATCGATGAGTATGTTCTAATACATATACCTATAACTGCTGCAGCCGCAGAGGCGCAACAACGGCGAAGGTATGTCCCATATTAACGGAATATAAGACAAATTTAGTGGGTACAATGATGTCATAATATATCACATAAAATAATATGGTGACCGCGATATAATATATTATTATACTATCGACTATCGCCTTAATATTATTTTTGAAATATCATCCTGATGAAGACGTCCACGGCTTGTCCTCAGTGAAAAGCACGTCCTTCATTATCATGGCTATACCTACTGCAACAGTCGTCTTGTATAGGTATAGTAATATAACACTGTGCACGAGTACCATTGATAAAATATTAATAAATGCGAAAAAACAATGAGGCAAAACGAAACGAACTGTCCTTATCGCAGGTCAGTGTTCAGCGGAGTTTATTTCCTGTTTTTTGTATAAATTTATTTTTCACCCTGTGCGCTTTTCGGACGCCATTGTACTACATTATATTATGCGACGGACGTCGTTATTGTGTCGCGTCAAACGAAATAATATGACGTAAAGCACCGCGGGCCCGTCACATTTGTCGGTGTACAGATTGGAACGAGTTGACAAATAGCCAACTGTCAAAAAGTGGATTCGAATCCTATTCAGTCACTGGGTTATATATTATGTAGTTCTCCGTGCCGAGGCGATTGAAAAATTGTGTTATATTTAAAAGGCTAAATCGAAGCCGAAAACCACAAACTATTTATCTTAGCTCGTGAATTATTTATAACACTTTCGAGTTCAATTCGATTAATAACTGCAGTTAGTTTTTAATAATAATATGATGTGGCACTCAAACAACCAAAATTTGGTGCTGAATGCATTTTATATTTTTATTGCACAGACTATAGCTTGTTGGTTGTAACTATACTCAACTTAGAAGTTGCAACTTTCATCACCTTCACGTTGTCATAAGAGACGGCTCAAGACGAATTACTCGTTAAGTATTTATTTTTTTCCCCATAAAACTTTAGGATATTGAAAAATATTTTAAAGTATAAAATATTCAAAACACGTACTATGATTATTATGATACTTACCTAATATTATAACTTAACAGAAAATTGTTTTGAAAATTAATCTTGATAAACACGACTTTTTGTTTTCATCACTATTTGTTTATGTAGTAAGTACAAAAATGTAATAAAATATATAATAAGAACTCACAAGTAAATTTTAAGAAGAAAATCAAAATATAATAAAAAAAATAACATAATAAGGTTTCTGGTAGAACTTTCTACCCTTTTAACTGAAACTTAACAAGCAGTATGAATAGATTAATAATTTATATTATAAAACTTTATTTTTTTGATCAACAATTGATCATTTAAGAGTTTATTTAAATACATATATAAATGCATTTACATCCAATCAATTGCAACTGCTATAGGAACTAACTAATATTAATAATAATTTAAGACGTCATTAATAATTTACATATTCTTGTTAATTTGAATTCTTTTTAACCTAACTTTTATCTGGGTTGTTTGGCTTCAGCCTATATTAAAATATTAAATTATAAGCTAAATACTTATTTTGTATAATTTACAATACACCAGGTCCTAAAATATAAGTAAAAATGGTCAGCCAATGGCCCCAAGTTCCTTAATTTCCTTCTCTATTTAAAATAAAAGCTTATCTTAATGTTATATATTTTTAAATATATTCAAAATATATGTATGTTATATTTATTTTTTTTTTACTAATTTTTATGACAATATCCAGATTATGAATTGTTTATTACATCGTGTTATTATGCGTCTTATTTGTGTGTCTGATGTAACATAGGTACTATAGGTATAGTATTATATTATGTATTTTAAAAGCTTAACGTTGTAACATTAATTCCAAACTTTGAAATGTTTTAAATTAATTTTTGAAACCGTGAGCATTTTTACATTTTATACTCTGAAAGAGTTGTGCGTGAACATATAAAGTGTGTGATTAAAAATAATAATCGAAACTCTTTTTGTTGTTTTTCAAACAATACACACTGGCACCGCAGCCGACTACATTATTCATTTGATTATTCGCCATACACACACCAATAGCGTTTCAAATAAAATTACACGATGCGTGCACCTACCTCAATACATCAACCCGGCTGGCCTTGCAACACTTGTACACATTATTATTATTATTACGTAATAATATATAGCTTACGTGACAATAAAGTTATTGTGTATCATAATATTACACGTCGCACTTATATAATATGTACATGCATAAAGTGTACACGGGGGTGGAAATAAAAAGCTCTGGGTTTTGTTTTTTTTTCCACCACCCATTAAAAAGGTTTATTTAATCAGTGGAGTGAACGATCGGGTTATACTTTTTACCACCGACGCCGCCGCCGCCGCCAATGCCGCTACCACGTGACAGCAGCTTTATAATAATATAGTGTCTGAGAGCGTGTGACAAACGAGCTTATATTATATACGTTACCGCGTTTTGACCCTGTACAATATTTTGTATACCCAACCTACGACGGGCTCTATACGGGACAGACTCGCGTCTTACGTCTATTAAATGTTAAAATTATTAAAACCACCGCCGTCGTTTTCTTGAGATAGGTTTAATCGCCGGAACTACGGCGGCGGCGCGGGAGGCTCTTGACGTAATGCTGGTTGTATCTATATTATAACGATATATACCTAAACCTACCTTTATATGGCTGTTGTTATTATCATAATAATAATATATTGTACACGTAATAATATTATATGTGGAACGCGTTTGCATGCCCGGCAAATGTTAAATGGTTCGGATTACACTCAAGTCGCTTCGCTGTGCATACTATTATTATGATGCTAGATGACACTATATGTGTCTAGTCTATACTGACATATGGTCGACTGTAGCTTCTGCTGCGGTCGTCTGTCATAATAAATATTGTTACCACAGTAAATTATTATAACAAATTGTCCCTGCGGGAGATTAGCTATAATTATAATAATATAAAATATCGTCATTTTAGTTGTCTCGAGATTTTAAAAACGAAATTTCAATTTGGTTTCGCGAAAGGACAAAATACAAATATTTAAAATAATATTATACTGTTCATTTCAACCCGTTGTTTGTATAAAATTACCATGTCTTACCATTGATTTAGTTTTAGTTTTGTAAATTTAGTGTAAAAGTCTTTATATTTTGTTATTATTATTTAATTCTAAAATCGTGGTTATGTTCTTTACTCGTGATTTTAAGACTTAGCATAGAATTACATATTTTATTGTACTTTTAGAACTCCCTCCCACTTTAGAAATTCCCCCCCCACGACGAACTTCGGGAGAGTGTCTGGAGAGTGGTCCATTACCTTCTCAAAAAAAAAAAAAATAACTGCGGGTATGTCTTTACACAAGTTGATAAAAATAAAGGCTATGCGTTACTATGAATACACACTATTATTTATAGACCTCCATATACGTAAATAGCAGTGTGAAAATGCTTCTTTCTACTTAGACACGTGAACGAAAAAGGATATTATTGATTTATCGTAACCGTTGTGATCAATTTTTACTCGTTAGTTACACGCTACTCGCGTCTTTCACGAAAAGCTTCTTGAAAAAGGAGAGAAAAAACACTCGTTATCCTCTGATTGAAACGTGTGTATTTACTGTTTATTGCAGTGATGAAAACGCTGCACAGACTTAGACCCCAGAGATAGCGGAGCCGGATTTGACGGAGGGTCTTAAGGGCACTTACCCCGTGCAGCACATATGTTTGTGAGGGGGGGCATCAAGATACCGGAATACTATAAAAAAATTAAGAATTACCGTCTTGGAACAGTAGACAGAAATGAAAACTTACATTTGACAAACAATACATTTAAACCATGATTTCCGGAAAAAAATTATGAGTGATTTCCCAAAATTACATATTTTTAATTTTTGTGGTGAAGTTGTGAACATAATGGTAACTGGTAACTGGTTTCTTGTTATCACAATGAAACAATCACCTATCAGTTCAAATGTTTATTTGTTAATTATTTTCGTAACCTGCAGTAACTATATAATTGTAAACATTTGAATGGAGTAGGATTGGATTCTACTTTCTGGTATCTGCAATATAATAACGTGGTATTTACTTATAAACATTGTGGTTAACCACTAAGTAACCACAATATTCAGCCAATCATAGCTCTGAATTGTTTTTCCAGAAATCATGGTTAACGGATCATAGATCAGTGTTAAGACGCCTTTTAAGCCATTTTAGTATTTTACCGTTGCCCATGGTCAACCATACTATCTTAAATCGTGTTATAAGAGCCACTGAAAACCGCGCGAGCACACCATATATAATAGTTATTATATACAGCAAATTAATATTTTCAATATATTTTTAAAACATTTTTGAAGAAACGAAAATGTTTTTAAATGGCTTTCATTACATTGTCAAAATGATTTTAAATGTCTTAAAAACATTTTTAACAATATTTGTCTATACAATTTTAAAAGCATTTGCATTTGTTAGATGTTTATAAAAAACGACAGTAAAATATTTTTTAATTGTTTTAATTGAAACATTTTTCATAAAAACATTTTTAAAATATCTATTTGAAAACATTTTTTTTATTTTGATGAGAAAAAGTTTTAAAAATATTGTCATTTTCAAATTGCTGTATGGGAATATATAACATAGACTGTATGTAGGTACTATAAGATGCATTGGATGGAAAGCGTTACATTTGACTCAGTGTCCTGTGTCACTGATATTTTCAAGTGGAGAGCAGAACGTCCCAAGAGATGTTTTCACTTCAAAAATATAACATTTTCACCCTTGGTTTAGGAAATGTTTAAAAAAAAAGATACCAAATTCAAAAAGTAAATATTTATATCTATATCTATATATATATTATATATTTATATCATTTGGGCTGCAAACATGAGAGGATGACATTGGGACATCTTGCAGCAAACACAAAATATTACATTATAAAGGTATAAGCGTTCAAGTGGTTACTGGTTATATGATTTAATTTTAAACAGAGCGGTAGTAGTGACCGGAAAACCCGGGTTTGATAAGGCGTGACATATTGACATGGACTTCTACTTCTAAAGGCCACCAGACTTTTGTTGGCATCATTTTGATATTTCTATTTACATTATATAAAAATTTGATACATGAACAGCTGTGTTTCAAACTTGAAATAAACACGTTTTAGATGGATATAGTTATAACGTGCATGTTTAAATTTATTTTCTTTTTTCCTTTACTGTCTATTACCACGTAGATAAATATTGAAACTGTAATTTTTGAGGGGAAATACCGTGGTTTCGGGTATAATTATTCTACAACGGCAGTCGGGGACTCTGTTATATGTAGGTGATCTAGTGAGAGTTTTCAGAGGTCTTTGAATTACAATTTTAACCATAGCTAGGAAGCTTTAGAAATGATAGTTTGAATAATATCTAAGTTCCAGCTGATATTATAATATTTTATTCTCATACAATATTAATTAAACATTATTAAATATTCTTAGTTAAATATTATATTAAAATAATATAGTATACCTAATGAAATAATTACTGGTATTATAGTCATCTGGAGTTCCTTGGTATACAGAAGGTGGCAGATGGCCAGAACTTATCGAACTTGACATGGTGTGTTTCTTATACTATATAGTGTTAACATAAGTAATGTATATGACGTGTACATGAATAATATGTCTATAGTAGGTAGGTACCTAATACAGTAATACCTAATCATTGTTTATCATTGCCCAATATTATTATACTTGCATTTTGTAGCGGTGTCACACATCCGATAGAAGATAATTCGGACTCACAATACTATGGTCTGTGCAATGCCGTAATTGTTTATTTCGGGGGATGTACCTTTTTTGGACGCTGAGCTCAGAATATTATGAAGAGAACATTCCGGGAACATTATATTCAATAAATCCCTACGGCCTACATATTATATGAATTACATTACCATACCGTTATTACGAACTTATAAGTTATAAAGTTCGAAATAAAATTGACATGGCTATACTATACTAATATTTGTTTTGTATATACTGGTGTTATTGTGTACCTACTGGCGACTCTTATAACCGAGTCATGACAGATTACCATGAGAGATTCGCCGTCCATTGAATGCAGCAGCGTGGAAATGCAATATATTAATCACAGTTCTCATTTGTAAACGACAATGTATTTTGTTTTCGCCCACAAAGTGATAAACGTTTTACAGCATTTGCCGAAAGTAGTTATCACTCATCTTCTTATCTAGATATCGTAAGATACACCAACATTGTTAGAAAAACGCAAGAGTTTCATTATATCTACTACTCGATTGCAATGAGAGTGCTAGCGAGAAGAGGTTATACATTAATTATAAAAGTTGAATGTTTTGTTATTTCTTTTTTGACATTCCGTAAATAATAATGACCCATTTTAAGAACCGGACGTCAAACCAAAGATTCGCTCTGTCCATGCCAAAAATAAATTCTTATTGAGTTTAAATAATATAATTAAAGTCTGTTAATTTATTCGTAGGATATTCAGTTCAAAGTTAAAAATACGATTTTTTTTTTGTCAAAATAAATTTATGACATTATTCGAAAACTACTGTATTCATTTTAAGATAATTGAATGCCCAAATTATTTTTTTTTTTTTTTGCCAAAACGACGTTTGTGATATAATATTGGGTTTTATGGGTTATTATTCCACACAAAATATATGCACCACGAGTATAGTTAAACTTCTCGAAAGCAAAGCATATATTACACGTCTTTAATTCACAAGTTCATATCCGCTCGTTGAGCTTTAACGCGTGTCCAAGTGTTCACTTTCCGAAAACATTATATTATTAAGTGAGCGTTCACGTATTTAATTTTTCACAATAACGGTTCGTCAAAAGCGTTTACTTTTTATATATTAATTAAATACACAGAGAAAATACCCTGTGAACGTGGACGTGTACACAAGGATACAGCATAACTACGGTATAGGAAACAAAAGCTCAAAACGTTTATTGGGAGTTTCGCGTTGCATTTTATACATTCCCACGTTTCCAGTACCACCCCTCCACGGCTAGTCGCTTTTCCAACGGCATATTTCGGATCGTTCCGAATTCCTTTGCTTCTACGTTCGTGAACTTTAACTATAAAATATCCCACGGGGGATGTATTTTGCCACCACTGCTGACGTTTTTTTTTAGTTTAATTTACATTTTTCACGTTACAAATGTCCTCGCGTGTAACAACGGTGTCGCCAAGGTTTACTGACAACAACAAAGGTAATGAATAAAACCATCCGACTCGTCCGAAATAGAGTACACGTCAGCATTTATTAAAAGGCACACTCACACGCAAGCAAGCATGTCCATGCAATAGAAATGATGCCAGTGATGGTTATCAATATATTTTAATATGAGCGCCGAGGGGGCAGTAGACCGTGACGTTTTGCGCTCTTATCTAGTTTTAGTTAGGTTCTGAAAAGGTCTCCACCACCTTGCTTGTCGGGAGATTTAGCATATAAACTCGGTAAACTCTATAGTTAATAATTTTATCACCGACAACTTTAGGTGCTTGTGCATAATATATATAATAAATAATTATTTATATATACCTACTCTTTAATAAAATATAATATATGTATATTATAGGTACCAACAGACTTGCTTCTAATAAAAGTCGAATTGTAAAATACGTATTATAATTTTTCAAAGGATACTTATTAGTTTCAAAAGCACTATCTACATAATAATCTCAAATGCGCACTAACATATACTACACGCTATGTGAGTACGGTATTGTTTTAATTTAAAAGTTCTCGTATGAGAAAAATAAATAGTTTTGAGATTGTAAAAACCACAGGGATTGTTATTTATTCATGTGTGAAAACATGTTAAATTGATAACGAAAAATATAGTACACTCAAATTATAAACAAAATTATAAGTTCCCTATAGTGCAGGACCACATGAGGCCATTTTTAATAATGTCCTATTATTTTTAAACTCAATTCATACCTATGTTGTTGATGCTTGGCCCAATAAGAATTGAATAATATTCTAATACTATTGTATTATTATAGTACCTACCAACCAAAAATTATTTTGTTCTTTATTAAGAAAAAACAATTTATTTCATTTGTTTTTATTATATTTAAAAAATGGTTAATTCAATGAATGTATTATATATCAAATATAGCCATAATAAAGAAACATTTGTATAATAATATATTATATTTATTACCTACTTATGTCTTTTTATTCATGAGTAAGACTTAAAAATCAATTATGACCGTTTTTTTTTAATACTACTCTTTAAAGTTTTATACAAATAAAATTACAGTATGTTATTTTTCTTTTGAACTCAATATTTGAGTTTTTTAATATATAAAATATTTAGTTTATCACTTTGTTTTGACATCTGTTATATCATGTAAATTTGTTTACAACCTCGACCAAAGAGTTTATACATTATACAATAATATACATTACATATATCAATTTACTAGTTTATGACGTGTCAACACTCAACATAGATCAAGAATTTATTTGTAGCCTTACCTAACCTAGTTTATAATATAGTCTACGTTTTTACCTCCATCAAATGTATTTAATTTGATATTCAGTTTAATTTGGCAGTATATTAAAGACAGGTTAAGAACTCGTTAAGCAATATTTATTAATTTAAAATAAAAATTTGTTTCTGAATCGTACAGCTGTGTAAAATAAATCAAATATTAACTGTGAATAAATTACATGCCTTAATGCTTAAAATGTCAAGATTGTTGGAAAAACTATAATTTTGGATTGGATTTTAATTATGACTAATTATGACATTTTAAAAAGTTTGAATTCTACACAGAACAATTGTATTTTCATTTTAAATTATCATAATAATTTATAATAATATAATGTTTAATAGATTTTGATAATCAAACGAGTAAACTGTTATTAATACATAATATGTCGGGTTTCTCGAAAATAAACATTTATTGAAACAATATTGTGTTAATGGTCCCTTAAAAATTATTTAGTGGCCGCCATGGTTGGCTCATTACATTTTATTGAACCATTAAATTAATCAATTTTTCACGGAACCCGGAAATATAGTCTTATATAGAAGAAAATTATTCTGTTGCCTAATTTATTGTAGTAACTATAACATCTAAGTTTCTAAATAATTGTAAATGCTAAAGCCTAAAATGTTCAACTAGAAAAAGTTTTTTTGAGAAATGATCTACTCCCAAACGATATTATATCACATACACTTAATTTCATAGCGATGTCATAATATTTCAACAAACCACGGGCTTATGGAAAAATATATGGATTTATCAGGGCATGAATTCATAGGCGTGCGCAGACCTCTGAGTCAGGTATGGCTAAATTCAATCTGATCACCAACCACCTTGTCATGGTCACACAAGAAAAAAATTATAGACATTTTCCCTACAAACTTTTAAGTGAACCTTTTGTTGGTGACTGGAAAAATTCATCAATATATTGATTTAAAATTTTACCCAAATATAATCTAATAATAAAACAATCTATTCAAAAACGTTCAAAGTACATAATATTATATAATATTAAAAATTGTCAATTAACATTAATATTTATTTATTATTATAAATTATTCATGGGAAATCGACTTTAGGGCTATTAGTTTACCAGATATAAATATTTAAAGTTTAGATGAGCGGAGTAGTGGACATACAATTCGCTGGGTAATCACGTAGGTACCACTCAACTCCGCTCATATAAACTTTAAATACTTATAAGTTTATAACGCATAGACTACTCGCACTAAATTCGATTTTTATGTATCGAAATACTTAGAAAAATATTCCTCTTTGGAATATGAAATTAAAACTCTATGTTGTCATTCAAAAAATTAAAAAAATTAAATAATTAGAAGGATTAAAAATATTTAAAAATATAATTTTTTAATAACAAAGTTGTTTTTTAAATGACTTGAAACTATGTAAAAAAACACTTTCAAAAACAATTACACTTTTTGAAATAATGGGTGTTCAATTTTAAATGAATCGCCCTGTATAGTCTCTCGGGTAAACACAAACGTTTAAAAACTAAAAGGGCTATACCTACTTTTAGTCATATCTTCATAATGTACCAACCCACCCAGGTATAAAAAAAATCTCAGGTGTGGCTAAAGCCCAATCAGCCCTACCCGTGCGCACGCTTATGGGCATGATACTAGCACAAGAGATTTAGATTCTGCAGAGGAGAGGTATCAGATTTGTGAGTCATTGTGAATAATTACTAATCAGCAACAACCAAGGTACCTATATACTCAATTATTCGCTGTTATTATGCAATACGAGAGTACTTTGCGTGCATTATATGATTTAATTGATTTTACGAACACTTCGGTCACCGAAAGAGGAATAAATTAATTTATAAGAACTCTTGGTTAAAATAACGTGGAATTATTATTATATAAAAAGCATTAAAATAATTAAGTAGGTTTAAATTAGAGCCAATAACCTATTCAAATCTTTTAATATTATAATATAATACAAGTTAACCTCAAGGGCAAAACTAAAAAAGTGCCCTCTAGTTCAAAAAAAAAAAAATATAATATAATTTTTCATTAATTATTAAAAATCAGCATCTTAGAAATGTTTTTAATTTAAGTGCCCCTACGAAAACAGATTCTGGAGCTGAACTTAGTTAACATACAGATTATTATAGTATCTAACTATACGTCCATATAGTTTATATCATTATAATATATTAATATAATAGTATTGTAGATATATTAAGTATATCGACATTTTCTTACTCCGTGTTGACAATTTTTTTCTCCGAGAAATCGGCCGGCCGACGATAGCGGAGGCTATCGCGTCGGGTGGCACTTTATAGTTTCTTCTATAGGCATATAAAACATGAGTTTATAGTTTTTTGTAACAAACATTGTAAAATATATTTCAAAAGTTACTTCTTTTATATCTTGTTATTGTGCATGAGCAGACCATGTAACGACGAACTGAAGAGTTCGAAGAATCATGGCACGCTTTGATGAACTTATATTTTATAAAATATTATTAAACATTAGAAATATGTTTATTTTTTAAAACTTAACTTGTTTATTAATTTGTGTACTTATATTTAATTATATGACTACTATATATAATATGAATGAGGATTCACTGTAATTCATAATAATAGTATTCTTACAACTATTTATTACCTATATTGTATTTATATATTAATGGTTTATAATTATTATGTAGTGCCTTCACAGTTTTTTCTTTGTAGGTACATATATTTAATCAAACTATAACTAATTTTGTCTCCAACTCAAGCTTGCTTAAGGATGCAAATTATTTCAGTTGTTTATTTGTATACATTATTTATGTAATGATGTGAAATAATAAATAATAATAATAACAATAAAAATATGTAAAATAAATTTGTATTGTCAAAATTGAAATTATTTTATTGTTATGTGTTGCTGGGGGGAGGTGGGTTAGCAATAGATCACGTAGCATTTTGGAAACACATCAATCATACGATAAGTATATTTTACTATAATTAAGTGAATATAAGGCAAATACATTCAATAATAACAAGTCATATTGCAATAAAACAAGTAGGATCTATATAGGACCAAAATGTAGAAACTTTTGTCGATAGTTTTTCCAGAGGTCAAACCTTAATAAAATCAAACTTGCCGGAAAGTGATCGCGCAAACATTAGCACTCAGTGGTCAAGGTTGAGGATTTGTTTTTTCGTTTTTATTTTAAGCTCGTGCCGCATAAACAATAAGTATATATACGGTGGCAGCGATAAATGCTGTAATAAATGTCACAGGTTTAACGTCCTCGTCGGCGCAATAAATATTATTTGTACAAGCGGTCAAACACTCTAGAAACATATTACAGTATCGTCTGTGGTGCCCTGTGGTGTTATCGTCGTCTAATACGACCATAAAAAAAAATACGAATATACTCAACGCATGCACACTATAATATTAAATATTATACCGGTTATATTATTTAGTTGACATGTCTTATATAATATAAAAACCACTAAATTCAAACTGTCTCGAAAACTGTTATGATATGATATATTCTGTGTTATGTATATACGGTTATGATGTGCAGTGCTTGACTTGAAAATAAAACATAAAAGGGGTACTCTGATGACACACAAAAAATGTGCGTTTCTCAGCACATTAGCACAACACGTCTCATATTACGGTGGGTGAGTTTGCTCCCAACATCACCCGCCCACCTCGAGATAGGGTTTTTACATACTATATGACATATTTATATAAATATATATAGGTTCAAAATAATACGATTCTTTTATAGAATCACTGAATTTTTTTCTATTTTTATTGCAAAAAAAAAAACGGAAAAAATATTATATATTTGAATATGAACAATACTATAATATGTTTGACTTTGTATTGCAGACATCTTTAATTTACAGAAGACATTTTATAAACATTTTTTTTTGTTAAATGTGTTAGGTCTGGTTGATTTAAGCAACTAGAACATCATATTGTATAATGTAACTGTTGCTTTCCATCAGTCTTGAAAAACTGTCCGACTCTGTCTACTTTAATTACACGTAATTTATATCTATTACACGTCATGATAAAATGTAAAAGTTTTATAATATTATGTATCACTCTGTTAGTTCTGCTGCAGTCAGACAACGAAGAGGAGACGGTCCTTTGCTAATTCCAACGAGCAACACGTCGTTGTGATATTAATGATAACATTATACGTCCGTTATTTCTCCGTCTGTGCTCCGATTCAAATCAATTACGGGGAAGTAAAAAAATCCCAAAAAATCAAAATGACTGCACCGTGCGCCGCTCGCAGTATACAATCTCGAAATATCAAACAATTTTTGGTGAGGGGGGGTTGAGGGAGGGGGAGCTTGTCCAAATGCTCATCGCACGATACGAGCATATAATATTATTATGTACATGCGTATACATATACACACGTACGAAATATTATGTAGAATATATTACACGCGCGTAAGTATAGAAGATCGGAAATTTGGCTCGGACGCGCGAAGCTAAATTTAACGGGTGTCGGTCTTGCCGCCGCCGCACGGACACACGGCTGTAACGACACACGCGCTCGCGAACACACACACACACACACTCGCACGCTTAAAACGCATTTTTACGCGAGCCTACGCACGAGATCGCGCGCGGCGTTTGTCGCAGCATCTGTGCGGTCCGCGCGGGCTATAAACGCGGTCTCGCGCTCGCGTTGTCGTGTGTGTGTGGGTGTGTGTTTGTGTGTTATATTTGAAAATATTGTTTTTTTCTTCCACTCTCTCTCTCTCTCTTCCTTCTTCTCCTCCACGGTCTTCATCCGTGACTCGATCGGCTGCCGCGCGCACTGGCGTTTTTCGCGAATATCATGTCATGTGCCGCCGCCAGTACGACCGCCGAGCGGTAACCGTCCGTCGACGTCGTTTTCACCGCCACCGCCGCCGCCGCTCGTCGTCGTCGCGTTTTCGCCGCCGGTGTTCACATTATTATAATCACAATAATACCAATCATTATTCTTGTCCACGACCTCTATTAATAGGTCCTAATACCTGTTTTTTTATAGCCGCGTCAAGACAATAACAATATTGTGCTCGTCGTTCCCGCTGGACCGCGATTTACGCGATCGACCACGGTAGGGGTAACCGCCGCGATAGGGGGGCGGGCGAGAAGATTCGAAAAAAAATTCACTATCGTTTGCGCCCAACGACAGTGTAGGGGCGCGTGTGCGCAAAGTGTGCGGCGGCCCGGAATACGCCGGGGCCCCGATAATGCGTTGACCGTATTGCCATGTCATATTCGTACTTGTCGTCTACGTACACAGCAACGAGAAGGTATATAATAAAATACGGATGACATAACATAATATATTGATATTTTATAATATTAAATTATATTATGGTAATATGATGATGATGATATAATAGTGCGTAGGTGACTACCGACTCGAGACAAACTGACCGCGTGTTCATAATAGTCATATTAATATTATATTCAACACGATGATATGATATTATAACGACACTTCGCAATGAGATGATGTGATTTAGTTAATAACGCAAATACCTACCTAGCCAACGTCATCAATGCCTGACATTTGATGGACGATATCGTCAATGCCTACGGGCCCTGCAGGCGATTTGGAAAAATCAAATATTTTATTAATGCATTTACAACGGCTATGAGTTATTACGACTAGGAAATCATAACTGGTAGAAAATGTTGACAGTTATTTTGTTTAACAAATTATTTGAACTGGGTTGGAAATTTAAAACGACGTTGCACAGTCCCCAGATAAATTGGTCCACTATTTTGGTATATTGGGTACTATATAATAGTGCATATAATATAGGTAATATTTTATGAAATTGCTTGAGTTCAAATATTATAAATTATTTATAACAAATAAGTTGTCAGTTATCGAGATTTATATTGTATACCTACTGTATTATACATATTATATGGTACCCAATGGACGGCTTTGTATAAGGTACTTAATAATGTACGATCGTCGATTTATTATTTCAGAAAGTTATATCATTGTTATTTGTTAGTATACCAGATTAGATAAATCAATTTTACGGCCCAAGCCAGTTGTTTCTAATTCAACAAGTATAAACTCAACAGTCGTGCGTTTATCAATTTTGACTGGAAAAGGCCAGAATTATCGTCATTACCTTAGATATATTGCTAAATACTTCATTGCCTGAAAATAATGGTCATTAACTTTACTTCCTAGTCAATATAAGTATAATTTATAGTAGGTATAATATTACAGCATAGTTTCATTTATGTTGACTTTCAGAAAAAAAATCGACAACGTAAACTAATTTTAATTTTGTCGAAATTCGAGGTCTTTTGAGCTGAAATTTACGGCAGTAGCTAGACCCCTTAATTCGCGTTTTTGAAGGTAAAATATTGTACATTGTAACTAGATAATGACCAACATGGTAGTGGGTATGCATATAAAGTTAGCTAAGGTTAGGGATATGAACTCTCTTTAACGCCGCTAACATATAACATAGTGACGAGTTCAGCTATGCGCAGCAGGTGGTGTGAATATACCGCGCTAGTGCTGATGGATTTGATAATAACTCTATTATGATAACGTTTATGAACTATTATTATTATATAATTTATTCGGAAAAATTAAAATTCATAAATCATAAATTTCTTTTAATAGGAATAAATTATTATTAATAAAATAGTTAATTTGTGTGTAGGGAAGACGAGCTGATAAATGTACTCATTACGAATAGCATAAATTGTTTGCTGCAACTTCTTTCTCGATCTCCCCTTGCCCATGATCTATATCGACTGACCACTGTCACTACAATCGAATGCCCACACACTATTATATTATATTATATTACATTATATCATATATTATATTATGTCGCAGTCACTGTATTGTAATTAATTACGAACTCGTTTTCATTAACAAGTTAATATAATAACGATATAATCATCATGCAGTCGTGTGTGGTTTTGTTTGTTTGTTTATTTGATTGATTTTTTTTTTCATTCGAATGATATTAACATTAAGACCGTTTGATGATTATTAATACATAATAATAATACAATAATTATGATACAGTGTAATAATAATAATAATAATAATATTATATAAATATCGCGACGCCGATGTTCTTGTACAGTCGTGGTGCAGCGGAAGATGTATTATTATTATTATTATAATCTGTGTCGCCGACGGCGATTTTGGCCGAATTTCAATATCGGTGTACGATGTCTGTCGCATGGATTCTTATCGTGGTGAATTCCTCGACAGTTACTGGTATAGGCCACGGCGAGACTACTCTGTAATAATATATATGAGTGGTGATAAAATTCGACAAGTGGGAAGGTATAATGGTACGCCATACGGAGACACTTATGATGTAATAACACGATAGGCTCTGGTATACGACGCTGTTGCAAAATAATATTACATTTTTGTATGATAGCAATAATATTACGTCAGCTACGAGCAAGTTAAAAATAAGTGAAACCGTTTTTTTAAATTTTTTATTCAAGTATAATAATACCGCATAGACAATCATTATTTTAATACTTAATAGCGTACGCACCGAGTAATATCGCTTATTTTTTATGAAATATGTTTATTGGCGGCTCGGTGTCGGTGACCTTTGAAACTGAAAACCTCATCGTCGTGATGAATCGTGTCGTACGCTTGACATATATTATTTAAACAGATATTATAAGCTAGAGACATTTTGACAACGACTTCAATATTATTGAATTATCACTATATTAGTAGGAATACCCATTGGATAATAATATTTCAGTATAATATACATAATGGATAGTGAGTACACAGTAAAACCTTCTCAAACGGACACCTCTAAATAGCGTACAACATTTCAGCGACTTAGAGTGTCCGATATTTAGACGTTTCACTGTACCTATAATATTATTTATATGCGCACGAGTATTAAAAAGGTGTCCAGACAACTTGGGACACTTGAGCAGTTTTACAGCTGAAGTCGACAATATACATAATGATAATATAAGTATAAGTAATAACGTAATATTAATTAGCATAATAATATAATACAATACTTGTTACCACGTTACCGCCTTTACCACGTGGCCCCAAGATATTATGCGTACAATCCATCACGTGCGCGGGAGCGGCAGAAGACGCGTTAATGCGTTATCTCGTCAGCGGCGGCCGTTAATTTATTAATCGTTTTATGTTTACGGACGCTTTATCATCGAAATTCGAAACGCATACTTACGGTGGTGTAAAAATCTGTTTGAGGTCTTGTCTTATATTAAATCGGCACGGCTGTCGATGATTTATTTATTTATACCCCCTACCCCACTCCCTTCTCACACACACACACAACATTAAGATCGTTGTTCGCAAAAACACATCATTGTAGGATCAGCTGCAGCATTCACCGCTCAAATAACACAGACACAATAATCATAATAATAATAATAATAATAATATTATATTATTGCTATACAGTGTACGGTCCACTGTATTGGCGTTGGTTGCATGAGTATTTTTGGCACGCGGTCACACTACTGTTTTTTACTACCTATCTATACATATTATTATTTTATCACTGACTTATTACCGACGATGAGAACTTAATCGACCGCCGATAAATGGATATCAAAAAAAAAGGACAATAATTATAAATAAATCATGAAAAACATATCTTATAATTTAAAATGTAATTATATACTACCATATTGTTTATTATTTTTAATATATTTTTTGTGAAAAACATCGTTAAGAGTATATCAACGATCAGGGATTTGTTTTTTCCATCTGACCCACGCTCAACATATCAAAATTTTATTCAGCAGAACAAACCATTTTCAATTAAACCTTAATAGCTAAGAACATTACACGTGTCTCTTCGTTGGAAGATATTTATTTATTACGATATTTTAATTTGTATACGGTTTATAAGCATTTTTAAACTGTAATCATTTGCACGCTTATAACTTACATACAAATTAAAATATTATGCAAGTTCCAACTTAGGGACACAGGTTACGTTCTTAACTTAAAGTTTAATAATTTGTGAATTCACTCTAATATTAAAAACAATAACACACATTGGTTCTGCTAAACGTAAATTTTGCCATGTTGCACGTGGGTCAGAGAGAGAAAACAAATAGTGCACTGGAAACCTGGCATTGTCTTAATATGTGTTATGGTAGACCATAAAACAAAAAATTATTATTATATTCATTTAACCAATATATATTCCCTTCATGCCAAAACTTAGAAATCCAGAGACACAATAAAATAAAACCTTCACGCCTACACTTATTGAAAGATATGAAGGAGGATGAATTGCAACTCCTAAATTCAAACTTTGCATAGTTAGCAAATAACGTTGCTTTTTTTTCTCCACCAGACCTAACTCCTAAAAACTAATATTATAATGTCAACAACTAAATAGTATATTATTGTTAATTTACCTATATTACGTTCAAGACGTTAGTAGTCGACCGATTAGCGACTTCGAAATAGGTACCTTGAAAAGGAGAAAAACAAACGATACAACTGTAATGTTATGCATAATATCATTATTAATGCCAATACGACGTTAAGAGCACATTACCAGTTAAACGTCGTGCGATACTATTCACCTATGGCTATACCACAAAAGAATGGTTTGGTTATAGATCGGAATACGTCTTATTCAGACTCTTGTGAATTGTGAATAACTTCACCGTCACCAATATCGTATATAGGTGATTTGTTTTGGTGATGCACGACCTGTCTATGACCTATATCTAATATGTGCGTGGCAAATTAAAACTCGAAACGATGGTGCCCCGTGTGTATATTAGTATATTATATAGTATCATACTATTAAACTCAATAACTATAGTCATAGACTCATAATATATTACATAGTATGTAGTAGCAATAATAACCAGAAAATAGCAGGATTTCACACCTTTGATTTCACGCTGTGCTAGTTATATTTTCGTATAATATAATATACATAAAATATCAGTTTATAATCAGTCTATACTCTATTTTATTATTATGGTTCAATCGAAACGTTTCTATATAATTGGTAATTTTTCTTTCACGTTTGGCTACGTGTTATAATATACATAGTGATTACTTTTTAGTTTGTACAGCTATTAATATTTGTGCGTTTAACGACCGTTTTCAGTTTGTAGCAGGGAGTGTGTATTATTATTATTATTATTTTTTATAATTAAATGGTCTCCGATACTGGATGAAAATTAAAGTGAAAAGCCGACTGCGGGTGACTGCGGTCAGATTTATGGCTAAGATCGATGGGTCAAAATAGTACGGTAAAATGTATAACTCAAATCTAGCTTAGGTAGAGTAAAAACTACAATAATTAGTCTTTTAAATTTTAGATATTTATCAATTTCATTATTTAAGTATAAAGTATTTCACATACCATATTATTATCGTTGCAAATTGTTGGATGCCATATTAAAATAAAGCTAGGCAGGTACTTCTATCGTCTAAGATATTTTAATGTCTTATCTTAATATGCATTTCAGGTTGGTAGAACAACTGTATAGTAGTATTATTATAGGTGTGACTTAATCGTAATTTCGAATTATGAGGAATCATCAATCTGAAGGAATCTTGGCGTAATCTGTATAATTACTTATTATTGTGTGCATTCAACATTCTACTACCAACCTAATTACATATTATAATATGGATATAATTAGTCATACAATTTCCCGTACGCAATAATATATACTTAATACCTATGCATAATATTATAGCGACTCATTCTATCGTATTCATTGTATCCAAGTTTGTTTCGCTTTATTATATGATAATAATAATAATGTCATTTTGCGAAATGAATATCGACGGTTGTGATTTACTTTGATGTGATTTAATGAGTCGTGTTATTAAAAAAAAAAACAGAGTACAAATACGCGTACAAACCGACGATAAACTAGCTATTTAAATGACCACAAATATATTTTGACGCGAATTCAGTAGTATAGTTGTTGTAATAGAATTTCAAACGTCATCAAAGTATAATATAAATTAAAATAGACAGACGCTAATTTTGTACAGTATATAAGGTATGTATAGAGTGAGGTGTAACTTAAT
This sequence comes from Macrosiphum euphorbiae, assembly GCA_949089665.1. Taxonomy (NCBI): domain Eukaryota; kingdom Metazoa; phylum Arthropoda; class Insecta; order Hemiptera; family Aphididae; genus Macrosiphum; species Macrosiphum euphorbiae. Next base: position 135,012,074 of record CARXXK010000001.1, on the reverse strand, counting down.
CATTTATAAATTATAAAATATGTTGTATTAAAAATATATCTTCATTTTCATATTTTTTGTATAAAGTTGGACACAAATGATTGATTAAACAATATAGATACTATTTTTTTTGAGAATATTTTTATACCGATGTAATTATTATAACCTACTGGTTACTACTTCTATACTACTACTATCTATATTTTACTAATTAATCGGGTTATACTTAAAATTATGAACCCAATTAACAAATTAAACATCACTATACCCACCTAACTGTTCAGGTATATTCATTAAACTACATAGATATATGTAATATGTTTTATGTTTATAGATTATAGATACATAGTATAGTAGGTAGTTATTAATATCAAAATATACCTTTCTTTTGTTACCAGAAAATATTTAATCTATGTCACGCTAATTAAAAGGAATGTTTTTATTAATTTCAATTTTATTAGTAATATACTCTCTATATGGAATTGACACAATTAGTTTTATATATATACGTGATGACGAATGAATGAAAATCATGACAGGAAAAAACTCATTAAAGCGGCGATGCAATGATGAAAGTAAAACCCCCATTGCTAACGCTTTATACTATGTACTATGTTTATTAATTATTATTAAATTATTTATTACAAACTACAAAGATATTATAATATAGTAGAGTCAATAGTCGTATTATAGATAAAGTATAGAAAATATTATATTGTGAAACACTATAGAGCTAGAAAAATAGTATAAAACAATACCTAATTTATAAGGTTTTGTTTTTCTTCATACTTCAGACTGATTTGTTGAAAACGAGACCTCCTCAAGTTTTAATGAACATTGGAGTACCTGGAAAATGCAATTTATATTTTTTTTATCATTGCTGTATATTACAATCAGTGACGTTATTTGGGGGAGGGCCCCAGTCTAGTACTCTAGTATTTACATCAACTTTAAGTCAGCACATTTACCACCCCCCCCCCCCCCGTTTATCACTATGGCACTATGCTATGAGACTCTGAGTGAAAAAAATGTTGAGTCGGAAAAGTACTGAACAATTGCCATAGTCTAATAAAAACTGAAATGACGCCACTGATTACAATAGGTATATAACAGGATAGGTCGTACTGGTAAAATAATAATTTACGTGAGAAAATCTTGTCTACTAAACGACATATTTTATTAATTTGTATTTTGTAACTCATCAGTCCCCAGTCAAGTTAATACGCATAATTAAAATATACGAAAAATAAACAACTAATGCATCTCAGATACTTGTAGAAAAATATCTCTAGTAAAATACATACGAGTATAAGTCATGCCAGTTAATTAGATATTAAAAATTAAAACACATTTATATTTACCATTTAAATCATTTCCACGGAAAATATTAACAAGAAACATTATTATTCTTATCATATTACCTAGATAGTTCACTGGTTTTTACTATTGAAAGTATTTTATTCACTTAGGTAGTCTAGTTATATATTATACTATTAATACATACTATATTATGTTTTAAGTTTTAACTATATTCACCATTTTTTTTTTTTAATTGTTAAATTGTTTGTAATATATTATCTACATTTACTATTTTATTGTGTATATATTGATAAATGTTTTAATAAATAACGCTATATCATTTCACATTAATTGACACTCATCTAGTAGATTGACAGTTTTTTTTTGTGGTTTAACAGTCGATTACAGACCTTTCAAGACTTGACCCTTTTTAAGTGTCATATTTCCTAGCCAATCCATAAAAACCTATTTTAAAAGAACAAAAATGTATTAAATTTCTTTGAAAAATCTCAAAAATAGAATATAATGAAAAAGTATAATACAATTATTTTAGAACTTTAATAATTTCGTAAGACAGAAAATATTTTTCATTTAATTTCGAAGGTTTTCCTTAACTTTTATTTTAAATTTACAATTTATTATGCAGTAGTTTATATTTGTATTTTACATTATATATAGGTATAATATTATATTCATTGGATTCAGAAGTTTTTAAATTACCTGCAGAGTAAAATAAATATACTATTAATAGTTTGATAATGCGTGTTAATCACAAATATTTTATTTAGTTTTATAATTAATAAAATATAATATCCATTGATATAGATGATTTCATAAGTATAATCGTAATTTATAAAATATATTCAAGAACAACATAATGTGCGAGCGTAGGTAATAAATTGGCTTAGAGGACCATCCAAACTCGACCATTCTGTCGTTACCTGTGAAGTTTCTCTATTTTATTGTTTATTGTAAAATGATTTCTAGTTTTATTTATTTTTAATTGTTGTGTGCAAACATTGCAGACCTTTGAACAATTCACACTTTAACCCGGTAAAATAGTGAGAGGAAAACTTTTGACCTATGCTCTGCCGCCATTATGGTTTCCTGCATTTTCCTCTTTATTATTTAATTTTTGCCGAGTTTTAGCAAACGAATATTTGGGTTCTACCCTTAACTAATTTTTTCACCAAAACAAAAGAATTCATTATAATATGGTAAAATTTAACTATTGATTTTCGGTACGGAACAACTAAAAATAAAAACTTTTTTTCTATTATAATACACATTCGTTATAAGCATCATTGACTTTTAGGTGTTCATAAACTTAATTAAAAATATCATCGCTATAAAACGATGCAATTGTACATTGCTGAGTATTATATTATCGTGTTTGTATTCTACAAAAAGTAGAAAATATGATAAAAGTGCATTTAAAATAAAGTTTCCATATTTCATAAACTATTTGATAAGGTACTCAATATATCCAGGAGAAAATTCTCAAAAAATCCAGTTAAAATGCAAATCTTACAAAGTATATTCTCTATAGACTTTCTGCAGGAGTATTTTTTTCAATATTTCTTATCACCTATACATTAGTGAAGCTGATTCATCTATTTTCAAATCTTCAATAATACTGCATTACTGTCTCAAAAAAAAAAACTTATTTACTGATGTTGTGATCAATTACAATATTGTAAATACAGTAGGTATGTAATCGCTATAACCACTGATAACGATTGGTTTCTCTTATTTGTTTCACTCCGTCGGATTGTGGTTAAGACTTATGGAAACAGACGGAATAACAGATGCCTATGACGAGTGTGACTGTGTGAGGGGTGATCGTGAGTTGTGAGTACCTACCAATACATGTACTATTTCCAAGTTTGCACACCATCTGCAGTCAGTGTTCCATCCACCCCCGACATCACGATGAGCCCCTTTTAAATGCGTGTTTGGGAATACCTTATTGTTTACTTCGACCAAACCCTGAGATTAATAATTACAATATGCATGACGCGATAAAACAAAAACCGTTGTTTCGCATCCGGGCATCTGGGTCCCTCGATAAATCCCTGCCCGGAGTTATTTATTGGAAGTAATTCGTTACACGTTTTCGTGCGTATACTACAATAATAATCATAATAATAATAATAATAACACTATATTAATGTAAAATAATAACATAATAATGTAAAATAATAATATAAAAATGTAAAATAAATAGTATTAATTGTAGGTACCTATAAATGGGCTGTGTGGATATAATATAATAATACTTGCTGAATATCCCGGCTTCGCCCGTGCCTGTGTGCAGTTCATTTTTTGTGTCAAATCATATTTAGTAGGTATTTACGCAATTTAGGTGTATCTCAGTTTGAGTGCATCCCAGATTTAATGTACCTACAGTATTCACGGACAAATCGGCGTCAGTATACCTATAGCTTTGTAAAATAATTCGACCTATATGTGCAACCGCAAGTTGCGAATTGGATTTGGCACATGGTATATCTTTTAACGTGGCTTAAACTACTTACTCTCTTAATTTTTCTGACATCTCTAAAACCAATCTCTGAGATTTTCGTCAAATTCAATTGAGTAGTTTTTCACTCTGTTTTCGAGTAGGTATTTAAACTACACTCATACATTTGGTTTTAAGATATAGTTTCTTTATTCAAGGCTATAAGAGCAAATATTTGATGCATACTTATACTTGATCTGTCCTAAGTAACCAATGGCAACCATTTATTTACAAAAAACCAAATAATAATACTAATTTCTAATATGACTATTACAATCTGCTATCTGCGACCAATGGAAACCATTTATAAACAAAAAAAGTTTCGATTTCCACCGTAAATCTCAAAATCCCTGTTCAACCATTATAACCTAACCTTTAAAATGCGAATATTGGAATATCCATTCTTACTTCACGTACCTATAGATCATTTTAAGAACCACTATTCCAAATATCAAGTTCGTACGTTTTGTAGTTTTTGTGATATAGCGATGAATGAGTGGTATTTAGTTTATATATTTTAATAATATATAGTTTATAAATAGTGGTCTATGTACATTGTACTTAAACTATATTGTCAGAAGAATTATACATAATGTACGACCGTTCCACCGAAAAAGAATAAAAAAAAAACAAACGAGTGCTGGTATCAAAATGTCAAAACACTAAATTGAGTCGTCATCGCTCCAAATAATGATTGCAGTGGCATATAAGGTTAATCCCTATAAGTTTTTTATTATTATTACTATAAAATATAAATAAAACATATAAAATATATATTTTTATGTGTGAGTAAAAGTATAAAATTATTATGTTGTCATTTCGACATTTAGTAAAACATTGAAGCATATAAAATATAAATACTTTATACACTAGGTAACCAAATAAAGACGAAAAACCGTAACACTTAAATATATATTTTAGAAGTTCCTCAGGATTGTTCAGTAGTTAAATTTTGTTGGTACATTAGGAGTGGTTAGAATAAAATGAAATTCCCGCTGCGTGTGAACCTATAGGTGGCGTCGTTTATGTTATCAATAACATGTACGACGATTAAATTGATTATTTTATTAAATAATAGTAACAACAATGATACACACTCGCAGATAGTACTTTGACACGTGTGCATCGATACGTGTACATCATAACAAACGCATGGACGTGGCCTATATTCGCGACCACAATACCACAATTGTATTATTTAAAAATGTATCATTGTATTATACACCATATTTGGTAATTTAAAATGTTACAAGAATCAATCCTGGAATAATAAAAAGGTATTCCACTATTTCACGTTTCAAAATTGCGGTGCAGTTAATAAATTAACTCAATTTTTAAAATATCGTAAACAAATCGATATAGGTAATATTACAAGTAATAGAAATTATCGTCGTGGTTTGTTGTATTGTCCATATTACCTATCATATTGTATTCGTTCTGAAATATTGTCAAATTTATCATGAATCTTTTTTGTTCAGGTTCCCGTTTAGTCCTGACTCCTGAATGCACGTGGAGAATATTTCAAATACCATGTAAAATATACTACGTGATTCGCGGACGAAATCAATACTTCACTTTCATATCAAAATAATAATTTTATATCTACTCTTCTACCACTATATTATGCGTCGTGATTATTCTCAATCGGTGATCGCACCACAGCTATAGTATTTATTCAATTTCAATGTACATAAATGCTTTGAGTAAAACAGTACGTTAAAGTATAACTCATTTTCATACTCGGAACGGTACCCAACATATTATCGTATTATATACATATCGCGCAGTAATATTTACACAGACGAGTCTCCGGTTAGACGGGAAACCCTTTAACCTCCAAACTCCTTCTTCCTTCCGGCCGGCCGTCATATAAACGACGTTTGCACAAGTCCCACACGGAACCGGCCTCGGGCACGCGCCACAAGTACCTATATCAATATTATTAGAATAATACATATAATATATATACATATGATTTTACCCGAAACTCTGTGTCTCTCCGTGCGGTACGCTCACTGAAGAAACAACCAAAATATGAATAGTATTAATATAATATTGTGTAGTCGTCATGCGCGATTTATTGCAGTAATATTATATGGAGATTATAACCTAGAATTGAGGTAATCTTGTTGAGTTTTTGAATTAAAGTAGGTATTTAATTATTATCTATATATTATTATTGTATTTATAGAATACTTTTTAAATTAAATATGTTCACAGTATTCAAAATATTATCATTACTTCATACGCGTTTGTATAATATTTTAAATTCAAACAGGTACTTTTATTTAAATACACAATCGTCTGTCTTTGTTTGTAAAATTATCATTTTTTTTTTCAACTAGTAAATAAAATCATTGGAAGTTTCAAACGTTTTATATATTTTGATATTTATTATAGGCTTCTAAACTAAACTCGAAACATCATTGTCGGTTATTTTCGTCGAAATAAAATCACTAAGTAGGAAGTGAATTTAAAACTATCTCATAAATCGTTTTGTACTTTTGGGTACTTTACGCGGGTGTATATTGTATATTATAATATTAATATATTGTTATTACGTTGGAAGAAAGAAGTTAAAAATAAATTAATGTAAATATAATACGCAGACACACGGTATTCAACGAATTCATACAAACTATTTACTATATGTCTATATTATACTTGTTTTCAAAAGTTTCTTAAATAGGTACTCTTCGAATACTTTTTAAGTTTGTGTATTTTTATCTCTGTTTGAATACAAATCAAAAGTATCTTTTTACAAGATTGTTATTATAGGTATATAGTTCTACAATATCTTTCTAATAAAAACTATTTTGAAAATATAATTGCATAACTTTTTCGAACTAGAAACCCAACTCAAACTCAAACTTGAATATTATTTAAACTTTTAAAAATGTAACCATACATTTTTTGTCAAATATAATAGTTGTAAAACACTAAAAGTCTAAACACGTTAAAACGTTGCAATGTTACAAAAAAAAATTAATTCATCTGGTGTCGTTATTTGAGTATTTTGAAAGTATATTGATAATACTCAAACTATACTCAAACTATTCGAAATGTTTCTCGAATATCTTAAAGTTTGATAGGTGTTCGAATGTTTGAAGAGTATGAGAACTCATCCCTAGAGCCTAGATGATAGCATTAATTATTAGTTATTACACAGATAGGTATGACGTTGTATACTATGAGTGTCTACTTTATAGACATTATTCAACATGAGTACAAAGCAATATTATCAATATGCGACAGGTCTTATATCTCTTCTATAATGTGAAAAAACTAAAAACCAAAAGTAAAAAAATATGTGTTTCTTTTAAAATTATATTATAAAAGTTTATCGTTTGAACGTATAGCTGCAATTTCGAAAATGTGGTGTGTTCCATCCCACTCTCTGTAATATGAAATTTACCTATTTGATCGGGTCCCGGACCCGTAAATTCAAAAATAAAAAATATTATAAAGTGATTTCATTAAACAAAAAAATGTATAGCACGAAGCCTTTTGTCAATGTCAAAGCTCTTCTCCGACCTGTGAAATTTCATGAGATGCAAAAGCCAACAGGCTCATGTGCGGCTTTGTTGGGGGTGGGAGGGGGAAATATATTGCCCGGACCAACCCACATTCCTCTACCCAATCACAACTTAGAAGGAAATCTTAAAGTCGAACCCGCCGTGTTGTCTCCCAAATTTTCGTTCACCAGTTTTCAATAGTGTGCTGTTAGTTTTGATATTAGATTGAACTGACCTATTATAAAATTTAAATATGAGATTATTATCTAGGCCCCCTAATACGGCTTTTATTGATATTGTTAATAAGTTATTATATAGAAAATTAGACATGTCTTACGTGTGTAACACAAAGCCTCTTGCCAATAATTATTGTCAAAGCTCTTCTTCGACCTGTGAAGTGTACAACAGGCTCGTGTAGGTCTTTGCTGTGGGATATTATAATTTATATTGTACCCCGCCCCGACCCAACTCGCATTCTACACCGACAAGAGCTGCTCCATGGGGGGGCAAAGCTCCCTCTCAAGCCGCATTTCTAAAAAACATGTAAACAAAATTACAAAAAAAAAACTTATAACAATATCGAAAGTTTCCTACAAACTATGACTTAGCCCAACCATGTCTCTGGAGTCACTCCTGTACATCCAACCATGACTCAAAGACGTTTTCGAGCTGCTGATCACCGAGTTGGACTCGACCGCGCACTCTGCTCTTACAACGGCACCGTCGGTGGTGGTCCAGACCGGGAGCAGCAGAGGGCGCGGCGCTTGCGCTCGCCAATCGATCATCGGCCGGCCGGTGGACGGCGGCTGCAGCGTCGTCGGTATTTGACTGGGCGGGACACCCGCGAGCGGGCGACGGTGTGCCGCCGCCGTCCCGTTGCGCGCGACCGTTAAAACCGTCCGCAATGCCGGTGGTGGTGCGGTAAACGAAATACAACCGTGACGACGTGCGCACGCGATGTTATTATAGTAAATAGTAATAATAGTAATAATAATAATAATGATAATAATAATAAGACCAATGATAATAATATTATCATTCGCCTTGTACAATAAGAACGTTTAGGTGTGCATTATATTATAATATACAAATAAACATAAAAATAACAATTATTAGTAATGATATTTTTATAACATTAAAAGTGTAAAGTTCCGGTAGGTAGATATAATACGAAAATATAATAAAATACGACTCTGCGGTATTATTGTAACACGTGAGGAAGAAATCGGATATAAAAACGGATACAAAATCGTTTTGCACGACGGGCAATAAAATTGTAGACGCTTACGGCTGGGGCTGTTTCGTCGTAACCGGCGACCGACCGATGAGACTGCGGATGATGAGGCGCCACCGGGGACGACGGTCGTCGCCTGGACTGCAGTCATGTGCAGCAGCAGCAGCAGCAGCAACAGCGGTGGCGGCGGCGGCAGCGATGGCCGTCCCTACGGCCGTGGACAGCGTGGTCAGTGGCTGTGAGGGGGAGGTGGCCGCGTCCGTCGTAAACATATCGTTATAATATATCGTTACGCCGTGCTCGCGAGGACGCGGCACGGCGGTGGCGCGAGCAGTGTAGATAGATGAGCGGCCGCGGCGGCTCCGGCCTGTGTTCGGACCGGAAACCGCGTCGGAAACGCAACCAGAGGTAAGCAGCCGCAGCAACGGCAGCGTCAAGCGGCAACGGACGCACCCGGCTTCGGCGGCGGACACGCTACTAGCTCGCCTCGCTCTATCTCTACCTCTATCGCTCTCGTACTATATTATACAACGCCTATACTATAAATATTGTATTATTTTCTATCCTCGCTCTCGCCACCACCTGCTCAACACGCGATTATCGCTCGCAAGCCGTATACATTTTATGTATTTCATTTGTACGCACTTAATTTATTATAAATCGATCGTTTTATTATATTGAGTATAATATAATAATAATATTGTATTTTGGTCGCAACGCAGCTGAAAACTATATAATTATACGCTACACAATATCGATGGCTTTCTATAATATAATATTAATATATGGGTAAAACGCATACTGAGTCACGTTTTCTGAAATATATTGTATTTTAAATAGTAGAAACGAAATTTTATATTATTTTCTAATGTAGGTTACACAGTTAGTGACGTAGAGGTATATTATAGTAGGTTCCTAGTGTCTACCTACAAGACATTTTCTTTTGGGATGGACTTTTACTAAAATTCGGTTAAATACGTAGGTAATATTATAATAATGCATTTATATTATTATGGCCAAAACTAAGAATTTTGAGCTATTTTACAATATATGTGCACAAATAATTATTACTTTAGTATTATTCACAAAAAAAAAATGTATAGTTATATACATTTCTTGCGTAAAAGTATTTTGAAAATGAGAAACATTCATTAATCAAAATTCAATAAAATGGTAAGTACATGGTAAATAAATTCTACACATTTTTGTACTAAAAAAAATATTGTAAAACGCAAAAGCTAGGTACGAGTCTTATATAACAGTCGAAAAATAAAATTTACTAGGTAAAAACTCTCAGAAATAATAATATTGTAAAATGATATTATATTATACTATTATAGAATATCGCATAATACCTATTATAATATGATTAGCTTTTTTCCGCAACGACTTATTATTTAATTTTAGTTGGATATCTACGTAGATTTTATAATTTCAAAGATAATTATTTAGAAAAAACAATGTAGGTAGTAGGTACAGTAAAAACTAACTTGTTTATCTTAGAAGAAAACGTCACTCGGTACTTTTCAATACCTACCTATGTTATATTATTGTATGTCTATTATACACACGTGTATTGTACTTACACGCAGCTTTGCACCCTCACACACACACACTCTCACACTCATACACAAACTTACAGTCAAATACACACCCTATCACACGACACACACAGCTATGCACGCACGCACGTATAATATTCTGTACCGTCGCCTTCAAAAAATAGAGCTGCTCGACAGTTACCCGCCGGTCTGCACATTGAACAAATATGAAAACAGTATTTTACATATAATGTTTGTACGCTTTTTTCGAAACGTCTATAATATATTTTGATAATAATAATATACGTTCATAAAATATATATATTCGTACCTGTACAATAATAATACTCTTTGTTCTTTATTATTATTAAAAAATAAAATAATGCATAAGCTCTCATGTGCATTATATGATATTGAACACCTTTTATTTTAAAAGAAGATATAGGTCGTATACATTATTTATAGTACATGAATACACATAAACCGGACAACCCATGACAATAATATAGCTTAACCTTGTACAGAAAATATACATAACCTACATAAATAATATATTATATGGGTGTAATAATATTTAATAATATAATGTGGGTTGTTTTACTCGGAACGATTGATGAAGAATATGGTGCACCGCTATGATGTATAAAATTAATATCCTACAAATATTATGATGGCATTACGATTAATTATACGATAATATTACTGTACTGATGTTAGAATTTCAAAAATGTTTGTCTAAAAAAAATGTCTACTTCGAAATATAAAATTAAAAATGTGTGTATAAATAAAGTAAAAATTTATAAAATTATTTTGTTAAAAATGTCGGAAAGCATAATTTTTTCGTTGTAGGTAATGACTTAAAGTTATGTACACATCTATCGACGAAATGTGACTGTCATACAAAAATCACCCTGTGTAACATAATATATAATTCATATTATATTATAATTTATTGCTTTTGAATATCGGGACGTCATGTATATTATTGTTTAATATAATATTTTAGTTAGTATATAATCATTGTTGTCATTCTGTCGTCATATTTGTTTTCTTGATGATAAATAATTGATGACCTATCCAAAAAAAGAAACATTTTTATTTGTATTTTTATTGGGGGGGGGGGGGGCATTCGATCGAGTTGTTGCCGCCATGTGTTACACTAATACAAAATAATGTTAATATTTTATACTATCTACCTATGATTACTATACATATATCGTATTAGTTAGGTAAGCGTATTAATCGAATTATGTTTTCTCGTCGAAAAAAGTGGGCGTATAGTTAAGTTATTCTGTGTCCGAAGGTTTATGCTTCGAGTAATTTTATTTGCTGTTTGACTATTGTTTTCAGCTAAACCACAAAATAAACATAAAAACATATTATGGTAAAGTACATACATAAGTCATCCTGACTGCAGCGTTTTCATCACCGGCAATATATTAAAATGTATATTCGTAATATTATAAATTATTGTACGTCGAGAAAAGTTCTCGGAACGGTAATCACATGTTTTCTGTGATAAATGCTAATTTGAAATTCAAATACTACTCGCTCGTTCCAGGACGACTATATTATTATTCTCACGCTCATCTACGTATCCATGTCCTTTATCAATGTATACATTATAATATACGAATGTATTATAATGTTTTGCATAATATTTCAGCTAATGCCGATAATGTGTAAATTTTATGTACATCGATTTTACTGAGTAAACTATTCTATAAATAATATAATACATAATATTGGTATACAGGTACACTGTTCTTTAAACTTTATGAGTGAGATTTATTTTGACGCAGTTTTCATACAGAATATGCTCAAATATAAACTTAGAGGGAGGGTGGACTTTGTCGCCGAATTCAAAAAAAGGTCAAAAGTGGGAAAAAAAAAATCGGAAGACTTATTGCTTTTCTAGAAAACATAAAAAAACTGCCCTAAATGTTTGTGCGGTCAGTCGTTGGACTGTACGGGTGTATTTTTTAAACAGTTAAAGTTTTTCTATGTATCCTGTAATTTCAATACCGGAAGTATAGTCGAAAAAATAACGTAGGTACGGAAATATCATAAAACCACGGTATTATAAGAGCTATCATCTACAAATGAAAAAAAAAAACTTTATAATCTTAGGGGAATTGTATTCAAGTAAACACAAAATATCTGCCACAGAGTGGGCAAACTCAAATTCGTATAATATAATGGATACATAACATATATATATTATATAATAAAATATACATAATACATATGTATTATAAATATATTATGCCGTAGTAACAGTGCAACACGACTACACTGCAGTGCAGGTTTGCCGTTTGTGTATACCTGCACTTGGTATATACCAGTACTTTTGGTATATACCTAAGCATATAGTATATATAGTACGTGTACGACATAGTAAAATATTATATTATATGCATATACAAATTGTATGTGTTCGATAAAAATATAGTAATATTAGTACAAGATGGGTTTTTTTTTGTGCTGAGGTGTCTTGCAGAAAAGTCCGAAACACGCGTTTTCCCGGCGGATAGAAGCGGCGGAAAAGTTCTATTCGAATTTCGAGACAGAATAATTTAAAGCCCTATGCGACTGAATATGAAATCATCGATGTATGCGTGTACCTACATACGTGCATATTGCATATAGTATATTACATAAATAATATTGTACATAATGTATTTATTTATAAATTATAAAGCACATAAGTACCTACTTAAAGTCTTATAGACGATTATATTTGTAGTGAGACGCGTATTTTGCGACAAAGTGTGACCAACAAAATCGAAAAACAATTTTTAAAGCATATTTTATTTTTTAAATACTCCATACACATGTACCACCAATATAATATTATGTCGTAGCTGGAAAACAATACTACCAGAAGTAATTCATCTGTACCTATACAATACTATAATATGGTCCATAATATTTAGATTCGTTTAAAACAAATTATATTTTATACTCACGTACCTATAGAGTTGTATACATATAGGTAGGTACTGTATATTTAATAGTTTACCAAGTACAACATAGACATTTTTTTTTTTTAAATCAAGTTAAGTTTTCAACATCTGAGGTTATTAGCCTCGGTTATTTAGTGTTATTAGGGTTATTTAAGTGTTATTTAGGTTTTATTACTGTGGAGGAGGGTTCGGTTCGGTTGGAACAAGAGTTTATGTGGCAAGAATTTTCTACTAAAAACTCGGGTGGTCACCCATCCGGAAACTAGTAGCACCGAAACTAGGTGTTGGCGAGTGGAGCACATCAGTAACTGAAGGCAAATACCTCACCACAACATAGTTATTTATTGTTTTCATATTTATGTATTGTGTACAGAGATTAGTAATGAACAACGTTCAAACGTGCTTATTCAAACATTTAATATGTATAAACTATAAAGTATACCAAACATAGTGATTTATTATAATCGGAAAATATAACATAAACGTGTTACGAGACTCTTGAAGTACAGAAGTACCTAAATATTTGTTTAAGGGATGAAGCAATGCAAAAACAGTCCCTCCCCTGTTCTCCGTTCAAAAAAATTGAATAAAGTAAGTACCTAAGTACCTACTTATATAGATTCATATGTTCACATCATGATTTCTGTATTTTTCACATTTCATACCATGTTTAACTCACAATGCTTCAGTCAAACATTTTTATTTTACCACACACCTAGGCACGGATTCTAGGGAAATCACACAGTCGTTGACCGGTGGTTAAAATATTTTTTGTCACGCCTGCACCGAAAGTTTAATTTTCGATGCAGGTTGAATCGCAACCAGTAAATTATGCTTTTCTTATGACCACCAAGCGAAAAATTCACTGTCCAATACCAACACAAGCGTGGAAGAATCGAAACGTTTATAATAATATCAAATATTATTGGTGGTAGTGGCCGAGAAAGGCGGAATAGTAAGTTCGTTCTAAATATCGACAGAGGCGGTCGGCAGAGGCGTGACAAAAAATAGATACTAAATAGTATGCGAGGCTCGAGTGGGAAGACATTTTCACTCAGAAATAGCACACGCGTGCTCGTGTGTACACAGTAAATGTGGTTTTTGTGAGTGACAAATTACCGGTCAAAGACGACTGTGTGATTTCCCCGTAATGTGTAAATGGTAAAATAAGAATTGTTGAACGGAGCATTGCCCGTTGGCATGGTCGTGCGATTACCGCACTGTAAAATGAAAACATGCTACGAACATAATAGAATAATTATATACAAAATACTGCTTGATAAATATTAATATCGTAGGTACCTATTTAAAATAATTCTAAATTGATAAAATTAATCATATATAAATATTAAATGTTAAATATCATAATCGAATGCATAAATAATTGAATATCCTAATTGTATTTGACGCCTATATGATTGGCGTATTAAATTGATAAAATAATTAATAATATTACATCGCGTCCGTATTCCACGAAAATCGGAATATAATAATAAAATAAATATGTAGGTACTCTAAAAGTTTTACTCGAATAATTTTGAATTACAAAAAAAAAAATTATTGGTTTTGATATATGGTTTCCCCCAAATTTGCACATAAAATAACTATAAAAAAAAAAACATTTTTATTGACATTTAGCGAAAAGAAACGAATAAAATTCAAAAATGCCATATGCCTATAAATAGCTCAATACGTGTCGAAGTATTTTGAATTTTGTATGATGTATAGAAAATATTCAGTGAACATTATGCATCTATGATAATTTTTTTTAGACCTACACCAAAAACCACAATCGAATTTACGTAAAAATGTTCGTTTTTCCTTGTTTTTTTTTTTTTTTTTGCTTTGCCCGTTGTTTTGAAAACTATTGGTAATTTTAAAACAAACTTCATTGTGAAATCAATACATTCATCGCTCTGCAGTCTGCTTAGAATCTAAAATATATTAAATATCTTGTAAAGTAACAACAATTTTGAAAAAAATGCATCGTATATTCTAACAGTAGGTATTATAACAAAAATCTCACTTTTTATCATTAGTTACAAACTGCAAGTATTAAATAGGTTCGTATATTATATATTTTTATTATTATGACGAGTGCCCATTTCCATTTCCATCGTTTATTTCATATATCTACTTATAGTAATATCATAGTTGCAAAAGTTCGTGCGTTTAAGCGCCTCCTCGCCGATACGAACACCTGGTGCGAGTGTAACTGAATTTGGTTTCCGACCTCTTACGATGTGCCTTTTGCAAAACAAGTCCACCTCCGCAGAGACGCCGTGCGCGTTTGTGGATATACAATGTGCACTCGTGTATATCATAATAATATTAAACTCACATATTGTTTTTATTATTGTTATTACCTATATAAAAAGCGCCGGGAGTGTAAAACGAAACGATTTCCGGCTGAAGACGTCCGGTATGGATCCGGGGCCTGCAGCCGGTGTGCTTAGCCACTGACAGAAGGTACTTTAGTATTTGCACTTTGTATCGAGTGCCCTGAGGGTGACCCAGGTGATTTATAGTAATATCACCAAGCCTGCATACAGAGACTTTTTGTTCTTCAGTTTTAACTGTAGCTGATTCTGCTGCACGTCGGCGTTGCCCCTTCGGTGACAAATTAAATGCCCTTGGACTTACCTAAACTCTGTTAAATTTAAGATGCACTGATTTTTAACATGGTTATTCTGGTTGTTTTGGTCAGATATAAAATGCAGGTGTAAAAATGTACATCCGATCGTAACAACTGTTTTTTTTATTTAAAGGTGTAAATTAATTAGTAATTACTAACCAGCAATGAAAACCCCGTCAAAATCGGTTCATCCGTTTAAAAGCTTTTTCTTGCAGACACTCAGACAAATTATAGGCAGACAAACAGTCAGATAGACAGACAGACTGACAGACTGATAGACGGACAACTAAATGCATAAGTGCGTGTTTCATGTAATATTGCATATTTTAATCGTGTACGTTTTTAAACTCGCAACGTAGGTATATAAAATTTAAATACTTTTCATTTGTGATACGCAAGATAAATAAAATAAGTTCATTCTTTAATTGCAAAAGAGTCAATTTTCCAAAGCTGTAACCCTATACAACAGGTGACATATAAATTAACGTGAATATTGATCAGTCTGAACATCAAGGTTTTTCAAATAAATCCCCGACAGCTAAATAATTTATATCAAGTTTCCTCGACGGACATAGAATATTATAATATATATATATATATATATATAATATACAATTTTGAAAATTATATCCAATCTTAATAACTAATTTCTTTTCTACATTTGACCAATATGGTGACAATAAAATATAAATATTAGATTTCCGTTTGCCGAAACAAAATTCTTGTGCGACCCATCTTTAAAATTAGATTTTTTTTTTTAAATCTCTTCTTCTCTCGTCCTTAGGCTGTTATATGGATCCATATTATGTACCATTAACATGTCGAGTCTCTGAGTGCAGCGGTTTGGCATCGGACACACTACACACATCTTCTTGAATGCATTGTACAAATAATAATATTATATTGTAATACTGTTCGGTTCTCGTGGTTGTTCCGAGTAAAAAAAATAACCCTGAAAATTTGGCTGTCTACGTCGGTTGCATTAGATACAGTACTTTATGTTTGTGTACCGTGTAAAAATACTGCAGCACTTGTAATTGTATTAAGTACCAAAGTTGCGAGAAACGAAATCCGAAAACATAATATATATATTTTGATAGAAACCCCTTGAATATATAGGCGGAGCGGCGCCACGATGTCGCCTATATATACGGCGCACTGGGGCCATTCATTCGTTCGCGAAAGCATAATATACGAATGGTTGTCTAGATAATAGATATAATAATAATGTATATTATGTACTGTAAATTACACGTACTCCGTGTTCGAGTATTTATTTGGTCTGCCGTGTACAGGGTCATTCACCAATCATGCTCACCCCCATTTTTTCCTTTAATAATGAATTCATTCAAATTATGATTTTTAGAATTTTCATATATACTCATCATAGACTATATTTTCAAATTCCTGAATATTTTGTAATACTTAAGTCGTATCATGTGGCTTTATAAACTACTGTTTTTCAAATGAGAGTCCCCCCTCCTCCTTTCTTACTGTAAATTATTTAGTGGATTTTTTTTTTTTGAAAATTTTGATGTAGGTACCAAATTCTAAAATCAAATGAATAGTTTCTTAGTTATTCAAATTTTTGTACTAAGAATAATAGTCCTTAAAAAATGGTTTTACATAAATATAAAATAGACGTAAAACTGGATCTAGAATTTATTATACTTGGGCCAATTTTACAAATTATTATTACTGATACATTAATATAAATGATTTTAATTTTCAATTTACTATTTTACCATAGCTCCATGTGCTCCATAGTGTACCTTATATTTTATCCTTAAAACACAAAGTTGAATAACTAAAAACTACCAGTACGAACTTTGATTCTGATCCATCAAAAATTTCAGAAAAATTATCCACTGTACAATTTACAATTGAAAAGGAGTGTCCTCATTCGAAAAACAAAATGTTGTATCTTCACATGACATTCCTTAAGCAGTACAAATTATCTCAAGAAGTCGAAAATATGGCCTTAAGATACATTTAAAAACTCTAAAAATTAGATTTTGAATAACTGAATTATTGAATTATTGAAGAAAAACAAGTGCAAACATGCTTGGTGAATCATCCTGTATACGGTTCGTTTACGTACTTCTAAGAACACGAAATATTATTAAGGGTTTGGTCCAGAAGTTGACTACTCAACTGGTTGGATTTTTGCGCAAAAGTATAATAATATGTAGGTACCAACCTATAATATTATGCGAACATTTATTGTAATTAATAAGTTGAGCCTAAGGTTGAATCTAAAAACATACTTAATATTTCATGAGTTCTACCGAAATCCAAATTGTAGCAAATAATAATATCGTGTTTGATAGAATTTTAAATGTCATCAATAGTTGTTGTAGCCTATTGTTAATACTGTGTTATAACTGATATTAATCAGTATTCATTGTACTTGTTACTCATCTGCAATTCAATGGTTTTAACGTCAAGTAATATTCAAATTGATAGAATAATGTAATAAAATTCAGTATGACATAATTTATTGTAAGTCCGTATCTGATTAAATCGATGGCAACACTAGAATCATATTTTACTATTACTATTATAATGTTTATAAAGCCAATAGTCAATACTCAATACTCATAATTTATTTTTATTGTATGATAATAAACGTTAGAACCTTAAAACTGAAAGCAGTTTGTTATTAATGAAAGTAATTTCTTTATTTAATAATTATACTTAAAGTTACCTACCTATTAAATATACCCATTTAAATACTGATGATTACTACTATTCTATACTAGGTACTGTTTAATATTTTCTTTCTACCCATCTAAATACCAACATAAACAGTCCAAAATCAAATACTTAAATGTTTTATCATGCAGATTGATTATTTATTTGTTAAAAGCCTGCAATAAAATGTATAATTATTAAAATAATTGGTGACTGGTAAGGTAAAATTATTTATTTTTTAATTAAAGTAGATACTTAATCCTAGATTTAATTAAATACTTTATCCAAAAAGTAGTAAATTATGTGGTGACAATAATCTATTGTTATGATATAACATAATAGATTTAGGTAAGCTAGAAATAAATTACTTAAGTACCCGTCCAATAAAATTATTGTGTAGGTAGGTAGTTACGTTCTTAGTGCGTTGAAAATGTCCAGGGGCAGTATCTTAAAATAACACCTTGAGAGGTTGGGACTTGGGACAAATATGTGTTTCATTCACCAATGAAGTTATTATTATTATACTTTTGAAAGTGGAACACTGTTTTATTAGGTAAGTAAAAATGTGTGTATATACTATACAGTATATTCTATATAATATAATATAGGCAACAGCATGTTTTTATGGCTGGTTGTTATACTTATAATAAAACTTTAGCTAATACAATAAGTACCATTGAGATAAAATTGAAAAATTGTTCAATTCCATTTACCGTTTATTTATTTAAGCAATTTCTTTTATATATCGATTTATTGCACCGAAAACAAATATGTATGTATAGTATATTATAATTTTAAATTTAAACTTTGGGCATTTTTAATTTACTTCAATTATGAACTTTTAAATATTATGTTTACTATACTTAATCATATTATACTTGTTATGTATTATATAGCGTATACACAAATATATTATATTTCCAAATAAATATTTCAATATTTGTTCATGATAATTGATATTAACGTACAGAAAAATGCAATGTTTAGATAATTAATTTCGCAGGCACAATATTTTATTATTCCTTCCGTTTTCAATTGATGCTTACCGTCAGTCATGGATCTAGAAATGAAAAAAAAGGGGGGGGGCTAGACTAAAAATGTACATCTAGTACATAAGAGTATAGGCAGTAAGTTTAAGATTTTATAGTGAATAATAATATATTCATCGTAATAATAATCATTATAAGTTATAACAAACTTTAATAACAAAATTAACTATTATTGCATAATATACCTATTATAACTTTTTTTTCAATTTGGTGTTATATTTTCCGGATTTACAACGAAACTGACGGTAGCATAAATCAACTAAAGACGTTCTATACGATAAGATGCAGTTGTTACTGCCGTCTTCGTTGGAAATCCAGAAAAATGGTAACACCAAGTTATTTACTTTAGTTAATAAATTGAAAATTAAGGTAATCTTTGAAAATGCCTAAGGGAGCGGAGGGCTTCAGCCTTAATAGCCCCCCTCCTGGTATCTACATGTGTTTACCCCTTGACTTGTTTATTAGTAGCATGATGAATATTATAAAATTAAAAATAATTATTGTTACATTTTTTATTAGATTTTTGTGGAAACAATTTTTTATTTGAATCTGTACATGTTCTACATGGGTGTTAACTACTATTAATAATATTATCTAGCCAAAGAAGGGCTTTTAATAGCTGTTGATAATTTTATTACCATAATCGGCTCAAAAGCATTGGGCCCTTCTTAAATCTAAATACATTTCCATATGAAA
Source organism: Macrosiphum euphorbiae (assembly GCA_949089665.1). NCBI lineage: Eukaryota > Metazoa > Arthropoda > Insecta > Hemiptera > Aphididae > Macrosiphum > Macrosiphum euphorbiae. The sequence goes on along the minus strand of CARXXK010000001.1, from coordinate 134,991,945 downwards.
TCATAAAAACTATTTAAAGTATAAAGTTTTGATCGCTTCAGAAGGCAACAATAACGAATGGTAGCATTTAATTAATATATTAAACATCCCAAAAAAACGAATTTTATCAATAATTTGTTTAAAATAATGTTTGTTTTTTTTTACTTATCAAAAGTCACTAACATCACGACAAATATAATGAGATAATCTTGTTTCATTAAATTTTGTTTTGGTAAAAAATTATCAACTAAAACTTCATTACCAAGTACTCACATTACTCAGTAATATTATTATGAGCCATTAGCGGTATTTCTGAAACTTAAATATACACATTGATGTTAGTTTTTATCAACAAGACAATGTTATAATATAATTTCGTTCAACAATATATTAATACATTTCCTCATTTTAAAAATGACAATACAATATAATTGTAATACCGATAAAACATTTTGTGTTTATGAAAATCTGGTTACTTGCATCCTCGTCATCTTAACGAAACTAAAAAAGTACCTGCAATTATCACTCAAATACTTTTAATCAATGACTGATTATGTGAATTTTATTAAAATGGACATTTAATGTATCGATTATATGGTGACGATATTATCGTAATTATTTATCAGAAAAAAAATAATATTCATTAAAAAATTCTATTATCCACCAAAATGTAATGTTCTTGTGGGAAATATATTTGTATGGTGGCAAAACTCGAAACAATTTTAAAAGCTTTCCCGCACTGATTGTTCACTAGATGGCGTTCGATAAACCAGTGCTCAAAAATATCGTAAAGTTCCCTCACCGAATCGTATTTACATTAATTCATGTGCCTAGGATGTAATTATAAGTTAATTATTACATTTTGTAAGATAAATCCAACGACCGATGACTGTATTTACGGATTAGTCATCTAATTAATATTAATAATAATTGTACTAAAGGGTAATATCTATTTCTGCACAACACATAATAATTAACTAGATAGGTATCTATGATGTTACTATTTTTCGTGATTTTTCCAGCTAGGTAATTAAAGATACTCGATAGCTGATAATTTGTATAATTTTGATTTTGGACCACTGTGTTGGCCAGAATGCTACTTTCGAAATGGCAATTTTTGGAATTTATTTTTATTCAACAGAAATAATCGTGGATCAAAAACTGTTAATAATTAGTGGTAATTCAGAATAATATTCTAACCTATAGTGGGTTAGGGTAATAGGGTAGACACCTACTATAATAGTTATTAGGTAGTGATTTATTAATCATATTTGTTAACCTATCTCTGTTTATAACTGTCACCTACGTTTTTAAATGTATAGTTTATTATTGGACATGGCCTATTAATATTGTATGATGGACATTTAGAATACCGATGCATGAATAAGGAGTTTAATAATGCATTTATCCAAATACTGGTTTTATGAATTTCCAAGCGTACTTAAGGGGGCTGCAACGCACGTATTTTTCATACTTTTTAGACCAATAAGCGGTGGTAAATTACCCATACTTCGGAATGTCCGATTTAAATTTTTTTATACATGTTTGAATTCATTAATAAATTATCTAGGAGTCTTAGGAAGTCGATTTTCAATTTTAAATTTAAAATAACCTTAAAATAAAAATAAATTTTTTTTTTAGAAATCCCATGAATTAATTGCATTACATTGGTATTTATTTTAGGCACATCTGATTTTAAATAAAGTAATTCCTAAGAAGCATAGTCTAGAAGTTTATAAATTCTACAATTTTTTCGAAATTACAATCGAAAAGTATGATTAATTTACTACCGCTTTTAGCAGATTTTATAGTCATGCAAACAAGAATTTAGAATATATTTCATTTTTCGCGATGTATTGTCATGTTTGTGCGAGTGTGAGAGTTACTTCCGGCGTGGTTGCCCGACTCGACGTGACAGCGATTCTCGGAAACAATTAGTAGATTACACACACTAATGTTCATTTATTAATCACACATAGATACAGTATTAATTAAATTAAATTTATATGTTACATGAATTTCCTAAATAGTACTCCTTAAAATATACTACTTTGCAGCCCCCTTATAGACCATATTTTTAAACAACAAGAATTTCATAATATCATAAAAGTAGGTCCTATGGCATGGTTAAGTTAGGTTAGGTACCAAACTTCATGTTTCAGTACTTGTTTAAAGTAGACGGTTATGCACGTGCATTTTATGCAATTGATAGAATTCATACGATTAGTTTCAGAGTTATTCAACTTTGTGGATAATTAAAATAGAAACAATTGGGAGGGGGGGTGAGTATTCTTGGTAAATAACCAGTTGTTCATCTACCGATTGAAACTCAATACGAAATCCAGCAACTGACACCTGATTATTATATTAATCAATATTTTTCACATTGCAATCATTAATAATAAAATATAATAATCAATACAATAGGGAGGTATTTACAAAAAATATACGTTGTATAATATTTTGCTTTCATAGTTTAACTTTTAAAACATATAATATGAATATGATAAAAAAATATTATGATTATTATACTTGGCATTTAAAGTTTAAAAGTGTATAATACACAATACAGGTACATAATGATACAACATATAAAATATATTCTGTGGAACAAATAAATCAATTTTTTTTAATTGAGAATTTTAATGTTTTGTTTTGTTGAAGTATGATAGTCGTTTTATTCAATATAATTATATATTACCATGACATACCATTTGCCTTAGTATAATCATTATGCTATGTAAAATGTTCATCGTTAATTTGTATTCTTTTTTCTATTATTAAACAATTGGCATAACAAATATTTCTTATTTTTAAACGTATATAAAACCACGTGTTAATATTTTAGTACAAGTAATAATACAATTATGATTACGATGGATATACAATTTGACATAATGTTATTTAAATTTCCATTTTGGTTTTTTAAATGCATTTGGTTTGTTTAGTTTTTAATTCGTGAGCTTGATAACGAATGCGTAATGAACATCGCAATGAACATGTTTTCATTTTTAATGCTTTTTGCTTTACATTTATTTTAACCTATATATAATTTATTCATTATTGTATAAACTCTTAATTTATACATACCTATTTGTTTGTATAATGTCCATTATTTATTTATTTTTTTTTTTGAAATTGTTTACTAACTACCTATTGAATTGACGAAGGAAAATATTACGCTTTGCTTAAAGTATAATTCATCATTATATCATATTATAATTTATAATATTATATTTCTGTTTAAATTTATATTTTACAAAATCGTTGTACTGCTATAATATTGCTGTTACTTTCTGACTGCTTGACTGTAATAGCAGTTGTGGTATTATTTATTTTGCTATTCATTTGTTTGATAGTATATTCGTATTATAATTTGAGATAAAACAGATTAGGTCAGGGACGTACTAGAGAGTACTCAGATGACTACAGATTACTGGCACAAATCAGCTCTGGCAATATCACAATGCAAAATATAAATTAAATTATTATTATAGTTAAAACCATCTCATAATGTTATATTTTATTCAAATACAACTACGATTAATCACATAATAATATAGGTAAAATTCTATAGCAATTTTTTTAAGTCTAAAATTATCTAATGGCTTTCTACATATTAATATTATAACTAAATTATTTACGATCCACCCGTATTTCATTCCTTGGCACAGTTTACTATAGTTGTAAAATCTGAATTAAAATGTATTCCTGACACAGTAGCTATAAAAATGTTGTTTCCATGGAAATGGTATGCTAGTATTAAAATATCATTCGACTTCCGTCTCACAATGTTAATAAGCATTGCAACCACGAATTGTAGTCTATACCAGAGAGCATCGAACTTTTTTCGAGTACCACTCATAATATATTTTATGCATCGGTAATGTGCCATCGATGACTTAAAATAGAACTATTTAAAATGTCAATAAGATGTATAAATATAATAATGTAGATACTTATATTATATACATTTGACAGTATAATATTAAGAATGAATCCTCAGATCTATACACAAGACATGAAATAATATTAAATGCGTTACAAAAATTAGTAAAAATATTAATTTATCTTTACTACCACTGCATAGACTTCCGAGTACCACCATGTAGAATTCCACTATTTATCCTTATGCATACCACCTGTGGTACACAGTTTAGAACCGTCATACTATACTGTCATATATTATGTAATAACGTGTACCTATTATAAAACAATATTACTGAAAAAATATTACAGTATGTTTATAACATTAAATATAAAATTTACTGTAATAATATAATGTCTACAATGACTAAAATAAGCCACATGGATGTGGTTGTGGCTAAACGATTTGGTGATGACATCTGAAGCCGAAATCCAGACGCCGTTCCTCTCGGCAGTCCCTCTTAAGTGTTCCTTTCGAATTTAAATAGCCCTACTAGCAACTATATGTGTCTGTCCCAGTGGTTTGTTTGAACCTGGCGGTAACCGCGACTGCGGTCAATCCTACAAGTCGATATCATATTAATTATTACAGTACATTAGTACCCAAAAAATAAATTCATCAGGTTTTGCAGCTGAGTGCTGATCGTTCGGAGAGTTTGGTGTGGTAGACCCTGTCTGTACCTACATATTATATAGTTTTTATACCGACATACCGTATACTATATAAGTGCAAACTACAACAATAGTTATTTTAATCAGTTAATGGTTTCTATTGCATTTAGTTCCGAATTAACTGTATAATAATAATATAATTACATAAGTCGGATCTTTTTGATGCTGATTTTAATCTTAATGAAACGAGAAATCTTATTACCTATCAATTTACATATTATTATATTTTATTATATACAATTTTCAATTAATTTAACATTATTCAATACATAATATGTATTGATCCTATAATCTATATTCTATAGTAAACTATTTGTTATAATTTCGTACAATAATGGTATTGATTAAGCCAGGATGAAAACAGATTATTCGTGGTATAGTGTAAGTTTAGGTAAGTGATAAAAACATAATAATATGGTATTAACACAGATAGGATAAAGTATAAACATTAAACTGTGATCATCTTGCGTAAAATAGAATATTGAAACCATTGACTAAAACTTCGTATTTAAAGCTTATTCAATTTAATTTTAAGTAAACGTTTAATTATTCACTATGCGAGAGGTCGATAGAAGCTTTCGAGAGACTTATTGTGGTGAACGGTTATAAACTTTCCGATATTTGACAACTAACCATTTTACCCTATCTTACCGAAAACCAAAATTACGCCATCGTGTGATAATATTATATTCAGAAATAAATTAAATAACTACAATAACTAAATATTTTTATACACATGCATATACATGGTTATTTTAATTAACTTAAAGATTTAAACTGTATTTCACTGTACATTTTGTGAAGCTATAATCTCGTTGGTATTAAATTTTCATTGCAGTTACTAACTATTGTTGTTGTTTTTGCTTTGATGCATAATAATTATGTACAATTTTGTTATTCTGTGAACTATGAACATATTTTAAGTTCCACGAACATAATAATACTATAGAACACTTGTAAAATAGAAATTATCGAACATGTCGTTACCAGATTTAAATTTATTTTTAGATGCCTCTTGTTCAACGGAAGTAACAAAACCTTTGTGTCTCCCTTGCCAAAGTTGTTAGTTTTAATTACTGTGAGTTTTTTTTTAATTTACATTGTTTATTTAATATTTTTTTCAAACAATTGTTTGAATAGAAATAAAACAATACAAATTAATTTCTATGAACTGCAATTTATAAATATAAATGTTTTTCAACTGTTAAAAATTCGAGGTATTCTAATCCACTTAAATTGTTATAAGTATTTTTACTGTTTTAATACAATTCATGAAGACAATACAAATAAAAAACCTTTTTCATATTCTTAAATAAAATATAGTATTTTTCTGATTTCCAAAATGTTTTGAACTTAATATTTTCTTTGTATATGCACTTATTTATATTTATTAAGCAGCTTGTGATTATGGTTTTAAAACGAATTTAATAATGGTTTTAAATTACTTCAATAACATCCATTATCAAAGCGACTGTGTAGTGTACACAAATTATCGTTGACAAAATATGTAACTAGAAAGAAATTCTAGAAGAGCAACGCTGTATTTCAGTGTCAATAGAATGATAGATGGATGTGTGTGTAATCAAGTAAATTGGAAGAAATACTTAGAGTGTACTGAGAAGAAGGCCCTTTCAAGCTATATATAAGTTTACTTTTGTATAATTGTGTCTTCATCATTATAGGTACTATAGACAGTAAAAAGACATGACAATTAAAAAAGCAATGAATCAATTGTATATGTATTATGTTAATTTGGTATTAGTTTTTATAATCACTAACTTGAAAATTGTCAATCATATTAATTTATCAAATAACTATAATCGCCTTTTAAACATTGAAATATATTTCTTCCAATTATAATTTATGAATTACAAAACTTCAGTTTCGCATGTTTATACCTTGTCATCGAACCTTTTGTACACTTATTACTTACACGTCATTCTTAATTTCTAATAAGATTTTATATTATTAAAATATAAATATTTTTTATTCTGAGCATAGTAAGTAGGTACTGATTTTACAATGATGTGTGCATTTTTTTTCTCTGATCATCAACTTTGATGGAGGTTTCAGGTAGCAAATCGGATCTAGTTGGTACATTTGGGAGGTAAAAATTGAAAGTTCTCAATAAATTTTTAAATGATCGGGAAAAAAAAAAAGAAAAAAAAGACAATTTGTGAAAACTGTAATATTATTCTAAAAAAAAAAATGTTTGGTTAGATTTATTACCTAGGTACCAAAAGTTAGACAGTCATTGTATGGATCTTCTTCGATTTAATAAAAATTTTTAACATAAATATGTTTTTTGGGCTGAGTATAGATATTTTTATTTTCTAACCGATATTGCGTAACGCTTTGGTTATCACCATAGAAACGAATAAAAAGTAAAATTTACCTAATTCCTACTAGGTATATTATTTAATTAATGGTTACTTATTAATCTAAATAATAATAAATCCCTAATTTCCTTGGTCACGCCATATAACTTGAGGACGCCTTTACCGATTTCGCTGATTTTTTTTCTATTTCGTTCGTAATTTTCAAAATAAGGTTTATTCAAAAGACAATTTTAGGAAAATCCATCGGAAAAGTAGGAAATCATAGCTATCCAGCAAAAAAGTAAACTAAATAATAATATATGTTTGTTTTTTGAAAGGTTGCTATTGGTTATGATTGAATATTGAATTTTAGACCTGTATAATATTATTATTTTGGGTCAAAACCATAGAACTTAGAAAACATGGCATTCCTATCGCAAATTTGTCGACCGTTGTCCCGGGAACTTATATGCATGCACATCATAAGCAGCGTGTCGGGGTCGACCGCAGGTGAATTACCTACTTGAAAATAAACTGTTCGCAAAATCACAAACATGTATCGTGTGGGATGACTATAATATATATAATCGAAGTCTGACTGGCTCGCTGACTATCTAAATAACGATAGCTTGAGGCTTGCAAGTACCTTCGTACCACCATGTAAGTGTGCACTAAGTAAGCATATTCAAAATTCGTATTTTAAAGTGGTGCTTGCACAAGTATTTTGAGATTCAAGATGATCGATGAAAGTGTATACGTTTTGAACACCATACACCGAATGTTAAATAACCAATTGAACAAAGTTTGATTCATAGAGAGTTGGCACTTTGAACGGGCAATGAAGTGCACGGGATCAGCTAGTAAATAATATTTATGATTCATAAATTATCTTCGAAGTGGAAAATATCTAGTAGCGTTATACGTTAGTCATTTGCCTTAAAGTTTTTTATTTTTTTTTTTTCTATGAAATAATGTCGATAATAAATTATTCGTTTGGTCAAAACGCTTGAAAATGCAATACAAGATGCCTCATAACTCATAAGTTGTTATTACTTATAGCAATATTGCTTATAACTTCAGAATAATAAGTAGTCAAGTATTTTGCAAAAATGAATTCAACCAATCTATTAAATAAATTGCAACATTAATACAATATAAAATATCCTAGATTGAAACACAGTCTCCGATCACAAACGTTTTTCGTATTTAATGATATATATCATTGAATTCAAATTTAACACTTAAATTATTACATCGATCTACTAGACGCCTTCTGTCAGAAGAGTGGTATCCACTTGCCCACTTTTTTTTCTTTAATTTATTGTTTAATAATAAATTTAAAAAAATGCTGTCAGGTAGGCATATAACCACTATTGTTCAGTAGGTGTCAAGTGTACCTCGTCATTGAGTAGGTCACTGTAATGGATGAATTAAGTTGGAATTCAACGATAAATCATTGTATACTATGAAAAGGGAATTCTAAGTGAAGATTTGGGAAAATTCTAAGGAGGTTTGGTGCTTGATTTCTACATGCAACCCCTTGGAACGCGATCCCCAGTTTTCGCCACTGGCTGCAGTGTGCATAATGATGTGTTTAATGATAATATTATAATGTCGACGGTAAAGATGAACGGGGACAAGAAAAATCAAAATGCGTGTACCTACCTGCGGTTCAAACGATGTAACCAATATAACCTTAATATAATACGGCTTTCGTAAAAAATTAAAATAAAAGATAGTCTCCCTTTTGATATTGCACTGAGGTTGTTGTTGTAGGATGGTATAATATTTTCATTATATTTTTTACATAATAACTACCTACCGTGTATTACACTATTATAATATAATATAAGTAAAGTAATAATATACAGTCGATTTCGATATTTTATACGCGCGTTCTGCCTAATACAACATAAACCGTCGCTCGACCTGCACTCAAGACCGTCGGACGCAGCGGGTGAGTCGGATAGATTAATGGACGAGAAAATTTAATTTATGGATTTCTTACGACGACCTCGAGACAGGTCTCGTCGACGTGGTTCAACCTATGCGGTGTCGCGGTGCTCGCAGGTGGTGTATTTAACGTCACGCGATCTGTACTCGTTTGTTTTTTTTTCCCGGTATGCCATTGTGTCTGTGATTTCGGAGCAGCATTGATACCGCACACGCGGTATATAATATTGTGTTGTGATTTAAATCGTGCTGGATGGATGACGAAGACGACGACGACGACGACAACCGGTGATGATTAATGGCAGGACGACGACGACGACACGGCTTGGAGGCAAATAATATTATAATGAAGTGTGACAATAAGGGTGAGAAGGTTGACGGGGAGGAAGGAACGTGAAAAAAATGTAGACAAACAACTTAAACATAAAGGTCAAATTTAATTCCTCGAGCGGGGGTAACTTGTAGCGGGGTGAGTGATATCATGCGGTGTGTGTGTGTGTGTGTGTGTGTGTGTGTGTAGGTCACACTCCGAAGTTGCCAATATAAAAGTACAAAATGTAATATAATAATAACACTCGGCAAACTTCATAATAATATAATACAACTACCGACCTAATATCATTATGTATACCTATTACCTACAATGGCAATCGCGACGTAAACTTTATACAATGTACCTACCTATAATAGAATATTGTGTATATAGTTAATGGCGGACCTGCACAACCTCTGGAAAATGATTCCGCACGCGTGCCATTGCAGTCAATACAGTACAATAAGTTTACTCTAGAGAATGCTACAATAAATACACTTGGATGGACGGACACATTTCAGAATACCTGTATCTCTGTTTCTATGTTGTTGCACGAAGCAGTTATAGTTTGGGTATCACTTAATACACAATGCGTATAGCTGGTAGGTTAACTTAATAGCACAATAAACAATCGGTAACTGCGTCGTATAGATAAAATGGAAGTAGAAAAAAATAATTGGACGTTAAAATAACTTATATTAAAAATGTTAAAACACTTATTATATCATTGATTATAAATACTAGTATTTATAATCAATGATACTACTTATGAGTATAACTCGTGTGTATTATAATGATGAAAAATGTATAATTAAGTATTCAAAAATGTATACGGTTTTTACATATTTTGTTATTAGCATTTTTATGCATTATAAGAACCGACTGTAATATTTTGATTAAATTGTCATGTGCTATACTATATTGTCGAATTATTCTCGACTCAATAATTATTAATTATAAAAAAAAAATTAACATTTGTTATATTTAACTTTGTTACAAAACGTTTGCTGCATTGTTGTTAGTTATTTTTAATGAGAAATTATTTTCAAGATTTATATTTTCGAAATTAAATTTACTCAAACACAGACTATTGCAATTATTGGCTTGAGATAACATTGACGAGAGATAGGTTTTTTTTCACTACATGGGGATTTTATTTTTACCTTATTAAACGTGATTTAAACGGGAGTAGTATTATTCTATCAGCGTTCAGCGTGTGTTTAATTGATTGTTTTTCAAAACTGACGTGTTGGGAAATTGGATTATAGTAGCTCGAAAATGCGTTTTTGAAAAATAATGACTTCTCGAGGACGATTCAAAGCGAAAACACGACGAGGAGATTCGTCAGCGAGAATTTACATTTCTAAATAGTCCCTCCGCCGCGGACTCAATCCATTCATTATTCGGAATTCTCGTCGCTGCAGCAGACGACTTTTCCGAATGCAAACGGTCTAGGTATTTTATATTATTATACGGACGTTTTAAATTCCGGTTAAATAGATAAGGTATCGTTATTAACCCAGAACACGACGGGAAAAATGTCCCCGGCAACATTTGCGACCGACTACTACACTGTACTTAAGGCGGTGTTTCCAAGATAAACTCTATAATATTATAATATGCGATGGTCTACACAAATACACTGACTGTTCCGACGGAGATAACTCACTCTGAAATCTGTGTCCGCAGTGCGCTGTTATAAATTCCATGGACGTGTTCTACGATTGCGATTTCGGATTGATTCCGCTTATTTCATTATTCGTATAACTAATACTACCTACACACAGCAAACGCGTATTATTGCGATCTTCGTAAAATATTTTTTAATAATTATTTCATTTATAATATTCACATACATAATTATGCAGCCGGTTTCAAGCGTACGTTCAGAGTCGTTAAGCTAACTGTAAACATTTTTTCGACAGTGTAATGTCAACTGAAACATCATAATGGACATTCAACTAACGTTTTGATTAAAAATTTGTTTGGATTTACTGGTTTAAGTGTTAATTATTGAGCGCCAAGTCTAGTGGTACTTAGACCTGGTATCCAATAATAATTATCATATAATTTATACATTGTATACTATTATAGTAATAGTATTTTGTTGGGAAATTTATTTCGTTTTCGTTAGATTGAATGTGAATTGACAATAATTAAAATAATATCCAGAATTATTATTGCCAAAACCTCATGAATTTCTGAACGACAAAAAAACTGGTAAAAATTGTAACCAAAGTTTTATAAATAATATGTCATCACTTGCTAATTATTTTTATCAGCTAATGCACGTGTTTTAATGTTTATGTGATTTAATTTTAGTCATTGTATAGTTTAAAAACTAAATATATATTAAAACTAGGAAAACAATCCGCAGTCGGTAAATTATGGAAATGAAACTTGGTTTTTAAAAGATTTGATTTACTCGCCAAGATATTTAACGTTTATTATTTTCAGATTTTGTGACATTGTATAGATTAAAGTGAAAACTGAAGTAATACCCATTAGTATTATTAAAATTGTTATTCATATATTTATTTATTATTCAAATCACAGTACGAACCAAAGTATAAAAGATACAATAGGTATGGTAATTGTAAATTACATTATTGTAATTATATTGTGATTTGTATTTAATTCATGGCTAACTATTTTGCAAGCGTTCATCGTTGTAATAATATTATATAGGCAGGTACGTAGCTGTTTTTCTTTTTAAATAATATTTTAATATTTTGTATTTTGAACTAAATTATAATAATCATACTTTACAACATTTAAAACACACCGCGAGGTTAGGTACGCTGACTTAAGATATTATATTTGAAACACATTTTACCTGTATAATATTATTTACAGTTACGTATAGGTATACCTAATACAACCAACTATAGGTAAATGGATACATTTTTTGTGTGTTCTAAAATGTAAACATAAATGTCTATGTCATAAATCGATAAACAAAAACAAATAAAATGTATTTTAAATAAAACCTTTTTTTGGGATTATCCATGCAAAATATTTACATTTGTCTAAACCTAAAAGTCTGAATTAAATTATAACACACACACGACACACATTAAATAATAAATTGTTTAAAGCAATGGTGAGTTTTTAAAATATAAAAGTTATCTTGGATTGTACACAGTACACAATATTGACTCATAAGTCACCCTAAGTGTAAACAGCATTTGTATAACGATACTATATGTATAATATATTGATTAATAAACACATTATTTAAAATTTAATATAAATAAATAACCGTATCTTTTGATCAGTTATAATTAATATTTTAATGAAATAAATAAAATGTTCATGTATAGATATAACAGCTGGTGCTTTGGAAATAGTAAACCAAATGCTCCAAGCATTTAGTTCTTATAATAGATTATAATTAATAATAATTGCAAATAAACATAATGAATAATGATTGATTAATTTTTAATTATAACGGAGTTAGACGTCCGTTTAACGAAATAGCATCTATAGAAAATCACAACCACGTAAAATCTAATTAATTATATTTAAAAGTATTATTTTTATTATTAATCTACTCAATTGACATTTTGTTTAGTTATAAGACGTGTTACTCGTTTAGTTAAATTCCAGTTTAAAATGTACATTTTGATAAAAAAAAAAAAAAAGGGACAAGTGAAATATCGATCATAAATCGGAAAACGGTTTTGATGTACCTATCAATAAAGAATTTTCGGTGATTAACTTCGTTCGTCTGAACGGTTTGAAATGTTTTGGTATCCAAACCACCGTCTGCAGTATCACAGTAATAATACTATGATGTTCATTAAAACATTTTTAAAAAAAAAAAGCAAAACTTTTAATTTAGACCTGTTTATTATGTTTTCAAGAGCTTCAATCAATATTACAAATCTGAGTGTCCCTAGACAGGTCGGGCTAGTAATGTTATATAATATCGTCTTGTTCGATCTGAAGTCATCTGTTTAAACAGATTATCTTCTGCTTTGATCCTCATAATGTCATATAAAAAAATGTGTACCTTGAATAAGAATGAATAATAATTGTGTTCTTGAAACTTTAGTATAGTCGTTCAGACATTTCGCATAACCACATGCAAACATTTTTCATAGAACAATAACAATATACTGGCGTTATTGTGTGTGAGTGTACTAAGAATATACTAAGAACAATATTATACCAAAAATAATATGGTATAATTAAACTCAAAGTTATTATTCATTCTTATTAATATTCAAGAATTTTGAGATTCAATGAATTAGGTACTAAATACTGAGTAGCAACTTGCCCGGACGTACAACACGTCGTCATATATGCTACTACGAAATAAGTGAGGTAATCTTATGTATAGCCCACGTTAAACCATTTATTTTGAAGTGTACCGTATTCACTCGACTTTGTTCCAAAGTTTGATAATCTAATTTTGCAACGATGAAAACTGTCAAAAGTTTAGAAGACAAACACTAAAGGAAGAATAAGAAATTGTGCCCGTTTGATATCATTCATCTTGTATGACTAAAAGTTGTTCTTTTATTTCTGGTACACGGTATCGCGCGTATTATGGACGATCAAGTGATACTGTGTACAGTCTTTAATTTGTTTTTTTTTCTTATTGGACAAGTGGTACTCCCCCACACGAATAGATATTATTATAATTTAAACAGTCGTGGTAAAAACTACACTATATTATTCATATTATTCATTATCTCGGATGTTTAATTATTTTCATCGCAGTAAATTCGTATTAACGCGGACTGTGTGCGTACTGTACAGTATAATATTAATATGGTAAAATTATAAAACGAAAAATAACTCGCTTCAGAAATGCCATTTTTTTCTTCTTGATATTTATTATTTACCGAGGAATTATTTACCCGAACCCACGCCTATGACCACGCAATGAACACTATATTATTAAGTCATCATACCGTTGTGTTGTTAAGTTTTTTTCTTTTACTGAGTTAGAAAAAGGTGTTTTATGAAACTCACTCCGGTGGTGGTTAATCATTTAAAAATCAATAACTATTATGCTTTATTTACAAACGAGTGACATTATAATATTGTAGTCATTCCTTGTGTTATTAACTATTCGGAACATAGACGTTAAACAAAGTAAAACCAAATATAGATATTAGTATAATACGTTTATAGATGTGTGAGTGTCACATATTATACTGTGTTTGCCTTAGTCAATAAATTCTCTTTTTTTTTTTAATGCTTTTAATTTTTATATTTTTTAAATGTTTTTTTTTTTTCATCAATTAAATTACAAAGATAAAATTATAATTTTCAATATTTTTGGTTAATTAACCTCTATAAGCAAAGCTTGTGATGAGATAAACGAGTTACGACATGTCAATATTTACTTATACTATAATAATTACAATTTAAATTACTTAACCTAATACTTAAAACAAAATATATAGGTACAAAATGACAAAAAAAAACACATATATTATTTTTTTATTATTATTAGAGTTCTAAAAAATATGCAACAATTTTTTTTTATTATTTAGATAGCCTTGCGTTTTATTAACATTGGTGTGTATATATTTTTTAACATTCGATGATAGAGAGTTGAAGTATGGACCTAGATAATCAAAAAAATGTTTACCGAACTATTTTTCTGTGTACCATACAGGAACGTCATGCGCTCTAATGTCTTTTTTATTATTAATTTTACTTGACGTAAATAGGATATCAAATTGTTTGTATAATTATTTAACTGAAAGTAAATTGAGCTGTTTATAGTTTGGTGCTGTGGAGCTCTGAAGATCTTTTTTATCAAGCAGATTCTTACAATTAAATATTGTTGAATTTCTATAGTTCTTATAGATAAATAGGTACACCTAAATACTTAACCCAATTCACCCTTAATATCTCTTGACAATTAAAAAAGTTCTAAAGGTTATCATTAAAATAACGAATTTTTATTTCATTGATTGGAAACATAGGTGGATTTCTAATTGAAAAATTGATAAAAACAGTCTTACTGATATTCAGAGACGGCTTTCTATTTTTTAAATCATTATAGACTCCATTTACACCTATTCTGCTCGGATTTTGACATCTTCCCATGCGTTACTAGAGAAGAGCAGTCATGTGTCATCTGCATAAGTAACTATTAATCTATCTATATTACCTTTTCGTTGTTATCAATTGTTTTGTAAATAAATTGAGTGGTAAAATACAGGGCTCCAGTTGTAGTGCTTCGATCTGGTCTAAAACCAAATTTATTTTTACATAAAATTTTATTCTGTTCTAAAAAATTAATTAGTCTGCCTTTAACTATATTTTCAAATATTTTAGAAAAGTCGCAGAGCATATAAATTTGCCTTTATAACTAGAAACATCTTCCGAGATTCCTGATTTAAATAACGGTTTCATGATAGCTAACTAAAATTTATCAGTTATAAATAAAATTTTATTATTGAAAATAAGATAGATTATAACAGATATATTATATTATATATTACATTTTAAGAAAATGAAATGCACGCTGATAACATAATACGCTTGAAAACAGGAGACGTACCTACGACGTTATTCCCTCACTTCGAACACCCCGTCACCAAGCATTATGTACCTCATTTATTTTTACCTGTTATACGTATAACACAAAGAGAGGCTTTAAAGTATTATAATATAGGCCTCCACATTGGTGTCGATACTTTGAGCTCGCAAATTTGCCAGTAGCAAGTTAGAATGGTCTATAATTTATTATAATTTATAAATAGTGCATTAATTTATGACCCGAGACGGGTGCGAGACGTGAAGACGTTTTGCATGGGTCGAAAATCATATTTATCGGACGGTGTTGCGACTGTCGAGGCATTGCGGTCGCATCATTAGTGCGATCGTAATAATAATTATCGGACACATTCCGCGTTTTATTACGTCTAGACAAGTGTTGAGCAAATCGAACGTACCGAAACTCTTCCGAATATAGTGTGTTATTAAGGTTCAATATTTTGCCATAATATTATACCTACCCACTATATTATTATCATGATAGTGACTGGAGTGGTATATGAATTTATCATTTTAACGAGACCAGTATGCAAACAATTTGTTGACGTCCCCTCCTAGCTTATTTTTTATTTGGGTTTTTGGTCTTCCTAAATATACGCATACACCCATTAACATGGATTGTATTATAAAGAGCAATAAAAGATGTCTATTAAAAAAATTTGACCCACGAAAAAATATTACCCTCTACATTACGTATCATATTTCACACAAAAAAGTACTATCCACACGTAGTCAACATTATTTAGCATAATTCACTGATATTTTAATCAGATCATTATCCGTTTCCTATTTACATTTTCATCATACATAGGGAGGATGGGGTATTTTGGGGCCAAAAACCCCCTAAGCATTTTCTATATTTTTTTCAAGCTTATTCGATACTATTATGGTAGGGAATTAACCCCCTCCCCCCCAATGCTATTTGAGCCTATTATGATAATATCTAAAATTACATTACACAGGTTAGGTATACAATTATTATATTATAATTATACTACAATAAATGTACGCTTCTTAAGTTTTAAAGTACTCATAACTCGTTTAAAAATTAAAATATAATAAAAAGCTCATGTGCTCATTTGTCTAGATAGTAATCTTATCTTTAGAATTTATAAGAGGTCAATGTACTCTAATTTTAAAATTAACGGAGCTACACGTGTTTTACTAAGTGTAAAATTTGCTAGGTTATGCACTTGTAAGACGGAGAAAACACATGCAGGTACCACGTCCTCTCAACCAATTATACAAACTTTAAATGTATAGAACACACATATAATGTACCTATGCAACAGCACTAAAACCACTGCAGACATCCAGCTGTCACGTTTAATATAGAATGGAAATCTCCAATCAATACCTACAGTATTTCAATAAAGTTAATCTAATACAGTACAAATAATATAGTAATATTATATTTACTCAGTTGTCAAAGGGTCAATTAAAATTTTTAACTTTTATCACATTATAATTATTGTGACCAAATCCATTATTAATTTCTGTGAAGCAATATGTTGACTGCAATATGACTGTATTATACTAATACTCTCTTAATCCATACAATTAAGTAGTGTAACATTAAAGTTTTTTCTGTTGTTTATTAAACATAACTGTAGGTAATCGTTAAAAGTCTTAATAAAAAATGTTCAAGAGATTTAATTTTTTATGAAAGTTGTCCAGTATACCTATACTTTTACAGGGAGCGTGGCACAAGAATCTCGCCAAGCCCATAAATTTAAAACTCACCAAGCATACAAAGTCACTCATACGTTACTATTCGTTTGTCATTTTTATTATGCAACGTAATATATCGAAATATTTAAACAGTACACTTATTTTCTTCGTCTTTTCACCCGAACACACACAAACTAAGCATTTGCAAAAACATGCTCGTTTTATTCTTTCTCACTGTCTCTCACTGTCTCTCTCTCTGTTTCTTTCTCTTCCTCTAAATTTGTATATAAATATATAATAACGATTGGTGTCTGTTAATTGAAACGTATATGCTTACAAACACTGCAGTACACATTACACACACAGTATATATATATATATATATATGGGTAATATTTGCAACGAACAGCCGTCGTGCAGTGATTTGTCGTCGGCGACGGAGGCACCAAGTTTGACATGGTGTATATATATAATACGCGAGAGATCGCGCGGTGGGGGTGTCAGGCAGACTTTGGAGAGAGAGGGGTGGTTTTCCAGCGTGCTGGTGCTCGTGTGTGCGCGCGCGTTTGGTGGAATGGTGTAGGAGTAGGGTGGGTTTTAAGGGGGTTGGTCGCGCGGTGGCGTTAGTGGTCGGAGGGGGAGCGAGAGAGTCCGCAATGGTGAGGGGAGGGGCGAGACTGACACCGCGACAGCTGCGCGCGCGAACACGTCTCAGCGGTGGTGGCATTGTCCGTTTTGGCGGGATTCAATGAGCTTGTTGCTTGCCGTCCGCGCGACCGTCGTCGTCGTCGTCGTCGTCGTCGTCTGTCCGGTAGTCGCGATCGCATAAAACATATTATTGTTATTATCATCAAGTCATATTCATATTTTCTTCACCCACATAATAATATATTTGACGGCGATGGCCAGTGGTAACTTCGGCCACCGCGGTATAACGCCGGTCGTAGTCGCGGCGGTCTCGCGTTGTCGTTGTCGTCTCCGCCGTCGTCATACCGTCGTCGCCACAGCCGTCGTATAGAACGCATCGTCGTGCAGGTCGTCGTATCGCACGAACGCGTGACGTCATCTCGATCGCAATCATTGCCACCGGTAGTTTGGCGAACGACGCGAGTGCCGGACGATTGACGGCAGCGAGGTGTAATAAATGTTGTAGCATCAAGCGTCGGAAAAAGCGGAAAAAAATAAATAACCGACGACCGGCAATAGTGGCGGCGGTGCGGGCGCCGCCAGACGCAGTGCCGCATGGCTGCGGTGGCTGGACTTTACGGGTTCGGCGACGATTCCAGGACTGTAGCTGCCCGGTTCGTGGAGAGACAGCGGTTGGCCAACAGGGATTCACCCACAGACACGTACGTCCATCATCACCATCCTGTCACCCCCCCCCAACACATCATATCATTATGAAGACGATTATGTGATGGTGATGATGATGATGATGATGATGATGATAATAATCTTTGACAATATTTCTTTATGGGGCTGAAAAATATAATATCGATATCGATGAAAAAATAAAATACTAACATAAATATATTATTATTGAGTGAGGAGGTACTTTACATTGAAATTATTAGCTATAATGAAAATGTATAGTTGATACAGCTATTATAGTGATGTAAATTTCTTATTTTAAGACAAGCAGGTCACGATCTCAGTGTATTTTGATCTTTCTTTTAGGATTTCCTGGGATAATTTCGGACTATAGTGATGATGGGAGATTAGTGAAGGACTTCTAAAGGAGCTTTGCTGGTTGTTCAGCAACTGCGGGTATTTTTAAAAGTACAGTAGTATTAGCTATAATAACTAAGCTCGCTAATATTATATTATTTAATAATAAATAAATTGTGTTATAACCACGGGGATCGAGGTGGTTGTCGCAAAACGCGACATTATTATTACTATCATCATTATGGTTATTATTCCAAGCACTCGTTGGTATATGCGGTCGCGTGGTTTGTGCATGATTATTATACCGAATATTATTATGCAAATGCGCTTTCGGCCCTCGATGACCGCAGGTCGGCGTGCCAGAAGACGATTCTCGTGTGTCCGTATCGGGCACCGAAAAATCATATTTTAAAATATATTGTAATTATATTATGTACACACACAAGCCGTGTTTGTTTTCACGCGACCATCGATTTTTCGTGGTTTTTTTTTCGTTCGTTTTGTGTATAGTACACGCTTCGTATATTACCGGCGCCGGCACCGTCTGTATAGTCTATATACAATTCGCGGCCGAGTACCACTCTATACTGGTAACAATATAACGAAGTCCTCGCCGTCCTTATATTCGGGGTTCGTTTTTTCACCGTAATGTACCACACGCTGCTCGGGTCTTACTCTTTATCACCCTAACACTCTCTCACCCAATTCTATAGGTCAGGATTAAGAAACACGGAGGTCCTGGGTCCATCCTATTCTTGGTGGTCATTGTTTTTCAACCACTTGTACCTATAACAGCTAATATTGATACAATGTAATTATATATTATCATTCACTGAAAAACAATATTATGCTTTAACTATAAAAATTGTTTTATATTACTATTAATACAAATACAAATATATTATGATAATAATGTATTATATTATTATTTTTATATAATATTGTAAATAATAATTAGACTATTTCAAAATTTCAAAAATTAATTTGGTAAAACCGTACTTTCTCCATACGGAATTCCCGACTATATTCATGCAGTAGGGTTTGTCAATTTATACTCAACAGTCTATAAGTCCTTCCTTACTGTCGATTACAAACTTATTTTTTTATACTCGCTTCTATGGGTTAAGTTTACTATAAATTTATTTTTGACAATATTGATGATTGAAAAATTGTATTCCAATAATTATATGATTTTAAATTAAAAATGTGTACTTATAATTATAATTTAGGTATGTTGTATATTCGGATATTATAAAAAAATTCCCATTAGTGGTGCCTCGGGGCACTCTGGGCCATCTCACAAATCCGGCCCTGGATACCGGTAACTATAACGAAGTCTACGGTTTTTAATCATGGTTCATTTTTTCACCATAATGTACCACACTGCTCTGGTCCTTTAATTTCTCACTCACACTCACTCACACTCTCTCACGCACAATTCTATAGGTCAGGGATGTCGGGCGCGCCACGAGTCTCGCGTGTACCGCTCTCGCATACATATACAATAGGTATATAGAACAAACCGACTGCTAAAGTTTTTAATCCCGCAACGTCGTTTATTTTATATAAATATATATAATATGTACCCCGGTTTCCTATCACAGCCGTTAATATATTGTTATGGTTGGCGTACTCAGTCCCCTGTCGGAAAATGTTGTACCTTGGAATACACTAAATATTAGTCTTGTAAAATTGGTCGCATGGGATTGGTCATCAAATAAAAATTAAAAAAGAAAAAACAAAGTAATAAAATGTAGCTATATAGGTATTCGTATTAATGTTTTAAAAGTAGCAACAATTATTTATAACAATTTTAATGGTGTAATACGTGTTTTTAAATTATTATAATAGATGAAATAAAAAAATATGAATAAAACTATCATTTGTCGTAATTTTTTTTTAAACAGATAGATTACTTATAAATTATATGCTATCGCTCATAAAAATATACTCATTAATAAATTAATGTCCGCGTATTAAATTATATCGTAATATGAATACTGTATACATAATAGTAGTTGTTGTACATTTGTACCCACATTGTTTTTAAAACTAGTTATCGAGACAAAAAGGTCTGCGACCTATCTAAACTTATTTTACTTGTAGACGAGTAGACGACAAATTTGTACCACGACAAATAAATTTACGTTAACTCTAACCACCCTCCTCTGATCTAACGGTACATTAAATTTGTTTCAACTATGTCTCACCACGAGTGCACCGTGCACTAAGTGTGAACGATAATTTTTCACCTTGCAATGACCAATATTGGGTCAAGAATATTGTAAGTGAGATTTAGTGTAGGTTTGGGGATATTGATGACGTGCACTTATTTATCATTACAGTCTTAATAATGGTAAACTGCAATATCTGACAGCATCAATTTAATATTGTAAATAGTAATTATAACTAATTATATACACTACAATAGTATCTTTTCTTTGGAAACTACAAAGAGGTTGTATCTCTAATATAAAGAAAAATTATAAAAATGCACTATTTTTCTATCCGTCTTAAAATGTACAAAAAAGACTCTAACATTTCAGGTTGCCATAGTAATTATTTAACGAATCTATTTTTACAAACATTTTTGTAGAGTTAATAAAATGATTGTATTTTTATAAACGATGATTTACAGATTTCATTACGTGCGTAGGTACATCGATTTCGTAGCCCTCTAAAATCACGATCGATTCCTTCCATCGTTTTGAGAACGATTTACATTTCTCTCTCTCTCACTCTCTCGCAGGAAACCGTGTGCAGCGCATAATATAATTAAAATATATATATATATTGACCGTTCGCCATCGTCGTCTCTCGTATAATGTATTATATATATATATATTTATATTCGTTTTTATTATCCCAGTATCCGATTAACTGCATAATATAATAATATAGCCGCGTGCCTTAAGTGAAAAACCGAGTCGAAAGTGGCGAGTGCGCGGGGTAGGGGTAGGGGAGATCGTAAAACCGTCGTCGCGACGCTTGTAGTGGATCCTCCGCCGCCGATGAGGGGGAAGACGCCGGCGGCGGAGGGGTGTGGCGCGCGCGCGTAAAAGTTTATAATACGTCTCGCGACGTATGTTCGGAAATCCGCCGGTGTGTATATACATGTATACAATGAGTACAATAATGCAACGTGCACGGGCGCGTGTGTGAGTGCTGTCGTCGCAGTTGACGTGGGCGTACGGCATCATAAATAGGCTATTTATAACCTCCGAACAAATTGATATACCGAGCGCGGTTGATACCGGGCCAATCGTTTACCGCGGGGAGGTTGCATACCCCCGGGGACGTGAGTCCCGCGGCGCTCCTGCAGTCTGCACCCGCGCTGACTCTTAGTCCTTTTATTGTACTACCGGATGTTGTACTACCCAACTCACTTTCCACCCGCCCGCCCTCGACGTCCGCCGCCGCCGAGTCTTCTTTCCATATATCCTGACGTTGCGTGCCGGCCAAATCCGTGTCAATATATATATATTATATAATATATATATGACACCGCATACTATATACACAACATAAATATAAATATAGCAAACGCATCGCCGTCGACGACGACCACGACGGCGACCACGACGATGACGAAAATAGATTATGGTCTGGAAATGGTCAATAATATAATATAGGTACACATATTATATCTATATAATAGCGACATTGCGGTGAGGCATTTCCCCTTTTTACCCCCTCTTCGCTGTCGTCCACCTCCTCCGTGAGCTTTCGTATTATTTTCTCTTTCCTTAATTACTATAATATAATAGTATATTATGATACATTTTTCGTCGGCGACCGTGGCACACGCTCGCGCATGCTACACACATAATAAAGGTACACCAGTGTGCACGCAGTCCGCGGGGTATCGAATTTACCGTTATTAACGATTAAAGGTCCTCGCTTCTAAAAGGTTAACCTACCGGATAAATCAGTCTTCAGACGGAGACGGAAGGTGAAAAGATGATACGACGATACTTAATCAACCGCGCTCGATATACTTACTACTATACATAGTAGGTACATTCAACGTGGTGTATGGATATATTATACTCTATACAGGAAATAATTTTTTTTTCAAACAAAAGATAGGTACCTACCTAAATGCTATAGATAATAATAATATATTGTATAATAGCTGTATTCTAAGTCCCTGAAAGCGTTTTGGGTCCATTAATTTTCTCGGGCTTATTGATTTTAAATTCAAAACTCATAAAACAAAAATTATCTTAAATTACCAGGTGGTTATAGTCTGCACGATACTACTATAATATGTCTTAGACTCGTATGTACAATAACCTGTACAGCAGTACCAACCTATTCAAATCGTCATTCTTTTATCTCAGAACAGTCATATTATTCTTATTTTTTAGTAAACTTTTTAAAGCTTTCAACATGAGTTATTCCGTATTCGACATGTCATGAGGAAAAATAGTTAAATATAGGTTTATCAAATACCTGCAATAGCTGGTATATTCAATGAATGTATCTCGGAGTTATTGTATATTAGTAATTGAATATTTTTGTTTGAACAGGTAACAAATTTGAAATTATTTGACGAATATAAAAGTATTTTCAAACATAACTACAAGACGTATTAAATAATGTACTAATATTATTATATATTTATAGATATTTATTAATATAATATATTTATTTGATATAGGTATATAATATATATGAAGACAATAATCAAGAAGTTGTTGAATTTTTAAAACGGGAACTTCGTATTATCATTTCTTAAAAATAATTTTTCTCACTGAGCTACCTAGGAAATTGAGTCACATTGGAAACCATGTAAAACTTTATTTGGACACAAAATATAACCATTTTTTCACATGAATAAATGTATTCTATAGACAGTGTAGGCAGGCGAATAACTTGATGATAGAATAACTGCGCCAATAAAATTCAAATATTGATTATTGAACCAGTGGTTACAGTTACTCTATATGATCATTTAAATTTTAAATGAACAGAGCTCAATATTATAATGTATCTATTTATAACCACTGATTAACTAGGTATTTGTTCAAAAAAATTGTATTTCAATATACACGAAAATCCTTAGTTATAATATATCGATAAATATATACCTATATGGTCATTTAAAATAAGTAGGTAAGAAATTAAAAAAATTATAAAAATGAAATTTATTGAGTTGTAATGACTTCAAATTACGTACAAAAAAACACATAAATTTACCGAAATGTGACTGGTAAGTAGTAGTGATGAAAGAATCACATTGTATTATAATAATATCGTGTATAAAGTATACATACCTACTAGTCGCAACACCATATATATTTTGATAAAAAGCTGTTCTCCCTCTTATACCTATGTATAATGCATGTATGTAATCTGACGGAAATTCATTTTTCACGAAGTTCGAATCCAACAACATTCAATCAAACTTGCACTCGTCGTATTTTATTTCAGCGTGTACATGGCATGATATTAGAATAATAAATAGTTTATACTTGTATATATATTTTTTTATGCACAAACAACGCTGATGAGCGATGACAGTATTCTTCTCATAATATTATATTGAACGCATAGTATAATATTATTGTACGTTTGACTTTGAATACATACCAATGGAACAGCATTTAAAAGACGCATAAGCATCTACACGCTATATTGTACCCGAACTAACCGATTTGCGATCGAAACGTATGGTTTGATGAACGACAGTGTGTTGCTATTCGTACTCAATGTTTATTTTTTTTTTTTTACATGGCAGCCATGGCCATTACTGAAGAGTGTTCGAAAACAGTGGGCAATCGAGAAGTGCATTCCTTTGAATTTTATATTCTGTGGTATAGATTAGACATTTTTAGGTATTAATTGAATAATTTGATTGTAGCTGCAGTAAGATCCGATCTTGAATTGGTGAGTGGAGGAAATAGTTTCTTCCCGTTATTGTTGGAATTCTCGTCAGTCAATTATAGCACGGGCGGCATCGCTCTCTGCTCAGGCAACTGTCTAGACGGCGAGACCACCATCCCCCAACCAGGCATGTCATAAACCTACGGGTGCACAACTAGAAATTCTGGGTCCTAACTAGGCCTTCGAGCCTACTCCCGGACATAGTGTCATACTAAAAAATAAATAAATTATAGGACAATATTAATAGTACAATATTATGTTTAACCGAGAGTATTGAGTTGCACAACGCTAGCAGCTAGGTGATGCAGATGGAGATCTTCTCTCGACCAAATGTATTGGTGGGTGAGTGTTATGTATCCTCTTCTGAATGAGTGGATTATTGTTTCTCATCTTTTATGGAGAGGTCGTTATAAGTATCTTGAATATAGATTTCAAAGGATGATTGATCTTTTGATTTGGTTGGTTTAGACGTTTAGTAGACAGTTTTAAGCACTAATTATATTATATTAAATACCAAGAGTTGAGAGTTTAGTTTTTATAACTTTTTTAACGTGAAGGCAAGATGAACTAAGTGGTATATGAATAGATGTGGACGAGACGTAGTGGGCGAGTGTAGCATCTGTCTGCTCTATCGTATTGTCAGCGATATTGCTGCGCGTGTCCTGAAAATTTAAATCCATAATATAAAACATAATATGTATTTACCATTTTATTGGGCCGTGTGTAACAGTTGTTATGGGAATATTTCTTGAAATATTGGTTGGTTGGCAGGTGTTTTGAATACCGCGGTCACTGAATATTCTGACTAGCAGATTGTCTTCCATCGATTAAATCGTATGTTTGACTTCTTGCGGTATAGGTACAATCTGCCGGTCATCGTCCGGTCCGTTTTTTTTTTCATTTTCACGACTAGTCGGGTCAAAGCAATTTGGGCTGGTGCCAATTATAGCCGTCTCTAGGTCTCCGGTTGTGTGACCAACGTGAGTTTGATTTCGCATCATTTTCGCACAAACACACAAACTACACACAATCACGCATACAACAAACAAACCGATCGCACTCAGGACATTTTTTTCATTTGTAAATTTTTTTTCATTTGTTTTTATTACACATTTCATTGCGTATTTGCTCTGCACAAACTGACTTCGGTATTCCATTGAATTTGCAGACTGCCGCACGCAATAGATATACTATAACATGATTGAAAATCAAAGGCCAAAGTTTTCGGTATGATGCTGTCAAGGAACTTTTATTTTTAATTTTTTTCTTTTTTTTTTGGTATTCCAATTTATACGAGCCGCGGTTATACATATATAATATTTATACATAGTTAACCTAATAATAAATAGCCACAACATCGTCGTAAAAGTATATTTTTTATTTTATCTAATTTATCGCTGTTTCCTTTCGCTGTGGTACGTCATAATATATAATATTATAACTATACAATGTACGTATGGCACGAACAATATACTATGTATAATATATATATACGCTTCGCTATTATACTTACACGATATATATACATTATATATAGGTATGTATCGTACGTTATTTAAATCGATATGTGAAATAATAGAGAGTCGAGTATCCATATAATCTGTGTGTGCGAGTGCAGTGTGCATACATACGTGGGCTTATGTTTCCGAATAATGGTCTGACCAATCTCCTGACATTGTTGTCTGCAGATTTGCAGGGACGCGACTCAAATGATGTGTTCCCGATTTCCTGAGTTTATTGATACACATTTCTATAGCAATAATATACCAGCGTTGTAATAGTCGTTGGGACGTAAAATATGTAACCATCTGGTCCATCGATATGACGATCAGTGTTGTACTGGCATTTATACCTATTATACATGTGAACACGTTAAATACATATATGTATATATATATATATATATATATATATTATAGTATACGAGTATAATAATCAACACTAATATATTAGTATAATAATAATTATAATATATAGGTGTTGATTACACTTCACCGGATTTCGGTCGAGTTACCTCTGTGGTAGTTGTTTTAAACATTTAGTTTAGGGCGCATTTCCGCCATAAAATATATATATTAATTTAGTTCTCAATAATAAATTTCCAGTGATAATTTGCATATTACATCGAATTTAACTAACCACCCTACATATACGTGTGCCGTATACATCCTGTGTACAAAAAACACACTAACATTTAAATTAAGTTGAAATATTACATCTAAATCACTACTATTTTGTTGTTCAACAGTAGACATTTTTTCATCTCTTATTTCAAACGATATTACATGCTGACCATTAACTGTTTCTAATTCATAATAGATATATTATATGCTATTATTATATACATTTTGATTTTAATTTAAAAAAATTCAATATTTTTTGATATTTGTCTTAATTTGACACTTACACACGTTTTTGAAAACGATAATGTTATGATTTATCATTTAAAATATAAATCTCAGAACTCCGTTCTAGTATTATTTATAGTTGTTTGTCGGTGATAATCCGTATAGTAATTAGTAACACTGTAATTCATATAATTGTAGAACCGACAAGTGATTAATTGACAGTTAATTTATTGTTATATCAATTTATTATAAAAAAAAAAAACCTTGTATCAAGTCGACCCATTGAAGACGATGTGCGATTTTACTACGTACTATAGGGTTCAGTTAGGTTAGTCATGCAAGTATAAGTGTGTAATCACGTCTAAGCTTTTTATTTGGATTAAACTACAGTTACAATAATATTACATATTTAATCGCATTTAATATCGTGCGGGTGGACACTCGTATGACAATCGCAGGCTTATCACTTATCAGTATCAACAATGCTGTGTGGTCATACGTAGATAATTATTATATACCTATCTTTGGCTTATAACGGTCCATTTAGAACCATCACCGCTTCTAAAATGCTTTTTAATCTCTCTCTACCGATGAATCATTTTTCATACTTGTAAATTATACCTATATCATCTTACGAGTTATCTTCAATGATAAAAAACCATTTGCACAACAAACCAGTATAACATGAGCCGTACACATTAAATTCATTGATTTTTATAACTCGCACATGTGAGGGTATTATAAGAGTGGCAACTTGTAGTCCCTCGAGGAAAACTACATAATATTAAACTTTCATTACCAAAATAATCATTTATTCAAACATAATAATATAAAACATGAAATAATTGAAAAATTATAATTTTGTGTATTCAAGTTTCTTTTAAATTTAATTATATAAAAACATTGAAAAATATCACAAAGTTTGATGACAGTGTAAATTCCCTAACGGTTTGATTTGGTTTTATGAAAGATGAATAATGTACTATGTTAAACATTTAAACATATATATTATATTAATATAAAACAAATGTTGAAATATTGTTGTGAACTGTGGTAAGTATTATTATGATATTATTAGCTAATATTTATTCATTAAAAATATTTTCAAGACATTATTTTCATTAATGTACTTGCTCCAAACCATAACAAAAATAAAATTAGTCCGTTCTGATATGAATAAAATATAAACTTTAGTAGTTTTAATAAAAAAAATAATGTTTCATTATATTAATCCTAACATTTAAGTTTTTTGCTGGTACGTATTATATTATAAACCTTTTATTTCAAAGACATTCACTAAAATTTTAGTAGCGTCTTATACCGATCGCGTGTTACTTGTTATAAGTTAATAAAGTTAAAATATTATAATCATGATGTAATTTCTATTATAATATTAAACAAAAAGTATAGTATATAATATTGTGTCACATTTTCCACCAAACACAATATTTTATCATACTTGCGTACACGTGACACTTTACTGGCCGTAATACACAATACAAGAGTATAACTCAATTATTTGGGCTTTGTTTTATTATTATTTGAATAATTAATATCCACAGCTAATTAATTTTTATGTATAGGTACATAATCCAATATAAATCACGAAAAACCTTTTACATATTTTAAATATTTTGAACACACAACTAAATGACTAGCTAAACAATTTGTTTTTTTTATTATTATTTTAACGAGTTGTTTAAATGCATAATATTGTGAATTACTATAATGAGGTATCTAGCACAGTTACTCATAGAGTGATTTTGTGTTGACCAAATTAATAATTTAATATTTTTTTAATATTTTTAAGTCTACGATTTGTATATCGTCTTATACTTTTATCAGTGAAATAATAATAATAAAAAATATAATATAACTTTAATGGAACGGGAAAATAATATAACTTTCTGCGTGCTCATAAATAATAAATCGACTGAAACGTTCGTCCGTCACGTCCACCTGCAGTGGTGTGTACCTAAATTATGAAAAGGCATCGATCGATTAACAATCGATTTCCTATCACGCGTTGAAATATTTAAAAGTCACCAGGACAATAATTTACATATTTTAATAATAACATTTGCGATAATATTACGCAAGCGTAATCGATAGTATATTGTAATATTGTGTTAAAGTAGTATTGTAATAATTAACCGTACGGAAACTACGATATGAACAGACGCGAAAATTGTAATGATCGACGATTCGATATTTTACGTGCACGAATAATAATAATATGACCCTTAATTTTTTTTTTTTTTGGAACTAATGGAGAAACGATAATAGAATTTAATAATAAAAAAAATGCTACTTGTATAAAAGGATTGTCAAAATGTTCGTTTTAGTCCCTGGTCACGCACACGCACACGCACACACATACATAAATAATATACACACGCCATATTGATTAGGCCGTTATATTAGTGTTGCCTTGTGCAATGTTCAAAAAATGTTTTTCCGTGGATGGATTTAATCTATTATTCATTGCAAAAGCTTAGTAATTTTTCACAACCATATTACACGATGAACGCCACATGCTTATACTTTCACACACGTTACGCGTTACAGTGCAGTCGTCTAGTCGACTCGGGGATCCTCTTAAATTTCCTGAATACGTTAAAGTAAAACGCAATTATGATTTTACACTTTGGGAATAGTATTATATTATTATGTAATGTTATCACATCTTGAAAGACTAAAACGATATTAGGTATTATAATAGTGTGTTGCGGAGGTGTTTGAGCAATTTATATAATATTATACTTACCTATATATAGGCTATGAGTATACATTATACAATATATATATACAAGTGATTCACCGAGAATGCTCATCTCCTTTTTCTTCAACAATGCAGTAATTGAAAGTCTGATTTTTAAAATTTTTAAAAATACTTTAACATCATTTTTAAATTCCTGAATTATATTTTGTATTACTTTTTTTTTTTCGTTTGAACCGACAGCAAAGGAGGATCTGTGTGAACACTACTACTCCTCAAATTATTTTGTTTTGTATTACTTAAGGATACGTGGTATAATATCCTGCGGAGAGATACAAACTTCTGTTTTTCAAAAGAAAATCATCCTTTTATAGAATAATATGACTATAATGGATTTAAATATTATTTATGGGTTATGGTGATTTTAAAATTGTAATAATTAATAATAAACTATAACAACATATTATAGGTATACCAATGCTATACTATTATAGCGTATTATATTAATTAGTATAGTGACAAAAACACTTTTTATGTATATTGTCCTTAATATAATCATTTTAATAACTGATATTCTAGTTGGAATTTTTAATTAGGCACATTATCATTTTTTAAATAATTATTTATTTAATAATTTATAGTTAAAAGGGAGTTTATTATTTAAAAAACAGAAGTTTGTAGACACATAAGTAGTATAAAAAATGTCAATTATAGAAAGTGTGTTCTAATAGAAATCATGATTTGAATAAATTCATTATTTGAAGACGAAATGGGGGATGAGCATGCTTGGTGAATCACTCTGTATATAAAAAATATTCATTTTTTTTTTTTGTTGAAATTTGATTTCTGCTAATTGTTTATTCATCCAACTATGGTATATCGCTATAGTTATCATTATTATTTTTATTATAATTTTGATTTTATTTTATGTTCATTTTACAGAAAACACCGATGTAATAGTTACATAATATATAATGCACATCGAATATCAGCCAATAATTTATTATTTATTAACATTTAAAGTTTTGCTATAAGTTATAGGTAATATAAGAGATGAGGCGTCGGGGGAATTTCAGTGCACCACATACTCTGCTGGTCTTAACTTTAAACGCGTTATAAATAAATATAAGTATTGGCCCGGTATTCAATAACTATATATACGTGGCTTACAGGCTATACATAATCATTTTAAGGAAAATATTCGGTTCTGAGATATATTTATATATGTATATATAATATATATATATATATATATATATATATATATGAGATAGCCTATTAAATAAAGTAGAATTCTTAATAATAATATGACCATTGAGGGAAAAAAATTGTGAAAGCTTAGCGCTGTAATAGCGTGCACTTTAAATTATACGAAAACAAATTTAAAGCTAGAAAAAAATGAGTATCTCGAGCTTAAAAAATCACAGTGTAGGTATCTTAATGGACACCTTTATAATAACAATATAATAGTTTGCCTGCTATATCACATACCTAATCATGTTTTTATTTATCTTTTCACGTCGACTTTTTGAAAGAACGTTTATCGACGACGATCGTGTATTATAACAATATTATATAATATTGTATTTCATATATTACACTAATGATTATAGTGATGACTATTTTATAGTATTATAGTGAGTGATTGAATTCAATATAGGTGTTTACTGCTGTTACTGTCTACAACACTTTACATTATTATTATTTTTATTATTATAAAATTCAAACATGTATTATTTTTGTTAAATATGAGCAACAGTTTATAGGCAACAACATACCATAGGATATTGTAGTTTACGATATTGCGTTGTTGTTAATAAAATGTCATCGAATAGACAATAGTATAGCAAATCAACACAGCTATACGGCCAAAACTCGTATTGTCATGTCATTTCCGATAAAATTGACGTATTGAATAGCTATTATAATAACATTATTCTTATATCGATTATGTTTGGATGGTATCGACGATACATAAATATAGAGGCACTCCATTATAGGTCCGTATCAAAATATTATTTTAATAATATATTATGATACCACTCGGTCGTCCAACAGCGCGTCCTGGCTGCCACCCTCCAGCAGTTCCGGTGAAAGTCGTTATAATCGTTATTACATAGTACGACCAAGTTTGACGAGTGTTGTGTGTACCTTTGTCATATTATTCCATGTTTCAAAATATTGCAGTAATTTGAATTATTATTTGCCGAATTCACGAAACGCGTACGTCACCGTCGTCGCCGAGTACCATATCGCTGTGCTTAATAATAATAATAATACTAATAATAATATAATTTGTTTTGATGTATAAAACTTAATGTCATGTAAAATTTACCAGAATTATTATTAAATCGACTGTTTCTTAAGTCTCGGAAATTCGTTCTCACCGAATGTTACCTAATATTTCGTTTTATACGACAAAACATACAATATATTAATATTAATACGTTTTGGCAAAACGACATTAACCTAAGTCTAGGTCGACAGCTGCGTACCTGCAGGCTGTTGTACTGCGCAGTAGGCACATATAACATAATAATTCCTTGTGAACCGTAGAGGTGATACTCCATACTTCAAATACTTGTACAGTTGTACATAACATTTTTCACTAGTATATTATAGTACAATTGTTTGGGTGAACACAACACAAATAATAATTTTATTATTATAATGTCCGACCATATGATATTGTGCATCGTTCAACATTGTACTGTAACTTTTTTTCGTACGCATAATAATGCCATGAACATATTTTTTTTATTATTATTATTCAAAATAATACTCGGAATCATATTATAGTGGCCTTTGGTAGAGATTTACATATTTTATTTATACAAAAATATGGATGACATGACATGAACATTTATATAATATTAATTATACATAATATATATTTGGAAAACGAAACAAACTTTTCGTAATAATAATAAATGATTCGTTTTTGATTGTAGTTGCAGTGCGCATTTCTTAGTACCCACAATCGTCTTTCTCTTTATAAGCTAACCTAATAAAATGTGTATACCTACCTACTTTTAACGTTTTTTTTTTTTTTTGCTTTTGTAAACATTACTCGATAGCAATATACAATTTTCGTTTAGCTGCATAAAAATATTTATAGCTGTCTATTTGACTGTTGAGCCCTTGACAGATTAAAAATCGCGATTATTAAAATTAATTACTACTTACTACAGATTTGATGGTTAAAAATTAATCAAACGTACCGCGATGTTAATTATAATAGTAACAATTTATTCGAGTGTAGTTCCCGAGTAGTAAGTTTAAGAAAACGTGTTCGTTCGCCCTATTGAAATAGATTTAAAAATACCGCAATACCATTTGCCAAAAGATTAAATGATGTTGGTTTTTAAATCAAAATAAATGTTAATGTTTTTTCACTGCACTAATGCACAAGGTGGTTTTAAATTTCCTTAAATTTATTAGGAAAAAAAATGCTTTATTACTTAGCACTATAGTTATAGTTTTAGAAATAATAGTAGTAATAATAGTCTTAAATGTATTTAATATTTATGTATCGCACGGGCACGGTGCACCATTAATATAAACAAGCCAAACGGTGACCTTTAATTAAATTATAAATAATATTACCGCTCGTTTTCGTGTATTTTTAAACGTTTTCATCTCCATGCGTAAAATACGAACGGATCATTAAAAATAGTTGAATAATTATTAAATAATCAATATCATAATATTGTTAGAATTCAACAATATAATAATATTATTCTTTGTTTTACTAAGACAGGATATATCTTCACTAACGATTTACACGTACAAAATGTATGCGTTTTAGACGAGATTAGATATAATTCACCATAATAATATGAGTTAGAGCTTACCGAACCGGTGCTCATTTTGCAAACGAAATGTTTGACGAAAACAATTACAACAGACTCTATTATTGTGTTGGACAATTTATTATTGTTGCAGAGTGTAGAAAAAGACCTGCGTTCCTACTTCCAATGCACAGAAAGAAAATATAAGATTGCTCATCAAACTTTTCATCGCTGTTATAATGTGTTTAAGTTGTTGTGGTTGTGATGGTGGGGAAAGGGGGTTCAACGCAATGGGACTCAGTTTCACTAATTTTGACCAAAATTAAAAAGTGTCCCCTTGAACATTTTCTGCTTAAGATATGGAACAATAATTCTGCACATGACATGTATATTTTGGCCTTTGGGTTGAATCAAAATAATTTCTTCCGTTAAAAATTAATTATTTATTTACGAAATGTTCTCATTTTAGTCTTATATAAAATTATTTCATTAAATATTTATCAGTTTGTAAATCATTATTTAATTTATTTAATTTTTTATTTTAAGACATGTATATTCTATACAAAGTACTTAGTTCAATTTATTTATAAATCTCACTATTCCTCATGTTTGATTACATACTTTTTATTGTATTTAATATAATAATAATTAATAATATATTTTATTCTGTCATATCACACAGTTTAAATTCTGGAGAAATGGGTTCTAGTGTTTGAACTTAAAAAAAAAAATTTAAAAATGAGAAATTTAAATGTAGATAATTAAATTGATAATATTATATGCGGGATACTTATTTAGAAATTAGATGTAGGTAGGTACTAACAAACTCTACAAGGACGCTCCCCCGCCGCCGGTTATGACAACGTCGTAATAACTAATAACATTTACATTTTTAAGTTATCATAATTATTTAAGTTTACTCGTACGGAACGCTCGAAATTGTATGATATAGACAACACAGTACCCTCTGCCATTTTGTGCTGCTTTAAACCCTATTTATATCATACCACATACACATATTACACAATATATATATATATATATATATGTATAAATAATATATTAATATACCACCCGCGAAGGTATAAGTATTAATAGCATTTACCGATGATTGACTGCTGCAGCAGCCGTATAAAACAGCAGCTCCTGCAGTTTATCGGGTTAATACGTTTTATTATACTGAGCAAAAAATTCGGCCTCCGACGTGCTGTGGTGGGGGATGGAGGATAAGTCGAATCGCCTCTCAAATCCAGGAAGTCAGTTGACCATTTTTTTTTCTTCTATACCGACTTCTTCTGAAAACTTTACAAATAACAGGATATTATATTATGTAGTCCGCAACTGATGTACAACAATTTAATATTATATAGTTATCAATTTAATATTTTGTAGACGGAAGATCATACTATTATATAACTTATATAATATACTTTTGGGGATACACCCACTGTCGTATGTACACCACCTCAAGAGCTGTGAAAAACAAAATAGTAACCCAAAACCCAATTCAAATGCGCATATTCTAAACAACATCTCGTGACCAAAAAAAAGATAAACAACCCTGTAATCTTCGAATTATTATTCGAGTGCTTAGGGCGCTACGTTGTTACAACCTTTGACAAGTGAAAAATAATAATAATAATATCAATAATAATGTACAGGGTGATTCACCAAGAATGCTCATCCCCATATTTTCCTTTAGTTATGAATTCATACAAAATCTATTTTTTTCATTAAAAATTAAAAATTAAAAGCCACATTTTCAAAATTCTTAAGATTTTTTTTACTTCTTAAGGAATGTCCTGTGGCGATACCCCCTCCCCTTATTACGGTATATTTTTTTCAAAATTGTGATGTACCTGGTTCCAAATTTGAATGTGTTAGTTCTTTTATTAAAATACTTAATTATCATAGTCCTAAAAAATTAAATAGATTAACAAAAATATTATGCAGATTTAATACTGAATCTAGTATTTACCAAACTTTAACCATTTTTAATAATTATAAATGTTGATAGATTAATATTATAACTATTACTACTAAAATAGAAAAATTCTCCGCTACCTAATTAATTTCCAGTAGAAAAGAAGGGAATATAAAAAAAAACAGAAGTTTGTATATTCACAGGACACTATGTAAATACCTAGTACAATAATATCTCAATAATTAGAACATATGGTTTTAAGGAAGTTATATTTAAAAATTTCAAATATTAGATATAGAATCACCTCACAATTGTAGAAGAAAGGGGATTAGCATGTTTGGTGAAACTCCCTGTATGCATATAGTTTTTCGATTTGTATCGACAACCCTTCGTGTTATGTACTTATATGTATATTGTATATTGTTATATTTTATTTTCTGTTATGATACGTTATCGGTTGTCGGTGACGTCCGAGTAAACCGTAATAACTTTACCCAGTGCAAGGACTATGTAATAATATGTAAGACGTAGGTGTATTTTCCTGATCGATCGCAGGTATTCTCCAATCTCAATATCAATTCTTATACGATGACTGAAAAACACGGTCTAAAATTTCACTTTCGTTAACAATAATCTCTCTTCTCGTACTGACATCTCTAGAACCTAGGACGCTTAAAAAGAAAAAAATCAAGGATAAAGATCTACACGCACGCGACTCTTTCTTTAGTTTTGCAGATATTGTAACAATTATTTCCAGACACAGCAAACATGATTATATTTTATTTTATTTTTCCGTTCGTAAAAATGTTATTTATTTCATAATAATAAGAAAAATAATATTAATAAACACGTGTGACTTTCTCGGTTTCTAATAAAAAGTCCACACGCCGCGTAAATCGTTTCGTAAATCCAATAAATACTCAGCCCTTCGTAGTTCCACGCTAGTGTCGAAAAACGAATAATATCACATGAATATTATACGCCACGATGACAGCGCCGCAGGATATAGGAACGAAATGTTTTCGAACATTAAAGCATTAACCCACCGGAGGGGGTCGTAATTATTATTATTTTCAGTTGAGTAATAAACACACACACACTACCTATTACAAAACATTCGACACTTGGACACGTCCTATTACTGTGTGTGTTGATCGTAATGGCGTGTGTGCGGCGCGTGTATCGCCGCGAGAATCGAGTGAAGCGCAAAAAAAAAAATAACGAATTTGAATCGAACCGAACGTTGGGTGTAACGACGACGAGGCCATAACAATATTATAAATAATGCAAAAAGCTCTTCGTGACGCCTGTGACGGGCGGTATCGTGTTTACGCGTACAATATGAGGCCACAATATAATATATTATACGAGCTTTGTACGTACACTATATGTAGGTGGGTAGGTACATCGATATCGAGCACATGATATTCGTGTGTCGAAATTATAGGCACGAATTCCGGAGACACGCGGTTGCCCGGTTTTCGGCGGGTTGGCGGGCGGGTGGGCTTG
Organism: Macrosiphum euphorbiae; assembly: GCA_949089665.1. NCBI lineage: Eukaryota > Metazoa > Arthropoda > Insecta > Hemiptera > Aphididae > Macrosiphum > Macrosiphum euphorbiae. Next base: position 134,954,739 of record CARXXK010000001.1, on the reverse strand, counting down.
GCAATAGGTCACAAATATATAATACAATTCGCAGTATATATTATTATTATTATTAGTATTGTTATAATAGAGATAACGCACATGGCGTATAATATTTTAGGTATGTATATATGCATATATATATATATATATGTATCATATATGATATATGTACTATATACCTAAAGTTGTACGTACAAAGTGTTAGGTACACTAATGTACTATGGATATATTATATTGTAATGACATGTGTTGTAGGTACGGAACAAAACGAAAAAAACAAAAAAAACTCAGAACATTAATAATTTATGTATGTAGGTATTGTATGTATGGAAATTATACGAATTCACCCCACAAATTCGACGAGATTCTCCGATGAAAAACAAAATCGAAAAAAAAATGATATAAAAATTGCCTTAATGGCGGTTTCGACGTCGACGATAATAATAATAATAAGCACAATATTATATATTTATATACATAATACGCGTGTTATACACGCAGTGTCTCTCAGATTATGCTTATTGCACTTCGATACGACTGTGGCCTTTTTTCATCCCTCCCTCGCTTACGATTTCCCTGGTTATTGCTGTACGCGGCAATAATATATAATATTATATAAAGTGGGTATACGCACAATTTACCAAAACGATACTGTTTTTTCTCATCGACTACACACGCACCACCTACCCGTGTTAATATTACATGACAAGTAATATACGATCAGCGTATAGTGTGCAGATAAAAAGCCACATGTGATTTTTACATAGTCCTCGAGTACAACGAGCGCGGTTATTTCGATGCACAATTTTCGATCCTTAATCGTGGTACTCGCCGTTATGTACCAAATGCAGTACTGAAAAATGCAGTTAACAATTATTAATGACTTAACTCTTTTTCTGATCAACAGTTGAAAAAAATTATATAGTCATTTGTCAGTATCTATAAGACACCGTTATATAATATAATTATCAAGATTATTATATTTTAAAAAAAGTGATTAAAATTAAAGTCGTTACAAATTTTAATAGTAAGTTATGGCTGTTAGTTCAACCGATAGCTTACCTAGTATAAAAAGGATAGTTATGGTAAAATTATTAAGTTGTTTATTTGATAATAAGACTCTCGAAAATATTAGAAAACAGATTACATAAGTAATATAATATATAAAGGGTTCTAAAATAAAAAAATAAATTCTTATATTTTCAAACTTTATTAGGTATATTTTGTTTGAAATATTATTGAGTCATATTTTGTAGACATTATATTAATTTTCTGGTGAGCCATAACTCAGAGAGGCACCAACAAATTAGTTCCCGGCCGCTAAATTTGTTTTGAAGGTTACTTAAGTTATGTTTAGGTACAATATGAATAATGCACCTTATCAATGGATCGTTTATTAAATTATTATTATTAAAGTTTTTAACCGCAGTAATTTAAAACCATACGAACAGCTCAGCGCAGCTATTTCAATACCTACAATAATATATTGTTGATCACCGCACAAAAGGACATAATGATATGGAGAAAAATAATATCGGCCAACCTAGGATCCATTTCTTAGATTTATAAACTAAGATATTTAAACATGAAGAATAATAAATACCACACGAAATTATTAATAAATTATTAATTACTATTTCAAGTTCTAACAGCAGATAATCGATAGGTTCGAAAAAACCAGCAATTATAACAAAGAATATATTGACACCTTATAAAAGTACCAATTAAATGCAAGTGCTATTAGAAATCGGCCATAAACTCAAAGTCCGAAGCAATTTTACTAATATAAAACGTGTACGCTCGTTCACCAAAAAAACACACGTCGTTGTAAAACAATTGATACATTCATCGTTCCGCCCAGTGAATCTAAAAGACTTCACCTAAAAGTATAAGATGAGCACAAATACAATTCGAAATACGAATCCTCGTTCAAATATAATATTATAGGTACCTACGCGTAGGCATAAGTACGTTTCAATAATAATGATGTTTGAGAAAATAAGCCGCTAAATGAATGACGATGTCGTAATCGTCTGAGCAATTATTGTATTTTCGGTGACTGCTTAACCAGAAATTGTTTTTTATAACTCACTTACAATTTTGTCTCCAACAGTATAATAGATACTTGTTCCACTATACCGAATAAAACATTGTAAATCATATAACATGGCCATGACGAAGATCGATATCGACGCAATCCTGAGGGAGTTGATTAACACGCTCAAGCTTATTGACGAATTCACCGTCGACGAGGCAGACGAAGGGCATCATTTCGAAAATCAAGATGGTATTGACAACGAGAACTATCAAGAGCACATCGACAAAAAAGAAGTCCCAGAGGAAATGAGCGAAAAGAAAGACCCAGAAGTCGTGAATACCCTTTTGGGTGAGATGGTCGAAGCTGTCTGCGACGAAGTTACGTAGGAGGCTATGGCCGGCAGAGACGTAGAGGCAGTTACAGTTACGGAAAAAATGGAAGAGCCACCGGCCGAGGGCCAGTGCAAAGGAAAGGACGGAGATGGACTGGCCAGGACAACCGAAACGGAAGCACCAAAAGCTGCCCACAAAACAGCCCATACCTCCACGTGGACGTGCCAGGTGAATAATGGCCACCACGTGGAAGGGAGTGAGGCGGGTCACGCGTCTGATGCTGTGTGGATGCTTTCGAGGAGAGAGAAGCAGAAGTCCACCCCTCCCTCCTCCTCGGGTCGAGGAACACCAGATAAGACGGCGGTGACATGGGGGATTGGTGAGTGACAGAGCACTTTACGGTGTACGGTGGTAAGTCACCCTGTACGTACTCCGGCCACCCGCGGAAATACGAGGTCGTGGTCGATGGCGTTGCGAGCTCGATGTTGCCGACACGCGAGACCATCTGTGGCGGCTCGCCGATGGCCCGGCAGAGTAGGTCGTGCTAGGAGCGATGGATCACGAAGCAGACTCGTGACGACGGCATCGGAGATCTCAGAGCACGACGAGTGAGCGATAGAGCTAAGGTAAGCTATGGGAACACGGACGTCGCTACATCGCCTGATCCGCAGAAAGTGATCAAGTTTCAAGGTTCGGAGGTGCTTGACTTCACGGCGGCGAGGCCATTGGCGCGACAGACACGGTGCCGATGGGACCTCGGGATGAAAATCACGGAGAGAATCAGGATCATGGTGAGTTGCGGTGTTAAATTTGAGTTCAATGATAAACCATTAGGTAGGTACGTCATATGAAAAATGATTCAAAGCAAAAACGGTGTGTCACCCTACATTATTAAGTGACTACACATTTTTATGATATTGTTGCTATTAAAGAAATTTATTTTACTATTAGTAATACACAAATACAATAGGTTAAATTAACTTTTGCAGAAAACATTGCATTTTAAAATGTATTTGTGTGTCTGTGACTAAAATATAATTAATATACTTTCAAGTTCCCACGAATAATAATTTCAAATTATAACAAAATAACTAAAATTGTTATTATTTGTTTAAATATCAAATTTAGTCTAAATTTGAACTTAAAATATCAGTTAAATAGAACTGTGTTCATGTATTTTTTGGTTACAGCATGAACTATACTTATGAGAAACCTTGTATTAAATTTTCAATTCCTAAATATAAGTGTACCTATAAAAATTTAACATTTTATACATTTTTAACCATTTTATAATGACTAATAATTTTTCGGACTTTCATGAATTTGATCAAAATTTAAACTTAATGTGAAAATTGAGCTCATGTATATTTAATATTGTTGAACTTAAATTGAAATTTATGATGACATTTATATCATAATAGTTTAAATAGCTTAAAAAAATGTATGATTATAGCTCAAAAGGAGTAAACATTTTATGATGCATGGAGTATGGTTATATAAATATTTGATCATAATTTAAAGTAACTACGATTATTTGTTTTTGAGTTACATCAAAAAAACTACATCAATTTTGTAGAAAACTGGTTTTGAGTAAAAATTCCTTTTTTTCTTAAATTCAAACTTAAGATTACTGATCCACACTGTGTATACACCACTTTGTATACACCCCGTAAACGAGTTTGTTATTATTTATTGATAGGTATTCAATGTTCCGGCGACTATCATACTCCACAATGGCTCAACTGTTCAAACATAATCTGGGTGTACAATTATTTCTCCACCACTCCAATATCCTCTTGAAGGCCTTACCCACACATTAAATTATTGTAAGCTACCTAGAACCTACGTATTTATTGCCGATGATAACTTGTACGTTGCGCCATAATAATATACGTGATATTATAACATATTTATAGCATGATACGTTTTTGAAATATTCATGTTTTGTAATAAATATATGGAAGTTAAATCTGTAACGCTATTATAGTCGTTTATTATTATTTTTTTTATATATACTTCTGAAGTTTAGAACATCGAAATACCACAACAATTCTATAATGAGGATAATGGTATGAATAAAAACAAATTATTTGAACAAGACTGAGATCGAAATGTCGGGAATAAAAAAAAATATGTGTCTACATTGATACAAACATTAAACCTTTTTTTATATTATTTGAAATGCACAATCTATACACACAATTATATGCATACAATACGCATGAGTACTTATAAGTATATTATTATTATGAAGGGTGAGCATTTTAGATACGAATGGTTTGAAAAAAGAAGCCACCCATTAGTGTGTGAGCGGGACACTTGAGACTTGCAGATTATTTCCGAGCGACATTATAATAGGTCGCTCCACACTATTTTCTGAACTTAAAACCTAAACAGCATTTTCTCCATCTTGATTAAATATTTCAAAACGATTTGATCTGTTTTTCTAAAGAGCGTAATACATAATATATAAAACATATAATATGTGACATGTACAAATGTACTGAATACTAATTAAATTAACTTGACGCTAGTTTAACACGCGCAGTCGGTACGGTAATAATAATAATATTAGTGTTTATCAAAAACCAACTAGATATTTTCAAAAACATATGAGATTATACTTTAAATACCATAACGATGAATATTATTGATTTCGAAATTATTGTCTACTAATTATTGTTCGTTACAATGTACCGTGCACTTAATAGGTACATAAAATAATACAAAATATTCAAATTAATATGATATAATATTAATACACAACGTTGATTATAAAATGAAAAAAATAAAAAAGCCAAATAACAAAATATGTGCCCGTTGCTTATAACAAATGGCCGATGTTTGGTCAACTTACAAATCTTTATTAAACACACTGTGTACTCTCAATTCTGCTTACGTGATTTCACATGGGGGAATAACAGTATTATATCGAGCTTAATTTATACATATTAATATAATATATTATTTTGTTGTGAAGTTGTTCGCACATAGACAAATACAAATATATAGACATAAACAAATAAAAACATCGATGTAAAACCAATTGTTTGAGAAACGTTTAACCCGGGATACATGCGTTTGTCATTATTATTATTATATCACAGAATATAAATATTACCAATATAATTGCATATATTAGGTATATTATTATATACGAAGTCATTCATCAAACACTCGTTTTTTTTAAATAATTAATTTATTCAAATTATGTTTTTTGAAAATTGTTAAGTATACCTACTAATTATGTATCTAACTTTAGATTATTAGGTTTTTTATTTATTCCATTTAAGGAGTTTCTTGAGGTGATAGAAACTTATTTTTCCAATTAAGAACCAACCTTTTTAACTGAACATAGGTATTGTTAAGTCGATGATTTTTTTAAGCTTTGATGTATTTAAACTAAAATTCTAACTATATTAGTCTCTGTGTTATTTAAATGTATAAACTTAGGATATTAGTGAATAGTCCTTAAAATTAATTGAACTCAATTATAAAATATTTTATGTAATATTTTATATTCTAGTTTATTTTATTATACTCAGACGATTTTAACAAATTGTGAAATATTTATAGGTAAATTTTGATTGTTAAAATGTTTAAATAATCATGGCCGCATATCTTTCAAACCCATACTCATGGATAAACTATTATTTATTAATATGCAAAGTTGAATATTCTCAGAAACCACTCATTCTAATTTCGATTTAAATATACCTACTTTTCAAAAATTTCATCTGGTTAATAACCCATAAGAAAAAGAACGATTCTTATTTAAAGAAAAAATAAATTGATATCGTGACAGTCCACAGGGTACTCTATTGCATAACAAATCTAACAAAATATGACTCGAGTACAGCTAAAAGTTAAAAAAATCAGAATTTGAATCAATTCATTATTATTTAATCCATGCAAAATTTGTGTGACCATGCTGGGCCTATCACTCCATGTATGTATAGTATAGTGGCTCTAGCAGTATTTATAGTTTACGGAAATTTAAGAGTCTCTGCTCACGAAAGGTTAACAGTAATTGACGAATAACAGTTGTAATCGGAAGTAGTATCTATACTTTTTTTTTTACCCACATAGAAGAAGACTTACAAAACTACACACACGCAAACATACCTATGTATATACCTAATATATATATATATATATATATATATATGTATCGAAACAAGTAATAAGTGTTATAAATCGTGATCGCCAAACTGTGTCTAGTCTCAGCGATATTTGATGTGAAGCCAATAACGCGCTTCAGAACTGGTAAATTTAATTCGCCAACGTTAATATTTATTAAACGAGACGCCTGCGATGCGTATTTACACGCATGTGTGTGTTTTGTGTATGTGTAATAATTATAACACAAACACTCACAAATATTTATAATACCAATGTAAAGGTATTGATAATATTATGCACACAGTTTGTCAGTTGTTGTAGTTCTAAAAGACGGTTCGACGCGCAGAATTCCATATTCGATGCTGTTTCGGCCCCATTATCATAATTATTATGTTCCGTTCACATATTATTATTATTATTATTACAATATACGCGTCCTATTCCTGTCATCGGGTGGTTGGGGTGAAGGTCTTGTGCACCAAAAGTTCTACATTTTTTTGGCACACATTTAGGTTTAGGTCTTCGATAATACTATACAGCAACTCGAGTATTGTACACGCACTCATTTATTACACTCAGCACACCGTTCTTCTTTCTAAATAATTCAGCGGAACTCGAACGAGGGTCGAACTTATTTAACTTCCTCAAACTTACCAGCTAACTCTACACAGACGTAGTATTTTCTTTAGATAATAATATAGGTGATATATTAATTCAATCAATAGTACCTATAAACCTATAAAGTTTAAGGTCAGAATACAACTTTTAAATATAATATTATAATACAAATCATTATATTGAAATAATTAATATTGAATTAATTTATCATTCAATTAGTTATAATAAATTCTGTCAAAAATTAACTTAATTATCTTAATACTTAATTATACTCTACCTACAATATTTTTAAAATGTATTCATTATTGTTCTCAAGAGAATAAATATGTAAATTTAAATGTTAATTTGTTTAATTTATTATACTCTAAAGTAAAATAATTACAATTCATCACTGTAACTCTTATGATATTTAAATCTTGTTAAGTATGTACATGTAAACTATTGATAGTTCAAAATGTCATATAAAAATATTACGTAACGTCGCATATGGGTTTACATATTTTGTAATACTTTCTAGTATATATTTTAATATTTTTAATTTAAATATATATTATAATATGATGTTCTAAAAAAGAAAAAAATATTAAAATTAATCTGACAGAAAAGTATTCAATTTGAGATTAATATAACAAATTCTGCCCTGAAATGTTTAAAACAAAAAGTTTCATGGTGTTTTCTAAAGGGTGAATGAATAGATATATAGATCTATATACCTCTAAATACAAAACTAATGGAGAATGAGAGTTTTAAATGTTATATACATATTATACAATAACTAAAAAGTAATAAGTAAAAATCCAATTAAGTATATATTATTATTATGGTCGCATGATTACAGCTGTAGTCCCTATAGTATCCTACAACTACGATGCCAAACGCCAATTATAAAAAATAAATAGTTGTAAACAAATTCCACATAACCCACGTGTATTATTATTTTTTTTTTTTATTAGCTATCTACCTACTAGTACCAAAACTATGTTTAACATAACATCACTAATTATTACGTTACAACTTACAGTAGTAAATTTTGATATTACATATTGTGTAAAACTTTAATTACAATAATTGTTATTGAAGCTATTTATGTGGAATGATTATTTTTTAAATTTTTTTCAGTGGGGGAATTATTATGATAGGTGTGGTTAATGGAGATAAAAATTATAAATGTATAAATATAAATTAATCAAAAATAGACCGAGGAGAGATTTTTTAGCGATTGTTGATCAGATGTAATTATCTAGATACCTGTAATACAATTGATTCGATTAGCACCAGAGATGCAGGAATAAACTATAATAGTAGGTAAACAAATACTAATCATCACAAGGGCTTCGATAGTCAAAACTGGCAGGCTCGATTGCTCGAACTCTAGGAAGGGGGTGTTTACGTTTTACCCGTTTTATTTATTATCATATTATATATCTGTAAACAATAATGTTAAGTGTAATATTGTGTAATTACAATAACGATCGTTTTTTGCGCATACATATATCATAATATATGGTACAAAAAATATGATCTCCCGGTATGTACTATAAAAAATATTAAACGTATTTTTTAATTGCTGTAATTACTGAAGTAAAACTTTTGTAAATATTATAACGTTTAATCGTCTAACGAACAGCAGTTACAACATAAATACTGTATATTTTAAAGTGTGAATTTTATTAATATTTCATCGACCAAAGAGAAATTTAAAAAAAAAATGAATATAATATCATTTTCTCGGCTCCGTCGTACATAATATAATATTATGTTATTTTCGTTCAAAAAAAAAAATTATGTAAACAAACAATTATTATTATAATAAATATAGTTCGTTTTTAATTTCAAAGAACCATTATTGAATGTCCACAATGAATGATTTTTTCCAACGAAGTAGTCTCGTGGTTATACGTATTCTATAGATATACACATTATGCACATAATATTATTCATTTTCACAGTTGTTTGGAAATCTAATTTCCAATGAAAATTAAACGAGTGTAATAATAGCTAGCATAGTAATTAAAAGGGGACAATATAAATTGAATAGTTTTAATTTCTATTTGCGATTCAATGTATGACAAAGAAATTGATTAATAAATTAATGTACTGCATATTACAATGATAATTCTATATTTGATTTTCTATTTTGTACATCTTTTGTTGTTTAAAAATCGCTTAAACGGCGATGGTTATTACCATTTGCGTACAGATATGTGATAACATTTTTTTTTTTTTTAATATTTTGTTCAATTAAATTATATCTTTAATTTATTGTTTTATTAAATGAGATTTTGTTTTTGTTTCTGTTGAATCTCTCTCGTAAGTCGTAATGGTTACAAACGTTACCGCCGCGCGCCGTCACGCCACAGAAAAAAGGAATCCACGAGCCTTAATGCCTTAAAATATTTTTTAAATGTTTTGTTTTCGTTAAATTAGCATAACAAAATACTAAAACATTTTGTTAGTTTCATAAACGAGTTTTAAATGGTTTTTATCAACATAGCTCGAAATCGTGTTTATAATTTATATATTATATTATATTATATTTAAAATAAAGTTGAAAATTGTTCTTGTTAAAACCATAAAATTACACATTTAAAACAACAAATTTTTTGTTTTTTTTTTTTACTTATTTGTTTATTGTTTAAATACACTAACTATTATTGCAATAAATTTTAAAACAAATTTACAAAATCTCACAGTGCTGCGTTTTAAAATATTAATACTTAATATATATAACCATATATTACTGTACTATAATACTATACATATAGTACTTTTAGAGTAATATTTAATAAACAAAACTAAGTACTTGCATATTATATATACTATATAATAATATATAGGTAACAGTTTATTTATTTATTTATTTACATAAATATATTTTCCTTCTACAACTTCTATAGGAGGTACACTTACCTACAAATTATCATAATTTGTATTTACTTACTTAATTACTTAGGTACATACTTTTTTTTTTAATAGGTGCCTATGTGTTTACCTGCGTGCCAAAAAAGTTGCCTAAACGCGTAGGTATTACCTGATCATTTGTTGTAAATAGTTTTGAACAGAAATTATGCACTAACTGTATATTTTATAGTATACATATTTTTACATGGTTAATAATTATATAATAATATAATAATTAAACACCACCGATGTCGCCCCTTTCCACTGCCTAGTAATACGTACGATTATTAAACAAATATAAATAAATTGCGTTGACGATGCGTTTAACGCGAGCCCATCGTATAATATAATAATTTATCATTATTTTAACTTAAGTTGTCGTCTTTAATCTCTCGATTTGAACACGAATATAACGATAGTATGCTAATAACACAATATTTCTAACACAAACTTCCATCTTCCAAACGTCAATAACAATACATTGTGATATAATTATATAGGACGTGATTTTATAAACAAATCATATAGGTAGAACGACTAGAACGGCCGTTTAATAATAAAAAAATATAAGCTATAGATAATGTGATTTACTCTATCTCTGAGGTGATTGTCATTTGTCAGTGGCCGGGTACTGTAAGCTGATGAGTGGCAACAAGCCGAGCATCTGCAAGAACGTGACATTTAAAAATGTGTATCAATAAATTTAAATTCAATCTGATATCATGTAATATTAATTCTATCATAATATGAACTATCATAGACATACAAATATATAAATATTATTTTTTCGTTTTAATGCGTATTTCTATTGGCAATTCAGTGGAGCCGAAGTCTAAAAATGGTCGAATTGTGAAATGAAAGACATCTCTGCCACGATAGGTGACAATTTGAAGGTTAGGATTTATTTGGGGAGAAAAGGCTCATTTAAAGCGCTTTCATATAATGATGATGACTGGAGTAAAGTGCTTAAGACCAACCGTTAAGTATTGTGTTTTGGATTGTAATAGTGTTGTACAACATATTTAATAAATTATAACATCATGTTTCGCATAATAATATTTTGATGTATGTATGGAAAACTGTTATACTATGCGTTATGCAGGTATAGTTTTGGTCTGGTTTTGATAATCGATTTGAATTTTATGGATAGACAGAGAGTTATTCAATCCATGTACGAGCTCCCTTCTATACAACAATAAGCACCAAGACATAAATATCGCATGCAATATTGTTTTTATCGAATTTCCATCAACCGTGAAACAGTTACGAGATTAACTTATTAATAAGCCGCCCCAGTTAATACAATCGACACAATTACACACTTTCGAACATTAAGAGGCACGGCTCTGTTTGACAGGGTTCGTCGCCACTGATTTTGCAGAAATATAAATATATATGGCAAATGGAAATATTATGTCCTTAATATGCACAATACACAAGTGGCGGTCGATAGGGTTATTTCGACGTTTACTGCACCCTTCGTGGATCAACGGACGTTATACGTTTTAACCAAAGTGATATTATTTTCATAATAATATTGTATTATACTATAAACTTAATGTAGGTGACTAGGTGACATAATAGAACTATCGCTCTAGTTAGAACGTGTACCTCCGTCGTCCGTCGTAGGTTATTGTGATTATAATTTGCTTGATTTGGTCCACATTTTATGTGTTGAAAACTTTTTAGTTTATTATGGTACTCGTATAATTAATATTAAATTCCCTTCTTCTGTCTCTCAATAATTATCATCACAAATCTCTGGTATAAAAATGTTTGAGCAGGGGTCACTAAATTGATTAAAAAAATATCAACAAAACACTGTTGGACATTATTATAATATAATATATACATAATACTTAAACCTATGCATATTTATTAAATAATAATAATAATAAAATAATAATTTTGTATATTGAATACAATTCTACTACATTTATGCAGTGGCGTATTTAGGAATTTGTCATGGGGAGGGTCCAGATAATTTTCAGAACACAGAGCCACGGGGGACGAAGCCCCCCACACCACCCATTTACTCTTTATTAAATAAAATATACCATATTTATAAGACGATATAAAATTGTCGAGTTTTTAATTATTAAATAATAATATGTAGGTACAAAACAAATTTAAAAAGAAGCGGGTAAGTGGATGTCACTCTGCTGCTGTACAGTAGGTTACAAGTGGGTCAATGTATAATGGATTGTATTAAACTTGAACTCAATGATATAATATCATAATATCATTGTATAAGAAAAACGATTCTGAGCGAAGACGGTTTGTCAGTCTGGATATTTTATATTGTTATTAATTATTATAGCCTGTAAGTTGAATTAATAATGAAATACTTTTATTTTTTATTTTTTTTTATGGTGATAGACAAAGTGTTAGAAATTAAGATCCTATTTTTAGCGGTTTTTCGTAATTTTTTGGTGGATTTTACAGTGGCATTAAATAACTATTGAGAACATCGAAAAATGACCTCTCTAAAGTACTATCTTGATCCAATTTTCTAAAAGATAAGTTACTATATGTCTATAAATGTTGAAATCGAAGAACTCCTTCTGGAAGAAATTTTGTATACAGGAAAAAAAATAAACACCATTGTAGAACCAATAGATCCCTCAGAATCGAATATATATTATATAGTTATATGTTATAACTTTTATACAAATATTTCCTTAATTACATTAGGTGCCTACTTCATTCATAGTTGATCTTTGATAGCTTTTCAACCTTAAAAAGGTTGAAAAAGATCTCTCTGGAGTGGTTGTAGATACTGGCAATGTACAAAACTACAAAATATTTGAATTAAAAATGAATTTGGTATTTTTCAACCATTTTTGGTACCCAACTGATAAAAATAATCACGATATTTATTGAAAATGTTGATATAACTATAGCTTCGAAAATTTTTTATAAAATCCATAAAATCGTATGATAAAATTTGTTTTTTAATCATGCTAAAACTGCACAACATTTAACATGTACGAGACACGAGTCAATGGGAGGGGTCCGGACCCCATGGACCCCCCCGTAAATACGCCACTGCATTTATGGATGTGGAACGTAACTACATTAGTTGTTGTAAGCAAACCGTAAATAGGAATACTTCGTTGGGAATAAAAGCTTCTCTTTTAATTAGGCACCAGCCCGGATGAAATAGGAATTAACACATTTACAGACAGACTACAAATTACAATTCACGCGTTTATTCGAATACCATAGTCGTAGTTGTTAATACCTCATACACGGAATCGAGTTACACCAACCAACCCCTATATTATTTGATACCAATATGAAAATTCCAGTGAACGTGATACGAATATTTTAAAACCACGTAAAGCTAAATAAATTCAAAAAATGTGTTCATAACCTCAGACGAGTGGGAATAACGTATACCTACCTAATAACGTATACGACGTGTACGTTTTTTTGAGGATGTTTTTCATGGGGCTACAACATAACTTAACTCACATTTAAAACTTTTGGGATATTAAATTGGGCTTTTGATATCAGTTTGAATGATAAATAATTATCTTGATAACCTTAGTAATATATTATTTATAAAAATACATTTGATTTTTTTTTTAGTTATTACATTTAAGTATTATATATTATATAATATATAGTAGTTATTATACCTAGTTGACTATTGGTATAGATTTTGTTTTAATGATACATTTTATATTTTTAATAAGAATGTGATGAGTTCATTTGATTAAGTTGTTAAAATTTGTAACTAATGATGCCGGATAGATTGAGTTTAAACAATAAACATATTTTTTTAATTCCAAAATATTTGAAACTAACATTATATAGGTATTTTTTTAATTTTTTTTAATTTTTTTAATTTTTTATTAAGTGAAAAATAAAAGGTTAACATAAATCGTTAGATTAGGGAGGATACCCAGTGGTAACACCCTATATATTATACCTAACAGCTGGTATTATACAGAAATAAAATATTAATAGTATCAGATTAGGGTTATTTTATATCTACTATCTCCAAGTGGAGTGTAATAAATTAAAATAAGCAATAAGTGGTAATGACGGAGATTATTATAGATAAATAATACCTTAATTTCAAAAGTTAAAAATATTATATCTTAAATTAAATGTACAATCAAGAACAAGCGATGAAATTTGAAATTTGGGAATTATGTGTTACAGATTACTCATTTTACCATAATACATAATAGAGTTATTTTGTCTTTCATGAATAGATATAATAACATAAAAATAATATTATTCCCAATTATTTTAATAAAAAAAAACATTCTACAACGCTGATACCAGATTTAAAAAAAAAAACTTATTAACTTATGTCGCTTTTTTTTTTAGTTTAACTCTTGACCAACTATAATTGTCAATTTAACTTATGAAATGTATTATATACATAAGCATATAAATATATCGTTCCTATATAAAATCGTTATTGAAACGTATTATTTCTCAAAACAAAAACATCGACAGTGTACCTGCTGTATCTACATAACTCATGGCTTATGTTACTACATTATTATTATAGTATACGAGGGTGGGCTCGAGGTTTGGAATATCCAGCGCTGCGTGTCGGAAAACATTGGGGCAAAAGTACGCGATGCGATTGCAATCGTCCTTGCTAGATAGCGCTATAGCTTGAACGTAGACGTCTGCATATTATATAATATTATGGCGATATTATTACTGTTGTTGTTGTTGTTGTTGTTGTTGTTGTTGTTGTTGTAGGTTCGTAGATGGCGCAAAGCAAATGGAAATTGATGATAATAATTTGTATTATAATAATAATAATTAAAAATTATAATATTTGTGTTGTACTTGTAATGAACGAATGGAACCGAATTCTGAGTAAAATATTTAAAACAATTAAACAATCTGTAAACAATGAGCTACAAAAGTAAATAACGTATTATGGTACCTATACACAAAGTACATTTTTTTCATTTTACATGAATATATCAATTCTCGTAGGTCATATTATGTAGCTCAATATCCAAATACAACAAACTTGCACTAGTACAACACACTGATATTTCCTCAAACTATAAAGATTTTTAAAATCAATCATGCAGTTATAGTTGTGATTACCAATTTATTTTTTAATGGAGTAGGCTCGAGGATGATAAAGAACTGCGAGGTCTTATAGGTATAACATTGGTCATACAAGTATTCCGTGCTCCGATTCGAAATCGCAACAACATTTTATCCGCATGTTATTATTTTTTTTACGTACAGAATAATGGTGGGTAGATCGTTGAAATAAATTTAAGGAAATAAAATACGTTGGAAACATATTTTTGTGTAACGGCACGTGGGACGCGGTCTCGTCCTGCAATTTATAGAGAAAATATGTATCGTCTTTCTCGGACCGTATACACATTTATATAATATTATAAACGTATGTATATAGTATAGTAATAGCATCCATATAGTATATTGCATATTATACGAGTTGTGTACACGATTTGGATAATATTTGCCATTCCGTCGTCAATCACGACGTGTCGTCTCGGTGAGTCCGCACTTATATCCGCGCTTTGTAATACGCGCCGGGGTGGGTGAAAAAATTGTATATTTTATTATTATTATACGGGAATGCGGAATATAGCGTATAGTATATTATAGTAAAGTGCCCGAACCGAGTCTGCACAGTTATATCGGAGGAATCCGGCAGCTTTGTACTTATATATTATACATAAATACGTCGTCGTCGTTGTCGTCATCGTTATTATTATACCATTTTATGCATTAGAGGTATTTTTACGATTTTTGGATTGGAAAAATAAATAAATAAACGTTAGTGAAATGGTTCTTTTTTCAGTTCAAAAAACTTGAGCGAATAAAACGTCAGGGTTATCAGGGTTCTGGATTTAATGCACTAAATATTTCGAAATGTATGCTAAATTATGTAAAATAAATTCACAATCTTGTTTATGAACTGTAAAGTAGATATACTAACAAATACCTAGTATATTAAAAATGTATAGACTAATTCAATGTAAATATAAGTCTGTAACTTGCAGCATAAAGAGAAAATCCCCTAAAAATATTTTATAATTATTTTCTATATGAGTTACATTCAAATAAAAATAATCAACCTTTTGATAAGTTGGTCACATTATTTATTGTCTACTAATACATTATATAAATGAATGTGAAATAATTAACTAAATTACAACAAAATGTGACAGTTGCTTTTTTACATGGTTGCATTTACTGATGGCCATAGAAATATATTACTAATAATAGCTTCACAAAACGAACATTTTTGAATATTATTGTATGCTGAATGAACAGTGTATCTATTATATTTTTTCCAAAATATGCAATAAAAAGAAAAGTTGGTTATATGGCGTATGTATTTATTAATTTAATTTATTTTTTGTTACAAAAAGCTAAATAATACTAGACCTCTTATTATTTATAATATTTGTAATATATTGAAATTATATGATAAAAATATTTCTAAAAACGTTAATAGTCATCAATAAAAAGTGTGTTCATCTTCAAATTAACTATAAAATAAAAATTATACAATTGTATAATACAATGCACATGGAAAACGTTAATAATAAGGTGTAGGTATTAATATAGTAGTTGGAAATCAATTATGACATAAATACATAATACATGCATATTGTATACCATATAGATTATAGGACATAGGTATAGAATAATACATACGTGATACAAGTGTATATTATAGTATATATACTATATATATAATAAATTATGTAAATTACTTATAAGATAATTTCAATATTTAATATACTAAACTAAAAAAAACCGATTACGAGTTAGATCAATATACTCTGATCGTATTGGACCGGTTTAATATTGTAAAAAACTCGACAAAAACATGATAATATTATAATTCATAAGACAAATAATTTATAATTTAGTTATACAATATAAGATATAAAATACACCATTCACTAAACTTTCAATTTCTATCACTGCAGATATGTACTTATTTTATCATCTGTAAACTGTAAAGACTTCAACAGCGATGATTATGGGCCTACTTTTTAAATATTAACTATTAAACAAAATAACAATGTTTATAAATATTCAGTTTTTGGTTAAAGTTCTATTATGAAAAAATAATTATATTGTATCCGCGTGTTTTCTTCATTAAGACGTGTGTGTTGTAGAGAGAAACTGTATTAGTAAATAGATTCTTCGGGCTTCGGTGAATTTTGGGCATTTGGTCACAATTTGATTATGATTGTAAAGTTTTCTTTACATGCAGGGGGAGGACCTATTGTGATAAGGAAGGAGTGGATTGGATTCGTATGGTCGTATTATTTGTATTGTATTATACACACCAGTGGTTTTATTAAATGGATGGGAATTAATGTTCATAATATTTTTAATACATACGCATACATAATAATAGATTAGCCGTAAATATCATAACATATAAGGAATGACACTTATATTACATTAGAATTAGATATAGTTATTTTAAGTGGGGACGGAGTGACCAGAGCGGACTAAGGCGTCGGTTACGACGCGCACCGTCGCTGGTTCGAACCTCGACCACTTATCTTCTACTTATCCCCCTTTTAAAGAATTTTTTATTAATAAAAATAAGAACTTTATTTTCAGAAATATTTAAGAATTGTATTTACAAAATATTTTCAGACCCAACCTCTAAGTAAACTTGTTTTAGGTTGGGTGAGACTAAATAATATAACAATAAGGTAAGTATGTTAGTATGTTATAAGAAAAGTACTAATATTGTGTCAAAAAGATACTATATTTTTATACTTTTCATCTTATTAAATAGTTATATATTATTTAATACGTCATAATAATATATTATAGAATTAATATAGGTACATCTTAAATTTAGTTAAAGTAGGAAATATTAATATTTTTATTATGAAAATTTGTTTATTGTTTATGGAATAATAATTAATAATACGATACTATGTTTGTACAACTATAATAGACGGGTGCATTAACAATCACTAAACAATAATTAATAAACCAATAGTGATATAATATATATCTGACAAATATTTTAGATTCCGAGGAGAGTGAGGAAGCTAGTGGTTTTACAATGGTGTTTATTTTATTTTTATTCTTTTTATATCCTGTATACAAAATTTTTACCAGAAGGAGTGCTTCGATTTCAACATATAGTATCTTATCTTTTAGCAAATCGGATCAAGATGGTACTTTAGAAAGATCATTTTTTGATTTTATCAATACTTATTTAATGCCAAGGTAAAAACCACCGAAAAATTACTAAAAACCGCTAAAAATTGGATTTTAATTTCTAATGCTTTGTTTATTACCATAGAACGAATAAAAAATTATAATATTATAATATTAATTCAACTTACATGTTATAATAATTAATGACAATATAAAATATCTAGACTGACAAACCGTATCTGCTCAGAATCGTTTTTCTTAAACAATGATAGAATATCATTGAAATCAAGTTTAATACAATCCATTATACAATGACCCACTTGTAACCTACTGTACAGAAGAGCGACATCCACTTACCCACCTTTTTTTTTTATCGTACCTAGCAATTAAATATATGACTCATTTTTACAATATATTTTCTGTGATAATATACAATATAAAAACATAAAATAATATAATATTTAAGGCACTACTAATCGATCAAAAATGTATATGTGAGGATGTGGGGGTTATATTATTTTCTAAACAATAATTATTCTTAAATGTTCGGTTTCCGACTGGCATCGCCCATCGCGTGACTCGACCAAGAATTAATTGGTTTTATTTTATACTTTTTAATGTGCCTTATAAATATATATATATATATATATATATGTAATGTAATATTAAAAAGGTAGCTGGTACTAACTTTTTTTTAATGCTATTACTATTATACTAGCGATAACAATAATATTATTATAATATAATCATAAAGAACACTAAGCGGTTCGAATTTCATACGCATAATATAATGTTGCGCGTTAGGGTTAGCTGACTGTAAGGCCTGTAAAGTATCGAAAAGTAATCGCGTAATATTTACTCCGAAAGGCGCCCGGCGCACGCCATGTGGATAGAATATGGTTAATGGTTATAGAGGTAGTTTCATTGTTAAAATAATATGTTATAAAAAATCTATACAGGTAATAAATGCAACTCTTTTTTTCTATTTTTAGATTACGATTCGGAAAAAATATTAAATTATTAGAGATCTATAATTTAAAATTTAAAATATATATTTGATTAACCTGAATTTAATACAAATAGATTAAAATAGTTTTTTTAATTTCTCATAATAATAAAATTAGATAGTCTGAAAACGTAGTTGTAATTTATAGCTGTACTTCATTTATTTATGTATAAATTTGAAGGTACTTTGAATATTTAAGGTTGATCTACCATAATTTGGTTTAATTATTCAAATACATATTTTATATAATTATGTAAGTTATACACTTATGGAATATCGTTGATCTATATTGTATTGTTTTTCGTTCGTTTTCGGATTAGTTAACGTTAAGGGGATTCGATACCGTGATTTTCTGTTTTTGTCAGTTTGTCTAACACATGAGTGACATAGTATTTTAAACGTGTTTTTTGCCAAACATTCCAATTGATCTATTGAAGCCATAATAATTCTGAAAAGAGATTTTAATTTGTCGTCAAGTCTACTTGAAATCGATTTTTCCACATGTTTGATATTATTCCTCAAATTCCTATAAATGTCATATTAAGAAAGAGTATTTAAAAACTTCGGATTTTAATTTTTGGAGAATTTAAAATCAAAAATACAAAAATGTGTTAAAGTCGATTTCAAGTAGACTTAAAGACAAATTCAAATGTGTTTTTAGAATTCTTATCGCTTCATTAAATCAATTGATATTATTTGCAAAGGACCAGTAAAAAATCCTATGTCGCTTGTGTGTTAGACAAAAACAGAAACTCACGGTATTGAATCCCCTTAAGGTACATATATATTTGTATTTATCTATAAGCTTACAACGTTATGTTATACATCACAACTCACAAGTATTACATTTCATAAGATGATCTGATCTTCACTATAATTAGTTTGGTAAATTTACCTAACCTTGTATAAACCGTGATTATTGTTTTTAAATTTTTAAATATTAAACTTATATTTTATAACACGATAAATCGTTTTAAACTTTCAAGTTTCAACTATAATTTAACATTTAGGAAATCTATAAACACTCTATTGGTAGCTTTTGAATATTTTGATGAATACGTAAATGATAAATCAAAAAAATGGAAAATATAAAACATAATGGTACTAATATCTTTGGAATGAATCATTCGATTGGCTAATCCATCGATGGACGAGATGAAAGAAAATGTTTTGAATAATTTCTATTATAATAGATTATAGTTATAATTAACATATGTTTCAAAACAACAATGCGAGTGGGTTAAAGTTAAATGGGTAAGTAATAAGTCTTATATCAATATAATATTATATAATTATCTTAAAATAAAGTTATATTTTTTATGTTTTTCAACAAATTATAAAACAATTCTAGGGACGTGATACGAAAACCAATTTTCTCATTAAACGCTTATAGTGTTAAAGTGTAATCGGCACTCGCCAAGATATTTGCCAGATTTTTTACGGATATAACAATATAATTTGCCTTGCATCGTTTTGAATATAATTATTTCTAGTTCATTTTTTTACTGGGGAGATGGGTTTTTTTCTTTACTTGTCACGTCTGTTTTATGAAGACGTCCTCGTAGTAATAATAATAATAATAATAATAATAATAATAATAATAGTAATAATAATAAAATAATCATAATAATCATAATAATATGTCAAAATACAATTTTAATTAAATCTGAACGTATATTAATAATAATACGCCGGTTATCCCGCGTAGGACGGAAGCAAAAAAAAAAGTAATAGAATCATTAAATATGGCTTTATTGTTTTGATTTTTAATTTATTCCGAGTGGCATTTAAATACTAACGGTTGAAGCCGGTCACTGAGCAGAATAAGAATAATAATAATCGTTTTATGAGAATTATTTTTATTTGTTAATTCGACTCGTGGTTTTCATGGGTATATAATATATATACTTTATACGTATATTCAATATTTCTAATATAATGGGTGTAAAACTGAATATTTTATAACAACCAAAGAACACGCAAATGATTTATATTATGTAGAATTTACCTATTACCTTTATAGCATAATATATTGTATTTAAGTTCTTTTTCTCTTCACTCGAGATTTGCTTCGAAGTAGTAATACAATAAGAACCGAAATAAGGGAGAAGCTTTACAACCAAAGAAGTATTTATCGGTACATATTATTTGCATATTATTGTCTATAAGTTATTTTTCAATATGAGTACCTCACTAAAAACAAAGCTATTTAGTTAAATTTGAGATGTTGATTTGTATAGAGATGTACCTATTAGTTTATAGAATTGCTATATTATTTATTTATTATTGAGGTAATTAAATTCAAAATATTTTAAAAAAGAAAAGAAAATATTGGCCCACCTCTTCGGAATTATTTTATTTGCCCGTTTGTAATGTTCGCCAACTGGGCCTTATTCCTTAGAGCGGCCATGCATATCTATCGAAGTGCTTTTATGTAATAATATAACGACTTAAATGAAATAAGAAAAATCGTTGCTGACGAAGCACACTGACGAAGCACACTGCGGGAAATACGTCTAGCACTCGATATACGTATATTATATGGCATATGTACAGGATGGCAGCACAACACGTCATTAAAATTTCCAGCGTTCTAGACAAACGATGAAACGGGAAACTAAGGTAGCCACCCTGTGTGTTGTATATAATATATATATTTGTACATCGTATACGAGTGAGCACGATAATTGTATTCAACCCTTAACCGGCGCACGCACCAATAGAGATCCGGTCAGGTCTCTTTCTCTCTCTTTCTGTCTGTATCTATGCCTCTCTCTCTCTCTCTCTCTCTCTCTCTCTCTCTCTCTATCTCTCTACATCCACGTTTGGTTCGGCGTGAGTATATATATGTACTATGTACCGAACGATTTGTATTATTATTGCGTAGTACTATTTTCTCGGCAAGTCCACGGGCCAGATGAGGCATTATACCGGTGACGACGCAATCACGGCACTGCAGTTTCATCCGTGCGTCATATACGGCACACGCGCTTCCGATCTGTGAATTAATACTATAATACTAGGTATATTATAATATTGTTCACGTGCAGTGTGTTTTTCTTGTCGAGTTCGCCCGTTTCAAATTTACCGCCGTTAATGTTTTCGATATTTTTTCTTAAATACGTTTCGTTTTTTTCGTCGTCGAAACGCCGCAATATTGCAGTGATAAAAACGTGCATTATCTACACATCATTATTACCACCGTTTCCCTCGTCTGTTCAACATTGAAAAAACGGGTTTACCGGCTTTCGTTTCGCTGTTGGGTCTTTCTGAATTTCGAAACCAGGATATCGTCGTGCAACTACGTTACAATCTGCGAGAAATGGTAATGTTTGAAGTTGCATATTCCTTATCGAGAATAACGGGGTTATGCCAATTGGCGACCGGTTTGATTTACAAAGTCTGACCGAAAAAAGTGTTTCACCATCATTATTATGATGTGTAAAATGTAATTATTCAGTCCACGTGTTTAATTTCTGACCATTTCCTGACCGTTCATGTTTGACCATAATGAAACGACCCTCACGAGCGTCGTTTGTAGAGAGGGAATATAAGTGATAATTAATTGTTTTCGATAATCAACATTTGTGCATACACCTGGCAGAGATAAAGAAGGAAACGATTGAAAATTAAAAGGTTCAGATTTTTTTTTATAACTACGCAGTTCAGCGCTTGTTAACATGTTTATAGTCCTAATAAAAAATAAATTTTTTTAAAATAATTAATTTATTTTTTCATATTACATTTCACTTTAAATAAAATTTATTTTAAAACAATTCTTTATTCATTGAGGTATAAAATCATAATATTTACGATAAAAAACTATTTTTATAAATACTAATATTATTCACATTATTTGGAAGTGCCGTCGATGGTTTAAAGTTTAAAAATTTAATTTATAATTATCTTTCAGTAAAAACTATACAAGAAAGTTTGATTACTTTTCACTTAAGTTGATGAGCTGAAAGCTACGTTATTAATCAAATTAGTTAATTAAACGTACAATATTAAAACAATAATGATAATGAATTATTATTATTTTATTTTCAAATCTAAAGCACTGATATTTTCTTTTACAAATTGTTTGCATCTTAATTGATGTATTATTAATTTTTAAAGTAAATATTACCAGTACCTAAATATGCAGGGTGTAACGCTAAAAATAAGTTATAGAAAGGTATTCAAACTTCGTAAATGTGTTACATATTCGTTAAATAATATATTTGTAGGCGTATATTTTCGTTTAGTTCAACTAGACTATTAAATCACTGTGTAATAATAATAACAATAATAATAATAATAATAATAATAATAAAAATAGTATAGTATCAATAATTGTGTTCATTATAAACTCTAATGTACATCTAATGTATACTCTAACGATATATTATACTATACAATGTATATACTAGTGTTAATCATGTTATTATAATATATTTTTAAATTCCAATTTTTCAAGGTGGGAATGGAATTATTTTAAGGGAGGGGAAATTGCATTGAGGAAAAATGTAAGATAAAAAAATTAAAGAAACACTCGTCATGATAATATATTATATTATTATTCTTTTGTAACCTTCTTTGACTAATCAAATTATGCATTACCTGAAAAATGTGTACCTCTTTTGCCTAAACGGTGCGCCGTGTTACAAATTATGTTGAAAAAATGCACAACACTATTTTTTACATGCATCATTATATTATGTAAAGTTAAAAATCCATATCGGTATATATTTTAAAGCATCTACTTGAATTCGGTTTTGATTTAATTATTTATATATTAAACGTAAACATAATAATTATATTGACGTGTGCTTAAATCGAAACACATAATATAATATATTAATATTATACATGCGCTATTATTCCTTTTTGCTTTCCGTCAATGTCGACTCGCGTGTGTACACACGTACTACATACATTGTTATGTTATCGTGTTATACGTTACCCATATTTTTTTATATTTTTTTACGTATATTATTTGCGTACGGACTCCGTGGTTTTTTTTATGTAAATACATTATAATATACACAGCGCTCGAAAACTACTCGTTATACAGATATTACCCCTGGTGTGACTTCGACACATCGTACATAAATCGGTAAAACGACCACTCTGTATATAAAAATATAAACGACCTACATTCACTGGTGTCATTCATGGTTTCATGTGCAAACCCCCTACCATCTGTACCCCGAGCTAGTTGTAATACAATTTGTACAACTCGCGTGTGAACGAAATTTGATTTAGGTACCTATATTATAATATATTATCAGAATTTTAAGTATTAACGATATTATAATTGAATAATATTATACAATTATAGTAGGGCGCATTTTCTGTCGTAGGTATTCCCCCTATTCCGTGCCCAGTCAATAAATTATAATATTCTTAACTCCGATTCTCGGGGAAAACTCCCAGGATTTACTGATTAAAATTTAAAATATATATACAACCAACGTGCTAACCATTGATGACTTTAATAATAATTATAAGTTGCAACGTCATGCCTGTATAGATATAATATGATTATAAATTAGGTGTACAATATGAATTCTGGGTAGCGGACACAGTAATATATCGTATTATTCGTTATAACACTATAATATATACTATGGGCATATTATCGGAAAAGTGATTATATGAAAATCAAATATAACTATAAGTTTGGAAAAAAAATATTAGGTACTAATAATAACGGAAGTCGTCGATACTGTTTGGCCGTAAATAACAGATTTGATATGGGCTCATTATAGGTACTCTATATATTATTATTATTATCGGGGTGGAAATGAAAAATAAAAAACGTATTGAATACCGGCGGTCGTTTAATATAATATTTTATTCTAATATAATATAATATTATTATAAGACAGTGATTTCTGAAAAAAAAATAGAAAAAATTACAAATAATTTCTGTAACGTCGGTAAAATTGGGTGATTGCGAATATTTTTCCGGATATCGACCGGACAGCTTTAAAAGAATCGCTCTGTACACGGTATATCATATTCTACCGTTTCCGGCCGAGAGTGTACGAAGCGCGTGTGTGAACCGCGCGCGGCGCGTGTGGCGCATTGCAGACCGTTGCGCCGCAGCGCCCGGCCTTTGCGCACCGAGCACTCGTCGTCGACCAAGCCGGTAGACGGTTGGCACTCCTGGACGACCGACGGCGACCACGTTGATAATAATAACGATAATGATTTACAAGTGATATATTATTATTTAATTTATCGGCCGTAGTCGCAGTCTTACATAATCATATTATTATTATAGACATTGCCCATATGGCACGGCATAATAATAATAATAAAATAATGTGATTAAATGTTTCACATTATGCTATACGATAGTTTTTTAACTCAATTACCTTCGATGTATATGTGATTACGAATTATTATATTGTTATTTCACGACAATAATAAATTATTGTTATTGTACACGACTTGTCTTCGGGACTTTTGTGATTATCCGCCACGGCAATAACATATTATATGTATTATATTAAATACCTATCGTCGCCTTATGGGTGCTTAACAACCACAGAGGGTGCCTGATAATAATATAATTATATTATTGTGTCGTTATTATTGTTTTAAGTCTTCGACAAATTGCAATGATAATATCATGTATTATATTACCTATGCGAACTATAATGATGTTATATTATTATAACATGTAGGACGTAGGTACATATATAATATTATGTAATAAATTATATAATATATAGATTGACTGTTATAAACATTATCTGTAATATTATAGTTTTGCATAAAATGGTATGTTATTTGACAAAATAATGTTTTTTATTACCTACAATGTGTTATGACAAAATGATATATTACAATATTTAATATAAATTGTATTATAGTAATATTGTGGTTCTGTATTGTTTCATTATTGGAACTAAAGTATAGGGCATAAGTTAACGAGCACTGAAAAGCGAATGAATTAAAAAAATAATAAAATTAATGCAAAAGTGACGTTGTGGCTTTAGATAAGAAATTATAAATACCGGTCTTGAAGGCTTCCATTTCTGTGAAGGATATTTACAGAGTACAGACGTTAGGTGAACGCGCGCTCAGGGCCGTCCTTTGAGGGGGGCGTGGGGGGGTGTCTAACCCCCCCACTCATGATTTTTTAAATATTTAGTCGGCAAATTGGACACTTGGTAAAAGTTGTCAGCAATTTGGCATCGTCAGTATTTTAATAGTATTTTTATTATTTTCAAAATATATTTGTATAAATATTATATTTCTATAAAAGATAAGACGACGACGACGTCGACACTTCGATTACACCGAACGCTAAAAATAGATGTGTTTATCTACTATCAGTGCATTGCGCGACTGTTGTACAACACGTAAGTATGTAAACTGTTACCCGTGGTAGTCGTATGTATTGACTTATTCTTGGTATTACAAAATATTATTTTATTATTCTTGAAATTTGTTGCACATTTGCAGTCGATAGTTATCAGTTGTCGTCTATTCGACTATTCGTCCGAGGTTAGTGCATATTGGTAACGTGTTCTGTAGCTACCTACTAGAAATTAACTGTTTAGTCTTCTATTTATTATAATTTTAATATTATGTGATTATTTTTTCTTATTATTCATATAATTTTGCATTTTACTGTTTAAATAATCATGAATTTTGGCAATAAAAATGAAACAAATTTCGGCAAACGAAAGCGGATTATATTAGAGTGCTTCGAATGAGGCAAAACATTTGACAATGATAATAATCAAAAACATGAAAAAAAAAGGTGGGCAAGTGGGTGTCGCCCTGCTGTACAGTAGGTTACAAGTGGGTCACTGTATAATGGATGGTATTAAATTTGAATTCAATGATAAAATATCATTGTATAAGAAAAACGATTCTGAGCGGTGACGGTATGTCAGTCTATGTATAAGACATATTATATACATATCTATGGTATTAAACAAAAAATTGACCTATAATAGGTACCTATAATAAATTCCAAACTAATCATATCACAATATCCATTAGGTACTTATAACGGGTTATACACCAACAACAAACCCTGATACTATCATAGATATATAATAGTACACTTTAGAAGTTTCAAGTAAAGTACCCACGAATAATATTATTCAATCACAACAAAATAACTAAAATCGTAATTCTTGGTTTAAATATGAAATTTTGTCTAAATTTGAAATTAAAATGTCTGTAAAAAATAAGTGTGTTTATATATTTTTTAGATTTTTTGGTTACAGTATGAATTATTTAAGAGAATCTTTGTTTTAAATTTTCAACTCTTAGTTATAAAAACTGAACATTTTATAATTTTTTAATTCCAACGATTGATAATTTTCGAGATTTTGATAAATTTTGTCAAAATTCCAACTTTAAATGCTTATAAAAAAAATCATGCCTATGTATTTTTAATATTTTTCAACTGATATTGTAACAATATATCAGGAGCCTTGTATTACATTTTTACACTTTTTGGCCCAACAGATAAAACTTTATTGATATTTATAGAAAAAAAAACTAAAAAAAATTGAAATTTGTAAATGTCCATAAACAGCTCAAAAAGAGTCAAAATATTTTCAAAATTGTATGGTGTATAGAAAATGCTAATTTAAACATTCAGTGAAATTTTCATGTATCTACAGTTGTTCGTTTTTGAATTGCAACAAATAAAGAAATCGTTACATGAGTAATCGAGTGAATATCCAATGTTGTTAAAATTTGAATTTCAAACGCTCATAAAAATTTAATTTGACTTTCTTATAGACATTTTTTTTTTGATAAAAGTAGATCATCTTATAAAGAATCTTGTATTACATTTTAAAATCTTAGATTTAAAAAGAAAAATTTTTACGAATTCTTAACTCAAAATAATTTGCTAATTTTCGTGATTTTTCCATATTTTGTCAATTTTTGAACTTTAAATGCTTATAAAAAAAAATTGTGACTAAGGATTTTTAATATTTTTCATCTGCCTTTGAAACAACATATTAGGAGCCTTCTATTAAATTTTCAAGCTTTCGCAACCAACAAATAAAATTTTATTGATATTTTTAGAAAAAAAACTAAAAAAAAATGGAAAATGAAAATGTCCCTAAACAGTTCAAAATAAATCAAAATATTTTGAAAATGTTATCGTGTATTGAAAATGCAATTATAAACAACCAGTGAAAATTTCATGTATATACGTTCATTTGTTTTAGAGTTACACCAATAACCAAAATCGATTTTTTGTAAAACCAATTTTGCGTAAAAATTCCACTATTTGCACCATTGGCAACTATTTGTGAGGGGAATTACGGTTAGTTAAGGGACACATTACATGTGTGTTTGTGGGTTGGGATTTGTCGAAGAAACCCTGATGGTCCTAAATAAATGGTATAAATTAAATAATAATATAAATATAAATATAATGTAGTAGAAAACGTATTCGAGCGAAGCGAGAAAAAAATTTTTCAGTCGGCAAATTAATAGATCTACCACCCCCCCATGAATTGTTGTTCGGGACGGCCCTGCGCGCGCTGCAACCATAACTTGATCGTAGGAAGTTATGACCCACGGGGTGCCATCATTGGATGATTTCCCCCCGCTAATCAACCCACATCCCATTTACTCATTATACTACATGTAATTACAGATTCTAAATAAAAATTCGTCGGAAGCTAGTTTCGTCGGATATCGAAATGTCAACGCACCGTAATGCGCGTGGATTTCAATATTATATACAGTATACACGCTCCCGTTTGATGGACGGTCATAAGATATACCATGGTCAGGACTGTAGGCAGGGTTTATAACGTGATATAATATGCACGATGAGCAAATTCTATAGCGGAAAACGTTTTGCAGTACGAACGGAAAAGTTTGAAACTTTGAAATTCGTAAGTGCTTGGTATGGTATATGAATTAACCATGGTATAAGTCTTAAATAATTACCATTAGAATACTCCGTGATATAAGTCCGTGATAACACAGATAGTACACCAGATTATAATATATACGCTGTGTTTAGGTACCCGGGTGTCTAGGTACATATAGCGTACACGGACCCATCCGTGCATATATTCAATACCCGGCCAAAGTCCCAACAGTGACGCTAACGAGAAAAAAATCTTAAATTATTATATTGATGCCCGCTTGGCCACTCTTTTGCTGAGCTGCACTCGGACAAAAAAAAAAAATATCCCTCGACTTGTTGTGTTATTATAGAACTGTGATAGTAACATAGAATTTTAATATCAAGCTGGGTTCACACTACACCATGTCTTGTAAAATAATCACCATTACCAAACAATACCGCATAGTGCAAACCTAGTTGAATATATTCAACTTCTGGCCTTGCAGTGATTACATTTATGGGTGGAAAAGTGATAACTAAAATAAAAATTATACGTGTAGTGTGAATCCGGCTTTACTTATATAGATAAAATGTCTGATTTTATTATACCATGGTAGCCTACCATCGGTAGGTATTGGTTATTGGAACTGAACAGACAAAACTCTGAGTCATGGCATTCGCAATGTTTTAATGTTTAGCAAACAGACAGCCCGAATTTCTCTGTTATCATACGTTTCCCATGTTTAAAGGTTGGTTTTCACTAGATACGTGTTCGTGTACGTGGATAAAAATAATTTTTTGTGATTGGTTGGTATACATGGTAAGCTTTTCGTATACCAGAGTGTTATACGTTCCTACCACAGACCACAACCATGATACCATGAAGTTGGCTCATAGCAAACGGTCTCACAAACGTTTTCCATCGGTTAGATCGGTTACATATTATAGTTACTTCATATTATATTCTTATGTTATCAATATTTTTATCAATATAGAACCATTTACACCAAAAAGTATCATGGTATCATGGTTAAACATGTGGTAAGAACGTATAAACACTCCAGTCCTTCAACACAAACACTTGAATCAACGGTGGTTCATACTACACCTTGTCGTGTCGTGTCGTGTTTTAAAGGCGAGTTTCCACTATACACGTTTGCCGTGTACATGAAATATGTTCAACTATGTCCAACAACACGGTATCGTGGTTAATCGTGTGGTAACTTAACCTAACCAACCAAGCACAGCAAAGGATTTGTGTGCACGTACACACGTATGTGTATAGTGGAAACCCGCCTTAATTATAGTGTATCTTCGTTTCGTGCATTTTCTATGTTTGTACCAAAATCAATACCAATAATACCTAAATCCTTATCAATTATATAAATATTAAACCTGATGATGACATTTTATCATATTTTTTTTTAGCTATCACTTTTCTGCACATATATTATACAACATAAAAGTAGACGGTAGCGCTCGGTTACTGTGGTATCATGAGATTAATAACGACATACCATAATATGGTATACCTCAATTGAACCAAATAGTTCAGCCAATCAGAGAAAATTATTTTTCATGACATGAATATACGATACTACACAGTGCAATGTGAACTCCCTTCACTTCAACAAAATAAAAATTAATAAATTAATATAATTTTCCGGAAATCGCTGTACAGTTTGAAGCCACGGCCTTTAGTATTTGGAAAACGGACGTCGTCGCCATCCGTTTTCTTAATGTCCGTCAATACCTTCCGGCTTCCAACTTTTAGTGGCGTGCAGTTTAAATATTTTTCTTTCGCAAATCTCGAAGCTCTCAACCATAACACATGTACATAATATGTGGTATATTCACGTGAGTGGGTAACCGCGATATTTGTCGCCTCCGGCCTTTATCACCGGGTCAGTATCATATCGACCGATTCTCGATCAAACCGTTTTCGATCCTCGTGTGCGTAGGTACATACTACAATAACTATAATATTTGTGGCATGCAGCGAGATGAAATGATCCGGCGAATTGCTTCACCTGTTTTCAAAAGATTACGTCAAGGTAGTATGCACCATATATTTTGTTCACATAGGTACCATTATTTAGAATTTATCGTATTAACGCATAATAAGTACTTACTGTGCGCATAAAAATATGTGTGAATTATGTTAAAGGTTTGTAAATACCAAGTAATACCTTGGGAAAATAGTTTGCGTTACACGCAGTCCAACGATTTTAATTTGTCGTATAAATATTGTTGTAGGTAATAAATTGATAGATAATAAATTGTCGCTTTGTGTATTATTCATAAACATATATCCTATAATGTATATGAAATATATTATTATTATTACTATAGACCCGTATTGTAGTGGTATTATATTGTAGCCGACAATGGTATAATTATGTTGATAGGGCACGAACTCGGTGGCACCGATAGACAAAAGCACAGCGTCACGGTTGGCGCGAAAACCGAAGCATTTACTCCAAATGTCGTCTCTATAAAATAATGTATTCTGGTTAGCAACGCCTCTAGGCTAATTCTCTATAAAAAAAAAATACATATAACCACGTATAATGTTTACCAATAACATGGTTAACGATTAAAATATTATTATTCACGCCATAGATGAATATTTTTTTTTGTGTGTTGAGGACTAGGGCGTGCTCAGCACCACCAGTTATGAAATTTGCACACGTATACAAAATATATCATCCCATTTGTTATTAATAACATTATTGAGGACATTATTTGTATAAGTATTTGATTATTCAAATGGGTGGTGGGGGGTATCGTAATCATAAGACTAATTGAAAAAATAAGGGGCTTCAGCATCCATAGTTTTATATTGAAATTGCTAAGATTATTCACTCTACAGTAGGCGGACAATAATTTACTGTCGTCTTCATTTGGCTTCGGGTCTTTGAGTTGTATTCAATTAGAATTTACATAAAATTATGTATTGAATAATATTACATATTATATATTAAATTTAATATTATATTGAATGTATTCATAATATTATAGGTTAATAATAATATATTATATTATATAATATACCATAAAATATATATCAAAGTATATACCAAATCAAATTTATCGTTAAACAAAATGATCATGAATGTAATTAAGTATTTTAAATTAATTTAAGTTATTTATTTATAATTATTATGATATGTAACACGTTATGTTATATATCCTCTTAGATTGGCCAAAATAATTGCCTATAATATTATGATATGTAATAAGACTAAGTCTCGAATAATTAAAATATAAAATATAAATTGTATAATATTTCTACGTGGGTAATATTTTTAAACACCACTTTTACGTGTATATATGGTGTTAAAGTTTTTCTTTTATAGTGTTTCGAGTGTTTTTTTTATCCACTCCGCCGTCACTGGGTGTTCTAATACTATGTATAAGTGGTATGTATGTATAATATAACATACACAAGCCCTTACTAGCTCTTTTTAACGAACGTATTTTGTTCTTTATATAGGTACCTAGTTAAAACGATCAAAATATATATTGTGGTGTATTCGTGAGTATTTTCGATGACTGAGGGGTGGGAGGGTCACGTTAAATTCCCAAAACTCTAAGGGAAACATTTTAAAAATTCGTCCTAACAAAATTACACGTTATAATATAATACTATGTAGGTGACTTTATCTTATAATATTTCACACATTAACATTTTCCAAAAAATCATCTGCTTATCAATTTACTGTAAATAAGGTGGGTTATTATTTGAAAAAAGATGTTTGTCTCTACAGGATACTCCGAAAACGTTGTAAAAATTTAAATAATTTAAAATAAGATCCTTGTGTACTCAAAATTTCCAAAATTCAGTATTTGAATAAATTGATAATATTGATAATTGAAGGGATAACTGTGAGGGGAGGGGTGAGCACTGAGCGATGATCATGCTTGGTAAATCATTCCGTATATTAATAAATTAAGCCAAAACTGCAATGATGCACACAATAGAAAACAAAATAGGGAATAAGATGAGTATGTATATGACGTATACCTATTACATTTAGTCTAAAAACCCCAAATGACGCCATTGGTCACTTACGAGTCGTTACTAACTAGATTAAAACTTATTGTTCTAACAAGTTATAGTATAGACTATATAGGTAATAAGTTATTATTAGAATTTATCAATAGGTATATAAAATACCTATACCGTTTATCCATTATTATATAAGATTATGGGCTGTCGCATTGGTCCGAAAGTCGATCTGTATTACTAAATAGTGAATAGGTATATAAAACATTAATACTTTTTAGTGTTAAAATTGCATATAATATACGAATCGTGTATGATATTCCTATTGTTACTAAATTAAGACTGTTTATAATATTGATTGTCTGTGATAAAAATGCCAGAAGTTGAGCAGTTAAGTTCCTATTATGCCACAATATATTTGATTCCCATTTATTCAATATTATTTATTGGTAGGCTGTTAAACGCGGTTCACGTACATTCATTTTGCTATATTTTACCAAATTACTTTGTTCATTTTTTTCAATACTGTGATGTTATTGCGGGTGTCATAATGGGGATGTTCTTTTTTCCGGTCATGCGAACACGATAGCATGTAAGTCGTACATACTATTATTATGTTATACTCATATCCCCGAGCTTAGGTATAGTCTACGATTCCTTATATATACATGTAATGTGTACATTTAGTATATATATACTCATAATAATAATAATAATAATAATGATAATTTATTATATTATTAAATGGTGCAAGACTTAATTTACTTGTCTGTCGGTGAGAATATGAGTATAAAAGAGAGACGAATTTGCCACGTCCGCTTTGTATATTATATACAATATACATATAATATTATAAATTTATAACAGTGAAAAAGCATTTATATATACATAGTTTATACCTTCATAATATAATATTATACGCATTGATACCCTGCCTCACAGGTTACGCCTTTTAACGATTATACCCGCGTCCAAATGTCACGCGATAACATTTCAAACATGACCTTTGTCGTCCATAATATTATTATTATTATTATTATACTGTATAATGTGTATATTATAATACATATTATAAGTATGGTGAATATACCAACGTATCAACGACAATAATTTGACAAACGTACGGATTATGAATTCCAATAAAATGTGTGTAATGCGTCCTCACATTGACATAAGGTGGACGTTTTATCTTTTACAAACAGTCAGTATATAGGTACCATCTAAAAAAAATTGAATGAGTCTATGGTATAATTGTATAAGATGTACATAAAATTAAGTCTAGTTTTATTAGTATGGCCAAGATTTATAAAAATGATTTATATCCACTAACGTCGTGAAATTAAAATAAATAAATACAATATAATTGTATTATGACATTATAGTACTTTATACCGATGCATAATTGGCATAATAAAAATTATATACAATCATGTTATAACATATCATAATATACTCAATACTCTTACTCGGATTTCATACCAATTTGAGTAGATTTGCTGCAAAAGTGAATAGGTTTCTAGGGAGTTTCTGATCGCATCCGGTTTTAATTGTAAAAACTTGAGTACGATATTATTATAAAATACATAACGAATGCGATAAAGTTATTTTTTCGTCATCTTAAAACTTGAAAGTGTGTAATATTAAGTTTGAAAACAAATTCAAAGCGAATTCAGTTTTTATGAATTTTCCTAACCACTTTATACCATATTTTTAGCTTGTTAAAAACTTCCGGACTTATACAATATATTATATACGAATAATAACCTTATAAATTTAAAATAGATTATATTATACCAATTCGTAGAACATACATCGCATGGCACAATGATCTAATAACCGCTCCATATACTATAGGTGTACACGTGGTATTTCAATTTACTTATTTTAGATTCTGAGTGAAACGATGAATGTATTGATTTTATAATGATGTGTTTGTTTTTTTATTTTTATTTTTTATTTTAGATTCTGAGTGAAACGATGAATGTATTGATTTTACAATGATGTGTGTTTTTTTTTTATTTTTTATTTATTTTTTATTTAATTTTTAATTTTTTTTTTGAGTCTGTCACCACGTTTTAGGACAGTAAAAGTGCTTGGATTTTCTTCAACAGTAGCTTTTCTGATAGGAAAGTGAATCTAGTTGGTACTTTGGGGGGTAAAAAGTAAAAATGTCCTAGTAATTTTCACAAGCGCCGGGAAAAACACCATACAAATTAAGGAAAAACGGGAATTTTTACGCAAAATCGGTTTTCCAAAAAATCAATTTTGTTTTTTAATGTACCTCTAAAACAAATGAACGTATATACATGAAATTTTCACTGGTTGTTTATATTTGAATTTTCTATACACGATAACATTTTCAAAATATTTTGATTTATTTTGAACTGTTTAGGGACATTTTAATTTTCCATTTTTCTTTAGTTTTTTTTTTCTAAAAATATCAATAACATTTTATTTGTTGGTTGCGAAAGCTTGAAAATTTAATAGAAGGCTCCTAGTATGTTGTTTCAAGGCAGATGAAAAATATTAAAAATCCTTAGTCACAATTTTTTATAAGCATTTAAAGTTCAAAAATTGACAAAATATGAAAAATCACGAAAATTAGCAAATTATTTTGAGTTAAGAATTCGTAAAAATTTTTCTTTTTAAATCTAAGATTACTCATAGGTTTGTCTACCTTTATCAATAAAAAAATCTCTACCGGAAAGTCAAATTAAATATTATGAGCGTTTGAAATTTAAATTTTTACAATATTGGATATTCACTCTATTTCTCATGTAGCGATTTCCTTATTTTGTTGTAATTCAAAAACAAATAACTGTAGATATATGAAAATTTCACTGAATGTTCATATTAGCATTTCCTATACACTGTACAATTTTTAAAATATTTTGAATCTTTTTGAGCTGTTTACGGACATTTTAGTTTTCAATTTTTTTTAGTTTTTTTTCTATAAATATCAATAAAGTTTTATCTGTTGGGCCAAAAAGTGTAAAAATTTAATACAAGGCTCCTGATATATTGCTACAATAGCAGTTGAAAAATATTAAAAATACACAGGCACAGGTTTTTTTTTATAAGCATTAAAAAGATCAAATTTTGGCAAAATTTATCAAATTTAAAATTGAATAATTATTTTGTAGTTAAAAATTTATAAAATGTTCAACTTTTATATCTAAGGATTGAAAATTTAAAACAAAATTCCACGTAAGTAGTTAATTCTGTTACCAAAAAGTCTAAAAAATACATAAGCACAGTTTATTTCTGTATTCATTTTAAGTTCAAATTAACCTAACCATAAAAAACCTAGAATAACTATTTTAGTTATTTTGTTGTGATTGTATAATATTATTCGTGGGTACTTGAAACTTCTAAAGTACACTATTATATATTATCTATGATAGTATCAGGGTTTGTTGTTTATGTATAACGCGTTATAAGTACCTAATGGATATTGTGATATGATTAATTTGGAATTTATTGTAGGTACCTACCTATTATAGGTCAACTTTTTTTAAGACCATAGATAAGTATATAATATGTCTTTTACCTAGACTGACATTCCGTCTCCGCTCAGAATCGTTTTTCTTATACAATGATATTATATCATTGAATTCAAATTTAATACTATCCGTTATACAGTAACCCACTTGTAATCTACTGTACAGCAGAGCACTTTTTTTTCTTCTAATTCGTTTGAACACAATATGTAAAACTTAGATTTTTGTATAAAATATATTTGCGTGTACAGTGCTTTTATAAACGTCGCTTGTGTTGGGGTGAAAATAGTGCATAATATTATATTAAACATTTAAAATTTTTAAATTTAACAAAAAATATTTACATTGTGTAGCAAATAATTTAGCAATAGAAATGAAATTGACCAGACAATGATGTTTTTTTCTTTATTATTGTAAGAACCTATATTTTTCGTAAAGCGTTTGCCGGTAGATTTGCTTGATGATATTCACATAATATATAACCTTGTTACAAGTATATTTTTATATAGGTAAACATATATTTATATTATATACATATTGGAAATGTAGTTTGAATAGTATACTTTGAAGGGATCATTTTTAAGTTTATATCTATAGTTTCTCCAAGAGTAAAGAAATAATATACTATACCTATCGACTAAAGCCAAAAAATGTCAACGAGTACGAATTTGACCGATCTCAGCTCAAAACTGAACTTCTAATACGAACATTTATCATTGCATTTAAATATAACAAAACAACACACTTATACAAAATACTATACACAATAATACAATATATTAAATTCTACGCTGAGGTGAGCGAAGCGTGACAAGTGCCTTGAGACGCACCCATGCATTCTCTATGCAACGACACGTGGCGTGTATACTTTTTAATATAAATATTTTACATTTTACTTTAAACGAAAACAATGCGTTATTTCATAACATCATATTATTGATTTAAATGAAACACGTTACGATCATGTTATATTTAAAAATAGCAAGTTGAAATAATACTATTAGTAAAGTGCAAATAAATACAAATTATATTCACTTATTCTGCGTAGTCATATTATTCGATTCAATATCTGACTGCATCTCATACAAGAGCTATAAAAATGTAAATAGTTTCATGTTCTCATTTAGTTTTGAGACTAAAATATAATATCGTGATATCGTTGTTATAATTTCATAAATTGAAGTGTATACAAATAAATTTGTAACTGCACGCGATTGCAAGGTCTGCAGTGCGGTATATGTATATTACATTACACAGTTAGGTAGGTATACGTGTTTAAGTTTAATAATGTGTAACGCAATTCGAGTGCATTTAACGTCGACATTGAACAATAACAATAACTTGTGATATAAGCGATAACGATAATTGTAACGAATACATGAAAAGCCGTAAAACGCGGACGTTATTAGGTATCGTATTATAATCCAATAGCATTTATGCATAATCAATGATAATATAATAGTATCCAATGAGGGGATTATAGTAGGTATTGTAGAAGTACAGTATTGCGTATTCGTGCTGTTCATAATGTTAGCTCTTTTTGCTTAAAATAAACTATTATTATTTCAATAAACTATCTACCCAAGAAAATATTATTTTTCATCCCTACCTACGATACGATGTCTACAAATAACAGACTTTGACTGATCGAAAGGAAAAAAGCAATCAATACAGCAATACAGACTAACGTAATCCAGAAAATTGTAAAACATTATAATGTTATATTAATTCTATAAGAAAGTTTGAAAGCAGTAATTAAATACATCTAACAAATTTTAAACAAAATCAGCTGGCTTATACCTGACCTATGTATAATCTATAATCATGGGCGTTTGTGTGTTATTCTGTACCTATGTAGGACTTTCTCAGAAGTTCATTAAACAACTAAATTAGCTAGAAAATATTAAATGATTAACAAATAAACAAACGTTTGATATTATTAATGTCTTTTGAATTTCGAGTTTTAGTAGAAAACTAATTAATTTTACAGACTATAAAATTTAGCCCTCCCACCTCTCATAACCGGTGAATGTAAAATGTAAAATCAAAACCACCAATTAAAACAATTAAATTATGACTCATTACCATAATAAAATATTACTATTGTATATTTAATCTATGTCTATATTTATTAAATATTATAGGTATAATGTGACGGTCATGGGGTCTTTAGTGGTATATTAATAATTAGAACAATATAGTATAATAGTTATCATACTACTACAATGACAACACGGAATTTGGGTAAATAGGCCATTCGGATACTTATACAATTCCTATATATCCATTTTTATGATATTTTATTATATGTATTGGCATTTGGAGGTTATTGGTATATTATGATATCAAATGTAAAATTATTATAAGTGAATTCCATTAAATCTTAAAATCACACCCTATAGTTATATTAATAATATATACTTAAGGTATAATACAATTATTGGGTTTTATAATTACAGAAACATTCTGATTCAGACAAAAAAATTGATTTTATTTTTACAGTGAACTTATGTTTCTTTTTCCAGTTGTACAAGTCTGATTACCATCGGCGAAATAGTAAAATGTTTATAGCCGTTCTTTCTAAACGATGTTCTTGTTCACTCCGTTTTATGATAATACAACTTTCAATGACAATTTAAATATATATTTATCATAATAATATTATGATTTTTGAGTGCGTCTAGAAAGTTTTTGAACTCTTGTTTTGCGATCACCCGTAATAACAGTATAAAATACGCAATGATTAAATATTAATCTAATTTAATTAATGATGTATTTTATGTTTTTACTATGTATGTGTAATTGTAATATTGAGTGTGGTTTCTTCCGTCACTTTATGACTTTATTATTAATTTTAATCGTTGTATGTTATCGACTAATGACTATCGTATACTTACTATTATGGTGATCCCTACTAAAA
The DNA here is from genome assembly GCA_949089665.1 of Macrosiphum euphorbiae. Classification (NCBI taxonomy): domain Eukaryota; kingdom Metazoa; phylum Arthropoda; class Insecta; order Hemiptera; family Aphididae; genus Macrosiphum; species Macrosiphum euphorbiae. The sequence goes on along the minus strand of CARXXK010000001.1, from coordinate 134,915,310 downwards.
ATGTAACAATTTCAAACTTTGACACACTAGTACACTACTGCATCAATTTCTTATTAATTACTATTGTTGTATTTTTTATTATATACCAAGGTGTTCTTATTGTATATACTTTGTATGCATAATAATCAATACATTTGAAAACTCGTTCAGTTTCACATATTAATCCCTAATATTATGTTTTAATATAGATTATAATGATTATATTATTTAATTATATAAAGTATTAATAAATAAATATTAAAGTATTAATATACTTTTATTTACGTTATTGAGGTTTTAGTTTCTTACTTTTTAATTTACCAATAATATTAAAGACGTTTTATTTGTGTTTGGGGCTCGTTCACATTGAATACTTTTTTTTCAACCTCATGCTACTGTCCGTCAATCGTGTGTATTATAGTGTACGACAATATTGTGGTATCGTGTGTATTAAAGTGTACGACAATATTATGGTATCGTGTGTATTATAGTGTACGACAATATTGTGGTATCGTGAAGATATAATTGTATGTGTATCACAATAATATCAGATTGTTATTTTATCCGTTTCCGACAAAGAAACTCTGCAGTCTGCAGCGTGACGTTTACCTCGGACCATTATCGTCGTAATAGTTAAAAAGTATTGGCTGTAGGATTAACTTGTGGTATTATTTTTTTAGAGCGGAAGTCAGAGGAGTCCACAGAAAATCAGCTCAGTGGATGCAAAATTAAATTTATGTTAAAATATTTGATACTTCGAGACGGAAACGTTTAATACTCCAGTATTTATTATTATAATTATTTTAACTTCATCCAATCTTTTCATGAACTCGTTTACGATACAATGACAAATGTAGATTCTACATATGCAATAAAGCCGCAGGTTTGAGAATATTACTATAATCTGCTATAGTTTGGCCCTAGGGTCATATATATATATACTAGGAATCAAGGTTTATTGATTAAAATAGTTAGTCCCTTAAACACATAGACACACACACACACACACACACACACACACACACACACTTATATAGATACAACATAATATATTCACAGAGTGAATAATTTGTAATATGTAGATACTACCTACCTATTATATATTATAATATTATAAGGACCGTTAAAATATCAAGCATATATTTTACATGAAAAATTAAAACTAAATTCTGTTCGAATTTACTGTAATATATATTATTTAGTTATATATTTATTGTACTATATATTATATTAGGGCATAAAACACCCCGTGCATTGTTATTATACAAACATGTCGTTGACGTTCCGTCATTCCGGACTTCTTCTAAACGTTGACTGAGACACCTCCTCGAAATACACTAACTATAATCGTATTTAATCTTATAAATATGTAAATGTTCGTCTAAATCGTGCACGCCGAACCTGCAGCAGTGACCATTTTCAGAGTTGCAATCTGTGTACCTGGACAAAGACTATTTTCTGTGATAGACTTGAGGATTTTCCGTTTAAACTTAACGATGTAACTATTGGTAATTTTATAGACAATCGTAATATACTAATATGCATAATTTCCCTGGGCGTTATATCGGAAATAAACACGGCTCTTGTTCAAAACTGTACAGGAGCGAAAACAAAATTTAATCGTTTGACTGTTTGAGCTTACTATTACGGACGTCGGACGTGTATAACTTGGTACTGAAAATACATGTTTTTATATAAACAATGCGTTGTATATAGTCATGCTGTTTAATGTATAGAACGTTTTGGATAACAATCTGCAGTTGTAAGGTTACAGCTCTTGTTCGAAAAGAACGTCACTTTATTATATGCGAATATACGGTGCCTTCTATAATTGTACGCCCACATATTATATAGTATAATATAATAAAATATCACTGTACACAACAACTCGTACACGAACGAGTGATGAATACCACAAAATGCTTCTAAAAATAGACGTTTTCCTGAGAATATCCATTTCCAAAAACATAATAATGTATTATAATTTAATACGATTTGATGGGCGTGGCTATAGTCCTTCAGGATGTGCATATAAATATAATATGTCTATATACGTAAATACGACTGCTGCAGCTGTACGTACTGTCGTGTACTACATAATATAGTATATAATATAATATATTTAATGCATATATATAATATATATATAGTTGCGTGGTGTGTGTCTCCGTGTCTCTGAGTGTGAGTTTGTGTGTGTACGTCGATATTGCTAGCGGCGCACACCGTTCGGAGATTATATTGCTTTTTTCGAATCTCGTCGAGAATATAATACTTTCGTTTTTCGATCTCGCCCACGTAACTACATTTATATATAATATACACTCAAGTTTATCCACCCTCGTTATCTTGTCTTATTTTCGTCCTCGTACTCTCTCTCAGTCTCTCTCTCCCTCTCTCTACGACCGCCAAGAAATGTGAATAATATTTGCTTATACGGGGAGATTATTACAATAATGTATTATACGATTGTAATATTATACATAATAATATACGCGCAGGTATAACGATACGATGCAAGTGTAGGTACGGAGACGAGGGGTAGAAAAAAACACTCGATATAATACACGAAAACCTATAAAGGTCACGTACAGTCGAATCGGCCGTGTACGGAGTCGCCGAGGAATGAGGATACATCTTATACGCGACATCGTGTATATACACGTCTCAATATTATAATAATATTATAGTCTCGGTCCACGACAATCGTAATAATAATAATAATAATATGTACTATAATATTATGTTAAAGTTGATAACGACTAAAATGATACAAGTGATAATCATAATTATAATAACAATAATGACTGGTCGGTGGCAGGGGGTGGGGGTGTTGTGCGAGGCGTGCAGAGTTCATTGAGTGGCGATCGTGCGTGTATGAATGAAAGCACCGTCGAGGGTTGCGCCGTGTGCACGCGGTATACACAACGACGCCGCCGCGCTGGTCGGGGTACTAGCTAGTGGGTGGGTGGGTGGTGGCGTCGGTTGCGTTAGGCGGAAACGGTCCGGACCGCGGCTGAGGAGGCCCCGAGAAACGGCGGCGGTGGTGGCGTATTAAGTGGGTGGGAGAGCAGCGACCACGGCTCCCCTCCCCCTCTCGCGTGCCCTATCGATCGGGCGCACCGCTGCTGCCGCCGCCGAGCAGTTCACCTCGACGCCGCCGCGTACCGGCAACACTCGAGCGACCGGGCCCGGAGCTTATGTGCGTGCGTGTTTGCACTCCCGACGACGGACAGATGGACGGACGGACGGAGACGCGCGAGATAGACAAACCATAAGATTTAATCTCATTTGAACCCTCGGAGTATTAAATACTAGTTTACGACAAGTACCCACTGCAGTCATATAGGTGTGGTTTCGATTACCGACGAGTTTGATGTATTGTAATATTATGATAACGGGTATTTATATGCTCGGTATCACCGGGGGTGGAACGTGAAAAACGGTAGCTATAAGCGACTGGAATACCCCAAACAACGAAACCATTTAATGGTTTTCTGGGCCAAAGTGGCCAGTTATTATTGTTATTTCGTAGAGAGACAGTAACGGCAGTAACATTAATATTAAAAAATACGAGCAATTATATCGGCTATATATAACTTAAATTTATCAGGTACCTAATGACAATATATTATATAGATACCCTTATATATGTTGCCAAATTTATATTTATATTTCTAAAGTTTTTATCCACTCAGTGGACTCGGTTTTAACTTGTAAATGTATACCATTGATGCCCACCGTGAACTTTCATTTTAGACTTTCGTCTGTGCCTCCGTTTCATGGTCTGTCTGCTGTTCCCACAATCATGTTCCTAGTACATCTTTTATTTTCCACTTGTACATCATATAATATTATCATCTTTCGTGTTCACCTATTGCACCATTTAAGATTGATCATTTTATGGTATCTTTTATCAGCTTCATAAGAAAAACGGTTAAGCCCACTCATTATATCTTTCTTTGGTTCATGGTGGTTTACTTGACTCTTATCTTATTTCTGGAGTGTTTTCAAATTGTTTGAAGAGTATAATACTCATATGGTAGGTATCAGTCTTAATTCTTAATAAATAGTCTCATTAATGCTACATTCCTTCTAATTTGTAGTGGTAACATTTAAAAAATATTGGCAACTGTGGTAAAAGTTTTGGTTGCTCCACTCCACTTATGAACAGCATAACACTGTTTATCTGTGTGTTACATGAAAGTAGAGATGGACATTTTAACATAAATTTTTTTTCGGTAAAATTTAATAGGTAAATTTACCGAGCTTTCATCTTTTCATGAAAGGGCGCTATTTGGCAAAACTGGAGCTACTGTGGTGAATACTAGATCCATTGTTGCAGTTCTTAGGGTATCAATGTTCACTTCCCATCCAGTTCCTGCTTGTTTCAGTATTATGTTTAGTTATCTTTTGTAGTATTTTGATATGAAGCCTAAATGTTAAGAATATATTATGTATAATGTTAATCCTAATTAGTTTGATGTAAAATCATAATTTACCATTTTTTTGTTAGCTTCTCTAATTTTAGATGGAATTCTTTTCAAGATTTGGTATGTGGCTTCATCTGTTCAAGTATCTTTTCAACATGTTGAGGTAGTTTCTTAGAATCCCTTCTCCTTCTTTCAAATCGTTACAGGGGTGTGCCATAAATATATAACAATTGTTTTAATGTATCTGAGTGAACACAGGGTATAGGATATAAGGTTGATTTATCGGAGATAAGCGTATTATATTATTATTGTAGTATGATACATTGTGTTATATATAAACATACCTATTACCTACCAATCGTTAACATTAATTGTTATGGCCATCAGCTGACCATATACAACGTATATAACACGACCTAAAATCTATTATATTATTTAGGTGATACCTGTATATTATATTGTTTTTTATTTTAACATTAACTCACTTAGGTAGTCAAGTGTACTTGTATATACTGTATTGTATAATTTACGACATCTATAACCATTGCCCAGTCAAACACGTATTTATTTTACATTTTTTTTTTATAGAAGACAGAAGTTTTGTTATTTTGCTCCGGTTTCCGGGAGGCTCACCATGTGGGTCAAGTCAACAACGGTGGGAACTATTTAGCAAGCGTATAGGTTTAGAATTAGTTTATGTGTGCCTGCGTATCGACAATAGTGTACCTTCTGTATTAAATAGGTACAGGTTCTATGACGTAAACGTGTGTGAAAACTTAACTTCGTGTACGAAAGGACGAGTTTATAGGTACTTTTTATAGTATAAATTATAGAATTATTATAATATAGGTAGTATTATTATGTAACACACACGAGAGCGTGCGCACGCGACTTAATTTTCCACGGCATTGATGTGAGGAGGGGAGTCGACGACTCGACGTAATAATGATATAATAATTCTCGTGTTTTCTTTTTAGACAAACGGAAACAAAACCCGCTGATTATAATATAATATACGTGCGTATTATACGGAATTCCGTTGAGAGAAAAGAAAAAATATATACATACACCCTTCGTGGCTCGAGAGTTTTTGTTCTTTCACCGTATATATAGTAAAATGGTTTGCCGACTGGCAGACGAAAATAAAGACCAAATAAATAAATAAATAAAAAAAACTCGTAATTAAATTCCGAAACTCTGCAGCAGCAGCTCCACGGTACAACTACTACAACTACAACAGTACACCGTATACTGTATTCACATATACACATACATACATACATACATATATATATATATGTATTAAGTAACGCAGCAGTATATACTTCGTAATATAGTTATCGAACTATTTCCATTGATATCATCGCTGTAGCCCCAAAATAGTTTGGTCCGTGAAAACGCCCTTTACGGTCGTTATATACATATTATAATACATAGGTATAATAATGATAATATAAATTACATTATAATATACCCTCGTTTGTCCACGTTGTATGCCGTTTACGCTCTCCGAACACGCGCATTAGGAAGTACTCTAGACGAACCCTCGTTGTCGTGCTACTTCTCCGACACCGGACTCAGCGGAATATTATCGAAATCGATACGCAGGTTCTACACGAGCGATCGTTTCATCAACACCGGCTTCGAAACAAGGGTTATGATTATATAATTATTATGATTGTGTTTATTACCGTTAGGTACTATTAAGTATATATTATTATAATATAAAGTGGTAAGTGTATTGTGTAATACGCGTACTTACTAATAATAATCGTTTAACTGCACAGTGCACGGGCACACAGCTATAGTGCGTGCTGCTGTAGGTGTTTGAGTAAATCTTTTTTAATGGCTCGTTAACAATTCGCTCTGCGCATAACCACGACCCTAATTTCAACTAACGAAATTAAAGAGACAAATAAAAAATAGTCAAATTTAGGTATTTATGTATACCTACATAAAACTCGTACATTATATTATACAGTCTCGTCGTACATATCTATGTCCGAGTGATTGTTGTTTGGCTCGTATTTACATAGATTTAAATGTATCGTCTTTGATTAATCTAAAGTACCACACCGAACACATTATACCTAGTTCGACTTTAGTGACCTCGGTAGATTATATACGAATATGATAATTTGGTGTTACTTCAGACGACGAATCTGTTTCCCCTCTCTATAGATTGGCTCAACTAAAAAACAGAATTTTGTGGAAATATAAAACAAAGGTATTTATATAGTTGTGGGACTCTTTAAATTCTCCACTTCCACTGTGTTGCAAAATGTAGTAACAATTTGGAAACCTTTTGGCTTTGAGGTCTATAATTGGGGATACTATAATTTGACACCTATGGGACTATAACATCCTCGACTCTCGAGAGATTTTTCCCCTATAATTGTGTCACTGCCGCAGATATTATTATTATTATGGTAGGTAAATGTTTATAATTATAAGTCGTTTGCGTCGTTCAAAAAGTTGTGGCGTTGGGCATACGCCAACAGCTGTCGAGAAGATATATCTCGCCAACTGTGGGTAGTCGACGTGTTGGTATATATAATGATAATATAACGTACGTAAAAATGTAATTTGCTCAAAGGATGATTAAAAACCGTTTTTACAACGTCTCTTGACATACTATCGTGTATTTGAGTTTTGTATACGCACACAGACTTAAACGCTCCTAAACCTCTTATATACATTTAATACGTACATCCAAACGGTTTTTAATACAAAATTTTATTTTTTCAAAAAATGACACTCACTATATTGTTATATGTAAACATATATAATGTATTTATGTGTATATACTATATATACATATAATATATATAAAATTTATATTTGTTTTTTTCTATACGTTTAAAGTTCATAACCATTACCGGTATGTAAATTTACCGGATCGTTCTTTACTTTTACCATTTCTATATATTATAATATATTATACGATAAATAACCGCTTGATCCATTTTATTCAGAGTGTTAAAACAGAATACGCAATCATCTATGTATATAATAGTATATAATATATATGTATACACTATAGTCTATACTCTATGCAGACTGTACACCTATCCATGTGTACGGTATTCAGTATGCTTGAGATTCAAATATATTCAATATTATCATAATGTGTACACAGATATTTACTATAAATCTGTGTGTACAGTGTACACATAATAAATGATTTAAAGTTCTAAACGGAAGAAAAAATATTATATTTTTAAGGATATTCTGCTGAGCGTGTTTTTTTTTATCGCTTATACTCGTATATAATTCCGTCATAAAATCCGGTGGTAGTAATAATTATTATTGTCTATAAATACTGTAATATAAACGTTCTGTAAGTACTTTGTGACGGCTAAATGTACAACATAATATATTATATGTTTATAAATAGTGACACAGGTAGATATTTATTATATCAAAGACCGAATGCATATTTTAAAGGGGAGACTGGTCGCTTCGTGATTAATTGACATGACTTAAAATTATTGAATATTATATTTATGTATACACACAATGGCATAATAACAGTTATAATCATAATACTAATGATGTAGATATCACGTGAGCCTCGTGAAAACGACAGTTAAATATCAATTTATATTATACATACTATGGGCGATAAAATTTAAAAAAAAACTTTTATTTAAAAATGCCATACAAAACTATCCGATATTTCAAATGAATTACTACATGTGATTTTATTGTTTTAGGGTACACGCGCATCTATATACACACACAACAGATTTTTTTCCTCTCCATCGGACTCGATAGCGTGTTATACCGCATCGAACTTCCATCCCTACACGCGTATAATATCCAACAATATCATCATATTATTATACGTCCACCACGATTTATGTCATTAATTTTAGCCGTTTGTCCTAACCCGTAAGCGTTTAACTCCGATGACGCAGTATATATTATTAGGTGTGGTTTTGCGTTTGTATATAGGTATATACAAATAACCGATAGATGTGCAAACTAGTTGTTATATACAGTATCATACTATATTATACAACAACAACATATTATATTGGTTATACAAAATATTAGTGAAAACAATTTGAATTCCGTACATTACATTTTATGTGTTTTGGTTAAGATTTTTTTTTTTCATTTGATTGATTTCTATTTAATCTTTAACCTTTCCATAAAATTTAATAATCACGATGTAATATTGTAGACGTCAAGCTCATGCAATTATTGTTGAACAACTACCATAACTGCAGCTGTCTGCTGATAAATCAATAAGAATAAAAAAATACCTATATCATTTGTTGTGTAGAGTTGTGCAGTAAAATTTCGGGGGTTTCCCCTGCTCTCCCGCAACTTAATTCTAATTAAATTCTTGTAAAAAGTTAAGAATAATTGTTTTTTTAATGATAATTTAGTAATTTATTTTATCCTATAGTTAATAACATGCTTTAACTTACTATATTTTTATTTTAAAACACATAATCATGAGAAAAATATTGTCTTATGTGAAAAAAACCTTCATGTATGTATTCTGCTCTCGTAAGCCAAAAGGTAGTGGGCAACAATGTAGTAGTTTTGAGAAAAATAACTTTTTCTGAACCACCTTGTTATTTTTATCATATTATCAAAATAAAATAATAAACTAATGATTATTAAATAACTTTTCCTGTATAATCTAATGGATAAACTCTAATATACCTCTTAACACCTCAACACGCATACAAGTACTTTTAGCTTAGTGTTGTGAGACATTAATATTATTGTTTACAGAGGGAAAATGCAGTATGAGCACATTTATTAATAGCATAACCATGAAATAATATAAAACAATATTATAATATAATCATGGACGATGGGCCAAATGCAATCACGGAATTAATAACAACCAGAATGTTAACTGTCTTCTAAGACCGTGGTTTACAGCGTATGTTTATGAATTATTTTAATCTATGATAATATGATATTGTGTGATATGGCTAGAAAATTATCATCAATACAAAACGAAAATACCGTATTTGAGCCAATAATAAGCAAAATAATTACAGTATACCGTGGTCAGTTACTGCCTTTTTGCTTAGCATGTGTTTGATACTGATTTTTTGCTTAGTATCATTCATATATTTGTAAATACGTATATATTTAACCCCGTTTATTATACAATCAACTGCATTTACGGTTTTTTTTTTTAAGGAAACAAGAAATTTGCATTAAAATAACGAATACTTTGATATAATAAATTCATTTTTAAAATTTTGTCGATTACTGCCTTTTGGCTTAGCAGGGCAGTATTAGGTATAAAGTTTGTAGTATTATTAAATGTTGAACACAGTGAATATCAATATCAATTAATTTCGAATGAAAAAAATCGGTTGATTTAGGAACATTGGTCATTATGTCGAATGAACTTCAGTTTTTAAATTCAAGATTAAATTTTATTTAAAATTAAAAAAAAAACATAGGTATATTGTGATGGCGGTGGTTGGTAAAAGTCAACAATTCAAAGATAGTAGATACCTTCTATTATATTATAGTATATAGGTACTTTTACAAATCGCGAGTTAATAAGTTTATGTTGTAATTCAATACCTACTCCTACACGAGTTCGACGACTGAATTTTTACTGGTTGTTTATAATATTTGTATGCGTTGTGTTATACTGCAGTATTGAAAATAAAGGTAGTACAATAAGTATACCTTTACAAAAAAATAATATATGGAAAAACTGACCGCGCTGTATCTTCACGTTATTAAAAATTCGGATTGAATACATCGTTTGAATGTCACATACATTATATGTATACCTATAATACATATAACTTTTGACAAGAGTATCTGAGTATTGGTGTATAAAACAATCGGAATCTAAGTGTTCCAAACGATTTGCAAATCGGATACGTGACCTTATAAAAAGATTGTAAAAACAAAATATAAATTGGTGTTCTCACCACTTTGCCGCAGCAATAACGTGAATAACTGTCTCTCTCTCTCTCACCCTCTTTATCTGTCTTCTCTATATAATGTAATATATCTGCTAAACAACACTGAGGTCTTGACGGACCCTTCTATAGACGCGCGATTTAATATATGAAAAAAGCAACAAGTTCGATAAACTTGGGGCGAAGCCAGCCCCGTACAGGTGTAGGTATGCAGTATAAATATAATGCGACCCGATGAGTCCCAAGCGCGTTATTATTATAACCGTTTTTTAATCGTCATACTCTCGTTAGACATAAAATGTATGTATACCTACAGTAATTAAACCGCGTTTTAAGCGGCTGACACATACATTATAATATAATGTCACGAAAACACACATAAATAACGCGTTTCAGCACGATATTATTAAACATATTTTTGAGTATTGCTCGAAAAGCAACTCACCGATACCGCGGCACAGGCGTTAAAACAGAAAGTGCGTGCGTGTATAACCGCGGCGATGGAAAAAAGAAATTGCGATACACTGGCCCCACGGCCACAGCCGCCGCCGTGGATCGATTGCCGCCGCTGTCGCGGGTGAAATTCAAATGCGAACGCGCCCGAGTCGACTCGCCTGTAGGAATAATAATAATAATAGTTAAAAAAAAAAACCCATAGTGGCCCTTTACCACCCCTCTATACATGAAAATGTAATTCTCCACCTCACTAGTCATCAAAGTATAGTTTTAAAATCGTAATCGAACAAACTGCACATCATTGGAATGTAGAAAAAAAATAACTTTATATTGTATGTATAATAGGTGTACCTATTATTATATTAAAAATACTTTATTGCACCCGGTATTTAAGAAATATAAACTTGTTCACAACGTAGATAATATATTATAAGTAACATGCAAGTGTAACATTATATCGGTTATTGTTATTAATTTGAGGCGCACAGTGCGAGCACAATATATTATATTATTGTTTTTGTGCGTATATTATATTATAACTTATATGCATATATAGGTATCTATGCATATTATATACTTTGCACACGCGTGTGCTGTGTGTTGCGAAGCGAGTGGGGGTGAATAAAGTGTAGGGTTGCAGGAGCGTGGAAGGGGAAGAAAATGAAAAAAAAAGAGAGAGAAGCGACGAGGTAATCATTTCGAGGTCCGTAGGAAATCCCGATAATGGCTGTATATCTAAAGAGGGTAGATAGGACGCATGCTAAGGGTGGGGGAGGGGGTGAACTCGCAGTCGTTGTCGCTGGGCGGGTGGGTGCGGCAGCGGATTCAGCGCGCCGCACGCCGTGTCGCCGCTCGGTATGGTGCGCTCATCCAGCCGCGGTGTTTGTGCGTCGCACCCCTCTTCCCCTCGCCGGCCGCCCTTGTTTGTGTAGTGCTCGCCTGCGTCTGTGTGTGTGCGCGCTCGCGAGCCAAACAGGCGCGCGCGCGTGTGCATCGTATTAGTGTGTCGTATACGAGCGACCGTACCGCCGGTGGTGAGTAGTGTTGCACACGCGCGCGTACGGCGAGGAGTCACCGCGACAACGACGACCACGACTGACGACGTCGATAAATTACAATCATAAAATAAATAAAATAAAACTGTGAAAATAATCATAAATATTATTTTATAACGACGACGACGGACATGTAAAATTATTAAGTAGTGTGACAAAAAATAAATCATCTCATAGATTACGATCGTGCGTGCGTCTATCGATCATGCGGACGCGCAGTGGAGTGTCGTGCTCGCGACGAAGTTTCGCGCGGTGCCGCCGGAAATAGAGACAACAGATCGTCGTGTACGACTAGCGCAGCCGATCTATTCTCATCAAACGTTCATAACGTCGTAATCGGGGTGACGTCGCGCACTTGACTCTCGTTACACATACGTTACACGGGCTTGTCGGCCAGACATGACGACGCGACAATAATTACTTGGTAATTACAATCGCGATCCCATCGTACTCATCCGTCGTGCTGTCATATCACGTCGTAGCGGTGATGCGCGGGCGGTGACCGCCGCCGCCGCCGGCGTCCGGTGCGTGCCGCCGCCCCGATCGGTGCCGCGCGGCGCAGCCGCCTCCGCCCGCCGTCGCTGCGATCACGACCGCGACGATGTCGGCCGGACGCGTCGTCGGTGACGACCGCGACGGCCGCTGGTCCGCCGAGCCCGGTGGCCGGCCGTCGTGAGCCGACCCGGCGGCGCGTAAAGCGCGCGGACGGCCGACGCCGCCGCCGCCGCTCGCGACCGCGTGCACCACCGGTCACTGCCGCGTCTGATGCTGCTGACGGGCCGAACATCCCAACGGGACCAACATTTCCCGGATCGAGTTCGTTGAGAAATGGGGGCTGACCCCTGTCCTCAAACCGAGACAGGACCCACGCCCCCGGGGTGCCAGCTTGGTAGACGGTGACGATGCCGGAAAGTACGTTTCGTGTCCGGCTATATATAATATATATATACTTTTGTAATTATTATAGTTGTCGTGTTGTTGTAATTGTGTATTTCGCGATTGTCATCTGGTCATGTCATTCGACTCGCGGAAAAGGTTTTTTCGTAATTCGTGTGGTCCGCGGTGAACGGAATCGCCAAAAAAACTACGCTAAAATTACACTACCCGCATTTCTGGAGGATGTTGACATTTTATACCTATATTATGCTCGGAATTTTAAATCATTGTCACTTCTTTCAAGATACGTCGTCCTATATAATATATATATGTATTATAAATTTAAGGTTTGGTCGAACTTCAATTTTCAAGAACTCAAATTCGAAAATTCAAATATTGTTTTATTTCTCAAAATCGAATCCAATATTTACTGTTTTTGAAAATGTTTAATTTTCCAACTTAAAATTACTCAAAACCCATCTTAATTGTATACAAAAATATATCCAGATTTACTCTTAAGAAGTACGGCAACTACAATTTGTATTCTATGGATTACGGATATTTTGTAAGATGTAATAATTTATATTCATAATAGTATCTAACTTAGTCCTTCTCGGACCGCTGTTCAAAACGTTTGAGATTATACTTTGAAGTATTCGACTCCTATAGTTAGTTAATTCCCAACGAACTTCGAACGGTTCGGATTTTTCGAAGTTCGGGGTGTTCGAGAGTTCGACAAGTAGTTCGAGTACCAATCCGTAAATTTATAATACGTGCATAATATATATTTGTGGTCAAAGTGTGCGCGCGCGTCTACGGTTCAACCTTCATCGGTATTAGGTACCTACGCGGCTACGCGTCTTTGAATCGGGGGCAGTACAATTTATTTGCATACGATAACCTTATGCGGGCCGCGTGCGCTCAGGTCTGACGACGGCCCCGACCCGCTCTAGCAGTATAAAAATAAATAAATTCTCGCGCGTCTTCTCCCACCCTCCCATCACCCCTCTCACAATCACCCCAAGCGCAATATATTATACTAAATCGTCTTTCCGACCGGCTGACTCCTTACGGGCCCGTTTTTCGCGGTTAATTAAATGTCGTATTTCATCATTTCCTCGTCGCCGCCGCCGCCGTCGTCGGGCGGAGCGAAAAAAGAAAAACATGTACACATAATATTATTCATTCGTGGCCGTTAATCAACCTCGCCCGCCGCCTTTTTTTCAGCCTGCAGCTGCTACAATACTATTTTACGATAATACGATAACTCTGCGCAATTCGGTAGACAGCGAACACAGTTGTACCTACCAGCTACTTATATTCACCGTCGAATGACCCGTCCGATAAGACGCGATATATAAAATTATTATTATGTATAATACGCCCATCTGTTTTTATAACGATTTATTTTTGGGTCTCACGACATGGCAACGAAAAGCGTCCGTATATTATACTAGACGTACCGTGGTCAATATAGAGGTTCAAAAAACGGTAATCGAAGATAGATTTTATAATAACGATTTAATCACGCACCTCATCTACAGAGTCGATTTTAACGTAATCATATTGTTTTAGTTCACAAGGTTCATTTCGTTTTCGTTCGACAATATTATACAATAGTTTTATGTAAACATATTTTAACGCAGTATAGTGTTAAGACTAATATAGCCTGACCTAAACTGCCAGATCGTATAATATTTAATGAATCAATAGCGTGAGCTGATTGTCACATAAAATAAATATGAGATTTAGGGGTCCATGATTGGTCCAATCATATGTTTAGTTATAGCACTCTCCCTAATTTTTTTAGAATATTATTATGTTTTGTACTCAAAATATTTTAGGGTCTAAGCACCCCCCCCTCCCCCCGATTACCATATACATTTTTCACCCTACGACATTACCATAGTACTACCTAACTCAGCATAATATATTATTATGAAAAGTGTTATTAATCGGTTATTTAACAATAATATCATCTGTATATATTTACCATAGACATACTATATAAGCATAATCTATATTCTATTCTATTACCTATATTTGTCTGTCTATGATTTATTTAAATGGTAATTTGTACTATTATACCTATACATTGATACGTCATATCGTACAGCGTATAGCATTTTGTATTTGATTTTAAATTCATCACAAAAATTATATAAAACAGTTAAAGCGAATAGCAATAGTAATTTTTATAATAATATCGAGACAAACATTGTATCAATAGTATAGTGAATTGATATGACAGACATACTATGACAATAATATTGTATTGTGTTTTCAAGTCAACAATATTAATAATAATTTCTCGATTTTTTACAATTTGTCGAATTTCGGTGGTCTGTGACTCTGTGTGAGAGACATAATGACGCATAAGATGTTGAGAAACTAAAAACTCGTACACGATATTGTTTTAACTGACGATAACTCGCTGGGCGTCCGTTTTAGCAGGGTCTAGGGGTGTGTGTGTGTACGTTCTATATTTTGTGACGTCACGTTATTAATTTATCGCGTTGTTTTTTCACGCCAGTCGCCCAGATAGAAATACAAATGATAAATCTGAAAACCGGAAAGAGGTTTCAGGATCTTGGCAAACGTTTGGTAGAAATGTCGAGTGTATATTATATATTGAAGGAACTGGAATAACAATTTATCGTCAAGCCCCTCGTACAAATTCCGACCGATTCGAAAGGCAAAATGTTCCATTAGGGTAAACTACTGAAACGTTACGGCACTAGGTTTTTAATCTTTTTTTTTATTATTTTTTTTTTTTTGGCACTCTCGAGTGTTATAGTATTATATACATGTGTAGGAAAATTCTGTCCACCCAAAATATCGGAAAAGCTTACTACACAACTGCAGTGTTTTACATTCTAAATTACTCGTATTTCAAATGTTTTTATTTCTATCTCAGATCCCCGACCGTACACTTTTATTTTTTTAGTTATACATGTCATTTTCTATATAGCTGAATTTCGTTTTCACCATCTTCCGTATATCGTGCTACAGTATATAGCTACCACACCCTGGGCTCTGCCTCGCTTATAAATGTAACCTGTGGGGCATCTCTAATAAATCTATTAAATTAAACAAATTAATTTCCAAGCTATTTTATATTTGTTAATTGCTATAACGCAGTTCATCATCCTGTCTAATATAAACTATAGTGCGATACTGCGATACGATACTCTGATAACTGTTATAAAAATAGAATAGAGGTAGATATTATACACCGTGAGGCAAGTCATCGATTGCACGCGAATTGGTTTATTTGAACTTGGCACAATTCATAATGTGCGACGTGATTATCATAAATTATACATTTTAATTATCTCAACGCAATGACCATTGTGTTATTATTACTATTATATTATTAAACGATTAGACATAGTATTATTATTATGGTATATAATACAAAGATATCAAGTCCTCACAATATTAATGAACTATCACACTATTACAATAATAGCATGTATAATAATTACAGAATTACGCGGTCATGACGTATCCGTAGATGCAGACTGATTGGCCAAACGCAAATGCCATATTTCACGAACAACCCATTTTATATATAGGCGTGAAATATAATAATGTAACATAAAATTATGATTTATACACATTGAATCATTATGCATGTATGCTGTTCGTTTGGTCTACACAGTTTCACTTCAAGTCATTTGCTTACATATTAAATATTAAATTAAAAATACCTATCAACTTGTATCCGTCCATACTGTACCTATATTATGTGAGTGTCTCGTTCGGAGATCTCGTAGCGGAGAAGTAATAAGTTATATCGTTACATATAAGGATGAAATTATGTATTAATAATATTATAAATTATATAGGTGATATTATTATACCCTCGTATTTGAGTGCCACATCATAATACGATACACCTACTTATTTTAGATCATTTATGACGATTGATAAAATGTATATTGTTTTACCCAACCACCTCGGTAAAAAGCATACAGTTGAACTTGATCAACTCTAACTCTTTTAACACGAAATCTTCGATACCTAAAACATTTTCCCAGTCTCTAGAGTTTCCTATCATTGTATTATCCTTGGATAACTTGAATTCTGCGATAACTGGAACTTTTTGGCCGGTCCCTTCAACTTCATGTCAACCAAGTCTGACAGTTTTTATTCTAGATCAAAATATATACAGTACCTATATATTACCTACTACGCATCATATTAAGTCGAACATTTTACTTGCGAATTTGATGCATCAACACAATATTATGTACATTTATTTTAGGATGTCGATGTACAGAAAAGGGCGTCTCGCCATGACAACATTTTTTCTTTTCAACACAATTTTTTTTTTTTTTGAAAAATGATCACCATTTATTTTTCAGAGACCCACGATTATTATAAATATTTATAGTGTGTATACTTTTTGGTTTACCTAAACTTAAAAGTTAAAAGTTAAAAATATAATGGTAGATTTATGTAAATTATTTTAAATTAAATTATATCAATATCCATTAAGTTTGCACAACGTAATATACGAGTTAAAAGCTTAGAAAGGACGTGGGGGTAGAATACTGTAAATTCAAAATTGTAACATTACGTTTCAAGGTAAATACTGAAAACAATTGAATGTAATTGAACAAAATCAAAATTAATAATTTGTATTTTTCAGTGTTAATTAATTTTAGTTAAAATACTCCACAATTGTAATAATATTATATAATAGCTATGGTTATTTTATTTTTTATTTATAGTCGATAGATTTTTATTTTTTAACATGATATTATTATAAAAACAAAATCTTAGAGGTCCATCTACTGTACCTATAGAGTATAGTGTATTTCATCATTGAGTAGGTTTCACGATACTAATGGATATGTTAAATTCTAATTAAATAATAAATTATTGCATACGATGAACGATTCTGTGCAAAGATTGATACTAATGGATATGTTAAATTCTAATTAAATAATAAATTATTGCATACGATGAACGATTCTGTGCAAAGATTTTCGTCTATCATCATAGATTATAAACATATTTTATTGTATATTTTTAAAACTATTCATAATTTATTTTACTATTAGTAATACGGCATAGATTAAATTAACTATTGACAAAAACATCTCATTTACAATATTATTAATATTAACATAACTGTATGATTGTTAATTTTTGAATGAATACTGTCTTATCATAGAACCTTGTGAATAAGTTCGTGGTATAAATATCTAGGTAATTGCTTAAAAATTAAAATTAAGACGAAGGTTTGGAAAATTTAATTTTGTAAAGTTAAAAAATAATATACGTAAAAGTGTTGAGTCCCCAAGTATAAAACTATTCAATTATTACAGTATAACTAAAATTGTTATTTCTCTGATAAACATTGGATATCGTAAAATGTTGAACTTCAAATATCTTTTAAAAAAATATGTAATTTATAAATTATTAAGATTTTTATGTTTCAGTAAAAATTAATGGTGAGAAACATTTTAAGCATGAATTTCAAATCTTGGCTATAAAAATTGAAATATATAATACTATACGTCATTTTCAAGTGGCCAACTTAAAAATAGTTTTAAAATGTTCATGATTTTGGCGTTTTTTGTCAAAATGATAACTTAAAATAATTACAAAGAATATTTTGCCTGTGTATTTTAAATCTGATGATGTATATGTGATCTGTTATTAAGTTTTAAAATTTTGAAACGAACTTAAAAATGTTCATCAACGAATTAAACAAAAAAATATTTCAAATGCCTTTAAATAGCTTAAAATTAGTCAGAATAATAATTAATACCTACAGCTGGCTACCCAATAAATAGCCCGTAAAATAAATGTAATTTTGATGAGTTATTTTTAAACGTAGGTACTAGAACTTTTTACTTTTGGCCCACAAAAATCTAATTGATAGTTGGTACATTGGATATACAATTCACTACCAAAAATTACCCCAAAGTTGAAAATCTGATGATTTTAAAATTTAAATATTCCGATGGATGATGAATAATAATATAATAATAATAATATTTCCGCTCAGAGTCTAAAAACATAATAGGTATACACTTCTTACATTCAAAATGGTAGTTTGTTCCTCGTAAGTGCTTCTATTTTTATACTACAGGTTTTGTAAAATATTTTGGACATCATTCTTTTTTACATATAAATCATTGATTGGTGGTATTAAAGTTTCATTAGTTTTTCCAGATTTAAATAATTGCTTTGCGTGTATAGGTTTTGACATCGCTATATCACTAATAGTGGTATTGAAACTGTTTTGGTTACTTAATACTTGAGGTCAGCCATCTCCATGCAATATTGTATAAAGAAATACGACTATTATTATATGTGTACCCAGTATTACATATTATGTTATATACATTGAAACATAATCTAATTATTATCATAAACTGATGGACTTTGTGCAGTATAAAAACTGCTTAAAAATGGTGTTAAAAATCGTTTTACCGTTTATCCCGATCTTGATTGCGTGAAAAACGTTTTCGGCTTTTCTACCATATTATTAGTGTGCATGGTATTATAATAATGTATGGTATTAAATTATAAATTATAAGTATATGTATTATGTTTATAATACTGTTTCCACTAGTGAGTTAGTTATAAATATATAATATTATACGATGTATACATCGCAGCAGTACGTCTGGTCGTGAAGTAAAATAAGACGAAAAAAACAGGAAATATTAGGTATAGCCATCGAGCTGTTGTTGTTATACTGTGGCGTGTTTTTGTCAGCCCAATTACTGAGCATAAAATAATAGTAATAATATAATAACAATATGCGGAAATACGTTATAAAATTTGAGAAATCGACTGCGATCAGCGTTTCAGGGCTATTGCCACGCGTATACAATATTTAGGTGCCTAACTGCAGTTTATAGCACGCGTATATTTAACATGAAGTAGTGTATTATAATGCATGCGTTTTGTGTGTTTTCATCAATCAGTAGGTTCAGACGACGACGACGACGACGAGCAAAAATGGCTCGGGAGTGGCGGGAGGGGGTTGAGACTGCGAAAAGAAAGAGAAAATAATAATAATATATGTTTATACATTGGTAGGTAGAAACTTACTACCTATATTGTTCTATTCGCATGTGGTGCTGGTATCGGGGTGGTTAGGGGATGAAAAAAAAAACAATTTACCGAGTGCGACTGCAGCAGCGATACGCGTACCCCTAATGTCTCTATTACGAGTAGTATATACAATATATATATACGAGATCATAAATCATATAATATACACTCTCAGTGGAATAATGTCTCTGTTATATAAGTTTGCCGAGGCGATTGTTTTGGTAACCACTGCAGAACGTGGGTCGGGGGCACGACTGCCGGTAACCGTGGTTACCGCTACAGACCAGACAGCGCGGCGACAAAACCCATAAACCACCACCACCACTGCCGCCGCCACGACCCGACTGATTATCGAGACTATGTTCTGGGTTTTCCGGGTGTGTTGTGTGTGTGTGTGTGTGTGTGTGTGTGTGTGTATGTGTAGTCTGTTACGACGACGAAGCAAATTGCTGCGTAACCGAAATAATAATAAAAAAAACCACCCTTCTCTTATTTACAATGAAAACAACGATGAAGACGGTGGAATCTAGAGTGAGGGTGTTGGCAAAAAAAAACCCTAAAATTTGAACAGAATAGTATAAAGCTCCGGTAGCAGATGCACCCGAACACATGTATACACGCCACATAATATATATATGTTTATAATTTTCTGCTTTTTTGTTGGAAATAGACTTCATTTTTGTATACATTTCGGTTCTTTTTTTGTTTTTGTTTTTTTAGAAAACTTTCATCCATGCTATAATTATATTGCGTTCGAGTCGACACGTTTGTGAAACGAAAATAGTATAACTTGTACAGTGCGATATTTTATATTGTTATGCGTTACGCGTAGTTATTATGTCATTATTATTGTGTTTGAGTTCGGGCTACTATAATAATAGATCGTAGTCGCTATTGTTAGTTCACCAGTTTATTAAATATAATATAATAAACAATACTACACGTTAGGGTAATAATTTTTTAACTATTATATTATTGTGTTATATACAGTCGAAACCGTTTACACGAAACAATATTAGGTACTGCTGATATCATAATGTTATAATCCATTGATTTGTAGGAGTGCAGTGGTCTTATGACCATTGCTGTCCAATATCATATAGCAGTAAAGCACATTTTACACACGAAATAGGAGTGGGTAGGTAGTATTATAATAGCTATTAAATTATAAGCTCCACCTGTCACAATTAATTTGAAATTCAGCTAGACCGACTAATATGAATTATACTCGATATCGGTATCATTTAAATGTGCGTATATATAATATTATGTAGGTAGATAATTTAATTGTAAATTATTAATAAGATGTAGTAGTAGTATCGACTCAGAGGACATCAAAGAGAAGCGATTCAATAAACATTGATTTGACTATAAATTAAAATATTATATTAGTCTTTAATTATCTTTTACGACATTTTTGTCACTCATTAGTTGCATATCAATAATGTTTCATGTTAATTTACATGGGTTGGCGAGTTTAATACTAATTTACTTTTAAATAGAAATTTTGTTCATGTTTATCGCTCGAGCTTATAGTCGGATGATTTTTATACTCGAATAATATCGTTAGACACCTATGAATGAGTCCCTACTATCTATATTCTATAATATACTTTCATTATGTTATTATACAATAATCTCTGAAGCGAACAATTTTATGCACTGTATATAATAATATAATGCATTTTGTAAAAATGATTGGCTTGTGGAGTTGTAGACGGCTCTTGAAATTATTTTATATTGTCGGTCTACAGAGTCTGTTATTAAATATTATAATAGATTACCAACTTAGGCAGTAAGGATTGTATAAGAATACTGAAAAAATACCTACTTAACGCAATCTCTACTATTTTTTTTAAACATAATGTGTAAGATTCTGCAGCATAAAATATACATATATTTGGTATCAAGATATGAATACAAAACCTAATAAAATATATTCGAGCATAATATTATAGTACTTAGTTAGAATCTCTAGAACAGTATGGTCGGTAACAACCCGAAGCCCGCTCAGAAGTTTTATTTGGCTTACAAGTGTATAATTTATATAAAAACCACTAGCTAAGATAGTAGTATAGACTGGAAACGGTGGATTATTAAAACGTTGTTTCTTTGTGATACCTTATTAAATAATATTGGCATCCCTAAGAGTTGCTACTTAAATAAATTAAATTTGATATGACTATACGTCATGTTTATTTGAAATTAATAAATAAGGTAGGTGTATCAAAATTGTGGCCCATGAAAAATGTATATTTATTTTTTGGCCCTCCATACATAAACAATGTTGCTGACTCTAGAACATTGATAAAAAGTAAAAACCTTGTAAATTCGTCATGACCTAATTTTCGGTACCCGTTCTTTAGGTCGCTGCCGAAACTCAGTACCCAAGACGAAGACGGCTGTGGTCCAGGGGCAAATCTTGGCACAGGCCTCACACACGGTCATCCTCAACACTGTTCGGGGAGCGCGACATTCGAACCGATACCGCACGACCACGACTTCTGCGAAAGAGTTACAATCAACGTGAGTAAACTAACACATATTATCATATTATAATTTATTGATAGGAAATAGTTATGTGCATAATTGTGTTGCCAAAAATAGAATAATATCACTTAACACGTTATTTTGTTTGATGCGTCTGCACGTCATATACTTACGTCAAAGACAAGTTCTGTAATAAGTATATTATAATACGCTTTTATGACGTGTCTGTTAGTGCATGTTGAGAGTGTCAGTATTTTCAAAGGTATATACGTGTATATAGGGTGATCCACTTAACACAGGACCTTCATTATTTCGAAAAAAAATTAAAGTTCTTGATAATATTTTATCACATAATTTTAAGTCCCTACAAAACTACATTTTTGGAAAAATTATATTTTTACAATTTTTATCGTTATCATTTTATACGTTTTTTTTACTCTATTGAATGACAACGTACATTTTAAATTTCGTGTTACAATGAAGTATATTATTTGGAATATTTTGATTTATAAAACTAAAATTTCGAACAAGTAGTTTATTAGTTATAACTTAATAAGTACTTAAAATTGATATTAACGGAGTACTGGTTGGTCCACTAATTTTGCGGGATACCATTCTACTCCGCTCATCAAAATTTTAAATACATAAACTACTTAAGCACAACAACTACTCGTCCAAAATTAATTTTTTATGTATCGAAGTGCTTCGAAAAATATTCTTTTTTGGAATGAAGAATTAAAAATTCGTGTTACCACTAAAAAGGAAAAAAATTAAAACAGCGATAAAAAAAATATATATTTTTAAAAACTTTTATAGTAGGTAATAATAATAATTTGCCAAGAACAAAATGTTTGATACAATTTAGATTACATGCAATATTACAAGGTTGGTCTACTCATTAAAGCCTATGGCTGTGGTGAGAGTATGAACCCCACTCACACCACAGCCTTAGAACGAAAAATAACCAAAAAAATATTTATTCATTAATATGCAATAAAACTAAATAAGCAATATTTTTCAATTAATTGATAATATATCACACATACCTAAATACAAAATAAAGAATAGCTTAATAGTTTATGCAATTCCTAATGAGTGTCTTACGTTCAATGGATCAACCGGTATAATGTATAATATACTATACATTTTTGAGAACACCAGTTTATACTAATTCGATTTCTTCTGAAACCGCTGTGATGTTTTAATCTAAAGATTCGTCTCGACATGCTCTCGCTTCAGCCACTGTTGACTTTGCAAAACGGTCTGGGATTGACGAGCGCCGAGTGGTCATTGAGAAACGATTGCCATAATATATATTATATCGCTGTCCATATAATTTACATAGAAATTACACAACAAGCGTGCTCACCAAAGGGTTGGTTTAGGGGTAAATAACTTCGGAGGGAACAGTGATCGGCCGGCTGGGCTGCGGATGAGGTGTCGGCCTCCGATGTTGTCAACACGACGAAATTACAAGAGGGCTTTCGTGAAAACCACCCTCTCCTTATAATATACTTAAGTATATTTATATACATATAGTGCACGCGATAATCCAGAGTGGAATCTGGAGGGGATGGGATGGAGGGGGTGAACCAATTACCCGTCAAGTTTAATTCGAAACTTGTATAATATATTATATTGACACCGATGTAGAGGGTTTCTATATTTTGTGATCGAGGAAACGCCCGTTTGTAATACTATATCCGCCGCGCCAACGTCTAGACCGGATATTGGACTTTTTTTTTTTATTTGTTTATTGAAACGATCCCTAGGTCTTCGTCAATGCTTATCACAAGTGGGTAGAAGAAGGGAGATCATGTGATCTAATTATCTATATATATATCACTATATGCATGATACTACCCCCCTTCTCTTGCAAGAGGAGGCATGTGTGGTCTTCACTCCCAGTGGAGTGGGACCTAGTTGGAAACCGAATGACGCAATCGGACGACAGCGTCACCACTGCGCCACTCCGGCCCCATTGGACTTTTTAAACGATTTTCTTTTATTATTATCTTTTTTTTATTTACACGTTTCTGTGAAATATAATATAATAATTGCGATGGATTGATATCATTAAGTGTGCACTCGAAACGCGCGTTCCTCGAGTAAAATTTTGTAGCACCACCACAGCTGCGGTAACTGAATATGCATTATAGTGGAGGATTTTTATTTTCTACAAGTACCTGACGTAGTTAAAAATAATTGTATAGGAGAGCCGTCGTCTTGATGACTAAACGAGAAGAAAACGCAAGGAACAATTGTGACGTTGGTAGTATGAATATCATATAATATAACTAGGCATGGTATAATATTATACAGAACTTATAATGACTATTAAGTCACTGTATACGTGTAATTACGAACCCATAGCATAGAATTCCAATAAAAATGATATTGGTACAAATTTGTTATTAACTTAATTTAAATGTTCATAAAAATATAAACGTATTTTTTTTTTAGTTTTATTTTATTTATGTGTAACCAACTTAAAAACCATGAGTTTAGCGACATATATATATATTCTATATTATAATATACCTACTTACAATTACATAATTTAATTGTTCATCGTTTTTAATATTATAATATTCAATTTAAACAAAGATTATTTTATTCAATTGAATATAATATAAAGTGCAATAATAATAATACGCATATGTTACCTACCTACCTACCTACCTACCTACCTCCAGTGTTGGTTAAATTACTTTTAAAAAGTAATGA
Organism: Macrosiphum euphorbiae; assembly: GCA_949089665.1. Taxonomy (NCBI): domain Eukaryota; kingdom Metazoa; phylum Arthropoda; class Insecta; order Hemiptera; family Aphididae; genus Macrosiphum; species Macrosiphum euphorbiae. Next base: position 134,890,296 of record CARXXK010000001.1, on the reverse strand, counting down.
AATTAAGTTACTGGTTACTTCAAATATATTTATTTAAATTACATTTGCGTCACCTAAAATTATTTTTATCACGTTACATTACTTTTTCATTAATAAAGTAGTACGTTACAAATAACGTTACTTTTTTTTAAACCATATTCAATTCATATGATTCAATTATTACCTATGTATATATTTTACAATCATAGACCTAGTGATAATATACCTATTATAGTATTATGTCTATAGTATTATAGTATGTATAGTCATAAGTCATAAATTATGATTATTTTTTATTAAATTTAATTTTTAATTTCTTTTTGCTAATAAAGTGATAACATATTTTATTCCTGGAATGTTTAGTAATATTGTTAACTACTATCGAAATCGAAAATAAATATAATTGATTTTTAATTATTCTGGGATTCTTATTCTTGTTTTTGTATTACATTCAAAAATTTTATTTTAATAACGTGGAAAATAACGCGTTATAGTGCGTTACTTCATAGAAATTACTTTTCAAAAGTAATTTTGTTACAATTGGGTTACTTTAAGTAAAATGTAATGAAATTACAGCTGCGTTGCAGTAATTTTTTAATTTGCGTTACTTTACTACCCAACACTGCCTACCTACCTTACTACCATTACATATATAGTATATATGTTACATATATAGATATTATATAAGTATTAGATATTTTAAATCCGTCCGAGTGGTACGATATCGTCGAGAGAACAAAAAACGACTATACCGCAAATTTTAATAAAGAGCACGAGTGTCGAATTAAAAGTTTTTGTGTGAGATTAATATGTATAGGGCGGTGGTCAAACTCCGTTCAAAAGTTTAAAAATGAAATCCAACTGCGTTTATTTGAAATATATTTTCATTTTGCACTGCACTCGATCACCAAGTACCTAAATGTATATTGTATATACCTATATACTTATATACCCGTCGGTGCGGTTAAGAACATCGTAGGTAGTACAACTATATAATAAAGGTAAGACCATCGTGTGGCGGATCGAAGGGAAGAAAATAATAATAACCCCCCCCCCCCCAGATGATTTCGTACTCGTTGCATACGGCAGCACGATGATATCCGCGCTTGGGATTGTTATATTATTCCTCCGTCGTTATGCCTAAAATGGTCGAGCGGCGCTCGAGGTCTATCGTTTTAAGATAAACGCTACAGACAGAGTTCAAGAGGACTCCGTGCTATATGATATATTTTATATGATATTATACGCATCATATTATTATATGCAAAATATAGGTAAGCGGGCACTTAACTTTTATGTAATATAATGCTCGTCGTACAATGGGTGACGAGGTGTGGCTACGGGTGGGTGAGGCGTGGATGAGACGGCGTCCTAAATCGAGGGCGATTTCCCCGCGCCACCACCACCGCAGCCACCGTTTCTTGGCGGATGTGAAGAGCTCTCGTGCGCATTCATTAGTCTCTAAAATCGGGTAAAAGTTTCGAGAGCGGAATTCGAGGCGCGCGCGCGTATATAAAGTCCTATCGTTAATCATATATTTTATATACCTATACCGGGTGATCAATTTAACGTAAGACACGTTATTCTATTACAAAAAACTATTAGCGTTTTTGAAAATATTTTTCATTCGTAATTTTTAGTAATTATAAAAAATAAATTATATTTTCAATAATTTTTAGATATTTGTAGTATACCTATTTCGATTTATAAAAATTGAATTTTTGACGAACAGTTTAAGTTATAAGTATTTTGAGTTTGTTAAGTGGAGTGGAGTGATGCAGGCGTACTACACAAAATGTTTGTCCACTACTGATCCACTCATCTAAACTTTAAATACTAATATATAAAAAAACAACTAGTCCGAAATTTTACTTTTATAGATCTAAATACTCTGTAAAATATTTTGATTAGGAATATGAATTAAAAAATGTATGAATTGTTATACAAAGGAGTAAGAACTTCCAAACGGTAGAAACGATAAAAAATAATTAATTCGTAACGATAAAAAAATTACATAGTTTTCTGAAATAGTGAGTGTCTTTCGTCAAATGGATCACCCCGTATATTGAGCCTAAGAATATACACTTTTTATGGTAATATAAACGCTGCAGTTATTCGTGGGGTAACCATAATATGATCGATATAATATTTATAATAAATTATAATATATGAGTAAACGCGAATGTTCTGTGGAGGTAGATAGCATAATCACACTCGATATTAAGATCAAATTTTACAGGAATATTATATATACCACAAAGTTACGCTGCGTCATCGGGTACGTACTACGTGGTGATCGAAGTATATAGGGGTGGGACACGAGGATATTATAATATGTTAATATCCCTTCTTACTTTTTTCAATTTCATCCCCTCACAAACCATCTTAAAAAAGTTCTCCCCTCACCGCATAATAAAATACAATAGTATAATATTCTGATGGCTCTCGGGTTTCTATAGTTTCTATAATACGAGTATTATATTTTTATATTATACAATCGGATTTAAAAATTCAATTTTTTTTTTTTTTTTTTTGAGATTAATTATTTCGTTTTTTTTTTTTTTTCAATTGCATTACCTAACTCATAGTGCAAATAGTATTGAAAGTCGAGACTTTAAATTCGATTCCTAATAGTATACGATAATGTGATGATGTACGCACGAATGCACGTATATAGATATCACGCCACGTGCCGGTGGTTGTATTATTATAGTCGGCCGTTACATATACGATGACATATAACACAAGTAAGCGCGTCTATACAATATTATAATATGCGTATCGGCTTTACGAGTTAATGTTCGGAAAACGCGTACACACCGCTAAATTTCGTAAACGCGCTCGGATGGAAAATAAAATAGGGAGGTATACGACGACGACGAAACACACGCGGTCGAATATAGTACGCGTGTGAATCGAATGACCATATTACTGTATATTATGCGAATACATTGCCGCGTGTCCATAAACAGTTAGTATTCGTTATAAGACTGGCATGAATCCCAATAATTTGAAAATCTAAATCGTATTCTGGCCGTATCGATTTCGTAAATGTCTGTCTGTCCGTCCGTACGTCACACTGTGACAGTCACAGCCACTTTTTTCCAAAACTATAAGAACTATACTGTTGAAACTTGGTAAGTAGATGTATTCTGTGAACCGCATTAAGATTTTCACACAAAAATAGAAAAAAAAAAAAAATAAATTTTGGAGGTTCCCCATACTTAGAACTGAAACTAAAAAAAAAAGTTTTCATCCAACCCATATACGTGTGGGGTATCTATGAATAGGTCTTCAAAAATTATATTGAGGTTTCTAGTATAGTTTTTTTCTAAACTAAATAGTTTGCTCGAGAGACACTCTCAAAGTGGTACAATGTGTCCCCCCCCCCCATAGCTTCTAAAATAAGAGAATGATAAAATTAAAAAAAAATGTTGTAATGATGTACATTACCATGCAAACTTCCATCGAAAATTGGTTTGAACGAGATTTAGTAAGTAGTTTTCTTTTAATAAGTAAATAAGTAAATAATTAAATAATAATTTTATTATAATTCGCGCGGGGCGTGGCTTAATCGGTACCGGGTGCGTAGCGCGCGGGGTGCAGGTTCCCGACTGCGCTTACCCGAGCGGGTAATATTATTTTAATATTAGATAAGACTTCTACTGGACCTGGTGGTGGGGCCAAAGTTCGTGCTGACCTAACGAAACGACTTATTATTTATATTACTTGCTGTTGCAGAACCTCTTAGGTTCGAGTCCGACTCGCACTTGGCCGCTTTTAGTATTGTTGTAGAAACTCAAACTTTGTCGTCACTCGATACTCAACCAAAATGTTATTATGATTTTCTGTATTTGGTTACCTACCTAATCATTTTGTCCATGTTTAGGTTGATAATTTGATATTTTAAATACAAAGTATAAATACTTACATAGGTACACAGTATTCTAAGCTTTTTTTTTTTAATGGATTTTTTTTCTATTTGTTTTACTCGTATTTAGATAATTAAAATTTTTTTTAAATATAATCCATTATATTATGTAAGAAAATGTAAAACTTCATATTTTTTACTTACGATTTACTGCAACCTTATTACATGATATTTCTTTTGCTGTTATAAAAATCAATAACCAAACTAAAAAGTATAATAAGAAAAAAAAATAACAATCAAAATTATATATTTTTTGTCTAATTATTTGTTTTTGTTAAATTAAACATCTAATTATTGGAAATGTTTAAATAAATGTCGCTCGGAAAGGATAGAAAACAACCATCAACTTGAACTTATTTGACAGTTGGCATACCAACAAACTATAATGCACCATAATAATATGTTCCATAGAAAATAACCTCCGAAACTAGTACCTACTTGATGTCGACTTTATATTATTACATGTCTGACTAGTTGAATTAGACAAATCGCAAAATGTCATAATTTTCGCGTTTTGCCAGAAACGAACTGCATATTATTATCAATCGGAAAGTACACTGTTTGCATAAACAGCAGAAAAACGTCGACAAACATAATTTATCGCTTACACATTGTTCTGATAATACTTTTATATATTATATATAATATAGTACTCACTTCTATTATTAGGATATTAACGACTGAATTTCATGTCCTCTCGAACGGTGAACTCGAGATGACGAGGGTGCATATAATAGAAGCTTAGCCCTCCCCACCCCGTAAACGATTTAGCTCCCCTACTCTATATAATATGTATTATATAAAGCTTCTTTATAAATACATAAGTTTTAGGGCTTGTCACGTATATAGTTTTTACTACGATTTTAAATACTAAACCATTAATAACATATAGATAACAACATTTTATAACATAAGTGAAACATATAAAATAATCACCGCTGCAGTGATCCATTATTAACTTCCGATTATTTGAGTTTCGTTCATCATTTGGCGTAACGATTTTGAAGTAGGTAATTACCTCATACACTTAACATTAATATAGGGATATTATATGCAATTTACTCATTCATATGTCGATTCTTTTTGCTGCAACTCTTTCCATAATCCATAATCCATATATTATGTTTTTAACCGTATCATTAAGAATTATTAATAATATATAATATGATATAAGCACTTACGTATCGTTTTTCCTTCGTGCGTTATTTTTTATTTATTTATTTTAACTCAGCGAATACACAACTACTGAGAGCATTTTAAAAACACTGAAAATAAATTTAAGCATTTAAAATAATATAAATTTCATACAAACATAATATAACGATCTTCTTTGGCAGCGAGTACGGCATGAACCAACTGTGACGTCTGCACCGCTTGCCGAAGATATTTCCTATGTCGAGGTCGACCATTTTCACGACGACATTATCGTAATATATTATATAAAATATTATAAAGTCCTTTAACAGAATAGTCTTAACGAAGAGGGATGACGGGTGAGAAGAATAAAGATTTTTTTGGTTTTTTTTTTTGTGTGACGGGAAGTGCAGGAGAGAACACTCTGTATAGAGCACCGGGTGTCATATATAATATATTTATGTATATGGAGTCATGTACGTTATTTATTATTTTAGACGGCTGCGGTGGGTCCAAATTAATGATTCTCTAATGGTTTATAGTGCTCGTCATCCTTTCGTGTGACGAATTACCCACCCTAGCGTATAACGTTCGCATAATCACTCCAATATTGTATAACACGCTTATTAATTAACATCGGGAGTATAATATATGTCTGCGTTCTTCTGTCGAGTACCAGTTTTGAAACCTGTAGACCTGAGTACCTGACCAGTTGAATCAGATTCAGTATTCACCTACATCGGGATTTGATGTAATGTACGTATATAATACGACCCCGTGATACCGATGCAGATTATAATATTATGCATATTTAAATACATTTTGTGTAAAATTAATTTTTGATTTTAGGTATGACAATAATGTTATATTTCATAAACTTTAATTTCTAAAAAAATAAACACGAAATCGAACCAAAAATACATTATAATGTTACTTTGTTAATTTTTGGTATCCAATTATTAGAACAATATTACTGCAGTATTGTCATACTGTATTATAATCATTAATCACATTCTATTATTCGCTATTTTAATATTGACAGTTTTGAGTTAATTAACTATCATCAATACAACACTAAAATGAGTAATAGAATAAACAACATATCATAAATAATAGTATATTATAACGATATTATAGATTATAATACTGTTTATGCATACATACCTACATTTATTAATTTTTTTTATGTACTTAATATATTATGCAGATTATAAAATAATTCTCAAACTTTTTCTACATACTTATATTTTATATTATTATACCAGTCATTGTCATATTTTTATGATGTTAATAACATACTATGTTATATTATAAACCAGATGACGTATAATATGCGTGGAACCTTCTTTGGATATGATTCTAATTTAATTTAATGTGCAGTGGATTCAATTATTTATTGAAATAAAATAATTGTTATAGTTATTAAAATGTTTTTAAAAACTATTATTGTCCAACAGAAGCTTATATATACATATACAATATACATTATATTAAAAAATAACAACTTATCAATTACATTTTTATTTGGGAGTATCACAATATTTATTACTAATTATAAACAAATTGTTGACTTTGCAATAACATTTTATAACCATAAATAATAATATGTTACATGATTAAAACGCTAAAATGGAAATCAACAAAATGAATATATAAAAAAATGTAAATGTACCCAACTATTTATTTTATTTATGAACATCGTAATTCGTATATAATAATAATAATAATAACAATAATAATAATATAATATGATATATTTTTCCTCAACCCATAATAAGCTTAATAAAAATGAGAAAAACGGCTACGAAAAATAATAATCATACCCAATCTTTTTTATAAGTTTAAGATTTAATGTAAGAAGTTTAATTTATTTTCAATTATATATTCGAACAAGATCTTGGACGAGTTCCCCTCCAAAGCGTTATTAAAATGTGTCCCTGGAGTGTAATTTTCCGTTTTGCTATTAAGTTTCTCGGAACGTACAGTGAAAAATAAATTCTCTATAATAATACGTATAATAAAAATAAAAACGTCTTCTTCGCGCGCGTTGAATAATGTTTTAGTTTTGTTTATCATATTTGTACGGCAACTAGAGCTGCAGTAAATCACTACAATAATATTATACGATGAGCAAACGTACAATATCATAGATGCATACAAAAGCACACCTTTGCTTAATGGCATGCATGACTGAAGTGTATAAACCAAGGTACCAATATTATAGGCAATAGGAAGGACGCATTAACGACGGGTTTGCGAGTTTTAAAAACAAAATAGGAATAATATTACTAACATAATATCATATTATTATATTATCGTTTGAACGGTATCTATCTATAATTATATACATAGTTCCCTATACGCACGAAATAATAATACCCAAAATAAAAACAATAATTATAGTATAATAATAATAATAATAATAATGATGATGATGATGGTAGTAATAATATAATAGTCATTTCTCACCGAGACGCTCTAGTTTTTATCGATGATTATTATCTTTAACATAATAATATCCATAATATAATATTATAATATTATTGTTCTCGACAACAACGAGGCGCACGCACGTAAAGCGCACGAAGTTTGATTGGTTTAGGTTACGATATAATATATTGGAATAATATATCATACAGCTGGAATCCGGCACGTAAAACGCGCACATAATTCTCCGAGTAGTTAGTGGTTATCAAACTCGACCAGAAATAAACGCTAATATAATATATTATGTTGTATAAGTGTGTGTTTCCGCACGATTTTATGCGATATGCGCCGGCGAAACGGCAGTCGTTTTCGAAATTAATCACACGGCTGTGCGCTTGTTGTTTTGCCTCGCGATAATAAAATACTCTTATTTCGCGTTCGGAGCACTGTACCTACACCTACCTGCTTAAACCTACTTCTACCACCACTACCACTATTACACTATAGGTACCTAGTACCTACCGTAATATATTTGTATAGTGAAGTTCTTACGTAAGACGTTAGAGGTATAATATATATTTTTAAAACCAATTAACGTCCATACCTATATCCTCGTACGTACGGTATTATAATAATATATAACGCCATAATATCAGTCGTTCGAGTGCGCTATTCGCCTCAAATTCCCGTATATAATATTATTTTTACTGTAGGCAATTAAATTACAAATAACAATGATTGGGCCTCCAACTTTTTAATGCTGTTAAAATGTTCCGAATGTATACTGTGCCGTTTTGCACTAGTTGTTAATTTTAATATTTTTGATCTATTTTCAAATTAAGACATACATAGCATGAAGTTAATTTTAATTTTAATAAAGTGTTAAGACGACGCCACACCCGAATATGTTGTCTCCGTCTTACTACAACCGTACAACATACCGAATTTTACGTATAAAATATTTTATTTTTTACCCTGCTGTTTTTAAAACTGGAATGATTTGACAAATATTCTAAAGTTTATAGGTTAGATTATTATCCAGGGAATCTCAGAAATTTTTATTGATATTTTAATTAATGCTATGAGTATTTTAAACCCGCTTACAGGGTGAATGTTTCGTAAATATTTAAACTATTATAACTTGCTTCAAATTTCAATAAAAACATTCAATATACCCTAGATAATAATTTTACTTTTAAATACGATAATAGATCACTGAGTTCTTAAAAATAACAGAAATATGCGTAATCCTATAAAATAAATACTAGTTCTGAAATGCAATGTTGATTCATGTTATAACCACAATACACTCAAATCTCAAATCAATGCAGTCATTAGTTGAATTTATAAAGTTTTGAATCATAATATAAATCTTTATGTATTATATAAGATCAGAAAATATGCCCTTAACATCATGAAACCTCTAAGTATCCACTACGCCGCTTTTTATTTCATTCGTAAAGTTATGAAATTAATGTATAGCTTACAGGGTAATAAATCTAATACGAAAAAAAAAACACGCAAATGCAACAATGTTGAAGCTTAAATATGGTAATAATGTAATAATTTCTTACACAGTGACCTATGTAAATAAATGTACAGTTAACAATTCATGGTGCTTTTTATATAAAAAAAAAATTTGCTTGGAAAATACTTCTTACTTCTAGTACACACAAGCATTATGAGCTTGTCTATTTCATCCACTTTAATCTTAGTAGTTATGTGGACCCGTAATGTTAAAAACATATTCAATGTTGTTCCGCGGGACCTTGCCTTCACAGGCTCTTCTACCGCTGTGCCGTTCCATACACACTGTTCTGCACGTTTTTGGGAAACTATAATGGATGGGTGAAAAAAAAAATTAACTCATAAAATAATAAATATCAGTATACGTAATATATTATTAAAGTTTGAGTTACCGCAAAATTCATTGTTTTTTTTTTTACGTAAACCATCACCATTTTCAGATTTCGCGTGAAGTAATACAACAAAGTTTTTTGTTACCTTTTAAGTTGATTTTTTTTTTGCAAGAATAGAAGGTTAGGTACGATGTTTGATTATCCGAAAGTTTTGCGGAAAGCCCTATAGCTATTGGCTATTTTAGTTCAAAAATCGAGTACCCACAACGTACACTACGGTCGTGATACATATACCTATTGTTTATTAATTTTGTCCTGTAACAATAACGCATGATTTTTTGTCTCTTATAATCGCCACTCTCCGGAAAAATAAAAATTATAAATGTTCTTCTAGTCTAATAATACACGAACAATTATTGGAGTCTTTGTGTTTAAATACTTATTGAAATCAATATATGTTTATATTTTAAGAAGAAAAAACTATCAGCCTGTTGTAAAAATACAACAGAACTATAAAATATGTATCATTAACATGTTTTCTGGAACCGATCTATTGATCCCGCTAAAAGGGTTAAATTTCTATAGATCATAGTAGAATATCATAGAATCATAATATTATGTTAGGTACATATTAAACATTATATAAATGCATAACAAGCTTAAATTTGATATCTTAAATGTCGACGCTCACTAACTTTATACTTACATTTTTGTTTCTCGGATCTTGTTTCAGGTGAGCGGTATGAGGTTCGAGACGCAGCTGCGGACGTTGAACCAGTTCCCGGATACTCTGCTGGGCGACCCGTGTCGGAGGATGCGGTACTTCGATCCGCTGCGCAACGAGTACTTCTTCGACAGGAACCGGCCGACGTTCGACGCCATACTCTACTATTACCAGAGCGGCGGCCGGCTGAGGAGGCCAACTACGGTGCCGTTGGACGTGTTCTCCGAGGAGATAAAGTTCTACGAACTTGGCGAACTGGCCACCAATAAATTTAGGTAAGACTCCCCCGAGTTCTGACGCCGGATAGTTACAAACCATAGTGGTGGATTTATGTTGATCATCAATTTGTCTAAATCGATTTTAACGATTCCCTCATGGCTTTCTGTTAACAATTATCATTCGATATATGTTTGGTCTGATTCGTCGATTAGCCGCATTCATATATAATTTCCTTCAATGCGATCCTAGATGTTTTATTTGTTTTAAGAGCATGGATTGGTTCAAAAGTTAAACCTGCAGACTCCTATTGAGCAATGTGCCAATGTGTATCTATACCATGGTTACATGTATACCCGCACTCACATCACCGATCGTGACATTGTTCTACCCAACGCCAATTCCACCAATCTTACGCTCTTCATGCGTAGGTACCTATAATACATAATATGAGTATAATAAAGGTAAATGTATATTATACTTAGGTGGCATGCGAGTATCGTGGATATGATGCTGTCGCTCGAAACAATTAGCATTGAGGGTTTTCGTGGGCGAGGTTGTAATATGGGTGGGTTCGTCGTCGCGCACGCGTGTATTTTTCCCACCCCCTCACGCTTAACATACCCTGTTTTCCCGAAATTCAACGAAAGGTTCGTGGGAGAGTAGTGGCGAGGGGTATACGTTGGAGCAGACGTGTGAGTATGGGATCGGATCTGCTGCTGCTGTTGTGTGCAAATGGGTCACGTAAGATTGTAATTCGAAGACTTAACTAGGATCGAGTCTTTCGCTTTTCCTCCACCAGAACATTCCCCCTAAGAATTTCCCTCCCGCTTTCTGTCCATACACACATTTTCCGAGCACGTTTCCATTCCGGACCTCATACGTGACATCAATTACTCGCACTCTGACGACTTACTTCAGTTTACCAACTAAATACGCCCCCTGCTATTATACATTATATATAAATTTATATACGCGTATCGCATACGTATTTTTGTGCTGATATTATTCGACACCGTAAATTATCACTTCGCGTCAAATGCGAGATTCGAATGTCAGAAAAACGATCAGTTCCGATTTTCAGATTAGAAACCCGAAGACAATAATAATAGTATGGTATACTCGTACCTATACCTATTAAAGCTCATTATATTTTCAACATTCACTGCAGTTTCATAACAATATAATGATTGTGCATGAACTACAATTCAAAATAATAATATAACGTAATATTAACTACAGTAACTGGCGGTTGTGTTGGTTATTTTTCCAATTTAAAATATGCATTATATATCTACTTATATACGCGTAATGCATTTGTGTTTTTATGTTTAATAATATGATTTGGAGCCGCGCTTGACGTGGAACGCCAATTGGATAGGCAGATTCAAAATTTCGCTCCTCACCTCGGAGAAGAGGAGAATTAAAAATTAAAAAACTGCGCTTTTTGATGCGCGCGCACGAATACTTCCGCGCTTCGTTCCGGTATAACGACTTCCGCATTATAGTAGTCATTCCCCAAAGTCCCGGGCTGCGACCGGCGTGGTACCTCGGGACACCGTTACGTAGTAATAATATATCTATGAGTGTGTGTGTATTACTGTCAGTCGAGTGCTGCGCCGCTGTCAATCGATATACAATTGGCACTGTGCTGTAATAAGCAGCGTTAGAACACAAAAAACGAATTCGTCCCAGAACCATCTGATTGCACACATGTACCTATTAGTATAATATTATTATAGTATCGAGTTGTATTATAATATATTTTATAGTGGTATTATAAGCGGGAATAGCACTCGCATAGTGCGTACAATGTACATACTACATAGTAATAGCCAAGGGTTGATAGTGGAGAGGGTTTGTATGGGTAATGGGTGAGATAGGGGGATGGGGGGGTCGCCTTTGGGCTGCAAACGAGTTAAAACGGCAACAATGTAAATGGCTTACGTGGGTGCAGCGCTCACAGCAGAGGATGAGCCTATATATCTAGCCAGCCGGCGGTCGGACGCGGGACGATCAATACGACCTGAAATTCGCCGTCGTTACAATATATATATATATATATTCTCTCCTCTAAAAATAGACGCACACTGCTTCGAACGCGCTCGTATCGTCGTCGTCGTTTAAATATTATATTAATATCATACATAATAGTGTGAGTTATACTATCCCAATAATGTCGTCGGGGTCCCGAAAAAAAAATGTTTCCACAAAATTTGAGGATTAAACAATAATATTATACACCAAGGGATATGCCTACCCCACGGTAGACCAGAACGTACCGTCGATGCGGATACTAATAATTGTTATTAGGTATACCAACTACCAATCATAGACAATATTATAATAATATTTAACAGTTCGCCGGCGTAAAGGATAGGCAAAACAACTACACGACCCGTCTCCGTTCGAGGCGAACGGTACAACAATAATATTATTACGACGTCGTGTACTCGTGTTGCCGCCGTCGCCGAAAATAATATGCACTGCGTAATAAATAATATACCTAATGCACAAGTACCGTTTTACGACGATATACTAGCCACGTGTAGTAGGAGGTAACTTATATTCAATAAAACAAACCATAACGTTTTATTTTTAATGAATGTAATATATTACATATCGAACCCGAGAGGTCGTCATCATTGAAATAGGTAGTGTATTACTAATCATTAATCAAGTGTTTTAAAGTCGCCAAGCTAAGTTAAATTATTTAGCAGACTATTATTAAACATAAATTATATCTATATAGTTCAAAGACTTAGATATGAAATGATATCACAACTTTTAGAGCCTTTTTTTGTACTTAGCGTTTTTTTCACACGAAGTTTGGCAGAGTGTTTTTGTTGGGATGAATAATATACCTTATACACAAGCACCGTTTTACGACGATTTATTAGCCACGTGTAGTTTAGTAGGAGGTAAGTTATATGCATCTTTTAACAAAACCAACGTTTTCTTTTTAATGAATGCAATATAGATCAAACCCGAGTCCTTATCAATCATTAGTGATACACATAATTTTGCTTGTGCTTTGCATTTACGTTATTGGGTACAGTGGCGTAATTAAGAATTTGGTTTGGGGGGGATAAACGTATTTAGCAAACATGAATGGTCACTATCAATACTTTGATCAAAATGTTAGCAGTAAAAAAAAAGTTTTGGGGGGGGGTCTATCCCCACAACCCCCTAACGTAGAAAGAATTCGTAATAAGATTAAACTTAATCAACACTAGATTTAATTCTCACGCTTACTTTCTGATTTTATATTTTATTCGATAAATAATGATTTATAAACTTGGAATGCGCCTTCTTCCATATATTGTACTCATCCCGCGTCGATCTTCAATACAATTTGGTGAAACCAAGCTGTTATAATACACAATTTGTTCTTACGCGTTTTTAATTGGATCGTCCCGGATAAATAGAGATTGACCATCAATAATATTTCCGATATTATTACAAGCGCTTCTGTTTGTTAATACCCTCCACTACCGTCTACCGTCCCATACCCATTATGTACCAAAGGTTTCAGAAAAAAACTGTCCAAAGTGTTTGAAAAAGGCGTATTATTTTTTGTTGACGTGCGACAGTGACGTATCGTACGTAGAGTGTGCGTTTAAGTTTTGAGACATGTGTGCACCGATCGCTTAAGAACAAATATTTATGTTAACACGTCGTCGTCTTCGTCGATTGGCAAAACGAGTATTTTTTATACACCAACACTCACTACGTTACGATACAAACAAAAAAATACATTTAAAATGAAAGAAAAATAATGTCATTCGACACCTCGATCGTTTTTTATAAAGAACGAGTTTCCTTTATTATATTATAATGTATAGTGTTTAAACATTTTACCGATTATGAGGGTGTTTCAGCACAGTCCACACAGATTTTGTATTTTTTTTTTTAAAACAAAATTGAACTCAAGTTAATTTTTTTTTACTGAAATATTAATGATTAAAAAAAAAATATTTGCTATATTATTTTTTACTTCAATATTTTTAAAAGAATACATGATGTATTTTGAATTATTGGTGCAATTTATATTTTGACCTACTACATATAATTATTATAGGTCATAAATATAATACTGGTATCATATTTTATTGTATGGTGCTTTGTTATATTCTCGAATATAGATAGCTATATATTACTTTAGTTAACTCATGAAACATGCATTAAGCCAATACTATTCAACGCAATGGCCTTTTTTTGAAGCTATAATATAATAAAGCACTTTAAGCAAAGCACCACATGTAATATCATATATACGTATGTATTATAAGTATAAGTCATCTGCTCGCCAATGGAAAATCTTATTCGAAATGGAATTGAAACAGTTGCCGAATGACTTCTAAGTTATACGCGCGTTGATGTGTTAATTTTTTTTCATTCGATTACGTATCTAAGATATTTTTTACTTCAATTTTTCCATAAATCAATAATAACAGTAATAAGGTAAAATATATTATTTAGTTTCTGGACGGTTTAACAATGCATTGATTTTGAAATTATTCTAGTATACAGGGTGTTTCACGATGAACTGACAATTGCAATAACTTTTGTTCTACTGAATATTTTCAACTTTTTTTTTTTTAAATTGTCAATTGTCGTCTGCGCTACATTTAAAATATTTTTCGATTTTTTTTTAATATTTTATATGTAAAATTTAAAAATTTAAAAATTTACTGTTTGATATTTGAAAAATTCAAAATAGCCATTTTGTTGATATGATTTTTTAAATATGTCCGCAAAAAAAAAAATGTAAAATGTTCAGCCGTTTGTTTTCTACAATTTTTTGAAGTTTGCACAAATTTATATTATTTCTAAGCGATTTATTTGATCTGACTTAGGTATTTACTATCTGGATTTTTCCATGAAAAAATCCAACTTATCACGGGCCACTGAGATTGATAAGTTTATTCTTATCTTATCATCTAAGACCGTGGTATTATCTATGCGCATAATATTGATATTATACCGTAATCACGTAATCCGGTAATCGATAATCCGGACCTAAAAGCCATACTTCAACGTCAACCAAATAATTACAAATATTCAACAAACACAGTGCCGGCGCTAGGTATTGCGGGGCCCTGGTCATAGGTAATAGCCTTTAGGTTCTCAGAGAGTAGTGAAATTTTAGCTTTTTTTTAAATCAGGATTTTAAAAAAAGTACTGTTTTTATATATAATATAGGTAAATAATTAAATTTAAATAATGCTCTGTCAATTCTTAATGAATCAAGATATTTTAATGAAACAAAAATCAAATTAAAGCTTATTTTTATCTTTGTTATTCACTTGCCCCATATATAATTTTATGTAATACTAATAGCAAAAACAATCCGATTTTGCACTTGCCCCAAGAAAAGGGGCAAGTGTGACGTTTTAAAATTTAAAAAAATTATTCTTAGGTGAGTGATAATATAACTTTGTTGACTATAAATTCCAATTATGTAAGTATATCTAGAGGTGTTACATTATGGAACAATAACAACTTTAAGTTAAAAACAAAAAAAGTATTGTCAAATTCAAAATTAACTTTTCATTTTTGCGTCACACTTACCCCACTTTACCTTACCTACTTGAGTAAACGGAGACAACACATTCGAGTGCGATTCCTCCTGATGAAACCTCGCTCAGCACAGAATTATTGGCGTAGCGTGAGTTTCAGTTAAACCTTTGAGTGGAAAATCGTAGGCTAATAAATTCATAAGGGCTGGTTATTTTATTAATTTACATTTATTTTAACAACTACATAAAATCATCAATTAAAAATAAATTAATTCATCAAAATGTTTGAATAAAATAATAAATTGTTTAATATCTAAGTACGCGACCGCTGCAGCCAGAATAATGCTATATACGACGGTAGACCACGGTATTCGTATCAAGATGATAATTAAAAATCACGGGGCCCTTTAACAAGCGCGGGGCCCTGGACAAATGTCCCATTTGTCCTCCCCTAGCGCCGGCACTGAACAAACATATAATAGAAATGTACATTAAACAAAATATTGTACATAAAATCTGTGATCCAACACGAACAGACAATAATTGTCCATATTGTGTCAAAGGTAAACGCTCACTAAGTACAACTGCGTATGTAATATTAAGTATTTTATTTATTGAACAATAACAAAATAACATTAACTACAATTTACAATACATTATAAAGTGCACTTATAAAAATTAGGAATAACATCTCCATTAATTATTATAATAAATAAATATTAATACATATATTCTAAAAAGTATTTTATTTAATTTCGGTTGTGTACTGATTAATTATCATATCTGATATCTAAGGTAGGTAGTAAGTAATTTATAATTTAAATAGTGTTATTTTGAGGAATTCTTTTTTTAGTTTAATTTATATAGTTCTGTATTTTTTGAGAGTATTTGACTATATTTATTCAAAAAACTAAACAAATATTAGTATTTACTTAACGGATTGCATTAGCAGAGTATTAGTGTAAATGTAAAATTCACTTAGAAATCAAATAAATAAAGCCATAATTCCCAAAGCATAAAGTACATATATTACTTAAACTGAAAAAAGAATGCTTGTATTATTATTGTACCTCAAAAATAACATGGATTAATGAGGTATTTTTTTCAAGTGTAAAAGGTAGCATGTAAAACTATTTATAGGTAATAAATTATTATGTAATATGCTTTAATACGCATTTTAAAATAATTTTTTAATTTTAATTTTGAATATTTGTGAATTATTTTGTAACATTAAAGGTAGGTATTTTATTCACAAGTATTAATACTAATAGGAAAAATGTATACATACAATCTAGGTAAATATTAAAAATACCTATCTAAATACTTTTTTTCATAAAATATTAATTTGTTATAAATTAAGTTTAGTACCAACATTCATCCATTCAACTATTTAGATTAGAAATACTTAATCACTACAACACTGCATTAAAAAAAAAAAAACTATAAAAATAACTATAACTACAACTACAAATTAATTTTACTTGATTTTACAAAATGTTCAATGATGATGACGTATTGATTTTTGAATTTTAATAATTCCATTAATACATTCATAGTTATTTCAAATATTAAAATTGATATCCTGAAAAATAATTAAAACCTATTTTTTTAGATATTAAAATTAAATGAATAGTATTTAAATAATTAACTTACATTTTAGAATGTTGATGTTGTTATTAATTGTACTTAGTGTAATAGCAATTTATATGCACTAAAATAATAAATTGTGAAAATAGAATACGTAAATGTTGACATATTTAATCTCCATACATGTGATGATTGAAACACAACAGTTAATTCAATAAAAATGTATCAATTAGTTATCAATCATATTCTGTATTCTTAGTCCTATACTAGGTCCTATGACCAAAGTTCTGAAATGGTATTAAAACTTAAAAATATTAAAATATACATATTAAGTACTAGGTCACAAGTTAGATGATTCAACTTACAGTTAACATGGTATTTTACTATTATTCTCTGATAATCCAATTCAAATCCAATTCACAAGTACAAGTTAGTTGGAGAAAATAATATTATTCACTGATGAAACATAACTATCATTACTGGAATGGACCAAATCAATAGCCCCCAATGTATGTACTGTTGGACAATAGTTTATAAAACTACCTATGACATTAAAATACAATAATTTAATTATAATTAATAATATGTAAAAAAAATAGTATACCTTTATCATAGTACTTTATCATCTAGGTAGATGGTATTCCTTAAAATGTTCATGAGATATTTTTGAAAAACATCTCTTTAAGTTTAGATTACTTGTGTATTATACAACATTGTCACGGTTCAACATTAATGTATAAACACTCATTAAATTGCTTGGCTTACAATGCAATAAAAACGGTTTCATATTCTCTTGAATTGTCTGTAAGGTTTTTTTTTTAAGAATACTTGAGTAGGTAATATAATTTACTTGCTGGATGAATAACTGTCATGGATCATGATTGACATGATTACAGTAACATTGAAGTCCAGTTATTATAGATAAAAAGTACTTTATATCTAAGGGTCCAGCACATATTATGGTGGTGGTAACTGGTGGGTGGTCACTGGTCATTAATTTTTGAATAATAGTCAATGATCATGTTATATACTTATAATTGACATTGATATTACATTATTACGCATAAATTAAAAACCCAAACACTAATTAACACCAAACATTTTTTGACAAACATCAATAAACGAAATACGAACCACGTGTTCACGTACATACGTTATGTAATACATACGTTATGTGTTATTACTTATTGTGTATATTGTAATACCTTATACCACCTATGATCTGAAGTCTGAACATTGAAACTGTTTCCGTACACCAAGTTACCAACATGATGTTATAACCGTATTGAAAAACTGTTTACCGGAACATAGGCGGGATACGCTACGTGGGGTCTGCTTGTTTACCATTCCCACCTGGAGACCGTGTTCAAGGCCGCAATCGCCTGATTCGGCCATAGATAATTCTATTATCTATGGATTCGGCCAACGCACGGAGTTTCGTACCCCTGGTATCATATTTGTTGATTATTCGTGATAACAAATTTTGTTATTTCTTGGAAAAAATAATTCAAAATCGATAATATTGCTGTAACACTGATAAAAAGGAAATAAATTTGAATTTAAACAAATTTTAAAAATTGTTTAAAAATTATTGACTGGACCTTAGTGAAAGTTTTTGACACCGACATTTTTCTAAAAATCGGATTTACAAAATGGCTATCTTGAATTTTTCAAATATCAAATAGTAAATTTTTAAATTTTTAAATTTTACATAAGAAATATTAAAAAAAAGTCGAAAAATATTTTAAATGTAGCGCAGATGACAATTGACAATTTAAAAAAAAAAAAAGTTGAAAATATTCAGTAGAACAAAAGTTATTACAATTGTCAGTTCATCGTGAAACACCCTGTATATATATTATTTATTATTTATATATTTTTACGAAAAAACAAAACATTTCCCTTATCATAAATAATATTATGTTTGCACCATGCAGATCGAACATTTTACACGTTCTCCACTTTTTGACGTGTTAAAATCGATAAAATGTATAATATTGTTCATACTGAAATGCATAATATAATATGCCTTATTGTAATTTTTTACAAGATGTCACAATAGTTTGTTTGCCATGCATTTCAATATTAAACACATTTATTTAGTTTTTATTCGACACTTTGAAAACTAACTTTTGAAACACGTCTAATTAACAACTTGCAGGAAGTTAACGATCACCCAAGGGGTTTATGGCTTTCTAATATTTAACGATATCCCGTTTGTTTTGTTTATCTACGATAAAATAATAATACGTCACGAAGTGTATGGTTAGGTTAGGTTAGTAATAACTAGTTATTTTTATCATAATATTATATTTAATACTACCTATGTGATCTATATTACCGGTTTTTGCTTTACCTATTTTGGTTTTCAGGGAAGAAGAGGGTTTTATAAAAGAAGAAGAGAAACCACTGCCAAAGCCCGAGTTCCAGCGGAAGGTGTGGCTGCTGTTCGAGTACCCGGAGAGCTCTCAAGCCGCCCGGGTGGTGGCCATCATATCCGTGTTCGTCATACTGCTGTCCATCGTTATATTCTGCCTGGAAACGTTGCCAGAGTTCAAACACTACAAGGTGTTCAACACGACGACCAACGGTACGAAGATCGAGGAGGACGAGGTGCCCGACATCACCGACCCGTTCTTCTTGATCGAGACCATTTGTATCGTGTGGTTCACGTTCGAGCTGTCCGTCCGCTTTCTCGCCTGCCCCAACAAGTTGCACTTCTTCAAGGACGTGATGAATACGATCGACATAATCGCTATAATACCGTACTTCATCACGTTAGCCACGGTAATTGCCGAGGAGGAGGACCCCACGATGAACCTGCCCAAGGCGCCGCAGAACCCGCAGGACAAGAGCACCAACCAGGCCATGTCACTGGCCATACTCAGGGTCATCCGGCTCGTGAGGGTTTTCAGGATATTCAAACTGTCCCGACATTCCAAGGGATTGCAAATTCTCGGGCGCACCCTGAAAGCCTCAATGCGAGAACTGGGATTGCTCATATTTTTCTTGTTTATCGGTAAGATTTTTCGACGACGAACCGGGTCCGCGTTTCCGTTTCCGTCTGAACCATGCATATTATTGTTGCTTTTATTACCGCGTACTAATACCTAGATGGCTTCGAGAATCTTTTCGTTCAGTTCCGTAGTACCATGTCGCATATAAAACCGCGTTCATATAACATATAATCTGGTACAGGCGGAAACGGACTCGGCCGGTGTACCGCGCACGCGCCGAGAAAGCGACGAAAAGAACACTTCCAGTATTGTGTGTGTGCCGAAATTTTTCATGATCCCGACGAAAACGATGATTACATAGATATAATAATATGACGAACGGAAGTCATCGCGGCTCTTCATGGTGACAGATCGGAGCTTTCCCTATTCTTGCACCTCGTCCAACAGTTGCGGAGTGTTATACGTTATATGAGGGTTATTCGTAGCGTATATCATGGTAGAGAGATGCGCGTAGTTCTACCTCAGAGTGAAATTCGATTTACTCGGCGATCCATCCCCGATACCGCGGTATAGGTGCAAACAAAAATCCGTGATCGGAAAGCGTCTTTTATAAAACAGAAAATTTGAGTGGTCGCTCGCGAATGAATTCTGTTGTCGGCGGCGTCGGTTAGAGTGTTTGGCTATATATATATCTGTGTGTGTGTATAACGTCGATGAAGGGGGCCAAACGAAAATAATCGCAACATTCCGACGTGTCATTTTATCGATTGACGCCGACCCGAGCCCCGTCTGCGGATGTGGAGAGACTGTGTGTGTATATATAGAGAGAGAGAGAGAGACCGCCTCTCGCCGGGCCGCACACACCCAGCCCACCCGGCTAAACCTTTTTTTGTTCTCTCTCACTCACTCGATCTCTGTGTGTATGCGTCTCTCCTTCTCCGTTCTTTCGTACCCACCTATACATACACTGTATCGCAACCACCGCCGAGCTCACCGTCCGTTCCCGAGTCCGGTTTCGATTAGATTTCCCGACCCCGGGCAACTCCCTCGCCCACACTCACCTCTCGCCACACCAGTGGCCCGACGAGAGCGACGAATTATTGTTCGCGTGACGTTATTTTCTTTCTCCCTCTCGTACCCGGTGGTTTTCGTTAATGAGCGATGACACCACCGCCCTGTACAATATAATAATTCTATAATGATTTGCAGAATTTATCCAAAATAGAGTTTTATAATACTACATATTATTGTACTGTTATGTATTTGGAACACAGGCCGTTTCAATGATTTGCTTGAACATTTAACGTATTATATTATTATGTTTATCCTTGTACCTTGCTTGTCGTATCACGAATATTTCTGTTTTGGGGAAATTACATACTGTTACTGAACGGTCGCCACAAATCGTAAAAAGTGCCTATATTTTTATCGGATTAGAGGAATCCCGTTAATTTTTACAATATTTTATGACTATTTTTACTGATATTCATGTTGAAGTACTTCTGATGGGAGTCCTCTTCCTTCAGTCTCTTCTGTCTGTTTTTGTTCTATTATCACTTCTAATTGTAACAGATAGCGTAATAGAGAATTTTGTTAAATAAAAAAAAATGTTTACTGATGATCACTGTATTTGTGGATACCAGAATTATACTTGTTTTCACAAAGTGTTCACTGTGGTTTATATTTTGACTTCTGGATATATTATAATATATTATATGCTGACCACTAATCACTCCAACTCTATACCAGTCTCTACTCTCTAAAATAATAAAATTTATTATTTTATTTGACAGGACCCACGATTGTCATAAAATAGTAAAATCTATATTTTCCATTTTCCACCTTTTATCTGCACCGCATAAAATATCGTAACGACCGATTATCCCGTGCATGTGACTTAGAAGCTTTCCGAACGTGTTGTCCTGTTTTCGTCGGGACCAAATTTATCGCGACATTGATCGTGCAGTCTCTGTATTTAATTACGCTTATAATAATACTATTCACTCGACGTGGATATATTGTATATTAGCTGCAGCTAACTAGGCGCCTGCCACCGTGACTTTCATCCATGCAGATCGTCGATATGGCGTCGTTTGGAAAAAACATAAATCCATCCCTTTAATTTATACGCACATTATCTCTGCCAGTATAGGGTTTTCAATCCTCCTCCTCTCTCCTCTCTTCACCGATAGGAGCGAGAGCTATAATAGTACCTATACTGAAAGAGTTTCGCTGGAATTCTCGTTAGATCATTACCAGTTATTATTTATTCCAACGCGGTGGCTGTTCGAAAATTATTATCCCCCACTACACTATTCGGCAGCGCAGCTCGTTATATTTTATTGTGTGCCGATGCCGTACTTCGAACCGCGTACTGTTCGAACCCACGATATTCGATTTATTGCGTCTCTCCGATTTCCAGTAGACCGACCACCAAATCGTCTCGTGGATAAGGCGCCACTGAATTGTTGGGGCGTGTGCGTTAAAAAAAAAAAAATTGTAGTCGACGTTTTTCAATACGATCGTAACGCGATAAAAAGAATATGTACACTGAGAAAATAAAACGTGACCAGAGAGCGATCGATTTAGCATCCGTTTCCCGGTGCTCTGCTTGACGGGGAGAGGGCGAATCCGTTCATTGATCAATTATATTGTACTCGAGAAAGTCGTCAAACGTCTCTTAGATTTTTGGATTGCTAGTCTACTGAAACGATCAGTTTGAATCTAGTAGGTACATGCAGCGTGCTACATAATATTATTATACTTCTCTGCTAAATGAACAATAGTAAAAAAATGGCACATATAGAGTCGTAACTATAATGATTTTGTTTTTAGTGATATTTTGATTTATTGATACTATTACATTCGTACAGTGTTGGGTTAAACAAGTTGTTATGAAGTTACTCGTTACAAAACTAAAAAATTATCAAACTGCTATTATTATATAATATAACTATATAGGTTCATTGTTTATAAAGGAATTTTTTTCTTAGGTGATTTTATAATGTTATCTATGTACAATAATATTGTTTTTTCTGAATTCGTGTAATTGTGAGTCGGAACTCGGAAGTATAATATTATTAGGATATTTAAAATGCTGAAAAGCGACTATAGTCGAGGCGATTGACATACTACATTGCTATATAATATCATTGATTATAAATACTAGTATCTATAATCAATGATAATATGTACAAAAATATTAAACATTTCTTACACTCTATAATCCGATAATAATTTTTATAATCTTGAAGATATTATATTTATTTGGAATTTCGGCAGAATATTATAAAAAAAAATTATGAATTTATTTAATTTAAAGCTTAAAATCAATAAATATTACGTACTTTTCTAGTAATTACCGCATGAAATGGTATAATGAGGTTATTATATCATATTTACTATACCTATACGTGTATCTTAGTTTGAAATGAGTTACTATAGCGTATATTGTAAAAAGTCAAATTAAATCACAATTGCACGATATAAGGTGACTTTAAGCGAGTGACTTATGTTATGTTATAATCAGTACTTACCGAACACTATGCATCATATTAGGTATATAATAAGTAGGTACCTACGTAGAGCTCGAGCTGTAATTTATGACAAATATTATGCAGGAGGTAGGTAAATGATTATTTCATCGTGAACCAGACAATATCTTTGAATATATTTTAAATGCTAATTTCAAGCAAAAATACCATAGTAGTATATTATTATAAAGGATGATCAGAGAAAATAATTAAAAACAGTACGATCTTAAAAGTTTGTAAAAAAAAATCCATGTAATTCCACGATATCATCTGGTCCACAATAAAATATTCACCCTGTTGTACAATGTACATGTCTATATTATGTATGCGTAATATACGTAGCTATTTGTATAGTGTAATATTATAATATAATAATATATATGCATAGGGTGATCCGTGATGTTTTTCACGATGACCCAGGCACAAGAACTACACGGCTCACCTCGTCGTGATTTTATTATATTATATTTTGTACGATGTCCCAGTTTCACTAGCACATAATATTATAATAAAACGTACGAAAGATGTCTTGCTGGTGTGTCTATTCTTTTTCGTCATTTTTCCCAATACAGTCCCACTCGTACAGCATAATATACTCACGCAGTTCTTTAAGCAGGCCTAAGTATGAGGCATAATAATATATTATGTCATATAATAGGTACCTACATAATAGCATAGTAACACCTAAAGTTTATATTTTGTATATTATATAATATAATATAATAATATCTTCGTCCGTCTAGCAGACCCTGATCCGGGGATGGAGGAAGAATTCTAATGGGAATTTAGCCCCCCTTAATTTTTTTCACTCCGTGGTTATTAGATAATATTGTACAGTACATACTATATATATATAGGTATGTACCCCAAACGAATATATTCGCCTACAGGATAAGCCCCGCGCCAACCCTGCCCGAGCAGATTAGTAATTTCTAAATTTCTTAAAAAACTGGTTCGATAATTACCACGGACAACCATAACTTCATCACTGTGGTGATTAACCTCGTTAAAATATTAAATTATTACTTTTCCTTAGTATTAAAACATTATGCTTTAATAACTACGAGAATGTTTCTACAAAAATATTGGACGAATTGACGTCAAAGTAACTACAGTCAAAAATGTTATGAATATTTGTTTTAACCAACCACATCATCGTCCCTATATTTCCAACCGCTTACATTCGCGTTGAATATTCAAATTGTTTCGAACCGTATCAATAAACGTATCGGCCGGAAACGGAAACAAAATCTCAATAATTAATTATTATAGAATGTCATCTAGAGGTCTTAAGATAGTAGATTGACTAAATGTTAGTTCTACTCAGTACAGATCTACAAGGTATGTAAGATAGCACCATCTCGTCTCCATCACACCTACCCGGTTAACGGTAGTATGGATTTTCGGCGAATCAGTTATCGACTAAAATTACATGCCCCTGTATAAGCGGAAGAAATAACCGATTTAGATTTTTAAAATATATATTTATTAAACAACTAGTGTTTTTCATTGTATTACAATAATATATAGACCTAGACACATCACACATACAACTTTTGACGTACTAACGTAGATGAAATTTCTATGTAGAATTATTTCTGTAGACTTCATATTTCTGTAGTTCACCGTAGATTTTTTTTTTGTATTCCAACCATCGATAAACCCTTTTTATGGGTGGTTGATTATACTCAAAATCGGTGTAGATCAAGGTCGTTCGATCGACAACCACACTTAATTATTGACTTCCGTACTCGTCAGGAGTGCTCTGGTGTATTTCACACGAACATCATACGGTCGTATGATTAGTTTGAAAATCGATCGTCTGAGAGAAAACATATAAGGTCCATCAGCCACAGTTAATTTTTGTGGTCCAGACACGTCGTCGCATGAAAACGTCTAAGACCCCTGTCCGCTGGTCTTGGGGATAGACATATGATGTACGGACACGCCGGAAAACGGTGTTTTATGAGTACAAAATGTTCATGTCACGGCTCGCCTTTGTTTCGATAATATCTATAGCTACGATGCTAGTCGGTCAAGTCGTTTTTTAACGGGGCGCGCAGAGAGCTGTTGTCCAATTTCAAACGAAAAAAAGGCCTCCGACCCACAAAAGCTGGATTAACATTCACTCGATACCCGTGCAGCGTTTGTTTCAACCCAATCAGATCGTCGCACATAAGCTTCCGACAAATCTTACGCGATCGTATACCGCGGTCTTGGTTACCGCACCCGCTGCGTCCCTATGCGGTAGTTCGCCGCTATTGATTTTAACTTTTTCGGCGTGCAACGATAAAAATAAATTCACGCAAATACACATAGACGATCAGATACACTTACGCTCAAATGCACACTAGTTTGTCATCGTCGTCATCGCACAACGATGATGATGCTGCTGCTGTGTTAGGTTCCCGGAAATAAAGTACAATATACATACCAATGCAAGGAGATTTTTTTATGACACAACAGTAATTTCTAAATAAGTTTAAATATTTTTTTACATAATTTGATTTAAAATTAAACGTTTTTAATGATTTTTATATTGTTTTATTTTAATATGACATAGTATTATCTAGATTTATTGAAAATAGCATACAGAGTGATTCAACAAACAAGCTGTGCCTTTATCCTTCAATAATGCAGTTATTCAAAATCTGTTTTTTTTTTAATTTTGAAATATAGGTTAAGACCATATTTTCAAATTCTTGAGACTTTTTGTGCTACTTAAAGAGTGTCCTGTGGTGATACAAACTTATATTTTTCAAATGAGAACACCCCTATTCAACTATAAATTATACTGTATTACCTACATAATTTCTCAGAAATTTTTAACGTATCTATCAAAATTCATACGAGTAGTTTTTGATTTAATTAACTTTGTGTTCTAAGGATATTTAGGTCCATGGTAATGAGTTTGTAAGATATGGGGGCTATGCTGATCTTAAAATTGTAATCATTAATATTAGGTAATGTATCAATATTAATAATTTGTCAATATTGCCCAAGTATAATAAATACTAGATCCAATTTTACGTCTATTTTATATTTATGTAGATAATACTATTTTTAAGGACTATTATAACCTTAAAACAAATATTTTAATAACTAAGAAACAGACTACTGAATCAAATTTTGAATTAGGTACATCAAAACTTTCAAAAAAATGATCCAATAAATAATTTACAGTAAAAAATTAGGGTTCTCATTTAAGAAACGGAAGTTTATACCACCACAGGACATTCCCTAGTATTACAAAAAAATTTCAAGAATTTGGATATATGGCATTTGAGTGTATTTAAAAATTCAAAAATCAGAATTTTGAATAAATTCATTTTTAAAGGAAACAATGCGGTTGAGCATGCTTGGTGAATCACCTTCTATAAACGGTGTAAATTTCGATCAAGCCATTTGGACTTGTCGTAAAAAAGTTTTTGTGAGACGGACACGTTTATATATTAGATATAGTATTATAGGTATGTATATGGTATGATTTATATACGATAAATGTATAATTATATGCGAAGTTTGTTGTTTATGTGATTGCGGCGGAATGTATCGTGACAAATCACCGGAAAACCGTTTCGACAGGCCCTCACGCTTGCGTTTTCCGTCGGACCGACCAGAGACAAAACTTTGTACGCCACACGGACGGCCGGTCAATTTCACCGATTCCGGTCGGTGGAGCGGAACCAGCAGCCGTTTATTATTATCGCCACGTCCCGTATTCTATGTTGCACTTGTAGCGATAACGCGAGTGCGATTATTATACCTACTGTAATATATATATATCATATTTGGTCTCAGTGCGTGATCGGTGACGTGCCCATTTGTCCTTAGTCTCGATTTGGATGGGAGGGGAGGTGCTCGCAAAAACGACCGTTGTCGGAAGAGCATATGGACCCGGTGATTATGATTTTTTTTCCGAACCTTTCAGCGATGTACCCTAAATTATTATGAACTCGAAGCACAATACAATCGTTGATGTCCAGAAGTCGGATTTGTAATTTGTGTGATTTCATATTGGACCGGTTTAAGTAAACAGATTTTTAAAAAATTCATATCCATATAATCATCACGGGGATTACATGAATTATATCTTAGTGTGTTTATATAATATGAAATTTTATTATTTCTCATTTTTATTGTTTTTGACAACATTTTACTTGTGACATGGTTTTAACTTATTTAAGGCCTATGGGTACGAACGGCGCATGATACTTCTTTCAATCTCGGAGTGCTTTTGTTAAACCTAGTTATGACCCTAACTATTTTTGAAATCGATATAATAATTTCAACAAACAGAATAATATTAATCATAATTTGTACTTCTTGTTACTATAATTGCATAAAAGAATATTATGTTAGGAATAATGTATATTCTATTTGCTATTCTATTATTTTGTGAATTCTTAGTATAAATAAAATAGTTTACATACATACAAATTACAAACATACAAAGTGTTTCAAAAGTCTCCATCCGATTACGAACTGATATAGTTCAGCAACGGTTAATCGCTAGTTAGCAACCCATGTATTAATGCTTGAATGATTAATAAAACTTACCTATTTTAAGAATATATTTTACTTTATTTCACCCTTATATTATCTTCATTTTTAAAATAAATATAAATTTTTGAAATCGGATGAAGACTTTTGATTTTCCCTGTATTATAATACAGGATGCTGTGTAATGGACTCCCACATTTCCGAGGTGAATAAAAAAAAACTCTACAAGATATGTAAATTTTTTTTTATTTATTAAAACTACATTAAATAAGGTTTTTTTTAGTTATTTTTTAAAAATGATATCGTCCAAATGATTTCCTTTTCGAGCGACGCACATTTGGAGCCATTTTTTTCAGTTACTGTGACTTCCAATCGGTACTTCGAGACGTTGGGAAACTTTTTACGACCGAAAATTGAAGAGTATGAAAATACTGATGCCTTCTGGTTTCAATAGGATGGAACCACAGCTCATACGGCCCGTTGTTCTCGCGATATTTTCCAAGAAATGTTTTCTGGTCGCCTGATCTCCTTAAGGGAAAACATTGCATGGCCTCCTCGTTCCCCTGATTTGAGCCCATGTGACTATTTTTTATGGGGATACCTCAAAGCTGAAGTTATCAAATATCGACCTAGAACCATTGAAGGACTAAAGGAGGCTATTCGTCAAGTAATCTCTGGGATTCCACTTGATATGCGGGCGAGAGTAATGGAAAACTTTCGAGAATGGCTCCAAATGTTCGTCGCTCGAAAAGGCAATCATTTGGACGATATAATTTTTAAAAAACCTTATTCAATGTAGTTTCAATAAATAAAAAGAAATTTCCATATCTTGTATAGTTTTTTTTTTAATTCCCCTTGGAAATATGGGAGTCTATTACGCCGCATCCTGTATATGTTACTTGTATACATTTTAAAATCAAAACGATTTAAATGCAATTCGTTTTAATAAATTTTTTTAAATTGTGTTTTTAATCGAACTCTTAAATCCCACATGTCTATTATCTTTATCGTTATATCCCCGATGTCAATAGCCATTGAAAATATGTCAACGAAATATTCTTAGCGTTTTCATGCACTGAGATTTCGGTCGGCACTACCTATACGATCGTTTCTTAAGAGTGTTTTTTTCATTTCAATCGCACAATAGCATACGTTTTTATGAAATCCTATCCATTTTACCTCAAATATTGAAACCATTATCGTTTCTTAGAACGCGCATAGCGATCCCATTTTTGAATTTCTAGTCTTTCGGGTTTTCACGAGAACATAACATTTTCGGATTCAGATCGTTTGGGGAAGGGCACCGAGCACCCCGAAGTGCATTTCAATCGACGTATAATACCCTTGCAGCGCTCACAAAAATTCGACCCATGAATCTGCCAATTTCACCTGTCCGCAATCCGTATGGCGCACGCACATATTTTGTACGCCGTCCGCTGCAGTCCGTGTGTCGATTTTTTGTCCTTTTATAAATGTTCGCCAAAGCATTAAAACATTTTCATTCAAACTATATTATCGTAACAGTTTCCCACCAGGTGGACGGGGCTCGCCCGTGTATATAATATTATAAAATATACAATATGTTTATGGTGGGTCGGTGCCGCGCTCGCCCGGACCGGCCCTGTCGTCATGGATACCGCGCGCGCCGCCTCCAAGTATAGCGATCGAATGACGTCATCCATCCGGGGTTTTTGTGAATAACCTCATTGAAGAAAAACGGCCCACTTTTCTCTGCGCTCACAGGTTTTTCGTCAACAGCCGGAGCCGTGTATCATATATAAGTACACGTAATATATTTATGTCTGATGATCTAGGGTGGAAAAAAAAATTCCAAATATATAAATAAACGCCCTCGCCGCCCTAGTGATTTTTGAAACCGATTCACGAAGTTGTTATAATATTACAATATTTTATCATAATATTTAATGAAGTATTCGTGCCTATTATTATATACTCGACAGTCGACACTCGTCCGTGTGGTGGCTATACAACCCACAAGACTGGGAATCATATATGATTTCGAGTACACGGTGATAATGATTATACTCTCGCGATTTCGTTATCTTTATCACTGAAAGTAGAATTTTACTGAAAATTTACACCCACTGTGAGATATAGGTGCTATTAATATATATAATATAATATAGCCATATAGGTTTATGTGCGACGGTCGGAAAAAAATCGAATTAATCGAAGAAAAATATAGGAAATGAATTTCCAAATGTTCCCATACAGACACATTGGTAGAACATAGGTACCTAAAATTAACAACGGTGAAATTTTAAAGTTGTATTTCACTTTACAATTAAATAATTTAAAATTTAAAAAAAAAGTATGAAGTTTCAAGTATAATTTTTGATAAATAAATGGTTTGAATTACCAAATTACAAGAAAAATAATAGCATGATATTATATGCTGAAAAAACAAATTTAAATCGTACATAGATTTTCTTGATTTCTGACTATTTTTTTTATCTGTAAATTGAGTTTGAATATTTTTAAATATTTTTTGGTTTAAAATTGTATAGTAGCTTAAATTTATATTTATTTTTCCTTACATGGAATCAACCACACCTGCATTTGAATATTTAACAATTGAAACGCAATTTAATCTCTGAATTGTTTCCACCAACATTCAAACATTTAGAAGCCAAGTTCATATAAAACAATTTACCTATTCATAAAACTAATTACATTGAAATAGGGCGGAGGAGGGGAATTTCCTGGATTCGAAACAGCCGGGTTTTCAGAGAGAAAGAGAGAGAGAGAGAGAGAGAGAAAGTCGCGCTGTGTCGTTAAGTATTATTTGGTCTCAGGAGATCCGGCCGTACACCCGCTAACTTCAGTGCACCACTCGAGTCGGTTTCGGTGAGGAAATTAACAATTTCGGACGAAAAAAAAATACCCAACCGTGGATAAAACACGCGGCGAACACTGCTGCGGTGCAGGGTAAGTCGTCGATGTCGCGGCGCGGCGCGGTTAAAGTCGCCTGACTCTCGTGGCGCAATCACGGTGTATATAATGTACTACTTACATAGTTTTGGGGTTTTTCTTTACTTTTGTTTTATTATTATTATTATTATTATTATTTTACTATTATTATTTTACTATTGTGGTGTTGAAAAAAATGGGGGGGACCGCCGACCATTTGTCTCTGAGCGTGTTGTTTTCCAGGAGTGGTGCTGTTCTCGAGCACCGTGTACTTCGCCGAGGCGGGTTCCGATCAGTCGTTTTTCAAGTCCATCCCGGACGCGTTCTGGTGGGCCGTGGTCACCATGACGACAGTCGGATACGGTGACATGAGGTAACTTATAATTGCGAGCAGCCAGGAATACGACACCCGCCGACCATATACCATCACGACCGATATATACGCATACCAATAATATGTATACACTACTACCACAACCTCCATGACAGACATTTACGATTTTACGACTTACCTCCATGGACCTATGTATAAACATCGACTCACGACTTATCAGAAACACACACATGCGTACGCGTACTCGACAATACTCAGAGAAAACTATAACTGTGAACTATACTATTCTTTAAGAGACATGCTGACGGAGAGAGAAATAGAAAGAGGTGGGGAGAGATAGAAATAGACAAGGAGATGAGAAAAAGATGAGTTGTTTGGACGAATGGGAGGGCGTTGAGAAAGACATAAGTAATAAAATCGAGTAAAAGTTTCAAAACACTATATCTCTCGAATATAGAGTAAACTTTATATATAATATTCACGAGTATATATAATATATCATCGTGATCACGGGGTCCTATATATAATATTATATGATAATATGTCATGTATTATGTACAATGTTTTATAAATATTTTTGTGCGAAAAATGTTTCTCTATTGCGACGGGGGACGTCCATAATATAATAGCATCGTCATCGTCCACGCCATCGGGATCGCGAGTTATTCATTTATTGTTTATAAGTCTTTTTTATTTTTATAGACGGTTATTATTATTATTTTATCGTTTTCATCGTCGTCATTATTACTATTATTATTATTATTATTTATTTATTATTATTATTATTTTTTTTTTTATAAGTCACAGTCCTAATGAATTTCAGGTGTGGTGCTATTCTCGAGCGCGGTGTACTTCGCCGAAGCCGGCTCAGAGAATTCCTTCTTCAAGTCCATCCCGGACGCATTCTGGTGGGCTGTTGTTACCATGACGACTGTGGGCTATGGTGACATGACGTATGATGTACTCAATTTCATTAAGACAAAATTAGACAGTTATTGAAATTTATTTTTTTCCATATTTTTAATTTTATTCACTAATAGTTATTTGCATTTTATTTTTTCTTTAACATTTTAGTGCGATTTATTTATTACCAGAGAAAAAAAATAATAATAACAATAATAACACAGCAACAAATATCGCATTAGACATATTTTTATTACATTGTGTTTTTCGTAAACGTATTTTTATTCGTTCGTTCATCTTTTACTTATTATTATTATTATTATTTATTTTTTTTTTTTTTTAACATCGTTAGCTTGTCATTAACATATTGTTATTATTATTATTATCGTGTAAGCTGTCACTAATTTCGAACTGCCGTAGATCATTAGTTACGACTATAATATTATACATAATGTTCTTATAACCAGCAAACACACGTCATACTTTAGACTTAAATTCATCACATTTTTGCGTTTATTATCATATATTACAACATATTTTTTTTAATAATTATTACAATCACGTATGTACGGTAATATACAGGGCGTTTAATATATTCGCGAACGTTTTACACAATCTGCAGTTGTCCATATACAGATACAAAACATTTTTTTTTTTAAACTTTCCAAGCACACGAAACAGTACACGAAACCATAATAATATAATATATTATTGTACTAAATGTTTTTTGATGTATCATATTATATAGTTTATTAGAAAAACTTAACAAAATTTAGTTTCCTGGAGATAGTTATTATTATTATTTGTTTTGTTTGACGATTACATCAAATACAGAATATTTTAGAACAATAAAATTCTATATTCGTCTTAAACAATATTGTTATTACAAATTATAGTCGTCTTGTCACTGTACGCTCCATTAGGGTTTGCCAAGCTTCCCAATCTGTATAATAATAATATTATCATCATCATCCGAGTGCACATCATATTTAGTGAAATATAGGAAATACATTTTATAATATTATGCCACAATATAGTTTCGATTGCAGTTCTCCGATCGTGATTAGTACGACTTAGATGAACCATATAATATCGATAGAGTATCTCAGTTTAGCTCGATCGGAGAACATATTAATATATAGATACTATTATTAATACATACCTAATTATTTAAAATAATATTATTATGTCAGTTTTTTTTATATACACCTATATCATTTTTTATTTTTTTGTTTTGTTTTTTGCCGTTGTTTCTCGTTTTATTTTTCTTTAAAATACTTACTTAATATTAAAATGCAATCAAACGTTTAGAGAACCAAATAATTGCATTATAATTTATAATTTTTATACGATATTACGTTTTATTATTATTTTTTTCCGTCGATTAGAGGTACCACCTGTTATAGGCAGACTTATAGATTATGTGTAACAGCAGCAGTTCACTACCTAACACATATAGTTACCATATACACATATAGCCTTGACAAAACTATATATTTATATATATAAATCATAACATGACTGTGAGTCAATTTTTTATAACTACATATACGAAGTTATACATAACATAGTTGCAGCAGCACGAAGTGCAGAGTTGTAGTTGCATATTTCAGTTTTGACATAACTCATTACCCACATAATATATTACACTTACCAACTAACAATAATTAGTCTGTTAATTAGTCCTAACAATATCATTTTCTCGTAGTCGTTTGTGCATGCATTTTTTTACTTTTGAACTTCGTATTGTTGACGTAGGTACCGTAGTGTAATCGTTAATATTATTATGTTTAGAGTTGTTGCATGTTTTTATAAATGTTATTATTATATAAGTAATAATATATCAACTATATCTATATAACAGTATAAAGATAAGTGTGAATTATACGATCATCGTATTGCATTATATCTATACTATAAGAATCTCGTATATAATATATATTTATATTTATATGAACCGTGTGATTGATAAGACGATTTTGTTTTTAAAGTCGTTTTCTAAATATCACGATAGGGATTCTATTCTAGTGGTGTGTGCGTGTGTGTGTTTTTTTTTTTTTTTTGAAAATCCTTCATTGTTATCGTAACAAATCCTGGGACATGGGATGATACTTACCCACATTTTCCCGAGCTCGAACACCCGTTTATGTTTTTGGCTTTCTCAAATCGATTGTGCGAACGCTTCACAAGTTGTGAATTTTTATACGGCACATATTATTTCCATGGCGTGCTTTCATTTATATTTTAATACAGGTCGATTATATTATTATCGCAGACCACTCGATATTCCTCAACAACCCAATCTTACCAGGCACGTAATTGTGCGGAAGTTTTGAGGAGCGGGTGTGCGTTGCATCTATTTATTGCAAAACATCTTATTTGACAAAAGTGAAATTAAAACGCCAAAATGAGTTATAAATCTGTATTTAAGTCAGTATTGAATATTTAAAAAATAAAATTAACATTTCAATAATTGTATTTGGTTGTTTGTAAATCGACAAGATAAATTAAAAATCTCTGCAAACATTTTGACTCCAACCATTCAAAAATGAATTGACGTTTTTGAACCTAACCCAGACTAGATGGTTAAACCTGCTCAAGGAACGTCCTGAAGTGTTCTGCGATCATAAAATCACCCAGTATAACAATATCATGTTTGAAAAATAAATAATGATTTCGACTGTGCGTGTGCAACATTGTGATGACCGTTTGTTGTTTTGGTTTTCCGTTTTCGTTTGTCCGTACAAATATAACTTACTGTACAAGCTTTATATGAGTCCAAGAATAATATGATCGTGAATTCCAATCAAAAACAAAGAATTTTCTAGATCAGTGCCCATACGCATATACATATTAATATAATATTATATTATACCATTGATTATAATTCATAAATACTTCCTAGTATTTATATATTATATCATATACCCGTTTATCGGGTGATCCAGAAGTTGGTGGGACATCGAAACGGATATTATTAATTATTACAATGTTATATTATATCTATCATCCACCAAACTAGAAATTTAAAATTTACCTATTTCGACAGGCATCACTAATTTTTTTCTTCAGTCGATTTGCGTGTATTATTATTACACAAAAAAATCTAAAGTTGTACTACTTTTAACCGTTGCGTATTATCAAAAAATTTTTTTAACAACAATCTATTATTTTTATTTCACAATCGAAAGCAGCTGTACCTATACTTTTCCGGACATTTTAATGATTTGTAGTTTATTATTTCGATGTATTAATATCGGACATTGAATAAACAGTTTTTTTTTTATATAAATGACGAGCATTTATAGTGGCAGATTGGATAGGTGCCCCTTGCCATTTCAATCCGCTAATTCAAGCGTGGCCACCGGTTAAATAACCACCCCGCATTCACGTGTTTATGCGTATACGTGTGCCGTACAGTAAATTATACAGACACAAACATTACACAATATTATAATATATTAATATTATATAATATTTTATATTATGAGTGTGTTTCGTAAAAGCATGTTAATACGTAGGTATATATTATTATATTATAATATATAACGATTTAGATGTTTTGGAATTTTGTTTTAGTGTTTTACACCTGCGTTTTGTGCGTTTTCGTTCGTTTTCCATTTGTTATGTTTTTTTCTAATATATATACATATTATCATATTACCGTTAATAGAAACGATAAAATGTATCATACAAAAAACGACCGAAAAAAAAAAATACCACCGCCACGCAATCCTCCGCTAGCCATTATATTACCATACATTATAATATGATTATACCTAATATATTGTTATACGCTCGCCGGAACACGTCGACATGTGACATATTCGAATGTGTTTCAGACCAGTGGGCGTGTGGGGGAAAATTGTCGGTTCGCTGTGTGCGATTGCCGGCGTGCTCACAATCGCACTGCCCGTGCCCGTCATCGTGTCCAACTTCAACTATTTCTATCACAGAGAGACTGACCAAGAAGACATGCAATCGCAGAACTTCAACCACGTCACCAGCTGTCCTTATCTTCCCGGTACTTTAGGTGGGTATCCGAGGCGAGAGCTGTCAATCGACGCGCCGTCGCTTCCGCCCGAGTCACGGCGCGCTCGACGTCCGCGTACGATTTAAATATTATACGCGCACTTAATATTAATTACCTATACCCACTGCTTCTATATATATATATATATATATATATATATAAACAATATTATTTTATACGGTCCGTGTGTTGTATAGTAGCACGGACGTACAGTGATGGTCTTCAACCTGCAGTGGGTCGCGATTAGATTAAAACAAATTCAAAAATGCAAAGACCGTAATAATAATACATGGGTATTATGATGTTAAGTTGCGCAGCTGACAAAATGAATACCTAATAATAAAACAAAACCTAAAAATACCTGGACACGAATCGTGTAGGGTTTGACTACATAATATGCAAAATGCAATTTTTATTTATTCGAGCGTATTCCAATCGATATAATAATATAGTCCTAGTCAAACGTATTGTCATTATAGTAAAATATATAGTAACGGTACATTTTATATACACACTCAGTCCCCTATTCCCCTTTATTTTATTCAAATTATTATTCTTGGAATATTTTGTAAGTTTACTTGAGGGCCTTATTTTCGAATATTTAGATTTTTATACCATTCAACCCTTTTCACTGATATGGACGTACTATAACGTTATATTGTCAATTAAATAAAATACGTGAGTTATCGGCTTGGTGGTTATATACCTGAAAATACAGAAAAATGTATAACTATAATTCCACGGTAAAAAAAACTGTTCATTTTGATAGGAATGTTTCACATTTTTAATTATTATCATTTCTAGTGATATCCAAAGTGGCTAATTATACTTCTAATTATAGTAGGCACATGGATACTTTTTCTTGGGGCCGACGGCCCGTATTTGGTGGCCCTGGTTGTATACATTTGAAACTTAAAAGTCAATATATATTTATTTATTTTTTAACAGTAACATATGGTTCAATGAAAATAAATTAATCGTTTAGGAGTATATATAAAAAAAACTTAAACTAATTCAGCAGAGATGAGTATTTAAGGTATTTGAATACATTTATTGTTAAAAGGAAATACAAAATAAGGGAGTAATCATGGTTGGCGAATCACCCTATAAATACTAATAACTAGTAAAATAACATCATAATATCGTACTTTAGAACATTGGTCGAAAAACAAATTATCATCTCCAAAATCGGTCTCGATAGTCAAAAAAGGTTGAAGACTACTGGTTTGTATATAATACAAATATTGAAATATTATATATGTATTACATTCACACACTGTATTTTTATTATTTATTACCTACCATCATTATTTTTGTTATTATTATTGTTATTATTATTGTTGTTGTTGTCGTCGTTGATGTTGTTATTGTTATAGAAGACCGTTTAACTCACCGTGTACCCATATACTATACACATTTTCTCGAGCAATTTTTGTTTTTTGTTATTTTTTATTTGTTTTTTTTTTTATATATATATACTCGGGTACATGGGACTTTTTGAAGTACCATTATAATGATTGTAACACAACGTTTTTACAATAAAAATCAATTATTTTTTTATCGTAGTGATTTTTTGTTTTTTTAGAGGGGGTAACACTTATATTTTAAGTCGTCTCATTTTGATTTAAAATAGAAGTCAATTTGAATATACAATCGTTATTTTAATATAGTAATTATTAGATCTGTAAGTGTATAATTAAGTCCAGAGTAGGGTGACCTGAGTAATAAATCCTTGGATTCTAGGCATGAGGCCACGGGAAAAAATTTAATTTTCTTCCTTTCGAATTGAAAATCAACGCACACGAATTTATCATACCAACTTTCATTACTATGTTATAACTTATAACTTTTAAAAATTTTAATTATTATTTCAGGAACACGATTTTGTACTAGTATACATATTATTATATATATGTTTCATGCTATTCGGTGCTCTAGCGACCACATCGTTTACTATAGAAAATATATATAAAAAAAAACTTTTCTCATCACGAAACGGAAACGAAATAATAGTTGAACTGTTCTCGAAATTGGACAGAAACGGGTCACCCTAGTCTGCAATGTATATATATATATATAATATATATATATCTATATATAGGGGTTACGGGGAGTCATAGAACTTTCGCACAACTCTCGTCTGAATTTCGAATCTTTTGCGAAGACAGAGACGATTAAAATCAAAAAAAAAGAAAAAGAAAAAAAGCTCGATAATAAACGTCTTTCTAATACCCCTCTTCTATATAATTTATTATAATACTATATGCAAATGTTAAAATATGTGCACCAGTAATGTTTTCGAGCCAATTTTTTGTCGTTGATGTTTTTCCTCTTGTGTATAACGTTTGCGTTTCGCGCCCACCGCAGGTCAACACATGGTGAAATATCCATCGGGCGGCGACTCGACGTCGGACCTGATGGACTTGGAGTCGGCCGACAATTGTCTGCTGGACGCGGAGCTGGACGAACCGCCACTGTCGTTGCCGCCGCCGCAGCAACCCAAAAAGTTCAACAGCTGCGCCACCGTGGTCAGGCTCAACAACAACAGCATCAAGAGGTTCAGTGTCGAAACTGACGTCTGACTAGCAGGTGCGGTATTAGCACGCTTGCGAAATAGTTATACCAATATTAACCCATTAAAACACTTAAAAAAATATGAAAAAAGTAAATAAAACTAAGAGGAAACGGATACGATTTGGAGCCTACTATATAGAGTCATAGAGATATACCATATTATAATAAAGCTAAAGAAATTTCTTTGAACCAATTTCTTATTTCATTAATATTCTAATTCAATAATCCATTAATTGATACTTCTTATAAATTAAACTAACGGCTACAAATATGTTTTCTATCGTTAAACGACACAGCTTTTGATCTACAGCATGAATATCGCGTGATAAAAATAATAAAATAAATGTGTATCAAAAAACGGCAAGGGAAAATCTTCATCGTTTCTTAACCTACACAAACCCATAAAGAAACCAAATGCCGTGAATCTATTGATGTTTAAATAACTATGTACCTAGATTTCAAGCGGTAAACTTAAATTCAAAATATCGAACTTATAGTCGACGATTACTCGTCATATTCGAACGGATGTCCATGTGGTTATAACTTAAAAATAACCCATCAATAAAACCAATTGGTTAATATGCCCTCAAAATAAATTTGTATTAAATATTATATAATACTAACATAGGTACCTTAATAAATCATTATTATAATATGCAGTTACTGAACTGCATATACAGTATATTGTATAGAGTCAGTGTTTTCGTTTTCTACACGAACATTTTTTTTCGACGCAATGTCGTTTGTTAGGTATAACTTATATAACCATAACTCTGAAGTTATACCCCAGTTTTGTTCAGAAACTAAAAAGTTTTATCTGCACACACTGTAATTTATCGTATTGTTCCTTTAGATTCATGTACCTAGTCTTGTATAGCATCAATCCGTATATTATATTTTCATCCATTTAAAAAAATGCTCTCATAATATTATATAGATCGTTCTCAATCCCGATCGAT
Organism: Macrosiphum euphorbiae; assembly: GCA_949089665.1. Classification (NCBI taxonomy): domain Eukaryota; kingdom Metazoa; phylum Arthropoda; class Insecta; order Hemiptera; family Aphididae; genus Macrosiphum; species Macrosiphum euphorbiae. The sequence goes on along the minus strand of CARXXK010000001.1, from coordinate 134,850,190 downwards.
TGTTTGGCTAGGATCTATCTATCTTCACCAATTGTCTATACCCAAAATGTAAATACTAATCCACACTCGTTCATAAAAATCCTATATTGAGTATTGTACTTATAGTGAAATCGCTGAATTTCAAAATTCAAAATTTTCGTTAAACACGATATGTGACTTATAATAATAATATAATATTATTTACTCGGAAACCTCTTACCATTAAACTGTTTGGAGCCATTTCGCAATTTTTTTTTTATCGAACCCCACGACACTCTTATTGATACAATATTATAATAATCTACATTTTATTGCTGCAATATTCTATAGTACACTCATAATTTATAATATATGAACTGCTATCGTGAAACACGCCAATCGTGTAATTTCCGTATCGGTACCAGCCATATCTAAAAGTTATATCTGACGACTTTGTAACTTTTGTTTTAGAAACCAATTAAAACTTTTGCATCACCGGGAATGTATAGGTATAATATTATTATATATTGATAAGATATATTTTCATTAGTTTTTACACGACAATCAAAACAAAAATATAAATTGGGAAAGGCTTCAGAAACATTCCAAAACGCTTTGGGATCGAAAATACGTATTTTTTCGAATACCAGAACAGTAGTGACTCGTGATTGCTTGTAAAATGTATATGATTTTTTGTCTCTCATAATTGCTTGTATTTTATAATTGATAACGCGTATCGTGTTAAAAGTACTCCAAATTAAACATGTAATTAAATTATACACAAGCATCAACAGTGACTATAAATGTCGTCTCACAAGTGTATAATCATTTAAGTGCTTACACTTAAACATACATGAAGTACGTAGTTTTATCCGTGCACCAAAACAAATCATGAAAACTTTAAAACTTACATTTTTATATTGGGTTTTTTAAATTAAAATGACTCATAAGTCATTATAAATTATATCAAATTATTAATTGTTGTAAAACATGTTATATGATTCATTCAATTTAAAAGACAAATTAAACTCTGCAGGGATTCCATGATGATTGATAATTTTCTCAATATATGTTGTTCTCTTCGATCATGCTATAACGTGATGTTATTCGACTATGGTTTTTTAACTGTATGTCTAAATTAAAAAAAAATTATTTGTCAATAACTAGTATATGGAAAGGTGCTTATTAATGGTTTTGTAACAATAAATAATTGTATTTGTTTTTTGTTAACGAATTTTGTATAATTATGATGATTTAACTTATAATGATGTGTTGTTTGTAATTCTAGTATTCAAATTGCAATCCGGCGGCCGTCCAGGTCTCCAAACGCCTATAAGGTGCTGTGCTGTGATAGCTAAGATGTTTCCTTCGTTAAGTTACCTCCGACAAGTTTATTTATAATATTTTTTTAAGCGAATATTAATAACGATAATAAAAATTGTACTCGGAATCTCACTCTTTTGAGGGGATAATTTTCTAATAATATATTGAGCCAATATAATAATATATAATACATAATACTGCAATTATTATTATCCACAGCCGTGAGGAAAAAAAATACAATAAACGGATCGTCTCAAATTGTTTTATTTCAAATTGTACGGGTTTTAATACTATATATTATATATACATTATATATATATTATATATACTATATATATATATATATATATATACTGTACCTACATACCGATAAGCCTTATTTGACTGGATTAAAAAAAAAAAATATTTCTTATACGTATTTCATTTATTTTATTTTTTATCTTATAAGCCACCACCGAAAAACATACGAAAACTATATGAAAACATAACGCGTTGGAGATGTGAGAGCTATTACATTTTTTTAAATACTTTTTTTTCCTTTTTTATAATGTAAAATCTGTACCGATTATAAATTCTCGCAAAAGTCTTATTATGATATTTTTGATCGCCTGTAGTGTCTATTACCTATATAATAAATTATTAGTCGCGAGTCTTCCGCGTTTGAATAATAATAATAATAATAATAATAATAATAATAATAACAATAATAGTAATAATAGTAATAATAATAACAGTGACAATAGAGATGTCACATTATATTTATTATAACTCTTTTCGATTTTGTATTAATTAATACGTCAGCATTTTTACCGTCGTGCACACTGTATACTGTAAAAATAAGAATAATGATGAATCCGTTTAAACAGACATATTTTGGAAAAATCAAAATAATTGTCAATCAAAAATTGTTTTGCTCCTGTAATGTCGGAATAATTGTAGGTAACTCGACAAGGACATAATAATAAATAATATTGTTATTATATTATTCTGTCGATCGATTCGCACCTGTTCGACGAGTATGAAGTCAGGACCAAAATCAATAGGACTCTTTTAAGGATAGATTTGTGTATAATAAATAATATAATAATCATTGTTATTAATATTATTATTATTATTATTATTATTATCGTTTCTATGGTGGGGGAGGTACCTAATCATTATATTTGTGAAAATAGAGCTTGGAGGGAGGGTTGACCGCCGTTTTCGATGGACTAGCGTATTCCATAATCGATAACTTTAAGTCAATCAATAATAATAATAATAATAATAATAATAATATGATATATTATTCTCTGTTCGTACGGCACGACATGTATATCTGTAGGTATTACCGCGTTTTAACCAAGCAATGGCGCATAACATTTCACCCGTCAAAAACGTTCAGCAACAAAACGTCAAAATAATATTATTTAATAACATCATACAATAGCTAGGTGTACGGTAGTCGTTGTACAACAATAATAATAATAATATATTTTATGAAAAAGCGCATCGATTTAGGCCGTCGAAACGTCATCGAAAAGAACCACCATCCTTTTCAACTATATTTTACATACAGTCGTCCATCGTCGTTTAGATTTTTTTTATTAATTATGAAAATAATTACAATAATATTCTAAAATAGTAGGTACGACTTTAACAGCTGCATTTCCAGGCAAAGTTTACAATACGAGCGCATGTATGTAACGGTGTAATCGAGCTAAGGATTTTTTTGATTTTGTTCCGTTTTTAAAAATGGCTATAGGTCTAACTCTAAGATCGCGCAACGCAAACAAAATTTTTTTTTTGGTACTTTTTCGTGTGGGAAAAAACGGATTACAGGGTACTTTGATACAGTCTGTCGGAAACATTATTGATATTAAATACCACGCCGAGCGTTATTGCATTACTTTTTTCCTCGTATAGGTCAAAAGTATTCACAATCAATCATTATCATCATCATAATTATCATCGTCATAATAATAATAATAACAAATATTTTCAATATTAAGCTTGCAACACTATACTAATTAAATCTAAACCCTAATCCCATTTTTTACGATACGGCCTAAATCGACATACTCGCAATCGCATATAATATATATACTATTAGTTATGAAGTTATACATATGTACCTAATTATTGATTATACATTATTACAATGATTATAAATACTATAATTTCTCACAACAACCACCGTGCTGATCGCTCTTACTATAGGACTTTTCATTGACAACCCCTTTTGTATAGTGTTATCGGTTCGAATGAGTCGACGCCAGGCTTACAAAACCATAATTAATTGATTTAAAAACAAACTTTAACTTCTTATTAAACGACGATAGGGTGGAAACGAAAATAAGCAGTTCTAGGCATTACCCAGACTAACCATGGTTTAGTCCCGAAAACGACTTTTGATCCAAATTTTTCAACACGTTTAAACGTGATGAGTTATGACGATATCAGCCGCGGTCATCACAGAGGCTGTATACAGTGTTTGTCCCCGTCAATCACTACTTTTTCCATCGGATACTTTTGAATTACGATTTTGGAGAATTATTGTCCTGCTTTATTAGATTTCCATAACTGTAAAAATTTATAAAACTTCAAGTAAAAAAAAAAAATTGTAATTTTCACGTTATTTAATGCCAATAATAATAATTATACGCGTAATCAATTTATGTACATATTTTAAAAGTTTAATTACTAATTTTTATTAAGTACTTACTCAAAAAAGCGTACCTATATAATATTGTTATACATTGGTTTCAAAGTTTACTTGATAACTGGTTGGGAGTGCCAACAATATATAAAGGATATTTATGTAAGTGCTACAATAAAAATAATAAAATACTAGGCCCTACCTTATAATTATATTGGTTGGCTGGACAATCACTGTGTAAACATACGATATTATTGTTGACATTTAAAATTCACTAAATTTAGGTTCACGATACCTGAAGGCTGCAATAGTATATTATTATTATTATCATTATTATTATTATTATTGTAATTTGTTACACAATTTGCTTTCCATGCTGTTCAAACGGTACTCAACCAAGAAAAATTAAGACATACGCCTCCACGCGACGCGAAGGGTTTATTATTATATTATTATACTTACCTATATTATTATAATATTATTGTATACGTGCATTGTATAGGTGCCTATGGTGTGAACGATTTAAGCTTTTTGTATAAACCTATATATATATATTATATAATGATAATAATAATGGTATTGAGTATAACACATTTTTTGTACTGGTATTTATAATATATTATATAGGTATTACCTAACGTTTTCTTTACCGATGTATTCATTTATATATTATTATTATTAAAATTGTATTATTATTGTTATAATATTATTACTATTACTAATATCGCCGGACGAATAAACCACTATTATTATTATTATTATTGTTATTATCGTTTTATTTGACCTATTATATACGTTAAATAATTGTTGAAAAAAACAAGTGTGCAACTTTTATTTATTATTAAATATGATAATAATATAATATAATATATGTACAATAATAATAATAATATTTAATACTTTATTATTATACAATCAACCAGAGCGTGTTATTATTTAATAAACTTGTCAATTGCAACGGATTGGAAAAAAAAGGCTGCACAATTAATATTATTGTTAATATAATATTACATAGAAATTAGAATGATTTTTGATTTTTTTTTTTTTTTTTAATAACGAGAATAAGACGAAAAAATTTTTTTTCACAAAACGATTGGTCGGTTTTTTTTAAATTGCAAACAATACAACCGCAGTCGAGAACACGTTTTTTATTTTTCACATGACCGTCGATGATTTTTCTTTTTCGATAAACCTATATCTACAACACTCGTATCGTTCGGCCATTGCGCGCAATGTGGTTTTTATGCGATTTTCGTGCGAAAATAAAAGCTTTTTTACTGCACTTCTTTGTCGTTGTTATGAATAGTTGTCTTAGTGCTATATATTATTATAAGGGAGTAAAAAATTTATTAAATTAAATGCAACGAAAAAAAATTAACGTTAAACACTTCGATACATACGCGTACAGCTCCCCACGTTGTATAAAATAAAATTAATATAACACTAAAATACGATTTAAATATTATATAATATTATTTTTAAAAAAAATTTGATTTTCCAAATAAAATTTCATATTAATAATTATTATCATCGACAATCTTTATGTGTATTTTGAAACGATTAATCGGTGCAAAACGCGAGTCGCGCTGTCTTCATATACTTATTATATTATAATATTCTTATAAAATATGTATGTATGATGCGTGCGAATATAGGTACTATACGCTTCGCGGGTTTTAGTATTAAAATATTTCGATTGAAAAACATTACCTATAATTTATAATAATATATTATATAGGTATAGGTAATATAATATAATATTATCAAAACACATCACACATCTGATTGATTATGATTGATATTATACTAATAGTTTTGCGTGGGAAAAGGCAATAATATAGTTACTATTTAGTATAATTTTTTTTTGTCAATCTTTTTATTCAATTTTTTTGATTTTTTACTTTTAAGAAGATTTTTAGACTATAATATTACATTATAATAATAATAATATCTGTCCCCAAATCTGTGTTCTTGAGCCCGTAAGTCCACACGCGTAGTGCGCATACCTATAATATTATTATGCCTAATTATTTTTATAATAGGTACCCACCGCTATATTATAACAGCATCGTCACTCGGAAATCTGAAAACTAGCAGCATGTTTTTTATTAAAATATAATAATTATATTGTTATTAATATTACCTCTATATCTACCTACCTACGTATTGTAATAATTATCGTTTTAAATCCGAATGGTATAATAATAGTATGGTCGCATCTCAGTTTTCGAGGGGAAATTAACACATATTATAACCATTAATAATTATTTGTTTCTATTTTATTTATTGCTATTTCCTGTAAAAAAAGAAAAATCCATCCAAAACGAGTAACAATCCAGAGACACTTGTTGCGTTCGTTGAGTTCTTCCTATAATATATTTTCTATAGAATATTATTATAATTATTATATATTACTATGCGATAAATAATAATAATAATAATAATAATAATAACTATTGTTAAATATCAATAATACACTTTTGTCCTCTCATTATCATTATAATTATTGTTGTTGTTGTTATTTTTTATTATTATTATTGTTATTATTACAATATTACTACAACTACTACCTACTACTAATATTGTCGTTATCTGACTTCTTTTGTGGGCGTTTGCCTATCGTCCGAGACTATTTTTCTCTTAAACTATTACATAATATTGTAAAATAATAATAATATAATATAATATTATTATTATCAAAGTATACATCATACATGCACATTGCACATACTGCAAATGGAGACTGCATTTTTCGACGTGTAGATCGTTGTTGTTGAACTACATTATTATATAAAATGCTTTTCATCCTTACGCCGGATATTATGACAAGAACGAAACGAAACGAAATAATATTGTAATGACGATGACGATGATAATAATAACAGTTATAATAATAATAATAATAATAATAATGAAAACGTTGAGTAAAAACCAAATGAAAATAATTATAATAATACTATGGTACATAATAATATAAAAACGAAAAATCAATATAAAATATAAAAACTACTAATATCGTAGAGATAATTATTATTTATATTATAAATTATAAAATAGGTGAATATAATATACATAATTATTATTATTATTATTATTATTATTATTATACATATTATTATATATATATATATTTGCATATATACATACATTCCTAGATTTGTTCTGTAAATAAATAATTAATCGTTATATAAATTTGTTTTGTTTCGATTTGTTTTTTTTATTGTAATCCAATGATCGTATTATATTAATATGTATTATTTAGTAGATATTATATAGTTATTTATATACATTTATATATATATATTATACATGTATACGTGTACCTATGTATAATGTATATTATATATATGTATAGATATATATTTATAATATATATAATATATCTATATAGTGGATGTAATAATTTTAATTTAGTACCTATATCAAACAATTATTTGTAAAATGATCGTTGTATATGATTGAAAAGAAATCAGCATGTTATTGTTACATAATAATAAAAATTTGAAAAAAAAAACTAAAAAAAAAACATTAAATATATAATGCTAAAAATTGTTTTGATTTTTTTTTTTGTAAAATGCAAATGTTCGTTTGAATAAAAGTGTTTTTATTAATAACTAAAAATTATTTTTGTGTGTGTTTTTTATACGACGGCGATGACGTTTCAGCCGTCGATTGTTTTACCTAAGTTCAAATAACTGCGTACAGTGTACCTATATGTCATTGTAGGTACTCACCATGGTACAATTCCTGCCGCAACACTATATATTTATTAAAATGCAGTGTTGATGGTGATTGTTATTTGTTCGAGATGCGAAATATTTCTTGAATTCGTGTGGAATTTTATTTTAAGGTGTATAAATATGTTAATCGATTTTTCCAAGGGGTAAAGCCGGAAAAATTGGTTTTTCAAAATTTCAACCAGTTTGAACCGGATCTATTACTATAGTGAAGCCAACAATTTATACCAATTTTGTTTTGGTGTAAATTTAATAGTATCGAACGTAAGTGGCAAGTGCCAAATCTCACTGTATACACACCTGAAAAATGTACCTATAGGTAGGCATCAATTTTAGGTAGGTATTGTGTCATCAGAAGCATTATAAAATATTATTTTAAGACCAATTTTTAAAACAATTGTAATATTCGACATAAAAAAGCGGGTACGTGGATGTCGCTCTGCTGTACAGTAGGTTACAAGGTGGTCAATGTATAATGGATTGTCTTAAACTTAAATTCAATGATATAATATCTTTGTATAAGAAAAACTGTTCTGAGCGGAGGCGGTTTGGCAGTCTGGATTTTTTATATTGTTATTATTTATTATACCCTGTAAGTTGAATTAATATTATATTATTACTAGCTGATCCTGTGTACTTCGTTGCCAGTTAAACGTATCAACTCTATATGACTCAAACTTTGTTCAATTCGTTATTTAATATTCGGTGTGTGGTGTTCAAAATTTATCTAAACGTTTCTGTTGCTTGGAATAAAAATTCCGATTCGCAGCAGTATATTATCAAGTATAGGCAATCTACTTGCGGTAGATCGCGGAGCCAGTGCTGTTTGTAAGTAAGTGTATGATTTAACTCTAAAGTATCAAAGTTATACCAAGTTTATTTTGATATAATACGGTGGATTAATATAATCAATTAATCATAACCTAACCTAACCGTACTGAAATCGGATGAATAAAAAAAACCAAATTTAACCCTTTTTAAATTAGCCCATCTTCTTCCCAATGATCTGCACACAAACAATCATTTATATATAATATAGCTAATACCTGATCCTGAGCACTTCGTGGCCAGTAAAAATAACAAAAAAATTGTGATTGCGGTTCAATTCCTTTTTGGTGTAACTTACTGCAGTAAGTGCAACTCAGCCACCCTGGTAGGCAATGTACCTGATCTGCCCGATTATCCAATAATAAATAAATACTATTTCTATTAATTATTTCTTCTATAACCAATAGCAACCATTTATAAACAAATATTTCCACCGTAAATCTCAAAATCCCTGTTTGAGCACTCCTATTAATTGGTCGTAGCGTGATGTTATATAATATAATATAGCCTATATAGTCTTCCTAGAAAAATGGAGTATCCAACACAAAAATAATTTTTCAATTCGAACCAGTAGTACCTGAGATTAGTACGTTCAAACACACAAACTCTACAGCTTTATATATTATAGCATACATTTTTAATTCGTAGCTGGTGATAAACAAAGCTTTTAAAATCTCATTTTTAACGGTTTTTCGTAATTTGTCGGTAGTTAAATAACTATTGTGAAAACAAAAAATTACCTATCTGAAGTACCATCTTGATTCAATTTTCTAAAAGATAAGGTACTTCTATAATAATATGTTGAAATCGAAGCACTCCTTCTGGTAGAAATTTGTATACAGGATAAAAAATAAAAAAACACCATTGTAAAACCACTAGCTTCCTTGCTCCACTCAGAATCTAATATATTGCTCATTGGAAAAAGTATTTAGTACCTATTCGAGAATAAAATACAAAGAAAAACTATTTTGAATGTATTTAAAACTTGTATTGTAAACTAAAAATAAACTAAAAATGTATTTGAATAGGTACTTAACGAAACTGCACACATGACATGTAATTTTTACATCTTTGATGATATGTCTGTCAGGACAAATTATCATTTACTTAAGTTTTTTATCGTGTCAGCTCACTAATTGATTTCTCTTTCTGACCCACGAGCAATAAGGTGAAAAGGATTTCTCCATTAATCGTTTTTATTATTTTTTTTAGTACCAATGTTAATCTTATAGTGAAATCACCACTTACAAAAATTATAGAGAATAATATTTTTGAAATCTTAACGTACCTATCAAGTAATATAATTTGCCATATTACGTGCTTGTAAGACGTAAACCACAAACATCTGGGTAGTGTCCTCTTAAAGATATAATATATAGGTATTAGGTATAATAAGCATATAGATATGTCTTTAATTGTGGAGTGGAAACCAAATATATCAGTATCGGTTACATTTTTTTTAATCTTTTCAATAAGCATTAATTATTTCAGTCAAATTAATTATTTTAAGACCAATTCAAAAAATTTATTCACAAAACTGAAAAAATGTTGTACAATAAATATTTATAGATTTATAAATATTAAATATATATTTGAATGTTAACTTTTGTTCGCAGAACATCGAGCAATAAAACCAAGTCTAGGATACCAATATATTTTCTGTAATGGGTACATCGAATATGATATGGTGCAAACCGACTAATATACAAGTGAATTTGACATTATCGAATAGTACGTGGAATTAGTACAAACGAAATGTTATAAATGATTACAAGCAAATGCAACATAAAATATGAAAAAGGAGTAATTGTTATTCAAAACAATATGTATAACTTATTCTTAATCATATTTATTCAGACTACATACTAACATTGCAACATTTAAATTCAACCGAAATAACAATCTACTTTTTCTTTGTGTCGTCTTTATTTTCACTGTTTTTATTCCAATCCTGGAGTCCTTTCGGCAACGTTGTGTCTTCGTCCATTGAACCAGTTCCTTCAACAAACTCTTCATACGTCGATTTTTCTTGGAACGGTCTGGCCCCTAAAAGTTCAATCATATCTTCTCTGCTAAGCACTTCTTGTTTTAACAATCTTTCGGCAACCTAATAATCAACAAATAATTTGTACAGATATTTATTTGGTATACTATTATGGAATATGGATACATTGGTTTTCATTCTGTCAGTAAAATATGCACCGTAGCATAGTCGATTTTTTTTATTATAAAATGGTCAAATAACTAGTCATTTAACATAGTATTTAACTTAATACCTGGAGAGGACGCTACACCAGAATGTGTTATCTCTGTCTAACAAGCGTACACATTGTGGTTAGAATAACTTTGTGGTTCAGATATCAAAAAATAAAAACGACATTGCACAGTCGTTTTACATTTGTGAGACAAAGACAACACATGCGAGTGTAGCGTCCTCTGGGCACGGAAAAGGTTAACATTTTACTAAATACCTTTTATAACCAAGTCAAATACAAAAAGATGTTTAAAAAAATCAGTCGGAATCAAGTCGAAGATCAACACTAACATGGAAAATTAAAAAAAAAAAATTATATCACATCAATTAATATTAGGTATATTATCAGACAATATAATATTTGAGTTGAGATCAAAGGTTATTTATGTTTATTGCTTATGCTGATTGAAAACTATAAAAAACATACTAAAATATTTTAGTGCATAGTATATTTTTTAACCTAACCTTACTATTATTAAAAAAATCAAAATTAAATTTGAACAAATTTAGACTGGTATGTCGGTATTTGGTAATTTATTATTCCCCAATAGATCTAATACAAATTAAATATTTTGTGTAACATAATTAATTTGTCAGGTATGTACCTAAAAAATTATTCCTTATTAAATAAATATTACATTAGCAACAATGATGGAATTAAAAATGATCAAATTTTAAAAAGAATATTTATAAATTATAAGTTTTTACTGAGAATTGGTATGGTAATAAATGTAATATTTAAAAAGAATTGAAACCATACCTAAACTGGAAAGATTATTTTTCAGTTAAACTGGGATTTTTTTTATTATGCTGAAAATTATATGCTAAAGTTTAATGATTATATAGGAAACAAAAGATCAAGATTACTATTAATGAGGATGTTATTATAATTGACTCAATAATATTAATAACGCAGGGGATCGATATTGAAACAGAGAACATTGATTTATCACTTAGTAATAAGGATATATAACTAGTAAAAAAATTATTTAAACGCATTAACATTTAAATTATATTGAATACATCATGTGTTAAATTGTGAAGCATTATTATTACAAATTATATATTCTTACTGTTTAAGAGTAATTTATTTATTTATTTAAACGAGATGAACTCAATAACAATTTTTATAACTATTACATTACTAGGACTTACATCTATTTAAAGTGAATAATGAGTAAAAATAATAATGTTGTATTATTCCAAGATATTTAATATTAATTATTTTGCAGAATCTCAAAAGTAACAATAGGTAACTAAATTTTTTATGGATGAAAAAAATATTTGAAACATATAACTATAAACCATACATATCTTTCTTCTCATCTAATAAATATGAAACAGTATAATTACTACGGAAAGATAATTTGCAAAAGTACGCTAATATAATATTATTATTTATTACCTTTATAATGTCGCTCTTGTGTTTTTTAACTAGTTCCATAGTATCATCATACGCTTTAGTGACCAATATTTTTACTTCTGAATCTATCAAATGGGCTGTAGTTTCTGAATACGGTTTCTCAAATGTCATTTCTCCTGGTTGAGGCAAGTCAAAACTAACATTACCCACTTTTTCATTCATTCCAAAATGTGCAACCTAAAATATTATTATCTAAATTAAGTATATCTGTATAGTATTTGATTTGCTTAACCTTTTCACTGCATATTGTGTATAAGTATGATATGTACAAAAATAGTACGGTTACATGCAAATGATGATATTATAAAAATACAGGAATGTAATAGTAAGTCTGAAACTGTGAATGGGGTATTTTTTTGAACATTAAAGTGACAGGGTTAAAGGTCTGTGTACAACCATGATCTCAGTACCTGTGCATATGCGCTTTCAGTAACTTTTTTTAAATCATCTTGTGCACCAGTTGTAATTTCATTAAAGAATACTTGTTCTGATACTCGACCGCCAAGAGTCATGCACATTCTATCGAATAACTGACGTTTTGAATATAGATATTGCTCTTTGGGTAAATATTGAGCATATCCTAATCCTTTACCTCTTGGTATAATTGAAACCTAATAAAAACATAAATACATTTAAATCAAACATACTTACAAAATATAATACGTGACATGACATCAGATCAAAATTTACTATCTGTCTTTCAAATTTATTGCAGAATTATATATATTGGAAAACTAAGCCCAATATAGGTTTTAAAATAATATTATATATTTACATCACATCATTCCAAAGATGAAATTATAAAGGAAAACCTTTTCTGTTATTTTATGGTTAAATTTTGAAGTAGTTAATTATAATTAACCATTGAACAATAAAGTGGCTAATTATTATTAGTCCTGTTCAAATAATAATATTAAATAAAATAAGCATGTCCTCGGCATGTATTAAATTTTAAACAATTTTGATAAGCATTTTAAAACGTTATGCTATTTAATTGTACATAAAATCATTTCCATATTATGATATGTGGATGAAAGAAAGAGATAACAAACCTTTGTGTCATATGTCTAAAAATATATAATATATAAATGTTTAATAATACTTTTAATAATGGATCTGCATACTGTAAGAACCAGCCACAAACAGCATGACCAGCTTCATGGTAGGCGACTATTTTTTTCTCATCAGCTTGCAAAACTCTACTCTTCTTTTCCATACCAGCTACAACCCTCTCAATAGCTTGTTCAAAATGCTGCATTGAAATACTAGAAGCCAATTCTCTGGCTGCTATTAGTGCTGCTTCGTTGCATACATTGGCAATATCCGCTCCTGGAATATAATAAAAATAATACTATTATATTATTTGGTTTTATAACTTAAGAACTTTTTGTTAAAGGGATTGCAAACGGACAATTATATCAATCAAAATGTACTAATCATAAGGCAATTAGACTTATGAAAACTGATTTGAATTTGTTACTATATCTACTTGAGATCGATCAGACCACTTTTTTAAAATGTTGTTCGTAAACTCTTATACATTTTGTTTGAATATTTAAAAATTATAAACATTTCAAAAAAATACTGTAAAATGTAGCCTGATCAAGGTCCATCAGTAGGATTGACAAAAAATACATACTAATTAATATAAATTGTTTACCGTTCACATTTATAAGACCCACAGCATACAATTTGGAAATTGCCTATTTTTAACTTCTTAAAACTGTCCGTTTACAATCCTCTTAAGGAATAACAGAGCTAGTTACATTAATTTACAGTTCATACACTAAACGCTTAATGTGGAATTCTTGGAAACAAAATAGATGATTGAACTTGTGGTAAAATAGTCATTAAATTATCCTCTACTTCAAGACTAGGTCTCATTTCAAAGGGTAAAACAGTAGTATTTAAGAAGTATCGAACACCCAATTAATAATTTACTTAAAAATAAAACATTGGGCTCTTACAAAGTTGACTGCACTGATAATTTTATGAACAGGTTTTATTTATAGGAAGAACACTAGAGAAGTAAGAATATAGTGATTGAAAGCTTTATTCACATTTAATTTATTATAAAAATTCAAGTTTACAGCCAATACCAGCTGTATGTATACATTTAAGAATCGAGTAGACAAAAAATCTAAGTACAGTATTTTAATTAGAACCAAATAACTCAATTTCCACACATAACTGCTCAATTAAGTCTTAAATCTTAAAGAAAATTATAACATAACTAATATTATATAGGTTTTGTTATTGAATTTATAATTGATACCTGTAAAACCGGGCGTTCGAGCTGCTAACTTTCTAGCAGTCTCCAAAATATTTAAATTTGATTTTAATGGTTTTAAGTGCACACCAAAAATGGACGCACGGCCTTTAATATCAGGTGCTGGAACATAAATCTGTCTGTCAAAACGACCAGGACGCATCAATGCTTGATCCAAAACATCAACTCTGTTAGTAGCAGCTAATACCACTACGTTAGTAGTTGTATTAAACCCTAAAATATACAATGTTATAAGTGAATATGTAGACAAAACAGTTTTAAATAATTATTTCATACCATCCATCTCTACAAGCAGTTGATTTAAAGTGTTTTCTTGTTCAGAATGACCACCTACATTACGACCTCCTCTTTTTTTTCCAACAGCATCAATTTCATCTATAAATAATATACATGGAGCATGTTTACGAGCCATTGTGAACATATCTCTGACTCTAGATGGTCCAACACCAACAAACATTTCCAAAAACTCTGAACCAGAAACGGATAAAAACGGAACATCTGCTTCACCAGCCGTTGCTTTTGCGAGTAACGTTTTACCAGTACCCGGAGGTCCTGAGAACATAATATGAAAAATAAGCATATTTGTAAATAATTTATCAACTATAGGAGAAATTCAAAAGGTAGTTTTGCTAAAATAAGCGAGAAAGATAGATCTTACCTGTAAGCATTGCTCCTTTAGGAATTTTGGCCCCAAGATCTAAATATTGTTGTGGATTTTTCAAAAAGTTTACGAACTCCATGATTTCTATTTTAGCTTCTTCGCAACCAGCAACATCCCTACATTTAATTGCCCAATTAAACTATGAACTTAATGCAATAATAATTGTAATTGATATACTTGAAACGGACGTCAATGTCTTTGGGATCTACAAGTTTGGCTGTAGACTCCATTACACCTCCAAATAGTCCACCTCCACGCCTACCACGGCCTGTCATCATTTCAGCTGACCTTCTCATCATAAATAATAAAAATCCAATGAATAATAAAGTCGGGAGGAATCCAGAGAAACTACCCGCTTCCAATTCAGTTTTATAGACTACTGGTACAAAATTAGCTGGCTCTAGATTTAGTTCTACTTGTGCATTTTCTAAACTTCTCTCAAATGAGTCCACACTACCAATGTTAAACCATAGAGTTGCCTGTAAAATATTAATAAACATAAAATGAAAAAAATATAGCATACATTAATTATAATTTAATGTTATCGTACACTCCCGTCAATAGAAGATCCTGGTTGTAGATTGACTCTAACCCATTTTTTATTAACAACTTCTAATTTTTCAACCACATGTCGGTTTAAATAACTAAAACCAATAAATAAAAGAATCAAAAATATGCTTATTGCATATAACATTTTAAAAATTATTTAATTATTAAATTAATTAGTTTAAACTTCTGAAGTGAAATAATAATAAACATTCATTCTAATTCAAAACTAAAAGTACTAAGTCCTTACTTATTGACAAAGTCTTTCCATGTGATTTCTTTATAGCTCATATTATAGAATGCAAGGAGACTGATTATTCCAATTGCACCAGCTACACCATAAAGAATCCATTTTTCTTTATCAGAATCACCTGAAGAACTAGATCTGAAAAAGAAAAACATACAAATACAAATTAAATACTATAAAATGTCTAATGACTTGCTCAATACACTTATTCAATTTATTTGGTAAAGTAAACTGATTAAATTTATACTTTTATGACAGTAATATCGCAATCAAAACATAAGTAGGAACAATGGAGTAGATAGGTTTGGGGCTGAGGGGGCTACAGCCCCCCCCCCCAAAATGTTGAGAAAATTAAAAAATTATTTTAATGGTCTATAATAGTCTCCCAAAAGTTTTATATTGTATTTAAAATATTTAAAAATGTACTAAAAGTATTAACACTTTTCAGCTACCTATCTGTGCTAGTACGTATTTAATGGGTAAAAGTTGATCAACCCCCCCACGAAAAAATCTTGGCTATGGCACTGGGTAGGTATACCTACTGTAACTAATTCAGGTGCTTTCCTGTTATACGAGACTACAGCTATTATCGCGACTACCATATAACCTACCTCCATCATCACGACTACCGCGATTGTTTTGTGAAATATAACAATCTTATTATCTAAGACTGCCAAAATTAGCATGCTTTCCTACTACAACAGACTACCTTATTTTAACTAATCATATTTAATTCTTTGATATTTTCTTAAATAAGTAGGTATTGTGGAGATGGCCATATTCAAATTTATTATATTATATAAAAGAAAAAAAATTAAAAAAGAAAAGATTTTAATTCCCAGTAATCACCAGTTATATATTTTACACGGTGAACGCCACACTCAGCATTATCGTTGTTGTTGCCAAACACAAACAAAAATGGTAAATCCACAAATAAAATAATAATAATTATGTGGATGGCCACATTTGAATTAGGTACCTTTATAAAAAAAACAAAATGAGTTGACTCCTAAAACTGCACACTTATGATTTTGACCCAAAAAAGTCTTTACTAAAATACTTTATAATGTATAATATGTACATTTATCCAAACAAAAAAAAAATTTTAATTTAAACAATTGCTCCTAAAAATAAAAATAATTTAATTAAAAACCAAAAATATAACTATTGTGTATTTACCAACTCTTTTTAGTTTTTCAATTGGACGGATAATATTTTACACTTCCTTATGGGACTTATGTTATAACCTCAATATAGGTGCACAATACCGACTAATAACAGATGGTAGAGACTTGACTAGAGACTTAAAACGTGTTAGCATGATTATTGTATAGTATCTTATTATATTGTTATAATATAATATTATCCATTATTTAGTACAAAAATAGTGTGCCGCTTTAAGTAGTTTTAACCCACTATAAGTTTAGGTAAACAATGACTGATATTATACAGTGTGCCGTTTTTGTCTATCAACCTTTTTAGGGTCAAAATTTAATCTAAAGTGTACGGTTTTTGGATGCAACCAAAAATTGATATCGTTCAGCTATTGTGGTAGTCCCAAAAACGGAGGTAGTCACAATAATAACCATGGTCTCGTATAACAGGAAAGTACTTGGTCTTAGATAACAGGATTGTGATGTTGTCAAAAAACAAGGTAGTCTCGTATAACAGGAAAGTACCCTAATTCATTTAAATTATGAAAAACTGCATAATACCCATTGTCTGGTAATTATAATTATCCTAAAATAATAAGTATAATATTTCTATTCCTTTCCTCTATAATTTAGGTATATGACATGAATAGTAAAAATCAAATAACTGGTATAATAAGTATATTATAAAAATCCAGTGACTAAGTATCTTAAAAAAAAAATGTGTCTGTTGATACCTAATTAACATATAAAAACAATTTCTGTTTAAATTGAATAACATAACAAACATAAATATTTAAGTTACAACTAAATTCAAAGATAAAAGTTGTTTTGCTATGATTGTTGGCATTTTACCATTTCAATAAACAATAAGAGTACCAATTGCACCATATTGCAAAATATGAACAAACCAATTAATTTAGTCATTATTTCTATCAATAAGGTATAATATTAAAATATGACAAATTATTATGTAAGGTAATATTGTTTTGATTGATTTATTATAATTTTATTGATAAGGTTTACCTTAAGAATTATTATAAACTAATCGTAGGTGTAAAGTTTGTGAGCCATTGATGTCAAGAATGTAATAAAAGCAAACTAGAAAAATATCAAGTTAGGTATTAATTTGGAGTATAAAATGAGCCTAAATTGGCTAAATTTATAACAAAAAAAACAATTAAATATACCTATTATAATATAGTCACTAATCAGAAAAGATGTTTTTAAAAATAATATAATGTTATCCAATAACAACCCAACAAAATTATGAATACCCATCACTAATCTAATAGGTACAGTTTTGTTTATATACTATAAAAAACCCTTATTCTAACAACAAGGATGATGAGTATTCAATTAAGTTATAAAATATATTTACCCTTGTGACATTCGATTGATTTTCTTTTTAAACGCACTGTCAAAAGAGGTCGGTTTACTAGCAGAGCTGTCAGACTTTTGATCATCTTTTTTGGTTTTTTTGTCTTTATCGAAATACTTTTCAAAACCTGTTGGAGGTTTTTCGCACAGATTTGTCCACTGTTTGATCACAGTGTTCAAACTAGGTAACACTTGACGCCTGCTCAAGAGATTCAATTGACGGTGTAACTATAAAACAAACAAACAAAAACTTTACATTTTCCTTTCATTCTTAATTTACAGAACAGTCTGAAGAGCTTAAAATGGCTCTTAAGTATTACGATTTCTAACACTTACTGCGAAATTGTCTAATCGGCCAGTACGAATACCATTCATCAACAGTCGCTCAACCTTTTTCGATATGGTGAAAAATCTCTGCGACATTTCTACAAGTTAACTAGAAACCTATTAATACAATTAAAATACATACAACAGACAACTCTTAGATATTAAAGCACATTAAATAGACAGATGAACAAATTTTAAATAACATATTTCTCTTCTCATTCTATATGGAAAATTTATGTTATCAGGTGACAAAAATTAACCCTGCCATAGCCGCGGTCCTGGGCAGTCGGTACTACTGCAGTTGTACCATTAGACAACAAGTTGTTCTGTTGAATAGTACGATAAGTGATAATGAGCAGTGCCGCCAACCATGCTTTCCCTAGATAGAGGAATGCACTTTCCGCGCGTATTCGAACACGCCAATAATCTGTGCCAATATCATCAATCAACTGCAGCTGTGTCGTTCATGGAAACTAAGAAAGATTGAAACAATAGTGATCAAACTCATTGAGTTAATTAATGAAAAATTGCATCGAGTTCTAAGTTTCCAATTGATACATAAAAAAAAGTTAAGCTATAATACTTTCAGATTTACACAAACAATAAAAATATCGTTGCCAGGTACGTGAATGTTTCAAAAATCTACAATTCATATCTGTGTCACATAGTTACCACTTGTCAATATTCATTTCTTGTGTTCATTACGGATAAATTTCATTCCTACGCATTTCTGGATAATCTTCTCCGTTCATTGTGCCTATATAATATTATCAAATAAATATGTCATATAGATGTATATCTATGCCTAACATGGCTGCGATGTGTGAAAATTCCTCAGCCAAATCGACAGATATTGGATGGCGATCAACGCCAAATCTCAAGTTTAACCGTACCAATGATATACGAAGACCGGAACCGTCGAAAAATTGTGATTCCAAGGGTTTTCTGGACGGCAGGTTCTGTGTATCTGAGCCGAACATCCCCATACATCCAAAATTAGCTGGCGAGACGGCTGCAGATATTGGGTGCCGATCAACGCCCAATCTAAAGTTTCAGCAGGTCACCAGCGATGTACGAAAACCGGAATCGTCGAAAAATTGTGATTTCAAAGGTTTTCTGGACGGTAGGCTCTGTGTATCTGAGCCAAACATCCCCGTATATCCGAAATTAGCTGCCGAGACAGCTGCAGATATTGGGTGGCGATCAACGCCAAACTTGAAGTTTCAGCAGGTCACCAGCGATGTACGGAAACCGGAAAGTCGGAGACACACACGTCCTAGTCGTTCATTTTGGCGCCAGACAAAGACATTTTTCAGGCGGTTCCTTTGTTGTTGTGGTTCTATTGACAAGATAGACCAGTAATATGTATATTATAGAGTTAAAAACGTATTTCATGCACTGTACGTCTGTACCATGGTCGGCTCTTCGCCACCTGTTTTGTTCTGTATTAATTAAATTAATATTATTAATATTATTATGTTACTCATATAAACGTTATTATAAAGTATGTACTATGTATTAATACCTATCTATTATATCTATTATCTACCTCATTCGCTTTGCATAAATATATGTAATAATCCTATATGGTCACGCAGGTGGATATTGTATTGTCATGGATGTCATCGATTTTCATGATAGTAAAAAAATTAAAAATTATCTATACTAGAGTGGTTGACAAATGATTTACTTCACCTTCCGTTTAACCACCCCAAAATCGAGCCATGTACGGGTGCGCATAATAGTATATGAGCGATATATTATAAGTCCACGCCTCTCCGTTTCGACTAGTTATGAATTATATTATAGTATTTATCTATTCGCAAACAGCTCGCCGCTCGGTGTTATATGCCTGCGGATAATGTTATCTGTTCTGCATAGTGATATGGAAATAACCGAATACACACTGAAATAAACGTGCAAGTGTGCAACCATGTAGACGTCTCTGCGGCAAACACCGAGTGGCGAGTCGTAAGTTTGAGCTTCAGTGGTAGGTAAACATTAATAGGTACTGTTAAAAATCGTGAGTAGTACTTAGAAGACTCTCCAGGCGTGTTATTCGCACACTCCACACATAGAGTCGGTATATTTATATTTAATACCATATAGGTGATCCGAATTCCGAGTTCTAATGTTGGACTCGATGGCGTATAATTGTACACCCCAATTTTTTGTATACAATAATATTTATTAAAATTAATATACATATCATCACCCTAATTCGCAATATTGTCCTAACTCCAAAAATGTGATTTTGGAATTAATTGTGATTAAAATTAAGGAAAAAACTGCATTGTATGATAAAGTTGTAACTGATAAATTGTAACATTTTATCCTCCATATGACATTGATTATTAGAAATGGTCGTATCTCCGATGTGATGATTTTAACAATTAGAAAAAATCATAACTCCATATTAGCATGGTAAAAATTATGAAGATAGGACAGTGGCGGCGCCAGGGGTGGGCGAGGGTGGGCCCGGGCCCACCTTAAAAAGTCTCCGGCCCCCCTGTGGCCCACCCCAAAAATTAAATTTAATCATATTAGAATACTAAAAAATATCTCATGAATAAATTATGATTTATTAAAATATGAAAATATTAAGTCATAATAGATGGCGTGAACAACATTTTGAATGGGTTGAAAACTATATGCACTATAATATGCTTTCAAGCCTCATAAATAACGTGTATTTTCCAGCGGCTGAATACGAAAATAATAAATTGTTATTAAATATTCATTGGTATTGAGTGTAATTATGGGTTAAGGAGCATAAAAATCAAAAAGTGTTTACATGAATATATATTTTGTTAGCAAATAAATACTATTAATACAATACATGTTTACAAATCATTGTTTTAGTAAGTTTACACGATGAAGTGTAAAAAAAATTGGAAGTTGACCCTCCCCCTCTCCCCTCTGCGAAATTACCTGTCATCACTATTGTTTATATATATATATATATATATATATATATATATATATCAAGTCAACAATTTGGCCCTCCCTAAAAAATTTGGGCCCCAGCCTGGCCCACCTGCAGGTATTAAAGTTCTGGCGCCGCCACTGAGATAGGATATTTGCGAATTGAGAGATGAGATAGGAAATTTTGTGCCGGCAGTCGTTCTCCGTAAGTTGTGTTCTACTAAAAACATTTTAACCCTACTCGGAGGTCACCAAAAAGTTGCTCTCACTCATTGTTTTCAGCGCTACTGGTGGTTTTATTTAATGTGTATTTATTTGGCTTCAAATTTTGTATCTTGGTCCATGTTTTATACAGATGGCATTGAGAACTCCTGGTCCCCATCGTTACCCCCGCACTTGCCTCTTGTACATACATTCATGGATACTGATAAACTGCTCGTTTTCATTATATATTAGTCCGTGGTTTTGACCAAATATAATATTATAGGTACAGGTCTAAAGACTAAAAAAAGACTAAAACTATAGTCAATCACAACCAATTTATTGCAACCTTGCAATAAAAAAATATTTATTGTAATATGCTTGTAATATATTGTTGTATCCAGATTTCTTACTTTTCTGGAGGATTTTCATAAAATGTTATTCAACAAACCTTTCCTTGACAATATTACGAACAGAACAAAAAAAAAGTATTCAAGTTTTAGATGAATACGTAATTTGAACATTATTATTTTCGTAATGTGTAATGTGTAACGTGTAACGTACTAACGTGTACAAAAATACTAAAAAGTTTGTGAAGGGATTAAAGGGGTGAAATAGTATTTTGTGTGATAAGGGCTGAAGGGCGGGAAGTGAGCTATTTCAGTCTCGGGCGACGCATGCGGCGCAACTCGCAAGCGAGGGCTGCCTTAGTGCCTTCCGCCCAAGACTGAAATTGCCTTCGCACACGAGCCACACATACTATTTTAAATTTTTTGTCATTCATCGATTTTCGCATTCATCGATCATGGCCAACGTAATGCAGGGGGATCTATGCAACAACTAAACCACAATTCTACGAAAAAGATATTTCATGAAAGAAACGATTTGGTTTTATTAAGTAATCACTTGCGAATCGTAATGCAGAGAGAAAATTAAAATTATTCAATTTATTACACGATATTGAAGTCGATCGTAACAATATAACACTGTTAGTAAGTTAATAAAAAAAAATTCATTTGATGCTTTTCAGTTTAGTTTTTTACTGATACTACGATATGAAGTTTTATACAGCATAATATGTATAAAGCACAATACTGTGTAAATATTATGTGCCTTATTGGATATAAATAATAATATAAAGAACGAATAACATTGATTCGAACTGTTGTATTGTGTATCATTGTGTTTTTTAGGTATAATTAATTTTATTTGAATAAATTATCGTCTTGTTTGACCATTACAATTATATTATGTACTATGTAGGTATGTCATTGAGTTTTCTTCTCATAGCATTATGTTACAATGCATATTTTAATTTTTATCATAATGTTCATTGGTTACATAATTGATAATGATTTGGAATAGGTAGGTACATATAATATGAGTATAATATGATATGTATCAAAATAGTGTATTATAAAATATTTTTTACCTTATTTCATAATAAATAAAGCACAGAAAAATCCTTAAAAATAAATTTACACGTGTATTATAATATTATGTTTTGGATTTAGAATATTATACGAGCATATTAGGTACATTTAAAAGTGTCATGAAATAGCTGGTATTATATAGACGTATTTCAGAAATTATGACCTTTATTTACCAAGTATATATTTCAATGAACTGTTATTATTATATTTTATACCTACTCATATTGTGAGAAACATTTTTTGTTAGTTACACTTATATTTTTTGTACCAATCTTTCTGTATCAATATTATAGATTAAGGTAAATAGTAGATACGTTATCATTAAAAAATAATCTTATAGTATGAAACTGCTCAATTTATATAAAAAAAAAAAAAAATTATTTCAACCAATAATAAAATTACAACGGAGGAATATTAGGTATTACAATTTCTTAATAAACTTGTTATTGTTCCTAAACGTCATCAAGTTTAATTTTCGTTAGGTTTACTTGTTCACATATATATGCAAATATGAAATTAAAATAAAATATTAAAGCTGGTCGATCATCAATGATGTGGGTTTTTCTTTTATAGAACTTTTGATTAGAAAGTTAATGGTTTTCAGGAAATTTTTAAATATATTCTCCGGTATTTATAAAACCTTAAATAACAAACAAAATATGTATTATGTTTGCAATAGTACAATATTATATTATTATATTATATGTATGCTGACTTACCTATATCCAACGATAAATCGTCGCTTCCTCTGCACAACCAGGCACTGCAATTTATACCACCGTCCTTACAAAACATAAACTTATGGTTACATCTTATATGCATATTATAACATCCATGCATTATGGCTTTATGCATAATTCTTTTAATGTTGAATATGATGATAAAGTTCGTATTATTGAAGCTTCATATGAAGAAGGCACCAAACATGATGTTGAAGTTCAAGTAGGTAAAAAAAAAACTAAAAATATTGAAAATTGGAAACGCAATAAATGTAAAATGCAAAGGCGTCTGAAGAATAACTTGTCAGTTTGCGTGGGAAGCTAGTTTTATCGAGGAAAATCGGACCAGATTGTAAATGTAAAAACAAATGTTTTGTTAAATTGATGAAGAAAAAAATATAGGATTTTTCATTGTCAAAAATAGGAGAAAAATAAGCTTTTCTATTCTATCATACCGTTTTATAGAACACACAACATGGGTTATACTCAAGTGTATCTGTACATTCTACTGCCAAAGACCATTTTATACTTCAAAAACCTAATACTAAAACATTAAGCCTACCAACAAATGATTCTTTATTATACAGTGGACCATTGAGTATTAAAGAAGCTAAACTGAAAGATGTGAGAGATCTGGCATCGAAGTATGTTCCTCCTGAACATTTATGGTATTATTCAAATCTCAGATCAGGTGAAGATGAACAAAATTAAGCCTTTGATCAAGACTGTTTAGAAGACTGAATAAAATAAGAATATTAAATTTAAAATTGAATTTGTATTTAATATGTTTTCAAAGATTTGACATTCATTTATTATTTTTTCAATATTTTGTTATATTTATAAAAAGAAGTAATAATTACAATTCCGATAAATATATAGATTTGTGGGGTAAATTATCATTTGTATTTTTCTATTGTGTATTATATTATTTTAGTGTTATATTATATGTTGTCGAGCATGTCAGTAATCTAGTCGTAATTATAATGATATTACTGTCGCGACCGGTTTGCCTATCGCGAATCGACTCAGTCTAGAGTCCTGTGTAACTTTGTCATTATTTTTAGTCGTTCCGTACCCGCTTGAGGCTTATATGAACATTCAACGTTATGTGTGTGACGAATGAATAAACTATACAGTATTATTATTGAAATAATTATTTAATAGCCTTTGTTAATTTATTATTCTACCATATTAGTACCTGAGAACCTGAGATTTTAAACGTGTTGTTACACAAAAAGTATAATATTCATTGGGTATTTTTGTTCACATATATGAGCAGTCAGTAGAATTAATATATGTATGAAGCCAGAATATGAGATTAAAATATAATAATCCAGTTGGACGAACATATTGACAGTTAATTTACTATTAATTATATAATCATGTTCAACTAATGTTTAATCATTTAAAATATGTTGGTTGGTCCTCTTTACACCGTGTTACCACTTATTTCATACTTTTTGAGGATCATTGCAATGTAAAAACTTTGTTATAAGTTACAACTTATTGACTTTAAGTGGTTTCTTGTGGCTTTGAAAATCGATCTAGGACATCTTGGCGTGGCCATCTTGGCGTGGCCATTTTGGCGTGGCCACTTTGGCGTAAACCAATTTGGCGTATGGCAATTTTGGCGTATAGTTATTTCGGCGTAAGACTATTTTGGCGTTTTGGACTAATATGATTAGTACCTATACGAGTAATATAATAAATAATAAATAACAATATAATAATCATGTATAATAATTAATAGAGTAGGTTGAGTAAAAAATCAATTGATATAAATGTATTAGGTAATAAAAAAGTTATTTACTTTAGGTTAGGTTAGTTCATATAAATAAAAATATAAATATAAATGTATATAAATAAAATGTAATTGACTTTGAAAGTTTTAGTTTTGAGTAGGTTCAATTGATATAAATGTATTAGGTAATAAAAAAGTTATTTACTTTAAGTTAGGTTAGTTCATATAAATAAAAAATATAAATATAAATGTATATAAATAAAATGTAATTGACTTTGAAAGTTTTAGTAACAACTTATATTTTGAGCTATTCCCCTTAAAAAACTAAGCATGTTGCGATTGTTGTAATCTTCTACAATTTTAAAAATTCTTTTGTCGACATCTATAAATTTTTTTTTTCTTTTTCGGAGGACTATTTCCAGCTTCTAGATGTTGATAAAATATATCACGTCCTGACTGAACTTTTCTTAAGTTTGTGATAAATGTCCACAATGTTGGATGTTGTACACCCATTTGTAAATTCAGTCGTCTATTGGCT
The DNA here is from genome assembly GCA_949089665.1 of Macrosiphum euphorbiae. Classification (NCBI taxonomy): domain Eukaryota; kingdom Metazoa; phylum Arthropoda; class Insecta; order Hemiptera; family Aphididae; genus Macrosiphum; species Macrosiphum euphorbiae. Next base: position 134,823,870 of record CARXXK010000001.1, on the reverse strand, counting down.
GCTTCAGCGTGGTTATTTGTCCTGTCTTCTTTATTTAATACCCGTTCATGCACAGACGACAGATATATCAGTCTGCTTTTGTAGTTTACATAGTAAATATAGTAATATAATATTAAATATTTTATTACGCCAAAATCTAACGCCAAAATAGTCTTACGCCAAAATAGTCATACGCCAGAATGGTTTACGCCAAAGTGGCAACGCCAATACGTCCACGCCAAGATGACCACGCCAAAATGTCCGGGTCCGTTTGAAAATGTTTCCATAAACGATTTTAATGAATATTGGTTTAAATTAATTTAAAATATATATCTTTTTACTTTGTTTAATAGTGTTCATATGTAGCCATATATAGGTAGATTCATCAATGTCTGTAATCTGTATTGAATAATAATTATGTTTTATCTTAGAAATTATCGACGGAGGTTTTTTCATCAACTTTACAAAAAAATGGAAATGGTAACCTAATTTCCACCAATGGGAAATCTGTTTCAATGTGTAAAATACGAAAACGTATATAATCCTTAAAATGGAATCCTTGGAATTGTGAATCATTTTATCCTGTCATATACCCCGATCATTTCCGGCGCACACGAATAAACGAAAAAATAGTATTAAAAGCACTTTTATTAAACACTGCCGTTCAGTGGTGATCGCGTATACTATCTGTCTTTACGTATTTTCATATATCAATTTTACTATCCAAGCACTATCAGTAATATCGATATTAAGTTCAACCTAGTTATATCGTACTTATTGACTTTGCTTAAAATTACCTATACTAATTGTTATTTTATTAAATAATTTTGCTAACTTAACCTAATTTGGTGGAATGCAATATGTTTCTACGCTGTTACTCAACTTATGTTCAATGGTAATATTATACCACTATCAAAATAGTGTAGTGTAAAATATTGTAACTTTATGTCATAAATCATAATGGATAACACATATAAGGATATCTATAATAACAATTGTATCTATCAATCATATTAGAATATGATACAAACCTAAAAGTTAAGTGTTTCACGAAGTAGAAGTTATAGAATAGTAACTTGGTACTTCAGAAATATATTTATTTAACTAACTTAATGTACCTAATAATAATATAAATATTTAATGAACTATAATCATTATGTTAGATACCTATCATATCCAGTATCCGGGAAGCCGTAATGCAAATGGCGGTTCTCTCCCAGCTCCTAGATAATACAAAAAAAAAAGTTACCTAACCTATACTTCGTTCAAGTTAATACACGTAGTCGGCGGCCGACGGCGTGACAACACTTCAATACTGGTATGCAGATAATTTATGGGTGGCCAGTCCCGATCAGAACAGTCGTGCCGTCGTGTTCATTAGCATATCACAGTTGATAATTTTCAGCGCCAACACTTCCGTTTAACATTACAAAATCATGGAGAGGTGTTTATTAATTAGAATATTTTTTTTTATAGATAGAGGATAAGTCAAATATTTTAACTATTATTTAAAATATATTTCTATATTAATTATTATTATTATACATATTGGCACCAAATAATTTATTTATTATTAATAACCGTTAGTCGCATCGCTGTCTAAAACACCGGGTATTTATAATTTTTCAAATTACTCATTGTAAGTAATTTACATTATTTCGTGTACTTTAATACCTTCAATGTCCAAGTCAAGCTATCATTTAGTGATATTTAAAACAACTATCTATTGTTTGTTGAATTTATAGATATCTACCTATTTTTAAAGTCGCAAACCTAAAAAGACCGTGTGTGACTAAACTCGGAATTAATTTTGTTCAATATTATTTTCGTCGCTGATTATTTTTTTTGAAAAAAAAAACCATCATCATCGTTTCTTCTTATTGATAGTTATCAATTTTATCAATATTGTTTGTTCATACATTTCATATTATATTTCATATTTTTTCTAATTATTTTTTATTTGACACTTGATACAACCGTACAGGTCAAGGAGTATGTGTAAATTGTTAAAATTTAAATGAAAACAATTCAGAATAATTTTAAAACTACATGGAACAGTCTTTAGCTAATAACGTTGATGTTGAGAATGTAATAATTGAAGAATTTTAAAATTTGGTACCATTTAATCGTCGTCTATAATTATATTTTTTTTTATTTATTTTTAAATATTTAAAATGTTAAGAAATATTCATTATATATATAAATTAAACAAAATTACTGTATAAAGTTATTTTAATAGCATTTTTTTTTATATTTGTCATTTAACCTGCACTAATACAAGTGTCTAGTTTCGCCTATGTTAAACTATTATTAAATCTATTTAAAAGGGGGGCTTGATTTCAAATACATAAAGTACACAGCTATAAACTTCATTATTACGAGTATGATAATATCGAAGTCTGTACGTCCCGTAAACAAATGTTTTAGGCAAATTGGTGTTTAAAAATAACGATGTATCCACGCCTATAGCCGTATAATTGCCCTAAAAGTATAAAATAATTTTTAATACAATTATTTATTGAAAATTAAAATAGTGTCGACACTATCTATATTATGCAATTATTATAAAGTAAAATTGTATGAAATAAAAATGATTAACTTTTGACGATAACATCCATCAAGTGAAATAATATTTTATTTAATGTAAATAATGCTTGAATGCATAATATTGATCAAGTTATAACTTATATTTGATGAAAGTTACTTTTATAATTTTTCGATGAAATTTTACTTTAAAATTGTAATTATATAACTATAATGTCTTATTATACCGGTGGTATAGGGCATGTGGCATTCTTTATTCCTAAATCGGTCATCACCGTGGTCCACTCAGCTCCCATTATATTCCTGAATGTCGAGCAAGCTTTTGGAGACTTGTGCATATATGTATTGTCTTTCCAATTTCCGTCTGCTCCTCGGGATGCAACATTTGCTTCCATCTGGGAAAATGTGGACAGCTTAATAATTTATTACTATATTAAAAGAGTAACATAATACTATGTGATACATGTAGCAACAGATAAAATACATTAGGAGTTGTTTGTACACTCCAAAGATTCCAGTCCCATAGTTATCCGAACGGGTGGATCATATGTTAGGACATGAAATAATCGTTGTTTTTATTCTGTTGTCATGTCAAAGTACAATAAATAATGGCAAATTTTCAGACTTTGTTTAAAACAGATTTAGTTATTATTGAAAGCTATACATCATTAGTACTTACAAACATAGTGTCATCAAATGGAATGATACTGATTGTGGTTCCTCTGATTTCAGTTGAGTTAGATATTTGGTTATAGCTCAGATAAAAATTATGTTGTATTTTATAGAATTTTGAAGGATCACAAATCCTTACCTGTTTAAAGTTCACTTTATATGGACCCTAAACAGAAATTATTCAATTATGTAGGTATCTATACCGTATTCAAAACAATAAAAATATATAGTAGGTTTAATTTTAAGTATTATAAAAAAAATGATTGATACATAATATTCTCATTACCAAATGGAAACATCTTTTTGATGTTTGATTGAACATCAATCACCAATAAACACAATGTTATATAAAATAAAATAAATAATAATGGCTTACCTATCCAGGTAAATACTGTATGCCATTAAAATATTATAGAAATAAGAACAAGTATTAGACACACCAATCTCACACACAATACAATTGAACACCATGAATAACCCTACAGCAGCTAATATGACGAACCACTCGCTATAAAACTGACTCAATTTGCATATTTTCATTGAACCATCGGTATTAATACCATATAATTTAAGTAAAAAAAATTCACATTCTAGTAACTATAGCTTAATGAACCAGTTTTTGAACATTTTTCTTGATATTTATATCTCAATAATATGCCAGAAGAAAATGAGAAATCTCCCCAAAAATATGTAAAACAAAAGCAATGTATTGTCCACTGATGTCTCACATATTCATTTTAAAAAGTAATCACTTACTAATGGTAATGCAGAAAAAATATTTAAATTTCTCGATCCAGTACATGATATTGAAGACGATCGAAACAATAACAATGTTAGTAAATTAACTAAAAAAAAATCATTATGGCGCGTTTAAGTTTAGTTTTTTAACCGGCAATAGTTAGACAGAGTTTTATACTTAGTTATATTCATAAACCACAGAACTGTGTTACCTATTTTGTTCCTATGGATATCAATAATATTATAAAGAACGAATAACATTGAAATTTTATTGTAACTATTTTATTGTGTCACATTGCACTGTAAATTATAAATAGGTTAGAATTGTAGTTGTTATGTTTGTAATTGCAGATCGTGTCATCATGTTTACTGCATATACCTATATATTTGCATTTTTTTTCAGGATGTTCATTGGTTATCATTATTTAGAATTCAAAACTATGAATAGTTTCATCTGATAAGTATCAAAAATAATAGTTTATTTCAAAATATTGTAGAAGTCGAAGTTGCACAAAACAAATCCTTTAATAATACATGTATTATAAATATTTTTTTTTTTAGAATATTACTACACATTAAGCTTAACATTTAAATGTGAAATTAAGCTGACATTTTAGATGTATTTCAAAATAATCATGAAATATTTCAACTTTTTTTAAAATTACCTCAATGTAACAAGCAACTATCATTATTAAATTATTATTATGTAAGGCATTCTTCAATTCGTGGGGAAAATAATATTATCATACCTACTTATTGTTCCAATTTGTCTATACTATTATTTTAGATTAAAGTATCTTTACTTCTCAAAACATCTAGGAAATAGACAATTATAATTTAAAATAACTTATAAGTAAAGACCTGATTTAATTGCGTTAAAATTATGTTAAAATTGTACTAAAAATATGTCAAAATTATTAATATATTATTATTATTGACTGCACATTAATTTTGTATCTTATAAATCGTATAAGAATCTATAAGTATCTATAGATCGCGTCTTATATTATTAGGAAAAACCAGTTTAATATTTTTACTATAAAATTACCTAAGAAATAATAATTCGTATATTTCCTTTTTTTATCAAGTGAAAAATACAAAAATTGCAAAACATTGCAACATAAAATTAAATAGATAGACTTTACTTAGCCTGTTTCGTGTACATATTTGATCAAATTTAAATTGACTGATATCAATGAAAAGTTGCAATATTAAATCTGGTCTTAAGTTTTAAAGATTACCTAGAAAATTAATAAATTTTCAAATCATATAGATGTCAAGATGAATATTATTAGATAAGAATTGTTATCGTATCCTCACACGCTACAGTAGGTACCTAAATATTTTACGAATAAGATTTTTTATAGGAATATTATTAATATCTATAAAGCCGATTCTGCGGAGCTCCGTATAGATAAAATTATAAATTATAATACATACTAGATATTTATGATACCCACGACTGTCCTAGGCCATTATACATAAGATTATTTTAAATGTTTATACCATGAAGACTAGAGATAAGGAGGCCAAACTCTACCACGAAAAACGTCCCGTAAAACATAGCCACGGACTAAGATATACAGGACTGGTAACGATAAGGCTGGAGGGTGGTAGAGGGCTGGATACCAAATGTTTTCAATAGGTACATGTGGGACACCTAGCGCTATCTAGTAGGCTTATAGCGCTCATCTACCATTACTTCTCTATAAATACATTGGCACAGAAAAATAAATTACATTTTTCTCATTGCATATTTTATATTCATTCCATTAGTAAATAGTAGAGTATTTAGACTTTAGAAATTTACTTACTACTTACTAGAGCGTCTAGATCTACTGCTTGATTCATTTAAATAGTTACGACTATTTTCAACATTTGTGTTGAAATTATAAAATTAAAATGCCTCGCCAGTGTTCAGTATTTTTATGTACCACTAAGGAACGGTCCAATGTTCAGTTGTTTAAAGTTCGAGAATCGTGGGAGGAAATTATTAATGAAGTAAATGGTAATCATAAACGTAAAGTGACATACGTCTGTGAAAAACATTTTAGGAAAGAAGATTTGATTAACAGTTATAGTGGGTGTAATGACTTGGAAGTAAGAAAACATAATTATTTGTATTTAGCCATTTAGGTAGGTACTATATAAGTACCTACTTGGTCATTATAAATTATAAATTATAACTCAATAATTCTATACACAGTTTAAAAGGAATTTAATTAGGCTAAAAAAAGGTGCTTTTCCATCAGTATTTAATTCACCATTTGATATTCACAAAACAAATGATTTGCCTGCAGAACCTCGAGAATCTTGTACACCTGTTACTGAGTCATTTAGGAAAGAATTGTTTTTTGACCCAAGCCTTAAGATTATGTCAAACACCAACATTAATAGTATGCTTGTGATTAATTGTCATAATAGACCATGTAGATTATTTAATTTATATATACCTACCTAACTTCATAGTTCATATGATTTATTAAATGAATCAAAACTGTGGTATGAAAGTTTATTATTGCCAGTTGGTTGGTCATTATATCATAATGGATGTATTGTTGCATTGTATAAGCTGATTAAATTCATAGAATTTAATGAAGCTAAAATTGTTATTGAAAAACAAATTGTTTTTGAATCAAATAGTTTAAAAGTGAGCTATTATGTTAATCAAAAGCGTCGAAATCCTGACAATTTGGGTCTACAACAATTAACATACCCACTTGATACATTGCAAATTACTGAAACCCTTCAATTGTTTGAACAAAAAGAAATATGCCAAGGAGGTCCCAGTGTCATACATTTTTCAGGTATGAGTTTTAAATGTTAAATAAAACAGCTGTATTATAGGTACCTACCTAAACCAATTTTTATTTAGGAATTCGGGTTAAGAATACTTATTTAGAGAATACAACCTGGCGCTATAATGAATGTTCTATTCTAACAAGTTCAAAAAAAAGATTTAAAAAGGTGCAATTCATTGTTCCCTTATTTTAGAGAGTATAAAAAAAGATTATCTATAAGAACTAAAATATATGTTGGAACTTGGAACAACTCTCACTCCTACAAGACACAAAATAATTAAAGGGATGATAAAAAAATCGAAAAATGTTAAGAAATCGAACAAAAGGTAAAATTAATTTAAACTAATTAGGTACCTATTTATTTATTAAAATACTTTTTAATATTTTATTTTTCAAAGGTTTAAATTAAAAATTAACCAATTAAATTGTACATTGAGTGAACTACAAGATAAATCAAAGAACTTAACAGATAAATCATTAAATGATTTAGTTGAACATACAAACTTAAATAGTTCACAAAAAACAATAGTCCAAGAAATCGTAAATGCTAGTAAAGTCACCAATTTAAAAAATAGACGTTATACCTATTCAGAGAATTGGATTTTATTATGCATGTTGTTGAAAATAAGGTAAAAATATTCACTTAGACAAAGAGTGGTCAAAAATATTAATTATTCATTTTTTTCAGATCACCTTCCACTTATGGATTTTTAAGGGAACAAGGGAACAAGTATATCTTAGTCCGTGGTTTTGGGGTAGAAAAAAAACTGTAATGGAATGTAATACCCAATGTCGATGGTAATATATTAGTGTACACTGTACTTTCAACCGTCAAAACTTACATACCGTCAAAAAGTGATTTCCTATAGTACAAAAGATAGGTATCAAGTTTGGTTCGGATTAGGATATTACAGCTCAAGTCAATAATTATGTAGAAAATATAAATTAAATATATATATATATATTAACACATACGTGGGGATTTAATGGTTCCAACCTAAACCGAAATGTTTTCAAACAATGTTATTTTTCGACATGCAGTATTATATTATTATTTTACCTATGTAAAATACAATTTTGAATTTTTTAAATATTATTTTGTAATAATAAATTTGTATCAACTATTCGAGTCAATTTGACTATATTAACGTTCAAGCGTTCTACACAATACATAATACATATTATTATTTAAAATTCTTGTATGGTTTATATAACCGTCCATGTCATATCCGCCAGTGTAATACGTTATTTTATGATTTATTCCGCAGTAACTCGTCGCCTTTAGTGCTTGATGGCTTGAATATTTCTTGAAACATATTATAATATCTGTGTAGCGTTTATACTGCAGGTCTACGGCCATTATACTCTGTATAAATCGACCAACGAGTTTTTTTATTTAAAATATATATTTTAACGTTTTTATAGTCGTTAAATCTGTAAAAATTGATTATACACTAAACTAAACGAAAAAAAAAAGAAACAACATTTTTTTTTGTGTTCACAAAATATGTTTATTATAACAAAAAGGCCGCGAATAAGAAGAAAAAAAACCGAAATTAAAATGTGTGAACAACTTAACAATTTTGAATTTTGAAATGACTTAAATTTAAAGAAAAAAAAATACGACAGACAGGATAGACACAATAAACAAGGGGGTAGGATGCGAGATGGCGATTGGTGCAGAAATGCAGTGTTGCTGGCCACTGGTCATCTCTGCACGTTCTCCGACCTGTCCCGCGGGTTGACGAGTGTTGCTGGCGCGTTTGCTCGGACGCTTGACGACCTTGCCCAGCCGGCGAGGCCAGACCGAGACGGCCACGGTTGCGACCCCGGTTGCGACCACGGTTGACGGCGACAGACGGCGACTAGTGCGCGATGTCGTGCGCGTCGACGGTCGACCGAGTGACGACTCGTGACGACGGACGGCGAAGACCAAGACGTGGAGCCTGTTATGAACGCATTAGCTATTAGTATATAGTATTAGCCCTTTGTATTAGAATATAAGAGTATATTATTGTAATCTGCGGGTAACGCCTAATGTGTGGGCGACTCCCGGAATATTGCAGCTACACGGCAGCCGCTAGGGAACCGTGGAGTCAGTCGTCTTAGCTCTTTTAAACCTGTACGTCGTTCTGACAGTCAATTATAAATATTACAGTGAATTATAAATTTCGACTCACAATAAAATTATATTAGTATTTAAATCTTTAAAACTGTTTTGTTGTACTCTCTCCAAAAATTGAACCCTCACACTACCGAAATAACAACGTTCAAACGGAACAACCCGTACGAGCACAACAACTGGTGGCAGCGGTGTCGCGGTCATAATTTTTGGAAAAGAAACAACTTCAGAAGGATAACTAATATATCTAATATATATCTATTCGAGGTAATTTTATACTTCATTTTGCAAATATTAAAACTACTTCGTCCACGTAGGTATATCGTCATAAGGACTATATCAATTGAGAGGTGGCATATAAGTCGCTCTCGTCAAAAAAGTTTTTCACGGGCGTTCCAGTTGTCAACAACAAGCGCACCGTCTATAGTGGACACGCATTGTATTCAACGTCGTGATCTACTCTTCACAACACCATTATAGTCACGGTGCCGCCGCCGTAGCCATCGTCACCGTCGCCGTCGTGGAGTCACCACCGCCGCTGTGTTGCTGCAGCCGCTCTTGTCGCGATAAGCTGTTACGTCAACGCCAACGCGTCGTGGGACACACAATCACTTGAGCACAATACAACTGAATGCGATGCATTCATGGGTAATATTGTAAGCTAATTATTAAAATATTATTATACATATATATTTATTTTTTTTTTTAACGTATTATTGTCGACTGGTACGACTATAAGTCGTTGTCATTATTACTATTAGTATTTGTATGATTATTATTATTTCTATATCAATAGTGGTATTAACTATAGGGAGTGGTGATACTACAAATTATAATAATCTAGCCATATTAATTTAATTAATTTTTTTATTTTTATTTTTACGTATACAATTTAATGCATGTCAGATAGGTCTAGTAATTAATAGTAACAGTAGTTCCGAGAGTTCTGATTTAGACGAAAACTACGTACCATCGCGTCCGATTGACATAAGTCTGTTAGGATTGTCTAGGCCTGTTACTAGATTACTGAATAACCGTCAAAAAGAAAACGTAATACAAGATTGTAGACAATCGAAAATAACAAATAAAAATTTTAATTCAAAATTGCTAGTAGGTACAAAAGATAATATTCAAACTATAGAATCTAATAACACAATGGCACTACCTACTTCGACCACATTATCCTTAGAGACAGCAATACGATTAATTCCACATTTCAATGGGGAGAATGTACAGGAGGTATATCCATTTATAAACGCATGCAATTTTGTCATGCGAAATGTTGATGAAACCATAAAACCGGTACTCTTACAAGTTATAATTACTAAGTTGTCAGGCAAGGCGTTCGCGATAACCCAACATAAAGAAATTTCTACATGGGAAATACTTAGGGATAATTTAGAAGGCACTTTCTGTGCTACTCGCACACCCGGATATCTTCAGTTAGAGCTCACTACTACTAAATTCCAACAAGGTGAAATGGTACGAGATTATGCAACGAGAGTAGAAAAACTATTGCATGAACTTTGTAACGTAAGCACAAAGGATAAATCAGCTGGTGACGCTAAAGCTATACATAATTACATAAAAGAAACAACTTTAACTACATATATTGAAGGTTTACCATCTACTATTCGGGGTGTAGTCAAATCCAAGAATCACCCAACGTTAGAAGAAGCCATAAAGGATAGTTTAGAAGAAGAGAAGATTTATCAATCAAATAAAGGAACACAACGTTTGTTGAATAACAAACCAAATAATATGAATATTAGTAAATATTGCAAATATTGCCGAAAAACAAACCATAATACACATGAGTGTAGATTTGGAAACAACAATGTCGATACGGGACAGCAAAGTAAACAATCCAAAGGATTCAATAATCAAAGAAATCAGGAGACTAAACAAGTATCGTGTATTTATTGCAAGAAAACTGGTCATACTATAGATGTATGTTATAAGAAGAAAAATGCAGATACAAGAAAATCAAATAATAATGATCAATCGAATTCGGGAAACGAAAAGGAACCGGCCAGAAAGGGCGTTTGTCCGGTTCGCGAGTTGAAAATAATAGCCCAAAATTAAATATTCTGTCGTGCAAAATCAAACTAACAAACAATCATGCTACGTATCAAATACCACAATGTGTTAAAGGAATAGCCAATTTCCTCATAGATACAGGAGCAGATCTTAATATAATTAAAATAAATGCGCTTCAGGATGATGTCATGGTATCTGATGATAAAATTTACCAAATGCAAGGGATTAATGACCAATTAGTAAATACCTTAGGAAGTACAACCCTAAACGTATCGATAAACAATGCAATTTGCAAAACAGAATTCCAAGTAGTTGATTCAACCTTTCCGATAAGCGGAGATGGAATATTAGGAAACCCTTTCTTAAGAGACAATCAAATCATAATTGATGTTAGTAAAGGAGAATTAACTTCCAAAACAAATGATACAACTACTATCCCAGCTCGACATGAGATGATCATTCCAATACAATTTGATGTTCAAGATTCTTCTGAACAACCAAATGTACTCATCCATTCACAGAAAATAGGTGAAAATATTTTGTGTGGAAATATACTAAATATTGTGAAAAATAATCAAGTACTAATAAATGTTATGAACCCAACAGAGGAAACTCAAGTTATACCAATACAAAAACTATCGGATTTATCACATGAAATTTTCGATATAGTTTCAATGGATAACTTACAGACAAATAACACTAGTGTAAATACGGGAAACCGTATCCAACTCCTGAAGAACTCACTGAAATGTGACCATATGAACATAGAAGAAAAAGAAGTGATTCTAGATTTATGTAGTAAATTTTCAAATAATATTAGAAAAATTCGACATTATATTACTTCCGACAGGGATAACTTTAACGATGATAATATGGAAAAAATAATTAAAAACCAAATTTTAAATTTAGAAACAATTTACAAACAATACTCTTTGGAATTAACGAGAATAAATCAAATCTTACATTTTGCTATACAGGGAAAACTACATCCATTAGTAATATCCTCAGCTCAATTATTAGAAGAAATTAAAACAATTAAATTAAACCTTCCATCTAATTTAGACATCCCGGTAAAACTAGACCTATCGGATATGTCAGAGATTTTTAAAATTATGCAAACAACTATTGTTAGAAATAATGATATAATTATGTTTATTAATACTGTACCAATTGTTTCTAGTACTTTATACAATTTATATAATATTATACCGAATCCAATGTTAATAGAAAACAATATTTATATGTTCATTAAACCTAGAATTAAGTATTTAGCTTTGACTATCGATCAAGAGTATTATGTAAATTTAGATCAAAACGAATTTAGTATGTGCTACGACACAAAACATTTTAAAGTATGTAAAAATCTTGTAACTCAGAGGATGACAACATCAGATGATTGCGAACTCAATTTAATTATTAACACAAAATCAGCAAATATTGAAAATGTTTGTAAGTTTAAATACACGTCAATCAAACACGGTATTTTCCATAAGTTAATGTCGGCAAATTCATGGTTATACACAGTAAATCAACAAAATTTAATTATTACCTGTTTAAATTACAATCAAATTATTAAACAAATTTATGGTACAGGAATTATATCTCTTAGTGAACAATGTTCCGCCTCATCTGCAGGTTATCATATGATACCATTCAGAACTATGTATTCTGATATAGATTCGGACATTATACCAAACATAAATATATCTCGCTACACCCATAGAACCCCTTATGTAAAAAATGTACTACCTTCGGAGTCTATTTTTGAAAATTATGAAGAAAATGAAGTTGTAACCCAGAACAATACAAATAACGAACCAATAATAGCAAATATTGGTTTGATTAGTTGTACATGTATAATAATGTTAATTATAATATTTAGCTTAATCATAATAATTATAGTATACAAACGCAAAATAAAAAATGTAAGCCAACCGAGTTTGACGGAACCAGACAACATAGAAACAGTAGTTCTAAAGGAAGGAAAATCATCACCCAAAATAATTTTGTAAATCTAGGGTCATGATCTTCCGTCTAACCCGGGGGGTGTTATGAACGCATTAGCTATTAGTATATAGTATTAGCCCTTTGTATTAGAATATAAGAGTATATTATTGTAATCTGCGGGTAACGCCTAATGTGTGGGCGACTCCCGGAATATTGCAGCTACACGGCAGCCGCTAGGGAACCGTGGAGTCAGTCGTCTTAGCTCTTTTAAACCTGTACGTCGTTCTGACAGTCAATTATAAATATTACAGTGAATTATAAATTTCAACTCACAATAAAATTATATTAGTATTTAAATCTTTAAAACTGTTTTGTTGTACTCTCTCCAAAAATTGAACCCTCACACTACCGAAATAACAACGTTCAAACGGAACAACCCGTACGAGCACAACAAGCCAGCGAAATGAGATTCTGTGCTGCGGATCCGGGGGGGACGATCGAAGCGGCCGATTTGGGATTACCGCTGGGCGAAAAGGCGAGAGCCAGCGGACCACAGCGCGATCCTTGACTTTCGGTAATTTTCGCCCTGGCGTTGTCCCTTCGGCCACCGCGCGCCTCCAGACCCTGAAACGGTTAAGTTTCTGCGAGTCCAGCGCCGCTGACGTCCCCGTGTTCCTAGCACTCGAATCTCCGTACCACTCACCCCGTGCCGAGGTCTCCGCCGGTGCCGTCGTACCGAGTCGGTGTACCGTCGGGTCGGAATCGTTGCCCACGCCGGTACGTCTACTAGCCGCCGTCCACCGCCGCCATCGCATCACGTGACCGTAACTGCGGTCCGGCGCTCGCCGAGCCGCCAGAGGGTCTCGTGCGTCATCGACGACCGAGCGCGCGACGCCAGCGAACCCGTCGCGCCGCGGGTGCAGGTCGGAGAACGTGCGCGGGTGACTTACCGCCGCGCACCGTCCGTGCTCTTTCCCGCATCCTCCCCTCCATTCCGTCGCCGTCATCTCCTGTCCGTCGTCTTCGCCCAGGGTCTTCTCCTGTGGCGGTCTCGATATTTTCATCCGATACATCGTCTTCTGGACACAAAACATCCTCCACTTCTGCTTCAGAAACCTTCGAATTTCCGTCTTCTCTTACTGTGTCGTCGTCGTCGCCGAGCGGTGCTGTCTCTGGGATCGGATCGAGCTCCGACTCTGCAGCAGACGACAGCGCGTCGCCGCTCGGCACTCCGCCACAGTGCGGGGAGACGGTCTCCTCGACGTCTTCAGCCAACTCCTCTCCGTCTGCGCCTCCGTGAGTCGAGCCTTCGGGCTCCGACTCCAGGGTCTGAACGTCGCTGTAGTGGCGACCGTAACAATGGCAGACAGAAGTGGAGTGACTACAAGAACGACAACGAGATATTCGTCGGTTTCATCGGCCAAAGCGAGTTCCATCTTGTTGACCAAAATTTCTTCCACCATTTCCAGTAATATTATGTTTTGCGGCTCGGTCGATGTTGTTAAAGTTTGTTGCCATAATTTATTTTTTGAAAGAAGATAATATTTGCGTTTGGATCTAATCGAGAATGAGCTAAATACAAATCGTTCAACACATTGACCGATCTCCGAGAAAATTTCCCAGACGACGGCGTGTGTTACTAGCCAGCTAGTATTTTTATCGTTCTCGTCGGCCCGCAGCATTAGAATTTCAAGCGCGTTAATTATAACAATTTTATTTTATTTGCAAACAATTCCCAACATAATATTGTAAATTATAAATACAGTAGTAAGTCTGCTCACCTCCTATAAGCAAAAGCTTGGGTGAGAGGCTCTTAAATTAGACATTCAATTTTAATACAAATAATAACAATAAAGTACAATTAAGTACAATATGAGGTTTACTTAATACAAAATAGAGCTTTAATTTTTCTTAAGACTATTATTATTTATATCCACCGTCACAGTCGTGGCGCGAGCTAAGTAAAAAAAAAATAATAACTGCACGAAGGTGTGTGTATAGTATATCGAAGCAGGAGTTGCCTATTTAAACTGTGTAAAATACAGGTAAATTTGTTATACGACATAACTATTTTCTTATGCATCAAATAACTCCTAGTAAACTCCAAAACATCAGAAATATTGTGTATAACGTGCTTTTGTAAAAATCATCAAAATCTTAAATAGTACGTTTAGAAATGAAGTTATAAATGAAAAAGTGCGAACTTTTTAATGGAAATTTACATTAAATTCAGAATCACGGTAGCCGTCGTCGTCGTCGTCGTCGCATCAGCGTTGCCATATTGTTACCAACAATATTACCGTTCTTATATAGATTATTGTGTAAATACTCAATATTTAATAATGATAAATATTAGTGATATCACAACAAAAACCCTTCTTAAAATACATGCAAAAATGGCTAAGTAAAAAAAATTATAAGATCTTTAAGCAATATAAAGATGTGATATCATGAATAAATACTAAGTATATTGAATTTAAGTAAACTTATTTTGTTTCAATAATTTATTTAGGTACTTGGCGAGGAATTATTTAGAATAGTATATAAATATTAATAATAATATTTTTTAATTAATAATAAGTTATATTTTAATAGTCCTTCGCCATTTAATTATTTTGTTCATCACACTTTGTTTCTTTTAAGAAATAATTCCTCTTCAAGTAAATAAATTATTGAAAAAATAAGTTTACTTAAATTCAATATACTTAGCATTTATTCATATGATATCACATCTTTCTAGTGCTTAAAGATCTAATATTTTTTTTACTTAGCCATTTTTACACGTAGTTTACGAAGGGTTTTTGTTGTGGTAATTATATTAAGGGCCGTTAGTATACTTCAGGCCTCTAAAATTATGATCTTCCCGTGCTGTTTTTTTCTCCCAGTCCGCCACTGCAATTCTGAGAGAAGATCGTCTATCAGCCTATAATGTCTTGAAATCAAATGTATCTTAAGTAGGTATTCTAAATTCAAAAAGATATGCTAAATTATTTAATCAGTTATGCTTATGAAGCAAGTTACACAAAACTGAATAGAAAGTATGGAGTACACAAATGCAATGACTAAATCCTGTGTAAGTAACAATCAAATCCCAAAAATATACATATGTGTTGGTCTAGAACTCTTTATTATAAGAAAACAAATCACAATTTGATATATCATTATATCATAATACAAATGTATTTAAATAACAAAGTATAAAATCACTAAAAAATATTTATAAATTAGCAATTCTTAAAAAGACAATGGGTGTAATTAATAACAAGTTTAATTGATGATAAATTGTGTTAAATGATTGCGAAAATAAGTTATTAAAAATAAAAAATTTCATCAGAAATAAAAAAACATTGGTTATTCTCCTTCATCTTCAACATTACTTCATTACCAAATTCCAAAAATTTTTGTTTATTTCTGTAATTTTATAATAACATATAAGTGAACAAAACTACTATAATTTTTTAAAGATAAATAGTAGTTAATTTAACTAGAAATAATTAAATAGGGGTTTATAAGATAAGATTCATTTATACTCCTATCAATAATATATTTGAAACATTCAGTTTAGGGATGGCCAAAGAAGATTAATCCAGTAGAAACAAATGATAAATCTTAGTACAAATGTCTATAACCCTCGTCCAAGTTGTTTAATATATCTTTTCTAGAAGTAAAATAAATATTAATGGTATAAATAGTATTAAATACTATATAATGAACATTTTTATTATAATATTATAACTGTAATAATGTGTAATTTAGTATAAATTTTTTTGAAAACCTTTGCAACGACATTACAAACATTTCAAAAAATAAAAGTAGTAAAAAATAATGATATAATATTATATTATTTAAAACCATTGCTAACATAATTTTAAAATAAAATTATTAATATGTCTTGTCCACGGACTAAGATATACAAAAAGTTTGCAAAATTAGTTCACACATAGGTAACAGTTATATCTCTGTTTCAAAATATATATTTTTTAATGTAAAATGCCTACCTATGTTGAAAAGAAATAAAGAATAATATTATGTTATAATAATTATAATAAAAATTGTTTTGGTATTCATATTATTTTAGTTCAATGCTAAATTCACTAAATAGATGGCGCTGGGTGTCCGTGATGTACCATATGAAAACATTTGGGTTCCACTGATAATACTCCGTTTCCAGTTCTGTATATCTTAGTCCGTGACTATACTATAGGTACTTTATAATTTTACTATAACAGTTTATAAGATACTATAACTATATAGAGTATAGACTTGCGCAGCCATGCCTCATAATAGAATATTTCTATTACGAGTTCAGGAAATAATGTGCCTTGTTGGACGAGACTTTTCCACTTTTACGTAATAACAATATTATTTAGGTTTATATAAATAGACAAGAAGGATATTATTTCATTGAAACCATTTCTAGTAATCAACTTTACACGAGAAACGTAATAATAAATAACAATAAGAACAAACACATCCGTGTCAGCGATAATGTGCCGAGATACTATATCTATATATGGCTATATCAACACAATTACTGATATGAAAAAAATAAATATATTCACGTTTATTTCCAGGAATAGTGTAGTAATATTTTGTTTGATCAATGATAAGATAAATTTAAAAATTAAAAGTAGGTACCAAACTACCAACAAATCAATCGAAATTAAAAATTATTTATTTATCTAGTTAAGATGAAGTTAAGATAAATTTTGAACAACATACACCGAATATTAAATAACGAATTGAACAAAGCTTGAGTCATATAGAGTTGGACATTTAACGGGAAACGAAGTGCACGGGATCAGCTAGTTTATTTATATTATTAAATTATTATTATTATTGATTAGAGGTCGTTATTGGCAATATAATATGGGCATAGGATATTATTTTTTGTTCAGTTATTTTCAGCTTCATTTATAAAAAATGTCATCTATTGAAGAAATTACTGTGAATGGAATTTTGACGTTTCAAATAGTTATATTTATTACCGATGATGGTACCTGCCTATTCCGTTCAATTTCTTTTCATTTGTTTAACATTTAAAAAAAGATGCCAGGAGATCCGAAACACAATTTGTTGCGTGTGTCTCTGATAATTGGAATACCTTTATTAATATGTCTTACAATTCATATCGTGACAACTTTTCCACTGCTGAGGATTATGTTCGTGATATGGAATATTTGAAATAACTATTTATAAAATAAATATTTATTTATTAAATATTTTTAATATTTAAATAAATGAATACTATCGAAATATTTTCCCATATATATTTGAAATTTATTATAATAATAATCTTTATGCTAAATTTGGTGTAGATACATTAACAGTAAAAATATTCCGTCTAATTATTAGTTGGCATTTTGATGTTTATTTATCTATTTCTACAGTTCGGTCGCAACGTTCAACATGAACACACGCACGTAATCGTCCGCGCTCCGTTATCATATCGCTATTATATAATTGTCGCAATAACATTACGTCATTACCATGTCGCATACACCTAAATCAACGAAGCGAAACCTATCGAACAGTTCGCCCAGTCAAATCGACAAAAACAAAAATGTATTTATCACCCCAACCGTTATGCCGTACTTAACACCGATGAAGACAATGTACTCACCACACCTTCAACCAGCACCACGAAAGATCCGGACAGTCCACCTCAAAAAGCTCACAACGCTAAGGCCGTGGCCCCTCCTATCCACATCAAAAACATATCCAACTTCTCAGCATTCAACATCATCCTAAAAAAAATCACCGGACCCAATAGTTTCACATGTAAGTCTACGCCGTCATACCTCATTGTACAACCCACCGATAGACGAACTTACAATGCAATAATAGATCATTTACACGAAACAAGCGCTAGCTTTCATTCGTTTACCCCCCCAAGCCATCGCACATACAGAGTCGTCATAAAAAATTTACATAATTCCACCTTACACACCGATATTACTTCTGCTCTTACTGAACTGGGACATTCAGTCAAGAGTATTTACAATGCCAAAAACAGGGACAACTGCCCACTCCCAGTATTCTTTGTGGATATCCGTCAGCAAGATAATAACAATGATATCCATGATATCACATATCTTCTCAACACAATAGTGAAAATCGAAAAACCAATCAAAAAAAGACGTGGCCCACCGCAATGTCACAATTGCCAGGACTACGGACATACAAAGAACTATTGCAGCCATAAAGCTCGATGTGTCAAATGTGGTGAAAACCACCTAACAATCGAGTGCACCAAGGACCGAAATAGTCCAGCCAAATGCGCACTATGCGCTAAAGACCACACCGCAAACTTCAAAGGATGTCCAGCATTTCAGTCAATTTTTAAAAAATCTGCTCAAAAGTTTCAACCAGTCAAAGATCCTGACCCTCACTCTCAACAGTCTTAACCCAGAACCAAAACCAAATCACATGCAGAAGCCACCAATAACCAAAATAAAATCACGGAGCAAATATCAAATACCTTTTCAAAACTCATATCCAATTTAAGCTCTTTAATTAATCCATTAATTTCCCTCCTTACCTTAGTCTTAAACACACCAATAGCTAAAGACATTATCTCCCCATAATATTATCGCACACTGTTTCATAATACCTACATAATCTTATCTTTTCTTAGACCTATCCTCATTAGTTTTATCTCAAATATTAATAGAAACTATTAACTATTAACTATCACTATTAACGACTATATATTGTTAATTTAGAATTTATATTTAACTAATACTATTATATTTCTTTTAACCGTATCATTATTATAATTAATATATTTGTAATAACACCTGGTGTGCTGAAACATTTTCAGAGAATAAATAAATAAAAAAAAAAATCTATTTCTAATATTCTTAATGTTACACAAAATGTAATTGTTACTTCAGTAGGCGATTTGTCTATTTCTAATATTTAATAATATTAGTGTCACAGACAATTTAGTTAATAAAAGTAAGAAGCGTTGCCGTGCTCGACGTACAGATAGACCTCTAAGCAACCAAGTCAAGGAAGCTAAAAAAAAAGGCCGAAATAACCATTTTTCGGTCTGAAAACTAATTACGCAAATGGAAAATTATTAAATTAACTGGTATTGCATATGATCCCACAATTGATTATAAAAATTACATTGGCACTGTGAATCAAAATCGTAAATTTTGTAACGCCTCTCAAATGGAAAAGCGAAACACCTGGCATGTGCTGCAATATAGGTAGAACAAAACTCGATACCTTGCTACAGCCACGAGAACCGTTACGCAGTTTACTCGAGGGTGTCCATCCTGATCATGATCACTTCATTAATCGTACAAGGAAATGTAATAGATAGTAGTTTTTAAACGATATCGTTTGTTGCTAAACATGTTGTTAAAGAAGGTTTTATGCCATTTTTTAAAGTACAAGACCAAGTCTACCATTTGTATGGCAGTTGATTCAAAACACTCAGGAAAACCCAAAATATTTACAAATATATTTTGTTGGAGAAGATTAAAAAGAAGTTCAACTTACTTACTACATATTGCGATATGCGCACATTGTACGCTATCCGACGCAGTCGTATATGATTTGATGACTGATAGCTAGACAATACACCATTGACTCTACACATTTTAACAAATTTAACAACCAAAATCAGCGGACATACGCTGATCGTATACAGCCTATCCATTTAAAACGTTCGTGAAAAGATTGCTGGACTCTCAAACTTTTAAACGTTCCCGCCAAAGTGTCAATCCTTATCTCCAAACGATATCACTAATCCTTATTACAAATCCTAAACTTTCGTCTTACAACCGACGAGACTTTTATAATTCAAACGACTCCTACTCCAAAATCGGTACCCACTCTCAGCGAGTCCGACGGGCGTCCGAGTTTCACTTAAAGCTAGTATGAATAATATATTTATAACAACAATTTTAAACCAATAACATTATTATACCTAATAGCTTTGAAACCCATAGCAATTATTTATTAACAAAAATTTCCATCGGAAATCTCAAAATCTCTGTTTGAGCCTTCCTGGTTGGTCTTTTCCATTTTTAATCTTGACAGCTTCATGATTTGTTACTATTAAAAGAGTAACTTTTTATCATAGTGTAAACATAGCAATTAAGATATAAATATAGTTATTATACACTAGGGTAGACATGATTTCTGAAAGGGGGGGGGATAAAAAAAGTGTAACGACATACCTAAATTGTAGGGGAAAATTTTAAAATCCCCCACACTCTCAAAACTTTTTACTTAGGTAGTAAAATATTTTACAATGAGGAACAATGAATATAATTTGGATTGACTCAAAATTTACATCAAACACAATGTGGATGATTATTCACTCCAAAGCCAATGGGGGGGGGATCTGACCCACACGTTGCCCTCTTGTATACGCCACTTGTATTATAAGAGTTGATCGGGTTTACACACATTTCTGTAATGAAGTCTGTAATCTATTTCGTATAATAATTATTTTTAATCTTTGATATTATGGACGGACGTATTTTCATCAATTTTTTTAAAAAAAATTCCTAGGTATAACCTTATTTCCACTAATGGGAAATCTGTTTTAATGTGTATGATAAGAAAATGTATATAATACTTAAAATGGACTACTTGGGATTGTGAATCATTGAATACTGTCATAAACGACGATCACTTCAGGTGCACACGAATAAACAAACAAATAGTATTATAAGCACTTTTATTAAACACTTTTCTGTCTTCACATATATTTTATATATCCATTTTATTATCGAAACACTAACGGTAATATCGGTATTAAGTTTAGCCTAGTTACAATTTCTTATTGACTATGCTAATCATTATAATAATTTATTGTTATTTGATTACATAATATTGTTATCATAACCTAATTTGGTGGAATGCTATATGTTTCTACGCTGTTACTTAGCTTATTGAATATTGTATGATTTGTTTTTGAATTTTACCGGTCACATATGATTCATTTAAAAACTTAGTTAATAGGTTTTATTTTAATATTTGTTATATATTATGCATGATACAACAATACATAACATGTATACTATTGTATAAACTATTATAAAATATATGTTAGAGTGGCGTAATTTCGAATACATAAATTAAGCAGGTACAAACTTCATTATTACGAGTATAAGAATATCGAAGTCTGTACGTCCCATAAACAAATGTTTTAGGAAAATTGGTGTTTAAAAATAACGAAGTATCCACGCCTGTACCAGTATAATTGCCCTAAAAGTATAAAACAAATATTTAATACAATTATTTATTAAAATCATGGCTTCATAATGAAATGATTTTTTGTGGTTGATGGTTTTAGTTCTTCTTATATTTTTTTCGGTGTAAATTAAAAAAAAACCCGGTTAATATAGAATCTACATGTTACGGTTACTTTAAACCAGTTTTAAATTAATAAAACCGTTAATATAATTTTTTTTTTTTTATATGTGTCTACTACTATAAAAAAAAATATACAGGTACATATTAATTTACTTTGTTCTATAATTTTAAACACCTAATAACAATTTTTTTTATTTATAAGTTAATGTAAAACGAAACTACATATATAATAATATGATTTTACTAAGATATAAGAAGTATAGTTGGTGACAACTACATGCACAATTAATATGAAAAAAACGTTTAACAAATATGTATTTGATAAAAGCATCGATATCGATGATAGGAGCTGTCAAACCATATAAGTATAATCTCATGCCTGGTCTTAGATTATTGAATTCTCAGATACTATAGAACAATATTGCCCTATGGCCTATGTGCATACTTAATTAGCATCAAAAGCTACATACTAGGCAGATTTATTAATCCACCTTCGCTGCAAACTTTCATTTTTTCATATTAGAAACAAAGTGACCTACATATAAACAATTATCATTATAATTATTTATTTTTTTAATTCCTAATTTAAACAATTTTTATTTTCATTCAAGGCGAAAAGTAATTCTGGTTAAATATATTGTTTTCGTTCTATAAAATAACGAATTGTGGTTCCACTTTTGTTCATATACATTTTCCGATACAACCTGTTAATAGAAAAACTGGTTTTAATCAGTTTAAACCCCTGATTAATATACAGTGTTTATATTATGATATTATTATAAATTAAAATTGTATGAAAAAAATTATAATTATTAATTTTCAACAATAACATCCATCAAGTGAAATAATATTTTATTTAATGTAAATAATGCTTGAATGCATAATATTGATAAAGTTATATTCGATGAAATTATACTTTAAAATTGTCATTGTATAATTATAATGTCTTATTATACCGGTGGTATAGGGCATGTGGCATTCTTTATTCCTAAACCGTTCATCACCGTGGTCCACTCAGCTCCCATTAAATTCCTAAAAGACGAGCAAGCTTTTGGAGACTTTTGCATATATGTATTGTCTTTCCAATTTCCGTCTGCTCCTCGGGATGCAACATTTGCTTCCATCTGGAAAAATCTGGACAGCTTAATAATTTATTACTATATTAAAAGAGTAACATAATACTATGTGAATGTGATGCATGTAGCAACAGATAAAATACATTAGGAGTTGCTTGTACACTCAAAAGTCAAAACATTCCAGTCCCATAGTCATCCAAACGGGTGGATCATATGTTAGAACATGAAATGATTGTTGTTTTTATCCGGTGGTCATGTCAGAGTACAATTATGGCAAATTTTCAGACTTTCTTTAAAACAGATCTAGTCATTATTGAAAGCTACACCAGGCGTACTTACAAACAAAGTGTCCTCAAACGGAATGATACTGCTTGTGTTTCCTCTGATTACAGTTGAGTTAGTTATTGGGTTATAGCTCAGGTAAAAATTATGTTGTAATTTATAGAATTTTGAAGGATCACAAATCCTTACCTGTTTGAAGTTCAATTTATATGGACCCTAAACAGAAATTATTCAATTAAGTAGGTATCTATACCGTATTGAAAACAATAAAATATAGTAGGTTTAATATGAAGTATGATTAAAAAAAAAAGATAGATACATAATATTATCATTACCAAGATGCAAATATCTTTTTGATGGTTGATTGAACATCAACCTACACCAATAAACCCAATATTATGCAAAATAAAATAAATAATAATGGCTTACTTATCCAGCTAAATACTTTAGCCATTAAAAGATTATAGAAATAAGAACAAGTATCAGATACACCAATCTCACACACAATAAAATTGAACACCATGAATAACCCTTGTGCAGCTAATATGACGAACCACTCGCTATAAAACTAACTTAATTTGCAGCTCTTCATTGAACTATCGGTATCAATACCATATAATTTAAAAATAAGATAAAATACCATGTTAACAACAACAACAACAACAACAACAAAAAAGTCGCTCTGCTGTTCAGTAGGTTACAAGTGGGTCACTGTAATGGACAGTGTTGAATTTGAATTCAATGATATACAGTGGTCGCCGCTTATTGGCCTCACGGTTAATTGACTCAATCGCCTATTAGACTCAAAACGGCTTGCCCGATTCGCACATATACTAACACACAGCAAAAATTCGTCTATTCGACTCACACACCGGTTAATAGCCAATAGGGTCATTTTATTTTAATTGCGTATAGCAAGATTTATATTTTTATACATACATACCTTGAATTTCAATACATATTTTTAAGTTTTTAAGTTTTTAAAAATTTTTCGAGTCATTCGCCTTATTGACTCATTCGGTTAATCGACTCCAATTATCGGGTCCCAAAGTGGGTCCAATAAGCGGCGACTACTGTAATATCATTGTATAAGAAAAACGATTCTGAGGGAAAACGGTCAGTCAGTCTATGATATTACGAAGTATATTTGATGATATTAAGGTGAATAAAGTAATATATATATTAAAACCTACTTACGTGGAATCTTGTTTTAAATTTTCAATCATTAGCTATAAAATTTGAACATTTTATAAATTTTTATCTACAAAATTATTAATAAATTTTAAATTTGATACATTTTGTAAAAATTTGAACTTTAATTGCTTATAAAAAAAAAACTGTGACTAAGGATTTTTTATATTTTTATATTTTTCATCTGCTTTTGAAACAATATACTAGGAGCCCTCTAAAGTTTTCAAGCTTTTTTCACCAAAAAATAAAATTTTATTGATATTTATAGAATAAAAAACTAAAAAAATTGGAAACTGAAAATGTTCCTAAACAGCTCAAAATAAGACAAAATATTTAAAAAAAGTCATGGTGTATAGAAAATGCTAATATAAAAATTCAGTCAAAATTTCACGTACCTAATGTCATTTGCTTAAGAGTTGCACCAAAAACCAAAATCGATTTTTTCGAAAACAGATTTTGGGTACAAATTCCCGTTTTTCCTTAATTTTTCTTTTGTTTTTCACGGCACTTTTGAAAACTACTGCAAAATTTTTACTTTTGATCCCCCAAAGTACCAACTTAATTCAATTTCCTATCAGAAAAGATATTGTTGAAGAAAATCCGAGCACTTTTACTGTCCTAAAAGGTGATGACAGACACTAAAATAAAAAAACAAACATCATTGTAAAATCAATACATTCATCGTTTCACTCAGAATCTAAAATGCACGTCCTAGTACAGTAGTCTAATGAACCAGATTTAGAAAATTTTTCTTGATATTTGTATCTCAATAATATTCCAGAAGAAAACAAGACCTCTCCCAAAAAATATAAGTACAAAACATGTCGAGCAATGTGTTTTCCATTTTCGTCTCACATATTCATTATTAAAAATTAATCACTTACTAATGGTAATGCAGAAAGAATATTTAAATATCTTGATCCAATGCATGATACCGAAGACGATCGAAACAATAGCAATGTTAATAAATTAATTAAAAAGAAATTCATTGTGATGCGTTTAAGTATAGTTTTTTTTATTGACACTTGTCAGACAAAGTGTAACGCACTAGTTATATTTATAGAGCACAGAGCTGTGTTACCTATTTTGTTCCTACCTATGGACATTAATAATATAAAGAACGAATAACATTACAATTTGATTCTAACTATTTATTGTGTCACATTACATTGTAAATTCTAAATATGGTAGAATTGTAGTTATTATGGTTTTTATTGAGTATGACATCATGTTTCCTGCTTATACCTATAAATTTGCATTTTCATTGGTTATGAATTATATGGATTTCAAAACTATGAATAGTTTTATCTGATAAGTATCAAAAATAATAATGTACCTATTGTAAAACGTAACGTTGCGTACAAATCGACGATGCACAAAACAAAATCTTAAATATGTAATACACGTATTGTTTGCGCCCGGATGTATACGACATATTATTATTCACCACTCCACCACTGACCGGCACACACACGCACACAACATATTATTTGTTTTTGTTTGTATTATATTATTGTTTTTATTTTTGTATAATAGTCCGTGTCAGCTGTGAGTTATATAATATATGTAGATTACGCACGGTCGCATACGCGCTATCAGCCACTACCGGCTCGCTGGAAGTAGATAGTTTTGCCAAATGGTCATAGGGTATCAAAGCTCATTTTCCAGTATAGGCATCGGGAACTGTTCCATTGTGGGCCGCAGGCACTGTTGGCGGATATCAGACGTGTATACTGGCCAAAAAAAGGGACGGATTACGGCGCGATCAGTCATATCAAAGTGTGAAAGATGTGCAAGGGAAAAGCCGCAATTCACACAGCCACTGATAGGACAACTGCCATTACAAAGAGTCGAAGTACAGCCACCGTTTGGTGTAACAGGCATTGACTTCGCTGGACCACTAATTATTGGGAGTGGACTGCGTCGAATTGCCGGAACAAAGGCCTGGGTATCCCTCTTTGGGTGTTTCTCGGCCAGAGCTGTCCACTTAGAGGTAGTAGAGAATCGATCTAGTATCGTCTTTGTAGCAGCACTTCGACGTTTCATGGAACGCAGTGACAACGGGACCAACTTCGTGGGTGCCCAGAACATTCCTATCCATCAAAGTATACCTATATTAGCCAAGGAAGGGATTGAATGGCATTTTAATCCTCCCTCTGCGCCCCACTTTGGTGGCTTATGGGAAGGCGCGGTAAAAAGCGCTAAACACCATGCAGAATATTTAACGCAAATGCAAGTTCGAGGAAAATGGACCACTGAAGATTGATGATGTTGTCATAATAAAGGAAGACCATGTAACACGGAAAACGGAGAAATTTGAGTGGCCACAGTACGTCTTGCTAGGACATATAGATTCAGACGAAGAGGTAGTTGAAACCTAATAGTTTCAACGGAGGGAGAATATTTGCGCCCGAATGAGTACGACATATTATTATTCACCACTAAACCACACACACACACACAACATAGTATTTGCTTTTGTTTGTATTATATTATTGTTTTTATTTTTGTATAATAGTCCGTGTCAGCTGTGAGTTATATAATATGTATGTAGATTACGCACGGCGTCGCATACGCACTATCAGCCACTACCGGCTCTCTGGAACGGGATTAATTAATTAGCACGGTAGCCCGAGCCGGCTGTCCGTTCGTAGTGTTAACGCAGAATTATAATTTTTATGTGCACAAAACGCCGTTCTTTTTATATTATTACAATATCATTCATTGTAAATTTTGGGCGCTAATCGCCATATTTGTATTTTTACCAATTAATTTTTAGTGAGCGCTAATCGGCACTAATGTATTATTATAATAATATATTGTGTGGGCGCGAATCGCCAAATATCTATTATACCTTTGTTGTGTTCGCGAATCGTCACTGAATTTGTATTAATTGTCGTTAGCATAAATCGCCTCGAAGGCTTATTTCATTTATAATCATATATAATAATATATAATTTACAATTATTGTTATATTTCTCATAATTTATTGTATTAGCATTGTATAGTGAATAGCTACATGACCAGCTGGCCAGTCTGCGCTCCACAATTTGTAAGTTGTAAATTATTATTATTTATTATGTATACCTTACGAGTTACAGCTCAGATAGCTGCCTATATTATTTTATTCTGTTGGGCCAAAAGGGCAGCAGTTTTATACCTTGTCCTTGTGTCTGTGATTTATTGACTATATCTTGTTGTTTCTATATCAATTACAATAATTTATATTTATTTGAGTTGCCTATCTGTTCTTAGTTTTTTAAGTCTACACACACACACACATACATACACAATACACATACACCACATACTAGCACTTACAGGACTTGCTCGGCGTCCCAGTCCACTTCCTATTAAGTGCTATACATAATATATATACACACAAATAAACAGGTCTGTCAGTGTGGTAGCGCGCGAAGTAAACAGTGACAGGGCCCACGACCTATAATTGTTGTCGTTCCCGGCACAATAAGGTATTATAAATATATTATTTTAGATTAAAGTATCTTATCTTCTCATAACATCAAGGAAATAGAAAATTATTAGTTATATTAAGTAAAGGCTAGATTTAATTATGTTAAAATTAATAATTATGTCATAATTGTAATAAAAATATATCAAAATTTTTAATAAACTATTATTATTGATATATCAATAATATATCTTATACTTCGTATAAACGTATCTATAGATCGCTTCTGACGCTTCTCTATGATTAGGAAAAACCATTATGTGAAAATTTACATCATAGTTATATTTTTATTGTAAAATTACCTATGGAATAATAAATTGCATATTTTTTCACTTGAAAATATATACAAAAATAGCAAAATTATTGGTAATTGCGAAAAATTGTAATATAAAATTAAAGAGGTAGACTGTACTTAGCCCTTTTCGTGCACATATTCGATCAGATTTGAATTACCTGATATCAATAAAAAGTTGCAATACCTATAAAATCTGGTTTTAAGTTTTGAAGATAATACCTACTAAATTTGGTGCACTAATACATTTTCAAATCAGATACTCTATAGATGTCAAGATGAATATTATTAGATAAGAATTTCTGGCGTATCCACACACACTACAGTATCAATTACACAAATACTATTATTAATATCTAGAAAGCCGATTCTGCAATCCATATAGGTAAATTTATAATACGTAGGTACTATAATATAGGGTGTTGCACGATAAATGTGTAAAACTTCTATAGGTGTTTCTACACCTCAAATGTAACAAAAAAAGTCCTTGTGACCATAATCGAATTATCAATAATAAGTGTTATAATTCCCATGTTTGTGTTTTTTTGTTAAACCCAAGTTTGATTCATAATAATGTTTATATCTGCTAAACCGTAGGTACTAAATGAATTTGAATACATTGATGAAAAGCTCATAAGATTGGGATTAGGAAAACATATCTTACAGGGTTCCCACCTGATTTTTTGGGCAAAAAGTATAACACGCATTTTTTATAACTTTAAAATGTCGACATTTATGATGCCCACTACTGTCCTAGGCCAGTATATTATATAAGGTTATTTTAAAATTATTTACCTAATGGCTATAATTGATTTATTTTATTAAGACAACAAAATAAATTTAAATATACATAATCATTGATAGAAAATCGAAATTTAATGTTTTACAATCAGAATAAAATAAATAATATAATACGATAAACGTCATATCTATCATCAAATGCTCATCTTCATTTTGTTCTTCTTCTGTGTTCTGTGTCACGGCCGACTGAAATTTACTCACAATGCTTCTTAGATCAGCAGTTCCCAAAGTGTGCACAGTGCGCTGAGGCACCCTGGTACGCCCCTGTAGAGGGACGCAACACTGGCGTATAATTTTATATGTTCTAAAAACAAATTTAAAAACCCGACGACTGTGGCGAGTGGCGACTGAAAATATTACGATTTTGTAAATAAAAATGTTTAAATTATTATATTATTTTTTATTATTATAAATTATAATTAATTTTAAATAAATATGTATTCATACTATACCCATTACAATTTTTTCTCTTTTTTTCATTTATTTTTCTATTTCTTATGATTAGTCATGGTATGACCTTGGGAAGGGCGCGCGTCCTGAGAAAACCTTAGTTTTATAAGGGCACCGCGATCAAAACAATTTTGGCAACCTCTGCTTTAGAGCCATTCCGGAGCACTCCCATTTTTTTTTTTGATGATATAGGAATGGCATATCCACATAGACCTTATACTATCAGACGGTGCATGGGCTTAGTTCCAGCGGGCCCATATGAGTGAGTTGTTCGAATATTACTCAATTACTACCCACATGCATAATCTAGTTCAAAGATTTTGGATATGTGGTTAAGGATTGTAATATATCTATAATTTCCTACAATTAAAATAAACAATTAAAATAAAAAACACGTAGGTATAATGGTTACTACAAAAATTAGAAATTAGAAAATAATGTTTTCTACATTCATAATATTATATTTCTGAGCTGAATAATTCACTGATGACTTTTAAGTACAAAAAATATATCTCACAGCAATATTTAGACATTCAATAGGTACTTTGGGAAATATTCGAACGCCTGTTAGTAAATAAAATACTAAATATTGTTATTATGCATAGCTTATATATATACGTGCAATGGGTATATTGGACCGTCAACTTCAGCTACAGCGGTGTAAATCTAAAGCGACAGCTACTTGGCAATTCTGCTCGGGTATCGCATTCGTTCGGATATCGTATAAATCAAATTTGGGTTTTCGAGTAAACGCGAGTATATACAATATTATATTTGCCGGGAATATGTTTTTATCGTTGAAAAATATTCTTTAATTCTCCAAGTGTGCATTTATATGCAAAATAAAATTTCAGTATAATAATCAGATTGATATAAAATATATAAAATGTATCATCTCCAGGAGGTTCTTGTGTAATGTGTATACATGTATATTATGAACTTCACCACTAATAAAAATGGATAGCACCATAAAATATTGAAATCCGTATCCTAGTTATCTAGTAAATATTAATGAGAAAAAAAACTTCCGTGTTATTTGTATTTAAGACTAAGAAATACTAACGGGAAAAAAATATCATCCAAGTTTAATCCAAACCCATAAACAGTATCGTATAATATCTTGTAATATACAAAACAGTAATACGCGATACTGTAAATAATAATAATACAGCTTGCATAAAATGTAATTATTAATGATAAAAAGGCGTGAATATATAATAATATATTATAATGTGTAGTATTATAATATTGTCGAAATTATCATAAATATAAAGAGACTATATAGTAGTATGCGGAAAATATGAAAAACTATTTTTCATTTTAGATGGTTTCAACTTGTAGCACGATGCACCTATAGGTACATTATATTATTACTATAATGTTAGACGATCGTATATTACATTGACATTACGCTTGTAGGCTCCACTGGTTAAAATTGTTTAGAGTTTCGTGTTTTTATGTATTAGTTTTTAATTATTATATAATATAGTGATAGTCATTGACCAGTACGGTTTTGTCTGGACGCCAAAAGCATAAGACGTAGAGGTATATTTTGATTTTTTTTTTCAAATTCTTTTATTCATTGATGTTGAATGTTGTTTAGTATAGCGAGACAATTTAATTTTCAAAAGCCGCCGTGATAAAATGGCCATGGGGACGCTTGGAGACTCTTGACTTACGAGTTACGCGAGCGTAAGTATATATTTAAATATATAAACATTATACAATATATACATGTACAAGCGTCAAACCGAAAGAGTGGAAAGTTTCGCAATATTTATGGCTTGCAAATGTTTATAAATATATCCCACAAAAAAATATTATTATAATATTATGCGCTGCTGCTGCAGGTTGCGATTCTGTTTAATTTCACAGATTAATCGCGTAGTCACGGTTGTGCGAGCTGAGGAACTTTTCGCATTACGTCCATTACGTACGTATAATAATAATAATAAAAATAAACGAAATGAGATCGTATCTCCCTGCAACACGCTGCTGCGGATCACGCACTTTGTCTGCCCGGCGGCGACACGCGTCCGCGGGCTTCGTCGGATTTATCTCTCGTGTGTGTATATATATACGGAATACACGCTTGTTGTATTTCATATCCGGTGCGGCGACCGTAAAGCGAAACAAAAAGAAGGAAAAAAACACGAGACGGAAGAGATAGAATGAAGTAAGACATAGAAACTTTTAATTCGCATTTATATTGCGCGCCCCGGAACTAACTTGTGCGTGTGTACGCGTCCGGAAACTCTCTATCTCTCTCACTCTATCTGTCTCCCCCCACTCAATCTCTCTTTCTCATACCCCTCCACGGCGCGGTGACAGTGCGTGGCGGCGGAGGAGGGATGGGCCGAGGGCTGAAACGAAGAGTCGTCCAAAAGTGTTTTTCTCACTTTCTCAGAGTCGGCGTCCTTCAATTCATTCGCTCCGAGGCACATAATATAATAATATTATAATAGAATATACGCGCACGCCTTTCGCCCGCATATAATAATATAAGTATGTATATTAGTTTTATTTATTTATATGTTGTATGCTATGTCTTCGATATCTGTTATCGAGTTGGGCTGCGACTCGCCCACCGGCCACGCCCCCCCCCCAAACCAAAAAAGTTTTCTGCCGATGCTGATGAAGTAATCAATATATTGGTAATAACATTGTGGTATAGGCGTATAGCGTTTACTTATAAAATATAATAATAATATATTGTAGCGTAATATACTAATATTATATGTTTCATAAGAGACAAAACTAGAAAAAGGAACGTGGATAAGAATATACCAAAACCGTACTCGCGAAGGAATATATAAGAACCATATAGTTCTTTATAGAACGGTTTACTCGTCTCGACGTTTACAATAATATTATAATATTCTAACTAAAGGCTCAGGCTGGTCACGTCATCTCCGAACACGCGTGTGCTCTAATCAGAAACAAAATCGTGGAAAAAAATGTCGAGCTATAGACAGGACCGCTAAACCGGATGTCAAGAATGTTGTGATATGGAAATTACGAAATTTGAACAAGCTGCCGGAAATCTATTATTGTATCGGAAAAAAGTGCAATGCTTAATGTATAGGTACGGTCTACACATCTATATAACTACTATAAGTGTTAGTTATAACAGTGTAAGTGCTAGTTAATTTAGCACCATGATATTTTGATTTAGATTCTTGATTGAAATAAACTGGAAGCTTTAGTGACCTGCATGTTTTCAAAAAAAATCACTCAAGTCTATAATATAATATAACTATACAAGTTCAATAGAAGAAATTTCAATAGAATAATTATCGTCGTACAACGTGTGCAAAACCGCAGTGATTATTTTAAATTAAAAAGTCGGATTAGTGTCCTCACTCCTCACATAATACATATTATAGTATAGCAGGTGACAGGGGTGGCCACTAACCTTAACTTTGGGAGCCTCAAATTTATAAAGTTAATTCGAGGTGAGCCACATTGTAAAGCAATGTTTATAAAATGAAGATACATTTTTCATTTTAAATCAAATGAAGGAATATTTATTTTATATACAACAAAAACCATTATTATTATTGAATATTGACATTATTATTAATATTATTTTTGTTTTACTTTTGATAAGTGCTTTTCCAAGTGTTCATTTTGTCTGTAAGTTTTTTGAAATCTGGCTGATGATTTGTAAGTGCAGTTCGTACAAGTTCACTTAAATGATCATCATTTAGTTCAGATCGATGTTTAGATTTAATGAATTTTAGAGTAGAGTAGAACGATTCACATACATTTAAGTAGTGTAGTAGTATGATATAGCCGATTCTGATACCTGCACGTACGTTTCTCCAGCCCCCCCCATATCGAATTTCAAAATTTTTTTTGGTTAAATATTTAGCGTGCAATTAGCGTGAATTGGCGTGACTGGTTTTGGAATTTGCTTGGCACTAGGTCAAGTTTAAAAATGTAAACAAAGTGGGGGGGGGGGCTGTAGAAACGTTTCTACAGCCCCTCCTCATCCGAATTTTGAATTTTAAGGACTTTTTTATGTCTCAATATTTAGCGTGTAATTGGCGTGAATTTGCGTGACCTATTTCGAAACTCTGCATTCAAAACACCAAGTACCACGGGCGTTACCATTTTTTAGACATTTCTCCAGCCCCCCCCAAAAGACAAATAAATTTTTTTTCGTATTTTTTTCAACGTCAACATTTAGCGTGCAATTGGCGTGAATTTGCGTGACCTATTTCGAAACCGTAAACCCAAAGCCCCAAGTACTGTGGGCTTTACCCCTTTATTGCCATTTCCCCAGCCCCCCTCAAACAGCAAATACATTTTTTTTCGAATTTTTTTCAACGCCAATATTTAGCGTGTAATTGGCGTGAATTTGCGTGACCTATTTCGAAACCGTAAACCCAAAGCCCCAAGTACTGTGGGCTTTACCCCTTTATTGCCATTTTCCCAGCCCCCCTCAAACAGCAAATAAATTTTTTTTCGAATTTTTTTCAACGCCAATATTTAGCGTGTAATTGGCGTGAATTTGCGTGACCTATTTCGAAACCGTAAACCCAAAGCCCCAAGTACTGTGGGCTTTACCCCTTTATTGCCATTTCCCCAGCCCCCCTCAAACAGCAAATAAATTTTTTTTCGAATTTTTTTCAACGCCAATATTTAGCGTGCAATTGGCGTGAATTTGCGTGACCTATTTCGAAACCGTAAACCCAAAGCCCCAAGTACTGTGGGCTTTACCCCTTTATTGCCATTTCCCCAGCCCCCCCCCCAAACAGCAAATAAATTTTTTTTCTATTCATACACAGTCTACAGTCTACATTTAATTGTATATAATGCTACCTATATTAATATATTTATTTACATATAGCTATTTATTTACGTATAGCATATAGCTTAAGTATATAGCTATATACATATTATTTATGACTAAATGAGTATAATAATATATATAAAATAAATATATTTACTATATAAAACTATATTTTATATAATAATTTATTATGTATTATATTTAATACATACATTTCTGCATAATGCATGTATGTATATTAGGGTGGCCCTTATATAGTAGGGGGGTAAGGAAAGTTAAATATTTTTGATTTCTCACCGTCCCAATTTTTTCATTACCATACAAAAGTTATGTGGGTAAGATTTGGGGATGATTAATAATCCCCTTCAGGTGCCGCAAGAGGGTTGAATATTCATCAAATAGGGTAGTTTTAGGGTTATTCTGATTTAATTCATTATATATTGCATTTAGCATAAAATTTTATAGAACCTAAATTGTAGATTCAGGTACTCTCTATAAAAAACGTTCCGACAAAATTTCTCGTAAATCTATTAATTTCTGTGGAAAAATTAATCTTAAAAAAAAAAATACATTTATTTACACAAGTACATAAATATTGGTGTCATTAAAAATAAATAGAAAGTGGTTCAATGGAGTAATACAATGCGAAAATTAGATACGTTACATTCAAATAAAATATTTATTAATTACGAACGAATTAATTTATTTTTTTTACAGTCAGGGTAATTTGTTCTATAATCATTTATAACTTGTAATAGAAATTGTTTTTGATTTTCATCTTTCGTCAGTATACTATTGTATTCTTGAATTAACTTAACGCCTCTTTCTGCAATATAATTTATGACTGATAACTCTGTTAAAATATTAATTCCTTTTTTATAGTCTTCTCTTTCCATCCAATTATCCGGGTGGAAATCTATGAAGTCAGCTGAAATTTTAAATCTTAAAAAAAAGTTGACTGTTTCTGGTGATACAAATTCATGTAATTCTTTTTTTATAAATGTTTTTATACCCTCTTTACTCAAAACAATTTTTTTAATTGTATCATCATTGTTCTGGGTTGATTTAAGTGCTTCCACCATTTTAATTTTAATTTCGGTTGGCACCCGAAAATCAAAAAATGATAAGGCTATACTTTCTATAGCTATAGATTCTATATATTAGTATATAATAATATAGTAAAAATTTCATTTTATTTTTTACAGAAATTCCAATGTATCTTCATTCATAGCATAATATCTCTGTGATCATTTTTGTTAATTATATACAATATAATAAGGGTCAGATCACTAATTTTCTTTGAATAAATAACATTTAAAAAGTGCAGTATGGATACATAATTGAGCACATTATGTAGGCACCTATAAAGTTATTGGTATTAAAAATGGTAATACACCGAATACGTAGGTACAAATAAGCGATTTAAGGTTTTATTACACACAATATTCATACGAATTAAAACGGTTGAATAATGTTTAATTCAGTCTTCGACCCTGAGTAGCAACGGTTTAAATTTCTCGAATTTTGGCAGGAAAAATCATCTGATTATAATGATTTTGTTTTATTAATGGAATTATTATTAGATCATAATAAATATATATTACATATATAAACAATACTGGCAATGAATACTAAGGCAAATGAAAGCCTTATAGTTTTTACTTTATACTTTAAAGCCGTATGCTCAGTGTTGGGAAATATCTAGATCAGTAGATAATAATTACTTATCTTTTATTTTATGTGGATAGTTTTCAGCTCAATTATATTTATCTTTATCTTGATCAAATTCTAGTTATCTATGTACCTATGTAGTAATACTACATAGTACATACCTAGGTATGTACTATAATATATCTATCTATACCTATAATTTATTTTAATGGACAAAAAAAAAATGTTGAAAATTAATAATATTATTCATATTTTTTATTTAATATTTATTAATTATTTATTTACATCTTATTTTTTGTTTATTTTTAAAATGTTTTAACTGAGTTTAAAAAAATCCAAAAAGATTAGGACATTTATTCTTTTTTCTTTTTTAAAAATATATAAGCTGGTTTGTATGATTAAGACAGACGATAACGTTTCAAGTTCTAATGAAGTTTACTTATTTAAAAAATAAACTATTTTATTTTATGTTTCTTTTAATATGTTTTAAATTATGTATTTATTTTCTTTTACCTATATCACTGAATAATGAAAATTTTCAAAATTAAATAATAATATAATATTTGATATTAACTATTACAGAATTAACACTATTAAGAATTAAGAGTTAAGACCTAATAAATAATAATAATAAACACTAAACGTATGTCGTATGTCGTACAATAATTCGTACACTGTCAATTAGTCACTAATAAGTAACCACTAACCAATAACACTGATAACTATTATTTGGAATTAACGATTAATGAGTAAGTAGTAGGACTGTAGGAGTGTAGGACTCAGGACCTATGTTATAAAAATATAAATGCCAAATGGTTATAAATAATAATGATAAAGATATTTTAATTTTATGAATATCTACCTATAATCAATATTTATATTAGCTTTTAATATTGTTCAGCGTGTTACAAACTTCGGTTATATAAATTATATATTATAAATATATATATAATTTATAATTTATATAATAGTGCAAAACAACAAAACCAAATTAATAATTTATCCAAGTCTATAAATAATAATATCGGACAATATCGTGGTTTTAATTTTACATTTGTAATATTTAAAATTTAAATACATAGTAAATAATGATATAGAATATTGTATATACTATATAAGTATATAACTATATAGATTATAGATTATAGACAATAGGAAAACTAAAAATAAAATGAAAATCGAGAACATTTTTAGTTCGAAACGTTTGACATGTTAGAATTTTTGCTGTTGGTAAATTTTTTGAGTTCGAACTATTTTGATTTTCGAACTTTTTTGTTCGTGTTCGGTTCGGTTCAGTTTTTTTAAAACTGGGTTCGATTTTTCGAACTTCGAACAGTTCGACCCACCCGTAGTATATACTATATAGGTATTTTATAATTTTCGTAAATTATTTTCCATGTTCTTCGTATTTCGTATTTGCAAAGCCCACGGCTTTCGGTTAATGATTTCCGAATAGGTCATGCAAATTCACGCTAATCGCACGATAAATATTGACATTGAAAAAAATTCGAAAAAAATTTATTTTCATTGGGGGGGGGGGGGGGCTGGAGAAATGTCTAAAAAATGGTAACTCCCATGGTACTTGGTGTTTTGAATGCAGGGTTTCGAAATAGGTCTCGCCAATTGCACGCTAAATGTTGGCGTTGAAGAAAATTCGAAAAAAAATTTATTTGCTGTTTGAGGGGGGCTGGGGAAATGGCAATAAAGGGGTAAAGCTCACAGTACTTGGGGCTTTGGGTTTACGGTTTCGAAATAGGTCACGCAAATTCACGCCAATTGCACGCTAAATGTTGACGTTGAAAAAAATACGAAAAAAAATTTATTTGTCTTTTGGGGGGGGGGGGGCTGGAGAAATGTCTAAAAAATGGTAACGCCCGTGGTACTTGGTGTTTTGAATGCAGAGTTTCGAAATAGGTCACGCAAATTCACGCCAATTACACGCTAAATATTGAGACATAAAAAAGTCCTTAAAATTCAAAATTCGGATGAGGAGGGGCTGTAGAAACGTTTCTACAGCCCCCCCACTTTGTTTACATTTTTAAACTTGACCTAGTGCCAAGCAAATTCCAAAACCAGTCACGCCAATTCACGCTAATTGCACGCTAAATATTTAACCAAAAAAAATTTTGAAATTCGATATGGGGGGGGCTGGAGAAACGTACGTGATACCTGCGCCAGCTGAGCCTCCGCCACCACCAGTGTCCACCACCGCCGCAACCGTGTACGTGAGTGACGTATATTATATCCCCCCTCCCCGCAGCCTCCTCCACTGCCGCGTCCTCCACCGCGAAATTTTAAAACATGTCACGGCTCATTTAACATCCGACAATCTTATCAGTTAGCACATATAAGATAAATGATAACAAGTTAACATTGATAACAAATTTGAATTTGTTCAATTTGTTCTGCTGTTATTCATTATTTGATTTTGGTCTTTATAGTATTACTGGTATTATTAGTTATTACCTTGCCAATTCAATATTGTTGACTATAATTTCAAAGAATGGAAGGTTTAAATTCTAAGGTACCTACCTGTCTATGTTTTTTTTGAGGACATTTAAATTGTACATGTTTAAAATTTTTTTTGTTTGTTACAACTACATTAGTACTTTTTTTTCTTTAATATTTATAATATCTATGTTATCTTAATTTGCTAAGTTAAAAAGAATAATTTAATATTTATTAATAATTAATATTTATTTCCATTAAACACCTTTAGTGCGTTCTAGAGTGAGACGCATTAAAAAAATGCCTGGTGAACTTGCATCTGATGAAGAATTTGATGATCCAGTTCAGAACTTTAAAATAAAATCATATTATATCATATTGGATATTGTTTCTATACAGATTCAGGAACGATTCAACGAAAATTCAATACCATTTTTTACAGAACATCTTTGTCAATATCTTTTTTCTGCACATATAGGTAGGTACTTCAAATTACTAACATTTCAAATTATTTTTACACTTGGTTTTCAGCAATGAAATATAAGTGTTTAATTAAATTATTAAACTTATACATATATAATATGAATATAATAATATAAATTTAATTTGCAACAATACCTATAAAAGAATAAAACGTCGGCGACTCCAATATTCCACTATTATTATTCACCAAGTTCATTAAAATATATTAATGACACCAATCACCATCCACCATCAAAAAAGTTTACACATTTGACAATTGACATTAGTACTACCATTGATTTTATAATATATATTATTATTATAGTTTATTATAAAATCAATGGTACTACTAACTTAGTAGCTTATGGTTATGATATTCACCACCAGGGTACAGCACAGTCCGGTAATTTATCCCACCATAAAATGTCCGTAACAAAACCTGGCCGCTGTTTAGACATTCGTTTCCAGTCCATAATATCTTAGTTCGTGATAGGGACATACTCGACTTTATTACCTTTAAAAAATTATAACTAAAAAAATAAAAATCGTATCTAAATTATAATTACGCCCTCGTATTCACTTTAAGAATAAATTACAAAAATAATTTTAATATTCTGTATTTACGTTTTTTTATTTTTTTTATTTTAATAGCTTTTATTCGGATACTATATTACAGCTCAACAATTATATTTCATACATATTATAATAAAATATTGTACATTATACATGATAAGAAAGCAATTAAGTTAGAAAAGGTATATACTATTCTAACAGATGATGAAATAACATTACAATTATGTTGTAGGGAAAAAAATTTGACGAGGTTTGAATGTGTGGAATTTGGCGTCGGTGTCATTTAAATGTTTCACAATTATGTTGAAATTTGACATACCCGAGGGCTGAACAATAAGATATGATGATGACGATTTACAAGTGAATCCATTCGGACCGATAAGACCCGTTAAGAGGTTTTTGAATGAATATTTATTTATTATGATGAATAATTTGAAATATCTTTGATATAAATTGGTGGTGCTGGAGAATCTTCCCCCTGAGCGGGAATGTGAGAGCTGCCATGACTAGATATGGAAATATTAGATGGCTTAGTAGTTTCGATTTCGTCGGAGTCGAGAACGGCGTATCTGTTTGGTGTGATGAAAATTTTTGATTTTTTATCGCCAAGAGTAGGTGATAAAGACGAATTGGACAGATTGCGTTTTGAATGTTTTGAGTTGGTAGGATTATGTGGCGAAACGGGACACGTACTCGGATCCGGATTTTTCACAAATACGTACTTATCGCCGACCCTGGCCAAACGGGTCAACTGGCTCATTTGTAGGTCTACGATAACTACCGATTGTTGACAATAAAATCGATATACTAACCAAGCTTAACTAGCGAAATATGCTCTTCTAGTTATTTATCTGTTTATTATGTATTTCATATGAATCGATTTCCATATTTAGATAGTTAAGAAAAAAAAAAATATATTATTATATATTTTTCTTTTAACTACTAAAATCCCTGCAATATTACGTGTATTAAACAATATTAAAAATTATATAAT
Organism: Macrosiphum euphorbiae; assembly: GCA_949089665.1. NCBI lineage: Eukaryota > Metazoa > Arthropoda > Insecta > Hemiptera > Aphididae > Macrosiphum > Macrosiphum euphorbiae. The sequence continues at coordinate 134,783,178 of CARXXK010000001.1, read as the reverse complement.
AATATAAGTAATGCAAAAAGCGTATTTACTAATTTTGTCATTGTATTTTTGTCGTAACCAGTATGAAGTCCTCAAGGTTTTTGAACGAGTCTCAGACGGCTCTGGAGAAACAATCATGGCCAATGATTGTTTCAAATGGTTTTTGGACTTCATTTTGTACCAAGTATATAAAAGTGGTACTTTCTAATTGTATTTTAAGGGGCCTGCTCGCGATTTTTCAAATTTTCCGCAATTCTATAAAATTTGAAAATTAAATTTTATATTTTAGTTGCCACCTCAATTATAAGACTTTTCCACTAATCTACTACCCAATACCTATTTAGGGGGGGTTGATAGAGTGTATTATATCGGTCAAAACACAGTTTACAGGAAAAACTCTCACACCTCGTAGATTGGTCCGATTTCCGTAATTTTTTTTTTGTTAGATAGAGGAATATTTTTTACAGAGCGCATTGGACTTCGATTTTTGATTACGTCGCTAAAAACAAAAAATAATACAAAAACTAAAAAGTTGTAAAAATTGATTAAATTCAAACTTGTAACATAAGATTTAGAAAAATAATGTTGAAAATCCAAGTCCAATGCGCCCTGTAAGAAGTCTTCCTCTATCTAACAAAAAAAAAATTACGGAAATCGGACCAATCTACGAGGCGTGAGAGTTTTTCCTGTAAGGCATGTTTTTGAGCAAAAAAACAGGTCGCGTGCAGGCCCCTTAAGTACACACACATAATAATTATGGATTTATATAACATATACGTTTTTTTCCGAAGTCTGTTCAAGAGAAGTCCATCGTATCAATTAAAATTCGATCGTTTCTCTCATGTTCCGTTTGAAGAGCTCGAGTCGAACGTTCACTTTTTGGCACACTCTTTCAGGACTGGATTTGCATTTAACGCAGCTTGAACCAGAGAAAGCTTTACCAAACTCTGTATTTATTTTCAACGATATTATTACTGAAAAATAAAAGATGGCAAGAACTTACTTCTCCAGAGGTCGTCATAATTTAGTTGATGTATTCTATTGGCTCAGAGTTATTCAAAAGTCCCAAAACAACTTTTGAGTGATAACGCTAATTTTATTGTATTATTCAAACAAGATGAGACTAATTTAAAAAGCATGTATACAATGAACATTGCTCTGGTGATATGTCATACTCAGAGTTTAAAGACTTTTGAACTTCATGTTGGCGTCTGGGGAGATTTGAGTTTATCGTGATAAACAAAGACTTCGAACGTGAAAACGGTCGATATCGTCATGGATTTGACACATTCGTAGTTATATAAAGTGTTGTCATTGTGGAAATGATTCATTCGCAGTCATGGCTGCTAGTGGTGAAGTACTCGGAGAACTGATTAAAGCCAAAGAAAATATTAAACGCAAGTATACCACATTCAAACAAGGAAAAACAGATATTTATTCACTAGTATCAGAAACGTTAAGTCCGATTAACGAACCATTAAAACAAAATATTAATAAAACAACATTTCAAGCTCCTCCCACACAGCAAGACATTGATATTCAAGATTCTCAATATTTTAACGACACAGGCGATTCGCCAGCTTATAAAGACTGGTATAAATCTTACGATATAGACAAAACGTATGGACCTAAAGTACAAACAAATGGAAGAGTAGTTTTAGGTAAAAAAGAAATTAATCTTGTCGAAAAAAAGTTTATTATTGAAGATACTTCATACCCGCTAACACAAGGACTTGGTAATTTAGTATTTGCTAAATCTCCAAAATTATACACCAAAAATGATTTAAAAGCATACAAGTCTATATTAATTCAAACATCATCGCATCTAAAAGCAGACGGAAGAAAAATTAAACAATGTGGAAATAAATATCATGATATAATCCAAAATTTATTTCTAACGGGTAGAGGTCTATCTGTGAAACTACAAAAACATAATTTAGTATACTGGAATGATCCTATAATGAGCTAGTCAATCGATTGCGATTACTCTTAGCATCTCAAGCTGCAACAGGCGTTTCCAACGAAATATTTTCAATTTTTGAAGAATTGGGTGAAGTAGGGTTAATAAAACGTATTCCAAATGTCTTCAAAATTGTTAAAATTAACGAAACATTACCTACTACTTATCAGCTACAAGATTATACTGGAAAGCCGATTGCTGGTTGTTTCTATTCAGAGGAAATATTGATTGGTGAATTACCAAATTTTCACAATAAGTAAAGAAGAAATTTATCTATGCAACAGTGTGCTCTTTCTTTAATAACACTATCCAATATTTTTTTTATAAGAAAATAAAAAAAAACAAAAAAAAATCAAATGTTTAGAAGCAAATAACTTTTATTGTTTTTTATGTTATCTAAAATATAGGCAAGCTGTTTCATTGATAATTTTCCACCCTATATGTTCAGATATTTTAGAGCCACTACTACCACTACTATACAAACACTGAAAGATAAAAGTTGTCACTCTCAAAACAGTTTTTGCTATGTTGTACATTTGTAAGACGGAGACAACACATGCGGGTGTGACATCCTCTTAAATTGTTTATCATTGGTTAAAATTTGTTTTTAAAGTTATATAATTATATCAGTTATTACACAGTACATATATTCATATTATAATTCACTAATACAATAAATGTGAGCACGTATGAAATTATGTTGTATGTTAAAGCATTTATTTATTTACAAAAATGTAGACTTATTAATAAGTCTTCGTCTCAGAATGAAAATGTTCTAATACAATTTTTTTGAAAAATGGTTTTTTGCATAGAATTATTTAATATTTTTTGTTGTATAATACAATTTTTAAATCGTATCAATCCATTGATGATTCAATGAGGTACAGAGAATAAAAAGGTTCTAACTCATACAAATTAAAGTGATAAGGGAAAATAGAGAAATATCAGTTACAACCTCTTCATAATTAAGAATGAAATAGTTCTAAACGATCTTAGATGTAATATTTTAGAATGAAAAGGTACTGTTATAAACGATTATACCACTGATACAATATAAATTATTTTCGTGCAGTAATGAAATATTATTCCAGCATGTACTTACCACCGATTTTTGTTTTGTTGCGATGATAAGGTAATACCTACCTGGTAAAATATTATAATTATAATTCTCCTATTATGCTGTTTTCGTATACCGCGTGTCTGTGTAATAAAGTGTATAATAAGTACCATTAAAATTTCTTAATCTAGCTTTGTCTCAACGTTTTCTACAGTTGTAACTTATAGTAGGTATTTCGTATAATAATATTAAACTTAAAAAAAAAAAAATATTGCATAGTAAACAATTGATAATTTATAACATTATTTACACTTAGAAGTTGGTATCGCTGCGTAGAAAAATGATTTAAATTAGAATGAAAAAGTTCTAACTAAATAAATAATTTGTATTTTCAGAACGTAAAAGTTCTACACGTAATATTCTTAATATTCTTGTTTATATTAACAGACAATTCTCCATTTAGTTGAGAAGTATTGATGCGTAGGTACTAATGTTGACAAAATTGATATAGTTTTTCGGGTGCTCACTATGCTAATAGACCATAATCCATGGTATGTACTCCTGTCTTCTGTTTTATATTATAAAACATAAAAAAAATTAGACTTGAAAATAAGAAACATTTAAACTGTTTGAATAAAAATAAAAATTTTAAAACATAGTGAATATATACAAAACGTTTCAACGACGCTTAATCTCTATAATGTAAACTTGACAGCCAAATATTTCATTTGATCTTGAATAATACATATGCAATTTGTATGTTCCATAGAAAAATGATTGAGGAAGATTAGTTTTCTCAAACAATAACAAATCAAAACCTGGACCTTTAAAAACACCCTGCAAGTATAAAATTAAGTTCATTAAGTATAGAAACTAATAGTTTTTATTAGTAAGTTAAATTAGTGTTAAATGATTTAATAGATTTCAATTGCAAATGGAACATTATTCACGACCATATTATCAGTAATTAATATGGCTCGTCTTACTAATATTTTGATAACTTATAAAATAGCATAATATAATATATTCTTTTTCAAAAGAGAATATACCGCTTTTGAGCATGTAGAATGATTCGATTGGTGCATCGAGAACCACGTGATCACGCTAACGATGAGATATTGGTTGGGAATGCAAGCCGCCGGACATAAATATTGGTCGCGACCGGTATATTCGTTTTTGAAAACGAGTATAGTTTAAGATGTCTGTCCAAAATTTCAAACGTTAAAACTTATAATAGTGAAAACTAAATTAGGTAGTGGACTTAACAATAGTAAAATCCAAAGTAATTATAATTTATAGTGGATATTAAAAAAAAAAACAGTGACAATAGTCTGCGACTACACGGTTTTACAGACGATCTGGATATCACGAGGAACTCACTTATAGAAATAGAAAATGCGTCAAGAGAATTGGAAAAAGCTGCTGAAAAATCATTTTTTTTTTCTTTAGTAAGTCTGTATATCTTAAATCGGGGAGAGGATTTTATATAGTCATAATACACAAGTACATAACCTATTAATCTCTTTCAATTTTATAAAACAACTATTATAATTTAAATTTGTAAGTATGTAAATATTAATAACTAAATAAAATAGTACACAATTGAATACTTTACCTGAAGTAAAGGACATTCAGTATTTGGAATTCCATTACCATGTAAGAATGAAGCCCATGTATTTCCCATTAATTTTTTGAACGCCGAGCACGCCTTTGGTGTTTTTGCAAAATACATTTTCTTTCCAATTCCCAAACGAATCTTTGATAGCCATTGACATTACCAACTACAAATAGAAATTTATCAGTAAATCGATTAATAGTTTTACGGATGTGAAAAAAGACATTTTAATAAAAACGCACTGCATATTAATAATAATATGAGGGTTATTTATGCACCATCTCGATCAAAGCTTAAATGTAGTTTTTTGACCAAAGTTACACAAATTGGATAATACACATAACACATCGACATAATAATTATCGGTAGGTATAATGGTAAAGTATGTAACAAAAAAGATAACAACTATAGGCATACGCAGTGGTGTATAATACTTTATATTTGTATACAATCAGGAAGGGGAAATCCTTGAAAAAAACTTTTTTTAAATATTTATAATGTCTTAAAATAAAGTCAGTATAGGTAGTATGATGAAATAATTTCATATTAGACTCGACGACCCCCCCCCCCCTCAAAAAAAAAATCCGAGGACTACAGTTGGCATAGTTATAAATGACCTACACTCTATTGAAAATAAGAATACACAAGGTGGCGACCCGTTTTTATCGCCAACGGTTATTTTGTCCCATTTCACATCCCCACCGTGTCCACAATTTTTACACCAGCCCTGTATTACCTACGCCCCTGAGCAGTAGCAATCTTGAATTAGTTTCAGTAAGCAAATAACTATATAATTTGATTTAATTTAAACATACAAGTAGGTAGTATTCAATTATATTATATACTTACGAAAAAACTGTCGTCAAAAGGTGTTTTGATAGTAGTATTTCCAAAGAGCCATGTTGAATTAGCTCTGTGACTAAAATACATGTTATGTTGGATTTTATTGTCCGGAGTAGGATTGCAAACATAAACTTGTTTGTAGACCACTCGGTAAGGGCCCTAAACAGAAATGTAAATCAATGGATAATATTATGTTTAATATTATATTATTATTATACTTGCTGCGGACCAAAATAGGAGAATGTGATATTTTGGCGTGGCACTTTTTGTGTGAAGCCGTGTTAGAGTGAATGTTTCAGATTATTTTAAAATAAATGTATCAACCAGTAAACCAGTCTAAAGCTCGGTTATCTACTTATTTTGAGATATGTAACGTTCGTCATTTTCGTGCACTCGTGCGATAAGTTTATCATTAATTTTTGTTCTAGAACAGTATAACGTCGCTTTCTAGGCAGGGCTTGAAACCGTTACTAAATTAATCAGTTAACGCTAGTGATTTTGTATACCAGTTACCGGTTTTATACCGATCCTGTTGTTAGAACCAATTACCGGTACTATATTAAAAATTACAGGTTACCAATTGAGTGATAACCTGCACTTCCAAAAAATTTCGGTTACCGGTAACCAATTGAGTACCGGTGTTCTAAAAAAAATTGCACTACACCTTTGTACCCGTTCCCTATCAGAGACAGACAACGATTTACAGTTGTCTATACGTCATCTGTTGAGAGTGCCTTTTATCGTATTTTGATTGATATTATAGTTCACAGGTAACAACGGTAGTCGGTACTCAGTATTTATAAATACCAGTAATCGGTTCTTAACCACGGTTAAAATATATTACGTTATTATAACGTTTTATGTTAGCTGAACAAATTGGCCAAATTTAAAGTCCTACACACGAATAATCTTTTACCGGAAATGAAAGATAGTGCAATCTTCTACATGGACATTTTTACCGAAATAAAAAATAGGGTAATATGTGAATATATTGTGAAGGTGATCTGAACTGACTGGACTCTTTTATTTAATACTTAGATCATATTTTGTATATTGTAAAATGTCAAGATTCAGGACTATTAAAAGAGTGGTTTATGTCTAAACATTGTGAATATAATATTATATTATAATTATAATATGTATTCGCAGAGCCATGGCTCTCAACAATATGTTATGATGCTCAGTTGGTTTATGAGTTTGTAACTTAAGAGTTAAAAGGCAATGTTTAAATTTGTTAAATTATAATTTATAGATTTGTTAAACAACTTAAAAATTATATGTAAATATGTTACATATTTTCTATAGTTTCATACAACAAACCAACTTTTAAAAATGTTCACTTGGAATTTGAAGACTATACATTTTTAGATATAATGAACATTTTATTTTTATTTTTCATGAAATTTTAAAACCCTAATTGCAAGACATATTTTATTTTTAATCTTGAAAATACGAAGACATATTTTTTTCTACTGATTTATTTTTTAACTTAATTTTGATTTTTTTTCTTCTATACATAAATCATTTGGTTTTTTAATATTTAATAATGTAAGGTAATTAATTAATTAAATGATTTAAACTGGAGGAAATGATTAAATTTGATAATGTATATAAGTATGCTACTATGCTAGGAGAAAACAACAGCGGTACAAGCAGTATTCACTTGTCAACCATTTAAAAAAATTAATTTGACCTTTTTTTAAAACTTACCACCTATTTTTTTACCATCGTTTGTAGGAGTTAACACTTTATTTGGTATCATGTCTTTACGCCGACGGTATCAACGCCGACGGTATCTACGCTGACGGCATCCACGCCGATTAGTATCTACGCCGACGGAAAAAATGCCGACGAGTATCTACGCCGATGGTATGTTTTTTTTACAAAACGAATGTGTTTCTATGGGACTAATATAAGAATAAAAATTAACTAATATGAAACTGAAAATTTTGGAAAATTAATTATGATATTAAATAATTAAAATTAAAATACGTAACTCGTTGTTGCCTAGTTTTTTTAATAATAAATATTTTTTAGCTCTGAAAAGAGCCTTTTTATGTCCTAAAAAGGACATTTTTTAAAACGACGAGTGGACCCTAAACTTGGACGTTTAACAAGATTGGAATTGAAAATTATGAGCAATTCCCTGCAAATAATCGGAGGTGTCGCGATACCCATAGTCTTTAACGATTTCTTTAATTCGCAATGCTGTGTCTCGATAACACCGTCGTCCCTGTGCTGGTGGTAATCTAGCAATGTACTGGTTGATTTGGAATTCATTTAGGCTCTGCTGATTTTGCAGACCCTCAATGAATTTCCAAATAGATGGATGATTTGCTCCTAAAAGAGAGCTGAATCCTTCAACGGCGGCGTTGTTAGTTTTGGGTAGATCATTCAACGATGCCTCGTAACAATTCCAGAGGCTCAGCTTAAATTTAGGAAGCATTCTTCCAAGGCCGGTTCGTCGGTCAGTTCGATTCTAACATTCGGTCTTGTAAGAAGTCAAAAGCAACCATGCCACTTGAATTTGTTTTAAGCCAGAAGGGCAACCAACAGTTGATCAATAAAGGTGTTGTGTATACCACGGACAAAATCAAAGAAGACAAACACATACCCATAACTGTGTTATCGAGACCAGCATTGCGAATTAAAGAAATCGTTGAAGACTTTGGGAATCGCGACACCTCCGATTATTTGCAGGGAAATGCTCATAATTTTCAATCCCAATCTTGCTAAATGGCCAAGTTTAGGGGGCACTCGTCGTTTTAAAAAATTTCCTTTTTAGGGCATAAAAAGGATCTTTTCAGAGCCAAAAAATATTTATTATTAAAAAAAACTAGTCAACGACGAGTTACGTATTTTATTTTTAATTATTTAGTAACATAATTAATTTTCCAAAATTTTCAGTTTCATATTAGTTAATTTTTATTCTTATATTAGTCCCATAGAAACACATTCGTTTTGTAAAAAAACATACCATCGGCGTATTTACTATCGGCGTAGATACTCGTCGGCATTTTTTCCGTCGGCGTAGATACTAATCGGCGTAGATACCGTCGGCGTTGATACCGTCGGCGTAAAGACATGGAACCCCTACACTATATTATATATGCATTACTGCCTGATAAATTTACAAAAACTTTTTCAAATGTTGATAAATGTATGTCCTGAATTATATCCTACATCTACTTCATAAGACCTTGAATTAGCTGTTAAAAATGCAGTGAAAAAACATTTCCCAAATATTATTGTTTATGGTTAATGTTTTCATCTCACAAAAAATTAAAATTAAAATATTGGTGAATTGCATCTTATATCAATATAATAACTATGCAGATTTCTATAATACATCATTATTACAATACGTGTTTATTAAATTGTGTTATTTATAAAATTAAAAAATGTCTTGGCGATTCACTTACGAACGGAGAACTCAAAAGCGGTCTTGAATCTGAAGACGACCCCGAACTAATTAATAATAACAGTTGTACAAACACAAACAAAGTATTATATTTCATTGTTTATTTTTTTTTGCTTTTGGCTGGTCTCGATGAAAATACAAACAGATACTATTAAATAGTATATACGTTAAATTTTAACGTGTAAAACCAAATTTCACGAACTCTATTGGTAATAACTAATAAATATTGCTTTTTGACTGATAGAAAGCATTGTTTAAATTATTCAATGTTTTGCTTCCATTGTTTGCATTGTAATATTAAACACTTAGATACACATAGTAATTTAATTTAATTTCTCCATTATCATACATCAATATAAATCAATATCACAATGATATTAAATAACACACTACACAGATATGGTATATTTGATACATTTATGTTATATTTAAAAAAGTTGACACCGACATTATAATAATATTCGTACACGATATACCAACCTATAATATTATACAATAGGTAGGTACTTATATAATTATCAATAGGTGGTTTTATCCTGAGATCATAATATTGTTGTTGTTACATTATATTTGAATATTTCACTGAAAATATGAATAAAATCTTTTACGATTTTTTTTTGCATTATTATTATAATTATTTATTACATTAATTTACCTTGGAAAATTTAATATTATCACGTTGTTCCTAGTATGAAGAATAATATGCGTATTATACACAAGTGAAAATTTAAAAAGAAAAGGAACAACCGTTGCAGATGTAAACTGCTCTCTTTTATTTTATCATCGAGTGTGAAAAAACAGTTTTTTTCAATTTTGTAGACAGACATGTGTGCCCTAAAATTTTAAGTAATCCTAAGTTCACAAGTCACAACACAATATATTAATATAGTTTGTATCAAATATAAATTGGCAATGATGAATGGAATCTACAGCATTATTCTGATATCTGATGAGTGATGACTAAACGTTTAACACAATATTTTGTACATGACCACTTAGACATGATCATATTAATTTTATTTTTTTTCTATTTCTTTATGACAACATATATTTTTAATTTCTTATTGCAAAGCAGAATAATTTTCTGAGTATCTTGAAAATAATAATCAAATTTTGAACAATAAGCTATTATGAGTTTTACGTATTTAAATTTTAAATTTTAGATGAGATAAGTAGAGTGGCACATGGGTACTTCATAGTTCATAACTTCTTCCAGATTAACTTGTGATACCACTAGAAAAGTAAAAAGTGGTAGGTAATTCATAAAATGTTAGATATTTGTCCACCAAACCGTTCACATTGAACTTTAAATAAATATACATAATATAATACAACTAATTCACTCTAGATAATTATGTTACCATTTATCTAATTTTTAGCTTAGATAAACAAATAGACTTATCTAGATAAATATTTTACTACCACTACAAAATTATAAAACCAATGTTACTAAAATTCTAGTATAAATTGTTTAAAATTAAAAGAATATGTTTCTTGTTATTATTTCCAACGAAGGTATTACGATAATGCGAGAACCTGCATGCGGGCTTGCACTATAGGTACATCGTTCTCTACGAGCCATAATGAGCATATTAAAATTAAATAGGTAAAGGTTTATTTCCTCGTCCATTTTAAAAATAGATTAAAATTAACTTCGTAGAACTGTATTTCAATGGCTCAATCCGTTGTATTATAAATATTATCTCATTATATTGATATAAATCTAATGTTACAAAAATACCAAAAAAAACAATAAAATAATTGTAAAAAAAGGTGCTCTGATGACTAAATTTGATACATTTTGTCAAAATTTGATCTTTAAATGCTTATAAAAAAAAATTGTGACTTTGTATTTTTAATATTTTTCAACTGCTATTGTAACAATATACCAGGAGCCTTGTATTACATTTTTACACTTTTTGGCCGAAAATTAATAAAATTGAAGTATAAAATTGTCCGCAAACAGCTCAAAATAGGTCAAAATATTTTGAAAATTTTATCAAGTATAATAATTGATAAAATAAACATTCAGTGAAATTTTCATGTATCTACAGTTATTCGTTTTTGAATTACAACAAAATAAGAAAATCGCTACATGAAAATTCGAGTGAAAATCCAATATTGTAAAAATATGAACTTCAAACGCTCATAACAATTTATTTTAATTTGCTTGTAGACATTTTTTTTTTGATAAAGGTAGACACACTTATGAATAATCTTGTATTACATTTTCAAATCTTAGTTTTAAAAAGAAAAATTTATGAATTCTTAACTCAAAATAATTTGCAAGATTTCGTGTTTTTTTCCGTATTTTGTCAATATTTGAACTTTAAATGTTTATGAAAAAAAACTGTGACGTGATTATTATATGATTCAGCAATGTTCGAAAATAAAATGTTTAAGACATACCTACAGTATTTCCCAGGCCGATTCATTTTTCGAATGCAATAATCTTATCCGCAATTAGTGATTATCTGTTAAAGATTATTGATGATTGTATAACAGAATGATATTTCGTCATTATTATTTTTAATAATATTAATTATTACTGCTGTATCAGTATATTTATTAATACGGTGTACCGTCAAATTATCGCGACAATATTGTCGCGGTAATAATATCGCGGAAGTAACGTCGCGGTTCATTTCATAGCACATCAATAATCTCGCGCGTCATTATTATCGCAATATATTTTATTATTTGCAAGATTAGTTACTAGATAACAATAATTTGTTTGCTTCGTACAGACAGTACACGACAGTATAATATAACACGGCGCGGCACACAGCCTGCATTATGGAGTATATTAAAAAAAATTCACGGGAGGCCATTTTAAGGGTCAGATGGGAGGCCATTCGTGAGTGCCCAAGAGGAGTTATGTGACCTGTACAATAGACCGGATATAATAAATGAGACAAAAAGGAAAAGAATGGAATGAGAAGGTTATGCGTGGAGAAAACCTGAAGCCATGGTAAAGATGATTTTACAAGAGTTTCCAAGAGGAAAAAGACTTTTGAGAAGACCCCGAATGTGATATTAGGATTGTGTCAAGAGGGATATATCAGACAGTCTACCCGCAGATGAAGATTGGTGTATGTTGGCGTAAAATTGTGATGTATGGAGTCAGTTATGTTTGGATATGTGGTTTGAACAAAAAAATAAATAAAAATAACTCTGTTCATTCTGATTTCACTTATTTTGTGTTACTCACTAACTTACTAAAAGCAATTACTTTCCTAGGTTTTAATAGAATTTTGAAAAAGTACTATATGTATAAACATATATCTATACAATAATATTAGAATTTAGAATACTAACTGATCCCACATACTTCATTTACCTTAAAATGTGTGATTGTTCAACTCATTTTGAGTGTAAGTGTAATTCGCAGCAGTAAGTGCACACTCAGCCATTATTGTGAGCAATATGGGAAAATTCTATTTGATGCATACCTGTACCTGATCTGTCCGATTAACCAATGGCAACCAGTATACAAAAAAAAGTAATCATTTCTACTAATTATTTCTCCTATGCAACCATTTATCAACAAAATTTGATCTTTAAATGCTTATAAAAGAAATTGTGAATATGTATTTTTAATATTTTCAATCACTATTGTGTTACAATATATCAGGAGCCTTGTATTACATTTTTACACTTTTTGGCCCAACAGATAAAACTTTATTGATATTTACCTATAGAAAAAAAAACTAAAAAAAATTGAAAACTGTAAATGTCCGTAAACAGCTCAAAAAGAATCAAAATATTTTCAAAATTGTATGGTGTATAGGAAATGCTAATATAAACATTCAGTGAAATTTTCATGTATCTACAGTTATTCGTTTTTGAATTACATCAAAATAAGGAAATCGCTATTTGAGAAATCGAGTGAATATCCAATGTTGTAAAAATTTGAATTTCAAACGCTCATAAAAATTTAATTGACTTTCTTATAGACATTTTTTTTTTGATAAAGGCAGATAATCTTATAATAAATCTTGTATTACATTTGCAAATCTTAGATTTAAAAAGAAAAATTTTTACGAATTCTTAACTCAAAGTAATTTGCTAATTTTCGTGATTTTTCCATATTTTGTCAATTTTTGAACTTTAAATGCTTATAAAAAAAAATTGTGACTTAGGATTTTTAATGTTTTTCATCTGCCTTTGAAACAATATACTCCAATATACTAGGAGCCTTCTATTAAATTTCCTAGCTTTCGCAACCAACAAATAACATTTTATTGATATTTTTAGAAAAAAAACTAAAAACAAATGGAAAATTAAAATGTCCCTAAACAGTTCAAAATAAATCAAAATATTTTGAAAATGTTATCGTGTATAGAAAATGCAAATATAAACAACAATTGAAAAATTCATGTATATACGTTCATTTGTTTTAGAGTTACACCAAAAACCAAAATCGATTTTTTGGAAAACCGATTTTGCGTAAAAATTTCCCGTTTTTCCTTAATTTTTATGTTGTTTTTCAAAGCGATTGTGAAAACTACTGTGAAATTTTTACTGTTGACCCCCCAAAGTACCAACTAGATTCACTTTCCTATCAGAAAAGCTACTGTTGAAGAAAATCCAATAAAAAAAAAAACACACATCATTGTAAAATCAATACATTCATCGTTTCACTCAGAATCTAAAATAAATATTATAATTTAATTTGTAAATACATCGTATACCTATAGAGTAAAGGCGAAAAGTGATGAATCAGGTAAAATTTATTTATAGATGATGTAGTTGATATATTTTCAAAAATAAAAAAAAAAGCTGATATCCTTTAATAAACTTCTAATATTTTTGTTTATCAATAAATATTGCCATAATAATTTGTAGACTTTTAATTGATATAGGGGTAAAATTGTTTTTATAAAAAAATCTGCCACCTTTTATTTAAAAAGTATATTACCTAGTTAATAAAAAGGGTAGCATAAAAAAATGTAAATTAACATAACGAGCGAAGAGAGCGGTTTTTTTTTTAAATATTCGGGTCGGTCAAAACCTTTGCCCCCCTCTATTGAAAACTGAAATGACGCCACTGCATTAAATAAGTAATTCATTTTAGTATTAATAGTTTAAAATATCAAATAGGTGGCCATTTTAGCTATGTTAGTCATAACTTATAACTTACCTTTGTTTTGAGACGTTTATTTTGTTTTGTTCTTGCATTGTGTCTATAAGATTTAGATTTTTTTCTTAATTGAATGTTTTGACTTTTGGTTTTTTGAATTTTTCGTCTTACTTCATTTCACTTAGGACATCTTTTAATTATTGTGTTTTTATTATTTGAAGGTAAACTTTTAAAACACTCTGGAGACCTTTTTCCATAATCATTACTACCAATGCAAATAACCAGATTATGGATGTCATTCAACAAATTTTGGATTCGTTCAAAACTCTTCATCATAAGAAAATACATGCATTTTTTAATCAATATTAAGTTTGATAAACAAGTTGTAGTTGTAATAAAGATAAATTAATGTATAATACATTTTTACAAAAGGTTAAAATTCGATTTACTTGATACGTGCGACGTACCTATAATAGTTATTTATTAATTATAGTTAATCTTACATCAAGATAAAAGTTATAAAAATATTGCTTATTACCTAATAATTATCATATTAAATTATAATATTTAAATTTAAACTATTAGTATCAGTATCTTGAAATGATTGAGTAAAATGATTTTATGTACAAATAATTTATCTAAGTGTATAAATTATTAGTAGGCACCAAATAATAATATATTATTGTGGAGTAATGCTATTAAGTAACTAGTAATTACCTACTTAAAATTTATAAAAAAATCATGTAAATATATTTTTGTCTATAATATTATAGTGTGCCTATATATGTACCTTTGGAGCTCTAAACAATGAAATATTTTTTCTTTCACTTCCACTAGCTTATCCTGTCTTACAGCCTGGTACATAGCATTGATTTGGCATTTTTAAATTTTAAATTATTTAATTTACCCATTACACTTTTAAAATAATATTTTAAAACTTTATATAATATTTATTGTTCTGTAACTCAACAGTCAATAGTACAAATTTAAATTTTAAATGGACAGTCATAGTTCTTACAATAATTCTAATACATTTGAAACAATATTTGAAAGGGATTTATATTTTAAATACTATTTGTTATGACTGGGAGTCTACCTCTATATGTTTATTTTACTGAATTCGTAACTATATTTATATAGTATACATTTTTATTTATATCAACTTGCTAATATGATATAAGCATATTTCATATGGATTATGAAATTTAAACTATATTGTCAATATTATACATTAGTATGGTCTATATTTAATGTACCATAATAGCAAATAATTAATATAACCGGGCTTCGAATAATGTGGTGGTGCTTAGCGGTGTTCATGTTAACTAAATTTGTGCCGTCAAAAATTGTGCCACTTTTTTCGCGGAGTGGTATCACCTTCTCTTCTCTACATCGTGTTATAAACTTATACTTTTATATAATTATTTGAATAAGTTACTAGTGTAAAGTGTTTGCGTGCATTTGATTAATGCATGGCTCGACGCCCAACAGAATCAATACTTACATAAAAAAAATGTATCTACATCTATTTTAAACGATACAGTTACAAAATATTTAACTTTAAATTTGATAATGAGATCACTGATTCACCGTTATGCTGACCTCATGTCCTCTGCAAGGGTTTTAAGCATATCAACATAAAATACATTTCATGAACATAAAATGCTTATAATGATAGGAGACACGGTAAATCGATATATTATGTTTTTATTTATCACTCAATGAAGTCAAGAGTTCAATCAAATAATTTTTAAGTGGACTTGAATAACATAAAATAACACAAAAAAGGATCAGTTTTCCGATTGTGGTCATTATGTTTTACGGTCACTGCAGCACCAATTATTACGCTTTTAGTTTTTATGGTATATACACTAATAACTGCGCTTGCGTTTCGGTTTCATCGTTAGGTATAATCGATCTAATGGCTAATTTCCTCTAACATTGCATTATTTACCATTTACAAACTATTATGTAAAATTAAAAACTTGTTTTTTTTTAATTGATTTCTGTTTGACTGGTAAATTATTTTTTATTTACGGAATAAAAATAATATTATTGGACTTTTAATTTAAATAGCCAATTCGCACCATAATATACAGGCAAATAATTCAAACATGTTATAATGTTTGAAAAAAAGTAACATTAACATTGTTTTCTGTTGAAAAACTCATATATTTAATAAATCATCAAACCCGTAGTTAAT
Source organism: Macrosiphum euphorbiae (assembly GCA_949089665.1). NCBI lineage: Eukaryota > Metazoa > Arthropoda > Insecta > Hemiptera > Aphididae > Macrosiphum > Macrosiphum euphorbiae. The sequence goes on along the minus strand of CARXXK010000001.1, from coordinate 134,767,017 downwards.
AAACAATACATTTCAAAGTAGTTTTAATTCTATAATCAAAGCTTGACAGCTGAACATTTCATTTTTGAGAGTGTAAAAGAGATGACATTTGTATGTTCCGTAAAAAAATGTCTTTGGAAAATTAGACTTTTCAAATAATATTGGATCAAAACCCGGAGATATATATATAAACCCTGCAAGTATAAAATAAAGTTTAGAAAGCAAATGCATAGATTGTATTATTATATTTTAGTTATTCAAAGTATGTATATCTAAAATGGCATAATAAATTTAAACCATTAACTAAATACTAATTATGACACTGAAAATTATTGGTAATGTATACAATACAATACAATATAATATACAATACATTTCAAGGTCGTTTAAATTCTACAACCATAGCTTGACAGCCGAAAATTTCATTTTTGCGAGTGTAAAAGAGACGACATTTGTATGTTCCGTAAAAAAATGTCTTTGGAAAATTAGACTTTTCAAATAATATTGGATCAAAACCCGGAGATATATATAAACCCTGAAAGTATAAAAGAAAGTTTAGAAAGCAAATGCATAGATTGTATTATTATATTTTAGTCATTCAAAGTATGTATACCTAAAATGGATTAATAAATTTAAACTATAATCTAAATACTAATTATGACAATGAAAATTAGTGGTAATTATATTATCATTATATTATAAAACGTTAAGTATTGATGTTAATCATTTTCCAAGTTAAATCCAGTGGTGTATTGGTAAATAAATTTATGGGTATACGCACCTAAAAATAGCTGAATATACCTATAATTTCTTTAAAAATTTTTCTCATTCCGCACGAAAAATCATTAACTTAATATTTAATAATCTTTTATTACTTTATAACAAACACTAACCTTTCATATGAATATGTATATGCAGTGGAGTATAAAGGGGTTCACCACTTCATCAATCACCCTATATTCATCCCACCCCTAATTCCTATATACGCCACTGTGTGTAATATGTACAAAGTATTAGTATCTAACGTATTATTTTTTTTAATTAATTTAATTCATAAATATCATAAAGAATACAACTTTTTACTATCAAACTTAAAAAAAAATTGAACCGTAAAATAATGGACTATACTAATAAAATAATAAACAACTTTAGATAATATACAGTATTTATTACCTAGTCTATATAATATTATCTATTAATCTATGTTAATAACTTATCAAAATTCAAATATTATTATAAATCATTTTAACGGCAGCTTAAGATCGTATTCGCAAGAACCTGAAGTCGGGTAAAATTTAATCGAACTTCATGCAGGTATGGGGCTATTTTTGGACAGTGTACTTAATGTCATAATAAAATATTATTGTATTAATTTGTTTATTATTATTATTATTTTTAACTTATGTTTGGTGATAATATGACTGAATTGTCTGTCATATATTGGAAGCGTGCTTATACCCATAAAAGACTAATATTTTTAACGTATACCCTCCAATACACCACTGGTTAAATCCATTGTTCATTTGTTAATAATATTCTTATGGTTAATATGTATTGATTCTGTATGTATTAAACAAACTGATGTAATACTTTCTAAGCCAATCGATTTTGTATGTCAATAATAATAACCAAATAAGACAATATAGTGTCAGAAACCTATGTATTTACCGGAAGTATAGGACATTCGGTATTTTGGCTTCCAGCGCCATTCATGAACGCATTCCAAGAGATTCCCATTAGTTTTTTTAACGATGAGCAAGCATTTGTTATTTTATGTGAAAGCACATTTTCTTTCCAATTTCCAAGTGAATCTTTGACAGCCACTTTAAATTCCAACTGCGAACAAGATTCAGATATAATTATTGGATGTGATGTGACAAAAATACATAACTATTATAGCAATCCCAATTCCCGACCAACATACACTAGCCGCCCAATATTATAAAAAAACTTTCAACCATTCAAATCCTCTAATATCAAACATCTCCTCTCTTACTCTTCCTGATAACCCACCCCGCCGTCTTAAACGGAATTGGCCCAGACTCCTTAACATTTAAAAATAAAATAATAAAAAAAAAACCGACAAGAATAATTATTATTAAGTTCCCACCTTCTATCACTCTGTCCAGTCCTCTATACTTGTACAATTGTTTCTTTATAATATATATTCATGGATAAAATCAATATACCTATCCTTCAACCATCATTGTTTTCAACAACAAAACCAAACATGAGGGTTATTATTAGTAAAATAAATATGACAAACCATATATTATTTTATTTAAATTTATTTCAGATAATATATCCAGTAACTAGGGAGTCCCTAGATAACTATCTCAGTATTGCAGAGCCCTAGGCTCGCCTGCCCATAGTTTGTGAACCTCTGCAGTATAATGTGTACGAAATTCTACATTGAATACCAACTAACACAATTAGTCATTATTTTAGTACATCGCATTGATTATTTTTGTTAAGTGTAAAATAGTAAAAAATCAAGTTTCCTTTTTTTTTGCTGGGCAGTTCATGAATAACTTAATCGACATTAATATTTTTTTTTAAATTAATAGAATGAAAATAACTTTAAACAGGTAACACCAGTGTACACCGCAGTCCATAAGGCACAAGTTCCAAAAACTGACTAAGGTTAAAATAGAAGCCAATAGTTATTAAGTAGTAGGAACTAAATTTAAAATAAATATAGTAACGTTTACAAGTAAATATGTAAATATTTAATACAATAATTATTACAATTAATTACAATAAGATAGTTTTTCGTCTAAAAATACGAATGTTGTTGTAAATAAATATGACAATAGTCTGATTACGTACAATATATACTATAACAAAAATTCGATAGTAATATATATATTATGATTTTGGTATTTTAGTTAAAATAAATAAATACATTAAATATATCTTGTTTTTATATTGCAAATTTACGACTGTACACTGACATGTACGTTACTTTACGCTTGTCTCTAAGTTTCGGTGGCGGCGCCGGCATAAATGCGCTATAACATATAGGTAGTGGGGTACCTAAATTTTTGTTTATTACCTATCAGTTTATTAAGTTTTCGTTATACCTACTATATTTACAAAAATGGAAATACCAACCGAAAAATACACTCTAAAATAACTGTTAATACCTAAAAAAAACTCCGAAGGGGGATCAATCCCCCCCCCGTAAATATGACACTGATAGGTTCATAACTTTTGATTAATTGCTGTATTTAACTGTGTAATTTAGAGTTCTTGGTATTGACAATTTAACCATAGTCACATGAAATTTAACACAAATATATGCCATGGTGACAGTAACTTAAAACTATCATGAAATATTTTGTTTTCTCAATTACATTCATCGTGTTTTAATTTAATCCTATGGAATACACATTACAGGTTACATTATATTTTACAAGTAAATAAGTAATATATCTGTTAAATTATAACCACTTACGAAAAAAGAGTCATCAAAAGGAACTTCAAGGGTTGAATTTCCAAAGAGCAATGTGTGATTGTTCTTGTTACTAACATACATGTTATGTTGAATTAAATTGTTCTTTGTAGGATTGCAATTGTAAATTTGTTTGACGTCTAATTTGTAAGGACCCTAAACATAAATATTAGTCAGTGCACAAGATATGCATAAATATAATAATGATGTTGTATAATTTGTATATTTTAAATTTTCACGTCACCGTCTTTTAATTCCCGCACAGTATACACTATACCTATCTTCTCTCTATCTCTTTTGTTCCACCAGTTATATTATGTCAAATCATTATCTTTCCTGAATGATGAAATTTTTCAATAAGAAACCAACTATTTTATTTTAGATTATATTTCCATTATGTATAATAAATTGTATTATTTTTCATTGTTTTTTATATAATTTTTATTTTTAGGATTTTTTTAATGTTAACGCATCTTTATAAATATTGTTGTATCATGATGTATTTATTTCTTCTAGTTGTATTTATATTTGAATTGTCAAGTACCGTATTATATATATATATATTATATATTAATATGAAATAAAAAATAAAATAATTACGATAGGCTTTGCTTTATTAAAAGGAATAATGTGTCAATGTAATATATATACACATATTTTAAAATTACAGTTACGTATTATTTATTATATCTTTTATATACAAATGCAATGTGAATTAAATTAATAAATTTGAATAAAAAAAGAAGAATGCTTAACACATATTTACATATTAATAATTTTAAATTATCTGGACACTAAATTGCATTGTTTAGTGAAATAATGATATTTATTGTAAAAAAAATAATAATTAATGCATAGATAATACAATTTAAATAAAAATTAAAAATTTTGTTTATTTTCAAAATACAAACACATCAACATTTCTAAGTTGCGTAGCCCGGGTGATGCCTTACCAACTAACTGGCTTTTAGAGCATTTTTTTAAGTTTCGAAAAATTAAGAGTTAAGTATGGGAATACGAAAAATTAATTGAAATTAATACAACTGTTATGTAATTATATGCAGATAATCAGATTACAGTTTTATTTATTAAGGTAAGATAGATAAGATAGATTCATGTAATTTCTTAACCCAATGAAATATTATTCAACATACATTGTCACAATTCATTTTATAAGCGTTAAAGTTGAATTTTTACGAAATTCTTCAGTCAAGAAAACATGTAATTTAATTTGTAGTAAAAAAGCATAAAATAATTGAAGTTTAAATACGTAACTACCTAAGACTTGAAAATTAAATACTTGATTCCTTACATATTGATATAATGGGAATTTTAAGATAAAGCTTTGCTTAAAGTTACGTAGGAAAGTACATTTTTTATAAGCAGTTGAAATTCAAGTTTGGACGAATTTTATAATAACCATACCTTAACGATAGGTATTTTAGATTCTGAGTGGAGCGATGGGTGTATTGATTTCACATTGTATTTTTTTTTTATTTGTGACTGTCATCACCTTTTGGGACAACAACATTTTAACCTGAATATTTATTTTAGAAATTTCCATACACCATAATTTTTTGAAATATTGTGACTCTTTTGAGATATTCATAGCCATTAGAAAATGTAAAGTTTTATTAGTTTTTTTAAAATTGAAAAATAAAATAAAAAATGTATTATAATTATAAATTATTTATAATTTTTTATTTAATATTTATTAATTCAACTTATCGGCTAACGTATGAATAATATCAATATAGATATAATATTAAATATCTTATGCCTACAAAATATCATCTCCACTCAGCATTGTTTTTCTATACAATGATATTATATCACTTGATTCAAATTTAACAACATGCATCACAGTGACCCACCCATTCGTAACCTATACTGTACAGAAAAGAGTCACCCACTGTTTTCTTATTTTTCAAAATGTACTAGTTAAAAAAACTTGAAACATTCCGGTATTATTTAAATTACATACCTTGTTTTAAATACACAATAACATTTTCAAAATATGTCCATTGATTCAATGATATTTATAACCATTAATTTAAATATTTAAATAACTTTTTTTCTACACATATTATGATAAGTATCAATGATTTTCATTTTTAGTTTTGATAAATATTTAGGTGTGGACAAAAGTCTTTAAATTGTATTATAATAAAAGATAATACATATTCGGTTGTTCTCATAGCAGTTAAAAAAAAAAATCAATATAACTCACTAAATATTTTATTTTGCTTTATTGTTCCATTAACCAGGTGTTTAATATTTTAGGAGAAGTAATGCTAACCACCAGCACGTTTCCCCCCTTATACGAAAGTATTGGAATAACTGTTTATTATAAATAATAAAATTATTTTAGTAAATCACTTACCATTGGAGATATTAATAACTTGTTTAAATCAGCAGACGATACTGAACTAATCGCGAATATAAGTTTTGCAAGCATAAAACAAATATTATGGTTCATGGTTTCTCTTTCTTGCTATTTGCTGGTGCTGATGAGTACTCAAAGAGATGTAAACGAGAAATACCAAGTGTCACAAATGATAGATACCTACTGAATATTGCTTTTCGAGTATTAAACTAACAAAGTTGCGTAATTTTTTTTGGGGGGGTTTATTGGGCATTGTTTACATATAACGTAGCGTACTTTTATGAATAGATAATATGTTAATAATTTTGTAATTAGTTTTTTATATTATTATAAATCAGTATTACTACATAGTTAATAGGTAGGTACAATGAGTACCATGATATCGATTACTACACAGATTATGATATATTTATTTATTGAGTTTACGCCTGGAAGGCTCAAGTACAGATATATAATGAATAAATTACACAAATTTACAAATGTACAGTGACAAAATATATGAGAAATAATAATAAAAATTGGTGACATTAAAATATATATTATACGATATATCCGTTGTTATATACTATACAATAGGCACGTATTTTATTATCGATCACTGTTTCACCTTGGGGGTCGTATTGTTGTGTTATGGATGTTATTACGATATATTTTTTTAATTTTAATGAAAATGTAATCAAAACATATATTATATTTGGGCTCGGAATTTGACGATTTAATCTTATCGCATTCTAAACATTCTATGTATAATAAGTACCTACAACTTATTGTAGTATTATAGGTACACGAATGACAATCAAAAAATAAAAATATTAACCACGTTATAACATAACTTTGGTAAAACTAACAGGGTTTAGGTATAATTTTTCGATAAAATGAGTGTTGTAGAGATTCTATAGGACAATTTATCTCCAAATTTGTATTCTTTTCTCACCCAAGTATCAACTTAGTACTTACTAATGAGAAGCTTTTTATACAATGTGGTCATAACTTATAGCTCTGTATCGATATTGATTTCAGCAATCAAAATACGTTAGATCGTTGTGTTGTTTATTATTTTGTGTAAGGACAACGGTACCCAGGATGCCTCAGAAACTGACTGGACCAGATACACGTTCCTTTCCAAAATAATGTGTATTAAGGATTTGCAAACTGAATGCAATTTTTAAGTCTTACGGCCGTGGGTCACTGCAGAACCAGTTGTTGAGCTCTTAGTTTTAGTATACTAATATTGCCAAACATACAAATGTTAAAATAAATTATTTTAAGAGGAGGAAGCTACACCCGCATGTATATTTGTATCTATCCGTTTTACAAATGTACTTGTACAACATACTATAAACTATTTTCGCTGTATAGAATTACTCGGGCTGTAGTGATAGTTTACACATTTGTAAGACGGAGACAACACATGCGGACGTTATAGCGTCCTCTTAAGTATAGGTACTTAGGGCCTGATCACACTGTGACGCGGCCCGCGTTAGTAGCAAGTACAATGTACAAGCACTATAGCGACCAGTCTATCTTATCTCCAACCACCACCACGGGATGCAAGCAGCTCGACCGGGTAAGACGTACAACGGTCGGAGGAAAAGGCGATTCGAGATCCACCATCGGACCGCCGGACCGATAACATATCGTCCGACGTTAAACTCATCTGCCCCGAGCGGCACGTCATGTATTATTATATTTTGGTCGCAATATTATAATACATAATTTGTGACATTCTTAAAGTGTTTGTGTTGTGTTTTTTTCATCACCTCAATCCTAACCAAACACTTCGACCGGACCACGATCAACCTTGAAGCAATCATCGTGTCCGCGTCAACTGTGGTAATTTAGTCATAGAGTCCGGACGGTTTTATCACCGCGGTTTTTAAGGTATCATCTAAACCACTCTAAACAGCCGTTTTAAAATCGACTGAGCCACTGAGTGGTATTATCGTGTACACCGCGTAGGATGGCTCAGTCGATTTTCAAACAGCTGTTTAGAGTGGTTTAGAATTTTAGATAATACCTTAAAAACCGTGGTGGTAAAACCGTCCGGACTCTACGACTAAATTACCGCAGTGTGGCCAGGCCCTAAGTACCTACCTACTTACTAGACGATAACGTAAAAACAACTTTATTATATAAGCTAGAATAAGTTATTTTTAATACTTCTTAAGTATATAATTTACATTTTCTACTACATAAATATTAGTGTCCTTCTACACTTTTCAGTGACGTGACCAGGATTTTTAAAAGGAAAAGGAAATGGGGGGGGAGGTTCAAATAAGGTCCGGGTTAATACTATTGTAAGCCCTAGACCAGGGATGTCAAACATGCTACCCTTGGCTCGTTTTTTTATGGCTCATAGATAGCGATATTAATGAACAATTAATTGAAAAAAAAAATTTGAAAAGAACCCGCATAAATAATGGTAGAGCGTCTATCATTACTTAGCTTAGAAGATAGTCAGCCCTCGTCGAAGTAGCTTATACGACAGTGCTTAGAGTATTTGTGTAATTGTATTTGTAATAATAAAAGTGTTATAATATTATTATCATATTTAAAAATACTTAAATAGTGTTAACAATTATTTTATCTATCTTTCTCATTAACGACTCAAGACAACGACGAACGTGCGGCGTCGTTAAATAATTAATGTATTAGTGTTCAAAGTGTCCTTCACTGCGATTACTACACCTTTAAGGACATTAAAAATGCTTTGAATTTCTTCAACAGCATATTTTCCAGGGCTTTGCACCCGAATCATTTATTCGGGTTTCGGGTGGTGGATATATTCGGGTGTTCAAACACCCGAATAAAAAGTTTAAACAAACATTCGGGTTTTCAAAACCACTATTATTCGGGTTAATATTGGTTAATACGGGTGCTCAGTAATCTGGAAAAAAACATAGCTTTTGATGACCCCCCCCCCCAAAAAAAAAAAAATTATTTATGCAATGACTTATTATGTTATGTTTAATTAAATATATATTTCCAACACGAATTTGCAACATTTGTTTTAGACCAAACTCGTATTAATGTACCTACAGTAGTTACATTTTTTTAAGAAACTACAAGAACTAAGGCGATGGGAAATTAATTAGTTACCTATTCATTTTATTGGATGCATTAGAGTCTATATCACTTATGAAAATCTATGTACCTTAACTCTTAAGGCTTAAATTCTTAACATACATTTTATAAGTTCCAAGTACCTACTCTATCTGCTTACTATTTTAAACATAGGTATTAAGCGTGAACCCAAACAACCAAACAAATACCTACATTATCTACTTACCAGAGCTGGAGCTCAATCAAGGGTATTTAAATACTATATTATTTTATATTGATTAGTTATTAGGTTCCTACTTCCTATAGATATAAGTTATACTTAAAACTGTTATTAAAATATAACACATCCTAACCTAACGCCACTGATCTAAAGTAATAACAACTATTAGGTAATATAAAATAAATTAAAATATAATATAATTTACTTAAAAATGTTACGATAAATTAATAATAACAGCAGTCAGCAACAAAAATTGACAATATTGGTTATACGATAGGTTCGTCATATTGTGATACAAATTACAAACATAACAATTTACCACTAGCGAAGTCGACGGATATAATAAAATGTTTAAAATAGTTAGGCCATAGGGGCGTTGAGCCGTAGAGAAACAAAATAATTCCGGAAAACTGGTAAATAATAAATTACAAAGTATTATTAATTATTAGTATTTGATATTTTGGTCACGACTGTCAATACGTTATTCAGTTCTGTTGAGACTATGTCTAAATTTATTATTTTATATTACTATAGGCTATATTTGGATTTATTTTATATACAAATAAAGTAATAAATCTATATAAGTTAAAATAAATATTTTAGTATTAGGCGATTAGGTCTTTAATCAGAATCAAATAAGGATTTCATTGGATTTTATTTTTAAGAAAATGATTATTGAATTAAAACTAACTAAAGAATTGAACGCGCCACAAGAAATACATATAAAATGATATATCACATGAAGAGTTTGTAAAAATGAAATTATTCGGGTTTCGGGTTAACCCGAATGATTTATTCGGGTTTTGGTTAATACGGGTGTTTTGAAAATAGAATCATTCGGGTTATATGGGTTTCGGGTGTTTACATTTTTAAGGATGTTTAGGGGTGTTAGGGGTTCGGATTAATTCGGGTGCAAAGCCCTGATATTTTCTGATAGGAAAGTGAATCTAGTTGGTGAATTTTGGGGCTCAAAAATAAAAAACTCCAAGTAGTTTTCAAAAACAACTAGAAAACGGGAATTTTTATAAAAAAAAATTTATCCACAATATGGATTTTGGTTTTTGTGTAACTCTAAAACAAATGACAGTATATACATGAAATTTTCACTGGTTGTTAACATTAGCATTTTCTATCAGTGATACAATTTTCAAAAACTATTGAATTGTTTTAAACTGTTTACGGACATTTTCAGTTTCCAATTTTTTTAGTTTTTTATTTCTGAATGTCAATAAAATTTTATTTGTTGGCTAAGAAAGCTTGACAATTTAATACAAGGCTCCTAATATATTGTTACAATGTCGTTCTAAAAAGATTAAAAATTCTTAGTCACAATTTTTTATATAAGTATTTAAAGTTTAAATCTTGATAAAATGTATCAAATTTAAAATTTAATAATTATTTTGTTGTTGAAAATGTATAAAATGTTCAAATTTTATAGCTAAGAATTGAAAATTTAAAACAAAGTTCCATATAAATAGGTTATATTATAATTATATAAATAACTTTATTAACAATAATATCATAAAATATACTTAGTAATACCATAGGCTGACGACCGTCTTCGCTCAGAATCGTTTTTCTAATAAAATGATATTATTTAACACCATCAATTACAGTGATCCACTTGTAACCATACAGCAGAGCGACACCCACTTGCCCATCTTTTTAATATTATTTATTACTAGGTGTTACATACTAACGTATATGTCACTGTATGTAACTCGTATTAAATTGTCATGATTTTGATATTCAGATTAAAGATAGATATAATATATTGAACTACAAATGAATTTGCAAATTTGGGTAGTTTTGACGAATTTTTTTTTATTTTATGTCTATTATCCGTTTTTTAAAAAACAATATTCTTTCCAGTTACAGACTTCAAATTTTGAAGTAGGTTTCTGGATTGAAGAAAGAGACTTCAAAACTGGTAGGCGAAAGCTGGGTTCTTCTTCTCAGGTTTATAGCGGACTTATTTTTAAGCCGGGTTGAGAAAATAAAACAAGACAATGCTCAATTTAACCTTTAGCATTTTATATCTGTGGAATGTATGTCTCCACTAAGTATTAAGAGTGACATAATATATCGATGGCGTAGCGTACAAGTGTGATAAGTGACATTTTTTTGAAAAATGAGTTAAGTGCATAATCAATTTAATCATACAATTCTGCACATTATGCCCAAACGTTGTAAGTGAATAGTTCATTATTTACTCCGATAGATGTCGTACAGTTCGTTACATTTTTGAATTTGTTATGACATCTCAAACTTAAAAATCGTTCTCCTGAACAATTACGAAAATGTCACTTATCACACTTGTGCGCTACGCCATCGATATATACTAGCTATATGCTATGGAAAATTATACTTAAAGCTCAGTGGAGGTAATACACCTGTGTACGGCTTGTATATTTTACTATATGTTTTTTTGTTCAATAAAGGATGCTGCGTGGGGGCCGATCAATGGATAATTCATAAGAAATTTGGCAGTGTGACAAGGAAAAAAAAAGTGCTTATTGTTTGATAATATGAAGTAATGGGTTTATATACCATTATTAAAAAACCAATTTATTGGATTTTGTATTGAATTTTTATAATAAAAATATCCTAGAAAAATACTTACGATTGGAGAACTTAATAACTGTTTTTGATTGTCAGACGATACCAATCTAGTTGTGTGTAACAGTTGTATAAACAAAAATAATATTATTATTGCTTTTTGCTGGTGCCGATGAATATTACAGGTACTGTTCAACGAGTAAAACTGAATTCCACATACACTAGGTAGCTTGTTGAGTATTAAATTGTTTTTCTTTGTTTGTATTGTGACATTGATTAGCTTATAAATTAATACAAATAATAATGCAAAATAATAATAAACCAAATCATATTTTAATTAGTTGTATCTATTATTATACATCAATTTGCAGTTACTTATTAAAATGAAAATTACAATGATGATGATTAATTCACTGATATGGTATATTTGATGAATTATTTAATAAAATTCAATAAATTTATACTAATTATACAGTATAATTCACAAAATAGGCTCATTGCCCACCCTCATTTTATAATATAGTGATGAATCTATTCAAATTCTAATTTTTGGAATTTTTAAATAGGTATACTTTAAGTCCATATTTTTAATATCTAAGATTTTTTATACTAGGTACTTGGAGTGTATTGTGTCAAATAATCTTAAGTTTTACAAATGATCATTCCCTTTTTTTAATTTAAATAATTCAGTGGATAATTTTTTTCGAAAGTTTAATGTACTAAATTCAAAACGTATACAAATAGTTTTTAGTTTTAAATTGTTTATTCTGATAATATTAGTTCTTAAAAATGGTTTAAAAATATAAAATATAATATATCATGTAATATTGGATCTAGTGTTTTTTATAAATTTTGTTTAAAAAAAAAACTATAAATTTTGATGGATTAATATTAATTATGAAAATGTTCAAGTTACCATGATAGCCCTCATACCATATAATTTTGTTATTTTGATACGTCAAAGTAGCTCAAAAAATATCCATTAAATAATTTACAGTAGAAAAGTTGGGTTTTCGTTTGGAAATAGAAGTTTGTATTTTCACAGGACGCTCCTTAATATGAGCATAGTTTCTGAATCACATTGTATATTATATTATTGTGCTATAGGTTAATAGGTACGTATTTTATAATCGATCACTGTTTCACCTACCGATTATTATACTGTTGTGTTATGAATGTTATGTATTTCACTGAATATGGAATAAAAACATTTAATGATTAATTTTCATTGTTATTATTGCGATATTTGAGCTCGACGTTTGATGATTTAATCTTGTTCAATTTTTATTACTAACGACATAATCTATAGAATATAATATGTATTATACACGAATGAAAATACCAGGAATATCAAGGTTAACTAACCTGACCTCAATATTCTGCCCTTGGCATTTTTGTTTTTTTATTTTATTTCAATCTGAAATGAGCAACCTACCTGTTTAAATCACGATAAAATTCATTATCTCCTCTGAAAATACTCACAATAATGTTATAAATTCTAGGAACTCGAATTTCCACTATCATCATGAAAATACCATATAACCTACATACAACTTTTAAAATAAATTGAAATTTTCAAAACACATATTATATAGGTGCGTGACGCTGGCACTCGCAAGTTTGAATTTCAACTCAAAAACCACATCAGTAATTGTTATACAATTTGTACAAATTGTATAACAATTACTGATGTGGTTTTTGGGTCGATAGGCCAAATACATCGAAATCCGGGTGCCAGCGTCAAGTGATGCTGGCACCCGGAAATCGTTTTTGGATTTTACGAGCGACGGAGGGGTGTACAAATTTTGGAATTGTGGTTACAAATTTGTACAAATTGTATAACAATTACTGATGTGGTTTTTGAGTTGAAATTCAAACTTGCGGGTGCCAGCGTCACGCACCTATATTTATATATCAAAATTTTAGATAATACCGTATTGCCCATCCACTCTTCCTGCCATTTGTTCACACTGCAGAACTGAGACTGAGTTAGTTATCTGGCTTTAATCCATGGTGGTTTCCTTGACTTTAGTTTACCTTTAGTAGATCAACGTTTAAAACCCTATTCATGCCTCCTTTACAGAATTAAAGAGTGCAAATGACTTGTAAATTCACCATAAATATTGTAGATTTTGCAGGGACACTGAAAATTCAAAGGGGTATACGTCGTGTCACAACAAAAAAAGACATGTATTATAGTGGTATTTGTATGTATTTAACGAAAGCCATAAATCTAAAATCCATTGTTGGCGTAACAAACGAAATCTTCCTTGCAGTCTTAAGTAGGTTTATGGTGAGGCGTGGGAAAATCGCCAATACTTGCAACTATCATGGATCAAATTTTGTGGGCGTACAAAAGATGCTTACTTAGCAGACAGTGAGAGGTACATGGTCAAGTAAAGTGTCCAATTGCACTTTAATCCATTATCAGCGCCACATATTGGTGGCCTTTGAGAAAATTCCATAAAAATGACAAAGCATTAAATATAAACATACCTTAATAAGATTGTTGTGTTATATCGTGTTGTGTAATGTCTACATTACCCGGGAAGTTTCGGATGAAATGGATCAGTTACTTCTTAAACGAAATTCGTATTTAAGGATCTGCAGTTTACCGATTGTGATTCTTCTGCTTCTGCTCTTATTTATTATAGCCAATATTGAGCTTGAGTTTTAGTTTTACCGTTTTAGATTTTCTATACAGAGTTGAAAAGTTGATCTCTTAATCTATATTTTTTACACACCAAATCAGTATACTACTAAATCTATGACGTTTTATACCATGTGGTTATACTTACCACAGTTTTGACATCGATTTCAGTAAGAAATTGATATACCTACATAAACAAAAGATCGTTGTGTTATATCGTTTTTTGTAAGATCGACATTATTCGGGATTACTCAGAGGAAATAGGTCAGTTGTTTCTCAACCAAAATCTTTTTATCGATTACAATTCTTCGAATTGGTCAATGGAAAAATTATTGCATTGCGTTATAGTTTTGGCGTCAGGTATGAAAATGTCTTTGACTGACTTAATTCAATAAACATTGATTTATTATACACAAACTTTGTATATTGAATTAATCAAAAATTAAAAACTTTTATGTTTGTTAACTTATAATTGATTGACGCCTGCAAATGATTTTTCATTCACGGAAAAAAAACATTTGTAGACTTAGGTATAGGTAGTTAAGTAGTCAATTAACAGCAATTTACAACTTGTTTTACATGCAAGCCTTGCAATAATGCAATAATTCTAAAAAATAAACGAAACTCTACCCCTGCCTACTTTAGCTTTCCCCCCTCGCATATGAAATAAACCTTTTTCACCGTTTTTTTTTTTTTTTACTACATACGGTATTTGTTATAGGACTATTTCTAATATTGTCTCATCAAAAACTCATAAGTAAAATGGACGCATATGAATCTTGTAAAGTACTTGAGTTAACTGTAAAAGTATTCAACTACATACTTTTTAAGTAACCAATAGTACATATTTTTAATACTTTTGAAGAAAGTACTTGAACAAAGTATGTACCTACTGTTGTATAATTTAACTACGAATTGGTGTTAAACATAGACATTCATTGTCATTTTAAATTCTAAATGAGTGATTTTTAGTTTTCACCAATACCATACTTCGAGAATCGAGATAAGTTTTTTTACATATAATATATTAATATCATAATCAATACTTACATTTGATTTAATTTACATTAACATTGAACACGATTAGCATGCATATTTTAAATTGTAAATTACACTCAAATGCTAACATTTAATATTGAACTAATTGGTATTATAATTATACTAGCTGATCCCGTGCACTTCGTTTCCCGTTAAATGTACCAACTCTATATGACTCAAACATTGTTCAATGCGTTATTTAATATTCGGTGTATGATGTTCTAGATTTATCTTAACTTTTCTGTTGCCCGGAATAAAAATTCTGTTTCGCAGCAGTATATTATCAGGTAGGCCATCTACCTGTGGTAGATCGCGGACCCCGTGCTGTTTGTACGTAAGTGTATGATTTAACTCAAAAAGTACCAAAGTTATACCAAGTTTGACGTTTTTACTTAATTCCACCTACCTATAAATCCTAACCTAACCTAACTGTACTAAAACCCGATGAATAAAAAAAACCAAATTTAACCCTTTTTAAATTAGCGTATCTTTTTCCCATAGGTCTAATCTACACACCATCATTCATTTATATATAAGATATATTGACAAAAAATAATAATACAAATCAACAAACATGCCCGATTAACCAATAGCAACCAATATAATATAATACACCATAGATTAAATAAAGACAACGGTATCGAGTTCAAATCCCAGACATCAATAAATAGTTATTGCAGTTTTTCTAATTATTCAGTTGACTTTTTAAAAATTTCCCTTCGTAAAAACCTTCACCTGGCAATTACGAACATCTTAAAAAAAAATTGAGACAAATCGGACCAGCCGTTCTCAATTGATGAATTGTTATACATTTTTGGCTCCATTTTTATATATATACAGGTGTAGTGGATAAACATTTTGCGGGGTAACCCCATACCACTCCACTCCGCTCATCTAAACTTAAAATACTTATAACTCATAAGCTACTCGTCCTAAGTTCGATTTTTATGTATCAAAATACTTAGAAAAATATTCTGCTTTGGAATACGAAATTAAAACTCTATGCTGTCATTCAAAAAAGTAAAAAACCTAAAAAATTATAAGGATAAAAAATATTTAAAAATATAATTTTTTAATGAAAACGTTGTTTTTTTAACAACTTGAAACTATGTAAAAAAATATTTTCAAAAGTATTTTTGAGATAATGAGTGTTTTACGCTTAATGAATCTCCTTATATATAAGATTATATCAAATAGGTAGGCATGGCAATTAAAAATATAATACAGAATAAATATTTCAAATTACCACAATCTTTATTTTACAAATAATTTGTATCTTTAATGAACTATTTTCAATGAAATAAAATAATTGAATAATGTTATGAATAGGTACTTTACTTAAGTTAAACGTATGTAAAACAGTTTATTTTACAAAGTCTTAGGTTTAAATTGTATATAATAAAAATTCACATGGCACTATCGTTGAGTCCTTAATTTACACAGGTTTAGTTTTAAGGTCATCATACAACTCCCAGTTTTTTGTATCACGCTTCGCGTATGTTGTATAATGACCGATTGAATGTCTCAGTTTCGATTTTCCCTGACGAAATGCTATCACGCCACGAAGTTCGTATGTGGTTGTGTCACATATGATTATAGGAGAAATATCACATAAACGTACCATAGAGATATGGTTGCTTCACTACAACTACACTGATCATTTTCACCTAGAAATAATACAATATTTGAATGTATAATTTTTAGTAATATACTTTAATTTAATTTAATTACCTTCCCACTAAAGTACGTAAATAATTAAACATAATATTATATAATATATTTAAAAAAAAGTGTATTTTCTCAAAAAAATATTCATTTGTTCTCACTTAATAGTTTAAAATAAATGTTGTATTATCTACACAAATAACTTTCATTTTTGAAGTTGTAATTTCAATATAATAAAAACTTTATTTAATTAACCCTTAGTAAATTAAATTATCTTTATAATATATTGTGTATTATATTCCTTGTATAGAATAGAGTATATTATAATGTATAATTTAAAGTCTAATGAATATTATATTTTATATTTATCAATAATAAGAAAAAAACCATCAATAACGCCGTTGAAGCATCAAAAGCACAAGTATTGCTCAAAATTAATTTGCCTTCCCTTGATTTGCAGCTTTTTAATTCAGCAAACCTTGAACCATTTTTCAAAATTGGTGAGGTTTGTTTATTTTTTGCAGAACTTATATTTAGATGCCGTAAGTGCGGGTTTGGATTAAGATAAGAGTTATTTTTTCTTTGCTTTTTGCTTTTTCGGTTCCAGCTTTCAACTGCTCTACTTTCCTCAGTCGTAAAATTAACAGGTGGTATTTTAATAAACTGCAACGATTGTATTTGTAGATTATCATCAGATTCTAGATGTAATTCTACATTATTATTATCATTAATAATTGGCCTTTGTAAAACATATAAGGCATTATAAGGAGGAGATTTCGTACGATTTTCAATGTACACATCATTATCATTTTCATTAATATTATTTGAAATAATTGTTGACGAAGTAAAACTATGGCTATCATCAATCGCTTCACATGATTCAGGCAATGAAGAAATAGCTATATTGTTGCAAGACGACCGTAATAAAGCAGCTCCTTTTAGCGATTTAATGTGATTTTCCAAAAAATGTTCAAGATCAGTTGGAATTGAAATATGTTTAAATGTTACCCTTTTAAGCTTCTTAAAGCTTGATTCAACTGCTGCTGAAGTCGATATATCATCACCATAACCGAATATCGAAATCATGATGCCCGACCATAAGGGTAATAGTTTCATACTTTTAATAATAAGGGGCAAATGCTGGTAAGTACAAGAGATTTAACGCTGAACCTTCTTGTATCGAACTCTCACTTCTGTTGTATATATTTTCAGCCCACTATTGAAATGGGTTATCATACTCATTTAATCCTTCATATTCTTCTTCTAAAAAGTTCCTAGCTTCATCATCTGACTCTGCAGCTGCTAATATATCGTTAAATTGCTGTTCAAACAGTACAAGACCCGTAGAAGTGGCGTCAACAAGTATTTTAAAATTTATTTCGCATGGAGTCTCCTGTCCATTTTTGTGAATTCCGCTTGTTTCATTAATTAATACTACAAACAAGCTATGTAGTAATGATTGGGCTTCTATCAAATATTTACATTTTATTAAAAGTCCAATCACAAGTAAAATAATCTCTCTTACTCTCCGAGGTACAGTTTTTAATGGAGTCCATTTTGTGCAAATTCTTAAAAAAATGTGCCACATCAATTCTCACAAAACACCACGGAACCAAATGTGAATTTGAATTTAGTTCTTTAGTTAACAGGTCTGAACAAACTCGTATATACTATAAGTGAAGAGTATTGAGTGAAACTTTGAACAACAGCGGAAAGTAGGGCCAAAGAGTTATCACAAACCGTTTTCTTCTTTTTTTTTACGTCTGAACTTATCCAATTTAATAGCCAATTTGAAATAGATAAATTGTTATGTTTTTCACTCACCATGTTTGTTATAGTAAAATTTACGTTTTTTGTGCTATCATACACCAGGTCTTCATATAAGTATAATGAGTTTTTTTTCACCAAATTTATGAAATTTTTTCACGACCGAACAAGTTGCATCAATGACTAACTTTGGTATTTTAGTACTATTATTAGATACTAATAATTATGCCGAAAAAATGAGATATAATACAACTTAAGTTGTAAAAAAAAAATATATAACAATTTTAAAGAAAAAAAAGGCATCGGACAAGACGAGGCAATGTGCGAGGGGTACGTGATGGCGAGTGGGTGGTGATGCAGATAATGATGGCCACTGGTCACCTCTACACAGTTCTCGCGGCTGTCCTGTGGGGCGGACGAGAGTCGCGGACGCGTTTGCTCTGGATGCGAAGACGACCATGGCAGCGGGCGAAGCCAGGCCACGACGGCTGCGAGAGCGATGACGACAGTTGGTGACGAGCGGCTAGTGCGCGATGTAGTGCGCTCGACGGTACTGCGCAGGCGCTGAAGACGACTGTTGTGCCGGCGACGACGGTGACCAAAGCTCGGAGCGAGCGGCGAAGACTATAATAATATCGGCCGACAGGATCAGACCACTGCAGAGCGAAAAAGGGAGAGAATCCGCGGACAGCATCGCAACGCGCCGATGTCCTGGTACTCTCCGTGGTTTTCGCCCTGGCGTCCGAACTCTGAAACGTTTCGTTTCTTCGAGCCCGGCGCTGCTGAAGTCCGTGTTCCTGGCCAACCTGTAATTATAAATAGTCATCCGTCACTCACCCGCCGTGAGCTTTAAGGTCTCCGTCGTCTTCGTGCAACACTGCGGCAGTCGTCACTGGTACCGTCGGAACGGCGTCGATGTCCGAGCCGGTACCGCTAGCCGTCCGTCGTCGTGTCGTCGTCGCTTTCGGACCGAAGCAGCCGGGCGTCAGCCACGCCGCCAGAGGGTCTCGCGTGTCGACGACCTCGAGCGCGCGACGTCCGCGATCCTGTCTCGCTACCGCCGGTGCAGGCCGCGGAGAACGTGTATCGGAGACTTACCACCGGTCACCCCAAAAGTGCACTGTCACGTACCTAAACCTCGACCCCGCTTCATCGCCTTGCCATGTCCGCTGCCCTCGGCCAGGGGGGAACTCTCGGACGGTTTCACTTCGGGGAACAACAGCAGAAAACGCGTGCGGCCTGGGTGATGCCTGTCCACGCAGCGGACGCGATCCTCGCCGCCGTCCGTCTGGGCGGACCTGCGCGTTTTGCTAGCGTTGCCCCCGGGTCCAGCCAGCCGATCAAGTCTCCGATGCTGTTCCTGACATCAGGTCCCCTGGCCGGTGTGACGAACTCCTCCGCCTCGTCACCGGGCCCTTCCACAGGCGCCTGCACAGCTGGCACGACGTCAACGTCGTCTCCGATCCGTTCAACCGGTCCAATCAGACTGGAATCGTCGTCCGGTTGAATGGTTTCCGACGAGTCGCCGGCCGCGAACTGGGTCGCATAGTACAACAGGCCCTCCAAATCCGAAACCGTAGGCTCTTCTCGGTAGTTGTCGAATACGCTGAGTTCTGCTTCCATAATGTCATACTTGATGTTATTGATGATGTTCCTCATAACGTCCTCTATACGGGTTTCTCGATTTTTTGGGTTTCGGTAGTATGCAATTCAGCCATTTTCACAGGTAAATTGTACGCGTGTAGGTATAGTCAGAATATTAAATTGCAAATGAGCTGATTCCGAATTTCGTCCTAGGCCGTCGCCGTTAATTTAAAACAAACATCGTTTATTAGTAGCCAGCTAGCAAACCATCATAATATTATTACTAATCGACCTGCAGCATCGAGACTGGATTTCGGGCCCGTTTATTTTTATTTTTATTATTTATGTTGGTATTATGATATAATGCAGTAAATTATTATTATTACTTGATAAAAATATTAAACAACAAAAAACTACTTGAAACGTTTTAATATAAAGTACAAGTACTTACATATACTATATTATAATCATAACTTCAATACAATGTAATTATTGATATATGTTTATTAAACCATCGGAGACAAACATTTAACGTAAAAATTATGATAAGTTAAGCTAATTTTGACAGGAGATTTTAATATTAAAACAATTTCTCTATGAAAAAATTGGTTTGCATAATATTAACAATGATCCATCAGAATCTACAACACGACATAGTACTACTAATGACACTGATTTTTCTAGATATTTGCAAAATATCAAATCACAAACTCACATATCTTACTTCAGTTACCATAGACCTATAATTTCAATGATTGAATTGTTCTTATGAAAAATAATAATTATAATATTGATATAATTTAACCTAACCAGATGGATTCAAAGGTATGATGCCGTTAATGATTTTGTTCAGTTATTTCCATACGTTGTAGTTTCATTAGAAACTATGTCAAGTTGGAAAGATGTAAGTGCAGTTGAAGCAAATATGTTAAGAAATGCAATGGACTCAGAATTTCTTATATCAGTACAAATTATAAAGGTACCTAATTCAATATATTAAATCATGTAGTTGACTTAAAAATTAAATGTTTATTTGTTTTTTAATAGGTTTTATTTTAATATGGGCTGCCATTGTGCAAACAACTACAAAGCAAATACATTGATTTAAAAGAAATGGTTGGTTTAGCAGAAGATAATGTTAATGCTCTTAAACAACTAAGAACTAATATTGAACCTGAATTTAAAAAAATATTTAATGAGGCTCAAGTAACTAAAATTAATGATTAATATATTGTAATGGAAATAATAACAAGTGTAATTTTCTTTTGATTGAGTTATTACCTCATTAACTTTTTTTGTTTTATTTCTCGTACTGAGTTAGGTATTTTAACAATATTTTCTTTTTAAATTATTTAATTGCATAAAGCAATGTACAATCAAAAATACATATAACAAGGATTGATTTTACAATATGAAAAATGATTGGAATGGACTCACGGACGTTGCCTGGTAGGTGCTGGTGGTTGGTCCCTATGTCCCTTGACTGTTTTCTGCGTGACGTACAGCCTTAGTTCTTATCCGGTGATGATGATGATGATGATGGTCGCGTAATTCAAATGCGATCGTTATTAAGATTTGAGGGACGTAAACTTAACGTGCGTTTAAGACGTAACGGTAGAGTAGGTAAAATTGTTGATTACGGTGTTATCAATAATTTTACTACGCGTTCACTCGTGCGAAAAGCTACAGATCGTCAGTGTAAAGGCGCCTTCACAGCTCACCGTGAAACGTGAAACGTGATAATATATAATTTGTTCCCGTAAAAATATTCTTAACCACGACTGTCAACCATACGGTAAACACACGCTCTGAGTAGGATTGAACTCAACTATACGGTATAAGCGGTATAGATAAGGTATTAAGGGGGGTTCACACTACACCGTGTCGTGTAAAATAATCACGGTTACCACAGTTACCAAACGATACCGCATAGTTGAATATATTCAACTTTTGACCGTGTGGTTACATTTATGTGCAGATAAAGCCGGGTTCATACTTAATGTAACCACACGGTCAAAAGTTGAATATATTCAACGTATCGTTTGGTAACTGAGGTAACCGTGATTATATTACACGACACGGTGTAGTGTGAACCCGCCTTTATAAGAAAAAAAATTATGGTTAACCATTAGATAACCACATGGTTCAACCAATCACAGTTCTAGAATATATCACGTTTCACGTTTCACGGGGAGCTGTGAAGGTGCCTTAACACGGTGACTCGATCGGCGGTATCAATATTATGAATTGGCACTGTAACACTGCTGCTCGATTGGTGGTGTCAATATTCTGAATCGGTACTGCCCGTACTGTTTGTGCTCCCGAGTAAACGGTGAACACCAGATACGGCAAGAAGAGGACGGCGGCGGAAAACTGCGTTCGGCGGCGGCGAAATGAAACGGTGATATTTGTCCGCACTGTTTGTGCTCCCGTTTGGACGGTGAACAGATTAAATGGATTGACCATGTTGTCGGTATACCGTAATAAAAATTTAACTCCTGAAGAAGTCATTGAGGAGTTGGGACAAAAACCCAGGAAAATAGACATTGTTTTATAATGAAAATAAATATTAGTTAAACAACATATTATTTTGATTTATCAATGTATAATATATTATATATATGTATATAATTTTTTATATGTAAGCCCCCCCCCCCCATTCAAAATAGCTGTGTACGCCACTGAGTGACGCAACATTAAAAATGTGCAATTATAATTACTAAATAATTTAAACTATTTTACATATCATAAGACATTAAATAAATTGGTAGGTAGGTACATAATATATTTTATTATAAAGTCATATATTATGATACTATTTACTAAGAAATAAGTGCCAAATAATACAAACTATATAGTATATACATTGACACATTGTATACATTTATACCTACAATATACCTACGTTTAATAGGATAGTATTATAGGTCAATGACATTTTTTATTTATCAATAAAATTATCTATTTGTTAATTTGATTTAATTTTCATAATTAAATAAATATACACGATGCAACTATTTATGTAAGTAATATCAAATACTATAGAAAATATAATACAATTGTCAATTATTATATAATTTTACTACCTACAAACTTTACTTAAATATAATATGAGGATCTATATGTTGATTACCTCAACGACTCAACCAGTTAATTCGCCTGACAATTGTAATATTATATTGATATTTACCTATGTATTTATTAGTTCATATATCATAGGTAATTATATATAGAATATGTTTTTTTGTTTGTGTAGTATATCGTTTGCATTGTGTGTAGTTATATACTACGGCGAAGGTCATTCGAGGTGAATGACCTGCTAGACACCCAAAAAATTCGTTGGCTATATGATTATTGATTTGGAAGAACTCCAGAAATTTTTAAATTTTTTTCACTTAATTTGTTACTTAATTTTGCTTTTTTGGTGACAGTAATGAACGCTGTCCGTGATCCGATGCAGTCGGATTGCATACCTGATGACGTGACCCGGCCGTCGTACATTGTCCGCTATCCGACGAAGTCGGATTGCCTACCCGGATAACTGAGGTGACTGACCTGCTAAACACCAAAAAAATCGCGGCGGCTATGTGATTTCTTTACGGAATTTCGAATTTCCGGCTGCAGTAAAGTACGTTGTTGGCAAACGTTGTTGCTTACCCGGGCTACCACGTCTAACCACGGTGGTCCTAACCTGATCCCAGTACCTTATCAGTTATCACACATCAACCAGCTCGAGACCGACGACAAGACCAAAAGACCACTGCAGATTCCGACATAATTTAAAACTACTAACCAACTCGGGGGGGGGGGGGGTCAGGTCTCCCCCAGAGAGACCTGACCTCCCCGGAGAGGTAGTATTGTATAAAATGTAACATAGTGAATATTTCAACTTATAAAATAACAAAATATATCATTGGAGACAATCTATTTTGTCAAGTTGGTACCAGTCAAAGAGAACACTTGAAAAAGGAAACACCAAATCTTATACATAAAAATGTATCTAATGAATTAATACATAGTTCTAATATCATTATCTAGATTTACACTGATGAGTTATGACTAATGCATCTAACACAGAAATTAGTGTATTAATATTATATTGTAGTTGTACATCAAAACATAACTAAGATTTTCCAATTAAATTATCATAGTACAAAGCATTCATACAACTGAATATCTAACACTTCGTAAAGAAACTCAATTACCTCTTATAAGGTTGATGAAACAAAAATAGACATAAAATATTCTATCCCCCTATTCAATCCAGGATAATAAGTACCTAATAGTGGAGATCTTGGCTTTAAAAATCGGCAACTATTTTTCCAAATCTGATATTGATATGCGATTTATATGTATAGACTCCATTACATTTCAACATAAAGCTAAACTAGGAGGCATAGGAGCCTGAAATGTAATAAACAATTTTAAAAGTAAAATATTTTTATTTTCATAACTTATAGACATACAAAGAAATTAACATAGGTAGTTTATAATTAAAATATGAATTTGTTAAAAATAATTATTGGAAAAATTGTAGCTCAAATAGGTACAAGGTATAACATAATTTTATGTAGGTGCGAGGTGCCTCACTTAAAAAAATTATAAATAAATCAAGATTTGTATTAAATTTTGGATCTTCTATCCAGTGTCTTGGTAACGTAGTTACAATACTTTCAAGGGCGTTTAAATTCTATAATGTAAACTTGACAGCCAAATTTTTCATTATTTCGTGAATATTGTACATGAAATTTGTATGTTCCATAAAAAAATGTTTTTGGTACATTGGTTTCCTTCAATTCTGACTCATTTATACCATTACCTATATAAACACCCTGCAAGTATAACAACAAGTATCCAAAGTACATTAGAAAATAATTGTATTAATACTCATTAATAGATTGTATACCTACAAAATATACTGTTTAATCAGTTAAAATTAATAATTTATTTATTTTGGTGACGATGATAATTGAATGATTGTATGGTTATACTTATATAATAATAATTAATTATAAAAAAGAGGGTAAGTTGCTATTGATCTGCTGTACAGTAGGTTATAAGTGGGCCAATGTATAATAGAGTATTGGATTATATTAAACTTCAATTCAATGATATAATACCATTGTACCTATAAGAAAAACGATTCTTAGCGGAGACGGTTTTTCAGTCTGGATATTTTAAATTGCTATCATTTATTATAGCCTGCAAGTTGAATTAATATTACAATATTTTTATTTTTATTCTTTTCTATGGTGATAAACAAAGTGTTAGAAATTAAAATCCCGTTTGTAGCGGTGTTTCGTAATTGGTCGGTGATTTTTCTCATGCCATTAAATAAAACTATTGAGGAAATCAAAAAATAACCTCTTTATTAAAATACAATCTTTATCCAATTTGCTAAGTATAAGATACTATATCTTGAAATCGAAGCACTCATTTTGGTAGAAATTGTGTATACAGTGTGGCGTATGAGTGATGTGTGGAGTTGTGTACTTCGCTAACAGACAACATACTTGTGTGACTCGAGGAAGGTAGATATGAGACATAACACATTACTTTTTAATTAAGAAGAACTTTTATTTATTGATCGAAAGAGATAAAGAACATGATCATTTTGAGTGAGTCAAAAGAAAGGTGGTCGTGTGTTACGGACGTACGTTGCGGCATCGTTTGTCATATCGGAAAGTAGTCGACCTTGGACTCGGTCGTGTGGCCCGGAGGCACAGTACAAGTCGAGCGAGTTGCGAGCAGGTCAAAGTAGACGCGTGTGGTCTCCAGGAGAGTCGCCATGGGAGAGAGCATGACAAATTAGATAGGTATCGTCACAGTTGTACTAAAAGTACGCAGTATGCGCATCTCCTTCAACTCCGTCCCATGTCGTAGTTCTCCATTTCTCATTGGTTGATATAGTTCTATGTTATATATGTATGTTGTATGTATATGATTGATAGTGGAGAACTACGATATAGGCGAAGTAAAGATGAGTATCAAAATACTGTGATGATACCCATCTAATTTGTCATGGGAGAGAGCATGACTAAATAGTAAATAAACAGGCATGTCAGCTCGATAACACTGTGCATAAAATTGTGATAAAATATGTTCCCCAGACTTGGAATAAACTCTAAAATATTGTATGCTACAATAATAATCTACATTATACATTTTATATTATACTTTCCATGACTATAGTTAAAATTAAATTTTAGCTGACATGCATGTTTATTTAGTCATGGGAGAGAGCGAGCCGTGCCCAACACCATATGACATGACGGACGCGAGTCGGTTTTCGCCAACCGTAGAAGGGGGGCCGTAGAGAGGAAATAATGTGGTGATGGCTCACCACTACAGGATAGAAATAAATAAATAAAAAATAAGTAAACACCATTGTAAAACCACTAGCTTCCTTTCTCGATGAGAATCTAAAATACAATATAATTATAATATGTTTTAACTTAGGTGCTTACCGGAGGTATAGGACAATTAAGATTTTTAAGTCCAAAACCATGCATGAATGCATTCGCTGCGTTTCCTATTAATTTTTTTATCGATGAGCATGCATTTGGTGTTGTATGCATAAATACATTTTCTTTCCATTTTCCAAACGAATCTTTGAGAGCCATATTCATTTCTAACTACAAAACAAGTTTAACAGTTAATGGATCACTTATATGGATCTGCAAATACAAAGCAAGCTAACACGTTTTCAAAAACAAATTAGGTATTTTCTGAATAAAAAAAAAAAAAAAGTTTTATGTTTGTGATTACTACACTAGCTACGGTATAGTACACTTGTTAAAGTTTTAACCTCATTCAAACAGGTTAATTTTATGTACACAGAGTTTTGGTTTAAAATTAAATACCACATTATTAAATTATTAAGATTTTTAGTATAACTGAGTATCCCGAGGCAATAATATAATCTTCTGTTTTTAAAAGGAGAAATCCCTTTTCTACTGTAAATAATTTAGCGGATAATTTTTCTGATAATTTTGATGTACCTACCCAATTCAAAATTCAAACGAGTAGTTTCTCAGTTATTAAACTTAAGGATAATTGTCCTTAAAAATGGTTTTAAAAAATATAAATTAGAAATATAAAATGTATTATATTTTTATTTTTATTTAAAGTGCTCTAAAAAAAAAGATACCCAATGCGAGAAATAATTATTTAAAATTTTACAGCTCCCTAATCTCAAACACCTAGGTCCTGGTTATACCTATCATGCAGTAATATAGTTGTGATATACTAATATGTTTAGGTATACAAATTACCTAAGTATAAAGTTTTGAGTATTTATAACAAATTAGCTGATCCAGTGAACTTCGTTGCCCATTAAAAATCCCAACGCTATATTATAAATAAAATGTTATTTTTATAAAATATAACGGTGAACATAACAAAAATTTTAAGCCAATGGCAACCAATAATTATTATTATTATAGCTTTGAAACCCACGGCAACCATTTATAAACAAAAATCTACATAGGAAATTTCAAAATCCCTGTTTGCGCACCTCCCGGGGTTGGTCTCTCCCTTTTTAAATTAGCCCATCTCCTGCACAGAGATCTAACCTATCTCTGTACCAAATGATTCCAAGCACTTCGTTGCCGGCAACCAACAATTATTATTATAATAGCTTCAAAACCCATGGCAACTATTTATAAACAAAAATGTCCATAGAAAATCTCAAAATCCCTGTTTGAGCACCTCCCGAGGAATATATTTTCAAAACATTTTTCAAGACACGAAAATGTTTTTAAATATCTTAAAACATTTTTTGGCCAGCAAAGTAACATTTTTAACAATATTTTTCTATAAAATTTTAAAAACATTAGCATAAGTTAAATGTTTTTTAAAAATGACAATAAAATATTTTTTAATTGTTTTCATTGAAACATTTTTCATAAAAACATTTGTAAAATATATATTTGAAAACATTTTTTGATTTTGATGAGAAAAAGTTTTAAAAATATTGTCATTTTCAAATTGCTGTATGGGATGTTTTACATATCAACATGGCAACCATTTATATACAAAACATTCCATCTGAAATTTCAAAATCTGTATATATAAAACAGTTGATTGACTGCTATTAACCTAACCTAACCTAACCAAACCATTGGGCGGATTGGACTGAAATTTGGCATACAGATAGCTATTATGGCGTAGGCATCCGCTAAGAAAGGATTTTTCGAAATTTTGAATTTAAAGGGTTGTAAAAAAAATTTTTTACATGTAATTTGTATATCTATATTCATATAATAATAACAATAACAGTCGACCGATTACGGGAAATACGGTACGGCACGACGGCCAGAGGATTTCCCTCCACTAAAGCACGATTGAGCATAAAACGATTGAGCATATACCTTTTTAGCAACACGATTGAGAATAGAATATTTTATGTGATGTTGCCACATTTACGTGGCCGAAATTTTGTAATTTATTATTTTCACATATTATTGCCCCAATAATTTTTATGATACCAGACGCGAGTTGTGAGCTGAATTAAGTTCAGAAGTTTTAAAAATTTAAAATTAAAGAAAAACATAAGATTATAAATTAAGATACAATTCCTAAATTATCGTTTAAATAATATCAGTGTTCGATCACCCATCCTCTATAGTATTCTTGACTTATAAAGTTATAAGCCATGCAGTATTTTTTTAATTCGTACCATATTTTGATTTTATTATTTTCATAACTATTATTATTATTATTATCATCATTATCATTATCATTATTATTATGTAATTGTTTTGATATATTATATTTTGAATTATAATAGTTATTTAAATAAATCTTTTTGTATAATATAGTTTAAAATGGAAAATGGCAACGTTGCAGAGTTTTTTATGCTCAATAGTGTAGGTTTTCTTTTGTATTCTGATTTCCTTTGATACACCGACAATTTGGCTCAATCGTGTCGTAAAAAAGGTGTTTTATGCTCAATCGTGTCTCAGCCTTTCCATCTACCTGTACTCTGACCTTTTTTTTGTGTGTGTATTTTATCAGCGTGTAGATATGAATTGTTCCGTGGCTATATTATTATTTATGAGTTGCATAGAAAACACCGACTAGCTCAATTATACAAATCTTAATCTTACTTTACAGCGATTTCGGGGTATTATTATAAGCCGGGTTTTTAGCTATTTACACGTAGAGTATATAAAATGTATAAGATGTCTTGATTTTTTTTTGAAACTAAAGAGTATTTCACGGAGAAGGTTTATAGAAAATTTTAGGAAAGTCCACCGGTTTATAATATATTGGTATCTATTGGTTAATCGGGCATGTTTATTGATTTGTATTATTATCTTTAGTCTGTCTTCTTCCCAGGGGTCTATTCTACACATAAACATTCATTTATATATATATATTGATAAAAAATAATACAAATCAACAAACATGTCCGATTAACCTATAGCAACCAATATATATAGGTACACAGTTTTGCTCTACTGTTGTATTCTTTACATCCAGATTTCCTAATTTTCCGGTGGATTTTCTTAAAATTTTCTTTCGTAAAAACCTTCTCCTGGCAATTACGAACATCTTAAAAAAAAATTGAGCCAAATCGGACCAGCCATTCTCGATTGATGAGGTAACGACATTTTTCACTCTCCATATTTATATATATATTAACTAATTATTGACTAACATTATCGGACTTTATTTATGCCTAAAACCTGCTCCGTGATATCCTCTTTCATTAAAAAAAACGGCATGACAATTGGATAAGAAGTTTCGAAGCCAAACTGTAACAAAGATTTCCACTTTTGCTTGATTTCAGTTTTATATATATAGATAATGTTTGTGGGAAGATTAGACCTCTGGAAAGAAGATAGGTTGATTTACAAAGGGTTATATTTGTTTTTTTATTTATCAGATTTTAGTACGGTCAGGTTAGGATAGGATTTTGTATAAATTGATTATATTAACCTACCGTAGGTGGAATTAAGTAAAAACTACAAACTTGGTATAACTTTGATACTTTAGAGTTAAATCATACACTTATGTACAAACAGCACGGGGTCCACGATGATCTACCACAGGCAGATGCCTATACCTGATAACGTAGAAATTTTATTCCGGCCAACGGAAAAGTTAAGATAAATTTTGAACACCATACAACGAATATTGAATAACGAATCGAACAAAGTTTGAGTCATATAGAGTTGATACATCTAATGGGCAACGGAGTGCACGGGATCAGCTAGTAATATATAATTGGTTACCATGGTAATATGGACACATACACAGACACACAGACAGACATACATTCATTTTTATATATTATATATATACTCTGTCCCAAAAGAGAATAATCAGTCAGCCGACCGGTTTTCGTCAGTGCCACGCATCCACCACCAACTTCCCCGTGTTAACGTGATCACGTGGTTCTTGAAGCACCAATCGAATCATTGGTGATGCGAGAAAAGTGATTATTCTCTTTTGGGACAGAGTATAGATAATATTATAGAATTATACACTTTAGTAATGAATAATAAAAATATATATAGGTATAATAGTTTACAAACACATAATATGATATTGCGACAGCCTGCACTATTCATAGATATTATAAGAATGGATAGGACATGCCTATACCAGTTCCATATGAGGCCGTGTGCTTTTTTGGGGAAGAGAGAACGTAAAGAGAGAAAGACGATATGAGGCTTTTTAAGGTTATGTGCAAAACTATTTTATTAAATAATAATAATAATAACATGATAGTCAGTTATATTTAGATATTAATTGTCAGTTTGTATTTTGATTGTTGTGCCACCTGTGCCTGGAAAATGGAAATTGGAAAATAATATTTTAACAAAATGAAATTGTATAAATTGTATTTATTATTATTTATCAATTATCATATCAATATTTGCCTTATATAACCTTAAAAATAGTATCACTAAATTTTCATGTGATAAGTTCTTATGTCCTATCCATTCTTATATTATCTATGGCACTATTATAATGTTCTCACAGTATCTGTATCTTTAATCTAACTTGATATTTGTGATATATATTTCAATTCTAACCACTTACGAAAAAAGTGTCGTCAAAAAGTACATCGATAGTTGTATTTCCAAGGAGCATTTTTGAATTGGCTCTGTGACTTATGTAATAGTTATGCTGGATTTTATTGTCCTGCGTAGGATTGCAATTAAAAACCTGTTTGACGAGGAATTTGTAAGGACCCTAAACAGAAATATTTATCAGTGCATAAGACTTTAAATAGTATTTTACTACTATAGTTATTTTCACAATATGTGTTATGCATATTTGTATAAATATTATATTATTATATAATATTATGTTTTTATGCTAATTGTCAGAACTTATGAAACCTTAAACACTTTCGGACCAAATTTCATCAGCTATTAACCTAACCTAAGCTTGAATTAAATTTTCAAACTTTCGTTATTAAAATTGGAAGTTTGTTACATTTTTAACTACATAAATTTTTCACATTATTGTAATTTTTTCAAATTAAAATTTTTAGTTTCTAGATTTTTATCATTATGGAAAAATAATAAAAATATAGAGTGGTTTCTTGTAAATTAGATGTAGTTGAATCTACTTTGGGTTGTGTCAAAACTAATACATTTACAGTATTTTTTAAAATAACTAGTAAATACCAAATATAAGGAAAACAAGTTACTGAAATATTTGGCTTTTTGATTGAATTCAATAACCAATAACTGGATACAAGCATTTCTCAAAATATTTTTGCATCATCATTCAGTGGAACGTATATCATTTTGAATTTATGGCTTTGTTAAAAATCTCTTAACAGCATTATGTACCTAATGTTAGTGTACGTGACTTCTATTTTAATATTATAGCAGTATAATATACTACTATACTATATTATTACAATACCTATAGGCTAATTATAAAACTGCGATATTTATGATAAAAGTTTCCTTACAATAATTATTCACTTACGATTGGAGAACTCAATAACGGTTTTGAATTGGCAGACGATCCCAACCCAACTGTGAAGATCAGTTGAATAAGCATACTACAAAATGTATTGTGTTTCATGGTTTATCTTCCTTTGTTTTTTTGGAGTCAATAAGTAGATACAAACAGTTACTGATCACGATTGAACAGTATATTGTTAAAACCGAGTTTCACATAAGCTATATTGTGTTTCAAGTATTAAATTGGAAAAAAATATATATGTATATATTTTTCAGGTAATTTGTTTGCCATTGTAATATTTATTAATAGGTCAATTATACTACTTTTATTTATTGTTATATAATTATTTTCTTCTATTATTATACATTAATTATTGTACACAGATATTATAATGATAATGATTACTACACAGATTATGATATTTTGATGATTTATTTGATACATTTGAATAAGTTCACAGTTTCACATAAAATATCCTATATATATATATATATAGATTATGCATACTTGATACATACTATTGTATAATATCATGCAATATAGGTCAGCTACTGCAGATCATTTTCTATTAATTCCACAGTGGTTTTTAAACGTCGTTGCAGTCTTGGCTCCCTCCCCTCTCGCCTTTATTACGCCTGTGTAATACGCCAAGGTGAGCTTTTGTCCTGAGTTCACAGCTCTTTTGTGTCCAGCTAGACGCTGTTTTGTTGGCCGGACACTTTGAACAAATCCTCCTTTTAGGCTCGCCTTTTTTTGGCGTTCGCCCGGCAGACATTTTTTTGTCCTCTCGTTTGTTGAACCGTTTCGTGCATCGGCACCGGCTTAGGCTCTTTTTCGTGTCTTGAGCCACGTCGTAGTCGTTCCAGTTTCCTCTAGTAATACTCGTTTTTACCTACAGCTTTTTCCACAGCGGTTATATTTATCAAACTGATAACAGTATACTGCCGTCATAAGCAAAAACGCCGTAAGTCCCCAAAAAATAAAAAATGAGGTTATAAAAAATAATAATAATTATAATATAATATAATATAATATAATTATATTGTATTCATAATGGATGAATTCATTAAGTTCTTAAAAAATAATAATATCATTGCGGTTCTATCAAATGAAGTTTCTAATATAAATGAAAAGACCTCGATAAGAATGAAAGCATTATGAAATTCTCAACTTCATTAACATTATTAATATTGGCTCTAAGAAAACAACACAAACAACTAAAATATCGTTGCCATGTACGTGAATATTTCAAAAATTTACAATTCATATCTGTGTCACATACCTAGTTACCACTTGTTAATATTCATTTCTTGTGTTCATTACGGATAAATTTCATTCCTATACGTATTTCTGTATAATCTTCTCCGTTAATTGTGCCTATATAATATTTTCAAATAAATATGTCATATAGATGTGTATCTATGACTAACATGGCTGCGATGTGTGAAAATTCCTCAGCCAAATCAACAGATATTGGATGGCGATCAACGCCAAATCTCAAGTTTAACCGTACCAATGATATACGAAGACCGGAACCGTCGAAAAATTGTGATTACGAGGGTTTTCTGGACGGCAGGTTATGTGTATCTGAGCCGAACATTCCCATACATCCAAAATTAGCTGGCGAGACAGCTGCAGATATTGGGCGGCGATCAACGCCAAATCTAAAGTTTCAGCAGGTCACCAGCGATGTACGGAAACCGGAATCGTTGAAAAATTTTGATTCTAAAGGTTTTCTGGACGGCAGGCTCTGTGTCTCTGAGCCAAACATCCGCATACATCCAAAATTAGCTGGCGAGACAGCTGCAGATATTGGGTGGCAATTAACGCCAAATCTGAAGTTTCAGCAGGTCACCAGCGATGTACGGAAACCGGAATCGTTGAAAAATTTTGATTCCAAAGGTTTTCTGGACGGCAGGCTCTGTGTATCTGAGCCAAACATCCGCATACATCCAAAATTAGCTGGCGAGACAGCTGCAGATATTGGGTGGCGATCAACGCCAAATCTAAAGTTTCAGCAGGTCACCAGGAAACCGGAAAGTCCGAGACACACACGTCCTCGTCGTTCATTTTGGCGCCAGACAAAGACATTTTTCAGGCGGTTCCTTTGTTGTTGTGGTTATGTTGAGAAGATAGACCAGTAATATGTATATTATAGAAATTAAAAGGTTTTTAAACATCCCCTCCTCTCCCACCGTTATCTCACTTTTGTGTTCGCTGGTACTATTCTGAAACCGTTTATCATGTCCCCCATTGTCATTTGTACCAAGTTAGTGTAGGTTTGCCTCACGTATTTCATGCACTGTACGTCTGTACCATCGTCGGCTCTTCGCCACCTGTTTTGTTCTGTATTAATTAAATTAATATTATTATGTTACTCATATTAAACGTATTATTATAAAGTATGTACTATGTATTAATACCTATTTATTATATCTACCTCATTCGCTTTGCATAAATATATGTAATAATCCTATATGGTCACGCAGGTGGATATTGTATTGTCATGGATGTCATCGATTTTTATGATAGTAAAAAATTAAAAATTATCTATACTAGAGTGGTTGACAAATGATTTACTTCAACTTCCGTTTAACTACCCCAAAATTGAGCCATAATATTATATGAGCGATATATTATAAGTCCACGCCTCTCCGTTTCGACTAGTTACGAATTATATTATAGTATTTACCTATTCGCAAACAGCTCGGTGTTATATGCCTGCGGATAATGTTATTTGTTCTGCATCGTGATATGGAAATAACCGAATACACACTGAAATAAACGTGCAAGTGTGCAAAGTGGCAAACACCGCGTCGTAAGTTTGAGCTTCAGTGGTAGGTAAAAATTAATAGGTACTGTTAAAAATCGTGAGTAGTACTTAGAAGACTCTCCAGGCGTGTTATTCGCACACCCCACACATAGAGTCGGTATATTATACTGTAATACTATATAGGTGATCCGAGTTCTAATGTTGGACTCGATGGCGTATAATTGTACACCCCAATTTTTTATATACAATAATATTTATCAAAATTAATATACATATCATCAGCCTAATTCGCAATATTGTTCTAACTCCAAAAATGTGATTTTGGAATTAATTGTGATTAAAATTAAGGAAAAACTGCATTGTATGATAAAGTTGTAACTGATAAATTGTAACATTTTATCCTAAATATGACATTGATTATTAGAAATGGTCGTATCTCCCATGTGATGATTTTAATAATTAGAAAAAATCATAACTCCATATTAGCATGGTAAAAATTATGAAGATAGGATATTTGCGAATTGAGAGATGAGATAGGAAATTTTCCGATAAAATGTTTTTCTTTTCTCCTGAAAACTAGTCAATATGGAGTTAAGTGATTTGCGAATTAAGATGACGATAATATCTGATTTCTAGATGTTTTTAAATATAATTGAAGACCACATTTTAGAACTTTTGAGATTTTCGTATTGCATTAGAAGTGTCCTTGTGGCGATATAAACTTCCATTTTTAAAATGCTTCCATTAAGAAGAACTTGAACGCTTAGACATTTTAGTTTTAAGTACAAAAGATATCCAAACCTACCTTGTACCGACGACTATGGAGTATTGGTTGACATACTATTATTTATCTTGAGAGTGATGAAACAGACAACTCACTGGAGAGTTGACGTATTTCTGCGGAAAACACAGCACCGTATACATGAGAAATCGAAATTTATTTTGACTGTCTTATAGACATTTTTTTTTTTGATAAAGGTAGATAATCTTATAAGGAATCTTGTATTCCATTTTCAAATCTTAGATTTAAAAAGAAAAATTTTTACGAATTCTTAACTCAAAATAATTTGCTAATTGTCGTGATTTTTCTATATTTTGTCAATTTTTGAACTTTAAATGATTATAAAAAAAAATTGTGATTAAGGATTTTTAATATTTTTCATCTGCCTTTGTAACAATATACTAGGAGCCTTCTATTAAATTTTCAACTTTTCGCAACCGACAAATAAAATCTTATTGATATTTTTAGAAAAAAACTAAAAAAAGATGGAAAATGAAAATGTCCCTAAACAGTTCAAAATAAATCAAAATATTTTGAAAATGTTATCGTGTATACAAAATGCAAATATAAACAACCAGTGAAAATTTCATGTATATACGTTCATTTCTTTTAGAGTTACACCAAAAATCAAAATCGATTTTTGGAAAACCGATTTTGCGTAAAAATTCCCGTTTTTCCTTAATTTTTATGTTGTTTTTCCCGGTGCTTGTGAAAACTACTGGGAAATTTTTACTTTTGACCCCTCAAAGTACCAACTAGATTCACTTTCCTATCAGAAAAGATACTGTTGAAGAAAATCCAAGCACTTTCACTGTCCTAAAACGTGATGACAGACACAAAAAAAAAAAAATAAAATAAAAAAAAAAACACACATCATTGTAAAATCACTAAAATCAATACATTCATCGTTTCACTCAGAATCTAAAATAGATTAACTTTTTTTAAACTGAGTTAAGTTAATATTTATTTCTATATGAACTTTTAACTTATCGAGTTAAATTTATAATTTGTTAACTGCTAACTTTTAATCGATCTTGTGTCCTCTTAACTTAATTTAAATTGAGTTAATTATTTTCATTAACTTGCCCACCTTTGCTTCTGATAATCCAGAAATGCATTCGTTTATCACTGTAGACGTTGGTTCCATAGTTTCTCTAGCACGTTTTTTAATAGTGCACATTGCGATATTTGCTTCAACTTTAGCAGCATCAGTCATGAGTATGAGTGTTTATAAGCTTAAAAATAATTAAGTCTGTTTTACCAGTATGCACACGAGCTTTACATTCTCTTTTATATCTACATCGCAAAAACCGTTTTGAAACATCAGAACTAAAAGCATCAAATAAGAACATGAAACCGTCATCCACATAAACTTCACCATCGCGATTTGAGTTAATTAGCGACATTTTACATGTATACCTATGTACTCTTGTACACAATTTATACACGACTAACACGATTATAAGTGTGTATTGTCGTATACCACCGTGTTTCTATAAATTGTGATAAACGGTTGTAATAACCAATAAGTTATATATTATATTGTTATTGTAGACACCTAATACCTATTGCCAAAACGATAAAATTCAATCTATAGGTAATACCTGCGATAAGGTTCGATATGATAGGATACCATTAGTTATATTATGAACATATAATATCAATGGTTTTATAATTTATAAACACCTATAGGTAAATAAACCAAAACTATTGATTTTTCAATTGATATTTTATTTTACGTCCAAACGGCCACTTCCAAAAGGCTACGTCCATTTATCCTAGATCGATTATAACAACGTCGTTCGACAAAGGTACCACGGCGATCGAAATATACCGACGATAGGATAGTCTACATTGATAGGAATGTGGTAGGGATGCGCTAAAATGAACACGTTTTGGTCGCCGCCGAGTCGCACTCTCTCGTGGAACGGAGTATAATACCAATCACTGTTTTACCTTGCTTTGTTCGTATTGTGGCGTTCGATAGAATTTTAATTTAATTAAAAAAATGTAAATAAACATTAAACTTTTTATTCTCATCGTGATTTTATTTTTATACTTCCTATAGTAGGTATGATTTAATCTTATTTTATTGTTCATCATATGAATATGCATGCCAGATTTTGTTATTTTTTTTATTTAAATGAAGAGAACATTTTTCTGGTCGAATTAAAGCCTATGCTTAAATAGATAGAAGCTAAATATGCATTTAAATAATGCATAATATTTGTTCTTTTTCAAACGTATTTTCCTACTGTTATTTAAATTAAGATGACAATTCAGCATTTGATCTGACCTGAAAAATGTTCTCTCCTTTTATATAAAAAAAAAATCAACAAAATCTGACTATTCTACAGGAAGTGAGAGTTTTTCCTGTGAAGTCATTTTCATTTATATAATAGGTACACCGTATTCACCACCCCCTTCCCCTTCATAAATAGGTATCGAGCTGTAGATCAATGGACAATAATTATAACTAAAGTAATAACTGAAATAGAAAATATAATTTTCCAATTTTATACAATTTCGGAAATTGGAAAAACCTGCACCGGCACTATTAACGTTAAATTTGTTTTAGAACTGTACTTTGTAACAAAATATCGTATATTATGAATGGGAACTATATATAAGAATTATTAAAATAAAGCATCAGTATAGATGTGTGTAAATAAACGGGTACCCAAAATAATCCAACATTTTTTTTTATTTCACATAATATTGCACAATTACGATTTAATTATTATTTATTATTTTTTATTAGTTATTATTGTGTGTGTCACTAAATAACATTTTTTATAATTCGTATTGGATAATGCTAAGGTCACTAATTATTAGTGTTGAATACCATAGGGATATAATGATGGACAGTATGGTTTGTATGTTGTTCTATAATATCAAATAAGTATATATACATGTAGTAGTGTAGTAGTATTACTACTTTAGAGTACAATATGTCATTAATATAATATATGGACTATCAAATGATAATATAATCTGAATAACTTTAACATGCAATATGGTATTCATTGCATATCGAGTCATTAAATGTTATTACCTCCACGTAATCAACACAAATAACAATACATTTTTTTTTTTTATTATTTTATCGTTTGTATCAAAGCAGTTTTAAGGCCAGTCGTGTTATATAAATCGGAAAGTTTGGCAGTGGACAATAAAACAGAATAGAGGGAAAGTTTAGCAAAGATAAGAATGATAAAGATGTTTAGTGTTTGCATCAAATATGAAATTAATTCATTAGGGATAGTGGGGTTGCATAAATTGTGAACAAAATGAAAGGGAATGGGATGAGATGGTTCGGTTATGTTATGAGAAGAGGTGACTAGGAAGCAGTGAATAGTGATAGTAACTACGTATATTAATTTAGAATGAAATAAAAGGTAAGGAAGACCGAAGAAGAGATGGATTGATAGAATTGCCCGAAAATAGATGATATTATTACAGTTGGCGGTGGATGGCAAAGAGAAAGACGATAATTATTAGATATTATATTTATTTTAAGTTTGGCGTTGATACAACAGTATATTAGTATACATAGGCACTAGGCAGTATATTTTAATAGGTACCAACCTACTATATTTAAAAAATGTAGAAATTGAATATAACTATTGTTTTTATTAATTTTTGCTCTGCACAATACTTCAATCAACTAATCAAGGGCCTTGTAATAATCCTAGAGAACTGTTCATACTGCTTCTATGTTATGTGTATTCGAGCCTGTGTCTTGGCTAACAATATTTTAGAATGACTTTCAGTATTTGATCCCTAGAACCTGAGATGTATATACAATATCCATTTGTCTGATATAACAGTAGTACCAGATAAATAAGTGACTTATCCATTTCATTATAATGCAACAAACATTTTACTGATCTGTACTAAGAGTAAGTGAGCGCATTATTTCTTTTCTCTCACATAATTACGTGCAACATATCAAATTTACGTTCAGCACACCCAACTCAAGTTCGTTACTTTTATTCTAAGAGTGAATTCACCTATTGTCAAATTTTTAGTTAAGAACATAACCTGTGTCTCAACGTTTAGTTATTTTATGATAATTAAACTTTTATAGAATCAATGAGAGTGTAAGATAATATAGTTAAAAAAATATGCTTATGAATAACATAACAATTAAAATAGGTAACATAAAAAATCAAATATAGCGACATGGCCGGTAATGTCCTAACTTAAAATTTCAGGGTGAATTCAGGTGAAATCAGTCTAATATTAAAAATAGCCACACATGATTGTAAATTATTTAGTTCTAAATATCGTAAATTTCCTATGACAGAAATTGTTCTACATATTTTGTTAAGAGAGAGAAAACAAATGTGCTCTGACATCTTCCTAATGTAGATTTAACTGATTTAGGTTGCTTGGCTGGTCATGACTCATAACTAGGATTATTGGTTATGAATTTATGATACATATTATATTTTATTATGTAGTATTGTAGTTGTGTCTTACATATACATAAGTAATTTTTAAATAATTTATAATATTATATACAGTAGTTTTATTAGTAAGTCATTCAAAAATAAAATAATCCTTGAAAAAAAATACAAACGATTACATTTTTTTCTAAATTAAAATTCAGATATTTAATAAACCGTAAAAACGTAGTAAAAATGAAATACAATTCAAATACGCTTAAATTCCATAATGCAAACTATACAGCCAAAAATTTCATTTTTACGTGAATAAAACATATGCAATTTGTATGTTCCATAAACAAATATTTTTGGGAAATTGGTGTTGTTAAATATTGACAAATCAAAACCCGGAGCTACATATTTACCCTGAAAGTATAACAACAATATATAGAGCAGTATAGAAAGTATGGAATCAAATTGTATAATAATTCATTCATAGTTTGTATACAGCGAGTGGTGTTATCAATTTAAATTATAAATTAAATATAATTCACTACAACGACAATCATTCAAAGCGTATATTTGCAGTTTATAAAATGATTTACATGACCTCATGCATGCTTGAAAACAGCATTGGTCAAATTAAATCCATTGTTAATTTGTTAATATTCTTACAATTTATTCGAAACTTTGTCGTACTTGCTTTAATTAAATCAGAATAATATTTTCAAAGCCAATGAATTTGTATGTTGTTAATATTAATAATAATAATTAAATAAAATATCATAATCTTAATAGCTTATATTTTTACCGGAAGTATTGGACAATCGGTCTTTTTAAATCCTATACCATATATGAACGGAGTCCACATGTTTCCCATTGCTTTTTTAAAAGACGAGCAAGCATTGGGTGTTTTATGTGTAAATGCATTTTCTTTCCAAATTCCATTTGCGTCTTTGAGAGCCATTTTCATTTCCAACTATATACAAATGTCAATCATTAATAGATGTATGGAACTAATCTTCATGACACAACGCTAATACGTTTTGGAGAACAAACTAAGTAGAATATTTTATTTTGGATTGAAAAATTACACCGCACA
Organism: Macrosiphum euphorbiae; assembly: GCA_949089665.1. Lineage (NCBI taxonomy): Eukaryota > Metazoa > Arthropoda > Insecta > Hemiptera > Aphididae > Macrosiphum > Macrosiphum euphorbiae. The sequence continues at coordinate 134,725,668 of CARXXK010000001.1, read as the reverse complement.
TTTAGGTGTATGATTTCTACACCAGCATCGACATAGTTTTAAATTTCCCTCCCCGCCACAACATAAAACAAGGCCTATTTGATTGAATATTTAAAAATATTTATGCATATGTTTATGCAGTTATAATTATGTTGTATACTTGTTTATAAATTACCTAAATGGATTGTTTATATAAAAACATCATAAACACAATTATTATAGTACCTACCTAATTAATAATACAAATATAAAAATTCGTTACATACTTAAATTATAATGTAACAGTCGCAACTTAAATATTGTTCTCGGACGGACAGTATTTTTTAGCTATTATTATAGTTTCTGTTGCATATATTGCGTTTTACTGAAAACGAATCTACCAAGCTATAGATTATTGTTACTGTAGTAGTTAAGTAGAATAGTGGAGTATAAAATACTAGTATAGTATAATATATAATAATATAAATATAATATATATTATATTATACTAGTATAATATATATATTATATATTATATATTAGAGTGGGCCACTGGAATATTGACAAAAATAGACGGGTTTTTCTCAACGTTGAATGTGAGTAGGAAGGTCTAGATAAGCTCATTCTATCCGTCAGATAATGCCGTTTCGTTGAATTCGTTGGCATTATGGAGCAGTGGAGTGTCGTTCACCGTGTGTAACACGCGGTCAACTACACTAGCCTGTATTGTATACTGTATAGTATTATAATGTTATATAATAATGGTACATGCTGTATTAACATGGAATAATTGAAACCGCGAAGGGGAATCCTCCTGCCACAGATAGTATACCTAATAATAAGTAGGTACCTTTTTTAGTCTTACGTGAACCATTTGTGAACCATTTGTGAACAGAAACAAACGAATATTCGATAATGATTTTAATATTATTAATAGCAGGTAAGACAACCCTCCAATAACTGGTTTTATTTTTTATCTAAACCAGTGATTAACAAAGGGTGTTCAGTGAAATGATTATAAAGTTGTGCTGTTAAAACTTGAAAATTAAATAATTTAAAAATAATTTAAGACGTATAATATTACTAGAGAATATAAAGATTATAATATTTATCTGTAACACTTACTGTATACTTAGTTTTGTAAAATAGGCAATGTTTATCAACACTCAACAGTGTGCCGTGACTCGGAATAACTGACAATAATATGCCACGATCGAAAAAAAAATTGGGAACCACTGATCTAAAACTTCCTTGAATCGTAAAAACCGGTTGAGTGCTTTTGATTCTATAAGCCTTGGTCATTCATTTTGCCTTTTAAATATAATAGCTGTTTTACCCTTGGCTTACTGGCTCCAATTATAATACTCTTACAACCCACCTGGGATTCCAAAAAATAATAAGTCTGCAAAATCTGATTTGTATTTGCGTAATTTAGATAAAGTCAACCCAAATAGTATAATATCTGTATTACCTATAGTCTCCCATCTATAATTAATATAATATAAATTTTATAATATGTTATTATTTGATATTATCTATAGTTTCCGATTTGCTTCAGTTTATATTATATTCCAACCATACATCCATACAGGTAAGTATACCTACTACGTTGGTTAAATTATAACCACTTACAAAAAAAGTGTCGTCAAGAGGTACTTCAAGAGTCGAATTTCCAAGGAGCCATGATGAATTGCCTCTGTGACTAATATATATGTTATGCTGGATTTTATTATTCTTCGTAGGATTGCAATTATAAACCTGTTTGAAGACCAAATCAAAAGGTCCCTGAACATAAATATGAATCAGCATATAATTATAGCATCTAAATATTATTTTACTAAACCAGGAATTTTCACATTAAAACGTAGGTTAGTTAAGGTAATTTACATACTTGTGTATAATTAAATAGAATAATATATATAATGTATACCCACAACATTATTTTTACACTTAAGATTCTAGTTACTGGAGTGTAAAAGTGAGTTATTGATATGTAAAACAATAATCATAATATATTGATGTATTTATGATATTAAATAATATCATAAGCAGTACCTATATTCTACAAGTATTTATATTGCAATTCACGACTTTATTTTAGATTAGTTATTGAATATTGTTTCATTAACTAATCATTTGATATTGAATTTTGGACGTAACTTCTAAAATTATAATTATTATTAAAATGTGCATTATCTGTTAATTGTAAGCAATATTTATCATGCAAGATAATTTATCTTAGCAATAATTCACTTACGAATGGAGGAGACGGAAAAATTTTTTTATCCGCAGTCGATCCCGAGATAATAATAATGGTGATCATGAACAGTCTTAAAAACATAAAAAAAATATTATTTTTCATTGTTATTCCTTTTTGCTTTTTTGATGGTATTGGAGAGTATACAAACAGATACTGTTAGATGTGTAAAACCTCGTAACAGAAAGACGCCGTTGTTTAATTTTTGTCGGCTGTTTTCCCGCAATTGTTTGTATTGTAATGGTGTGCGTTAAAATTAAATACTTATTGAATAGGTAGGTATGTTTTTCGTATTATTATACTCAAACATATCACACTGATATTGATTAGTACACACGGATATAGTGACTTATTTAATATAATTATATAATTTCTATACATTTTCAACTAAAATATAAATATATTTTACACAATTCTATTATGAATATTATAATAGGTACAATCATTTTCATTCCTATATATTATACTATTATTCTATGTTGGGATTTATCTTATCGCGGTGTTCCTACCATATCGAATTTTTGGACTATATATGAGTGAAAATTGAAAAATAAAAAGATTATTAGGGGGAGTTTGTGGTGCCTATAACACGTACAAAATCACTACGGTCATATTTCTTTCCTCTGGGTTGACTGATTTCTGATGAAAGGTCAATTCTGATTAAAAAAAAATTTAACTCTGATGAAAAGGTCAACTCTGGTGAAAAAAGGTCAACTCTGGTGAAAAAAGGTCAACCCTGATTAAAAAAACCATACAAATTCAGTTAAAAACGGTACAAATTACAATCATCTAAAACACATTAAAAAACAACATCATTAATTACTATAATAATATAACAAAACACTAATAGTGTATTTATAAATAGATGCGTTTATTTTGTTTTTATTCCTTATGTTTAATTGTCACGATTTAATCAGTACCTATTCTCCTACAAATTACTACATCAGGGTAGGTTAGGGTTAGGTTTTTATTCTATTTAAATTTTTTTATCAAATATGTTTTTTACATTTTTTGAAAATCCTATTTAGATTTTTTATCAAATATGGAATTTATAACAAACACACAGATTTTTATTAAATACTAGCTGTTCCCGTTGCTGCACATTAAAAATGCCGACAATATATGAATATGTTTTGAACCATTGGCAACCAATAATTATTATTAAAATAGCTTAAGAACCCATGACAACCATTTAAATAAAAATTTCCATCGAAAATCTCAAAACCCTTGTTTGAGCACTTCCCGAGGTTGGTCCTCTCCCTTTTTAAATTAGCCTATCTTCTGCCCGGAGGTCTAATCTATCTATACATATAAAAATAGATGATCCTATGCACTCTGTTGCCCATTAAAAATGCCAAATCTATATGAATAATATGTTTTACATATTACTATGGCAAAAATGTATATACAAAAAATTACATTTTGAAATCTCAAAATAATATATAAATGGTTGCCATGGTAATATGGATATATTAGGTATCTAAGAGTTTATTATTCAACAACGGCCTGGAATAACATTTTTTCATAGACCTTATACCAGGGGTGGCGAACCTATGGCACGCGTGCTAGAAGTGGAACGTTGACCAAATTTCAGTGGCATGCAAATATTATTTATCTTAAAAAAAAATATATATTTTAAAACTTTAGTATGTGAAATTTTAAGAATCAAATTTATAAGTTTGTAATAAAATGTGTTTATAAATGTTATAATAAATAATATTTATGATTTTTGTACTCTTATTGCTACGATAGAAGTACAAAGTACCCCACATTCGATTACGAAGTTTATTTTAAATTTACCGATACCGCGACCGGTTGCGATAACAATAACTGCACATTTGTCAGCTGTTCAAACGAACTTATAATTTAGTTACCCGTCAACCGTTGTCAACTATCGTGATTATTGATAAATAAATAAATACGAGTATTTTATTAATATGTCACTTTCAAAAAAAATGAAATGTTCTGAAGAATCAACGAGTAGAAACTTTCAAGAATGGTGGACATTCAAGTATGGTATGATATTCCAAAATAATAAAGCGTTATGTGTAATGTGTTCAAAAAGTGTTGTATGTCGGACTTTATCCGTCAAACGTAATTTAGAAACTATTCATAAAACACTGTTAACAAAATCTGCCGATGAACTAAAATGTTTTATTTCACGTGCACTATAAAATAAAGATGCACAAAGTGATAAATTATTTAAATTTGTTAAAAAATCTGATAATTTAGTGTCTGCCAGTTTTGATGTTGCAAAGTCTATCGCTGTTCGGGGAAAACCGTTTAGTGATGGAGATTTTATTAAAATGTCCTGGTTAGATTGCTCTGATAACCTTTTTCAAGACTTTGATAATAAAGATGCAATTATACAATGTATTAAAGACTTGTCAATCAGTAGAAATACTATTAAAGAGAGAATACTAAGTATGAATTCTAATATTTAAAATCAATTAATACACGATTTAAACCAAAGTTCATTTTTTTCTATTTGCATCGATGAGAGTACAGATATAACATCTTCTGCGCGTCTTTCAATAATTTCTCGTTTCTGTATTAACGATGAAGTTCGTGAAGAACTTATAAAATTAGCATCTATACCAGCTAAAACTACCGGTGAAAATATATGTGAAGTTGTTGTAAATGTCCTTGAAGATATTGGATTAAATTTATCTAAAATTGTATCAGCGTAACTACCGATGGCGCCCCTTGTATGATTGGAAAAGACCGTGGTTTTGTTAACCTTGTTAATTGGTTTTCATTGTATAATTCATCAGGAAGCGTTGTGTGCTAAGGACGGACTAATGCAGTATGAAAATATTTTAAAGCTTGCAACAAAAAAGAGCATTAAATAAAAGGCAATTTAGTTTATAATTAGAAGATGTAAATTATATTTATAAAAGACTCGTGATGTACGTTCATTGGCTTAGTAGAGGCAACCTTTTAGAACGATTTGTAGAATGTTTAGACGAAATTCGTTTATTTTTGAGTGAAAACCAAAAAAATTACACTGAATTAACATATATAAATTGGTTGTGCAATTTAATGTTTTTTACTGATTTTTGTTTGCATTTAAATTAACTCAATTTAAAATTGCAAGGTACAAATTCCTGAGTGAAATTGAAATCAACGAGACTCCTAAATAAGATGAAAATATGAATAATTTTTTAAGTATCATAAAGGAAATAATTCAGCAGTTCAATAACAGGTTTATAGATTTTAAAAAGTTTGAATGTAATATTAAGTTCCTCAGATGCCCCGATACTTGCAATCACGATGAATTAGATTTACATTATTTTGAATGGATGATCATAGATACATTTGAATTTGAGTTAATTGATCTTAAATCCTGTAATACGTGGAAACAAAAATTCATTGACTTAAGACAACTAATCGAAGAAATAGAAATCAACCGTCTTCAATCAAACGTGGTAAAAAATGCAGATACTGAAATTCTTAAAGTCTGGAATTCGCTTCCAAATACATGTAGTACATTAAAAAAAGTTGCTCAATCTATCCTTTCAATTTTTTCGTCAACTTATGCTTGTGAATCTTCTAAAAAACAACAACAGAAATAAAGTAATAAAATGTGTGTAATTATTGCATGCTTTTTCTTGTCATCTTACCTAGTAAAATTCATTTTTTTTTTGGCACTCGAACATATTTCAAAAAACTTGATTTTAAATTTTGGAACTTGACCCAAAAAAGGTTCACCGCCCCTGCCTTATACTAATAGACGGAGCATAGGAATAGTTCCAGCGGGCCTACGTGAGAGCGCTATTGAGTTCGACTATTAATAAATTACTTTGCACATGCACAATATGACATATGTATAATTTCAGGTTGACTGATCGGTTATGATTGCGTTTTAACAATTAATTATTGTATGATAATGGGTTTTAATGTTATCAGATTTTTTTATGGAGGTGATAATAATATTGAAATGATAATTTTCGAAGTCTTTGGAAATTATTTATTTTAGTTATTTTGTTGTGATTGTATAATATTATTCGTGGGTACTTGAAACTTCTAAAGCACACTATTATATATCTATGATAGTATCAGGGTTTGTTGTTGATGTATAACGCGTTATAAGTACCTAATGGATATTGTGATATGATTAATTTGGAATTTATTATAGGTCAATTTTTTTAATACCATAGATAAGTATATAGTATGTCTTATACGTAGACTGAAAACCGTCTCAGAAAAACCTCTCAGAATCCTTTATCTTATACAATGATATTATATCATTGAATTCAAATTTAATACCATCCATTATACAGTGACCCAGTTGTAACCTACTGTGCAGCAGAGCACCTTCTTTTTATCAAAATCCATAAAGCTTTAACAAATATTTAGTATTTACCAATGTTAAACACAATCCTTTTTTTATTTATTCTTTTAAAAATATAATTTTCTAAACTGAACATTTTTCAAAAAAACTATAATAATCTTGTTTCTATGGGCAACTTCAGTGTAAATAATATTATTTACACTGAAGCTGTTTTATAATTCGTATTAATTGTATATCAGTCTGTTCTATCAGTACCTATATTTGTTACAACGAACATTAATTACAGTGCAAAACTTTTTACGTACCTTAGTTTTGTATAATATATAAACATCAGATCAACATTATGTCGACTAACGAAGCCGTGAAGAGTTCGTCCGATGTTTTAATAAACAGTCCGCCACAGAAATCATGATCCAGGTTTTTGAAAACCTCCGGGAAAATCGGCCTAAAGTGTTGGAAGAGAGTGTGGTCACCGGTTTGAAGCTTCACAGGCGATACGCATCGTTGCCTAACATTTCGCTGCAGTCGATTTCCGCTGGTGAATCCCCTCTGTCCGAAACCGCTTCAATGACGCAAGTATTTAGAGATCTGCTTGAAAATTGTCCAATAACCCTGAAAATCGACGATATCAAGAGTTTTCAAAGGCGAAGCAAATCGATGCCAAACATGGCATTCGAAACAAAGTCCATGGGCGATGCACCAGAAGCGATTCCGTCCGTTGATCCATCACCGAGATGCAAGTTTTGACGGGTTCGCCATCGGCTGAATCATCGACTAACAGTGAAGAATTGAGACCTGCTGCTGTAAGAGCTAGCGACTTCGACTCCCTGTTACCCTTCACGTCGGCTTAGCCTTTATTACGCCTGTGTAATACGCCAAGGTGAGCTTTTGTCCTGAGTTCACAGCTCTTTTGTGTCTAGCTAGACGTCGTTTTGTTCGCCGGACACTTTGAACAAATCCTCCGTTTAGGCTCGCCTTTTTTTGGCGTTCGCCCGGCAGACATTTTTTTGTCCTCTCGTTTGTTGAACCGTTTCGTGCATCGGCACCGGCTTCGGCTCTTTTCCGTGTCTTGCGCCACGTCGTGGTCGTTCTCGTTTCCTCTAGTAATACTAGTTTTTACCTACATCTTTTCCACAGCGGTTATACAGCGATAGTAAGTTATACGGTGATATAACCACAAATAAAATTGACCCGCTGTCTTCTAAAATAGACAATGGTCGTCCATTTTCAGAGACTAACTCAATGCATGCATTAATCAGTGTATTGTTGTCCATTTCTATTACAATTTTTTTTCGGAGTTTGTCGTTTGCGCATCATTAGTACCTCAGGTGAGAAATTTGGTAGGTCGTTTGCGCATCGCAAATTTTAACAATAGAAAGGTACCTACTACCTATTACCTATCTACCTATTAGTGACATGACCGGATATGTTGGTGAGATAATATGTATAGACACTGTTCTGTACTATCAATTGTTCCTTGATGGAGGACCTTAAATGTTTTATAATATTATAATTTATAAATAAAATATACTATTTATCAGTTAAAACTTTCATATTTTCTATTAACTATTGTTAAGTGTTAACATTTAATTGTATATTTCTCATTGAATTATCTATCTAAATTCTAAATACTAATGAATAAAGTACCAAAAGCATTAAGATAAATTTAAATCAAATAATTGTTGGTTTAAAAATAAATATTAAAATATTAAATAGGTACCTATGTAAAGTTATAATTTTATAAATGATTTTAATTTTTAACAAAAGTAAATTTTTTAATTTGTCTTATTTTAATATAATATAATATAGGTACGTAAAAGTCTTACCTTCTGTTTTTTATTTTGTTCTGTTCCCTGTTTTTTTAGCACTAATTTATTATAATCATCAGGATGAATTTTTTGTATATGCCTCTGGAGGTTTGATTTATGCATTATGCATCCCAGTTAGGTAACTAGAGCAGTCTTTAATTAAACATTTATATTTGTTATAGTATCATGATCAAATTTAAAAAAACAACTCTTCAACTGGATTTCACTTGGCCATAACAATGCTTAAATGTGAATTAGTTTAAACTTAAAAAAAAAAATATTTAAATAATAAATTAGACACTCGACATTCGTAAAGGTATAAAGAAACAATTTACGTATTAACGAGAATAGGCAGTAGAGTAGTAGACTGTAGACACTGACGCAGTTCAAATTCAAGTCACGAAAATACGGAATCACAAATCATAATAGGTGCCGAACATTATTAACCTGAATATTATCTTTATCAGCTGTAAGCAATACACCGCAATATATATTACATTATATAACTTTCACTACCTCTCGAAAACATCATGTTATTGAAATAAAATTACAAATACCATTAATATACGACTGTACGATCTATTTTTAATTTGTACATATCATTTTTCCCAATATCCTACTACAAGTTATTACGACTGATGGACGTCGGACACTATATTATTTAGAAATATCTAAGAATTGACAAATTTAATAAAATTATTTAATTGCTTAAAACTAATCACCATTAGGTGTACAATATTCGTGGAAATTCAAAATCCTAATCTAGTGGCTAGTACCTACACAACAGACGGTGTTCACAAAAAAAGGAAAAAATATATATACAATATAGGTACTAGGTATAATATAGTATATATAGTGTTTGAAAATTTCATGAAATTTAAAAAAATGAAATATTTCGTGAAATATTTCATGAAATATCTCAAAATATGTGAAATATTTCAGTATTTTAATAGATTTTGTTTTATTTTTAAATAAGTTTTATATTTACATATAATTGTCATAAATTACCTTCATCACTATATGGTACCTGTATGTATACCTAACCTTGGGTATTATACATTTAAATTAGTATTCAAAATTTTTAAATATTTTAATGTTTAAATGATATAAGTAGGTATACAATATTATACATGTATATTTTATACTTACTGAATTCTGACATTAGAATTTAGAACACTGAACATTGTGTTAAAAAAATAAATAAATTGTGTTTTTATTTGAGTTAAAGAAAATTTCAATGTTTCACGTTTTTGTGAAATATTTCACATACTTCAAACACTAAGTATATACCTATAAGTACCTAACAAAATATAAGTGGAATTCAAATAATTCAAATAATATTTATTATACAGAAAATTTTATAGTCTAACTGTTATATTCACAGAAAATCGCAGCTCGTTTTATGTTCGAATATAGCAGATATTTCTAAATATTAAATAACAAATTAAGTGCGTATGCCCCCGGTGTTGAAGGTGGGAACATATCTGATGAAGGTGAAAACATATCCGGTGAAGGTGAAAACATATCCGGTGAAGCATCTAAATGTATAGGTGACAACGACTAAAGACATTCGTCTATATATTTGATTGACGTAGAGATGAAGGAGAAAATAACATATTGTCTATCAGATTCAACGCGTATACCCCCGGTGTTGTCGGCGGAGAAGGCGTTGCAGGTCGTCTAACTTGTGATAATGCCCTCTGCGACTGTCGGTAGGCAAAGCAACCACTATCTTGAGTCTAAATAAAAATTATTGTTTTATTTTACATTAAGTCGAAGTCATAATTTTATTTAACACTTACCATATCTGAATATCTGAAGGGCGATGCAGGAGAGCTCCACGGTCTTGACGCAATCGGTTGTGCATCCTGACTAAAAATAAACATCGGAGGAGTAATGGGTCTTGAGGTAATGGGTCTTGGTGACGGTCTATTGTCATGCTAAAATCAGATTATGCAAATTGTATAAATAATTTAAAATAATAATAATAATATTAAAAAAATATACTTACTAATATAAACGTCCTCTCTGGCGAAATATAAAAAAAAGGTGGGGTATCTTCTGGAGAGGTCGATGCAAGAACTCTGATGTAGCTACCGTGCTACCCCCGCTAAACCACAGAAAACTAGGCGACGAATAATCCGACATCTAAAAATTGAGTTATACGTAAGTCTTTTGAATAATGTAAAAAATAAAAAATACTTACATTTTTCCAGACAAAAAATAATCACGAACAAAACAATAGATATTGCTGGTAAATAAAAATTGTATTCTTGTTTATAAGACTTAGAGTAGACTGGGCTAACGAAAAAATAATTTTTATAAAATGCGCGAAAAAATAATATATAACATGAAGATCACAAAGTGAATTTACGACTGAAAGCGAATGACATCAGTGTTACCTATATACCCACACTCTTTATTCTTTTAAGGGACAATATACATCAGCTCAGACGACCACCGGCGTTGATCATTCCATAATATACCCCTCATATAGTTGGCGCCGGACACTATACGTGTAAAGTATTTATTGTTAAAGGTACACCTGTTCAGATGACCACTCCGTTCATACAGCTTATTTTTTTAAGCTGTTAGGTTTATTTTTTAATATTTAATTCAATATTTATTTTATAAGGTGTTGAACGAGCTCGATCACAACGAGGCGTAATTGAGGTTGCCTCGAATATTGTAGTACCAGACCTAGCAGCAGGCCCATCAAATCAGGCTCAGAATAATAATATAAACGATTACTTATTTTAATAATGGGAATGATGATAATTTTGCGGGAGTGATTGGAAATGATACAGGTAAGATTTATTTTTTTATAAATATTAAACTTTGTTTTTATTAACTTATATTGTTGTAGTACCAACAGGCCCATCAAATCAGGCACAGAATAATAATCTAAACGATTATTTTAATGATGGGAATGATGATATGTTCGCGGGAGTGATTGGAAATGATACAGTTAAGATATATTTTTTATAAATATTAAAGATGGAACTTTTGTTTTTTTTAATAATTTAATATTTTTATTTACAAGGTGTCGTTAACGTTCCGGCTCACTTGAGTCCTATACCAGATATATCGATCAACGATCAACCAGCACGGCAGAGTGTGATACCTAGTGTCGTTCCTCGGGGATATGTAGAGATTGCTTTGAATATATACGTCCCCATATATACCAGCCGGTGGTTCAAACACGGTTTCCAATGGCGATATTCGTATACCCGTGTTGGATGAAAATCAGGACTTGACTGATACAGGTTAGTTTATTTTATTTATGGGGGTAAGATTTTTTTTTGTCATTAGATTTTTTAAAAAGATAGGTCAATATATTTTAAAAAGATTCGTAATCACATTTATTTAATTAGGTTCTTTTATTTTATTTATTGGGGGTCGAATTAAAAAGTTTTTTAAAAAAAGATTCGCCATCGCATTTATTTAACTAGATTCTTTTTTATTTTATTTAAAGATTATATTACGACTGATAAAGAAAAACGTGTGTTCTCCGCGAACACCGTGTCAGCTATTAGAGCCAAAAAGGCACGGATGGATTTAGTGAAATCGTGTGGGTTGGTTGAAATTGCATCGTCCGCGGGCCGTAAAATCGTATGGTATTACTGTAAAAATAACGACAACATTCAAAATTATCCAGACTTTCTCCATTCTATCGAACCGGTTCTGTTAGACCAGTTAAAAAGTCACGATCGGGAACATCCTATCAAATTTAATCTTAAACTTGAAGCGACGTACAACCGGCCCAACGTGAACTAAAAAAAACTAATAACTATGTTACCTAGAAGAGCTTTGTAAGATTTCGAACTTGTAAAAATCGCTCGTTTGATTAAAATACCTCATTTCATCGGCGTGTTTACTCGAGATAGGTTGCCTGTTCGTCGTAAACGAATAGAATCAGCGATTGTTAACTTGGATGCGGAAAACGGTACAGGTACTCACTGGGTAGTGTATAAAAAAATCAGAAATCAAGTTCAATATTATGACAGTTTTGGAAATCTACCGCCTCCATTAGAAGTACAAAAATATTTTCACGGGTGCGATATCAATTTCAATTATAGCAGAGAACAGAAATACAATACTACAAACTGTGGTCACTTGTGTTTAAAGTTTTTATCATGTACACGATAACATTAAACGGGAACTCGAGTGAATTGTCATGGGATATTTTTCCACCGTTGGAAGTAGGAATCACAGCACAAAAATGCCTTTTGGGCTTACAAACAAATAATTCGATACCAAACATCGAACCTGGATGCAATACTATCGGTTTCCGAAATTTAGTCGGGATGAAAGAAAACATAATTATACCTACGGGGACGTATGAATTGGATCAATTAGAGATAAAACAAAAAATGTTAGCAGACTATGTCTCTTGGTTTGAATTAAAAGCAAACAGCAGAACATTATAGTGTATTATTTTTTTTTTTTTTTTTTTTTAATTGATCTTTAAAGCCGACTATGGCCATTAGCTGATTGTAGGGGTTTTTTATGATTGTAGGTTGTAGGGTTTGCAATTGTAGGGTTGTTACACGTGTGTGTTGTGTTTGGCAGAATTTCTATTGGGGCACCCGTAGGTTTCTGCCATGCTCCGGAGTGGGGGATGGCGGCACTTGTTCTCCGGACACCGTGACTTGCCCGGTGAAAAATGCCACCCAGTGGTCGAGAGAATCGAACCCGCGACCGCCAGCGCCGCAGACGACGTGTTCGACCGCTCGGCCACCTCGTCCCCCTAAAGTGTATTATGTCGTGTAGTGATGACGTAGACTTATCAGTTGGAAATAGTATAGCTACATTATTAGATTTTAAAAATAATGTATATGTTCAGGTCAAAGTGTATAAATCGGGCATTATAATACAGTGCCCGGGCATTGTGCACAATGCTCGTCATATTTGGGCAAAGCTGAATCTGATTTTAATTTGGTTACTTCGCCCGAGCATTGTAATACAAAAGCCGGGCATTGTGTACAGTGCTTAATTGTCTGTGGGCAATGTAAGTTTATTGCGATTCCGCGTCTGTATAAGCTATAATTTTTCTTTATCGTTAAAACGATAACGATTATCAATTACATTCCCCCTACGATGGTATCTAACTGTAGGTATTTTAACCGGCTTATATATTTGCCTATATATTACTTGATATTTTTACTACATTTGGAGCTCCGTGTATCTTACAAAGTGATAATGGTAGAGAATTTGTTAACAAGGTTATTGAAGAGTTATGTAGTATGTGGGAAGAACTGAAAATCGTACATGGAAAGCCACGGCATTCACAAAGCCAGGGCTCCGTTGAAAGGGCTAACCAGGACGTAGAAAATATGCTTGCCACCTGGTTAACAGATAACAAAACTAATAAATGGAGCGAGGAACTTAAATTCGTTCAATTTATGAAAAATAGAAGTTTACATCACGGAATTAAGTGTTCTCCTTGACTCCTTATGAGGCTATGTTTGGTACACGTGCAAAAATAGGACTGAAATCTACTTCTCTACCAGAAAGTATAATACATAAACTCAAATCTGATGAAGATTTAGAAACTGCACTGAATTCTATAAAGACCACATATGATATAAATGCTGAAAAACACATTGAAAAAAAATCTATTGATACGTCTTCTGAAGAAAATATCGATATTGACGAAGAACTAGCTGATATTATACAATCAAGAAAGGAAACGATAGAAAAAAAAAGAAGAGAATCGTTGCATAATTTGAATGTTCAAGCTTCAAAAATGAAGACTAACTCAGAAAATCGACTTCGTGAAGGCAAAATTGGCGAAAGCGTTAAAATTAGAATACCTGATGTTGATAAAGCACGGAGTGATCTGCGATCCATTTTAGGAGTCATTATGTCTGGTAATTTTTATAATGAATTATACCTATAGGGATATTTTTATTTTTTATCATGTTATAACTAAAACCTGATTTTTTTTCAGTAAAAAACAATAATTATGAAATTGGTACCACTGAAGGTAAACTTCAACAACTTTATGCTAGAAATCAATTTGAAATATGCAAAGAGTCATTTGTCCAGATTGAAACAGTACCAACAACACCTCCGATATCATTAAGAGAAGCAGCTAGAAAATTTTCTAATCTTTTCGGTCAAGGATATGACTGGTGTAACTGTAAACAGCAATGCAAGACAAATAAATGTAGGTGTAGGGCTGCAGGTAAACTATGTACTTCTAAATGTCACGATAGCTTAAGTTGCCATAATAAATAAAAAAAAATTGTTAATATTCATAAAATAAATTATTATAAATTATTAAGATAATAAAAATTGTTTTATACATTTTCTAATTAATTAATTGTAATTGCCCACTGTGCTTTGGTCATTCTGTACAATGGCCGGACAAATTGTATAATTTTCCACATTGTCCATTGAAATTGGGCATTGTACACATTGTCCGGGCACTGTATTATAATGCCCGTTTATACACTTTGACCGTAACATATACACCACTGGATCTAGTTACGAATCGGAAAATATATAGTTAATATTATGAAAATAAACAGTATAAAAGTGGATTGCAACTTGGTCATCGGTTCATTCTGTGACGGAGCGCCGAGCCAGACTATACACTAGTTTTATCCATCTGTACCTGTAAGGTATAACAAAATAAAATCGTTGAAGTGCCTAGACATCCAGTTTTTTATGATCTCAACACGAGATCAGTAACTAGGGTGAATATCACACTTACAGTTTCTTGTACAATACTTTTATATTATATAAATCACATTATTTCTTATTGAATTGCTTAACCTCTAAAAGTCTTATCATTATCTGGCCTTATCAAACATGCCCCTTTTTTTTTTTTTTAAAAACAAACAAAAAAAATATATTTAGATAATTACACATAAGAATATAATAGTAATAATCAGAACAATAATTTATGTTTGTACATTTTTTTATTTTATTTTTTTTTATAATATTATAAACATATTAAAAATGCTAACATAAAACATCAATTCTCATTATATAATAATATAATGTTAATACCCTATTAATCATCAGAACCATTACAAAACAAACATTATTAATACATTTTTTCTTTTTAAACAAAACACAAAAAAAATATCAATACACATAATCATAACAATAAGAATAATATTGATACGTCATTTCTTCAGTAATAATAATTTTAATAGTTTTTTTTTTTTTTTATTATTCTCCCTATTTTAATTAGTTGAACCATATCTATCAGGAACCTTTTTTTTTCTTTGCGATTTCCTTAACACTTTTTACTCATTCTTTTAATTGTGTGTTTCTTTAATTTCATCCTCTTTATCTAGCCTTTAGGTACTAACTGATGGGAACGTTTCGGTACCAGGTATAAAATATATTATAAAGTCTTTGTAATATCCTGTTAGGCACTTACCTAACTGACGTGAGTATTCCCATAATTTGAATGTCAGAAGAAGCATATAAATAAAAATATAATAGGTGAATTAGTTAAAATATTGAGTCTGAGATTTTGAATGAAGTTTTGTTTGAATGTGTCGATAATTGTCAACTTATTGAACAATAGGGTGTGTCAGAGGGTACAATGATTAGATAGATTATATTACTATTAATTCTGTTTCAACAGCAATCATTATGAGTAGAATTGGTAGAATAATTAAATCACCTGAATGTTTAGATTTGTAATTTTGAAGCATTGGTATCAGTGTATCACCAGTTTTGTGTTACACATGGGTAAATGTTATTATTTTATTTTATATTTATTATAATTTATAAGTATTTAGTATTAATTTAATTGTTATTAAATGAGACTTAGCAATACATTTTTAAATAACATTGTATTTTATTATTCATTAATTTATTACTACGTACAATATGTTATATGTATAATTTGTGTTATGTATTTTATTTTATTTATAAGTGTTAGGTAAATGTAATGTATTTGTATTCTCTTTCTCTACTTAATAACCAAATATTTTATAAACCAAATACCTAACCTTAAATAATTAAATAAAAAAATCATTCGTAATGTAAACTAAGCTTTTTTAACTTGTGTGTTCCTGTACTCATGCTATTATATTAAAACACCATATTATTATCAATGCAATTATAAATTATTTATTTTATTCTAAAAACATGGTCTTTAACAAAACAAAGATTGAAATCCATCACCAATGTTTTGTAAGAATTGTGATAATTATTATAATAACTATATAGCATAATCTTTTAATTTAAAGTTGTTGATATTATACAATAGGTGCATATTCAAATATTCAATTTCAAAGACGTTTAAAATCCATAATGAAAACTTGGCAGCCAAAAATTTCATCACTTTTTGAAAAATACATATGAAATTTGTATGTTCCATAAAAAAATGATTTTGGGAAATTATTATTGCTTTTAAAAATTGACGTATCCACACCATTAGCTGTATAAAATCCCTGAAAGTATAACATCAAGTATAGAAACTATAGATACAAATTGTATTATTAGTCATTCATAGATCACAAGAACGGATTAAGGTGGGTAGGGAAGGTCACGGCTTCGGGTCCACAGCGGATATCAAACAACAGTAAGCCTCGGGAATTTACATTTCCTCAGCCCCCCCAATTTTGAATGTTCGTTTTTTTTTTACCATTCGTTTGTAGCCAGCTTGTATTGGTTTGTAATCAAATTTTTTTCGTTTGTAGAGATTTGGTTTTTTTTTTTAAAAAAATGTTGGTGGGGGGGGGGGGCTGGGGAAATGCCCTAAATTGGAATATTTATCTATTTTATATTTTATAAATTTTGTTTATGAATTTTCGGAACATTTAGTATCCAATGACCCACACGATACAAGTTTAATAGATATAGATATATGCGACACCCCAAACAACGTAGATGTTCCAAACCTTATAAAACCAATGCAACCGAGTAAACATATAGTCATACCAAATGAATCAATCAAAAGACCTCCTCCATCGCCTAGTAACTCGTCATATTCAGCAGCCACCACCCATCATATCGATCAACAGGTTAATGATAATTTCGCACAACCCAAAACATTAAGAGAAAAAATTTTAGATTAAAAAAAAAAAACCCGGCAATTCTCTCGAAACAATCAAAAACAAAAAAAAAGCAGTTCACTTGAAAACATCCACTCTAAACTCAATGAAGGGCCCAAACCAGTCGGAGGTCTCTTCTCAAATAATATCGAAATTCCTATATCACTTTCTCAATACATATACATAATGGAGAACTTCACAAATAAATCCATACATATCCATACTCTGTGTGACGAAGTCAGCGTGGACGTCCTTACACTTCAAAAAATAACTGAACAAGTCAAACCACTGATAAGCGATAAAGCTACAAAAACCAAAATCACTAAGCTATCAACCCTTCTATTTCAATCTCTTCCTCTACAGTAACCATTCACAAACCAACCCTCAAATTCCTGCCATAACTAATCAAAATAACCTAAATATGAGCACATCTATTCAATGGAACATCAATGGCGTCTACAAACGTTCAGTCGACATTGTCGATCGATCATATTGTCACTAGATGTCCAAAATACGCCGTAGCTCGGAAAATATTCAAAAATCCATCTTCTATCCGACTTGCCCTCAGCGAAGAAAACACAGAAGCTATATACAATTTTTTTTTATTATTATATACATTAAACAATAAGTTGTAAATAACCATAATTTTACATTGTTAAAACTTTCTGTAGGCTAATAACCTAAGCTGTTGAAACCTTATCAATAATAAAAAAAATAAATAAATAATAATATTTCATGTATCTATAGTTATTCGTTTATGAATTACAACAAAATAAGGAAATCGCTACATGAGAAATCGAGTAAATATCCAATGTTGTAGAAATTTGAATTTCAAACGCTCATAAAAATTTAATTTGACTGTCTGGTAGAGATTTTTTTATTGATAAAGGTAGACAAACTTATGAGTAATCTTGTATTACATTTTCAAATCTTATATTTAAAAAGAAAAATTTTTATCAATTCTTAACTCAAAATAATTTGCTAATTTTCGTGATTTTTCCATATTTTGTCAAATTTTTGAACTTTAAATGCTTACAAAAAAAAAACTGTGACTAACGATTTTTAATATTTTTCATCTGCCTTTGAAACAATATACTAGGAGCCTTCTATTAAATTTTCAAGTTTTTTTAACCAACAAATAAAATTTTATTGATATTTCTAGAAAAAAAACTAAAAAAAAAGAAAAATGAAAATGTCCTCAAACAGTTTAAAATAAATCAAAATATTTTGAAAATGTTATCGTGTATAGAAAATGCAAATATAAACAACCAGTGAAAATTTCATGTATCTACGGTCGTTTGTTTTAAAGTTACACCAAAAACCAAATTCAATTTTCTGAAAAATCGATTTTGCGTAAAAATTCCCGTTTTTCCTTAATTTTTCTTTTGTTTTTCTTGGCGCTTTTGAAAAGTACTGTGAATTTTAAATTTTGACCTCCCCAATGCACCAACGATATTCACTTTCCAATCGAACAAGATACTGAAGTCGAAAATCGAAGCATTATTTCGACTACTTATCGTGTACACAGACACAAAAATAAAAAAAAAAACACACATCATTGTAAAAATAAATAAATTCATCGTTTCACTCAGAATCTAAAATGGAAACGTTAATAAAAAATGTAATCCTAAAAATAGCCTTCTTGAAAAAAAAATCTTAATTGGATAAAAAGCCTACCTTATTAAAAACGTCATTTTATAGAAAAAATTTAAATTGCATAAAAAGTCTTGTTGAATAAAAAACTAAATTGGATAAAAAATTGACGTTGAAAAAATAAAATAAACATCATCCAATTTAGATTTTTTATTTAACTATGCTTTTTACATTCGATTTCTTATTACCGTTTCTTTTTAGCTGTTTTGTATTGGTTTTTAATGTAATTTTTTCATTGTAATGGTAGTCACTAATTAATTATTTTTTGAATGCTGTCTATCGATGATTTATAGATATAATATGTAACAAAATAAATCATCGTTTAGTTGTAAATAAATAATAATTATTAATAAGTTAAAGTTGATTAAAATTTTCATTTGTTAATTTAGTTATAAAATTTTTATATAATTTTCAAAGACTGAAAAGAATAAACAAAGTATGTTACCTTTATTATTTATTTTTAATATTATACGAATAGTTATTATTATATTTTCAAAGGCTGAAAACTGAAAAGCAATAATTTATATTATTTACTAAATAATAGTAAATAGTAAATAGTTAATACTAATTATTATTAATAGGCAATTAATAACACGATTAGTAGCTGTTAATTGTTATTCCGTCTTCGGTGTCGTTCCATCAGTCGACAGCCGTATGCCGGTATCGTGTATTCAAGGTTATTATTATGTTTTTATTTTTTTTTTAATTACTATACGATTTTACTAAAATGCATTTCTAATTAGGTATTACTTGTAAGACGATAGTAAACTTCTTTTAATTTAAAAAATAATTGTTTTTTTTTTTTATATAACAGGATAGTTACTTTTCTATTTGAAAAGTAAAGCGATTTCATCCAATTTTATTATAGTAATGAGCACTTTAACATTATTAAATTTAACTCTAGGTAACAAGTATAGTAACTTAATTACTTTAACCAACACTGCAATATACTGCTTGCGAAATTTTCGAAGCCAGGTTATAAGATACGCTACAAGGATAAATCAATGATACTAATATACTATATCATATAGGCAATAAAATACATGATAAATTCCAATAAGGAAACACGAACCAATAAAAGGTATTAAAAATTATAATAACTGATGAGAACACATATAATTATTAAATTCTAATTTAAAATAAACCAACTTGATTGTTATTACATATATTTATAAATCATAAATAAAACCTCATTTAAAAAAGACCTAAGTAGTAGCTATTGAAAGAATGCTAGTATGTTGTTTGTTAAAGTGGCTAATAATTAGGTACAATTAAATAAATAACAATTATTTGTATTACATAATAATATTATATTCACAAATCATCGATGGACATATTTGGACATTTTACAGTTTTTTTTATCCAAATTTGTTTAAAATCAACAAGACTTTTAACTAGATTTTTTTTTATTAAAAATGGTTTTTAAAAGCCTTGTTGAATATAAAATGTAAAATAGATAAAAATTCCAATTTAGGGCATTTCCCCAGCCCCCACCAACATTTTTTTTTAAAAAAAAAAACAAATTTCTACAAACGAATGGTAAAAAAAAAATGAAAATTCCAATTTAGGGCATTTCCCCAGCCCCCCACCATTTTTTTTTTTTTTAAAAAAACCAAATCTCTACAAACCAAAAAAAATTGATTACAAACCAATTCAAACTGGCTACAAACGAATGGTAAAAAAAAAAAATGAACATTCGAAATTGGGGGGGGGGGGCTGGGGAAATGTACCTGCCTCTGGAGCTAAACATTTTTTTGTACGATAGTTTGTGTAGTCGTCAGTTGAAGTAATATACTATTTGATAATTGGTACTGGCTGCAGGGCGTCACAATAACTTTATAATTGCACTTTTATATTAGTGTTTTGTTTACAAAATATATAATAGTATCGACTATCGAGTAAGTATAATATTACTAATGTTACATTATCAAAATCTTTTTTTATCTCTAAAATATATTTATTTGTGGGTCACCAATATTTTGATTATATTTACTGGCCCCTAAAATTGATCGACCCTGGACCAAGGTTATCTTAATCCAGGCCTGCAGATAGATAGTTTATGACTTAATAAATTGAAACTATAAAATAAAGTATATCCGATAATATTATACATCTCTGAGTGACACAACAAAAACAAATTATTGGCATATTATGTCTGCGTAAGTGTACTTTAGAGGGCTCATTTAAAAATACCCTTGTCCTTTAGGTAAAATAAATTATTATTTGAAACAAATGCAATAATATCTTGTAATAAAACATTATATTTTATTTTTAGCATCTTTAGTGTTATGTATTATGTTATTCCTACTCACTGATTGTTTCAATTTATTTTGATACATATTTTATGGTTTGTTTAAATGTATGGTATTGTTTGTTAATTATCTCGCGTTCTATCTATCTACCTTCAATATTACCATAAAGAAGACACAAAAATAACGAAAGTCAAATGATATGTATATTACCCGTAAATAAAATGGTTTGTCTGACCTCAAGTGAGGTGTTTCTAAACGTGCTATCTCGATTTTCCATAAAATTGAGTTATTTATTGATTCCTATGGAAAAAATGGCAAGAAATCGATTAAGTAAACCATTATTTTTTGTCAAAACGTCTCCAAGATGAAATTGAGCTTAAGCTATTACTTTTGTTTCAAGAGGCGTTAATTCCAATAGATTTTTTTTCCAAAACGTAATAGGTATTTATTTTCCTTAAAAACGTGATATTTCCTGTACTAAACCATAGGTCATACTTTTCATATTTTTCTAATATGTAGTGTATTCATAACCATAAGTTTATATCGGTTTCACATCAAAACGTGTTACTACCTATGTTATTGACATAGCAATTAAACTACATTTAATTCAAAAGGCCCAAAAGTCAATATACCTACTGTTAAATCCGTTGAAATTAAAATATTATTCCATTGATTCATAATAAAATATGATATGGTTTAGTGCAAAACCAACAATAAAATTATAAATAGGAAAATATTATGAATCAAACCGATATAATTCTTCCAATGTCAAATAAATTTGTGTGGATAATAGGTAATTAGTAGCTCACAATAAATATAATAATTATAATATCAACAGCTTAGGTTTTTACCGGAGGTATAGGACAGTCAACATTTTTAAATCCGGAACCATGCTTGAATGCAGTCCATATGTTTCCCATTAATTGTTTTAACGTTGGGCATGCGTTTGGCGACTTAGATACAAATACATTTTCTTTCCACCTTCCGAATGAATCTTTGAGAACCATTTTCATTTCTAACTACGAAAAAAAGATTACTGGTTATTGGATCACTGGTACCTACTGATAACATTAAGTTTATTACGGCTCACGAAAAGTGAACTTTGACTTCAACTACGATCCATGTGGCCATTTTTAATAAGTGATTATATTATGTTGTATTAATCATTAAGTATAACGATGTAGTAATAAGAAATGTTAGTACGTAAAAACTAGGTTAAGAAAACAATTAGGCATAGGTAATAATAGTAAAATGTACTACAATTCAAATATTTTATAAACATTAAACATATTACATGTAACTAGGTTATGACAACAATAATGTAATAAAATAACAATTAAGTATAATTTAATCATAGTACAATCCATATTATTCGATAGTTATTCAATCTTAAGCTTAAGATAATATAAGGAACATGTAAGAACAGAAAAGTGGTCAGAGTGTGGTGATCGTGTGACTTGATTACCACTGGGCATCCGAGTATAATAAAGTGCTTATATTATTATTCGTTTGTCTATTTGTGTTCGTCTGTGATCGACGTATACAACAATTAATAAACATATAATTGGCACGATTTCAAATGTAAATGTGTGTGGAACAAGTGATCATTAGTGTGAGTGACTGTGTATAAAATAAATAGCTGAGCACACCCATACATGAACGCATATGTCAGTAACTCAGCACACTTAACACACTAATTAGAAATATGAATTTTAGTGAAACACTGAAACTTAGTTTCGTATTTCCAATAATTATATAGCTTACTGAGTGACATAACAGTATGAACACCTATTATAATAATTTAAGAGAAGAAATTGATCTAGGCTTGTATAGGAGTCGATTTTCGATATTTATTTTCAATGTCCAATATTTAGCTCTGAAAATTGTGATATTTAAATAAAAATTTTAATTTGATGGTGTTTGGGAGAAAGTGTTCAAGTCCATTTTTGGTCATTTTGATGTAAATAGTCGATTTTGTAGGAAATTTTGTGCCGCATCGATTGGTCAAACTGTAATGCATCCATGATCATTTGTTATCAATTTATTTTCAAGTGCGTTTTGATCACGGACTAAGATAAACAGGACTGGAAACGAGATAGTCATCTATGGAACTACAGTGTAACGCTTCTGGTACAAGTGCGATTTTAACGCCATCTATGATCCATTCTACAAAATATTAATACATCAGTGTCCAGCACGAATTAAGATTTTGGCATTTGAAATTGCTTCATTCCAAGCAATTAAATTAACCACATCTTTAAATAAAGTGTATTTTTTTCCCTCTGAACATCCCGTACAGCCATCCACATAGAATTTTCTCGGCATTTTAGCGAATAATAAATGGATAATATAGTTGGTAAAATGTAATGTACATTAAATACTAAATGCTAATACCTAAGAGCTAATAGGTGCGTATAAATCACGGACTAAGATAGAGTCACAATAGAGTTATCTTAGTTTATCTTAGTCCGTGGTATAAATGTATTAAACTATTGTACCTAATTTTATTATAAACAGAAATAATATGCAAATAAATATATGTGTAACAAATGCTAAATATTATCAATAGATAGAGCCACATTTGTCCATGTACTACAAGCGTTACACTATGGTTCCGGCTACCCGCACTCCTCCCGTCTATAGTTTCCAGTCCTGTTTATCTTAGTCCGTGGTTTTGATTCAAGTCATAACGGAAATAATTTGTGTTGTGAGAAACCGCCCAGGTCCAATAACATGTTATCACTGTTATGTGATAAACGGCCTGAGTTATTTCTATAATACAATTGTTCGTGCATAAGGGCACAAGTCACACAAACTTTTAGTGAACAAAGGCACAAATCACATGCAAATTTTCAGAATTTAAGTTTCATTGGGCATAAATCCATGTAAACAATAAGAAATTCCTTTTTTACTTAAAAAAAATTTAAAATTGCAATAATTATAACTTAAAATAATTATATTCAATATAAGACATGAATAATTTTGGATTGGGTACCATATATTATGTTTTTTTCGTTTATTGAAAAACTATGATTTTGGACTTGAACCCTTTCTCCCAAACACCGTCCTTTTATTTTTTGAATTTAAATTATTGAGTTTAGTAATTGAAATATCGAAAATTGACTTTTATAAAGGCATACATTAACTTTTCTTCTACAATATTGATAATATATGTATTTATTCTCAAAAAACTCAATAAGCCATATTTTTGGAAATACAAAAATACATTTTCATAGAATTTTTCAATACTATTCATACCCCTTAAATATACCTAACATATAGTTATCGGAAATTTCTTTTTTCATTACAATTGTCAATAATTAATAGTGCTTTGCTCATTAAGGGCTATTAAATATTATTAAATAAATATAATGTATAACTATAACTTTACAAGTTGAAACACAAACAAACAGTTAAACATTGGTTATATTTCCTTGTAGCAATGTTAAATTGCCCTTGTGAGTTATATAAACGTTATGCTTGATTTTGTTGTTCTTCGTAGGATTGCAATTAAAAGCTTGTTTGAATACCATTTCGTAAGGGCCCTCAATATAAATATTAATCATATTATATTATTAAATACGTTTACAAGGAACCCTTCTAATACTGGGAACTCTTGCTCGCCGAAATTTGATCCACTATTCTCTGCAGGGTTCAGTTTGTACAATATTTGTTTTTTGTTGGAATTCAAAAATCAATAACTATTGGGAAATGCATTTAAAAAAAATATTTATATAGGTATTTACTATATTTCATCCCAAATAAGAACGGTAGTCGGCGAAACCAGTTTTTATGGGGAAGCAGTCACGCAACACCCGTGTGTGACCCCCCCCCCTGAGTCAAATATTAGTGTAGTTATGCCACGCCTAGGGTCGTCAACTTTCAAATTGTGTAATGTAGGACAACTTTTTTCATTCACATTTTATACCATAGTCGAATAGTTGCAGTGACTTAGCCAGAATTTTAGAATGGGGAGTGGGATAACTGGAGTCTGGATAAACCAAAAATAAAAATAAAAAGACCATCACTATGGGAGTTTATACTGGTTATATGTTTAAACAATACGGTAAATGGGGAGGGGTATGGTGTATGGACGTATGGCCATAAGGCTTCACTAGTTCACCACTGCATAGTTTAATAAACAGTACTGTAATCATGTAATCAAGATCAACAGAATATAATATAATAATAGCTAACAAAAAATAAATAACATAAATTATTTGATTTCTAACAAACTTAAAAATTTCAGCAAACGCAACTATGCAACTAATAAAATTATGAAAACATAAAAAAATAAAGATTATTCAAAATTGCAATGTAATCTATTTTTGTAAAATGTTGGAATGTAGGATTGGCTTACAAAAAGTTTAAAGCTTTGTAGGACTAGGGCAAATCAAACAAATGTAGAATAGTCCTGCCCAATGTAGGACGGTTGGAAATCCTATAAACGCCCCTG
Organism: Macrosiphum euphorbiae; assembly: GCA_949089665.1. Classification (NCBI taxonomy): domain Eukaryota; kingdom Metazoa; phylum Arthropoda; class Insecta; order Hemiptera; family Aphididae; genus Macrosiphum; species Macrosiphum euphorbiae. The sequence goes on along the minus strand of CARXXK010000001.1, from coordinate 134,699,964 downwards.
CGCACACGGCGGCCACTGACTACCATTGTTATTTGGGATAGAGTATAGGTATGATACATTTTGTAAATATTTTGGCTCATATTGGCTCATATAATTTTATGTTCTTAATTTTCTGTACGAACAATTTATGTTTACTTAAGCAGAACACTTCAGTATAAAAAAAAAATCAAAAAAGGTGTAATAAGACTATAAGATTAAAATTAGACTGAATATTTTGAACATTCCTTTATGTATAGATATTGATAAATAATGTACCTAAAGATGAAATGTTTTAACACTCTATGATAAATACTTTTTGAAGTATGACAATATAACAAAATATTAGCTCTGATGAAAATTCGTGTTGTATTTATTTAGACATTTTTCGATTTTATCAATAGTTATTTAATGTCACCGTAAAAACTACCGAAAAATTACGAAAAACCGTTAAAAATTGGATTATAATTTCTAACGCTTTATTTATTAAAATAGAAATGAATAAAAAATAACAGTATTATAATATTAATTCAACTTACATGATATAATAATTAATGACAATATAAAATATCCAGACCGACCAACCATCTCCACTCAGAAACGTTTTTCTTATACAATAATGGAATATCATTGAATTCAAGTTCAATACAATCCATTATAGAATGACCCACTTGTAACCTACTGTACAGTAGAGCGACATCCACTTACCCGCTTCTTTTTTAAATCAATACTTTAAACATAGGACTGTAAAATTTCAAAAAAATTCAGAAATAATCAATTGATGGGCATTTGAAGTTGTTTAGTTTCTTCTACCTACCTATATATTTAATAAAAAAAGGTGCTCTGCTAGTAAGTTACAAGTGGGTCACTATATAATGGATAGTATTAAATTTGAATTCACTGATATAATATCATTGTATAAGAAAAACGATTCTGAGCGGAGATGATATGTCAGTCTAGGTATAAGACATATCATATACTTATCTATCGAAATAAAAAAAAATTTACCTAAAATAGGTACCTATAATAAATTCCAAATTAATCATATCACAATATTCATTAGGTACATATAATGCATTATACGTCAACGACAAACCCTGATACTATCATAGTCCATACTCCATAGATATATAATAGTGTACTTTAGAAGTTTCAAGTACCCACGAATAATATTACACAATTACAACAAAATAACTAAAATAGTTATTCTAGGTTTTTTTGTGTAATTTTGTCCAAAGTTGAACTTAAAATTACTATAAAAATAAACTGTGCTTATGTATTTTTAAATTTTTTGGTAACAGAATTAACTACTTACGTGGAATCTTGTTTTTAATTTTCAATCCTTAGATATAAAAGTTGAACATTTTATACATTTTTAACTACAAAATTATTATTCAATTTCAAATTTGATACATTTCGTCAAAATTCGATCTTTAAATGCTTATAAAAAAAATTGTGATTATGTATTTTTAAATTTTTCAACTGATATTGTAACAATAAATCATGAGCCTTGTATTAAATTTTTCTTTTGGCCTAACAGATAAAACTCTATTGATATTTATAGAACAAAAAATTAAAAAAATTGGAAACTGAAAATGTCCGTATGCAGCTCAAAAAGATTCAAAATATTTTCAAAATTGTATGATGTATAGAAAATGCTAATATAAAATATATTCAGTGAAATTTTAATGTATCTACAGATATTCGTTTTTGAATTAAAACATAATAAGGAAATCGCTACATGAGAAATCGAGTGAATAACCAATGTTGTAAAAATTTGAATTTCAAACGCTCATAAAAATTTAATTTGAATTTGTTATAGACATTTTTTTTTGATAAAGGTAGATAATCTTATAAGAAATCTTGTATTACATTTTCAAATCTTAGATTTAAAAAGAAAAAGTTTTATGAATGCTTAACCCAAAATAATTTGCTAATTTTCGTGATTTTTCGTGATTTTTCCATATTTTGTTAATTTTTGAACTTTAAATACTTATAAAAAATAACTGTGACCAATGATTTTTAATATTTTTCAAATGCCATTGTAACAATATAGTAGGAGCCTTGTATTACATTTTTAAGCTTTTTTAACCAACAAATAAAATTGTATTGATATTTTTAGAAAAAAAACTAAAAAAAAATGGAAAATGAAAATGTGCCTAAACAGTTCAAAATAAATCAAAACATTTTGAAAATGTTATCGTGTATAGAAATTGTAATATAAACTAATGTTTAAGAGTTGCACCAAAAACCAAAATCGATTTTTTCGAAAACAGATTTTAGTGTAAAAATTCCTTTTTTTTAAAAATTTTTATTTTGTTTTTTATGCTGCATTTGAAAAATACTGTAAAATTTTCACTTTTGACCCCCCGAAGTACCAACTAGATTCACTTTCCTATCAGAAAAGCTACTGTTGAAGAAAATCCAAGCACTTTTACTGTCCTAAAACATGATGACAGTCACAAAAGAAAATTAAAAATTAAAAAAAAACACACATCATTGTAAAATAAATGCACTCAGAATCTAAAATATCAAGAATTGTTATCGTTTTATTTTATCCGTTGATAAAAATGTTATACTTGGTCAAAAATCTTGAACATTTAATACAATTTATAGCAGACAAGCTGTTCTTACAGTAATACAGTGGTACTTAATATTTTTGAATGTGACTTCTATAATACCTATCATAGTATATTTATTTATTGCATTACCTGTTTATTCTATAGTGATATTTATAATAAAAATAACTTAGAAATTCACTTACAAATGGAGAACTCAAAATTTTTTTTGAACTGGTAGACGAGCCCAATCTTAATGACGTGTAAAACAGTTGTATAAACATAAACAAAAATATTTTATGTTTCATTGTTTCTTTTGTTTGCTTCTTATCGGTGCCAACATATATATTATAAGTTATAACAGATATTAAACAGATTCGTACTGTTCGACGTGTAAATTCAAGTTTCACATACAAGCTGCTTATAGTATTATGCTTTCCGACTAAATAATAGAAAAATGTTCTTTGTTTTTATTGGGTTTTGTTTACTATTGTTTGCATTGTAACGATATGCATTAAAACTAAATATAATATGTTAAATAAATTATTCGAACTATAATATTCAAATATATCACAATATCACAGTTCGGGATTGAATAATACATGGGTTATGGGTAATATTTAATGATATCATTGTTGTATTATTTCAGTATATTATTGACACAAAAACATAAAATAATATTCGTACACGATATTGTTATCGATGCGGAACCTCGGTTTTGAAATATTTTTTCAGAAGTGTTTTCAAAGGAAGGACTCACACCGTGACCCAACCACAATAAACTCAACAATGCAACATCCATTGTACATAACTTGAACGTATAATTAGTGTAGATAATTTTTGTATTGATTCTTTCTTAAAAAATGGAAGTTTTATTGAATTTTAAGCTTAAAATGTTTAATGGTTATTAGTTTTTGAGTTAATTCAATTTTGTCGTAAACTGAAAATACCCATTTCTCCACAATTTTTTTTATGTTTTTCCCTAACCCTTATGAAAACTACTGGGAAAAATATTTTTGACCCTTATGAAATATGACATCTATTTGATTCGATGAGCTTATTATATTATTAATTATTATGTTTGATGTGAAAACATCTTATGTGGCGTTCAGACTTTTCCACTTGGGCAGTGAAATTTTTCGAGCGTTACTCGAGCATTACCCTTTTCGCGTAATGCGCTGCTGACGTGCTGATTGGTGGAGACTCGGTGGAACGCAACGATATGCCGCCTTGTGCACAAGGGGCGTAGCTTCATAACGATCGCAAATAACACCGACAATTTTATTCTTTTGCCACAACAGTTTAATTTAGACGTCAGACCGGCCGTCGCTTATTGTCTATGGAGGTAATATTTTCAACTTGTGATTTTTTTCCAAATTTTTTGAAGAACACCTAAAATTATTTTGCCACTAACAGTTTTGTCCGTAACTTTTAATATATAATGTATGCGTTATAATAAAACTGTATTTTTAAGCTCATATTATATGTTTTCACACCTTCTGAAGGTCGTTTGAGACACACATGGTTTTTTTTTTTTATTATTATTTATTGATATTGTCTTCGTATTTGCCTTTGCTTCTTATTAATTGCTAAAATAAAGTTCCAACTAATATCCAGTGATGTTTTTGTTGTATATAATTTTTATTATACAGACCATCAGACGCGTTCAAGATTTTGGGGCTATTTTTCACCCCTAATAGAATAAACTTTTGATAGTTTTTGACGAAAAATAATTTTTTCTCATTCTACTTAATGTATGACCAATTATAGAATCCAGATTTAAGACTGAAAAACAAAGGTGTCTTAACGTGTATTTGGTATACTTGACATTATACACTTGACATTTTTAAAGCTAACTATTGTTCTATATTATGTATAAGCGCTGATTGAAGAGAGATTTCAGCCCAGAAAAATACAAAATAATCAACTTATTACTCACAAATTTACCAAATTTTGAGTTTAACCAAAAGGTATTATTTTAACATTTCTAAACACGTTTTTTTTTACCAATTGTTTAAGATATCCATTATTAAAACGTTATTACTTTATAAGTTTACACGGTTATCAATTTTTCTTTTTGTACAACTTATTTTTAAACAATTGAATTTAATAATGTTACGTTTTTTGTGCTTAATAAAGCTTATTCTATAATCATGTATTTTTAAACTTTAGTATTTTAATAATTTCATCATTATCTGCTTCAGGGTGATCCAACCAGTAGCCTTCAAAGTGTTTTTGTTGGCCCTCTCTTATAAGAATCTATATTAAATATATTTAATAATTTTAAAAACAACAATAAGATGGTGGGAGAAGATATCAGTCGGTCCTATCGCCGATTAATAATACTAATAATAACAATAACAATTAACAATTTATATGATAAGTTGTGTATTGTATAATAATATAATATTATGTTTGTTATAAAATATAATATGAATAAAAATATTTCTTTTTTCTGTTTTGGTCACCATCCATACATAAATATGTAAATTGGCATAGGATTCCAAAATATCTTTGTAAAACGAGAAGTAGTGTAATTCCACAATAATCACATTTTTAATCGACAAACTCAACGTTTTAGTGTTTCACATTAAGAGATTACAGATAATTCAATTTATATAATTCTAAGGTTGATTAAACTACTATAGCGTATAATATTATATTTACTCCCGAATAATATTATCTGAAATGCCTTAAAATATGTATGTTAAGTATGGCATAATTAGTGCATACTATTAGAAATACAAATCAATGACGGCCTACTGAGTCACTAAGTTTTTTTGTTGATAAGTAAATGCTTCAATAAGTATTTTTGTTTTTAGCCTACAACTTATATTAACTTGAAGATTGGAGGTCGCCCGATTGCGGCCCAAAGTAACCTTTTTAAATTTGCACCCATTTCGATTGAGGCCCGTACATAGTAGGTAAGAAATACTATTTATACAAATCAAAATTAAAAATCCAAAAACATGGAAATATCTTATTTTAATTTAATAAAATCTACCTCAAAACTAAAATTTAACACTACAATTATTTTACTATTGTACTATTTATAATATAAATACATAATATTAAATATTCAAAATAACGTATTATTAATAAAATAAAATATCTATAAAAATAAAAATTTTATATTATTAATAATACGTTATTTTGTGTACCAATGTGTGTTTCTACGCAATCGGGATCCTTATATTTGAGATAAAATACCACTATCTACCTAAATTCGGGCCGCAATCGGGAATCTCCGGGTAGATTTACATGAAAATGGGATAAGATATTAATATCTATATTATGTAAAAACAAACTTTTTAAGAATAGACAAATTAACAATTTAATATTGGCAATAAGATTGTGGTAGTTTATTTATTAATTACGTTTAGTTTTAACATTGATCATAATTTTTAAATATTGATATTCATTGAGGGCTTCTTTGATATTTGGTCGGGCAGTAGAAGTATTATAATATCTGAGTGTTTCGTTTCATATTTCTGCCATTCTTCAAAAATCATTAATTTATGTTTGATTCTAAGACAGGTGTTTGGCCAACTTGCAGGTTGAAGGTCTTGCTGATGGAGAATAATTGGATTATTGAGATGTGTCTAATTCTTGTACGGGTTACAGCAATATATATTGCCGTCGGTTGAGTTCCGGAGAAGGAGAAAATACTAATGTTTCACTTTATGTTTGATTTTTATCAGTGCATTAGTTATTTAGATAGAATTCCTCAGGTCTTGCCATTGCAAATTAATTTGGTTGGTAAAAATAATTATCAACAATCTACTCAATGTAGATATTAACAATTTAGACATAAATCATAGTATATATTTTTTTTCATTGAACTTAAGCCCGGCAACCATGGCCATTAGCTGTTTTTGTTGTTTTATATTTGGGAGGGAGAGGGGTGGTTGGAATATATTTTTAAAATACGTTTTTAGATTTGGCAGAATTTCAAGTTGGCCACACGTAGGTTCCTGCCATGCACGGAGGTCGGCATCTCTCTCCGGACACCGTGACTTGCAACCGACGCCTTAGTCCGCTCGGCCACTCCATCTCCCCCTAATATGTATTATTTTGTGGTCTAAGTAAACAATATTTACATGATGGTTAACAGTTTCATGATTATATCCATGGAACTGTAGACTTCGTGTGATATATTCTATAGGGCCTGGTGAAGTAGCGACTTGTCAACCTCGTTACAGTGATTCATGCACACGATTCCAACGATCTGTGTTAAAGTAGATAGAATTGATTTAGTTTGTTAAGGTCAGGTGATCACTACGATTATGGACTATAATCTTTACTATATTGATTTTGAATTCTGTTTTACCTGCAAGTCATTTAAAAATGCTCTAATTCTTGTGAAAAATGGAACGATTTCTTATAAACTCAGATATTTTAGAAACATATTTTAGAAAAGTTCTTATTATATCTGCAATACGTACATATTACATTTTACGGACGTTTAATATCCATTATGAAAACTTGACAGCCAAATATTTCATCATTTCTTGAATAATATAAATGCATTTTGTATGTACCGTAAAAAAATGACTTTGGGAAATTATTGTTGCTATTAAAAATCGACGTATCCATACCAGGAGCTATGTAAACTCCCTGAAATTATAATAACAAGTATAGAAACATTAAATATAAATTTAGAATTATACGTAAAGGTGTTTTGGACGTGGCATTAATATGATAGTTTGTGTTTAAGCAGGAGATTTCTAGGAAATGTGTTATTAGATATAGTTGGCTCTACCTTGTACAATTACAAATTTAAATCTAAGAATAAAATTCTATTCAATTGTAGAAATCTTGATTTCACTGTCTTGTCAGGGTTTTTTCGACGTTGGATTTTTTTTAAATCAAAACATTTTTTCAGTGGGATGGATGGTTTTTGTAACAGAGAAGAAACTTCGGAGCGACATAGCGGGGGTTAGGACAATTAGATGACTGGTAATCTGCTCTGCAGTAAAACACAACTGGGTTGATAGCCACAATATTCTCTGGTGTGACCATATTTTTGGAATTGGAAAAATTGGCTAGTTGTTTTTGGTTTGTATAACTTTTAGATTTTATTTTAGTGAGTAAACGCGTTGCCATTAGAACAAATTCTTTTGATCTAGTTTTTGTTCAAATATCAACGAACAGAGTGGGAGACAGTTTTCGTAAATCTTGTAATGAGACAAACTTCTAACTCGTATTTAACAATATCTAATTGTGTGGTTGAATGAAGGTTACGGATAACAATGCGTATTGAATTATCACCTTTCAGATGATAAGTTTAGAAATCAGCATCTTATGTTTTTTAAAAGTGAACTAATTCTCTATTATCTCAATTCAGTTTGAGATTTGAATTTTAAACCTATTTTTTTTAATCTTACTTAAAAGCGCATCAACGCCAATTAACTTGATTAAAACAGAAAATGGTAATTGAAATTTTACACTCTTTTAACAAAAATAGAAGGAGAAGGTTTAATGATGTGATCTTTGACGATAAATTGACGATATTTAATTCACAATAATCACTTTGTAGATATTTAAAAAGATTTTTAATTCATTTCCAACAGTTTCATTTTGGACTAGCAACTCAAACAGTTTACCGTTAGAAAAATTATTCTTTAATTTTTATTTTGGTTTTTTGCATTGTGAAATTCCAGCTCAATTAAGTATTCATATATGTTGTTGGAATAGAACAATACCAAAATTATGATTTAAAGTTAAAATAGATTAATTTGTATATTTATCATTATTTTTATATTTGTTGACTTAACTTTCACATAATTATAGTAGGTATTTAATTAAGTTTATCAGAGTCACTTTGCAGAATTAAATCCCGGAAAAAAAGAACAATTCATTTTAAAATGTTTAAAAATATTACAGTGTATCAAGTGTCAATAGTATGGAACAATACTATAAAAATTTATTATTTTATTTCGAATAGTATGGAACGGTTTAAAAGTAAAAACATATATTATCAATATTGTAAATGGGAATCTGGGTTAAGCAATAATTTATCTCTCCCTGTATAAAAGTAAATTTTCGATATTTTGATTACTTAAGTCAATAAGTAAAATATCACAAATTATAGAGCTAAATGTTGAACATTAACTAACTAACCTAGCGTGTTGTGCACTTGTGCATATTTATAGGAATTAAAAATACGTTTATTGATATTCTTAGTATAAAGTAAAACATAGAAACATTTGATTTTCTTGCAAAAGTTAACTTTAGACATTAGTGAACGTAGAAAAGTACATAACTGACAACCAAACAAAAAGACAAACCAAATTCCGTCATTATAGCACTATATTTTAAAAGATAAATATTTAATATGGGAGCGAACTAAATTGCACGGACACAGCTCGTATAAGATCTAATTTAATTATCGAAGCTAAATATTATTCACAACAACTACAATCGAATGATGAATATTTTATCAGTATCCAGTACTCGATTTTTTAAAATTTAAGTAGGGGGACTCTATATACTTTTAAAAAAGAGCGTCCCCATCACTTCTCTAAAGTTTATCGAACCGTTTTGGTAATTTGTGCGTTTGGAATAATAATTATTAACTAAATAAATTGTTATAATGTTAACAAATTAGGTTTTTACCGGAGGTATGGGGCAGTCGATATTTTTTAATCCATTACCATACTTGTATGCAGTCCATATGTTTCCCATTAATTGTTTTAACGATGAGCATGCTTTTGGCGACTTAAGTACAAATGCATTTTCTCTCCATCTTCCAAATGAATCTTTGAGAGCCATTTTAATTTCCAACTAAAAAAAAAACTGGTTACGTATACTGATTATGAAAACACTAGGCTAATGCGTTTTTGAAAACAGGTTTTATTTTGTTGAAAAAATACTCAAGTTGTACTATCAAGTGAGAATAAATTCCACCCTAGACCTGGCAAACAAACGTATCGTATACTTATCGTAGAAGATGTTTGATTTCTGAGAGTTGGCAAGCACCTACAGAATTCATCCTTGGCTCAAGGTCAACAACATCCAATCATTTTGGCAAAATGTAAATTCACCTACTTGTTATTTGCTTACATTAATTTGGCTATACTACGTTCAGGTCTTTAATTACTATTAGAGTAAATTCATCGTACATACTAGCCTTTGGTACAATAACAATATCCAAACAAAACTGTTCACTCATGTAAAAATATAGTTACTAGGTGAAACCCCAGTCTATGACTAATATTATGCGACAACTACTAAAATGACGCACTGAACAGACGCAGGTGTTTAAAAAAACTGGCGAAGATTACTGCGAACAATTATTATTAAGAACCAGTCGACGCAAGAATTCATTATCGTATGTGCATCGTACGGTACCATCTTCGTATGTATGGCTAAATGGGCCATTCACATAAAACTTGCTTTAGAATCTCACCAGAGGAATTCCACAGTGTGCTCAAAATATTGGCCGGTAGATGAGAAAATCCTAGCGAATTATATTCAGATAATAGTCAAAACTTCGTTGGAACTTCTAAGGAACTAAAATAATTTATGGTGCTATTTAATTCAGAAGTGAAGTAAAGGGAATGATTTTGCTGTACAGCGGAACATCAAGTGGCATTTCATTCCACTTCTAGGAAAACAATTTGGTGGTTTGTGGGAGGTGTCAGTTACATCCTTTAAATACCACCTCAAGCGAATCGCAGAAAATTTGTCCCTAACTTATCAAGAAATTTGTGACACTGTTAGTACTTATCAAATCTTATCTAAATTTTCGTCCGGTTAGTCAAATGTCCAATGACCCTGCTGATCTGGAACTCATTAATCCACGACATTTTGTAATCGGACTCTCGATGACCGCACCAGCAGAACTAGATCTAAAATTAATTTCTGAAAACTGTTTGTCATAGTGGAAAGTGGTTCAAAAGATGTTCCAACAATTTTGGTAACTCTGAAGCAACGAATACATTTCACCACTCAAAGTGTTAAAAACCCCACCAAAGTGGAGCAAGTACCAACCAAATCCGCTAACTGAAGGACAGCTAGTGCTGATTGAAAACAAAAATATTCTACCTCTACGTTGAAAACTAGGTCGTGTCTCCAAACTGTTTTTAGGGCAAGATAGAGTCCTCAGATTAGCTCAAGTCCAAACCACCAAAGGGACACGAGACGAGCGATACGACAATTCTACCCACTGCCTCAAAAATAAGTTGTACGTTATTTTTACTTGTTATTAATAAATTACTTGTTATCATTTGTAGTATTCTATAATCTCTGTTATTATTGTCATAGTTATGATATAATTTATTATAATAAATTATAAATTAAAATTTTTAACACCAGGGTTAAAGTCCAGGAGTATAATATGCGCTCTTATAGAGGACACACTACACTCACTGCGCTATCAAGTTAGTGATAACAAATATTGATACAAGAAGAAAATTCATTACTTACTTTTTTTTGATTTTTAAAACTAATTTTTATATAATTTTTTTACTTGTTGTGTTGAGATACTTGAAATACATAACAGTTATTCAATTACTCAAGGTGTGTTGTCATGTTAGATATATGATAATTGGTTTCTAGTTAGTTTTTATTTTCGTTGTCAAAAATGACATCATTAACACAACATACTATTATAGTTTATATATTTCAAGTTGTTATGGTTTAATATTGGTGTGTAATGTGTATAGTATAAAATATATTATATTTATATAATACTATGCAGAATTGTTAATAGTCACCATAATATAGTTACTTCTTATTATATTTACTTCTCCTAATTAATTATATACTTTAGTCTTTATATTCATAATTATTGAATAAGTTTTTATATTACATTACTTCATAGGATAACTATTAACTACCTATATTCTAATAATATTCTAATATTCATGAACTCCGTATACCAGATACAAGCTTATAGCTCAGTTGGTATACGTATCAGCCATTATTTATGTAATTTATAGTAATTAAGTAATTGCAATGATTGGGCTGAAATAAATAAATACTTAAATAAATATTATTGAATTCTCAGATTCGCAATGTATAATAATGTGCTAAATACGTCATATTTACATAAATTAACTAGGTATATTATTATTTTTTTTTATATATAACGATTTTCTATTTTAATCTATTTCTGAAAACAACATTATTTTATTCGTTTTATATTTAAAAAAAGTGCCACTTACCCGCCACATGTCTTTAGAAGCTCTAGTTGTTAAACAATATGGAAATCAGATTTTTTTTTATCATTTCAATAAATGGGGCTCTAATCGTGAAATGTAATAATTATATACAATAAATTATTAGGTACATTATCACAATTAACTATATGAATTTACAAGGTGGAACACAGCAAACACACAAGTAATAGATCAAATTAATTTCAATCACTTACGAAAAGAATGTCGTCAATAGGTATTTCATTGGTTATATTTCCTTGTATAAATGTTAAATTGCCCTTGTGAATTATATAAACGTTATGCTGGATTTTGTTGTTCTTCGTAGGATTGCAATTATAAACCTGTTTGAAGACCATGTGGAAAGGGCCCTAAACAGAAATATTAATCAGCACATAATACCTATTATAAACATCATTTCACAATTTTCGCATTAAGAGTGCGCTACTCCCGCATGTTTCTATCTGTCTTACAAACGCATAACATAGCAAATTGTCCTCTCAGATCTCGTTTAGATCTGTTAGTTTAAAATTTAGAGTGAATTGATCTCTTATAATATTTAGAATTAAGAATATTATCTAGTGAACCTCATAGGGGTTTTCTTATATTTTAATTTTAAAGTAAGTTATGAAAATTTTAAAATTGTAAATTGTCTGTGCATTTTAAAATACTCATAAGTGGCTTCAAAATTAAAATATAAAAAAAAATGTATTCTGTTCACTAGATAACAATATTACCTTTATTATTAATTAAGGGGAAACATTTAGAAAACTTCTATTCTCTTCATCGCCGCCTGGGATCTATGTGTTGTAAACTTGTAGATTATTTCCTATTAGTGTGAATGAAATTAAATGTGGGTACCATTCTCGTACGCGCATGGGCATGTCAATATATAGATAAGAATATAAAATTCACCAGGTATATGAATTTTACAAAAAATTATTTATTGTTTTATCAAAATTAGAGTTAGTTAACGTTGTCTGATTTTAGTTCTGAATAAATGTTTTGAATTCCTACAAAGTTATCTTTCAATATATATAAGAGATAATCTTAGTTAATTGGGCACTGACATATTTCATACAGGAAAATACCCAAAAATTCATACCCAAAAATATAGCTAATCAATTTCAATGACAATATCATTTGTTTGGATTGTATATTTACTTAAAATAATTCCGGACCCAACTAGTTTAGTACCCAAAAATATAACGGACCCAACTAGTGTAGTACCTAAAAAATCCCGGACCCAACTATTGTGGTACCTGCGATTTATCCCTAGTACTCGGGACCCAACTCGGATGCTCCGAGTCGGGCAAAACCCGTTTGTCACCCCATCGTGTCCAATGACCGTGTATTAATGCCACACCCCTGCGCATAAGTCGACTACAGTTCTTATTTGGGATAGAGCTTTGACATGATAAATGTTGTAAATATTTTGGCTCATCTTGTCCACATTTATTTTTGATATTCCAAGAACTAATGTTTAAAAAAAATAAAAATACTTCTATTTATGTACCTAGGTAATTATATACAATGATAAATAAAGTAATAGTGAAATGTTTCTGCATTCTACGATAGATATTTTTTGAACTTGTGTGGATCGGTGGTTATCCTCAGTCACTTATGTGTTCTGAAGTCAAGCATCAACCGAGGTCACTAGTACCCGAATGAGTGATCACACCCCTATACAATTATAACGCCAATAGTTTCCAATGCTTATGATGAATAAAAAAAACTAGCATTGCATTTATATATTAGAATTATCCATTTTTGTTTGATTTAATAATTCACCAATATTTTCTAAAGTAGGTACAGACAAAAATTTTACTCTAAAATGATATAAAAATGATTATAAAGACAGGAAAAAAGACACGACACTACATGGCCAGTTGTGAACCCAGTTTGATAGGTGATTGTTTCATTGTGATAACAATAAACCAGTTACCACTTACCATTATGTTCACAACTTCACCACAAAAATGAAAAATATATAATTTAAAGAAATCACGGATAATTATTTTTCCGGAAATCACGGTTCAAGGATCACGGAGCAGTGTGAATTCGACTTTGTTGCCTTTATTTTGATAGCATGGATAGCTTTAATAAAAAAAGTGAAATTCACTGAAGTACCGATTTTCTTATCATAATTCGATGGGAAACCATATTACCTTAAATTGTATCTTATATATTATACATAATATACTACAGTAGACGCCGCTTATAAGACTCACGGATATAAGGTTCAGTCGCTTATTAGACTCGAAATCGTCTGGAACCGTCCGGACGTATCCAAATACATTAAAAAAAAAATCGGTTATAAGACTCAAATTTCGTAAAATAAATAGTAGAAAATAAACTTTTTTGGTTATAATTTAGAAATAAATTGGTATTGAAAAATTAAATAATATTCGTGTTGATTATTTCTAGTTTCTGGCGGTACTTTATAACGTATAATAAAATAAAATAATAAAATAATAAAAATAAATAATAAATACATTATAATATGTACATATACATCCTTTATAATTTTTTATTAATGTATAATTTTTATAATATTTTTATATGTACCTAATATTTACGCCTATTATAATTTTAGTTTTTTTATTATTATTAAATTTATTCAATAATAAAGTATGTAATATGTAATATGTGTTAGAGTATTAAAACCAAAGCAAAATATGTAGTAAAATAAAATTTATAAATACGTATTTAATTTTTTTTTTCACTTCGCCTATAAGATTCATTCGGTTATAAGACTCACTTTGTGCTGGTCCCAAAGTGAGTCTTATAAGCGGCGTCTACTGTATAACAGAGATCGGGCAAGTCCTGTAAAAATATATTAGTAGAAGTTTTTAATTCTGTCTGCTATCCCAAGACGGTTATTCTAATTTTTTGTTTTAAATAACCATTTTTTATTATATTTAAGACGAAATTTTTAAAAATATTCAAAAATAATATAAACTTGAAATTTCTTAGTTTTTTCTATACATTTGATAAAAAAATATTAATGATTTTTAAGTTTTCTTTTTTGTCTGATGTTCCAATGATGTTGGATTTGGTGAAAAATCCTGAACATTTAATACAATAAATCTCAGACAAGCTGCTCTTACAGCGATAAGATAGCTACTTAATATTTTTGAACATGACTTATTTAATACCTATCGGCTATCATAGTAAGTATTATTACATTACCTGTTTATAAATAATAAAAATAACTTAGTAATTTACTTACGAATGTAGAACTCAAAATCGGTTTCGAAGTGGCAGCCGATCCCAATCTTAATGTGTATAACAGTTGTATAAACATAAACAAAAATATATTATGTTTCATTGTTTGTCTTTTTTGCTTCTTGCCTGTGAAAATGGGTATACAAAACAGATTGGTACTGTTTTACGTGTAAAATCGAGTTTCACATACATTAAGCTACCTATAAGTATTGCTTTTCGAGTAATAGCAATTAATGTTGTTTGTTTCTTTTTTCGGAGTTTTGCTTGCTATTATTTGCATTGTAATGATATTCATTCAAATTAAATTGATGTTGAATATGTTTTTCGTATTATTATATTCAAACATATCACAATATCACAGCATGGAATTGAATAATACATGTATATTGGATAAAATATATTTAATGACATAATTATTGTATTATTTCAATATATTGACATCAAAATATGAAATAATACTCGTCCACGATATTGTTATCGAGGTGGGATACTTTGGCATTAGTATTACATAATGTGTTGCGAAATATTTGAAATAATATTATGCAGAAATGTCAGTCTTCCCCCACCCACAATAAACTCAAAATCGATCGTAAATAACTTGCACGTCTAATAATTATTGTAAATAATTAATTAAATGTTTGTGTTTTAGTAAATAAAAATTAAAAAAAAAAATATTTCTTAATTTCATGGATATATAAACTTAAAACATTCTATAGTTTTATTGCATTATTTACTATATTTTAGCATGGTATTAAACAAACTAATTGAATCTCAGTCGTACAGTCTAAACCAATAACAATTTTGTATAATACCACATTATTCACATTGAGTTTATCATATTTACTGTTTAATTATATTTTTTATACAAATTATAAAAACTGTGCAAAATAAAATGTAAAGGTATAATTCGGTTTCCTTTTTATAAATATATCAATATTATACATTTGAATAATATAATACAAAATAACAAAATATCACAGGCGTTAATAAATAAATAAATAATTTTAATTATTAAATTTTATTTAAATTCCGGCCATTCACCTTCAATGTAATATTATTTTAGTGTAATAAAACAATTAAAATCTTTGAAATGACATTGAAAATAGATTCCATAGAAATAAACTAATAATAATTCACTGTATGCACGATAAACGCACTTGAGGTCTCATTCGGTCAATCAATTGTCTCGTTTCGCACCATTGCATATAAAAAACCAATTTTTGGTTTAGATATTATTATTTAATATTATAGAGAGTGTAAATAACATATGGACCTGTTAAAAGTTTGTAACTGACTATATTTTTAAAACCTATGATTTATGTACCATTAAAAAAGTTTGACTTAAAAAAAAAAATGTAAACATTTTCATTCATTTTCAAAATATCGATTACAAATATTATTTTAAAAACTAGAGCCAATTATATATCTTTAATATTTAGTATTTGAGTTATTTAAGGTGAATTTACAAACGTTTTAAAAAGGTCATGAATATTTTATGTAGAAATAATTAATTTAGTTTGTTCAGGTGACTACCGTACAAAGTAGTACGTGGTTTATTTCAATAATATTGCATAACCAGCTATTAAATGAGACATTATAAATGGACAAGACTGGGCATTAACGAGTTGATAATTAAAAGTTAAATTATTTAAAAAATATTATTATATTATCATACTTACCTACACTATAATATTACTTCAACTTACAGGCTATAACAAATAATAACAGTATACAATATCAAGACTGACAAACCGTCTTTGCCCAGAATTATTTTTCGTAAACAATCATATTATATCATTAAAATTAAATTTAACACCACTCTTTACAGTCACCCACTTATAATCTAAAGTACAGCAGAGTTACATCCACTTACGCTCCTTAAATTTTGAGTGGAACGATGAATGTATTAATTTTACAATGATGATGTGTGTTTTTTTTTATTTTTTTTTATTTTTGTGTCTGTCATCCCTTTTAGGAAAGTAAAAGTGCTTGGATTTCTTCAACAGTACTTTTTCTAATAGGAAAGTGAACCTAGTTGGTACTTTGGGAGGTCAAAACTAAAAATTTCACAGTAGTTTTCAAAAGTGCCTTGAAAAACAAAAGGAAAATTAAGGAAAAACGGGAATTTTTACTCAAAATCTGTTTTCGAGAAAATCGATTTTGGTTTTTGGTGCAACTCTTAATCAAATGACCGTAGGTACATGCAATTTTGACTGAATGTTTATATTATCATTTTCTATTCACCATAATATTTTCCAAATATTTTGACCTATTTTGAGCTCTTTACGGACATTTTCCTTTTTTTTTTTTAGTTTTTTAGTTATTTGTTGGTTAAAAAAGCTTGAAAATTTAATACAAGGCTCCTAGTATATTGTTCCAAAGGCAGATGAAAAATATTAAAATTCCTTAGTCACAATTTTGTTTTATAAGTCCTTAAATTTCAAATATTGACAAAATACTTAAAAATGACGAAAGTTTGCAAATTATTTTGAGTTAGAAATTCATATAACAATTTTTTTTTTAAATCTTAGATTTGAAAATGTAATAGCAGATTCCTAATTAGTTTGTCTGCCTTTATCAAAAAAAAAAGTCTACAAGAAACTCAAATTAAATTTTTATTATTATTATATTATTGAATAAAACATGGATATAGTAAATTAAATTTATAGAGTTTGAATATTATTTTCCGGGGCTTGAAGATTCGCATCCGATATCCATTCATCCTCAACAGCTGTACTATGTGAATCAGCGACTTCTCTAATTCGTTAATATATTACGATATAAATAAGAATTTATCAACATAAATTAATTTAGATATGACAGACTGATGTAGTTTGGTTGGGTAACCGCCATCAAACTTACTGACAACTTTGTTTATGGACTATAATCCAGAATATCATGTGGTAATATTTAACTTAAGATATTCAAAATTTATTATTTTTGAGATATATGAATAATTACATTTTTTTTTAAAATTAATTATACTGCATAATATATTTAATAAAACATTATAATTGAAGTTAATATACAACACATTTCAAGGACGCTTCATATCAAAAATGAAACCTTGGCAGCCAAAAATTTCATTTTTTCGTGTGTAGTAAATAATATGAAATTTGTATGTTCCATAAATAAACATTTTTGGAAAATTAGAGTTTTCACAAATTGACTGCACATTCATCCCTGGAGATATATAAGCACCCTGAAAGTATAACAACGAATATAAAAATATACGACAATAACTTACTGTCATCGTTCATAGTTTGTAAAATTAATTAGTCCATTTTAATTCATCTCCATCATTATCTTTGGTTTTTTTTCACCACTCTATGATGTCAGCCAGTTTTGGCCTACAATTTACATACCAGCTAGGTCTATGTCTCACCCAAATACTTCTTAATTCCCTCCCCAGCTATATTCAGGTCAATCTCTAGTTTGTATATCCATCTCTTCATCGGTATTCCTCTCCCGCCCTTTACACCTACAATAATTTTCATTATTTCGTAATTATCGTATCTATTTAAATCATAAATTAAATTATATTCATTTTGAAATTAATGCTGGAAGGTTTTGAAAGCGCTTTGTTTTATAAAAACAATCTATGGTGAATTAAATTTGATAGCTCCGCTAAAACCATTATACAGTCTGCTTTTCAGATATATTGTGGAGTATGACGTAGTTGTTTGTAAAGGACATACAAAAAATAATAGGAGCTAGATAGAAATTTATATATATGTAAAAGTTGGTACATACCTAACATTTTTCTATAGGTATTTGAGGCTACAGCCATTCTGTTATATACCTACTAAAATAAATATTCTTCTATCTTATACTATATTTAATTGCGTTTAGTTTAATAAAACGGGTATAATACTTCAGAATAAATTCAAATTCGCATGAAAATAATAATAATTAATAAATAAATCAAATATTATAAAGTAAAAAAAAATGTTTTTACCGGAGGTATAGGACAATTGACAGTTGGAAATCCATAACCATGAATGATTTCTGGCCATGCTTTTCCCAATAATTGTTTTACCGTTGAGCATGCGTTAGGTGATTTATGTATGTATAAATTTTCTTTCCAAATGCCATATGAATCTTTGAGAGCCATTTTCATTTCCAACTATAAAAAAACACACTGGGTAATTGATCTCTGATGTGGTTCTGCAAAACTCAACTGTAGCGTGTTTCGAAAAAGAAATATTTTGTACCGAAAAATGCACCACAGTGTTAATCATATGCAGTATTTCTACACCAGCTAGAATAAAACTTAACTATGCAGTTCTAACTAAAGTCAGACATGTTAGGCTTATATAATACATCTATGATCTATAATCTATTTTATAATTATTCAAATGGAATGTGACATAAAAACATAACTATAGTCATTATTAGCAGACGCATATACAAAATATTCATATGTGAGTAATTTGCATCAGCTAAAATAATTTAACCCCTGTACAGAAAATAAAAAAATACATAGCACAAATTTACCTGAAATACCTTAAAATGAAAGCACAATGAAAAATTTATAATTTTAAGTCAGACCTAGGCGTCTGCTTAACCACAAGGACCTGGAAATACCTATGTGTATGCAGTTATAATAGTAATATCTACTTGTATAGGTATATTTAAATATATAAATTACTTATAGATTATTGAGCTTATAAGCTAACTAATGATATAATAACTTAATATATGAACTTTGAATATTTAATATTTATGTAACATGGAGTTTTTGATACAGACCCTAGTCACCAGTCATGATATCATAATAAACTAATCTTGTTCATTATTTTATTATTTTTATTGCTTATAACAGTACAATGTATTATAATATAATATTAATATATAATATACATCACACAAACTATATAAAATACGCATCTATGACATAATATTATGATAATAATATGTTAATTATATATTTTAATTAATTAAATCTTTATATTTTAGCATGCTTATTTAAAAAAAAAATTATTTCATACATTTTATTTAAACAAAATACTACAAACTCGCCATTATAGGGGCATAGTATCAATCTTAACCACTTACGAATAAATTGTCATCAAATGGTATGGTATTGGATGTATTTGCAACAAGCATTGTACTATTTTCCCTGTGAATTAGATGCATGTTAAACTGAATTTTATTATCCCGCGTAGGACTGCAATCATAACCCTGTTTTAATACCATTCGGTAAGGACCCTAAACAGAAATATTAATCAGTGCATAAATATTTTTTTTGCTTAAAAATGCATATATTATTGCATTACAATAATATCATAGTAATATAAATAACTATTCTTGAATACAAAATGTATGTTAGAATTTAAAGTTTATATGAGTGGAGTAGTGGTCCTACATTTAGTGCTCATCTAAAGTTGAAATAAGTTATCCAAAAATATTCTCCTTTCTTTAAGAAATTAAAAATATGTTTTCACGAAAAAAGTGAACTTAAAAAAAATGTAACAATGAAAAAAGATATTTTCAATAAATACAATTATGTAATTTAAATATTTTAAAAATGATAGAAGTTGTTGTAATAGATACATTAAATAATTAAACCCGTAATATTTTCAAATTATCGTGATTTTGACTTACGACTGGAGAACTGGAAAACAGTTTTAAATCAACAGACGAACTCAAACTAATTGTAAATATCAATTGTATAAACATACAAATAATAAAATGCTTCATGGTTTATCTTTTTTATTTTTGCTTCCGATGAGTACCTGTAATATATGAACAGATCTGTTCAACGTGTAATATCTAGTGTCACACTAACTAGTTACTAAATATTACTTTTTGAATAATAGTAAAACGTTGTGTGATATTTTCTGACGTTTTGCTTGTCATTGTTTGCATTGTAATGTTCATAATTATTTTATTTAAATACACTAGCCGTATTATTGATTTTCATTTAATTTGTTTTTCATATTATTATACAATATAATATACCTTTCAGGCATTATATAGATGATATTAAATAATACACTGATATAGTCAATTTAATCCCTACAAAAACACTCCACCAAAGGCCAAATTAAGTATAAAAACGGATCTAAAATTTGTAATATAAATGTACAGCAAAGTCTTTGAACTATGGATACAATGTATGTTAAAAGATTCTGCGAGATAATTGAACTTAAGACTTTAAAAGACGTCTTGATTAATTATTCACCACCTATTTCAATGACAGAAGTAGACCATATTATTATGTACTCATCATGTAATAGTTTTTTTTTTTTTTAACTTAAGTCAACTAGCTTAGAACAATTGTTTAGCAGACTATTTTTATAAGAGGTCTGTCCGCCACTAATAAAAAATGCTATCTTAGTGGATAGATGTTTGAAAAATGAGAAAGTGAACAAAAAAAAAGGTGGGCAAGGGGGTGTCGCTCTGCTATACAGTAGGTTACAAGTCTGTCACTGTATAGTGGATAGTATTAAATTTGATTCAATGATATAATATCAATGTATAAAAAAAACGATTCTGAGCGGATGAGACGGTATGTCAGTCTAGGTATAAGACATATTATATACATATCTATGGTATTAAACAAAAAATTGACCAAAAATAGGTACCTATAATAAATTCTAAATTCATCATATCACAATATCCATTAGGTACTTATACCGCGTTATACATCAACAACAAACCCTGATATGACAAACCCTACTATCATAGATATATAATAGTACACTTTAGAAGTTTCAAGTGCCCACGAATAATATTATTCAATCACAACAAAGTAACTAAAATAGTTATTCTAGGTTTTTTAATATGTGATTTAGTCCAAATTTGAATTTAAAATGTCTGTAAAAAATAAGTGTGTTCATATATTTTTTTAGATTTTTTGGTTACAGTATGAACTATTTATGAGAACCTTTGTTTTAAATTTGCAATCCTTAGCTATAAAAACTGAACATTTTAGAATTTATTAATTACAATGATTGATAATTTTCGAGATTTTGATACATTTTGTCAAAATTCCAACTATAAATACTTATTAAAAAAAATTGTGCCTATGTATTTTCAATGTTTTTGAACTGATATTGTAACAATATATCAGGAGTCTTGTATTCAATGTTTACACTTTTTGGCCCAACAGATAAGACTTAATTGATATTTATAGAAAAAAAAACTAAAAAAATTGAAAACTGAAAATGTCCGCAAACAGCTCAAAAAGAGTCAAAATATTTTCAAAACTTTATGGTGTATAGAAAATGCTAATTTAAACATTCAGTGAAATTGTCATGTATCTACAGTCATTCGTTTTTGAATTACAACAAAATAAGGAAATCGTTACATGAGAAATTGAGTGAATATCCAATGTTGTAAAAATCTGAATTTCAAACACTCATAAAAATTTAATTTGACTTTCTTATAGACATTTTTTTTTTTGATAAAGTAGATAATCTTATAAGGAATCTTGTATTACATTTTAAAATCTTAGATTTAAAAAGAAAAATTTTTACGAATTCTTAACTCAAAATAATTTGCTAATTTTCGTGATTTTTTCATATTTTGTCAATTTTTGAACTTTAAATGCTTATAAAAAAAAACTGTGACTAAGGAATTTTAATATTTTTCATCTGCCTTTGAAACAATATACTAGGAGCCTTCTATTAAATTTTCAAGTTTTTTCAACCAACAAATAAAATTTTATTGATATTTCTAGAAAAAAAACTAAAAAAAAATTAAAAATGAAAATGTCCCTAAACAGTTCAAAATAAATCAAAATATTTTGAAAATGTTATCGTGTATAGAAAATGCAAATATAAACAATCAGTGAAAATGTCATGTATCTACGGTCATTTGTTTTAAAGTTACACCAAAAACCAAATTCAATTTTCTGAAAAATCGATTTTGCGTAAAAATTCCCGTTTTTCTTTAATTTTTCTTTTGTTTTTCTTGGCGCTTTTGAAAAGTACTGGGAATTTTAAATTTTGACCTCCCCAATGCACCAACGATATTCACTTTCCAATCGAACAAGATACTGAAGTCGGAAATCGAAGCATTATTTCGACTAATTATCGTGTACACAGACACAAAAATAAAAAAAAAATTAAAAATTAAAAATAAATATAAAATAATACATATCATTTGATACGATTGGACATATTAGGCACATATTATATAATATATTTAAGTTATAAGTTATGTTTGAATTTGTGAAGCTCTTTTAAAACATAAATATACAGTAATATTTTGACTTATTGAGTTAATATTATATTAATCGGATTTTTGTCACCGTCTCACACACGTACGACATACCAAATTTTCGTTCACTAGTTTCAATAGTCTGCTGTTAGTTTTGCTATTAGAGTGATTTGAGCTGTTATCAATTTTTTAGATTATAAAATTACCTGTTCTTAAGCGTTGGCATTTATTCAATATTTAATATTCAAGCCAGATATGAGCATTTTTATTTTTTGATATTTCAGATACCAATATCTTGCTTGTAAATAAAAATTTCGAAAAATCAGCTGCATTTAAGCACAGATAATGTTCTTACCTAAAAGTTTTATAATAGGACAATTCACTCTAGTGTCAAAACTAATAGCACGCTATTGAAACTAGTGAACGACAATTTACTATGTCGTGCGTGTGTAAGACATAGACAACAAATGTATGAGTAGCGTCATCTTAGTATTTAAACATACAAATTATATTGTTATAAAAAACAGTAAGAGCTATTTGCAACAATGGATTAGTATAGTTTTACTTTTTTCGTCGTCAGTTTCTTATTTATTTATTTTTTTTATTAGTTATTGCGGGAAACGATTGAAAATTAAAAAATAAAACGATCATAGTCGCAGGTGGCCATATTATAATATTTTCTGTGGAAGTGCCATCGGTTTCTTTCCAAATACACTATTTTTTTTTTTAACTCAGAGTGAAAAAAATTCTTTTTCACTTTTTGAACAGAATAAGAATATCCTGAAAATGTAAAATAGTCCTAATCGAATAACATTATATTACTTGTTTTATTTATTAAGTTACACCCTCGAAGGGAAATGAGGCATCTGTGTTTTATATAATATTTACTTTTAGTTTCTCATGTTTAGTAAACTTTTTTTCTGAAAAACGATCCAATTATTCGAGTTAAAAATAAAATCTCATTTGCAGTTACATCAAACTCAAAATAAAATAAAAATTCGATTTTGTGTTCATAAATAAATAATTTTTGTATACCCCAATATTATTGTACAAAAATACAAAACTGTAAGTATTATGTAGATGTACCTATAATATTATTAATCTAATTTTTTTTTTTTTTAATACTACCTTCGATGACCTTCGATATAATATTGCGTTGACAATATGATAATAAAAATCATAAAAATGTATTAAAAATAGATTGCATAGAAAATAAACAAAGCTTCACTGCATGATAAACGCACCGACACGACACGTTTTCTCTTCCGGTCACACTATTGAGTATTGACTCAATAGTCAATAGTTTTATACTTTTATGCCATTGCATCCGAAAAACCAATTTTTGGCTTTAAATAAAATTATTTGGTGCATAAGTAAATCGTAAATAGAATAGACCACATTTTGTGATATAATAATAATATATTGTTATTACTAAACACAATTAAATAATTGTCTTTTAATACTTTTTGAAAATGTGTTGTAATATTATATAGGTACCTATTGACTATCACATGATATTAAAATGTATCATTTATGTTTTATGTATATAATATTTTATTTGAATAAGTTACTGGTGTTCTCGTTTAACGCCTAACGTTCGTTATAATACCGCTAGATGTCACTCGAAGTACCTACTACAAAACCAAAACTATTTGTCATGAAATATAGGTGTTATATAAATACGTACAACAGAGTTACTATATAGATATAAAAAATTGAGTTTAAATAATTGAAGTACAAATTTTGTGTTATTACTTATTAGGCATACTATATTCGTCTAATCTATTAGATTATTACATTTAAAATATAAAGATTCTATTTGTCGAGCGTAGTGAGAAAAATTTTTTTTTTAACGTCTATAGTATAAACTGGTCTGATGAAAATTTCTTTGGCCTAACCTACCTTTAGTTGTTAGCATATCTATCAAAGAGTTGAAATGATGCCCCAGAATGAAACAGTTATAGAACACAATTTATTCAAATATTTTTTTTTATGTTTTATTGTAACGTGCCAACACTAAGAACAATATTTTATAAAATTAAAAAATGCCTATGGGGGGGAGGGGTCTGACCCCCACTCCAAGATCTTGCATACGTCCCTGATGAAAATCGGTACAATATAATTTATTTGGTAATAAGTTGAACGATTCACTGTTACACAAATCCCATCTGCTCATCGATGGTTCTATTTTATTTTTATAAAATGCGTATTTGGTAGGCTTAAACGCAAGGTGGATATATATATATATATATATATCCACCTTGCTTAAACGATAAATCGACGTGTTTTCTCATTTATCACTTGGTGAAGTTTGAGGCACAATCAAATCCCTTTACAGTGAACTCGATATACATAATATTATTATCTGTGCTAAAAGATATTTCAGAATGTAGTAATATTATATATTTATATAGGTATACGAAAATGTTTTCGGCCTCTAGTGTCAACCCAAAATATTTTTTTAATTTTACAACTATTCTCATTAGTCATTACGCAACTTGACGTTTTGTCAGACAATTATTAATCTTCTAATACAGGGGTGGTCAGTGATAAGATATGCATGAGCCTCAAAATAATATAGGTAATGAGTAATGACTAATGAAAGAGCAGGAAAAAATTAATACCTATAACGAGCCGCATAATTATTATCAACAGTGAACAATATTGATCCAAATATAATATCTGGAAGGAAACATTCAGTACCTACTATGGGTTTTGGCTCATTATTATGCATAGTTTAATGCGATTCCATTTATTTCCTTATCGCCCTGTTTTTGGTATCCATATCAAATACCTATATTTCCGTCCTTGGGTAATGTATACCTACGTCCCAAGGGTTGACTTAACTTTAACCGAACACCCTACCGTGATATAATAATATCAACTACGCATCAATAGTTTTACGAATTCAATATAATTTATAATTAAAAATGATTTGTCAAAAACTTATTTTCAATAATGAATTAAATTAAAATTATATTATAATATATACTGTCGCCGAACATTAATTACTATCGTTGTATGACACCGTATTATATTCTGTGCTCGACAGATAGTATTTTTCATTTTCGATCAATAACGTTTTGATAGACGAAATGAACATCAGCACTCGGAAGGGTCGTCATGAATCAGTTCAAGTGTACATCGAAATGGTAAATCCCAAGAATGTCAGTTATATTTTAACAATGTCCAACAAGGCGGGGTATACATTTTTTTTTATATAAACAATAAAATTCGATACATAACAAAAAGTTTTGTTCTGTGAGTAAAGTTTCCAAGTGCATGAATAGAATCTACTACAATTTGAGAAAACTCCACGATTGTTCAACAACCTACAAACAAATTTTTCGGATAGATTTTAAAGTTTAGTGCTAGGGTTGACGGTTGCGATACAAACTTTATAAGGGTTCTTTAATCATGATAATTGAATGAATAAACACAATAATATAAAGTCCACTATAGCCATGATGTGTCTGTTTTCTTCAACATTATATTCGTGGCACAAAATATCATCATAAATATCGTATTTCATAAATGGAGCCTTTGTGAATTGATTACCTACTGCAGCAGCAGCACCAGAATCAACAGGTGTGTACTTAATTCCGAAACAATCAAATTTTATTTTTACTGCCCATATTACACTAACACATTCATGACTTATGTATATACTTATGTCTATATATTATGTATATCACTATCATAGTGTGACATTTTATTAATATTTACTTCGGAATAATACAATCTGAAAAGTGCTCCCATATAGTCTTTCTTAAAATCTAAAATTTTTGTCTTATTTAATTTATAAACTCATTTGGTAATTATGTGAAATTCCTCTTAAATATTCGACAACTGCTCTGTTAAAATAGTCTCGAACAACTGTTAAAATACGTTGATCGGCATCCCTGTACTTCTTTAATTTCACTGGTGGATTGTGTCCAGCAACAAGTTGTTCATAATAAAAGTCACGATTGGTTTGCACTTTTCGTAAACCGTCAATAAGCTTCCAGATTGTAGAGTGATTCATACCTAATTCCGTCTGAAGTCGTCGATGAGCTGCTTCAGCAGGATTATTAATTCTGTCTTGTTGGTTTAAAGTTCTGTTGAAGACATTCCACATTTCGTGAGGAAACAAAGGCTGCCTTCGTCCATTACCTCTCCAATTCATTCTTCTGTTGTCCTCAAACTAGTCTAAAAGTGGTTGCAAATCATTCTGTAAGTTTTCAGATAATAATAATAGAGTATTATCCATGTTTTCGATTGGGACAGACGTCAAATCTATAACCATTTTTGAGGACAACGAAAAGTTGGGTTCATTGTTGTAACGATTTATTAGGCCTAATTCACCCAAATTTTTTTTCATATTTTTTGCCAAATGAAAGAACAACCTTAGCTTTCTATGGTAGGAAATATTTCTGAAATACTTTTGAAAGCAGCCATTTCATAGTAACAAGTGATAGATTTTGAATAGAAGTTTGGCACTAACACTTTAATCGTGCCAAATAATTTGTCATAAGTTTCTCTACATTTATTTGGGAAAAGTGCGTAGAAGATTGGGTGAACACCTCCAAATTTTTTTGCTAGAACAACAAAAATTTGTTTAAATAAATATGGCGAAATTTTAAATGTCCCGTCCATAATAAAACCATCTCAGTTTAATACTAGTCCTAGATTTCGTTTACGTCCAAAAATTAGGATTCTTTCTGCATCTGGTCCACTATCAGCTAGAAAAAAGTTTTCAGTGTTTCCCGGTTCTGACTCATGCATTTTATAATATTCAGGAATTTCGAGGGAAGCCAGAGTTATAGGATTCGACGGAGCTTGATTTTTCTTCGTTGCGTTTCCTCCTGATTAGCTTCTTTAACGCTTGTTGATTGGGGAGAGCTCCTTGACAAGCGACATCACTATTTTGGGTGCATTCGTTGATTACTTGACATGTCAATTCTTGTGTTTCTATAGTGCTTTTCTTAATTTTTGTAACGATTTTATCCTCTGCTTCTTGAGCTGCAGATGGTTCGTGGCTATGCATATTTATAGTTTTCACAACTTCATGATTAGCTCCAGCCATATGCAGCCGCTTTTTGTAATGTCATATAATATGCACGCGCGCTTTATAATGTCGTTTTTGTTCAAATCGCCAAAACTCAGTTTTATCTTCTATAGTTTGTCAAATATGTACAAAAATCCGTCATCAAAAAACTTTTCACGATTTCGTTGTGATGTGATTTCCATGTTGTCCATGTTGTCTGAACTGAACACTATTGCTTCTAAGTTCAAAATAAGACTAAATGTAATCTACCTATAGGCACAATCGTTATCCACCCATTAAGCATTATCGTTATTGTTGCGTTATGGTATTTGTTCACGTCGCGTCGTCCGTTAGGTATATATATAATATTTTATTTTAGTGTCGCCGCATACGCTCCACACTGTAGTACTGTACAGTAAGATAGTTTGCGGCGTCGTTTATCTATAAACGGCCAACCGACTCACACATACACATTGCATGTTGCAACACATTATCTATTTGTGAATTATTTTTGTTTTATATAATTTAGTTTGGTAAAAAGATAAATATTAAAACAAAAACAAAAAAAATTAAAATAGTAATAGTTTAGAGCTAAATAATTAGCTTTTAAGTAGCTGTTAGTATAATTAGCTGTTTAGGGTCCAGTTGTCTTAGTGTCCACTTAACTCGCGCCTACTTGTCCAACGCCCAGTTAGCTGTGCCGAATTGGCCGTGCCCAGTTGGCGGAGCCCACTTGTTCCATTCCGGAATCAGAAGTGTTGAACCTGGTCGATCACTGAAATTGAATAACACAAATATAATATTTACGTTTTACTCTAAGTAAAACATGTTGTCTATTTGAACACTAGCTGTCACCCGTGACCCGTCCATTCGTATATAGGTATAGGTGTCCAAGTATTAAAAACTAAGCAGCATAAATCTCTATATAGGTAACCAGTATTATAATGGTGTTAGACGAATGACCAGATATAATGGAATGACGTTATTGAACCATTATAATACCATTTCGAGAATCTGACTCGAAGATAAATATTGAATTTTACATACTATATTATGTAATACGATCAATGTAAGTGGAAAAAAATATTTTTTCCGGATGGACAGGTCGGCATGACACCCTCGTGTGTACACCACACTGATGTTATTTCACAAACTTTGAAAATTCATTGGTTAAAAATATGGTTTTGAATAAGATTAGCCTCGCTGGATGATTTATAAATTTTATATTATTATTATATGCATGACCCAGAATTTCCACATCCGCACCCACGCCAATCCACCCCTGTTCGTTTTTTTATTTATGATTATAATATAATAATATAACTGCATCGTTTGCATTATAATTGCATCAAATATTATGATGGAAGAACCAAATAAAAATACAATATGCACGGTTTATTCTTATTTTTCAAAAAAAAAATACATACTCACATACTCGCATTTGATATCTTACGTATAATTTTTCGTTAAAAATAACTTAGATTTTTCACAAGTATTTTAATACTTTATTGTGATCTTTATTATTAATTTAAAATATATTAAAATAATACATTTTTTTTCATTTCATAAAATTGTAGTAAATTTATTTATTTGCTATAAAAAACATAAAAAAAAAAATACTATGAATGTAGTAAGTTTCATTGTGTATTCACCTGAATACCTGATGAGGATGGATTTAAAATTAATATCAATGCAGTTTCGGTGACTCGAAGCTCAAGAAGCAAATCCATTCAATTTACTAAAAATGTTAGGATTTCATTCACCAATTAAGTGTTACATCATTCATTTTTTATTTTCGATGCTTACATCAAGATGGGTTTCAATTTTATATGCTTTACTTTATCGTACATTTGTACCTATTGTAACATAATATATTTTTAATTTATTATTCTAAATTATAATATAATATTTCGTTGTAATTCGGTATATAGGCATTTTGGACTAGTAGGTAGTGTATATGTTATAAATACTTAGAGTTTAGAAGTTTAAATCAACTTGAAGTTAACACATTATGTTCATTAAAATTACTTATTAAATTAAAAGTTTATTCCAAAAATAAGTTAAGAGTTGATAACTTAGTTGAAATCAGCTTGAAGTTGAACTATATTTTAATTTTTAACTTGTTTATGCGTCTATCGTTGAATATAATATGATCGTGCTGTGACGCGTCATAAAATATTACAGTATTTAATATATTACAATATTATTATATTAGGTTCAGTAGATTCGAAAAAATCTTGAACTCGATCAATCCTAAACTTATTATAAATAAATAAACATACACATAAACAGCATATGTATTTGTTTTAAATTATTAAACTATTAAACGATTTCGATTATTCGATATTATTCGTCGACACTAAATAATTAGTATACCATATTATAAAATAAAAATAAAAGTATAACAGCGAATGTTGCGCTCATGGCGTGTCAATGCCGACGAGTTTAATCGAATACGAAGAATATAAAAATAATTCATTTTGTGTTGTACAACACAATTTAATACATTTTAATGTTGTAACCATTGTGCTCGTCACCATTGTTGTTAATATATTATAATATTAAAAACTGTGTCTCATATTTTCTTTTTTCGTATTGTTTTCACAGCGATTATACACACCTTCGTCATAGACAACGTTAAACACATTTTTGTTTGGTGATTCTTCCGTTTGCAATGTCCCGTTGTTATAGTATTTCGTGTCGATCATTTTGTACAAACGTTATATTATTTTTTGTTTTGACTGCGTATTGTAAAAATGTCCTATCCAATGATGAGATATTATAAGATTTTTCTTTTTCTTTTGAGAGCATTGCATTCACGAAGTTCACACATAATTTAAATATTATAAGCAGTGGAGGTCAAACGATTTTGTCATGGGGTCGGGTGGGGTAGCCGGGGAGGTGAGGCTGATTTTTTCACGTAGGTACATAGTTTGATCATTAAAAATATAATTTATTGTGACCGTTCTTTACCTATAAGTACATGAGTTATGGAAAAAAACGGTTAACGGTTAACAAAACTCAACGGTTAACACCCTCCCACCGCTTCCACCCGATTAACCGTCTTAACTATGATTTATCTATTTCACACATCATCCAAATAACATGATCTGCACTCTCAATCGTATTGAAGAAAAAATTGATATTGATATTTATCATATTATATTATGTTATATGTTTACAATAGTTTAGACGCGACAGATGAATATGATAATTGGATTTAACAGCAAAACGTAAATACTCAAGATAACCGAAATGTACCCCATCGATTCAATCGCACCGGAATCATATAACGCTGCAATAATGTTTAAATTATAGTTATTGAAATCCGATTTGTTCAAATTATTGGAGCTTAAACAATATTATATACTGTGATATTATACTGAACGCCATAAAATATAGAATTCGTCAATTTAAATAGTACACGATTGGTATAAAGTTTTCTGGAGTAATATTCTCTTGTAGGCCATAAGTTAATATGTTTCTATGTCTACGTAAATATTGTGATTTCTAAAAAATTAACATAAAATAATTTAAACATTATCTTAATATATTATGTTGGTACCTATGATTAATGAATGTTAAATTTAAAAAAAATATCAAAACATTAAAAAAAGTCCACAGGTAAGTGGATGTCGCTCTTCTGTACAGTAGGTATTACAAGTGGGTCATTGTATAATGTATTGTAATAAACTTGAATTCAATGATATAATATCATTGTATAAGAAAAACGATTTTGAACGGGGACTCTTTGTCAGTCTGGATATTTTGTATTGTCATTAATTATTATATCATATAAGTTGAATTAATATTAGGTACAATATTACTATTTTTTTTTTCGTTTCTATGGTAATGAACAAAGCGTTAGAAATTGAAATCCAATTTTTAGTAGTTTTTCGTAATTTTTCGGTGACTTTTACCTTGGCGTTTAACAACTATTCATAAAATCAAAAAATGATCTGTCTAAAGTAGCATCTTGATTCAATTTGTTAAAAGATAAGGTACGCTATATGCTGAAATCGAAGAACTCCTTCTGGTAAACATTTTGTATACAGGATATAAAAAAAAAAATAAACACCATTATAAAACCACTAGCTTCCTCGCTCCGCTCAGAATCTAAAATATATTTTACATAGGCGCAGCTTATACATATTATTATATAATTTGTATGTATATTACTTTTTAAAATGTGTTTTAAAAACAATTAAAAAAATTATTCAGAAACTTAATTATGCATAATGTTATATATTATTTTCTAAGTCATTTCGAATAATATTTACATAATATAGGTATACATTTATCCCATTAATTGTACTATATTATGAGATCTAAATACATATTATAGATATTTTGTATCTATTTGTAGACATACAGAACTAGTTAAATGTGGATTGTTGATTATTTAATAAATTAATTCGAAA
Organism: Macrosiphum euphorbiae; assembly: GCA_949089665.1. Taxonomy (NCBI): domain Eukaryota; kingdom Metazoa; phylum Arthropoda; class Insecta; order Hemiptera; family Aphididae; genus Macrosiphum; species Macrosiphum euphorbiae. Next base: position 134,667,425 of record CARXXK010000001.1, on the reverse strand, counting down.
ACAAAGAATTTTAATGAAAATGTATTTAAATGACACGTTTGCCTCGACGGCCAAAATACTAAATAGTAAAGTTATTTTTGTTTTTTTTCTCTAGGAAATTTCAAAAAAACATATTACATGGAATTTGCGTTTCATGACGAACAATATTTTGATCTACCAGACACGTTCGTATGCATACCCACGTTCAAATTTAAAAATATCATACAATTTATGAACGATAGTAGTTATTATAACAATTTTTCATAATAATAATAATATTGCGTCTGGGGCTGGTTTTATATGTCACGACGAAAAGACTTAGGTATATAAGATAAGTAAGTAAAACGTGAAATTATTACTGTTTTTTTAATTTTGTGGTGGTTATCGATAGGCACGTTTATATATAGGTACCTATAGGTACCGTAAAATGGGGTGACTTCGGACATGCGGGGTGACTCCGGACAAAACCATATTTTTGTAGTTTTCTTATCATTTTGGATTACAAGTTTGATAAAAGTTGAAAACTGATACTCCACGTTCATATCTATTATTTCCTCCATAGAAAATAATATTTATTGATAACATAATATTATCATACCATATGTTATAGAGGTAAATACAAGATGATCTATTTTTAGATTTAAAAATTATCGAACTGATAACATCTGTAGAACAACAACAAATAAACATATTTGATTGCGGTTTTCGGCAATCGGCTCGCAAACTTATCAGCTATAATTTACGTGTGTTAAAATAGTTTATTTATTTATTCATACATTGTAGTGCTTCATTCTTTAAATTTTTTCAAAACGCGGGGTGACAAGGTTTCATAATTTTAGAAACAATATATTGAGGTTAATTTTTGAAAAAACGTTCAAATCTGTCCTAAGTCACCCCATTTTATGGTATAACTCGAATTTGAGTGGCAGCGAAAAAATTTTAAATGAACATATTTTACTGTTGATATTGTAAAGAGTCAGTCGTTATTTTTAGCTATGATATAATAGTTTCAGATTCCCTTTTTTTTAATTTAAATAACGCATATTTAGGTAAGTATGCTTTACTTTAGTATACTAAACAAATTTTATAATGAAAAAATTACTCTCTAGGTATTGGATTTTGGTTGAACTCGATATAATATAATAATATATTTATGTACGTACATATATTTTATACGGTGATGGTCAGGCTAAGAGAGAACTTATTACGACGCAATCATAATGTTCAGTATAGCTAAAACGAGCTGTCAAAACATGTTTCCGTGCGCATTCTCTGCAATGACTCGCAAAATAGTGGTAGAACAATAATTTTTTTTTGTTATTCTGTTATACACAAAGAGACGATCTCTATCTGCAGTGTTGTGTCGGTGACTTTTTTATCTCACTTAAATGTATACATTTTTTTTTTGTATGCTCGCAATTGAAAATGTGATTATTTCGCTTTTTACGACATAAATTATACGGGATGCAACACACACAAAACAACAAAATCTCATTACAAAACGCAGATAAAGTTGTATCTTTCGTGTCCGTCGAGTAAAAATACATTTTGATCTACGACGAGTCACGATTCCGGTGAAATGCAAAAAAGGCGTTTTCAAACGAATATTATCGCGCGTATAATAATATGGTTTCTCGATTTCGCAAACGATCAAAATTCCAAGCAAACGGGCTACCGCGTGAAGTAGGTATAGGTACATTTATTGAATACGTTCAATACCTATCGTTTTTCATCGAATTTTCCGAAAATATTTCAAACACGTACCCGTAGAAATTTATGTTGATACACTATTAATACGAGAACATATTATTATTAGAGTCTCTCTCGGAACATATTTGACGAAATAGAGGTTTTGTAGTTACAATATTTATATACGAGTTTTAGGTGAAACGATATTTTTAAATCATTGTACTAAAAAAATACAGTTAAACAAATCAACAGTTTTAGTAGGAAGTATTTCGATATTTTCAGACTTTGTAGTAGAGTTGGGTATAAAGTAGATATTAAGATTAGGCTTATGATTGTATAAATGTCATTAAAAAATACTAATTTATGTATCAAAATAATATTGTGTCAAATAATTGTACGACTTTTGGATATTCTATTTCGTTTTAAAATCGGATATTACTCAGTTAAGTTTACAAACGGGAGTTACTTACTCGAAAATAAAATGTGATTGTTTTTTTTTTTTTATCACACAATAGTTATAACCAACAACTGGACCTACGGAAATGTTTTATTTGTATTGCCTATTCAAACCTTTGAAAATTGGTGGTATATAACGCAAAGCCAGTGGCGTAGACATGATTTCTGAAAGGGGGGAAATCAAAAAAATAAAAACATATCTAAATGGGAGGGGAAAATTGCAAAACCCCCCACCTCCTCAACACTTTTTACTAAGGTAATAAAAATCCAATGGGGGGATCTGACTCCTCCCATGTCTACTTCACTGGGCCCAGCTATGTTATGAATAGACAACCATTAATCAAGCGTATTTTTAGAGTTTCTGTTTTAGGCTTTTGAATCCATGAGCCATAAAAGGTATACAGAACGAACCAAAGGCGGAAGTTAGTTTTTAGAAATAAAAAATTTGATGGCAGATAAAATGGCAGCCCGGTTACCATGGCTGTCTGGTGTCTACCACGTCATGGTAAAGTAAAGTTCGACAAGGGGATGAATAGAAAAGAAAATTCGGATCACCGAGGGTTCCGATATTCAACGATACAAATAGAACATAGATATTTTGTAAATATATTATTATTATTATTATTATTATTATTATTATTATTATTATACTATATTATGTCACGATAACTGTTCGAAATGCGGTTTTAGCTATATTTTGAGTCGTTGAATAATATCGGGTGATCACGGTTGGTCACCAAGACGTGTGTATAAGTTCGAGACTGTCCGACAGTCATCTGAGAGACATCAACACTAAGTGTTTATGTGTGTTGGTCTCGCCTGACCCTTTCCGGCAGTGGCGACGGTCAGTGTCTGGTCGTCGGCACACACGCAAACGTCTTACATTATATACCTAAGTAAAGAACAGTCGATTGATTGGCCGGTTTTCCTTTTGGCGGCGTGGTCGTCAAAGGGTGTGTGTGTGTGCGCGCAGTTGAGGGTATGGGTTATAGAGAGGAAGGGAGGGAGGGAGGGAAGTGCAATCAATTAACCGAGCGGCGTAGAAAAATTGGCTTTTGGGCGAGGCATTCGGCGATACGATGTGCATGCCATTAATCCCTCGCACACGAACGTGACGACGACGACGTCGTCGACGAATAAGGCGGAAAACCATTATCGGAGTTGACTTTTTGATTGACACGCCACAACCACGACGTGGACCGAGAAATTTAATTTACTTATCGGAATCGATTCCTGCGCCGTATAACAATAATAATACTACATAATAACAATAATGACAACACGGTTGAATCAACGGCGAAAGAGCCTAGAATAATACTGTGCCTTATACAGGGTGTTGCCCGATAAATGTGTCAAACTTAGGTGTTTCTACACCTCAAATGGAACAAAAAAATCCTTGTGAATATAATCGAATTATCAATAATAAGGTTAATAATTTCCATGTTTGTGTTTTTTTGTTAAACGTAAGTTTGATTCATAATAATGTTCATATCTGCTAAGCCGTAGGTACTACAATTAATTTGATTACATTGAATAACACACATTTTTTCTAACTTTAAAATGTCTAAATTTTAAAAAATTTCAGATTTATCCTACAACAATTTTTTTTTAAAGCAGGTGGGTGCTAATTTCAAAAAAACTTCAAAATGTTATACACTTTTCAGCCGTGTACTCCATTTTTCGTTAAACCTTTCTAAAGGGCCGCTATTCCACCGTGTGGAAAAATCGGGAAAAACGTAAACAAATTCTAAGCAATAAATGCAAACCCTGGTAAACTGATTTTTTTAAAATGTCGACATTTTAAAGTTATAAAAAATGTGTGTTATTCTTTTTACCCAAAAAATCAGGTAGGAATCTTGTAAGATATGTTTTCCTAATCCCAATTACATGAGCTTTTCATCGATGTATTTAAATTAATTGTATTACCTACGGTTTAGCAGGTATGACAATTATTATGAATCAAACAAAAAAACACAAACATAGAAATTATCACCTTTATTATTGATAATTCGATTATGGTCACAAGGACTTTTTTGTTCCATTTGAGGTGTAGAAACACCTCCAGAAATTTGACACATTTATCGTACAACACGATACGTACCTGGGCAATACGCGTATAATTAATTATAAGAATTAATTATAAGTAAAAATGGAAAATCGCAGTTGGGGTACAAAAGCTATTGATCCGCACGTAGTCGCAATTAGTGTTTTTTTTTGGGGGGGGGGGGGGGCGGCAAAGCCTTACCTTTATAATATTGAATAAGATTAAAACAAAATGTACGAAATGTTTGGGGGCTTAGCCCCTAAAGCCCTCCCCCCCCTATTTACGCCATGTCTCTGAACCTGAATAATTTATCGGGATTACGGGTTTCTTCGGGTGCTTCAGAATAAAAAAAAGTGGGTCAAAAGTTTGAGTGTTATAATAACCAGTTTGATATAAGTATTAAAGCTTCGAGGTCCAGTTCATTAAGGTTCGGTATAGAATTGTACCAGCTGTAGTAGTCCGTTTACATGATTATTGCTACACCAATTTGCTGATTTAAGGTTTATTCCAAATATTTTTTTTATAAATGACTTTGGCGTACAGTACAGTTAAATGTCGATTTGGTACATATAGGTACGCGTAACAGAAGTGAACGAAAAAACTTAACCAACCCAATACATTTTTCTCGGTTTCGTGTTTGGCAGAGTTTTTTGATTTGTAAAAATATCGAATATAGGACTAACTATATTTTAGGTTTTTTTACAACCTATATTAATTTCTAATGGTAACACACTATGTTCAAATAATAGAGTGTGCCGCTCAATTTCCAGCTGCAGACCTCTCCACGCGCACTCCGCTCTTCAAGAAAAGACGTCGGCCCTAAATCGTTTCCGTCGTATTATTTGGGTCTGCAAACAATGGTTGGATTCAAAGGAAGCGTAGTGTTTGGACGACGACGAAACAAGATCCGACGCCTTTTCCGGCACGATGGTGTAAACAAAAAAAAAAAATGCGAAAATAACGCAATTGTATTAATATCGTATACAGTATATAATATGGCGACGTTTTAAAATTGCGACCCAAAATAAAGTATAAAAATAATAATAATAATATGCGAAATAAAACTCTTCTTCCCGGGCTCCACCGACGTCACTCGTCAATAGAATAATACAGCCGATGTAAATGTCCGAGGTGGTTGTATTATAATTAGGGAAAGGATTTTAATTTAAATAAATATTTTTATGTAATAATAGCATCGGAAAGTTTTCGATATATGTATACGTTTCATTTAATTTCAAGTAATCTGATGCTAATTTTATTTTAAATATTTTTAAATATTTTAGAATAATTAAATATTTTTAAATATTTTAGAATAATTACATTTTAATTATAATTTATAATATAACAATTTACATTACCGATGGCGTCATATCATTTATGTTGATATTTTACAAAAAGTGCAGCCGACCCGTTAATACTGTCCGACTATAGAAGTTGTGAAAAAAACAAGTTTTAATCAAACAAAAGATAAAAAAAAACCTTAAGTCAGCCAGCTCTGCGACTCACTGGTATTAATATTATCGGCTAGGCCACGTGCACATTTTTATATTATTTTATATGTGGCTCAGTCAAAACATAGATTTTGAAAAATTCCGTTTGATAGGTATGGAAAGCTCAGTTGGATCCAAGACCCGGTACAAACGCTTGTCAGTAGATAAAATCATAAACATATATTTCGTTTGAAATAAAAACCAGATCGGCTTGGTACGACTTGATGACCCCATAACTGAAGGGTACTGGGTACATAAGTACATTATCGTGCCATCGTTCAGTCGGCCGGCCAACTTGGTATTTTATTCGTAAAAACGAATTCTAGACGATGATGGTATGACTATCATGGTATCATGTACCTGTTGTGCGAATCCAGGTTTAAAGTCCTCGAGGGACAGCAATACCGACAGTGGTTTCTGCTCCGGTCAACGATACCACGCTGAACTCCTCAGAAGAAAGTCGTAAGAGCTTTACAACACGATTTATTTGGGGACTATAAAATGGCCAAATAATATATATTCCAACGCGTAGTCTCTTTTAAAGACTCAGTATTCGGGTACTCAATAATAACAGGTTAAGACGGACACTTTCATTTGACTGCAGTATGGCCCATAACTCGTAATACACCTCTGACCAGGGCAACTTGAGACAACAATATGTTTCTCTTTTGTGCCCAGACTATTATTGCTTCTGTCATGTCCCATGTTCCAATATGTATGATAATATGTTTCTTTTTTTAATTTCAAATAGGTAATATAAAATATTGAAACCGGTTTGGCGTTTGTTAGGTTATTTAATAATATTAATAAATAAATGATTAGTCGTGAGTGAGTGGGGCATTTAGATCTGAATTTCATTATTTTCGTCTTTCTCACTCACGGCTATTATAATATATTATAATATTTATAATCATAATATTATATAAGTACTACATAATACACTAAAATTGTAATCGTTATTATAAGCGCTCACATACACCCACACACACACACACACACACACACACACACACACACACACACACACACACACACACACATCACAACACAACAACACCGCAATAACAACTATAATAATTATCTTGTAATGACGACCGAATAACAACGACTATTATAATTATATTACAATATATTCACAGTATGAAATAGCTGTGACGAACCGTCCCTTCGTCTGTCGTGGGTCACGTCTGTAGCGTATCTCTCTCTCTCTCTCTCTCTCTCTCTCTCTCTCTCTCTCTCTCCCTCCTGCTACCCTCCCACGCTGTTTAGTTCAGTAGGCCGGAACGAAAATTAATTTTGAAATACGGTTTAATCAAAACTTCTACTTCAATTAATCATAAAACACGCGCTCACACTATATTATATTCATTGTTCCCCGAAAAATAAAAACAAATACGCCATCGCCGCACTACTGTTATATGTTATATATAATAATATAATAATTTATAATTATTTATAATAATTTGTACTAATTTGTTTGTTCTTGCCTTGTTTGTTCTTGTGCAGTAAAAACCGCCCTTTCTGCATGGACCTTAAAACTCTCGTATGGCTATTTCGACGCCCGTACAGCTCAGTTCGATTCTCATTCGAAATGAAATATTCGACTCGGTGGGGTTCGGGTAAAGCCGCGCATACACTAGACCCGAACCGGCCGGACCGACCGAACCGAAAAATATTCGGTCCGAAGTTTTTCGGGTATAGCTGCATTGAGTGTCCCCGAATTTTCGTTCCGAAAACAAAGTTAATAGCTAAATAGATAATTAAATAATCATATTATGTCGTGACTTGTGATAATAACTAGAGTAAACCATATATTGTATCTTCTACAATCAGTTTTCGACAGTTGACGAATGCATCGCATGGTGTGCAGTTGTAAAAAATATGGAATATAATAGTTCTTCAGATGATGAATGGGATTCATTTTTATTAGAGAGCCCGATCTTCAAATCACGGAAAAGATATTGGGTGCATGAACTTTGGCAACAACGAGATGATAGTGGCGAATTTCAAAATGTGTGCACTATTATAAAAAATTACCCATCAAAATTTTATAATTACTTTCGTATGGATATATCAACGTTTGAATATATTTTAAATGCCATAAAAAACGATTTGACAAAATATTCAAATTTTAGACGCTGCATTGAGCCCGAAGAAAAATTAGCTGTTACTCTCAGGTAAAGTTATTTTAATTTTATTAATTTAAAATTTAAAAATTTATCAAATATATAAATATTAATTTTTAAATAAAATATAGGTATTTAAATATTCAAAGAGAAAAAAAATATTATAAATTACTGTAACTACTATAATCAGAATTATAGACTATATTAACTTTTATTATAACTTATTATTTAAAATACTATTATTATTAAAAATATTGTACATTTACATAACTTTATATTAATTATTGACACTCGTTTGTAACTATTATTTATAAATTAGTGTACGAATATTGGCAATCTTGAACAACAGATGATTTTTCATAATTTTTATTATACAGTAATTGCGGCTGTTGCGTATAATCTGAATAGCCAGATGCACTGGAACTTCTGCTAGGTGTCATTTCTTCCGATCCAAGCGTTTTGGTGATAATACTGAGTACTTCCATTCTAACTTTCATCTTTTTTAATGAATCCATTTTTTTAAAACTTGGCAACAAACTCATTAAAAAGTGGTAATCTTCATCACTATCAGCATTCTTTTTCGTTTTAAGACGTTCTTCAAACAGTTTTATTTTTTTCCGTTCGATTTCTATTGCTTCTGTTTGATACGATTTACGTTTCGAATGTTTCCTATATTGAGGTGTTGTACTTTGCACATTAGGAATATTATTCAACCCAACTTCTTCATCTTCGTGTTCATTTTGTTCAACATGTTCATCTTCATCAGTTAAATCAAGTTCGCTGTTATTATCAGAATCGTCGAGTGTGGGAATTATAGGGTCTCGAGGTATATTGGTCGCTGTATTTCTAGGTGTCATATTATCTTTCAAAAATAACAACTGATTAAAATATGGCCATTTTGAGGATTGTGGTGTGAATCCTTGTCCAGATTTAGGTTTAGGCACTTTCTTAAACTCTTTTCTAAACGTGTCTCTTAAACCTTCCCATTTTTTCTTCGCTTCTTCGGCTAAAATGCATTACATATTATATATATTAAATTTCAGTAATTATACTTAATTAATTAAATTGTTTGATTAATTTGGTTAAGTATGTAGTAGGTATGTTTATATTGAGTAATATGTTATATTCATTAATATGTACTATATTGTAAAAGCCGTAAAAAAAAATATCAACACATTTAAATAATGTTTAGTATATGTTTAGTTAAGATTTTATATAATATTTTAAATATTTTGCAGATATTTATCAACTGGTATGTCATTTCGAGCATTAGCACTTTGCTTTAAAATGCATAATACTACGGTTGGTGCAGTTGTATATGAAGTATGTGACGCAATATGGAATAGACTATCGACAACACATTTATCTATTCCAACTCCAGAAGATTTTTTAAGTATAGCAAATGAATTTAATGTGAAATGGAACTTCCCACATTGTATTGGCTGTATAGACGGAAAACATATACGTTTACGAAGTCCTACTCACTCTGGGACTATGTATTATAATTATAAACATTTTTTTTCCATCGTACTACAAGGTGTATCTGATGCCAATTATAAATTTATATTTGTTGATGTTGGAGCGTACGGAAAACAAAGCGACGGAGGAACATATGCATCATCAACTTTGTCAACTTTTATAAATAATGAAAATAATCTACCAAAATCATCTAATTTGGAGGGAACATCTGTAGAAGTACCGTTTTTTATGTTAGGTGATGACGCTTATCCATTAAAACATAATATTATGAAACCCTTTTCTAAACGACTATTATCAAAAGAAGAACGTATTTATAATTATCGTCATGCTCGTGCCCGTAGATGTGTAGAAAATGCTTTTGGAATTATGGTATCAAAATGGAGACTCTTGCATAAACCCATTGAAACAACAGTAGACAATGCAATTAAAATAGTTCAGTGTATTTGTCTTTTACATAACCTTATAATAGATAAAGAAGGGCAATCATGTGCACAAACACTAATATCTGCTGCGAGTTCGTATGAAAACGATAGAAATGAAAAAAATGTAAGGACAAATGTAATAAGACCATTTAATCGGAGTTCAAACTTGGCGACTTTCGTAAGAGATACATTAAAAAATTATTTTATTAGTCCTATAGGATCGATTTCATTTCAAGAACAGTATGCAAACGTTCAAAAGTAGTTTAGTTTAATTGTAGGTATAATACTATAATGAGTAATGACTATTAAGTATTATGTTAAAATTGTATTATTACTTGTATTGTATAGGTATTATTATTTATTATTATTATTATTTTTGATAATTTAGCTACATTTATTATTATAATTGTATAACTTTAATCTTTTGATTACAAAACAAATTTCTTTTTATAATTAATATTAATATAAGTTTAAATAATGCATTACCTGTTGTACCCAGATTTGTAGCAATACGTGTCCATATTAAAATTTTTTCATCTCTATTATGGTATTTGTCATGTTTTTGATTCCAAATTTGGTTTTCCGCAAATACTAAACTTATGAGTCTTTCTTTTTCAAATTTTATAGATGACATCTTAGCAACTCTCACGTGCGACGTATTTACAACTACTAAAATACTTAGTTAGTACGACTACATTATCGAAATACCAATGTGAAACGGTTGATAAAATTGTAGATAAAACGCACGTTTTCAAAACAAATATACTAAAATATCACGATTAGATATATCTAAAGTACTTAATACTAGGACATAGTAGATAATGGGTTATAGGTACACAACGATGTTATTAAAACACCAAATGTGATATGACCACAATATTTCATTTATTAGCGTCTCAAATCAAGAGGTAGGACCTATACATAGAATAGTACCGCTAATTTTCGGCCGAAAAATTCAAACATGTTTGAACGGTTGAAATCCGAACCGACCCGAATTTCGGTTCGGGCTATCGGTTCGGTACAAGTGTATGCACTCACATATAAAATCGGCATTTTGATTTTTTTCGGTTCGGTCGGTTCGGGTCTAGTGTATGCGCGGCTTAAGCCAAAAAATATCACAAATTTTAACATGTATAATATCGTGGTTCCATCATAGGAGGTTAATGACGAATTGTCCATACTATATTAGTACCATGACAAAATAGACGGGTATCATCACAGTTTTAATAGATTTTTATTTCAGTACCTATGCAGATCTTTGCCTCCGGTCCATTTCGTAATTCTCCAGTTCTGATTGGTTGATTTTTTTATATGTTATATATATATATATATATATACTGGGTGATTCTTTTATCAAACAACACTCATTATTTCAAAAAGTGTAAATTTTTTTGAAGATATTTTTTACATAGTTTCAAGTCGCTTATGAAACAACGTTTTTATTAAAAAATTATATTTTTAATTATTTTTTATCCTTATAATTTTTTAAGTTTTTTACATTTTTGAATGACAACATAGGGTTTTAATTTTATATTCTAAAGTAGAATATTTTTCTTAGTATTTTGATACATAAAAATTGAATTTGGGGCGAGTAGTTTATGAGTTATAAGTATTTAAAGTTTAGACGGTGAAGTGGACAAACATTTCGCGGGGTAACCCCGAACCACTCCACTCCGCTCGTCTAAACTTTAAATATTTATAACTCATAAACTACTCAACCCAAATTCGATTTTCATGTATCAAAATACTAAGAAAAATATTCTGCTTTGGAATATAAAATTAAAACCCTATGTTGTTATTCAAAAAAGTAAAAAACTTAAAAAATTATAAGGATAAAAAATATTTAAAAATATAATATTGTAATAAAAACGTTGTTTTATAAGCGACTTGAAACTATGTAAAAAAATATTTTCAAAAAAATTTACACTTTTTGAAATAATGAGTGATGTTTGATAAAAGAATCACTCAGTATACATGCATATGATTGAAGGCCAATAATAAGACTAAGAGAACTACTTCATAGGACAATTAAAGAGCAGATGATGCGTATCAAGAAACTGTGATAATATACATCCCTGTCTTTTGTCATGGTAGGTATACCTATACGATATTTAAAGAACATCAAATATAAAATAATTAATCTACACGGACGAACACGATGAAACACCTTACCTACATAATATTATACTAGACAGTGTAGTATATATCGTGTTTGTTTGTGCGTAACTTTCCGGGTCTTGCGACTTATATAGGTACATCAAGTGGGTATACACGCGTGTGTGTTTAAATTAGAAATTTCCTAACCCTATTATTGCTGCAAAACAGCGCTATGGCTCAATGGCTGTATAATATTATATATGTAATAAATAGTCTCGTGTTTGTCACGACACGCCACCTGTTTTGGTTTATTATGAATTAACAATGACTGGTAATAATAATAATAAAAAAAAATACAACCTATTGTATTTTGAAAAGAAAAGTTCAAACTAGGGGTGGTCGTAAGCTAGTCGTACTTCATAATGTTATTTTACAGTTATTACTGTACAAAAGTTTATGATCGTATACGTAAAGAGTATATTGTAACATATTAGTATCGAGTCTAAATTTAAAATGAAAATAATATAGTGAACTCACCGTTTAGAGCCCTCGTTATCTATCACTGCACACGCATCTTCTCCATGCAGATAATACGCATAAGGACAAATAGAGAACGAAAATCTCACCACACTGTTATAATGACGGTAGACAAACCAGAAGATGGCTAAACTTTTTTTTCAAAAAATGCATAAATGAATTACACAAAGGCGACGGAGAGGCAATATATTGGTTGTGCAGTCTTGTTGTTAGCCTTAAGATGATTCTTTGTTATATATTATAACTAGCTGATCCCGTGCACTTCGTCGCCCATTAAAAATACCAACTCTATAATATGAATAATATGTTTTATTTTATAATATAACAATTACCATAACAACAATTTTAAACCAATTATTATTATAATAGCTTCAAAACCCATGACAACTATTTACAAACAAAAATTTCCATCGGAAATCTCAAAATCCCTGTTTGAGCACCTCCCGGGGTTGGTCCTCTTCCTTTTTAAATTAGTCTATCTTCTGCAAAGAGATCTAATCTAACTCTGTACCAAATTATCCCGTGCACTTCCTTTCCCGGTAACCAATAAGTATTATTATAATAGCTTCAAAACCCATGGTAACAATGGTAACCTGGGTAATATTGTCTATGGGTATTATCATGGACATTATCTATGGACACACACACACACACACACACACACACACACACATACATTCATTTTTATATATATATAGATTCATCGAATTGTTCCTAACCATATTTCAGTCTAATCCTGTTAAGTGTGTCTACAATTTTATATTATATTTTCATGTTAATTTTGTATGTGTGTATCCCAATTGGTTTGACCAACATTAATAAGCCACATGAATAATAATATTAACAATAATACAAATTACATATTATAATAATATAAACCGTGAGAACTTGGAAATTGAAATTTTTCTCAGCTACATGTAGCAGTTCTAAAACGAACAAAAATATAAATTATAATATATCGTATAATTATGGCAAGGGTTTTTTTTATTATTGTATAGAGCTGTGAAGTTAATGAAATGTGTTCTAAAATCTTAAATGACAAAACGTGCAGTTCAAAGGGGAAAAATAACAACCAAATAACATACATTTTATAATCTACTCAGATTATTTTCGGTCATAGAGTACTTCCCAAGTCTTGTTAGACGTAGGTACAACATAAATTATGTATACGAGTACGATGATGAGTCATTTCTTCACAGTGTCCATATAGTAATACATTATATTATATACCTATAATTAACTTATTCTATTTGATAATAATTATTGAGGGGACTAAGTGGCTGAGTGGACCGTCGCCTGTTCGAACCTTGGTCACGGATGGCATTTCTCTCAGAGCAGTCACGGTGTCTGGAGCGAGAGGCCGCCATCCCTCAAACGGGCATGTCAGATACCTTATACCCCACTGTGCCCACTTGAAAATTCTGCCATAATAAAACAAACGTGTTTACAAAAAACCTACAGTACCCTTTCCCATAGTTAAAAACCACTCAATGGCGTAAGTTGCCATGGGTTAATTAATTAAAAAAAAGAAAAATAATTATTGAGATGTGTTCATTCGCTATAACTAGACCGATTGTAATATGACGCGAAGGTGTACAATGAGTATTAAATACAATTTTGTATATTTTTAATATTTTAGTTATTTCCAAAAAACGATAATTCATTATACAATTATTACGTATTATAACAGTAGCAGATTAAAATTACAGTCGAGTGTGAGCCGATTTGACGAGCGATTTTCTGAAATCGAAAGTAGCACATCACATAACTTTAGCCGACATCATTTATTTGTTTCGCGTGTTGTTGCGGATTACACGTGTGTATAAAGTTCACCTCGGAAATCAGAATCGTATTCAATTATTCAAACAGACGAGTGGAATGCGAATAGTCGTAGAATGTTCACCTGACGACCCTTCTATTCGTATAAAACATGTGACGGATATAGCGTCTAAATTATATATTATGAAATTAAACCTCCTGCACGCACACGGCATCCGGATAATTTTTTAGTAGCTGATAATAATATAATGTATACTTGTATACAATAGGTAGGTAAGTATTATCATAATAATATACTCTTATAAGGCCTTTTGATCTTTTAAAAAAAGAAAAATCATAATAAAAAAATGTTGCTTAAAAATCAAACTATGAATATTTATTTATATTTATTAATAACTAGTAAGTAGTTAACAATTAAAAGTGATTTCATAAAATATCATACATACATCAACATTTTCAAGAAAAATTTTGAATATTTTAATAATAATATCACGTATATGTAGTTTATTATTTACAAAGAATATAATATAAGCTTAAGTCTAATTCCATTTTAATCAGTTACCAACATTTTTACAAAAAAATTCGGTACTGCAGATAATTTTGACTTGTATAATCATAATAATATCATAACTATTTTTACCCTCTTTCTGAAAATTAAGAATTTGTGACTTACTTTTTCTATAATATTACACGTATACTTTAATCAGGAAGTAAAATTACAATTTTCAATTTAATTGTATTTCGTGCACTTTAATTAAACGACTATAAATTGACTTCCACGTACAATCGGTGAACGCGCTCAACCTGAGTCCAGTTTTTCTTTTGTAAAGCAGAGCATGAAATGTTTACTATTCCGCTGACTGAAATTCAATTCAAAATCTAACCATTTAAGATGTAATTTTTTTAGTGAAAAAGCAAAACAATTAATACCCGTCAATAATTAGTGGCGAAGGGGCCTAGACAGTTTCGTGCGGTGAGAGTAAAATATTTTTTAATCCATTAATATTTTACCATTCCACCCACAAAAGAATAATATATTACTCAATATTATACTACATGTTTATGGATGTAATGTTATATTATATTATTGTCATGTAGGTATGATATTATTATCTAAGAATGAAAAACTTAAAGTAAATACATCGAAAATATTTATTTTGAAAAGAATATATTACGGTCGTGTTCCTGTGATATAAAGTTGTTTGATTGTAGTATATTATATCAAGTACCAATAACACTTAACACCTAATTATTCGATAGCAGTCAAAATATAAATCGAATACAAAATTGATTGAGAATCAGTAATACGATTGATATTACTGGTAAAACCATTTCCTTGTAATTAATATGCAACGGGGCTATAATCCACATAAGAATTATCGGCCCCTGCCCCAGCGCAACCTCATTATCAATATACAACATAATATTATAAAGGAGTAAATAAAATTGAACAGTGAATTCAAATTTACTAAAATAGTAAAATGCATTGAGTGCCTATACGATTATTTTTATTTTTAAATTTGCAAGTCATTTGTAGTTTAACAAAAATTAACCAAATTAAAATCAAAACATCGAAATACTGTCAGAAGCAATTTACGTTTTGTTTCAACTTCACAAATTTGTATGGCATAATGGTTTTCAAAAGTTATTAATATTACACATCATAAATTAGGTATAAGCAATGTAATATTATACCGTTTATGTATAATGCTAAAAAAAATTAACAATGCCACTGTCGCCCTTCCGCCTATATAAAGGTACGCCATTGTCACCAACGTCTAGCCAAATGAATCGCACTGCAGTCGTACGATATTATTACACTCTTCTTTGTGGAAAAACTCCGACCACAAAATTGTATGCACCTTTTAGCAAACAAAAATACAAAATGTTTGATATATAGTTATCGGAAAAACGGTAACATCAATTGTTCATTATTACACACATTTTCCGAACCAGTAGACTACATAATGATATATATGGATTTTAGTTATTAATTATTTGACTCATCGTCGTCGTCGTCGTACCGTAATAATACCATCATATATATTATTAGAGTTTGCTTCAGGACATCCCGGGAAAAAATTTTAAACATAAAAGGTAGAGACATGTACCTTTTAAAGCTAATGCAGGTAATACGTTTTCGGAATTAAACACGTTTCCCGGAAAACTCACTGGAAGGGTCGAGGAAGGGTGTGCAGTAAAGCTGGGTAGTAATGCATACATTCACCCCTTCCACCCCCACGCAACCGCTACCCTCGTGTGTTGTGCAGTATAACATTATAAATATAATATCATAGGTAATAATTACACGCGACCATGTAAATATGTAATATTATGTGCATTTCGAATTATTGTCGCGTGTAATACCATAATATAAAATGTGTATCGGTAAAACGGTATAGTCGATTGCGTTCGAGTTATTATTATCGTCTACCCGAATAACGCATTAACTACATAATAATAATAATAAGTCATAACGACATAATATTCGAGATATTATTATATTGTGTTCTACAAGAGTATTTGCAGCTGCAATTTACGATGATAATAATATTATCATATTTGGGCCCAGCTCAAGTATCCAAATATCATTTTCCGATAAAGGTGGATTAACGAGCGGCTTGATTAGCCTAATCCTACAGGCACCCTCGTGTTATTTTTTATAGACAAATATAATATCAAAATAATGTTTTTACTATAGTTCACCGACCGTATCATCGAGGTTCTACAATATAATTACAATTTGAGTATCGTTATAGATTTATAGATGGAATCCTACCAAATTTCGGGTGAAATAGAACAAATTCGTGTTATAATTATTGTTTGGCGAAAAATATACACTTCCTTACATACTTTGTTGTTGTCGATAATAACTATTATCGTTAGGTAATGAACTGTGTTAAAATATGTAGGTAGTGTATACAAATGACTGAAACAGTAAAGCGAGTAAAAGTAATTGATGAAAACCTTAAAAAAAAATGGAAACCTGTTGAGTATTAAATTCAAAATATAACAATTATTATTATAGCAGTGTGTCAAATTTTGATTTTTTGTTTTTCGTACAAAATATATAACTGTATAAATATAACTGTAGGTATAAGAATAATTCTTTTTTTTTTTTAAGTATTTGTTATACATACTGAAAAGACTTTCTGGAAGTATACAAGCTTACTACAACAGTAGTAGAAAATACAATAATAAAAAAAATAAAGGAATAGAAATAAAATAGAATTGTCTCCAAAGTTCACAGTCCAACTTCGTCTCAATACTATTAATATGCCATGCGAAAATGCCATGATGAAGGTTTCCTTGCGAGAGTCGGTTTATATATTAAAAATAATAATGTGTTTTATAATATTTTGAAATGTATAATACCAATACCTATAAATAAATAAAACATAAAATTTTTTTTCAATTTTTTCTTTGTGTCGGATAGAAAATGATAACAATAACAATCGTACAGTATAGATAGGTATATAGGTACTTAAGAAGAACATTCTAGTCATTCTGCCGTCGGTTTTACAACCATTTTCAATAGGTCTTTAGCTATTATCATTCAGACGAGTGTGCATCTCATCTTTATCGTTATGTATAATATAATAACAGTAATAACGGCGTGGCAAAAAAAATCTAATCCAATTATTGACAACGTTCTATCGGTCCCCAGTTCAGACACTACGACACCGATGTCTGTCATGCTTTTCCTCAGCGGGTCACGTACTCAAGCACTCGTCATGACCTCGTTACGTGACTTTATATATATATGGATATGTACTACTATGATGATGATGATAATAATAATAATAAT
Source organism: Macrosiphum euphorbiae (assembly GCA_949089665.1). NCBI lineage: Eukaryota > Metazoa > Arthropoda > Insecta > Hemiptera > Aphididae > Macrosiphum > Macrosiphum euphorbiae. Next base: position 134,649,519 of record CARXXK010000001.1, on the reverse strand, counting down.
AATAATAGCTAATAAAATATGCGTAAAAAATTGTTTTCCATTTTTTCTTTTCAAATGCATAAAAATATTTATCAATATTTACTCACGTACACTATATAGGTAACTACCGATAGCTTACTATGCTGTACCTACGTGTACCGGTCAATGTAATAATGTACCGTATATACACAGGGTGATATTTATACACGCCGTGGTTATCGCACTAAACGTTTGTGTTTTCGAAAATATTTAACGGTTTCGTAAAACCGTGACATGCTAGAAACAATATAATATATTAAATTGTAAATTTTAGAAAAGAAAAATATTATACGGGTGAAAAACATAGTATTTCGCTTCACTATAATAATATATGCACTCCCCGAGCTCGTCAAAACTTTATACGCTCAAATAAATATGGGTAATGAAGTATTGAATCAATATGCGATACGTAAAATTGACTTTCTGCATACTACGAATTTCCATATTCGAACAGGGTACAAAAAGTAAACAATCACAACGATAAAAAAAAAAGCACGTAAAGAATTTGATGGTTTATTTTTCCCTCTAAAACGTAGGTATATGACTTATGTAGGTGTAAGTACTTGAAGTATTATAATATTAGAACATCTATTTTTTTTTTCGTAAGAAAAATGTACAGAGCAATACCTCTAAGTGTTTACATAAAAAAAAGCCATCTCCTTCAAGGACAACCGTTATTTATTTATTTTTTTTTTTTACTCAAATATCCCTAATTAAATTTTTATAATATTATTCAATTATATTTTATATAAGAGGGTAGTGATAACCACAAACAAAATCGAAATACATTCAGTATCCACACATAAACGGAGTCTAGATTCGGCGTAGATAAATATTTATTATTTCTTTTAAAATTCAACTTTACGGCATAAACAGAGTGGTTATTAGCGGCCGATTATATTATTTTAATCACAGTTCCATATTGATTATTGAATTTATTTCTAATAATGTTTACACCTATTTATATTATTAATATTGTACACTGATTCACTTGGGTCATATTATTTCGTTAGGTGACGGAGTTCAGTTTCGTCGATTATTTATTTAACTTAATTTATTTTTAACTAATTTATTCGTTTTCTGGATAACTCGGAAGTGGGTGAGAGTACCTATCCATTCACAGTTTCCTGTAATATCTTTACGATACCATTATATTGGCAGCATTCGAGAAGTCTATGCTAGACCGTAATGGGTGTTCCGAAAGTAGGGCGTACGGGGAAACCTTCCTTGGCCACGATGTGGCCATGTATCATGCGGGTGTGGCCGCTATAAATAGGTATAGTGTCATCATTTTTATTGTTTGAATGCAAGCTTGAGTGCGAATTACACAGCAGCAGTAACTATGCGGTAGAAATAATAATGATGAAGTTAAATTTGAACAATTACTAATAATTTGGAAATATATTATCGCGGGACCTGAAGTCTGCATATGGTATGTGATATTGCCGCTGACCCATGTTAAATTGATTTTTTCAACTATAAAGGCTAAAAGGAATCATACCTATTATACAATAACACATTTGAACTCATTCTTTTATTGTAATACAAATGCAACATTATTATTCAAACACGCCTTGTTGGTTACCGGTTATGGTTATCGTTAGGCGTTTTGAATTGTATTCGATAATAACATAAATTATTGTCGTACCTGTATTATCATAATCAATACCTACGTATGACTACATATAACAATAATACTGTTTGTATCCAAAAACCTACGCTTAGTGTGTACCAATTCAGTCATTAAAACGAAATGAAAATATATTTTGATAAAATCAACAGAACCGCTAAATCATTCGACATTTTGGAGTAAACATATGTGTTTCTGCAATACACAACGTTTGATATTCGTTTAATTAAAATCTAATAGTCTCCGATTAACTTCCGATTATTGAATACATAGATTTTGTGACTGAAAAAAAAGAAAAACAAAGGGTTTTCAAGTGTTTTATTTAACAGACAACCGTAGGTACGTACCTATAACATAGGTACGATTTCCCAATAAAAAAATCTAACTTTAATTGAATATTCTAAATCAAGGGTTCTTAACCTTTCGAGGTCCATGTCCCCTTTCATATTATTGTATAATATCACACCCCCCTCAACAATATAAAAATGAAGTATCAATATTTATCCTATATAGCAGGGGTGGCAAACCTTGGCACGTTGGTCAAATTTCAATGACAAACGAAAAATTAAAATTATAAAAATTATGAAATTTATAAAATTTTGGTTATAAGAAATTCAAAGAAACAAATTATGTTTAAAAATCATAATATTACTATATAAAATTTATTATGTTATTAGATTATTACTATATTTATTATTTACCACTTTAATATTATGGTTATTAACTATTGTACCTAACTTTATTTTTATCCTTAAAAATATAATTTTCTTTGGGCATTTGAAAAATTTTCAAAACCTTGATTGGAAAAATTTGGCACTTGACCCACAAGAGGTTATCCAGTAGCCACCAATATAGGATATTATAGGCTATAATAATATGTCTATAATGTAACATTTTAATATACGTCATGATGAAAAATGTCCACGCCTCAACTGAAACCACTCCCTCTAAGTTTTTACTGTCTTATTAAGTAGGTATCTATAATTATAAACGCTGAAAATATAACTTTAAAGTTATCTAGTTTAAAAGTGTCTACATACCTATATCAATGGCTTAGAATTTCATTGCCATTAACGGTTGAGAAAATCGTCACAGCATTCATCTTCCACGTTCAACGTTTATTTATGAAAATATAATATTATAATATTTGCAAGTCTAAAATACCTTTGTGTATAATACTGCAATAACGTTTTCAGAACGGAATTCGGAGTCAAAACGATAATAAATAATGATAGTAATTATTAGTATTATATCAGTGAATCCATCCCTAACAGAAATCTCCAAATAGTGGATAGTTTTATTTTGTACTTGGAAACAATAACTACAGACTTTCTAATACCCAAACATTCTGAGCAGCGAACACCGTCACAAGTCTGGCATTTACTCGAGTTTCACCTCAATATTATTATTCTAAATTTAACGACAGTATAATACTACAATATTTTATAGTAATATAGTAAAATAATATGGTCGTGAATATAATAGAGTAATATTAAGCTTTTTATTGTATACTCGAGGGCTGAAACTCGTGTGGGAATGGCTCCTTGACGTCTCGAATTATTCCTAGGATAAGTCCCAAAGCACATGAGCGCCCATAGGTAACTTTTTAGGGGGGGTCAAAATGAAAAAAATTGTAAATGTAAGATAATAAAGATAATAAAGATTTAATGTTATTTTTCACATATAAATGTATACATGCATGTTATATTAGTTTCTGAACGGAATAATTTCCATATGAATAAATAAATAAATAAATAATAATTACCATACGAATAAATAAATAAATAAATAATAATTTCCATACGAATAAATAAATAAATAAATAATAATATTTTAATAAGTATATAAAAAAATAGAAATTAAATAATATAATTAAGTATATTATTCGGTATCAATAAATAAGAACTGCAAATTTCTTCGTTTTGTTCTAAACATCTTAATGACATCCTGAATGAAAGTATCCTTGTTTGCATGAACTCTCATCATACACAACCCATTTAAACGATATTTTCCTGTAGTCGAGGGAAGCCACGTTTTTACTCGTCTTAATGTACTGAACGATCTTTCTATTGCGCACGTTGTCGGAGGCAGTGATATAAAAATATTAAGTACTAGCTGATCCCGTGCACTTCGTCGCCCGTTAAATGGATCAACTCAATACTACCTACTCAAACTTTGTTCAATTCATTAACGTGTATGGTGTTCAAAATTTATCTTATCTTTCCCGTTGCCCTGAATAAAAATTCTGAATCGCGGCAGTACATTATCAGGTAGGCAATCTACCTGCGGTAGATCGCGGACCCCGTGCTGTTTGTACGGAAGTGTATGATTTAACTCTAAAGTATCAAAGTTATACCAAGTTTATTTTGATGTAATACTGTGGATTAATATAATAAATTTGGTTGCTCGTAAAAAATCGCAACTCTTAAAAAAATTATGATTGTTGAACTCCTTTTGGGTGTAATTTTCTGCGGTAAGTGCAACTCTGCCACCCTGGTAAGCATTGTTCAATAATTCGATTTGATGCAAGCTTGTACCTGATCTGCCCGAATAACCAATGGCAACCAATAAATAAATGCTAATTTCTAATGTAGACTGTAACCAATGGCAACTATTAATAAATAAAAATAATATTTCCAATTTCTATCGTGAATCTCAATGTCCCAGTTTCAGCACCTATTTAAAATGCGAATTTTGGCAAATCCTTTCTTAGCGCACGTCTATATTATAATAGCTGTCTGTATGCCAAATTTCAGCCAGATCCGTCCAATGGTTTGAGCTGTGCGTTGATAGCAGTCAATCAGCTTACTGTTTTTTATATACAGATATGGTTGCCATGGTAATATGGTGACACACACACACACACTGACATACATTCATTTTTATATATATAGATTGATATGAAATCTTGGTAACCTTAGTAACCATGGCAACCTTGGTAACCATGGTAACATGGACACACAGACACACAGACATACATTCATTTTTATATATATAGATTTGAAAAATTGCAGGATAATATTCGCAATGAGCCAATAAATCAACAAACGAAATTTCATCACACTGGAAGTCAATCAAATTTTTATCAATCCAATACTGATTCCAAATATTAGATTCCTCTATCATATTTTCAATTTCATAATGATCACTAATCAGCTTAATTTTTTTCTTAGAAATCATTAATGGTGTACTTTTTAATATTTGTACTATGCAGTAGACTTATTGAGAATGCTTTTTTATTTGTACTTGAAAATCGTCGTGAAAGAAATTATATTAGTGAATCTAAGTACGGAATAAAAGTAGAAAGTCTGTAATAGTGTTTAGCAGAATCGATTTCGTAATTTGATATATTTTTTTGTTTGGATGTAATACGTGGAATTTTAATTTCTGCGCCAGTTTTTTCTGCCATAAATACGGAGTTATTAAAAATATCATTAAAAACGATATCTGATTGTTCTCTATTATTATTAAATATAGTTAATAAATCTTGAATATTATTTTGGTCCGAGTATAAATCAATAGATTTTGCCTGCAGTTTATTTGTAACTGGTTCTAATTGAGCTGAGTATTTGGATATAATATTTAAAGATATAACAAATTGTGATGTTGATGTCGCACATGATAGTTAGTGTACTTTTGTACGAGTAGAGGTGTTAACTTTAAAATCTGAGTCATTATTATGAGATACTTTTTCTAAAACTGACGTAATATTAAAAAAGTTTGCAGCAAAAATGCGAATAGATTTAGACCAACGAGCATCACAGTATATTTGTAAAAAATTTTCGACAAAGTCCACCTTCACGAAAAAAATGAATAACCTCTTTAATTACTGAACACCCATCAAAACCCAAGCCAACCAGTTTATTCATATCCAAACCGTATTTTTCAACAGAAGTCAAAATATAAGCTACTTATAGTAGCTATACCAACTGCATCTAATGTTTGTAGTGCAAATTCTATTAATTTTTCTCTTATAGTTTTTGAACTATCAACATAACGAACACAAATCGAAAGTTGTTCAATGCCAGCAATATTGGAAGTTTCGTCGGCTAACAGTGAAAAACTTAAGCTACTATTTAGTTCTCCAACAACTTTTTTCCAGGAGGGGGGAAGTGCCTTGTCTTGCCCCATCCCCCCCAATGGGCGCAAATGCCCAGGCATACAGCTTAGCATGTATACAGATGCTCACGAGAAAAACAAGTGATATAATAATATAATAGTGTATTGTAAGCGACGATTATACTTAAATTGCACACTATTACGTGGTAGCGTTAAGTAGATGTTTCACTGTCCGATATAAGCCACCTACCCATGCTGATTCTTTTTTGTAATTTTTTTCCACTTTAATCTGTAAACAAGACACATGTTGAATATTGAATGTTGATATTAATATATTATATTATATTATATTATATTATATTATATTATATTATATTATGTACTAGCTGGTCCTTCGCACTCCGTGGCCCGAAGAAAATGACAACCCTTAAAAAAATTGTGATTGTTCGACTCCTTTTGGGTGTAACTTACTGCAGTAAGTGCAACTCGGCCAGGGTAGTAGCCAGGCGATGTCCTAAAATTCGATTTGTTGCATGCTTGTATCTGATTAACCAATGGCAACCAATAATAAATAAATACTATTTCTATTAATTATTTCTTCTATAAACAATAGGAACCATTTATAAACAAACATTTCCACTATAAATCTCAAAATCCCTGTTTGAACACTTCCCCAGGCTTCTATTAATTTGTTGTAGCGTGATGTATACAGCCTATAGCCATCCTCAATGAATGTACTACCCAACAAAAAAATTATTTTTCAATTCGAACCAGTAGTTCCTGAGATTAGCGCGTTCAAACAAACAAACAAACAACCTCTACAGCTTTATTTATTACTTTATTAGTATAGATAAGTAACATGTTTGGACGTAGCCAATGGGATCTTTAATTATAAATACTCGAGAACCAAGTTAGGTATATATTATTTAAAGCTAGGGGTTTGTACATGGGTTTTATATAAATTTCAATAATATAGGCTCATTTTCATCCCGTCTCATCACCTACTAAATACTCGCAAACAATAAAATTTACAAAGTATGTCAGGCAAGTTTTAATATTTATATTATAATATATCGAATGTCTGTTTCACAATCTTGTGCCAGCAGTCTCGTTTTGTGTTGAATTTAAGTTCGGAGAACTGACTATTCATATATTATAAGCATGGTGGCTAATATTTATGTACCTGCATTGTGTGTTTATAGAGTTTGTGAGATTTCGGCCTATTTAAGGATTACTATCCACCCAACACAGAAGGGGAGCCTTATATTGTGTTGACACATGATAGGCCACACCACTTAATGCCAAGAAAGGTAAGTCGTTGGAACATATAGGCTCTGTACAATTTAGTTATCAAATAATATTTTAAGTTAAAATAAGGTGAAACCTTTTATTGAATTTAGAAATAAAAAGAGAGATTTTTCAGGCAGTTATAAGTTTGTGTATTTTACACAAACTGTTTTGGAGAAGATGAGTTGTAGACGGTTTCGAACCTGATCTAGACAATCATGTCGGTGAGGGACGATGTGGTAACATGAACACGGCAACATAAAAAAAATTATGTTCATGAGGTTGTGGAGAGTGTCGAAGACGAAAGTGGGACGTTGCAAAGCAGACTTTAGCGTAAGTGCAATTATTTAATTTAGGAAAACAGGTTGCCCTGCAGTATGCACCAGCGGCAACGACAGAAACGTCTATGGTGCAGAACGGCCTGCAGCCGTCACGGCACTGGCCACTGAGAACACTATTGGCTGAGACACTGTTGCAGAAGGGGGTCGGGGAGGTTCTGATTACATAATTCTGTTGATTATTATATTATAATTGTTTTCGTTGTTAACGTAATATTTGTAATAAAGAAATAATAACTTATGATTTTAGGAGGTGTTTTGGGGGATTTAATATTTTATAAGGGGGTCAAAACTCCATGACGTTTCAAGTTTATGTATTATAAGAGTACATTATACATCTTATCATTATATCAACTTTAACATATACAAAGCCACCCATTCTAGTATTTACAGTCATTATTACTATTGTTATTGTATTTCAAAAAGTTTTGACTTTTATCAAATTTACATGTCGTTGCAGAAAAATATTTTTGGAGAAAAAAATTATATTTTTACAATTTATTTTAAATATTTCAATGATGGCATACATATTTTATGTAAGATTCAAAAGCAGCTATCTTATTGTTTATCATTTCTCCGAAAAAATTGACTTTTTAACTTGTAGTTAATAATAGTTTAAAGTATTTAAAGTTCAGATAAACTACCTCTGCTACTCAGAGCACAGTAGTGAACCAATATGATTTACCGGGGTGTAACTACTTCACTCATTTAACTTTTAATATTACGAAGTAATAACCATATGTAATTAATAATTAAAAAAATACAAAAATTCTAATAATAAGAATTTGTAAAAATATAATCTTATGACATATTTACCTATTTGTATATTATATTATAAAAACAAAAATTCTTAAAAAAGTCAAATTTATTTGAAATAATAAGTATAAATAAATACAAATACATAACATAATTATATATTGTTTCATGTATAAATACATGAATTAATCACTTTGTGCATACTAATATTATTTTATTCACGTTTATGGTATATGACATATTAATATATTATATGTAGTCATAAATATAAACTCTATAATATATACCTACATATAACCTACATAAAATGATAGCTATCACATCAATATTAGCTTCTGACTGATATGATAAAATATTTAGTAGCAACAAATTGCAAGGCTTATAATATTATGGCCAATACAAATTTGGATTGATGGATTCCGAAAAATATTCTGTTTCGGTAAATTATATATGTAATTAAAAATGTATTTTTTTCCAATGACGTAAAAATAATATTTTCAAAAATGTAAAACTTTTATTGATTGTGGGCACTTAAACGGACCACCTTCAGTGATACCGCGTATCGTATTATTGTAAGTATACTGCAGTTTTGACATTTTAACACTGCAGTCAAGTGGACTAGAAACAATTATTAAAATATTATATTCTCTCAATTAACGAATACCTACACAAAAAATGCAAAAACTATAACCTATAACCAGCTAAGAAAGGACATAATAAATTAAATAAGGCTAATGATCGTTAAATGAACCGACCTCTAATCAATTTGTTTTCGATCACCTGCAGTGGTTTACCTGTATCCACTATTGTTGGTTATTTGTCAACGTTATAATTTATACGTTTGTAAGAGCAACGTTTTTCGTCAGAGTTTGTGAGTATCATCGGCACACATAGGTATAGTAATCTTATTGCGGTCGAAACGAATAACGGTACCCTCGGTCGCGGTTTGCCGTGCAGACGACGGAAGTTTTGGTCTTACCCGAACGGATATCATGGTCGTAAATAAATTTGAAAAAAATAACTCGATTTGGGCGGGGAAACGCACTCGGAAATGTGGTGTCCACCCCTCGGCACACTGCCCGGGGCTAGCCGTCCCTAAAACCACTCTGAAAATCGCCATCCGCACTTGAATTTATTTTTGCGCCAGTCGCGTCGCATAATATTCGTCCGTATCGGAAACGCGATAATTCGCGTGGACGCGCGAGAGAGATCAAAGACAGCAACAGCCAGGGCGGCGTATATATAATATAATATAATACGCGATGGAACGGCGCCAGCCCGACGTAACAAATGTGTGCGGGCGCGAGACGGGAAAAACAACCACCACCCCCCTCCCCACCACTGCCGATGACTGTAAGTTTTATATTTTTCCTCCTTTTTCGCGTCCCATCCGTGTACTTCGTATGCATGTAAGTGTGTGCATATATATATATCCGAGTGAATGTATATTATATATATATATATATATATATATATATATATATAATATACATTCACTCGGAGAGAGAGAGAGAGAGAAAAAAATATAAAACTTATATACCCGTAAATATATATATATATATAACTGGGCGAGACGTCGCGTAGTTTAGTCGTCGGCGACGGAGAAATAAGAAAGCCGATACATATGTATATATGTATTTGTGTATATGTGAGTATGCGCTCGTGTGTGTGTGGTGTGTTGTGTGTGTGTGTACTTTTAAAAGCCACGCACAACTGGCGTTTTTCTTTTATTCAAATAAACAACTCGCCATTATATATACAATCCGAATACACGAGAAGAGGAGAGGAGAGAATAATATATGTGTGTGTGTGTGCGTTTATATTCTTTCACTTCTTTATATATTTATATAAATGTGTGTGTGTGCACTCCATACAGTAGAACTATATACTCGGTATGTACGGGTTTCATCCCCTTCCTCCCCACCCCCTGCTATTTACATGCCCGCCTAGTTCGATTTCTCCACCCCCTCGAAAACTTTGAACTTTTTTCTTCTTCTTTCAGTTTTGTTTATTCAGTTTGCGCCGGTCTGGGTGCGTGACAATACACAATGGCGTGAAAATTAAAACTACGATCGCTCTCCGAAAACACTTATATCGTGCGATATAATATAAATGCGCGTCCATCATAATACATAATACATAAACTATAGCAGACTGGCTTCCTCGGAGACGCTCAGACAGATGTCTGGAGCGCAGTTTTGGTATAATATATTATATTATTATTCAAACGTGTACGACGACAATACAATAATATATATTATGCTGAGGAGACTGTTGGCGTTAATGGACGTCTAGTATCGCGATCTATAACAGACCGGAAATGAATGTCGACCGTCACTATACCGCGTTGACGAGGTTTTCGTAATATAATAATCATAATATTATTGACTGTCCGGCGGCTTTAGTAGCACGATTATATTTTACGTGAGCATTATGCGTAGGTATAATATTATAATATGGGAACGACTGTTAGTTGTGGTACACACCGAAAGAAAATGATCGTCGAGACGATAAACTATAATTATATATTTCATATTATTAATATTAATATAATATTATTGTACGAAATACTAATGCACGAGACCCTACTCAAACCCATATTATATACCTATACAGGACCCAGCTCTGGAGCTCAGCCAAACCTCCCGACCATAAGCCGTATCCAAACCTTCTGATTAAAATATATCTCCATCAAATCATTAAATCCCCATATTATGATATGTATCCAAATACACGCTCAATATTGATCTCTATGTTACCCTCGTTCAAAAAGTAGCCGACACACATCATAAAAGATTTAATTCCTGTCCACAAACCAATCGTAACCCACTTGTAACTGAGCAAAGTATTTGAGACACTTGTAACCTCATACGACATTCTCTGTGATTATATAAGAAGCTTAAAACGGTTAAAGCTGAATAAGCCAAACTACTCAAGCCGAAATACTTCAATAGAAAGCATATTCACCCACCCACAATCAACCCGATACACATCACATAGTACTTGAACATTGTGTAGATAATTGTTTTAAAGGTTGAACAGCTGATAACAAATTAAGTTAGTAAAAAAACAAGTAATATTGCAACGTCGTGGTAAGTAGTGTCTGCCGATGATTCTCCATAAGGCTAAAACCGAGAGTTTAACCTCGAAAACTTCACCAGATGTGCGCAGACGATGCCGACCGTTAAATAATATATAATATAATGACGATCGATGGGGAAATGGATCATATAATATTTTGAAACTACTCTTGAAAATTATTATTATAAAGATCCCATGCACTATAAACTTTATATGGGTTTCGGTTGGCTAAATTTCTTTATAGTAGCTTTTCATATAATAACGCAATATGGCCGTCTCTCAATTTTAGTGGTAACACGTGTTTAGCGGTTTTCGTACCTATATAAGTATAATATGATGTATTATATCGATTCTGTGGAGAACATAACATAAACTCAAAATAAAAAGCCGGTTTACACCGTAGTCCGTATTTTCCTATGTTATAGACAATGTCCAAAATCAAGTGTAAAAAACACGGATTTTATGATTCTTTTGAACGTATAATAAATATAACATAATATCGTCTGAAGAGCGATAAACAGGGTTTTCGCGGACCGTCAATAAAACAGATCTAAAAAACACATATTATACACAGAAAATCAAAAACCACCACATTTTGTTAATATACCTATAACGCGCAGACGTCTGTGTCTTGTTATTCCCGAAAAATTCCAGTGTAAATGCCACTAAATGGCTATTGAATTAAAAAAAATTGTGACTCTACCACACCCAAACGAAAATAATTGAAACTTCGCATGATAGGTATTTAAAAAGTCTAAGATGTTGTGGGCATCATACAATTATGCCAGTACTCCAGACGGGGAATTTGTTGCATATTGTTGGGGGGGGGGATGTGTGTGTGTGAAAAGGCAAAAATCTTCCTACAAAAAAAAAACTGACTAATAACGTAATTAAAAAATATTTTGATTTTGGAAGCTTTGAATATAGCTTTGGTTTAGTCAAAGCCTCCCAAGTACTCCTCCGTTTTCCCTAATCACTACATAACATAGCACCACTGAAATATGACATTATATCTTGGTCCAATCCGTGGGCTCTACCCTCCTATTAGTCTTGTTGTTAATTCGTAATTATGTGTAATAATTAAGTGGTTTTCGGTCTACCTACCCTCAACTAGACTAGAGCTAAGTCCAACTTGTCACCGTCTAGGTGGAAAGTGCCTGAGGTAGGCAACATGAAAGCGTGTACCAATACGTAGATAGTATTTTACGATCCGAGGTCGTTCCAACAATAGTTTATTAATATAAAGCTAACACTCGGACTAGTTGCTGTGGAAAATTTAAAAATTTTTTCAATTTGTATCCTCTCGAGACTTAATCCAGCGACTCATGCCATAAGTTTTGCTGTTCAAAACTTCTCAGGTGTTATTCTGAACCAAAAGAGTTAAACATTTGAAATTCTAACAAAATGTGTACTTATATACCATGTAGCTATCATTGCAAACATTATTTCAATCTGATATTATCAGGCTGAGATATTTTGTGGTACATTCTATGTTGATAATAAAGCTTCTTAGCGTACTTATCATAAACAGTTTTAGAGTAAAAATAAATTTAACCGAATATAATCTAAGTATAAAATAATTAAAAAAAGTTCAATATGCGGATTGGTGGGTGCTTCAACTCCCAAGCAACCTCCCCTTTAAATCCACCTCTGACTACGAATACCTAACACTACACACCCAAAATATAGTGCGAATTACATCGTTATGGATTATTATATATTATAAGATAAGACATAATGTTATGCAAGCTCGTACCTATATGATAACAATATAACACTACAACGACCGTGGCACCCATACCACGTGCTCCTCGCATACGCAATTAGACTCCAACGAAGTTCATAATAATAGTATACAAAGCGTACACGATTAGAGTCACCTGTAACGTCTATCACGCGGTTGTTTGGCTTGTGAATATTTACGAGTTTTAATTAAACTCACAATGAAAATTTAATTAACAAAAATATAATATTATGTAAATTTTAATGACGTTCCTCCGCCGTCGGACGAAATTAAAAATATGGTAAACAATATTTCCATCCACGCCTGTTGCGCATTACACAGCCTGCGTGAGTTCAATTACAACGTGTATTGTGTATGCACCGTGTTTACGTGAACGTAGAGCATTTTCACGATATTATTTAAATTCAACGGAACTCGAAACACCCGCTAGGGAATATCGTCCGCGAAGCGCGGCTCGTGTTTCGTATTAATATATTAATATCCCCTTGCGTAGCATGGGTATATATTTTTTATGGTGTACGAAATATTCACAGGACGAAAACCAATGTTGTTAATGATGTATCGGCGGTAAAATTATATTAATGATGATAATAACACGACACATTCGGAGCAAGTTGTCGAATTGTAACGAGTAAACCAGGTGACGTTGTGCGTCGGCTTAGGGTGACGGTTAATTCGACATTACAACTCTTGTAATATTATTGAGATCCCGTGACGAGGTTAGGTCTGTTAAACAAAATAATGAACAGAAACGAAATCAAAGAGTGTGAAAAAAAAAACTTGCTATCATAGTATAGATAATCGAAGAAAATGTTATAATATTTTAAAACCTTAATGTGCATATATTATTCTATTTTCAATCGATAAAAAAAGAAAAAAAAGAAACATAAATATTCCACTAACTCAATAACAACATACTATTTTGCATTCGATAGTATAATATACCATTCTTATAAAAAATAATAATTGCAATACTACGGATTGAAACACAAAAAGAAAAATAGTGTACCTCAATTGCCTATATATAACGCCGTGTTACTCATAACGATTTTTCTGTTGAAATGCTAAAGTATAGTAATAATTTATTATTATAGGCCTCTGAGCACAATTTTCTCGTCTTGATGTATTTATTATAACGTATCACAAATACCATCCATTCACTGATATAATGAAATATTAATATAATCAAACAAGCAACACACTCACAGTTCGGAAGTCGGTTCATTATTGCAGGTAGCAGATGTAAGACAGTATAATAATATTTTGCTGTTGTCTTCTGTCGAAACGACAATATGTATGAGTAAACAAGTACAATAATAATAATAACATATTTCATATGGTAAAAAAAAAAACATCACCGGGCAAGGTAATATTTTAATACGGTTAACGAGTGATTTAAACAGCGTCGCGGAACTCAACTAATATACCACGGTATTATTATGTTTAAATGTATGTGATATTATAATATATATAATATAGTGCGGTGGTCGTCGTACCGTTCTCAGACGGCAAATAAGCCGAGCCGCTCGAATATTTAAGCCACAGTGGCGCGGACGAAAAGAGGGTTAATCCCTCGGACTTGGGGGCAAATCCACTCACTTATCTGACCCGGATATATGCAGACGCCTGGTCGTATACGGTACCAGGAAGGCTTACGGCAGTGGTCGGCGGATCAACGGGATTTTATAAATTAAATTTGTAATTTTTCTTTTTTTTCCCCTAACAATGGTCATTAAGGCGACGGGCAATTTGATATCGCCCGCGGAAGTACGTCTAAAACGTTCTGTATCGTCGATCGCACAACAGATGATTTTCCTCCCAGGAACTTACTGGTAAAGAAAAAAAAACAACAACACTTACCTATTAATATTCTATCGCAATATATTTTATAGTTTAAACCTATAGTTGTTTTTGACGAAGAACCGATTAATGTGTAATCCATCACTTAATAACAAAAACTGACTTTTAAAAAATTCAAAAACGTTAAAATATGTTTGAATTTTTAAAATACGTCAGTAAAAGAATAACTAAAAATTCAAACAAAAATATTAAAGTACATTCATCAGAACAATATATTTTCAATTTTGTTTTTTATTACTATCCATAAAGTACAGTACCCATCATATTTATTTACTATTAGGCATACTTGTTTGGTTTGAATATTTACAGATTTAAGTTCATTTTAAAAACATTTAGTTCTTAACATAAAAACGACTAGTTTATTAGTCATTAGTCTTCAATAGATGAGAAGTTATAGAAATTGCACATTTCTGTCCATGTCCTCTCTTTATAGCTAGGTGAGTCAAACATCTGTTCTATAACCTAGTGAGCTCATATTTGTAGTATATTTTTTGCATATTTTGGTGATATTTTCAGGAATAGCAGGGTTAATAATCGTGCATATAAAAACTCATTTTTAGATTTATAGAAGTTTTTCCCGTTTTAAAAATATTCATTCGACAATCATTGTTTAGATGTTGAAAATATTCAAATGTTCAATACAATTTACTTTTTTTTTCCTTTTTTATTAATACGGACAAACGTCCAATCCACAATATATTTGTATAGATAACAATAATATAATATAATTTAAAATAATAAAATATAACATAATAAAAGATGAAACGATTAATATATAGAATAATAGTAATACTTAATATTTACATAGATGCATTTATTTTTTTGGTTGTAAAATAGTTTAATAATAGTAGTCAAATAAAAATATAGTAATATAATTATTTTTAGTACAAAAACAATTTAGTATCTACCAGGATGTAATTTAAAAATTACATTTTATTATGTTTATTTTTTGTAGTATTTCCGTTTTTTTTTTTTTACATATTTGCATGCATAATATTTTACAAATTTTCCCTCCTATAACTTCTCATCCCTAGACTCATTCCTTACAATTATTACAATTATTTAAAAATTAGATAAGTGCAGTGCTATGGTACTGAGGTACTTCACAAAATATTGTCCCTCTACTTCTCTAAACTTAACTTTCATAAACACTCGTTACTAATTTATGAGGTGGATCTTCGATAACTCGAATGACTATAAGTCAAATTTTCCCGGAGGAGAAGTATTGGCAAAATTAGTTCCTTCTCCGGTCCTCGATATCAAGTTAAAAAAAAAGTCAAATTTTCAATAACGTGAAGGAATATCTTGGCCCCTACAATTCAATAATTTATGTAAAACAATGTTTTCTATAACTTGAATTTGTTTTTGTCCCAGCCCAATTTGAGGTATCGAGGTTTAACTCTATTATTAAATTATTCGTATTTTATTCATTGAGATACTCAGGAAAGTGTTTCAATTAATAGGAAATAAAAAATGCATATTATAGTCATTGAAAAAAATTAAAAACGTTAAAAAAAGGTAGGTAAACGTTGTTTTTTAATGACATCAAAATTCGGGGGGGGGGGAAATATTTCGAAAAACGTTAGTAAAGTATTCAAGACAATGAGTGTCCTAAATCAGTTCGTATATTCTTACAAGGGTGAAAGTGTGAACCTATACAATAAAAACGTAGAAATATGTAAATATTTATATTTTCATTATTTGGTACCTAGATTATTAGTTATAAAACATGAAATATCTAACAGAAAATGTAAATTTTGAAAAATATCTGGAAATATTTAATAGAAAATGTATAATATATTTAATAAACTTTTAATCAGCTAGCTTTTAATGCAAATTCAGTTTAGTTCGTCTACATGGTTGTCTTCTTGGAAACAATAATTTAAAATAAAGCACATTTTGAGATTTTCAAACTTAAATATACAGAGGTTTTGGTCTTCAAAATTGATTAATGTGGCTCTAAATTATCATTCATCTTTGACCGAAAATAATGTTGCATATTTCATACTAGATAATATGATATATCAGATGGTGCTAAATGAAAATAAAATGGTGTTGTTTTCATTTTAATTAAGAATAATATTTCCAATAGTTTTCATTTCTTCTAAACCTAATTTTTTAACAAGAACATAATTTTTTTTTTATAGTTACTCCTGATTCTTCTTAAACTTCATTTAATTTACTTACTCGAATTTCTTTGCAAGACGACTTTCAATTACTGTTAGATAATAATATGATATTTATAATTTGTTTATGACTTGAGCAAATAACAAACATTTCTCAAAATATATGATACTATAAATTACTTTTTAGCTCGTTATTTTGTTTAATATTAGTCACTTTTTTAATAGCAACATTACTGCAGTATCAGAATCTAGAATATAAGCAAAGTCTTAAATTATTTCGAAATTCTTAGAATAATAATAATTGCTTCTAACCAAGCTAACACCGAGTAACTGCAAATGGCTCAGGTGCAAGGCAGAGATTTGAATAAAACTTCCCGAATTTTATAACAATACTCAGAGCTCTGAGAAAAACTTTTTTTTTACAGTTGCGATTAATGTAGCAACTTGGGAAAACTGTACATAATTGTTTTAGCTACACGATGAAATCCGTGTGGTACACAAGATAAATGTAACATTCCCGGATAAACTGTTATTAGAACTTTTCCAGCATAACGGTTATTGTCAATATTATATCTGTAAATAGGTAAATATAAAAATATAATAATAAATAAATAATTAGGAAATAGCGTAAACTTGATAATAAATTATGCTTTTACTTCAAAAATATTAAGTAAAAACTAATGAGTTTTGTTTTATTTAGGGTGTCGCGAAGAGTGCTAGTTTTTGATTAGAATTAAGAAATGTATTATATATTTTTTCATTTTTTTTTTTTTTACATAAAAATCCACACCCAAATTATTAAATGTACGACTGTATCGCTTATAATTTATACGTTTTCCGAAGAATTTTAGGGTTGTAGTGGTCGGGGGAGGACATGGTTAGGGGCCGTGAGCGAATAATAACGTGGTCCAACGTATGTGTAATAATGATAATATGATAACAATAAATATATTAATATTATAAATTATAATAGTGACAATAATAATTATAGCCTTCGTCGTCGTGAGCGCATAACATAAATCATAATATAGTACAATAATCGCAGGGCAATTCATATAATATATTTTCGGAAGACGTGAAAACGCGGCTAGTTTGTGTACGGAGGGTACGACGGGGCGACGGCTATATACATTTGATCCCCAAGTCATAAACCACGAGAAATTTCGCAGAGATTAAGCGGACCGACCACACTATTTATTTAACATGTATATAATAACGACATTATATTATTATAGCCGTATTCCTTCCACCTACCCACGTCCGGCACTCTCGAACGTTCGCCATTGCCCATTGTCATGGATATATTATTATTATTATTATTATTATTATGACACCGTCTCCGACGCCGTTTCCCGCGCTCGTCCGCTAAGCCACGTCCCAGGCTAGGAGTTATGTACAGTCAGAGCATGTACCGTGGTTCAAAAACTTAAATCGTGGATGGTCCGAAAACCGTTGTATGGAAACGTCGAAAATATCGATTTCATCTGCGAGCATATTTTTAGATTTTTAGCACATCGGCATGACGAGTACCTTCGTCGTTTTTATTTACAACGTCAAAATATCATTGGGGGCAACAATACGTAACCCGACTATAATAATATCGTTCAAGGAGAAAAAAAGTATTTACGATATTTTGTAAAAATTTCCGGCTGCTGAATTTTTTTATTTTAGTTTTTTTCGTAGTGAGTGATGGTAGTCGTATATAATATTAAATACGACAAATTGATTTGATTGTTTCTTGTGATGGCTTTAATTCCTCAAATTACACTTGGAAATATCTACGAAATTCACGACAATGATGAAAAAAATAATTAGCCATTAGCCAATATCAAACTGATTTTGTATCTGAACCACTGTGCAGCGACTCATATTGGAAAAATGATCAGAGAGGGCTGCATCCTATGATTTCAAAAAAAATATTTATTCAGTTATTAAGCTTGAAGAATAAGTAAACTGTATATCAACCTTACATTTTTTGAGGGAGTGCTCATATTTTTTGGTGGTATGGCCCTAGAGCTTTAGTCCCCTAGTCCCCTCCCCACCCCCTATTGGCGCAACTGTGATCATCACTCCGGATATGAGGTTTGCGTAAATTTAATATCGTATGTTACCTTTATAGACTGTATATTATATAACGACCACCTGAAAACACTCCAATTCTGACGTGTTGTGTTTTCGTAAATTACATCTACTTAGTCCGATCGAGGATCACTTACACTATCTATATGTAGTCACAGGTTGTCTTTGTTACGACTATGCTTTTGCTTTTGAGTATGCTTTAATACCATTAATAATAAATCTAATATTTTAATTTCCCTTTCAGTTTTTAAGTGTTTGTTATGGCTTTACAAATGGTAGGTAAGTTCGTAAATGGAATATTTGTCTGTATAAATTATCACCCATCACGGGTCTAGGCGCCAATTATTTATAGTTATACCTCCCCGTCGTCGGCTGTGTATTATTATTATTGAATTTCTCATGTGCAACGGCAAAGTAAAATTAAAATAACTTACCTTCATCTTCTTTGTCTGTTTCTGACTTATTGTCTAAGTCGTCGACAAATGCAGAACACATCTCCTTCCTCACGCATCCCTCATCATTAGATTCACAGTCCTTTGTGTAAATATCTCAAGTCTTATCCGAAATTACTGGCCTCTCTCCAACCATTTATACCTACGCGTAGTAATTTGAAGTTCTAAACTAATGTATAAGTTGATTCACACGTATTACGAATTATAGTTATAATTCGTGATACAAATTATAATAATATAGCTGCGCCATCTGCACGACCACCTGTTGCAGACGAGTGAATTAAATGAAAACCTATGTGAAATCGAAAATATCCGTGGAAAAGAATAACGATGACGTCCAAATGGCCTAAATATTCGATGAGGGCAATCATATAGGTACAAAACTTTATCATCAGCCAGTGGTTCGCCTATATATTAATAGCGTTGTTATACCCTGCAGTGACTTTTCGTGGTTGACTTGAAAAAACCACTGAAAATATAAAATGGAAAGGTGCGATAATAATAACAAATTGTATTATGATACAAGAACGCTTTTGTTTTCATTTTTTTTATTAACTAGAATCGTTTATTACTGAAACAATGTAAAAAAAAAAGGTTAACATGATATTGCTCATTATTATTGCCAAAAGAACATATTGTGTTATTGTTGTTATTATTGTTATTACAATACATATTATTATAGTGTCGTACAAAATAACATTATTATGCGACGACATTATTATATTACCTATCGTACACACACAATGTGATACGATATTACAAACGATTTGTTATAATATAATAAATTATTATATCGATTATTTTCGGTAGACGACACTGCAGCTGTAGCATGTAAATATAATTTAATAATAACAATGTTGCAGATATACCTAAGCATTTTTTTTCCAAATTTGTCGTTTCACAATACAATTATAATATGATACATATACATATAAGTACGATGATTTGATGAAGTAAAAACATTATTGTGTCTGACGTTAACGTTACTGTGAATACATAATTGCTGGTGAAATTTTTAAAAAGAACCGTACAAAAACCGTATCCAAAGTTAAAAAAAACCCCAGGCAAGCTACCGTTCTCCGACGATGACCACATTTTAGCGAGTGCGTTTTTTTTTTATTCGCTCTCTCCGACCTTCAAAGACACGAACTATTCATTTCGATATATCGATACGGCTTATAATTTTGAATCAAGTACCCATAATATGTATAAGTATCATAATATTATTATGTAATGTGGTTTTATTATTATTGTTAAATTTTTTTTTTTTAATTACAAGCGATATAATAATATACAGTATTTATAAAAAAAATAAAATACATCGAAACCCTACGGTGACAATAAACGACAAGAATAAACACGTAAAAAATAGGGTTAAAAAAAATTAAAACAAAAAAAACACTTAAAACAAACGCGAAACAAGAATTGGAAGTAATAACTAATAATATCGTAATGTGGTAGTATACGTGCGTCATACACATAATATAATACATTAATTTATTGAGGTACACGCACGCCAATAAATTTCAATACGACTACAAGTAAAGGAGACTAAATGAGTAAATTATGACTAGATGTAAAGGACTAGACGCGTAAATGACTAGATGTAAGTGACTAGATGTAAATGACCAGATGTAAATAACTAGATGTAAATTACTATAGACGAATAAATTACTACAGACGTAAACGACTAGATGTAGGTATATAATAAATAGGGCGCTCGAGAAATTGTATTCAGATAGGACGAGAACACTTTAAAAGGTTGTATTATGTGTATAACAAGCGAAAAGGCCTGCTCGAATAATATTATGTTATTGTTTCCATAACAATAATTTTCAGCAATTTAGGAGCCTATGGAGCCATATTGTGACGATTGAGAATACGACGTAGTTATTAAGGATCAAATATATTGTGTAAAAATGTAGTACGGTCTGCCACCTCGAGTCCTGATTTCACCCAAAGTCTACGGTTGTAAGGGACTTGAGTTACGTGCTATGGGTTTATATATATATTCGATTGAAGGGTTTGCTGCGAAAAGCAAACGAATCCACTTTTCAGACATTTTTGGAATGATCGAAAAACATGAAATCATGGTTTCAAAGTATATAATAATATAAAGAAAGACATACCGAACTTGTCTTTTTGAATGTCGGTTTGTCAACTGTGTTCTACATAAATCGCATAAAAACGAAATTAGCTTCAACTCATCTGAAAAACTTTGACAACAATTATGATTTTTTTTTGAAGAAGAAATTATATTTAATATTATTTTAAATAAAACAAAACTATTATATTGTAATAGCGAACTAATCCGTGGTCATTGCACAAGGTAATCGGTTCTTTGCAGTTTTATTCCGTAGAAAAATTCATTTTCGAAAACGGTGGACCTGTCTGGTTTTTGCAGAAAGCCCTTCAATATTATTCTTTGGGTCCTTGTAAAATCGAGAAGCTTAATAATAATAATAATAATGTGTGTCACGTATGAACTTGACGACTTTTCTACGAGTTAATTATATGATATTTTTGTATTCTTTACATTTCGTTACATATCTCTACCTTTTCACTTGGCAAATAAGAGTGATAAAGTTATTCAGCTGGAAGCACTCGGGCGTTTCGGACGGACGTCATCTCAGCAAAGGTGGCAGACCCATAGAAACAGTAAGTTTTGATGACGCTCGTCGGCGATTCCAGAAAGTCCACACTCGACGTTAAGGGAGTCTCCTCCGGGCACCCTCCGTATAATATTATACAAATAATGTGTACCTACGTTGTACGCGAAATTGTTTTTGTTGGACTTGAGCGTCGCCACCGAGATCTACAAAATCCACTAAAATAATAAATAATAACTATATTATATTGCGACGAGTGTGATACCGACCCGACGGCGTTGATCGTTATACATTTTTATTAGACATTATTATTGTCCCTATAATGTTTTACCGTCGAGCTGATTCGCGATTAGGTTCGATTGTATTATAATTTAGATCGACTCGTCGATGTATCCAAAACCGGTGTGGAGGTATTATTACAATAAAAAACAATTATAAGTCACTGAAGGCTATCCTATGAACATCGCTACAACCACGAATAGCGGCCCCATCGTCACAAATAGGTAATAAAATAGTTGATCATATACGAATTACAAATACACAACTAAAGCGCAACTTAAAACTAATGTACATATATTAAAATAATTAAAATAAATCGGTAAAAACACGCTAAAAAAAATTATGTTAAAAAAATTCTTAAATATTGCTACTTAATAATAATAATAATAATAATAATAATAATAATAATAATATTAATGATGACGATGGTGGTGCGATAACGCGCGTCCTATTATGGGCAGGTCATAATACGACGCGTTTACACACGATACAATAATGTGATAAATATTACAGCTAAAACGGGCGAACGTATATTTTGTTTTCGTTCACAGATCAGTACTGTATAATATTATGTCATAAGAATAATAATAATAGTAATAATATTATATCGTTGCGTCATATATAAAACTAAACATTTAAAATTGTATTGAGCATTACAAATCGTGGTTATACAAATGGCTTATAATATAGTCTCATAGATCATGTTCCAAAACCCTATCTATTAGTTAAATGTAAAATAATATTATTAAAATCAATGATAATAATAATGATGATGATGATTATAATGATGATGATAATAATATTATATTATTACCGCTCACACCTTGCAATGTCATAGTGGTATATACGCGTCGCGCCTAAAACTATATTACCTTTGTATAAATGCGTAATGATTAATATTATTATTACATTACTATATTATAATAGGTATATACAGTACAATGATAAACGGTAAAGCAAATAAAATGTATATACATAATATATATATGTACTTATATGTAAATTGATATATTATATTAATACGTACAGTACCATAATTAATATTTTAATATTATAAATTAAGCTACCGAGAATAAAATACTAAAAAATACGATTCATCTCTCTCTCTCTCTCTACATTTCATATAGTATTAATTATAAAGTTATGATAATATTGCCAAAGTTATTACAATAATAATATATAATTTATATTATTATTATTACAAGTCTCTCTATATACGCCAACGCGTGGCGAGTACACTGCGCCGTACCTATAAAATATTGGAAGCTTCGTGTGTACACTATTGCGCGCGTTTACTCCTAAAATACAAAATATAATGATAACGAGGGAACTTAGAATAATACGTACAATGTTATAAATGTCTAGTGATGTACAATTAAAGTATTGCAATACAACTGTCGATCGACTCGATGCGGATGGACGTCGGAAACGATTTTCTGAAATCTCGAGTTGAACATGATAATAATAATAATAATAATAATAATAATAATAATGTAATCATGGTATGACGGTATATTATATTATTTTGGGCAGCAGCTTACGAACTCGGAATCGGAGAGAAATCATCTACTCCCGAGACGGGCATATTATAACCACCAGGTCAAGGCCGACCCAACACGTCTTAACGACGGTCAAAAACATATTATTATTGTCGTCATGACAAGACAGATGATATTTTGATATATTGTATCGGTTATGTTTATGCGATTGTGTGGACTTCTTAGACGCGGTAAAAAAACGACCGTTAAAAAATGCAATTATCGACGCAATAAAAATGCAAAACACCGTGAGCGCGGATTTCCAAGAGGAAGTGTTTGAGACGAAAAAAAAATTGCAAAATAAAAAGCAGTCGGTGTGTGTTTTTTATCGTGCTCGTCATACCGAGGACGTCATCGTTCAACGTACCGTACACTCTGGGTGGTGGCGCCAACGCCACCCCTACGGGAATTCAATTTCCAGAAACGAAATAATAATAATAATTACGATAATGGAAAAATATTATTATTGTTATTGTTCTCGTCTTTTGAAAACAATAGCTTCTTAGAGGTCACAGTTTTTTGTGACTTTTAACAATTTAATAATATAACATTATCGGCCTCAGGATAGCAAATATAATTTCGGAGTTCAATCGCATCGTTAATTCGGACGAGCTTCTGATATTGCTCTGAAGAGCATAACGACAATAATTATTATTAGTCCGAATTGTCGGCCAAAGTCGTGAGTTTTTTAAAAGTCTTTTTAACGACGTCTCCCGTCGTCTCCAAGATCGCGTGATTCCACTGAACGCCTTTCAAATGAGCCACACTCGAGATGACAATAATGTGTGCTCTGGACGAGGCCGATAAAAATGTTCGTTTTCGAGACGACGACCATTAATGTTCCCAAAAATTCTCATTTCAGGGGTGTAAAATACAAAATATTATTTTTAATCCAACAACAAACGACCACGCTTCGAACAAGTTCGGTGATCATTGCTACGCCCCATTATATGGGGGGGAGGGTTCACCTACAATTTTCAGACAATCGTTTTGACAACAGGAAAGGATGGACCTACCTATACCTAACTGTTATTTACTATAATATCTATTATATACATATTATTATACATAATATGTTTGTACTCAGCCTTTGATTAAATTTAAAAATGGTAAAATGTTTATAATATAATAATATAATCACTATATAATAATACACTATCGTAAAAGTTTATAAGTAATAAAAATTTTGCTAAACAAATGAGTTTTTTCGTATTTTTTTTTTTTTTGTAATGGAAACTTTTGTGTCGAAATCAAATTGAAACCGTTTTCGATATAGCACGAAAATAGTTCACACAGTCAGTTTAAATTTTAAAATCACAGCCTGCTAATGTATTATTCAATTCTATTTTGTTGTGTTCATACAATGTAATGTTTAGTAATAATGATATACCCTAATGAAATATTTGTACATAATTTTTTGTTGGTTTTTTTTTGTGAAATCGATACCCGCCGAGTGGTATGATGATGATAATGGTAGTAATAATATTATTATATCATTATACTATGGATGTTTTAACGAAATACTACGACTTGCTTAAATATATTATACTTTTGCCGCGTGTACGAGTACAATTATTTTGTAAAACTTCTCCGTTGGATTTCAATTTTCAACTATCGAGCGATACACAACAATTTAATATTACACCGAACTGATTTGAAACATTCATCGCGCATATAATATATATATAAATATATAGGTTTGTATAAAAAAGTAAAATGAGAAAAAAACATGATATATTTTTATTACGTATGTTCACCTTGCAATATTTGAGCAAATATTTTCCTGAATATCATACAATTTTGTTCAATCATCAAAATATAATACCAACCCAATAGTCAAAATCCAAAAACGGCTCAAAAAGCATAATATAATATTGTTAAAAAAAACGTAAATTAAAACCGTTTATCGTTATCTATTATAATATTATTATAACTGTCGATCGAACGCACATAGTAATAATATTATTATCGTAGTATTGATTTAATGATACACGAGTATTATAACAATATTATATGGTCAAACCGTAAAAATTGTCGTAGAAAAAAAAATCCGCATTAAACATACATACCTCGACGAGGACCGCTAAATATAAATATAATATATATGTCTGCATATATATATTATAATAATCGATATGACGATAGAAAAAAAGATTCTCTAAAAATATAATATCAGCCTAATACTGTTTTTAATGTATATATTATAACATTAATAATATTATTGCTCGTTTCAAAACACACTACCTATATTATATATATAACAATATTATCATGATATGGGTGTACCGGTAAATAAATTGCGCGCTCTTAGAGGTACAACTGCTAGGCACAGGCTGTGGTTGTGGTTATGGTGGTGGTGGTGATGATGATGATGATGATGATGATAATAATAATAATAATAATAATAATAATATTGCGTTATCTTAATGACTAGGTGATAATACTGCTATCAGCTATAATGTATAGTAAAAAATACGTAAAACCTATCCTTAAATACCTATATGTCCTTAATTTTATATTATAATAAACGTACCGATATCGATATTAAAAACTAAATACAACAATATTATACCATAGTTGTACCACTAATACAATAATAAAAATAATAATATGATTATTTTATATTTGGTGTCACAGTTGTCTGTTCCGTGTCTTTCGGGGGGTGATGAATAAAAAAAATTTAATCAAAAATCCTTTACGATATTTTTTTAAAAAAATTGTTACTTCGGCGGCGGAGGCGGCTGCATCGGTCGTCGGCGTCCTACTAAGTCGTCGTTCGTTATTAGTCCGACAACACTATGGTGTCATCGGCGGCATCGGCGGCTGCAGTGGCGGCGGCGAACCGTATGACCGATGTCCGCCGGGGCGTCTGCTGCTGCGGCGCCGCTTGACGACGTTATCCACCCCGGGTGGCGGTTTCCCGGTCGTCGGGCTGCTGCGGTGACGACGGCGACGGCGGAGACGAGGCAGCAGCCACCGCGGCGGCCGGCGCGCAGCCCGCCTCCAGGTGCTTGTTCAGGTACGACTTGAGCGCGAACGACTTGCGGCACCAGTGGCACGCAAAGTTCTTGTCGCCCGAGTGGGTCATCATGTGCGCACGCAGGTTGGACCGGTCCGCGAACGCTTTGCCGCACTGTGCGCAAGCATAAGGCTTCTCGCCGGTGTGCGACCGCAGATGGCCCTGCAACAGCCATGGCCGGCTGAACATCTTTCCACACACACCGCATGCGTGCGACAGCTTGTGCGTGAGAAGGTGCATGGCGAGAGCGGGCATGCTGACGTACGCCTTGCCGCAAGCGTTGCACCGCTTGGCCGACTGCGAGTCCAGGCTCCGGTGTGTCTGCTTGTGCCGCGACAGGTTTGACGATGTCGCGTAGTGTTTTCCGCAGTCGGTGCACGTATAGCGGGCTGAAGAGGTCCATGCGGCGCCGGACATGGAAAAACATGAAAGCAGGTCAGTAATTAGTATTTGGTAATATTATTATGATATTTTGTGATTGTTCAGTTAATTTTGAGGTGTATTTTTAAAAGGGACTCGGTAATCGCGGGTGTGTTCGTGCCATCAGGTGGGCAGAACATCGATTTTCTGTTTTTTTTTTCATTTTCACCGTGACCTCGACTAAAAGTGAGACCTCAAAAACCAGTTTACAACTTTAAGTGTCATAATATTAAAAAAGTGCATTGTGGGCTGAAAAAATATGTCAACTTTAACACTTTAAATTTTTTTTTTGAGCCAGCTTTTGGTTTAGGTCACAGTGTTTGCTTTGTTTAAATGATGAATAGTAGTTATGAATCAGTTTTCAATAAAGTGAAACTATCGATAGATAGTTGTATGAGTTGAGAAAAGTCTAAAAGTCGGACTCACAACTATACACTAAAGATCTGATACGGTTTCGTAAGGCTTTTTAATAGTTTCGTTACAAAGTATAAACTATTGCTGCTTAAACACGCTCATAGCTCGGGTGTGAAAACAACCAATTTTTTTTTCCTCTGTTTCCACGAGGTTAAAAACAAAAACGGATTCAGGTCGGCTGATTCACGCGAATGCAAAATTTAACGATAAATAATATCTACGCACGAGTCGGGCATCCTCCCACCCACCGACGCTTGAAGCGCACAACGCAGACCACCGCTCGTAATCGGATAATATTTTTCTCGCATAAATAATAATGAGAGTAAACATTTTTAAAACCATAGAGAATATTATATACAACACCGGAGAAAATTAATGTGGTGGAAAAATGAAAAAAAGAGTCGCAGGGAAAATTATTAATATAATAATATATTATATTATGCGCGACAAGAGAAATTGAGAGTGAGCGAGAGAAGGAGGTAGAGAGATTGGAGAGAGAGAGAGAAAAAGAGGGAGAGATATGAGATGGAGGGACGGATTGGAAACGGAGCGGGATAAAAAATTGATACTGTGTGTATCTTTACATAAAATATAATAATATAATGTGGTAGAGAGCGAAACAATGAGTGAAAGGCACTCAAAGAGTCCGAATCAAACGAAATACGCGTAACTCTGTTATAAATCTTAACGCCCCAGGTTTAATTTAAATGAAAACGTGATTAAAGAACTATCCGTGGAACGACGACAGAGGAGGAGGATTCGATACGGAAACGGAAGTATAAGGTTCTATATTTACAAAAAAACAAAACAAAAAAAAAAAGACAGTAGTTTTAAGCGATTTATCATTTATCATTATTTCAGAACGGCCACGGACTGTGTGCGTGGTTGTAGGCCCAATATTCATTATTGTTATTATAGTCCAAACGAACATAATACACTATTATAGGTAGTGCGACTTTCATTTCAAAACTTCACGAACCGAAACATTTTTAATTTTATCCTGATACGTAACACACGTTATACCCCCAGCCCCGAAAATGTTTAATTCATGATCAATATTCATACAATTAATAATAATATGTGTCGTTTCATCTCGTTTCATTCTCACACACTATCGTGATACAATTCGTACACCATCGGGTCTAACGTTATAGATATAGTATCTCTATAGTAAAATTGTTGTTGTATAAAGGATTTGGACGATTTTGAGAGGCACCTACCTATACTTTGTGTCTTTATGGTAAATATTCGATAAGTAGAAAATATTGTGCTGTTTGTGTTACTGAAAAATAAAATGTTGGTTATCTTTATATGGTTGGGATGTTGTCATGCCCATGATTCAATGTTTTATCATTGATCACGGTAAATACAATTTTTTGTCTGGAGCTCGATCTGTATCAAGATTGTAATCAAAGTAACGATTATTTTAGTAATTTCATTTTGAAAAATCAGAAGACGAGGTGCTCATTTAAAGTCGATATTACAATTGTCAGTTTATTAAAATTCTAGCCTTAGGACTACTATAAATAATTATATCACACCAACAGCGTCGGCGTGTCTGAAAGGATACGCATTCGATTACGACGGCCGTTCGCGCAGTGTTTCACGTGGAATGAACTCACTGAAAAAGTTCAGGTTGGGGGGATCTGGATACTATTAATATTATTACACTACATTCCTACATCCCACGATTGGAAACAGAATTAACGAGTTTCCGAAACGTAAGTAACCGCACACACACACACACACACACACACACACACACACACACGTCCGGAAATAGTCTTAATGAACGGTTTAAATAGTATTATATAATACCTAGATGGTAATAATAATAATAATGATAAACGTTAAGTCACGCTATGATGTAATTAAATGTATTACCATGCTATCAGAAGAAAATGGTCGAGTATCTCGTGATTGGCTGCGGAAAGAGTAAACCTATCAAATGCACCAACTAAATTCACTATTTCCTATTAGAAGATATGCCGAAGTAGAAAATCGAAGTATCTCCACTGTCCCAAAATTTGACGATAGCCAGTAAAAAAACACTCATATTGTCGTAAAATCAATAATACAATATTCTTTCGCTACGCCCAGAATCTAAAACTGTGTATTTTCCAGACTACCAAGTACCAACACCCCCTGCACTAACCAAGATCAAACAGAACAATAACGATTATTAATACCCAAACGTCTGTTTGAATTTTTCTTTCCGTCGTTTGATCAGCCGATTACATCCAGCACCCGAATAAATGATTCGCAAATCCCTTGTAAAGTGACTAAATTATCCCCGTGGTACTAACCGAAGTCGCTATATGTTTATGGGTCGCATATATATAAATATGCCACAATATCGGGATAAATTCCGGAGAGATAAGGCGAACCCAAGCCCGACCACACACACATACAACAAAAATATATAAACGAATTTCATATCGTATTTTATTATTATATCGATATACACATGAAAGGCCGCCACCACGGCATTGCGTTGCTGCCGAACGGTCAGTCGCCGTTTCACTTCCTGACCATGGTCATCGGCGCAACACAGTTTTCCTACCAAGTGTGAAATGTCCCCAGCTTTGGAGTAGGACAATTGGATCGGCCAGGGCTGTCACCCGGAAGTCGGAGGGTGGAAAAACCACGCAGTTCAACAACAACAACAACAACAATAAAAAAACAACAGCGGCTGCGACCAGGCCAACGTCGTGGTGACCCTACAGGTGTCGAGTAATCTATATGTATATACTCATTACTCATGCACAAATTTCTGGTGCTACCAATATTATTTTAAAAAAATGTATAATAAATATATAATCTGTATTTCAAATTAAAATGTGTATCTCAATGTTTAAAATCCACAATCCTACCTAACCAGTCTCGGAACCGTGGTGGTCGGTACCCTTTTAGTGTCCGACCGTAAGGGTAACCTTACACCCTGTAGCGTTTGACTAATATATAAATTTGACTTATCGTATACGTATAGAGTGTGGAGTAGTATGGTTTTATTTCAATGACTATTGTTATATGACTTTGATCCGGAGGGGTATTTTGAAACAAAATCGACTTTGGTGGAATGTTCGCTGATTGAATAAAACGGATTAGGATTGACTCGTACATTTAGACCTACCTACGCGTGTAATCAACAGCTATATACAAAATATTATTAAGCAGCTACGTTGTCTTGGGAACTTTAAATTATTATTATTTACCCCGTGCGACCTATTGAAGCTTAATGAATCACCCTGTACACATAATATTATTATACAGTCTGCACCGAAGCGGAAATTCATCGATTCGATCGACGCATTTGAATAACAATATTATTATTGTATTGGTTTCGTGGAATACAGCGTCGTTTCCGATCATAGAATTCGAAATGGCATACTGTTAGTCTAGGTCGGTTGAATGGTTTAATTTATCTCTTCTTGTTTATAATATTCTGTGTGTGTGTGTGTGTGTATTTCTTCTGACCTGCACAACGACCACTACTATAATCGATAGTAAGGACGCGATTCTGGCTGAGTAAGAGTTGATTCCCAAGTACCGATTTACTTGCACTAATACCGTTGCATATATTCCGTGATTACTAAGAGGTTAGGTTAATAACATAGACACTTATAGTAGGTACCTCCAATAATAAATTAATGTATAAACCTATTATAGTCAAAAGATATTTTGTAAAATGCATTAAAAGAGTGTATATATTATTATTTTCAACAAATAAAAAAAAATGTAATTCCGTAACGATGGTTTGTATCAATAGGTTGATATAATTCTTTATAACTTCTTTTTTTGAGTAAAAAAAGTAAGACGCCATCCGTGAGAGATACCAGAAGCTATATAATTTCAGTTTTAATATAACCGCCGAAAACGCAGTAGCTTCAGGTATTTCTTGTACCTATTCTCCTGCAGCTGCTGCTATAATAATAATCGCGGTTCGAAAACGACAAAAAAAAAACGAAAGAGGTCACTATATAGGCGCGCAGATCCCTCTTCGGATTTCCACACCGTGGTCCCCCCCTCCCAACTAATATCGTTTCGAGAAATCCGTTCGTGGCTGGGCTGGAGGGGACGGTAGTGTAAGGTAGTGCGTGCGTACGTGTAGTATATATATAATATATATATATCATATTATAATATTATTGTATTCCGTATATTATATATTATACGCACAACACGTCATATTATTATAATATTATACGTATGTGATACGCGCCGTGCGCATAATGATATGCGGGGAAGAAAATCGATAGCCCGCTGCGGTATAATACACAGCGGACAAGGACATCGCGACGACTTCGGTTTCGGCTGTGTTGAGAGTTAAAAAGAAAAACGCTTCTCGGGGCTGAGCCCGGCTGCACACGGGCAAACGATAAGTATGAGAATATTAACATGTATAACCAGTGGCGTTGAACACGTGCTTCAAGTCGGGTACAGTTCAATATTATTGAACTGCCTTAAAAATCGAGGGGTAGTTTTCCGGGTGGGTAAAATATTAATAAACAACAATGCTTTTCCGAGTGTTTATGCAACAATATTCATGTATTAAACACAGGAATGTTATTGTATTATTTGTAAATGCGATTAGTGTTATAAGACTGTCCCTCATTCGCTAAGCAGGAATTGGGGTGAGTCGATCTCGAACTATTCGAATTTTAAATTGCCAGTTTTAATATTTCATTCGACGCCACTATGCGTACAACGAAGGTGCACAATACGAGTGGGTAAGGTCGAGCTTTCACAAAGCTCGTTGGGGGAAAACGAAAGCTGACTTGTGGAGGGGGGGGGTAGGTTTTG
Organism: Macrosiphum euphorbiae; assembly: GCA_949089665.1. Lineage (NCBI taxonomy): Eukaryota > Metazoa > Arthropoda > Insecta > Hemiptera > Aphididae > Macrosiphum > Macrosiphum euphorbiae. The sequence goes on along the minus strand of CARXXK010000001.1, from coordinate 134,617,007 downwards.
TATGTTGTTTTTTTTTCTACCGAGAAACTTTTAATCGAGCGTTAATGCCCCGTGTTCTGAACGCCGTCGCGCCAGTAGCTTGTCGCGGAAATTAAAAAAGTATATATACTCAAGTAGGTAATAATATGGTAATTACCACCAGTGTTTTAAGACGTAGCGGCGTAGTTCCCGATAACTACAGTCCCGAAGGCATGGAGAGAATCGACTGTCTGGTTAATAAATCAGGTTATTAATTTTTTGTTTCAAGCTGTAGAATATGATTTAAATACAAATAAAAAAATAAAATACATTTCTCAAATAAAATTGAGTTTATACATACGTATATAGTTAAATAAAACTTCATCCCTGTCTACTATAAAAATAAATAGTAAAATACATTTTAAACGAATTGCTATTATATATTTTGCTAAATTTTAAAGTCTCATAATCACTATGATAATATGCATGTGACGACCCTGAAACGAGGATTACAAAAAAAAAATATCTTTACTCATTATTTTATTTAAGTTGAGTAAATTATTTTGCCCTTCAAAGTTTAAACTGTCAAAGTTCAATACCTATATTATTTATTGGCTTTGCAGTGTGCCTTAACGGTCTTAATGGCTAATTAACTCAAGTTATACATTTTACGACTAACTTTCCCACCTTTGGATAATACGATATACCTACGTTAATATGATTCGACGAGTATCATTTTATATGAGGTCTTGGTTAGTTTAGGTTAGATAAAATCTGGTCAAATAAATTACAAATCATAAATCACAATATGCGAAACCTTTTTTAAAATAAAAATACAAGGTTCATCTATGCAGGTAGACCACACACGTTGAACCGATCTCCTATTATATTATTATAATACAGTAGAGAAGTCTTTTTGTTTTTTATTAAAAAAAAGTCGATTTCACTAGTCCCTTCGATTATAATTTATGCAATTTTATCGAAAACCAAATGGAATTTTTGCGTCTTCGTTCCGCTGAATTAATGATAAAAAATAACTCGTCGCGGCATTCCGACGTTTAACGCCGTCCGCCGCCACGTCGCGGTCGTCGTACGTTTTTTATAATACAGGAGAATCTCGATTATCCCAACCTCCGGTTTAAAAACCCTCTATAATCTGGACAAATATAAAATGAAATTAAGGTGTATTCCCAGTTCGCCGACACCCAATTCGCCGACATCCAGTTCGCCGACACCCAGTTCGCCGAAACCCAGTTCGCCGACACTCAATTTGACAACACCCAATTTGAAAAAGTACAGTTCAGTTATAAAAATATATAATAATTAATAATATATAATATTTAATAATAATATAATATTAAATTAATAATATTTAATTTTTTAATACCTATGTAATAATTAATTAATTAATTCTTAAGTCTCGATAAAAATCGTTAAAATCATTTAAAAAATAAAAATAAATTGAAGTAGGTATGAGCTATGAAAATCTATTTACTCCATGAGGTAATTGCTCATAAAAATATGAATAAGCTTTATATGATAATATTTAATACAATTATTTACCTTTAATTTATTTCGGAAACCTCATTTTGCCAATTCAAGACCATGTGGTCCGTGATTATGTGACTTAGACATAACTATGACTGTTGATTGTCTTAATATTGCACGGCCGCCGCAATTATCTATACATTTATAATATTCGTTGTCTCCACGTATCCGGTCTATTCTATGTAAATATTTGTCCACTACAAGTAAGTTTTGATTTTTTTTCGAACTTAAATTTAAACCATTCCATAATGGGGGGAAAAAAATTTAATAACTAGTAATATGAATTGTGTAGTAAATTGCAGTACCTACCTCATGCAGTGAAATAAAACTACTAACTAAAATCATGTTCAATATTTGAAAACCCCAGTGGACTTACAATAGGTTATATAAATGGATGTCAATAAATTATCATGTGATAAGTACCTATAATACTATATTTTATACTCATCATTAAATATGTTTACAGATATCATAACTTTGCCGATATCATAGCCGATAGGTACCTGTTCTTATACCTACTCATCGTACTCATCAAATTTACAGATTATGATAGTAGCTATTATAGTTTTATTGCAATGCAACAAAGCATGTCGTCAATATCATTTGTCGGCGAATTGGGCTTTTTTTAAAAACCATTAAAAACTGGTTTTTTGATCAAAAAACCGGGTGTCGGCGAACTGGGCATAAACCTGAAATTAACGTATCCAAACTCACTATTAGTATATTATATTAGTATGTTCTGAGTACCTTTTTTATAGGGAGATTTCTCCAGTTTAAGCGGTCATTTATACATATGCTTCAACATGTAACACATAATCTTAAAAAGTGTAATGCATATTCACAGTACTTTTTTGCAGCATTTAAATTTGTTTAACCATTGTATAATAATATTATGCAATAAATGAATGGAGAAATTATATCAACACACTTTTTGAGATTATGTGTTATACGGTGAATCATGTATAAATGGCCGCTTAAACTGGATAAATCTCCCTGTAAAGGAGGTTCTCAGAACATACTAATATAATATACTACTCGCTCTGTTATCCAAACACCAACCATAGATGTAACGTTTGTACTTCAAGTAATCGTGTAGACATGTATAATTTATGTATAGCTAATAAATAAATGTATATTATAATAATTTAATATTAATAATAATGAATTACAAATATCGATTCATTATCATATAATATTATGTAGGTATGTCTAGGAAAATAATATGGATAATATGGACTCTAAGCCACAATCAGATCTCGGGAAGTGAATGAGAGCTGATGAAAAAGCACGCCAAGGAATAACTTCCACATACCCTTTTATATGTAATTATTTTGCCTTCCAAGACGATGCTAAAGCTATAATTAAAACCATTTCGAACAACTTATGGCTAAGGTCGTGAAATCAAGTATAAACTAAATTAGACAAAATTAAAAACACCATCCACTTATGGTGCTCACCACTGGACATCACAATAAAAATAGAAACTTCCATTAGTAGAATGCGAATCGGACACACATCAATAACACACCAGTATCTGATGAAGATGGATGACCCCTCCCCCACCTATATACGCCAGTTGTAGCGTTCCCCTCGCTATCAAACAAATCGTAGCTGAAGGTCTTTACATTCGAATCGGAGAGACGAGAAGCTGAGATATCCAACATTCCGTTAGAGGCTCTCCATCCAGACAACTTAAAATGCGTGATATAAAATGTATTTTTAAATCCAATTTAATTAATTGTTTTGTAATTTGTGTACCATATTCTCGATGTATTTAAATTAAAGTGTAAACACAATAATATGTTGTTTCAATTTAGCCAATGCCCATTGTCGCCGAGGCTTTATTTAGCAAAAAAATAAAATAATTTTATATGTATGTTCGTGATATTATTTATGAACATTTCAAGTATAATAATATAATAATATATTAATAATGATTTGTTTTATTTGCTGGTAAATATGCTGGTTTTATTTGCTAGGTCAAAGTAGATAATGATATTATGTGTAGGTTGAAAATGTAAATACATGAAATTACTAAATAATATATTATATCTATATAATATAGTATAAAAAACCTCAGTGTCAAAACTTTCGCGTTTCCGCACCTAGTGTGGTCCCAATTAGTTCAGACGATCGAGGTCCTTCTGTAATATAAATAAAACAATATCGCATTTGAATTACGTTTCAAATATTATATTATAATATTATCTTTACGGTGGGTACACCATAATCCACTTGTACTCGAGCCTCACCGAAGAGGGGCCGACGTACGATTTTTTTTCTTTCGTAATTTATCAAAATATATTATTATATTATTTTGTCGACGCTATACGTCATAATATTGTTATAATAAGAGTACGACTCCACAGGCGACAGTGGCACGAGGGGGCCGCCGGCTCGCACCGGTGCGCTGAATTATTGAAATTTTGCCGAGACAGGTCAATTTAATATACATGAAACTCGAGCGGTGGTGGCGACGACGGGCGGTTCAATTAATTATATCGCGAGCACATAACACGAGCTATCGTATATTACGATGTGTATGATATAATATGTATATTATATATTCGTGCAATATAATAACGCACTCGGGTGCTGCAGGCGAAGAACGCGAATTATTCATGCCGACGAATTTCGAATGTTTTGATTAATAATGAAATAACTGCAACAGAGCACATATACGGTGCCTACGCCACGACTGTTATAATATTATACATAATACGTGCACGGTAATAATATCAGCTAATACAAATTCGACTTGGGGAGAAATTCAACAAGTATTGTACAAAATTATATTGTAACGTCACGACCCACTCGGATATCAATTAATCGTTACGACTGCGCGAGAGATAATATGTACATTATTACATATTATTTTATAGTATTGTTATGATTACAACCAGGACAAGGACGCTATTTTTAGTAAGATGGGGGAAAAAACCTAACTAGCAACGTTATTTTAATGCAGCAGACCTCATGCGCGTCCCGACTTTGAGCGTTTATCATATTTTTATTAATTTATTTTAAAATATAATAATATAAAGTGTTAAAGTAAATAAAGTAATAGTCTCGAAATGTTAATAATAATTATTATAGTTAAAAATCTCGAAAAAATCTTGGGTGCGATTTGGTTATTGTTACCATTTTTAATCTTTACCAGTCGCGTGCGCTGAATTAGGACAAAGTCAATCCGAAACTTTTACATTTTATTGTTAAGATTTCAGTAGTTCAACCTTTAGCTACAAACTAAATTACAATAAATATATTTAGTATCCTAGCATTGTGAGCTCATCGTGAGTACAAGACGTATCGATATTATATTTCAATATTAATGTTCCACGTTATACTAAAATAATATTACATATTTCATATTTGGACATAACTTTCAATTGTTATATAGACATAGGTATGAGTATAATATTATTACGTCAATAGTGGGACATAAAAAGGGGCTTATCCTATGTACATCAAAGTCACTCGCTCAGAAAACGTCATAGTACGCTGTGTATTCAGCCCCCCCCCCCATGTAGTTAAGTTGTATGTTACATTTATATTATAGTCCTATTATAGTATTTACATAATCACAAAGTCAGGGCTTTGCACCTAGTTCATTTTTTCAAGTTTTGGGTGCTGGATGAATTCGGATGTTCCACCGGAATATAAAGTTTAAACAAAATTTAAAATTTAAACCATTTAATGGTTAATATAAGTGAATATACAAGGTGTTCATAGTAGTTATAGGTTAAATCACTTAAAACATAAAAAAAATTAAAAAGTCAGCAGATACATCGTGTCATAAAATATATAGCTAAATCACAAGAAATATATCATGAAAATAACCTAAGTCCCTCTAAATGTTGAGCATATTTTCGTGTATCATATTATTATAACTATTATAATTATTATTTCATAATTAATAGTACCTAATTAATATCTATTGAATAAAAATTATTGCTACTAATATTTATTATTGACATTTTTTTAATTAAAAACTATTTGAGTTCCGGTTAATTCTGATGTTTGATTTTTTATGCAATTTTAAAGGTAATAACACGGGTTCGGGTTAATTCAGTTGCAAACGTCCCTGCATAAAGTCGTGTGATTTATCTATATTATTATTACACTGAATCCACTCGAGCTTAAATTTCAACAATATTATCATAATATACTGACCTTTGTTCCCGGAACTGCATCCGACCACGACCTGGGTGGTTGTGGTGGTGGTGGTAGTGGAAGTCGACCGGCGGTGTTCCGCGGTCGTCGTTGTCGTCCTGCCGGCCTTCACGTTCAAGTCTCTGGTCAGCAACGGGTCGAACGTGCCACTGTCACCCCTCTCGATGACGTAATCGATTAGACTGTAGACGGTGGTGGTGGCTGTGGCCGTCGCCACCACGACGGCCTGTGCGTTGGCGGAACCTCCACCCGCTTCCGCTGGCGTATTCTCCGCATCCGACGAGTACTCTGAAGCGGGTGGTGTAAGCGGTGCGGCGGATACCGCGGTGGACACGTAGACGAACTGTGGTGAAGCTGGGCACCCATCACCCACCCCCGAGCTAAGGGGTGTCTCTGGAGGGGTGGGCGCTGCGACGGTCACCGTGCTCGGTGGTGGCAGTGGCGGCAACGATCTGCGTGAAAAGTCAAACAGCTATATTATAGTGATTGGAGACTGATATAAGTCATGTGAAATATTAACTTACGTGCACCAGCACCGCCCATTAAAAATTTTTAAATTTTTATTTCATCAATAATTAGCACGCAATTAGTATGAATTTGCATTTTCAGTATACTCTTAATCACAAAAATCCACGGGTGATGTTGGGGAAACGTAAGTGAAATATTACATAATATATTGTATAATATGATATTTCACCATGGTGTGGGGTACTGAGATGTTTCTCAAAAACGTTAAACATTGCATTTTTTTAAACACATAGTCAATCGAGGATTAACACTTTGAGCGAGCTCAGTGGTTACAGGGTGTTGTAAAATATACTACTCAACAGTTATGTAGATGAGATTTCAGAATGGTAGTTATATTAATATAGTAGAAAAACGACGCATGATGAGAGAATAGTTTCAAATTATATTGTACAACAAATATTACTGTCGTAATCCGATTGAAGGGATCACATGAATATAATTGTCTTAGAATTTATTCTGTACGATGCAGTCTGTGTAGTCGTGCAAGTTCTAATAATATACAACTCGTGGCTATAGTCGTAATGAGTTCTGCTGTGTAATAAAGCTGGTTAAAAGGGTTTTTAAAACCAATTACCCGAGACATTTGGAGCTTTGCACGTTCGAGAGTATATTATGCGAGTGACTTTACTCTTTTATTAAACATTTTTAATTCTAAATGTTTAAATTTATGAGTGGAATATCGAAGGATGTAAATAAGTACACACTTAATAACAGTATTAGTAGTATGTATATTCGAATTTAATAATATCATTGGATTACTTCTACTCCTACGAAAACACAACTTGGAATAATATCTTTGTAATATGATGTTTACGATATATATTGTAGTAAAAACAAACGTATCGATAGTGATGATTGATTAAGGAGACGGACACATTTTTTGTTTCTTACAGATGAGTTACCCACACTCCACCGAATCAACAGGTTCCACAAATATAAAATGATTTTAAATATTAATACATTTGTAATTTACAAGAGATATTATAAAAACGAATATAGCACGTCATGTTACAGCTAGAGATATTCTCACAAATGTTTCGAGTCCCCCTCACCCATAATCGGAGATTAAATCGAATTTCAGGGTGGGTGAAGGTCTAAAATATTCTTACACAAAAATATGCCCATGTGCCCTTCAATATGAACGATCACACCATCACGATCCACCAGCACATGAATGATAACAATATTGTATTCGAATTCTTGCCAAACTCACTGTAGCTGCATAACTCGTGTGGCAATATATACTGAAGATGTCTAACAGTCGTAACGGTGCGGTGGAATCAAAACGAAGTGATAACTGATAAAGTCGATTTTAACTTATCAGTGTCACTATTAGAACCACGTGTTGACCTCTTGTCCGAGACAAGTAAATAAAAACTGAGAAAACTTCCACACGTTTGCTATTTTTAGAAACGTAATAATAACGACCAATGTTCATTGTTTATTATAAAATCCATTAAAGTTATTATATTTATTCCTATAAGTTATATTCCTAGAATACAACAATTTCAGTTTTGAGAGTTTTATCGATCACGGAGAAAACAAAACAAGAACAATGAATAGCTGCAAGGTTTTTTGGTGGCCTGCCAAATTCAGCAAAAAAATTCATCCGCCTCTCGATATCGTATCCGTTTATAAGAATACTATCGCGAAAAATCCAGATTATTCGAATATTACTCGACCGATAATAATATTATTATTATGACTGTACCGTTTAGTTTCGAGTCCGATGTTCGAGATTAAGCATTAAAAATTATTTATATTTTTTCAGTCGTTTTCGAGTTCATGGAAATTCGTAACACCGTATTCGTGATGCCATTATATCTTCTGAAATAAATCCCCTTTGCTTATTCAAAACTCTATTCCAGCCGTTTCATAATGGTATATTTCTCCGACAGTTTTCCAAGAAGCGCCATCGACGTCTTTTCCGCATGAAGCATTACGACGTTTATATTATTAAAATATTTTATAAAAGAAATTATATATCATTACAACTATGAAAGCGAGTCGGTGCGTATATATAGTGCAAATACCTATACCAACTGCTTTTATTTATATTTTTCCTCGCCCGTTCAATTACACATTATCATTATACTATGTATATAGAGAACTAACGAGTATGCTAATATTATAATAACTAACATTATTTTTTAATATTATTATTGACAGGTCGAATATACTTCAGTTTTTATGTTTGTTATTATATGTGCGCAATGAAATTGTGAACTATAAACTGTTAAAAATTAAAATTCACATATTATTATTATGTACCTATGTACAAGGCGTAATAGAAATAAGTGACTGCAGTTGTATAATTTACTACCCTATGCTATAACTATACATATTATATTGTAATTAATTGTTTTAAATTTGATTATCAAGCAAATTTGTAGTTAAAACATAATAATATATTAGATATTATATAAATATATTATACGATTAGAAATTATAAGAAATAGTTAATTATAATGATCAAATTGTTCTGTTACTTATATAATATATTATAATATACAGCAGGTAATATACTATAAAAATCTGTGGTTCGGTGTAAGAAAAGCAACCGTCATATTTTGATAATATTCAGGAATTCAAAAAAACAAGTTGGCCAATTTTTTAAATTCAAACAAGCATTTTAAAATTAAAGTAGGGCCTTTAAAAATTATGTTACTTTGATAAGTTTATTTTTATTTCATTGAATGACTCTCATTTTGAAAACTTCAGAAGTTTTTATTTAGATGTTGGCCGCCCAGAAAAAAATAAAAACTAATTTTCTCTGACATTGGCTAAAAACAAAAATTTAAAATAAACAATTTATAATAATTAAGGAACTTAAATTTTTTATTAATACCCAATAATAATATTCAATTACACAAGAAATCATAATGTTAATAACTTATATTTTATTGATACAATTTATTAATTATTTATTTCGAATCGGCCATTGTCGTGGTTAATATCAACATAGTCCTATAATATGTTAACTGATATAAGTCTTCTATGAATAACTGTCAAAGTCTCTAATGTCAAATCTAATTTGGTCAAACTACATCAGAGACTCTAAACGTTTTAAAACAAGTGACATAATCAAATTTCAATAACATCGGTCAAATTATTTCAAATCCGTCCAAATGTTACATTGGCCTTTCTTGCACCAAGTCACTGAAATAATATATTATGCGTACAATGTGCATAGTAGTTTTCACATTAGATATTCCATGGCGAGTAATCTAATTTATAAAGACTAAAGGAGAAAAACAAACTTTGAGATTTTTGTGCGCCGGCGCCACGCAGACGTTCTTAAGTCCAAGTCGTACGCGTTTTACCTAATACGTGCATTCTTTCTTTATTATAATACTTTTGGTGTTTGTTTTCATTCAACAATAACGCACACTGTTTTTATTCCATTATCGCTTCGGGACGATTAAAAAAAAACACATCTGTCTTTGTGAAAGTTTAGAAATTACGACAATGGGAGTAAGTTTCGCACGGAATAATATGAAACCGACTGGAGTGGAGAGTATTATTGTCACAAATTTTTGTGGGTATGGCGAAAATCGTGTCGAAACGAAACTTTTTAACTCAGTTATTTCGATTTCAAAGAAGCCCCTCGTCGCGCCTTGCCATATTCTCGCTAGCACAACAATAATAATTTCAAAGGATTGTTTTAATTTACAAAGTTACTAGTCTTTCTAGAGTAAATTCAATGAGCATTTTTTTTGTGAATTTATTTATAACATCATATTATATTTTACTTCTTTGAAAGTTATTATAACCCAACGATCAAACATAAGCATAGGGTATATCATAATATCATTACAACGACAAACACTGTTTAGTGTTGAAAAATCGTATTTTGGCTTAAAAAAGTAGGAATAAAACTTAAACGTTCGAATAATGTATGATGGGGTGCCGAACGTGTATTTTTTGTTCGGGGCAATTTTTAACGAGTATTGCAAGCAAATATAGTGAGACCCGATAGCAATGATAATAATATATTATAATTAAACGTCGCAAAGTTTCGGGTTCGCCTAACGATTGTGGTCGAACGGCTGTCGATCATATAATTTCATTATACGCCTATTATATAGGTATATTTACTGCCTGACCCTATTCGCAGAGGGATATGGCCAGTGGAAAAAAAAAATCAGTAAAAGGTTGGCTGAATAATCTACCATTTCGTTTTTATGCACGAGCACCGATAGCGTGTTTTGTGAGGAGATATAATATTATAATATTGTTGTACTTCATCGTTATTACGATTTACTGCGGTGGCAGAAACCCGTAACACTATACACAACGATCACCTTTAGCTCCAAAGTCCAAAAAAAATCCTACCCGATTATTATATTATTATAGCTACTATATAGATGAATCGTAAATTAAAAATTTAGTTTCTAACATAAAATGTTTTATTTTTCATTTTATAAGTGATATCAGATGTTATAAAGTAATGTTATTGACTTACTCTAACGAAATCAATTAAAATATTATATTTACAATAGGTATTTATGATTATAATATAATATATTATATATTTACTAATGTATAGGATTAGGGTTGGTACCTAACCTATTTGATAAGTACTTTTTTTATAAAATTAAAAAAAAATATATTGTAATAGTACGCAATTCAATTGTTCTCATTAATTTATGTTCAATATCACATTTATTTGTGTAAGTACTTTGCATAAGTTTTTTATGCTTTTTATGCTGCAGTTTACATGAACATTTTTTTTAATTTTTCAATTTACTAATCACATATATATCAATATCATATTATAATAGGTTCTTACCTGGAGAGTTCGAGTAAGTCATGAGCTGCTTCTGTTTCTTCTTTGCTTCGCTCACGGAACAAGTTTTGTTTTTGTTCCAGCTCGTAACAATACTTCAAGTAATCTGCGAATGAAAATATAAAAATAATTACTTTCATACATACTCGTACTCGTTTATGACACAAATATGTAAATTAAAATGTGTACACGTTAATAATTGGAACGTAAAAGAGCACGTTTATGGTATTATGGTCACGACCTGGTCCACTCCCTCCTTCCACCAACTACAGGTTCACCGTTGGGGGGATGTTTCATGGACATCTTAACTTGTGCATTTGGAGGGATGAGAACTCGTTGTAATAATTATTACAGAGCTCAAATAACATAAAAATAATTATACCACCTATTCGCGTATAATACATTGTATAATATTACCTTGTGTAATATAATACTCGTAGGTATAATATACTGAAGTATGTACATAGGCAACAATGGCTGTGTCAAAAGATGTGAAGAAAACTTTCTGGCTTTACCTTGGATGACGTATTAATCGTACACTAAATAGGTATGAATAATATATATTTTGGAAAGAATTTTTTTTTATTTGGAGATTTTACCTGATATTTCTCAATTTATTACGTATTTTACTTTAAAAATGAAAAAGTACATAGCTGATCACGATGAGCCGTCAGTCGTGACAAACGACTATTACAACAGGCTCCGCTACGCCAAAACGATTATTATTATTGCGTATGATTGTATAGTAATATATTATTATCGTGTTATTACGAAAAACCTCCACGATATTGGCACGTGTTATTCTTCAAATGTTGATGAGATGCTAGACGTAATATTCGTACAACTCGTCTATTTATTTATTAATATAAAACCCCAATATGGACTGATGTTATACGGTACATAATAATAATATATAAAAATATCTAATGAGTAAAATATGTCCATATTATACTTATGATTATGTATTAGGAGGTAGGTACATAGTATTATAAATACAAATTTTAAAATTGTATTACAACTAAGAACAAAAGAAAATTTATAAGTACAATATAGATGTTGGACATACAATAATGGAAACATAATCACTTTTGTATCAAATAGATCAACGTTGTTTGTATTTATTACATTATCGGCAGTTGACGAACTGTGGGGGTTATTACAAAATGAGGTGGATTGATGTTGAGAATGTAGGAGAAGAACAAGACAGATATTGAGATATATGAAAATATTATTTGCAGTAACTCAGGAAGAGAATATAATTCCATTTTAAAATATGGATGTGATATAAATATCTATAGGTCTAAGCATAGAAGCAAACGATTCTAAATTTATACTAAGCTGAATTTTTTTAGAGGTGTAATCAAGGAAGTGGAAGGGCCGCTGGTGTTTTGCCGTCTTTTATTATAGCCAATAAAGCTTATAAATCGTCTCTGAACACTCTTGATCGGTTTAATAAGTATAATTTGTAAAGGGTTTCATAGAATTGAACAATACTCAAGTGCTGGCCTGACAATAGTGACTAATAATGTTTTTAGACAACGTTCATATTCATCTCGTTTATAATATTTCTTAAGGCTTCTGAGCAAGTGTGCTCAATATGAAACCGATAATTTGGTTGAACCCAAGATCTTTGACTTTGTGCATAAGACGAACACCAAGAACGAAGTAAGTTTTCATTCTTTATTTTTTTTTAATATAACGATATAACAATATTTTAACTCATTTGTTCCCGTTTAGAAAATGTACTGTCCGATTTTTTAATCAAATGTATTTGGTCACAGAAATAAAACAATGTTCAATTTAAGGAAAACGCGGTTTACGATCGAAGATTAAGATTGTTTTCTCTTACTACCTCTGAACGGTAATATTTGGACACGCTGTATACGCAATATATTTCGTGTTTGTGTGGGTATTGTATTAAGCAGCCAAACGAGGGAATGACGCCGAATACACCTCAGCTTCCTCCACCAGAACCCCCACTGTTGCCGCCAACGCCGCCAAACGGACTTACGGACGTGACGAATTCGCGTGTTGATTCAGTGGCAACCTGTAGCGGCAGCGGCACCGCATGCAGGTTGTTTTCGTCGGAGGTGGTGAGGCCGGGTGGTACACTGTTTGATAATATAATATAATTAATATGTTCACTGAATACTGCAATAATAATATCATCGGTATAACAACGACGAATTGTCATTATTATTTTAAGTCTAATAAATAACTATAAATCTACCTTGGCCGAAATAAATGAATTATTATTATTGTTATGAAACATCTGATCGAAATCATCATATATAATATCGCTGCAAAATCCATGCGACAGTTATTCGGAAAACCCGTACACAATGATACCTGACCAAACCTTAACCAACCTAATAACCTAACTGTGTACCTAATTGCACATGCTGTTATAGAAATAATAATAATAATAACAATTATAATATTAAAAATTATTATTAGGTAGGTATATCATGTATAATTGTTTATCAGTTGGGTCATCGACACGAAACGCGCAGTAGCAAATTGGTCTACTGGGATAGGTATTATAACGATATAATAATATTATCGTTACTATACCACCGAAATCATTAATCTCAGTGTCCACCTGTTGTCACCACGTATAACTATTTAATATCCGAAACTTGAAGACATAAAATTGCGTTACGTTTCTAACGAGATTTCCAAAGTGAATTTCGTTCTTATATTTCCACACGCATGGTGTCGTTTTAGACGAGGAAACTATACTCATTCTTTGTAACCATTACCCACACACACACACACACACACACACATCACACACCTAAACGCCAAACAAGCGATTGGGTGTCGGGAGAAAAACCAATTTCGTCGAGCCAACACCCAAGACAAATGCGAAACTTTAAAATATCGTTGTGAGGTTAAACGGCGAAGAACATCACATCCGCACAGGTGGTGTGTGTGTGTGTGTGGGTACGTTTTTTGCTTCGAAATTAAAATGCCACTACTGCAGCCGACTCGTTTGTTACAAGCAAAAGCCACATTTCAACACACGACGGTGTGCGGTGGGGCCACTGAACGGTCCAAAGTATAAACGAAACGTTATTTGTAGATGTTCAAAACCGTATTCGTTTCGCTTACACGTGTTTGAGATCATCATCATCATTATCGCCATCATCGTTTATGTCGATAAATCTTTAGTGACGAATATGTTGAGTGACAGATGATTTACTATATGAGTACAATAATTGTATATTATTAATGGTTTTCAATAAAAATGAATACTAAACAAATTTTAAGTCTGGACTTTAATTATATTGCTTAACCTAGATAAGCATTGGAATTAATATAATATAATACATCATCGACTTGTGACCATGGTATTAATATTAGTTAAGTATTACACTATTACATTAAAATTTAAAATAACGTTTCAAAATAATAGTATTTCAAAATGATAGGGACAATTATTACCCGCAACAGTGATGCCCCTAGATTGCCTATCCATGACGCCGGTCAACATTATATTATGATTAATCTAATAATATTATAATACACAAACGTAATGTCAGATGATACATTATTGTTATATAATATTATGTATAGTATTGTGTATAATTGGATCATAATATATGAGTGGTTCACCGTAATTAAATCGGAAATGTGAATTTCAAACGAGACGGTTTGTAAACGAGTCTACCACTGTCTGCCAGAATGATCAAATCTCATAAGACGTGCAAGTAATATTACAAATAATCTAATGTAATATTATTATTATAATTTATAACATTGATAGATATTATTATAGTTCAATTTTTGAACATGAATCTGCATATGCATACTCAGTATAATACTAGAATAATATTCAACTAAAAATGTATACATAACAAATTAATTAATTCTATTCCTAGATTAAAATAGGTTTACCCGATAGACTATGGCACTACACGGGAGGTAGATACGCATTCAGGTTATTAACACCCTGCCCCTACCTCCCTCCCATTAAATACTATTTTTTTGAACATACATTTTTCCATTTATATTTTACACATGATTACACACTTAAACAAACACACACTAAAATACATTCAATTAAACGCTTTTTTGGCAGTTATTTATTTGCAAAAACGTATATTAAAATTAATACCCAACATTGAGTACATTCATTGCTGTTGTGATAGTTTAAAATATTAAAGATCAACCAGGATTAAGTACTAAGTGCGATAATGTGTTTAAAAATGGCGATGCAAAAAAATCACCAACTCGCCCAAGCCTCTAAATACGTCTCCAACAAGAGAATCATTTGATTTCTCCGCTCTTGTCTGGACAGCCACAGTAAGACACTCTGTGTGTACAATAGTTTGAGAAAAACTACAAGCTATACTCTGGAGGTGGATAGTAGTCGTTGGATATGCGGATATGCCACATTTTTTCCGACACTCGCGTACACGATTTTCGTTTTAACACGTCACACAAGCCGCACGACTATGTCAACGACCTTTAAACACTGCGAATAGCATATGGCATATAATATATATATTATATATTAGATATGTATGTGTATATTTATAGTGCAGTCAGTTCAAGCGAAAACCGATTGACACGGAACTGGTGACTGGGACGAAAAGAGTTGGATAGAGAGAGAGAGAGAGAGAGAGAGAGAGAGAATGGAAATCTCTCTCGACAAGCGGGCTCGTTACCACGACGAAGCGCACGCGAATAAAAGTGGTCTTGATTGAGTGGCGCCGCCGTCGACTTAAACGAACCGTGTTAAAAAGTTTACGGAAGTGGAGGTATAGGGGTTACCGTGTCTGGTGGTGGTGGAGGGATGGGAGAGAGCGTAGTTGTGTATATGAAGGAGAGGGTAAGAGCGTACGCGCTTGGAGAGAGATAGGTAGAGAAAAACGCAATACGTGGTTCGTTTATATTAAATTATTATTATTATTATTATTTAAATATGCATAAAGTACTTTCCCGCCACCACTCGTATAAAAAATAAATACGCATCTGGATAAATATATGTATGACTATACCTATATTACCTATATTATATCGAAATTGAATCCATGATGAAAAATAATAACAAAAAGTATAGTTTATTTTATTGTGAGATTTTACTTTCAAAAAGATCTCAAAGGATCAGCCATGATTGTATGTTGTTGTGATAATATGGGTTAGATGTATTAATGAAAATAAAATTAATGGTACAAAATATTTGACTATCGATTGATTGTTATTTGTTTTGAATTTTCAAACGATAAAGAAATCAAACTGCTTAATGAAGGTAAGTGCACATTTGAAAAAATAAGATGTGTTGCCACACAACAATCTTTTAATGATATAACAAATCTTGAAATTCACAAAAAAATTCATAAAATTATACATTCTTATACATATTCATCAATAAAGAAAAAGTCATTAAAGTATATACTTACACTGAGAGGACCGATGGGTGCCTATACCAAAATATCGTAAAAATTGAAAAAAATATTATAATAATTATGTATTGAACGTAATATTATTATATATCACCACCAACCGTCGATGCAGTTGCAGAGTTTTGCATTATATTTTGTATTCCAATTATTATATTATATTTTGACTCGTTAGTCGAATCATTCAAATCACATCCAAGGGGAGACGGATTAAGAGGTAGAGAGACATTTAATACGGAAAATAATATAATAAACGCGATTTAAGCTGGTGCGAACATCCTGGGGTGAACATCGACAGACGAAAACGATAATCGTCTTAGAAATGATTCACAAGCCAGAAATGAAATAAATACTTTCAAAAGCGTATATCATTTGGCATGCGTCTTCTCGCATATCTACCTTATAACGGACTTATGGCAAAATACCGGATTATCGTGTAAATCACAATCGCTTTTTTTATCGCGTGTACCAAATCCTACAGAAACAAGCTTTAAATCCGAATCAATTGAAGCAGATTAATTCAAACAAAGTTTCGTTTAGCACTAAATTACTGCACTACGCTTCATGGTGGTTTTTCAATGGAAACGCATATTACAAAATATACTTCATAAAAATGTGTTTTTTATACCTATTACTATAATAGGCGTCATAACCATTATATTAATATAAAATATAATATTATGTCGTAATTAAAATTCGAGCGTGTAAGAAGTACGCGGGGATGAAGTGAAACTTCTTTCAGACATACAACTGATATGAGGTTTTGTAATAATAATAATAATAATAATCTTATGTTAATTAATGGCCGGTAGAATTTTGGGTCAGTTGTTATTTCATCATTTTCTGGATTTTGCCGTTGAAGTTCTTTTTGTCGTGCCCGGAATTCTCGATTACGTTCTGCAGATGTTTTAGGTGCAGGCCGAGATACATGATTTTTATTTTCTTGTCGAGCTGCTCTTAGACGTAATTTAGTAATTTTTTAAATATTTTTAATATTAAATTTTTCGTAATTTACGCCTGTCGTTTCTGTTATTTTAGTATTGTTTTTGCATATAAGATAAAACTTTCTGTGTATTAAAGATACAGAAGATGTGACAATCGTAGGTTTTAAAATCTACAGGCCATGACTGAACGGGGGGAAAGACATTGCTATGTTTGAGATAGAAAATTTTAGGAAAATGTTTAAAATTTGATCCGATTTCATATGTTTTATAATATTATGAACATAATACGCACACACATATACTTTATTGATGGAAATATAATTTAAAATGCCTGCACTGAAAATAATATAACTGTTATTCTCTAATTATAATTTCCAACATAGGATGGTACATACTTATAAAATTAATGAAGTTTTGAACGTTTCACATATTCGGGTTTTCACTTGCACCTTTTCTGTTTGAAGCCTCCCGATCTTTGGTCATATAACCGTCAACCGCTGGAAGTAACCACAAACGATTTTTAGACGAACAGATTTAGTTGATCAACCGAATCTAGTCGTATACCTAACTTACCACGGACGACGGTTCAATCGCTTTTACATGCCCTTATCGAAAGGATATTATAATGTTTTTATTTTACAATAAATGTTCAAAAAATTTCTAAAGACATCGGGACCGCAAAAAGCATAAAATAATGTCACATCGAGATCTACTAGGTACTCGTTAGTCGTTATTCTTTTTGTCACTTAAATTTTCACCTAGACAGTATAATGTCATGATTTTCTTCTTAGAAATTTTCATCTAGCCCAGAATTCTCCGATGTTCATTCAAAACGTTATAACATTAAAAAAGGTGCTCTATTGTACAGTAGGTTACAAGTGGGTCACTGTATAATGGATTGTATTAAATTTGAATTCAATGATATAATATCATTGTATAAGAAAAACGATTCTGAGCGGAGACGGTATGTCAGTCTAGGTATAAGACATATTATAATATACTTATCTATCGTATTAAAAAAAAATTACCTTAAATAGGTACCTATAATAAATTCCAAATTAATCATATCACAATATCCATTAGGTACTTATAATGCGTTATACGTCAACAACAAACCCTGATACTATCATGGTCCATACTCCATAGATATATAATAGTGTACTTTAGAAGTTTCAAGTACCCACGAATCACAAAAAAATAACTAAAATAGTTATTCTAGGTTTTTTTTTATGTAATTTTGTTCAAAGTTGAACTTAAAATGACTATAAAAATAAATTGTGCTTATGTATTTTTTAGATTTTTTGGTAACAGAATTAACTACTTACGTGGAATCTTGTTTTAAATTTTCAAACCTTAGATATAAAAGTTGAACATTTTATGCATTTTTAACTACAAAATAACTATTCAATTTTAAATTTGATACATTTTATCAAAATGCAATCTTTAAATGCTTATAAAAAAAAATTGTGACTATTTATTTTTAATATTTTTCAACTGATATTGTAACAATATATCAGAAGCCTTGTATTACATTTTTAAACTTTTTGGCCCAACAGATAAAATTTAATTGATATTTATAGAAAAAAAACTTAAAAAAAATGGAAAATGAAAATGTCCCTAAACAGTTCAAAATAAATCAAAATATTTAGAAAATGGTATCATGTATAGAAAATTCCAATATAAACAACTAGTGAAAATTTCATAATATATACGTTCATTTGTTTTAGAGTTACACCAAAAACCAAAATCGATTTTCTCGAAAACAGATTTTGCGTAAAAATTCCCGTTTTTCCTTAATTTTAATTTTGTTTTTAACGCCGCTTTTGAAAACTACTGAGAAATTTTCACTTTTGACCCCCCCAAAGTTTTAACTAGATTTACTTTCCTATCAGAAAAGCTACTGTTGAAGGAACTTGTACAAGCTCTTTTACTGCCCTAAAACGTGATGACAAACACAAAATAAAAAAAAACACACATCATTGTATAATCAATACATTCATCGTTTCACTCAGAATCTAAAATGATAAACTTGACGATAAATGTTAGTGCCGCTTGTAGTTTTTATTTCACAAAAATATATACGTGAAACATTATCAATTTTTAAGCGACCCATCTCATGACATTTTTATCTTAGCTTATTTCATTTTCTTACAATATTTGAACGCTAAACGTAGAGATAATATGTTATTTTTTTAACCGCTTCATTCTGAAAAATAGAAATATTCTACTGCAGAGATTTAAAAAAGTTTTCTCTTGGCCGTTCCGCGATTGTTATTATTTTTATGATTATTATTAAAGCAAAAGGTAATTCAGCGCGAGTCAAGGACCTCTTTATTTAATGTCGGTGTGCGTTTTATTATTAAAATTTTTTAATCGAGTTTACTTAAATCCTACGTATAGTACAACGACTTTCTGAAGTGTACATTACGTAACTTTTTAGCGTAGTTAAGTGTAATAATACCAGGTCGAGTACGTTTGTATAAAAATCTGATAATAATATTAAATAATAAATTAAACAAGCTAATATTATTATGTTTTTCCGGATTAATGAAATCGTGTTATTTATAATATAAGGAATTCTTTATTATTAATGACCTATTAATTACTAATTTTAATAAATTTGAAAAACCTATAGTTAAGGCTTAGTTTTGACTGAAAATTGCCCGACCAAACGTTGAACTGCAAACGGTTATTTCAATATACTTATAGTCAGTGGACATAGATATTTTTATTTTTATTACAATAAATCTACTGACTGGGTCTATGATAGAGTTGATAATACACGTGTGATTGTTGAGATATTTTAGTTATTTTATTTTTAGTTCGAATACACCAAAATCATAGGTACTATAAACTTCACATGAATATTAATCGTGGGAATCGTTTTATAATTTAAAAAAAAAAAAAAAAAAAAAAAAAGGCAAAATAGAAAGAAACAAACACGCAAAGTGTTATAATTCTATGGGACGATTTAT
Organism: Macrosiphum euphorbiae; assembly: GCA_949089665.1. Classification (NCBI taxonomy): domain Eukaryota; kingdom Metazoa; phylum Arthropoda; class Insecta; order Hemiptera; family Aphididae; genus Macrosiphum; species Macrosiphum euphorbiae. Next base: position 134,596,684 of record CARXXK010000001.1, on the reverse strand, counting down.
TTTTTCTCGCAAAATATTATACTACGATGATTTGTCGCGTACTTCCAGCAGAATCTTAAGCGCAAGACGCTCGTAAAATCAGATTTATTGGTACCGAAATCATATTTTTTAATACAGACACGCTTAGAGGATGTCACCCTCCCCCCCAATAACTCGCGAAATCTTACCACACCTCTCGCAACTCGTCTGCCCGTCTAGACGTCGTGCGTTTATAACGGCAATTTGACAGTTGTATAAACTAATATGATAACGCCGCCGCCCGCAGTGCCGCAGTGGGATGGGTCTTCGTCGATAGAAATGTCTAGCACTGAAGAAAACACTTCTTCTTCTCTAAAAATCTCAAAATTAAAAACACCGACTGCCATAAATAAAGAAAAAAGCACAATAAGAGAAAAACGGTAATAATAATTCATAATAATTTCAAAACTACTATTCTGGTGGCAGCGGTCGTTAAAAAATATTATCATCGTTTGACTTTATAATATTACTTATATAGGTATGATTATGATACACTTAATCATTATAGTGCTTATAGTGTTAGGTAGTAAAATCACTGCTGATAAACGCTGAGAATTCTAACCAAGTGGATTGCAAACGGTCGTGATAATTTCAACCAAAATTCAAACTATTTTTCATCGACCGTACCGATAACGACTTAATGGCAATGCGATTGTGCTTTTGAAAACTGATTTGTGAGTACTTCTGTTATTATTACCTGTTGTCTACTCGAGGTCGATCAGTCCACTTTATTAAATTATTTCGTACCCTGACCCTCGTCAATGTTGATTTTTTGGAATTATTAATAATCTCAAAATATGGCCTTACCCGACTGAATTAGACATGATAACGAATTTAAATATTTTATAACTTGTGTGTGGCACAATAATTAATTGTGGGATCCAAATAAAAAGTACAATGCTTGCAAATAAGCATAATACCACTATCAATTAACTTTCACTTCAACTACCTACGCTATTTATTTTACATAGTAATTACAGTTACACACACACACACACACACACACACACACACACACACACACATACTAATGATCATTTATTTCACAAAAATGTTAAAAACTGTATGGAATGATAAAAAAAAATTAAAATGAAGTGAAAACTTAAGCGTAAAAAGTGTAATAATTTTGGTATAAAACTAAATGTTAACGGTTTTTTCTTTTTTTAGAGATCATTTTGTAATCTCGGCATGCGTGAGACGGAGGAAAGTTCACTATAACATAATACTCTGTTTCTGACACGTACATTTAGAGTACAGCGTTTAACGTAATGTTTGATAAAATTACTGAACTTAAAATTCAAAATGCAAAATACCATAATATCATAATACATACATAATTTTATACTTAGAAATATCGGTACTTATATCGAACGAGATTCGTTTGATCAAGTTTACCGGATTATGGCAGAGCACATGATTTACCTCCCAAATCTAGGCAGGTATGATTTTTTTTTTCTGAGAAAATTCGATTATATTTTAAAGGTGGATTCTTCTACACACCCCTCAAAGTGGGTTCGGGTATTTTATCGGATTATGGTTTTTCGCAGTAGGGTCAATAAAGCCAGGAAATACTACTGAAATAATATTTTTTATTTTTTCATTATTAATTTAATTATAGTCTGAAAAAAAAATAATCGGAACCAATTCGAGTGTGTACGTTCTCAGAAGCGAAAGCTGTTGGACCATATTCCCCGATATTTAGGTAGCAAAAATGAGCGAAATTGGCAGTGGTGACCATTTATTCGATTTTCAGCCTCATAAATACCGTTACGTGTATTATTTTATTATGAAACGGCAAGTCTGGGTCGCTGTTGGAACCTTAAAATGCGGTCCAAACTCGACGCAATTGTACTAACGTTATAAATCGCACCGCGTATTATATGATACTGTTATTATAATATTATATAATAATATATTATTGTGTTATGTAATAATAACATAAAGCAGACACTGGAGACGGTGGAGGAGAGCTTTTTCAAAAAAAAAAAAATTAAATAATGTGTACCGTACCGTTTACCGTCGGCGCGCTAAAATGTGAACAAAAATAAAGTATAATAAACACGAGTGGACGAGGGAGACCTTTCCCGGCGAAAGCACCGAAAGGCTTTTGTCCGTCCCGGGTCGGCGCTACGACAATAATCGTGTGTATATACACGCCGCCGGCAGTGACTCCGACGATAATAATAACAACAACAACGACGACTACGACGGCGACGGCGACGGCGGCGACAACAACAATACAAAACACGACATTATATTATTGTTATATACGAGCTGAATTTACACACGCGCTCGCTTTGCATTTTGAAAGCCAACTCTCTCGTTATTTATATTAAATTTTGAATATTATTATTGTGTTTGCGAAATTCGCACCACAGTGTGTGTGCGTGTTTGTGTGTGTGTGTGTGTGTGTGTGTGTGTGTGTGTGTGTGTGTGTGTGTGTGTGTGTGTGTGTGTGTGTGTGCGCGTGTGACCTACGGTGCTGCAGCAGATAACCGACGACGCCGCCGCAAATAAATTACGGAATACGATCGGCGGGGTTTGGGGTAGTTTAGTGCCCAGTACAATGTGAATTTCGCGGGGAGGTGCGAAAAACGAGTTTTGGCCTTTATTTTTTCAACCATTGTATATCGTCTGTGGGAGACGCCTCTGTGCTGCAGCAGGTCCCTCTCGCCCCATCGCCCTCACCTTCACCGCCTCACACACACGCTTTCTCTCTCTCTCTCTTTCTCTCCATCTCTCTATCTGTCCCCCCTCTCACTTGTTAGTTATTGTCTCCTATATCCGCGTATTGCCACCGCTTTTATGATAACAATAATTATTGTGCTCGACGATAACGGGTCGTTTTGTTTCATTTTTATATAACACTACAATAACGTGTGTGCAATTCGTTTTCCAACTACTCGACAATCGTGGTATTAAACTCGTATATTGTTATTCGTGCTATCATGGACATGTATTGTTTCAACCCAGACCCGAAAATCGAATACCACATACTGGGTTTTGGGTCCAGTACTGTCTCGCTAGCTACGGCCCATAACGTGTCGGGGCGAGCGTTTTCCCATGTACTACCGATTGCTCCGAAAACAAAACTACAATCGTTTCTGAGCGAAATTCTGAGCTGTAAAATAGAATATTTTATCGGTAAGTCTCTAGCGTCGATAATTTTTCAATATTTTATTAAAAACAATCGATATATTAAACGATTTTATAAAAAAAACGAGCGTGTCATGATTTATTTGAAGTGTTTTTCATAGTTTCCGATTGTCTTTCAATAAGTCTCAAGTCATTAAAAAAAAACTCAAGAAAATCGAATAATGACTTCTGTGATTCCAAAGAATATACATTTACGCCGCCGGTAACAGGTGGTAACACCGAGGTCTCCTCAACATCAGCTTCCACCGGAAAATTACGTTTAACGAGATCTGACAATAAATTTAAGTTTTCATACTATCATTTTTGTAATATTGTAAAGTTGGATAAGATTTCAGTGGTACTTTTAATATAATAATATCGTTCGTATACAAAAATGACGATATCGTTTGTCAGCGATCGATACTCAGACAGTGTTGACCAATATTGTTCACCAAGAGCATTATAAATGAATACCAAACAAACGCCGAATGCAAATGTTTATTGTTATAATATATTATACGAAATATTATATTATTATCACACGAACGTAAACGCGTGTTAACGACTCTTGCAATTTGTGCCTCGAGAATTTCGTACACGCTTTGCGTGGTTTAGTATCGGTTATTTCATATTATTATATGAAAATAATATTATATCGTAATATAGTAATAGGATATTATGCGCCGTCATTCACATCAATAATAATAAATAATAAGTAACCGTGTCATTGCTTCTTTTCACGTGAGCCAATTATACCCAAATCTCGAATCAGACCAAAAGTATTTTAGCATTGAATATTTATGTACAATTTGGGTATAATACCACCGAATGCAAGACAACCTAATAAAAATGGGCTCTAATAATAATAGTGGAAGAGGGAGGGTGACCAAGACTGAATTCTTCGTCGGAAAAATATTATGAACTTAATATAAAACTATGATATTACCTGTAATTATCTATAGACTGTATAGACAAATTCTTATTCCTAATATTCTGATAACCTATGATTCCATCTTTACAATAGGAGGATATTATTAAAATTAATAATTAAATATGTAGGTTATTGTAACCACTGTGTTGTTTCGACGATTTGTATATATTTAATTCGCGGGCTACAACAACTCTCATGACATGTAGGACTTAGGTAGGTACTGAAATCGATTGTTTAAAAATTGACAGAGTGCCAGAATAAAATATTGTGTGCAACTATATGATTATTATTATACTGTAGCGGATATCTTTTTACAGGGTTTTTGGTTCTGAATTATATTATTCTATGTTTTCTATTTGTTTCATGTGTCTCGTGTATTACGATATTACAAAATGTACATTTTTTTTTCAACAAAAGATAAAACGAAAAAAAATTTTTTATTAGAAATAACATCATAACGGTCGTCCGTGTAACACAAAAGTAGATACCCTCGCACAATAATATTCAAATATTCTTATATTTTTGAAAATCAAAAAAAAAAAAATGTTAATAAAATGAAAATATGAACATAACATAACTCTAAGGTGTTTCAATTTAAATATTAATGAGGTCCGTCCGAATGATAAAATGTACATATAGCAATAAATAATAATAAATGTACTTATACTATAATATAATGAACATTTTTCATAATAATTATATTAGAAAATCTCCCTATAACGGACTACCTATAAGACGGAAATCTTCATGCAACGGACAATATCAATAGTCCCGTATATGACCTATTATATTTACATACCATATATATAATTAGTCTATCTAGAACAACAGAAATAACAGAAAAAAACAGTTGGTACAGAGCGATTCCGTTGTAAAGAGGTTTAGGAGATATGAGTGCTGTAAATAAACTAGGTAAATTTTTACCTAACCTAACCTAACCTGTAAAAAAATGTTCTGTTGCCCTCTTAATCAAGTGCAATCAAAAACGCCTATACCGAATTGTAAAGAGATATTTTTTTTATCAACTGCAAATAATAAATATCAATACAATAATAATTATAATACTAATCTTATTTTATATTTTCTCGACACTGTACCTATATATAAGCAATAGTTCAAGTAAATAAATATAAATGTTTAGACTTTTAAACCTTCAAAAATAAAAATAATTCTATGTTTTCAGGACTTTCATTTAAATTATTTATAAATTCTACTATGAATAATTAAATATACACATTATATACTAATAACGAACAATGGATCCAGTTTTAGTTCTTTATTGTTTTTATTAGAAAGAACTTAATTTGTCAAACATACAACAATAGGAATAACAATCAATATTTCATTATTTCACTTTAGATTCTATTTCGCAATTTTTACCACTTTATTAATAAATTTACCGATATTTTTTGTACGTAAATTGTCCATCTCTTTTCTATAGATACTATATAAACGGGTAAGACGTATCGAACATAACTACAGTACATGATTATCATTTCGTAGGGAGATAAATTATATTATATATAGGTAATATTTTTGAGTATCAAGCCACGCCCACTATAATATTATATCAATCCCAATGCAAAAGTTTATTTTTTTACGTACGCGGAATAATTTAAAACTCTCAGTTACCTATACAATCGTTTAATATTATATATAATAATAAAGGTAATTACATCGTTTTACGTAAGAACGATTAACGATTTTTATTCTTTCGGAAAATTTGTTATTCGATAACTGTCCCGGCTGTCAGAGAGACGCGTCGTCGTTGTCATGGCCGTCCCGCAAGAGAAATCTTTATTAAAAATATTATATTATACTTTCGAATATTCTATATATATGCCTAAAACCCCTAGGCATTCAACAACAACAACGTTGAATTGTTATAACGCATAATATTATTATTCCGTATACTTTACGTCGCTGTCAAATTTTATTCGCAATTTGTTACACCCTCCCCCACACCGTGATACACCTCTCCTCGCGTAAATGACGCGCCACTGTCGGAAAAAAAAATAATATTTACGAGACCGCATGCGTCGTATCGAACTTCTTGAAAAATCGATTCCACAAACAACGGCGTATGTACATATTTATCGTGATTTGAGATTCACCAGGTAATTTAAATATCACTATTATAATATATTGTATAATATTTAAGACATAAGCATTCGCTCAGACGATACGTGGTGTTGGTTTTTTTCTTAAGAGGACGCTATACAGTCATTTGTGTCTCCGTCTTACTGCATTGTAAGACGGATACATTACAGTGCGTAAAATAGCAAATTTAAGCTCAACAGATCACGTTTAGCACAGTTAGTTTAAAAATTAGAGTGAATCGACCTATTATGAAACTTGATAGTAAGAACATTATCTGTGTGTATTGTGGGTTTTTTACGACAGTAGAAGGATAATTTAGTCCTCAAGCTATAGGCCCTAATAGTTATGGTGGTTTAAATTGTTCAGCAATTAATATTAAACCCACAACATCTATAACTTGTAAAAATAGCCCAAGTATAAAATAAACTTTAAATCACATCAAATATAAATTCTAGAAAACATCTAAAGAATTTAAAAACATGATTTTTAAGTAAGTACATTTAAAAATTCCATGAATGAAATTCCATTATGAAGGGGGGGGGGGGGGCGAACATACCGGCAAATCACTCTGTTTAATATTGCTATATTAAAGTACTTTGTCGACGATGGCCTTTATGATTTCGTCGTTCGAATTTTTTTTCGTCCCTCGCACTAGAGTGTAACAATATATCAATATCGAAGATCAAAAATCGGACTAGAGTAGTGCACACACAGCGTATTGTAATATCATAATGTATTGTATGAGAGACGAGCACGTATGGGTAGGTATAGTGTTATTGCCACTTCACTCGTCTCGTCTCACCCAAGATGAACAAAGCATTATGCACTATAGCCGGATTTGAGGAGTACCTATACGAGCTTAAGTTATGCGAAAGATTGTTTCAAACGACAATCGACTCGGAAGACGATAACGATCTAGCGCCATGAGAGGAAGTCGAGTGTTGTCCGCACGTCTGCGGCTATACAGTGGACATTTTCGTCGGGAAAAATCGATTTCGTGTCGTCAACATTACAGTATGAAAACAATATTATTCACCGAATTCTAATAACATATCGTATTAAAGCTATGAAAACGGTTATTACTTCGAAATAATCGATACGTTGTAATAACGCCGTATTATAATAAATAATAATATTATTGTACCTACGTTCAAAACGGCCCACTCGTGGGTGTGGCGTCTTTTTATCGCTTTGCCGATTGAAGTTTGAAACAATATTTCGCACTGAGACGATCATAATATATGTACACCGACGCAAAGCCGTGATATAATACAGCAATATGGTACAATGTAATGATAAGTATTTTATGGTGGCATAACCACCAGAGCTGCAGCGCTAGCTCGTCCCACCTTTGATGTTTATCATATCCAAGAGATACGTCGCATATTTAAGTGCCGTGGGAATCCATCGTCAGCTGCTGTCGTATACAGTGAGCAACCGTATTATTGTACCTTGTGTATTTTAATATTACATGTTTCCCGGGATCAAGGGATATATTACTATAATATTATTAGGTTATTATACTATTATTTCAACACTTCATTAAACTCGACTATAAATAATTATGCTATCGATACCATAATATTTTTTTTTCTTTCCGTTGACAAAATCAATCTGATACTATATGGTAGTTACAAAATATTATAATTACTGAATTCTATTAATTAAAATTTAAACAGTAAAACGGCTGGATAATAATTAAGGAGTCCAACGTTTTCGACTGTCAACTTGCACCCGTAAAATTACGATTTTACAATATTATTAGGATATATAATATAAAAAATGCGATACGACTGTATATTATACGTGGTTTCAGGTCTTTTGGTTGTGGTAAAATGAGCGAGCGAAGATTTAAGCCCGTATGCTAAAATATCGCATTATAAGAACATGAATTTGATATTAAAAATAAAATTAGAATACAACCTTATTGAATTGCGTGGTGAACTTTTATGAACCATGATGCCCAACATATGTTTCAGTACCCACTCTTTATCCCATCAATATAATAAATAGTACATATAATTATTATGTGACTGTAAATATTTTAATTTTTGTTTTATGTTATTGGTTACTATAATGTATCCAACCACCGACTCCCCCCTCAAAAAAAAAATCCCACCTAACTTAATCAACAAAATAGAATAAATATATTATAATTTCTGATCAGTAACAAAAAATTAAAATAAAAATAAAACTATAAAATAAACAAACCAAATGACCTAGCTCTAATGAAGTGACTGCATGACTATAAAGCAAACGCGTTGGTATAATGTTATAATATAGTATTAATATAATAGATCGGAATGATGGTAAATTTGTACGTATATAGTATGTATTAGAAATGTAGAAATGTATTTATCTTTTGTTTCATAATATTAAAACATTATATGATGTATTATTATGAGAGCCGTTATTGATTCAAGCAATTATTTAAATCGTTCTGTTCACTTTTGTTGAAAGTATAAATGTAAAAATGAAACGGTTTTCATTAAGAAAGATTAAAATATGCGCGGATTGATGGCCGACACACAACAATCACTCAGTTTGGCGAACATTAGATAGCGAGGTACTACTGTACTAATTAATTTGATAACAGGCGAGCCAGAATGGTGAGGAGTCAGCGAGGGATGTGTTTTTCCTCTATGGTTGATATAATAATATACGATTGAGAGATTATACTTATAAAACAAGAGAGGAGGCTCTTTTTATCGTCACGCAATAACAATGGCAATTATAGCTGTACTTTCGTGTTAAGTACGATGACAAAAAAAAGCTATTATCATGCAAGGATTACAACGGTATCTCCGCGGCACAGACTCACGCCTACCGGACAAAAGCTACCTACTATATATATATCACAAATACACAATGAGGTGACAGTGTCCAGAATATCTAACAGTCATCGTATAATAATATTGTGCAGAAGGCACGAAGAAGTCCACACGCGCATACGCTAAAAATAAAGTTTACGCATAATGACAAATATTTGATATAGAGAGTGAGTACTCTCTGCTGCTGCTCCTGTTACTATGTTATTATATAATCGGTCGGCATAAAGTCGTATCGACATCGAAGTATAGTTTAAAAACATGGTCTTCAGTTTGAAATATCATAATGCCATTTGCATAAGATGAAACCCTCGACAATATGAATAAACGCATTCTTCTAATTTCCGTCATATTAACAAATATTTATTATGATATAGATAGTGAGTATGACTCGCTGACGCCAAGTAATCGGTTGGTATATGAAGTCGTTACTACATTGAAATATATGGTTTAAAAGTACACTATTTGATCCGAAATTTCATAATGCAAGGAATTATAACGAAACCATCAACAATAGAGAATACGAGAAATTCGTTCCATGAATTCACTTTTGTGATAATTACTTAGATAACCAAACACATTGCAACAGTTTAAATAGTGGCGTACAGGGTTTGAAGTAGAGTGCTTTGGCACGATGGATTGTCGTATAACAGGGTAGGGACAGAATAGAGACTATCTACTACAATCGAGAATATTATAAGGAGTGAAAACATTGTATTTAAATCTATAGCCAACCAATTGAAATAGAAAATAGTTTCAACACGATACGCACGTCGTTAATTAATAAATAATGTACACTATTTGATTAATTAATGTCAATAATTCAAAATATTTTATAGTTCATGAAATTTTTAAACGTTATTCGCACATCATACACTAACATAGTGTACATGTATGATAATAATAAAATAATATGTTTGACTACAGTTGTTAGGCTCAATAAAAATATTGTCGGAAGCATACGAAAAAAATTTCGACAATAATGACATAATATTACTATTTAATACTATTGTGCCGCTCACAGAGGCTTCAGAGGGAAAACCAATAAATTCACAGTGGCAGTCGGACTATCGTTAAGCGTTGAATTTATATATGTTTTCACAAAGATCAATAATATATACAAATATGATATACCACGCATATCTTATACCTACACTGTCTTTTAGGAAAGTGTTATTTTGTTTCACAGACTTCGCGTAGACGAGAAGAACCTAACGACCTTTCACAGTTATTTCTGACGGCTATAAACGGTACACGTACAAAACCGTATCACATGGTCGGCGGTTTTAAAAAATATTCTAATAATATTATTATTTCACATCATTCATTCTTCTTTGGTAGGAACCCATTAAAAATAAATTTGTGTTTGGTTTTTCGTATTTTATTTCACATTCATAATAATAAGTAATGGCTCGATTGGCGACCACATAAATTGACATGCCGAAAATGAGTACCGTGACTATTGACGAAATGAATAAACACATGGACTATCATTATTTTGTCACATAATAGTAATTTTATATGGCCATTTGACGGTAAATATATTTTATAACACCGAAAACGACTAATGATGGATGAAAATTTTAATACTTCCTCCTGGTAAAGGGATAATCTTTTCTTTGATAATTCCACATGTCACATTTTGGTCAGCGAGATATTGTAGTCATCTCCAGCTAGAGATTTTCATTACGTGCGTACATATTGTAGGTAAGTCTCGAGTGTGCACACTTACTCAGCTTGCGTGCTACGAGTAGCCGAGTCCGAGTATCTAAGAGAAAATGAAAGTGTACCATCGAGCGTGTGAATGAATCAACAAGTGCAGGTGCACAGTCGAGTGCGAGTCCATCAACTAAGCTTTTGAATTTTCAGGACGTGAGTTGTACTTAATGCATTTTATTTATACATTGTCCTCCGTTTATCCCTATCATACCGTGCATAATATAGATAATTAGTATCCAGGACTATAATAGATAAGATTTATTATATTTAATACAAAAACTGCAATGGAAGTCAGTGACTGGAAACTTACAGAAAAGAACCCCTTTTGGAACTAGAATCCTGTGAATATTGGGAACCAGAACCTCACCGAAACCCTTATTTAAATTAATTAAAAAACCGGAACTTTACCGGAAACGATACTTATAGTTTTATAGAAAAGTTTTTTAAGATTAACTTTGGTTTCTTATTTGAAACATAATGAGTGACAGTGATAAGTACATTTTCTACTTATTTATTCCTTTTCTTAGTTTTAAACTAATGTTAAGATATCTGGTGGAAAATTGGCATTGACTCACCATAATTGACTTCAATAAATTGACAATACCAATATTTTATTATAATTCTTAAAGAATCGAATCAGAACCCGATTTTTCTTAAGTATGGAACCGAAATTTTAGTTTTTCTAGGAATCGAACCGGAACTGGAATCGTAAAAATCATAATGGTTAAAGTTCCTATAGTGTGGGTACATCTGCTATAAATTGTTCAGTTTCCGGACACACAATATCGAGAATGATTCAAAAATCATGGGGATCTATAGGTTTTTAAGTTAACGAGTGAAACCACTATTCTCTGACTTGAGTTTTTACGATATTAAAATAGAGTTTGGCGGCCATCACTTTAGGTGTTATGGTGACGGGACCGAGAGAGATGTAATTTTTTACAGATTAACGCAGACTGTTTACCCACGCTTCAACACGTATACTTTCCGTGAGAATGACATCACAACGCCGACTGCAGTCAGTCGCGTGCCGGCGGGCTGCGGTGTTGACTTGTACCCTGAGTAAGTTGTAATCACGTACACCGTATTAAAGGATTGCGAAAAACGTGGTTTTAACGACCCTCTCTGACGTAGGTCCACCATATTATATTGTAATCTGAAAACGTACAGTAATATTCTTCGGACAGGGAATAAACGCTACGGAATCGTTATGACGACAACGGCTGTAACGATTTACCTGGACATGACAGCCGACGAGTACTGCAAGGGTGAGGGAGACGACAAAAAAGTTGATCGAGAAACAACAAGATCAAATAAACCACAGCCGATATTAAAATGGGTAGATGTCATAAAAATCAAACCGATAGGTAAAAACGAATATCAAAAGCCGTGCGTGCTATTGACAGAAAACTGTAGGTAATAAAAAAAATAATTACACTCTGCTTGATTAAGATAGACAGTGGTTGACCAGTGGCTTTCAAACTTAAATGAAATATGGCACAACGTGTTCTTCAAATAATTTTCATGGCACACAATAATTAGATGAACAATATTCATTTGAATTATAATGCCTGATTGTCGAACATTTTATTAATCATATTTTTATAATTTTATTCTTAGACAAATAGTTGACATTTTTCAGAAGACCGCAGCACACTTATCGAATGCTAGTGGCACACAATTGGAAAAACACTGGTGTAGACGAACGACGACCTGCCGGTTTTGCAGTCGAAAAGTGAAATCGATAAACAAAAAATTCATGCGAATCATTCGACTTGTCAATCGATCATTTTAGAGCGATCGATAACGTGACAACCTATCAATCACTTTTGGCTAGCTGGACGACGGGTACAACAGGAAAGAGCATATTTGATATTTCCATCCACTACCAAACACAATTGTACATATGTTATCTACCCATCGAGACCTCTTTAAATTTTGCTTGTCACTGTAACGAATACAATTTTGTCGTTGTGTAAATTGTCATAATATTCTTATCATCGACAAGGCAATATTATAGAGTCGAGATACGATTGTACTCGCGGAAACGATAATGCTTTATGAAGCGCTCGAATACTCATTGCGCTCTTATCGTCGTGTGGTGTGTTTAACCTTGTCAGTGTATTTAGTGTACTTGCAGGGTCAATAATAAAAATAATAGTAATAATAAATCGTAACCGGATTCAATAACGATCATCGTACTGTGCGTATTTCGTATTTATTGCCGCGACTACAACGACTGTGAGCTGCAGTGGAGATTGTTCCGAACAACAATGTGTATTGGTTGTGTTATTCATAAAAAAAAAAATGTAATTACTCACAAAACAAAGCTACTTAACAATAATATTATTCAAGTTCCGGTGAATTCAACGGTTTTGAATCGGAATCATCGAGTATTTCATAAACTGGTCAGATCTACCTGAAACACCATGCATTACACAATATTATAATAATAATTTATAATATGATTCAAAATGATTGTGAATCGTAGTAATAATGTTAAGCATTTGAATATATTTTAGGGGGATTGCAAAAGGACAGTTTTTTAGGAGTTCAAAATAGGCAATTTTCAAATTGTATGCATGTGGTTCTTGTATATGTGTGCGTAGCAAGTGATCATTAGTGTGTGCTGCAGGTGTGTAAAATATAAAATAGCGGAGTGCCCTTAACACGATATTTTATTGTTTTTACTGATGTATTTCATTTGTATTTGTATTTAAGTTATTTTTTCTATTAGCTTAATATTCTGTATTCGCATTATTATTAATCGACTTCGGGGCGTAAAATAAATTATTATAATATTAAGAGTGTTATTAGGATTATTATTATAATATCAATATTACGTCAGCTCCGTAGAATTTTTTTAAAAGCCTTTCATCCATAAAAATGTGATAGTCGACTCGCGGCTGCCTCATCGGGATCTGCGATGACGTGACTGTAACGGGTTTTCCCGATGATATGGCGTAACAACATTAGGGAATCTATCTCGACATAATATAACAGTTGACGATCGTCAGATGAAAATTATAATCATGAAAAACTATGCTTAGTTAATACGCTTATCGGTATATTAAATTCGCGTTCGTAAATCCAACGGGCCACCGAGAATGTGACAACAATAATGCATTAGTGGGAAAATTTCAACGCGGGTATGCAATTTTGCTACACCAGCTTTCACGGTACACGTCGTTCGATATTTCGCTTCGATGACTAACCCGGACTACTCACGGTCACGATTTCGATGTAACTTTACTATTATATTATTACCCAAACAACCAGAGCCGCCTATCTCTATCTATACTGCTATATCTATTGAATTTACAGGTATGAAATCATAAAATCTACATGAAGTTCAGTAAATTGCTTATTTTTTTTTTTTTTTGTAAGTGTATTAAACTTATTTTTTAAATAAAGTACGATGATACAATATATTTATGTTTAATCTGCTTTCATTTAAAAATTATTATTAAATGTGTCATACCTACAATAGGAATGTTTTTTTTCCAATTTATACTACTTACTCCTAAAGTAGGTAATATTGTTCATATAGGACAACTTATAAACATATGTTGATACAGTACGCATACAACAGGTATACACTAGATTGTAAATAATTGAACATTGGTACCTAAATAAAGGGTTACTCAATATTTTAAGAAAAAATACTTAGTAAACAATTATCTAAGACTTATACAGATATAGATTTAGTTTGCATAGTCATTAGTCACTTATTCTTTTGTTTTCAAACAAAATGAAATCACTCGAATCATAATCATATAACTCAAATTTGAATAAGTACTTTTTTATTAACTTCTTCCAATCGCATAATGTAGGTATGTCATGAAATATTCTTCGTTAGATTTTTAGTTCATTTTAACAAAAAAAACAAGCAATAAACCTTTGAATTTGAACTGCTTTTTTTATTTCGTTATTTTACAAAAAAAAAGGATATTAGACAAATTTAAGAATTTTTAACAGTTATTAATATCATATGAGTGCATATTTTTAAATACTTACACTGTTTTCTTTCCCTATAATTTAATTTTAATTGCATATTTTATAGCATTTTCGGTTATTTTAATTGTATAGTCGCATGCATATTTCAAAAATGTTTTGAACCCTACATAGTAATTATTTATTTATATAGAAAAAAAAAAATCTGCATATTTAAGATCAGTACTTCGTAATCTTAATTGCATATTTTGAATATTTTTAGAGCAATATAATAAATTTACCGAACCATAGTGTTGTTGTTAAATCTTATTTTTAATATACATTGGTCAGAGCCGTGATATTTCAGTAAATATAGATATCTTAACTCAATAAAGGATTGCGAACTTACGAACAACCACGACAAACACGACACATGCGTCAAACTATAACAACTACCGACAAACATAATATTACATATAGGTATATATCAACAACCGTTGACCAAAACCATCTCTATCTGCAGCCGATAATCCAACCGAGAGACTAAAAACAAACCCGAAAACACACTAAATATGGAAACAGTCCTATATCATACAGGTCATCGAACGCCAACGTCCAAATGTAAATATCACTGTAATCCATCTTTTTCTGTTGTAAGTTATTGTGCAAAATTGATATCGATTAAAATAATTTGTAAATAAAATATAAATATAACAATATTTAATATCATTCTGTACCGATATCTCTCGGTCGACTTGTTCTAAACATCATAATTTCATAGTCGAGAGCTCCCCTAACCGTCAATTGAATTTCTATATAGAGTTCTAACAACGACGGTCGTCGTGGCGGTTTTGACATATCATAATAATGGAGTAATTTAATTGTAGCCATATTTTAGCATGTTCACATACATATAATGCCACACTGTCTCATACCGCAGCATCGCTCAAGGCTCAACTTGTGACTTCTATTACTAGCTATTTTCAATTTACGACTTAAGACTTTGGCCCAGGGGTCACCAAATGACCAAAGACGAAATTTATCCAGCCCGCAAACGTAAAAGAAATGTGAAAACCGTTAGTATTATACTTTCAAGCGTTGTAATATTTATCATTTTTGATCATTGGTTTTTACAGACGTCAGCAATTTTCATGGACAGTGAGTTGTGAACAGTTTTCAGACTCCCGATTCAGCCCTTCGAAAATATTATTTGGTGACCAATGAGTTGTGATAATGTGATGCTAACTTATTATTTTTCCAACACAAATTAATAATTTAATTATTATTGGACATTTTTACGTTGGCAACAAGATGATGATTTCTCCCTACACAATTTCGTACAAATAATCCTTACCTTTGTGTTTGGACATGTTGACGGATTCCAGAGGCTTGTAGAGTTTCACCGAGGTGGGATCGGTGAACGGTGGTGGGGACTCGGTACCGGATCGGGAACTGCAGCATCCGTCGTCGTCGTCCAGCTCGTCCATGGCCACCTGATGCTGTTGCTGTTGTAGAATTATTATTTGTTGCTGCTGTTGCTGCTGCTGAGGCTGGTTCTGCTGTTGTTGGTGTAACATCAGTTTTGGTCCCAGTTTCTTCACCGCGTAGTATCGGGGCATAGTAATGGAGTAAAACTACGGTCGGGGTGAAGTGAGAAAAAAAATTCTCTTATTATATAATATAATATAAATATAAAAAAAAAAATCAGATCTGAACACTGACTTGAGCACTAATCGATTATCGCTCTGCAGATGCTGTCTATATTGATTATTATATTAATGTATACCGTACACACTATAATAGTTTATATGCCTAATGTATTATTGCTTTTCGTTCGTTCGGGGGGAAAAAAAAAATTTTAAAAAAATTCAACTCAGACGTTCCGTTATCACTATAATATTGCTATTTATCATTCTTATTAATATTGTTTATTGCCGTAATGACTACGATAGTCCATTCAGCTCTATCACGAGTCAGTCCGACTCGATCGCCGTCTCGGGCCGCCGGCCGACGATCGTACAGATGTGTTGCTTATTGCCCAGGCCGATTTTTTTCTCCGGTTTGCAGCTGCAGAAGTCCCCTCGAGGTGGAAGACTTTTATTCGCTAGCCAAGTCTGCTTCGGCCCGTATGGTTGACGATGTGAGGAGTAAATACTGCTGACCACCGTCTCGTCCACCGGTGACACAACAGTGACGTCGTAGGACCTGCAACACGAAGCGTAAATCGTCCGATATCAGCACCGTTTACTCATACCAATTATTATTGCCACCCTCAGACGATCGTATCATTATATATTATAATATAAGTACTTTGCTTGATAGCCGATCGCTGAAGGTTTGGGTGTGTAGTATGTCAAATATTTTGTATATGATAATCGATTTCAAAATGTATGTATTGTTTTAAACAAATTCCTATTAATTGGTATTATGATTATGTATTAAAGACTATTACATTTAAAAGTGATTTCAACTATTTTAAAACATCACATAAACACACAAAAATGAAAATTGTTTTTGAAAATATTAAAATGGCAGTGCCCATTAATCCAAGACTATCCCCCACTTTTTTCAAATAGCATTGGAATTTGGGAGAGTGTCACCTAGTATAGTTATAGACCAAAGTGTATTGTTATCAGTTATAATGATCAAAAGTTTAGAGCTAAAATGATACGCATGTAATAACATGTATTATAATATAATACATGTTATAATTATAATTATAAGTGGAGTGAAAATGTCAAAATACGCAGAACAAATACATCGCTTGGAGTTCATTTTCAAACGTACCTAGCTTATGCGAGCTTTATAATATTTCTGTATGAATGAATGAAAATTGATTTCCGTTTTCTTTCATTTCACGTTGAAATGTTTTCTAAAAATAAAATATCGTTAAATAATGTATTCAGCAAAAAGTTCAAAATCTGCAATCGCATTGCTTACTAGTTATAATATTATCGGTTAGGTACTCAATTTATTCATAGCGAATATTTAACGTTATCGAACTGATGAAAACAAATACGATATTTCAGCCGAAACCAAACTTTACACTTGAGGCCCGCTGAAAGTTGCGTATTTTTTATGAGACCGGGATATCGCTTGTTTTTAGTTTTCGACGTTGTTCGCACCCTCATAAAACAAAACGCACGCACGTCGTACCATTTTATTTTATTTCACATAAATATTATATAATATTACATGGGCCTAACACTACATAGTATTATTAGATTAATTCGAGTCGAAAGTTTTACAGCGGTCGTGATTTCAGGCGGTTCCAAAAACTATTTTAATTTCGTCCGGACGAATGCAGATAAATATTATTGTAATATCTTGGTATATTTTATCGTACACGGCAGGACCTGTTGTAGCTGTGAAGTGTTTTTGTCTACGTTTTGAAGACATTTATTATGTCAGGTGAAAAATATCGTTGTACAAACTCCGTCGATTTTAAACAATTTGTTTTCCAAAATATTATATTATATTTTCAAACAGTTATATCATTCAAATTCAAAATTCGGTGATATTCGAAAACGCGATTAGTGAATCGTTTTGTTCCGCATAGGTACATCAAGCTCTGAACCGATTGATCTTTCAAATAATTTGAAACGAAGAAACCTACCTACCCGAGAATATAAATGGTTCCATTTTTCAATTCGATTTTTAGTCGTAAAAAAGCTCCGACGCTGGTCCCGATAGGAATGGGATTCTTAGTCACAAAAATGTCATCGCCACAAACCGTTACGAATCACTCGATATGATATAGGTTACAGCCCTACCAATAAAGTCAACAACAATTTAAATCCAAAGTACTAGACTCACCGATAAAAATTTTATCGACATTTTAAGGGTATGTCGTTTATGATATTATAATCTCCACACTCGGTTAGCGGAAAAGATAGTTCAACTTACTATGCCTAACGACCTATAACCCGACTGACATCGAACGTCGTATAATCCACTTGTGTTGTGTATACAGGGTGCCTGCATGGTGTGAAAACGCGTCAAGATTGAATAGGGAGGCCACTCATTCTGTATATTTTAATATGGATGGAATACTCGTATCACAACTATTAACTGCGTTAATGATATTACAATTCATTATGCAAATATTATTGGGACTCGTTGTTCGGACGCTCGCGTTTATCCTGTTATTATTGTTATAATTATTATAATATTGTTAATTGTGGCAGACTCAGCCGACCGCGACGCCGCGAGTCGCGATCGCACGAAATGTTATCGTATTAATAGCATTATTACACACTACCCAAGCTGACGCCGTCGCGCCGACTGTTATAATTTTTTTTATCGTCTTCGTCATGTTAAAAACGAATAATTTATAATCGGCTCTCGCTGACGAGAGCGTTCGTGATGTGTGCAATAATCGGCAAACCACGCGTGTTATCGTATAGTTTTAGCGAGTCACCGTTTTTATTTTTTTTTTTGTTACACATAATAATATGTAAAGTACCTGTAACCCGAATATTTTCGGCATTTATGTGCTATTATTTCGTTTTGACACCGGTCACCGACCCATTAAAAAAAATTAATATACGCTCCATAAGTTTTGCACCGTGAAAACACGTTGACCGTCATAGGTATATATTATTCCAGGGTTTTTTAAACTGTGTCTTGAACCCTAGGGTTCCGCGGGGATATTCACTTCAGAGTTCCACTAAACTCTCTTTAAAATTTAAATTTAGAAGACTTGTTTGTCTGTTATTTAAAATATTTTTTGAATTAAATATACACAATATTATTAAAATGTGAAATTATTAAAATTTTTATTGCAAATAAACCTTACATAAAATGTCACTAAAAATGACTATTGAAACAAAATATAGGGGTTCTAATTATCGAGCTGTAATAACTTATTGTCGAAAGCTAAATAAAAAAAATCTAAAAAGCTGAAATAAATAAAAAGTAGGGGTTTCTCGATAAAAGTAGACTTAGGAAAGGGTTCCACGGATAAAAAAGCTCAAGGAACGCTGTATTATGCAATAATGCGCATTAATATAATTATATATATAATAATTAATATACGTAGTATAATGACCCATGATCATGACGTGGTCCAAGCCTTGACATATTATGCTCTTAAAAATGCATTCGAGACGATAAAAATATAATATTAATAATATGTCAATAGATACGAAAACTTGAAAATCAAAGTCGTACCTATATTATGTATTTGGAACACATTTTAAAAGTGTAGAGCCATAACAAAACTATTTATTATAAGATTCGTCAACATATTGTTATCTTAACCTTATACAGTGATAATATATAAAATGCTTTATAGCGCCTAATTTGTTTTACAGTTAGTCATGTAAAAAAAATACACTTAAGAGCCTCCACTGTTTTACACAATACTGTCCCGAAATTTCCGCTACTAAATATTATAAACATTTAAATTATCCATGAAAATATCGACAAAAAAATCAAATCATTTCATGGATGATCATGCATGCGGATGATAAAATATCGTAAAGTGTACACTATTATTTGTTAAGAGCACGTCTCACCCGCATGTGTTGTCTCCGTCTTACACACGTACTACATAGACAAAACGCGTTTAGGCAGTCTGAGTATAACTCGCTCAATTTTGGTTCTAGAGTAAAAATGCCTATTATGAAATTGAATTGTGATAATATTTCTAAGGGCAAGACGCGGCGGTTTTTCCATTATACCCAATATAACGTTCATTATATCGTTTAGAAATAGAAAAAATTTCACCATTTTTAAAATACCTTTGACTTTTAAAAAATTAAATTTTTTAAAAAAAAACCGCAGCGTCTTGCCCTTAGAAATATTATCACAATTCAATTTCATAATAGGTATTTTTACTCTAGAACCAAAATTGAGCGAGTTATACTCAGACTGCCTAAACGCGTTTTGTCTATGTCGTACGTGTGTAAGACGGAGACAACACATGCGGGTGAGACGTCCTCTAAACAAATAATAGTGTACACTTTACGATATTTTATCATCCGCATGCATGATCATCCATGAAATGATTTGATTTTTTTGTCGATATTTTCATGGATAATTTAAATGTTTATAATATTTAGTAACGGAAATTTCGGGACAGTATTGTGTAAAACAGTGGAGGCTAAACACTAACTGTAAATATCGATATCAACTAAAAATTTTGTAGTTTCTCAATAATATATAATGTATATAGTATGGAGGCCTATATTATCAATTTTATAATATACCCTACAAGTGATGGATCGATTAGAATTCACAAATTACGGGTAGGTATCTGCAATATCAGAAGTATGAAACTTTTATCTAACGCGGAAAAATTATATTATAGCTGTAAATATTAAAAATGTCGCTTTTTAAGTTTTTACGAACACTACATTTTTAAAAATAAGTTTAGTTTACCAATCCGCATAATAGCAATAATAAATGTTAGTTGCTATTCATCCTATAATAATAATAATAATAATATACAAATTAGCTACTCTAAAAATACACACCGAATAATATTGGCAAACATATAAGATACAAACACTGGAAACTTTTAGGATCCATCCAAATTATTATTATAGTCAACCCAAAATGTAATCATTATAATATGCAGAAACGAATAATGATAGATAAAAATCACATTCAGAATATATTTATTTTATTTTATCATTTAAAATTTAAATTAAATAATAAGTCATCAAAGAATAACTGCCTTTATTTTTTACGTTCTAAATTTCTATTAGTACCACAAAATATATAATATTATATTGAAGCACTATAATTATTTTTCATCAGAATATTTTTGATTGTGTGTCCAAAGTTATAATATCCCTTTGCCAGCTCTTAGTGTTTCATTTGACTTAATGTTATAAATTGTAATAAATGTTATCATAGTTTTTACTTTTAGCTAGTAATAAAAACAAAAAATAACTTAAAAACAAACCAAACGAGTGTTTTTATTGATAAAAATTCTTAAAATATTGCTAAACGCAACAGGCTACGTAAAATATATCCATGTGAAATTTTGGTAACTATATACCATGGTCAACTAACTAATATAAATTTTAAGTTTAGGGGCAAAAATGCATGCATTAAAGCGAGATTTATAGGAATCTAGTGTTCAAAAAACCGATGTGTACGAACATGTTTTCGCAACAATTTTTTATCACTGACTCTAGACTCGGCGTTTAACTTTTAAATAATAAAATTTAATAAAATATAATAAAATCACATGTGTGGTCGTTTTCGAACTGCTTTACACGTTGTTATATCATTTTAATATCAAACGTCAAAAAGTTTGTGACCCGAGACAAGTCAAATGTTCCGGAAAGGTACGAAAGTCAAAGGTATTATTCGACGGAAAATCTTCCGATAAAGAGACTGAATGGCCAATGGGTGTAAAGTAAACAATATTGTGCGTGGTGACTTGCGACTAACGCGTATAACGACAGTTGATACCTATTTTTTTTTCTCTCACTGTAGCTGCAGCGACGGTTGCCGTCGAGGTAAATAGGTCGTCGTAGGTCGTCGTAGGATACGATAAATGTTTCATAAAGTTGAATAAACTGCGACGACAGACTCGGAAAACGCTTTAATAATATAATAATAGTATTAGGTAGGTAGTACGGTCGGCGGCCAGTACGCAGCGGCGCGCGACCCGTTTTCTCAGAAACTGGGCGAATTTTCCCGGAAAAGTCTGAAAGCGAAAGTGCAACCGTAATGTTATTATGTACACGGCATCGCTGCCTAGTTTGTTTTGAATTTCGTCCCTCGCAGTGAAGTCGGCAAGTTTGTAGCGATGGGTGTACCGCCTCGTAACGGAACATTGCAATAATAATATGTTATTTCGCGTACCCACGCTACACGGTGTAACGCAAGTTCGCATGAATATTTCATTCGTTCTGGTGACGTCTAAGTCTCCGAAGTAATGTATTATGTATAAATGACGTGATCTGCTCCGCAGATCTAAAAACGAAATAACGGCGAATTATTGCGATAAAGCAGAGAGGACAGATACGTTGAAAAAACCATCCGCGTTTGTAAATGAAATTATTTCGACGAATTTTATCAGTCTGAGGCGGATCGGCTCCAATACCTCACAAGGGCGAAATCATAAAGTTACAACATCCGTGTCGAAAACAAAAGCTATAACGACGTTTTTGAAACGTGTATAATATTATTATCTTGCTACTAGGGTTTTTCGGGGGGATATAATTTATTTTTGAAAAACAATATTATTGAAATGCAGGAAAATGTAGATAGTTTGGAAAGTTAAACATCACATTATTAACTTATCGTAGTGCTTAATCGAAATAAGAAGGTTTAAACAATATTCTGGTCGTCAGTCTTAAAACGAGCACGTTTAGCATTAAAACGGCACAAGAAACCGTTTTGTCGAAATCAAATGTATTTATATTTTTGCTACTTCCAACTCTGAACACGGGACCACCTGTAAGTTACTTTGAATTAGAGTTTAAATATTATATTTAAATGTATAAATTCAAATTGTTTGAAATTTCATTTTTTTTTAATCTTTCATAGCCGATATTATACTTTTTAATCTATTTAAAAAACGCATAGCCTATTACCAATGTAACAATTGTGTGTACGCACAATATACGCCGTCTATGTGTGTGTACGTGAATACGAGATAAAAAAAATTTAAATCGAGAATTATTTTTGTTTTAAAAATATTTATTTAAATTGAATCAACAGCGCCTTACTGGACTAGTATATGTATATGTATTTTTTTTTATATTTAAAATCTAATTTGAATGCCGAATATAACGCATATTCTAGCTTGGTAAATTTATTTCGTCTGTCGTTTCGAGAAAAAATAAAATAAAAGCACTGCTCAATAGAATTAATTCACGTTTAAAATGATATTATATATTCAAGTATATATTTTCATTTCGGTCTCGCTGGCCGCCGCCGTTCGACGGCAGTGCAGATTCACGCAACGCATTATATATTATATTGTTGCAACCCCTGTGCGAACGACCCTTTTGCAGGAAACGTTTTTTGGGGGAGGGTGAGAATGGTCCGGTGACTGCGGCGGTGGACGTGTATATATAGTCAAATCGAACTCGCGTTTCCGCGAAATTCTCAATAATAATATATTCCCCAACCTAACAGAAATAACCATCGCAGCTACCACCACAACCACTCACGGAGCGTTGAACGTTGCAAACACCGACCAGCGATTACGTTCGATTATATTATTACAATATTTTCCGAATCTATATGTCTATTATATAATTGAGCTGAGCGAATAGTAGCCCTAATAATAGTATCTCGCAGTTCGATGAAATAAATTATTGCTATCTCATTTGAAACTGCTGAACTAATTTTCAAGAAACTCAAAATATACATTTTTTTATATCTAAAGGGTGAATAGATTAGTTTTGGATTTTTTAGGTGCTGTCATTATTTAATTATGATGACACAACAATATAGAACATTTCATAACGTTCCTCGCATTATGAAAACTTCAATAATACTGTGATTACACTTTGGGTTTAAGTTGTAAATACGGAAAATTTGATATTCGACGTGCTCGAGCACTTCTATATTATACAAATATTTTTTTACAGGAGTAATAAAAGGCACAAAATATATATTTATAAAGCTGCATTGGTCACAGAAAATAAAATAGTTATTAATCTGATTAGATAAAATTAATTAGATATTAATGATCTACCTACCATCTAACAAGTTAATAATCTTAAAACAATTCATAAATAAATAAATAAGTTTGTATGAAATCGGAAGAAATACAACCACAATCCTATAGCTAATGCAGGATCAATTGGTACAGTAGTCAGTAACTGATATAATTTATGATGCAAATATAGAAAAAAATTATTACGAAACTAAGCCAATATGTATTCAGATGGCCTTTTTTAAGGACTGAAACTCTATGTAGAATGTATAACACTCTATATATTTAGATATATAGATATATTCACATATTGTACCAATAGCATAAACTTTTAAAAAAAAATTGATTTTTCTGGAAAAAAAATGTCGCTTAATACTCTTGAATATTACCCCAACATCATCCATTTTAATTTATAATTTTTTAGCATTAGAAAATGCTATATTAGATATTGATGATGCCGAGTTTTAAGTTGGCCTAATATATGTATTGCACTCTCACATAAAAGACATTAAACTGATTATTAAGGTTTTTGACGGTTGATTTCTATAATAAAGAGTATTATTATTACTATTGTAGGAACTCAAACAGTCTTTCAATTAAGACCGATTGTTGAAAATAAACAACAGAAGTTTGAAAAAATTTCGGGATGAATTGCAACTCTCGTGAAACTCGTATAATGAAAATTGATTTAGCTTTAATACATTTAAAAATTGTTTATGTTAAACTTTATATTATTAAAAACTAAGATAGATTTCTCCTTTATCGCTTCTTTCCATATTTGTCCACAGATACACTTAGTAATATAATATATAACTATTATCCCAGACCGCCTTGTAGTTTGTATCTCTTTCATTGACTTACTACGCATCCGAAGATATACTGAATAATAATTTATACCTATATTTGTATTCCCACCTCTCTCTTCCAATGATTTCAAAAATATAGGCACTAAGAAAATACGTCTACGTTAGGCCTATTGAACTACAAACTAGATGTTCAGTTGACGGTAAATACGATTGAGAACGGCATTTTTGGTAACACGATTGAGAACGCTCGATATTTTTTTTTCCAACGTTGCCAAATTTAATCGAATGATAATTTGTTGATATTGAATAGCAATATATTATGTAAATTGTTATTAAAATTCTAACTGAAACTCAAGCAGAAACAATATTGAAAATAGCTAAAATAGTTAGAGTCATGGTACTAAGAATAATATATCTATGCCCTATGACAATAGCCAATAGGTTAAGTAGATTTGGGGTCTTAGATAATCTAAACATGTTAGTAATTACTAATGATCTATCAATATAAATAATTTCTAAAAATGATTGAAGTATAACGAATTCTACCTACATCTAATATTACATATAGTTTGTAAAACCATATTTAAGCATTATTATCCTTAGTATTAATATTTTAATTGTTTTTAAGAATTATTAATTGATGACTTTTATAAAAAATATTTATTTTATGAATGTTTCAATAGCCAAATAAATAATATGGCAACGTTGCACGTAAATTCATTCTCAATAGTATTTTTGGGGGTCAGCGGTAAGTTTTTTATTAATTTTAAGTGTTCTCAATCTTTCGGCCAAAAAGGTATAACGTTCTCAATCGTTCGATAGCCTCAGTTGATGTTCGGAGCAATATTTCTTATAGAAAAAGTATTACACACCCAAAAATATAGACCACACATCTCTGTACTAGCAATACATTGATCGCTTCGCTCAGAATCTAAAACGAGTAGAATTAGTAAATATGGACTTGAAAAGTATATTTTTGGACGAAACAAATTTGGAACTTAGTGAGAAACACGGTTTGGATAATGAACGTCTGTGTCATTGGAATAACACTGTTTTACGACCGGGTCCCTGTTACTCACATGTACCACGATAACACGTAGGTACAAAACATGTTAAAACAAACAATGTTCGTGATGAATTGCTGGAAAACAGTTTGATTTAGATTATTCGATTCCAATATTATTCAAAACGGATATTATTATATTTTCCCACCACGACTGTCGTCAGACCAACAAACAAGGTGAAAGAGACTTGGCAACACTTCGACAAGAACAAAAATACATATTAAATGGAAATAAACGAAAAACCCAAACTTCACACTGGAGATATAGGTATAGGTACCGATAATATAAATATAATCGTGCGGTTAAATCCAATCTCGTCGTCGGTAACGACTCACGAGGACTCAATATTTATTTTGAAGATTTTGTCAGTGCACTTTATATTACTTCCACTTGTTTATTACAATATCATTTCAACAGAATTATAACGAAATGCTTGCGGGGTAATTCATGGATCCCTCAAACCAAGCAATATAATCGTATTAATCAAATCATTATTTCATTTGCTACCGTTTAAAAAGACATACTATTTTACATTTGTCTGCAATTGATAGTACCTACTACTATTTCTCTTAAAGTTTAAAATTGACCAGTGAAATTTATCTAATGTACTCAGGGTAATGCCTACGAACAGACCAGAATATAAATGTATTAACTGTATTAATGCACTCGAAACATTTACGATTATTAGTAATGTTTCAAGTGTACCTCGTTATTACCTACTCAATGATATTGTAATAAATGAAATACTCGTTTGAAAGACGATACAATTTTTTTGAACATATTAATTAATAATAATGTAAGTTGGAAAATGTTAACACAGTCAATGCACCCGATAAAGTACTAAATTATACATTCGGTGAAAATTAAGAATACCCTTTAGTGTTTCCTTCGGTATTTCCCGGTTAAACATTATTATAACGCGAGTTCGGCTTAAACTTGACATGAAATATTATTATACTATAAGACTCGAGTCTGTTTGAAGGGTTCCATTTGTAAGTTTGTTATCCACGCTGAGGCGTTTAAAGTCCTCGACGAATATACATCGTAATAATAATATTTTTTAAAAAACTCAAACAACTCTATAAAAAAAAAAAAAGTTTTGTCAACATTTTGATATTTTTCTTTGCAAACCTATCTCGTTGATCACCGATACAAATCGATATAAATCCTCAAACTAAATTGTTTAAAAATAATACTTTTCATCGACTGATTCAGCCATTCGGGTCTATTTTGTAGTAATATCACAAATCAAAATAACTTAGTCATAACGGTTACTATGGACGAGTATTGCTTGTAACGATTTATTATTAACCCCAAAGCACATCGTGTAGACGATAAAAAATTATGTATAACTATCGTAGTACCTATCTATATGACCAGTAAAATGTAGTAAAACAATTTTGTGCGTGGTAGTATGTCCACGAGCTTAATAAAATACAGCCGTCGCCGTTGAACAGCTAAAGCTATATAGATACGCAAAAAAAAAAAATCCTAAGATTGGTGTGGCGCGGCAGCGGTCGACCTCGAAAAGTCACGTTGCTGGTGGAAACGGGGTTGTAAGAAAAAAATTCAGAAAATCCCAGAAATGCGTTTCGGTGGCAAAAAGAAAAGTCGTCGCCGGACAATATTCTACTGTTCGTTTCCGACCTCACGACATTTGGCGTTCCACTATGGCCAGCATAATATGAAAATATATATTAAATAATACAATATAAACATAATATGCATATTATAGCTGCTATAATTTGTCAAGTCAGTGTTTGATGTGTTCAAAACATATTTGAAATGTTTTTCATTTAAAAATAAAATAAGTTTTACCACATCGTAATGTTGTTTTGGACGAAAATCTATTTTGTATTAATTTCATAATCGGAAGCGAAAGCTCTTTTTCATATAATATATTATACCGGTGCATTAAAATATCAACGA
Source organism: Macrosiphum euphorbiae (assembly GCA_949089665.1). Classification (NCBI taxonomy): domain Eukaryota; kingdom Metazoa; phylum Arthropoda; class Insecta; order Hemiptera; family Aphididae; genus Macrosiphum; species Macrosiphum euphorbiae. The sequence continues at coordinate 134,568,590 of CARXXK010000001.1, read as the reverse complement.
ATTTGCTATTAATTTAATTGTTTTTATTGTTAAAAATAGGATTTAGTCTTTTATATGGAGCGCACATTTGTAGAAAACCGAAACTTTTAACCTTGTTCCACTTGCCTCTTTAAAACTAGTTTAAAGCCTTCAGAAATTAAAAGATTTCTACAACACAACAAAGCACATGCCACGTATTACAGTACACATAGGCGAACTCATAATATTATAGCGGGCATCATATTACCACACATACCGAAAATATAAATCAGTAAATTCAAAAAAAAATAATATATTATGTAATATTATATTTTTAGAAAGCCGGCTATTTATTTATATAACACAACGATATTGGTATGGTCAATAATCGATAAACAATGCAAAATCACATCATCAGTCCGCCTATGGTAAGAAAGGCAATGATAATATTACTCATATCACACGATTATAATACCACCTACCTATTTTATGCATATAAAAAAAATAATATATTACAACACTTCGTGTTTACGGTACTTCACGTGGTTCATAAGTATTTATACACTCACACACACACAAACACAAACACATATAATATACAATATATCTAATAATGAAATATGTTTAAAAATATAATATACATATATTGTTTAAGGTAAAATATAATAATATTCGCCTCGTCGTCGTCGTGACGTACCTGGGTGCGACGATAATATTATATGCGTCATCGCCGGGACGAGGGATCGTGTGGTGGTTGCAGAGTATAGGTGGTGTTGGTGGTGGTTGTGATCGTCGTATTGTTATGGGGTGGTGGTAGGTAGGGTGAAAGCGCGTTAAGGGTGAGCGTACACTTATATTATATACATATATATATTTTAAATGTGTACGCGCTATAGGACTTCCGGTGCCGCCCTAGCGGGGCTGCGGAAATGCACAGAAAATGAACATATATATATATATATAATATGAATCATATCATCGGTCTGACGATAAAACTTCGTATGTATATTATAAATAGTAGTATAATAGTATAATAGTGTTGTAAGCAGAATGACTAGACTTGCGTCAGGTCCAACCACGTTAACCCGGCCGGTTTGCCATCGTGGTGCCGAATACAGAACTATTCATATTATTATGATATTATTTAGACATACATAATAATAAAATATAACTATACCGCGGTAATGATTATAACAATAATTATTACGAATACATAAAATACAACAACCACAACAACGACGATTGAGATTTGTATGCGGGAAGAACACACTCAGCGGACGAGACTCGTGTAGTCGTGGCTCGCGTGTGCGGGTGCGTGCGCGCGTCAAAATCAATGCTACCGGTGGACGAAGCGCGCGCGTGGGTGTGCTCGCGTGTGCGTGTCGCGCGCCCGCGCACACGCGTAACTCATACGGGTGCGTGTACTGTATTTCGAGTGCGTATACGAAAACTTGTGCGTATCGCGCGCGTACTCGCTGCGACGGTGGCGGCGGCGTCGGCGTGACGACCACTTGTTTGTGGGTGCGAGCCGCAATGCGCTACCACCCACCGCCTGCTACCGTTTCGCCTCCACCGCCTACACGGCCGACTTAACCTCCACCACCAGTGCTACCACAAAATTCCGCCACCGCTTCCACCGTAACGGCGCGCCCTTTTACCTGCGTCGTCCAAAGTCGTCCGAAATCGTCGTCGTCGTCGTCGTCGTCGTCGTCGTCGTCGTCGCCGCCGTCCGAGCGTAGTTACACGCCCAAGCCGCGATCGTAAATGGTCTGACGGTTTCCGCTTCCTCTTGGTGCTCAGGACGACGTCTCCTTCCGGGCCGGTTTGGGGTCTGGTGGGGGGAGGTGCGGGACAGACGCGGACAGAACGAGTACGATAGACAGCGATGTGGACAGGGACAGAGAGATGGCGGGCGAACGAGCGAGAGAGCGCGTGGATGGATGGCCGGGAACCGGGTAGAGGAGTGGCGAGCGAAACGCGGACGGTGGATAGGACGGGCGGAGGGGGGTGGGAGAAAACGACGAGAGAAAAAGAGGTAAATGGAAATGAAAAAAAAAGAGAGCGCACCCGCGATCGGCGCCGAGCAACGGTCGTTGTGTTCGGTTTAGCGGGCACAACAATACAGAAGACACTTGTTGAGCGGACGCCGGGAGTCGCTCGGCACCGACGCTCCGGCGTAGGGACGCGGCGTCGTGGTCGTCGCCGTCGTCGTCGCGCGCCGCTGGTGGTGGTGGCGGTCGGCTAAATTCGTCGGTGGCGCGTGCGCGTGCCCGCGGGATCGATGTGCGGCCCGCCGCCTCTGCCGTACGTATCACTCTCCGTCCGCCGCCGCCGCTGCCTCACGCCCGCGATGCCGACACCTGTTACCACGCCCTCCCTCCCGCCCTAGTCCGTGGCAGTCAGAGGGTGGATGACGATGGGGGGGGTCAGGTGATGAGGGTGAAGGCTTAGGCGACGGTGGTGGTGTAGGTGGTGACGGTGGTGGTGGGGATGATGGTGGAGGTGGAGCAGGGAGAGTAGTATCGATCGCATTCAACCCCTGTCGGACGTTCGCCGACTGCGAAGGGGATAGGGTCGTTTCCCTCGGCCCTCAGCTGCCGTTGTTGCCACCGCCGGTGTATTATTGCACATACTCGGGTTTCGAGCGGGGTACGTTCACCCTGACGTACTCGCGTAAGCCAAAAATCTTTTTCGCCGTAAGAGATTATTTTCACACGTGAAATCGGTTGTTTCCGATCGACCATTTTTTAATTTTCCCTTTTTTTTCGTCAACCCCGCTGCGAGACAATTCGTTTTCCCGGCAACCGCATCATTCACGATAGTCACATAAAAAATTACGATTGAGTCTAACTTATAGTGCCAACCACCAACCGCGTTTGGAATGCCACGTGATATTTTGGAGGTTTATATATTTTATCGATATCATATTATTTTGATTGAAATATAATATCGAATTATTATTTCATTCAACCACCGACGTCGGTGTTGTAATAATAATAATAATAATAATATCGTACATCGTCTGCTCGCGATAGCGGCTGACCTTGAAAACTGTGCGTAGTATTTCCCGGAAAGTACTACGAGGTTTATTTTTCATTTTAATTCAACGTGTACAATAACAGTATAATATCAAAATATAGTAGTAACAACACGGCTAGAGGTATCTCGGTGGTTGAGGGAAATTTTGTTTACATAACTTTGGGAGGGAAAAAAATAAAACAGAATCCTAATAAAGCCCGTCGAGTATAATTTACAAACGATAACAACAACAAGCGACGGTCGTGAATCATGATCGATCATTAAAAATATTGTTACCCACTCGACTTTTGTATGAATGATTACAAGCAATAATAACGTAACATATTATTACTATGGTACTCGGGAGCGATAACTTTCAAGCGTTTGAGTTTGCCGCCTTTATAGTAAGACTCGCGAATACGATAGTCTCGTCTTATTTTTTTTTCGCCCAAAAACACTTGTCACCTATTCTTTTTTTTGAGATCAAATAATTATTCAATAACATACAATTATAGATTCTGACCGTATTAAACAGAAGGATAATACTCAATAACTTCAAAGAACCTGCACAGGACTGCAATCGGTAGTTTTTCGACAAGTTCTTTTAAAAACATAGAAAAATATATCAAGAGAACCGGTGTAATAAGCGATTTTTACCCCCGGATATTTTTACCCTCGGGGGTAAAAACATTTGAGGGTATTAGAAACCTGCGACACCCGGACAAAATTACAGTCCTATGAGGTCCAAGTCCCTGGTTGGTCTAGCTTGTTTGACCATCTATATATTATATAATAACTTGAAAAGACCAAATGCATTTACGATTACAATATAATCACTTCTATAAAACAAACATCTGTACATAATTATTACCTAACCTAACCTTTATAACCTAACCTAACCTAACGTGGAACGAATCGTAAGTTTTTCGAATAATTATTTCAAAAAATGATTCCTCAAAGTTTCGAATGAACTCGCTGTCGATAAACAAAATCATGCTCAACTCGTGGCGTTTTCTGAGACTGTCCTATTTAATATTTAAAACGAACTTAACTCTACGTTTTATATACACGTTGGACATTAATTTTGTAAGCCGTTTAACTGATATAATATATTTATAATTTCACTCATCGTTGTGTACCGTTTAGAGGGTTTAGACCAAACCCAGGCACATATTATGATAGCATCGATAATATTATGTTATCCGCGGTTTTGGAAAGCGATGAATAATGAACGTTAAATGAGGGCGATGACATTCATTATTATATCAGGTATCATATTATTATCATACGATAATATTGACACTTGCGGATTTTAGACGAAACTCGCACTCGTCGTCGTCCGTTTTTACAGTAAACATGTACAACACAATAATATATATTATCTATTATAGGCGTACGGCACGGAAAAATTAGAAATCAACTGACTGGTGTCGAAAATAATAACACAGTATTAGGGCTTAACCTAAAATACGTGAACATATTATGCTGTCGATAAGTTCAACTGTAATTCCTAGATCTGTACCGTAAGTCCGTAAGTGCAACGACTGATAATATTTTACTCTTACAGTAATGTATTATATTAACATTACGTCATCCTTAGAACATACATTATTCGGTGCACTGAAAATCTCGTAAAACAAATATCACGATTACCGGTTATAGATCACACCGTAAGATCGTCACTGAACCGTCAGTCATTTTTATATTATTTATGTTATCGTTCGCTCGTTTTCAAGGGCGCGCGTCATGTGTTTTTAGTTTTTACTACTTGCACACATTTAACGGTGTAAGTTCAGTTGTGAGTGTGTGGGTGTATCATGCATACTACCTACAAAATTCGTTTAGCGTAGATACGTTATTTGATACAAATGAAAAACACTTTAGTTTATAGTAATTAACGTTCCTCGCTCGCGATGGTTCCCGGAGAAATTTATTGTCATATTATAAGAAAAGCAAAAACAAAAACCTAAAAGGAAACTGTTTGAAACCATCTCAAATAATTTATTTTTTGTTTACGCTTTTCATCCCCTCGTTCATTTGCTTTCCAAAACAACCATCCATTCTCTGGACAATTGTTGTACTCAAAGCTATACAAATGTTATGAACACCAGAAAATATTACATAGGCATACTCACACTCTTACGATTCCTGTGCCATGTCGACCACTACAGTTATTTTTCTATAGATCTGGAAAATAGAAGTAAGTCCTATTAAATTTCATGGCCGACCTCGAGAAATTCTTACCTATATTATGTTATTATAATGTAACAACAAGAAAACGATTTAAGATCTCTTCCGCCGAAATGGTTTTTTTTTTTTTAAATCGTTCTTGTTAATGTTTAAATTTCCTGCAGAGATGCAATAATTTTCCCGGAACACGTTATGAAATTGCTACATCACACACAAAAATACAATTTATAACGCTGCCGTTAATGCATAAATGTTATTTACGATAACGGCAAAACTATAAAACTAGGTAACGTTTTGGATTTTACAAAATAACGAAAAATAAAATATAAATGAATACTTTTAATTTTCTCGTATCGTTGTATATATTATACATATTGTATTTTATTATACCTCCGACCGCCGTGTATCGCATGTGGTGAGTCTTTTTATTTATACAAAATATAATATTATATTATATATATATATATATATTAAAATAATATCCATAAAGACCATATGCAACTTTTTTTTTCCATGCTACGTATAATATAATAGGTACCATAACCCGCGTATTTATGCCAAGTTACGCGTACCGGTGGCTATACCGTCATAACTTGGCGCAAATCCAAACGGAATTTCTTTTATCTCCGTTTTCAGCCACAATTTTCGTGTATACGTTTTCCCGCACTCGCATTATACAGCTCATTAGCTTAAGACATTATTTATACGGCGGCGGCCACGGTGTTACATACGCGTACAATATATTATTATTATATCATTATATTATACATTTCTCCGTGACCTCGCTCTACGACCAAAAAACGTTTACATTGTTGTCATACTTTTTTTTTGTCGTTGCTACTGCAGGTGAGTAAAAAAATGTTTAAATGGTACAAAATGTTAAAGCGATTGATACCAGGCTCACTACCATTAGGTATCAGGCGTGTTCGCATACCACCGATCACCGAATTGGTATATATACTGCGAGATGATCACCAAATTAACTATGGATTTATTCAAATTTTGATTTTCAAAATTTTTAAGTTCACTATATTAGAAGTCATTATATATTATGTTTCGCAAACTTAGATTTCTATGTGCAGTAGTTTTTTTCAAACGAGACAGCCTCCATTTTTTGCAGTATAACACAATATTAAGAAGATGATTTTTAAGAAAATCAATATCTCAATCGATTACTATCATCAAATTGTAGATTCGTAACAACTCATAATATAATAACAACGATTCATCATATTATATATTATTTATCGAATCTTTCCAAAAAATCGTCATCGCAATAAGAGATCTACAGTACAAAATGGTAGAGATGTAAGCTCGGTAAATTTTTACCTCGTAAATTTACCAATTATATTTTATTCACAAATAAATATTTTTTTACCGAAAAAAAATAGCACCCGACCCTTTAAATTAAAAGTCCTCACGGTGCCAATATTCATCAGTCATAATATATCAATATAATGGAATAGTTTATATTATAAAATGCAAAACTTTCATAACCACTGATAGTGTAGTATACTACATAATATTAAACATACGAATACACCATAAGAATATCCGATACGATCAATTATAATCGAAATTAATATACATTTGATTTTATCACAGATGTAGATGTATTTAAATTACAACAAAAAAACTGACGGAATTATTATAATACACCCAAGCAAAATAAAATATTTACTGAAATTAATTAAAAATGTAGAAACAATTATAAATTGTCTATTAAATTGAAATGGGTTTTATCCTTAAAATATTAATTATGTTAGACTTTTGAAGGCTTTGGGGCACCGGTTAAACTTCTCTGATTATTTGAAAATGTTCTATACAACTATACATAAATATTTATGTAACATAATTTTTAGTATTTTTTACACATAATATAACCCCAGTCAAAAAAATTTAAAATAACGACCACCCTGTTCAATTGAATACCCTACTATCCAGTAAATAAAAAAATGAATGTTACCATATTTATAAGTTCATGAAAATGCGTCAGATAGGAGTTTCTGGGGTTGTTCCTATGGATAACATACCAAAATTATCAAAATTTACCAAACTTAGGGTAAATTTACGTAAATTTTTCTCGATAAAATACCAAAAAAAAAAAAATTACGTACATTTTACATCTCTACAAAATGCATGTTGTCATTTGAAATAAAAACAAGTTTGTATCATCAGGATTGTTCCACAGGACAAGTTCCACTGAATTTCCACTCGTGATTTAAAGCTATAAAAAAAAAGAGAAATTGTCAAAGATCAAGTGGAAATGGATGTCTCAAGTCGCTATTAATTTGCTATAGTAGTTAAGGTGTTCAATATTATAGGCGTTTTAGTTTTTTAACGATAAGCAACAAAAACATGTATAAGAGTATTACGCCTACAGGTATATCGAAATATTCTTTCTTATTTTTTTTCAAGCGAATCGCTAATGGGCCGTTGTTAAACTCGATCGATCGATCGCATAAAAGTTGCCAGAACAATTTAATATAACGCGCGATATCGAAAGCGGCCGTAATTAATAATAGTTATATAAATCGGTATTTGGCCATGTAGGTTACCCATGTTGTATACCCATGCATATAGCCATATAGGTTATAACATTTTTTTTCGGGTCTGCGAGAAAAAGAAAGCGCAGGCACCCGCATATATAATAACAATAATATATCATAATATGCGCAGATTACGTGACACAAAACTGTGTAAAATTTCGAAAACGTTAATAATTAATTTTCGCAACTTTCGACCCGCAGAAAACGTTGTATCAATATTATAACAGGACGTGGCGTTGTTCGTCCTAAACTTTGGTAAATAACGCAAAAACCCACTCAAAGTTGTGCCGATGAATACACCGACGCGTTAAAATCGCTCAAGCCATTATACGCATAATATTACAATATAATATTATCATACAAACATAGATTGTTATTTATTAGACATATTATCTATTTCTGATTATTAATCATTATTATTGCGTCGTCTCAGATTGTAAACGACACTCGATGTGGACGTATTACATGGCTATAGTCTCGCTATTATCATTTTATACTGTCTAGTCCAACATAATATTTTTCTACGAGTGAAAATTCAAAAACGGGATGAACGTTTATTTACCTTTATTTTCGGAATGACTTTTGGTAGGTCGAAATATTAGGTATTATGATTTCAAAAATAGACCAAAATTATAGAGTTGCAATTATAAATTATTTTCATATAGGTAATAAAATATTATGGTTGTAATGGCTGTATTAAAGGATCATACTGGTACAAAAAATTGCTATAAAATACTTGTAGTCAAACGTGAAAATGTGATTATTTTTGGACGTTGGGAATGAAAAGTCATTAAAATTATTCGAAGGAGCTATGTTGTCGTAAGTTCCTCCCTCCCATTCAATCTACGACAATGATTCGGTGTAAGGCGATAGAGTGCGCACTGATTACAGAAACCCTGTTACATATTATTAGTGGAGGCAGTGGAGGCAACCTCAAGCTTTTAACGACTACAATATGATTATTATAATATACCTAACCACTTTAATTTATTAGTAGATATAATTATTAATAATTACTAATTAAGAATAAGTATATTGTAGCGCGTCCCATTGTCGTAATAATGATAGGTAGCCGAGTAAAAGTTCTATTCAAGTCTATAAGAGGATAATAATATAATCATAATGTATAAAATCATGGGCCCTCACGTGAATTAGGGACCATTATTTTCTTCTTGAAGAACGAATAAATATGTGTATAATATATTATTGTCTATTTCGTATAGAAATCGGCTTGAAACAATCTCATTCACCATCGTTAAGACTTTCTCGACAACTCTCAATCAGACGTATATTACATAATAATAATAATAATTATTATTATTATTATTAAAAATGTCAATAGTTCGAGTCCATCGACAATGCGATACGTCAACAAGGATAGTATTTTTACAGGCCATTTATACGATACTTTAAACTTTAAAGGTAATTAATATATAACCTACAGAGAAAATCAAGCTGGAGACACGTTTGTGACACAAATTGACAGCTGATACCCTTGTGCGACGTGCATATTACAATAATGAGCGTCGGGTGCAGTTATTCAGACCAAAAGGGAATTACCCGATACCTACAGCGTAGAGGATAATAATATTGTGACGTTGTAATATTATTATTTTGTTATATTTTACTAAAGTCAGTCGTCGGTCTCATATACTGCAGATACCCAAACCTAACTTATTATATGACGAAATAAATACAACACCGCCGTTTAACGTACATATATTATTTGGACGCAACGCGCGGAAAGATCGTTATTATTATTGTTGGGACGACGAGGGACAAGCGTATAATAATAATGATAATAACAATAAAAATAATAATAACAATAATCGTTTACAGAAAAGTTATTATTGCGGTCGGCGGGGGGCAGGGAGGAACGTAACACGACTTACCAGCGATTCGTACGTAAAATATGCGCTTGTACCCTCACCCCCACACTGGACACACCACCCCTTTTCCGACTTCCGCTGCGCAATGTCTAGACTCTAGACGATTTGGAAACGGTCTGCGTGTTTATACGAACACGCGGACGACAGTAAAGCTTTTCTCTCCCACAGCTTACAGTAAAATGTACACACTCACGGTGAGGAGGTGGACGATCTTCATAACGATCCACGCTAATATCGGCTAAATATATTTTAGTCTACCGTTTAGTGATTATAAGCGCAAAGGTTTTCGAAAAGGCGGTCTAACACTCCGTTTAAGAGATCATCAAAAAATCGAAATAAAAACAAGTGCGGAAGACCTCTTATAGACAGATTCAGATCTGTTAAGGCCGTTCTGAAATAATTGTACCTACAAATCTCGCACAGACAGAACCTCCGTAGGTACCTGTGATCTGAAAATTATTGACGGACGTTTTTTTTTTTTCGAAATGTCTATCAGATTAGAACAAATATTTTCTGGAAAGTCTTCCTACTTCATCTAATTATTGATAGGTACCTATTAAGAATAAAAATGTATTTGTCTTTAAATAGATCAAATTATTTTATGACTTTTGAAGTTTTAGAAATAGAAATATATACATAAGATATTCACTGATAAATTTTAACTTGTCTGACTTGATAAAATATTCTAAAACCTTATATCCTAATACCTAATATTGCTATTGTTTATTTATTTTTATTGTTTTCTATTACTTATACATATTATATAAATATGAACCCTATTCCTTTGTCATGGCATAACCGGAGAACGCATTTACTGTTGTGTTCGTAATTGCCAGGACAAGGTTTATATGAAAGAAAATTTTAAATAAATACTCAGGAAAAGTAGGAAATCTGAATGTCAAAAATACAACAGCAGCTCCATCTGTCCAGCAATAAAATAAACTAAATAGGTAATACATTTTTTATATTGTAAATTTGTAATGTTACTATTGGTCGCACGATTAAATATAATCTCCCTAAAACTCAAGAACGGAATTTGAATAATTTTTTTTTTGTTCCAGTAGTTGTTGTCAAGGCAATGTTTGTATGAAATAAAATGTTAAGAAAATCAGTCGAAAAAGTAGAAAATATGGATGGAAAAAATATAACAGTTACGCCATCTGTCCAGCAAAAAAAAAACCAAATAATAATATATTTTGGTTTATTGCAAATTTGCTATTGGCCAAGATTGAATATAATTTAAAACATGTACATTATATTTGGTCAAACCCATAATACATAACATGGCAAAAATGGTATTCCTAACGCTAATTTTTCGACCATTGTCCCGGAACTTACAAATGCTAATCGTAAGCAACGTGTTGATGAAATATTCGTAATTACATACGCACCTCGAGGGGTCTGCAACAATACCTGTGAATATACTGCTCGCATAATGACAAGCATGGCTTGTCTCATGGGCAACGCCGGGCGGGATAGCTATAATAGTGTAATACAATAATAATCGATGGTGTTCTGATTGACTCACTGACCGATTAACGTAGAGCCTAGATTATGATAGCTTGAGGCTTGCAATTCTCACTGTACCTTCGTACTACCGTCCATGTAAGTACGCACTAAGAAAGCATCTTTCGAAATTCACATTTTAAAAAAATTGGTGCTTGCACAAGTATTTTGAGATTCAAGATGATGGATGAAAATTATTTTAAGTTTTTAACTCCATACTCACCGAATTTAAAAAAGTTTGAATCATATTATAGAGCTGGCACTTTTAACAGGTAACGATGTGCACGGTATCAGCTAGTTTTCAGTATAAAAACTATAAATATATTATTATTATCAAAACTGTGTCGATTTGAAAAAATTAACATACAACTAGTGTGACTGGATTCGTGAAAGCCACACCTCAAGACAGTATTGTATTGACGAAGCATATACAATGTACACAAGTAGTTTATACACCAACCGATATGAAATATATATAATATTTATAACAATATAATATTGTATCGGTGCAACTCGATCGAGGGCGATGTTTGTCATTCTTATATGCTCGTCACCGTTTCCACTCACAAGTCGAAACGGTTTTTTCCCTCAACACACTAACAAATCAAAGTACATTTGCCACACTCGAACATCATACTATAGGTAATATTATTTGCAGTTGTAGTCCCTTTGATGGAGCAAAACGATCGACGGTTTTAATTTATTGCGCGTGATTCGTACCGTCATAAGTTTATCCTTTAAGACTGCTGCAGTTGTGCAACTCATAGTAATTATAATAATAATATTATATTTAGATGGTGTACGACGGGTAAAACATCAATACAAACTCGGTAACGACAATATTGTTTTAAATGTTAGTTATTACTATCGAATTTTTAAAGATCAACATTACGACATTAAGTGAGTAAATATTGACGTTGACGATGTGATGTCTGATGCGTTTCGCCGGAAAATATTTCTCCGGTTGTCAATAAAAATTACTCCTTGTATTTGTGATGAACTGACATCGATCCATAGTTACCGCATTTAAAAATGTGTTTATTTCCTGCATTTCCGATGACTCTTTAACATTAATGTTGTCATATTTTATACTGTTTTATAGCGACAGTTTAATACTAAAAGGATTTTACCGTTTCGTATATTTCTAGTCATACACAGTCATATTTAATTTTAATAACAACGCTATTAGCTGACAATCCGTAGAAAATGTCAAACAATATAATATTATGAGCTTAATAAGGTTTAAGAAAATATAAAATATATATTTATACATTATTAGGAAAACAATAAATTAAAAAATTATCTGTGTTTTCTTACCTATTGCCTCTTTCATAGCAATACAGTGTATAATATTATTAAAATCTATTTTGGATAAATAAAAAATATATTATTATGTTATAATTACACGGTATTTGAAAAATACGAATTACATTTGAATATTTCCGGGTAGAAATCCCTTTTTATAATTTTAAATTTACATTTCTCTACGAAAGAACATTTTAGGAAATATGTCGGTGTATCATGTATAATATTTCACGTCAACCGCGTAATCGTGTAATTATTAAAGTTTAAAGTTTTGACAGGGAAACGAGCCGCATTACTACCCTCCCCACGCTCGTCTCCGTCACTCGGCACCCTTATCTCGTTTTGAAAAGTAAAAATACGCCGGGCCGTAATTAGAAAATCAAAAGTTTATGACGTTGTAGGCAAACAAAAGGTAGCGGAAACGGGTTAGCAAATGAAATGTTCATGCAGTGTTACGTATCTTAAACCCTTTACAGAGTTGCAGCAGTTGCAGTAGAATAATAATAGAATTATGTGCCATCGTCCATCACGCGCACAGTGTTGTCCTCGAAACGATCGCGGCGGAAATAATAAAGTTAGGTGAGCTTAGTGATGTGCCATTAAGAATATTCCCCAAGGAATGCTCCCGGGAACAGGGAATATTCCCGGAATATTCCCCAACCTCTTGGGAAATTTCTATAAAAAAAAATAAATAATATTTTTATGTTATTCAGTATTTCAATTTCAGCTTGTTTATTTTTATTTTTTCAACATAATATATAAATGAAAGTTGGATTGTTTATTTTGTGGTCATTGTACAGATTTTAATTAAAAATTAAATTATAGTTACTTAATAACTCTTTTTTAAAGAATAAATAATATCGAAAATGACATAATATCAAAAACTATTTGGATCATTGCAACCATAAGTTTAATATAAAATTTATAACTGAAACCTATGATCAATATTTAAAAACTGATTATATTCCCGGGAATTTTTCCATCACTATGTGCGCTCATTATATTTTTACACATTACACTCACAGTCGGCTTACGTAATGCCCCCTCCTCCCCCCACTAAATTAATAGTTACAATTGAATATCGACAAATTTTTACGATTATAATGGTATTCGGAGTGATCTGTTTATCAGACTATTATAATAGTTATGCGCAAATCTATAATTATATAACATAATGAGTTTTAGAAAAAATTTAAATAATTTTTTATGATGACGACCTAAAAACTATTTAATCCATAGTTGGAATGATAACTACTAAAAACTTTTAAGCACCTATATATATACCTACACATTTTAAATATTGAGCAAACGGTTTCTGCTTTATTTTACTGAAAAGTATTTAAAGTTTAGACGAGAATTATTACGAATGGGTAGGTAAGTACCTACTCTGTAAAAGTTGTGGAATAACGCACTACCTACTCGGCTACACCTTACATCTCAACGTTAAATGATATGATAATTAAAAAAAAATAAAATAACTTCTTATTTATAAGTAGGTACATAATATATATACTATATTATTATATTATTATATAGTACATAATATATACATAATAATATATTCACACTAAAGTTTTTAGAAATATCATATTATATTCTACCATTTTGATGATGAAATTTAAATAGATATAGATAATTTAAAACAAAGTATATAAAACATCACTGCAAATGACCAATGTAATCACTGTAAATTAGAACACAAATAGATTATGATGTACATTAATTTTATTTTCAAAATCACTAATAGTTATTTAAAAATTAGTATAGACAGAAATTTGTACTCATAAACAATGAATATACTGAACTGAGCGAACAGTTGATAATTATTCATAAATATTTAAAGTTATTTAATGTCTAATTGCAGTGCACTAGTCATTCCATACAATTTTAAGCGCATAGGTATTTATACTATCACTACAAATATTATAATATTATGAATAGCATAAATAGGTGGTTGCTTAAGTACTAATGTTCAAACAAAATATACCTATTATTTTTAAAAATATGAAATGCAATTTATGGATGGAGATTGAGTAACCTAACCGTAAGGGCGACAGTCATGTCGTCGTATAAATGAAGACGCAAACACGTAGTGACGAACAAAATAAAGAAAAAAATACGGAGGTTCGCGCCGTGCATTATAATAATATTTTTATTATTATATATCATCCAAGCAAATAAATATTATTATTCACGATTCACACTGTCTTGCACTTATTCGCCGGGATGTGTATACAGGGTGTATCTAGAATATATTATTATAACGATTTGTCTATACATGTTAACAGTGGCTTTCTCAGGAAATTCCTATGGGGTGGGTTCTGAAAATTTACTAGAATTCAATAGTGAGGGGCTCTGCCTCCCACACTCCTTGTAGTCATAATATTTTTAAAAAATGTGTTATTATGCATTTCACCATTTTAGAAGACAGTACCTATTGAGCTATATTTGGTATATCGTATGAATATCAAAAGTAAAATAATGCAACCAAAAACTAAGCTTTTCAACATTCATACTTTGATAATCATTATAAAACCATAGTAATAATTTTTAACATAACTTTAACTTATTAACTCATTAATGCTTAGTATATTGCTTTTTGGACTAAAAATACAATTTTATTGATTTTTATAGAAAAAAAAAACTGAACAATTTGAAATATGAAATTGTCCGTCAACAGCTCAAAACAAGTCTAAATATTTTGAAAATTTTATCAAGTATATGGTTTTTAATATTTTTCAAATGTCTTTGTAACCATAGTTAAGAGACTTGTATTAAATATTGACCTCCCCAATGCATCAACTAGATTCATTTTGCCATCGAACACGATACTGAAGTTGAAAATTGAAGCATTAGTTCAACTACTTATCGTGTACACACACAAATAAAAAAAAAAGGTGGGCAAGTGGGTGTCGCTCTGCTGTACAGTAGGTTACAAGTGGGTCACTGTATAATGGATGGTATTAAATTTGAATTCAATGATATAATATCATTGTATAAGAAAAACGATTCTGAGCGGTGATGGTATGTCAGTCTATGTATAAGGCATATTATAATATTATATACATATCTATGGTATTAAACAAAAAATTGACCTATAATAGGTACCTATAATAAATTCCAAATTAATCATATCACAATATCCATTAGATACTTATAACGCGTTATACATCAACAAAAACCGTGATACTATCATAGATATATAATAGTACACTTTAGAAGTTTCAAGTACCCACGAATAGTATTATTCAATCACAACAAAATAACTAAAATCGTAATTCTTGGTTTAAATATGAAATTTTGTCTAAATTTGAAATTAAAATGTCTGTAAAAAATAAGTGTGTTTATATATTTTTTAGATTTTTTGGTTACAGTATGAATTATTTAAGAGAATCTTTGTTTTAAATTTTCAACTCTTAGTTATAAAAACTGAACATTTTATAATTTTTTAATTCCAACGATTGATAATTTTTGAGATTTTGATAAATTTTGTCAAAATTCCAACTTTAAATGCTTATAAAAAAAAATCGTGCCTATGTATTTTTAATATTTTTCAACTGATATTGTAACAATATATCAGGAGCCTTGTATTACATTTTTACACTTTTTTGCCCAACAGATAAAACTTTATTGACATTTATAGAAAAAAAAACTAAAAAAAATTGAAAGGTGTAAATGTCCATAAACAGCTCAAAAAGAGTCAAAATATTTTCAAAATTGTATGGTGTATAGGAAATGCTAATATAAACATTCAGTGCAATTTTCATGTATCTACAGTTATTCGTTTTTGAATTACAACAAAATAAGGAAATCGCTACATGAGAAATCGAGTGAACATCCAATGTTGTAAAAATTTGAATTTCAAACGCTCATAAAAATTTAATTTGACATTCCGGTAGAGATTTTTTTATTGATAAAGGTAGACAAACTTATGAGTAATCTTATATTACATTTTCAAATCTTAGATTTAAAAAGAAAATTTTTACGAATTCTTAACTCAAAATAATTTGCTAATTTTCGTGATTTTTCCATATTTTGTCAATTTTTGAACTTTAAATGCTTATAAAAAAAAATTGTGACTAAGGATTTTTAATATTTTTCATCTGCCTTTGAAACAACATATTAGGAGCCTTCTATTAAATTTTCAAGCTTTCGCAACCAATAAATAAAATTTAATTGATATTTTTAGAAAAAAAACTAAAAAAAAATGGAAAATGAAAATGTCCCTAAACAGTTCAAAATAAATCAAAATATTTTGAAAATGTTATCGTGTATAGAAAATGCAAATATAAACAACCAGTGAAAATTTCATGTATCTACGGTCATTTTTTTTAAAGTTACACCAAAAACCAAATTCGATTTTTTGGAAAATCGATTTTGTGTAAAAATTCCCGTTTTTCCTTAATTTTTATGTTGTTTTTTCCCGGCGCTTGTGAAAACTACTGGAAAATGTTTACTTTTGACCCCCCAAAGTACCAACTAGATTCACTTTCCTATCAGAAAAGGTACTATTGAAGAAAATCGAAGCACTTTTACTGTCCCAAAACGTGATGACAGACACAAAAATATAAAAATATAAAAATATAAAAATATAAAAATACAAAAAAAAAGTGGGTGTCGCTCTGCTGTACAGTAGGTTACAAGTGG
Organism: Macrosiphum euphorbiae; assembly: GCA_949089665.1. Lineage (NCBI taxonomy): Eukaryota > Metazoa > Arthropoda > Insecta > Hemiptera > Aphididae > Macrosiphum > Macrosiphum euphorbiae. The sequence goes on along the minus strand of CARXXK010000001.1, from coordinate 134,551,528 downwards.
GTCACTGTATAATAGATGGTATTAAATTTGAATTCAATGATATAATATCATTGTATAAGAAAAACGATTCTGAGCGGTGACGGTATGTCAGTCTATGTAGGTATAAGACATATTATATACATATCTATGGTATTAAACAAAAAATTGACCTATAATAGGTAGGTACCTATAATAAATTCCAAATTAATCATATCACAATATTCATTAGATACTTATAACGCGTTATACATCAACAAAAACCGTGATACTATCATAGATATATAATAGTACACTTTAGAAGTTTCAAGTACCCACGAATAATATTATTCAATCACAACAAAATAACTAAAATCGTAATTCTTGGTTTAAATATGAAATTTTGTCTAAATTTGAAATTAAAATGTCTGTAAAAAATAAGTGTGTTTATATATTTTTTAGATTTTTTGGTTACAGTATGAATTATTTAAGAGAATCTTTGTTTTAAATTTTCAACTCTTAGCTATAAAAACTGAACATTTTATAATTTTTTGATTCCAACGATTGATAATTTTCGAGATTTTGATAAATTTTGTCAAAATTCCAACTTTAAATGCTTATAAAAAAAAATCATGCCTATGTATTTTTAATATTTTTCAACTGATATTGTAACAATATATCAGGAGCCTTGTATTAAATTTTTACACTTTTTGGCCCAACAGATAAAACTTTATTGATATTTATAGAAAAAAAAACTAAAAAAATTGAAAGCTGTAAATGTCCATAAACAGCTCAAAAAGAGTCAAAATATTTTCAAAATTGTATGGTGTATAGGAAATGCTAATATAAACATTCAGTGAAATTTTCATGTATCTACAGTTATTCGTTTTTGAATTACAACAAAATAAGGAAATCGCTACATGAGAAATCGAGTGAACATCCAATGTTGTAAAAATTTGAATTTCAAACGCTCATAAAAATTTAATTTGACATTCCGGTAGAGATTTTTTTATTGATAAAGGTAGACAAACTTATGAGTAATCTTATATTACATTTTCAAATCTTAGATTTAAAAAGAAAAATTTTTACGAATTCTTAACTCAAAATAATTTGCTAATTTTCGTGATTTTTCCATATTTTGTCAATTTTTGAACTTTAAATGCTTATAAAAAAAAATTGTGACTAAGGATTTTTAATATTTTTCATCTGCCTTTGAAACAACATATTAGGAGCCTTCTATTAAATTTTCAAGCTTTCGCAACCAATAAATAAAATTTAATTGATATTTTTAGAAAAAAAACTAAAAAAAAATGGAAAATGAAAATGTCCCTAAACAGTTCAAAATAAATCAAAATATTTTGAAAATGTTATCGTGTATAGAAAATGCAAATATAAACAACCAGTGAAAATTTCATGTATCTACGGTCATTTTTTTTAAAGTTACACCAAAAACCAAATTCGATTTTTTGGAAAATCGATTTTGTGTAAAAATTCCCGTTTTTCCTTAATTTTTATGTTGTTTTTTCCCGGCGCTTGTGAAAACTACTGGAAAATGTTTACTTTTGACCCCCCAAAGTACCAACTAGATTCACTTTCCTATCAGAAAAGGTACTATTGAAGAAAATCGAAGCACTTTTACTGTCCCAAAACGTGATGACAGACACAAAAATATAAATAAAAATATAAATAAAAAGGTGGGCAAGTGGGTGTCGCTCTGCTGTACAGTAGGTTACAAGTGGGTCACTGTATAATGGATGATATTAAATTTGAATTCAACGATATAATATCATTGTATAAGAAAAACGATTCTGAGCGGAGACGGTATGTCAGTCTATGTATAAGACATATTATGTACATATCTATGGTATTAAACAAAAATTTGACCTATAATGAGTACATATAATAAATTCCAAATTAATCATATCAAAATATCCATTAGGTACTTATAACGCGTTATACATCAACAAAAACCTTGATACTATCATAGATATATAATAGTACACTTTAGAAGTTTCAAGTATCCACGAATAATATTATTCAATCACTACAAAATAACTAAAATAGTTATTCTAGGTTTTTCAATATGTAATTTCGTCCAAATTTGAATTTAAAATGTCTGTAAAAAATAACTGTGTTCATATATTTTTTAGATTTTTTGGTTACAGTATGAACTATTTACGAGAACCTTTGTGTTGAATTTGCAATCCTTAGCTATAAAAACTGAACATTTTATAATTTATTAATTACAATGATTCATAATTTTCGAGATTTTGATAAATTTTGTCAAAATTTGATCTTTAAATGCTTATAAAAAAAAACTGTGCCTATGTATTTTTAATATTTTTCAACTGATATTGGAACAATATATCAGGAGCCTTGTATTACATTTTTACACTTTTTTGCCCAACAGATAAAACTTTATTGACATTTATAGAAAAAAAAACTAAAAAAAATTGAAAGGTGTAAAGGTCCATAAACAACTCAAAAAGAGTCAAAATATTTTCAAAATTGTATGGTGTATAGGAAATGCTAATATAAACATTCAGTGAAATTTTCATGTATCTACAGTTATTTGTTTTTGAATTACAACAAAATAAGGAAATCGCTACATGGGAAATCGAGTGAATATTCAATTTTGTAAAAATTTGAATTTCAAACGCTCATAAAAATTTAATTTGACTTTCTTATAGACATTTTTCTTTTGATAAAGGTAGACAAACTTATAAGGAATCTTGTGTTTAATTTTCAAATCTTAGATTTAAAAAGAAAAATTTTGACGAATTCTTAACTCAAAATAATTTGCTAATTTTCGTGATTTTTCCATATTTTGTCAATTTTTGAACTTTAAATGCTTATAAAAAAAAATTGTGACTAAGGATTTTTAATATTTTTCATCTGCCTTTGAAACAATATATTAGGGGCCTTCTATTAAATTTTCAAGCTTTCGCAACCAACAAATAAAATTTTATTGATATTTTTAGAAAAAAAACTAAAAAAAAATGGAAAATTAAAATGTCCCTAAACAGTTCAAAATAAATCAAAATATTTTGAAAATGTTATCGTGTATAGAAAATGCAAATATAAACAACCAGTGAAAATTTCATGTATATACGTTCATTTGTTTCAGAGTTACACCAAAAACCAAAATCGATTTTTTGGAAAACGAATTTTGCGTAAAAATTCCCGTTTTTCCTTAATTTTTATGTTGTTTTTCCCGGCGCTTGTGAAAACTACTGGGAAATTTATACTTTTGACCCCCCAAAGTACCAACTAGATTCACTTTCCTATCAGAAAAGCTACTGATGAAGAAAATCCAAGCATTTTTACTGTCCTAAAACGTGATGACAGACACAAAAAAAATAAAAAAATAAAAAAAAAAATAAAAAAAAAAAAAAAAATAAAAAATAAAAAAAAAATAAAAAAACACACATCATTGTAAAATCAATACATTCATCGTTTCACTCAGAATCTAAAATATAAATAAAAATATAAATAAAAATATAAAAACATACATCATTGTAAAACCAATACATTCATCGCTCCGCTCAGAATCTAAAACATACATCATTGTAAAACCAATACATTCATCGCTCCGCTCAGAATCTAAAATATAAAAACACACATCATTGTAAAACCAATACATTCATCGCTCCGCTCAGAATCTAAAACAGACCATTGTTTAATTTTATTTTTATTTTAGATTCTGGGTGGAACGATGAATGTATTGATTTTACAATGATGTGTGGTTTTTTTTTATTTTTGTGTCTGTTGTCACCTTTTAGAAGAGATGTGAGTGCTGTAAATTTACCAGGTAAATTTTTACCGGTAAAAAAGTTTACCGTAAATTTTACCCATTTTTTTTACCAGTAAATTATTTTTTACCAAAAAAATTGTTGTGTGGCCCCTCTAATTAAATGAAATCAAAAATGCCTAGTTTAAATTGTAAAGAGATATCTTTTTTATCAACTGATACAGTAATATTATCATTTATAATATTGATATACTTGTTATTGTTTATATAGTTTGTTATAGACTATAGAATATAGATAGTATCAATATTCTGCAAACTATAATATATTTTTAAACATTAAATATCAGTAGGTAATTAGGAAAAATTTTTTATAGGCAGATCGCAGATACCAAAAAGACAGATAATATGATATTGATAATATACTATTAATTATTATTAATACAAAAGTTAAGTCTAAATATATATTTTTTGACTTAAAGAGTAATAAGGGTTATGAGAATTTTGATAGTTTAGTTTAATTTAAATTATTTATTAATTGTAATATGAATAATTAAATATTCATATTTCATAAAATGTACTAATTACTAATGTCTAATACAGAACAATTGATAATATATATTATCATATTTTAGATTTTTTGTTAATTATTGTTATTATTAGAAAGAATCATATTTAACAAGTAGGTATACAATATGAGTAGACAATACAAATCGAGTTACTAATGTGTAATAGTAAAAAATAACAATGGCTCTAAGATTTATCTATTTTACCATTTTTACCAATATTTTTTTTACGTAAATTCTCCATCTCTACCTTTTAGGACAGTAAAAGTACTTGGATTTTCTTTCAACAGTATATTTTCTTATAGCAAAGTGAATCTAGTTAGTACTTTGGGTGGTCAAAAGTAAATTTTTCCAGCAGTTTTCAAAAGCACAGTGAAAAACCAAAGAAAAATAAAGGAAAAACGAGAATTTTTAAGCAAAATCTGTTTTTGAGAAAATCGATTTTGGTTTTTGGTGCAACTCTTAAACAAATGACCTTAGGTAGATGAAATCTTGACTGAATGTTTATATTAGCATTTTCTTTGTTTCTTTCTTCATTTTATTTGTTGGTTAAAAAAGCTCGAAAATTTAATAGAAGGCTCCTAGCATATTGTTTCGAAGGCAGATGAAAAATATTAAAAATCCTTAGTCACAGTTTTTTTTTTAAAAGCATTTAAAGTTCAAAAATTGACAAAATATGGAAATTATTTTGAGTTAAGAATTCGTAAAAAAATTTCTTTTTGAATCTAAGATTTTAAAATGTAATACAAGGTTCCTTATAAGATTATCTACCTTTATCAAAAAAAATGTCTATAAGAAAGTCAAATTAAATTTTTATGAGCATTTGAAATTCAAATTTTTACAACATTGGATATTCACTCGATTTCTCACGTAGTGATTTCTGTATTTTGTTGTAATTCAAAAACGAATAACTGTAGGTACTTGAACATTTCATTGAATGCTTATATTAGCATTTCCTATACACGATAAAATTTTGAAAATATTTTGACTCTTTTTGAGCTGTTTACGGACATTTTCAGTTTTCAATTTTTTAGTTTTTTTTCTATAAATATCAATTAAATTTTATCTGTTGGGCCAAAAAGTTTCAAAATTTAATACAAGGCTCCTGATATATTGTTACAATATCAGTTGAAAAATATTAAAAATACATATGTAAATTTTTTTAATACCATAGATAATTATATAGTATGTCTTATACCTAGACTGACATACCGTCTCCGCTCAGAATCGTTTTTCTTATACAATGATATTATATCATTGAATTAAAATTTAATACCATCCATTATACAGTGACCCACTTGTAACCTACTGTACAGCAGAGCACCTTGTTATTTATTATATTAATTTAATCACTTAATCAATAATCGTGAGATTGTTGTAAAAAAAAAATATTGGCCGATGGGGGGGGGTCAAACCCCATGACCATCCCCCCCCCGTGAGTACGATACTGCAGGTTAAGTGCACGTGAAACTCGGAAAATATTTTGAAAAAAAAAGGCAACAAGGTATTCACATTGCACTTAATAGTCTTACCACACTTAGTAGTCTATGACTACGATAACTTCTAATCATGACCGGGTTCTCTTCTATACCTTAGATTTCTTGAACAATTAACTCTCGATTTGGGCTTCAAAATATATAGCCCACATTGGTTAAATGTTTAAAATTTAAATTGTGTAATATTGAAAACATGAAAACAAAAAACGATTTTATTATAGTGGTACCTACACAAAGTTTTGATTCGATTTCCTGCTTTATTCGTCGGTCATAGATCGAAAAATAGATGACAATAAAGTTATCATCGTTGTCGGTTTGAAGCGTTATTATTTTATATTCTTAAATAATAATATTTACAGTCCAAATAGGTACCTACTATTGTTCAGATGAAAGAAAAAATAGGGCTACGCAAATGATGAATCTATACTAATTGTGTGTGGCATAACGGTCCCGAAGTTGGAATTTCGTTAAACGGGACGACGCACTCAATAAACATAACTCGATCGACTCGCTCCTCTGAGCCGAGAGAAGGAGATAAACAGTTGTTGGGTCGATGCAGAGGAAAATGTTTCGATCCACTTGAACAATATATTTTCTGGAAAAGCCGAGCTAATCGATGCCGGTTGTTTCGCGGAAAAGGAGTCAGCGCGGTAAATTCTTCTCGTTTTCTTTTTTTTATTATTATTATTACTATTATTATCAAGACTTCCCCCGCGGGGACAATAATATCTCGCTCGAAATGCCGTCGCTACAACCATTTCCTCGTCTCCGGTATAGGCGCGCGGCCGTCCGTATTGCGTACGATGATCGAACGGTTTCGCGTGTCACGCACGACCAGCCCAGCGAAGACCCTTCTTGTCGTAATACGTCTATGTCGCAGCATCCACCCCTAACCCCCCAAAAAAGTCGATTACCACGGTCCGTCGCTGGTTTGTGTCGGTGCATGGCGCAGGTAGCCGATTCGGCATCTCAAGAATGTTAGAATTTTATTCTGCAAATTGCAAATACATACCTATCACTAACGTATTATATCGAGAAACGCGAAACATTTAAAAACACCGTACTTTTTCGATAACGTTAAAATAGTCTCGAAACTCGATAGTACCTATAATAGGTACCTCCATAATATGAATAATAAACGTACGATACGACGAGTTACGATTCTGTACGACAAAATAACAGAAATGAATGATGGGTAAGTGAACAAAGCGGATGGACGTGACACGTGAATTTCATATAGTTCGTTCCGAGTTTTCTGCGACCGGAAACTCATCTGTAGACCGTGAAACCCAAGACCTCGTCAGAGTCACTTGTCGCCATACGCCGTTTTGTCGATCTATCACTTATTACTCGAGTACCGTGTTTGGCTGCACTGTCGTATCAGTGGATCATCGGTCCTACCAGTCCAAAATACCACTAAAGTCAGAGACTTCGGGAATCTTCAGATCCAAACCTGGGAAATGTAATATCATACGATCCTATGCGGTTTATCGTCGTCCGGTAATTCTGAGAAAGAAAACTGTGGTCTCTGACTCAGAATGCGATATCGGCAAAGTCTCCGCTTCAGGAATTTTCAGATCTAAACGTGGTCAACGTATAATTAAACGATCACAAAATCCTATGTGATTTGACGTCGTCGTCGTCGTCGGGTGATTCCAAGAAGAAAAATCGTGATTTCCAGGTCTACTTCACTTTTCAAACACCGCACATTCATAATATACAATAGATACCACTGTAGAGATATAATATATTATATATGTTCGAAACTCAACAATACTACGAAACACATAGAGCGCGTAGTGTAATATATATATATATATTATGTATCGTACTATAAGGAAAATTTGCGAACTCGACGTGTGCGCGGAGGCGCTGGTGGTGGCGGGGCAGGGGGAGGTAAACGAAAAGATTTATAGCCGAGCTGATCTCCAAACATATATATAATATATAAATAAATCGGGTCGGAGATGATTATCGGGAACGCGCAAGCGAGTCGAAATAACGATTTATATTATATTATATTATTATTATATACACCGAGAGTATTCCATCCCTTCTTAACCATCGCCCCCTCTTTCCCACACCGTCGAACCGGCAGATATCGCGAGTATATCCTTTTTTGACGTCGATTAAGCTCGGTCGCACGCCCACCCACCGGCGGAGGGAGTCGATACGACGACGTTAACCGAACGACGACTCTGTACATAATATATTAATATATTAATAATGTATAAAACGGTATAATGTATAATTTTTAATTACTGACGGATCTGCAGCCGAAGCCACGACGACGATTTCGCGACGATATAATATTTGCTCAGCGATTGCGTTTTCCTATTATATTTACACATCGGCGGCCGTCCCTCGTTAAACAAACGCTCGGAATGCGCCTCTCACAGCAGCAACTACTCTGCAGACCACAAAACGCGTACAACGCTCGACGGTGGTATAATATTTATATAATAATATGTATTTTACACAGCTCGACCGAACAAAAACGATTAGTGACGACGACTACAATGACGATAATAATAATAATAATAATAATAATAACGATAATAATGATGGTGATGATGATAATAATAATAATAATAGATAACAGCGATTTCGCATTTGATTTTGTTTTCCGGCTGATTGGTGTCCTATATAATGTTGTTGATGACGATCAAAAGGTCGCACATAATCGAATGGAGAAAACTGTTTCGTACGATATTATATTATATAATATTAATATTATACGATTTTTCTAATATTTATACGAAAACCAACGCGACATTGTAAATAGTTTTCAAATTTTCAGCGCCAACATTTTTTGAGACTAAAAACTTTATAGCCGGCTGAGACACGGTTCGCAATTATTATTTTAACCGATTTTCGGTCACTATAATATTTACAATTATGTACCATACAAAACACAAAAACTATTTCGTATTTTATAATCTCAAACTATGACGTGTTTTATACATTCAGATAGCAGCGATAATGTGTACTTAACTATAATCATTTTCCGAAACAAAACGGCTCGTTTTATTTTATGACAATCGTCTGACGACATCGACATAAATTCATCGCTCATAACAGTAAACGCAAAGAAATCAAATCCTAAAAGTTTCAACTAAATTCGCCTGCTGGGATTGATTGGATTCCTTCAAAATTATTTGAACTTATTTGATTACTGTCTATATAGTGTTTAAATCTCGAAAACTCTTCGACGTCACCATATGCAGCTGTGTTATCTGTACGATGCAGTCGTTGAATCTTTGTAGACGTATCGTTAGGTTAATGAAAAATAACTTAAGATAAAATATAAACAATAAACTAGAATTAATATGATTTATTTATTAAAATAAAATCATTTTCTACAATATAAATGACGATAAAAATCTCGAGCTCTTTGAGCCTGACGTGGCTCATTGGTTAAACCTCAGTCACTACCGTTTTCTGAGGTCAAGCATCGGCCAGCGTCGCTAGTTCCAGGATTGTTGACTACCCCGGTATTTAATGGCGAATAAATTAAATAACCTAACCGTAACTCTCCTTACAAAATGTAATGAACATAGTTGCCGATGCTTGAGATCGACAAAAAAAAATAATAAAAAAAATCTCGAGTTCAAGAAAATACGATTTCTGGTGGTACCTATACCGTGAATCAAACAGGAAATTATTATAATAAACATCTCGAAAAAAGGGAAGTGTGAACCACTTACTTGGATCTTGGAGTCATATACGGAGTCTACAAAGTATTATTTTCATTTTGGAACAACTAATAATAAATACTTAGTTAAATTCAATACATTTGATACAAAAAGAAAACATGTAACTCAAAACAATAAATAAATATTTTTTTTTATTAAAATCTGCGTTATTAAAACTAGTTTCTTACAATTTGGTCCATCAATCCAGGGCCATCTTAGATTATCTCTAAGATACTTATATTAACGATTTTTAGGAAGAAGAATTTTATCTGAAGCCTAACTTGACAATTCCTCAGATCCTAATCATTTGATTACTTGACTACTTGAATATGTCTTTTTTTTAACACTACTGGCTATATCTGAATTTCGACATTTTCGTTACAGTTGTTGCTATGGTATCACGGGTTAACACGATGAACGTCGAACGAGAACATAATATAATAAAGAACGGGTAAATGGATGTCACTCTGCTGTACAGTAAGTTTCAAGTGTTTCAATGTATAATAGATTGTATTGAACTTTAATCCAATGATATAATATCATTGTATAAACAAAACGATTTTGAGCGGAGATAGTTTGTCAGTCTGGTTATTTTATATTGTTATTATTTATTATAGCCTGTAAGTTGAATTGATATTATAATATTATAATTATTTATTCGTCTCTATGGTGATAGATAAAGAGTTAGAAATTAAAATCCCGTTTTCTGTAATTTGTCAGCGGTATTTTCATGGGATTGAATAACTATTTAGAAAATCGAAAAATTACCTCTCTAAATTACCATCTTGATCCAATTTGCTAAAAGATAAGATATATGTTGTAATCAAAGCACTCCTTCTGGTAGACATTTTGTATACAGGATATAAAAAAAAATAAACACCATTGTAAAACCACTAGCTTCCTTGCTCCCCTCAGAATCTAAAATTATAATTTCGTTACACTTGAGGATGTTATCATTTGTTACTATGGTGACTTGATTCGTCCGTTACTATGGTCGATGATGATTGATGATTGTGAGTAGGCAGGTACATAATCATATACATTATTTCTGATGTTAACATTCCTTTTTCTCAACCAATAGTGCACCATATTCAATAATCTGAACACCAAACGATGCGTTACTGCTTCCGCTTCTGACATTGCTCAATCACTTTGCGTTAAAATGCATTGTTTCGTTAAAAAATATGAATAAATGAAACAAAAATTTACCATTGACCAAAGTCTCTATAGTGGACTCACAAACACCACGGGCAACCGTGTCTAATGGATATAGGTACACATCTAACCAACAAATTTTTTCTAATATAACAAGGTAAAACGAATACAGGACATAGAACATAATCCCTTATTTAAATTAAATCCTTTATCCAAATACATTTTTATTTATTCCGTATTACAACTTAATAAACAAATACTTAACGAGCTCTCTATATATAGTTTTTTGGAATCTACATACAAAAAATAAATTTTTTCACAAACCTCACGAACATACTTTATTATATCATTTATCATGCCTCTGAGCACTACTATTATATAATTATAATTTTAAATGGCAAATCCTTGTGAACCAAAAGACATGTTTATGATACAATGACGGGCTTTGATGGAAATTATTTTTCTTTTTTTAGGTAGTTTTATAAAATACGATACATTGAATTGAAAAGGGTATGTGGTATAATATATATGGCGAGTACGGTAGATAACATATTATTATATTGAATCAAGTATCATACCCAAAAAGATTTACCTTTATAATTTATAAAAATACGATATTCAGTCGAGGCCTGTCAATCGACCGACCTACTACTACGTCTCTTCGGGTCTCCGAGTTTTCGGCAGACGTATTTTCTATTATTATTATTATTATTATTATTATTGTTATTATTATTACTGTTATTATTCCGGGGCATATGTATATAATATATTGGTAGGTACCTACTGTGGAGTGACGGCCGAGCGAGCACGTAAGACCGAAGACCGCATATAATAAATTCAACGCACACGCCGCTGCAGTATACGAGTGCGCTACGAGTTCGTGGCAGCAGGGGGGGGGCATTTTTCAAGATCCGAAAGGTCTGCTGGTCGCCAGATTTATAGCCGTCGGGCGATGTGCTCGTATTATTTCCCCTCGAGTGTTCTCCGTCATGTAGTAGTAATAATAATGCGGACAGCGCAAAATGTCAACGAATAAAATTAAACTCTCGCCAACCCTCCCCGACCGTCACGACCCTCCATTTGTACCCGACGATATGAGCAACGTTGTAACCTACATAAGGGAAAGTGGTGGAAGGGTGGGCAGGCGGGTGAGATAGTGGAGAGAGACTAACGGTGGGAATAAATAAAAATTTAAAATGAAAAACAAATAATGCGACACTTACGACATAATATATGCGTACTAAATCGACCACCACCACGCCGCCGTCGCGTTCAACTGGTCGTGCCGGAAAAAAACCCCCAAGACGCAATGTCGTGTTAAGGATGGCACATTTTTATTCCGAAAAAAGAATAAACGTTCACAAATTCAACAATATTTTTACAATGATCCTTATAACTTGTCAATAAATTCGTATTTTTAACGGTGAAGACAATTTCGCTACAAGTAAAGAGCTACGAATAAAGAGCGGTAAGTCTATTAGCAAGGCTCTACTTCGATTGTATTGCTATTATTATTGATAATATTATTGTAATACGCATACTCAATCAATCTCATGAAGTAGAAGATCGTCTATGTTCTACTTATACGATGTCCGATATGACTTGACGCAATATAAACCATAAAATGTCTCGAAAAACGCTTTAGAAGAAGGTTGTAGCTAAAACTACTACGTCTACATAATATTAAGTAGTAAAATATAATATATTCAACATTTTAAATATAAATTGATTTTGTATCATGAAAAACAGAATACATAGTTAGGTAATACGATGTTCATTGTCATGTTTAATGAGTAAATCATTTCAAATTATTTTTAGTTACTAATGTTATAATTAAATCGTAATGACAGAAAGGTACTGTTTTAATAACTTGTTGATTAATTTGTGATTTTTTTTTAAATGTTTTACTGATTGTATGTATAGACTACACGATAAAACGTATGTCTTGAATAATTTTTGAAAATAACAAAATCTGCCCTTTTTAACATGACTTATATGTTTTGGGATGGATATAAAAAATTAATGTTTTCCGGCCTCTATTATAGTTGCCATAAAAACCAAAAAATAACAAAGTTAAATTTATATCTATATTCATAATAATCACGCATACAACGAGCTTACATGAAATGCACTCCAAAACTACTCAACCGATTTTGATAATATTAAGATCAATTTGTGAAATTTGGTGAATCGTAAAATATAGGATAATTATTATCTCGATTAGTGGCCATTCATTTTTTTTATTAAACATTTAAGAAAAGATTTTGAGATGTACGATTGAAATTTTTGTTTATAATTGGTGGCTAATGGTTACAACTTAGAGTATTATTATAATTAATTTTTTTAAGATATTAACAAACGAATAGAACAAAGTTTGTATCATATAGAGTTAGTATTTTTAACGGACAACGAATTGCACGGAGTCAGCTGGTACATATTCAAATATATATCGATTAGTTAAAATTAGTCATAACGATAATCATTATTCGATTATACCGATGATTTTCTTAACGATTTGCTTAGCATATTTCACGTTACAGTTGCAACTGTAACTAAATATGAACATATAAATAAATGGTATTAATTAGTTAGCCGATAAATCATATGCACGGAAAAATATTTAATCACAAAAGTTGGCCCTAAATAACAGCGCCCACCAAATACATATTGTATTGGATTCAATATTTTTTTCGTGCAACGGAGAAAATATCATTATTTCTTTTTTACTATAATTCTTTAACAGTGTATATTTATTTATTCATTCGTATGGCAGTGTATAATATTAAGTCATAATTATGGGTACAAGTTGAAACTTGAAAGTTGTGGGGGTATGTGGTAAAAGGATTAATATTTGTTTTTAGTTTTACGGATTTCATGACTAGGAAGTTATACATTTTAATAGCACCGAGACAACTGGTTATCAAGTAGGTACTGACATACTATGTTGTATTATTAGTTTTAATGATTATGATGCTCATAATATACAATACGATTGTTACCGACAACTTCTTGCGTTTTTACTATTCTAGTTTTCAGTAATTTAGTATATAAAATACGAATGTAATTCTTTACGAAATGTTTTTCAACGTTTCAGAACAATATATAAATTTGCATTAAATATTAATTATTATAGAACAATACATTACAGTCAAGTTGAGTGTAGTTTATATTTAGAAAATTTTTTAATAATCATACAATTTATTTTTTCTACTGTCTAATCACAGGGAGCTTACTTCATCAGGGTGATTTTTTAAGCATGATACTCTTCACTATCTGTAATCTGTATATTTAAGTTATAATATATTATTTATTAAGATTATGATTTTTAGAAACTCTAAGTAGGTACCTGGTACATAGTACACGATATTTATTATTTATAACGTATTTTTTAATATCTAATTATTTATTTTGTACGATAAAGACTGACTAGAAATGCATGTGTAGTGAATGCAAATTTTTGATTAGATGACTTTTTATATAATGTTGGAACTACAAAATCAAAAACCAAATTATAAGTTTAATATTTCTTGCTATGGTATACCTCCTAATGAGTTTTGAGGATAGTAAGTTATGCATGGAATATTCGAATGTAATATTTTAACTGGGTCAGATATTTAATATAATAATATGTAGGTACAGTGTACACAACATTTAAATTATGTATCTTCTACTGTACTATTTTTCATATTTTACTGTAATAATAAAGTTTTGAAATTCGTAATCCATACATTATTGTATTTAGATATTTAGAAATATGAAATAATTATAACCGACCCAAACCCAGCTCGTGAGACCCATAATACTGACACTAATCGTTCCTAATCGTTCAGTTTCGTATAATTATGAATAATAATCATATTATTTTCATCCATTCTTATCTCGCGTCTCGTTTTAGCCACGTTAATATTATAATTCCTCTGTACATCGTGGGGGGCTGCATAGTTTCATTTTATTACCACTGACTACCTACCCCCGAGTTCCGGTGTCAATCGATTGCGAATACGAAAACGAATTACTCTGAACGTCTGATGAAAAAAACCAAAACAAATAACCTGGTGAGGAAGACCCATTCTGCTGATCGTCAACCAGTGGCAGGAAGTCGCGTTCTAATTATTGGTTTTCAATTATATAGGTAGATAAAAAAGAAAATTAAAACTATCGTACTCCTATATATTATCGTAGATGTCCCCGGGTGAGTTTTCGATTTATTTATGGAACGTATAATATATTATTATGATATCATCGAATTGTCACGATAATAACCATGAACTTAACGACTGTAAATGTATTTACATTCATACCATTGAATGTTTATTGAGCTATAATTGTCTTACATTAAAATATTTAATTTATTAAAATTATGTATACAGTGGTTCAGATGAATATCCCTCTATATTGATTTTACCACTCACGTTCGCGACTTTTAAGAAATCCTATACAGTCTTAAATAATTGCAACACTAGATTTTTGTCAATTATTAATCCGAAGTATTTTTCCGATAAACTATAGCACTATAATACTTCTAGGACACGCTAGAGATGTCTCGCAGAAAAATCGCACCACCACCACCTTCGCCCCTTATTTCTAGGTCAAGGACAGGAGAGAGCTGCAGTGCACCGTGTGAAGCTCGAGGTTTAATTATAAAAGCGGTTTTTTCGTCCACCCACCCCCTCAAAAAGACGACGACGTCTAGTCCTCTACCCTCAACATTCTGCACCATTTCGCGTTCCTTTACATTAATTCAAACCACACGACGACGACAACGACGACGACGGCGGTCATTATTCATTCGTCGCGTTTCTTTTCGCCTCCACAGCTCCACGAGTTATTATTAATAAATTATTTTTACCAAAGAAA
Organism: Macrosiphum euphorbiae; assembly: GCA_949089665.1. Classification (NCBI taxonomy): domain Eukaryota; kingdom Metazoa; phylum Arthropoda; class Insecta; order Hemiptera; family Aphididae; genus Macrosiphum; species Macrosiphum euphorbiae. The sequence continues at coordinate 134,536,056 of CARXXK010000001.1, read as the reverse complement.
AACTTCTTAATCTAATATAATATATATTATATCCCGCCGCAAATTGGAAAATATGCACGCGAAAACTCGCCGTATTTCCCGAAACAAAATTACCTCTTCCTCCACCCGGTCCGACACACCAGCACCGCTACCGCCGACACCACCACCCCCTCCCGCCTTGCCCCGAGATTGAAATTCCAGGCATAAGTCAATTTGCGAGCGTTACCATGGGAATAGTATGGGGTTTCAATTATTTATCCGAACGGGAAAAGCTAGTCGAGGCGTGTGTGAATGTGCGATGACGATGGTGCTGCGTGTACACACACACTGCGCATTAGAGAGAAGTGCTGTTATACATAATATACATAAAGACATGATTGTGTGTGTGCTTGTGTGAGATATGCCACTGAATAATGTTGAGAAAAAAATTGCAATTTCCCTCTTTGAAATCGTGAAATCGGTTGCACGCACTGTGTAAAGCACAGGGTAAATTTTTTTACGACATAAATGCACACGACATATTATTATTGTTGATTAAATAATGATAATAAATTGACATAATATTCTATGCAGTCGGTTGTGGGTATACAATATATATATACACAAACTGCCCGGAAAATAATCTTTTGCGCACACGATAATATTAATATGTAATATTACTACACAGATCGAAGATCCAACTCTGACTCGCAAATAAACCGACAATTTACGATATAAAATATAATATTATGTAAAAAATATTTAAAATATGTCAAGAACACAAGAAATGTATTATTATAAACAATTTATGTGACGGCGAGCCCTGATAAAAACATAACTATTATCATCTAAATCAGTGATCCTCAACCTTTTTAGGACCAAATTTATCCACGAAAATCCATCGTGACCCACATGGTTTATTTACAAGATTTAAAATAAGTTCTAAAAACAAAATTTGATTACTATTATTATATCTTATCACTTTATTAATTCATAAATGGATTTAATATTGGTGTGTAATGAATACATTAAAACACTTTTTGTGACCCACCAAGAAGTGACAATTTTATGTACTAGACCAACCTGTAATACATATTTTGGGGGGGGGGGAATTAAGCACATAACTGCACCGTACATATTATTTAGTACCAGTATTTTTTATAAAGTTTGGACTCTAATTGTAACCATAATACTATCTCCCGCCGAGTTTGGGCCATGCTAAAATAATTTATTAGTTAAGTGAATAATCATGTGTGTGCTGTTCAGTCATTATAATATTTTATGTAATAAAAATAACCAAAAACAAATACTTGACTAAACGTGTATTACATTTGATCATCACGTTTACCTACTCATCATACGAGTTGCTATAAGTTGGCAAATTTTCCAATTTTTGTATATGCATAGCAAACATAAACCTCATAATCTAGACATAAATATTTTCAAGAAAATGCTGACAGTATGACGGTAAGATGGCAAGACGTATCCATTCAATAACAGTTGTCTTATTAAACTTTAAATGCCTTTAAACTTTAAACTTCTAACCTAACCTGCCACGTTTATTGCATTTTAGACGTCATAATATTAAAGCATTCATATTTAAAATAACTACGGGTTGACGATTTAGTTTTCATAAAAAATTGTTGTTAAAAATCTAGATCAGTCAAACCGTGAAAAAAATTGACCAAGATGATCAAATTCGTTACCTTCTCGTACTCACTTACGTCAGGGGCCTATCCTTAACCCACATTCCTATACAATATTCAAAAATGTAATTTTCCCACAAAGTTTGGAGACTTCGTCGATTTGAACAGTGGTGTTCTCGCATACGTCGTACCGCATTATGATAACGGCTTGCGATAAAATTACTCCACGATGATCAATTTGATTTGATTAACGGTTGATAATTTTGAAGACTGTTGTGGTTAAGTGAATATTTGTGTTATCTTCGATCGTCAAGCTTGTTATCGCGTATAAGCGAATAAACACCGCTGTACAACTTACGCGTTTGTGCAAACTTTCCAGACACGTCTCGTACATAGTGATGAATTTGTAGGGGGCTCAATGAGCCGGGGCTTAGAGGCGCCGAGTTTGTTTTAGGTGCCTCAGGTTGTTGTCGTCGATTTTCGAACTTTATAAAGTGATAAATATTGTTAAGAATATTTTATAATATTTTGATGACGGTCAAGAAAAAAAGTATTTTAAGAAAACACCCTCTTCCGTTTAGTTGGTGTTTATTTTAAGCTGTTATGGACACGGTTTTGTTTCTACTCATGATTCTCGATTTAAATTAACACGTATTAAGAGCAATGGTAAGGTACAAACATGGTTGAAAATATATGTTCTTTCTTAAATCCATTTTTACTCTTATCTAATATTATCAACAAAAAATAAAACGATCGCATAAAATTACTTGCATAAATATAGTACTTTTTTTAAATGCCTCCGATGTCATAGGAGTTTCTTCCAGGCCTCCCGAGGCTTAGATCCCGCCCTGCTCACGTACTTCGTAATATTATTATAACTCTAGGATGAACTTTGCGATACGATATTAGGACGTAGGAGATCGCCTACTCCCACAAATCATGAACATAATAATATTACCTGTTATAATGCCATGAGTGCACTCACATAATGACCTAGTCGAGAACGAGTCGTAGCGATATAGTCGTTATATAATGTTATTGCGTTCTGTAGGTTTAACAATCCGTAATACCCACAATAATATAAAATTACACTATCTATGCCATTTGCGCAGGGTCATAATATATAGGGCAAGCATTAATGCATTACAACGGCACGACCGCGACATTAATCGTATGAGGATTTATTTTTCCGGAACGGTACGTATAATATTATTATACACTGCTGATAGGTAGGTACAATCAAAACAATTTAAAGGAATGTTATAGGTATTATTATTATTATTGGAAATATTACCATAATGTTATGATTTACGACCGTAATCAAAATATTGTATTAGTGCGTGACAGTGTGATTTAATTCATGCTACGGATGAATATAACAATTTGAACGTATAATATTGAATATTATTGAAATAAAATATATTTTATTATAATATGTTATTATGATCTACAGGCGGAGAGTGTATTATGAGGTTTGCATTAGGTTAACCTAACCTAGCCTACGGAAAATTCACACTCACACACGGTGAAACACATTATCGCAAGCATATCGATGCCGCAACAACCGTGTAAGTATATAAATATATATAATATAAGCAAATAATATGATATAACATAATAATTATGCTCAGAGATCCAACGTGATCGACTGCTGTACATTTATTAAAAACGGTTAAGGTTTTAAATTACCTGTTTAAACTACCGAGATAAATAATATAAATATCGAAAAATAATTAAGTGTAGGTATAATGAACGTAAACGTTCGGGTTAAACAGAATTATATTTATCGATAATATTACTTTCAAACAATAATTATTAATATTTATGTTCACAAACGAGTGTAAAACGCCATCTGTTGGCCCCGATTGTCATCGTTTGAGACGCCAGCTATTGTTTTATTATTAACGTCGACGATGCTCAACAGATATAATGCGTGCCATCGTGGCACCGTTACACATAAACATTAATTGAAGCAAAGACTGCAAACTGGGATAATGTTAGGTACAATGCTTTTGAACAGTGTTGAATATTGTCTACAAAATAAGTAATTTTTATCAACTATTATAATATTACATAATAGTTTATATTATTGTTGAATTTGTTCATCATATTAAAATTGTAATTAATTCGTAATTAGTCTTGTAGATGAACAATAATACGATTATGACTTCTTGGAATATAAAACATAAAGTGTAACGATAAAAAAAAAAAAAAAAAACGATTAAAATTATTATAATGTCCAGTAGAATATTTGTATTTTTTCTGATTTTTAAATAAGAATATCATGTATTATATCTATCAAGAATATTATTAATATATCACTCACTTATTGCGCTCCACTTTTCAAAACAACGCAATTACAAAATAAATTGCAATACAAAAAAATGCATTTACATAAATCCGTCCAAAGCAATAACTGTAATTAACTTTTATTTATATCGAAGAAAAAAGAAAAAAATGGGATATACCACTTAATGTTATATTAAGTGAGCGTATAAACTGAGTTTTTTCTGTCAACCCTTTTCTAGAACACAAAAGAAAGTCAAGTAACCGATGGTGAAACGCAAAACAAATGGTACTCCAAATCTTACGTCTCAATTTATACTGAAACCCCATTATAATAATACATGGTACCTATATATATATATATATTCTATGTATTATAGAAAAGCAATAATTGTTTCTCGAAAATTCAAACTTGTACGTATCATCAGCAGCTACCCTCCTGGAAGCCTCACTCGTTGTGAAAGTACTCGCATACAGTGGTACGAAAGTACGATTTAAAATATAAATATCACTCGGTGATGTATATTAGTGAAAAAACGTTCCATGTCTGGCAGCTAAGTCCAACGTTGTAGTATAACAATGTCTCGGGTCACACATTTTTACTAAGATTTAGAAAGTCTCATGGCGGTGTAAAACGATTACTGCATAAAGTCTTGCACACCTGTTTTAACACGTAAACTCACGAGTATCATTTTGTCACATCGTATGCGAAACTATATCTGACCTAGTGTGGATCGGTGGGTATCATATGGTAGGCGGAGTGTTAATATTATGGTGGTTCGATCGGTGGAAACCGAAATAATAATAATATAAGTGTAAAGACGTCTGCGCGGGTGGATAGCACTGCGTGTGTATACTGTATAGTGTTGTTCTATAGATCGCAGTGGAGGTATATACCGGAACAGTGTTGGCCTGCTAATGGAAATATTAGACCGGTCGTCCAAAAAATACACTCATACTAAAACGGGATTGCAGATCTGTAGACGTCGGAGTGTAGCTGAATAACACCATGTCGCGACGAGTACCTATATAATTATATAAATATAATATAATATTATATCGACCGGTTATGCAACTCACCGCTCGCCATCATAGAAATACCATCGTGTTCGCTGTATGGCGGGCTATGTCTGTGCAGGCAGCGTATATATATATAATATACCTACTTACGCCATCATCCGTGACGGACATCGTCGTCGTTCTGAAACGCCGCCAAATCGCGAGTTCTCCCCGTCTCTCGCGTGTACCACGAGCGGTGTATAACAATATTATACACGACGTGTATATATATATATATATAGGTAGGTTTGTATGTCGTTAAATTGTTATTGCGCGACGATCGGCCGGAATTTCTTTTATCTCAAAAACGCTCCTCACCGGCCGTCGTCATCGGCGGCGTAGGGGATGATGCTCTGGCCGGGCGTGGCGGACTGGTATCCGCTGCAGAAGCCGCCATTAGTGTCGCACTGGACGGAGAGGGTGGTTTTGTTGGCACGGCACCCAGATCGAGTCCCTGGCGCGAGCGATCGTCGTATGTCGGCGCAGCGGCGGCGGTGGTGGCGGATGCCCATAAAACCTTGTGCTCCGGCGAAACGTCGCTGCCTCCAACCACCACCCCCACCCTCGCCACCACCGCACAATCCATCGGCGACCACCTTCGACCGTCTCCGCTCGCGAGGGTGCACCACACAGATACCAACTAGGTATACAGGCGGCGTGGTAGCACAGCCTGGTAGTTGTATTTCACCGCCGTCGAGGCACGACGGGGAGGAGGGGCGGTATCGTCGGAGTGCCCGCGGTAATGGCTGGTGGTGTGTGGCTCGGAGAGGTGGTGGACAGACAGGGCTCAACAGTCGCAGTTGTTTGGCACCGTTCCCGTAACCGTTGCGTTCGTCGTCTGCAGCCGCCGCCGACTGAAACCGAAGGGAAAAGGAGGAGGTCAGGCCCCCGTAGATGTACATATATATTATATGTGTGTGTGTGTGTGTTTATATGTACGATTTCGTAAGCGTGGTAATATACAAACACTATGTTTTATATATACTTTGCGCAGTATCCTCGTGCGTGCGTGTGTGTGTGTGTGTGTGCAGTTTTCTCTCCTCCGCCCTCCACTCACGCCATATACTTTGCGATAATAATATAGCTACGTACACGCAGAAAACCTTTGGTCGGCTCGGTTCGGCGGCGGCGGTGGTGATTCATTGCCAACGCAATAATTGTCCGGGACCGAAACGAAATTATCGCCGGCCATCATGCACCAGCGACCGCTTGTTTATCGCGCACTGGAGATAAACCACGGCCGCCGAGTCCGTTTCGGTCCGTTGAACCAGACGCAGAGAGCGCGTTTGCCGTTTTTATTTTTTTCGGGCGAAAAAATTCGTACGAATTATGTGCGTTTGTGGCCGAGGGGGGGTAGTCGTCCCGGAGGGGAGGGTGGTTAGTTGGAGGGTGTTAGGCTGCGATACTCGTGCCACCGCCACCGCTGCCACTCCGCTCCTCTTAGCTCCTAGCTATCGTGCTCTTCCGCCGCAAAGGTCGTAAAAAACTTTTTAGAGGAGTTGCAAGTTTTCGCACACGACTATGTCGTTGTATATTATACCTCAAATACATGTATAATGTATGTGTTTGTATAATATATAATCGTATTTCGTGACCGTTGTCGGCGCGCTGTTGAACTCCCTCGAAAAATTATCATCGTTATTATTATTACCAACATTATTATTATTATTATCATTATTTATTATATATTATAATATTCTTGGTTTAAACGTCTAGCACGAGTTTACCATGATATATTATTATATGTACCATTGTACCTACTAGGCATAATATTCTAATTAATAAGTTTGGTTGATATAAAAATAGCAATCCATACGATTACATCTGCACTATATTATATTCAAGGCTGGGCATTAACGAGTTAAAAATTAAAATTAAGTTAAAACGTTAAGTTAATTTTAATTAAGTTAATCAACTCGTTACTTTTTTTTTCAAGTTAACTTTTAATTTAATAAGTTACTTTTTTTCAAGATTAACGTGTTAACTTCAAGTTAATTTTATTTCAAAAATAATTAAATTAAGTTAATTTTCGTCCCAAGAATAATGCAAATTTTTGAATGTGTTTTTAAATTGATATATCATTTTAAATTTCCACAGTCATTTTCTTGGACGTAAAGAAAAACTATCTAATCAACCAAATTATGTGTCTGGATTTTTTTATTTTTGTAAATTAGACAAATTTTAACTTTACACTAAGTTAAGTTACTTTTTTTTCAAAGTTAACTTTTAACTTAACGAGTTAGCGAAAAAAAATAAGAGTAACTTTTGACTTAACTTAACTTAATTATTTTAAAATAACTTAACTTAACGAGTTAAAAAAAAACGTTAACTTGCCCAGCCTTGATTATATTATTATTATCATCGGTAATCAATAGTCGTGATAATAATATGGTTTACTGTTTAAGTCTTTACGATATTGAAACCGATTTTGAACGAAAAGTAATCTTGGTAATAACTTTGAAAGAGATTTTAATTAGCTAATAATATATATATATATAGAAACAAAACTGATAATTTATCGCCTACTATCGCAATCATCCCATCTGGAAATAAAACAAAAACGTTTCACTAGTCCTAATACTTTAAGTATATTATAAAGCTGTATGTCGAGGGTAGCAAAAATATTCCTGCAATTATTTTCTATCCGATCTTTCCGTTAGAGAATAAAATTAGATTTTCATAAAAGTCAACAACCTTTTTGTATAAGTACAAACAACACGTGCAATGTTATATTATATTCATCAAACATTCCTTTAAAAAAAAAAAAAAAATCATAAGTATTCAAGTTTTAAATTATTTAGACCATTTTCAACATTTAAGAAAATTAACTTATTCTAGTGTTTTACTATATTAAATCATTAAGATGGTGATTTATTTGAAACATTGATGTACCTAAATCAAAATTCGAACGAGTAGTTTTGAGATATATGTATATAATAGACACATCAACATTTTCAAAAAAGTCATCCAATTAACAATTTATAGAGGAAAATGTGTCTTATTCGAAAAAAAAATAATTTTTACCGCCGCCCATTGCCACTTATTTAATTGTGTACAAAAATGAAAATCTCTAAATTAAAATATGGTCTTTAAGTAAGTAGGTACACTTGAAAGTTCCAAAAATTATAATTTGTATAAACTAATTTTGGTCCTAAAAGAATAAATATTGTGGTGAGTATGGTCAGTGTATCACAAACAGTATCAACATTATATTAATTATGTAAAGGGCTATTTAGGTTTTGCGTAAAAAACAACAACAACAACAAAAAACGTTGGAGATGAGATATAAATATATAATTAATTGTAAATAATAACTTAAATAAAGCAGATTTAGTTTTTCAGTCTTTACTTAATTTTAATTTTATATAAGGTCGTTTAATGTTGTTAGCGTAGCTTCTAAATCACACGAAATCGTAGCTTAAATATTTACTGTTTATTCCTGCACACTTTAAAATTGCCGCCAGTCGTTAATAAAATATAAACAAAACAATAATACTATAATAATATTCTAACGTATCCCGTTCGATTGTCTCAAAATTATAATATTACGTGTTGAACGTCTTCACTCTTCACGATTTCGGTCACTGATCGTTAGTAAATATTATTCCAAAAAAGAAAAAAAAACATTAAATATACAGTTAGAAGAAATATCATCATATTATTTTACTGTCACTAGAACAGTTAAGTTGTAGACAGTTGCAGTCAAATACCGTAGGTATAGAAATGTTGGTTTCCAGCTTCTCGTTAATTGCAGTTTGCCAAACGACTACACCTATTGTCCATCACCCATACAGTATACAATATTAATTTATTATAATTGCTGCGGAAATCATTTTCGAAAAAAAATACAAATTGTTTTATTATTGATAGCGAACGCAGTTCGTACTCTGCAGTCTCGCTATTATGGGCACCGTGACGAATGAAAGGACGATTTATATTTTAATTATACATTTCATGAGTGTACTATTTTACCTGTGAACCGGAATCCAATGAATAATTGATAGGAATAGATTTCAGATTTCCAATACAACTACGGTTACGCAATAATTTTTAAATTATTTATAAAAGATTAAAGACCACCGTTGAATTTACGCCGCTGATCGACTATCGAACATTGGGCTGAAAAATGTCCACTCGCACGAGACCAATATAAGAGATAAAAGAACCTATTTATTTAAAATGTCACTGATAAACGTGAATAGGGCTCTCTCCTCGCTAGTTTCTCTTCGGAATTTTTTTTTCGCCGTTCCAACTATAGTATTATATAATAATATATATTATGTACACTATAGAGTTTTTTTTTGCTTTTTACTTGTTCCACTTCCGCCGACGACGAAATAAGTGCACGTTTCGCTAATTTTTCACGACGGTTAAGTGTGACTATACATGCACTATTATTATTATACGCTCTTGCATGCAGTGTATTAAGAGACAAATCGAAATTTACGTTTGTTTTCCATAACAATAATTGGTTTTTACTTTCGCGAAAGATAACACGAGTTGAAGCACTAAGATGTAGCGATAATACATATTATCATTTAATTGTATTCCAACGAGACGACACCGACATCTAATAGACAGAAAAACATTTTTTTTTAAATTAGTTGACCATTCCCATTCAACGTGGTCGGAGAACCTGGTTACGATATTAGTTATCCAGAGAAGGTTTTTTATTCCGCGTATGGGATATAAGTTTTCAGTAGCTGGGGGTTAGAGACTGTGTATGAGGTATTTTGTCAATAATAAGACACGTTTGGTTTATAGATCTGTAATGATTATTATATCTAAAATAATACTTTACCAAATATGAAAATTTAAAGCTGTTAAAATAAGTGTATATAGGTGAATTCACTCCTCTTTATGGTTACTGTTCAACTAACTACCGTGTGTTATTTTAATAGTAAGTAATAATGTGTACGGGTCGAAAAGTGTTGAGTGTATATTTTCAATTTTGTATTGGTCAATACTAAAGGCAGTGTATGTTTAGTGTATAATATAATATTATATACTCGTAGGGTATTGTATAAGCGTATATTAAAGAAAATAGAGAACGTTTAAAATATTGTTCACATAACAGCTGTATAGGTTAGGTTAATTTGATAAAAAATTCGTCTGATGGTAAAATATGTATCGATAATCGTATATACCTGTGCATTAGAACTACAGTAGACAACGTTGAGAACTTTATTACCGCCATATACATTATAATAACAATATAATTATAATACGTGAAACCTAAGACTGCAATAATTAAACCGTATTTATTATAAACGTTCGCTCGGAACTAACGCTAATTGATACGAATAATTATTCATGTACAACAACGGCTACAACAGCGGTCGAGCTTTGCGGGCGTTTATTTCACTGTATTATATTATTATTATTATTATTATTATTATATAAGTTCCGGACAGCGTCGGATAATGCGTATATTATTTAGACGAGTAAAAAACGTCGTAAGCGACTGGGTGTTCGGCGCGGGCGTGTTCGGACCTCACTCGTGGATATAACGACGACGACGACCAGAAGGCGCGGTTCTTTTTTTCTCCTCGCGCCCCATTATCATCTGGAATCGGTTTTCCCGGGTTGCGGTCAGCGGCAGCAGCAATAATAATATAATAATATATATTCTCGCGGGCGAAGGAAAACATGGTGAAAGCGCGGTGACACTGTGCGCGTATAGTACGATATTATATAATATATTATATATATACACACGATCTGTAATAAAAAAAAATAAAACCCCGCCGACAAATCCTGTAGGGCCACCTCCGCCGACCCGAAACACTCGAAAATCCATAACACAAACATCTCCAAAGTGGCCTCGACGCGGTCGCGATTTGTCTTTCGGATTACGCGAGCCGTACATATATACACACACGGTGGAGGAAGACTACCGGATATCAGGGCGAATCCTCTACTCGGTATTTTTCTTTTTGCTCTTTCTCTCTCTCCCACCTCTGTCTTCCTCTCCGTCCGAACCCGCTCGCACTAACCACGTCCGCAAGGAGAGATCTAAACGACTTCTGAGGGCGGCGGGTCCGGGGACTCGTTAGAATATATTCAATAGATATATATATATATATGTATATGTATGTGGATGAGAGGATTACGCAGAATTCAGGACTTAGGGAGGGGGGCGTTATTGCGACTATGTTGTATATACATATTATAATATATAGAATCATCGTGCACACGATGCGGATACGCTAATTGCCGAATTAGTTTGACTCGATGGCGAGAGCGAGCGTGCCGCAGACGACGACGCACTTGACAATAATAATATTCGGTCTATATACCGCGGTATAGGTGCCGGTTTAATCGTGTGAGTTCGGATCATCTGCGCGGGATTTATGGCCTCGCCGTTTGCATAGCTAATCCGTTCGAATCGCTCGTTAAGCGAGTCCGGGGCCGAAGGAGTCTACGCGAAATAACTAGTCTTCCTCTTTTTTTATAATGAAGAGTTATACCAGTTAACCCGTACCGATGGTAGTACGTTTATAGTAATCGTCCCCGCCGACTAACCACCTGATATCATATGCTTAGGGAGTGACGAAAGACATATTATATTCGTTTCAAATGTAAGCCTATCACGAGAGTCGCACGAAAAGTCGAATTTTGATCGGATGTCAGATTTCAATATCTGTTGGCCTGTGAATTTCTAGAAATCGATTGATCAGTCTTCTCAAACTATCTGAAACCTACGTTTTGTGTTTAAAAAACAGTGATGCTTGGTTTCTTTGACGAATGACAAAACCGCATCCATCACATTATCTTCTACTTCTATATTATGAACAAAATATACAAACATTTAAGTAAATAAAAATGATCAAACATATTTTTGATAGTGTTACCTAAACTATAGAATATAATGCTTTAACATACAGTAATGAGAATATAATGTAGATTGCCTACATATTATTATCTATTTAAATTACTATTTTACAACACACCCAAAAAATATATAATCTTTAAAACAGATTTAACATCACATCAATCACTCTAAAAGTGATATTCTTAAGTAAAGAAAAAAAATCATTAATTTATTCAGCAAACTCAAATTGGATCCATGGTGATAAATCTTAAAAAAAAATACATCAATCAAGTGTAAGGGACACATAATATTGTGTACCCATAATAAAGCCTATATAAGATATTCAAAATATTATGCGCATTATTTTTGTTTATAAAACGCTATTAGTAACAGTAAAAATGTTACCTGATATTATTATTATTTCAGGTATAACTGTATTTTATTGTGGAACATACGCCCTTATATATATATTTAAATGTAATGTAGTTTACAAAAAATTAATCTAAATATTTTCATAAGTGGTTTGAAACGACCAAAATTTAAAAAAAAATAATCACATGGAAGTAAAATATATACAATATATTTTTATTAGTATATTATAATATTTTTCTAAATTAACTAGGAAGTATAAAACTAATTTTGAAAAACTATTTTATTTTGATATTACTCACATCATTAAATGCATATTATTTATTGTATTAGTGCAAAACACATTTTTTAATCAAAAATAAGACCATTATGGTTTCGTTCGATGCTCATATTAGTATAATTATCTTGAGACAATATATTTACATATATTTTATATCTACTGTGACGGTTGTGTTTGAATTCGATAAAAATAAATTATTCAGAATATATAATACAGACATTTTATAAAAATATACTTCATACCTACAATATAATATTTAGTTTCAAAAAATGTCTCTCTTTGAACTTAAAAAAAATCAATTACATATTATTATAGCTGAAGTATACAAGATTATTGCGTATGTTAAATAATGCTATCTATACGCTCTTATTCGAATGTGTACAACGATATCAACGACAATGACAACATCAACAACAACAACAACAACCTCCTATCTGCTATAGTATAATGTTGTATAATGATATTTTGCGTGACACAGTTATGCTGTCAAACTTCTTAAATGTCGTTAAAATGAAAAAAAAAAATGTCACACTACATTTTTTTCTCATATTGCTCAAATATAAATACTGACAACGTTTTAATAATAAAATGTGTTGCGCGTAATCTGTTATCGCACGGTACGTATCCACATTTAAAAAATCGACAGAAAAAAAAAAGAAAGAAAGAAAGAAAACTTTTACACAACAAAAACAACAATGATGAAAAAAGTAAAAATGTTTTCGTATACAAAAAAAAAGGTATTTAAACATAAAATTTAATTTTAGATAATATTATAATAATCAAATTATGCCTATTGTTATTGACTATTGTAACATAAATATGTGGACCGATTTTAAAAGTATTGTAATATTAAAACAATGAAAAATTCTACAAAACAGAATAAAACTAAATGGGAAAAAAATATTCTGTAACTAAATTATATTTTACCGATTAGATTATCCTGAAAAATATTAAAGATCAAACAATTATCTAACAAACCAATGTAATAAAACATGTTCGGTTATCTTACCTTTCTAAATTGTTTATCCAAATACATTAAAGTTTCAAATGTTTGTATTTTTATCTTACCTAAAAAATGTAGGTACGTATGTCTCAAAATAATAAAAAATAGCTCAAATTATAATTATTATTGATAAAAAGTTTTGTTTTATACTGATGAACAAGCACAGCAAACGTTCTAAAAATGAAAAACTATCGATGAGCATAGTATGCGGATGTACCGTGAAACAAAAACGTCGGGATAGGGCAGAGCAACACTGAACAGGCAAAATGAGTAAAAAAAATTATTCACTGTTTTTAAAACTGACACACTTGCAGTAATTTATACAATAGCGCGTAATCGAGTTTTATAATAAAATGCAAATACGTTCTAGTAATTGTAAATTTACCAATAATAATATAACTTCATAAATACCTACTGGCTGTATAAATTATTATTAATTATCTGCTGATTTATTTTTAAAAAACTATTATTAGTACAATATATATTACGTAATAATATAATATACTGGTGTGGCGTTTTCAAAATGTATATCTAAACTGTGTTTGAATTTTTTTTATGAGTCAAAACATGAAAAAAAATATACAAATAGTGTGATTAATTTTTTTTAGACATTAAAAATATCATAAAAACGGGTTGTAAATATTCCGTTAGGCCTTAAAATGATCCGTTTGAATATGAACACTGATGTTGTCACAAAATACTTATTGACAATCGGTGGTATATAATAATAAATATTATTATTGTATTTTCACAAAGTTTAAAGAATATCAACAGTGTACCTATGAATGATTGAGTACGTTGTATGATGTTATTACCTGTTATATCATTATATCAATACATGTATACTTCTGTATGTACAGGGCAATATTGGAGCATCGGTGACAACTTGCCTATATAGAGTGATTTACAAATCATACTCACCAGCATTTATTCCTGTACTGATAAATTGATTCAAACTCAGATTTTTGAAATTTTTAAATATTATTTTCTTTAATTAAACTAAAAGTCTGACTTTCACCCTACGATGGATAGTCGTTGTGTAAAAATTGGTTTGAAATTATTAGGTAGTAGTTTACTATTATATTATTCACGTAGGATATTGAATACACTCTTTCCATGTGAATTGTTTGTAAATTTGTAATTGTTTATACATATTTTGAAATCAAACTAAAATTATAACTACATTCCCATTTCTTAGTCACCTGAAATTTCGTACAGATGTTGTAAATATTTGTTATATTATGCTTATTTTAAATATTCAAAATATGAGTTCAGTTATAATATTGTAATTTGATATTGTATTTTAACATCATACATTTTTTATGATTTATCATAATAATATTATTATTCTCGTAGTAATGAACCCACGACATGTGTGTAGCTAAATTGCCTATCTAAGACGCCGTTTGATCAAAATGTTACTATTATAAAACAATATATATTTTACAATCCATACAAACATGCAAGGCTGGGCAAGTAAAAAAAAATCATCGAAGAGGTATTAAGATAACTAATAAGTGATAATCACTTAAATAGCAATATAGGTACATATAATAATATTATGTAGGTATGCAATTTGAAATCCCTGTAAGGCTGTATCATTTTAGAATTCAATTTATACTTCAGTCTGGGTTCATTTAAATTTAAATTTTATGTTTATCAATTTTATATTGAATGTATAAATGTGTAATTGATTAGGTAGGAATTTTTCATTTTTGTAATAAAATTATTATACAAATAAATAATAAGTAATAACTAATGAGTAGGTATCTAAATATAAGAAGGTATTATAAATCATGGCTTCGTAGGCTTAATATATTATTATTAATTATTTCCTAGTTAATAGGATATAGGTATTAGTTTTTATTTATAAAAATTTTAAATGTATACAAAATTCTTCGTAAATATACCTTTTTTTTCTAATAATATTTATTATTTTCTGTATTCTACGAACTTATAAATTATACGTATAATAATATTTTTCTGAAAATTTTCTGAAAATTCAAAATTAACTTAATTGGGATTATTAAAAATAATTGTTGATTTTAAGTTAATATAGATACAAATGAGTTAAGTTAAAGTTAAGTTAATTAAAACAGACAACTAGTAAGTTAAGTTAATAAGTTAAAATTAACTTAACTTTTAACTTATTAATTCGTTAATGCCCAGCATTGCAAACATGGCATAAGTCAGTTGACAAATTTGACAATGACGTTTAAGATTAGAATAGGAAGGCTCTCAGTGGTTCAACCTGACAAGTTTAAGTTAATATTATGATGCTTTTAACCGGTCCCCAGGCCATTTCCCTTTTAACCTTCTGGGTATGATACATATTATTATTATAATTATATTGTATACTTGTATAATATAACGATATTATTTGTGTCGAAGTCGTCTACGAGAAAATTAAACCGGAAGAAATCATGTACACACAGCTACAACACCTATTGTAGTATTACTTTAATACGTATAATATTATGTAGGTATACCCGAAAACCGTAATGGCTGAATTCCCGCTTTCGTATTTCATTACCCCCCTCCACCACGTCTATATTACTATTACACACCACAGTAGGCAATAATAATAACAATAATAATAATAATAATAATAATATATATAATATAATCGCTTAAAACGTACCTACTATATATACTACAACTCGGCAACGGTCGTTTTTCTACTTTATATTACTACTATACATACCTACATTTTACAGGATACTTACGCCGCCGGGCCGCCGGTCGGGAAGGTTTAATAATTATTATTTTTTTTCTCTTCTGTGATGCAGTTTTTTTCTTCCTCCGTTACAGTCTAAACGTATTTTCCTATATATATACCGACCGCTCGCCACCGATTCGCGTACGGATCGTTTTAATTAAACTCGGCCGCAGCGAACGTTTCGACACGGAGAGAGTCCCGTTCGGTGCAACTTACAGGGTGACTCGTCGAGAGAAACGAAACTATCACAATCACTACTCTGTTGTAATAAGCACATTGACTGTGACGTAAATCTGTGACATTTTCCTATCGGTTATAACTATATACTTTTTACAAAGTAATTTTCAACTGTTTTGCGGCCAACCACCATATTCTCATCATCGTATTTACGCTATGTATTTGCACCCGAAGTTCATTACGACGACACGGGTGTGATAAGGTATTACTATAAGTTATGTACCTGTTATATTATACGTGTGATAACGTATACTGCTGAAAATATACAATAATGTGCTTTGTTGAACAAAACGCATGTTTTACGATATCCACGTGCAGATGTATATAAATCATTTGCTGCGCGTGTCACGGGAACACGTGAAATATTGTTCTCCTTTAAGCGGGTCACTGCAGTTCTCGGGGTTAAAAACGAATGCGGAAAAAATAAAAACAAAAAAACCGGACGCTTTCCACACGGAAATATTATTATTATGGTGGCAAGACAATTCCTCGAAAGTTATAATATAATATTTAAAGTACTGCTGTCAACCATAAATAAACAATTTCGAGAATATTGTACGAAACGCCAACGTCGACGTCGCCGCGGTGTACTACGCGCAGTCACCCTATATATACATAATATTATTATAACTTCTGTGTACCAACGCACGTGATCCGAATAACTACAAATATAATATAATAATAATAATAATAATAATAACATCCCTTATCCGGACGGTTTATCGGTGACCGTTGCGCTTTACGGAACACAGTCCGTTTCACGCGCACACCGAGGTATAATAACAATCGTAATCGTAAAATTAAAAAAAAAAAAAAAGCTACCTTATACGCACCAAAAGCGAATTTCCAGTGAGTTTATTCCGTCGGAACTCGATATTACAACAGAGACATCCACCCAAACCGTTTTGTTTGTACAGGTCGTCGAGTCAATGAGTGGATGTATAAAATAGGAATAAAAACAATAAATAAAACTTTACGTTTGAAAACGATATTGTTTGTTCTAACTTGTTTCATTAAGTGAAATGAAAGAAATATATACCACCGACGAACAGAGATGACGGTGAATTTATTTGTTTTGTTTTTTTTTATGCAACGCGTGAATATCGGCGGACATAATGATATTAAAAATGATGAAATATTTGCTTGCCCGATGAATCCCAATCATTGAAAAATAAATTTTACGACTGTATTCTGTATATTCGAGTATTTTCCGATGTGACCACTTCTTTTTCACCGGTCATACATTTTGGAAGGATCGATTTATTATAATTTATATTGTTATTTATTACATATTAAAAATTACGATTAAGACATCTCACTGAACACGATTGGATAATTTCTCGGTAATCGTAACGATAGTATTGCAGCACATTTAATAAATACATTTTTTCGACAGTTGTGTTTGTCGGAGAAAGGAAGTGAATGAAATTTCAGTGGCCCCCTCCCTCATGGATTATATCTGTAGGATTTAACACTATAGTTTCATGTTGTTTCGATCGTTTACATATGCGTATATAATATAACTCATGGATGGTTGAACGGTTCAAATAGCTAAAATGAAAATGTGTAATAAATAACATATAGTATTAATATTCGTACGGTTAGGTATAATATATTTTGAACGATTAGTGTATTCGAAATAATATAGCGTGAAAACACGGTCGTTCGTTTTTCCGACATTATTATATGATGTTCATTTAATCGTAATCATGTAATGACACGATGATAATAATAATATATCACTCGTGTGGTGTTATAAGTAAATTCGCATTGCACATCGTGTATATTTAGTGCAACAATAAAAGTCGTACTCGAAAACACCACTTCGCGACCACCGACGGATCTTTCTGATATTTTTATGGTTGATGCTCTGTTGATGATAATACGCAACTTAGCTGCCTAATGTTTACCTAATTATATACCTATTTGTTGTTACGGTTGGTAGTCTACAATTAACACGGCGTTTATTTCTAAGTGATAACTTATATATCTAAGTAATTTATAATAAAAAAAAATTTCAATACGGTGGGAAATACGGCTAAAAACACCCTCCCCCCCCCATCACCATTTAAATGTGCCACGGACCGCGACCACGACAGGAGGAGCGCTTAATGTCGTGTTCACGACCAGCTACTACCTTACCGTACACGCAATATCACTGAGGCGGCAGGTACCCCGCGGTATACTACAACCAGGTACTTAGGGTTGATATACCACCTGCAGAAGCCGCAGTAGGGCGCTGTCGTAAAATCGCGACGGACAAGTACCTAGGAAGTAGTGTATTATTACCTATAGCCGCTTAGATGCTAAAAAAAATAAATAAAAGGAGAAGAAAAATCGCAATGTACGGCGAAAAGGTCAAACGCGTGAAAGGCCGTGGAGAGTGAGACTCGGAGGTTGTATATAGGACGTGCAGCGTTTACGGGCTGAGGTGGGGGCTCTGCGTGTAAAAGGGGAGGAAAAAAAGTTAATTCCGAACGGTCAGATTGTTACGCGGGCGCGGGGGGTGAAGTGTAGTGGCGCGTAGTAACAGCGGCTCGTTCTGAATATTAAATCCACTCCGGGGAAACATTAACCCGGATGTAGAATGGAATCAATTTATATTGTGATGACCACCGTGCCGATTTAATCTTTAATCGCACGTTATCGTGAATACGTAAAAGGCTATTGTGCCGTTGTGCAGTGCTCGCAGTGTTGTAGCAATATATATATATATATATATATATATATATATATATATATATATGTGTGTATACTGTATAGCCGGTATAGATAGGTATAGACATTATATCGTTATTATTATACACCTATAGGTACCTACGTAATATGTAACAGTTGTACGCGGTGCAAGTCCTAAACACCCGACTTAATTTAATCTCGTTAAGCGTAGTCTGACTTTTAGCAGCACCCGTGAAATAAAACACGCTCGATATACGTCATATTGTTATAATAATAATATTAATAATAATAATAATAATAATATAATGATACAACCCACCAGGTTATTGTTACAACAATACCTATATCATATTATCATTAGGTATTGCGTACGCGTACACAATGGCATATTGTGTTGTTATAATATATGCAATAATCATGATTGCAGTCGAAAACAAATACGCGTTTGGTTGATATTTTTTTGTTCATTTCTAAGAAAATATAATATAGATAAGCGTACATATTATAATATTATAGGGGGACGAGATGGCCGAGCGGTCAACGCTTCGGCTGCGGCGCTGCCGGTTCGGGTTCGATCCTCGACCACTGGGCGGCATTTTTCTCCGGGCAAGTCACGGTGTCCGGAGAACAAGTGCCGCCATCCCCCACTCCGGGGCATGGCAGAAACCTACGGGTGCCCCATTCGAAATTCTGCCAAAACACAAACACTCACGTGTAAACCCCCACCAACAAAAAACCCTACCATCAACACCTTACAACCTACTAACAGCTAATGGCCATAGATGCCGGGCTTAAGGATCAATAAAAAAAAAATAAATATTATATTTTATTAATATACACAGATACACTACAACATTATTAATACTGCAAACAATACAATTCTTAGGGGACGGAGTGGCCGAGCGGACTAAAACGTCGGTTGCGACACACACCGTCGCCAGTTTGAACTTCATCACGGGCGGCATTTTTCTTCGGGCAGTCACAGTGTCCGGAGAGAGAGACTGCCATCCCCCCAGATATATACGGGTGACCACTCAACAGTTCTGCCAAAAACAAACCCGCAGTGTTTTCACACACGATTTAAAAACCTACAGTACCCTCCTCCATAGCTCCACAGGCTAATGACCTCAGTTGTCGAAGCCTCAACCCCAAAAAAAAAAATAAAAACGATTCCTACTCCTTTATTATTATTATTATAATAAATATTATGTGGGGCCCGATGTGGCACTAGTGTACTATGGTTGGCATGAACGTGTTCTGAAGTCAAGGGCCGGCCGGTGACACCAACTCCCGGATGGGTGATCACTCTGGTTTTTAGTGACAAATTCTAACAACGTAAACATGTGTTTCAGACCGTACCCTCCCCCGCAGTAATAACTGACTAAAAACGCTTACCAAGCCAGGGACCGGCATGTAAACTTTCTTGATTTTTAATGTTTAGAAATGTATTAACTGATACACACCCTAGCGGTATAACAATTTTAATCCAGAAAAATGTCGGTGTGAACAACCCCACAAAAAATCATTTTCATTTAGTGTGATAGATCTCCGAAACCGTAAAGCTGATTTTGTTGTTTAGGGTCTTGTTAGATTCATATTGGTTAAGAGAAGTGAAGTGAAGATTTTCAGAACTTCATCTTTATGAATACAAGTGGTTATACCGCTTGGGTGTGATCTCAAATCTCTATCATTAATATTTTATATTAAAGCTAGCTAAATTACCCACCTACTCATCACTACTGAGTTATATTTTTATTATTTTCCAATTTAACAAAAATTCTCAAAGTTTTAAAAATTCAGACTTTTTTCATTTCAATTACCGTACTAACTTGATTAAAAATCAAGAAAGTAAAAAACCTTCAGGCTAATGAGCCAAGATTTCGAAGACTATTAAATAAATAAATACTGTACGATGTTACGAGGGGTGACTTGTTTAAAATCGTAATTATTTTTTAGGACATTTTTTTTTGTTTTAATCTCAATATGAAATAATTATGTTTTGTTTGGTTTTAGAGCGATTACAAAGCACACGTTAATTAGTATCGATTGGATATGAATATATTATGCTATACTATTTTTTTTGTTTTTATCGTTCGAAGAATGAACCTCTAAACCGGCATAATATTATATAGTTAGTCCAATAAATCATTATCCATCGGTCGATATCAATAAATTTCGCGGAGCTTCTACGAGGTCCCTATATAATAGTCTCGCGAAGAGTGCACACACGATAAAACTATAAATTTAATAAAAAAAAAAATATTATATCTATTCATCTTTTTCACGAGCGAACGAACAACACCGAGCTGCAATATCTATACCGTATATACGATATGTAACGACGTCGTTACGAAAAGGCTGTTTCTACGCCTATAAAAATTATACAGCTGCGGTGTTAGTTCTGCGGGTACCTATAGCGCCGTCAAAGCTAAACACAGTAAATACTTGTGTTTATTTATGTTCAATAATAATATTAAGTTTAAACACATAATATCATACAAGTTATTACGTTCGAATAACATAATATAATGACGTTATGACGACGGTGATAATGATAATATGACTTTGACTAATCGCGTGGTTACCCACACCGTAGTTGTTAATTAATAAACGTTAAATTTTCTCTCATTCATCCGACGTATAATAATATATTTATTTAATAATAATAATAATATTATAGTGCAGGGTAGGTGTACTTCGAATCGTGATACACTTGAACGCATGCAATAGTCACCGCTGCCGTCCATATACAGACGTCGTTCAAATATAATAATTTATAAAACAAATTACACCTAGGTACGCGCAATTGAACATGTCACATATTATAATATTTATATAATAGACCCAGGTTTTTATTATTTTTTTTATTGATCATAATACACGAGTTTCAAAAGCTTGGCCATTAGCGCGTTACATTTATTTACATATTTTATATTACTTATATAGCTTTCACATTCTAAGTAAGAAATAAAAATAAAGACACGAAACATTAACATTTTATACGCACGACTACGTGAATATGATATGATTATATTATAATATACATTATTATACACGAAGTGCGATAATATAGAAATAGATGGCGTAGTTATAATAATAATAAAAATGTTATATAACAATGTTTCGTCTGTCCAATGACGAAAATGCAATTAGTTATTATTCTGTATCTACCTTTTTAGTTTAGATTCGACGACGGTACATCATCATTATTAATTGGATGGAAGTGCGGTGTGTATTGAAATTGAAATATTGAATGAACAAACCGAACAATGAATCGGACGATAATAATATATTCATACAAGCATAAAATAAAAACATTGGACAGATAAAATAAAACTGTGTGTTGAGTATGCAGACGTGGTGATTTATGAGAGACGAATTTTTTTCTTCCCTTTTGTTTTTGGCCAAAATTCAAGTAAAATAATAATATATTGATAATAATGTATTTCGTGTTTAGATATTATGTCTCACCGTAATACATTTGTTTGGATGGTGTAAAAACTAAAAGTGAAACTATTTCAAACTATAAAATATTACCATCCCTCGTATGGATTTTGTGAACTCCATACATTGTTTTCGTCCGAGCCTTATATTAGAATTTATCATACTCAATAGAATTTCTGGTCATGTCCGTTTTTTTATTTTGTAACTTAACTTGATTGATTTTGTAAATACAATTCCAAAGCGGTGTCATCGTTTCGTAAACGTTATTTTTTCTCCGACCTTTTTTTCGTCTGACGGTTTAGATTTGAAAATACAGTTTGGGCATTTTTAATACGACGTATTCAGTTATTTTACTACCGAAAAAGTTTTGTGGAACTATCTTTTACGTGTCTCGAGTCGAACACTCGGCCGAACAACGACAGTAAAAATAATAAATGGAAATTTTAATTGGAATTTACTAAGTTTTTCTCGGAGTAAATCAAAGGCGTTGCTGAACGCTGGTATTATATAACAATCGCATATTTCTTTGTCGGTACGCCATAAGTTAAGTTTAAACGAATTATCAAGTGTTAAAAAAGTAATTAGATTAAGCGGATAACTTATTTCATAGATTAAAACCGAGTAACAAAAGTTAATTACAAAAACGGCTAGAATGCGGTGCAAAATTCAAATTACATTCGTTTTACATGCAAAACCTCGCGGCCGGTCTTCTTAATTCCCTGTACGACGCTCCGGTTCGGTATGGAAACTCGTATTTACAAAACAATTGACGAGAAAGCAAAATATATATATTATATAAGAACATATTTTATAGCCTAGAATAATTATGAATTAGGGTCATTGAGAAGGGGGAAGCATAGGAGAGGGGCCTTCCATCAAGCCGTCCATTCCCATTAACTTGTACCTCACCCCCCCCCTCTATTGCATTATTTTTTTATCAAACATATTGTATATCATAGTAATCGTTATATTCTTGTTTGTTCAAATAAAAAAAAATCCACTGGCTACATAATATTATTGTGGTAACATAATATAATAATACAATATACTTTAAGCACTCCCATCTTCACAGTCAAACATATATTATTGAACTCCTTGGATGCCACGAGTACATAGAAATACTCAAATACGCATCTAGCAGCTGCAATTTTACTCTGCATTCCGAGGTCCTCTTCCACCTTCGTCGGAGTCACAATACATCTAACACATTTTACCAACGAACATTTTAACTACATGTGCCTACTAATTTAAGAAACTCTTAGCACGCTTACAACTAAGTATAAAATGTATAAATATGAAGACATTTAAGAATAGATAAACTATGTAATTAATTAATGTGCAAATTTCAATCTACGACTAACACAGGTATAGCCACGTAGATTCAGAGCTGTGCACTGTTAATTTATGTAGAATATTGATACAAAATATTATACTAACATTTAATGTTTTTTATTTCATATATAAATAAAAATAATATATATTTTTATCTATATATTTAAAGAAAAAGGTATGTGAAATTAATTTCGGGACTGTCAATTTTTTAGATTCTGAGTGAAACGATGAATGTGTTGATTTTACAATGATGTGTTTTTTTTTTTTTTGTGTCTGTCATTGTCTTTTATTACAGTAAAAGTGGTTGGATTTTCTTCAACAGTATCTTTCCTGATAGGAAAGTGAATCTAGTTGGTACTTTGCATAGTCAAAAGTAAAAATTTCCCAGTGCCGTGAAAAACAAAAGAAAAATTAAGGAAAAACGGGAATTTTTACGCAAAATCTGTTTTCGAGAAAATCGATTTTGGTTTTTGGTGCAACTCATAAACAAATGACTGTAGGTACATGACATTTTGTCTTAATGTTTATATTAGCATTTTCTATACACCATACAATTTTGAAAATATTTTGACTCTTTTTAAGCTGTTTACTAACATTTTTAGTTTTCATTTTTTTTTTTAGTTTTTTTTTTAGTTTTTTTTTTCTATAAATATCAATAAAGTTTTATCTGTTGTGCCAAAAAATGTAAAAATTTTGACAAGGCTCCTGATATATTGTTACAATATCCGTTGAAAAATATTTAAAATACATGATCACAATTGTTTTTTTATAAGCATTTAAAGATCAAATTTTGACAAAATGTATCAAATTTAAAATTGAATAATTATTTTGTAGTTCAAAATTTATAAAATGTTCATGTTTCTGTGTTATCTAAGGATTGAAAATTTAAAAAAGATTCCACGCAAGTAGTTTATTTTGTTACCGAAAAATCTAAAAAATACATAAGCACAGTTAATTTTTGTAGTCATTTTAAATTCAAATTTGGACAAAATTACATATTAAAAACATAGAATAACTATTTTAGTTACTTTGTTGTGATTGAATAATATCATTCGTGGGTACTTGAAACTTCTAAATTACACTATTATATATCTATGATTGTATCAGGGTTTGTTGTTGAAGCATAACGCGTTATAAGTACCTAATGGATATTGTGATATGATTAATTTGGAATTTATTATAATGACCTATTATAGGTCCTATAGGTAATAGGTCCTATTATAGGTAATTTTTTTTAATACCATAGATAAGTATTTAATATATCCTATACCCAGACTGACATACCGTCTCCGCTCAGAATCGTTTTTCTTATACAATGATATTATATCATTTAATTCAAATTTAATACTATCCATTATACAGTGGCCCACTTGTAACCTACTGTACAGCAGAGCACCTTTTTTTATTATTGATCTTAAGCATCAGCAACTATAATGGTCATTAGCATTTTATAGGGGGCTAAAGGTTGGTTGAGATACACTTGAATATGGCATGGGTATTCGTCACTCAAAACCCTGGTGATCACCCATCCAGGAAGTAGTGACATCAGCCGATGCTTGACCTCAAAATACAAAGTCAATTTCATATTGTATTAAAGGTATTATATTTTTTATTGTTAACTTTAAGAAAATTGTTTTTATATTATGTTTGAGTCCGAATTTGTGTTTGTCAATTTTTTTTATAAAATCTTTAAATAATCTATAATCATTTGGCGCTAAAATTGGTTGTTTGTTTTACAATTTCGGAGACTCTCCTCCCCTTGACACTTCTTTCGATTTTTGTTATTGAATTTATACCCACCGCAGAATAAGAAGATGACTGCGAGTCGGACCGTTTGGCGTCCGTTTCGCACAGCTGGTTTTTGATTGGTTCCCCGAAATCCCTAGAAGTGGTCTCAAAGACTGGAGGAAGTTGTTTTGACTGCGCGACCAGTCATCTTCTTATTCCTCGGCAGGTATAGGAGGCCCGATTCAATAGACCGTAAAAACATCAAGTGAGATAAAATGGGTAACGTCAAACAGCCAGTGGCGCCAGTAGTTCCTAGACTAAAATAGGAGGTGCTAATTTTGTGAAACTATTGCCTATAGGCTGTAGCTCATTTATTTTATTTTATTTTCATCTTTTTTTTAGTTTTTTCTTGTATTATATTTATTAGGTATGACTTACTGTAGAATCTACAGTACGATACTACGATCGATCAACTCCAATTATATTGGTATTAAATATAAGACTGCCGAGACTACATTGCTGTACGCATATACATTTCGTATGAACAAGAAAAACTGATCACCTACTTAATAAATACTAATAATACAATTATTTGGTGTAGAATCTACATATTACATATGAAAATATAATAATAATCCAATAATATTGTAATAATGCACTCTGTCACTTTTTCATGTATGTTATGTGTTGAGGCTGCCGCGGACCCTCGACATAGTATCGCGGACCCCCAAGGGGCCCCGGACTACAGGTTAAGAACCGCTGCTGTAGATAATAATGTTGTGTTGTAGTAATAAATTGTTCATTCTCTGTAAACACTAAACACCGATGGGCGATTCTATTTAAAACACGTATAATTATTAGTGTACACATTTTAACTTAGATATACCTATAATATTATATTTATAGTAAAAATTATATTTTAAAAAACACCAGTGTTTTAAACTGTGTGCATTCATCTAGATAAACTTTATTATATTTTATTATCTTACCTAAATATTTTTTACGTTGCATGTTGTTTCCAACTATTAAAAAATATATGTATGATATATTTATCATAATAAATCATACTAATGTAATATTTGAAAAAATATATAAAATAGTGTTAAGGAAACGGGTGCAATAAAATAATATGAAAACTCAAATGTTCGATAAATGTTAAACAATAAAGGAAAGGTCAATTTTAATTATGTCACCACAACAAAAAAAAAACAATATTATTTCCTCATATCGACATTTGTATTATTATATTATCATGTTTGTCGGACTGCGTTAGTATTGCATTGTATTGTAAAATTATTTTTTTCCATACCTATAAATAAAAAATGATTACTCAAACTGTTCACAGTTTTAATTTATGTCGCGGCGGTTAAATGAATGCGTCATATTATTATTGTTATTATTGTAATATTATACGCATATACATTATACACTCACTTTGATTTTTGTAATAATAATATGACGTAGGTGCCTTTCATAAACTTAAGAAACAATAAAAAAATCTTGTTCAAATGTCGAATGATATTATAAAATAGATCGCCTTTTTAATTTAAAGAGATCGTGTTGACATTCATTAGGTCCTTTGATAATAGTATTAATAACTATAGTTATCGCGATGGTATCTATAATATAATAGCATAGCATCTTGAGGCTAATGACTTCATTGTTGAAGCCGTAATAAATATAAAAAAAAAGAAATGAAAAATAGCTTAGCATGTTTCTTTAAAAGCGGCAAGACATTGTGTAGGCCGTATGAACTGCACGTACCTAATATATATAACTTATATAAGGAATAACAAATGGCATCAATCCACCGATTGCACAGTGCAGAGTTACAGATCGAAAATTCTATACGGACGTAATAATAATAATATAATACGATATGTCGATAAAAGCATGATCATAATAAGTAATAACAACAGTCGTAAAAAGGCTCGCGAAAAATCAAAATTTTCCATTAATATTGACGATGTTTACAATAATAGTATTATCCCAAACGTAACGTGTGGTACCTACAACGATTTCAGTGATACAATATTACTATGTGTGCGTATTTTGCAGACAGAACCGGAAAAGTGAAAAAAATGACTACATGAAAACCTAAAAAAAAAATCCCAGACATTTCCGTTTGAACGTTTTTAAAATGACAATAAGAACAGACTTCGTCGCAACAGCTAATTTTCAGTAGTTATCCCTGCCAACGTCGTCGACCTCATAGAAAATAGCTCAACTCTGATTTAAAGGCACTTGCGCGCCAATTCCACGTCGCTGTGTCCGATAGGATTAATATTGCCGAAGCGTCGTAAAGAGGCGTTGCAGTTCGGCCCGATTCTTGGCGATTCCTAATGGTGGGGGGGGAGGTGACAGTCGTCGTCGTCGTCGAATTAACAAAACCCATAGCAATGACAACCTTCGCCCTTGACTTTTCGAACGGAGGGTTCTACACAGATATATGTTATACGCGATGCAGTTCACTAATGCAGGGCACCACCACCACTCAGAGATATAAACTTTGCAAGTATCGTCAATACAGATCGACACCCGCGCACCACTAGACTATAATACACTTGCCAACCGACCTGCTGCCCAAACATTAAAACGCACCATTCGAATAATTAATCGAAATTATATAGTAATTCGACTTGTAGAATATTTACATATTAAATTAACCCTGCATACTTTACGGGCCAGCTTCTCGAATCGTCGTTAAGAAGCAAAGCGACAAAACGGCAATAATTGAAATAATTTAGCGGATCTCTACTGCAATAATAACAGCGCATTACAATATATAGAGTTACAAAACATAATATTATTACGAAATTATACAAAAAAATCGGGTAATTTTTGCGTCGTTTTTTAATAATTAATATAATATCCAATAGATTGATTAAATTATATGTTCACAACAAGTGTTCAATATTAATATTATAGTAATTAATAGATGTGGAAAAATATGTACCTATTCAAAAATAAAAATAATTTAATAGACTTAAACGTTGAGAAAAGTGTACTGATTTTTAAAAATCGAATGTTAAAAAATATTAAATAGAAAACAATAAATTAATAATATATATATATACAATAAATAATATGTAAATTTGGACAAGAACTACGACACAATTCGACAATGATAATTACTATGCAAGCCGCAAGGTGATTCTTTTAATAAGTGGCTACTCATTTTTTAAAATGCTTTTTACTAGTTTTACATCATTGCAAATAATATTTTAGAGTTTTTCAAGTTTTAATGAGTGGTGTAATATACTAACATATTGTGGTGTATCCCTGAGGCCCTGTGCCACTCTACTTCGATTGTTTAAACTTTATAATATAGAATCAATATATATTATGTAATTAACTACTAGCTCATAATTCGATTTTTACGTATCTGTATACTGCAAAATATATTCTACTTTGGAATATGAAATTGAAAGTTATGTTATAATTTAAAAATTAAAAATTATAAATGATAACGATAATCATCTAAAAAAAAAAAAATAGTTAATATAATAAAATTAAAAAATTCTAATATTTTTGAAAAAGTAAAGTTTTCAAAATAATTAGTGTAGACCCTTGATATTTGCTACACATTCTATACGCTGCACGTTTAGTATTATAATTATTACTATATATTATGATTTGATAATATTTATTTTTTGTTTTGAACTTGTTTGTACGTCCTAAAGCATAACGTCATTCGAAAACATATTATAGCTATAGCATATACATTGTGTATACACTGCAGTTTCTTGACATCGTATAAAATTATCAAATTTCTAATTTGTGCAGAGGTCGCACAGTTTAGTTAAAATATGTACTTTTAACTAGGTTACGATTTACGATTCGACGTGAATGTTGAAAGTTTGATTATCTCGTTAGAATCGGATCGCGTTACTGAGCTCATCGTGGCCGTATATTTCATAGAAAAATTGCATTACGAGAGAACTTGGCGTTGTAAATCATACTTGGAAAACAAGCAAATAGAAATACATCTTATATCTCTACCCCTATTCCACCCAGTTACGACCACCGCCGTTCCCTGAAAGTTAATCTCGTAATGTTTGTACATCCTTTTAAGTTTTGCACAACGTCTCATAATGAACCCAAAGAAAACTTTGTATTTAAGTTCATTGTACCGTGCCTGGATATTATTTGATATTAAATTAAAAAATAATAATAATAATAATAATAATATAAATGTTGTTATATTTTTATAATAGTACACATGAATTTATCGTTATAGCTAATATTATTGTACTTACGTAGTACTACTGTATAATACATCAGTATGTTATAGGAGCATGCGCGTATCATTGACCTGCAGGCGACGGGCGACCGATCATAGTAATATAATTCGATAAATAAATAATATAAAAATTCGAAAATCCATTTCCTACATAACCTAGAAAATAAAACATGAAATTCAAATATGTTTCAAAATCAAAATAGGGTTTTGGGTATGGGGAAATTTTTCTTCCACTTTTTTGAGACTTGCAAGTTGAAAGTTTTTCGATCGAAAAATATAGTGACGTGTGACTTGTACGTTACTGATTTCCAAGAATTTTAGCCGTAGTTAATTACATAAAGCGTTCGGGCAACTCAAGCACACTAATGATCAGTCACTACAAACACAGTCAAGTATCACTCACGAAGCTAATAGAATATTGGCTTAATCCAACCCCTTAAAAAAATGATTTGCTTTCGACAGCTTTAAAAATATTTTTACGAAATTATAAAATATAATATGTTATACATATAATTGTACCTAGTATTTATTGTACTAGTACCATTTTGAGAAATTATTTGTGTTGATAGCTCGCTATTAATCACTAAAATTGTCAAATCCCCATAGCCCCTATATCTACAAAATGTATTATAATAGACCTATAAAATATTGTTGCCCTTAGTACACAAAGTTAAATAACTCTAAAACAGTTTTGTTTTAGTAAAACTACTCATTCGAATTTCGATTCTGACACGTCAATATTTTCAGAAAAATTATCCTCTAAACAGCTATTTACAGTACAAAACAGAAGTTTGTGTCTCCACGGGTCACTCCTCAGGTAGTACATAATATAATCTTAAAAATGTGATAAGAAAAATATGCGCAATATATTTAAAAAATCGAAAAATCAGAATATATATTCAGTAACTGCGTTACCGAAGAAATGAGGGGTTGAACGTGCTCGGTGAGTCACCATGTTTATTGTTATTGAGTTAATTATTATTTTGGAATATTATTGTTAACACGTGTCAAACAATACGTAGAGCTTTAACGAAAAATTATAAATGATAGTGATCTCGTGAATTAAACTCGACCCGCCACCATTATTAATAAACACAATACACCCACGTACGTGCAACCGACACGCGCTTACACCGATGGTACCTTAAACTGTAGAGCGTGTACCTAATCTAGCTAGATGTGAGAAGCAGCTTTTACGTGCAGCTTTACGTGTTTAAGCTTAATGGAACTAACAACTTTTTTTAAATAAACTTTTCGCGTACACGAAACGCTATGGCACTCAACATTATATTTGTACGTACCGGCGAGCCGGGCGGCGATTGTGTGCAACGATAATAATATTATAATATGATATTATTATTTTTTTTTTTTTAATTAGATGACCCGCGGCAACATGGTTCATTGGGGGGGGGGGGGGGGTGGAACTGTGAGTTTTTGTATTGGATAGGTTTGGTAGACGTGTGTATGTTGTGGCAGAATTTCTAGTGGGGCACCCGTAGGTTTCTGCCATGCCACGGGTGGGGGATGGCGGCACTTGTTCTCCGGACACCATGACTTGCCAGAAGAAAAATGCCACCCAGTGGCCGAGAATCGAACAAGCGATGGCTTAGACCGCTCGGCTACCTCGTCCCCCATGATATTATTATTTGCCTACTTACATAATATTGTGATATTTTTTTTAAATAATTGTTGTCGCTTTTTATACGCCTAATACATCATAATCTCTCCAAGCCCTTAACTAAACTGCGTGTCACAACAATAAAATATGTGGGTGGTGAACTAATACGACCACGACTTAGTGTGTTGATGTAAGGTGAGATCTATTGGAGACAAAATAAACACGTGAAAAATATATGACAAGTGATAATTCAATTTATAGAGATAACTATTAGATGAAGAACCAATAATTCGATACAGAATTATTTTTATGTACCGAATCTTATCAAAGTCCTATACGGGTCGCTCCTTATCGCTGATATACTGAAAGTGTATCTTTTTGAACGCTCTCGATGTTTGAGCCGATACGTATCGATACACTAAATAATAATATTTGACGCGTGGCAAAAAAATATATACCTTCCCCACCTCTATAATACATGACAGATATTTAACATCAAATTATTATAGATTTTAGAGAAACTAAGGCGGTAGGTATATTAAAATCGTGTATAAACGCTTATAATCATATTATCGTTCTTGTAAAGTTCCCCCGTAGTTCATCTTATTAACGATATTGTTTTAAACAAACATAATGTTATAATAATTTATGAAAAAATACATTTCTCGATTTCGTTCGTATTCACTCCGAGACGTCGTCGTTTGCATATTGTTGTACATTGCGTATAGGTATATTTGTATATATAGTATTATATATTATTATTATAACTATCATCTTCGGTTCGAACGGGAAATGCGGTAAACTCGCAATTAATTTTAACTACGAACAGTAAATATTTAACGTGTTTCGTGATATTCCGTGTAGTAATATATCCTGTTCGAGTGCATCGACTGCAGCAACGGTTGTCGGCTGTATAATATAATATATCGACGAGGAGCATTAATAACGCGATACGTCTATAACAACGCTCGTGCATAATACTTTGATAATTTTATTTATATTATGATTATGATGTACACAAACGCATTATATGGAAAACGCACAACAAAACTATAGGGCTTGATAATAATTAGAATCGCACTCTGTACCTTTACCTACTTAAAACGGCTGTTCTCGTCAACAGAGGCGGGAGACACCTGAAGCTCGATCGTCGTCCCTATCACTCTCGATCGGCAGTGGTGCTCGGGTGATGGGATGGGACGGAGGGACAGATTTTCTGGATACAAATAACTATAGCCGACAACGGGCCAAGAAAAAATTTAACACTCCTAGTAAAGTTTTTATTAAGCCAAACCGTGATCATTTTTGTTTTCCACCGACCGAGATGTTCTTGTCGTGGTCTTCAATAATAATAATAATAATAATGACAATAATACATAATTAATAATAATACTTATAATAAATACGCCACAAAAAATAACGTTCTACTAGCAGCACTGCTTTCTATGTTTACTATATTCTCTAAATAACTAATAATATTATCATATATAACTATTCATACCTAGTAATATTGGTCAATAAAAATGCAGCGGATTATGATTTATTACTTTTTAATATTGATGGGTGCGTTCTGAAATCAGATTCGATACTAATATTATTATCAAATAATCGTTAGCACCCGGTTGCTAATAAATAATAATATATAAGCGAGGACCGTATTTCACGAACACGTCATGATATGAATATAATTCGGTGCGTTTGAAAACTGGACGGATAATTAATTTCTCTTTAAAAGTATATTATAATAGCATACATGCCCGCCACCTTCGATCGACCATTGCGAAGAGTGTCCCCTGCAGTTGTGTAGAACGGGGTTGATTTGTTTTTTGAACGTTACTATTCTTTAGCACTTACAAATTGATCATTACACTAGCCTGGTTAGCAGGTATTGGTTTCTAGAAACTCGAATGTCGTATACTCAGGTAGTAGGTAGGTACATATCGTAATATTAAAATATTATGCGAACACGTCAGACATAAACCTACATAATATTATTATACTTCTTTTGGTCGTACACGGCGATTTCTGAAGTCTCCGTGCGGCAAAACCCCTCGTCGACTCCGATACCAATTGGCAGTCGCTATAATAGTATGTATCGTACATCGATCACTTTTCCGGGTGTGGCGATTATACAAGGACGCAATGTCGCCGTGTGGCGTTTCGAAAACTGACGAAACGACGGAGCTTTCGAATGTTTTCCAGGCGATTTCCCAGAGGCCCTCTCACCCCCCCCCCCCCCAACTCACATAATCGCTCGAATCGACCTTGGATACACCTACGCATGCACGTGAACAAACGCGTTTACCTATACGTGTATAGTAGAAGTGTATATACATGCACGATATCGATGTGTAATAACATAGATCCCGAGGGTTCGATATTAGACGTATTTTTTTCGTTTGGTTTTGTGGGTATTCGAGCTGCGGCGAACGAGTCTCCGGATCGCAGGGAAAACTACTTTCGTCAATATAAAATTACGATAATAAAAATAATAATAGCCAGTACATAAAGAGTACTATAATATATAGTCGGGCAATAGAGTTTTTTGTGAGCAATATCGGTTTCACCATTTTTTTAACAGTTTTCTATACCCATTCAAAATAAGAATAATAACCATCTCGCACTTCGTGAAATATGAACGACGACGGATGTCTCGAGAGCCCTAAGCGCTTTCGGGTAGCTTTATTGTTGAAAATTGTGACGAAGTCGTGGGTGAATCTAGACCAATTTTCGTTCGCCATAAGCACATTTTTTAAATGGAGTTTACTCAGTATAGAGTACCCGGGTACTTAATATAATATATGTGTAGGTACCAGAAAATATTTTGTTGGCTGCAGGTTGAGGGGGTGTTAGATATTTTTCAGTTCACGGATAGACTGCATTTGTTATCCTGACTAGAAACGCTAAGAAAGTAAGAAACAATGTTAATTCACCCGTTACAACCTCCGATCAAATCACACGTCACCACACTGTTCATTGCAGATATTATGCTCTATCTACAAACCTATAATATTGGCTTACAGAGTGATAAATATTTTTCTTCTTTTTTTTTATTTACTATTTAATTTGAGTCGATTTAGACTTTTTTCGCATTCTTTTCAACCTAACTATAAACCTACTCGTTGAAAGTTTCATTTATACGTTAATCACTCAACATTGCACTAAAGCACCCGGCACGTATTTTTGTTTGTATAATATCACGTTGCTGTTAACCAGTCGCAACTTAAATTATTTTAACTTGTCGGCTGTCAATTCGAAATCGATGCCTAGAATTCTCTTATAAAGTAGAAAAAAAGGAGGTGACGTATAGCGGTTGTCGGAGATTGGGGAGGTATTTGGAACAACTACGTTAAAACATTCAATTCTGTTGAAGCCGGCTGGGTTGAACATCCAAAATAAAATGTATGCCAACGAATAATATTGTTGTAACCTTGGGTCGAATAAAGGAGAGTTTAAAATGTAAATGAAAAATCGTAGTAAATCTCGGAATACCTATTTATGTTTTCGGTCGTAAATAATATTGTAATTTTGAACTGCAGCGCCTCACTTCTCGATTTTTCTAAACATCGCTTGATTAAAAAGTGCATAATCTGATGTTGTTAATTTTACCGAATTAAACCTATGATACGTCTTGTGGTGTGATCTATACCTACGTTTTTAAAAAAAAAAAACAACACATTACGTGAGCATTTCCAGAGCCCAACCCTTTGCGAAAAAATTGATTCAATTCTTACATAACAATATAATAGTATAGATATGTTCGTGTACCCATACAAGATTTGCGCGTACACAATGGCGTTTTACAATTTTTTTTTATTTTCTCTTCGTTTCCTTTTCTGCCGCCACCCCTGCTGTCGAAGCGCCGGACAAAGTGTCAATAACAATAATATATAGACAGGCTCAAGCGGGTTGAGGTGCAGGTATCACGTCGCATAGCTGCGCCGTTGAGCGCGTATATTTATTTTATTTATTTTTTAATCAAAACGGACAAAAGAGAAAAATATTCGGAGTGCCGGTGAAAAATGAAATTGCGACAAAAGATCGTTTCCTTGTGACATTCGGCTAATCCATCAGCAGGGCCCGGCAGCACTCCCGCCGCGTACGCGAGCCAGGCCCGCGACCAACCGCCTCACCCCGTCAATCGAGCCCACTATAATACGAAACAGCGCCTAGACGGACTCCTCCATTACAGCGCCGCGCACGCTAATTACATTTTTTTTCATTTTTTTTCTTCTGACGTTTATAAAAATTACTCTTCGAATATTATTATTATTATTATAGTGTTACGACGACGCGCGCGCGTATAATAATATCTCGTCGTGAAAAATGAAAATATTTTTATTAAACTTTGCCGTCGCCGCCACCGCAGACTCACGCGGACGTGCAGAGGAGCGAAGACTTTTAAAAAATATTAATAGATTTCGGCCCACGGTGGTCTTTTCATCACCACCGCCACCACCGCACTTACGCTTTTGCATCGACGCTCCCTCTCGCCGGCGTCGAGCTGCTTCTCTTGTATAATATTATAATACATTTTTTTTCTCGAGTTTTTTCTCCCTAATAAATGATCCT
Organism: Macrosiphum euphorbiae; assembly: GCA_949089665.1. NCBI lineage: Eukaryota > Metazoa > Arthropoda > Insecta > Hemiptera > Aphididae > Macrosiphum > Macrosiphum euphorbiae. The sequence continues at coordinate 134,500,069 of CARXXK010000001.1, read as the reverse complement.
ATCATCGTTCTAAGTACAATCATTAGTCAGGGCTGTTGCTCAAAAAAGAGTAATTTGCCCTGGGAATTCTTGTCCGGGATTAATTACCAAAGAGAAGTATTAAAAATATATTATTCATTCAAATTGGTCCTAATAGGCTTGACGCCTCCAAAGGGTAAACAAAAAATGCAATAATAAATGATAAACTAATTCGTATTGTATTAAAACGCATTAGATATTATATATGTATATTAACTATATATTATAATATTTCAATGAACGTTTAATCTTATTTCAAGACAAAAGTGAAGAAAAAAATTGTTAAATAATGACCGAAATAGCACTTCTTATTATCATTATTATATTTAAATGTCTCTTCTAAGTGTGAGTGTGTAGAACAATAATGCATACATTTTCGAGTGCGTCATTATTTTTGCGATGAAAACGCAAATGGATTTACGGTATCCGTTTGTTCACAGTATTTTTATTTCTCGCAAAAAGAAGCCGATGTTCACGCAACAATAAACACAATCGTAACGTATTCCTTAAAGCGAGTGTGTCTGTAAATGTGGTCGAATGAACTCGTAATTTCATCCGTGTATATCATTTCGAGACATTATATTATATCCTGAGGCTAACAAATAGTCAATATGACCTCGATGTAGGTTTTTATATTTTACACTATACTCGGCTGCGTAATGTACGGTAATTGCCATTTTTCTTAAAAAGAGGTAGGTAGGTGGTAGCTAGTGAGTCGGGTATAGTAAATGTAGTGTTATGATTTATTCGCAATAACGGTAGTCAATAATTATCTGAAATATAATTAGTTGTTATTATATTAATATTGTATTATTATTATTCATTAAAACTTGCGATATTTGTAACTTCCCTCTGGAAAATTGTCAGTTCGCCACGCCATTGCTATACTTATTACTTAAACGAGTCTTGAAACCAGCATTGTGTACGAGCGTGACCGGCGTGACCTTTAAACGTTTTAAAACATATGAGTACCCCTTCTCCTCTCAATAGTTTATTTCATTCTTCGGATTCGTTTAAATCGATATCGTACATCGACTGCTGCAGTTGAACGCATAGGAATTAGTAAGCACTAATCGCAAATCGTTATTACCTAAGTAGGTCGCAACACACATTTCCCGGCTAATCCTCAGCACCCGAAGCACTTATGATTCTTTGAACATTGTTTTTTTTTTTCATTTCCCCTGGCATTTAGATAATATTGTTATGAAGTTTGTCGGAGTTTATGACGTACGAGTACCGCCATAAATCGTACGCATTTATTTTCAAACTTGTGTGAAAAACAACGGTAAGCGATTGCTGCACGTTCTTGACAAAATATAAGTAGACGTTTGCAATGTTGCAAACGTTTCCCCAGCCCTCCCGCTCGACAAGAAAATAATATTGTGGCTGTGCGATCGTTTAGTGAACTGATATAGACCATAATATTAATTTGTTTAGGTGCCCGCATTATATTATACATTATATTATAAGCATATCGCAGCTTGCTGGTGACACCTGTTGAAATCGGGAGTTACCCGTTTCCGCCAAAAACGAAAAAGGTACGATTCCCGTTTCCGCCAAAAGATATTTCCGTCAAAAAAAGTTTGGAAACCATTGGTTCTAATTTTTAAACAATATATGTTGTGGTATGTATAAAATATAGTAATGTAATATATAGTTAAAAGCAATGACATTTGAAAATAATTGCGAAGATCATAGGTACAACAATATATACATCGATAATATTTGATAATTGTTGATAATCGTCGATAACGGAAGAGAGCATATACTTTATCATAGTTTATTTATAATTCGCACACAATAATTATCTGACAAATGTTAAATTCTTATATTTCGATTCAGTATCCGTTCTGTTCGTCACCAGTTTAACGACACTTAAAATGGAATTTGTTTTAAGCAAAAGAGGTAAAAAGATGTTGATTTTTGAATCAAAATTTAAATATGTTTTTGGTTATACGTCACAAACAAATGTGACTCGGTGGAGATGTTTTATTAAAAATTGTCCGGCCATTATTTTGGAAAAAGAAAAAGTTATACTTGAAATGAAAGGTAAGTTTTCTATCTACGAGTAAAATAAATATATTTATTTAATAATTTATTAAAAATGAAATCAATCAATTCTTTATTATAGGTGATCATGGAGACAATTGTTCGTTCAAAAATTTAGATCGTCAAAAATTAGCAACGACATGTAAGCGGAAAGCTGTCGAAGATATTTGTCAAAGACCTAGAAAAATAATACTAGGTGAGATTCAACTATTAAACTTATATAACATTAGTCCAAATTATTGGAACAACTGTTTTTTAGAAGAAATTAATGCTTTTGGAGTTTCTTCAACAATGACAACAAATGATATATCTGCATTACGAAAATGTGTATACCGCGCTCGTCGTCAATTTTTACCGACGAATCCAACATGTATAGCTGATATTCACAGTGCTGTAAGTTTAGTAAATACTTTGACGACTAATGATGAAGAATTTTTATTAGTAAACAATGACATTTCTAATATAATAATATTTTCCTGCAATACCAATTTAAAAATGTTATGTAAATCCGAAATAATTTATGTTGACGGCACATTTTCATATTGTCCTTCTTTATTTACCCAATTATTTACAATACACGGGTTAGTTAATACGTATTATATACCTTTAGTTTTTTGTTTACTAAAAGATAAAAAAATTGAATCATATAAGGAAGCATTATTTCAAGTAGTGCAAAAATGTTTAAATTTAAATTTAATCTTTAAACCACAGTCAATTACAATTGATTTTGAAATAGCTATCCACCAAGCTGTATTGTTAATATGGCCATCCGTAATAATAGTGGGTTGCCGATTTCATTTAATTCAGAGTTGGTATCGAAAAATACAAGAATTAGGCTTAACCTTAGAATATAAAAAAAATGATTGGTTAAAACACACTTTTGGTTTAACATATTTGGACCCTTCAGAGGTATCGGATTGTTTTTCATTTGATTTTATGTCAGACATCCCTGAAGACAGCAAATATAGTAGGTACGCCGATTATATCTTAGAAAATTATATTGATGATAACTCGAATTTTCCGCCAAGTATGTGGGCTTCACATACAGCGACATTAAAAAGAACAACCAACAATTGTGAATCTTTCCATTCTCATTTCAATGAACAGTTTTATAAGGCACACCCATCATTTTTTACATTTTTACATATACTTAAAGACACAATACAGACGGATACTTATATCAAAATTAACAGCGCTAATAATAATATAAAAAAAATTCCAAAGAACAAAAAAATATTAAACCGTTTAAAAACTACAGAAGACGCAATTACAAAAAAAAATTCCAATGAAATTAGTAGGTACACTTTTGTCAAAACAGTTTCTTTTAATTATATGATTTTTAAATAACGATATGTGTTTTTTTCAAAACTCTATTGATACTATATTTGACTTATACTTGTATTATAATAATTATTATTTTTTGTGACATTTTTAATTATTTAAAAATAACGATATGTGTTTTTTTCAAAACTATTGATACTATATTTGACTTATACTTGTATTATAATAATTATTATTTTTTGTGACATTTTTAATTATTTAAAAATAACGATAGGTATGTACTTTTTCAAAACTCTATTGAGACTATATTTGACTTAGGATATAGAATATATATTCAATATTGTACATGGTTCCCAAATAGTAATTGACGGAAACGTCTTGTTGGCGGAAACGGGAATCATACCTTTTTCGTTTTTGGCGGAAAAGGGCTATGCATAAATCAGGGAACCGGTTTTTTGGCGGAAACGGGCCATGCCCTTGAAATCCCCGCGGTGAGTGAATACGAAAAGCGCTTGTTGTGTAGTTTCCGTCGCGTATACCTGTTATAGTGTTATCATACATATTGATATTAAACGAGCGCACGTGAAACATAAATTACAACTATTGATAAATCTGGTGTATGACAATAATAATAATATTATATTATTCCATATATTATTATACTGGTAAATGCGTACCTGCAATATAATAACGTCTCCGACAATACGCCGTTTCGATGACATAAATAATTATTACGACGCCGGGGGACGTCGTCGATGTGAGTTTATATAATATATTATATTGCATATAATTGAAATTAAATCTGTATCATCGTATTCGGTTAAGCGGTTTCGCACGAGTGTATGTGAGAGTGCATATGTGCGTATGAGTGCGGTGCGGCTTTCGGTGAAGCCCCAGATCAAGAGCGTGCGAAAGGCGACTTTCTGGTAGTTGTTGGGGGGGGGGTGGATGGAGACTTGCTCAGGGAGAAGGACTCCAGGATATAATCGAAAATTTCGGGTCCACGCGGGGTCGTTAATAACCGTCCAAGTAGCTGTGCCGGTATTATTGTTGTAACGTCGTCGTCACATTAATTGGATTTTGCTGTTGTAAAGTGTTTAGACCAAAGAGGCATCCGGCCAAATCCCCGTAATCCCTGCCGCCACCGACGCTGCCGGCTCCAACGTTGTCCACGAGGACGTCCTTAATTAAACCGAAATTCCACCGCCTGTTCCTACACTCTCACACACGCACGTGACTTACACCCTCACACACGCCACCCACACACCCACATGCCCACACACTCTCACACATTATATACCTACCTATAATACAACTACCCCGTTCTCACACTCGCGCACACACGCGTTCGGAATACCCTCTGAACCTCTGGTCGCCGTGTAATGCGTGTGCACGATCCCCTACACTGGTTGAGTGTATATTATATTATATGCCGGAGGATACAGCATTCCGGACGTCGGTTACACTATACCACTCGCTACCAGCCACCGACCACTACAACTTAAACTTGTGTGCATTTATTAGGACCTTTTCGATTTTTCGATTTTTAATTTAATTTTCAAAGGTTTTTCTCGTTTTTTTTCACATCATTTGTGTTCCGAATTAATGTAATCAATCCACCCTTAATAGTGTTCTGGTCTCTGGAAAGCTTATCGAGTAATCGAGGGTAACTGTAATTCCTTCGAATTTTTATTTTTTAACGACGTTCGACAATATATTATAGTATAGATATATACAATTTATTTAATACGAAGAAAATTTAATTTTGGCAAACATAAAATCCATAAAATCCAATATTATATATTTTTTGAATAAATTAAAAATAATATATAACTTTTACGATTGTATTGTAGAAATACTAATTTTAAGATTGTAGTTAATTTTTTATTTTACAATTAGGCATATGATTAGTATATTAGGGTTTCGTGATATTTTGTTCTATAGATCAAGATTAAATTCTAACATGTAGTCGTAAAATTCGAATGAAAAGTGTACAATTCATTTTTAAGTTTATATAATATTCGTTTTGTGTTTTCATAATAAAATGAAAATGAAGTATAAAACTATAAGACACTTTAACTTTTAAGTGCGTGTAATATATATACATTTTTTTTACTCAGCATTGACATTGGTTAACTGTACTGTAATGCACTTTTTTTAGTTGTCATTAAAATTTTTATATAGTTTTTCACATATTTATAAAACTTATTACCAATTACGCTACAAATGTAAAAACATTAAAATAAAGTATTTAATTGTTTTTATTTTACAAACCATATGTTAAAATAAAATGAAAACACCATTTTATTTTTTCGACAGTTTTACTGCTGACTTTTTTTTATTACAATTGGCCTTATTGAAAAATGTAACGACAGATATTATAGTATTTTATGTTTACGTCAAGTTGAAGAACGATTTTATTTTGATGTAAATAATTTTGTAAGGGAGATTTTACATTAAGTTATGGTATGCTTAGCAAACTATATGCATTGTACATTGTTGTTATTGTTATTAGGTCCGCTAAATTTCTAGGTGATCTAAGGAACGGGGAAGATCTTTTGTTGTACGTCTCCAGACTTTGACCTAATCAAATCTTAGTTGCCGGCGATGGTAACTATTTTGATAAATGACGATGTTCATTAAAGCCTCATTTGTATAACAATGGACATTTTAGATTCCCCCTCGCTAGGGGTATTCCGACATTCAGAAGGGCTCAACAGGCAACGGGACTTACGAGTTTATACGTCGAATATTTCACGAACCCGTGTTGAATAGAAACAGTAATAACGGTCCGTTTAAACTTTAAACTTCCACGACCGACCGAAATCAGAATAAAAAAAATATATACATCAACCTGTCGATAGTAACGTCTCTAACTTTCACTCTCTGACTACATCCAACAAAACTGAAGACGACTACAATATAACAATAATATATAGGTAGGTACTCGGAACATTAAGCAGTAAATATGTATAATTTGAATACTGTGTATATTAATACAAATTTATGTTTCACGCTAAAGTTTGAGAAACGAACGTTTTCGTTTTGGTTACCATCACGTCGTCATATATTATTTTGCCAAAATATTTGAAAATCGGGCAGTAGAAACAATTTCGAGGACGACTGCGACATGGTCCCGGGAAATTTACTCGGTGGCGCCTGTAAGCCAGTTAAAATAATATGTAGAATGTGTGTATGTTGTACATGTTAAATGTGTTATTTGTTGCTACCAGTAAAGTCTACTAATAAAGATTTGTTTCCGCCGAGAAAAGTACGAACTTTCGGGGTTAGAATCGGCGAAGGGTCACAACTCTCCGAGACGAAATTGTTTCACCACCGATTCGATTTCAACACCGCAATGGCACCAGTAGATTATAATATATTATCGTACATTTTGTACTCAGTCGGCCAAATATGCGCATTTTTATAAATCATGACTAGTATAATATTATAAGGACCGTTGAAATAAATTATATCTGGTATTCCTATCAGTACCTACTGTTGTGTGCAACGTTATAACTTAAAAGAAAAGTTTTTTTATTGCACGAAAAAAAAAAACTATACGGTTAATGGCTTAGAATAGAGATAGGTATTAAATATATAACGTTGTCGGCCTTGAACTGTTAAATAAGTGATGGGGTAAGTAAAGTCGCGATAAACAATTCCGTAGTAGTTATATATTATAGTATGGCCCAAGTTTTTCTGAACTGAAAATATTATTTCTTTTTAATTTATTATTCTAATAATAAATGTTTATATCTTTTATGAACTCGAGATTTTTATTTGTAAATCATGGAACAATAAAAATAGTGAAATAATATGTAGCCTCGTATTATTAAACTTGTATTTAAGTATTTGATAAATTAAAAATAAGAGTACAGATATTTTTATAAATATTATTTTTGAATACATCACTTTAATTCAATTGAAAATATTCTTGTTCTAGACACGTCTTGTTATCAGATTAATTGGTTAGAATCTCAACGACGGGGACGACGTCTTCAGAGAGGAAGGAGTGAAAGGCAATTCAAAATCATTGATATTTGTTATTATAAATGAATATAACAGATAACTATTGATTTTTTTAAGATATTATTTTAATTATAATTTGCATTAAAGTCAACATAAATCGCTGTACAAAATGAATGCCATAAAAAAAACGTGGATAATATAAAAAAAAAATATATATAAATATCACGTAAATATTTTCATGTGTATTTTTTTTTTGTTCGACATTTTAAATAAGACTACTTCATCAAACACTCTACTCCTTTCACAATCAATTTTTATCAAATATAAAGAATTTAACTGCATGGCTTAATCCCATTTCGACGGAAATACAAACAATATTTAAAACGTCTAGTAGAATTACTCCATAATTACTTGCGTTGTAATAATATAACAGAGTTTAATTTCCACGGATATTCGATGTGGAAGTGACTTTTGTACTGTCTACGAGAAAGTGTGATCATATTATTATATCCCACTAGTTTTAAATTTCCAACATGTTCACATATTATAGGCTGAGTAGAACCTCATTTTTTGATGTCTAAACGAACATTGTCAGAGTATTGCGAACCAGACCTGAACCGAACTTATAAGTATTCAAACGAACCAGAACCGAGCCGAACTATTAAAATTGTATTATCGAACTAAAATTTGAACTCAGTTTTTTTTCTTTTACAAAAATACTGAAATTATGAAGATTTTACTTACATCGTATAAAATCGAATACATCGAAAAATGTTTAATAAATTATAATAATATTATTAATTAACATTCAATTATTATTATTACTATTATTACTATTATTATTACTATTAGTACTATTATTTGATATTTCAGAAGAATATTTAAAAAATATAAAGTACCAATACAACATTTATATATTTTAAGTTTTCAATAATTTTATAATAACTTTTATAAAACCTTTTTTGTCTACTTTCAAACTTACCTAAATGGTAAATAGTTCGGTTCGATTTAATTTCTTTCTGAGATCGAATTACAAACTGAACTTAACAACTGGTGTTCGTGGTTTGGTTGGGTTCGAAATTCGAACAGTTGACCCATCACTAGTAAAGTTTATAACTAACCAAATCATAAAACTATCCTTATAAAAGGGTAGGTATAAATATATAGGGTCTATATTATAATTAAAAAATAATACGAATAGACGATCACGCTCGCGTTTTATTATTATTTTGGTATATTCATACTGAAAATCGTCGTAGGCACCGTATGTATTTCACAAACCTATACATTGCAACGGCTTCCAACGTTTTTAGTTGAACTGACCACCAGTTATGTAAAAATAACTTTGAGGCCCCCTCATACCTAATATACAAGTATAAAATGTATAAAGATAGAAAAAATATAGGCTTGTATAAAATAATATAAAAATGTCGATGTTGATGAAATTTGGTGACCTTTGGCACATTAAAGTGGCATACAATTTGACCTAATATCACATTGCCCGCAGTACACAGTATAGGTAGATAAAATATATTAATATGTATACATACATTAAACGGAAATACTATAAATCAAGGTGGTTCAGAAATGTCCACACCAAAACGTCTACTTGAAACGTAGATGACAAAAATCTTGGTAAGTGGTAACAGATTAGTGATTACCTACGAGTTAAATATTATATTTAAATATATACGGGAGTTTTAACATCACTCATTAACGAAACGATCGTAATGGCGTGTGATCACACAGGCAAACAGTATATTCTACGACAAACATAGTATAATATAATATTTATGAGTCTTACCTTTCCCGGTCCTTGATCCTCGGAAAACTATCATCGATTTTCACATTAGGACCTTGGAAGGTCGTTAAAGTCAGCTGGTGTAGCTGGAACGCCGTCGCGACTGCAACGCACGCCACTGACTTAAGTATCAATATTGATTGTCATACCTATAATAGATTTCTACTCGAAAACAGTATAATATTTTGCCTATGGCCGAGAACTAGGCAATCCGGTGACGCGTTGAGTGTTTTCCAAATTCTGGCCGTGACGGAAAATATCGCCGTGATGTCTCGAGAGTAAGTGCGGAATATGTGGTGTAAACGGTGTGGTAACCCGAGGCTTACCAGATTTAAATGACGAAAAATTAAAGCACACTTAAGTAGTGCCTGCTTAATTGTCGGCACAATTAATCTAAAATAGAACACGAAACGATGGAAAATGGTGACGAGAAAACTGTCTGATCGTCGAAAATGACACGTTGAACGGAACGCCGAGGAAACGGCTGGCGTGAACGTTTCCACAACATAAACCGATGGAAAATACAACGGTTATGCCTGGTTTCCACTATATATTATCGTGTCGAGTTAAGTTGAATAAACTAAACTTGTAGATAACATTTTACCGACACTTCGTTACCTATAAAATATTAAATTGGTTAGCCCGATGGGGTAGAAAAACCATATATAAAACCCAAGTACCACGTACTATGGATGGACCTATGATTAAGGCCACATAATTGGTTAAGAACTTCGGTGGTCTTCGACAGCGAATGAGTTCGCCCCTCACTCCGCAAGCTGTCACCATAACCGGAAACCGGTATAGTTGTTAAAATTCATCGCTACCTACATATTGTAAAGGTTTTTGATAAATGGTTGTTTAATTATCATTTAGAAATATCGTAATGTCCACACGTAGGTATAATAATTACATATACCACACGATCCCGCCAGCCACTCCCTTCCCCTATGAATATTGGTCTATGACTTAATTGTTCAATACAAATAAATAAAACTCTATAGCCACGTAAAATTATAAAAAATGACCACCCAAAATAATGTATTGTACGTTTTGATATAATTTGTACCACCACATATTATAATAATTTACTATCATACCAATTAACTCGCTGAAATTCTAAATAGTATAATCCTCACAAAATGTTTACCGTAACGTTCAAACAACCACATGAATATAAAAATAAATTGTCACCCGTTGACGAAAAAATAAATATATTAATAATTGTAATAAGCTTATAAATTGTTTAAGCACTATGTTTACATTTATGTTCTCACAAACATACTATTATAATATTATTATACAAAATAATATTATAATTCATCTGAACTGGACTGATAAATAACTAAAATATCGAATTTAATTTTTACTTAATTTAGGTAAAAACCTAATTTAAAAATACTGATTGAACTTATAATTTATTATAATGTCGAGATAAATAACAAAAAAACCTTCCTATTCATCATGTGAACGGTGATATATTGTTCAACATGAATTAATCATTTATAATATTCCACAGTATAAGTACCAAGCGATGAAATTAAACAGATGCCGACAATAAGAGATTTTTAACTATTAATGAAAAAGATCATAAATCCACTTTTTTCCAAGTATTGTAACCTCAAAACGTTTCTTAAGTAATCTCTAATAAAAGTATAAACATTTTAGTCTTTCCTGACATTTTTATTTTTACTTGTGTCATAGCTTGTTCTTTCCACCAATGAATAATATTATAATATATCCATCTAAAAATTGTAAACTCGTTGTATTTGAAAATGTTTAAAGATTATGTTTAGAATTGCCAATATAATAACTAGAAAACTCTCTGGACGAATTATCCCTGTGATTATCAGGATAGAAATTCACCTTAAATCCCACAAAATGTGAAGTCAACATAAGTATTTGACAAAATACATAAATCCAGATTTTGTACAAATTAACAACCAAGAAATCCTACAGAACCTCAAGGATGACTCAGTAAAGTACTTTGAGGTACACCTACAAACCAAAAACTAACTCGGAAAATTCGCATAAATAAAATACTAGACTAAGGATGAAAATCCAACACCACCTATTAAAAACCACAACTCAATCTTGCAGATAAATTGCTTTCTGCTGCTCTGAACGGCCACATTAAGATCGCTACTAACTTAGTGAACTTACCCAGGTTGGGCTGCTGCTTCACCTGTAAAAATAAAAATATTTTAAATTCTCCAAAACAAATTGCTAAGACTAACACTCAAAGCCCATTGAGACAAGCAACTGCACATTGGATTAGGTAATCCAGCATTAATCGAACATTATTGTTATCATTTTATGAATATAGAAACACTGAGAAGTTATATTAAGCCGCGTCCAGACTAGACGACCAAGGGTATCGAAGGCACATGTGACGACCTTATTCGGAGATATTGGTATTGGTGTGGACAGCGCTACCGAACGAACGCCAACGGTGAATTTGCCTTCGGTTGCCTTCGCTCGGCAAGCGGTACATCAAAAGAAATTCGTTATCGGTTCGGACACGATTTGTCGATATTTTAGTATTCGTTGACATTTGGTCCGAACTGGTGTCTTTTTGAATTAAATATTTAAATAATTGTACTTATTCATTTAAAATTTTAAAATGGATTGGAGTGATAAACGATGCATTCAACTAATACATTTATATCAAGAACACCCAATACTATGGGATCCAACAAATTTTGAGTATAAATTAAACAAAAAAAAATTTGATGTATGGTGTGCCATTGCAAAAGACATGAATGCCGAAGTTGTTGATATCCGCAAAAAAATGGAAAGTTTATTAACTTCATTCAGGCGAGAACGGCAGAGAGAAGGAACTACATCTGGAATGGGCAAAGACGAGGTGTATCACTCACAATGGTTTGGGTTTCAGTCCATGCAATTTTTGAACGATAAGTTCAAGCCTAGAAAAACAAAAAATACAGAAACTACTTCAACTAAAGATGTAAGTATTACAATAGTTTAATTTATTATTGTTCATATATTTTAATTTTTAACCATAACTTCACATTTTTAAATATTAATCATAAGTTATCATTTATCATTTATTTGTTAATAATAGGTACAAGTAAAATAAGATAATATTGTGTATAGTTATAAATAACCTATTAAAAAATAAGATAATATTGTGTATAGTTATAAATAACTTATTAAATTAATGATTAACATTAATTATTCATATTCATCTTGCCACTGGAGTTTTCCATTTGTTACGAAATACTCCGCAAATTCCGTTCTTATTTCTTCCACGCTTTTAGCCGATCTCCTCCCAACTCTTTGAAATGAGACAAAACTACTAGTTTCACCTTGACACGTGTTTCTCCAAGTACCCTCTCTGATTTCGCCATTTATTTCCGAATCAAAAGTTCCATTTGGTGTATATATATTTTTTGATATTTTATTTTTTCTCAAAAAATTATGCAAGTAAACGCATGTCATTACTACACGCTCTGCTTTATCGGGCTCTAATAATAGTGGCCTTCTTAAAACTCTAAAAATAGCTGACAAAATTCCAAATACGTTTTCTACGACTCGTCTTGCCCGTGATAATCTATAATTATATGATCGTTCCCTCGATCCTTTTTGTTGAAGACCTGAATATGGCTTCATAATATTATATTTTAAAGGGAAAGCATCATCTGCGACAAAAACGTATGGCACTAATTTTTGTCTTCCCTCTAATAAGCTTTCTGTAGGTAAATTTAGTTCATTTTTGTCAAGTTTTTGAAACAGAGACGTATTTCTAAATACGCCTCCATCAGAAATTCGACCTTCACATCCAACATCGGCGTACAAAAAATTGTAATCAGCGTCTACAAGTGCCATCAGAACAATACTAAAGGTTGATTTGTAGTTAAAAAAGTTACTACCACTTGTAGCCGGTGCTTGTATTTGTACGTGTTTTCCGTCGATTGAACCCACGCAATGTGGAAAGTTCCATTGCTTTTCATATTCGTCAGCAATTTTTAACCAATTTTCTTCTGTATCAGGCATCTAAAATTAAATTAAATAATTGAAAAAATTGTGGTTATATATTTTTAAAATTTTTTTGGAACCCTTTCATACAATTTTCAAGTATTTCGACTCGGCAAAAATGTTTTATCAACAGTTATAAAAAATACCTAAAAATAATCAAATATTACAAATACCTATAAGCAAAATATTTTGAAAATTAAAATATTTAAAGAAAATACTAATTTATGAATTTTTAAATATTTCAAGTTTTTACGACTAGTACTTTCTTAGTAATAAATAGAGCTGTGAATTTAATGCACTATAAAACCTTAAAAAATGCATTTAAAATGTCAAAAAAATGCAATAAAATATAGACTTAAAATGCAAAAAAATGACCTAAAAAATTAAAAACGTCAAAAATGCAAAAATATGCAAAATAAATGTTTTATAGATAGATTCGTAGTTACATAATTCAAATTATGTACTAACAAAGCTATGTTTTTCAATCACCAAAAAAAATGCACTTTCCTATAAATTCACAGCCCTGGTAATAAAAATCTAAATTAATATTTGAACGTTAAACGCTAATAAAAAAAAAATTTGTTTTACGATTTTTGATTTTTTTTTAGTTGCGATAAGTTAACTTATAAGAAACTTTGTATTGTAAATTGTCTTAAATTAACAAAAAAAAATTCAAAATATTTTGAAAATGTTTCCGTGTATTTTGTCGAAAACTGATTTTTCGTAAACATTCCCGTTTTTCCGATACGTAATTTAGGGTTTATACTTTTTCCTGACGCTTTTTTAAACTACTGGGAAATTTTACTTTTTACAACCCCCCCCCCCCCAACCCTCTGAAAATAATATTTAGTAATTTTAATAATTTAATGCAGATTGAATGTGATTTGATCGACGATGATGGTGTATCAGAGTTTTTAAGTACGGATGAGAATATTGCAGAAGAAAGTAGTAATAGCAATAACGAACAAATATCTCCTACTTTGGGATTACATACACCAAAACCACAAATTACAAACAAACGAAAAATATTTGTCTCACCACTAGAAAAAAATGTGTCAAAAAAAATCCAACGACCAGAGGATCCAAGAATAAATGAAGCGTTTAATTTATTAAAAACTATCGAAGCAAAAAAAAACGAACGTTCGATTAAAGACGATGACAGTGATACGTATGGGAGGTATATAGCGAGTGAACTTAAAACATTTGACGAACATACCCGAGCTCAAATTAAACATACATTTAATAATGTTCTATATGAAGCACACATGAGTAAATTTCATACACAAATGCCACAACAGCCAGCTCTTCATTGGAATTACACTAATTCTAAAGCACCTTCAGCAACATTTCGTGCATTTAGTAATCAACAATTTTATCAACAAACAACTCCGCATCATTATCCATCAACATCACAGGAGCCTATTCGTAATATTTTTGATAATCCAATCACTCCACAAGAAAATAGTTTGCATTCTTCGGAGTCCTCGGCAAGTTCCTATTTTCAAACTTTTACAGATCAAAATACTGATGTTTTAAATAATAACTAGTTATGATGAATATTTGAACTGTTAAACTATTTTTTATTTTTTATTTGGGAGTTCCAAAATTTTATAAGTTTTATTTTTTATTTGGGAGTACCAAAATTGTATAAGTTTTATTTTTTATTTGGGAGTACCAAAATTGTAATTAACTTGATTATTTTTTTTCTTAATAATTTTGTTCAATAAATTGAAAATAATATTAGTATTTATATCAATATGTTTTGGTGTATTGTATTTTTATAATTACCTTGATTTGATCTTGCAGTACTTGAATAATAGCTTCGCAAACTTCAGGAACTACTGTTGAAATTGTTTGTTTTGATATTTTAAAGGTCATTGCTAAACTGGAAAAAGAGTTCCCAGTTGCTAAAAAATGTAAGGTTAAGGCTAGTCGCTCTTGAGGTGGTATAGCCTTTCTGAAATTCGTGTCTTCTTTTTTAATCATAGGCGTGATCATTTCTAGTAATACGTCAAATGTAGCTGGTGGCATTCTGCAGAAGTTATTAAAATGACCAGAATCTTCTCTTCGCAAATCCTCTAGTAAATTACTACCACTATAAAAATTATAAATATTAATAATTAATATTTTCAACTAGGTACCTATTTAGTTTACTTACCTATAAGTTATTCGACTTTTAAATGTCGAAGTCATCCACCAACGCCTGTGCCTTCTTTTTTTTTTTCTTCTTTTTTTAATAATGAGTTCATTATCACAAAAGCAGCACTTGCCATTAATAAGTCGTCGTCACTTGACGACATTTTATTTAAAATGTAATATTTTTAGTTAAATATTAAATTTTAAAATTTGGAAAGTATAAAATAAAACTTATAGTTATGTGAGTTCGCAGCATAAACAAGCGAAGGCTTCCAAACACGGACTAACGACGAATTCGGAATGAGTTTGGACAGTATGCCAATGCTCTCAAATCTAAGTACAGCCCACACCAAATGTGTTGACGTTGGCGTTCGGTTGCCTTGGTCGTCTAGTCTGGACGCGGCTTTACACGCATAGTATCCTGCAGGTATCGTTACTCGTTTTAACGGTTAACAGAACAAAAATATTATAATTCTTATCAGGGTCATGCGGCTGATTCTCGACAAAACGATTCCCTCGTGTTGTTAATCGAATGCATTGCGTATATTGGCTTTATAACTATAGGTACATATTATTACAAGGAACGCATACGAATTGATATAATATAATCCTTTTAAAATTGTTATGCTATACCACACTCGCCGAATGCCTTGCGTACATGTGACCCGGACAATCGCAGCTATTATGAATTGCAATTTACGCTAATAGATTCCACATGTTACACCTGCGACTGATTTTCGATTTCGATGTCGTAAACGGCATCTGGTCCGGTCATATTGTCGAAAATCCCGGCGAATGTGTAAAATAATAATAATTATTATTATTATAGCTTAATAATGTGCGTGCCCGGGGGATATTGAATCATTTTGACGTGATACAAAATGTGAATAACAATAATAATTTGTTTACCCGTTCTAAGACCGCTATTGCTAATTAATTCGTTTGTCGACACGACAGTATTAATACTAACATACTAATATAATATAGTGTCTTATACTCTTATATTATCAACATTATCGAATTTGTCATGATTACGGACTCTCAGTTCATACGTCATAATTATTTTCTAAATCAGCCACAAACGATATTTGAAATGCCTCACATATAACGATAAACTGATAAAAGTTACACATTTTACTCTACGGTTTTATGTAATCAAAATAAAATCAAAGAGTGTTAAATTGTATTTGATAAGAATATTGTAATATATATAGATAGGTTTTTGTTTTATTGTAGCTGGTTTTGTTGCCGATAATGTTTTAAAGCTGTTTTTGAAACAAAGATCTTTTGTCACATAATATGATTTTGAAACCAACCAACATTTTCTCAAACAATTGATATCAGTTATGACCTGTTTTTATGCTGAAGTGTCAACTCGCTATGTACGAGTAATAGATTAAGTACGCCAGTTATAATGTTTGCATTAAAACAACCTAGGGGCTAGGAATTCGCTTAACAAACATAATTTATTAATTGTATTAATACTAAATAAATATATATATATATGTAATATATACAGGGTGATTCTTTTATCAAACAACACTTTCAATACTTTTCAAATGATGAGTGTTGTTTGATAAAAGAATCACCCTGTATATATATAAATAAGTGTACATTTTATAACTCAAGATCCACCAAACCGATTTCGATAAAAATTTCAAGGCATATTATGATTGATATGTAGATGGTTTCTGTGAAGTTTGTACGCTAAGTACTTCCGGAGTTAAGCCTCTTAAATGCACACTAAATAATAAATAATAATAAAAATTAAGTTGTGGATTAAAATAATAATAGTGTATTGTATATTGCTTGCTATTGATTACGGGCACCTTTGTTGATTTGTATTATCATTTTTGTCAATATATTCTAACTATATAAATGTGAAATGAAAATCTTTGTACAGGGTCAACTCTGGAACAACTTATCAGATCTTCTTGATTTTTCTTTTAACTAAAGAGTATATCATGGAGAAGGTTACTATGAAACAAAATGTTAGGAAAATCCACCGGAAGAGTAGGAAATCTGGATGTAAAAAATACAACAGAGATGCAACAGGTTAGGTTAGGATTTTGTATTAATTGATTATATTAATCCACCATAGGTAGAATAGGACAAATTTGATATAACTTTGATACTTTAGAGTTAAGTCATACACTTACGTACAAACTAGAGGTTCGCTATCTACCGCGGGTAGATTGCCTACCTGATAATGTAGGTATAATGTAGGCGAATCAGAATTTTTATTCCGGGCAATTTAATTTTATAAATCAGATTAATTTTAAACACCATACACCGAATATTAAATAACGAATTGAACAAAGTTTGAGTCATATAGAGTTGGTACATTTAAAGGGCAAAAAAGTGCACGGGTTTAGCTTAATAATATATGTATTGGAATATTTACATTTCGAGATCATTGATAATTGATTTTCGTTTTTTTTTTTTATAATTATTTGAACAAAAATATTTTAAATATTAATTCAAAACATTTTGTATGCTCGAAGAAAACTATTTGAACTGTGTACGCGAAATTACTGAAATACTTTACGACTTTACTTAAATTACCGCGTACAAATCTCGGGAGTGTTTGTATCAAATAATTAATGTAGTATGTTGTATTTGTTTAAACTTCGTACACACTAAAATGTTGACATGGGAAAAATAACGAACGTTTGAATTGCCCGGAGAGAGATGCGGGTAGGACTGCAGAAATCGTGTCACTCCGACTACACACCCATAACGATAATTATTTTTCGAGATATCGAGGAGACCGAGACATTTCGGGAACATACAGTCGTACTAACAGATTACGTCCCAAATCCCTTGCACAAGGACGTTTTTCGAAAATATCCGAAAGATCCGGGGCAAACCGCGTTATATAGATGTACGTAGTATTATAATGCACGCGTATATATATATATATATATATATATATAGAGGTATAAGCCTCACTGAACATGCGTAATATTATATTATGCATCCCACGTGTATTAAAAATTATAAAAGCTGACTGTCCATTAACGCGCGTGGGGAATTAATAACGAAATGTCAGGGCGTCCGACGTATACATAATATATATACACTTGTGAGTATGGGTGAGTGTGGGTGGTGTGTTTGTGTGTGTGTAATAAAACCGTGGTCATCGTGACATTTTGTAGACGTAAACATAACTCTAAAAAGCCTCTCGCTGACCACCCGCCCGCCATCCCGCCAAATCGCCACTACTCGCCTCTGCCACCCTACAGAGTCCGAACCCGCCCCCCCGACGCGTCGCCAACGCTCGCCGCAGCCGACGCAACACAACGCATCGCGCTATTTCCACTCACCGACGCACACACATCTGTCGTATACAGGGTGCCCGCACTTGATGGTCTTTTTTTTGTGTTCGAAATGCGTTTCGTCCGGAGTACCTAGGTAATTATTATAACTATTTTTTTTTTTACATTCGCTAAACCGAAATTACGTGTTTAATCTGATAACCGGAAGCAGAATATTTTTCTAAAAATGTCGACGTATAATATTATATCGTTATAAAATATTTGATGAATAGTTTTTGGCAACCAATAATAATTAATATTATCGATGAGACGTGTTTAAAGTGTCGATGGACCTAATATTATACATTACAGTGGACCGACAAATGTACATCCAATATTCCGTAATATTCATAATTATAACTACATCAAAATTTTTCTTTTTTGATTATAGAAAGCCATACTGGCCAAAATGCATTATAATTGCCGATAGAAAAAAAAAAGTAGCAAATTATTTGATTTTTTTGTTGCTGTAAATGCATTTTATTATAGTGTACTAAATACACTTAAAACTAAATATTATAAAAAAATTATCTAAAACAAAAAACTACTGAAAATCAGTGAAGCTAGCTATAAACTGATCACCCTGTATACGGTGGCCGCGACCACCCTACACGTATGGGACGGGTCGTTTATATACGCACAAGCACTCGGCGGGCGAGAGCTTTTGGTTCACTTCATTTCACTGTCCCTCGCCGATATATAATGTATATTATATATGTATATACATAATATAATATAACGGACTCGTTTATTGCGAAATTGATTTATAACCTGTGCATATCAACAATATCCCCTTCGTATCCCTCACGAACCCCTCCGTGGCCGATTCCGAGAACCCACCCCTCGACGGACCCGCTGCGTCCGGTTATAATAATAATTTATACGTGCCCACTGCCCACTGCCCATACCGGTCAGTGAATTATTGCTACACGTAGTATCAACAGTTATATTATTATACTTGCAGTATTATTAGGTATCTGTTTATGTATTATTATTATTATTTTTACAATGTGGATGAGAGTGTGCGTGTGTTGACCCAACGCTGATTGATACAGGTACACGGACACCTTGTGCAGCTCACGATGAGAATGAGTCGCTGCAGAGGTGACCGATGAGTATGGAATTGATATTGCATATAGTAAGCAGTAGCGTATTTATTATGGGAATTGGGGGGGGGTTCTATGGGCTATCTTTTGTCGGAAAAAACATAACTGAACGTCGTAAAAAAATTAGATCAAACCTACCTCTTACTGAAATGATGGGTCCTGGTTAGGCCAAGAAGAAATATCTGAGTGTTTCGCGATAAAACGACCACTCTGTATACTTATTATGGGTATTATTTAAAATATTTTATTAATATACTAGCTGATCCCGTTCACTTCGTGGCCCGTTAAAAGTGCCAACTCTATAATGTGATTCAAACTTTATTCGATTCGTTTATTTAATATTCGGTGTGTGATGTTCAAAACTTAAAAATTTTCATCGACCCACTTGAATATATATATTTCCCGTGGACTACCCGTGGTTTATTGTGGTGGATTGCAGACCTCGCGAGGTACGTATGTAATTAGGAATGTTGTATTACCACGTTGTTATTATGATGCGCATAACATGTGGATAACGGTCGAAAAATTTGCCTTGGGAATACCGTTTTTATCGAGTTATTGAGTTTTGACCAAATATAAGGTACAGGTCTAAAATAATATTCAATCATAAGTCATAACCAATAGCAATCTTACAATAAACAAAAATATATTATTATTTAGTTTATTGTATTTCTTCTCTCCAGATTTCCTACTTTTCCGGTGAATTTTCATAAAATGTTATTTCATACGAATATTGCTATGGCAACAACGAACAGAAGAAAAAAAAAATATTCAAATCGGTCTAGTCGTTTTTTAGTTTTAGCGAGACTAACAGACAACTGTTCATTTGTATATAATATAATATAGAAGATAAACGCCACAATTGGCTAGGTCACAGTAATAATAATAATACACTATATTATGATGATTATGACAATAATACTTATACAGTAACATATTGTAAGAAAATAGTCACATTGCAGAATTACATTATTTAATACTAAACGTATAATAAAATAATATGTTTACGCCATAGGCTAAAACCGATTAACCGATAATACATAAATGTTTATTACAACTCGGTACTCACAAGTCTAGACTTGTTTTCGAATTTCAAAAATCCTCTCCATAGTTAGGTTATTTTGACCGTAATTTGTTCGGTGAGCATCGATATGGAAAGAGAGACGTCCGCGTCGTGTTGGAGAAATATTGCTAGGTATACGGGAGGAAATATAATATATATATATATATATATATATATATTATATACATTCATATAAAAGGTTCACCACAAATTACAGTAATAACAATGACAACGATGACGACGATAATATCTGGTTGGTTTTACGATCCTAGTCCGAGAAACGGAGTGTACGCGATAAGAAAGTATACAATATTATGTATTATTATCGTGTACAATACGTATAACGTTAAAAAATGAATATCGTGTCACGTCTAAAAGAGTATTTTATGTTATTCGTCTTTAAAGTTTAAAAATATTATTTATTATTAGTGTAGTTATTACCATAATTTTTTTTTTTAAATCACCACAAATAAAACGAACGATCAACCCCCCGAAAAAAATAAAATAAATACACAGAGTATATATTATATGTACTTTTAAACGTGCTCTATACAAATATTATATAAAACTTTGAAAGCGAATAAAATAAAATATTTGTCGAGACGTTGAGCGATATTTAACCATAACAAATTGTACATTCGTTCGCTATATAATAACATATATATATATAATATATAAGATTGAAAGTCGAATAAAATACAATAATGGAATCGGCGATACATCAACGTTAAACTGCCGATTGATTGATGTCATTCATTGGAAAACTATATTGCAATATTATCATAATACACCTTCGATTCGATTTAAAAGTCTAGCGCAGGGGTATTCGGCATTTCTAGGCTGCCTATTCATTTTAAATGCATTTTATTAAAAATATTTTCGTAAAAAATATCATTGCATTGAATGATAAAAAAAAAGCATGTTTAGGTACGATGCATAAAAAAACATTGAGTGCCTCAAATAAAGTCAAGGCAAGCCTGTGGTCTAGCATAATATTATATATTATTATTATATTGTTATCCAGCACAGTAATAACTGCGTTACACCGTTTTAAAGGTTAATCCGTATTTATGTAATTACGTAATTTTGTCGAATAGGTACCTAATTTATTCTGTTTTGTACTATTATGCGTAGAAAAACAATATTATAACGTATTGTATTTCTCTAATAATATCGCGAGTTGGTCAAAATATTAAAGTTAGATAAATAAAAATCGATACCATAATAAATTGTAATCCATTACTTTCAATGTATCTTAGAAATAATTGGAATACATTTTTGCTGTATTTAAGACTATAGCGAACGCCAACGCTAAGAATTAATTAACTATGTATAATAAAAGAAACTGCGGAGTCGTGAGATTAATATTTTAGATCAGAAACAGTCTTAGAACAAATTTTGAGTCAGCTTCTAATTAATACTTAAAACTGAAATTGAGAATTTATGTTACGATATCATTATAAGCATAATTAAATAATTGCAAACGTCAATTGCAATATATTTTGTGAAACTCATCAATTCGAACTTTAAACGGTTAAGTGAAACAAATCGTTCTGGCTATTATATTTTGAGATTTTTTTCGTGCTTAAAATATATGTTTACAGGTAAGTCGTAAATATGAATACAAATAACAAAATATGATGATATTGAGGTGTCGGTCAAAAATCAAATTTCAACTGAAATGGACTGAAAATAAGACTTAAGACTACAGCGGTGGTTGTTGAGGCGACTTTTTTATTTTTATGGAAAACTGAAGCGGAACAATATAAACTCCGTTATACATTCCACCCATATTGTTTTTTTATAATAATTTTTTTAACGACGCGTCTGGGCACGCTGCTTAAGACAGGAATACGTTAACCGATGTCTGTATTTACTATTTACTTTAGGTGCGATCTATATAATAATTTAGTATTTACTGCATAATATTGTTTGCTGCAAACTTCGACGTCTGATTAGAACTTGAACAATTATTATACTATAACAATTATTAATTGTTTTCGAATAAACTATTATTATTATTATAAACCAATATAATGATATTTTAACAATTTTACCGTATTTTAACGGTACCCGGACGTGACACTTTGTATCGAAGGGCGTTTGACCCGTTTTCCGGAGAGAGGAGGATGTGTGCGTTCAGCAGAGCTTTTGGCATCGTTTTTCAGGCGTATTCTATGTTTTTGGCTCTGTTCTCGCCAACAGAACAATTCGAGTAGGTATTTTAAAATTGGATTTTTCCTATATACAACGCGCAGAATACAAATCGTATATATAGTTGTTTTTTTTTTTCTAATAATGTTTTAGCGACCGAACAAAAAAAAAAGTGCTTGAGCCAAAACACTAATTCCGATATAGATTGTTTTGAATTAATTTTAAAAACTGTGCAATTCGGTTGGACGTAAAAGATTAATCAGCCGCGCATCGATGACGACGATGAGTTACTATTAATTATAACAATAATATTATAATGCGTTCGTTTTCGCGTGTAGGCTATATGAGGTGTATTATAAACATTATTGTTACCTACCTTAGGTTAGGTTAGGTTACGTATTTAGAAGATTTTAAAAGACGTTTAGATAACATGTGGTTAAAAGGTATACGCGAAATATCGATTGGTTTAATGGCCAAACACATATTATTATAATAATACCTTTCGAGTATCTGTGTACATTGCTTTGCACAGTGGCGCAACAATTACTGTAAGTCCTTTAGGGGCAAAGTTTTGTTTATCCTAAATTTATTATTTTGCTAAATCAAACTGGATACGTGGAAACTTTTGTTTTTTTCCTCCGTGTGCTGGGGTAGAATGATTTTTAGGTTCCTATCCAAATAAATATAAATTAATGATTTAAAAAAGATATGACATACCTATATGAAGCGTATAATGGTTGTGTACAACAAATTTCTTGTAAGGTCAATCGCAGTATTTATGATTGTTTGAAAAACAAACAAAATTATATAACCTAAAAACATTATATTCTAAACCCATCGCTGGTACGTATGTATAAATCGTTTATTTTACTAATTTTATCAGTGCTTAAAGCAAAAAATAGATGGCTGATAAATAATCTCACCATTTATGTTCTCGATGTTATATCTTGAAATGTCATAAATATTGAATAAAATATTAACGCGTTTCCACCTAGCTATTATGCTTCGGCCCTTGTCGTCGTGTACCCGAAAAATGCAAGCACTCAATTTTCCCGTTAGTTAAACCCGACTAGTGTACATAACATAATAATATCAACGTAAATAAAATATTATGTCGGATTGTCATTGTGTATACACACCTAGAATAATATTATTTATAAAAACATCGAAGTCGAACGAATACCGGTAGGCGCGCCTACAAATAGATAATCAATAGGTACGTGCAATGTGCTCTATCGAACCATCATCCCTTATTACGACGACGAGACTATATTATAAACTCCTTCGAAATTATTTGCGTGACACATATTTGAATTACACCGGGAAACGTCAAGCCAGCAATTTAAACGGTTTATTTGGTTTCCGCCTCGTTAGAGAAAAATTACATACCAGCTACCTACCTACCTACAACGGCAACAGCTTTCGGTCGTCGTATAATAATATAATTCCAAACAAACAATAATTAATAGGTAGTGAACAAATAAACTGTTAGGTGAAAAACCATCGCAAACACGAAAACGTGTTCGTTATAACTCATAATAATAATACCTATATAAAACGACGTGGATTCGACTGGGTATTTATTTGAAATAATAATTTGTTGATTTGGTGTGAAAGATATTACGGGTTTAAAACACCCGCGAACATGCCGATTATGTATACAGGTACCTACTCGTTATTATTATTTTCTCTTTTCGATCAATGGACACTACCGGTTGCTTATATTGTAGTATGTCATTATAATTTATGGTAAAATAATGAACGACGTCAACTGCAGCAGTCAACAGCTGATTTAGATCGAACTTTTATAAAAATAACCATGAAATTCATAAAATATATAATATCACGATTGAACGGTTCAACAGCGTTTCATCGCATCGACAGTAAAATATAATTTATTTTGGCGCTTAAACGGTTCAAATGGTTTCTTATAAATAATGCACCTATTATTGGTTTTCATATTCCCCTTCAATAAACCGACGATTACTAAAAATATTTATTACCATAGGTACCGTGCGATGTAGGTACAATAAAGTCATAAACATTTTTATAGAAGTTTAAATATTCTTTATGCCAACTGTTTGAATTTAGAAGGCATGATCAGAAGTCCAACAAAATGAATTAAAATGTCTATCAGACATCAGTATATTTATAAGTATGACCATAGTTTTACGAAAACAGTCTTAAGATGAAATCAATAAATTAAAAAATTGTAATGGGTACTATAATAGGTATGTCATTTAATATTATAGTTATTGATGTAATATTATACAGATCCAGTGACTTTGAAAATTAAATGTGTCAGAATTCCAACTAGTAATAAAATTCGTTAGTAGGTATTTCGTAATATTATATATTTCAATATTAATATTATCATATTATTACTAGGTAATCGATTTCTGTG
This sequence comes from Macrosiphum euphorbiae, assembly GCA_949089665.1. Taxonomy (NCBI): domain Eukaryota; kingdom Metazoa; phylum Arthropoda; class Insecta; order Hemiptera; family Aphididae; genus Macrosiphum; species Macrosiphum euphorbiae. Next base: position 134,474,772 of record CARXXK010000001.1, on the reverse strand, counting down.
CACATACCTGGACTAGATTAAAAGTGTTGTCATCTTACCTGCATTTGAAAACTTGAGAGGATTTTTTCGTTCTCTGATTTTTTATTCATCTCATCTTGAATTATGTCTCTAAAATAGCTTCGGCCGCGGCGGCGCTACTCGTTTATTCTTACAACATCTCTGTTGATTTTCTCCCTTCGTTTTTGCAATTTTGGTATTAAAGGATTTTTTCTAAACTTTTCTTGATTTTAATCAGTTCCCCACAGTGTAACGTTGACTTGTTGAACTTTAAATTTATGTTAAGTAGCCATGTAAAGTTTATACACGTTTCACGACTATTGACATATTATTATCGTGTTGTATTTTTTTACATCTACCATCGTAAACTTTATAGTATTGTCTGTATCGTTCTCAGTTTTTTTATTGTAGAGAAAAAGTAGGTGCCTACATATATGTTTATCGTTTTATCGTTTATTTCATTCCTAATATAGATACACTATTTTTTTTTACTTTTGTCTTGTGCAACAATAAATTGTTTTCTTGTAAATATTATTCTTAAAAAACAAATTATGCGTTTATTTGGTGGTGTTTTGATAATTTGTAATTTGTAATTTTTTTGACATCACATCGTGTAAAGGCATCTCCAATCAATGCAGCTATAATATATTATTACGTGGTCTATGTAAGTATTTATTAAATAATGTAAGGTATGTTTTTATCAATTACTCGAAGAAATAAATACAAAATATTCCTTTTATCGTATCACTGATTAATATTCATAACAACACCAGACCTGGCATTGTTCGATTTGTAATATTGTTCCCAACTCCATTATTTATTTAAAAGATTTTTTTTTACATTGTTATTTTAAATACGGGGACATTTTCTTTTAGTTTGATTCATTTTGTGTGTAACTTTTAAAATATTTTTTTTACCCTTTCACCTGCTTAAATGAAAAATTCATGAAGGGAAAAAAACGTGACAAGTGGACGACGACCATAAATACCTTTATTTGCTCTTTTTTGTTTCTAAAAACCAAAGCCATATTTTGTTTGTGGATTTCTTAATTTCACCAAGTGCGACTTTTTGCTCTAACTGCAGTGCATTGAAATAACAGACCATTTTTTCTCTCTTCTTGTTATCTTCCTTCGTATAATCAAATTAGTGAAAGTTATTTTACGTAACGCACCAGTACACTTTTTGCATTTGGTTTTGTGGTTCTGAAAAACTTCATTTTTTTGTTACTCCGAAGAATAAGTTTACAGCTTTGACAATTTGGTGTATAATATAGTTTTCAATGTTTTGTTGAAACTTTTACATTTAGGATTTTTATCTAAATCTCTACAAAAAAAAAAAATAAATAAAAAAAATAAGCTTTATTTGGATTTCTTTCTATAAAACCTGAGACACATGACGTCTAAAGTTTGAAACAACTTTCAAAATATATATTATTGTTATACAATTTTTGAAATTGCGGATTTTTATATTAAACATAACATAATAATATAATCGAGTAAACAACATTACCTCTATAATGTAATATTGTTCGTACTTGGTATACATTTTTATGACTATCGTTTTCGTGAAATCAATATTTTAGACATTTTCATTTTTATAGCGAATATATACGTTCCACATAATTTATTATTTTCATTACAATATATTTAAGAGTTCATTTTAAATTTTAACGCTGAATTTGTTCTTATTTGATCGACCAAATTATTTTGATGATTTATTGGACGACTGTCACAATAACAGTATAATAATACGTATTGTGTTATGTGATGATATTATTATTATTATTATATTTTATTGACGTTTTGGACAAACAAAACGATAGAAAATAATAATTGCGAGACGCCTTCGTGCCGTTACGTATATCTTAAAAATATTATACAGCATTGTAGAAACTATAAGAACGATCGAAGCGATTGCTCGTGTTTATAGGTCATTTCGTTGTATGCTCAATGTTGATAAATCGTCTCAGTGTATTATGACATAGGTGGTAAATGCCGGTTGCTCGCTGTTTCGAACTCATAAATTTTACTTCGTTGATGTGTTAATGCTTCTACTTCCTCTTTGTGTTTCAGATGTAGCTCTGTATAACATGTATATACTGTACATATATATATATATATACTAGTACAGAATCCACTTTGAAAATGATACGTGAGGAGCTTGAAAACAGTCTCTATAATATATATAGGTACGAGTGTGAAATCTTAAGCGAGTTTTTGAGTCAGGTAATTTTTTCTTAGTTTTAAATTTGTGTCAAACAAATGACAAATCTCGATTGAAATGATAGATACGACCTATTCGTATAGACAACCTAATATAATATTATAATGATAGAGTTGAAATTGCTTCAACATATATTATGACACGCGTAACCAAGATGTATAAGTATAAGTGGTCTTATTTTGAATTTTTCTATTTTAAAATTAAATTTAAATTTTCAATAAATTTAACGACGTTTCTATTTGCATACCTTTTACTAAAAATCAGATAATTGTAAGTTGATGCAAACCAAAGAAGGAAATAACTTTAATTTTTTAATTTTTACTCAATTCATTTTAATGTTTTGTTATATTGTGTTATTACATTTCGTTATTTTTTACGTACCTTCAATAGAAAATCAGAAATTATTTTACAGTACTTCACGTCAACACGTACACAATATGTAAAATTACAAATATTATACGATACGTAAAACGAGGTCAATATGATAATTATTATAGCGTTGAAAAAACGTTGTAAGGTAAATAATTATGTTCTTATGTAAATGTATTTTAAGTTAAAACAACATGAATAAAAATGTTGACAAAAATTATAAAATACAAGAAGGTCAAGTGAAACTAATAAATAACAATACTTATTGGACAGTTTTAGTAAATGTTTTGCAGCTAGAGGGCGTTAAGCTTAGGTTTATTTTTGGAGATTTTCATACACACAAAAACTGTAATGAGAAGGGTCGCAATATTGTAGTTATAATAAAACAATATACTCTCGTTAAAACTTGAAAGTTTATTAAACTGATATTCGACCTTTTGATTTTCAAAGAAAGCAATAATAACAATATTGAAAATTATTTTTATCATTTTGGTATGATATCTGAAAAATAATTGTAAATTTTAATTTTTTTTTCTTGATAATAATTCACGCATTATTAAATTTTAGAAATCAAATAAGTAAAGGTGCCATAAATCATAATAGTTATATTAATACAATGAGGTGATCCATTTAAAATATGGCCACACTCGTTATTTCAAAAAGTGGTATCAATAAAGAAATAATATAATATAATATACAGTTTATAATTAATTATACTATGGGTAACTGTGAATGAAGTTATACAATAAAAACGATTTAAATGTACTTATTTTATTTACCTTAATAAGTCTATTGTATAAATTATATTAAAATACATTATCATATATAATATGTAATAATATAAAACTATCGTAATATTATTTTTCATTACTGCACATTATAATATATTTCTATTACAGTGAAGTGTTTTAAATTGCATAATCGATAAATGTGTAAACTTACAGTTGTGCCTATAATATTATTATATAATATATTAAGCAATACATGGGGTATATTTATTTATATTATACATTATTTAAGTTTTTATAATATATTATTTTTTTAAACGTTTCAACACTTTTTAAAATTAAATTGAATAATTTATAGTTACTTTTATTATATTATTCCGTTACCTATAGCAAATGTACTAGTTAAATCGAAAGGCCGACTTGCCGGGTGGTAAATTGCAGCATTAATTTATACTTAAAAACACACGTATTTTTATTTTATTTTTTTAATCGTTATAACGAAAACAATTAACAACTCGCCATTTATTTTCAACAGTCTTACTCTACGTACACTACTAATATCACAAATAATATTCTCATTATTTAAATGAAAAAAAAAATGAATTGAGTAGTACATTTTTTTAAAAGTCAGTTATAGTTTCTTGTCCATAAATTAGTTTTATTATGCATTTTATGTTCAAAGTTTTAACGACAAAAAAGCAGTTAAGGAATAAGAGAAATACGATTATGTACGTAAAAAAGGAATGATATACGCGTTTAGAAAAATATCGGATAAGAAAAACGAGTTTCAATAAACTTACTATTATAGCCATAGAAAAGTGTTAAACGATGAGTGCCTACCTAATGTCTTGGATGGTGTTTTTTTATTATTTCTTCGGATTCGACATGATATAGTTATTATAGTTTATTTGATCTCGCAAAAAAATGCCAACACTATACTATTATAGAAATCGTATCGGTCATAGTATCCCATCGCCTCACGAACCAGTAGAAATAATTATTATTGGTAAATATTATTATGGTATAAGTGTAATGAATGATGATATTAACGAATAGTTTACGATATTACAATATTAGTTAAAACGATAATCGTGAAATAATTAATACATTTTTGTATTGACTTTCGATGTATGTCATAAATATATGTAAAGCAATTTAACGGATTTCATTAGACCCAATATAAACATAATATGAAAATTATTATTAAAAATAAAACTATGTGATGAAAAAATCAAAATACGAATATCCTCGAGTTAAGATATTGTTCGTCAAGTCGTTTTCAGCCGTTCGGGAACTCTAGATCTGCTTACATTTTGAAAATCAAATACTTCTTGGAAAATATAATATATCGTATTAACCGTTACAGAATATAATATTATAAATCGTCATTGGGGTTACCGCACCCATCAGCATTGGTAACCTAAATTCAAAAACTCTATAATATTATACGAACCGTACTTTGCTCAGTTTGTTGTATTAAGGTGTAGACGCGCGTGTGTATATATATATTTATATACGTACATATAATATATAATAGTACTCACTCGTAAATCCAAAAGTTTTGAAATAGTTTGTTGTACGCGAGCACGGCGTATTGTTTTTTTTCATATTATTTTTATGTGTTCGGAGACCTTTTAAGTTACAAGCGGGTGAGACGGGTTCGTGACATTTGCAGCTGATGCTAACAAATGGCGTCCACTCGGATTAAAAGCGCAACAGCTCGTGAGGGGCGGTGGGGGAGGGGGGGCGTCAGGCAGCAAGAGAGAGCAGGAGCATACTGTAGACAGTAACTATACGGGATGTGTTCAAATTTGATTTCTTTCTAGACAACAGTCTCGTGTATTTTGGATGTTATATATAAATATATTATATCATATACGTCACAGACACGACTATTGCGTATCGCGCAAACAAGCATTTAGCTAAATTGGTTTTGACTTTTCTCCCTTTTGGTATGCATTACGAAAACGGACCCATTCTGTCACTTCGTGTACAATACGCAACCAGTCCGACCATTCAATAATAATATGGTAATTAGAAGAGTAGAAGAACATTCCACGGACGCAAAAACATATATAGCTACTGGTACATATTGTAACAGTGTCGGAAGCATTTTCGTCCGTTTCGTTAAATAAGGGGTGGTTCGCATAGCTATAATATAATATAACAACGAAAAAATAAAAACTTAAGTTCAATCAAACTTTTTTTTTGCGCGGTAACACATAATGAGATTTCAAATAAAAGAGCATTGTATGGCAGTTGTCAACGGGGAGTCTTGCTTGGATAACTGTTCCGGTCTAAAAAGTTCCAATATAAAATGAATTTCATGATAATTAAAATGTTTCTAATGTATATTTTGTTCGATAGTTGAAAAAAAAACATTGAAAAAAATCACCTTCATTGTTGATGATGATAATATAATGATTTTCGATTGTCAAACTTAAAATGTCAATTATTATACGACGATTGTTTTTATAAATAATATTATTATTATAAATTAAATAGGTTTCTGGTTGAAAATTATATCGTCGTATGCAGCGGTCCCGAGTACCTACACAAAATAAGTCAAAATTATTGATTAGTAAGGCGATTGGTAAAAATAACGCATATGCACCTAAACACTATTGTTTTTTTTTATAAAATATAATAATATTATATGGTTATCTCATAAATCATAAGCATTTAATTATATTTCACATATCTAGTTTTGGATAATATTTAAAATGTTGTCCAATGCATTGTTTTTGCTCTTTATGAGCTCACGCACGAAGATTTATACTGTCAAAAGAGCTAGTTTATTATACATATATATATATACTTTTAAACGAGTGTATATTGTTTCAACAGAAACTGTGCCTTTTTTTTATGAGTGCTTGATTGGTGTCTGTTGTATATTTCTACAACACGTTAACGTCAATTTCAGCCTTGTGTCCTTTTTTCATTGTGAATTAAAAAAAAGGAAATATTTGAAGGTGTTACACTGACGATTTATACAACGCGTATATATTATTATATGTTTATATCATATATGTCACCCACCCGCTGCTAAACGAATTACAAATGATTTTGACAACGTGCGACTGAAATACTTCCGGAAAGTAATGTACCATTTGTATATTTTAGTAAAACCATCGTTCTATTTTATAGGCCTATTTCTAATAAAATAGTTTAGGTAATTAAAGTCTTTCGACAAGATATTAATATATTATATTCTCTTGCCTTACAAAATGTGTAAATACCTAAAATACCATTTCACATCGTTATATTAACCCGTATTATGTGTTTATATTATAATATACATTTTTGTTTATTTTCCATCCTAAAATATAACTATACTAGACTAGAAATTGGGCTTGAGTGTACATTAATTGTGCTTTTTATTTATTCGGGTATATTTAAAATACTACCAAAGTGTTTTTATTTTAACACCCACAATGTTATAATAATGTATAATAAATTATAATTGAGTTAATCAAAATAACTTTGATCGGTGTAAATCTTAATTCATTATCAACCCCAACATGTGTATTATGAACAATATATAAAAGAAACTTCATACTGATAATTTCGTATTATATTTACGTCGATGAATGTATAATTTAAAAAATTATATATTTTATACATTCATACATACCTACAACCATTACTAAACATTTTAGGTTTTCAAATGCAGAATATTTCATCGAAAAAATATAGGTACTCTATAGAAATAAAAAGAAATAAATTATGTTCAAAGAAAATACACTATACAGTGGCTTATTCGTCTGGATAACGTTATCTCTATTTTCTTTTGAAGAGAGTACCTACATATTATGGGTTTATATTTAAAAAATATATATTCCCATGATATTTTCATCTCAAAGGTCTACGCAATTGTGTTTTTTGCTTTTAATCCCTTTGATGCATTTTATACTATATAACTATTATACTTAAAGACCCACCATATTAATTTTTCTTTAAAATAATGTTGGATAAATAACAAAAGTTGTATAATTAAATAATGACATGTATACTGTATACCTACATAATATTATAATATTATCATTGAAATTATAGCTGTTTTTTTATTGGATGTAGTAATTTAGCTTTAATTGCTCCGTCCCTAATTTAAATATTATTAGCCATTTGGCGCAAGTGTCTTATAATCACCCAAATAATTACCCTATTATACACCGTAGTATAATTTGGTTTATTACTTGCAGAACCTTATCTTACTTATTAGTTATTAGTTATTAGTTATTACTCTATACCTCTATGAAAGATAATATAATCTGGTAAAACACTTTATTTCTGAATTAATTAACTACGAAAAGCTTACCATTTCGATTGCTGAATTCTGACAAAACGTGTTGGATAGATGTTTCTAGGTTAAAACATGTTTTAAATGTATTCCAAAAATATTTCATATTTACTCAATTATTTGCTTATTAATTATTTTGTATAATATATTATTTTAGGAACCTATATTATTTGATTATAATTCTTCAATAAATTTTAGATAAGAAGAATGGCATTCATTTCATTACAAATATTATTATTTTGAAGAACAATATAAAAAACATTTTATTTGTATAATGTTGTATAATATAATAATTTCATAACAACCTACATTTTAAAATTAACATTATATTTTACTTGATTAAGTATTATAAATTTGTGAGTGGACACGTAATTTTATAATTCTGATTAAAATCTATTAAAAGGGAAACGAGTGATTGAACAATATAATATAAAACGTTATTGTTACTAAAAGTATAAACAAAGTATAAACTGTAATAAAGTTTAATGGCACTTTATTATTCACTAGATCGTTTAGCTTTAAATCTCAGATCCATTATCTAAATTCCTTATTAGCTGGATTAAATTGGTAAGTACTTGGAAATTTATTTATTTACGTGGTGGAATATAAATAAGATGGAATTATAGTTTTATGAAAGTAGTCAGGTATCCATTACTTATCAACAATATACCAACAATGTTTTTTGCCCATAAGTAAGTTCACTCATTACAAACAACCGTCAGCTGTTCATAAAGGTACGTGTATATACGCATGTACAATGCACATGGATTAGGGCCATTTGGGAGGGAGTTTTGTCGGTGGTATATATGTTGTTATGTTAAGTCTGAAAGTGACGTTTAATCGCATTTTAAAAAGATTCTGAACGAAACGCATTAACTGATAAACGAATCGTATTTTGTATTAAAAACTTTAAAACTAACACACGCATTTTGAATTAACATTTTTATTTTTTTATATTTTTTTTCTCAAAGATGACTTAAGATAAACTAAGAGTAACTTCTGGTGAAATTTAAAACAGGAAAAAAAAGCAAAGGAAATGATTCAAAACTCTTTAAACATTTTTAGAGTGTATATATTTGTAACTCGCCATTATTTTAATGAACCAAAAACAATAATGTATTGGTTTTCTAGTCGTAGTTACGTGGTTTTACATAATATGGCCACGGTTATAACCGATTTTCAATATTATTATGGGTCCACGCAAACATTTGTATTTTATAGTTATAATTCTGATGGATATTGTGCTAGAAAATACTAAATAAAACAGGCCCTATAACATCTCTGTGAAATGTGAACTTACATAAAATATTTACTTGAAAAATCAGTTTCTGTTCTGACACGTAAAATACATCCTCAAATAAATTGTAAGAGTACTCTATGAATAAATATGAAGTTTGAGAGTATTTTTCTTTTTTTATGAATTATGAACGATTCGGTATGTTTAATATGATTAATATAAATGTATTAACATAGAATTATATAGTATAAACTATTGAACTATTTGAGAATTAATTAAGTTATCCAATAATTTATTTTAGAAAAATATTATACTAATAAAATTATTTGATGAAATTTAATTCAGAAAACTGATTGTTATTATATAGGTACATGATTTAGATATTTACTAATTTCATCGACATGATAAAATCCAATGTAATACACAAAATATAAATGAAAAAATATACATTTTGTTTTATTTAATTTTTTATGTAACAATCATAAATTATACACACTCATATGTTTTTTTTTAGGAATACTTAAAAACGTGTGTCAAAAACAGGACAGTAGGTTGATTTATGTTGTTAAATTTTTGAAACGTTCATTATAACTAACAAAGTATTTTGATTCAAGGTAAACTCTGGTGAAATTTGTTTTATATGATGAGCTTAAATTATTGGTATTAACATACAGACATATGAAAAACATGATATGATTTATTTAAACAATTGAAACGATTTAAAAAGTAAAGTACTATTAAATAATAATATATTATTATTATAATATTAACAACAAATAGGTTATTTTAAGTCTGATGGTCGGGGTCAACATTTAACAACATAATAACAATTATGTCAGTTAATTAGTTAACACTTAAAAACGTGAACTCCCGTTCTACAGAATTTTCGTAAGCAATAACTACTTACTCGATTTCGTGATTAATATTGTAATCTTTTATTGAATTATTTACATACAAAATAATGAATCATTAAGTTTTTGTCACTTCAAAAAACTGATACGATTAGTTCTGCTGTCTGCCGACAAGAAGTTTTACCTCGGTCGTGGTCGTGCCATATTAGATTGCTATTTCATTTTATTCGGATCATATGTAATATTTATATATTGATAGTAAAAATGACAATATTATATTTCCAAGCTGGTGTTACGTTATTATTTTAATACAGTATTTATTTGCTGACTTGTACCGAAATCTCGTAAGTTTTCTCTATAATATAGCCACGTCATGAAATCGTACAAAATAAATACCTAGCTCAAAATAATAATACGATTTCAAATAACAAAATATACGTAATTCAAACGGTGGGATATATATTACCGCACACAAAAAAAAAAAAAAAAAACGATTTGTCATTTCTGATGGATTTATATACTCGTTGTCTCGTTACGTTTACGATGTTATGAGTTGTGAAAACAAAAATTTAACAAAAAAATAAATAAAAATAACGAAAAAAAAATCGATATATGTATTTTATATTATATTATATAGTCGGGTAGCTAGTGGTTGTGATGGCGGTGATGGTGGTCGGTGGAGGTGGTGGCAACTGTATCGTTTTTATTTTTTTTTTCATTTTCCTCCCGATCTGAGTGTGTCGTTCGGGTAGATTTGGAATAGGAATACAGCGTGTACGCATAAAATATTTATTATTGCGTAACAAGGCGGAACGCAAAGACCACGCCACGGAAGACACATAATATACCGATTTATATATAGGTACAGCAATATATATTATATGTGTGTATAAAGATCCCGAAAAAAAACACGTAATAAAACAGAAAATAGTACATAAAAAAAATCCGTCGCCCTTGCGCCGGCAAAAAAAACCGCTGCGGTCCGACTTTATCGCACCGCGACGACGACGGGAGCAGCAGCAGCACACGATCGGAATCGATCGATGGCCACTAAGGCGACGGTGGTGCGCGTATATATATATATATATAATATTATACCACTATATTTATACCGCACACGCACACACATATATACAGATAGATAGATGGATGGGTGTCCAATATCAACAGAACCTAAAAAGTGTACGGCGAGAACGAATCGAGGGCTGACGCGTGGAGCGGGAGACGAAGGGAGGTTGGCTGTTGTTGAGTGAATGGTGAGGGGATGGTTGTGGGGGGGGTGTATGGTGCGATCGCGCGTGTGTGTGTGTGGATTCGTGGTGGATGGGGTGGAGGGTAAAAATCGCGCGCGTCGTCGAGGGAGTGGTCGCGACGGCGGAGTGAGTATTCGCATTAGTTATGGTTTTGACCTGCGGACACGGTTTGATTTATCTATACGGTCCGAGAAGTTGATGGTCTGAAATATAATGCCGACGCGAGTCCTCCCACCCCCACCCCCCACCACAGCCGCCTGCGGGTAATGGCCAGAGCCCAAAGGGTGGACGGACGGGAGAGTTTTCCGTTTTTAATGGCGTACATACACTCTCTGCACCGCGCGCGCCAAAAGTATATACCTACCGGTAATGGGTGGGCAGACGGGCGGGTGGATATCAAATCGCTCGGAATCGCCAACGCCGGTGTATTGCAGTGTACACTCGTATATATATATAATATATATAGTAAATAGTGGAACACGATCGCGATCGTGGTATACTCTCCGTAGCAGACAGCGGTAGTATAGCGTTATAGTAGCAGTAATATAGTGGCGACGGGCAGCAGTTCTTACACCTAGCAAGAATGCTACCGAGGTACTAGTAGACACCGTACATGCCGAGGTATATAGTTGTGTACGGCGAGTGGTATAAGAGGTGGGTGGTGGTCGTCATCGTGCACCGGGGGTGGCGGTGATTGCGAACGCGCGGCCGATCGCGTGCCGGTCGTACCGTGCACGCTATACGTGAGCGTTTTATTATAATAATAATAATATAAAGGCGAATTTCCCGGAAACCCGTTGCTCCTCCACTGCCGCCGCCATCACCGGAACACGGTCTTTCACCAATCGGGTGGTAACGGTGGTGGTAGTGGTGGTGGGCAGGCGGGTGTTCCCTAAACCTCTTCCGACTTTCACGCGAGGGGCCAAAATGAATCATCTCCGACTATTCGCGCTGACGACGACGACGATAATAATACCAGTAATATAACGCGAGTGTATTCAGTTTTTGGTCTTCCGGTTTTGCCCCTCTAGTGGTTCCCGGCAGCGTATTGTGTGTATTTATACGGACATCGCACGTGCGCGGTAGTTATGTGTGCGAGAGAGGGTGTGCCTGCCCGTGACGGTCGGGTTCAACAGTTTGTAAAAGTCACCGACGGCGGCGGAATTGTTGCTGACGACCGTTTCTTGCGCGACAACGGCAACAGATCCTCCTGCGGCAAAGACTGCAGCAATCGACCGCGCGCGCCCTGTTGACACGCCGCACGACCAGACCACCGGTAGGTATTTATGTGCACCGTGGTCATAGGTGGTTGAAATATCGAGCTGTAATACCAATTTTTTTCTTCAAAATGTAGGTACATGCCAAGTCCCTCGGACAAAACATCGAATCGTCTATTTTTTTTTTGGATATAGCACAATAATATAGCAATGCTTATAAATCAAAACTGTCGTCAACGTTTTATAACAATGTAGGTAGGTGTACTAAAAAATCAATTTAAGTTCTAAAAACAACGAAAGCTCACTACCTATTGATGTTCCCAAATAATTTTATATTCGTGACTTACGAAATGTATGAACGATCAATAGAATATAATATAGTGTCACTGACTGCGTATAAAATAAGAAATATTGTTTTTCCATACGTTTTATTTTACTTGCTATACCACCTAATTTTTAATTTTTAGTTTTATTAGAAAAACGAAAATAAGTCTTGTCTGACTGAATTAGTTTTTTAAGGTTGGAATAGGAATGTTTTAAATAGGTGAAACATACGAATCGGGTTTTGGATAGTTCAAAATATTAAAACTTCCAAAGAGTAATTATAATCAAATCATAATCTTGCTTTTATTGTACGTTTGGTATGCTATAACTAACTATATACAATATACATACGGCTTCTCAAATTCCTTGAAACTATGAAATTAATCTGTCTTAAAACTACAGTTTTTAATCATTCACCTGTCTAAATACGTGATGTACAAAACTTTTTGAGCTTTTTCACTCTCGTGAAAAGCTCTATGTGGAGGAAAAAAGACTTACACAATAACGCCTTCGCTTGGCTCAGTAACTAAAATAATCAAGCTCACTCCTTCATCAAAGTGGCCATGATATTATTATTAAGATCAGACTTAAGTATACTTGATTTATCATTTATAAATAAGCATTAAATCATACATGCCCCATTTATTTTATGAGCTATAAATTATTCTCAAACAAAATTAGGTAATTATAATATAATATGTGTCTTGATTATTGTGTATTTTCCATTTTACCTTTAAAAATAGTTTTTTTCGTTTAAGGTGTGCTCCAAATGTATGTAACTATTTCAATATAGTAATTAATAAAAATAATTTATTAATTTATAATGATTAAAAAGATGTTGAAACATTTTAAACATTGTTTTTAATTTAATTCTATAAAAATGTTAAAAGTGTAATTTTCTTTCTAGGTACCTACTTATTGTCATTATTGGTAATATCCAATAGAATATATATCGTACATAAAATATAAATCAAAATAATGATTAATTGATAAATATAAATATAAATTTCATATTTTATACAATATTATTTAAACTGTTGAAAACCTAATTTATAATAATATTATGCATTAACTAAATCGTCTATGAATGATGATTATTCGAGATTTAACATTTTATCATCAACGTAAACAGTAAAAAATAGGAAAACTTTGATAACCAGAAAATCGAGCTAAATAATAATAATTAGGTTCCAACTATGGAATGTTATAACTGTATATAAAAATCTTTTTTTTTTGTTTTAACGTTTATATAATAATATAATGTAGGAAACATAAAAATGTTATCTAGACAAATGTACCTACATAAAAACCCCCTCCTCTTACGATAATCTCGTTCTACGTGAAAAAATAAAACGACTACCAAAAAAATAATAAGATAACCCTAACGTAAAACGCATCTAATTTTTGAAAATCTCGACGATACGTTATACTACTATATTTATGTCAGCGATTGTTCATGAAGTTCACACATGATTTACATGATTCTGCGACCATTTTAAAGGAGTAATAAAAACTCTCGGTAACAATGTTTTTGAAAATAATATAGCTTGTGTTTACGAATTTATACAATATTATTATGTTCACTTTATAAATAATAAAATTTATTACGCTATTATTCTCGTAATTCGTTCGCAGTGTCAGAATTATATTATAGTATAATGGAGGTAGGTACCTTATACCTATGATAGTTTAAAAAAAAAAAAAAAAAGGAAAGGTTAAATTTAGATGAACTATATACTTACATTGTATATACTCTTTTTTGTCACCCGGACGCAGGTATACATTTAATATTTTTATTTTAGATATAGTTGAGAATGATGAAGTTCTAACGGTTTCCGTTAGCGAGACGCAATAATAGTATATAGCTGAGCCACTATTATTCAGTACCGAGGTAGGATATTATTATTATTCTGAAACAAAGGTGTTGTCTGTGATGATACAAGCACATCTGGATTCTAGCGACATCATAGTAGACCCGCATCCGTTGATGAAGGTACACAAGTGTGTAGGACATCTTAATATACACTATACAGTATACTATAGAATAACCACTGATTGATGGGAATGCGAAATTATTGAAACACAATTCAATGTATGCTGTTGTAGGTATAGTAAGTTATAAGACCAAGACATCTGAAGTCTGAACACTAAATAAATGTCACACTGTGAAAATTAATCGTGATTTATAGCGTTCCCTTGGACGGAAAGGACAAATGCAATTAAAATTTCGATTATATGGTTTAAGAGGATTGAGAAAAGTGCGCTATGTACACAATACGCACTATAATAAAGAAAGGATAATGTACTTAAAGAAATTCAAAAGGGAATTATATGGGAAATTCGATCTGGAATAAATATCATTGAAGATGCAATAAAATACGATATGGGTAAATTATTATAATAATCATTATGACTAGTTGTAATACTTCTACTGAAAATATTTTTGGGTGAAAATCATACAACAAAATATTATATGAGTGATAGTAATATATAACATTACACTATACTTGCCTCATTTATTTTATCAGTGGCAAGTGTCAAAAAAAAATTGAGGTTGCTCAAACAATTTTAGTTGACCTACGAGGGCTAGCCTCATAATGTTGTTATACCTACTGATATAATGTCCAATTTTTCTTCTATATGTATCAATAACTATGAATACACCCGTATTTAGTGTGTTGCCTAAGCAACACTTGGATCCTATTTACAAGCCACTGTCAGACTTTTATAGTATTATTATGTAAGACATTTGTATTTGTATGTACACTTAACTATTAATTTTTTGAAGAATTATCAGAATACAGAGGATTATATACATGCTATCGATATATAATACCTATAATATGGGTCATTAATATTATAATTATTGTTGTATTTGGTAAATACAAGCAGCTGCTGTGGACTTTAATTGTATTCACAATACGTAGTTTAGCCAAAGCAAATCAATTACTTTGATTTGCTTGAAGAATATTTTATGGTGTTAAGGGGATTGCAAAATATAAATAGACAGTTTTTGAGGAGTTCAAAATAGGCACAATTTCCAAATTGTATATATGCGGGTCTTGTCAATGTGGATTCATCAAAATGTGACTGTGTGCAAATAAAATAGCGGAGCGCTCCAGTACGTGCACTTACAAGTCACCGACTCGGCGTTGTACGAGTGAACGGTAAGCAATTTATGCTCATTTGTATGTACTTTTTGTCAATCCTACCGATGGAATTGATAACGAAATAAGACTTCTGAAAACTGATTTGAATTCGTTAATACGTCTGCTTGAGATCGATCAGGCCACATTTTAAGATATTCAGTTTATAATAAAAATATTTAAAATATCGTAAACTTTAAATATTCAAACAAAACGTATAGGCGTTTAGGAATAAAATTTTAAAAAAGTAGCCTGATCGATTTTAATAATAAGACATATTATTAACGAATCAGTTTTCAGAAGTCTTATCGCGTTTTCAGGTCCATCGGTATGATTGACAAAATATTGGTACATTTTGGTTAAAATAATTTTCCGTTTGCAGTCCCTTTAATTTTATTTTCTATATTTGGTCCCAACCTTATTTTTATTTTTATTTAGACTTGTCAAGTAAATTGTATGAACGACTTTCAGAATATAGAGTGTATATATAATATCTACTTATAATGCCTGTAAGATGAGTCATCTATCGGTATTATTATTGATATATTTGGTATATACAAACAGCTGCAGTGGACTTTAATGTAAATAAAATATTATATTGTTCCTATACAAACGTTCTTGTACGTGAAAAAATATGTAACGTGATTTTTTTTCACAGCGACGTTTCCTTCGAGTATTTGTGTCTTCTACCAAGGCTGGGCATTAACGAGTTAAAAATTAAAATTAAGTTAAAACGTTAAGTTAATTTTAATTAAGTTAATTAACTCGTTACTTTTTTTTTCAAATTAACTTTTAACTTAATAAGTTACTTTTTTTCAAGATTAACGTGTTAGCTTCAAGTTAATTTTATTTCAAAAATATCCAAATTAAGTTAATTTTCTTCTGAAGAATAATGTAAATTTTTTAATGTGTTTTTACTTTGATGTATCATTTTAAATTTCCCCAGTAATTTTCTTAGACGTAAAGAAAAACTATCTAATAAACCACATTATGTGTCTGGTATTTTCTATTTTTGCAAATTAGCAAATTTTAACTTTACACTAAGTTAAGTTACTTTTTTTTCAAAGTTAACTTTTAACTTAACGAGTTAACTATAAAAAATACGAGTAACTTTTAACTTAACTTAACTTAATTATTTTAAAATAACTTAACTTAACGAGTTAAAAAAAAAACATTAACTTGCCCAGCCTTGTCTTCTACTATCCAAAAACAAATATTTGAATAGATAACACTAGAGTTAGAAATATATATTATGCGCTATAACATTACCATTATCATGAAACAAGAACGGAAACTTTAGTACCAGAGGTTCCATTAAGGATTTGGATTCAGTATATAGTTGAAACGACGTTCCCAAGAGCTCGGTATCTTAGACACAGACAACGCCTGTCCTTATAAACCCAACGTCCCACGTAAATGGCACGTAAATATAGGTAGGTACTATATACGCCCTATCAGATATGATGTCAGTATAGGTTGATAACGACCAGGTGATCCTCCAGAGGACTGTTACGGATATGGTCTAATCATCAAAAATGACGATAACACTGCAGCAACGCAACACATTGTAATATTATGTATAAGCCATCATGTAGGTAGGTACCTATACATTTTCTTATACAATATACGTGTGACGTTAAGTCACACAAATTATTATACACGCGAGCGCGTAATCACACTTTAGAACACTGCACCTACTGAAACACAATGTTATTTTCCAACCGAAAGTGTCATAATATATTTTACGGTTAGGATTAAAATGGTGTGTTTTTAAGACTCTGGGTTCAAAACATTTAAGTACCTTCGGTACATCTGTAAACCACATTATTGATGACTAATCATTAAGACTCATTATACGGGTGATGTATTTTTTAAATAAATAATTTTTAAGTAACATAATAGGTACCACATTAATCATTGTAAATAGGTATTACAATTTAAAAAAAAAAAAACGCGGAGTATAAAAATAAGGCTCTAATAGTTGTGATATCATTTTATAACTAAGTCTTTGAGCTATATTATATAGAAATAATTTTTTGCCAAAATAATCTGCTAAATAATTTAACTTAGCTTGGCAACTTTAAGACACTTGATTAGTAATACACTACCTATTTCAATGATAGTCGACTATATTATTATGTACTCATTATTCAATTGTATTTATAAATGTTTAACTTGAATCGCCAAGCCAAGTTCAATTATTGAGCAGCCTATTTAACACAAATGATATCTATAGTGCAAAGACTTAGCTATAAAATGATATCACAACTCTTAGAGCTGTTTTTTTAATACTTTAAATGTCTCAACGTTCAAAATTCAAAACCATAGGTAACAAAAAAAAATCACTGCTATTTATCATATTGTACCTTGAAAAAAATTAACTTTTTTTTTAACTGAGATAAGTTAATTTTATTTTCTGTCTTAACTCTAAACTTATGTAGTTAAATTTTTTTTTCTGTTATTTTTTAACTTAACTAAAGTTATTTAATTGAATTAACATAACATGAAACAGTTAATTGTTTTCATTTACTTGCACACCTTTGGTTATATAATATATTGTTAATATTTCTTGTCCCAAATAAATATCATATGTTTAAAAGCATTAAGAAAACTCCGAGTTTTTCATCAAATGTTCAAACGGTTATGAGATGAAAATCGGTGCAATATAAAAATAAAATAAACTGGCCACAGAACGTTAAAAATAGTGAAGGTAATAAAATTGATAGTCTATAGGTAATAGATAGAATATAAAATAATAAAAAAAAAATAGTCCAGTCACGATAGCATTAAATCCAAGAAGGGATAAAAAAACCACTTTGATATATCAATTATTTTTGTCATTGCCAATAGGTAATTCAAAATCTAAAAAATAACTAAAACTTTCCGATGATAACATAGTATGTTTATTTAAGCTGCCTATGAGTAAAATGTACCTACATTATGGTTATAAAATAATGATTTAAAATGTAATTGAGTGCTTAAACCATATGGTGAAAATTAAAGGTAGTCACTAGTCAAACATTTTGATCTTAGAATGCGTTTATAGTAAAAACTATTTGCGTAAATTTGAATGTCACCTGTTTGACCAATTTCCCGAAGACGGAATAACATAATATGTTCGTCATGACGCCATGTAATTATACAGTATTATGACCGCTGTCTGCGGATATGAAAAAAGAAAAAAAATACTAATGGCGTTAAATATAATATTATCGTATGCGAAGTGAAATACATAGGTAGGTAATTATAAGGTACGCGTGAAGTTTTATTGTTTTCCACGCGCCGACTGACAAACACAACGACGACGACGGTATAATGACAACGCCACTCCACCACTCGAGAGGCGTCAAAAACGAAATAGTTAATAGACTATATAACTGTATTAACATAATAATATTATAATACCCAAACGTAGACCCGAACCTAACCTACATGGTAACCTATTGTTTTAATGCGCACATATTGTACATTATAATAATATACATACGAAGGACCTTATACGCGAATAGTGAATACCATAATATATATATCTTATATAATAAAACGCTAATAACGCGTATAAGATCCGCGGGGAGCGCTCACGGCACTCCGCGTTTCTTCCATGACGACCAATCACAATACTTCCCGCGCGTTCGCTATAAATTCCGCTCGCTTATCTCCCATTTCCTTATCGACGAATATTTTCGAACATTATTATTATTATTATTAAAAAAAAACCCGTGTTTTTCAATTTACGTCTTATCTAATTTCAAACGTCTTATAAACCGATTACCCCGCGACCGTCGGGCGGAGTGGGGGGACCCATTAAACGAGTAATTATTTTTGACCAAGTATAACTTAGCCGGTATTCGACTTAGAGACCCCGTACCAATGGGCATCTCAATTTTTTAGGCCCCAGATGAATTTTCAACATTAGGGAACCAAAGCCCCCACCCCCCCCACATTTTGAGTTGAGTATAACTCGGCCGGAATTCAAGTTAAAGACCTCGGACCAAGGGGGAACCCATTCTTTTTATGAATACTACCGTTTTCCGCTTTAGGGAACGGGGGCACCTCCTCCCCCCCTTTTTGGATTTTGCTTTTTTGATGGATTTTGGTCCGGGAGAGTACTAACACCCACCTCGCCAAGGGGAAACTCGGGGTTTTGAGTTTTTGATAGGATTTATTGGGATTTTCTTAAATATTGTTTTTATTGATAAGGAAAGTGATAAGAATTTTATTTTATCGCCGCGAGCACGGCGACGCGGCTTAAGAGTCATACATTTGCCTCGGAATTTCATCTGAGTACGTGGCTAGGTTGGTTAGGCGTTAGGATAAGTGACTCGAGGGTCGTGGGTTCGAACCCGGCCTCTGGGATTTACGATAATTTGCGCCATTCGTGGTATTTTGAATTTTTTTTTTTTTCGAGTTTTTTTTTTCGTCACATTTTTTTTTTTTTGGCAAAAAAATATTAATATATATTAAAGTAGATATTTTAAATTGTAACTAAATTGTATAATGATACTGTACTATTTTATAAATAATAATAATAATACTTGATTTTACCGTGACCAACGCACCTATATGTTTCTTATATAAATACAATATAATATAACTAACCTACATGTAGTACCTACTTGATATATTACAGTTTTTAGGTTAAATACTGTTTAATACGGTATTAATAAACTAATAGATCTAATAGAACTGATTAAACTCTGGCAGTTAAATAGTACGACTATATGACTGCTCTTTTTGCCGTTTTTTTTGAAAATTATAGTTTTAGCCCCTTTCGGTCATATCACCCTCCCCGTCGACTACTTATTCGCGTTCCCTGCTATATTTATAGCCACAGACGAGTCCCGGGGTGGAGTAGTGTGTCGGAAACGAGAGTAGGTACCGTGTAGGTATCGCTATATACAGGCATATATACGCATGTATATACATGCGCCTCGAGATTCGATTTTTTTCGCAAATCTCGCGTTTTGAACGTCCGAAGGTGGCGGACACGGTTTTTTTTTCGTCACATTTATCATTTTTAACGAAAGTGTTAATTTTTTTTTTAAATTTGCATTATATTATTATATATATTATTATTATTCGTTTGACGATATTTATTGGGCAAAAAAATAATTAAAATTAACATTTAATTAATACTTGATTTTACCGACGCACCTACATGTTTCTTTTATTAACACATTATAATAACGTATAACTAACCTACGTGTAGTACCTACTTGATATATTACAGTTTTTACGTGATTCCGATTTGGTTAAATACTGCTACAGATTATAAATACTATATTAAAAAATAGTACGACTATATTTGCCGTTTTTTTCGAAAATTCGAGTCCCGGGGTGGAGTAGTGTGTCAGAAACGAGAGTAGGTACCGTGTAGGTATCGCTATATACAGGCATATATACATGCGCCTCGAGGTTCGATTTTTTTCGCAAATCTCGCGTCTTGAACGTCCGAAGATGGCGGACATGGTGGTCCGCTCAAACGCCCTTAAGAGTCATAGATTTGGCTCCTAATTTCATCTCGGTAGGTGGCTAGGTAGGTTAGGCGTTAAAACGGGTGATTCGACGGTCGTGGTTTCGAACGCCGGCGGGGCCGTGTTAAATCGAATTTCTTTTTTTTGCGTTTTTTTTTTCGTCACATTTATCATTTTTAACGAAAGTGTTAATTTTTTTTTTAATTTGCATTATTATATTATATATATTATTATTATTCGTTTGACGATATTTATTGGGCAAAAAAATTATTATAATTAACATTTACCGACGCACCTACATGTTTCTTTTAATAATACATTATAATATAACTAACCTACGTGTAGTACCTACTTGATATATTACAGTTTTTACGTGATTCCGATTTGGTTAAATACTGCTACAGATTATAAATACTATATTAAAAAATAGGACGACTGTAATATGACTGCTTCATTTGCCGTTTTTTTCGAAAATTCGAGTCCCGGGGTGGAGTAGTGTGTCGGAAACGAGAGTATGTGTAGTGTATTCATTTATAGATACCTACGTTCAATATTATAGTAGTACATTTCAATAAAATTTGTTATTCACCAATATAATTATCTATTTGTTAATTTGACTTAATTCTCATAATTAAATAAATATACATGGAAGGTATATTTTAGAAAATATCCAATCAGAAAATTAGATTTTGTCGACTTATTTGTTATAACCGCGAAAACATAACAATGATTACATTGATTACAGTGAAGCCTAACATAAAACACCTGATAACTGTTCTCTATAATTATCAACAAATACAATTTTATTACCTCCTGTATACTTTTTCATATTTGAACGGCCGTTTCGAGCACTTTTCGCTGTAGGCGGATTGTCCGTTCGGGAATCGGATTTCACCCGAGATGACTGATAGCTAGACACTCAAACTCAGAATCCGAATTTCCGATTTCAACACACATACGAGAACCGGACACACACGCCCGGTGCATGGTCTGCGATCCGACGTAGTCGGATTGCCTACCTGACTAGCTACTTGCATACGAGCGACTTACACCCCCACTGCATCTGACACTCGGTAATCGACTTTCACCCGAGATGACTGATAGCTAGATACTCAAACTCAGAATCCGAATTTCCGATTTCAACACACATACGAGAACCGGACATACACGCCCGGTGCATGGTCTGCGATCCGACGTAGTCGGATTGCCTACCTGACTAGCTACTTGCATACGAGCGACTTACACCCCCAGTGTCCCCCACTGCATCCGACACTCGGGAATAGACTTTTTCCCGAGATGACTGATAGCTAGACACTCAAACCCAGAATCCGAATTTCCGATTTCAACACACACACTCAAGAACCGGCATACACGAATGGGGCATGGTCTGCGATCCGACGTAGTCGGATTGCCTACCTGGCTGGCTGTGTCTTGCGATCGACTTGAATCGCGTGACTTACGACTAGACACTCTTCCGAGTTCAAAAATTACCGCTTAAAAAGTGCTGCCAACACGACAAAACATAATACCCGACGACCCCCCTTCCCCCCGCAGGCTGGATCAAAAAACCCAGCATAGCCGACAAAGATGCACCACCGCCCACACAGTCTTTCCGCCGTAGGCGGGATGACAAACACCGGAATCTAGTATAATATATAATATGTCATGACGTAGTGTAATACTTAAAGGTGAGGTCGGCGGAAGGTTATACGTGGCGCATAAAGGGCTTGTTTTCTTTTTTTTTAGTTTTAGGATCGGTCGGTCCGAAAACCAAAAGTAACGTTATTTTCGGCCGAGTGACTAGGATTTTGCGACACGCATCGTTAAACGGTAGCGTTTGAAGGTGGGTGGGAAACAGACGAATTTTGATTTACGGGAAACTCTGAGCAAAACGGGGAACAGCACGTGTATCACGCTGTAATTTTTTTTCACATTTATATATAATATATATATGTTCGTCGTCCGCGGACTAACCACCCTCGAAACCCCCGGGGCTCGCCGGAGGACGACTGGAAAATTTACTATGGCACACCGAGAGACGTAATAATAATAATAATAATAATAAAATATCCTCATCGTCGACGAAAGCGACTGCGACGAACATACGTACATTTCTCTGGCCCCCCCACATTCAAAATATAAAAAAAAATTTATGCCATCATTTAGCATGCTATTAGCATGAATTTGCACGACTATTTTCGTAATTTGCACGTTTTTAGATTATGAATAAAGCTAAAAATATCCGTGGGGGGCTGGAGAAATATTTCTCCAGCCCCGCCAAACACACATAATGTCAAATCAGAATTAATTCCTGTGCCAATATTTAGCACGTAATTAGCACGAATTTGCACGTCCAGACCCGGAGTTCGCACGTCATTTCCCCGCCGTACAAATCGCATTTTCTTTTTTGCACATTTCCCCAGCCCCCCACAAAAGTGAAATAATGCGATTTTCAAACTTTTTCCTGTGCCAATATTTAGCACGTAATTAGCACGAATTTGCACGTCCAAACCCGGGGTTCATACGTCATTTACCCGCCGTACAAATCGTATTTTCTTTTTTGCACATTTCCCCAGCCCCCACAAAATTGAAATAATGCGATTTTCAAACTTTTTCCTGTGCCAATATTTAGCAAGTAATTAGGACGAATTTGGACGAATTAGGACTCAGAGTTTTGCACGTCATTTTCCCCCCTTATTTTATTCTATGTTTTTTTTTTTATTATATTCAGTTTTTTTTTCTTTTTAGTTTTTTTTTTATTAAATACAGATTATTTAAAGTCAATAATTTCTATAACAAAAAAGTTGAATGAAAAAATTTTTATAAAAATTTTAAAAAGATGCTCTGCTGTACAGTAGGTTATAAGTGGGTCACTGTATAATGGATGGTATTAAATTTGAATTCAATGATATAATATAATTGTATAAGAAAAGCGATTCTGAGCGGAGACGGTATGTCAGTCTAGGTATAAGATATATTATATTATACTTATCTATGGTATTAAAAAAAATTGACCTATAATAGGTACCTTTAATAAATACCAAATTAATCATATCACAATTTCCATTAGGTAATTATAACAAGTTATACATCAACAACAAACCCTGATACGATCATAGATATATAAAAGTGTTTTTTAGAAGTTTCAAGTACCCACGAATAATATTATACAATATAGAAATTTGCTAGACTAAACAGGTGTGGAAAATAATGAACCGGCATGTTTTGCACGAATTTGCACGTCCAGACCCGGAGTTCGCACGTCATTTCCCCGCCGTACAAATCGCATTTTCTTTTTTGCACATTTCCCCAGCCCCCCACAAAAGTGAAATAATGCGATTTTCAAACTTTTTCCTGTGCCAATATTTAGCACGTAATTAGCACGAATTTGCACGTCCACACCCGGGGTTCGCACGTCATTTCCCCGCCGTACAAATAACATTTTCTTTTTTGCACATTTCCCCAGCCCCCCACAAAAGTGAAATAATGCGATTTTCAAACTTTTTCCTGTTCCAATATTTAGCACGTAATTAGCACGAATTTGCACGTCCAGACCCGGAGTTCGCACGTCATTTCCCCGCCGTACAAATCGCATTTTATTTTTTGCACATTTCCCCAGCCCCCCACAAAAGTGAAATAATGCGATTTTCAAACTTTTTCCTGTTCCAATATTTAGCACGTAATTAGCACGAATTTGCACGTCCAGACCCGGAGTTCGCACGTCATTTCCCCTCCGTACAAATCACATTTTCTTTTTTGAACATTTCCCCAGCCCCCCACAAAAGTGAAATAATGCGATTTTCAAACTTTTTCCTGTGCCAATATTTAGCACGTAATTAGCACGAATTTGCACGTCCACACCCGGAGTTCGCACGTCATTTCCCCGCCGTACAAATCGCATTTTATTTTTTGCACATTTCCCCAGCCCCCCACAAAAGTGAAATAATGCGATTTTCAAACTTTTTCCTGTGCCAATATTTAGCACGTAATTAGCACGAATTTGCACGTCCACACCCGGAGTTCGCACGTCATTTCCCCGCCGTACAAATCGCATTTTCTTTTTTGCACATTTCCCCAGCCCCCCACAAAAGTGAAATAATGCGATTTTCAAACTTTTTCCTGTGCCAATATTTAGCACGTAATTAGCACGAATTTGCACGTCCACACCCGGGGTTCGCACGTCATTTCCCCGCCGTACAAATCGCATTTTATTTTTTGCACATTTCCCCAGCCCCCCACAAAAGTGAAATAATGCGATTTTCAAACTTTTTCCTGTTCCAATATTTAGCACGTAATTAGCACGAATTTGCACGTCCAGACCCGGAGTTCGCACGTCATTTCCCCTCCGTACAAATCACATTTTCTTTTTTGAACATTTCCCCAGCCCCCCACAAAAGTGAAATAATGCGATTTTCAAACTTTTTCCTGTGCCAATATTTAGCACGTAATTAGCACGAATTTGCACGTCCACACCCGGAGTTCGCACGTCATTTCCCCGCCGTACAAATCGCATTTTCTTTTTTGCACATTTCCCCAGCCCCCAAAAAATGTTATTTGTTGTCCTCACCATTGGTTTTTCTATTTGGGCATGTTTTCTTGCATAATTTCAGTCAGATCCTCAATGAATTATTTAACTTATAAGTTATAGTTTATTAATTATAATCTAAGTCATTTTGTGTTGTAACTGAATCAAAATGAAAACTTATAATTTTCTGTGCCTACCTACAAAAAAAGTTTTCATAATCTCAAATCTCTTCCATAGGAAGAAACAAATTTTCTTATTGTTTGTGAAATGTTTTGTTCAGTATTTATAATTTCGATACGGCACAAACCACACGCGATAATCTAAAAAACGGCTGTTCTTACGGCCAACAAATAGTACTCATCTGGCAAGAATAAACAACACGGTTAACAACGTAAAGTCATACAAAGGAGGTGACATTTTTTACAAATAAATCAAATTAAAACAGCACGCTCGATACATGTTCATTCGACGAACGCACAAACAACCACCAATCAAAAGAACGAAAGGGCAGGTCGATACGTATAAATACGGGTAGCTTTCGGCCGACCAGATATTGCAATACCCTGGTTCAAACAATGGAAGATATCACTGAATCCATTAAAAGCCCAATCATGTTCATAAATCGATCAACACATTAATTCAACACTTTACATTTTGAAAATACATCGGTCTTATGGTCCAATTCGGTGAAATATTTGGGAGTAACCATTGACAGTAAATTTAATTTTACAAAACACTTAAAATCCCCAGTTCAAAAAGCAACTGGAGCCAAGTTCTCACTATTTCCTCTCATTAACAAACTCGGGCAACTTCCTCTCAAAACAAACCTCTACATATACAAAGCGTACATAAAACCAATAATTTTATACGCTTCTCCATCGTGGAAAAGCGTATTCAAAAGCCATCTGGAAAAAGTTAGAAGCAATCCAGTCAAAAACGATGAGAACGATCACAGGCAGCGGATGGTACGTTTCTAACCATAGAATAAGGTCGTCATTAAAATAAATACTATCTATAAGAGACTCCGTTAACTTAGAAACGAATAGAACATTCCAAAAAATCAAAAACTTCAACTACGAACACATATCCGACATGGTAAATATCATAAAGAAATATTCAGAAAAAGACCCCTAAGCTTAGCATAAACATCTACAATTAACAGCCAACAATTACATGAAATTACTTGAATCTCTCTGCAAGAAGCGCATGCTTGATACAGAGCCATCCCTACAAAGCAAAGCGACCAGATATCTTTTCCTTCTCTTTCTTCATAGACTCCACAACCAGTAAAAACACTCAGTGCTGACGTATAATGAAGAAAGTAGAAACAACCAGCTGCCGCCAAATATCAATCGAAGCCGATCACCGCCACCGGTGATTTTCAACGACATCGACGAACCTCAAAACACCGACTGGGAACCAGTTTACGGCGAAGTGAATCTG
Source organism: Macrosiphum euphorbiae (assembly GCA_949089665.1). Classification (NCBI taxonomy): domain Eukaryota; kingdom Metazoa; phylum Arthropoda; class Insecta; order Hemiptera; family Aphididae; genus Macrosiphum; species Macrosiphum euphorbiae. Next base: position 134,447,685 of record CARXXK010000001.1, on the reverse strand, counting down.
TAACAACACGATCAACGACACAGCTACTAGTACTTTTTAAACTAATGGGAGATAAACGTGTTTTGCTGAGCGTAAAATTTGTTTGTTACGCACTTGTAAGACGGAGACAACAAATGTCACTGTAACGTCCCCTTAATGGTAAAATAAAAGTGTTCTCTAAATTAGTGGAAGCATAAATGCAATAAGGGGAAAATATACAAGTTGGGATATCAATTATAACTTTTACACGGCTTGAAACCGATTGAAAAAATTTCTGTTTTGGTTTCGATTTGTACACCAGTTTCCAATTTTTTTCGGTTTTAGTTTTGGATATTGTGATCAGATTTTATGGTTTTTTATTTAACTATGTTTTTTATTCAATTTAGATTTTTTATTCGAATTGCCTTTTTTTTATCCAAATTCAGTTTTTTATTCAACAAGATTTTTACTTGACCTTTTTGGATAAAAATAATGGAAAGTTGAATAAAAATCTAATGAGACTAGATAAAAAATCTTAATTGGATAAAAAGCTATTTTCGATAAAAAATCCGAATTAGATAAAAAAAGTCTAATTTAAATAGAAAAACTAATTTGAATAAAAAACATTGTTAAATAAACAACCTTAATTTATTCAAAAATCTAAATTGAATAAAAGAGCATTTTTGATTAAATTGCCTTTTTTTTTTATTCAATTTAAGTTTTATAATCAACAAGATTTTATTTAAATTTTTTTTTATTAAAAATGGCTTTTAATAGGCTAGTTGAATAAAAAATCTAAATAAACCAAATCTCTACAAACGAAAAAAAAGAGATTACAAACCAATACAAGCTGGCTACAAACGAATACAATAATATGATGTACAAGTCACTAACCTCAAGAAGTTAACAAGTTAACACGTTAATGGACAGTTTCGTACAGTTTCAGTTTTTTTTTCTATAAATATCAATAAAGTTTTATCTGTTGGCCCAAAAAGTGTAAAAATGTAATACAAGACTCCTGATATATTGTTACAATACCAGTTAGGCACAATTTTTTTTTATAAGCATTTAAAGATCGAATTTTGCCAAAATGTATGAAATTTAAAATTGAATAATTATTTTGTAGTTGAGGGGATTCGAAGCAAAATATTTATTTCATGATTTAGACCTAAAAGCCTGACAAAATTACGCTTAGAATTATCAGATTTCAATTCCGTTAATAGATTCGAGTTCATCGACAATTTTCCTAGGTTATTGTGGGAATCAATTTTCGATATTTTTTTAGAATTCATGATAAAACATATTTTGATTTCTCAGTTTTTTTTAAAATTGTTTGTGTCTTTCTTTAAATAGTTAAACAGTTATTCAAAAATTGACTTCCACAACAACCTAGAAAAAAGAACGACGATTTCAAATATATTTACAGAACTAAAATCCGATCATTCTAAGTTATCGTATTTTTGTCAGGCTTTTAGGTCTCAATTGATTTAAATTAGTTTCTCGTTGGAACAAATATTTTATTATGTGACATGTGCATGCGCGTGCGAACTATGGATTCCGAACGTATCTACGCACACAAACCCATTGCAAAACGACTATAAGACATCGAATTGCATATACACGATAATTATTAAATCACCGCTTCAAATCATCTTAAAAATGTATAAAATGTTCAACTTTTATACCTAAGGATTGAAAATGTAAAACAAGATTCCACGTAAGTAGTTACAGAAGGACAGTTTATTTTTATAGTCATTTTAAGTTCAAATTTGGACGAAATTACATAATAAAAAACCTAGAATAACTATTTTAGTTATTTTGTTGTGATAATAAAAATTCGCTAGACTAAACCTTTTTTAAAATTATTCACATTATCCCACACCGGGATAATGAACCATGTAAATGATATCGTCCAAACATGCCGGTTCATTATTTTCCACACCTGTTTAGTCTAGCAAATTTCTATATTGTATAATATTATTCGTGGGTACTTGAAACTTCTAAAAAACACTTTTATATATCTATGATCGTATCAGGGTTTGTTGTTGATGTATAACTTGTTATAATTACCTAATGGAAATTGTGATATGATTAATTTGGTATTTATTAAAGGTACCTATTATAGGTCAATTTTTTTTAATACCATAGATAAGTATAATATAATATATCTTATACCTAGACTGACATACCGTCTCCGCTCAGAATCGCTTTTCTTATACAATTATATTATATCATTGAATTCAAATTTAATACCATCCATTATACAGTGACCCACTTATAACCTACTGTACAGCAGAGCATCTTTTTAAAATTTTTATAAAAATTTTTTCATTCAACTTTTTTGTTATAGAAATTATTGACTTTAAATAATCTGTATTTAATAAAAAAAAAACTAAAAAGAAAAAAAAACTGAATATAATAAAAAAAAAAACATAGAATAAAATAAGGGGGGAAAATGACGTGCAAAACTCTGAGTCCTAATTCGTCCAAATTCGTCCTAATTACTTGCTAAATATTGGCACAGGAAAAAGTTTGAAAATCGCATTATTTCAATTTTGTGGGGGCTGGGGAAATGTGCAAAAAAGAAAATACGATTTGTACGGCGGGTAAATGACGTATGAACCCCGGGTTTGGACGTGCAAATTCGTGCTAATTACGTGCTAAATATTGGCACAGGAAAAAGTTTGAAAATCGCATTATTTCACTTTTGTGGGGGGCTGGGGAAATGTGCAAAAAAGAAAATGCGATTTGTACGGAGGGGAAATGACGTGCGAACCCCGGGTGTGGACGTGCAAATTCGTGCTAATTACGTGCTAAATATTGGCACAGGAATTAATTCTGATTTGACATTATGTGTGTTTGGCGGGGCTGGAGAAATATTTCTCCAGCCCCCCACGGATATTTTTAGATTTTATTCATAATCTAAAAACGTGCAAATTACGAAAATAGTCGTGCAAATTCATGCTAATAGCATGCTAAATGATGGCATAAAATTTTTTTTATATTTTGAATGTGGGGGGGCCAGAGAAACGTACGTGACGAACATTTTGTCACCGACAGACGTGTTCGTTTTTACACCTGACTGACCACCGGCGTATGCGTGTTTTACGGAAATAAATAAACATGAGCTTTATTCAACGACGACGACGATGACTTTACACGTGTGTACACATTATAATATAATTATGTGCACCTACCTACCTACCTACCTACCAACCAGCTACTATGCTATTATTCAAATAATTGTTTTACGTCGTGTTTATAATTAAATCATTTCTCGAAATCATGTTCCCATCGCCCCTATTCATACCCAAGTTAATTCATTATAATATTATTTTGCCTTACATCGCGCGAGTCACGGCGTCAACTTGAATGACTTTTAAGCATTACACCTACTACAGGGCATAATGTCAACCCCCACGAAAACATTTTTGGCTGTTAAAATACTATTAATATGTATAAGTAGCTAGGTAGGTAGGTAGGTATCAACTATATTGCCATTAAATGTTTACATTATCCCGTAAGTTAATTAGTGCCAAATTAATTTTTTTTTTTTTTATTTACTACTAGCTGATCCCGTGCACTTCGTCGCCCGTTAAATGGATCAACTCAATACTACCTACTCAAACTTTGTTCAATTCATTAACGTGTATGGTGTTCAAAATTTATCTTATCTTTCCCGTTGCCCTGAATAAAAATTCTGAATCGCAGCAGTACATTATCAGGTAGGCAATCTACCTGCGGTAGATCGCGGACCCCGTGCTGTTTGTACGGAAGTGTATGATTTAACTCTAAAGTATCAAAGTTATACCAAGTTTATTTTGATGTAATACTGTGGATTAATATAATAAATTTGGTTGCTCGTAAAAAATCGCAACTCTTAAAAAAATTATGATTGTTGAACTCCTTTTGGGTGTAATTTTCTGCGGTAAGTGCAACTCTGCCACCCTGGTAAGCATTGTTCAATAATTCGATTTGATGCAAGCTTGTACCTGATCTGCCCGAATAACCAATGGCAACCAATAAATAAATGCTAATTTCTAATGTAGACTGTAACCAATGGCAACTATAAATAAATAAAAATAAAATTTCCAATTTCTATCGTGAATCTCAATGTCCCTGTTTCAGCACCTATTTAAAATGCGAATTTTGGCAAATCCTTTCTTAGCGCACGTCTATATTATAATAGCTATCTGTATGCCAAATTTCAGCCAGATCCGTCCAATGGTTTGAGCTGTGCGTTGATAGCAGTCAATCAGCTTACTGTTTTTTATATACAGATATGGTTGCCATGGTAATATGGACACACACACACACACACACACACACTGACATACATTCATTTTTATATATATAGATATAGATTGATATGAAATCTTGGTAACCTTAGTAACCATGGCAACCTTGGTAACCATGGTAACATGGACACACAGACACACAGACACACTGACATACATTCATTTTTATATATATAGATAGATAGAAGATTATAGAATAGGTAGGTATAGTATACATTCGACGTACAATCAGCTTCAGTAATTGCAAATTGAAAACAGAATAAAAATTCATTATAACTTACAAATATACTGACGTGTAGGTACCTTCAATATAAACATTATCTCTATGAGTTCATATATGTCTATTGAGACGAAAATTGAAATATTCTTGAATGTCTGAAAATAATAATATTTTTACCATCAAAACTATAACTTGAGTTCAGAATTTCAAATGCAATTTTAATAAATTAACAATGAGAAATTATGGTTGGATATTATAATCTCTAACGCCCGATCTAGTAGGTAACAATAAGGTTGGGAAAATGTTATTTAAGTTAAAAGATAAAAGTTAATTAGATGATTAGCCCTCGCAAAATGCACGTTTTATATAATAAATAAAATAACAATTTTTTTTGTATTCATGTACTTAGCTACGTGAAGTATACTATAATACAGACACACATACGCATTTTCAAATGGAGTACTAAAATAAGTTTTGCTTATTTTATTCATCGTAACGATGCTACCTACCTGGGTATTAGGTATATGTTTCGAAAATGGTTACTACATTGTTATACACCTAGTGTTTTATAATAGTAATGGTACGTAATCAATTTGAAATAATTCTTATTGTAATTTGTAGGGTACATCTAGATTTCGTTGTTCGCATAAATGTCGTGTACATTTCCCCATATAAGATGACGCTGCAGGATTTGTAAACGGCCCGGCCCGGCTTTAATATTTATGTCCGGAGAAGTTTAAACATTATATCACAACGTATATACCTAATAATATTATACAGCACAGACATAACAATAGACCTTGCTTAAAAGTCACCACAAAAGCCCGGTGAATTATTTTTTTTTTTTTGGTTTTACTTAAACGAGTGTTTATAGAACATTTTTTTTTATACGACCACCGCGTGCTCTAAAATAAGTAGAGTTTGGATTTATTCTTTGATATTTTAAGCTCCGAAAACGTGCGTTTTATTATGATTATGATTATAATAATAATAATAATAATAATAAGGGGTGGTGGTCTTAGCTGGTGTTAATGCAACACCGTTTGCAATATAGCGAATGTCCGTCGTCGGCGTTCGAGCCAGCCAATAAAATCTTTTGTCCCGCAGTTTCTTCGGATCTTTTTTTAATGCGAAAACTTCGAAAGAAATGAGTCAGTGGGTAGGAAGGTTATCGGTGTGTGGGTAAAGGTGTGCGGTTTATGGGATAGGAACGGTATATAGTGGATATTACATCGACGATAGCTACGAATCCCACTTTGACTTCTTTTTGGTTCTCCCTTGGCGGCCGCGGCAACCCGCATTGTCCTATGATTTCTTTCATTACTGATAATGGATATGCCACGCCCAGCAGAGCACCGTGTTGAATCATTTGTCACACCTGTTCGCCAACCCGAGTTGACAGTGCCCGTCGTACCGTATGTCCGTCTACGGGCGCATACACACCCACACAACCACACAGACACAATATATTGTATAAATACAACACATACAATAATCAATCATCGATATTACCATCGCTTTTTCTCTATATATACTTTGGATTCGACGTCGTAGGGTATACGCGCTCGCAACGTAATCAGGGCGAAGGGAGGAGTTTCTTTTGTGAGTTCCATACGTTTTTATTATTTAGTTACGACGCTCACACCGAGACCTTTCGTTGAATTTTTTTTTTTAATTTTCACCCCACCGCTGCCGTCACTGATGCCAAGAGCACAAAAGACAAAAATTTAAAAAAAAAAAAACCGAACCATGCATATATACATGAAAATAGCGCACTGGATAATATAAAAGGAAAAAAAAGATAATTTTAGTAGAAAATGTCGAAAGGACCATTAATAATAAGTTATGCGGCTCTTCGATATTAATTACGCCTCCACTACACCGCGGACCACTGACGCCGCAGCCACCATAACCACCGCACAGTCTCGTTTTCTTGTGTACGAGAAAAAAAATGCTCATATAATGACAAATACGTTAATGTTCCCTAATAACGTTAATTAATTATATTATTAGATTAAAATAATTTCTAAAGAAAATTATTTTACTCCCTTTTATAACCCTTTATAATTTAATATTAAATTATAAAAGTCTTCGCTCCTCACTTCTTAAAACATTTTTACCAGCAATTTCATATTATTATATACTTGAATGTCTATAAATATATGTTTTTATAATGCGTACCGCAAACTTATGTGATACTTTTTTAGTTTCTTATTCCTCGCACATCTAAATAATTTGAATCATAAAAAATAATACACAGGAATAAATGTTATAATATGTATGTACTATGTACTATATATGCATAGTAAGTATTTTCAAGGTTATTTTTATATATTTAGTAGATTCAAAATTTTTCAAAAAAATAAAGCTTAATCACTTTGCCCTTTTCAAAATAATTTAGTATGAAATTTTGTATTCAAAAAAATGTTTATCACTCACATGCATAAAAACATTTTGCTATAAAGATATAATTTTAAATTTAATATAAAATAGGTATACCTTCTTGGTAATAAAAAAAAAAAACATAATATTATTATAATTTATTCCCATAGCTTTTATCCCTCTACATGTATTGTGTGTTAGAAAAATTACGTTTTTCATTTATAAACAACATCATACAATGCCTTAAAATAATATTATGTATAAGAAGAACCTGAACTGATTTTAGATGTGATGGCCGATGGGCCATTGGCCATACTAGTCATACATGAAGCGCATATAATATTAAATATTGTAGGACTATATGAGACAATCATTATCAGAAAAATTCTGACCATTTTGTTGGGCAAACTTAAATTGCGCCCAAGGAAGGGAAACAATTGTAAATTTCACCCGGTATTTTCAGACACAAATTTCTGTGTAGTAAATTGCACCCAATAGAAATATTATTTTTATGATAGTCATTTAAAGACTCAATATAGGTCCACATTTTTACAATACATCGCCACTTTGTTTCACCCGAAGACAACTCACTTTTTAATTTTGAAAATTTATAAGTTTGGTAGATTATATAACAGCATCTTCTTTCTGGTTAAATCCAGTATGTATAATATCTGTTGGGTACGGATCCGTCACACGTCTCGCGGACTTCGGTCGACCGTTCGTCGTTATCGCCCTACCTCCCACCACGAGCACACGCGCTTCATACAACACTTATCTCGCCGTTGTCGCGCGTGTTTTATATTATCGTTTTTGCAGTCCGTCGTCTCTCGTCCGTCGTACGTCGCCCAGCCATCCTGGCTTTTTCGGTTTAACGGTTTTTTTTTGTGTTTTTCATACCTTGCGGCCGTTTGCGCCAAAGGCACCGCCCGGACAGTGTGGTGTCCGTTTCGTGTTGTGTCGTTCTGCACACACACGAATTTCATACCTTGCGGCCGTTTGCGCCAAAAGCACCGCCCGGACAGTGTTGTGTCCGTTTCGTGTTGTGTCGTTCTGCACACACACGAATTTCATTATTTTGCGGCCGTCTGCGCCATAATAATAACCGCCGTTTTTCGCCCGCCCGTCGTTGCACGCAGTGCGATCCGCCGTGGTCCCCACGTGGTATTCGCCGTTTGACCGCTCGCCCGTCGTTGTACGCAGTGCGATCCGCCGTGGTGTTCGCCGTTTGACAGACGCCGCGACAACGACGTCCATACGCGACCGTACGATATTACGCGGCCGTACGAGCTTTTCGAACCCGCTTCGTCCGATTTCGACACATTTGTCAACCATGACGTTTTATTACACGGCAACAAGCTCATAGGTTCGTTGACCTGCCGGCCGACGTTGCCCTAGTCTACGTGTGGTGTACTGTCGCGATCCGGTTCCACCTCCGTCAGCTGATCGTCGTTCTGGGACAATCACACCACCCTCACGGTATCATCGGCATTATCAAGTATCAACGCATATCAGGTCGTACACAATATTGTTGTTGTTTATTTTTCGTATCACGCGCACCGTCACCGTGTATTATTTTCATTATTTGTAATTGATTTATTTGCCGATCGGATTGTGATCGTGCACACTATACTATTATTACTAACCCTAGTCGTTAAGTTACTACATTTGCAGAACATTCAAAATAAATTATTCTGTACTTTTTTTCATACCATAAAACGTAATTGTTAATGTTCATCCCAATACCCTAAACTCAATATTATGAATTTATCTTAAATACAGTCCACTCTCTCATCCTCCTCCCCACCGATAGAACGTCGAGGAATATTATACCTACGAAGACAACGAACGCGTCGGTCTACGTGTAGCTGCCGCCTGTGCACACACATCCAGGTACATCCGTCGCCCGGCTTCCTTGTGCAGCCCCCTGCTTCGCACATTTTTGGTCCTTCGAGCCGGATCAGTTCACAAAATCGTTGTCGTTCGTTTCAAGTTGTTCTTGTATTTTTTAACGTTGCACTAATATTTTCGATAATGACAAACAAAACTAAAAAAAATGAAACGGCCGAGCAAGCGTTGGAATGTGCGCGTATTGCACGTAACCGCGCACAAAAATCAATATCGGATATTTTGAACATCGCGAGGCTATCTGTGAACAATCCCGCGGAACGGGAACAATTATCCGCTAGTGTGAAACGCTTGGATAGTTTTTTTTCTCGTTTTCAAGCTGAACAAGATGTTATTATTAATTCATTGGTCGTTGTCGGTCGTTCCGATGAGTACGAAAAGATCGATTCACCCGTAGTGGATACCGTCGAAGCCGTTGTCGACGAAATTCGCGAAATTGTTGATCGAACGTCCGAAGTAACCGCGGCCATACAACCGGTGCCGTTGCGACAATCGTTTAGCACGTTTCCGAAAATTGAATTGCCGTCGTTCGATGGGTCCATAAAAAATTGGTGTGCGTTCCGTGATAGTTTTAAATCTCTTGTACATGAAGATTCCAATGTCGATAATATACACAAATTTCAGTTGTTGTCACAGAGTCTGACCGGTTCTGCATTATCTGTAATTAAATCTATTCCGTTGTCGGCTGCGAATTATAACGTTGCGTGGGCAGCGCTCACCGACCGATTTGAAAATAAACGTTTGCTCGCAACTGCTCATTCGGACAAGCTTTTCGCTTTCAAACCTATAGCATCGAAGTTAGTACTTACCGCCGCGAGTAATCCTATTCATAAGAATAAAGGCCTGTCGTCATCTTCGTCAAAATTGAACAAACCTAAAAATTGCACTATTTGTAATCGTGGTAAACATTTTTTGTATCATTGTCCGGAATTTAAGACATATTCCGTATCACCGCGTCGGGAATACGTCAAAGAAAATAAACTGTGTTTTTCGTGTATGAGTTCAACACACATTGAAGACACGCCCAACACGAAGCGAGGAGTGTTATCCGCCATTGCTAGATTGTTTGACCCCATTGGTGCCCTCGGTCCGATGCTATTGTGGGCTAAGTCATTCATGCAACAACGTTGGCAGACGCAGTTAAATTGGGACACTCCGCTTCCCCCACATCGAGCCCCACATCTACGTATAGCATGGCGTCAATTTTTATCAGAGCTTCCGTCGTTGTCTAACCTTACTATCACTCGCCATATTGACATCCGGGAATATCAGGACGTTCAGCTTCTAGGATTCGCCGATGCGTCCCAACGGGGTTACGCCGCGAACGTGTACCTTCGTGTGGTCCATCCAACTGGTAAGGTTTCCGTTTCTCTTGTGACATGCAAGACCAAGGTCGCCCCTTTGAAGGGTAGTGAAAGGGATGAGTCTCTTACCATACCTAGGTTAGAGTTATGTGCGGCCCTATTGTTGGCTCAGTTGTTGCATCGTCTCCACACGAAAATCGCGTCTGTCATTCCTATATCACATGTGCGTGCCTGGACTGACTCGTCAGTCGTCTTGTCTTGGCTTACGGCGGATCAAAAAATGTTCAAGATTTTTGTTACTAACAGAGTAGCCAAAATTCATACTCTACTTCCAAATTGCAAGTGGTCACATGTACGTACCACAGAGAATCCTGCGGACCCTTCATCACGCGGATTATTGCCTAGTGACCTTGTAGCTTGTACGCTGCATTGGAAGGGTCCAACGTTTTTACAGCTTTCGGAAGATCAATGGCCAGGACCACAGATCGAAACACTCAGTCTTGACGGCTTACCTGAGGTGAAGAATCCGTCCACGTGCGTGATGGTTGTCTGTGAAACGCCGAGCTTCGATACCTTTCTACTTCGTTTTTCGTCATGGTCCCGTCTTCAACATGCGTTAGCATATGCGTTGCGCTTCGTTGATCGTGTAATCGTAAAACGACCCACGAACACGGACGCCCTTACACCAGATGAATTACAGCGTGCAATGCGACTTGCCGTTCGAGTCACTCAACGTACATATTTTCCCGAGCTCCTAAAACAACTGGCCAAACCCAACCACCTAGTGACGCCCCCGACTATGGCTCAGTTAGCACCTTTTATGGACCATGCAGGATTAATTCGAGGTGGTGGTCGGTTGCAGCGTTCAATGTTGTCTGATGACGCGAAACACCCGTATCTACTTCCGAAGGAATCCCACGTCACGTCACTGCTGATCACCGCGTTTCATCGAAGACTCTTACACGCAGGACCGAAGCTCATCATCGCGATGCTACGTCAAGAATTTTGGATTGTGTCATGCCGGGAGGCCGTTCGTCGTGTCATTTTTAAGTGCGTCACGTGCACAAGGCACAAAGCACTACATCCAACACCCCGTATGGGTATCCTGCCTGAAGCTCGTGTCCATTCAGTTCGCGCGTTTTCGAGTGTCGGCACGGATTATGGAGGACCCTACCTCATTAAAGAATGTAAAAGACGAAACACGAAAACCACTAAAGTCTACATTGCGTTATTTGTTTGTATGGCTACCAAAGCCATACATCTTGAAATTGTTTCCGATTTGACAGCCGACGCGTTTCTTGCCGCTCTAGATAGATTTGTCGCACGCCGGGGTGTACCAGCACATGTGTATTCAGATTGCGGCACAAATTATGTTGGTGCTGCTAGACAGTTAAAACAGATATTTCGGGATAAAAACGTCCAAGCCCAAGTGTCCGCTCATGTCGTTTGCGATTGGCATTTCAATCCACCTGCCACGCCACATTTTGGTGGACTCTGGGAGGCGGGCATCAAAAGCGTGAAGTTCCATTTGAAACGAGTGATTGGCACTCAAGTGCTTACCTACGAAGAGTTCGAGACATTGTGTGTTCGAATCGAGGGAATTCTTAACTCACGCCCTCTCACTCCAGCTTCGATGGACCCACATGATCACACCGCCTTGACCCCTGGACATTTCCTCATCGGACAACCAATCATGGAAGTACCAGAAGTAAACCTCACCGAGGTTCCGATGAATCGACTGACACGCTGGCAGCTTCTTCGACAGATGCATCAGTCGTTCTGGAAGCGATGGTCACGGGAGTACTTGAATACGCTCCAGGGTCGTCAGAAATGGACTACTATCCAGGATAACCTTAAAGTGGGGGATCTTGTCATTGTGGATGCTCCAAATCAGCCCCCTTCCGTGTGGCGTATGGGACGCATTACAGCTGTTCATCCAGGTCCAGACCAAATCGTCCGCGTAATTACCATCATCACACAAGATGGGGAGATGAAGAGACCGGTGGTCAAAGTTGTTAAACTGCCAACAGATAAGTAGACTGTCCTGGCTTCCTCTCGTTCATCCTCCATCCTCCTTTAAATTGTATATGTATCTCTGTACCATTCAATGTATTTTTATATTTGTATTTTTTATGTATTTCTTGAACCCGCAATTTTTTGTAATGTGTACGATCTGGTCTTTCAACATCAATCTTCAGCTCTGATGGTTCCTTGAAAGCCCACGGCTTTCAACGGGGGGAGAAAATGTTGGGTACGGATCCGTCACACGTCTCGCGGACTTCGGTCGACCGTTCGTCGTTATCGCCCTACCTCCCACCACGAGCACACGCGCTTCATACAACACTTATCTCGCCGTTGTCGCGCGTGTTTTATATTATCGTTTTTGCAGTCCGTCGTCTCTCGTCCGTCGTACGTCGCCCAGCCATCCTGGCTTTTTCGGTTTAACTGTTTTTTTTTTGTGTTTTTCATACCTTGCGGCCGTTTGCGCCAAAGGCACCGCCCGGACAGTGTGGTGTCCGTTTCGTGTTGTGTCGTTCTGCACACACACGAATTTCATACCTTGCGGCCGTTTGCGCCAAAAGCACCGCCCGGACAGTGTTGTGTCCGTTTCGTGTTGTGTCGTTCTGCACACACACGAATTTCATTATTTTGCGGCCGTCTGCGCCATAATAATAACCGCCGTTTTTCGCCCGCCCGTCGTTGCACGCAGTGCGATCCGCCGTGGTCCCCACGTGGTATTCGCCGTTTGACCGCTCGCCCGTCGTTGTACGCAGTGCGATCCGCCGTGGTGTTCGCCGTTTGACAGACGCCGCGACAACGACGTCCATACGCGACCGTACGATATTACGCGGCCGTACGAGCTTTTCGAACCCGCTTCGTCCGATTTCGACACATTTGTCAACCATGACGTTTTATTACACGGCAACAAGCTCATAGGTTCGTTGACCTGCCGGCCGACGTTGCCCTAGTCTACGTGTGGTGTACTGTCGCGATCCGGTTCCACCTCCGTCAGCTGATCGTCGTTCTGGGACAATCACACCACCCTCACGGTATCATCGGCATTATCAAGTATCAACGCATATCAGGTCGTACACAATATTGTTGTTGTTTATTTTTCGTATCACGCGCACCGTCACCGTGTATTATTTTCATTATTTGTAATTGATTTATTTGCCGATCGGATTGTGATCGTGCACACTATACTATTATTACTAACCCTAGTCGTTAAGTTACTACATTTGCAGAACATTCAAAATAAATTATTCTGTACTTTTTTTCATACCATAAAACGTAATTGTTAATGTTCATCCCAATACCCTAAACTCAATATTATGAATTTATCTTAAATACAGTCCACTCTCTCATCCTCCTCCCCACCGATAGAACGTCGAGGAATATTATACCTACGAAGACAACGAACGCGTCGGTCTACGTGTAGCTGCCGCCTGTGCACACACATCCAGGTACATCCGTCGCCCGGCTTCCTTGTGCAGCCCCCTGCTTCGCACAATATCCATGTTTCAATGTTGCAAGCAAACGGCTTACTAAAATATTAGGGGAAGATGGGGGAATGGCGGTCAGTGGGTAATACCGGTCAGTGGCATATCTCATGAAATATGATAGCTAAAATTTAGATTTTCACGTTATTTGATAACTGTTGTTATCAAAACCTAATATCTGACGTCTCAAAATGATAAACAAAATTTTTCCCACCAAAAATTTGTTATCAATTTCATTATCACTTTCGTTCTAATATTTTTGAAAATTGACAATCGTCTGAAGTTAAGTGTTTTAATATTTTTTCTACATCAATGGTTATATTTACATCTAAATATTATGAGGATTGCAATTATGTGCTCATAATTCACTTACATAGTATGATTTTTAAGTAAATGCATGTATTACAAAAAAACTGTGAAATTGGTAGGTATACTCGTAAAGGCATTGATATCACTAATATTATAACGATTATAGCGATAAACGTTCGGCCTATCCACCAATAAATGAACAATGGTATATTTAAAATACACATAATAGGTAACGATGAATAATTCAGGGTCACTTAAATACTATAGGCACAATTTACTATACCCATTTTAGACCTCGAAAAATCCCGGGTGCAATTTACTATACCTATTTTAGAAACCAAAAAACCCCGGGCGCAATTTACTATTGTATTTTTATTACCTGCTTAATGTGGGCGTAATTTACAAGAGCCCATTTTGTTTTGTACATGAAATATTGTGTAATGATGGATTTTAGTAATATTGTACTAGAAAAATAATGTTCAAAAAAAATGTGTTAGTATAATATAAACTACTGTGTACCAATAGGCCAACTTGAACACTATTATGTAATACATATATCCAGTAGTTCCTTTATATATAAGGAATGAAACATTTTGATTTTTGATATAAATTTAATACATTCAGATCATAGTAATTACACGGACGTATAAAATTGAATATTATTGAATATTTTAGTTATTTTAACATAGTATAGTTAGTAGTTGACGCCATTGAACATACTAACGAGTTAGGAGCATTTAATTGTTCTTATTGTTCTATCTATCATAAAAAAAGGTATTTAGATTTTAATATTATGATATTATATAAGACTAAGATACACTTTTCGTTTACCTAAAAATGTGAGTATGTGTCGAGTATACTTCGTAATTTATTAGATCACCATATCTAATGGATGTGTTAAATTTTAATTAAAATTATACAAATCTGAAATCATTGCTGACAAAATATGGTTCAGATCTGAGACGATCTGTCTTATTTCTAAGGGTATTTTATTGAATATTTATATTGATATTAGTAAATCATTTTTCTATTATTTACTATTTAGTAATGTGGTAATTGAACTTATTTTTTCCGAAAAACCAATTGTATAGTGTAATATTGTATGGTAACTTTAGGGCTACTACACCCCTTGATCGATTCGCTCACCAACCCCCTGGGAGCTTCGGCCCCCACAACCCAATAAGAGTCTCTCACTCTGAATTTGAAATTTAATATCTGCAGACGGTACTTTAAAATATTTTAAAATAAAGTAATATCACTAATATGTGGAAACACCGAGTGACGAGGAGATACTGCCACGTCTGTTTTCGTTACTTTCCGTGTTATATATATCGTAGAGCACCGAGCGAATAATATATATATATATATATATATATATATAGAGTAATATATTCGTCGCCTCCCAACCAGCGATCAGCAGCGGCAACAGCGGACGATGCGAATTACGTCTGCCAACGGACCTACCCTCAGCCCTCGCCCGCGTGACGTGTCCGTACTCAAAAGCTCGTCGGGGGAGGGTGTAAGACTGTTTGGGGTGGTGGGGCTTGGGTGGAGGGTCAGCGGCATCGTTGATATTAGGCGTACGCGATCTGCATTTGAAAGATTCTATGCAGCTTCAATTTGTTAAACGAGAGAGTCATAGACCAATAAGTGATGCAGACCACCACCGCTGCCGCTGTGGTCGGTGCACGACGTCCGGCAAGCGACCCGGGCTTGTAGGGAATCCCAAAATCCTAAATGCACAAACCCCCTTCTCTGTCCTTCTGATTCAGACACGACGGGGCTTAACGTCGTCTGATATTCGAACACGCGCACGCACATATTTTATGCACGTGCGCTATTATACATCTCGTAATGTACGGGGTGGATTCGTTTGCTATAACTACGCTATTACTATACCTACCTATAAGTCATATTTTAAAGTCACAATGTATGTGTTATTGGGGGGGGGGCGAATTCGTACAACATTATGAACTATTTACAAGAAAATAAATTTTTTTTTATTATACATAATCAAAAGCGAAATAGTTTTCTTCAAAAACAGATCGATTAATACCGGAATTTAAGGTAATTTGTTTTTATAAATTAACATTAGAAATTGTATGAGTATATATATAGTTCTATTGCTCACAATTCACCCTGTACAATATGAAGAGTCCACTAACTTTATTCTTACCATTTTTTTTTTTACATTTTCTCCTCGATTTCCGTGTTCATAATATGAATTTATGAGTGCATATGAATAAGGTAACGTGAAAATTGGATACCGTCTAGTCTGCGCAATCGGCTTCGTGTTGATGAGAAATATTCAGGAAAATTGTACAGCACATGCTCTTATTGGCGCACCAATATGATGGAGCGCAATCGGATCGATCGTTAAAGTAAAAATAAAATGTTTTATATTAATGATAGAAATTATATATTTAAATTCGTTTTGAAGTCTTAACGTATCGGCATAAATGAATACGACTTTTAATGACATTTGTGTTATTTATATATATTATGTTTGTTATTTTATGTTAACCATTGCATAATAAACGAGATTGAATTTTAATCTTTAAAGATATTATATTGTAACTTTAAATTCCAGATTAATCTGAGGAAATACGTCGAGTATAGGATTGAAAAGATAATAATATGTATTATCTGCATCGTTGAGAACTATCTACTAAAAGCTTTTTGTATCTATATATGTTATATTGTATATAAATATAAAGCGGAGAGAGACAGTGTGAGGGAATTTTCAAACACACAACAAAACTTATAAAAGTTGGCATTTGTCCTATTAATTCTAAGAAAAGCTTCTTCTTTTTTTTTTTTGAGGAAATGAAAGGAACAGATTAGAGGTGGATGAAATAAAATATTAAACTGAATTGTTTTTCAAGAGCTCATACAAGTGTTAGGTACATAGAATATTTTCGTAAAGTTCCGTCAAAATTTGGTTGTTTAACTATACAGTATATATGCAGTGTATACTATACACCCTTATAAAACAATAAATTACTACCTACATAAGGGTTAAATTACTACTTCCAAGTAATATTTATGCATGAATTTAAATTAACTTATATTTTAAAGTAGGTATTAAGCTTTTCAATGGTCCATCTAAAATATAGTCTTTGAAAAAAAAGGTAAAAATAATATATTATATCAATATTATTCCAAAAAAACCTCTACTACGTAAATAATTGGATCAATCGTAAATTCTTAGTTTTTCAAGGTAACTGGTAGACTAAAAATTAAAAAAAATTGAAAATGCCTATTTGAAATACCAAACCTTGATCTAATTTAAATTAAAACTAAATCATGGTATTTTAGAATCGGCTGTTTGTATAGTAAAAATATTTATACTGACAGCAATTCATTTCTTGTAAATCACCCTCATATATGGCTCGATGCTTGTTGCAAATAATTTAACCATTTATCAAGTACTAAATAAACTTAAGATATCATAACAATTAAAAACAAATTATAAAATAATCAAAAATATATTATGGCCTTATATTATTACTATAATAATATATCTACTATAATCTATTCATCTATTCTGTTACAGTACATTAAAATGTGTAAATAACTGTATGTTATTCATTTATAAATAATCATAATAATCACGAACAAACTAAAGAGCCCTATAATATAAAATATAATACAGGTATAGATGCATCTATGGTAATAGTTTTTATACTTATAACGCTATATTATTTAACATTCTAATATAGATTAACTTTGTTGCACGTGTATTATACTAACTAGGTACTAAATATTTTAAAACTAAGCAAATAAATCATTAATCACAATATGGAAAACTCAACGACCCCTTCTGTTCCATATTTTTTTATTCAAACAAAATGTATTCTTGGATTTGTTATGGTATTATACATATGTGAATTTTTTCAAATTTAGTAAATCTAAAACTTCTGGTGAATGAATATTATAGTTATGACTTGTAATTAATGCTACGTTGTACGAGGTCACTAGAAGGTACTATAGACGGCGAAGTCAATATTTTATATTTAATACTTTTTTGATACAACACCAAATAAAATAAAGTGTGAATAATTTTAGTCATCCCTTTGTATGCTATCAAAAAATGGAATTTACTTTTCAAAGCTTAAAATATTTGTTTTCATCTCAGCAAACAAAGATAGTTATTTCTATTTTTATTGTTTTTTTTTACTTATTATTATTAAAAATGTTTCAACTTTAGTTAGCAACTCTCAATCAATCGATTGGAAATTGAACGCAGATGGTACTTTAAAATGGAAATTGTATTTCGTTCAAAAATGAAAAAAATATTAAAATTGATTGATCAAGCCTTCGTATTTACTTTAATGTCAATTAATAATCATGCCTACAGTAATGCATCATTTAACAACATAATCAGTTCACTTAATCGTAAGACCTCAACACAAATATCATGGAAAATATTATAATAATTAATAATTATCAATGGCCCCTGCTGCTAATTTTGCTTCAATGAAGGGTATGGTACTATATGGTGCTAAACATATTTAAAATATACAATATGTCACAAAGCCTCCGCAATTTCGCACCGCCACTTATGAGTTGCTTTAAATGTTATTCTGCGGAATAAACAACCTAATAAAAAAAAAATAGTTGCATTTAAGATCAATACATTGAGTTTCAATAACTTTAAATACTATTGAAAATAAGTACACGTGTCCTATGAAATAAGAATAAAGTCATTTTTCACATTTTTATTTATGCACCAATGTTTACTGAGAAACGGCATTTTGTGTTCATCGAATACGTGACATAGAAATTACGAGATTTGAATGATAAAATGAATAGAAATTGAACAAAAGAGAATCTTGTAGATATATTTTTTAATACATATTATAATATAATATTGATTATTTTTAGGCCACCGAGCAAAATAAATAATGTAATAATATTATCTCGAATATAAAGTTAATATAATAATGCATTTCACTTAAAATGCAAATACATACAGGATGTCCCACCGTTAGATTGGTTCAGCTTACTTGCAATATATACCTTCACTTTTAAGAGGGTATCCACTAACCTTTAAAACTCGTATCATACCTAACTATGTGAGAATTTAATTAGTATGAAAAACTTATAATTTTAAAATATTATATTAGCACTAAATTATAATGAATTTAACTATATTAAAATGGCTCTATTTTTTGGGTGGTAGAAAATAAGAGAATCTGTGTACCTACTGTACCTACTTGATAATAATAATAATAATAATAATTAGCTCTGCTGCACAGTAGGTTACAAGTGGGTCGCTGTAATGGATGGTGTTAAATTTGAATTCAATGATATAATATCATTGTATAAGAAAAACGAATCTGAGCGAAAACCAGACAGCCTATGATATTACTAAGTATATTTGATGATATTATTGTGAATAATGTAATTTATATATTTACCTATTTACGTGGACCCTTGTTTTAAATTGTCAATCCTTAGCTATGAAAGTTGAACATTCTATACATTTTTAACTACAAAATAGTTATTAAATTTTAAATATGATACATTTTGTCAAAATTCGAACTTTCAAAGCTTGTAAAAAAAAATTGTGCCTGTGTATTTTTAATATTTTTCAACTGCTATTGGTACAATATATCAGAGCCTTGCATTACATTTTCAAAATTTTAACCAACAAATAAAATTTTATTGATATTTGTAGAAAAAAAAACTAAGAAAATTGAAAACTGACAATATCCGTAAACAGCTCAAAAAGAGTCAAAATATTTTCAAATGTTTATGGTGTACAAGAAATAAAAATACAAACATTTAGTAAAATTTTCATGTATCTACATTATTCGTTCAAAACATGAGAAATCGAGTGAATATAAATTATTGTAAAATTATGAACTTCAAACGCTCATAAAAATTTAATTTGATATGCTTATAGAAAATTTTTTTTTTTTTTTTGATAAAGGTAGATAAACTTATGAGTAATCTTGTATTACATTTTCAAAACTTAGATTTAAAAAGAACGATTTTTATGGTTTCTCAACTCAAAAAAATTTGCTAATTTTCGTGATTTTCCCGTATTTTTTCAAGATTTGAACTTTAAATGCCTATAAAAAAATTGTGTTTAAGGATTTTTAATATTTTTCAACTGCTATATTGTAACAATATAGTAGGAGCCTTGTATTAAATTGTCAACCTTTTTTATCCAACATTTAAAGTTTTATTGAAATTCATAGAAAAAAAGACTGATAAAATTGGAAACTGGAAATGTTCCTAAACAGTTCAAAACAAATCAAAATGTTTTGAAAATGTTATCGTGTATAGAAAATGCAAATATAAACTACCAGTGAAAAATTCATGGTATACATTCATTTGTTTTAGAGTTGAACCAAAAACAAAAATTGATTTTGAGTAAAATTCCCGTTTTTCCTTAATTTGTATGTCGTTTTTCCTGTCGCTTTTAAAAACTAAAAATGAATTTTAAAATTTGACCTCATGAATACACCAACTAGATTCACTTTCCCATCGAACAAGATACTGTTGATGAAAATCGAAGCAGTTTTACTGCCCTAAACCGTGTTGACAGACACAAAAAAAAAACATACATCATTGTAAAATCAATACATTCGTCGTTCCACTCAGAATGTAATATGTATAAGATAAACTATACTTAAAAATATAAACTGATTTCACAGTTTCCTTCGCATTCAATCATCTTTTTTTTCTTATACAATGAATTATTCTAGAATTAAAACTTAACACGTCCGTAAGAGTAACCTACTCTTCAACAACTATATGTTCACTTGAAAATAGTTGAAATCCACTATACATCAGTAGTGATAACTCTGGATTTTTACTTAGATCTTAAGAAAAAAATATTTGAGACTACCTGATCCCGTGCACTTCGTTGGCCGTTAAAAGTGCAAACTCTTTGATTCAATTCATTCAATTATTCAATATGTTATTTATTATTCGGAGTATGGTGTATGTTCAAAACTTAAAAAATGTTAATCAAATTTCGGAGGATGCTTTCTTAGTGCACACTTAACATGATGGTACGAAGGTACCGTGAAAATTTCAAGCCTCAACCCATCATTATTTATAGGCTCTACGTTGATCAGTCGGTGACTCAGTCAGGACACGTTCGATTATAATATTATATTACAGCCATCCTGCCCGGCGTAGCACGTCAGACCAGATGGTGATTATGAGTGCAGTACATTTTCAGGTAGGCAATTCACCTGCGGTAGATGTGCGGACGTAATTACGAATGTTTTATTAACAAGTTGTTAATGATGTGCATGTATATTGTGTAGGTTCCCAGGACAACGGTAGAAAATTTAGCGTTTTTCATACTATTTTTACTAAGTTATATGGTTTTGACCGAATATAATAATAGGTATACAGGGGGACGGAATGGTCAAACGGACTAAGGCGTCGCTGGATCGAATTTCGGTCACAGGCGGCACTTCTCTCCGGGCATACACGACAGAAACCTACGGTTGCCCAATTAAAATTTTTGTTCTATGTTCTAAATTCTATGTTTATTCATCGTGTTACACGACAAAAGTTATATCAGTTCGTTGGGAAAAGTCCAGTGAACAATATACTAAATAAAAATAAGCTGCGCATTTTTGCGCTATATTTTTAACCGGTGATTGAAACTGCGTATATATATTTTTTTTTTTTTTGGTATTATCTTTCTTCATAGTGAAATAATATATTATTAGGATTAATATAAATACTGACATTTTTCAAAGGCTATTATTATCATCGGATCTTCTTATAAGCAGTTTTAGAAAAGTTGATAAACATAACATAAAAAAAACTTCTCCCAGAAGTCGAAGATTTATGGCTAGACATTAATTATTGCAGTGATGAAGAACCAGAATACATTTCAGAAAAAAAATAATTATTAAAACAAATTGTAATATATTTTATATCAATAAAAATGTATTTCAATGATAATTGTATATTTATAAATATCATAGTTTCAGTTATTTAATTTTGGCTACCTTTTTTAGTTTTTCGACCTCTGTGACACGTATTTACCGAAACTTACAGTACCCCCCCCCTCCACAGTTAAGCAACCACTCAATGGTCTAAGTTGCAGCGGGTTAATTAATAAAAATAAATAATATAGGTACATGTCTAAAATTATATTAAATCATGGCCAATATTATATTTTATCAGGGCTTGCATTAGAAAAAAAATTCTGTTTTACGTTATTTACAATTAAAACCTTACACAATTTTTGAGTTTATCGTTATTCAGAATTAAAACGTTATCCGATTTTTGTGTTTATCGTTATTCAGAATTAAAACGCTACCCAAGTTTTGCATTTATCGTTATTTAGAAGAAAAAAGTTATTTTACCCAACATTTCCCAACAATCCAGTAAGTAATTTACTACTTGATGTTTTTATAACTTATTATTTTATTAATATTTAATATTGGAATAATTAATGGTATTCTATATACCTAACACCTAGGTATTTTATATAATTACGTTGGAAATTTTTAAGCTAAAACCAAAAATAATTAACTAGTTAAGTTAAAAAGTTAAAAAAAATAACTTTTTAAGTTTAACTCAACTTTAACTTTTTAACAAGTTAATGCCCACCTTTGCATTTTCAGTACTGGGTTAGAAATTGTTCTACCCATGATTTCGTCAATTGTTTTAATATGTAGCTAATATAAATAAATAAAACGGATGTTTTAACAACATAGTATATACTTTAACACTCAGAAGTGGACAGCAGTGTACAGACTACAGAGTAGACAAAGTACAGAGTGAATTCAAAATAAGTCTATACTCTTTACTTCTACAGGGCAATTATCGGGGCATCATTAATCATTAATAATGATTCATTATTAATAATAATTATTATTATTATACTAGGTATTTGCTATTGGCAATTCACTTTAAAAGTTATCAATAACTGCAAAAAAATGCGGGCAGATAATGTCCCGGATACGGAATATAATATCAATTCTTAGATTTTTTCTAAGAGCAAAAATAAATAGCATGAAATAAAAAATATTTCAACGAAAATAATATACCTTACTTTTAATTTTTAAATTAATGGATTTTAAATTTTCAAATAATTTTATTTTTCGTTTAATGATATTCTATAAATTACGTTTTGCGATATTTTTATATTCTGAGTGGAACGATGAATGTATTGATTTTACAATGATGTGTGTTTTTATATTTTATTTAAATTTTTTATTTTTGTGTCTGTGTATACGATAAGTAGTCGAAATAATGCTTCTATTTTCAACTTCAGTACCTTGTTTGATTGATAATTGAATATTGTTGGTGCATCATGGAGGCCGAAATTTAAAATTCCCAGTTATTTTCCAAAGCAACCAAGAAAAACGAAAGAAAAATTAAGAAAAAACGGGAATTTTACTCAAAATCGATTTTCATAAAATCGACTTTGGTTTTCGGTGTAACTTTAAAACAAATGACCGTAGATACATGACATTTTTACTGGTTGTTTATATTTCCATTTTCTACACATGATAAAATTTTCAAAATATTTTGATTTGTTTTGAACTGTTTAGGGAAATTTCCAGTTTCGAATTTTATTAGTTTTTTTTCCTATGAATGTCAATTAAACTTTATTTGTTGAGTAAAAATACTTGAAAATACAAGGCTCCTACTATATTGTTACAATGATATTTGAAAAATATTAAAAATCCTTAGTAACAGTTTTTTTTTATAATCATTTAAAGTTCAAAAATTGACAAAATATGGAAAAATCACGAAAATTAGAAAATTATTTTGAGTTAAGAATTCGTAAAAATTTTTCATTTTAAATCTAAGATCATAAAATGTAATACAAGATTCCTTATAAGATACCTACCTTTATCAAAAAAAAAAAAAATGCCTATAAGAAAGTCAAATTAAATTTTTATGAGCGTTTGAAATTCAAATTTTTACAACATTGGATATTCACTTGATTTTCTTATTTTGTTGTAATTTAAAAACGAATGACTGTAAATAGATACATGAAAATTTCACTGAATGTTTATCTTATCAATTTTTATCCTTGATAACATAAATATTTTGGTTGTTTATATTTCCATTTTCTACACATGATAAAATTTTCAAAATATTTTGACTTCTTTTGAGCTGTTTCATACTTCAATTTTTTTTTTTTTTCTATGAATACCAATAAAGTTTTATCTGTTGTGCCAAAAAGTGTAAAAATGTAATACAAGGCTCCTTATATATAGTTACAATAGCAGTTGAAAAATATTAAAAATGCATAAACATAGTTTATTTTTATAGTCATTTTAAGTTCAAATTTGGATAAAAATTACATATTAAAAACCTTGAATAACTATTTTAGTTATTTTGTTATGATTGTATAATATTATTTGTGCGTAATTGAAACTTCTAAAGTATACCATTATATATCTATTATAGCATCAGGGTTTGTTGTTGATGTATAACAAGTTACCTAATGGCTATTGTGATATGACTAATTTTAAATTTACTATAGGTTAATTTTTTTTTCATACCATAGATAATTATATAATATGTCTTATACCTAGACTGACATACCGTCTCCGCTCAGAATCGTTTTTCTTATACAATGATTTATCATTGAATTCAAATTTAATACCATCCGCATTATACAGCAGTGACCCACTTGTAACATACTGTACAGCAGAGCACCTCTTTGTTTAATGATATACTATATATTTTGTTATTCGTTATATGCTTTGTTTTGAGGTATTTAGTTATATTTGATTTTCGATTTCCGTTATAATTACGTTTACGAATTTCAATCGTTATTGTCAAATATAACGTCATAATCATAACGTTATTATAACATTTGCAAGCCCTGTATTTGGGCTATATAATATAATAATTTCGGTTTTATATTGTTATTATTATTATTCACGTTGTTCGTCAGTTTGTCTTGCTCGTATATATTTTTGACTTGCAGTATTAGTGTGACCTAAGTTGTTACGTCTAATTGGTGGCATTTTAAAAAACCAAATTATTGCGGTCATCTAACTGTGATAAACAAACACTTCTCAAAAAACTCACTCAACAAACTCCAAACTGAATAAACGTTCATATCGAATGATCCGTGCACTAAGAAATTGTATAGTACCTACACTAGAAATAAATGAATATTTGATGTGCATAATTTTAAAATAATGTTGAATACAAAATTATATTAAAAAATCTAAAATATGGAAAACGTAAAATTATAATTTATTCAATTTCAATGTTGAAAAATGCACAAACCAACTTGTTTTAATCATGAATCGTAACTGAAATAAAAACATACTAAGTAATCATTCGGGTCTTCTGTCAATTTCTGCATCGGTCAATTATAATAAAACGACGGAACGGCGAAATTTATTTAAAAATATATTATTGATAAAACAAAAAAAAAATTATAAAAAACTCATGAAAAAAAAATGTTTGTAGGTAATTGAGAACATACAAATTATGGTTTAATTAAGGTCTTCGTGAACTATTAGTTTTCTGCAATTTGTCAATAGATAACATAATAGTATACCTACCTAATAAATATTATTATATATTATAGAGTCCTTGATTTTTCTGCCAAAAATTATAACGCAAACTGTCAAACACCCAAAGGTTAAATATAGTCGTTAAGTTTTCTGAAATTTTCCAATTTTTTGATAATTTTTCTTTCCATAAGAACTTTCTACAAAGAATTAGAAAATTTAAAAAAAGATAATTAAATCGATAAAAGCATTCTCAAGTTCTGACGTGACCAAAGAAAATATAATAATTCAATTTTATACATATAGATTAAAAAGAAAGTGGCTCCACATTAACGTAGTCAAATACTTTAAGACACAATAACTTATTATAGAAACCATATTATTATGTAGTCATATTGTAAGATATCTTATAATTTATAGTTTATATAATCGTATACATGTTTAATTCAATACATTTAATTTGTTGCTAATAATTCAAATACAATAATTTTCTAAACTCGAGTGGAAAAAAATGGACAACTGAACAAAATAGGTACAAACTCTAAATTCTAGTTAAAAATTGGATTCGCATTAAATTTTAAAGTTACTTGAATTTAACATTTTAAATAATTGCTTTAGGTTTTATTTTTTTTATATACCTGCTTCAAATTTCCTACGCAACCATTACTTACGCGGTAAACTAATGGTCGCGACATTTCCTTTTTTTACAGCGTTATCTCATCTCCCCCAGTTTTTTTTTCAGACCACCGCACCGTAGAAATATTTCCCTTCACGTAATCGTGCACATTGCATTTTACTGTAGGTCCCAAAAAAAACTTTTTAATTAAACACTTGTTTTTTATATAAAATATATTATGCTAAATATACTTAAGCAATTTTATATTTTACTTAATATTTTGTTAAACATGGGCGCAAATCTAATGACCAGAATAATATTAAAATTGCCTTTTGTATAGTTAATTTAAATGTGATAATAGAATGCACATAGCACATCAATAGCGTCAATGAATATTACACGACGAGTAGTAATAACAATAAATTCGTATTTAGTAGGAACTTAAGTAGAACACACGTATTTATAATTGTACTCTAAGTAAACCGTTAAAATAATCATTTGTCGTACTAATGCTTTCCCAAAATATTGACAAAAATAGGAGGCGTATGAACTTGTTTTGACTACTTTATATTTGGTAAACCACTTGTAATAGTCAATAGAAATAGTTTTTAATTTAATGAGTTAGCTATGGACCGCTTCAAGGTAGAAAGTATTCCGCATTGTAGATAATTCAATGATAGCAGTCATTATCTAGCATTGATCCGATGATTATTTTAACAAAATAAATTACAATTATTTTTAATAGGCCCTAAAATAAATTATTGTTCAGTAAATATATAAAAATGATGTATTCATTTATACAATATACATAACACAATACATAATTTATATATTATTAGAAAATCAATAATTTTCAAAAAAAAAGTATCGTATCAACTTTAAAAACAAAATGAAAACAATAATTTTCTACAACTATAAACTTTTAAACTTTTAAATCTTAATAAAGTATACATTGTTTTCCCAGAATACTTTTCTACACTTAAGTTAAATATATTGTTCTCCTATATTGTTTCATCCTCAACTGAATAAGACATAAATCAAAAAAATAAATAGATTTATTGTTAACATTTTTCATTTTTGATACCTAATGCAGTATGGAATCGAAAGATTTGACAATTAATTGTAGAAAATATTTTTTTTTTATTCCAATTATTGAGCAATAACTAAATCTATTTTTAATTTATATGTGTCATGATTCATAACTCATTATTTAAGAATATAATATAGTATAACTTACATCCGTTCCACTTTGGAAACTAGCTTAATAATAATGTAAAATGTATTTGGGTAAATATTAATAAATAATAATATTATGTAATCTATCACGTACTTATTTTGAGTACCTATATTTACGATATTAAATTTAAAAATAAAAAGTTTTGCTGGATTGAAATGGCAATAATAGTTGTTTACTTCATGATAACCGTCTACTTTGTAAGAATATTTTTCATTCCTCATATGTTCAATGAATTATATTTATACATTTTTTAGATACTCACAACCCAATTTTAAAAAATAGTAGTATACATTTGTTAATATTTACCTTTAAATTAAAAACTTAGACAGTCCACGAGCCAATACATTAATATATTCCGCATCAATAACTAATAAGTTATCTATTATAAACAGCAAAATATAAATCTTCTGGTTTGATGGAAATTTAGTCAAATTGTATACTTTAATGTAACTATGTAAGTTCCCTACTATATTATTATCATTCAATTCTTGAATGCTGATAAAATATTGATACCTACCAAATTTCAAACTTGTAAACTAGGTATACTAAATAAATATTATGTTGCTCTAATTTTTCTTACGAAATATAATATATATAAAATTAAATTAAAATTATTAAATACTATAGTTTTAACTTTATTAACATAAAATAACAAATAAAAGCAATGCAAGAAATTACTTACTTCTTAATTATAGTCAAGTTCTAAAAATATAATAGCCTGAACAAAGTAGTTAACAGTTGTTCCAAAAGTCGAATAAAATTGTAACATTGGGAATAGTTATAAAAATATTTTCTATGTAAACTTTTTTTTTTGGAAAACATTTTTTTATGTTTAAACTCACGATAAACTCAACCTTTTAATAAGATAATATAATCAAAAAAATACCGTTTGAAGTACCAACAACACACAGGTATTTAAAGACAACAAAACATTTAAAGTACAAAAAAAAAAAATTAATTCAATGAAATGAATTAGCGTTTGGATACAACAAACAGCGATAGTGTTGAGTAAAATTTTAGGCAATAATATTGTAAATGTAATTCAGACATACAGTGTTATAGTACATTTTTAAAATAAATATGATTATTGCAATGCATAATATAACAACTATGTACAATTTTAGAGCATATGTACACGTCGATATAGTTTTGCATGCACACATGTATGTTATGTTCCCTGCTAATACTGTAACTAATAAATTGTACATGATATATATTATATTGAATCGATAAAATTATGTACACGTATGTAGTTATTAAAAAGGAACTCGGTAATATGTTAACCTACATAATATGTATTTCGTATGGTAATAACGTTGTTTTTGCGTATTAAAATGTAAATATTTCGGATCGATTTGTATAGTTTCCGAAATCAGAATACATAATATAATCATAAACGGGCTAAAATATAACTCCGTAATTCAGGATAACCCGAGAGTGTAAATAACATTACTTCTACTGTTACAATAACTTGCGATACGAGTATTGCTGTTAATTAATCGTTATTTTTGTTTTAAACTTTGTTTCCTGATCGAATAACTTTTAAATAATATTCTACACACAGCTATGCAGTCGTTAGATACGCTGCCGGTAATTATTGTTCATAAATTTGGAACGGACTGCCGAAGGAAGTATTCGAAATAACCAGTGTTTTGAGGTCATAAATAATGACTGAATAATAATAAAGTGGTTAGAGAAGGGGAAATGAGCGTACATATATAGAACACCGACAGACAGGGTTGAGAAGAATGAAGACCATACAAACAGAAAGAAGCCAGTGAACATCCCTGACCCGATTTATATTTAAACAAAAAACGTGCAACGCCGAGTGTATATCAAGCCCTTACTTAAATTTACTTGTTGGTTTAGGTATTTATGGTAAGCTATATGGACTTAACAAAACGTTAATACCACAATTAGTTACGTTCTACGTTTTGTATTATACTATACCTGCTGTTATATTTGAGAATTTTTCACTCAATATATTTATGTGCGAGTTGGTTTATTCGACCTAGAATCATAGTTTCATATTATTATTATGTTATAATTTATAATTATTCACCTACGATGTGGTAATATGATAGTAATTATAATTCGTATATCGCTAGAAGTTAGAACAAACAATTACTAGTTTAAAGAACATTTTTAAGAACGTCCACTCCCTTCGATGAAATAAGTGTATAGTACTTAAAATATTTAGGGAGGTTGTATACATTTACCCCGGGGTCTCGAAAACTCTGAACACGGTCCTGATTTGAGTTTTCAGATTACAAAAGGTTTCTCTACCTACGTATCTAGAAAAAAAACGTGTTAGGACAACACTTTTAGCAACTACACTCCACTTTTTACATTTTAAATTAAATATGAATTATTATTTATAACTCAATATTTCTACAGTAGAATCTAGAATAGAGGCCAATCTACAATAAAACTATATTATAATTACTATTATCCAAAAATATCAATTTTCGACTTCAGACATTTATACCATACACCAAAGAATTATTCACATGACGTATTCCTTCATACATGAGTCCGCGTAGATTAAATACAATTGTTATAACTTATGATAATATATTAATATAATATTGCTGTAAATGTTCTAATATTCCTCAATAGAGTTATTTTGTTGACAGAACTAAATGATTAAAAATTGATAATAATTAAAACTGTATAGGTACCTAGTCAATTCAGGAGAAATAAGCAAACTTTTCTAAAGGCTATCACTGTATTTTACCCGTCACCAATAGTTTTATATTAGTTTTATTCTTACAAAGATCCAACCGCCAAGCATAATACACCGTACATATTATTAAACCGTTTAGCTGCAAAAAGGTTAGTATCATGTATAGTTTTAATTACCATAACGCACAACAGTATCAAAAAATATTTAAATGAACAATAAATTATACAATTTGAATGTGTATAAATGTTTGTTAAATTATAAAATATACATTCATATAATATAGTATTTTGCGAGCCACAACGTTAGTCTAAAAATTAAAACGTTGCATGCATAAAACAACGGCATTTAATTAAACGCGATAACGTTCATATGCCGAAAACAACACCTATAAAAGTATGATAATATTAAGTTATAATTTATACTATTATTATTATTATTATTATTACCGTGCGTTTCTTATTTATGGTAATATACCTAGGTACCAGCTATAATATTATGTTGAAAATAAAACCAAAGGCGAACACATTAAACTCTCCTCCGCCAAACACTTTAAGTTGAAACACCGTCGCCGCCGCCGACTGTATTACAAAGGTTATTGTAGTCGCATATTGTACGACAAAAACGATGATTAGGCATCATACAGAGGAGCCGTTTGAACTCTGAGAGGAAGCTCATATTATAGACGGGGTTATAATCGACTGAAAAAGCTACTAGAAATAAATAGATTTTATTGTTTTCGTTATTTTTGATTACAGTAATGTTCAAAGCCGCTTTTACACTGAAACCCCACCCTGCCACGACTACCACCGCCTCCACCACTATAATACACTATTTTGAAACGCCTTTCGAAATAAACACACTTGCGTACAAAACAACTTTGTATGCACGGCTGTACCTAAATGTGTGTAGGAGGTATAAATATAAATATTAAAATATATTGTGTTGAACTCAATATGTCGATTCAAAGCACTATACTTAATGCGAAAACGTTTAAAAAAAAAAATAAATTATGAAATATTATTGACGAATTCGTTAAAAATTATACATAACAAAAACAGTCGTACTACATGAACGTTTTTTTTTTGTTCATAAAATTTATATTGGTTAGCGCATTCGAGGGAGGCAAAATAAATCAATCATGTTTTTCTACACTATACTAAATAATATTTTAATAATACGTAGTACACTATATACGCGATTGGATGCACGGCGACTGTTCTGCAAAATTCGTTTCCGATATTATTATAATACTATCGGAGCATACATTTTATGATTACGATATAGCTGATATAGGAGAACGTGATGGTAATGCGCCCCCCCCCCCCCGGGCTGCAAAGCGTCCACGAAATGCAACTCAACTGCCGCAGCGCGAGCATAACGATGAATAACAATTTTTTTTATCATTTAATAATATAATAAAAATAGTACTTATATCGTATAATTATGTCCTCTATAAATAACTCCCTCCTTACGAAGGATTATAATGTTATTCACCTCTGCTGCCATATTTCTTTTACTACTCTGGACATTATTAATTAGTAGGTACTCGGCCACCGCCATCCAACTCCCCGATGGCTTATACACACAATAATAATAATAATAATAATATGTACTGATATACTCAAGGACTTCCGATCATCGCGTCTCTGCCGCCGCGGTAGTCGTCTCGGTTCGGCCAAGTTTAAAGGGGTTCGATCCGACGACGACAATTATTCCTCGTCGTAAAACGGTACTGGCATGGCGGCGGCGGAGTCGGATTAAGCCGAATGCATTTACGTTTAATTGGATCCGTCGTCTTTGTCTATAAAATTATCTCGCTGGTTTTATTTTCTCCGAACAAAATGTGTTCCCCGCTGCAGCAGTAAGTACATACACACGAATCGATTCATACAACATACGTATATAATAGACAGTATAATAAACTCGAGTAAGACTCGTTCTATCGTCTTATAAGTCGCTCGTTCGGAGATGGTCGACCAGCGAATTTATTATACGCTTACGCAGCTGCAGCTCTCCGTTAGTCGGTTTTACCGGACCGACTGACGTATTATATCACTCGCCCTCCTTACCGACACCAACGATGAAACGGATTTCGTTTCGACCCGAATCGATTTAATCGTCAGACCGATGAGATGATTTTCGAGCCGGTTCACTTCGACCGAAACTCGAGACTACAAAATATCTTGAAATCGATAGAGAATGTCAGAAGTTCTGGCATGGAGTAGATATCTGGTATATTTAAACTAGCCTGCAGTATACAGATGCCAGAAGTGCACGACCATGCATTGTCATAATATTATGATATCGTGTATAGGTAGTAGGTACCTTCACGCGTCACGTAGATACGTATAAAGTGTAAATAGATAAATCACGAGCAATCCAACTACTAAGATAATCCGTAGCCAAGTAAAGTGAGTTACATTTTAGAAGCTATAACTACAACAATATAATAATATGATAATTTATAGTTATTATTAATTGCGAATTAAAGCGCACAACGCGTATATACTACACATTCAGTACACGTACCCCAAGATTTTATCACGTGTATAATATACTTTCCTAATTAGTGAATGTTTTTTATTTGGATCCTTCTGCTACTACCGCTGGGTATCATTTATATGCACGGAATTATGTGTAGAGTCAGTGAAAAACGTCGTGTATTATTATTTATGGGTCCTATCCAAAATCCAAAATCATCATATTATTTGGATATTTTATTTTTACAACTCAAATTGATTAAATAGAAAATTAATTCACTGTATAGTATGTTTATTATTGTGTACATTGTTTGAATGATGTATTGATATAACAACCCTATTAATTTATGTTTGCAGCCATCAAGCTTTACACTAAGCCAACGCAAAGCTTCAAGTATAATAAGTTTTAGGAAAAAACTGACATAATAACTAAAGGGAAAACCGGCATGATTTAAAAAATGGCAATTACTACTTTCCTTTAATAAAAAAAAAAATAATAATAATAACACAAACAGTAGTTGAAGGGAGTGTAACAACATGTTATTATTAACCCTAAATGGCAAACGAACACGGTTATTTACTTTTGTGGGAGCAGGTGTCTCGAATCATTTGGTTGCTACGGAAACCAAACTTTTAGTTTTCCCAACACATAAAATGAATTAATAAATAATATATTATATATATATTTGTTTTTCTCCTTATTTTCCAAGAGAAATTTCATAATACAAAAACGTACCGGTATTTGCAGAACGAAAAAAATGTCACTGGAAATCACGCAGACTATGTCTCGCCACCTCTGCGCAACACCTTTTAGCACACGTGTCGACGATATTAAAAGCAATAGGCGTCTATTGAAGATGACTATTTTGTGAATTTCACATTGCGTATATCTCAGCATATATTTGTTATGCTCACGAAATGCGTGTGCACACTCGCCCGTTCACACGTATATAGGTTCGCATATATTATGTGGCAAATATATTATAACTCCCCAACGACATTTTACCGTGAGTTGAAAGGGAAAAAATAAAACCGGACCATATGTGGTTACAAACTTAAGAGTGGAATATATAAAAGCGCAAAATAATATGGAACTATCATCAACGTTTTGAATAGAAAAATTACTCTGCAGATGCATTAAGTCGTATTGTTAGTGAAACGTCATAAAAAAATATATTTTTATAGCATAATATTACTTTATGAAAGAAAATTTTAACTTTCTCATAAATTGTATTTTTTTTTTTTTTAGAGATAAGGTCAATTAACGTTTTAAATTGTGTAATCAAATAATAACAAACATAATTTGTACACGTCAACCTTAACAAATAATATTAGCAGAAATACAATTTTTACATTATTCAATTTTATTAATATTTCAATATTTGTCTGTTAAGGAACTAAATAACTTAATAGGTAATTTGTAAATTATAGAGTTTAAAGTTGAGAGAACCAGGTTTTATTCGAAAACTCAGTATTAACATTAAAAATACAATAATTATGTACACTTAATGTACGTAATCATACAGGTTCAATATTATTGAAGCCAATGGACAATCTTTATGGAAAAAAATAATACGAATAAATTCCATGGAATTGAATAAGAGTATTATATTATATCGTATCTATCCCTCCGACTGGATAAGTAAAAGTTAAGAGTTCAACTCATAGCCGCTATAGAAATTGAATACTAATTTTCTACAACTGCGGACAATTAGAACAGAGCTAATTGTTTTAAAGTTTACGCCTTCTAGATTTGTTCCAAACTCAATTAGTAGATTTCGGTAGCAAAATAAGGAAGGAAATCAACGTATTTTATACTCTATACCCTTTGTTGTAAGCATTTTGTTTTTGTTTATAGCTTTTTTTTTTGTTAATTTATTTATTCCACCGTTGTTAATCGAACAATTAAGATACCTTGGCTCGATAAAACCTTATCGGTTTTACGTGGCGCTAAGTCACTACCCCGGTCGAACTTAAATTAAATGAAAGTTGGGAATTAATTTTCCGAAGCGAAGCATTCGAATTCCTCCCACGGGAAAGTTATAACGAAGCAATTTGTTCTACTTTCCTTAATTCGGAAAACACAAGTGGAACAACTCGAATTTGTTACACACTCTGTCATAACTTGACATGAATCCTGAGGGTGTAATTCGATTTCATTCGGAAGCGGACTGAATAACAAAAATTTTCCCGATAAAACGTACACCTCTATAGCTACTGTAGCCTGTGTTATACGCTTATATAACTTACACGGTTACACGTCTTATCCTTCGTCGCGTCAGGCGTGGTGGAAAAGGTGAATAAAATTGTTTAACATTCAACTTACGCGATTTATTTATCATGTCGGATATAAAACGGTCCGCCGGTGATAATAACACAACCTGAATACAAACAGCGGGAGGAAAGTGAAAAATCGCATAGTTAATTTTAACACCCGCACTGTACTATTAGGTATATAATATTATATTTTTGAGGAGAATCGTATAGTTATTTTGGAGAGGTTAAACGAAAGAAAAATATACAGCTGAAGAATCAGCATATCACACGTAGGGGTCATTGGCATATACAAATAATAATAATAATAATAAACTAAAAAGTAAAGACACATCGAATACATTTGCCTTTCTATTTTGTTGTTCGCCCAGTTCGTGACTTATGAATTCCATTAAATTTTGTTCGGTTCCACAGGAATTCAAAAGGATAAGATACCCGAGGGTATGTCAAAGACATACCAATGGAAATTAGATACGGTCGACCTGAATTCAACGAAGTTTCGGGGTTTTAAATAAACGGACGCGCCGACAAACTTTTGCAAAAATTCCTACCCGGTGCGAATTTATCCACAAACATGTCGTGACAACTTACGGAAGACACAATAAAGTTTAAAAAGAAATGTTTTCTTGCCACACAGTAGGTGTATATATATATATATAAATAATATAAACCAGAGCGGAACTAATAACTACGACATTTTTAAACGTCTGTCGGCAAAGTCGAACAGAAAATAAATTTGGGTGACACAAAAGTACAAAACCCAATCAGGCAGTCCAAAATCCACCGACCGACGAACAAACGGAGTCTTTACCACTTAAATATATTGAGTATAATTTAGTTTTATATAAAAAAAAAAAAAAAACTATAAATGTAAATTATTCTGTCAGATTCCCGATGTGAAGACAATTAATTAGCAGTTTATTCGTTTTAAAATTACAATATTTTTATATCGTTTTCAAATGATTAATTTGTCATGTTGATTTCATTGATTTATAAATCAAAATATTGTAATAGATTTAATGAATAAAAACAAAATACATCAAGCACAAGCCAAAAATTAATACTAATTAGGAATATAAAGTAAATTAAAGTACTACTGTATAAATTATACAATTAATAGCAAAATTAAATTCAGGAAATGTTTGATTCTTTCATAATAATATAATAATAATGATAGTCAGATAGTGTATAATATAATTATTATGTTGACGAAACACTGAAAAATGCTCTGTTACCACGATTATGTAGTATTGTAATTTGTAATACTATACTGTTATATTAACAAAAACATGGTTTTTTTTATTTTAAATAGAATGTCACCGATAAATGTACTCACTAAGTACCTTTATGGTAATTTATACAAAAAAAACTTTACAACAAAATGTTTATTTCTAAACCAAATGAGATGGACCTAAAAATTCTTAGTGTTGGCTTAAAATAATTTCTAACCACTTATCAGATTTGATTATTTTAACATAATTTTGCATTGTGCTGATTCTGATAGACTGAAATTACACGAACACAGCAGAGTGCCTATACTCTATACAATATAAACCCGGAAAACATTTATTACGTTATTTGAATTTGTTTTTATTGTTAATTATATTATATCCATAAGTTTTATTTTCAAATATTTAATTTCTAACGTCGAGACAATAAACCTATAAAAGTTATTAGAAAATGTGATTTCTTTTATATATTTTTCTTAGACAGTAAATACACTCAGATGATTGAACAGAACAATTTTATTACGATGCTGCAGAGAATGCAATTTCTTGTTACATAATATACAAAGAAATAATATAATGGTCGGGATAGTACCAATCTCGTAAAATTATATTTTTTTTTAGACTGAACATTTTTAACAAAAAAAAAAAATAATAATAATAATAATAATAATAATAATTAACTTGAAATGTTTATTATGATTTCCATGGACCATAATATTATACCAACTCTCGATCATGTATTAATTTAGTCATTTAATTGCTTATATTAAGTCAATAGATTACACTAAATTCGTCACGTGATTTAATAACATGATTTGCACAGTGCCTAAAATGATATGTCATAATATATATTATTACATAAACATAATTAATAGTAGGTAGGTAACGTTTCTTGAAGCGTTTTTGGAAACAACGGATCAATTTAAAAGTATACAAATATACGATGTTACATATTAATTAATTTGTATTCAGGTAGCTGGTACATACGATTATATACTATATGTGTGTGTGTGTGTGTGTGTGTGTGTGTGTGTGTGTGTATCATAAAGCGTATAAAATGAGGATCGTATAGCGTTTCACGTTCGGCTAATCCAATTCGAATCCAGTGACAAATTTTGACAAATAAACTTTCAGTGTTATTTTATCGAATTAGCATTCCCCTCACTCTCACTAATGGTTTCCGTGTTGGATGGAAAAAAAAACAACCCCCGAAGGCATAATAACGATTTAATAACGGGAATTTCTCTCGCAGACACATCTGAATGTCCTGCAGAGCTCATTTTTCATAAAACGCGTATGTATGGAGATGTATATATATACATAAAAAAAAGGAAAACAGCAACAAGGAAAAACACGATCCCATAAACATGGTCCAAAAGTGTTGAATTCATTTTTCAACGTTATTGACGCCTGGCGCCAGTGAACCCGTAATGTGATAAAAACCCTCCGGACGACTGCAGCGTGGAACGTACAAATTGTATAAACATTTCCCTGCACCGCTGCCGTCCACTACTTCTCAGTCCATTGTCAATGAAAAACTGGGGAAAGGACACACGAACTTGGTCGGGAACAGAGGGGGAAGGGTGGAAGAAAATAGTGAAAAAATAAATAAATATAAAGCTTAGGAGCCATAACTCAACAAGGCCGATTTTTATTGAGGAATGTTACAAAAAGCACATTTGGTGTGTGAGTGTGTACTGTGTATATAATATATATATACGCACGAGAAAGAGTCTGCGAAAGAAACACAGAGATATGGCTGTACGGCTGGATACTATACCGACGGACAAACAACAAAATACAAGCCAACTATTTGTGGGTTTTGTGGATCTCCGTATAACCAGAGGGGTCTGCGCCGTACTCACGCACACACAATATATAACGACCGAAGAGACTATGCAGTTAAAAAAAAAATGATATTTTATTTCAGTTATAGAAAAACATTATTGTATTGGAATGTGTTCTATGGAATTGTTGGAGCCGGATCGTATAAACGTAAGTGCAGGCATTCATGTACTGTCTCCGTCGAGTGGACTTTTGGTCAAATAAGTACCCAAAAAGTATTTCTTAATCGAATTATGTTTTATAACATCTATGTAAGTACACACACAGAAGGCACTTAAGTAAAATCCACAAAGCTCTGTGAACAAAAAGAGAATAAAAGTGAATAAAAAGAATTTTATCTCGACTGGTACATCGATTAAAAGAAATAAATACATTTCCGTTGTCAAAAGTCAAAAACCAACGCGTATTTGAAAAATAAAACGGTTTTGTATACATATTATTATAAAAACTGTTTAAACAAGTCAGATGGAAAAAAAATGATGGTATCTCTTATCTCTATATTTTAATTCATTCTCTTCCTCATCCAATAATGGTTGAAATTCAAAAATAGTGCAGACTCCTGAAGTCTGGATGAATAAATTATTGGTTGTTTTTATTATTAAATTAAATGTTACGAAATCACTTTCTATTTCAAAGTAAAATGAAAAGACAAAATAACCAACTATGAACTTTACACAGGTTAATTAATGCTTACCTCTATTTTTTTAATTATTAATTTATTCACATTCAGATTTTTAGAATTTTTAAATATAAGTACTTACCTAAAGTCTATATTTTTAAGCTATTGAGATTGTAGTACTACTTAAGGAGTAGTGACACAAATTTCTCCTTTTCAAATGAGAGCTGCCTATTGTGTTAAGCAATTTACAAAAAACCTTCTTTCAAAAACATTTAAAATATTAAAAGTTATACTTTTTTATAAGTTAAAATTGATATTTCCATAAGCGATCATTGATTCGTAAAGTTATGATAAATTATACTTTATATTTTGAACAAAGGGATGTTTTTATTGGTTTTACAACATGTTTCCTTTTTTTTTCAGATTTTGCTCAAATCTATGAATCTATCGATTCTACAATGAAGTATGTTTTTGTTTGGGTCTGACGCGTTACCAAAAGCCTTAAAGAACTTATTAAAAAATTTAACGAAAAATGAAAATATACATATGTAAATCGCAATACCAGATAAAAAAAAATTCGATTTTTATTTTGTAAATCATGATGGAATTCCAAAATAAATCATAGAGAATTGAATATTTCATCAAATAATTATTCATTTTAGATTTATTGAATTTTCTAGATAGTATATTTTGATTTTCAAAATATTTTGGATATTTTCAGGTGTTTTAGAGTATCTATAGACTTACAATTTATGTTATAAAACAAATTTCCAGTTAAAAAGTTTGAAATAAAAATATCGAGAATACAATATCAAAATTTAATTTGTGAGCGTCTGAAATTAAAATTAGGACAAAATGCGTCAAAAACAAGTACTTACTATTTTATATCATTTTTAAGTTGAAAATGTAATTCAAATTTCTTCATAAGTTAATCTGAAATCAATTTAAAATCTGATTTGATAAATATTTACTTATAAGTTATAATTAATTAATGACATTCTATGATTAATTATTGTAGTAATTATAATAATAATAGATTTGATTAAAGAAACACCTGCCATTTAACTGTTATAAAAATAGATAACATTACCGTAGTAGCGTATAATATACATTATAAAATATCCTCAGAAGTTGTGGCTGACACGCTTTTTCTCGGAGTTATTTTTCGTATGCAATAGTTTGTCAATGACGAGGTTAACTCAAAACCTGGTATACAGAAGAACGATTTTCTAAGTTGTTTTTAAGTGTATGCCGTATGTGACAGAAACAGTTTGATAGAAAATGTACACAACATTTCATACGTAAATAATATATCCAAACTATTGGAAATTACTTCACGACTATTCGTTGAGTATTACAGTTTAAAAATATTAGTTATTCATTTCTAGAAAATAAACCGTCAACAATTTAAAAATATCTGCTATAGATAAGCAAATTTCAACGAGCTAACTATGATAAGTATTTCAGGTTTAATATTTAACAGTGGAGTAATTTGGAATTTTAATTGTTAAATAATATTATAATATATTATAATAGTTTATAGCGGGCACAAAGGTAGGCAATATAGGTGCATACTTGTGTAGGTGTTCAAAATATAAAAATATTTAAACCTAAAGATACGATACTACGAAATGTGTTGTATAATTGAGTTTATAGTTTTATATAATGAACATAATATTAAACGTAGTTATATGTAAAATTTTTAGTTTCAATTGTTATTTGCTAACACCGATTTTTTTTCCCCCAATTCGTTTTTAGATTATAAATTGTTTATTCTAAAACAGTAATACAAGTATAAATACGGATGTATGGAATACAAATGTAGATAAAAATAATACGAATGTAGGTACCTACATGTACCTTACTTAAAATTGGTCCGGTAGACTTTATGTTGATCCTCCTAAACGGATGTTCCATAAAAAAATACTGAAATCTTATATTATACGGAGTAAAATAAATTCATATAAATATTGTTCGTCGTTGTATTTCTACGTCTGTACAACAACTGAAGTGTCTTTATGGTGAATTCGAGTTTTTCAAAAAATATATTTTTTATATCGCAATAGTGAAATATTATATTATAGGTCGGTAGATATAATATTCTACATATTTACATTTTAACCGTTTGCACAAACAAAAATTGTTCAGAAGGAAGTCATATTATATGTTATATTATGGTTGAAATTATTGTAATAATATGCATTGTTTAATGTATATGATCAACCCGGAAGTACATAATATATTGTACTCGAATCCGGAATTGCAGAGATACGATATCAAATGAATAACCACCTGTGCATTTCGAAACAAACGTCGATTTTCCTGCCACGCCATCCCAGCGCTTTACTTTCAATTAATGGGAGTTACTGCCCGACTCCTGTTAACAACTTTTCGCGCATAATAATAATAATATAATACCATTAATTAAACACTTTTTGGCTCTCCGCAGCAGTCCATTAAATCAAAACAACTCTATAAAGTGACATTTCCGCATCTGTTGTACCTATAATAATAGTAATAATAATAATATCGTAAAATCCTTTACGACGAAAATACACTTGTTGTAAAGTGTAAATGCGGTGGTTATGAGTCTTAGATTTTCTGTCGACATTTAAAGTGTCTATGGTTTTAAACAGAATATTACATACTTTATTTACTTAAATCGTTTAATCTACCTACGCAACAAGTTTTTTTTTCATCACGCGGTACAATTATACTTGTTCAAACTAACGCACTATACAATTATCCTACTCTTTTGACGAAGTTCAGTGTTTTTACAACAATGAAAATAATTTAAGCCTTTTAGAATTTATTGCTCGGGTTTTGACGAAAAAAAAACTAATGTATAGAACATGTAAGTCAATACTGTCAACAGTATTTTTGCTTTATTTAAAAACTCATTCGAACGACTGTTTTCTAAAATTGTTATACCAAAGTTAATTTTTTTAGACAGAGAGACATATTTAATGTATAAAAAAAATAAACTAACAGACAAAAATATTTAAATAAAAACTCACGACGATCGATGATGCATCTAAAATGATTAATATCCTGCAATTTTGGTGAAGCGAAATCATTTTGTGGGCCTTGAACGAAGTGGCAGATAACGGAACACTGTCTCATTTAAACGTTTAGTCCGGAATTAGCGATCTGTGATCGCTTTCAAATTTAATGCTAGACATCCGTCAACTGTATCTCGTTCGTCCGGTTTTCTTATTTTTATTTTTATTTTTTTTTTTTTTTTAATTTGGTTATTCAGTGATTTAAATAAGGGCTGACT
The DNA here is from genome assembly GCA_949089665.1 of Macrosiphum euphorbiae. Classification (NCBI taxonomy): domain Eukaryota; kingdom Metazoa; phylum Arthropoda; class Insecta; order Hemiptera; family Aphididae; genus Macrosiphum; species Macrosiphum euphorbiae. The sequence goes on along the minus strand of CARXXK010000001.1, from coordinate 134,406,069 downwards.
GGCAGAGATGATTTATGACGCCTAAAATTATTCACAGAACATTTCTCAGACATTTTCAACAAAAGTGAAAACGAATAAGTGTCAACCACGGCATCGCCATCCGGTGAAAGCACTAAATTCGCGATTATTATTGTTTAAATGTGTTTCGAATTACGTACTGTTTATACCGTTTCGTAACCACTTAATTATTCAACAAGATATGTTTATTAGTGGATTAAGAAAACTTTGTATTTTTTACCATCTCTATATTATTCTTATAGTATAGTAAGTACACATATTTCAGAGAATGTTTGTCGTTTTTGATTAATCACTTTTATCAGCCTATTATTAAAGTACATACCTATATTGTGTTTATATTATTACTATTATTTTAAAACAGTATCATCTTCTGAATATCGAACGGTGACTGCTGACTTGCAATTTTAGATTTAACCTCTGAAATTTTGTTGTACAATTTGATGGGCATATAGCCTAATATCATACTAATGGTTTATTAATGGCAACTATTTAGGGTTTCACTGTAAGGAACAGAGGAGGATAATCTAAAAATATGCAATGCACATCCCTTCTCATTTCAGCATACCAAACTTTAAATTATGATAAAAAAAAATATCATAAATATAAGTATAATATAATATGTGGTTAATGTTTCCGAAAAAATAAATAAACCAAATGTTTCTCAGATAAAAGCTTGGTTAATATTTTACTGATTAATATAATCGTAAAATAATTAATACATAGTATTACTATAATATGCTTCATATTATATTATATAATAGCATGCTGCTGTGTTTTAAAAATAATAATAATTCAAATTTAAAACTATAGAGTATTGAAAAAAGATTAACTGGGTGTATGAGTTATTTTAGTAGCCGGGGAGGCAGAAAAGTGTAAATTAATACAAATTTTTTAAAAATACTGATATTCGCAATATTAACGTAATGACCGATTAATAATGCTAATAATGGTGGTCTAGTTAACGCTTAATCTCACGTAATATTTTAAAAATGCACCATGACCATGTGTGGATATTATGGAAGGTACACACTCTGGACAACACGTGGTGTACCCTCCCGTACCGAGCTGTGAGAAGAAGACAATATAAACGAACAACGACGTTTTATGGCGGGTGCATATTATACGATGTTATAATAGTATAACGCGCACAAACCGAATGCGCTAGAAACTGATAGAAAACGACCTTTTTCGAAACTATCCTCAATGCTTTTACGAAACACGATCACCATTATTTACTCTTCCCCGCCAATCATCTCCCACAGTTTCTATCTCTGTCTCCGTTCTCCGTTTTCGTCGCTCTCAGCTTAACACTCTCTGCTCCTATAACTTTCCATCCATCTCTCCGCGGCCCACGCACACACACATAAAACATATATATATATACCTTTCTCTCTTTGGCGCGTTCTCTGGCCAACGGATTCGCTCAATATTGCTATACGTTGTATACACACACACACACACACATACACATATATATACACAATATAGCACCGATAACGGAAGTCGAACTACGATACGGTGTGTGCGCTTTTTCTCTTTTCTTCAGCCCCGGTCGTCGTCATCGGGTCGAAACCCCTTGTGCCACCGTCGTCACCGCCAAGCGAGTAGTGTACTCTCCACCTCGATTATATTATAGACGAACCGCAGTGGCGCGTATGTTGCCGCCGCCACTGCTGTGCCCCCGACGTGGCGTGGCGTATCTGTGGGCGAAAAGACGAGCAACAATAACTCGTAACTGGCCCGCCGCCAGATCGCTGGCGCTGTGGAGGTGTACGGTGAGTATATAATATACACCTCTAACCGATTGTGTCCGACGACCGTCTACACAACTACAACCGAAAACCTATTATGAACGTGGCCAACGGATAATAATAATATAATGTACTGTGTGCTCGGAACAAGACAGGCGTGATGAACAACACACCTGATTGTGATATTAGGGGGGGGGGGTTATGGGTTGGTGAGTGTGAGGAGAGGGACCTTTATAATAGTATTGTATGACGTATATATTATAATACAACATGGCCCTCCACGTGTAATACTGAGTACGTTTATTTTTTTAGATACATTTGAGTGGTATATCGCGATTAATTTAATAGAATTCGTTGCATTTTAAATTTCTAAATACTAATATTTTGGCCGACAGATGGTGTTAAACGCAAACGGTCATTATTGATCGGTTCAATAATGTAATTATTGATCATGTACAAAAAAAACAAAAGCAAAACATATTTATTTATTAATTCTCTGCTAAAACTTAGGGCTTCCTACCAGTCACGAGGATATCATTTTACAGAGAGCTAAGAGAAATATGCATAGTGCTGCAGTGATATAACATTAAAAAAAGGGTTGAACTAAAAATTAAGCTATTATTCAAAATTTCAAAATCTTATTTATTTAATATAGTATATAATTTTATTTTTTATACCAACTCCACTACTCGAAATTGATACAAATATTAAAGAATTTCAATAAATATTTTTTACTGTTTTTATAAAAGATGTGAAATTATAAACTCATTAGTATTTGAGTATATTACTGATTATTTAGTACTTTAAGCGTTTATTTTGGGAAACTTGGAAATGGTTAGATTTAACATCTTGATTATGTGTAATTTTATGAAAGAATAAAAATATGTTAGACCAATTTTTGGGAAATTTGAATATTCTTTTCCTGCCTTTGTATGTAAAAATGGGGCTAACTCTCTGCCACTCTGACGCATTTACTATAATTTGGTTAACAATTGTTGAATTTCAGTATAACTATAATAGACTAAGAAGTCTCAATACAAATTAATATAGTTTAACATTTACATTTTACACTAAAAAAAACAAATTTCCTTTAGGGAGGTAACAGCTTTGATAAGTTGGTACAGTTGAGTTTGCCTCGTCATTAATTACTGAGCTGGTCACTATAATATAATGGATATGTTGAATTTAAATAAATCATTATATACAAAAAACGATTGTGAGCAGTCTGTAATATAAATAAGTTTATTTTATATTTATATTGCTAAAGCAATTTATCTTACTATTATAGTAATAGAGTATAAATAAGGAAATAGGCAATAGCTCTAAATATTTTTGTATGTAATTGCGTAGAATAAAATATAATAATAATGTACGTACGAATTTTAGGCCCCACGAATATATTCGAATTCAAACTATCTTAAATCTTTACTCTTTTTTGAAATATCCGATTTAGCCAAAATTTTAAGTTCATATTATGTATATTGTATAGGTATATAAAAAAAATGTTCATTCTTTTTTTATATTTTTGGATTTTAGTTAAACTATTTATGAAGAAGTTAATATTAAATATTAATAATTAATTAGATTAATATTAATTATGTTTTAAACTTCAATAAAAATTAAAATTAAACATTTTATACATTTTGAGCTACAAAAAAAATTGTACATTATCAAAACGTTTACTAATTTTGTGAACATTTGAACTTTGAATGGTTTTACTAAACTCTAATAATATATTTAAATTGCTAAAAACAACTACTTTATTACTGTCATGTACTACATTTCAAGACTTTTGACCAAGCCTAAATATTTTTATCATTACTTAAAAAAAAATATTAGAAATTTCAAATGTCTATAAATAGTTCAAAACAACTTTTAAGTTTGTACGAATGTTTTCGAATGACAACAAAATAAGAAAATTGATTTTTCCCCCAATTATTAAGAAAAGTATAGTGGTGAATTTTTTACTTTTGACAACCCCCCCCCCCCAATATGCACCAATTAGATTCACTTGCATATTATCATAAAATATATTGATGTTGAAAATTGAAGCTTTTTTTTACGACAAAAAGCTTCTTCAGACACAAAAAAAAACACTCATTTTTGTGAAATTAATACATCCATTGCTCAGTATCTGAAATCATAATATAGTTAGAGGTGTTATAGTTGAATGGGTTTCATTTTTAAATATAAAGAATAAAAAGTCTTACTAAAAGACCAAACTCAAACGCGCAGGTTATCAAACGCATTAACAATATTTACAAAAAGAGTTATGCACAGTAAGTCATAATAATATTATTATATATTATATAATATGGTCCTATACAGATCCGGTAAAACTCGCGTTACGCGTCGCCGCGGTGTGATATTATTATAATAATAATGACGTTATTATACTATAATTATCATAATAATATAGTTATTACGCGGTTTAAAGTATTTCGAATCGTAGTAACGAAACCATAAAAAGCAGGAGGCTGTTCTGCAGTTGAATTCTCGCATAAAACCAGGTTATCATATTGTATTATTGCGCTGTTATAACGCGGCGGCCAAGACAATGCGCGTGACACTTGCAGTCGACTAACGCGCGACTTCTATAATATACGCACACATCTGCGGCTGTATTGTTAATAAAACCGAACCCTCGCGAGCCGTAAAGTTTCGAAACTTACCGAAACACTCGATAACGTCGACGGCGTTGAAAAATAACAATGGTGGTTATTATGCGGCGCGGCGATATTAATAAATCACGATGATTTTTTTTTTTTTTTTTGTAAAACGCATAACCTCTACTTCACTTTAATGATTCGAATTAATGCATTTTCGAGTGTATAAAGTATAATAATAACGCGCAAGCGGGTATATAGTAGTCTGTCGGTTGCATATATACTTATATATATATATATATGCGTATACATAATACATAGGTACATATATATATATATGCAACTTCAAAAAGGGCAGTTATTCCATTGTCCAAAACACGCGTTTAAATTGTTATCAATCGGGTCTTTATAATATTTTTACCGCGCCGCAGCCACGTCCGTGTCGAGCGTATATTATTATACTGCAATAGAATATGGGTACGGCCGGTATTATCAATTGTTTTCGGATTAACTCGGAATAAATTCAGCACCATGCATTCATATATAATATTTCTAAAACATTAATGACTACTCCCATTCGCACTATTGTTTGTATAACCCTAACAAACAAAAAAAAAAAATGTTTCAATATAATGGCTAAAATTATTGCTGTTCGTGTCTAGTTCGGTATGATTTTTTTTTACATTTTGTTCCGTGACAAAGGTAGTACACAAAATTAGGTTCAATCGGATTCGTAGAAAAATTGTTTGTAAAAACTAATTTCCGTCTCGTTAAAATCGGGTTTCTTATAACACTGTTGTAATATGCGCCCGCCGCGCAGTAATACTAACCAGATAGGTAACCTATTCGCATTTAGGCACGCAAGTCTCCTGCATAAGACCTGTATTTATTCGTAACTCGTTCCGGCAATAAATGTATAAATAAATAAAAAGCAAACAACTACAGACGGTATATTATAATACATATTATATATTATTTAAGTGACGGCGGCGGGGGCGGATTGTACAAAACGATCGTTTTGTTGTTCGCGCTCTATAAATCCCCTGCACACCGACAAACACACACTGTTCACACACAAATACATCTATATACCTACACTATACATAATACACATATATATGTATACGCACTCTCATACTTAGCCAGTCTATATTTATTTTTTGTGTGTATAGTGGAATCGTCTAGCGTGATTTAGGGTAATTGCACACAGTCTGTCGAGCTAGTGTGCGCGGCGTGAAGGTAAAAAAGAAATCGAAAAACGTTTGTTTTGGACGATTAATAGGCTCTAAAACTTTTATTCCCAGACGGCCGTAAACCATTGTCAAATATTTGTCGTCCCCCATAATAGTTGTACGTCCTATATACGAGTACACTGTACATATTTATATATATATATATACATGTAAGTACCTATACACTATTTTTGCGTCTATGCCGTACGGTATACGCTGACTATATATATATTATGTATAATAATAATATGCTCTTGTGTTTTTGTTGTGCTCGCGTATACAACACAGTACGCCACCGCCGCCCACAAAAGCCAGGTGCGCGCGTGTCACGCCAAATGCCACTGCCACTGCAGCGGGCTGCACACCCCTTGCAAACAGCACACGACTGAAAAAAACACGTGCTCGTTTAGCAGCGTGTCTCGTTTAAGTCGAGAGAGAGAGAAAGAGAGAGAGAGAGAGAGAGAGAGAGTGATAGAGTGATAGAGAGAAATAACGAACCCCCCGACGACCGTATATTATATTGGATATAAGCGTATGTACAAATATAATATATATATAAAGGTGGCACTACACGCGCATATAATGTTTAATACCCCGCTTGTATATTATTAATGTTGCTAAGGGTAGAAACATCGTCGGTCTGCAGGATGAGTCGCGAGAGATTTGATCTTCAATCAAAGTCGTCGTTTGTTCTAAATTTGGAAACAACGAAAAATGTGCACCGCGAACGGGGAACGGTATCCGACGTGACGCGCGGGCAAAGGTGTATATTATTATTATTATGCGGTCGCGTAGAAAAGGGGTCGCCTCCGGTGCACGAGCACTCTGACACCGCTGCCGCCGAGAGAGAACCGAACCCATATAGTATTATATACACACACGACCCGCAGATTGTCATCTTATTCGGAAACGCCACTCTCATCCACCACCCACCGCACCCGTGTGTAAAATATAATATATAATACAATATGTCACACCAGGACGTTGTGCCAGCCGCGTGGCCGTGCAGACGTATTTCTACAAATTTTTTTACCGCCGGATTATTATTATTATAATCTTCTCCTATTGGAGTTAATTTTGATTCTATTAATTTATTAATATGTTAATTTTGATACATATTCGACCACGTTATAATAGTCGAAAGTTGTCACTTACAATAAAAATCGTGTTAATATATCAACCAGGTAATTTGAACGCAAACACAACGCATATAGTCGCTATTGTTAGCTGCAAAATTATATAAATATATATTATATAATATTTTCCAAAAAAAAAACAATTAATAATAATTAGTCAACATCTTAAAAAGTAGACAATTTTCCAAATCCTTTCACAAATGATTTGATCTATTACGAAAAATCAAAAACAAGTATATATTTTTATATATGTATTATCTTTTGATAAATTATAGACAATATTATACTATTCATAATACATAATATATTATTATTATTGTACCATATAGGAATTATGTATATGATGTGAATAATATACCCCACCACTATAAAGAGAAGACGATAACTCAACTGTAGTTTAGACAGTGCGTATTATAATTTATAGGAGAGTATTTTTTTTGTTATATTATAGTCCTTGTTCAGCCATGGTTATACGCACAACGCTTTGTTTTTCACTACGACCATATACCGCGATGGTTTTGTATTTGGCTCCAACCACGAAAAATGGTCATAGAAAGCATGTTAAGCGTATGTCTTGGATTTTACAAGCTCATACGTGTATTATAACAATTTGCAGTACACATGCATTTTATATTTTATTTTTTATTTATTTTTTATTCTTCAAGAAGATAATGGGCCCCATTGAACATGTTCGTGTGGGGGCCAATTAGTTCCCAATTTGAAATATAAATACATTAAATAGTTATAATAAATTAAATGTTTACAATTTGTAATATACATTTCTCACATACCTAACTTTAATATTAATAATTTAAGTAATATATAAAACATAAATACAAATAATAAAACAATACTAGAAGCGACGATCATGCATTACATAATATATAAATATAAACTACATTTTTAAGTAGGTATAGTTACCTAAATATGTAATTAAATACCTATGTTACACTTAAGGTGAGTTACCATTACACACATTCACGTAATCATGTGTACGTGCATAGAAATCCTATGCTGTGATTGGCTGGTATCCACGGTAAGCTTTTTGTATACCTGCTGTGTATTTAATACACGTCCTTACCACATGACAACCACGGTGTTGGATGTAGTTCAACAATTTCATAAGCCCGATCGTAAAAAATCAATCACAAAACATTAATAAGAAATTGTATCGGTTATCATAATATACAGTTTATAACCATTTGAACCTTTGAACCCGTACAACCTATATGCCACACAATAAGAAAATTTCGTTCAATCTTCTAAACAGTAATATTATGTTCACATTAACACGTTGGTTTGAATTCAATCCACTGAATAATATTTTCTTACGAAAATGAGTTTTGCTTAAACGGAGTTGATCATTAAATTTCGCTGTACTTGATAATAGTTGATAACTATTATGCGTATTTCGATACCTCAAAAAATATAAGAGCCTAAATCGTAAAATAATTTTTGATTATTAAACACCTATCCCTTCCTCTGGTAAAATACATATTATTATTATGTGTTTAAACTTTAAACAATTCGTTTTTCTAATGGATAGTAATATTTAGCCGGCAATAAATTATATTTACATTTATAGAATACTCTTCAACGATGGAAATTCAGTGTTCATACAAATTAGTTTTTAATTAATAATTCACTTCATTAAACTTAAAAGTTTCTGCCAAAAGTGAGATGACACCATTGTTTGTAGTCTCGCTGATATATTTTATAGTTTTAAACTCCAGAAAAATATTATTTTAAGAAATGGTCTAAAGTGGAATATTGCCAAATTATTAATATTTTATTTTTTAAGTAATATATACAACCGTCTTTCTCTTTCACAACCATATGCTGTTGAATAGTCTTTTCAGTATTTTCCGACCATTTAGAATGTTTTTTATTATTATTACCATTATTTGAATGACTTTGTATCTACTCGCCCATTACGATCGTGGCAGCAGACAATTAAAACTCACACGCTATTATATTCCGAAACTATATTTATGAAAACAATTTCAATATCATAATAATATTTTATCATTCTGGAGTGTAGTTTTAGGATTTAAATTTCAAATATTGTGATGAAGTATTTATAATTTTATAACATTTTTGATAAATAACCCATGTAGCAATAATATGTAGAGACATACAGTTTCAATATAGTATGTTTAATTTTTTTTTATTATTCTTGGTACCTACAGCTTTAAAAAACTTTGGTTTTTTTTTTTACAAAAATATTTAATATTAATTCTTCATACGAAATAATTGGTACATTGGTATTCTTGGATTAAGTTATACATATCAATGTATTTGAGAAATAAAATGATTTTATGCTGTTGTTTTCAATTGGACTCAAAGCTTCGAATAGCTTGTCTGGAATTCCTAGACTACTTCTAGTTTCCACGTGGTTTCGACAGTAAACAAGGAGATACTTGACTGTTCCCGCAGGTTAGTCGCAGTGTTGGTTCTTCTCTTGGCATAAGATGGCCATGGGACATCATTGAGTGACCTATTTTAAGTATGTTAATAATTTTCTTCATCGTTACGATTATGATTTATTTATATTTGTTTTATGAATGTGTTAATAAATATATTATTTTATAAAAATGTATTAGACGTGACTAATTATTACTAAACATTTATCATAATAAAACGGTAATTAAATGGTTACAAACATATAGTAATATTTTTATAAGAGAAATAAGAATATATAAATCCTTTATGTAATAATAAAATTAAAATATTATAACTATTGTACTGGTAAAAATATATAAATATTGATAAACTATGTGCTGTACATTAAAAGAATACTCAAATATCGTAAGTTAGTTACATCCCTAGTTCAAAAAACAATTCTATATTAAACCTTATGTTAAATAATGACCCTGTTATTTGTCTATGCTTAAAAATTAATAATTTAATTTAAAAAAAAAATAATCTAAATAGACCAGTTGTTATTGGGTAAAATCACTATATACATGAGTATTTACCTCACAGCTGCAAGGGTTAGTATTTTACGAGATTTTGTCGAAGGGTCATATCAGTATATGACTGACTACAGCTGATGCCGTGGCCGATAATTGAACCGAATCGACAATAATACCTACGTAGAGTAAATACGAACGTGACAGAGTTTCATTTCACGTGCGTTGTGAATTTAAAATCAAAAACGGATTCAGTGTTTATTTAATTTTATTTTTTTATTAGAAATAAGCGAACTATTTGATAACATTGATACGTATAATTAGTGTGATCACATATGCAAGCACACGCACGTGTGTATAACATACACAATATACATTTTAAAGTTTTTGATTTATGACACAGCGCCTAATACGAATTAATAATACGATATTCTAGAGACATGCTTATTCAGCTTAAGAAATTAATTAAGGTAACTTAAAACTTTCAATAATCAATCAAGCTCGATGGAAATATAGAATGATTTATTCACACTGCTCGATTACAACGGAAGCAAGTTAAAACAATATGATAAGAAAAATCACATCTACAGCTGCAAGCTAGATTTTTCAATATTCCTTTTTTTTTTCTCGCTTAATATTATAATATTATAATGCATAATATATTACTCACATATAATTGCCAAGTAGACGTTATAAGACTTGAACTAAGTTTTGAAATTAATTTTATTTAAATAATAGTATACAGATTTAAAAACCATTGAGCGTAAACCAAATAAATTTATTGTCCATTTATATATTATATAAAATATTATGTAATAAATTTAAAATAAATCTCTCTGTACGTTTATATTATGAAAAAAAAAAACCAACGATACAATAATATTCTGAAAACGTTTTTGCGATTCGCATTTTATATCTATTTCGAAAAGCAGTTAATTTCATTGTTTTGTAAACAAACAAAAAAAAAAATGAAAAAAAAAACTTATATTTTACTCACGATTTCAATTGAAATCCCTTAGATATTTTTTCGTCCGGGCGTTTCGCATTTAATGTGTTTTTTCATGTCGAATACATACATAATTCATTTGAAAGTATGCGATTGCATTATTTTACCGCCGATATTGTTAATTTATTCGACGATTCGAAAAACAGGGCGTGAGGGTAGCTACTAAATATAACACCCGTGAAACGAAAATATAATATAATCATCAAAAGAAAAACGCTCTCGGTAGGTAGGTACTCGCCCAGAGAAATATTTCCTGTGTGGCCTTTATTATAATTTACTATTTTATAATAATAATATAGTAATTTCTGTACAAGTCTAAGCGACCCTATACTTGATATACTATAATCGTCGGTATAATGTAGTAGTGGCGAACGTTTTTAATCGAACAGGAAAGAGAACTTTTTTTCGATATCGCGCAGGTACCAGCGCTACATCAAAGCGCGGAAAAACAATATTATAAAAGGAACGTAACGTATTATAATAATATACTATAACAATATATTACGCATTCTAAAGACTGAGGCGGGAAATCGCGCTCGAGGATACATCAAAAGGCGTCATGTACACGAGCGTTTCTGCTAGACACGCCGCCTCGCTTAAGAACTCGCACAGATAACAATGCATGTTATGCGCGCGTGTGTCTGGGCGAATATAAAAAAAAAAAAAAATGATGTGCGACAAGAGTCTTAAAACGCGGAAAACCCATCGGAAAAATTCTCGTCGTATAGAGTGAATGAAAAAAAAAAATTTTATTATTATTATTATTTATTTTTTATTTTTTTTTTGTCCTTTGAACAATAGTAAAACGTGAGTAGGTACCTACATTTTTCTATGATTTCCCACCCTCGTAAAACGCCAGTTTAAGGTCATGTGCTATATATAATAATAATAATAATAATAGATATTATCATATAGGCGCATATACGTGATCGAGTAGGTACTACGCCATATACCGTCCGCCACGTGCACAAAAATAATTATAACTTGCTCTTTACGCTTATGTATACTAGGTATACATAGCCGAAGTGACTCAAAATAAGTGGAGCGGGAAACGTGTTTAAATTTCACAAATATATTACTATATTTTAATATATATTATTTCGCCCTCTTAACGTAATATACGTAATAAGGTTAATATATGTTTATATCGATGTAATTAAAACATAACTTAGTTAAGTTGTTTTTAAGTATTAAAAACAAAATAGGATATAGTAACCACAAAAATAAATAATTAAAAATGTACATAGTATTAAGCAGAACACAATAAAAAGTAGTAAACAGGGTGATTTACCTAGTATGCTCACCCCCATTTTTTCCTTTAATAATTAACTTATTCGTATTCTAATTTTTGGATTTTTTTAATATTATACTTAAAGATAATTATTTCAAATTCTTGAATTTGTTTGTACTATTCTTAAAGAATGTCCTGTGACAATATTAACTTCGGTTTTATGAAATGAACCCTCAACCCCCCTTTGTACTGAGAATTATTTAGTAGATAACTTTTTTGAAAATGTTGATGTACCTAATTCAAAATTTGAATGTGCAGTTTCTTTGCCATTAAAATGTAAAATTAAGCAAACGTTTTAAATAGACATAATATTGGAATTAGAATTAATTATATTTAGGCTATTTTAACAAATTGTATATGGTAATAGATTCGCTACAATTTTCAAATCAGTTTAGCCCCCATATCTTGTAAACTCATTACCATGGACCTTTTATCTTTAGAACACAATGTTAAATAACTCAAAAACTACTCATACGAATATTGATTCTGATATTTTCATTTGAAAAACAGAAGTTTGTATCTTCATGGGACACTCCTTAAGTAGTGCAAAAAATCTTAATAACTTAAAAATATGGTGTTTAAGAATATTTAAAAATTCCAAAAATCAGATTTTAAATTACTTCATTATTGGAGATAAATGAGGGTGATCATGTTTGGTGAATTAACCTGTATAAAACCAAACAATAATAAAATAAAAACCATTGTAACTTTCAACCTAATGTACGTATGATAAACAAGGTAAAACAAAATCAAACATAATATTAACTATTAAGTATCTATTGAGTAGGCTCGACAATTATTATTATGATTTAATAAAAAAAAAAAATAGTTATCTCATTAGCTCTGTGGTCTTCATATTATGGAATTATTTTTGGATAAAATCTTTTCATATTAGATTGTCTTTTTCATAAAAACTAATAGTATTATTTCAAATAACATTTTTTAGAGAGAGGTATGATATTCTAGAAATTACGTATAGATAAGTGATTATTAATTACGTAATGGTATATATAGTAATAACTAATAAGTAATAACATATTGTTATTAATTTCCTATAAGTGGGGGAATCAATAATGTATAGAAACAAATTAGAAAGATTGCATCCCCCTTCTTTGACCGCTGCTTTTATTTATATTCATATGTGTTTACTAAAAACATGTATTTAATTAAATTCATTATAATATAATATATGCTATGAATCATGAGTCACAAGTATATTAAAGTAAAAATTATATTTTTTTTACGTGTAATAGCCATGGCAGCTGATGCATAACTTTATACACGATACTATCACTACTTCCAAACGAATGATTCAATTTCACGTCATAACTTGATGATAAACGGACATTGGTTACGTTTTTTTTTCACCAAAAATTTCTTTCAAAGAAAAAGAAAACAGAACGCTATAGCTGTGAAACTTTTTAAGGGGAAAAAAATGATTCGAAGTCGGTAATTTATCTACTAGAAATCGTTGAAGGGGATTTTTATGTTTTCTTTAACGGCTGAACCATATATAGTTGAAAACTCATTTTTTGAAATGCCTCTTTCAATCCCGAAGAAGACACATTGACAAATACAAATATGTTTCCCGAATAAAAATAAAACTTATCTTTGTCGAGTATCATACTATATAATTTATTATAATGTATTCATTTTTTGATAAAAATGAGTCGGCAACTCCACTAATTTTTTCCTTAGAAATAGACACAATATTCATTAATTTCGACGAGGATTTACGATTGCGTTTTATATTTTATTGCGTACAGGAAATTAGACGTTCTCATATTTTGTAACTGGTATAATGTATATAGTAGCTATTGCGTCTATCGTAGAACTGAAAATTCCTTAAGAACAGTTGTACATTACCGAAAACACTAAGATATGATAATACGTGATATTTTAAAACATCAGAATTTATTGTACTTATTTGAATTTTAATATTTTTAAAGCAATTCATAACATACACTAACACAGTAGGCTATACAATATACAATACAAAGTACATTAAGTACAATATATCTTGTACTTTCAGTTAAAATAATATTATTAATTACAGTTATTATTCTCCGCTATCGGATTATAAAACTAACTAAAATGTAAATATAATAAGTTCAGTACCTATACTAAATCCAAATTAATACTAAATATTTACAGTCAATAAGTACACTAGCTTAAATAGGTATGTAAGAGAATTTAACAGCATAAAATATTATATAATATTATACTAGAGTAGCTTGGAGGTACCGAATAGATACTCAGGGCCATCGAAAGCTATGGGTGACCTGGGCGAGTGCCCAGGGAGCCAGCACTGAAGGGGCGCCAAACTGAAAATTAATTTTTATTTAATTTATCTTTTAATACGCATTAACAATCTATACAATTTGAAATATTCATCATTTAATGTAGCTTTAATCGAAGATACATCTGCAATTGTCTCATATATTTTATATAATGAACTATCGTAATTCGTAGGAATATAACAGTGCATCGATACCACTATAATATTTAGTATTTACCCATTTATAAATTAATTCATATAACTAGACCCGTTCGGACTTTATAGCAAAAATACCTCATCGTGGGCAAATCAAAAAGCTAGTAGTTAGTAGCTCTTGCTACGTACGGTCTGCTGTAAATATCTAGGGCAGAGGACTTGTAGCATTTGCATATTTGTTTTGCTAAGTCACAAAAATAGCAGAGTATGAAACAAAGACGTTTCTTGCCTTCACAAAGCTAGTTTTAAAATTTTATTTTTCATATAAATGCATATTTTGAGTCTTTTTTGTTTTTAAGGCATATTTTACACTTTTCTACGCAATTTTATACTTTTCGAAACATTTAACTTAAATCAATTTTTTCCACACAGACATATTTTTATTTCAAATAATACAGTCCAAATATTTGGATGAAAATTTAAAAAAAATGTTTGTCTTATAATAATATTAACTGTCAGCGGGCACACGTTTTTCCTACAAGCACTATGTTAGTAAGAAATCTATCTGATAAAAAATACATATTTTATAAAACAATGTAAATTGAATAACAATTGTTAACAAATATTCAAATTTTTAAGAATTCATATTTAATAAAAATAATATGTATTGAATAATAAAAAAAATTATATTTGATAAAATAAAGTAAAAATATCACAATTATTCTGAAGTGTCTATAATAACTCAAAATCAGCCAATGTACCTGTAGTTGGTCGAATTGCGGTCATAGTGGGGGGGCTGCATGAACTTGGCCCCCCGAAACTTTTTTGACTCAACGGGGGGTGTTTACAAATCGGGTATTGAATTTACAATTATTTACAATTATTTACAAATAATTTAGCATTGTTTGCAATAATTTTGAAAATTTTTGTACAGAGTTGGGGGGGGGCATCTCCATGTAGGTACGTATATTATTTTCGTCGTGCGATTCAGGCGGCAGCCTATATAATACTTTCGACAGCGGTGGCAGTTTTGTCTATATACTATATAATATAAAGTATGTGATGATTTCTATCACACAATAATTCGTGCGGTCTATTGACTATTTATAATAATACTATACATATTTTAACTATTTTTATAAACTGAGAGGGGCGCCAAAAAATGGTTTCGCCCAGGGCGCCAATATTACGTCCTGCAGATACTGTTCCTTTAATATATCACCATTAAACGGTTCATATTGTTTGTTACAATATACTAAAATATGTCATTTTGTTTAACATAAGGTTAGGTTATACTTGTATAATGAATATTTTTGTTCTGAGATTAATTTCTAATCATTAATCACGAATCACTGTTAACTCGTTTTCACACTACGCATTCAATTATGGGACAGAGATATTGGGGAGAACCTCGGTTATTGTCGTCCTCTTAACATTCGCGTTTGTTTTGCAGAAAAATATATTGTGTAGTAAGTTGTTTATGGCTCTTGCCGCGTTTGCCAGACCGCGGATAAAGAAAAAAGACCTCAAGTGACATCTTGTTTTCGACTGGTAATCGACTTTCGGGGTTTCCGTGAATGTACATTGCACGAGTAATACCTACTCCGAATAAGGGATCCGCGATAATATATCGAAACCTGTATACGCGTGGAGGGGTTGACGGGAAACGTTTCTTTTATTTTCCCGACATATGAGACAGACCCTTTTCACAATGCCTCGGCCACGAGTGGGTCGTGTCGAGTTCAGGTTTAACTTCGATGTCCCGTCGGCAGATGTTTACAAGATCTACTTTTGTTGACCGAAACGAGCCATTGTAATTTTTCAATGACCTATGCCAATATTGTACTGCACAGTATACCATACACTAATACAGACGTGCGTTAAGGACGTTATCCTGTACGTATGCAGTACATACTCGTATTATATACCTCTCTATACCTGCCATGAGCGTTATCATCGACGAACAAGCTACATATAAGCTGTGCGTATCGAACAAATTTATTGGCCCGTTAACGATGGGGAAAAATTGTCTGAACTAGGTACGGTAGGTTTTTTCATAGTAAGCTCGAATTCATCGCACAAAAAAAAACTGTTTTATCATATTTTGTTTTCGACGGTTTGAAATATATATTATTGCACTAGTGCTTACAGTAGTTTTCTGGAATCTCGAGTAATCTAAAAAGGTTTTTCTAGCCACCACTTTAATAATCAATTATTTTAACGCAATGTACTTACGTGCAGTGACTTCTATAATCATAGTTTCTTTTTAATCATGACATTGTAATGATACGTAGGTAATTGTATATTTTAAAACGCAATATTACAAAATCGAAAATTGTTACTTCAACTCATAAATAAATATACCAAAGAAAAAAAAACGTAATCGATAACACAATAATCGTGTACATGCTGTACAATATGTCGTAATATAATATGCAAATTGCACGCTATACGCCAAAGTATATGTTAAACATTTCGTATATAATTGAGTTGAATATACCTATTCAATAAAGCCAGCTCAACGTTCCAATTATATAATAATAATATATTTAGCAAATCGTATGAATATAACTCGATCCATTCGGGTTCTAAAAAAACTAACAACGTCGCATTATTCTATTAAAGTCGATCGCGTTCAACGCAATGCGATGAATACTCGCGTATTTATATAGGTACCTACGTGATTTTAGTATTAAAATTATTATTGTTTTATCGTCGTTCCCCAGGCACCACATATAATATGCAAGCTTCCAGCACGAAACGAATCGGTGCGCGGGTGAATAAAAATAATATAGAAAAAGTAAACAATCATAATAATTTAACTTGTTGAGTGTTATATTGTATTGTAAAGCCGAGTTATACGGGAGCCGGTAAATAAAACGAGCAGTGCGAACAAATCATACATTTTAGCAAAGAATATTATTATACGTACACGTATTGTTATTTGTTACCACTTCTACCTATTTATACCTGACGAACGAATTAATATTATAATTACTACACAACAATCCGTAGGTCCATGTCCACAGCACCCCCACCTCCAAATTTTGATTCAAAACCTATATCAATCGTTTGTACCTGTTTGTACCTCAAGTAAATCGTTTGAACCTCTACGGTTTTCCGAGTGTCCCTACTTCGATTTTGGGGGTGCCGAGAAAACGCTAGCACCCCCACCTTTGAGTTATATATATTTAATAAAAAATTTAGAAATAATAAAAAATCGAGATATGATAAAAAATGCATCAATTAAATAATCTGTTTAGTAAAAAAATCTATATTTAATATAAAATATAAGTTGAATAATAAAAGGTGGGGGAGACAGTGTTTCCTCAGCACCACCACCTCAACAAATTGGAATAACTAGAAAATCGTCGAGGTACAAACGATTTTAATTGAGATACAAATAGGTATACATGAGGTACAAAAGATCGGTATGTGTTTAAACTGGTAATTCAAAGGTGGGGGTGCCAGTGTTTCGTCGGCACCCCCAAAATCGAAGTAAGGACAGTTTGAAAATCTTTGAGGCACAAACGATTTAATTGAGGTACAAACAGGTACAAACGAGGAACAAATGATTGGTATAGGTTTTGAATCAAAATTTGGAGGTGGGGGTGCTGAGAACATGGAGCTATAATCCGTAGCTAGTCACTATAGGCATGCAGGTAGCATTGACAAGCACTTGGTAGTTAGAGGCAGAGGTGTCAAACATACTTTTAAAAGGCATGTATTATACTCACCACCCAGTGCTTGATAAAAAGACGTCAACAAAATGAATTGTCTCACTCTAGTCACTCAGCTACAGTAAATAAGAGCATATTGGTTAGGATCTCCACCACCACCTTCCCTTTTTTATGTGTGCCTTTATGTGTGCCACTGTCACTATTTCGTTCGTATCATGGAGAATAAGAATGAATACAACACCCACCCTCTATTATAATCATTATTATTTACCATGGCCAAGAGCCGTTCTCATTAACCGAATTAAATTACTGATTACGTCGGGTTTTTACATTATTCAGCGGCAAATAATTACGAAACTCCACGAATAGGTATATTATGCATGTAATAATATATTTAACACTATATAGCTGTCCGAGCTTACCGCCGGTAAGGGTACCTCCACAATTCATTAAACGTACACTCCGTAGTATTATATATAGGTACAAAGCAGACACCTGGTCGTACACATGAATATATATAATTCCACACTGCAGTTATGACTTTATGAGCATGAAACCCACGGACCACGTAATTATTCTACTCACTTCAGATGTTTATTTTTAGGTTACTTCAAATCTGAAATCAACAACCCTCGCCCGTGAAAATTAACATAAGTTTACCGTCTGACGGGAACACGAGCGCTCGAATCGCAAACATTGTTAATAATAATTATTATCATACCACGCCGGAGATGCGACGGGTTTATTCCACGTCGAATAATGTGGACTCAAGTATACGATGCTCCTTCGATATTGAAACGAAACCCCCATCCACGCTAACCCCGAGGGTATTTTACGAAGTCATATAATATGCTTAAGCAATATTTTTTTTTAGAGTTGTGCAATTCCAATCTAGTGAGCGGTTCACGAACTGTACCATCAATATAAAATATATTAGTACAAATGGATTTAAAATGCATTGGGTTTGAACAAAATATAATATCTAATATTTTCGTTTACCCTTATACTACAGTGAAATCCAAGGGAAAAATCCACGTGAGTTAAAACTGACTTGAAGAAAATATTTTATGTTTAAAAAAATAGTTCTGTAGTAATAGGTACATTGTACATACATCTACAGTTTAAGGCATAAAATCAATTATGTTACATTGGTTATCTACAAAATATCATGATATTTATTATTTTTATTAAATTTATGAAATTTTTAAGCATATTATTGAGAAAAATATATATCCTTAAAACCTTTCTAAAGATATAAACTGTATATAAAATACTTTCAGGCTAACACGTTTATCTCCACTCTCCGATGTTACAGTAGAATTAATGTTATAGATTTTTAGTATGTACCTGTAATTATTTACAATGGATATTTTTAGCTCCAATAAAAACAAATTTTAAATAGTGTTAAGAAATGGACACATACGTGTAGCTAGTGTAAATTATTAGAAATACTGGAAACATTTTTCTTTTTTTTTATCACCACTATAATTGTGATAAGAATTAACCTTCAATTTTACTCGGCTGCCGAACACGGTAAAAATCGTTCCGATCAGTTCAGCCGTTCTCGACTTTAGGGCATGTGAAAAACCTGCCTTACTGAGTAAAAAATATAATATACCTATATATATAGGAAGAAAGAGATAGCGAAAGTGTCTGTTCGTGTGTATGTGTCTGAGAAAGAGATAGTGAGAGAGAGAGAGAGAGAGAGAAAGAGAGTTCGAAATCATATTATGTGTTTGATAAATGTTTTTTGTCTGCAGAATTAAACGACTTGACTAATCGTATCTGGATAATGTCCGAGCGCTAACGAAATGAAGATATATAATATTATTATGCTCTGCGCGCGAGTGCAGGGTGAATCGTGCGTGTATATAATATATATATATGCGATTCCAGCGCCACCACCACCACCACCGTCGTCTGTCTGGACCGACCGTAAGACGCCGTCGTATTTTATAAATGCCTGCGCCAGTGTGTTTCAATTTCGAAATGAAAAATGAATCGCAGCCGCCCACACAAAATAGTGAAAATAATAATATCATAATATACGCACGCTCGCGCCAGGCGGTTATTATTATTGTATTATTATGGTTCCGCAAAATCGGACAGTATTATTGTATTTCCACGAAATAATACGCAATGCTAAATACACATATTGTACCTACCGCGGACGATATCCGCCGCGGTCGGCCCCAGAACCGCATACAATTAATCCGTTTTTGCGGAAATTGATTCACAGACAGATTCCTGGTAATCGTAATAAACGCTATAAGTCATAGGAAGGTTTTTATAGAATTTTTACGTTGTTCTACGAGTTTCATCATAATTCATAATATGTAATTAATAATAGATAATAATATAATAATATGTAATATAATGTATAGGTATGTTATGTTATATGTCAGAACTGCACACAACTGCACATTCGACGAGACCTTTAAGCACGTAACTCATAATATAATATACACGAATATTTTATATGATAATACACAATCGACAGAGGTGAAAAAAAAGCTCCAAGTGGTGATGGTGTTCGGGTAGGGGTAGGAACTGCAGATACGAACGGTTAAGCAGTGAGGCGCGTATCGCGGTGGGGCAGGGAGGTTATCGGCGTTCGCCATCGTGACCACACGGGGCTTAAATACGCCGTCACGCGTTCGTCTAATGACTTCCCGAAATCCCTCCAGCCCGCCACGCTTATCGTCATCACACGCCGCCGAAACTATCTCTCGCCCACTATACAGATGTATACAGTCTCTCGTCCCCCATTATATCTATTCGAACGTCTCCCTCTGCTGTTGTTCGACGATGGATATAAATTGCGGGTGTGTTACGGTGGGTGTGGATATATTCGTTCTCCGAGTTTGGATCGTCGTCATCGCCCGCGCGTGTGGGTGTGTGTTTATTTATATATATATATATATAGATTAACCGTGGCGGAATTGCGGAGAGGATCAAAGCGGATGCCTAATGAAGATTGCTCGCGCGACGAGTCTTATCGTCGTCTCCATTAACGGTGTCGAATCATCGTCGTCGTCGTTGTCAGTAGAATAGTAAGTAAGTAAGTAAGTAAGTAAGTAAGTAAGTAAGTAAGTAAATACGCCCTAGTAAGTATATTTCGCAGCGAGTCAGCATATACGCGTATATAATAATAGTATAACGCACCTGCATAGCTGCACGCCTTCACCTCCTCCAACCCTTCCACAATCACAATCACTCTCCCTATCTTTCTCTCTCTCTCTCTCTCTCTCTCTCTCTCTTTCTCTCTGTCTCACTCTCATTTGAATACTGAGCTCGTCTCGGAGGATTTCGCCTCGTCGGGGTAAACGTGAGTGTGTGCCACCGTCCCGGTCGGTGGTGTAAATAAAACGGATATAGCCAAGGTATCTAGAGGCGCGGGTACGAGCTTATCGCGTAAGCCGTTTTATGGTTCCAGCTGTCGTTTTGGCGAGACCGTGTGGTGACAATGCATGGGTGGGTCCGTGGGGGGGTGGAAGTATCCACACACACACACACACATATATATATTATATATATAAAACCTAAACACGTTGACCCAGTTTTTGAGCTCGGCTCAAGAGGTGTGCGGTGACGAAAAGTATATGTGAGAGAGAGAGAGGGCTGTGTGTGTGTGTGTGTGTGTGTGTGTGTGTGTGTGTATGTGTGTGTTGGCCATGAGCAAGAGGAGCAGAGAAAAAGAGTGAAAAAAGGACTGTGGTAGATGGTAGAGAAATATCGCGTATACTTAAGGCGGCGGTATGGTGTCGCGGGCGTTCTGAAATATAGCTTTTGCTCGGTCGAGGGGTCGGAGGGGCTAAGTTATGGCTAATACTCTGTACACTCGTCGTCGTCATCGTCGCCACCGACGCTTTATATATACATATATAGTTTATAACCAAAGGAGAAAATCGTGTAGAACCGTAGTCAACTTTGTACCATATATACGCGCAGCGCCAGTGTGTGTGTTCTAGACACCGATATAAGAGAGGATGAAGTAAAATTGGAAGAAAAAATATCTCATCACGTATTTTTATTTTGCCGCAAACAAGCGACCGCGTTCGACTGATTTAACGTTGTACATATTATATGCAATTACGCGTGTAGTAATAATATGCGATTAATCATCTATAAGACTATATGATATTATATATCCATTACTCATTACATTATTTAAGTATAAGAATTTGAGCTTTTAAATCTGCTCTTTAGTGTTTCCACTCTTGCAGCTCTCAATCACATGGAGTTTCGCGCCAAAACTATTACAAACTCTCCAACAAATTAATTAACTTATTTTATACTCCAATGACTTTGTTAACAACATAATAATATTACACGAACAACATAATTCACTAAATTAGTCGGCAACGAAATTTCAGGTTTTTGGACAAATCAATTTTACATTTTACCATCGTTATAATTTAAATGACTACTGCAGACGTATATAAGTACCTAACGAACATCAACATGAACCACGAACGCATGTACCATCGACCAATCTACGTATTATGTTTTGTCGACGCATACATCATAGTTCAAAATTTCAAATATATACAATATGATAATATTAAAACTATGTTTAATATATTTTCTTGTGAAATTAATATGTTAGTACTCGTATATATTATAACATATTATTTGAGAATGCGTAATTATACATTGCAGAGTGCATTAACCGTGTAACTAATACTCAAATCATGATTTACCCGTTTTCGTTTTACCCTTAGACCCTACATCGAGCTCACATTTCAGAAAGTAATTTAAATTAATGTTTGAGATAAAATTGTATCACAATATTATTATGACTATGGTTTATAAATCGAATTAAAACTACTTACTGATCTAAATTTATTCATTCGGTACCTACCTAACGGTTGCAAAGTCTTTTAACAACACATAAATTGTCATATTGGCAATTTCATTATTACAGTACTCAAGGTGAAATCGTTTTCTGACCTAGCTGTCTGTTTTGGTGGCGATAAGAACCCTTTTGACTATTTTATACATTGAATTGGGTACATTTTCATACCATTACGTGCCTTCCAGAATCTGCAACAGTTTTGACCCAAGATAAAGGGGTTGAGTTAAAATATAAATTATGTACCCTTGCAGAAATAGGCTCAATTTAAAATTAGGTACTTGGTTACATCAAACCAATTAAAATTAATTATTCGATCGAAATCAATATCATAACAATTGTAATTAATACAGATATTGTTGGAAAATATTTTATTTTCCAGGAAATTAGTGTTTCTGCTACGGTTTTTAATAATTGTGATCGAAATATTGAGCATAATATTTTTAAAACAAGGGTTTTTTGTGATAGCATCATCAAAACATTTTTAAACATAAAAATTATAGGTTTTATATTATTTGCATAATATTTTTATTTGTATATTTTTGTGATATTTTTTATTAGTATGCCCATAGATGCCTATGCCCGTAGATGAAGTTAGTATACACTATACATATAAATAAATAAAACGATAAATTAAATACTTTCAAGTTTCAAGTATATTGAAATAAAAAAAATCACTATGGTATGAAAATAAAAATGAAAATAATCAAAGTTATGAATTTTTAGTCAACTTTTTATCATTTATCATGTTCTAATTTTTCCTATGCTTATAAATTAATAATTATGAGTGAAAACAAGTACAAAATGTGCGCAGACTCTTAAATTTGTAGAGTATCTATATGTTGTATTCATGTACAATGGGCCTAACCTACTAGTCCCTACCTATCAAGAATAATCTATAATTTTATAGAATTTGTTTGGAACTATTTATATTGTAATTACACAAATTATTCATAATGTCATAATTTTTTTTTTTTTTTTTAAGTCGAAATATACAATCTATATCAGATTTCATAATAAGTATATTATATGGTAATAAACAGACAACATGAGTATACTCACAAAAAAATTAAGTGAGTAAAGAAGCCACCCAATGATGACACTTTAATAAATAATGTCATAATTAAAATGTATTTTCATGTTTTGTATACTATTTTTTTTATTTAATGTGAATGATAAAATCTGAGACATTAGTCAATACATTTTCGATCCAATAAGCGCCCACTACGGTAGTCTCGGCACTGCCCATCTATTTACAATGTAACAGGTACTAGTATTCGTGAACAAATTAATAAACCTTTAATTTTTAATCGTTTATGAAACTATAGTCTGAATAACTCACCTCTTTTATAGCATGTCTAACTAATACTTTTAATTTTTTCGATAACTCTAAAACCACATGAATAAATTAAAAATTATTAAAAATTATTAATATACCTACCTATTACATTATTACATTATTTACAGGACAATATTAGTCAGTTTATTACGATATTACAAAATACTCAAAAACAAAATATAAATAATTGGCACTACTTTGTTTGTATGTGAAAAAATACTACAGGTTCAATTTATAAAATTAAAAAAAAAAAAGATATTAAAAACATTTTGATTAAAATACTTTTAAACTTTAAAGTTAAAACAATATTTTGAAAACAAATATAAGTGTATGTTTAATATCGTATACACGGAATGTATAATGACTATAATCGAACTCTTCCGTTACAATATAATATTATGTTATACAAAAATATTGTAAAATAATATAATATTAGTAAATAAACCGGGAACAAAATATATTGTTTGTATATAATAAATAATTTAATAGTATATTATATACCTCTAATATCATAATGTTAGCTAAGTTTTCAGGATACTCATCAGTTAGGTGTGACGATACAATTAGTATTTAGTAGGTACATAGCTACTTATTAGAAATCAAACATTTAGTATATAATTATTATATGAAGTAGATGTGAAGTTCATTTAAATAGTCCCTATTATAAGCATATAATGTCGCGTTAAATGCAGTAGATTTCCCACCCCTAAATCCGAGCTATTGCGATGCCCTAGGCAGTCGTCCCAAGCTGCCTCTTTTTTGTAAATGCGAGATGTCACACGACGTCCCGCAAGGGTTTACTAATTTACACACATATGCGTACAAGTATAATATGTTTAAATTAGTGGATTCTCAAGGGATACCCAACGTATTTATATGTTCCGTATTTATATTTGTTTTTCCTTTTTTTCTTTAAAACCTTATTTTTTAAAATCGATAAAGCGCACCTTGTGTGTCGTGTAAAATAAAATAGACGCCGGGTGTTCCATATATTTTCAAGGCTAACACGTTAAAAATAAATTTATTTAGAACTCGTAATTGTATATGATTTTTTTTTTTTGTACATAAATACTATACTGGTTTCACAATAAAATATATACCAATCTCGGTACATGCATAATGTAATAAATTGCATGGACGCTTCGTGTGTGTGCGAACGATGAATATAATGTACGGTTTTGGATGTCGGATCGTCGGATTTAGGTGGTTTTGTTAATGCGTTACTATAAAGCAGCGTATAGTCTGACGATAGTAAACATTTTTTCCTATTTAAGCGCTTGTCGAGGGTGAAAAAAAACCCATCACCGAGTATAAACCGTAGTCGGTTTAGGTATGAAATATTACTGCCGGGGTGACGAATGAAAGAAAACAAATATTATCATCCGTCGCCGCCGTCGACGACGACAACGCCGTCTCTTAGCGTTCGACTTTTGCTACACATCCGGACAAACCTTCTTTTCCCGATCGTCCTATGATATTACGACACACGCAGCTAGTGCACATTATTATTATGCGGTATACGTAGATGAACGGCGCTTTTCGTGCGACTTCCATATTCAATATATACGTATATTTGATATATTATTACGTATAATATTGACGTAGGTACGTACCTATATTATATAATGGGACGTGTACCAGCTGTATACATATAATACTATATCATGGTCGTGTCGCATAAAAAAAACAATATCGACACAGACGCGAAATGTGTAGATCGGCCGAAATGAAATGAAAATAAAAGAAAAATCCCACGTCACAGCGTCGAAAAGAATACACGTTTACCCGAGTATAATAAGACACGCGAGTGCGAAAAAATCTTGCCTATGGAAAACGCATTCGCCCGTAATTGCATAATATTGCACCATGCAGCGGATATTGCTTCTGCGATGCACCGAGGTGGTTTTATTATAGTGCACGCCCAACCTACGCATTGCATTTGGTGTACCGCAGAACTATCGTCTTTAGAAATAATAATGAACGTAAAAGTTTCCTTTTATAATCGTATATGCTGTGATGGTGTCAGCACGACATTGCGTTTTTATGTGTAATAACTACACACTTCGCCGTGTAATCTATTACAGTATTAATGTATAACGAATAATTATATTTAATTTGGGTTAGGATACCGCGGTTTCGACGTCAAATTTCCATACGCTATCGCCCCGACACGACGTCCCGTCCGCTTCACCGAACTCCGGTGAAGTTCTAACTCGCGGTCAGGTCAGCTGACAATATCCAAAGAAATTCTAAACTTAATATTCTAACTTTGCATTCCATGGACCACGGTAAAAGCTCGACTGCAGTCCATTTTATATTTACGAATATGATCGGTATACAGAGCTTGGAATCAGGCAACTGGCAACCGCGATGTTTTCTGACGATCAGTCTATTTTCTCCTCGTCTGATCTTTTTCAAAGCGTATTATAATGTTGTGCTCGTACGGGTTGTTCCGTTTGAACGTTGTTATTTCGGTAGTGTGAGGGTTCAATTTTTGGAGAGAGTACAACAAAACAGTTTTAAAGATTTAAATACTAATATAATTTTATTGTGAGTCGAAATTTATAATTCACTGTAATATTTATAATTGACTGTCAGAACGACGTACAGGTTTAAAAGAACTAAGACGACTGATTCCACGGTTCCCTAGCGGCTGCCGTGTAGCTGCAATATTCCGGGAGTCGCCCACACATTAGGCGTTACCCGCAGATTACAATAATATACTCTTATATTCTAATACAAAGGGCTAATACTATATACTAATAGCTAATTCGTTCATAACACCCCCCGGGTTAGACGGAAGATCATGACCCTAGATTTACAAAATTATTTTGGGTGATGATTTTCCTTCCTTTAGAACTACTGTTTCTATGTTGTCTGGTTCCGTCAAACTCGGTTGGCTTACATTTTTTATTTTGCGTTTGTATACTATAATTATTATGATTAAGCTAAATATTATAATTAACATTATTATACATGTATAACTAATCAAACCAATATTTGCTATTATTGGTTCGTTATTTGTATTGTTCTGGGTTACAACTTCATTTTCTTCATAATTTTCAAAAATAGACTCCGAAGGTAGTACATTTTTTACATAAGGGGTTCTATGGGTGTAGCAAGATATATTTATGTTTGGTATAATGTCCGAATCTATATCAGGATACATAGTTCTGAATGGTATCATATGATAACCTGCAGATGAGGCGGAACATTGTTCACTAAGAGATATAATTCCTGTACCATAAATTTGTTTAATAATTTGATTGTAATTTAAACAGGTAATAATTAAATTTTGTTGATTTACTGTGTATAACCATGAATTTGCCGACATTAACTTATGGAAAATACCGTGTTTGATTGACGTGTATTTAAACTTACAAACATTTTCAATATTTGCTGATTTTGTGTTAATAATTAAATTGAGTTCGCAATCATCTGATGTTGTCACCCTCTGAGTTACAAGATTTTTACATACTTTAAAATGTTTTGTGTCGTAGCACATACTAAATTCGTTTTGATCTAAATTTACATAATACTCTTGATCGATAGTCAAAGCTAAATACTTAATTCTAGGTTTAATGAACATATAAATATTGTTTTCTATTAACATTGGATTCGGTATAATATTATATAAATTGTATAAAGTACTAGAAACAATTGGTACAGTATTAATAAACATAATTATATCATTATTTCTAACAATAGTTGTTTGCATAATTTTAAAAATCTCTGACATATCCGATAGGTCTAGTTTTACCGGGATGTCTAAATTAGATGGAAGGTTTAATTTAATTGTTTTAATTTCTTCTAATAATTGAGCTGAGGATATTACTAATGGATGTAGTTTTCCCTGTATAGCAAAATGTAAGATTTGATTTATTCTCGTTAATTCCAAAGAGTATTGTTTGTAAATTGTTTCTAAATTTAAAATTTGGTTTTTAATTATTTTTTCCATATTATCATCGTTAAAGTTATCCCTGTCGGAAGTAATATAATGTCGAATTTTTTTAATATTATTTGAAACTTCTGTTGTTGCTTCTACTGTTTTTTTATCAAGCAATATCGCTTCGTTCGTACTCGCAGGAGTGATCATCATTTTATTTTCTACTATGTTTTGAGAATTTCTACCGTTTTTTATCATATTTTTTATATTTGAGTACCATTTGGTAATATCATTTAAGCTAATTGTCCCAAACAGCGTATAGATTATATCCCCTAAATTTTTGGATAACTGTCGTTTATTTCTTAAATTATTTTGTCCTTCAATTAATTTAAAGATATTATAAGTATCCGATTCAAATTCATTTAAAATTTTTTCTGAGGCTGCCTTAAAATCTAAACAAATGTCATTTGTATGGAATTCTTTTTTAAAACAAAAAAAATTACAATTATTTTCAAAACTTTTAGCAGTTTCATCACAAAGTGATGACGTTTCCTCTTGTAAACTTTTAATTTTTAGATAGTGTGTATAATAAATTGAAATATTTAAATATACTGTGATCTCCCAATTAGCTGCAACTGTGCGCATGTCGGAGATGAAATCAAAATAAATTCCGGATGATTCTTTGGTCTGTGAAATATTATATAAAGAGTCTGCTTTTATAAAGCGTCCGAATGCACAAAGTGCTCTGAAACAATTAATATAAGTAATATTTTAGATCTTTAAATTTTATATTATGGTGAGATAATGAGTTTTGAAATATTTTATTCGATTATTATTTATATTATGAGTTAAAAATTTTCAATTCGTTTTTGTGTATTACTACTTTTTTACGTCCTCGTTGTATGGATACATTTTGATTGTCGTGAATGCTGATGACTTCAAATGGTCCTTTCCATTTAGGGCTAAGTTTTCCTTTTTGAGTATGATCTTTCGTAAGTACTTTATCCCCTACATTGATATTTATGCTGTGTTCATTTTTATCGTAATTTGTTTTTGCCTTTTCTTTTGTTTTTATAATCTTATCTCGAGCTAACTTGTGTGATTCTTGAAGTTTCTTACGTAGTTCAAAATTATAGTCATCATAATTATAACATGGCTGAGGGTTGCGACTCAAGGAATGAGGTACCTCAACTTGTCTTCCGTATACCAACTCATATGGTTGATAACCTGTTGTTGCGTGTATTGAACTGTTGTACACAAACATTGCATAAGCTATATACTGATCCCAATTTTGCTTCTGTTCACTAACGAAATGTCTCAGGTACTCCGTTAATGTACGGTGAGATCGTTCAAGAGCTCCATTGGACTGTGGATGGTAAGCTGTAGTCTTGAAAGTTTCTATTTGAAGTAGCTTGCAACATGCTTGGAATATTTTACTTAAGAAGTCTGGACCCTGATCTGTAAGAATAGAATCTGGTATACCATGAAGGCACACAAATTTCTCTACGAAGGCCTTTGCGATAGTATTAGCAGTGTGGTTGGGTAATGGTGTAGCAACTGAGAATTTTGTAAGATCGTCTTGGATCGTAAGAATATACGCGTTCCCTTCCAACGAAGTATCAATTGGCCCTACAATGTCTAAGAATATCTTCTCAAATGGTTTTGACGCAGTTGTGGTAACTACCATCGGTTGTTGAATGCTGTGGTTGCTACTTTTGTTCATTTGACATGAGGTACATTTTTTTACGTACTCAATAACGTCGTTCTTTAAACCTTTCCACGAATGATGTAGTTTAATTCTTTTAACAGTTTTGGAAATTCCCTGATGTCCCCCTAAAGGTGTCAGATGGAATTCCTTTATTATATTTTGTTTCTCCTGTTCCGAATATGTAGTATTTACATAGATGATAAGTTTAATTTTTGATTTTTTAAAAACGTAACGTAATATTGTGCGGACTTGATCCCAATTTAACTGGTCATGTCCACTACCAATTTTTGGTAAGGCCAGTCTTTCGATTTGGTTTTCTTCACAAAATGTTCTTAGGTTTTTTATTGCTTGGTAAAATGTTTCGTAAGTTGGCTTTTCTTGGTGATGATTCTTTGTAATTATATATAAGATATTTTGATCGTTGTGTTGAATGCTTGCTATTTCTGTTACTTCTTTATTTTGACTCGTTAAATTATCAATTTGACCAAATTTACGCCTAAATTCCAAAGCTATCCCTTGAGACATCTTGAAATCCTTGGACACGCAATGTCCCAATGCAATGTCTTTTGAGGTTTCGAATAAATCCCCTTGTACTTCAATAACATTAGGGTTTGTGATCAGCTTCGTTTGTACCTCTTCGGTGAATTGTTGATAGGACTTTTGTTTGTAGTCATTTGAGTGTAACAATGCGTTTACCTTTGATATTCTGCTTAAAGCGTCTGAATTTGTATTCTGAGTACCTGGTTTATATATGACATCATAATCAAACTCTTCCAGCTGTAATCTCCATCTAACCAAACGAGCTCCTGGATCCTTGACCCCAAATAGCCAGGTTAGTGGCTTATGATCAGTAACCACTGTGAATTTCCGACCATATAAATACGGTCTGAATTGTTTTACTGCCCAGACTATCGCTAGCAACTCCTTTTCTGTGGTGTTGTAGTTCTTTTCAGCTTTGTTCAGAGTACGCGAAGCGTATGTGATAGGTAAGTCAGTTCCAATTTTTCCTTGTGAAAGAATTGCTCCAATAGCCGTATTGCTCGCATCTGTTGTTACGATAAATGGTCTATCAAAATCTGGATGCTGCAATATTGGTTCATTTGTTAAAATATTCTTAAAGAAAAGGAAAGAGTCTTCGCAGCTATCTGACCAGACGAATAGTTGATTTTGCTTTAATAAGTTAGTCAGAGGCTTGGCCTTTTTGCTAAAATCCTTTATGAATTTTCTATAATACCCTATTAACCCTAAGAAAGATTTGATTTTCTTCGTGTTATCGGGTACCGGATAGTTAACTATACATTCAATTTTCTTTGGATCGGGCTTCACGCCGTTTTCTGTGATAACATGTCCCAGATAATTCACTTCCTTCCTCAAAAATTCGCACTTTGGAGGCTGGAGTTGTAAATTATATTGCCTTAGTCTTTCAAACACTTCACGTAGACGTGTTGTATGTTCTTGAAGAGTTGCACCAATAACAATTATATCGTCTAAGTACACAAATGCCCTTGAGCCGTTGATCCCATTCAATACTCTGTTCATTAATCTTTGGAATGTTGCTGGGGCCCCTTTTAGACCAAAGCACATTCTCTTAAACTCATAATGACCTTCACTCGTACTGAAAGCTGTTTTTTCCATATCCCTTGGATGAATTCCAATTTGGTGATAACCGCTAGCTAAATCAAGACAGGAGAAGTATTTCGCTTTCCCTAGCTGATCCAAAATTGATGTTATGTCAGGCATCGGAAACGCGTCACCTACTGTGATATTATTCAACTTTCTGAAATCTACCACGACTCTGTATTTTTTACTTCCTGAAGCATCCATTTTCTTCGGGACAATAAGAAGTGGAGCGTTCCAAGGGTTCTCACTGGGGACTATTATTTCATTTTGTTCTAGTTGTTTGATTTGTTCATTTATTTCTTTCTTCTGTGCATATGGAAGACGATAAGGTTTCTGGTAAATTGGTTGAGTGCCACTTGGTATTTTTATTTCATGTTGTACCGCTTCTGTACAGTTGATCGTGTCTCCTTCTAAAAAGAATATGTCTGCATATTCACTGCATAGCTCTTGAATTGTTGTTTTTTCTTCATTATTCATATGGTCACATCTGAGTGAATCTTTTAAAATTTGGATACGATTTTCTGGATTGCTACATTTTTCTACCGTACGCATATTGTTCATTGAGACTGTATCGAGTATTTCATGAGATAGATCCGTGAGTTTTGGTGTTAATATTTCTTGTGGTTCTTCTGTAGGGTTCATTACACTTATTAGAACTTGTTGATTTTTTATAATATTAAGTACATTTCCACATAATATATTTTTGTTTAATTCTTGAGCGTGGATAAGTACATTGTGACTTGATGACTCATTAGTGTTAACATGTACTGGGATTATAAGTTCACTACGAGCTGGTATGACGTTTGAGTTTTCATTCCTGGTAGACAATTCTTCCTTTCCTACGTCGATGATAATCCTATTGGCCTTTAGAAATGGGTTTCCCAATATTCCATCACCCACTATAGGAAATGTTGAATCCACTACTTGAAACTCGGTTTCGTATGTTTCGTTATCTATTGATACTGTTAGTACTGTACTTCCTAGTGTACTTACTAATTTGTCATTTATGCCTTGCATATTGTAAATTTTTTTGTCTGACATCTGGACATCGTCCTGAAGTGTATTTAATTTAATAAGGTTTAGTTCTGCACCCGTGTCTAAAAGTAAATTAATTTTGTGATTTATACATTGTGGTATTTCGCATATGGCATGATTATTTTTTAGCTTCACTTTAAAACTTAAGACATTTAATTTTGGGTGATCATTTTCAATTCGCGAATCAGACGGACACCCGCTTTGCCCGGTTCCTTGCCGTTTCCCGACGTTGATGGTTGATTATTATTATTTGATTTTCTTGTATCTGCATTTTTCTTCTTATAACATACATCTATAATATGACCAGTTTTCTTGCAATAAATACACGATACTTGTTTAGTCTCCTGATTTCTTTGATTATTGAATCCTTTGGGTTGTTTACTTTGCTGTCCCGTATCGACATTGTTGTTTCCAAATCTACACTCATGTGTATTATGGTTTGTTTTTCGGCAATATTTGCAATATTTACTAATATTCATATTATTTGGTTTGTTATTCAACAAACGTTGTGTTCCTTTATTTGATTGATAAATCTTCTCTTCTTCTAAACTATCCTTTATGGCTTCTTCTAACGTTGGGTGATTCTTGGATTTGACTACACCCCGAATAGTAGATGGTAAACCTTCAATATATGTAGTTAAAGTTGTTTCTTTTATGTAATTATGTATAGCTTTAGCGTCACCAGCTGATTTATCCTTTGTGCTTACGTTACAAAGTTCATGCAATAGTTTTTCTACTCTCGTTGCATAATCTCGTACCATTTCACCTTGTTGGAATTTAGTAGTAGTGAGCTCTAACTGAAGATATCCGGGTGTGCGAGTAGCACAGAAAGTGCCTTCTAAATTATCCCTAAGTATTTCCCATGTAGAAATTTCTTTATGTTGGGTTATCGCGAACGCCTTGCCTGACAACTTAGTAATTATAACTTGTAAGAGTACCGGTTTTATGGTTTCATCAACATTTCGCATGACAAAATTGCATGCGTTTATAAATGGATATACCTCCTGTACATTCTCCCCATTGAAATGTGGAATTAATCTTATTGCTGTCTCTAAGGATAATGTGGTCGAAGTAGGTAGTGCCATTGTGTTATTAGATTCTATAGTTTGAATATTATCTTTTGTACCTACTAGCAATTTTGAATTAAAATTTTTATTTGTTATTTTCGATTGTCTACAATCTTGTATTACGTTTTCTTTTTGACGGTTATTCAGTAATCTAGTAACAGGCCTAGACAATCCTAACAGACTTATGTCAATCGGACGCGATGGTACGTAGTTTTCGTCTAAATCAGAACTCTCGGAACTACTGTTACTATTACTAGACCTATCTGACATGCATTAAATTGTATACGTAAAAATAAAAATAAAAAAATTAATTAAATTAATATGGCTAGATTATTATAATTTGTAGTATCACCACTCCCTATAGTTAATACCACTATTGATATAGAAATAATAATAATCATACAAATACTAATAGTAATAATGACAACGACTTATAGTCGTACCAGTCGACAATAATACGTTAAAAAAAAAAATAAATATATATGTATAATAATATTTTAATAATTAGCTTACAATATTACCCATGAATGCATCGCATTCAGTTGTATTGTGCTCAAGTGATTGTGTGTCCCACGACGCGTTGGCGTTGACGTAACAGCTTATCGCGACAAGAGCGGCTGCAGCAACACAGCGGCGGTGGTGACTCCACGACGGCTACGGCGGCGGCACCGTGGCTATAATGGTGTTGTGAAGAGTAGATCACGACGTTGAATACAATGCGTGTCCACTATAGACGGTGCGCTTGTTGTTGACAGCTGGAACGCCCGTGAAAAACTTTTTTGACGAGAGCGACTTATATGCCACCTCTCAATTGATATAGTCCTTATGACGATATACCTACGTGGACGAAGTAGTTTTAATATTTGCAAAATGAAGTATAAAGTTACCTCGAATAGATATATATTAGATATATTAGTTATCCTTCTGAAGTTGTTTCTTTTCCAAAAATTATGACCGCGACACCGCTGCCACCAGTTGTTGTGCTCGTACGGGTTGTTCCGTTTGAACGTTGTTATTTCGGTAGTGTGAGGGTTCAATTTTTGGAGAGAGTACAACAAAACAGTTTTAAAGATTTAAATACTAATATAATTTTATTGTGAGTCGAAATTTATAATTCACTGTAATATTTATAATTGACTGTCAGAACGACGTACAGGTTTAAAAGAGCTAAGACGACTGACTCCACGGTTCCCTAGCGGCTGCCGTGTAGCTGCAATATTCCGGGAGTCGCCCACACATTAGGCGTTACCCGCAGATTACAATAATATACTCTTATATTCTAATACAAAGGGCTAATACTATATACTAATAGCTAATGCGTTCATAACAATAATATACTCATGTGAAATGCAATGGGACGAATTTTCTTACGTGAATTTCTGTCAAACCGTTCTCGCGTTGTCGTCTGCAAACGTTCCGTTATTTCGTACCTACCCGCTATCCCCGAAATGTATCAAATTATAATATTATGACCTAATTTAATACAAAAAATAAAAATAAATGTTTATTAATGGCCAATGTCACCTGCAGTGTTAATTAAGGACAATAAATATTAAAAAAAATATGGTGTTGTGTAGAGTATAACGAAATTCCGTGAACGATTCTTTGTCTTGTACGTGTATCACCATCAGATCCAGTCTGCCATTTCCTGAGGATTACGTGCCGGGACGTGGCGTCAAGGATAGTACGCACTATCACAGAATCACCTATATTATAATAGTATTTCCAGGTTCTTTGTAAGGATACAGACTGCATGCAGTTTCACACGTCTCGCCTCTATACGCTATTTAAAATTGATTGCATTTACGTGTATTATTTGTGTAGATTTTTAAAATCTTCTAGTGATACCTTGGTAAAATTTAGTCACGTAATGCACGACGCCTGAAGATTTTTGGCGCAACATAATATTATAAAAGTATAATTTCGAACCTCAATCCTCGTTTTTTTTTTTTTTACATATATTTTAATAATATATTATGTTATTATTTATTTATTATATATTATATGTTTGTATAAACAAAAATAAAATCAGTATCAATAACTGTTAGTACAAAATATTGAATTACATAGATACCTATTATAGGTAGTATTAGCTATGCGGTATTAATCTGCGTTTCCGTCCCATCGTTGTTTTTATTTAAATTGTACGTATTATAACGTCTGTATACATCCAAGTAAAACCTTGGTAAAATATTAGTTGTAGGTATCTAACAATAATTATCTTATATTATCTACCAAATAATATATTAAAATACCTATGAAGTATTTATTGTGTTTAATGTGTATACATATAGTTTTATAAACTCTTGGTAAAACCTTGTAAATAAACCCTGGCAAGTAAAACCTAGGTAAAATCATGAAACCCGACGTATGACAATTTTAAGTAAGGTAATATACCTACCATATAGAAGTATTATGTTTAACTTGATTTTATGTGCCAATATTTAACTACTAGTTAAAATATATTTATCATATATTCATCATTACGAATTTTCGTCTTATAATATTATATTGTATGGTAATTGTACACTGAACAATTTATTGTCAGAAGCCAAGCTGTACCAATCTCTGCCCAAAAAAGTATATTATATTAGATTTTCGACAGAAATAATGTATGGTAGGTATTATCTTTTACAATTACAAACGATGAAATTAAATTTTTATTCAGTGCTTCGATAACCACTCGAATTATAACTATGACTAAATCTCCATAGGACTGCTCACCTACTTCCACGTAATACCATTTAATCGTCATTTTTTCGGTTACATATACATATAGGAAATATATATGGTTATTATAATTATAATGCACATGCTCTGTGGTGGTGGCGATTTCAATGCACTAACGCAGCGGTTCCCAAACTTTACACGGGACACTTAAAAAGGGTTGCTTAGAAATTATTTTTTGTGTTTCACAGAACCCATCTCTGACAAACTCTTTAACCAGCCTAACCTAACTGTTAACTTAAAACACATAAACAGTCGAGATATAATATTATTATTCAATGCGTTTGGGTTTGGCTAAAAAAAACAAAATCTTACATTTATATTTGATAGTTAAAAAATACGTCTTGATCGAAATAGTCTTATGGTTTGTGTCAGGAGCTCTTAGATACCATGGAAGTCTGGAACACTTTAGGAACCACTGCACCAGCATATAGCGTATGTAGTAATACCATGCGGTAGAAGGATATATCATCCTTTAGCTCGCACGGCGGCGCCACTCATTTCCCCCGGTCGTCCCCGTCATCGCATAAATTAAACGAGCTTGGCTTTTATAATATAATAGTAAAACGGTCTGTGTGGCGACATACGGCGCTGATGCTCTGCCTCTACTGCAGCGTTATTGTATCACGCATTATACAGAGAGACATACATTATATATACATACACGCAAACTCATATATATACATCAATATGCAAAGGGTTTGTGTATTATTATAATAGTGTCGTATATTATAATATTATAATGTATATATAGTAATCGGGCATACGCTAGCACACGGGACGAACAACACAGCTGTGAACCGAAAACCCATGACGGTCAGAATTCGAATCCGAATATAATATCATTATAATATTATAATATCCTATTGTATGCGTAGGAGGAATAGTTTTTATTTTATTTTTTGTTTGTTTCCGAGGGTGACGAAAACAAAACATACGCGTTATTATTGTAAATAATCATATTATTAGTATAAATTGTGTGCCACACGTATTTTTTTTATATATATTATATCAAGGAGAGGACACTAACCGTATTGTCACTGCAGATCAGTATAAAAGTAGATACTGCTGCAGACTTCCCAGAGGAAAACATTAAAATATTATTATACTTTGTATTGTTCACGCGACAGATGCTATTTTCCTGTAAGTTTTTTATTGACCGTTTATACGTTCTTTACGCAATAAGGATTATTATACGTCATGACTCACATTACCTAAGACTGCTATTCGTTCTAGGCTCTAGCATCTAATTATAGGTTTGAGCTCTTAAGATTCAATTTAATATTATAATCAAGACTTATAACTATCATAATTGAGTAGAGTTAAGCCGTCTATTATAGGTGTAACTCAGTGACCTTACGTCCGATGAAGTTAAGGAATCATAGCCACAAAAACAAAATAATGTCAATCAGTGGCGTCATTTGGGGAGGGGTGGGCAAATGGGGAACTGCCCATGTCTAGTTTTACATCAACCTAAGTCGACACATATACACCACCCCCTCCCCCCCCACCTAACACTATGCTATGAGAATCTGAGTGAAAAAAATTTTAAAAAACTCATAATATTATATTCTAATAAATAATTAAGATGATGATAAAAAATGGTATCACTATATTCCACCCCCACCCACTAAATTTCCCTAATGGTCATAAATAATTATAAAATTTAATATAAATTACGTGCTGTGATAAATTGTTATAAATTATAATCGTCATCTTCGTCGCCCACGGTGCTGCCCACCGCTGGATTCACATACCGCCACACGGTCTACAGGAATAAAATTTGTCCTCGGAAAAACGACGAGCAATAATTAGCGCTCGCGACGCACACCACGAGACCCGGGAAATCCGGGATCAGGC
Source organism: Macrosiphum euphorbiae (assembly GCA_949089665.1). Classification (NCBI taxonomy): domain Eukaryota; kingdom Metazoa; phylum Arthropoda; class Insecta; order Hemiptera; family Aphididae; genus Macrosiphum; species Macrosiphum euphorbiae. The sequence goes on along the minus strand of CARXXK010000001.1, from coordinate 134,367,906 downwards.
ACGCGCTAGTGGGGTCGTTAATCCGGATGGTTTCGATATATATTATCATAATATATAATACCGCTTCGCGTTCTCGCGGGGCCGAGAAACCAAACCGCAACGGGGACAATGGGGACCTCGTTTATGTAAACGATTTAAGCCGCACCGGATTAGACCTTACACGAAGACGCGATCGAATCTATATGGTCGCGTCGTAGTTCAGACGGCGGTGGTGGCGTCGCGGTCAGCCGACCTACCAATCGCCTCGTTTTGTTTCGGCGCCAAACCGCTTGTCCGCTACAGACTCGCGCGATTCGCTACATAGCGTATCTATATTATTATCATTATTATTATTATTATTATTATTATTACTATTATTGTACCCGGCTGCAGTCGTCGGCGCGATCATTAACAGACTTTCGCGGCCATGTCTCCGTGCCTATGTGTGTGAGTGCGCACCGTGCGTATCGTCATTACATTTGATACTGTTGGCAACTATTTTATATATACGTGCAGTGCTGGCCGTACCCGACACGAATAACAATTCCGGACTGGAGTCCCGAGGGATCTCGTACAGACAGCTGAATGGACCGTTTCCATGTATATATATGACGTGCAGCTCGCGTGGTATGTATGTGCGAGTGTTACATGTAGGTATAGTATGTGGAAACCGTGTGTAAAACAAATTTACACACGCACGCCCATCCAACACCGCGACGACGAGGAGGCGAGTGTGCGATGCCCATACTCGATTGCTCAAGCTGCACGTCTAGTATGCCTAGGTAGTATAGGTACATAAATATAATAATAATTTTGTAACCTTAAAGTTCTGTGGGCGATACACATAGTTTGCAGGAGTCAATGATTTCATGATTTAATATTATAAGACACGTGATAATATTATGATATCGTGGAAGTGGTAACGAGAAATACCGATGATGACCAAGAGCTCGCTCAGTGAAATATTATAATATTATATGTACCTACCTAAGAACTGAACATTACCAGGCGAGTGCAATCGATACAGCGAGCGCATATAATTATTATGCAGTATACTTTATGGGACTTTGGCGGAAGGGTGTGTAAACGATGAAGCAAAACAACACGCGAGTGCGAAATAACAATTAAAACTAAAAACATTAGTTTTGAAGGTTTGTTATAAAGCATACAGCCACCCTACGCACGTTATAGGTCGAATTTTAATACACGTATATTATATAGTATCCATTATATTACAAGGGTTCGTCTGTCGGCATATATATATTTAAAGTAAAAAAACTTTCTGATGACAAACAAAATTTGGGGAGAGGGGTCATAAGTAAAACATTTTCAAATTAATTTTAAGAAGCCATATTAAAAAAAGGATATTTTTTTTAGAACACTTTGGGGTGAATCGCCTCTTAAGTATACGCTCCTGATCAAGACTGACTCTGAATAGATTGTTCTGAAAAGTTACGAGACAAACAATAAAAAAATATATTGAACGTTTATATTACATTATAGTAGCAATGGTGCGCAAGTTAATGAAAATAATTAACTGTGGCAAGTTAAGTTAATTCAATTAAATTCAGTTAAGTTAAGAGTTAACAAAGAAAAAAATTTTAACTAGATAAGTTTGAAGTTAAGGTAGAAAATAAAGTTAACTTATCTTAGTTAAAAAAAAGTTAATTTTTTTGAAGGTACAATATTTTTAAGTCATAAACTACCATAATATTTTGTTATACACAAACATATTCCAAGACATTTAACATTGTGTACAAAATTAGATTATTATAATATATATTTCGAAAATAAATTACCAAAATCGTAAAAAAGTCGACGAATCAGTATTGCCTAGTTAATTAAGCATGACTCGAAAAGAAAATTAACTTAACTGCACGACAATGATAATTAACTATAAAAAGTTAAGTTACAACAATAACAATTTTAACTGAATAAGTTAATAAGTTAAAAACAAAAATCATTAACTAGTTAAGTTAAAAAGTTTAAAAAAAATGAACTTTTTAACAAGTTAATGCCCACCTTTGTATATTAGTAAGGCAGTACCTATAGTATGTACATTACATGGTTTATTAATATTAATTCATATTTTAGAATGTGCAACGCCATGGATAAACAGTGATATTGCAAAGGACTATTGTACTCCTTAACTGTCACTATTATTTTGAATAGGTAACTAAAAATATCACCACCACATTATCATAACTGTATTATTATTATTTATAATGTCATAATAGTAACGATAATTAAATGACTATTATAATGATAAACTTATAATCATAGCTGTTGGAGTTTTCAACAGATACTGATAAAAATACAATACTATCATATTGTATTTATTTCGAATCACGGTTTTTAGATTGCCTACTATAGTCTCGCTCAAAGTATAAAAAAATTCAATACAACACTAAAAACTTTTGTTGATTTGAATTTTATGTAAAGCATAATATAGTTCAAATAATACATTCAGACATTCTAATTAAGTGTATATATATTTTATTATACTGTTGTACAACGAACTGCGTACCTAGTGACTATTAAATTTCAGTGGCTAACTAATCACATTGGCTTATGCATACCATAATAATGGTTACGTCATTAAACCATAATAAAATATGTATACCTAGGTATTATATTGAAACCTTTTTTTTATATTCTGAACAGATCGCAACTTTTCCTATTTTTTCTTATTTCCTTCATTTGTATAGTCTCATTATACAAATGAAGAAAGTATATAGTATATATATTCTATAATATACTAACTACTAAGTAATAAGCATAGGTACTGTATGTCTGTATACCTATTAAGTTTATTGTATACAATGGGAAAGTTTTATTTTATTATTACTTTGTCTTACATCTATGTATACCTAATAAAATTATACTTATTTTAACCGAACTGATATATTTTATTTTTAACATAATTTACATGAGCGATATACTAATGTATACTTATATAAATACACCATATTATATTGTTGATTTAAGTTTAATATAATTTATTTTTGCGTATAAACTGAGAAAACATAAAAAAAAATTATATTATGTACGAATACTTCGATTTTATAGAAATATTCTGGATATAAAACTAGCTTAAAACTCATTATGCAATATTATATCATAAGCAGTTTGCAATACTAAAATAAATCGGATAATTTAAACCCCCTATATAAAGTTTACATAAGTCTTCATAAATATTAATTTCAATGAAATCCATGGAACAAGTTAGAATTGAAACGTATTTCCAAATGTGATCAACATATTTTCTCGCCCAAACAAGTAACTACAACTTCTCCGTTAATACATTTAAATGTACGACTTTGTGCGTAGGTAATAATATCATGATGTATATTCAAACTTCATTGTTTATGATGCAATGTACGTTCATTAATCATTAATTATTTAGATTAAGTAATATGAGTAAGTAATGCAGTTAAAACATAATATTGTATTACACAGTGTTATTGGACAATTCATAAGTAGGTACCTAATACAAATCATACAATATTACTATAACATAAAAAAAACCATGATTTTTTCACATTATTATAAAAATATAATAATCACATGGTTTTTTTTTTAAATATATCAATAGTTTTCAATGTTTGACCGTTTAAAAGTATGTTTAGTGTTCACTAGTTGAATGGGTTTTATATTGACTTGGAAAACAAAATAACTGATGTAAAATAATATTAATTGTATTTCTGATAGATCAATGGGTCGCATTAAGCTTAATAATAAATAGTGATTATAGTAAGTACACTTTGTTGACAAGCCGTTGGTGTATTTTAGTCTGTAGCTAAAGTACTTAAAAAATTAAAAATTGATAGTAGATACCTATGTAAGTTGTTGTTTCTGTAAAACAGTAGGTGATACACTTTTCCGTAAACAATAGTAATAGCAATAATAATAATAATAATAATTATTATTATTATTATTATTATTATTATAATTACAATTTACAACCTAAATAGTTAAGACAATTAATTACATTGACACAACCAATGTTTATTTATGTATTTTTAATGAAACTATTTCATCCATGATAATATGTATTTACTGTTTAATGAATCTTTGAAAATTTTTTTAAAATTAAAGTAAAATATAACACAATCAAAATATAAAACTAGAAATACAAGTAAAATCATACCAAATCATAAGAATAAATTGTAGGTAACATACGTTTTTATAAAACGGGAGTTACTTATTAATAGATTAACTTTATTTTCTAATAGCTTATTTTCAAAATATGTATTACAATATTTACAAACGATATTGGTTTATCATTGAGGATGTAAGGCCAATAAGAAGTAATAATAACGCTTGGTATGATTATAAATACAAACATGAAACATAAAAATATACTATTTAATGGTATTTTCTATTATAAAATTCAATTTGTGCTGAATAATATTTTTATCAACCCTCTGAATAGTATATTTCCATGCGTAATTTATACAACGTAATTTCTGAAAAAGAGCGTCTTATTTGACCATCATTTTTAACACCCTAGTCATATTGTGTTCAAGAACTGTAATATACACTAAGAATTGGTTTTCTTCAAAACTATTAGTACGTAATCCTGAAAAATTGAAAATGTGACGCGAAAATAATGTGCTGTTCCTATTTCTACTACGGTGCTGCCATATAACAACTAATCCCACAGTTTAAATCAGTATGACTGATGATTATTTAGGATAACTTTTTGACCATACTTCATACGATTCATATAATATTATAAACTAGTTGATTTATTATGAGACTACTTTTCATGGTTTTTTTTTTTTTTTGTGTGTAGGTATGAACATTGTTGCAATTTATTATAATATTAGGAATGTGATTATGAGATAAACATTAGAAGTCTCATACTCTCCATATGTACATCAAATTTAAAGTTTTTTTTTACTATTTATGGCCATGTTATAATAATTTATATTATATAACAATTATAAGTAAGTACTAATTTGTAAAAATTATATGTATATGATGATATTATATGATATTATATGATATTATTTGTATCATCAAACTTTTGGAAATAGTGATTTTTAATAAATTCAGGAATATATTATAATCAAATAGGAAAAATATTATCATGAACGTTAACCCGGGTATCCTTAATAATGCTCTTAATAACTTAAATGTAATAGGTATTATTTACATTGTATTATAATGTATAATAATATAGTAATATGAAAATTAATTTTATCTAGAAAAATTTCATTGGAGTTATTTAAATATCTCTCGGTAAATTTTAAGGAAATAATATTTTAGCCACAGATGTGCTGTAATGTATGTCTGTATCGCACATAAATTTACATTAACTTTTGTACTCTTTTATTTTATATGCTAATTATTTTAAACGAAGGTAATTTATTTCATAATATACTATGAATTAGTAAAAGTTCATAGTTTACAAAAATATATCTTAAATAATTAAACCGTTGGGGGACGGAGTGACCGAGCGGACTAAGGCGTCGGATGCGACGCAGCCGACCCGGGTTCGATTCCGGCCCCACAGTCGGCATTTTTCTTCGGGGAAGTTACGGTGTCCGGAGTAGAAGTGCAGCCATCCCCCACCCGGGGCATTGAAGAAACCTACGGGTGCCCCATTAGAAATTCTACTACAACACAACATCTACCCAATATACAACTCACAGTTCCATCCCCACACCCAATGGCCTATGTTGCCGCGGGTTATCCAATAAAAAAAAAGATAAGATGTTATAAGATCCGACTTAAATAACTAAAGATATAGTATAATACTGCAAAATAATTATTCTAAATTTATAACTACCTAAACATATTTTAATCATGTTCAGTTTTATGAATTGCATTATCATACGTATTTTTAACCATGTATTGAAAAGTTCATAATATTATTTTTTTTATGTAATTTGAAATTATTGTTAAGCTACTTATATTAGTTATATAAGAGTTAAATACATTACGCAATGAAATAATAATTATTAAGCTTAGTCAAAAAGATGAAGTTTCAAAACAAAAGTAAATAATTTAAAGAAATTAGTTATAGTATCCTCTGAAAAAATAGATCTTTGTTTTAATATTTAACACTGTATTATTATGTTGTAATATTGTTATTAAATATCAAAATCTTGAAATATAAATACAATTTGGCATGGTTTAAAAAATATTTTTTTATAATAAATAATGTATCTACAATCTACTATTTAATATTTATTGATGTTTATGTTTATTTTTGTTCTTTAATTTAGATGAATAAAAATAATTAATATAGCAATATTTACATAAAGGGGTTAAATAATTTAAAACAAATATTTAGATCAAATTGTATGATTCAGCATAATACAATTAAGTTTATTTGCAAAAGTAAATATTTGTTTATATAATAGTAAAATTACTTGTTATATGCTTAATGAATTCTTTATCGTAACTCGAATATAATTAAAAATACGATAACATCAATACAATCACATCACAAAGCACACACAATTATACCTACGATAATATGGTATGGCACAATAAATTATTATAAAAGATATACTGCCTATTTCAGATGGATAATGTATAGATTTTCTAAATAGTTCGTTTTATTTGCTTAATTCAACAAGTTTAGAGAAGACGTCGTGTATTAGTGTCACACAAAATTCTGTTCATAGCGATATTATTGTGTGGACATCCATTGTAGCTTCCAAATTATTGTTTACATTGTCAACTAACATAACAACAGTGGGTAATACTTAAAGCAATATTATAACAAGTATTTAACATAACAACATAAATTCAAGACGACAAGTCGAATACGATTGAACTTATTAAATACTTTGTCAAGCGCATACTAGTTGCCTCCCGAAGTCAAAGAGGTCATAAGGGTCGATAATTTTTAAATAAATTGTCTCCCTACTATATAGATAGTAATTGCCTCACGACGTATCCTACATTTATCTTAAACGATAAGGGTCTAATATTAGTAGTAATATATGGTTCAAAAACTGTAAATATATAAATATATATTTATAATTATAATGATTTTATCAAATGTTTTTTCATTGACTAATTATATGAATTATTTTTAATAGTTCGGTGTGATCTGTTATTTCAAATATACGAAATACCGATGTTTTTTAATCGTATTAAACTACTACTAGTATACTGCTACCTATATATTTCTAAATATCTAAAAAAAATTGTTTAAGTATTTTATTATTCTTTCTTTTAGTATGAAGTTCTTCCAAAACCACAATATTTACTAATTTACAATAATAAAATAGAAAAATGACTATACATCTATAAAACTAATATTTATCATTGATAAAATATCCCTTTGTATTACATTAATTAATATATATTACAGTAAACTTAATTTGTATCATTATAACACTACATATTATGACGTATACATAAATAATTCTTCTATTTACGTGGTATACGTATATTTTAGTGAATTGTATATGGAACCACTATCTATCAATACTATATTGAAGGCAACTTTTTGGGAAGGCAACTCGTATACAATTATGATCTACCTGGTCATCGGGGGCAACTCTTGTATATTAACATACTATCGGATACAATTTGTATATTTTTGGAGGCAACAATACGCACCGATCTACAAGTACTATAATATTATCCTGATATCCATTAAAATACAAAAACATGGAAAAGAGATACTTTAAGATAGACTGATAGAATACGGCGAACAAATTCGGAAAGTGTTCTAGCAGTTTTGACATCGCTGATTTTGTATTACCACGTGGAAGAAAGAAAAAAATATCATAAAAAACTAGGTAAAATATTATCAGGAATAAATAACAATTTAAGGACCCTCGTCGCCTGCATTGAATACTCGGCGATTGAATTATTATATTATTCCGGATAAAATCTCCGGGCTTTTCAGTATTTTTCGAATCGCATGAAATTCGATTATCTTGTTATTATTGACTGAAAAAAGACCGGGTCCCCACGAAAATGCACGTGTACCTACTTCCTACCTTCACACACACACACACACACATAATAATATATTGCACACAACAATATCGGTTTGGACGTTTGTTCGCTAAAAGCAAATAATAATAATAATAATATATAACACGCGCTAGAGGCGTAAGTACCGTTGTAACCGGAAATCTCGTGTTACGCGCAACGAAATAACTGCAGGCACGCGCGATTTTTGCTTCGATTGCGACGCGCGAGTCCAAATTCTAGTGTTGGGACATGTATTCTTTTATTATTATTTTGTTCGTCCGTCCTCTTTCACCCTCGCACCCGAACACTTTTCGTTTTCTAGAGAGCACCGGTTAATACTTCGAACAAAACACACACACACACCGAGTGGCGGCAATGCGAAAAAAAAACAACAATAATACTAAAAAACCGAAAATAACGCATCATACGTTCGGCGATGGGACACGCCTCCTGTGTATATAGTATATGATCTTACAGGTATATACCTCTATACCGGATGCAAGCCGAAACTATATATATTTTTTATAAAATGCGCGATAATGCGATCTACGGCGGGTCGGAGGATATTGTACCCACAGTTAACGGGACCCCGTGAAAACGAGATCTCAATCTGGTCGTGGTAGCCGGTAAGAGGACGACGTACATAGTTTATACCTATATATATATAATATATAATAACACGTGTATGGTATGCTCGGTAGTATAATATTATATAATAGGTACCCGCGGTAGTATATAAATTATATATATATATATAGGAGATACGCACGCGCCCTTGAACCCGTATCGTTATCCCGTTAACCTTTTTATTTATTTTTTCTTTGCTTTTCCCCGCTCTCCACGCCCCATCGACGCTGTGTTATATAGTGTTTACAACGAAAATAAATGTTTCTTTCATAATAATAATAATAATACGATCTTAATGAAAGGGACACCGGGGCTTCGGCGCGGCGGGGCAGGTGTATGAGGCCGCCGCCGCGGTGGCAGTCGAGACCGAGAGGATGCAGATCCGTTTTATATACAACCCCCCTCGCGCGTTGCCTGTCCCGGTTGCAATGTCCTACGATCTACAGCCCGCGCGAGTCTGGCTGCGGGTCGCTGCAGAGAGGAACAGATGGTAGACACGGGTTTATTCGTACCTGCTGCCACGACTGCCGTCGCCACTGTTGCTTTCTACCCCCGAGAGAGAGAGAGTGTGTGTGTGTGTGTGTTGTGTGTGTGGGTTTGGTGTGCTACTGAAGTGGCGTGTGCGGCGGCGGGTGACGGTGCAGACGACTTGCACCTTTATTTTAATTTTTTCGTATTTATTATAATAAACTGGGTACAGCGCTTCTCACGACGGTCTATAATAATAATATGATCGCATTCATAATAATATATTATTATATTGTATTATAAAGCCGTTTTTACCCGTATATTATACACACCGCTGCTGCTATCGTCAACCCTTTGATAAACGCAAACACGAGAGTGCTATTATACGCGCGCGCACACGAGTTGTATAATATTATTGTAATAAATTATATTATTCAAGAATAAAATCGTGAATATTGCGCCCACTCGTCATCTGCTCGGTATTTGAAGCGGACACAATATTGTCGCATCCCGTCTTACTACAATGCAATATTAAAATGTATACAGTCTGTATAATACAGGACACACGCGAACACGCCTAGATCAAGGTTGAGGGGGTCACGTCGGCTTAAAATTATATGAGTGGTTGTCCAAACTCCAAATACTGTTTTATATGTTTATTATTGTTTTAATTTATTACTACGTAAATATTATTAATTTGAATGTCTAGTATTGTGAAACATATGAAATATTTCTTTTTATTTGTATATGAAATACCCAGCAAAATAATATTATAATGTATATTAATATATAATAAGCTATATAGTTAATACTGTTATGTATTGATATATATTTATATTTTGATTTTCAATAACATTTTAGCATTGTACTTTAAATTAAATAACTGCTTATTAACCTACAATTGTAAAGTTGTTTAAATATTATGTTTACCTAACGTCTTAACCTAACCAGTAATCGAAGTAGGGATACTTTTCATTACTTATGTATTTTAATTTAATTCATGATTTAGGTACATAGTTAAATATTGTATAGGTAGTATATTTTTAAGTTGAACATGTAGAATAATACTTTTAAAAATGTACAATATTTTATTCCTTCACTTATTTGAGCAATTTCGATTTCTAAATGTATAAATATTTGTATTTATATCTTTTATTTATTAATCTCTACCTATATTTATACTTTATTTTTATTTTTAATAGTTAATAAACTGCAATACCTGTGTTTTAGTTTCATAAGTACGTATCATAATACTTATATTTATTTTTAATTTTAAACTTTATACATATGTATAAAATATATATTTAGAGGTCGCTAAACAGTTGAAAATGTATTTACCGGAGCCGGTAAAGTAAAAAAGTTATTGAGAAACACTGTTCTAGAGGAGATAATCCGGGCATGTGTACCTGCATAATATTATATTTTATAGTTAGTTACACCTACTATCTGGTAACTGGTATAATATTATATACGCCGCCGCCCGACGGTCGGAAACGAATCCGTTTTGCGTTTATTCCAACAAAATTGAACGGACGGCGTTCAAATCGTTTTACGGCGTGTGGTTACGTGCAGAAGAATGTAGAGTAGGTAATCGCCACCATCGCCGTCGTCGTATATATAATATATCTACGACAAATCGTATAATATATAATATAATAGCGTATTTCAAGTGAATTGTGCACGCGATTTGTTGCCAAACTTAACTCATGGAAATACCTACTACCTACGATATGCGCATATACAGGCGACTTACTGATCTACGTCATGCAAACGTAATACGCGGTTCATACACCGATAACTCAACGTGAAATATGGTTTCGCATATACGAGTGTTGTAGAGGTATAGGTCAATAGGACGACGTTTAGTTTAATATACTGAGTGGGACTCACCGTGTCTTCGCGTTATTCCGACGTCCGTATACGATATTATGAAAACATTTAAATCGTATATTATTATACAGAAAACCCAGCGAAAGCGCTTTCGAACCTCCATTATAACGTTATAATTATTGTCATAACGATATTATAATATTGTAGATAAAAGTAAAAACATCAATTTTAACACTGTAATATATGATTTGCACAAATAATTATTAGAAACACATCCCCAAACATCGACTGGTCTATGATTAACTATAGATAATTAACTATAGATAATATTGTGATGTGTGTTAACTATACGCAGGTTTAACCATGTTTTGTTTATTAAAAATGTATTAGCTTTTGTAAATATATTATGTTTCACACACGTCATCCAAAGGCGCCCGCGGAGGGGGGAGGGTAATGGGACCATACTATCCCCCCTGGGATTCTGTTAACTGTACATATGGCATATTATATCATATAGTTTATAATATATTTCTGGAATGAAAAAGTGTTAACAATGATTTAGTAGGCTGTAATATAATAGAGATATTTTGTGTATCAAAATAATATACTAATTTGGCCATTGGATTTTAATCTTGTGCCGAGTGGAATTTTCTTCTGCTGGAGCTCTTGACTCTTGAGACGTGTATATTTTAATTACTCTATAAAATATAAAGGTATTAATAGAGGTGTGATGGATCCTTAACAAACGTCGCCGCTTTCGGGATAGAAAACGTGTAGCTTGTATGGGAAATTCACATTGACTACGCCCTATAATACTATGTGCCTCCTGCAAGTTATATTTATTACTAAATTTGTTTTAATTTAAATTTATCGTTCTACAAAACAACACACATTAACACTGGTTAATTGTAGATAATATATTTTGTACATAAGTATAATAATATGGAGTTAGAAATAAGGCCAACATATTATTATAAATGCATCTTTCCTATCTGCACTGAGCTCCGCGCTAAACTGTATATAATTAGAATTTGATTTCACTGCATAAAAAAGTCGTTATTTTACACATTCTGGAAATCAGAGTTACGCGTGATTATACATTAAACTATTGTATTTTAATTCAATTTAGTATAAAATATGTCTTCGTGACTTCGCGTATAATATTCCTCGCTGTTGAGTCTGTCTCGCTTTTAATTAAATTAAACTCGACAAACAATTCGATTTTTACTCAATATTGCTGACTTTATATTCTTTTACACCTAAACTTACATAATCGACAAACGTACATTTAATTATTCACAACAACGTCAATAATACCGATATCTTTAATTTTGTTACTGCGGATACGTTGTAGGTATAATACCTATATGCATATTGGCCCAAAGAGTCAATTTTGAAATTAAACGTTGACGGATACGTTTTGAATAAGTCTGCTTGTACCCTACGTAAAATAAAAAATATGTCACTAGCGTCTTCCATTAATCATTTTAAACTTAAACATTTTTCATTTTGATAGTTATTTTTTTAATAAAAAAAAAAAAATTTAACTGAAAAATTGGTAAATAATAATATACATTATACACCTATTATTTACTATGGTATTCATTATATAATTTTTTTACCGTGGTCTTAATACTCCATACAATTTGAAAATGTTCACATGAAATGTATAACTTATAACATATACCTGACTACCGTTATCATTTTTAAATAACATAATTGTAGTGATAAATGACAAATGGCCTACAAATGGCAATTTTATTCTTAATGTCAGAATATCAAACAGAAAATAGATTATTACTCTTAGAATTACATATTTTTGCTATCATGATTTACTTTAACAAGTTACAGCAATAGTATTTGATCTGCTCATTTTGTATATCCAAGTATTTTCAATCGAATATTTTTTCAATACACATATTATTATAATAATGATTAATGATACATTACCACAGCCAAAATAGGCATATTATACCTAATTTTATATTATATAGGTATGCAAATTTGCTTAACATGTACAATGTTTACTTTTAGCTTATAACTTTGTATATTTTTAATACAAATCGTATTTCTTATTGTTAAATTTTCTACTTCGCTCTTCTTCTTTTGTTATCATTAATACAACATTTTTTTCTAGAACAAAATATATTGTGTTGATATCAAATATTTACTGACGTTGAAGTCATAGTCTCCTGTCAAACACTTGATAAACAATTTAATATGGAAAGAATTTTGAAGTTTTTCCATACGATTTTAAATGTTAATAAATTATATCACATATTTACTTTCCACACTATTTAAATTTAAAACGATTTAACAACTAACGAGTTACGAGTATGTAGTAGCTAAATTGTCCATGACTTTATTATGTTGCGCTACAATCTCGTTTAAAAATTAGTTGATGATGGTTGAATTGATTTTCAATTCCCGTTAAAAATACAGTGAAACAATTGGTATGATAAAATAATAATGGAATAATAAATTTACTATGCAAAATATATTGTGTATAAATATACGACCTCGGACCCCTCACTAAAAGCATAAATTATATACATATTACAAGAATCATAATGAAAATAAATGTTGACAGGTGTGTTATTATATGGACAATTTATGAACGTCTTTAATTTCATCCCTGATATGCCGAATAAGAAACACAATAATATATAAATTAAACGCTACTTACGGAAAATTATTTCTTTCATCAAGTTATAACGATGTCAGTAGGTAGCTGATGTTGAAGATAAATAAAATATTTAATGTGTGTTACGATTTAAGGTCGTCACTCGCGATTTATTCACATAAAAATAAAATGAAATTTTTTTAAAAAATAGTTTAGGCGTCAGGATTTTTCGGAATATAAATTATGTATTATACTGTGGGTCGATTTATGTTCTGCCCCGCGTATTTCTAAAGAAAAGAACATTATAGATCATCTATATAATATGTATAGTGTTGTCGTCATAGGGGAAAAAACCTTCATAAACTTTTGGATAAAACTATATATTTGCCGATTATACCCGTAAGTATCGATGAACATTATATATAGTCATATATAGCGATAGAATTTCAACGATTGATTTTTATATTACGTGTTAGTCCACAAGTGTAAATATACGATCACGTGAAATATCACGTGCATTTTTATGTGCGACGTATAAAACAAAATAATATTTAAATATTGAATTGAACCGAAATTATTTGCATATAAAGATATATATTCAGACTTAGGCCATAAAATATCTCGGGGCCAAGAGAATAAAAAATCAGTTTCATGTATACCAAAGGCCCCACATTATTATAATATATCCGAGCGAACGGATATATTATTATTATTATTGTTTGAATTCAAAACGTAGGCACGTAGGTAGAGCACGAGGGTAGGCATAAGGTAGTATCGTATTCAGTTGAAAATTATTATATTATCCAGCTCACCGTTATGAAAACCATATCTTTTTCTAATCAATATTTAAATGATTATGATTCACTTACTTTGATAATATTTATACTTTATAGGTTAACCACCAAACGGGGCTGCGTGAAGGGAATAAATGTCCTCCCCCACCCCCATGACCTTTTTTTCAATATTTATAATAATAAAAATCAGAAATTATATTTTTAATGATCAAACAGTGCGTGTTAAAAAATCAACTACATTTTCTTCCTCCAGTCCTCCCACACAATAACAAAATCACTTGACGACCACTAGTTACCTATATAATAGTGTAATATATATAGTCTAATATATAATAGTAGAGACAAGAGGTTTTAGTTTTGCTGGACGGACGATTATTTAAGAACATAAATCGAGTGGTAGAAGAATGACGTTTTACAACGGAATGTCTGTTTCTGACAGTTTGACTCTTATACATCGTTGACTATCGATGTGATTACAGACAACGTTCTTTTACTTTTAACGATTTAGTTTCGTTTAAATTCGTCAATAGTATAATTAAAATATTTTTCTCTTGCATTAAAATTTATAATAATATATTATTATTATATTTTCCTATTTTAAAGTAATACCCGCTTTTATTTTCAAATAAATATAATAAGACACCGGTGTAAGTATTTTTATTTAACGCAACTTGCGGTTACGTCGACGACTTAAAATATTTATAACTCGGATTGAAATAATCCATTTGGAATGATACGAGGGTACGAGCCGTGAGCTACCGAAAAAAATCTCGAAGCGTCATCTCGTTTCGGATGTCAATCCATACGGATATAATTCGATAGAAAAATTGAAAAAAAAAAAAATACCCGGAAACAAAATATAATAAGAGCCTCCAAATACCCGTACAATATCATACAGGCAAAATCAAGACTCTATAAATGCGATAAAATATACGAGAGTTTAAATACAATTATTAAATTTAATTAAAAGTTTTAGAAATGTATAATATTATAAAAATAGAATACCTACAACCGTCCATAGTTCATTTTTTAAATAATTTGATCGAGAAGAAAATTCCGTAACGGTTTTTCCAACGATCAATATTAATTGTATTATTAATTATTACAATTAGTTTTGATAAATTATTTATTTATTGTTAGAATAAAAATATATTACACCTTGAAAAATTCGTCAAGAATCTCAAATTTTCAATATCCTCTTTCGTAGATGAATTGAATGCAATATCGATGTTTAGAGACGCAAAAATACCTAATACTTCTCTAATTGCGCAATGCGCACTGTAATATTAATAACGGTTTAAAATCTACAAAATTATATAATACCTAGTACCTAGTACGTATAAAGTGTTATTTTAATTGGCACGAAACAAAATATATTATAAATCATAAAAATATATAGGTAGTTTGTATTATATTATTATTATACATCGCTGTTGTATTGTCCCGTATAGAATGCACGGAGTCTGGTTATTTTTTCAAACATTTCGTAAAACAATATAAAATAGTAATATTCATTCGTCCGTTTAACGTGGTAAAAAAAGTTACAAGCAACCTATTTATTATTCATAAATATATACGTGGAATATGTAAATCGCAACAATAACTCAATCGCATGACGTTTGTTCGATTATGTATAGGTATACACGCACAACGCCCTAAGGCATCAGAAATACTATACATATACAATACTAATTTCCGACGTATTGTCTGTTATTTATTTATTATTCGGACCTTTCATTCAATATAACACGAAATAAATAATAATAAAAATAAATAAATAATAAATATATGTATATATATGTATAGGTGAGACAAATAATAATATTATTATTACTTATAACAACGAGTCGTTCACTTCAGAAATACTAAATCAATGTGTGAATAATCTATAATAATGTTATGATACTTTGGCCTTACAATTATATTATATTATGATAGTAAATTAGTAACTGAAGAAATTTAAAGCGATAAATATAAGTTGGGGCCTGGAGTGGTTTAGTGTTTGGTCTCTGAGGTGTTCTGAGGTTAAGTATCAGCCGGCGTCTCTCTAGTTCCCGGATGGGTGACCACCTGGTTATTAGTGAAAAATCCTCGCCCCACCTACACGTGTTCCTCAACCAACCGTAACCCCCTACAAAATTCCAATAACTATAGTTTCCAATACTTAACATCTAAAAAATTAAAAAATATGTTCATATATACTATATGTTGTTATTGTACATATTATACATCGTATAATATAATATGTATTCATCGTAATAGTCTTTAGCTCCCACGGATGGATCATGGATCATCGGATGAGACGAGAACGTATATAATAATTACATAATATATTATTATACAATGTAGTCATCCACTATATAACTCTCTATTTAAAGGAATTTAGTTACACCCGATTTCCTTGTATAAAAAAACGACTGACCTGGAGATCAGTAATTAAACGTGGTGGATGCACTTAACAGTTGATTAATATAATATTATAATTCACTATATTATGCTGATATTTCCATTTGATTTATTGAGATTTTTGCCAGACGTCATCGTGGTTTACGATTATATGATCCAGATTCAAAAACAGACTTAATTCCGAAAGCACGGTAACAAATAATATAATATATAGTATCTAACTACTATATTATTAGTTTAGACTCAATATCATAATATGGTTCTATACTTCTATGTCCTATTAATTTAAAAGGATACATTGATCTTAGTGATAATTTATTGATTCATAACTCTATAGTCTATATTATTTACAAAAAAAAAAACCGAATTGTATATATGGTTTTTTTCTATTTAATCAATGCGTCATTCTGAAATTAATGTATCAACATTTTCGAAATGTCTATTATTTCCACTTTGTTGTATTAAAAATATGGTTATTAAAAAATGATTAGGTATAATATAATAAAAATTAGTGAAAAATATTAATGTCCCCACTAATATTATTACAACTGACAGGAAACTAGGGAAGCCTATAGTTAGAAAGATCACCCTCAGTTCTATACATATTATGTTCAAACGTTAATTTTTGTGGTTGAATAATTATGCTCTGTACTTATATTATATTAGTTTATATTTCGAATTAAAAATATATAACACGAATATGTTTTGTTTGAACTTGTGGACATTTCGCCCACCTAGTTAATTTCAAATCATCGGTCGTACCTATATTATTATTGGACATATTACCTATAATTGTTATAAAAATGTATACGTAAGGTTAGGTTAACCTAACCATCTGCACCTGAACGAATTATACTATTATTTATCGAGAACGCGCTTGTAACTATGGGGATGCGCGTTGGTCAGGTATATAATTTTACACAAAACATTGGTTTTTCAAGGAAAACGGTAGGTAGGTAGGTAGAGAACGGTAGATTCTCTTCGTCTGCGTTATTTAAATTTAAATTTTTACAATTTCTGATGGTCACATATAGCCACGGTTTCGAAGACATTTCTCTGTTCACCTACATCAAATTCGCTGACACCCAATATTCACCAGCCGATACCTAGCTCACCGAAATCAGTATTCGCACCTCCTTTTATTTAAATTGAAATAAATATAAATAACATTATTTATATTATTTAATTTAAGGTATAATAAGTATCGTATAAAATAGTCAACAATAAACTCAATTAGAGTTGTTTAGTTTTATTTTACCCTGAAAAAAAATATCAAGAAAAAATATACCGTTTTATATTCAATATATAAATTACCTTTCTTGGTAAAAATATAAAAATTATAAGTGGTTTGTCCACGACTGAATATGGTATTTTATTGCATCAATATAGGTACTCAATTAGAGAATTTCGTTTTCTATCAATCTGAATTATAGTCGTTACTATATATGAATATAATATAAGATAAAAAAAAATATATTACTCAATATTTGACGTAACTTTATTTAACATTTGAAAACCGTTCATGGGTTCATGGCAATATTATCTAATATCTCGTACTCACAATAAAATGTATACTCGAGATAAATAATTTTCAAAAATAACGACAGTATTATTGTTTTTTATTAGATATATATTATTATTATCATGATAAATCGATCACAAAGTTTGTTGGTATAGTTTTATTTCTATATCACGAAGCGCGTAGACCATATTATATTTTACGAATTGGGAATTATTTTTAAAACCGTTAAAAATTTGTTTTTGGTCGACAAATTTGGTGTCGGCGAACTAAGCATAGTCCGGTTTCGATAATTTTGTCGAATCTTTTTAATTATCAATAACATTGTTAAATTATGTATGTCTAGTTAAATTATTAGCTTAAAATATAATATAATTATAACAATATGTATTTTAAAATAAATTTGTATTTATTTTACTTTTTCAGTTTTAAAGTAGTTGTAATATACCTACCTTTAATTTTAGTAAAATATGTATATTCTATATAATTACAATATATATTTATTAAATATATAATCAAATAAATCCAAAAATCCAAAAAGGTATTAATTATTTTATAATAAAACTTTAAGGATAACAATTATTATAAGATCAACTACATCGAAAAACCAGTGTATAGGTACACTACATAGTACATACATATAGAATGTAAAAGGTAATTTTATTACAAAATACACATGTAACTTAAATAATTATAATTCATAATATAATATTTTCTGGTTGTTATGAAGTTTGAGAATTTTTATATTTTTATAGTTTACTTACTATTATCTGATTAAGTTTAATAATATTATTCAGGTTCACTTTTAGCAATTGATATTTTGCCCGCCGCACTGAAATTTTACTGTTTGCATTCACTCTTGGTCATATTTCGTACTTTCAGATTTCTTTATTTAAGAATACAATTAAAGATGTATCAAACTTAACATATTTTACAAAATTTCTCCTTGGAACGTTTTTCCTTAAATTTTTTTTCTTTTCTTTTCCCATTTTTTTTCAACGACGAAAATGTTTCCTCAAATTGTCTTGGAAATATTTTACCATCTTAAGTATCATATACCACTACCGCGTGCCAGTATAGATTCACATTGTTTGATTATTGTAATATATTATATTATTTTTATTCAGCATAGCCATTACTATAGCTGGCAGTATACTATTATAATAATATTATATTTTGCGTATACATTATAATAATAATGTGGTTCACCCGTCGGCCGTCATCGTAAAATGTGCATAAACATATATACAAAGGTACTATTAAAGGGTTACGCCGAAACGACATGTCCTGAAAAACTATCGTATTACTGCCGTGTCCTTTCACGAGGACGGACGCGAACGGAATTTGAGAAGGAAAATTGAACTTTGTCTGCGTAAACTACACAGGACGCGCGTTCAGTAAGCGGCAATAAGGGCGACAATAAGGGTCACGGTACATCCTACAATGTATCTTCTGCAATAATATTTAACAATACAGGACCACGATTACGTATTTTTCTCGTCCCGCATAACCCAGGATGCCCGATAATAGAACCCAATGAGGCAGAAAAGTGTGTGATTTCAATAATTAAAATATAATATACATTTATACTGTCCAGACACAACCGCGGTTAGTTTTATTAGTACCCCACAACTACATAATACGATATGTGCTAGCATACAGTTTTCGAGTATACGTAGAAATATTATAGTCAGTACATAGTCGTGTCGTGTAGGTATATCGTTTTGTAGTTTTGTAGACACTATGACATTATCGTCATAATAATATTATAGTTTTCGTTACAGCTCCTATCCTTTGAATATAGCGTTCAACCATAATCATCAGGTGGACCCGACGTTAGTGCTGCAATCCATAGAGTTATTGTACAAAATATAATAATATTAATTATTATATATAGGTACGCGCGCCTCGGTGTCTGGTCTGACGGCAGCAACAGCAGCCGCGGTCTGTCGCTCCCGAGCAAAAAAGGGTAGACGACAAATCTCGGGCCAATATAATATTATATACATTGTCAGTCTAGGTAGATGGGCAGCGGGTACGAATTTTAGGGTTATTGTTATTATCGTTATAGAACACGTCGCGACGCGAGTAAAGGTTAGTTATCCTACCCACAGTGAGATACAAACTGCACGAAGTTATATAATAATAATATATATTATTTTATAGGCACATAAATAGGGTGTCGGCGGCGACCCAGGTGAACGAACTCACCCCATTCGCTGGACCCATTGTCGTATTATATATTATTACTATTATTATCATTACTATTATTATATACATATAGTGAGGGGGTAATAGTACGCTCGCGTACATTATTGTCTCGATTCCGTCGCGACGATGTGTACATATTATATTGTATAGGGACGACGCGCGCGGCCGGCCGTCAGCTGCTCGCGTGCCGCCTGTGCCGTAGTATTACCTACCCCCCCTCCCAGGGTCGTAGGGTACTCCTAGGTTTGCCGCTGTCCCGAGTCCCGTGACGTCACGGTCAACGGGTCCACACATATTATATTATGTATGTGATTATAAAGGCCACTCACCGGTATTATACAAATATTCATAAAATTATAATTCATGCGTACGCAAAAGTAACATAATATTAAAACGTGATGAAATTTAGATTTAAAGAACATTGGCGGAATCGATCAACACTTGAGAAATGGTCTTGTGCGTTGGATCGATCCGTTATGTAATATTTAAATTGAATTTCTTTACAAAATCTGACTTTTGAATATAATAAATAGGTATGAGCTACAACGAAACACGACCATATAATCACCCCTTTATAAGCTATCGTAGGTAACACCGCCTCTCTTCACCACGCACCTATATAAATCCCAATATATACCCATATACAACACGGAAGACCCACGATATAATAATATGTACCTACACAGGTATACGAAGCATAATATATTATGTATAATAAATACAGTCAACTGGCGGTTTTAATCGGCTCTAGGCTAAAATACCGAAAAATAAAAAGCAAAATATAACGAAAACAAAAGTGAACACAAAATAATGTATTATTTTTTGCTTTAAATAACACAATATACGCATGTTTTATAGTATTTACGCTTGAAAATCTAAATTATAGGTGCTATACTTTTTAATTAATTTATATGCATAGTAGATAACCATAAATCATTAATTAAAAACTCAATTTCATATATCATAATATACGTATTTTGTAAAAAATGAGCAGTTACACAAAATCTGATATTTTAATTTTTTTAAATTTACCTAGAGATCAATGATCATATATTTTATTTGAAAATCATTGAGATTTATTGTACTACTTAAGGAGTCTCATGAAGTCCTGTGGATTTACAAACTTTTTTTTCTCAAACGAAAACCATCCTTCTCTACTGTACCTATATTATTTAGTGAATACTTTTCCTAAAATTAGTTTTTGAGTTACCTGTTTAAATTGTTATACTTAGGATAACAATATGCTCATTATCATGGGTTTTGAAGATATTGCGGGGCATTGGAGATTTGAAGTTTGTATCGCCGCATTACACTCCTTAAGTAGTATAAAAATGCCCAAGAATTTTATAATATGTATGGTATTTAATTATATTTAACCCTTTCACTGCTATACAGACGTATTATTAAGTCACGCATAAACATACCGTTTCAAAAATCAGAATTTAAATTAATTCATTAATAAAGGAAAAATGGAGGAGCGTGCTTGGTGAATCATCTTGTATTTTATCAGAACTAATTCCAATTTCAAATGCTGAGTATCTTATATTTTTCAAAATTTCACGAACATTTTAGAGTTCCTTGAAATATTTGATGTATAACGTCATGATGATTTTCCAGACTTCGACCTCTGTCGTTTTCGTTTTTACTCATAATATACACCCTATACGATCTATATCACATTTTAGACCTGGTTAGTGGTTACCCACTATTACTTGTATTTACGTTATGTAGATATTGTATCCTAGTCGACACCCCAAGTCAAGCAATCCTACTCCGCAGCCGCCGCCATGCACGCGTGCGACCGGCGCGATAGCCGTATATATTATAATAATATAACATGTACGGCGTGCGCAACACGGTCCGGTGATAATGATAATGTTAAACAGACACGCGTACGCATTAAAATATATTATTTATTATTGTATGTATATTATACATACATCACCAGACGTCCCGACGTATACTGCAACAAACGCGATTATTATACTCACAAACGCACACATACACACCACACATATATTGTATATATATACGCCATTTATCCGGTCAACCCCTCGTCCCCCTGGCCAGCGGACAACACTCCGCTCCGATGAACCGTGAAAATAACATGCCAGTGAAAAATTGAATACAACATATAAAAATATATAATATGAAATACACTGTAATAATTGTTAAAAAAAAAAAACCAACCCGACCTTTTTTGCCCATTTTTTCCCTTTCACCCGTCGTCTTTGCGATTTGCGTATCACATTAAGTATAATAATAATAATAACATATATAAGCTCCTGCCTGTTCGAGCCACAATCGAGGGAGCTGTTGCAGGAGCACAGGTTAAGGTCTGTATTTTCATCTTAGTGATTTTTCCAAGCGCAAATATAATTCTATGTATTCAGAGAGAGAGAGAGAGAGTTTCATTCGATGGATGGCTTTTTGTTTTCGGAACAACGCGATTTATGCACTTCTATTATACCACCCCTCGTTTGTACGCAAAAAATGTCTCGCGAACGTTCACTTTTTGTTCAAAAAAATATCACAAACGCCGTCATCGGGTGAAATCGGATTAAAAATTATCGTCTTCTTCCCCGTTGAAAAAATTATATTACTGGATAGTTGTATACGTAGGTAGTAATATCACACGACACTGTAGGTATAATATTATACTTAATTATGTCAGGATAGGGAATTCAGGGTATTCTGTTTTTATTACATTAAATTGTAGAAATAAACTAATTTATTTTCGGACTTGTGGTAAAAATATCTAAAACAATTGTGCTCTAACATAGCTACTTAAAAAATAAAATAGGTACCTAGTTAAATATAATAATGAAAATTATGTCTATATCTGTTTTTTTTTCTCAAAGAACATGTATTTTGTTTGTTGTAAATAATGTAAAATATGATTAGGCACCAACTAAATTCTGGACGCCTTATAGATTAGATCGGCTTATACGTAGACTGATAGTATAATATTACGACCATAAACATTATATAGGTGAGGCGTGTATAGTTTCAAAATTAGTTAAAATAACATTTTTTTTAAATGGTTTATTTTGTATTTTCACACTGCATTACAAATCCTGTAAACTGGCAATACTGATGACGGAAAATTGTGGTTGGTTTCAAGCTGGTCATAAAAGATAAGATCCAATGAAGTTATTTCTAAGTTAGTTTTTTTTTCGAGGCAAAAATTCGCCCACCGCAACGAAGAAGGTCTTATCTTTGTTTTCACAATTTTGATTTTTTTTTTCAAGTTCTCATAACTGTTTTTGTGTAGTTCCCGCGAAACTGATAGTAGCATAGAACAATCAAAGACATTCTATACAATAAAATGGAGTTACTACCGTCTTCGAGGGAACCACACAAAAACAGTTTTGAGAACTTGAAAAAAAAAATTGTTAAAACAGAGATACGACCTTCTTCCCTGTGGCGGGCGTAATAATAATAGATAATAATAATAATAATAATAATGTAATAGTATTTTTTGGATCAAATTTAATCATATGGTATTACTTAAGTTCAATAAAGTATAGGTGATTTACAATTATAATTTGAAAATCAATGGCCAAATTAACCCCATTGGAGTATTAGACGGTACTATAAAATATTGTAAGTTTATAATAATCAAATAAAGTTTTAATATTGCCTTTTTCTTGACGTCATAAAAATATAAAATTAATATTTTGTCTTTATTAATTGTTTCAATGTTTATTTCAAAATCACCACGAAATTGTTGGGTTCAAAACAGCAGTATGACACTTGTAACCAAAACCTGTACCTATATTTATTATCAAATCTATAAATCTATATGTAACTCTTGTTAAAATATTAAAATGTTTTTGTAAAGTAAATATGCATGTACACAATGTGTACATATACACTCCAAAGCTTTGATTTAATATATATTATATTATAAAAAAAATCGTAGAGTAAGATCTAACACCATTTTTTTTCGTTACTTAAAAATTAAAAACATTTGTTTTAAGTGATTTTAAAACTTTACTGCACGCCCCAGCTGGTACAGCTGGGCGGCGGTGACCAGTGACCGTTATATGCATACGAATAGTGTTCGGTTGTCGCTCATAATATAATCTCATAATATATACCTTTGGTGAATAAAAAAATATGGAATTTCAATAGGCAGTCGCCGCACGTCGCCGGTCGCGTGCCACGTCATCGTAGCGTGAAATCAAATTCGGGACCGGTTGTTCAGTCGTTGTATATATTATATTATACTGACAAACAGGCATCGCGCGCGCGACACAACCCTTCTCCCGGCATAGATTAAACGGCGTGTTGGCCAGGTGTATGCGTGTGTGCATAAAAAAACAAAACAAAACAGCCCGCGGTCGGACACGCTGGTCGGAGGGGGGGGGGGGCTCAATGACCTATAGAAAAAAATTCAAATGAGATACAGATTTATACACAATGAGAACAAAAACTGCCAACCCTTCGTGTAGAGGTAGGTACCTATTTAAGCGTGCGCGCTGCCGGTTTATAGTTGTATAATGCAAAATTAACGCGGAGGACCGCTTTATGATATGCACAATATGGCAGATGCAAGAAATATTAGCACGAACGCATAGTACGCAAATACACAATAATAATATAAACCTACTACCTAGTAGTTGGTACCTACCTACGTGACATTATAGAAATGAAATAGGTAGTAGTGTATATTATTATTAGAAATATTAAATGCGGTATATGAGCGTGCAGCTGACTAGAATTTCGTGTTGCACACGCATTTATTATTCCATATAAATATATAAAATATTAGATTAGTATTGTAATAATTATAATTTTAAAGACCCATCGACGTAAGAGAGTCAAACTGTTCCGGGGTTAATTTTACTGTTTTTTAAATACAATTTTTTAAGTAGTTTAAATTGATACTCGTATGTAATTACATGTTTTTACAAGAAAATCTAATTTTTTTTTTTTATCATGGTGATTTTGTAACTGGTTTAATGACTCCGGTATATTTAATTGTTTTTATTAATATGAAATCGGATTACTAGAAAATTACTGTAACATGAATTTTTTATTAATACGTATAACATCTATATAATCAGGTTAATTTACTTAATTGCATGGTCACCCCTTTTATATTCCATACCGGTAATGCATTTATCTGGTTTTTAGAATTTTTAAATATACTTGAATATCATTCAAATTCTGAAGTTTATATTGTACTACCTACTAAAAGAGTGATGAGTGTCGAGTGGAAATACATACTTCTATTTAAATTACTAATTACATTAATTTACATTAGAAAAGAGAGTTCTCATTTGTAAAACAGGAGTTAACTCAAATTTCTATCGCTACAGGACACTCCTTGAGTAGTACGAAAAATCTTAAGAATTTTAAATTATGACGGTCTTTAAAAAGTTCTTAAAATCAGAATTTGAATAATTTCATTATTAAAGCTTAAAAAAAAATAGGTGTGAACGTGCTGGATGAATCAGCCTATATAGTTGTCAGGTCCATACAATATGTTAAGTATTACAATATACACATATATTATACAGTATATAGATTTGAACTGCGGTCATAGCTGGAGTTGAACGGAGAAAATTAATTGTTTTCCCACTATCGGAGATCGCGAATAATATTACCACACTATGAGGCGTATGAGCTAGTATAATAACTAATAATAATAATAATAGTATAATAATTATAGTAGGTAAGTAATAGGTACCCATATAATTAAATTATATAGATATTATATTATACCTATTATAAATAGGTAGGTATATACATTGTATAGTACATAAACTTACATTTTATTCCTAAGCGCCTTAACCTTCGCATTATAGGTACAGTCATCAACAATATAATTTGACAATTTTCGCGATAAGGTGTCAATCCTTTTTTATTTCCTATAATTTTTGTAAAATATAATATACGTTTTGTTACCATCTTCACTTCGCAATACCAGGTTTGTATGAAAGTATTTATAACGGTTATACCACTCGACATCATTCATCACGCCTTACATCCACTATGCAAACAATATTATATATATTTTATCTTAGAGCAATTTAGCAGGGTGAGAGAAAAAAACACATTCAACAAGTATAATATATTATAATATACGCGTGATTGACATTTCCATAAAAGATAACGTCACCTGAATAATATTCTGAATTTTGAACTCGACAGCACTACAGCAGTAGGCAGTATGTACCACCAGCGTCCTATATATAAATATATTATTATATTGTTATTATTACTTTTATAATATGATGGCAAGCGTTTATATTGATGATGCAGGTTGTTATAAAAGAGTAAAAGACGAGGTTTCGAGAAACGACGTCTCTGACAATATATCTCTTGTAAAATCGTTTTTTTTTTTTTTCGAATTTGATTTTAATGTATCATAGCCCATAAAGCACCCTCACATTACACTTGAGTATGCATACAATAACACTATAATATTATACGTGTGATATAAATTTCACATTTTTCGATAAAATCACAACAGCGGTACTTATAAATAATTGTCATGAACAAACTAATTAGTATATACATTTTAATACAAAAAAAAATCAGTGTTTACGTTTGACATTAAACACGTGCATTCGAAATAACGTTTTTATCACACATAATAATATGATATGTCACTTTAACACGGTGCGTGTTATTGAAAATAAAAACGGTTTTTTCTCCGAGCGTTTATTATTAATAACGACGTAGACTGAAATGTTGCAAAATTAAATGACTGTACATTGCAATACACTTTACAACGATTTATGTACAAACTCAAAAATAATAGGCTTGTGCTTTTTTTTCTCGTATCAATAATAGAACAAGTGCTTCAAACGTTTCAGAAACGATAAAATATTATACAATATTTGAGTATAATTTATTTTGTTTTACATTTAATTTTGTAACAAGGCGGAAAAGAATATGCAGACCGGTTTATGATGAAACAACAAGTAGTTGGCGGAGAAGATACATTAATGAATTTTACAACATGGTAGATGTGGAGCCTATTACCAGTTTTATTTGAAGGACAGAGTCTACTATATTATTTGGACACATAATGAGGAAAAGCGGAGATGATACCGTCAGATCAGTGCTAGAATGGAAGCCACGAGAAAATATACCTCGTAAAAAATGTAGTTGAGGTGGATCTATGGACTATGGAGTAGATAAATGGAAATATATGGTTAACGACAGAGATAATGTTATGATGGCGATAGAAGCGCATAGATAATAATTGTAAGGGCCAGAAGAAGAACATGATTTGTTAGTATGTAATTTTCAGAATATTTGCATATGGTTTAAATGGTTTAATTAATATTACTAATACCATAATATTATTATTTACTATAAACAGCGGTATTTTTGAGGGTATACGGGGGTATATTATAGCATACGTCCATTTACCATTTGGTGTAAAATAGTATACGCTGGTAGGTATACCTTACAAATTGAAAAAAATGAGTAATCCGTCGTATTCTGTATTATTATTTACTGTCATAATATTATGATGTTTATTAATTATCTATAAATTATAACCACGAAGTAAATATTTAGGATTGGTTATTACCACGTAAAAATGTATAGCGTATTGGTTGGTATAGTAAATATTAATCATCATTCGTGATTGTGATTATTGCAATTTTTTTTAATAAACCGTTTGAGTTGCCGCCACAGAGTATTAAGAATTGCCGGGAGAATTATCAAGTTCAATAAAACATAAAAACATAAAACATTAAAGCTGACAAAAATAAAAATGTAGGAACAAAACTAGATAACAAAAAATGTATTCATAAATGTATTGACATATGACGTACTACTGTAAAAGCCTACTAAGTGAAAGTGAGCTACTTTTTGAAAGGTTGAATCTGATTAGTTCTGTGCTTATAAATGCATCGCATATGCCATAGCCCATATTTGTATCATTGAATTAAGTTCATAACTGAGTGTATATCCTATACATTTTTTATGAAAACACCACTGAGTCTATATAGGTATACATTAAACATTTTATGGCAGGTTAACCCTCCAATTTATCGTATGATGCGTTTGAGCAGCGTGATATGCAGCTCATTTTATTTAGTTTTTACTTTGTAATTATTCTAATTACTTCGTCATTAAGTTTTTGTTTTTCTGTTAACTGTTAGAATTATTCTTAAAATAATTGTACTATTGGGCGTCACTCCCCATTAAATAAATAAATACTATTATACATAAGTACATAGATTAGGTACCTGCAGGCTGCAACGTGGAAAATGACAGATTTTATGTTATAATTGTAATCGGTTAGAGGTCCAAAAGCGTTCTTCAAATTCCAATCTGATTTAAATATAGGTTTACTATTAGATAATTATTATTATAGTATAAAATATTATTACAGAAATGGTTGAGCCTAGGTGACCGAAACCGTACGAATGCCGGGTAATCGTTGCATCCGTTGTCCTGTGTGGTGTGCATACTTTTTAAAACCAAACGTCGTACTTGTTGGTAAAAATAAAATCGATAGCCGTATTATGGGTACCTACATAAAAAACATTACAATATGAAAAATACTCTACTGTAATATTATGCTAGAACATTAACACTCACTCACACACAGACACACATAATACTCGTATAATCGATAATAATTGTCGAGATCCGTCGAATTTTCGACACGACGTGGAATAGCTGTATCTGTAATATTATAATATACAGGTACTATCATGTTGATTAACGGTGTAAATTGTACACTATATTATGTGCCTATATTTAATAATTATGGTTATTATATTTGAGAGTTATTGACATTAATAAAATATGATAATCACTACGTATCTATAATAACTGTTATTATTATTATTATTATTATTATTACACGTCCAGATCGTATCGCGTTAATGTCCCGCGCTGTACATACACACCTAAATGTGCCTATAATAATATTTTATTTGTCGTAGTATAGTTATATGTATCGGTCGTTTCAGGGGATTTGTTTGCCCGAAACGAATGGGTGTACGAATTACCATAAACTTAATAATATAACATATCGCGTTGAAAAATAAAAAAGCGGAAAAAAACAGCCGAACGTAATCGTAAAAACCGTTAAAATAAATACGCACCCTAATTTGCATTGTTCACGTCAATTCGAATACGAATATCGAAATCCTGCAGGTGTGAGAAATTATTTGAATATCACCCTGCGCGTATACCGTACATACTATTATTATTATTATTATTATTATAACTTACTATTATCGTGCTGCATGTTATAATATAATAATCGAACATTATGTGATAAACGACGTGCTGCCCGAAAAACGTGTTTACCATAATTATTCATGATATACCTACCTACTATTATAATAATAATATTACAATATATCGTCATGTCCAATGTCCACGCGTGTTACTGTAATAATAATATTAATATTATGTACGAGCATGTGCGTATAAATAATCTGTCGTCACTGTAAAGTTTGAAATAATAATTTATTATAATAATAATAATATTACTCCTGCAAAACGAAAAAAAAATGTATTTATTGACAGCAGCGTCGAATGTGCAGCAGGTACGTGTATACTATATTAGTACATAATATAGCATCAGTTATACCTTTGATTATAAATACTACTATTATTTTATAATTAGTGGTTATAAGTACCTACAACTGCAATATTAATATTATCGATCCACTGAATTTATCGCTCGAGGTCAGATTTATAATAATATACAACACGAATGCCCAATTTACTAATCGAATTTTTTTTTTTTTTTTTTATTGATCTTAAGCTTCGGCAACTATGGCCATTAGCTGTAGTGGTTTATTTGTGTGTTGTTATGTCGGTAGGGGGAGGAACACGTGTGTGTTGGGTTTGGCAGAATTTTGAATAGGGCACCCGTAGGTTTCTGCCATGCCCCGGAGTGGGGGATGGCGGCACTTGTTCTCCGGACACCGTGACTTGCCCGGAGAAAAATACCACCCAGTGGTCGAGAGGATCGAACCCGCGACCGCCAGCGCCGCAGACGACGTGTCCGACCGCTCGGCCACCTCGTCCCCCTAATCGAATTTTATCTAACGACGATGGTTATGACTTATAAGTTATAAGTAATGTATTATTACTATAGTAATGAAGTGTGGTATACGGGGTTATCTGTTTAACGTAAGACGTTTGATATTTAAAAAAATTAACATCTTTGGAAAAATGGTATTTTTTTACTATTTTTTATAGTGATAATTTTTTAAGCATTTTACACTTGTGCCATTCATTTTTAATTTCATATTCTGAAGCGGGATATTATTCTGAGTATTTCGATCTATAAAAATACAATTTCGGACGTGAAGTTTAATAGTTACAACTTATACGTTAAAAGTATTTTATGTTTGGATGAGCAGAGTAATGGGCCAACATTTTGAACGGTACTTCCGAATCACTCCACTGCTCCTATCATCAAAATTTTAAATACTTATCTCATGAACTACTGCAGGTCGGAAACCACACGCCGTACACATCATAACCACTTTTTTTTAGGTTTTCGAAAGCCTGGTGTAGACGAATAGAGATTTTAACGTGTTTGTAAGATTATTAAAAAAAACATATATACATATTGATATATTTTAGTGATTATACCTATTTAAAAATTAAAAAAAAAAATAATAATAGTTTACTCTTTTAAATCGGTTTTTAGGCTCTTAATTCCTAAGAAATAATCTATGAACCTAACCACTTATCCGTATAAACCCATTTAACCCGTCATAAATCTCAGTTCGCAAAATATCAACACGATTATTATTATTATTATTTTGGATATTTTATATCGAAAACTACTGATATTTTATTACTCGTTTCCCATTGGCCGATGGTCGGTTAACCAGTGCCTATATTATAATATTATATCGGAACAAAATTCAAGCCAACCTACCGATATTTTATGGGTAATCGAATTTGTATCGAGTCTAGTTTTCTTTTATGCATACGATGTATAATATTAAATAAATAAATAATCTACCTTATTTTTTAAACGGTTGTGGGCTATTCGTCCGTCACGGATTTAGTTTCCATGGATTCTTATTTTTTTTTTGAACCACCGACTGCAGTTCAATGGTTACTATTTCTCGAAAATTCAAATGTATTAAATTAAACTTGTCATAATACATCAGAAATTATTTAAATGTATGCTAAAAATTACGTATAGAAACCAGAGAATTTCAGGGTGGTTTGAGCAAGACACTTTTTCAAAATCATTTTATTCCGTCAAACTGAAAAAAGGCATTGGTTACTTTTTATTGTATTAGCTAATTTTTATAGAATCTGAAAACGTTTTATAATATTATATTATAATTATTTTATTCATAACCTATTAAAATAATATTATACTGTGTAAATAGACGACAATAATTTTTGAACATTATTAAATTTTTACATTATTTTTAACATTATTAAATATTACAATTTTTGAACATAATATTGTAGAATCATATTTTTTTTTTAGATTTAGCAAAACAAAATTATAAATTTCATGTCATTATCTAAGGGTTGACACGAGGATTAATATTTAAAATAAAATGCCAAAAGTTCCTAATAGTGACATATACTTATATAATACAATATATTTATCTTATTTATTAAATAATAGGCAATTATTATATTACCATTTATCATTTATTTTTTTGGCAAGTATTTATTGTACAAACGAGCTCCATGACGTATATGAACATACCTGCATGCACGTCGATGCATCCAATAGTAGTTATAACGTCTAATCAAAATGTATTAATACTAAATTGTCCGATGCCCGTATTCACTTACCGAAACGAGAGCGTCCACGTGTACAACTATACCTCTACCTGAACTATAAATTACATTAGCCAATTAAGACAGTTTTTATTTCATCGTTATTTTTTTTTTTGTAATATAAAATTTAAACGTTACGGTTTATATTCACACATAGGTAGGCACATACTAGGTACACACCTACAACAAACATCATCATTGACAGTTCGAATACCACTTTCGGGTAGGTATAACACTATAACTATATACTTATCTAATTTACACAGGACGTTAACGTATTACATGTGGGAACATAAAATAATATTTCAAAAACTATATATTTATTATGTAACATATTTTCATCTGGCCAATGTGTGTTGGAGTAGTACGATGGCCAGGTGGTATATCATTGTCCCCCGTTGATAATTTTAATTTGACATAAGTGAAATGCAATTGCACTGAACACAGTTTGTGGGCTTCTCCGCGTGTTTGATCCTTGGTATAGTTTTCAATTTCCGGATATACGCTTATTCTCTCTCTCTCTATATATATATATATATATATGTATATATATACGTGGTTTGATGTATTTAATAACTAAATATATTATGTGGATTTTATATAGTATACACCCCAACAGTAGTGTTTATAATAACGTTTTTATAGGGATAAAAATAACATTTATATACGAGTCATAGACACTTATCCTCATCGCCGTGAACCTACTTAACGTCTTAACCTACTAAGTACCTACTTCTCATTACTCTTGTTTATTTCTTATAAATGTACATATCATAGGAAGCCCTATGGATACCTACTTTTAAACGTTAAAAACTCCTCAAACGTCCTATTTAATATTTTATGTGATAATAATTTTAACACGACTATTATACAATGTACATAATATAATATTATATAATAATTATTGGGTGACCGTTATACAATTCTACCGGTGAACGTATATTACACGACTTGACTGAGGTTTGCCCTCTGAGGTTTTAGTCTACTTCTTACATAATATTATTACAATATGTATAATGTGCGTATGTAATGTGTGTATGTCTACTTCAAATTTGAATTTTGTAAATCACAGACATGTGAATCGGACCGATCGAAATTATTGTGCTTATGAAAACATTATACTATTGGTATGATTTCGGTTGATAACTAAATTCGATATGCAGAATATAATAGACCTATATAATAGTAAGCCCACTCGTATATTTGTAAAAAAATATATTGTAAATAAACGGAAATATTTAGTTTATTTTTAAAACCAATAACTTATATGGAAGGTACATTTGCAGTACGATTGGGACATTTTTTTTATCGAGACTATTTATTATATTTACTGTATGTATGACGTGTTTACTAACAATACGGTACAATGAACATTTCGTATGCAAATTGAAATGATGGAAAAAAACAGTCGTGTTGCGCGTGACTCGAAAGAAGACTTCTCGTGTACGTCACTCATCGTAAGGGTTTTATTGAGTTTGAGTTTGTGATGAAAAAAAAAAATAAAATAAAAATAAAACCATTGACATCGCGCAGACAGCGAAGGATTTTAAGGTCCGGCCGATTAAGTGCTATAAGTCGCTTCTGGCAATTAACTCGTCTTGAAATCCTCTTGCCGTTAAAACCATCTCAATTTTTTACGAATATTATTTTTACAAGAATTCCGCAGAGTCGTATATACACCATATTTTACTCGTGGAGGAATGGTATTATATTGGGCAAGACATAATAATAGTATATATCGATGGCGTAGCGCACAAGTGTGATAAGTGACATTTTTTTGAAAAATGAGTTAAGTGCATAATCAATTTAATCATACAATTCTGCACATTATGCCCAAACTTTGTAAGTGAATAGTTCATTATTTACTCCGATAGATGTCGTACAGTTCGTTACATTTTTGAATTTGTTATTACATCTCAAACTTAAAAATCGTTCTCCTGAACAATTACGAAAATGTCACTTATCACATTTGTGCGCTACGCCATCGATATACGGTATTAAGAACTACATAATACAAATTAAAAATTACAATTATTGTAGATAGTGATTACGACTAAAGTGCGATTAAAAACACAGAAACGCAGTTTTAGGATATTCACGATATTGAAATAACTTTTAAACTGTTAAACTTATTCATTTTTTTGTTTTTTTTTATGCAAGTTTGCCCCTTTTACTTTTCATCTGAACTTTGAAGTTATCGATGTAAACGGTTTACAACAATCAATTACCATCATTCCTGACTTCCTAAACCATGGTCAAAAATATTTACAGGATTTATTAATACGGATAATGTCATGATGGTTATACGATTTATAAATATTAAAATACCTGATTGACAGATTAACATTTCATTAAACAAAGTAGTTTTTATAAAATTAAAAGTGTCATTAAAAGCACATAATAATATAACATGATCGATATGTATCGTTATATGCCCTTCGACCTTAATAATTATATTATAGTATTAAATATTTTACTTTCTTTCTATTTGTTAACTTTTACATGTATACGTTTCTAGACGTGAAAACGTTTACACTCTGCAGTAATTCCACAAATACAAATTCTGTTTTTGTTGTATTGTAAATACTAAATATCTATAACATACTACTAAAAAAAAATTGCCTGATTTTTAACGGCGTTTAATAAATTAAATAAATGCGTGTGGTGCGTCTCGTCTAATGTGTACCTACCACTAAATATATCAGACAGATGACCGTAAATTAAAATACGGTCAAGGGCTACCGAAGACAACATTTTGAAAAAATTCCACATATAATTCAAATCCATAAAAAAAAATGTGGTATAATGTCAAATTTTCACAATTTGTGCACTTCGGTACTCTTATACAGTAAACCGTATTACAACCTAAGGTATTAAGGTATTAAGGTACCTAAGGCAGGGATAATTAATTTTTCATAAAAGATTGGACACACTTAATATATATTTTTTATCCTACAGGGCAGTGACTATAAAATATATTTCTAATAAAATTAATAATCTACACCCAGGAGATGCTCTACTGGCACACTACATTTCCATGACGCGCTACCATTATGTGTACATAAGGTACGGTGTGTCGCCACTGCAGCACAACACAGTCGTTTTAACCAATTATCATTCGGAGAGCTATCGATCTCGTTCAGAGGGGGTTAAATGACATCAGTACGTGATTACTCGTAAATCGTTTGTCGAATTTACCGATGGCTGAGGGAAGGGCTAGCGGTGGTTGATAAAGGGAGGAAAATAACGATTTACGATGATTCGACATGTACTCGTATATGCACTGGTAGCAATCCGGTAATGTTTATCGATTTATATTAGCGACACTCGGGGAAAAAACCCGGACAAGGGGGTTGTAGTCGGGCACAAGAAAAGAAAGTATTTTTTTTTTTACGGTTTTTACGAGCTTTCTCAGTGGGGGCGACGCTGTCCAGCAGAGAGTTATATGTATACTATACCTGCAGTCGCAACGCATAATCAGTAAGTATAGTAGTGACGATAGTATTCGTATGGTCAGAAGTGTCCTTTTTTAGGAGGAAACTCGGTCTTTACTCTTTACATATGATTAAAGCTTTAAATTTGCTTATTATATTAATTGCATATTATATTTTTATGTTTAAAGTATATGCTTCTAAAAGAGACTTCGTACACGCGTAGGTTGTCACCGTATTACTGACGCATATAACATTTTACGAAAATTTTTCCTTTCAGATAGTATTCCATTTTAATTTTTTTTTATATTTAAGTGAATATCAGCGAAATTGTAAGGAAGAATATTATTTTTGAGTTTAGGACATTTCGTGAAGACTTGTTTTGAACCTTACGTTTACGTTTGAATGATATGATAATATTATGTTTCGTTTTGAAACAATAAGGATCGTGCACACTCGGAAGAGATTCGCATATTATATTATACGATAACAGATTTACTAACATTCTCCCACAAAAAAAAATTAAAACCTTGTTGGATTAGAGTATAGGGGAGTAGAGCGTAGTGATGGCGCGGGGTAGAGCCGTAGAGTTCTCTGTTTTTTTTTTTTTTGTTAACTCGACACTCCGTAGAAGACCCATTCTGATTGATTTTGCACCAAGAGCAACAAGAGGGGAGG
Organism: Macrosiphum euphorbiae; assembly: GCA_949089665.1. NCBI lineage: Eukaryota > Metazoa > Arthropoda > Insecta > Hemiptera > Aphididae > Macrosiphum > Macrosiphum euphorbiae. Next base: position 134,331,630 of record CARXXK010000001.1, on the reverse strand, counting down.
ACGATCGACGTGGTTCTCCTCTGGAGCACGCGTTGCAGCTAGCGGCAGCTGGCCGGCACACACGTCGCGGTTGTCGGCGACACAAGGTCAACAACAAAAGCCGCGACGTTCTAATTCGATTTCGTTTCGTTTCGTTTTTTGCCCTCCCTTTAATCCGATAAAACCCGCGTTCGGCAGACTTTACGAAACGTAATATTATTATTTATTATTATTATTATCATCATCGTCGTCGTCGTCGTCGTCGTAGTACTATACCGCTATACACGACTGCTGCAGCATTGCAGCTAAAGTATATTAGTGTAGTATACCCTGCTGCACCATCACCACCACTATATATTGTCCCAAATGAAATTATACCCCACGGCAGTTATATTCAATTCTTTAGGGAAGGGGACAACCATCTCTATTTTCTGATATTTGTTAAATTGTTGCATAGTAAAACAACACATATTTTTTGCATGACAATTGCTGATGAAAATATCAATAAAATTGAGATGTAGAAAAAACGACTAATTTTAAAAAGTCAAAATATATTACGATTTTATAAATCATAACTTATAATCTTTGTTCGACATTTTTATGAATTACTAATAAACAAAGTATAATATTATCGTATAATAAATACTGTTTTTTAAGCTTACAATTTACAGTATCACATTTAAGTATAATACATTTTGATGTAAAAATCACGAAGATTATCAATAATTAAGTGGGCATAGGTGATATCAATGAGAAAAAAAAAAGAATAATATATAATGAGAACCCACGGATTATCGTATTCTTCTGAAAAACACATTTTGATTAAACTATTGTGATGAAAATTGTCTTACTGCGCGCATTTTTAAGACTTATCGGCATCCACGGTCAGATATTTTGTACAAAGTGGTGTTGTATCTAATTTATCTACATAAGTATTTAATAATAACGATCACAAATGGCAATGACTGTGCAGTGTCGGCCTGGCCATAGCCGGTAAATTACTGATATAAAGAAAATCAATTACACAATTTGAAGTGCATTAAAAATTATTAAATTGTATAATATGAAAATGTATTATTTATATATTTTTTTAGAATTATAAATAATTACTATAACTATGCAGTTAACTTAAAATATGTGTATTTTAAATAAGGTACTTTTAAAAAAATATAATATTTTGGACTACCTATTTAAGCACTGTCTTATCATTTTTTGAAATAACATTTTTGGGTGCCCTTCGGTATAAATGTGTCCGAGGCCCTTTAAGTACCAGGCCGACACTGACTGTGTGTCTGTGTCAATATATTAACCTACATCAAAAGAATAATAGTTTAATAAATTAACTTTCATGACTGCGTATATAGCTTAAAAAGTAAAATCCCAGGGGTTACACGATCCACCCAACCCCTTTCCAGATATCAATCTTCACCACAGTTGTGTCCCGTGCAGCCCGATTTCATATATTATAAAACATTCGCAACTGTCGATATTATTTTAAAATAATAACATTATGATAATATTATGTTCATATATAGGTGCCTATATGAATATTACTGTTTTAGAACAATTGTCGTTATTAATATTATTTCAACATTTACAGTGAAGTTTTATCTTTTCACGCGTACCTAAATAATTCACGTTTTGGTCCTATATATATTTTGTGTGTTTTGTCGGGCGCGTGACAACTATATAGGTACCTACTGGTATACGGTAACTCCTGCAGCCCATCTGGCGAAAATCGCCGTAAATCGGTTACCGGGATAACGCCGTTTTTGTATTTTCCCGTAATCGGATTTGGACGACAACAACAACAACAAAAATAATATATGGTATTATAATAATATCGTATAGCTGTATTGTATTATTCACGAAACGGCAATATAATACCAGCGGTGCCCGCGCGTTTTTCAAATACACGGCATGGGTACTAAACGACTCAAAATCAAATAATATAATAACATAGATTTAGTACTTATTTTAGCTCGTATTTACAATAATATGGTCTTTAAATCGATAACTGAAATTTAGTATATACACCTCCGCCGCCATCGTGCCAATAATTATTATGGTGCGTTTAGAACGCAGGCACAAACTATTTTCCCCTTTTTTTCGCCACCGGAGACGAGATTTCTGAAAAAAAAAAATCAAAACCGTATCAACAACAACAATAATATTAATAATAATAACAAACCGATAATGTGAATGATAATCCGTCCAATCCAAAGGTAATAGGTATGCGTTTTTAACGGTTAGGGGATTTAAATTATTCAATAATAGTCCCGTACCGGTCACAACCAGCCGTAAAATATAAATATTATTTTAGTTAATATAACAATAATAATATGGCCGAGCTGAGCAGCAGTCCGTCATTTACGTGCACGGCAAAATGTACTGTGGAATAATAATATTTCAAATCATTATACTATTAATAATATGTACAACAACAACGTCGACGATTTTCTATTATCGGGATAAAATATGTAATCCTATGTTTCAATAATGCATTTTAATAGTTATTATTATATTATGGACATTTCGTTTCGGAAATCGTTCATAATACCCATATAATACGTATGTCGGGTGTTGTGGACCGTGCATATTATTATGATACAGAAATTATTGAGGTCATTCGGTACATACAAATAATAAGCGAAAATATAATATGCGTAGAATAAATTGATTTATCACGATACTATAATACGTATATTATACAGATGTATTCTCCGATCCAGGTTGTTATGATAAAATTTTGAATAGTAAAATTTTTATTTAAAAAAAAAAAAAAAAAATAACATGAGAAACAGAATGAATAATTTTGATTGAATGAACTCTAATGAAGTCGTGTGCATTGTAACTTTTCTTCTCTCCCTTTTTTTTCTTTTTTTTTTTTTTTTTACTAACAAAGTAAAGAAACTCTCGAGCATTGATTGGTAGCCGGATTTAAAGTTCTTACGTGTTGCTTTGTTACTGACAAATCAGAGAGCGGAAGCTATTATTCCGTGTGAGATTGATCGGAACAATTGGATTACACGCGTCTTTGGTTACTTTACTCCATATTTGAATCCAGAAGAACTAAATGATGATTTGAGACAGTTATTTGCACGTCGTACAACCCTCTGCTGCAGAAATAATAACATTCGCCTAACGAAGAGAGATAAGGATACACAAAACGGATTATTTGTATTATTTTTTTTTTCAAATACCTATATTATAAAACAGAAGGATTAGGGGTATTTTAAAACAAATTTTATACTCAACTATAGTAGTTATAATTATTAATTAAAAACTGTTTAGCGGTAATAATTTAATTCATACAAAGCTGCCTGCTTTTTGGGTATATAATATTATAATATATTTAGCCAGTATAGGTACATGAATGATTAAATATTCATTTTGAATTATCAGATTTTCCATACTATAGACTTGGTAAAGAGCGTCTGTAATTACAAAGATACCTAGTTATATTATGTTTAATATAATTATAATTTCATTAACTCGTACTATAAAGTGGTCAGCACTGTAGGCTGTAGGGGAACCTAAGGAGAGTAGGAACGATAATGGACGTGGTCGTCGCAGAGACATGTAGACGTCAAAAAAAAAAATGTATAATAAAAATAAAGACATAGGTAGTATATTAATACATTTATAGATCTAACCTATGTTATATTTTAAAATCAATGGATTCAACTAATCGTATATATTATACCATATATCCATATATTTATTAGGTATGTTAATTTAATGGAGAGTCTCGTTTACATTATAACAACAAAAATTGAAAAAAACTAATATCATACTGCTTATAAAGGGCCGATATAAATGTTTTCCAAACATTTTAAGTCTCTACGGTTATTCCATTTTGAATTACAACAAAAAACAAAATCGATCCTGTCAAAAACTGGTGTTGCGTAAATATTGCCATTTTCTCGATGTGTTTTAGTTTTTTCCGAGTATTTAGAAAAACATTGGACATTTTTTACTTTTGAGTCCTTCAAAGTATCAACTATAGATCATATTTGATAACAGGAACCACTCTCGGCATTGAATATTGAATTGAAATTGTCTGCTTCAAAACGTGATGAGTGTCACAGAAAATATAAAATAATGGTTCCCCCAAAAACACATCGTTGTAAAATCAATGCATTCCTCGGTCCACTTGGCTTCTAAAACTCATAGTAAACTATTGACGAATAATTCATAGAAAAGTTAATATTATAACATAGTCAATCCTCGTGTACCTAATATAGGTATTAATTAGGTGAGTTAGGTGAAATCAACACAGAAGCTATCTATAATTTTTATTTTTTACAACGTCACCACCAGACTTATACACCTATTGTAAATAAACATTTCAAATTATTGATGTGTAAATAATAAATATGTCTGAAATATAAACTTTTAAAATCGTATTCACAATTAACTATATGTAAAACAATATGTAAGATGTAAATTACAAGTATAAGATTACAAACCTTTATTCTTAATAAAAAATAAAATAAAATACCTATATATACTGATATTATATTATTATGTTATTCTATACCATTAAACTATTATAATAATATGCTTAATTCCTTAAATATTATGACACCTAACGCGATTACATTAATTTTTTGTTACCGATTTTAAGTAGATTTTATGTAGATTACCGTTTACAGACAAATTCAAATCAAATAAACCACAAGCTACATAATTACGCATATATTTATCAACAGTATAAAATTCATGTTAAACGTTTTAATATAGTATAATGAAAGCTTAAACAATTATATATTTTGTATACATTCGAATTCACAGCAAGCATTTCGTTTGGCTCCTATTGTTCTTCTACACGTGTTGTGATGATTACACTAAGTGTAATTATACTTGTTGATGGTCGTCTTGAAAAAATAAAAATAAAAATAAAAAATAACTTTGATGTAAATGCGTTATAAGAACTGCATTCAAGAAAATACAATGACAATCCGGTATGAAAGAGTGGGGAAATTGTTTTCCTGGTATAAAATACCATAATACATATATATGTATATCATATAAATAACAACAACAACAACAACAACAGCTCTCTGAATAGTCGGGAGTAGCGGCCCGTATACAGTGGCGGTGCAATGAGTGGGAACAATTTATGCGAGAGAAAACCGTGTCGGATGCCACTCCATGGATACTACACACACAAACACACGCTTACAAAACACGAATATATGTATACACAAAATTCATTCGTTAGACACTATTTATATATCATAATAATAACGCGCATATAATACTGTTGTGCTCCTCGTCCTCGGCGTCGCGAGCCTTAATAACGAAGGATTATCTCCTTAGATCGTAAAGTGACGCCAAATCCTATAATTGCTACCGCTGCGGGGAGACTGCGGGTCTGCGTCAGCTCTTCTCCTCCAGCAGTGCATCATATTATATTATAAGCCCTCAGCCTATATAATATATCAATTAAATCTGTGCGAGATGATACACGCGACATTACATCATACTATAGACATTCACTCGGAGCGCCGTATAATTGCCAATTGGACAGTTAATAAGTGTCCCACGACTGAGTGGTAGAATAAATATTTTAGCATTTCGGTGTACCGAAAAAGGGTGAATGTCAAAAGAAATAAGGAAAAATATTATACGGGCACAAATCCTGCAGTGTGTGCGTGTCGTCGAGTGAGCAAAGTATAAAATTTTACCCATACAACAATATATCGTACACGTCGGAATTGGATGCGTTAAAGAGTATAAATGACCACGGAAGTGTGTATAGGTACGCATACAACTACTATACACGACTGCGAACAGTTCGAACGCTTGGTATGTGCTGTACAGTGTTGACTCTATGAACAGAACGTAGTATTTCCAGACGAGATTAAAACACAAAGTTTAATAATTTAATAATGCACCGATCGCCGTGCAATGTGCTATTGTTTTGAATACAAGAATATTATATTAAATTATCGGACGACTACGAATTGGTTCCGAATCTAACCATTGACCAGTAACTCTTGGAAAATTAATTTTGTTGGACGTTCAAGATTTTCCTGAGCTTTTCTTTTTAAGTTATTACTCAATGCTTGCCTGTCCAATATGTTTTCACTATCTTTTTCGTGATTGTGTTTGAGGTTACATTCCTCAATATTATTTAAATTATTTATTTTTAAAAGCTATGTGCATTTTCTTTTTGTACAAGTTCAACGTTCCATATTTCCCGATAGTTCCTTTTGAAATCCGTATTTGAAACCCTTAATAACGAAGAGTTTTTTTATTTTTTTCACTAAACATCACTTCCATTTCAACGCACGCACTAGGTTAGTTGTGACAAGACTGACGAAACCACGAAACATAATCAATCTATTAGATATAAAATTATATTTATAAACTTTCCCAGACATCGTAAAACCTAATAAAATATTATAAGATTATCGATTGTACATATTATACGTATCTTGTAACAGTGAGTTTGTACCTATACTGATAAACTGATAAGTAATTTTATTCGGGAACCAATTCGAACAGTTGTATACTGGAAAGTATTTTTTTGTCGGGAACCAATTCGTACACTTTAATTGACCCGGGAACCAATTCGACGTTTGCCACATTATCATTCATATTTTGTATAGGTAAAATTTATTGTTTAAGATTTTCAAAATTAAGTAACGGGAGTTTGTGATGGAACAGTATCCATGCGACTATATTTGAGATAACAATAATTGTTGAGCCGAGCATAACTGCAGTGGCCTGGCCGCATCAAACGATTAATGGGCATAATTATTAGCCAGTTTTGCATTGTCACGGAACATAATATGATATAATAACATAATATAATATATTATGTAATGATAGTTATGATATAATATACTATATCATATATCTAGTGTAAAATTAAAAAAAACAAAGATAGGTCGGTGTTGCATTCAAATATATTTAAATTATCTCATAACCTCTTATACATTTAAAAAAAAATGCATGCAATAGGCCAGTAGACCACTATAGTTGCTCACAACCCCTCAATTGTAGATTGATCTAAATTCTATAATACATTGGATGTCTATTAATTTAGACAAATGTCTGTTGTTCAAAAGTAAAATGTCACATCTGATATAATATAAATAAAGTAGTGTACAGGGTGTTACAAGAAACGGGTAAATCTGAAATAATTCTCAAAGAAGTAAAAAAAATATATTTACAAACATTTATTATTTAAAGCCGAAACTACATAATATTATATGCCATTAAGAGTGCAAAGATAACATCTCTAGAAATTAATATCCCTTTAAGATGGTGTCCATTCGTACGTATCGTGTTATTTCATGGTTTGGTGACATTCATCATTGGCCTTGCAAGATCACAATAGATCACTTTACTTAAAGATGTGCGATTTTTATTCTTGTGAAGCTATCTGAAAATCCGAGTGGACACCACTCGTCTAGCAACCACGATTGACGAGTTGAAAATTCATATTCGAAGAGAAGTTGTTGTGATTCCCAGGGGGGTGATGCATGCCAAAGAGCCGCATGCTCCACAACTTCAGACCCTTACGATTTCACTATTTCAGGAATGGGTACGTACAAATGGCCACCAGCTTACGGACATTTTATTTTTACAAGTAATATACAAACTGTACCAATAGAGACACAATAAAAATATTGGCTATATTATTTTAATGACATGAAACGGTTGATGGAAAAGCCATCCAGTAATCACACTCCCTGGATTACTGACATTAATTTCGAGACATGTGATTTTTTAACCTTTGGGCTCGACTCAATGGCATATAATTGCCCTATGTTTTCAATAAACAATTTTTGTAGTTACTTTTTTCTTACTTCTTCGGGAGTTATTTTAACATTTGTTATACATATATAAACTCCTGTTTTCCTGGACTACGGACACCCTGTATAATATATAAGCTTATCTACACTCTACAGCCAAGCAGGATGTTTTATACGATAATAATAGGTACCTATAATATATAATATATATACCGTGAGAGGAATCCCGCGCTACGGACAGGAGATGAAAAAATAAGAGTATAATAATTCGTGGAACGCATTAATATAAATGAGAGCAGAAATCGTAGAACAATAACGGGAAGGGTAAAAAAAAAAAAAACGAAAAAAAAACGAAAAATGCGTAAAATATCATATCGTATTCATGAGCGTGCGCGCGCCATTCCTGCAGCTGTGGACCGTATATTTACAGGATCGTTGAGACAATATGCGTTTAATAAACCCGAGATCATATTATTATAAAATAAACATAATATATCATAAGCTTATAACGCAGAACTCGTTCATTCTCTCAAAGTTAAAATATAATATGAACCAAGAAAATATAATATGAACCAAGATAAATTAAGTTCATCATATCTTATTGAATCCACTTATTTTGACAATTTTTCCCCATTTTTAATGAACTTGAAATTTTATTTACAACTCAACTTTGCTTCAAACTTCATACATATATAATATTACAACAGGATTAGGATCGAATACCAACAGTTTGATTTCGTTGTTTATTATTATAATAAAAATAAATGTTGGTTTTTTGAAGAATATTTATACAGGTATAGGTTTTAGAAGTATTGATATTCGTGTTGTGTTCTTAGGATGTTAGAAGTACTAGTAATTATTAAGGTAAAATTGCGAATTTCCAACTTACGATGTTTACAGTGTGGAATTCTATTCTTGTGTCCGAAAATTACAATCCAGTAGGTAAGTATTGCGTCAAATTAAAAAAGGTGAAGAACAGATCATAGGTAATTGGAGTCCCAGTGTGCATTTTTTTAAACTTAAATACGTCCCTAACTATCAATATAAGTACCAATAACTATATACATTATAATATAAAAAACAGACAATTTAATAATTTGTATTTCTTATTAATTATCTTAAAAAATATATTTGGAAATATTCATATGTAAATTCTTAGTACACGCATAATAGTTGCATACTAATTACTTAATACTAAATTTAAATGCATTTTCACAAACTAAATTTATATTAATAAAATGTATCAAATGACAAATAATTATTATTTTAATAACTAATAAGCATATATATAGGTAGTACCTATATATAGTATTCACTTTTCCAGCCTATTTTATATATTCTAATATCTTTATATTATTTCGAATATTTAAAGAATAATCCATATTACGTGTGGGTTGCAAAGTATTAATATAAAGGTGCTCTGCTGTACAGTAGGTTACAAGTGGGTCACGGTTTAATGGATGGTATTAAATTTTATTTCAATGATATAATATCACTGTATAAGAAAAACGATTCTGAGCAGGGGGTCTATTTTGTACGCCATACGAATGCAGTTCGTATACGAAAATTGCACATTTTTCGTATGAAATTCCAATTCGGTATTTTGTAACTACTTTCGTATACGAAAACTTATCGTACGTACGACTGACTCCCGTTCATACGTAAATGTTACGTATGGTTCACGAAAATGGTATTTTGTACATTGTCCATACGAAATTACGTACGTACGTACGGTATTTTGTAACTTTATTCGTACGACGAAATCGCTCGTATGTACGACTGGTTTTAGTATGATTACTACGGATGGTAGTAGGGTATGTGAAAGCCGGTTTTCCTATAGATACTACAACAAAATAAATATTATCTCAATTCAATTAATTAATATCATAGCTGCATAATCATTTGCATCGCTGTAGACGTTTAAAAACGGTGTTTATATCAATTTAGAATTATTGCGACATAATTGATAATATTATACAATTAGTTACATTCTTCATTTATTGACGAAATGGATGACTTTGACTTTATTGAAAATCTAGCCGCGATAGAAGCATTAGACATTATAGAAGAAGAAGATGCTGCCGAATACCATAGACAAATATATACTAATGAAAACCCTTTTGAAGGTAAGTTCTTACAATGCAAATTTTATTTTTGAGTAGCATGATATTATTATGTTTGAAAATAGTCGTGGGTATTGAAAATATAAGTAAATTTAATGTTTTAAAAATTACATAGAATTTTCCGAAAATAAATTTATCATGACGTATCGACTATCAAAAGATTTAATGAAATGGGTCATTAATATGGTGTCTCCTTACATGGAACCTCCAGCAACATCAAGAGGTCTAACAATTGAAAGAAAAGTTTGTTAATTCTTATTTTTATAGCATATATGTACATAAACTGAATTTATCACAATAACACATATTTTAATATAGGTATTGACTGCTATTCGATTTTTTGCGTCAGGAAGCTATCAAAACGATATAGGTTTAAGTAGGTACTCAGCATTAAGTCAGGCTTCAGTCAGCAATTGCATCACAGAAGTTACATCAGCTCTGAATAATCGCCAACTTTTTGACCAGTTTGTCTACTTTCCAAGAAGTTTGGATGAATTGAATGCAGTGCGAAGAGGGTAGGTATGCTTTATAATAACTATAACTATATAGTATATATATTATATTATGGTACCTAATATTATAATAATATATAATAAACCAAAAGTATATACCGTACATTTTTGTATTCGCGTTATTAGATAATTACCCATAATATTATGTATTAACAATAAACATAATAATTGTTGTTATATAATATAAAATATATTATTTTAGATTCAATGAAAAATTTGGTTTTCAAGGCGTGGTTGGAGTTGTTGATTGCACTCACATTGCGATTTTCCCTCCACCGATAAATGATGAGTTATATCCCGAACATATTTATGTTAATAGGAAAGGATACCATTCAATCAACACTCAACTCGTAAGTTTTTATTTCTCAATTATTATAATCAAACATTTCTTTTAAAACATTTAGGTAATATGTAAATTAAATAAATAATAATAATACCTAATAGTAATATATTATACTATAACAATTAATAGTATTTTGAATACTAAAACATTTTAGATATGTGACGTTAATCTACGAATTTTAAACGTCTGTGCCAAATATCCAGGATCCAGTCACGATTCTCACATATGGAATCAAAGCAATGTCAAGCAATTGATGGAAACCTTACATAGGAATGGCCATTCTTCATATATGCTATTAGGTGAGTAGGCATGCTGAAACAACTAACATTTTGTTTTACATTAATTTATCTACTATACCTATAGCTACTTGTTTTAGATTATGAGCTATTTCAAATTATTAAAGATACATAAGCACAAATGTTTTTATGTACATTTTATATGCACAATGACATTTTTTAAACTTTTAGATGAATCACCATTTTTCGTTGAGGCGGTATTGTCCCAAAAAGTTAATAACAACAATAAATTAAATAAATGTATAAGTAGGTACTATATATATTTAAAAGTTTACAGGGGTCCACTGCTAAGGTTATTAGCCAACATTTTTTTTTTTATATAAAAAACATATTTTATGTTCAAAAATGTATACAATTGAGAAGAAAAGAAATAAGAAAAAAAAATTACATATTTACAGATAAATTATTAATTGTATTTTCAAGGTAGATTGGTTGAGTCAGAATTTGTAGGTAAATAAGTAGGTACTATTTTTATAATTATTATTGATTACGAAAACTACATTTCGGTTTCAACAATTAGGCATTTAGCACAATATTTACATGTATACATTTCCTTAAATTATTAGATTTTCTCGCATACTGATTTAACATAACATATACAATGAATAATAAAATAAATGCAATTTTTCATCAAAAATCGAATCAACCTATCATAATATTAATAGTAAAATAATTTACTAATGACAATTTTAATATAATTCTAAATTCCATAGGATTACTAATATAGTAATATGATACAAAATACTTATGAATATTGAATGTCGGTTTTTCAAAGCTTGAATTACCTATATTTTCGTATTCCTATATTGATGATACGTTATTGAATTCTAATTAAACACATAGGTACCTAATACAGTGACCCACTCGACAGTCAACACCTACTGTAAACACTTACCTATAGCTTTTTAACGTTACTAGTATTTTAAGTACAAAACTTAATTAGTTTATAATTTTTAGGGGACTCAGGTTACGCATTGAGACCGTGGATGATGACTCCATTTTTGAGACCCGAACCCAATACACCAGAAGCAGCTTACAACGATTCTTTTTGTAAAGTTAGGTCAATTATTGAACGTTGTAACGGTGTATTGAAAATGAGATTTAGGTAAATACAATTTCATTATATATATAATATATATGTATAATATACCATTATGTAATCCAACATTTCTTAATATTTAGATGTTTGCTGAAACATCGTGTTCTACATTATCATCCACATAAAGCCGCTTCAATAATTAACAGTTGTGTTTTACTACACAACTTGTGTATTAACGAAAATATACCGCTTATTGATGAATTTGAAGACGATTATGATTTGGGATTTATTGAACAAAATAATGCGAACATTGATAATATAAATAATAGACAAAATCCTGAATTTATAGCAGGCCGCCGTGTTAGACAACAAATAGTTGAACGATTTTATACATAATATTGCAAACAAAACTAGTATATTATGTACATTATTATATATTATTTATTTATTTATTTATTTTATTTTATTAATTTAAACGGGTAGAACCCAATTACAATTTTTTATAATTAACATTTATTTTTTTTTTATAATATATAATTAATTTAATTAACATTAATTATAATTTATAAATTATTATATTATATATCTAATAATTTAATAATTACCTATTTTTATTATCATTATTATTATTTTATTAACATCTAAACACTTAAATTGTATGATTATTATATTATTATTTAACTAGTTTATTTTTATTTTGTAAAATGATTTTCAACTAAATCACTAATACTTTTTGCTATTTTTTCTTTAGCAATGACATTTCTTTCCTTCAACTTTAATTGTTGTTGAAGAATTTGAAGCTTTTTCTCGTAATAATTTTCGAGAATCATATTCCTCTCCTTACTCAATACGCCAAGTTCAGTCGTAGCTTTTACTGATGCCTCTAACCGCTGTCTTTTGTTGTGAAATTTGTTTTTTGGATTGTTTCGCAACTCCGTAATCTTAGTACTTAATAAATCGTTGCAACTAGAATCAAATTTAAGTATAGAAAGTATTAATACAGCAATATATTTGATTTACATTATTGTTCATTTAAAACATTATTCACTTTATCATACAAACTATTCTTTAATTTTACTTAAAATCCTTACCTTCTATCAGCCGATGTATTATTAGGATCAATTACTGTGGTTTGTGATTCTGGCTCATGATGATGTGTAGCACTGTTCACGCTTCTTTCAATACCAATAGTAGAACCATCAAATAAATCACTAAAAACCAATAAATTAACACTTAGATTATTTTAATGTGTACCAAATATTTTGTCATTTCGTACAATACATTTTGGTAAATATTTAAGTTTTAACTATTAATAATTAATTTAATTCGTGTAAATTCTTACGTTTGCGTTAAATTTTGATCAATAACATAGTCGACCGATAACGGTGTTGCTAACGATGGCGATAGAGGTGCAAATCTGAAGTGTAGAATAAATTTTATTATAATAATATTATAGTAGTATACATTTTAGGTAATATCAAAAATGAAATTATTAGTAATTACTAGAGTACGGATTTTGAGGCGAACTGAAAATAATTCAATAAAGCTCTTCAAATCTTCCAAAGAAGCGTAAAAAAAAGCATTAAAAATAGGCTTTAAAAAAAATGATTTATTACAAATAAACTATAAGGTATTAGAAATATTTGATAGTTTATTAAAAAAAGTAGATAACCAAAAAAACAAAAAGCATTAAAATAGGTACCAAGAAAACAAAATACAATTTAGTGTATTTGATCCTGAGTAGTAGAAATGGAATTTATAGCAATCAAAAATAGGAAATGCCTTTAAAATCCGTAATATAGTAATTACTTCATCAAAAAATTGAACCAATAATCTGTATTTTATAGATTTATATTGTTGAAGTTGACGGCTTTTGAAAATCAAATGAAACAGAAGATTCCATTATTCGCGGGTCTCCTGTTATTGGTACTTCACCTATAATACCTACTAGGGATTCATCCAACTTGTTGAGTGGTGTAGCTATTGATTCACCACCACCAGTAGTTCGAAAATTTAAATTTAATTTTGCCTTTTTAGATTTTGCATTTCCTTTCATATCATGCCAAGTCTAAATTATAATTAAATATCTTGTTCATTATACCTACCAATTTTTTTTATATTGTCGAATAACTTCCAAATTAACTAATTCGAAATATTTAAAAATTTAAATACTTACTCGACGCCAAGCTTTCCATTCTTTGATTGGTCCCGGTATACTGTTTAACGATGCTGTAAGTTCTTGCCATAGATTTGTCGCTTTCTCATTGGTAAATGAGGCACTAAACTTACCTTTGGCGAGGTGAGGATGCGACTCCATAAAATCTATAATTGTTTGTTTTTGGTCACCGGTTAGAGAGCCAGATTTAATTTTTTTTTCTGTTGACATTTCGTTTCTTTTAAAGCATAAAAAAAGCTGATAAATAATCAAACAGACCACTATAATCACACGATTACGACTGTACGGGAAATAACCATTAGGTAAAAATGTACAATATAAAATCAATTATCAATAGGTACGCTTCAAACTTGTTATACTAACATTTTTAACCATAAATGGAATCTTTGTTTATCATAAGTTAAAGCATATTTAATATTTAATTAGGTATAAATGTATAATATAATAATTACCTATTATAATATAAAATAATTATGCAAATTTCAGAATTCACCTACCTATAATAAGTATATGTATATATTTTCAATATAGCTTTCCAGATAAGATATTTTATTTTATATCTAACAATTTTACGTATTTATTTTATCATATACCTAATAGACGTATTATATTTAGAAATTTAAATGTAAACAATAGTATATTAAATTATTGTTCCTATAGTATTATAGTAAGATAGAGTTCCACCAAAATTCGTTTAAATGTATGGACGATGTCGGATGTAGCCATGAGGGTATACGTATTTTAAAATGCTGTTCGTATAGGTTCGAAATTAAAATACGGATAAACGTCATTATATAATGACGTCATACGTACGAATATAAATATAGTACGAAAAACATCCGTATGGCCAATGATTCGTATATCTTAGTTTCGTATGGTTGTACAAAATACCAAATCATGTTCGTATACGAAAAAAATGTGTACGAACAATCGTATGTACGAGCAATATTCGTATGGCGTACAAAATAGACCCCCAGAGACGGTATGTCAGTCTTGGTATAAGACATATTATATACTTATCTATGCTATTAAAAAAAATTGACCTATAATAAATTCCAAATTAATCATATCACAATATCTATTAAGTACATATAACGAGTTATACATCAACAACAAACCCTGATACTATCATAAATATATAATAGTGTACTTAAGAAGTTTCAATTAAACCCAAATAATATTATATAGTCACAACAAAATAACTAAAATAGTTATTCTAGGTTTTTAATATGTAATTTCGTCCAAATTTTAACTTAAAATGGCTATAAAAATAAACTGTGCTTATGTATTTTTTAGATTTTTTGGTAACAGAATAAACTACTTACATGGAATCTTGTTTCAAATTTTTAATCCTTAGATATTATAAAAGTCGAACATTTTATAAATTTTTAACTACAAAATAATTATTCAATATTAAATATGATAAATTTTATCAAAATTGTGCCTATGTATTTTTAATATTCTCCAACTGCTTTTGTAACGATATATCAGGAGCATTGTATTACATTTTTACACTTTTTTGCCCAACAGATAAAACTTAAATGATATTTATAGAAAAAAAAATGTCTTTAAACAGCTCAAAAAGTGTCAAAATGTATGGTCAAATTGTATGGTGTATTAGGAAATGCTAATATAAACATTCAGTGAAATGTTCATGTATCTACAGTTATTCGTTTTTGAACTACAACAAAATAAGGATATCGCTACATGGGAAATCTAGTGAATATATCCAATGTTGTAAAAATTTTAATTTCAAACGCTCATAAAAATAATTTGAATTGCTTATAGACATTTTTTTTTTTGATAAAGGTAGATAAACTTATGAGTAATCTTGTATTACATTATTTACATTTTAAAATCTTATATTTAAAAAGAAAAATTTTTATGAATCCTCAACTCAAAATAATTTGGTAATATTCGTGATTTTTACGTATTTTGTCAAGATTTGAACTTTAAAAGTTTATAAAAAAAAATTGTGACTAAGGATTTTTAATATTTTTCAACTGCTATTGTAAAAATATATTAGGAGCCTTGTATTAAATTTTTAAGATTTTTTACAAAAACAAATAAAGTTTTATTGACATTCATAGAAAAAAAGACTAATACAATTGGAAACTGAAATGTTCCTAAATAGTTCAAAACAAATCAAAATGTTTTGAAAATTTTATTGTGTATAGAAAATAGAAATATAAACAACTAGTAAAAATGTCATGTATATAAGTTCATTTGTTTTAGAGTTATACCAAAAACCAAAATCCATTTTGTGGAAAACCGATTTTGAGTAAGAATTCCCGTTTTTCCTTAATTTTTTTGTTGTTTTTCCCGGCGCTCATGAAAACTATTGGGAATTTTAAAATTTGACCTCCTGAATGCACAACCTAGATTCATTTTCCCATCGAAAAAGATACTATTGAAGAAAATCGAAGCAGTTTTAATGCCCCAAACCGTGATGACAGACTAAAAAAAAAAAAAAAAACACACATCATTGTAAAATCAATACATTCGTCGTTCCACTCAGAATCTAAAAATAAAAAGTATGAAACAAAAATTTGTTATTTTAATATTTATTATAAATTATTATAGCATATTAACATAGGTCCTTATTTTCTTGTTATTCAGTTATTTAGTTATTTATTAGTTTATTTAGTATCGTTTTTAGTTAAGTTATCTAAAAGTTACTATCTAGAGGCATGCTATACAACTTGCATACCTTACACAATATTCAATGGAATCTTTGAATTGAGAGAAAACTAATTTATATTATTAAAAAAAAAAATAATAATAACTTGGAATTCACGAACTTGGACCAAATAAGTCCAATATTCCATTAAGATAAAACAAACGAGTTCATTAATTTAGTTCAATCGTATGTATTTTGTATGCTCAAATGAATACTAGTTCATAAATTTTAAATGAACTTTCTAAGGTCTGATTTATAGTATTTTATATATTATATTGCGGGTACAGACGGTGACATAGGAGACGCGACGACCGGAGCCTTTGTGCGAGAATATCTCATGAATTCGTGAAATGTGCATGTTCGGTGGGTGGGTCTATGTGCTGACGGTTTTAAACTAATGTTGAATTTGCGCGACAACGCAGCGACTTGCGAACTTGCGAGTCTAATGATAAGGAGTGTGTGTGCTACGCCAGCCAACAGGTACGTCGCTGCCACGCCATTTAGTAGAGAAACGCGTACGACCATACATTGTTAGACATTCGCTTACATTATAATGATAAAAAGTTAAAACAATTATGTATAGAACCTAAACCACGTCTCCAGTGGCAGATCTAGAATTTGATTTTGATTGCAAAATTCGTATAATATCAACACCCCAATAGTTTCAAAACTAGTTCAGCGTATTATTATAATATTATAAACAATCACTCAAATCATTCTCAATGGCCAACGGGTAATTACGGCGTACTTAAAGTTAACTATAACAATTATTATAAGGTGGTAGCACGCCAAATCGATACAATAAAATTAAGTGACGAGCGAAGGTGTAAAACGTGGCAGCCCTTACTATATAATAATATGGTGTATAATGTTCGATATAAATTTGAAAAAAGAAAATGTAATATTGTTTTCAGATACAATATGTTTATACTTACTTTAGCGCACGCTGACCACTATAAATCGGATTCCACGGATATTCGTTTCCAAAAGTATTTTTACTTTCTGGCACAGTATAATCAGACCTCTTTAATTATTTTATTAACCGTGCAGACGTTTCACTAATTTTCGACAGAAGGAGGCGACGTGTGGCAGTTTTAGAGGCAAGCTCGATGTTCTGTATTCTTTTAATTCGTTTACTGTATTTAAGATTAAAAATGTATCAATGTGAATACAAATCCACGATGTGAAATTCCCCAAGGTGGTCTTAAACTCGAAATGGCTACAACTTTTGTCCAAAGTACATCAGACAGAAACGTTATAGTTTTCATTACACCTTAATTGATTTAATATATGGCCTTTGAAACATAACGTAATCCGCAGAAACTTTAGAGAGTGTCTTCTATATTTATCCCCAGTGCTTCCATATAATTATTTCGCCTAATAGAAGGTTCAATACGATGTCTAGATACTAGAGAAAGGTTTCAAAACACATGTTATGTTTCAAGACAGTTCTCAGCCTGTTTGTATACTGTACCTCAAAGTAAACGTTTAAAAGTAAATATAAAAGATTATAATATGATGGTCTATAATAATATTTTTAATTAAACGACAGTTTGGCGCGTTGTGTATGCGATAAGAATATAGAACGAATTTTAATTTTAATACAGCATCATAATAATTTCTAATTTACAAAATAAATTATAACAAATAGTTATCTCGTAAAAAAAATTGTATAATCTTGTTAACTAGCAATCAAGAAAATAACAGATTAATATCAATTGTTAAACTGTAATAAAATAAGTGTATTCCGGTTAAAAAATTGTATAATGTAAAAATATTCCATCGTTTTAACTATTTTTACTACTATATAGATATTTTACACATATAATAGAACACATTATGATTTACTTTTATATGTTCTTTTTGTGTCTACATGTTTTTGTTTTTAGTATATTCCGTGTCCGTAAACACTTTTCTAGTTATAGGATCACTGCAAAAGCTCCAAAAAACCACTACGATAAAAATAACACGAAAAAGACCATCATATTAAATAGGAGTACACCAATTGCCACTTAAATAACTTTGTTTAAAGACGTGGGCTTTAGAATTTCTCAGTAGATCTTCTAAAAAAAATGCAAAGGAAACGTATAGGAGTTTATGGTACAGCAATTTAAACCTACGCGTTTTATTTTTTATTTTATTATTTCGCTGCGCAATTCAAAAAATCAAATTATAGTGTTGATCTTTATTATTATTGAATAACTCTAATTTTTAGTTTCTAAAACTATTAAGTAAAATAATATGTTGATATACATGTTATTTTGGCTTTATTTATAAAATAAATCTAGCAAAAAATGTTATTTAGTACTTTTTTTTAACAAATATTTAAAGAATTGAGTCCACCAATAAAAATTCGAGCTTTTATAATTTATAATTTCATAAACGTTGCATTAAAATGTCATAAAAAATAAATCAGACGATACAATAATAATATAATGGAGGGACGGAGTGGTTGAGAGGACTAAGGCGTCGGTTGCGAAGCACGCCGACCCCGGTTCGTTACCTCGGGAATGGGAGGCATTTTTCTTCAGGCAAGTCACGGTGTCCGGAGAACAGTGCCACCAAGCCCCACCCGGGCATGGCAGATACCTACGGGTGCTACGGATGCCCAAATCAAAAATTCTACCAAAAAGAACACACAAGTGTTCCTCCCCCTACCAACAAAAACTTACAAACAAAACAAAAATAGCTAATGGCCTTAGTTGCCGGACTCAAGCTCAATAAAAAAATAAAAATAAAAAAAATAATATAATGTAGGTACAGTATTGTCAGTATTATCAAAATATATTTTTTGGCTATCATAATAATTTTAGAAAATTTATCATGCATCTTTAAAAGACCTTATTTAAGCCAGGGAAAAGTTTTTTTTTTAAACATATTTTACCCATCGCCCGCACCTAACAAACTATAATTCATGGAACGGATTAAGTATACTCGCATATACCAGTGACGTGATGAACTCGAGCTAACAAGCAAAAGCTTTGGAAAAAATGACTTTTTTAAATACTTCACATCAGTGTACTGTTGAAAATTCAAAATGCCTAAGTCGCACTAAAATACCCATTGTACTTATTTAGATTGTACCGTATATAGGTAGGTATTATGATAATAGTATACTCCTGCAGAAATGATAAACGTCCATACTCCATACCTATATATATATAGTTCATTTTACCGTTCTATGCGTCTCGCCCCGTAGTTGTCGGTCTTCAAATAGGGGTCAATCTTTTATCGATTTAACTGCACGTACGGCGAATGAAAAAATGGCTATACTTCATACTACTTCAGCTGTATAATATTGTCTGGCGTATATACGTTTCGTTATAAATATCCATCTATAACGACGACGACTAAATACTGCCCAGAAAATAGTGATAATATTATTACGCCATATAATATATTAATATAACGTCATAATATAAGAATGGTGGCATTTATCAGTGTTAAATATTATTATCATTCCCCGTAGGTATTTATATATTATTCGAAGTGTATTCGTGTGGGAGGGGGAGAGTATTTCGAGGGGAGTACTCGCAATAGATTTTACTGGGGTTTTGAAACGTAAACATTATTTGAGAAACGCGTGCAACGACGATGAGTTTAGTACGTCGAAATGCATTCACTTTTCGCGCAGCTCACGGGTTCGGGCTCGAGTCACGTATTAAAATTTAAACCCACTGCAGCAGCAGAGTTCCACTCAATACATTCCAAAGTCTATAAACGTACCACTTTAGAGGAAACATTAATCGAGGCTTCTGTAATACCGACTTCTACAGCCAGCGGTCCTCTGTCTTTTGTTTCATCGTTGTTATTCTGCGCCTGTGTAGTCTATGCGTATTATACCTATACGTCAATGAATTGGCACGCACTGTCGTTTTGCTGGTTTTTCGCTTTCTGTTTCATTATATTATATAGAAATAGTATCTTAGTGTTTTCTATCCAAATTTAAGAAAGGCTGGCAACCAAAACCGTATAGGTATTTATTTCATTGAACAATATCTTCAATCCTATAATTGTATCTATATTATACTTTACCTAACTGAAAATCATAATAAAATCAAACTGTTGATTGCGAGAATAATATTGACAATTTTTTTCTTCCAAAGCCGCGGACAAGCTCATGGCGATTTGGTTAGGTATTATGTTATTATTATTTTTTTTTTAAAACGTTATTTATGACTCTCCTTCGTACTAAACACTACGAAAACCCACGCGCGTTGCACGTACGAGTATTATACTATACCGTATATAATATTATATAGGTATGATGAGTATATAATAAAAAAAAACCCCATTCAAGGCGACATCACCTGTTCGTCATCTGCCACGTGCGCGAATAAACATATATAGACACGCACACACGTTATATTATAAATACGATGATGTATACAGGGTGCATGTAACACGAACACCTGACAATAATGAAATAATTTTTGATCTAATCAATATTTTTTTATTTTTTTTTTTTTATCTATATAATTTATTGACTTGTGAGTTACAGGTATTAATATAACATCTTAGATTCCAACCAGAGCGACGAATGTATTGATTTTTTTTTTTTAATACTGAAAATAAAAGAATTTAAATCTAACTGAAAATTTGTTTGAAAATGTTAATATACCTGCAAATATGTCAATCTAATTTTTAAAAAACTTGATTATAAAAGAATTTATCCAAGCCATATGGTTTTTTTTTATAATTTTATAAAATTTCAAAATTATTTTGAGTAAGAATCCTTAATTTGAAATATAATAATTTTTTAAAGATTTTAACAATTAGGTAAAATATTTAAAAATGTTTATACTTTTTTACTTTTTGAATTACTTGAAATGTTTATAACTGAATCAACTTAACTTATCAATAATAATGAGATTAAAAAAATTTAAAAAAATAGACTACATATGTAAATTAAATACATTTTTTTTTACAATCTAAATTTTTCTAAACACCAGATTTGCAAATGGGCTATTTTGAATTCAAAAAAAATAAATATCATACTGAATTTTTTTTATTTTCAGTATAAAAATAAAAAACAAAAGGTGGGCAAGTGGGTGTCGCTCTGCTGTACAGTAGGTTCAAGTGGGTCACTGTATATGGATGGTATTAATTTGAAATTCAATGATTATAATATCATTGTTAAAGAAAAACGATTCTGAGCGGAGACGGTATGTCAGTCTATGTATAGACATATTATATACATATCTATGGTTAAACAAAAATTGACCTATAATAGGTACCTATAATAATTCCAAATTAATCATATCACAATATCCATTAGATACTTATAACGCGTTATACATCAACAAAACCGTGATACTATCATAGATATATAATAGTACACTTTAGAAGTTTCAAGTACCCACGAATAATATTATTCAATCACAACAAAATAACTAAAATAGTTATTCTAGGTTTTTTATATGTAATTTCGTCTAAATTTGAAATTAAATGTCTGTAAAAAATAAGTGTGTTTATATATATTTTAGATTTTTTGGTTACAGTATGAATTATTTAAGAGAATCTTTGTTTTAAATTTTCAACTCTTAGTTATAAAAACTGAACATTTTATAATTTTTTAATTCCAACGATTGATAAGTTTTGAGATTTTGATAAATTTTGTCAAAATTCCAACTTTAAATGCTTATAAAAAAAAATCGTGCCTATGTATTTTTAATATTTTTCAACTGATATTGTAACAATATATCAGGAGCCTTGTATTAATTTTTAACACTTTTTGGCCCAACAGATAAAACTTTATTGATATTTATAGAAAAAAAAACTAAAAAAAATTGAAAGCTGTAAATGTCCATAAACAGCTCAAAAAGAGTCAAAATATTTTCAAAATTGTATGGTGTATAGAAAATGCTAATTTAAACATTCAGTGAAATTTTCATGTATCTACGGTTGTTCGTTTTTGAATTACAACAAAATAAGGAAATCGCTACATGAGAAATCGAGTGAATATCCAATGTTGTAAAAATTTGAATTTCAAACGCTCATAAAAATTTAATTTGACTGTCCGGTAGAGATTTTTTTTATTGATAAAGGAATAATCTTATAAGAATCTTGTGTTTCATTTTCAAATCTTAGATTTAAAAAGAAAAATTTTTACGAATTCTTAACTCAAAATAATTTGCTAATTTTCGTGATTTTTCCATATTTTGTCAATTTTTGAACTTTAAATGCTTATAAAAAAAAATTGTGACTATGGATTTTTAATATTTTTCATCTGCCTTTGAAACAACATATTAGGAGCCTTCTATTAAATTTTCAAGCTTTCGCAACGAACAAATAAAATTTTATTGATATTTCTAGAAAAAAAACTAAAAAAAAATGAAAAATGAAAATGTCCCTAAACAGTTCAAAATAAATCAAAATATTTTGAAAATGTTATCGTGTATAGAAAATGCAAATATAAACAACCAGTGAAAATTTCATGTATCGACGGTCATTTGTTTTAAAGTTACACCAATAACCAAATTCGATTTTTTGGAAAATCGATTTTGCGTAAAAATTCCCGTTTTTCCTTAATTTTTATGTTGTTTTTCCCGGCGCTTGTGAAAACTACTGGAAAATGTTTACTTTTGACCCCCCAAAGTACCAACTAGATTCACTTTCCTATCAGAAAAGGTACTATTGAAGAAAATCGAAGCACTTTTACTGTCCCAAAACGTGATGACAGACACAAAAATATAAATAAAAATATAAAAATATAAAAATATAAAAATATAAAAACATACATCATTGTGAAACCAATACATTCATCGCTCCGCTCAGAATCTAAAAATGTTGTACCAAACTTGTAACGCAAGCGTCCGTAAAAGATAGAAAAAAAAGTAATTAAAAAATATTGATTAGAATAAAAGTTTTTTCATATGTCAGGCCTTCCTGGTACACCCTTTAAACACATATATCCATATATTATATTGTATATTATTATATACTCGTGTAGCGGCGAGATCGGTTCCGTTGTCTGACAGTGCAGATTATATGGAAGTATCGGCACGGGACGAATACCACCACCTACCAACGGTTTTTTGAAATCTCATAAATTTGATGGAAACGATATTAATGATAATGGAATTCGAGGAGGGTGTTTTTTTTCTTAGTATAGTCGTCGTATATACGCACACGATGATGGAGTGTATTGTCACGTGCACTAATTTTTTGCTTTTTCTTTTTTTTTCGTCGTCACTCCTTCGGGGTGGTTTCGCATCAGACAGCTCGATATCGGAAAAACAGAACAAACGCGTGGCGACAAAAGGTTACGCGCCAGGGAACTATTACAAAGACGAACGACATTTTATTGACCCACACTACCTATATATACACATAAAATTACAATGCTTGCGGAAAAGCTTCCCCGATTATAATATTAAATTATTAAAAGCTCTCCGTCGAAAATCGAATATGATATATAATATTGCTTCGTCGAAGCGGGCTGGACAGTACACTGCAGTGCAGTGCTGTAAATCGACGACACGGGGCGACAACAGCGATCGACGACACGACGACGAGAGAACCGTATCAAAACCGACAAGTAATGGACCGGGAGGGAGTGAAACAAATTTAAAAAAAAATACTAGTCTAATTGTCGTGAACCTCGTGTACGCAATAATATGTATACTCGCGTATACCTACAACTACCGCGGTAACTAGATTAATGGGCGACAGCAAGTGGCCAGACAACGCTATAAATCGCAGTATATGCAGTATATGGGTACCCCTAGTGGGTTCGTATTATACGCATATATACAACTACCTACGATGCGAAAACGACCGTGGTAGTGATTTGTTTATGGTTTAATCGTCGCCGAACTGGTGCATCGGGACCAGAAATGATATTATAACGTAATGTAAATATAAAATGTGGTATACATTAACCATTAACGTACAAAAGTTGTACTTTATCATAATTGTACTCGGGCGCGTATTTTGAAGGAGCTTGAGGTTCCAATCACCCCCTAAAATGTTTCATATTAATTAATAATTATTATTGTAAATACATAATATTATCAACCGCACGCCATAGAATTTCATGTTTTTTATACAAACACATTTATGAGTCATTACAATTATTTTTACAGCTTATTTAAGGGTACCTACGAATTTTTAAGCATCTTCTTGCAGCACATAGCTGCATGATTATATTTTATGAGATGTTTATTGCATTAATTCATACTTGAGCTCTGCAATTCAACAATATTTTGTTTATTGATGATACAAATATCTCGTTTTCTTACTCGTGAACCCTCCCCCTGAAATTCGTTTCCGTACACGTGCCTGGTTGTATATAGGTACAGCGCAAGAGCCGAGTGACGTCCGACGGACACGGAAAACCTTTACGAATGAAACACTATACGACGACGAGCTATATAATAGTATGCCTACAATGGGTATATTATTATGATAGTGTATGATATTATACTGTGTAACAGACGGGCCGGTCAGATATCACGAACGGTATTAATTAGTCTTGGCGTGTGTATTATATCGATACAGAAGTATAACCTAACCGGCTTCCTTATGTAACCTAATTACGCCGACGAGTCCACAGGCCACGGAGTACGATGACTACAACAACTGTTCGCTATCAATACATATCGTCAAGTTTCAAATATTATATTATTCATGTATAATTATAGTGTAATAGTGTATACATGACTACATGAGTATCAAGAACGGTGAACGTCATAGAATACGTTCGGACCAACTAATCGACACTTCCGGTCGATCTTAAAGTGAAAATAATTATTATTACAATTATCACGATTATTTATGTACCTAGCTAGTACGTTGTAACAATAAAATTATTTTGTTTCATTTAAATAGATACTTACTAACATACCTATTGTAAAATGCTCATAACATAAATTTATACATTTCTATTATAAATATTGTAACCTAAGTAGTTGAGGCTGAAAAAAAAATATATATATTATATATATACACATATACTGCAGTATAGTCGCCGCCTATTTAACTCACTTTGGGACCAGACTAGCAGAACATTTGGACCCACTATTAACCAAATGAATAAATTAAGGCAAAAAGTACAAGAATAAATAGTTGTACATAGGTACCTACTATAGTTACTACTTAATATATTATATAGGTATGCATTGTAATATAAAAACGAATTAGCTATATTATATAGGTAGAGTTAGATACTAATAAATATTATTCATGTTGACGTAGATTTGATTTGTTTATATATTTCATAATATTATTTATATTTTCATTCAAAAAAGAGAAAGAACCATGCGAATTGATAGGTAGGTATTTATAACGATAAAAATAAAAAGTTTTTTTCCGAAAATGTTGTTTTGAATTGACTTCAAATCAAAAAAATATTTTCAAAAGTATACTTTTCGAATTGACGAGTCCGAGGAAATATATTAAAATGTATGCGATAATACTTTAAATGTATGTCCTTTAATAATATACACATCGACCCCCTCCTCATCAGCCTTCTGCTACAGTAATGGTGGAGTGAGAAAAATGTCCTGCTCGTCGGTATAATACGCTCATGGTGTAAACATTGTACGTCCATGGACTACGACAGCCTGTTCGAGTCCTCTAGCAGGCTAACGAGTCAACTAACCGCTAGTGCTGCAACAAGCGGTGGCTATAATGCTATAATATAGCTGCAGCGCGCTTGTAATAGTATACGATTGGGCGAACGGTGCCGCAGAGGTCTCGCGAGTTCTCACACTCGTAAACACGTACAACTACGAGACCACTACAACACCAGCACGATATAATGGTAATAGTGTGATATGATAATATTATATAATTATATAGTGGCACAGCGCAGACCTCGTGTACCGATGTAAGACTCTACAGGAGGTCGGGTGGAAAAAAAATCGCGTATTCTCTGGACGAAACAAAAAAACCCGAGAAAATTAAAGGGGTGCTGTGCGACCACGTGTATTCACTGCAGCACACATCGCCGCGGCCACCGCCGACTACCGACTGTGCCGTATTATATATACACAGCCGAGAGAGGGTATATGCCGAACGAGGTGCGGCGTCGGTGGAGTGGGTGTTAGGCGGTGGAGGGAAGTAGACGGCACGCGCTCCGCGTATATAATATAATATATATATAATATGTATATGACGTATATACACGCGGTTCCCACAATAATTATTATGATACGTAATTAGGCGCGTGACGGCGGCGGCGGGTGGCGAGTTACATTTGGTTTTGGGGGCGCAAGCGTGTGTGTGAGAGGCAAACGGTATATTCGCATAATATTATATAATGTGCGTCAGTACCTATATATATAAAGCGTCGTATATATAATTTATAGTTGTTAGTAGTCGTTCGTCGTCGTCGTCGTCGTGGTCGATGTCGACGAGGCAGCACGCGTCCGATTTGACTTGCTAACGAGCCTTCGGGGACAGATTATATTTGGCGGGGGGGGGGCGGCCGACGGGGTTGAAAAGCGGGAAGGCGAACGCGCACAGATGATTAGCTGTACGAGGGACCAGCCGCCAGCGTCTGACAAAAATGTTTACCGTAACGCCGATTCCCCGCACTATACCTAGGTACCGGTATAGCTATACAACAGCAGCGTGCCAGATAACTCGCGAAAACACCATATAACATTCCTACGGAAGACCCTCGACAGAACCGTCAGTCGCGAGACTATAGGGCCTTGACGGATAATCGAAAATACGGTTGAGCGAGAAAATGAACAGTATATATACTATAAGTACCTTGTACGCTATTGAATTTTATATAATTCATTTAACAACGCTGATAAAATAACATTGCGTTTCAGACTTGCAAAGCTTGGATTATTATAATAATAATTTATTGTTATATCACAACAAGTGAAATAAATAATATGACCGGTTGTGCACCATCTGTAATGTAAATCATATTATTTCGGGAGTTTACCGATTGCGCTTGAAATACCCTTTTCACCAATTTCGCTCAAAACATTTTAGGGTCGATAGACTAGTTGCGCACGGGCGTTTTCAGAATTCATAGAACAATAAATTATGCTAAATAACAGCAGCGAGCTGGTGATTTGAATTTAAAATATGTAATATTAATTATAATTATTATAATATTCTGATTCAATATAACCATTTAGTATATAATTATAATATTATATTATAACTGAATAGTGCACAACTCTATAGGTAGGTACATACATTTAATAAAATAAAAACACTTTTATGTTTAATAAATACAATATGAGTATAAATGTTATTAACTACGTTTCATAAAAGTCCCGATATCGTAATAAAATATTTGGCACGGCTCTGCAGCTATTAACATTTTAACTGCAAGTAGGTGATTTGCATATAATATTATAATATAGCCATTATCCATATAAGTATAAATAAGTTTTTTTCGAAAACGAAAAAAATGTACAGTTCTCTCAGTAATAAATGGATCAATTTATTTTATAATATTAATTAGTATTATAAAATATTATTATTATTAATTTATTTTTAATTTTTAATTATTTTCCCATTTTATATACCTAGTTTGTGTATGAAAATTCAAATTTATATATATATATATGGAATTAGGTTGGACAAAAATATATTTTTCATACCGGAAAGAAGGCAAACGCAATTGATGTAAAAAAGAACACGGGGAGCTCAATCTTAATACTTACAGTTAAATTTATGAGGAGTACAATCATTGTTCCTAAAATACAAATTTTGTTTAGGCGGTACTGGTTCATGTATGTGTTTCGACGTTAATATATATATAGCACTATGTTATCTCAGTGGCTTCCCGAGAATGAGCGAACGTACATGACTACAAAGTCTTGTAAATTCCACGATTGTGGAGATTTCAAATTCGCAAGACTTGCTAGAGCTTACGCGTGATGCCCTCCGCCGCCGTGGTTTTGGTCACGCAAAATTCGGAAGACGGCACAATATTATACGGTGTTGTACTTATACATAGTTATGTATATTATTATGTATTACGTCTATTCTGTAACCCACGACGACGGGTGGAAAAAATGCAACAGAAAACGATGATAATATAGACTTCGGTAAGAATAATAATATATATGAAACACGCGCCCGTAGCGCAAACCCGACACCGGATAATCCGATGTAAAACGCATAATAATATATAATATTATAATATACGCGACGTGTACGGGAAAAATAAACGCGAGCCGGACGTGAACGCGATTTCCCGTGTGGACTTACCCCTTTCGGTGGTGGATCGTATTGTTTAAGCGAGGAGCGAGCCGTGGGGTAACATTAGCAGGAGGTGGCGTGGGGCGGGGTAACATTGGCAGGAGGTGACGGGGGGGTAGGCACTCGCAGCGATTCGGATATAAAGACAAAGAGGTCGGACGTGCCGATCGACGGGTTAGGCCGCGTCACAGGACGACGACGGTGCGACTATATAGTGCTGCCGAGTCTCCGGTTCCCCTCCGCCGCCGCCGATGGTAGGTACACTCCGGTCGTCACGTTTTATGACACGCACGGCTTCCGCTGTCTAATTAGCGACCGACCACCACCACCGCCGCCTCCACGATGGCCGCGGAAAATCCAGTCGCGATCTACCCTAGACCCCTCACCGGCCAGAGAACGGGGGTTGCTATATGTACGAGTGGCTGCGTATGGTTTTCGAAAAGCCAAGTGTACCTATACTGCTGCTCCGTATAGGTATTATGTGTAGACGCGAAGCGGCGAGTGCGTTGGCATGTAAGCATCATGTCCGGACGCGCGTTGAAGAGGACGGCGACGGATTTAATTTTTCTTTTTTTTTCCTAGACGCGTTGTTATCATAATTATTATTATAAATTAATTGGACGGTTTTGGCGAGAAAGGGCCGTAGAAGTCAAACTATACTCCATTTTTTGTTGGGGGGCCAGAAAAAAACTTATGTAAACATCTATTAGGAATACAAATTAGTAAACAGGTGATTATAGATGTCTAATAACCTGCAATACATTTTGCAAGATATTTTAAAATAATATATTCACTTAAGCTGTATATCACATTTCACTCAATAATTTTGTCACAAATACATTTTAATCCTATTATCCTAGCATTGTGGGAAAGGACATAAATAAAAAATGTATTTTATATTTTTTCCACAGCACTGAAAACTATTGAGTCACACATATATGATTTTGGTGGTCGTTGCTATATTGAAACAAATAGGTATAGCACAAAAAATAATAATATTCTAATGTTATGTCAAAAAAAAAACGATTTATTGCGTAACGCAAAATCGGTTGGCAAAACACTATATATTTATTTGTCAATCTTTTGTTTCCATTGCAAATGTAATGGGAAATGTTAAGAAAATATTCGATATTACTTAATTACGATTAATCGATATATATGAATATATAACTGTACCTAGTTATTGAATGGTTGCCATGGCGACTGTACAATCAGAAATAAAAGAGTTTATCCAGCTCAAAACCATATTAATCATGTTAAAATATATTTAATTAATTACAATAAAATAATTGTATAGAAGCTTATTAAAATTTATAATCCTTTCTGTAGGAAAAAAAATTGTATTTGATCAATAAAAAATTATTGAAAAATAAAAATAAAAAGTTAACTTACGTAAACAGTAAAAATGTATCATTCATTATAATGCTTATCTAATAGAATTATGAAAATGAAAACTTAAAGGGCTTATTGAGATCCTTAATTTATTAATAATATTGTCAATAAAAACAGTAAATATAAAATTAACGAATGATTTTAGGTATAACATCTTAATATCTTATACCACAGTCAGGCGGTCAGTTTAAGGTATAAATACTAATTATAAAAGTCATGTATAGAACTGTCCTGTCTAGATACCTATAACGACTTTAATCTAACTTGCATTTACTAGTAATGTATCGCTCCCACGATTTCTTTTCTATTTTTGCCAATCAGTTGAATACAAAATTGTGATCATTGTCATTGCTCTGTGTAATTTATCACAAGACTCAAAGCGACTTATAATTCCCTTCCTTGAGTATTATTTTATTTTTTTATTATTACTTAGTGTTGATAGCATGACAGCAATAACGGTTGGACAGCTGATTACGGTGCCACCACCAAGCGATGCTGCTCAACAAAAAAAACCTACAAAGTCGATGTTTGTACACAAAATATGAACAAAAAAAAAATGACTTTTACAGTTTTACCCCATTACAGTTTCTCACCTGCAAAACCACCAACCTCATTATTATTGCAGGTACGCCGTCGTATAATAATGTGTGTAGTCCGGCCGCTGCTGCAGTTGTACACGTCACGATACTGCGGCGGTACCTACTTAAAACGAGCTGGTTTCCGCGAGACAATAATAATATTATATTATTGTACTTGCCGATTACTGTTTGTGTTCCGTCCGGCGGCCGAGTAGGGTTGATTTGTACTCAGACCACGCCGCGCTTGACGCGAATTCGACGCAGATCTTTTATTACATTATCTCCTATCGGACACCAACTATAGTCTATCTGTCTCTCTCTCTCTCTGTCTCTATCTATTTAACGCAAAGAAAAAAATTTCCGAGCCTGTGTCTTTGTTCCGCGCCTACCTATATAATATTATTATAATACAAAAGAAACGCCCCTCTTTTATACGGCCACGTGTATGAATTCAATGCAGAATATTGTGTAAACTGTTAGTTTTAGATGCAATTTTAGATATTATAATAGTTAATCTGTTTGCAATAATGAAAAAACAAACAAAAATAATAATAATACGTCTAGAACCACAATACAAAGTGATATCATACGCCTCTAACAATAGTGTGGTATAATAAACAGGAGCCGACAAAGTCCCAAGTTCGACCGACGACCGTGGGTAGTACCTACACCTGCACTGTTTTCACGTTTAACTTACCTTTCTTATACAACGCTTATACGCTGAACGCCTGCAGGAGATCTTAAGTGGCATATGTGACCTGATCCACAAATTGTCTTCGTTTTTGTAAGTAAGCACCTTCACGCATGCAAGAGAGAAAATATTTTCATATTTAATATTCATATACTGATTCCCGGAAACGATCGTGTTATATTACGTATATTAAAAGGTTGCAAAAAAAAATGTTGAATATAGTTGTAGATGTTGTATTTTAGACTCTTGAAAGTCAAACAATTGACAATATTTAAACAACTTATCCTATATATTATTATGAAATGTTTGAGTATAGTTTTGTAGATGAAATATTTTTTATAATAATAAACGTTTGTAAGCAGTACAAAAAGTATATGACTAGTTCATAAGCCTTAAACATGATAAATGTATAACACCAATAAAAAAACAATATTTTAATATATTTTTAGCTGGTGGTGTTCTAAATTAATTGAAAAACAATTGAAAAAAATGTAACTCCTTCATTCTATAAAATTACCCATTTTTTGTACCATGGTATAATATTCCAATATTTCAAAGCAACTAACCACGAAGGGATGCGTTTTGAGAGAGTAGTTTTTCTCGACGCACTTTCGGGTTCAAGTGCTTCCTCCAAGGCACTTGACAAGCGCTTCGCCCCCTTTTTTTTTGCTTTTTGTCGCTTTTGCACGTTTCAGGTGGCCACCGCTTGGATTTTGCTGACATTCAGAATAATCGTAGAGGGACGAGGAAAAAAATAAGTGAAGTTACGGTTTTTGGAAATAAGTTCTAATTCTTTTTTTCCTTCTGCTCTTTTCTTTTTGTTAGGTAGTTGATGGAATGAAAATGGTTTTAATTATTGTTATCATTAACATTTTATAATTTATATAGGTATAATACTAAAAAATTTAAAAAAAAGTTTAATGCAAGAATATTACAATAATAACAAAATGTTTCAATGATTTGAGAATGAATGAAATAATGAACACATATTTTTAAAAAAAAAATCTATATAATAATATAATACGTATCAAAAGATACTGTACTTTTTGTTTTATTAAAATAAAAGGAATCCGGATTTATAAACAAGATAAATTGCTTAGCTCAGAATCTAAAATTATTACACAAAACGAATAATACTGCAGTGTACACCAATTGGAAGTTTCACATAATTTATATAATATTTTGAGTGGCAGTTTCTATACATCAACTTGTATAGTGTTCCTGAATAATTCAAAATTAAGAAATAATTATTTCTCAAAGATTATTTATAGCTATTTCAGTTGAATTGTATTTTATTTTCTTACATCATTGCAAGTACCTATATTAAATAATATTGGTTTTGACTAAAAATTAAAATGGTGAAATGTTTATAATTTCGAGTTAGATAATAATTTAAAAAAGTGATAATTGTGGTGTTAATAACATCAGACTGCAGTGACGTCATCATAATATGAATTTATGATGTGGAGTGAGTTAAGTGAGGAAATTATATTGTATTAGAACTAAGTACCCATATTTTTTTGTTATATTGTAAAATGTATTTTGTTCACTCATGTATTATGGTACATGCGTAAACACAATATTTTTCTTAATTTTCTAAATTAAAATTATTTAGTAATCAAAATAAAATATGTAATAGTTAACAACTTATTGTTGTTATTTGATATTATTTCTATTATAATTTTTATCAAAGTTCATAAAAGTCGCATAACGAAATTATTAGGTAGATAGATTTACTTTTAAATAAGATGTTTGTATTGTGTCACACAATAATATCTTAAATTACATTAAATTACTTTCGTTAACTATAATGTTGTTAATTAATATTTTTGAACGATGATTAATAATTATTAATGTTTGGCTTCAAGATATCCAGAAGCGTATGAATACATAATACGATGATGTCAATGTGTTAGTGAACACTAATTGAAAACAGCTAGTAAACAAAGAGAAAACAATAGCCATAGGCAAACAGGACGTATAACAGGTGGGTATGTTTTTACATACCTAGGTACTTGTATAATTTCTACAGCAGGCCGCGGGTTTGGATTTTGCCGATGGACGCCGAAAAAAAGTCTTCAGAAACGTGATATTCAGAATTTATTAGTATTCTAATAAGTGATAGGTTTCGTACATTTGACACAGTGTAATAGACGATCAATTTTCACAATTCAAACACTATAACAAGACGTCGAATTATTTTGTTCTGTGATCAGAGACGATAAAATATATTATATTTATTATTATTATTGTGTTTAACTACACCTGATATTAATATTCTAGTGATTTTTGGCAATGCAACATAAATGTAGAATGAACTCTTTCTTCGTTTAAAAACATCAAATTTATTCGCATGGGCACCTATCTAAATACAATTTATAATTAGGCCTGCAGTCGTTTACGGTATGGAATAGGTAGGTACATAAAAAAAACCTTCACGTTTATTACCCATAATAACCTTGACCATTAACAAAACATACATTTTTCATTAAATAGCGAACCGAAATGTCCAACACCGTCTACTACAACTATACACTGTATATAGAGAAAACTGTAATTAGTATTTGCACAATAAAAGTTATTTTCAATTCAGTGCAATCATCGTAAAATGTAATTATGTTGGCGTAGGTATATACGTGTATATTATTATATAGGGGAGCGTAATAGTTATGCTTTGTCTCTCTAATCAACAAAACACACGCGTATTTTGACTTGGACGACTACTACAACTATATATAGGTAGGCTGCAGGAGCTTTGTTAATAAAACGTATTCGTAAATGTGTATACCTACCTATATCGCGGATTTGTTTTCGTCTTATCTGATATTAAATTTCTCTGGCGACGTGAGAACAAATTTACATAATACCTCGACGTACATACATACATATTACATGACCCGTTATTTTCATCACCTCGTCAGCCGGGTCTTATTTAATATAGTCTCGTTCCGTCATTGAGTCGTGCGGGGTGTAGGTATAGTGCGTATATCCCACCTATATACGTGGGATTGTCACAGTATAGTTTTCTTTGTGTTATTTTTTTGTTATTATTCGTCTATATACCTACGTGAGAACTTTGGAGTAGGAAAAAAAATAACGCAAAACATTCCACAAAGGGACGTTATGTAAACACTTAAACACGTCCGTATGTTTATGTGTACACAAACAGCCCTAGCTATATAAATGTGTATATATATATATAAATATATATGAACAAAGATGCTCCGCGTGATTAGTTGACACATCGTAGAACATGTGCGGCACTTATATGCACACAGCGCGACATATGGCTAATAAGCGCAACCCTTCAGCGTGCGTGCAAATATCCTGAAAATACGGTGGTAGGTACCTATGTACTACTCGGCGAAGAGCCCCCCGAGGTGTAGTATGCTACGCTGTAAATTTATTTTTGGGCTTTCATTATGCTCGAAATTTCAATTTATCTTTTAAATAATATATTATGTTTACGCATAATATATATTACGTATAGATATATATTAAACGTTGCAGATACCGCGCGTTATACTCACACTATTCACAATAATATACATATACTGCAAGTACCTATCTGCCTAAATGTAATAAATTATATAATATGAATGAATTAACAATTATTATTGCGTGTAAGTCTATTGTAAGCTGTAACCTCATTGTTGGTAATTTTTTTTCCAATTCTACAATGTGCGCATTAATCGAATAGCTTAGTTATAAATTTAATTTCCAGTGGAATCGTATTTTCAACCGATTTATTAAAAAAAAAAAAAAAAAAATGAAAACATTTTATACCAAGTCTTTGTTATATCGAAATTTTTCACACATTCGAACTATTTTTTCAAGCACTCCAAAACAATATGTATTATTAAATATTTACGCGACAAAGGCATATGATGAGTTTCCTATTTTAATTTATAAATTTAATTTCCAGTTGAATCGTATTTTTAACTGATTTATATAAAAAAAAAATGAAAAAATTGTATACCAAGTCTTTGTTATATCGAAATTTTTCGCACATTCGAACTATTTTTTCAAGCATTCCAAAACAATATGTATTATTAAATATTTATGAGGCAAAGACATATGATGGGTTTCCTATTTTAATTTATTATATTTTATCGACTGGATAACAACAAAAGAAGTACATTTTAATAAGCAATCATCACTACAAATATACATAATATTTGTTTGCTACATAATAATGATTTTGAATAAAATATAATAATAATTGTAGTTTTCATTATAATAATATATAAATTATAAAATTGTATAAGCTGCATATTTGTTCTTTCAAATGAATATAATATTATTATCATATTTGAATAAAAAAAATAATTGAAAAATAATGTACAAAAGTATTGTTTTTAATAAAACATAAATTATTATTTATTATGATTGTACAATTCACATTACACGTGGTTTGTGATAATTTTCACGTTTTTATATTGTAGCCATCGTTCGTCTGAGGCGATCTGGAGCCGATCGGCCAAAAAACAAATAGTTTTTACTTCTCTAAAATACAGCACCTGGTACCTTCGAAACTTTAATAAGATTCTCTAAATAATAAAATATAGTTGTTTTTATTTAATTGAATATTAAACTGTTAAAGTGTTAACATTTCTTTCGTGTGCGTATGGACACAGATACACAATAAATTACATTATAAATATTAAATACAAACATTATACATAATAATGAATTGTTCAAATATTTGCCTAATGGTAGTAAACGATACCATAAATCGATATTTAGTATGATAAATTCAATTTACCTCCAGAATGAATTACTCACATAATATTATTAAGTAAAATTTAATATTATCGAATATAGTTAGGTACGATATTTTAGTACGACTATTTAATCACATTAATGTAATGACGTATTGATACTCCTTAATGAAGACACAGTTAATGTTTAATATGCTTAAAACAATATAAATACACTGTATTTTAAATTGAAATATCTATTATAATCGATGAAAATAAGGTTTCATGATGAAATTTAAAAAACCGCATCACGCGACGGTACAAAATATGAATGCACAATATTGTAGTTGAATATTTCTCTAAGTGACTTTTTTAATTCCCCCCCACAAATCGTCTTGAAAATAATGACAAATATAAAGGTCAACCGTCACATCCAACCATTTCGTTTATATAGTATCAAACTTCGCACACTTATTACAAGTGTCGTAAAAATAATTTAAAGCAGTTTGTTGTATGCGTTTAAAATAATATGCAGTGTTTAAATCTTAAACGCTAGGAAATGAGAAAAATGATTTAGTGATATTATTTCAGTGTAATAAAAATAATATAACGACGGTGGCAGTTTTATGGAAGATTCGCACGAGTACAACACGACTAAGCAGTATCATGTTAAATGTTACAAACATTTTATTTTATACGCAGTACTCGCACACTCTCGATACTTAGGTATATGTATATTATAATTTTTTTCGTTTGTAATTAACAACATTTTGTACAACGGATAGGGTATTCTAATTTGTGATATGGTTATTTTGTCCGAAAACACCGGATTTGTTTAAGTTTGTTTCGACACGCACCTTCACTGATAATTTGTGGGGTGCAAAATAACGGTGTGGTATCTAACACGCGAATCGCACGTCTAGCTATGGATTTAGAGTCCCTTTGAAAGTGGATTTTAAGTGTTCTACAAATTAAAACAGATACTATAATAGTATAATTCGTATTATACCCACAGTAGGTAACGTATTACACTATATTACCACCATCGTGTACATTGTATAATATCATATGACTATTAAATATAAAAAATATATAACAATAAATATTTTTATATAAAATTATATGAAATTCGTTAAATTTAAGGCCAGGCAAATACCATTAAAAAAAAAACATTCAAAAACCCCCATTTCGTCATCATTTAATAGTTATTACAATTAACTAATAATTGACATATTGTGTATCTAAAAAATGAACGAACTTTATAAAAAAAAATGTGCACTACCATTATGTTAACCATAGATAAACGAATTTAAAAAAAAGAAGATAATTCTTTGAAAATTAAGCTCGTTTTACATAAAACGGCATCAAACGAATATTATACGGAATTTAATAAGTACTTTATTTTTTCTACTGAATCGTACCGGTCTGTAATCAACGAAACCATATTATTATTATTATTATTTTCGATTTTCGTTTTGCATAAACGACTTGCGTGTACGTATTACATTATACGCGCAACATAGTGTATATAAATATATGTATATATCCGTATATAGAGGTTTACAGAATAAAAACGGTTTCAAGCAACAAAAAAAACCAACTGTGGAGTAATATATAGAAAAACGTCGTTATTCGTTACACGGCAGCACCATCATGTATATACCATCGACCACCATCAACTGAGCAAAATCATAAAAAAAAAGTACACATTCGAAAACGTATAATAGGTATATCGTGCAGTGTATACTGTATATTATTATTATTATTATTATTATTATTATATGTGCGTACATACCGCGATTCCCATATACAGTACCATATTGTTATGGCTTCTCGACATCCACCAACTGCACTATGTCCTACCAAATTATTGTTTTACTGCTTTCGCAACAACGGACTAGAGACTCCTTACTCCTTAAGAGTTTTATTGGTCCGCAGTCGAAATAGAAGTTTTTTGAGTAATCTTCTGAATATGTTATCTGCGGGTAATAAAAACACGCCATTAAAGTTTCATTGTTCTAGTTTATATTTTATATTTGCGAATGCTGTGGACAGAAAATCCCCATTTAGTACCGACGGGGGACCAAGAGCAACACAACAAATTTCGTATTCCATAACGTTATCTGCTGAATTGAACTAAATTAAAGGTTATATCCATTTATACTATAATATATTATATACATTTTAACATCGAAGCGTAACACAATATAATATTTTGTTTTATTATGCATTAATCAACTTCAGTAGATGATCGAATTATTTTAGAATTAAATATTCGCTATAAAAATATATTTCCATACATAATTTTAAAAACAATACCTAATCAATTATATGAAATACAAAAAAATATTTTTTTTTTGTATATTTTTAAGGTGCAGCAATTTTAGACCAATTAAAAAATGATCGTTATTAAAATAAATTTTGCAATGAAAATTATTATTAATAATATTGAAGCATAGGTACTTGGCAAACATATACAAGGGAGCACAGAAATTAAATATTTTTAAAACAAGAATGCAAATTAAAAAAATAGTTTTCGATAAAACTAAATTGTAATTTACATTGGAATATGGTTGCTCATGAACCATCATGAACCATTATAAATTATTTTTTTGCCACCTCACACCTTGTTTTCTAGTGTTGTGAGGACCAAAAGTATCGTTTTTCCAGCGGTGACAATTGCACTCACATACCCCATCCGAATTCCGGTTATGAATAGAAATATAATTTCACGGGTTGATATATTTCTAGAATAAAATTAAGTGCAAAATTCCATCCAACTCAAAAAACATTGAAATTTCAAGCATAAAACAAATATAATATAATGTTATATATTTGTTTTTAACTATTTCACGTACTTACATGGTAAATCGGACAATATTATAATGTTTCGAAACATTTAAATCTCCCTAACAAGTGCGTCAACCGCCAAAACCGACCGATCAACCGCTTTGCGGTTATATATTATATAATAATAATAATAACAATATAAAAAAGTAGTAGGTACCCATATAGGTAAATATAACTATACCTCTGTTTAGCACGATCACACGCATGATAATAATAAATAATATTACATCAGCTATTACCTACTGGCATTTGAAGTTTGGGCGGCTAATTACTTATCGGATACTGACATAATATCATAATAAAGATATATGGGAAAATTACTGTGTGAGTAGGTACGGTACAAGTTTCTAACACGCTCTCGAATCGTAAAAAAAAAAAAAGAAAACCGAACAAAATATATTATGTACAAAATACACAACTTTTGTTTACACCTGTTATGAGAGAGGCACCCCCCTGCCGGTTGATTACGTGTCGATTCCCATGATCCCGCCCGTGTGCGTGCGAGTGCTCAAATAATATTATGTGTGTGTGTGTGTGTGTGTGTGTGCATTTGTCAGGACAACCTTCGCACTGCGTAGGAAATAGTTTACCGTTGATTGATTGCCGCAGCCACCCACTCTCGCACTACACCCCCGCACCCACTCCCCGAGTACACACACACACGCACGCTGACAAAACTACCCCATCGTACGATATATATATAACACGGCCACCACTATATCCGTATATAATAATATGTAGGTATACTCACC
The DNA here is from genome assembly GCA_949089665.1 of Macrosiphum euphorbiae. NCBI lineage: Eukaryota > Metazoa > Arthropoda > Insecta > Hemiptera > Aphididae > Macrosiphum > Macrosiphum euphorbiae. The sequence goes on along the minus strand of CARXXK010000001.1, from coordinate 134,291,567 downwards.
GTATTATATATAATTTCAATGTAATTTTCCCACGGGCTCGCCGAAAACCGTGTGTAATTATCGTCGTGTACGAGCAGTGCAATGACGACGACGACGACGATAATAATAATAATAACAATACCGCACACAGGTTGTCACACAGTGAAAACAATATATTAATATCACACACGGAATTGTATTACCCCGCGATGATATTGGTAAACCGGAACACGTCCAATGCGTGTGTGTATGGGTGAGCAGGGGATAGTATATAGTCCGATGTACACCCAGATAACCCTTTTTCTGTTTTTTTTTTTTTTGTCGCTTCCTGCGAGGAGGCAGATGACGCCGATTATATTTCCGGCGAGCACCGGCGGCGGCGAGTATCCGATGTCCAAACCCACGCCGCAAGAAAGGGCGAGGAAACAATACCGGACGTTTGGTCGGAATCCGCGACCGTCGCCGCTGCCGCCGCCCCCACCACCACCACCCCTACCGCTGCCGACGGTCACAACCACCTCGGTGTAATAATATGTACTGTGCTGCTGCTGCAGTAGTACGTTTAATACTATTGGAAACCGTCCATGTATATTATACGTATAAAAAGTCGGCCGTAACGGTGTAAAAAGTTAAGGTCGGAACATAAAACGTCGATGGTTAAAATGAAAAGGGAAACGCAATGTAATAAAAATAAATTGTATCGAACTATTGTGCGGCAATTTCCGATAAAAAAATTATCGTTGTGTATGTTTTTGGAAATTAGTTCGCAGTAAACATTTAAACAGAATTATATTGCCAAACTAAAGTTTATAATGGTAATAAAAGATCAGCTTTTTATTTCGCGGGTTTCCTTTGCATAAAAATAATATACACGCAAAACCATAATCGACAATCTCGCTCAAAATAGTATTATACCTACTTGGATGTTTTGATCGAATTTTGTAACGATATTGAAACATATCATGTGCCTACCAGTAGAAATAAAACTGTTCACAAACTTAAGGTTTAAAAAAAAAAATACAAATGCAAAGTTTTGTTTTACGCGTTGCGAATTAATAGGCTAGTTGAAAGTCATTTAAAATATGGCCAATAGGTATAATGACCTAAAATATATTAATATTAGTTATTAATACGACCAGTTTACTTTTTTCAAGAATGTAATTTATACCTAAATGTATTTTTTTTACCTTATTATTTTAAAGTAATACATTTTCATTATATAAAGTATGCGTCATGTACGAATTTATAGATTTAATTTAATTACAAACTAATTTCAAAGAAAATAATCATCATGACAAGATTTAAGGACTTGATACGTCATTGAGTTGTAATTTATAAGGGGTTTATCGAAATGGTAACTAAGGCCTTTTTTATTTCACTGAACCAATTTATTTTATTTTCGGTGGGATTTCATGGAGATAAGAAACTGTAATGATATGCAGAAAAGTTGACTTTGAGAGGGTGGTCGGAAATAATATGGAAATCGCTCTGTGAAGTGTACTTAAATGTCGACGTCTGACAAGGGAAAGGTATAAGTAAATAGTATAGTCAGTATATCGCCTTAACGTGTTTTAAAAGCTAACAAAATCCAAGGCACATTTTTAAGTTGGTTCGTTATGCACTATACCTAGGTATATCCTATTATATTATAATATTGTATTCTATTTTATCCATTAGTATAATATATTATTATACGTAAACCCGCAAGAAACTATTTCCATGGTGCTTTTTTTTTCCTTTAGCGAAAAAATCATAGGCAGATTTAGTCACCACTACCCATGTAAATATTATATTATAATCATATAAAATAATTTGTGATGTGAATGTGGGTATAATATATTATTGTAAATGTTACAGAGTTGCAGAACGCTGCGGTTTGAATTCGAAGTATTATTTTTTATCACACATTTACACTGCATAAACAAAGCTGAACGAACTGTGTGTATATTTCATTTGCGAGTTGCCATCCTCGTAATTCCGTTGAGCAATTCGTGACAGGTTCATTTAACAGGTGCACAGGATATGTATTTTACACCCTCCGCTTACACAACCAGAATCCCACGAGCCGATGTTTCTAGCCCCCGAATTTAATAAAATATATGTATAGTTGTTATCGATGATGATTGATTCGCTTTTAAAGTTCACATAGGATATAATAACCCTAACGGGCCTAGTATGGGATATGGTGCATAAAAAGTATAATATATTATGGGGTAATATTCTAAATTTACGACGAACTCTTAATGATGAAAAGGACTGTCAAAATATCGCATGACGAATTAACGACAAAGAAAATACCTAACTATAAAGGTTGTTTATTTGGAACCTATATATGTATAGTATGTTTATTGTATGTAGTGTATTTTGTGCGATATTATTTCTCAAATATCAATTTATGTCACAACGATCCTTCCGTTTATTAAAAAAAAATACACTCGATGTACCGAAGTTTCATAAATAAAAAGGAGATTAAAAATATTAATTTATACTAGACATTTAAATTAAACTGAATATTTGAAATACAGACAGTATATATCTGCATGTTTAACGTCAGCATTTCTTTTTTTCTAGACAGTCATACAGATTAAGTTTTATTTTGACAATGAAGCACAATTATGTATAGCAGTATATATTTAATAACTGATTATTAATCCAGTGAATTTTCGGTTATTTTTATTTTTGATCCCCTATTCCTTTTTTTGTTTTTTTTTTTTTTAAAGCAGAAGTTTCGTCATATTAAATAGTTCTTTAAATAAATATCATTTCCAGTATTTGATGTATACTTTTTTTAAATTAAAAATAAAATCTGAATTATGCCCGCTTCGAAAATTCTTGAACTCAAAATGATGGCAAAATGTTAATATAATAAGATAAAATGTATAATACTATGAATAAAACAAAATATATCCTATGAGAAGTTAATTAGGACTGTTTTTATTAAAAAAAATAATGCCAAGATCTCAAAACAATATTTTTTATATATAAGCCAGCGAAAATAAATATGCAACAGATCTGTCAGTTGTCATTATTATTACGTTATTTTAACGTGTGACAAAAACTATAACCAGTGTAAATTAATATTTATATGTACCTAATGATTAATAAAACAAATGTAAATGCATATACATACATAGGTACACAATAATTAATTTAGCGAACAATTAAAAATATTTTTATAATTGATCATGTTTAATTAATTTGAATTTTTTGCTAATTAATAATTATTACCAGAGTCAAAGTGAATCATATATATATTATTATAAATTATACCTATATGCAAAAAATTGCATGTACTTTTGCGCAAAGTACTTGGAAAGGTTAAAAAAAAATATTTCAATCCTACGCTATTATTTCAGTAAAAGTGCAGTAAAGTGCATCCGGCTATAAATGTATAAACCAACCTGACTTGATAAAAACATACTATAATATAATGCGATAATATATCATTAGATTAGATTGGTGTCAAATAAAACCATAGGTAAACATAAATACATTCATAAGCAATTCGCAAGGAGATTTTTGACAAACATAGCCTAATATTTTGATATAAACACACAAATCGCCTACACAAAATACAAATAATTTAGCATACCGATTATAATTTTATAAAAAACATCAAATCTGTCAAAAAGTTCCATCACTGGATGGATTCTTCTTTCAAACATCCAACCCATCAACTTCCACAACGCTTGTACTTATTGTAAAAAAATTAATTTACAGATTGCTTAAATAAATTAGTAATATAACAAAATAAAAAAAAGGTGAGTAAGTGGATGTCACTCTGCTGTACAGTAGGTTACAAATGGGTCACTGTAATGGATGGTGTTAAATTTGAATTCAATGATATATTATCATTGTATAAGAAACACGATTCTGATCGATAACAGTCAGCCTACTATGATGATATTAAGGTGACTAAAGTAATTTATATATAACCTAATTACGTGGAACCTTGTTTTAAATTTTCAATCCTTAGCTATAAAAATTGAACATTTTTAACTACAAAATAATTATTGCATTTTAAATTTGATAAATGTTGTTGAAATTCGAACTTTAAATGCCTATAAAAAAAAATTATGCCAATGCATTTTTAATATTTTTCAACTGCTTTTGTAACAATATATCAGGAGTTGTACATTAAATTTTCACGCTTTTTTAACCAACAAATACAATATTATTGATATTTATAGAAAAAAAAGCTACAAAAATGGAAACCTAAAATGTCAGTAAACAGCTCAAAATATTTTGAAAATGTTATGGTGTATAGAATATGCTAATATAAACATTCAGTCAAAATTGCATGTACCTACAGTTATTTGTTTAAGAGTTGCACTTAAAATCAAAATCGATTTTCTCGAAAACAGATTTTGAGGAAAAATTCCCGTTTTTCCTTAATTTTTCTTAGGTTTTTCACGTCGTTTTTGAAAACTATTGGGAAATTTTTACTTTTGACCCCTTAAAGAACCAGCTAGATCCACTTTACTATCAGAAAAGATACTATTGAAGAAAATCCAAGCATTTTTACTCTCCTAAAAGGTGATTTTAGACACAAAAAAAAAATTAAAAAAAACACCCATCATTGTAAAATCAATACATTCATCGCTCCACTCAGAATCTAATAATAAATAAGTGATGATTGGTGAGGGGTACATGGTAACTATAACGTATATAATGATTGTCAATAAAAAAAATACAATTTAAATATGAATATATGTTTGTATATTATAAGATATTATTTGTCAATCGTCTTGTATAAATATCAAATGTTATGAGGCACACATACTTTTACTAACATTTTAAAAAACCTTATTACTTCTAACGTTTTTATTTCAGAAATAATAAACTAATTAAAATGTGAATAATTAATTTTAATGATGTATCAAAAAGAAAACAATAATAACAAAAAAATTCACCCTACAATCAAATATAGTGTAAAAAATAATATTGTAATATCATCAAAAACTCAGTTGTTTGTAATTACCTCATTACACATACATATGTATAATAATGTATAATTTATATTTTGTATATTATACCTTGGTAAAAGAAAAAAAAATGTTAGGTATATATTTCATAATGTATCGTATTTGTACAAGTATTTAGTATATACCTAACCATTAAGTATATTCAGCAATAACTTCAAATATGTTATTTATTTATTAACTAAATCGACTTAACACGATTATAAAAATAAATATTGTTCAAAGTTCAAACTATTTACACTGTAATATAAATATTGTGCATTTGTACAAATTGTAAAAAGTATAATACAATTTATTATAGCAAATGGGTATATAGTTTAAACATTATAGAAGAACATCAAGTATAATATAGAATAAAGACGTAAAAACGTAAAAACGTAAAAACGATAAAAAAAAATGTCAGGTATACACGTAAGAACGATGGAACAACTTCTCATGTTTATGTCATCAGTAAACACGAAAATGATGTGTACCAAGTCAGACGGCAATAGTATATTATATCATAGAGATTTCTTCATCATATTCTAGGCTTGTGCTGCATAGTGCAAAGTCTGCAGAAATTTTAAATCGTGATATTCTTGCTCGAGAAATGTATAAAAATATTCTTACACTTTAGCACTTTCGACTACCGGCCTAGTAAGTAGTATAGTAACATTGTACTCAATATTATATTCATGTATATTAAAAATGAAAATGTGGAACCACTATAACGGGATTGAAATGTAGGCGATACAAGGAGCACTAAACAGTAAAAAAAAAATGAGAACGTACATCGAAAAATGTATAGGAAAACGTCGTCGTCGTTTAAGAGATTTTTCGTAAATACATTTAATTTAAGTACTAGACCACTGTGGTTTAGTTGTTACATCGGTGCATAGACTTTGTTTGAAAATATTCCGCTTGTAAGAAATATTTTTCACGCCTCTGCTTGTTAAACGTATATTATTATAACAGTGCCGGGTGTTTGGAAACATTCTAAAACACATCGAAAGCCGTTAGAAACGTTGTCAAAGTTCCGACACACACGATATGTGCATTACGCGCATTACGTTATGACATATTATACACGTCGTCGACGTGGCGAGGAAAATATGGACTCTCGGGGAGAAAAAAGGAAATCGGACGAAAAAAAAACCACGAAAATCGGTGAGACTATAATATAATACGATATAGGACCCACGGCCACTGATGATCAGTGGCGTCATTGAACAACTTGCCGGACCTCGTGTGGCATACTACCCGACGACGTGGACACTTACAATGTTATATCATGTATACCTTTTCACAACGCTTACCCCACCTGACCCACGACGGCGAGAGCAAAGTACACCCTCAGACGGATGGACACACTGCAGCAACCGTGATAACAGTTAGGGGTCGGACCGCAACAGTGCTGCAGGGGTATACAATATACATATACATTATGCATGTAGTCGAAGGAGAAGTGGTGTGACGCATTGTCAGCGAAGTGGTCGAAATGGGGGTGGCGAGAGGAGACGTGTGTAATTTCGTCGAAACTACGGAACCCGCCGCGGCGGCAGAGGAGGCGGCGGCAGTGGCGTGTTGCATGTTGTGTTATGGAAATAAATAGCTTTCAATCGACGAGCAGAGCACAGTCCGTGTCTACTGGTGGTAGTTGCTCGTATTATATTATTATATACACGACGACGACGACGACGTGCACATATAATGGAGAGGTGAGGGGTGGCGGCGTGCGTGCGAATAGGGGTAGTTGGCGACCGATGCGGCGGCGGCGGAGGCGGCCCTCCCCACCCTCCCTCAATAACACGACGAGCCTCCCCTCGCTGCCACAAAACTACCCCACCATATATATTTTACGTATAGTATATTGTGTGTAGGGGTTGCGCGCGCGCGTATTTACGAGTATACGTGTGTGCGTGCGTGCGCGCGGGCTTCGGCGCTCGTGTGCGAGGGGCGCACACGACCGTACGCCCGCCCGTCGACGCGGCCACTGCCACCGCCACTGCCGCCGCCGCCACTACCCGTCGCCGCCACCGCGCAACAGCGGGGCCGCAACAGGCGCCGCCGGTGGTGGCGCGCGGTGCGCGCGCACCCAATAATAATCACCCCCTTCGATAGGGCGACACCCCCGTGGCGTGAACGGGGTGGTGGGGCGTGGAGGCGACCGCAGCGTCTGCAACGGCGGCGGTATAAGTGCCGGCCACCAAACATTTCCAAACGCACTCGCGTACCAAACACTTCGTCTAGTCGCTTCGGTGCTCCTCTTCGCGCTATCTCTTTTCTTTTTTTTCTCTCTATCTCTATCTATCTCTGTCTCTGTCTCTACTACATCATCTCTGTCCGTCTGTCTGTCTGTCTGTCTGTCTTCCATCCGCATCTATAAGTTCTAATTTTTTTTTTCCTTAATTCGACAATTATTTATTCATTGTTTTTTTTATTTTTTTTCCTATCCTCCCCCCCCTTGTTCCCGCCGGACCACCGCGATTCGTTCGTATTTAGACGCAAAAGTGCGATCAGACATTGTTGTTTTCAGAGGAAGACGAAGTATAAAAATACATCGTTAAATTCAAAAAAAAAAAAATCGTACGAGTTTAAATCCGTTTCGCGGTGCAAGTAGTATTAATATATTTTCATCGTTACCGCGACTATACAAATATAAACAATTATAATACCGTATCCGTTTCCGCGACCGAATATACCGCCGGCCCGAAAAATCTCGGATGACGGTTGGCCATGCCCCGGTGCCTGATGCCCAAGAAGTGGAAGACCGCCGTGGCCAACGAGTGTTCGTGGGACTACGACAGCAGGCGGCCGTCGTCACCGCCGCAGCCACAACAGCAAACAAAAAACACCGGTCCGCAATGGGAACCGCCGGTGACCGTGCTCTTGCACCACCATCAGCACCACCACCATCAGCAGCATCACGCGTGGGGACCGTCTAGCCCGCCAGCCGGAGCCACCGCGCCGAGCCCGCCACCGTGTTGCACTGGCACGGCGTTTCACTATCTCACAGGTATTTAACAAGTTATTTTCGACTTTCATAATAATATCGATGGTTTAATATTATAATATCGTTATCGCAACATTAATTCGTATGATATATAGTATATATGTATATGTAAATTAAAATATTATTTACCAACCAATTTTGTGGTGGAGTGGTCAGTATGACGAAATTATAATCTCACGTGTAAACAAGAATAGGCGAGTCCCACGAATGCGTTTTGTCCTGCAGTTTATTGTGTTACCTACGTAAAGAATAATATTCAAAAAAAATAAGTTAATCGAAACACGCCAAGCACGAGTTGTCCGCATGCGTTTAGAAATAGTACGTTATAACGACGACAGTATCGCAATAAAATATATCCTTTCGTGCACGCTTATTATCATAGAGTCAAGGAGAAAATACTTTTTTTACATTTTTTTTTCGATAATAAATCAGAGTGTTTAAATAATAAATAATTATACTTCTATGGATATTTTATTATTTCCTTCGACATAGTAGTCAAAAATTAATTTTGCGAATATTATGTAAGTGTATAATATTATGGTAACGGAAGGGAATAATATCGTCTTTCCCTTTAATAAAAAAAAGTTTACTTATTTTTTTCCTATTCAAACCCCTTATTTATAATATTAAACTTCTATTTTTGTAATGAATATTTCCATAATAAAGTAGGTGGGTATATCAAGTTTTGTAGACGTATAAATAATAAACCCAATAAATCAAAATGAATAATAAAAAATGAATAGTTTAAATAAAAAATATAAATAATTGATATTTTCATTCGGATTGATATCAAGTGATTTTAAACAAACGTTACATTTTAATTGAAACAAATGGCATAACGTTAATAAGGCCTGAAACTAAACAAATGTTTTACTCAGTTTTCTTTCAGTTGTACAAGCTACTTTTCATTCTATAATTATATGTATTTTTTTTATCTGATTTTATGAAAAAGCGTATAATTAATTATAGTTTAAGTTTAAAACAATGATACTTTAATTATAACATCAAATTAGTTCCTTCGATAAACGAGGTACGCGTGCTATGGGGATTGTAAAATAATTTAATTTGGAAATAACATTTATGGTTCATAAGAACATTTTCGATGTTATCGAACTGAAAAAATTGATTCGGAAGTCGAGCTTGATTACTTACATTATATTTTTTCCCTTATAAAACTATGGTTTATTACGTGAATTTACTATAATAAATATACTATACCATACACATAAAGTATATCGATAAGTTATATTCGCAAGTCCAATCAGAAAATAAAATTATAGAAAACTAAACAACTATACCGAATAAACGAATAATTTTCGATCCACGTATAGCTCATATTATACTGTTAGAACCATATTTTATTACGTTAATGATTTTAAAACCCTGCATGCTTTTACCTCGTAATTTTGCAATGTTTCTCTCGTACAAAATAAAATTAAAAGCTTACAGTAGGTATAAATTAAATCAAAATAGACTCGCTATACACAATTTGTCGAAGCTTTATAGTAGGTATATAATATTAACCATGTATTTATACGACAAATTGATTTTCAATTTTTTAAAGCTATGCCATTATCTCGTTTTTCCATATTTTTTTCTCGCCTCCGCTACGCCGGTATGTATAGGGTACATAATCATACGTATATTTTATATATATTATTGACAAACCGTTTAGGTTTACAGCGGGTCCCATTTGGCAACAATATAACGACGAAAATAAACCGAATCCCAAACCCTGGTGATACGAGTACAGATATGAACTTGCCCTCCACCCCACCCCGTGCGTGCCTGTCGGGGAGGATAACATGAGATATGAGCGAGGCAATCCGTGAGCGAACGACGAAGAGGGTGCCGATCGTAAAACGGTTTTTGCACCTATAAATCGTGAATCCGTTTCCTGAACGTTTGAAAATAATAATAGTAATAATAACGATGCACCGAATTTCCCACCTTTTTTTCCGAGCATGTATTATGTGTATAATAATAATAATAAACAGCTACCTGTATTCACGCTGATAGTTCATAATACACAATATATAATATATGTCCTACCCATCTCCCAATAATATCGAAAACACGAAATTACAATAATATGCGGTCATTGGATTTTTTTTTTGCGTCCCGTATAATGGCACTTTTTTCGTGGATTATCCCGAACGGAAAAAAACCACAACGGCGCGCGGTTGTTCGAAATTATCAAGGGATCAAAATATAACCGCAAGAACTTAATTTTCCGCTAACGTATGGCGTGTGTGTGTGTGTGTGTGTGTGTATGTATATATTATATACATATACTGGACTTTTAACCCATTAAGTTTCGTCCATCGTTCGCATCTCGCCTACCACCCCCTTCCGTCGTAATAAATTTGTTATATTTATGTCGAAAAATATCGTTTAAAAGTTACGACACCGTTTCCTAATAACGCAGTTATTATTATTATTATTATTATTACTATTATGTAACCGACGGCTACACGAAGTTTATGCGACTAAATCGACAAAACCGCCATTACTGTACGACAATATTACAATCGTATTATTATTACGATGTAGTCGATGTATAGGTTAAGTATTTGGTAGAGGTACCTATTATAGCGGTTCATTATATTATATAAAATGTTTCATCTACATATAAATAGCGTTTTTATTCGTTATTGTGTTAATTATTATGCTTTTGTACAGTTTTCATATTACGTATACACACTGACGACACTTCTACACAAATATAATATTATTTTTGCAATCACGTACACTTTTGATAGTTTTTTTCATAACTTTCTGTTCAAAAATTGAAAAAAAACACAAACTGTTACCTCCGGCAGTAAATTTAATAATATTTGTAGTTAAGTCGAAAGGAAAATATAATATATTTATCTTATTATTTCCGTGGCCATATGGAACAGTAAAAGTATTCCAGTACATTTGTCAAAGTGTATAAAATAAATTTATAATATTATTTATTAAGGACTATAACTCTGCTGTATTCAAAATTACAAAATAAGTGTTTTATAATAATATTATAACAGTTGATATTTTAATAACGATCGAAAACACTTGATGCACCGTTATATATTAGTGTTACAAATAGTAATCCCACATCGAGTATCATACTCTATAATTTCTCTCTCTCTCTCTCTCTCGTTTATACGTGCTACGATAATATATTAAGTACGGTGTTTCGGTTTCAATTTGCCAACTGCAGTTTGCAACCGCATATATTTTATAGTATATACCGTGCAGCACAGATATTTCGGATGATAATATTCATTTACATATTATTGCAAACGAATCGATAAAGAAATACGTATATATATATATTATTCTCAGCCAGCATGTATTGCTATTATCAGTATTGCACCATATATACCAATACCAGTGATAAGACTATTATTAATTTGATTATAATATAATATGATGTGCGTGAAACCATTTACGATGATACGACACATAGATATTGACCAACTATATAGCTACTACAATAATGTATTACATATTATTATTATAAGACATATTTCCGTCGTGAGAAGTAAATAGCAAGCGATGGTGGCGACGGCAAGTCTGCACAGTAATATTATTGTATCGTATTGTTAGTCGGTATAGCTGATGAAGTATCTTTATTTCATTGTCACAATATTAATTAAGTATTTTCCTACACTATAATATTATATATAGCTATACACACGTCGTATTATAGTGGTTATCGCGGACACAAAACGTATTATTTGCAATTCGCGATTGCGTTTTTTAACAGTTTTTTTCGGCAAATTATCGAATTAGATGGAGGGAGAGAAGGGGGAAAAAACAAAAATTAAATCGCCGGTAACCCGTTTCGGCGGTGACGGGGTGAGCAAACAGCGAGCGCGCTCCGATCGCATTAGCTAATGGATTATTTCTTTGCGCAGCGTACACACACGGCCGCCGCGGTCGCGAACAATCGGAGCGGAAGAACCGTCGGCAGAATATTTCCCCGAGCAGAAGAGATAACATTGACGTGACTGTACCGTGGCACGCCGTATAATATTATTATAATATAGCCGCGACGGAGTACGAGCACACACTCGGTCAGTATTACTCTATACTCGCATCGGCGATGGTCGGCGGGTTGGGTGAATGGGTGGGTGGGTGATGTGGGCTGCAATACGCCATTATATTATATTATGCGAATTCCGAACGCAAATCATGACGTTACGTTATATATGTTATACCCAATATCCACATGTACCTAACTCTAAGTGCGTAATAACACTAATATCGTAATAATATTATATGGAGTATATAATATAGGGACCGCATCACGACGACTCTCCTGCACTATACGTTATATCAGTCAGATGAGATTATATTTTTAATATATTTTTTTCTTTCGCATAACTATTCTTCGGATCGCGCTTATTCGACAGTCTTATGTAATAATAATAATACGATATTCTGCTCTGTTCTGAAGCCGATCGTGCAACAGCGGTATACATAATATACTACGCGTATAGACGGTATATTCGCGATTGCTTTTTTAAATTTTTTTTATCGAGCAAGCACAATAATAATTATTATCATACGGTACAATCGATCTGAGAGCCCCTCGTCATCGTCACCGTCTGCATCGACGTGACAATGCACGACGACAACTCGCATATATATTATATTCCTACCTTCCTACAATAATAACGTTATATTATTATGGGATATTGAAAATAGGCCACCGGCGAGGGTTGCACTCCGCGCGAAAACAATACAATATAATATAATAAATAATAATATATTGGTGATGGGATGTCGGGGGGGGTGCGGGTATTGTTCGAACTGGTTTTTTTTCGTCATCGCCGTCCGCGTGTCACGGTTCGCGTTTTTACCCGCACGAGGGGAACGCGGTTGCAGGGGGTCGAAACGCTTTTACGCGCTTGTTGCACTCTACTCTCGTCGCGCGCGCGATCAACAGCTGGTCGATCTCGGCACATATAGCTGCTGCCGCTGCTGTAGATCGGTATACATACACACGCACGCGTGGCATATATCTGGTTAGGTGTGTGCGTGTGTGTGCGTGTACCTACTGCGGCTGCATTAATAGATACGTATATATATAGAGTATACACATAGAACGCATATAGGGGCCGTGAACTTTATCGGAGTGGTCGTGAATCGGGAATATAGTATATATAAAGAGTGGAAAAAAACACACACTAGCGAGTGTTTATAGGTAAAGGGATGTGCCAGGGTGAAGAGGTAGGAACCTATATATGAATATATATATATATACTAAAACAGTGTTATATACACTGTGTGTGTGTGTGTGTGCATATATAGGGCTCCGGCCGGTAGCACCTGGCACGCGACCACCGGAACAATATGCGCGCGCCCCGACGTCTATGAGTTATTATTTATAATACACATATATATATAGGTATAATTAAACAATTGCAGCTGGACAACTGGTTCGCGTATTATATAATATTATATTATGCGTGCGGTAGTGCCGGTGTAACGGGAGCCGTTCTGCCACCGGTCGTCGGCCGCGAACGGGAGAGGGCTCCTCGCCGGCCGGTGTAGCACCGCTATGTTATTATTATATTATTATAATAGCCGTCTGCGAGAGGGCAAAAACCTAGCCGGTCGTCGTAGTAGACGTGTAGACTGCTGCTACTGCTGCAGTTGTTCACGGGGGACAAGCGCGATTGATGCAGTCGCCATGTGCAAAAAACACGAAACGCGTATAATATAATATAATAAGCCACCACCGCCACCACTTTCCCGCGCACCCATAGATTGGCCGTCCAGTGTAAACCGAAGTCCTCCTGTTGACGATGCCCACTATACTGGCACAACCCTCTGATATTTCTAAACATATTATATGTTGCATATGTCATTATAATATTCACATCCTGAATGAAACTTTCCTTACACAAGTTCACCAGTTCACAATAAACGTTCATTTAATTATAAGTTCATAATATATGTCCGGGGAGGAGGGATGATCATGATCTCGTGAATACCTGTAGAGATCATCAAATTGCATCTAATCTATCAAATGTACGAACTGTATCTGGAACAGAAATATTTATTATTTAAATTATTTTTGTTGTTGGTGCACTAAACGAGGTTTTTATTAATTTTTATTTTATTTTCTTCGGATGTATAAACATGTACGTTAAATGCTGATAAGCCCTCGAAACTTCCTAAATATTAATTGGTGATCCCTGTAATGTAACTTCTTATATAGATATGGTATACGTCATACGTCATATCGAATCGTACTCGAACGTACAAAATATAATATAAACGTCGCGTAGAAATGTAGAATGGTAACCATAATAATATGATGTGTATAAATAATATATTATATATAAACTGTTTCTGTCACCCGCGGCGGTGCTTATATTTTTCATCCCAGAGCTTTGCGCTTCACAAACAAACACTCGACGCGACCGACGTTTATCGGTCGTGTTTATTCGCAGTTTTTTCATTGCACATACATACCTACATCATAATAATATGTATATACAAAGAATCCTGAGGAAACGACCGTTTTAACGCTCTCCGGGTTTCATCCGTATCGATCAAATTCGAATATTATTCAAACACGACATAATAATAATAATAATAATTATTATTATTATTATTGCAATAGCATAGTAGATACGTGCGACGTCGATATGCAATCATTTCGTGGAGGTTAAACGTTCCGTATGTTTACCCGTTTAACGATCCACCTTTATAACCGCCACCGCCGCCATAAGTTTGCTTAAAATATTATACGAATTAAATTAATTTTACTGACGTGCATACATATTTTACAGTTGTATCAAAGTACACGTGTGTAGTGTGTTCAACAAACAGTGTATACAGCACACTGTACTTAAACGTTGTAGATACAAGACTTCACAAAAAAATAAATAAATAAATAATAATAAAAGTTTTATCATATGAACACGTTCTACTTCTATATATATAGTATACAGTGAATCTATTTTCACATCTGCAGTGGCGTCTTATTCAACCGTAATTTTACAACTTGCCTTTTTTCATCGCAATTCACAGTTCGTTTAACCTTTTATAAATCGACTGATTGACACCGCGTAACACCACCTCCACCACCTCCACCTGGTACCACACCTTTGCCAACTCTTTAGGGATTTTTCATCGCGGTCGTTTATTCAATTGTGAAAGTAAATAAATATTTTTATGTTATTATGTTTAGTGTTTACTGTATAAAAGCATATAATAAAATATATATGTACTGGGTACCTATTATATATATGATATAATATTATACATATTTTTTATTTACGCACATACTATCCGGGAGAATACGAACGAACGATTAGGATCACGGTATATTGATCGACAGCGGCTTTTGGACCTATATTTTTGTTGAGTGATGTATATCTAGGGAGGTTATTACTTATTACTGCAGCAAGTATTATACAAAAAAAAACGCTGCGAACGACAATAATATCTGCTTTATATTATGTCATCTACTTTATATGTTTTCCCCACGCTCGCTGTGTATACCTACTTACGTGTACCTACGTATACGCCAGTAATACGACGTGTAAACACGGTCGCTCCTCCAGGAAAAGAGTCACGGGCCATTTGTACGGGATTATTTGGCTATGACATTTTTACGTTTGCCAAAGGTCACGGGGGCCTTACGCTTTATGGTGCCATTTGGAAAGGAACGGTTGCATCGTCGTGTATTATAAAACGTTTTTCTTGGTCGGGCGCGGCGGGCGTGGGCGCAAGAGGGAGAAGAGGCTAAAATAAAAATAAGAAATGGGAAAAATTGTTGTCTGCGTTTAGAGCAATTTAAAAACGAGACATGGACACGCGGAACACACGAGGGGGTGGTTTTTCTTTCGGGCAATCTAGAAAAACAAGATTTGCTCCCGCCGCTGCTACTCTATCCTCCGGGAATTTATATATAAAGTTTTTTTTTCTCTCATCCTATCCCGTATTTTTTTTTGCTCCCCTCGCCTAACCCATTTTATACCTTAAATAGGTCCCGCGATTCTCCAAGCAAAAACAACGATTTTTCTTTTCCCATTCTCTATCTCTAAACTCCCCGAACGGCCATAATTGAAAGTCTTAGAGGTGATACTGTATATATTATATTGTGAAAAGTTTTAAATTTCTTTTATTTCCACGTCTGCTTGCTGCCGCCTGCATATTACAGTCGCTCGGGAAACACTTGAAACCGATTTCAGTTCCCTTCGAGTTAAAGATCAAATATAATATAATATAATAATATTATAGTCTAAAAAAAATAGCTCGTCATTATTCCCCACCGTAGGCATTATATTATATTTAAACCCATACACACAAACACACACTCACTTTTCCTCACCAACAGCGTATTTAATTCAAATTCGATTTGTCCACTTGACATTTTGCGTATATTATGCAGGACCGTCGACGCAAATAGTTGTTAGGTTTATTTTTTTCAATAATTTAAGCTATTGGCAAGCAGAGTAGAGGACCGTTGAAAAATAATGTATTTACTATTCCGCTCGCATTGTATAATATCATTCTTATTATCGCGTTTCAAAACATGTATCGTGCATTCGTGCCAGAAGACCTATATGACTTATAAGAATTAATATTAAACATTTGGATACGGCATTCCTGTCTTAACTTAAAAGTATAACAGAGAGAAAAAAGAAAATTTGGCACTTTCAAGAAGCTTCTGAGTGATAATGAAACTAACATTTAAATAACATAGAAAAGAGATAGAAAAAGTTTAATATCATTGTCTACAGCTGGTGTACGGTCTATGGTCTCTGTAACAATCTGACCGTCCGAACAACGTCAACAGCAATATTATTACTATTTACTATCGTGTCTGCATGCGCGTATACAGTAGTAGTAACATCATAATAATATTATAAATTATCGTACAAGCAAAACTTCGAAGGATTAAAAATAAATCGTACCGATAAGACGCACTGGACCGCGGTCGGTGTCCATCGTGAGTCACGACCCTCTCCCATATCTTCGCGTGTGTGTAAGTTCCAAGAGAGGGGACTGAAGAACGCCCGCTCGTGCAATCGAAGCAGACAGCTGACAGACCTATGGAAAGGCCACAATAACATAGATTACGAGGCAGACAGACTTGCGCAGACTATAACCAAAATATTAGTCCTTGTAAATTGTGGACGGGTAGATTTTAGATTGCACACTCGGGTTATTTAAGGTCCATTTTGCCACTGTTGTAGAAGGATGGATCTATAGACTATTATAAGACGTACAGACGTACAGTTGGGTTATTCGGCTCGTTTACGGTTTAGGCGTGTAGCGCAACGTTTGCAGTAGGTACTAATCTTCTCGAAGACACGAAAGTATCCCGAGTACTTATGTGCAGTTTTTCACGCCGTCCCCTAGACCGTGCTACCGTCAATCTAACGAGGAAATCGATTAGGTTTATTCTTATTTTGTACACTCTTAAATAATAGTTTTTAATCTACTGGTGGATCTCCGTCCGCTGCTTCTCTACGGCGGCAATAATAATAATAATTATTATTTTATTGTAACGATGTACGCATCACACACACGCACAGGTAATATTCGCATGTACGAGTTAGAATTCAAATGAAACGACGTGACAGGTATCACACGTGTTGATCTTCCACCTGTTGGCCATATGTTTTTATCCTGTAGACATCGATCCCCGCACGCGCCACACCGGCACCCAGTCGTCGTAGCGGAGGCGACGGCGGCGGCGCCGGTATATCCATCGATGACTGCTGCCGCCGCCTCCGCTGTTTTATATACACAGTCCCCGAGATTTTTTATAATAGATAACGAAATAATTATTATTCTATGGTCCCTTTTCATCGCGATCGAATGATCTCAAAATCGCCGATGTCATTTTTCTCGTCCGACCAGAGACCAGCGTACAATATTATTATTTTCGTCCGTCCGTTGTCGAACTCAGTAGTCATCAAGTTTCAACACCGCCGTCCGCCACCAGTTGTTCAGTTCTGCCGTATCATACCATCATGTATCTCGTGAAAATACTTAAAGAAGGTACCCATATGAGATAATATTATTATATTTGAGTATTATTGGATTATTATTATTTTATTCAATATTCAACATTGTCTTTTCGATGCTCACGCCATATAAGTTTCTGACGATCCGCGTACGCCGTCATATAAGTTTCTGACGATCCGCGTACGCCGTCTTTCAACAACGCGTGTCGAACAACAACACTATTCTACATTATATTATTATCGTCAAACAAGTCGCGAGCAATAATTATAAATCGTTCGGCGAGCGTCTTCATTCGCGTTTGATGAAATAATATATTAATTGGAACGCTAAAAACGATTACAAACAACAATAATAATAGTAATAACATTTAATTCTTCTGTACACGAATAGTATTATAATTTATTTAATCGCGAAACAATAATAATTATTACAAGTGAACAGTATTGCGAATAAAAAAAAAAATGAGATTATAGTGTGACCGGAGGGGTATACGGGAAAAACATCCAAGTCTGCAAACAATCAATTAAAATTAATCAAGTAGCACTTCATTTTCTCGTTTCATTAACAGCCTTCGCTCTTTGAAAACGTATCGATCTCGCTGAACGCACAAAATGCATTATATCGGGAAAAAGTCCATTATTATTGGTAACACCCGAAAGTACTATAATATAGTGTACACACACACACACACACACACACATGTCACACATACACACTCACCGACACCGATAGGTACAATAATCGTGTCGGTTATTAATAAAAACCGACTGCATAATAAATAATTCATTACATGCAAATTGCTTTTCCGACGGGGTTTTACACCGCCGCGTTTACCAATCGGATTAACGATACTGCGTGGCGCGGCGCGGTTGATAATAATATCGTTCTCGTTTTCCGAAAGGGCCCAGGACAACTTACTGTGCAGTCGGAATATTGAGTTACCGGCCCAGGTGAGTGTGGTACGTATAGTGCATATTATGAAAGGATTTCCCGTGTCACTATATTATAATAGGTACCTATGTATTATTTACATTTTGTGGAAAGTATGCAAATGTACATAGGCCGACAGACGATAGAGTCGTATATACCTACGCCGCGGAATAGCGGCAATAAAATCCACGGGCAAAATATAGGTAGGTGGTTTTCAATCCAGATCCCTTCGAACGCAATAAACGTCTATTACACATTATACCTACCTATAGGTACATCGTATCAATATTATGTCTTTTTTAAACTCAGCGTGATAATATATCACATATTATTACATTTATACATGTACATTATACACGTGACTCGAAATATGTAAGTGTAAGATGTATATTTCGATCGAGATTTTAATATTCTTTCTTACAATAATCATGATATTATAATTTATACAAAATAATATTCGTCGCGTTCGTTTTTATTATTTTTTGTATAATTAATATAACAAACAACGATATTGTAATATTGTTGGAGAGCAGAAATCATTATTAAACGCGTTTACTTAAAAATTAATTAAAAAACTGTTTTTAAATTAAATATAAAAAAAAAATGTCAATGCGACAAAGTATTTGATTTAATTTGAATTTTTTCGGATTAACAGAACATAATGAATCTTTAAAATTTAAGAAAAACAGCATAAAAGAATAATGAAAGGAAATAACCGTTTCTGGTTTAGCAATATATATTATATTGTATTTTGTTTTTCAAAGAAATATTTTTTTTTTCACCATTATCATAAAATGCGGTGAAAGACATAAGCACCAAAACGAGATAAGAATAAAATAAATCGTATACTACAAAATTGTCAAAATCCCAGACACCTCTTCATACTAGATATTAAATTGGGAACTACACACATAATATATCGATCAAAAACGCCTAACGTACAAGTGTTCAACCATAATCGACAAATTTATTATCTGATAACAATAGACCCGAAGAGTATTTTTTGGGTTTATAATATTATTATGACATTATAGCATTATGATATCGTTAGAACTTAGCAAGCATTTGGGTAAGCTATAGGTAACTTACTTCTTAGTCGTAGTGACAATGAAATTTTCAAAAATCATTATGAATAAAGGAGTATTATGTATTTTGTTATTAAACAAACAGATTTCTATGTTTAAATATTTGTATAGATTATTGATGATTTTAAATATAATATAAAATATTGATTATTTTTTTATTTCTTTGGCGCTTATGTCATATACCCTTAAAAGGGAAATCCGTTAAAACATTATACAGTATACACGTTTCTCTTGATGGGTTTAGCCATTATTAGTTTGAGAATCCGTTCGATTATATTATACAAATACTTACTGAAATGCAAATGAAATGCACGTACTACCTATAGCAGTACATAATTACTATAGGCACCTGCAGGGGCTGTAGGAAGTGGGTACCGGAATAATACAATATTAATAGCAAACGCATTTTAATAATATATAGTTCAAAACTTACTATAATTGTACTTTGTAGGTACCTACACTTATACACAATATAATCCGAAATCATTAACGAAACGATTTTGTGAGTCACCCTCCATTGCACACAGATATGTTATTATTTATATATACCTACTTGTGAGTAGTTGAGACTATATACTCAGCCCACGCCACAAGTTATTCGAAAAACGACATTAATAACCAATATGTACCACGGTATAGAAATTGCAAACGACTTGTTTGCGACGGGTTAGGGGGAGGGGGAGGAAGCGCGTGCATGTGTGTACCTGTACTCGTATAGGGGTTCGTGGAAAGTTTTTATTGTTTGCGGAACAATCGATATGACTGTGCATTGGTCTTCTTTTTCTTTTTCTTTCTCTCACCCACGCGCCCTCGCCACAACCCCACCTCAAACCCAAACTCACTATACGTGTGGGTACATTTTTTTCACCATAATTTCAAAAGCGTGCGCTCTATAATACACGTCAATCCGATATACTCTAGCACAAAAAAAAATAAAATATAAAACTCAAGACGACATCCATTAGGCTAATTTGCCGTGACCGCGGCCCCCACCAACTACTATATAATACATAATATGTAATATTATTATATACTATATACGGTCTACCCTCTATACGCAGGAAAACTATCGAACCCGCTACTCGCCGTATATATATAATTATATCGACTGCGGCATTGTACGCGAATGTTTTATATTATATATAATAATACTAATATGTAGTCCTCGACATACCATCGGCTCGATGTTCTTGGCCGCCGTCGAACCTGCACGTGTGATAAGCGTAAAAACTACCCTTATAATTGCACGGGAGTCGTGCAAGTCGTTACCTATTAAAATATGGGAGTTATAATGTAATCAGAATTATTAATAACTATGAATACCCTTAGTTGTTGACCGAAACATAATCGAATCAGTGTCCACACAAGTAGGTACCTACCTACTCTGAAGAGCTGTTTTATAGCGGTATATAGCGGAAACGAGAAAAATAATACTTATAAATTCAGTTTAAAATGTTTTATTTTAAACAGGTACCTACACTTTTATTTTTTAAAATATTGAAAAATTATATTGAACAAAATGATGCGTTGTTTATTTGTATTTATAGTTTTTTTGATCATTATTGTATACAACTATAGGTATTAGGTACTATATAAATTATATACGACGAACATAAATTAAATACAATATTTATAAGGTATTTAATGTTGATATAAAATCCTATTCACGTTATTCATCCACTTTCGCGAAACAAAACGGATTAAAATTTATTGTACAACGAAGTGTTTAAAGTGGGTTATTTGTCGGGACTTATTTTTTTTCATATTAAAATCATATTTAGTCGTTACGCGTTTGAAAACTATTTCTGAAGGGGTTGCTTAATATTCAACGCTCGTTACACGAATATTTCAGCACAAAAGTAATTAATCAGACATCAATTAATAAATAAAAATAATTTTTTAACATTTTAACGACTTTAAATTTTAACATAATATATTATTATAATAATATTATATTATAACTTAGCGGGTACACGTAATTGTCGTGAACAAAACGTGTTTTTTTAATCCCGAGACAATTTCACCAAAAGAAATCTCTCGAAGACGTTCATTATTCACGACTTAAAACAACTATTATACTAAACATTTTTATGCTTAGCTCTTTTGTCTCGCCGTTTTTTCCGCCCACGCTTATTATTATTTGTTCGGCGTCGCGTTCTTTATTATTCGTTTGTATTCTCGCGAAGGAGTTCACAATGGGTTTACTCTCGGCGTAATGAACACGGACGGCGGAAGATTCCTTTTAAGTCTAATTATACGAATTTTCGTCGAACGTTTATATAGATTTGTTCGCATATCGGATGTTGTTTTATTTTCTAGCGTCTGTAAAATGAATTTTTATTTCTACACGGGCCGGACGGAGTGCTTACGATTTTTGAGCCCCTTAGCAATTCTATTTTGGCTGCTCCCTTCGCGTAACATCGCCAAATCGGCAAAAACTATATAGTACCACTTGACGCATATAGTTATCTTGATATTATAAACCATGAAATACTATAATATATATTATGGTACTCAAGACCGTGGTGTGGTAGCCTTTGGGGAACGGTTTCAAGCTTCTAATACGATCGAGTAAATATTCGTGAGAAAGTGAATCTTCAAGTACCTACACCGTCACCGTATATTCCGTGGTATAATCCGTGCGGTTAACCCGTTACCATGCGGTCTACCGACTATAGATTAAAATATTCAACTACTCCACCATGTGGCCCGGTGGTTATTAATATTGTGGTTACGTATTAATAATGACTATACCTAGTGAAATCGTTTTAATTTAATAATATTAAACTCTGTCGAGTTCAACTTTTTTTTTTGAGAATTAAAATGGAACAATGTTAACCAACTTTATTTTTGTCAAAAACTAAGGTCTTTTGAGCTAAAATTTACGGCAGTATAGCAAGGCACCCTAATAGCATATCAACTTAAGTACACAAAAGCGCACACTATCGGTTAACCCCCACGCAACAGTGCGACACCCACCTTCCCAAAGTGCTCCTAATAAACTTGGAATAAAATATAATTGAACAAAATTATATGTTCTACGCGATGTATAGGTACCCGCGGTTAGTGGTAATTAAATACGATATTAATTGGTCACTCTCCTTCGACGGTATAATAATAATAATAATAATAATAATAATATTATAAACCGTTTGTCTCTTTCTGCTTGCAGAGTATGCGGGAACCGTTAAAAGCGAGTACCCGACGGCCGCCGACGCGCAGGTCCCGCAGTCGGTGGTCGCCGCCATGCCGTCGGCACGCGAACACCATCATCAACAACAGCCACCACCGCCGCCGACGCCGGCCACCGCCACACCGGTGCTCACCGTACTCCAGTACCAGCGGCCACGTACGTACACCAGTACTGGAGTGGCCCTGTCGTTACCGCCCAAAAAGAAGGATATTTACCGGCCCTATTCGCTGGACGACCACAAGCCGATAAAGTGGCCGCGGCCCGAGGAGGACATTAGCGCCGCGCAGGCCATACTCGACCTGAGCGCATCGACGCCAGTGGTCGTTTGCCGGCCACCACCGCCGCCTCAACAACTGCAACCACCACCGCCGCCACCACCGCAAGACACTCAACAACTTCTGCCACCGCCGCCGCCAAATGCTTCTCTGCAACAACTGACACCGCCGCAACAACAACAACAACAGCAGCAGCAGCAGCAAATAGTGCACGTCATACCGGTGGCTGTCAAACAGCAACCGGCCGAACAACTGCAGCAATTACAGCGCCCACCGCCGCCGGCCATCCCATTGCCGGTGCCGACCGCCGCGGCCACCAGCAAAACGGTCGCGTACACGTACGAGGCATTTTTCGTCAGCGACGGCCGATCGAAACGCAAATCTTCGGCGGCCGCTGCAGCCGCCGCGTCGGCGTCATCTTCATCAGCCTCAGCGAACTCGTCGGCGTCTGGCGATGAGTGCGTTGTCGGTGACAAGTCGTCCGGCGGCGCAGCGGCCGCGATCGGCGCTGACTTTAGCGCCACTTCGCCCGGCCGACCGTCCAAGTACACATGCTCCGAGTGTGGAAAACGGTACGCCACGTCGTCGAACTTGTCTCGGCACAAGCAGACACACCGGAGCCTCGACTCGCAGTCAGCCAAGCGGTGCAACGTGTGCGGTAAACCGTACGTCAGCATGCCCGCGCTCGCGATGCACCAGCTGACACACAAGCTAACGCACGCGTGCGATGTGTGCGGAAAAATGTTCAGCCGGCCGTGGCTTCTGCAGGGCCACCTCCGGTCGCACACGGGCGAGAAACCGTACGGATGCGCGCACTGCGGCAAGGCTTTTGCCGACCGCTCGAACCTGCGCGCGCACATGCAGACCCATTCCGGCGACAAAAACTTTGCTTGCCCGCGGTGCTTCAAGTCGTTTGCTCTAAAGTCATACCTGAACAAGCACCTGGAGTCGGCCTGCCTACCCGTCGCCACCACAGCAGCCGCACCCGCGTCTCCCTCGTCACTTACGTCGTCGTCGGTGTCGTCGTCATCGTCGTCCTCGTCTTCGTCTTCGTCTTCATCGTCGTCGTCATCGTCGTCGGCCACCGCCGCCGCACAGTCACCATTGCACCAACAACATCACCCACCTGCACACTTGCATCATCTCCAACAGCAGCAACACCATCACCATCAAACGACTGCCGCCGAAATCACCAATCTCAACTTGTTGCGTCCAACGGTACTGCACACTGCCTAAACCGGCGCGCATGCGTGTCGGGAAATCCTGGTCATTATTGTGATTTTTTTTTTTACCATATTATTATTTCATAACATTATAATATTATCATATTCTGGTCGTAAGTTATAGTCAATTTTTTCGGAAATCTTTAAACTCTAGTTCATTTTATTATTATTAAACGGTTATGGGTGGGTATATTATTTTTATAGTATTACATTATTTTCACATTATACAGACACTAGTCACGAGTTTCTAGTCAATTTCTATTCCGCAAACAATATTTATATGTTTATATAAATACCTATATATATTTTTTTTTTATCGCTACAAATTTCAACACATAAATATTCTATCGGTTTAAGTTTTTCTTTTCTTTTCTTTATTCATTCGCGAAAAGGGGCGTGCAATAGCGTGTTTTGTTTTGTTTCGGCGTTACAAAGTCAATTTTTATTTGAATATATTATTATTATTATTATTATTAATACTATTTTATTTTTAATCATATCATGTTTTTCTTTTCATCAAGCGGACATTATATTTGCATGAAATCTCACATTATTATTATAGCCTCTAAATAGTCTTGAAGTTAAATACAAATGTGCGGTTGGTTCCTAACCTTGCCCAACCCTGTGTATAGTATATAGTAATATTTGCCAGTGGTTGATTAATGCGTATATATATATATATTATTATTATTTATAAGCAATGTGTATTATTTAAACACTTTGAAGCGTGCGGTTTTGTTCTTTTTATACATATATATTATATTGTATTATAATTTTAATTCTTTTTAATTTTAATTGGATGTATACACGCGTATATGTCAGAGTGTGTGGTCTAGTCATTTAGATTAGGTAGAGCTACCACGGAAGTGGTTTGAACTATAATAAAATATATAAGAGAATGCGATCTCAAAAAAAAAAAAAAATTAAAAATTAAAAAATATTGAATGTTAAAAAAAAACGTAATTAATTATGTTATAATATATTAATTATTAATAATGTATGTTATACTATATTAATTATTAATAATGTATCTTGTAAATAAAACTTAATAGGCACTAAGTTGTTTTTCGTATAGTTTAATAAATTATTAATACAAGACTAAAATGATATTATGTGGTAATCATGTGGTCACTGGTCATAATCACGATATGATATAGTCGATGTTGGGAAAACTCCTAGTAAATATTGCATTTACCCGTGTTTTTGTTCGAATCCCAATATTTGAGATTAGATGGAAGAGATTAGAGTACAAAAACTGAGACACCAAAAATTGTTTTTTCTAGACTAAAATATTAATTATGTTACATAATATAGAATTAAGAAAATGTTAATATAGTGAAAAAGCAATAACGTAACCAACTCGTCTGCTCAATAATGTAATAAAATTAGGAACAAAAAGAAAAATGTAAAAACAAAAAAATTAATAAATAAAAAATAATATTAAAAATAATTATTATTAAAATATTATATTTCTTTTGGAATTTCAAATATTATTATATATTACAAATATTTATATTAGACGTACGTTTTCTCTACACGTTAATAAACACTTTGATAATATACTTTATTTCGTTTTTGTTTTCTTCTCTTTCTATATTGTCTCGGTGTATATATATGTATATGTTATATATATATATATATATTATGTAAACCTTTGTAAACTTTATATTTTTCGTCCAAAACCCTTGGACTCTCGTGTAATGTTAAGATGTTCAACGATGATATACTTTTAAGGAAACTCATACATTTAAGTACGTATTCGAAAAGCAATAAAATTGTAGAGGGAGAAACGGGAGCGTGAACGATAACGCCTTCCGGGAGCCTCTTGTAGAGCGTAGAGCAATAATTTTGTGAAACCTATAGCAATATATTATATCATAATATATTATTGTGTATTGTGCATTTGTATTCATTCATTTATTTATATTATTTTTTTTCATTTTCATTTTCATTTTGATTCTTATTTAGAGCTGGGCGGCGGTAGTAGGATGCTAATTATACTATAATAGTATTATTACGGCTCGGAAGTGTATATTATTAGGACGACCGGGAGCCGCGTCCTCCGTTTTGTTTATATTTGAATTTTTTAAATTTATCGAAGTAATTTTTTTTGTACATTTGTTTTTTATTATTATTATTATTATTATTATTATAACGAGTATATATTATATTGTACACCTATATATTATATTTATATAATATACGCGCGGCGGTGGTAGCGATCATAATATTATTATTGTTATAACACTGTTGCAGCGCATTATAGTATTGGTATATAATATTATTATATTATACAGCCGCGGCGCGTATAATAATAATAATGATGATATTTTTGGACGCCGTTTTTTCAATGATCATAAATAAATATTGTTTAAAAAACACATAGTGGCCTTGACGAATTCGTTTTTACGACGACAACGTACCCGAAAATATATTATAATATATATTATAGAGAGAGAGATAGAGAAAGAGTATCATATATTTTGGACGATTAATGGGAGACCTGAAAAGGCGTATATCCCAATACCCGTTGAGGGTAAATTGTATTAAACACGTATACTTAAATTAATATTCAATGGAATCATCACGGTCCACTCACAATATCGAAATAATTTAATAATATAATATTATGTAACGTGTTTTTACGATATTGCATAGGTACCTTCCGTACGTCTATGCAAACAACGTTTTCCCAGTGACAACTTATTATTATAATAATATACAAACAAAATATATTGTTATTTTATTATAATTGTACTCGGAATTCGTGGTCTTAAGATATAATAACATGACGTGATTGAAAATATTGTAAGATCACTAAGTCCAACCGCGTACGATTGTGTAGTAAATCGGCAGAGCAAAAGTATTGATATGATATTATAGTCGTTAATAAGTCGTTTATTTTTATGTTTTTTTTTTCAAATGAGTAGTCCAACTTAGAATGTACAAAAATATAAATTAAAAGTCGTTTGAAAATTGTTATAAACTCACAATTGAATATATTAAGCTTAAAAAAAAAAAAAAAACCATTAGCTGAATATAATGTTATATAATATTATATTACATACAAGATCGAAACGCAGTAGTTTGCTCAATAATCATTATTATTATTATTATTATTATTATTACGTACGTGTAGAGTTTGTATAACGAAAATATTTTAAACAGATATATTATATTATGATTGTCAGTGTCGTATTTGTTTGGGGAAAATTATAAATTATTATTGTCATAGATTTAACGATGAAATTACAATTTATTTATTTATTTATTTATTTATTTGTTTAGTGATTATATTATTATTATATTATATTAAAACTAGTGGCAGCGAACATTTTTCGCATACCTATATTTTATTTCGTAGTGTTACGTTCTCAACAATATATAATATTATTATTATTATTGTATATTTTCATAAATAAAATTATTAAATAGTTGAAAAAAATAAAGTCTGTGTTCAATCATTTTCCGTCGTAGTCATAGATAATAAAGATATGGATAGGACATAATGGTCTTATCAGCGGTCTTCCAGGGGAATAATTGAGGCCAAATAAAGTATATCTATATGGAGTATCGACTGTCAACAAAAAATGTAAGCAAATCGCCTCAATTTCTTATCTATGTTGGACCGCAAAACTAATACGTAATGAATTTGAGGCGTCCTATCCATGTATTTATTATCTATGGTCGTAGTGCCCTGTACCTATAGATTACTTACCTAATATGAGATTATCATCATACGGCGCAGGTGCCTATTTTTACAGGGTTTTTTAATTATTTAAATACTGACGCGCTCGACCACAACAGCTGCTATCATGTGCTGATAATACAGCAAACGAGACTGGGCGTATCACAATCTATTTATATGTACCGCGATTGTTCGCCAACATAGACCACAGTCTTATACCCATGACCATGGTTGACCACGGTATGAGTACAAACGGATCGCGGTTCTCGCGTACGAAAGCCACCGCCGAGCACCGATCTACAACATCAGCAATACAGAATACTACTATCACACTGTCATTGGTACGGCCGTCGGGCCGTGACATAATAACAATAACAATATTATTGTAATGAAATGTTTTCCCGCGTTTCAACAAGTTTTTCTACGCCCAGCGATCGGGTATATAACTTCTACATAGTACATGGTAAATACCTACCCATAATATGGCTATATATACTTATACAAATATATAACCATGAACGGTTACTGGTGCGTTATAAAAATCGTATTTTACTACCTATGATATAATATTATTTAGATCGCACGTTATTGCGTATTATAAATCACACCGAAAAGAGTACGAAATGTTGGAATAGTTGGGCGGCAGGCAGGTCACACCCGCGCGTTGTACAGCAGCAATAGGTAGGTCGTATAAGAAAGTATTATATTATTATATAAAGTGTGTGTATCGTTTAAGCTCCACAATCATAATACTAATAATAATAGAATTTGATCGTACTAACGCGACGTTAGAAGACTTATACATATAATAATATTATCATACACCTCCGTCGTATTGTATAGATATATTATTATGTTTATGTATATTATGCGCACTGTACAATGTATATTATACTGTTCGCGTGCATTTTCCGGGGCGGAAACCTGCAACTGCCGCAATAGGGAAGAAAAAAATAAAACTTGTGGAGTCAGCTTTATGTATTATATATACGGAACGATATATACGACGTCTGCGGGGGGGATGCGAGGTGAGCCACGCGGGTCGGCGGTTATTTGCGTTGATGGCGGACCAAGGGGAAAGGGTAGTTTTCACCCCCCCCCCTCCCCCAGAACAGACTATATATACGTATGTATGTACGTATAATATACGTGCCTTGACGCATATACACAAATATATATATATATATAGAGAGCTGCTTTAGCCTTTAGACGGTATATCCGATATAAACCTCTCGAAACTATGTATATATGCGTATACGCGAGAGTCGTCTGCCCCGCATGCACCGCACCGCACTACTCCAAGTGGTTTGCAGCGCAGACCTCTTCTCCTTTTTAATTGTGCCGTCGCCGCCGCGCCGCAGTGGTACCGCAACGTGCGCGTCGCCGTGACCGGGCGAGAATATTGTTATATTATTATTATTATTATTATTATTATCTACCTAGCTGGTACATTGTACAATATATATATTCATAGTGACCTAGTGTGCCTTTCGAGAACTTTTTTTTTTTTTTACTTTTCAGCACACTGCTCGTATCGTATTATATGATATTATATCATTTGTATATTATATATATATATGTCTACGATGCTACATTGCTACAATAATCGACCTGAATATTATTTCACTGCGTCTAACTGTCTAAGCGATTTCCGACGTGAAACATAATATTTCATGTGTTCGATCTAGAAAATAGTAATTTTATAAAACGGAACAATACTATTGTATATTTTATACATATATATACATTGTACAGTAGATTCTCATCGTGTCGAACTTCGATATCTTGATATTTTTCTTACTAAACTAAACTAAATTCCCCTTAAAATACTATTACTCTAAAACAGGGGTGGCCAAACGGTCGACTTCGGACGATTTCTAAGTCAATCCCCCAATTCTTAGAATTCATTAATTATTGTTATACATTTGTCATTTAGTAAATAGGTACTAAATTCATATATTTCGGATTAACATGTGAGTGTGAAATAGAATTTTCTCACATGAAAGTTATAAAAGCTGAATAGGCCAGGAGCTATACTTTATGATGATCATTTAGACTATAGCGCAGCGTCTTCGTTTGGCAGTTAGCGACTATTGTCGAGATTATAATTAACTGGTCATGATCAGTGGCGCATTTAGAATATATGCGCCCCGGGGCGAAATTATTTTATTGCCCCCCCCCCCCCCCCCATCTGGTCGCTACTCATTACAACCTCAGACCTACCATAGGGTTTAACAGTATACAATTTCAAAAGGTTTATTCAATGAAAAAATCATACCAAATACTTAATGACATAAATCCATTTTTATTTATTTTATTGAACAGTTTAATTATAATTTTTTTCTTGCCTGTATGTTTTCAAATTCATCAATAATGTCATCATATTGGAGTTCATTTGTCAACTTGGATTCTATATTGAGCATCATGGCTAAGGAGTTTAACCGTTCTATTCCAATTGTAGACCGTAGATAATTTTTGACTCTTTTAAGAGCAGAAAATGATCTCTCTGCAGAACAATTGTTAGGTGGAGTACATAATAGATGGATATAATATATGGATAAAGTTCAATTAGGTTATTCACTTTTATAAAAGTCAACGAATCCTGAGTGGTCCCTGGGACTATTTTCTTCATTTTTTTTTAAACTTAGTATGTGTGCTCTGAAGTGGACACATTCATTTGGAAAAGTTTTCCCAAGATCTAAAGATATAGATAAATTTATAAGATATAGATATATTTGCTGTAGAACTGCAGCCTTTTCTCTTACCTCCACAGTAGTAATTTCCGTAATAAAACCACAACAATTGAGTATATGTGTTTACACCTTACAAGGGCTACACCACATAATATGACATAATGACGTATTATATAAAAATTATACCTTCAATTTTGAATTCTAAACGGCTAGAAATCGTTTAGTCATAAATAATAATTCGTTTTATACGTTATCAGTCGACAATCATACATTCATATCACAATATCTGCACATTTAACCATAGATAATAAAGATTTATTATCTATGCATTTAACTCAAAATGATTTGATACGATAATCCGTTATCACAAAATCATTATCATAAAATATTATACCTTATACAATTTATACACGTTAAACAATGTTATATTATATTTTGTAATACAAAAAAAAAATAAAAATACACTCGATAAAACTGCCGCCCCTAAAACTCTTAAGAATTTGCCGCCGGGGTCATTTGCCCCCTTCGCCCCCCCCCTAAATGCGCCACTGGTCATGATATGCAACGACACACTATTCTAAATCAACAGTATAATGTTGTTAATACATTTTCAAACTATTTAGAAATTGAATGTGAAAAGCTCATTTTACACTTTTATTTTATTATTTATATAAGTATGTTTATTATTAATATAGAATAATGTTTTTACATTAGTCGATGCTAAAAGAAAAAATATACCCTCAGTAGATTTTAATAAAAAAAACATTAGCAACCCCTGCAATAAAATATGCATATTATAGGTAGGTACTCCAATAGTTAGCACTCATAGTTTTTTTTCTGCACTGGAATTTCAATAATTAGTATATGTTTCGTATATTATGCTATATTTCTATATACTCCAAAAAATAGAACTGTCGAATCGTTAAACTTAATTTTGAATTATTCTGCGATATGGAGCTATCATATACGATAGTATTAAATGATGGACTGGCTCTGCAGATCGACTGCAAAGTTCTGATTGGGCGATCCAAAAAAAAACAGATTTAAGTTTAGGTTCAAATTATATAGGGCGTATACGAGCAATTTAAAAGTAAAATCCTTCCCAGATACACCTTTTATGTATAATATTATCATACTGCAATGTATAGGTTATTATAAAAAAGCTGTTTGTAGCTGCTACAGCGTGTAAAGTGTATTAAAAATCGTATTTCAAAAACTACATAATATTATATAGTTGTGCGTGTATAATCATAATATATACCGGTGCATAATGGTATACCTAGGTATAAGCGTACATACCTTTGGATAATACAATCAAGTATATATATTATAGTCAGTAACCGTTTTTAAGGTTTTACGTATATTACCTATTACATAGGATGTGCGTACATGTCATAAACGTATATTATATATAAATATAATAAATACGTTACGCACATATATAATATTTGTCGTTATTGGGTAAGTGGGTGGGTTGAGTAGGGTGATATTATCCATGGGAGAGTAAATTACACATGCAAAATAATCCTCTCGTATCTGTACAACAATGAAAGTTTAACGACGTGTTTGCGTACATTATATTGCCCGCTGATAGCGGCCAGCGTTCTGCCAAAGATTATATACTTAAAATACCAGTTGAGAAGACGGCGGCAGCTTCGGCGATAAAGTCCCAAAGTAAATTATTGTGTTTTCCGACGCCTGTTTATATACACAAGCTGGAACACATTATACAGAATGCGCGTACCTACTATATATACTTGTATAGGTATACTTCACGAAATCCGTAAGAAAATATAGCTCCAGTATCGGATCCGACCTTTTTTGGTCAAAACTGCAAGGAAATTATAATATCCATTTACTATGATGTATATGCAAGTTTAGTGTGTGTGTGCATTTGTTTTTATTTATAAACGGTTCACAATTTGTTGACGCAATATAGCTAAGTATTGTAAAAGCTCACTTGAAAATCTTCGAGTATTCTTAGAGTAGGTACAACAGACTACTTTATTATATTTATAGTATATAATTAGATAACGGTTATACTTATATATAATAAACTATATTTGTTTGTACATTATAATATTATTGTCAAGATACTAATAAAAAAAGATATTATTTTTTCCTTATTTATGAGTTATGGTATAAGAGTTCTTACTAATTTTATTTAAGATTCTGAGTGGAACGATGAATGTATTAATTTTACAATGAAGTATGTTTTTTTATTTTTTATTTTTTTTTGTGTCTGTCATCACCTTTTAGGACAGTAAAAGTGCTTGGATTTTCTTCAATCGTATCTTTTCTGATAGGAAAGTGAATCTAGTTGGCACTTTGGGGGGTCAAAAGTAAAAATTTCCCAGTAGTTTTCAAAAGCGACGTGAAAAAAAAATAAAGGGAAAACGGGAATTTTTACGCAAAATCTGTTTTCGAATAAATCGATTTTGGTTTTTGGTTTAACTCTAAAACAAATGACCGTAGATACATGCAAATTTCACTGAATATTTATATTAGCATTTCCTATACACCTTACAATTTTGAAAATATTTTGACTCTTTTTGAGCTGTTTACGGAAATTTTCAGTTTTCAATTTTTTAGTTTTTTTTTTCTATAAATATCAATTAAGTTTTATCTGTTGCGCCAAAAAGTGTAAAAATTTAATGCAAGGCTGATGATATATTGTTACAATACCAGTTGAAAAATATTAAAAATACATAGTTACAATTTTTTTTATAAGCATATTTTAAGATCGAATTTTGACAAAATATATCAAATTGAAAATTGAATAATTATTTTGTAGTTAAAAATGTATAAAATGTTCAACTTTTATATCTAAGGATTGAAAATTTAAAACAAGATTCCACGTAAGTAGTTTATTCTGTTACCAAAAAATCTAAAAATACATAAGCACATGCAGTTTATTTTTATAGTAATTTTAAGTTCAAATTTGGACGAAATTACATAATTAAAAACCTAAAATAACTATTTCAGTTATTTTATTGCGATTGTATAATATTATTCGTGGGTACTTGAAACTTCTAAAGTACACTATTATATATCTATGATAGTATCAGGGTTTGTTGTTGATGTATTATAAGTACCTAATAGATATTGTGATATGATTAATTTGGAATTTATTATAGGTAGGTACCTATTAAAGGTAAATTTTTTTTAATACCATGGATAAGTATATTATATGTCTTATACCTAGACCTAAAATGTGAATAGCACGATTAAAATGCGTTGGTGGCTTATAAAGACGAGAAGATGCTGACGCCCACATTTTTGGAGGATATAATGCATCTTCATCAATAAACCTATATGTCTGAACTAAGTACGAAGAAACTGCAGACATACGCTCGTACTTGACTTTACCACCTGATGAAAACATTGATTGCTTATGAAAAATAAATGAGTTAATAATCAACACTCCTTTGTTCCGTCGAGCAATACTTGAAATGTGGTTAAGCTATAAGTCATACACTTAAATATCCTTATAATGTTTAAATATTGAAATATTAAAATTACAAATATAACTTAACGGTGACAAAAATCACATGATAAAAAATATTTATAATAATAATCACAGTCTTACCATATAACCTATTCGCTGCAATGCAGCAATACAATTTAAAACAATTCAGGAGAGTGTAAACCTTTGCCTACGGCCTACCGCAGATAAGTTTTCCAAGACTTTAATCATAAATTTGAATTCCCACTTTCTAAATATAATTAAAATATTCATATAAAGTATGTATTACTTCAAAGTTTAAGAACTGTATATGAAATTAAATAGCCACCAAAAATCAAATCCTAATATTTGTCCCCTGTATATTATATTATTATTTATTATATAGTATAGTAGTATACCTGTATACTGTTATGATGAGAGAGGATCTATTATATATACGCAAATGGACGAATAAATATATATATAATATAACATAATATATCTAACTAACTATACTATTATTGCGATTTTATATCGTTCAGCCATTCGCAAACTACAAAACTTCGTGTTCTGACCGTCCCCGCGTCTATATACATTATACACCAAATGATATAGGTAATATCATAAAAACAGCAAATCGCGTGCGCGAAAAAAAAAGTTTTCGATCGCACAAATCGTCGAGACGTCAATCATCGACACGAGTATTATTATTGTTATTACTTATTATTATTATTATTATTATTATTATTATAGTAATGTGCGTAATGCGATATTATTAATATCGTGTCTCCTGCTCATAACGATCGACGATCGCGTATAATATATTATATTCTCGTAAAACAAGTATCTTATATATAGCGCATAGGTATAGGTAATAATATATTTTATACACCGGTGCCACAAAAACTTATATAGGTCGTTGTGCCACAATCGTTTTAAATATAATAATATAAACCCTAATCCTCCTTTTTTTAAATTCATACGATCACGCGAATTTCACGCCGTACGGTTATCAGCACCGCAAAACATTATTAGGTTTGTTTATTAAATATACCGTGGTTCGGGTATGCGGTATAGTCAGTAAATTATCATAAATTTCGATATTATATTATGATGGAAAATTTCGATGAATACCCGGAAAGTTTTATAGTAACTATCTATTCCACAGATATAAAAAATATCTGTGATCTACACATAGGCCGCATCTACCATAATTTAAAATTATAGCCTTGAAATTACAGTGGTACATAACATACTATTACACCATATCACCATTCACCGTGGTCGAGGTATAAACTCTGGGGAGGACGATTCTTTTATAATTGTGTTAATATTCTATTATGTTCACATGTTCACAAGGCGACTTGCACTGTGATAACGTGAACCGTGATTTCCTGAAAAAAATCATTTTCAATGTGATTAAATGATTCAAATCGTTCGTATCGGTGTAATTAAATGACAAATACGGGATTTTGAGTAAATCATGCATACGCAGATCATTCCACGAATCTATGTAAAAAATGCAGTTTAGCTCCAAACCGATTTTTAGAAAAATTTTTCGGAAATCTTTTATATTTCAACGAGTTAAGTCCAATGGTGCAATCAGAATTTGAAGGTCTGACTTAGTCAGGTTATAACCTTTGAAGTTTGCAATTTTGAATATTTTACGTCTAAGCAGATAATTCCATGAATCTACTCGAAAAAGTACATTATTTATTGCATTTTGAAGAAACTAGTTCGCAATTCCATTCATTTCCGGTTCTACTATACACGTCTGCTGTTTTCCCAGGGATTACTATGTGACGTATGGCAAGAAAAGGCAAGTCACACATATCATTATAATATTATATGAGTCGCTGATGTACTATTTATTGCAGATTCTTCTTTTAAGGTTGATTATCATCACTTATTATTTTACAATTATTATTTTACATGCCTCTACTACATCTACGATCGTTAATCGTTATTTTGTATCAATTGTATTTACATTTTAGATACCTACCTAATCAGTTATTATAATGTGTTCGTTCATGGTTGTATAAAATACCTACCTATACTATTGTATATAAATAATATGACATAATAATACGGCCTGCTCACGTGAGTTTCGAAAACTGATAAAACAGTCGCGTCTGACGATTTTTAGGATAACGTAGTATAATTATGTATAGGTAACTTTTATCCACCTAGGATCTATTATATTTCAGTACGTTTTCTTCATTTTGTATTGTTAATGATATATTGATATAGAATATAGATCAATCTATATTATATAAAATATAAA
Source organism: Macrosiphum euphorbiae (assembly GCA_949089665.1). Taxonomy (NCBI): domain Eukaryota; kingdom Metazoa; phylum Arthropoda; class Insecta; order Hemiptera; family Aphididae; genus Macrosiphum; species Macrosiphum euphorbiae. The sequence continues at coordinate 134,254,814 of CARXXK010000001.1, read as the reverse complement.
CCACATTAATGATAATTGTAGAACGTATGGTAGTTTACTTCATTTTAAGCTGGGAAGGCGAGAAGTTGACAAATTCCTATAGCTGGTAATAAGAGCACGTAAAAATATGAGGTAAAAACAAAAATATGAATTAATAAATTACAAAATATATGCAAAAAAATGTTAAAAATATGCCAAACATTTAAAATAAAATTGGTGTACTTTTAACAGGTATGATTTAAATCGTGTACATTTTATTTATCAAGTAAAAATTCCTCGGCTTATTCTAATAAATAACATATAATGGGCATTTACATGTAAGCCCGTTCTCAAGTATAATAAACATTTAAAAGCGATAAGTGCGTCGTGAGCGCGTTAGTTATAGTAGCTCGATGTGTGTAAAATCGTCGACGGACGGCAAACGGACCAACGGGATTTCTTTTTTGAGTTTTTTCCCTCTATTTTTTTTCCGCTTAGTTTTTTTGTCCGTTGGCTGTCTGCGGGGGTGTAAGAAAAAATACGACGCCGTCATAATGTTGCGATCGAAAAGAATGCGTGGTGGTGTAGGCGCGTATGGCGGGTGCGGTGCGCGGTGGCAGGAACTTTCGACAAAAAAGGTAATTTTGAACCCAAAGGCGTTATCGCCAAAGATAAAATCGAAGGTCGTCGGAGGCAGCGGTGGCAGGGGAGGTCGTAGAACGATTTAGTTTTCCTTCTACTACTCGCTCCTATTCCACGTCGGGGGATGCGCGGTGCACAACAGGAACTCGAGCCGCGATTTTCTTGGCTGTATTCCGCGTGCCCCTCAAAATTACAAACACACACCGCACACGCCTTTCCATAAATATATATATATATATTATATGTTTGTAAGTGCCTAAACTACCTCCATAACCTATACCAAACCAGCTATTATGTTATATATTATATATAATGCGTGCGTGCGTAAGGGGGTATGTGTGTGTGTGTGTGTGTGTGAGCCCCACAGCAATTTGTCGCGGTGAAGACGTCGGGGGAGACGGACGAGCGTTCGTGACTGTCCGCCCGTTGCAGTATAATATTTTGCCATTTTTCTCCCGGCCGACGCGCAAAGCCCCGCGGTTATTCTATCGCCTGCCGCCGCCTTTACTGCCGTTACAGTAATAGGTGAAATAACAAACCCCGGGTTATATTATTACACCACGCCCGGAACAGCTATCGACAGTATTTCACCCGTCAGTGATTAATTAATCATTATCAATACACACAACCCAATCGTTTTAATCGTATTCAGTAATATTTCCACACGATTTGGATATTAAAAAGAAATACAGATACCTACAATAATATACTTACCTAATAAAAAAATACGAAATTCTTTAATGCGCACCCCAATCGCGTGCACTCCCAGACGCAACCACGGCATAATACCGCCTACAGCTGATATTATCGCCGCAGTACACGATGATGACGAAAATCGCAATCATCAGAAATTGATGTATGCTGTTCAATGTTGTTATATACATTTATTGTACATATTATTATTGTATTCGGCGATTTTCGATTTGATATCATGACCCGTCGAGAGCGTGAACGATATAATGTTTACATGCGATATCGGTACACCGATGTAATATTATATTATTATATATATTAGTTTATCGAAATCGTTATATTGTAATTAAACTTCATTAAGTTGAGATTCACAAGTGCGAAACTCGACCATCACATCATATTCATGTGTTTTGTAACGCAACCATAGGTTCTGCAGGGTCGTTTAAAGAATAAAATAATCTTATGTCAGACAACATTTTGGAAATCTCAAATCATTTAAAGGCACGTAAATACGAATGAGCGGATAATGTATTAATACATCAGCATGAACATATTATTATACAGCAATAAATATGTGTATAATGATGTTAGTTTTAAGCATACCTATCGTATATATTAATATTATAATGTAGGTATCTACAATAAGCCTGAATACTGAATAGTCATAAAGATGTTTTATATATCACGTCATGCGCCAACAAACTATCAAAATCGTAACGAAACAATGTCTTAATTTTTTGTTTTTCATAACTATAAGTAAATAAATTATCATGTCATATGATTTCGTGGACCAATATATTGTCATACTATAATAACTGTGTTTATATACCACCATTCAAGTTGTCGCATTCCTATTGCAGCCTGGAAGCGTTGAATAATAATTTTTAAAATCGATAATGAGTGAAATATTTTATGAATTTGGATTTTTCAATATAAAACCATTTTTAACACATTATCTTTGAAATGGAGCGATTTGTGTGACTGGATTGTTGATTAAATTAAAAACCATAAGTAACACTCGTACGTGCATAAAAACCACGTAAAATTAGATTGTGTTTTCATCCTCTACTGAAAATTAAAAAAAAAGCTACTTGTTCTTTTAACAGAATGTCTCCGATATATGTGCCGACTCTATCAAAAACCTTTCACGGAGCAGGAAAAAAATGTTAAGCGTATGATTAATTTGTCCTGCGGCGGCCGTCTCTCACGCCGATTTTTAAGTCTGGGCGGAAAGAAAGAAAATGAAAAGGAAACCGTAAGAGGGAAAAAAAGACACTATATATCGCTTTGTACCCACACGCATATAATGTGTATGTATATAGGTATAGACCGTCCCACTGATGGATAATCATCCGGTGGAAACCAATTTCTTTTTGGGTTCCGGCGGCGGCGGTCACCATGTGCGGCCGACCGAGAACCGCTCGCTCCAGGGAGACGGTAACGGCGAGAGGACATTAGGACAGTAAGATGTTGTGGTGAGGAGTAGGGAGGGGGGGATGAAGAAGAAAAAATTACATCCCGGCAAACCGATCGAGCCTCAGGTGCGCACATATTGTATACACGTATATAGTATTATATGTGCGAGGTGCAGGTAGAGAGGGGCGAGAGCGAAACTTTTCCGCCAAAATGTATGCAAATGACGTGATAAAACCGCTATACACAAATATATATATGTATAATATTATACGCCACCACAACGTGCAGTTCATATTAACCAGGTGCATAACGCTCGAGCGTTGTAAAATTTACGTTTCCTCGACGGCGAAAACATTTACGTATTGACCTGGAACAGCAGATGAATTCATACACACTCACACACACACATGCATATACATACATAAAAATATATACGATGGTGTGTTCGTGTGTCGTAGGCGGCATAGTTGAAATATTTAAATCGCGTGCGTGACGTCAAACGGCAGCTTTGTACTACCTATATATATATATATAATATTATATATGTGTGTTTGTGTGTGTGTGTGTGTGTGTGTGTGTGTGTGTGTATTTAAGTATGCGCTTTAGTTGGCGAGTGTGTGCGTGAGTTTTCTCTCGTACTCTCTCGATCGCGCGTGCGTAAGTGCGTAAATCGCAGTAAAATAACGGCAAAACATACACATGATATTATAATAATTAACAAAGTTTTATACCGCATCGGAGGAGGCATAATTAATCAGCGAGCTGGTAAAACGAGTACACGCGTTTATACACCAGTTTTTACTTCTAATTATTTTAATTTTTTTACTTTAGGTATAATATATAATAATATGATGTTTACATACCTAGTGAGAATTCACCAGGACTCGTGGCGTTCTATGCTTCTATAATATTAGCAGGGTTGTTATGTTTAAAACAAAATGTCTTAAACAACTTGTATTAAACCTTTTTGTTACATAAATTTAAAACATTTGTTTTAAACGTTTTTTTAATTGCTTAAAACGAATAAAAAATATGTTTAAAATAGTGTAAAACCCAAGTGAATATTAATAGAAATAGTAAAAAGTATTATTGTACCTGACTAATGTTGATGAAAAATAATACTTTAAAAACAAGTGTCCATTTTCTTACACATAATATTATGAACTCCAGGGAGATAGGTATATCAAAAACAGTACAGATAATTGAACTATCACTGAATAACGTATAACTGAACTTGTATAGGTAGCTTGGGTTAAATTTTTCAAAAATTATATATTTGTTTGAATTAAAATGTTGTTTACATTCGTATTACATTTTTCTTAATTTTTCTTATAACAAAACAAAAATAAGGGTATTTTATAAAAGGATTCAGTTTTTGGTGAAAAAAAAAAAAAAATAATTAATTAACTCACCAGTTTAATGAAATCAATTATTGGTCAATTAATTTAGGTGAGGTTGAAATCACTCAAGTCCAACGAAATGTCCAGAAAGGGTTTCATCATCGATATTTATTTGTTGATGAAAAACTCTTCCTGAAAACCTTATACTTAATATGATTTTAAATGTTTTAACGAATAATGAAATAAACCTATTCAATAAAAATAAAAGAGAAACGAGAAATGGAAATTACTTCTGGTCTGCACATTTTTACTGCCTATATTTTACGACAGCGGGTGAGTCGCCGACTACCTACCGCCAATATTACGTGTTGACGCTGGTGTAGCGAGCCCGTTTCGTGTACTATGCTTATGCTATATTATAATTTAATAATTATTTTCTACGATGTATAATATTTTATTATTCATTTAATTCTTTTTAAATCACGACTGTCACGGCAATACCACTTATCTAACATAACTTTCAAAATCGACTGTTTTGTATCTATCACTATACCTATATAATAAGGATTAAGAAAACACATTAATAATATGTTTTGAATATTTTGATCTTTGGAAAAATCAATTAACGATAATACCTATTAATATTTCAGATTTTGGTGAATTTATCAACCAATGACTTCCTTTAATCCAAAAAACCCCAATTACGAAAGTCTGACGAAATCCATAGGGCCGTTTTTGAAAAAATATGTACAGGCACACACACGCACTTGATTATTTTTCAGTTAATAGTACATCACCTATACCGGAAATCTTCTCGAGTACATTTTAGTGTTAGGTTATATTCTTATAATATAAAATCGGCATAATACGTTTGCCGTTTGCGTAATAATAATTTGTCATAATTAATAATATGGTGTTGCCATAGGGGTTGTATTATTTTCCGAAGGCCGTTTCTAAAGAAAAAAAAATGGTAATAAATAGACAGGCATTCATAGAAAATAAGTCCGTTACTTCATGCCATCCACAACAAATGAAATCAATTCTATCGTTAGTAAATAAACTATACTAAACTAAAATATGACTTTTATACACTCGAGTATAATATTTAATTTAATATTTACATACGCTAGTGAGTATACAGAATTTTTTTATTATTATAACTGCAGGGATTTCTTATTTCTGTATGCCATATTGCCATCGGAAGCTGCGAAAACATTTGGATTTATATCATTTTAAAAGTATTTCATTGGAAATCTATCCCAACATCTGACGTATTACAATTTGTACCTATATAGTATAATAATTTAACATATTATATTATAACATAATATTATTTGTTATGTTAGTAATATTATTATGGTATTATCTTTTTCCCGAAAAGTATTTTTCCCGAAAGTCCGTAATTCGTAAACCCGAAACCTTTTTCCCGAATCGAAATTCTCAAACTATCTTTTTTTTGGAAAAAGTTATCATTTTAAAAATAAAATGAATTAATACAATTTATAAAAAAATTAAAATGCCAATGTAATAATTTAATACTTTAAAATCAATATATTATAATAAATGCCAAGTATTCTGACAGTTATTTTTAAAAATAATATAAAAATATTTATTACTTACATTGGTTTTAAAAAACAATAATATGCGAGGTTGCTCTCAGAAATTTTACCTTCTGGAATGTATCAAAATCAGCAGCAATGGACATAATAAGCCTTTGAAGACCCGCCATTTTTTTTTGTCTGAGCTTGTACTTTTTGTCCTAGACTCAGCTCTGCAATCATAATCCCTGCTTCAGCTTATTCTTTTTGGAATTCTCCTAGAACAGAGTAAAGGTTGGGATGATGTTTTGCAATAACGAGCTGGAAGCGATTGTGCTACCTCTCACTTACATTATTGGTCTTAAGTAGACCAGTCAGAGCTGCTTGGTTCTTAATTTTTGGTGGATACGTGGAAAAATCTCGGTTTCTTCCTAAAGCAATAATTCTAAATTTCTTCCTGTCGAGAACAAAACGACTCTACCTTCATTGGCAGAATCATCATAAATATGGAACAAATATGGACAAAATAAATACTTCCAGACTTGCCGCATAGATTTCTTTAAATTATCACGTTCATATAATTGCTGAGGATCTTGTCAGATAATCCAACCATCTCTGTACGTAATATATGAGCAGGCAGCAGTTGTGGCTAGCCTCAGCCTCCCGCTTCAAAGAATATTTGACGATCTCTGATTCACACTCTTCTTTGTTGGGAACATGATCGTCTAATGTTGGTTCTCGCACGAAACAATTTTTATTTTCAGAAATATTGAACGCAGTCATAATTTTCTTTCTGCACTCTTTCCGACATAATTTTTGACATTCCTAGTATATTTTGAGTTTAAATAAATAATAATAATACAATATACTCATAAGCGTAAATAGTGTTTGAAATTTGGGGGGGGGGCTGTAGCTCAGGTCTATACTTGATACTCTATGATGTTCTTAAATTATAGTAGTGAAATCATTAGTTTTTGAGGGGGCTATAGACATTTTAGGAGGGCTCAGCCTTCCCAACTCCCAACTCCCCATCTATTTTCGCCTATGAATATACTTGTTTTTTCATGGTAATTTGTAAATCTCGTTTTCCAAATCATTCGATGTCCGCGTATGCACCAATCAACATTCAATTCCACTCGCTGTATATTTGTGTAACATAGAAGTGGGGGTAAAACGGGTGGGTGGTGAGGGGGGATACATCCCCCACTATGACATTTTTTCAATATTAAGAGTTGATAACCATCAATTATATTTTTAATAATCAAATAGGTAAGACATGTTAAAAAATCTGCTATATCCCCCTCTTTGACTAAACCATTTTACCGACACTGTAACTGTGTGGGGGCAACCGAATTTGAGCATCCGTGCAGTTTAACGGCGTAATTTGTCGTCAGTTATTGCCCGCTCACGTGCGATCTCTGGTGTACGGTTACTTCCCCGGCGATGTACGGGCACTAGCCATTCGATGATAGTGCAGGATGTATAAATGGTGGAAACGGAAAAATTATAGGAATGTATGAACCTTACAACCAAGAATAATTTAATGTGAAATAATAATTGTAACTCCAAATGTCGATGGTGAAAAATATATGGTAATAACTAATAATTCAAATTATGTAAATAAATAATAATAATGACAACAAAACGGTGCTTATCGTGTAGTGTTAGTCGTAGTGATAATAAATGATAAACATATATCGCTAAGCAGGCGAACAAAAACTATTGATAATACACATTATATAATACGGCGACGATGACTAAAATGTATAAAATGATTATAACTAAAATGTTTATCGATATGATATATATTATATTATGTATACCTATGTCCTATACGAATAGGTTTTCCAATCACAAAAATATATCTCTATCGATATTGTCAAGTGAGCGTAGGTACTACAATATGAATATATTATATTATATTGTATGAAACGACTTTAATCGCTTAGGTAGTAACGTTTATTGATAAAAATAAATATTTCTTAATAATAGTATTATAAGCGATATTGTTCTCGTTTCCGCACGATTGCGTTTTAACAAACATTTTTGGGAGTTGATCGATAAAATAACGTTAAAAATGTATATTCGTGTTTAAAACCTATATATTATATAATATGTATATATGTAGATATAGTGGAGTATTCGTTTACGCTATAGAGAAGTTTCTAAGAATTAAATACACGTTTATAGCAATAAATTATAAAAACATTTACATTATTATGGAATTGGATTTTGAACTTATTCTACAAGTTTGCCGGGCAAGATAATACGACAAATTCCATCTGATTTCCGACCTAGTTTGTCGATGAGTGTATACTGCAACTTCGTGAACAATAATATATAAGTATAGGTAGTATTAAAAATGTTTTAATATTTGATGCTCGGAGAACAGTTGTAATAAATTATTCATTGAATTATTTGATATTTCCTATTCCTTGGCAATTACATTTTCGGGAAGCAACAATAAAAAAAACCAAAAATCACCCCTTTTACTTATAGCACTTCCCGAAACGTTATTTCGATCGTCACGTATAGACATATAGTGTAATAATCCAAACACACTGAAAATATAATATCGAAATCGATATATTATGATATTTTGTCGTACGCCCGTATATCCGGTGTTGCGATTTCCGTCTATACAGCTATTAGGGGCATCTATAATAAGATAATATTAGTATTTCGCTTCCGGTGTTCATAATACTATTATAATGTAATCTGCCATAAAAATAACTAGTGATATAGGACGTACAGGTAATTTATCCCTAGGCAAAGTACCCCTTAAGTAGAAAAATATATACCTAATATTATATTCAAATTCTAGAATTTTCCTAGATAGTACCTAATATGTTAACTATCGTTTATAACAATTTATTATAATATTTAAGTACATCTTTCAAATAGATGTGGATTTATTTTTTGAAATTTTTATCATCCATATTGTACGTAATATTGTGGAATCGATCAAGTTGGATTCAAAGAGAATAAAAATTCATTAAATTCTTCAACAACAATCAATTATACTAGTTTGTATAGTCCCTTCTCCCTTCCTTTCCTGGTCTTTGCTTAAACTTATTATCATTTCCGTAACCTAAATATAACATTCCTCTAGTGTTGATTCCGGGTATACTCCAGGGGGTGGATGCCCCTGAAATTTTAAACGACCCCCCTGACAAATACACTTGTCAACAAGATTTATTTATTAAATGTAAAATACTCGTGACGATACTATTATCTTTTGTAATTATTACATAAATATGAATATACCAATAAATCGTTCATGGTTCACAGACGTTCACCTTCACACACATTATACATCTATAAATACATAGAACTAATTTAATCGTTAAATTAAATTAAATAAAACTCATTTTTATCAATGTTTCATTAATGTACACCTACAAATTACAATTTACCAAATTTAGAACAAGACTCATTGGGTCACTGGGATAACACGAACCGCGGGCATTTCCCCCTGACTGTTTTCGGTGTAATAGGACATTTCCCCCCAAATTTTTTTTTTAAAGTTTACTATTTATTAATATAATATTAATATTTAATATGAAATTAGTTTATGCCTATCGTCTTATACACAATGCACTACCTACCTACGGAAAAATTATCCATAAGAAATAGAAAAGCTTCTCTAGATAACTATAATATCATAACAAGGTTCCCCGACCAAGTTGCAACAGTTTTCTTTTGCTTGTTAATAATTGTGTCTATTATTACGTTTTTTATTTATAAATTTAATTTATTTGTCTCGAGTAATAATTATTATTCTAAATTTTGATACAAATTTATCATTGACAACAAAAAGTTTAATTTGTTGTGATATATTATTTGATTTACTTGGGTCCTGGACAACACCGTGATGATGTGATAATTAACACAGAAGCGAGATAGGTTGACACGAATTCTTTTTTTTTTTTCAAAAAATGTATTCTGACTGAATATTAGTGTTTGATTTTTTTAGAGTATTCTCAAGATGATATTCAGATATTATTAATACAGCACTTGAAAAAAAATAGTAAAAACTGTGACAACTAGCCCCGATTTCCCCTACCAATTTGTGAATTACGCCATATGTATGAACTATTATATTAATTGGTACTATTACTTTACATTTTTAAACATAGTTTGAAACTTGGTTAAGGTAAAATATAAGCGAAAAACGGTTAGTTGGCTTATTTGTTTTATTATTATTGTTTAATACTCATAGACACTATAAAATCTATCAATATATTATATGTATAATGATATGTTCACCCATCATTGTAACAAGTAAATTAAAATATAACAGATTAATAAATAACAGCCAGACTGTTGAGCGTAGAAATTGGGCACTCCCAATAAAACCCTTTCACCGACAAAAGGGACGATCACGTATACGATCACGGATTAAGAAATCAACACGTATTTGTAACGACAAAACGTCAGGCTTGTTGCATTTAAGAATGCAACAGAAAAAAATGAATGGTCGCACAAGGGCTTTGCCACCGAAGATAAAATTAGTTCTATTTATTTTAGTTAATTTTAATTTCTTAAGAATTTTACCTAGCTCTGCAGTTTTCTCCGTAACAACTTCCCAATACCGAATCCTACGAGCGACAACTTATTGAACTTATCTAATCCTCCTATAGCATATTCCATAGGCAACTGCGATCCAGCGGAAATAAGACACATAATATAATATAATATATTCATTACATATATTAAATTACCTATATATATATTACATACAATTGAAATTATAAGGTGTATTTGATAAAATTCTCGAACAGATGACTTCGAGAACCCTCCGAAAATCTGGAGGAAGGTAAAAGTGTAATTTTAATATTTGCATCTGATATTATTCTTCAGCACTTATAAGTTATAAGAGTAGATACTGGACCTTCACTTGGCCTTAACACAACTTTAATACTACTTACTAGATTATTTTTAATTCTCTTATTTTTACATTATTAGTTATTACCTCATATTATAGTCATATAGGAGTACCGAGTATTCAAGTTGATGAAGAAGGTAATAGATTTGCTGTAAGTTGTAACAAAAAAAGGAATTTTATACCATAATTTATTATTATTCTGTATTATTAAATATTATTATGCATTTATAATAGTATGTATTAGTATGTAAAAAAATATATATATATTTTAATATAAAATTCAACAAGTTTTATACTTCTAAGTTCTATAGTAATATAAACATTTTAGTTTCACCAGATGATACTATATTATTTAACTAATTTTATAGTATTTTATAGTATTATACTCCAAGTATAGAAGTGCGTTAAGCTTCTTTAAATGTATTAAATATTGTGTTGCTAGGATTGCTATTGAACATTTCAGATAGTAAGGTAGGTATTTCATATTTTGCCTTCACCCCCCTCCCCCTGAAAGTGTTCCCAAAGTACGTCTGTACGAAATTTATTCGAAGAGTCTATCATATATTATATTTATGCATACTTGTATTAATATCTACTAGATATTATCTAGTAGGCATACACTATATACCATACATAATAATATAATATATTATATATTAGGTATTATATTAGGATGACTATTTACAAACAATTTAATAATACAGTTCTAAAACATATAGCTAGAACTATAAGAAGCAAGGTATATTAAATATTTAATGTAAAATACAATGTTTTAATTAAACATTCTTAATTTTTTAAGGGCGTAGCATGATGCTATTTTTGTGGCTACTAAGCTCTCTTAAATAATTTGCTTAGACCAACAAGCTATAATATATAGTTATATGGCAATGCGTTTGTACATTAGATACAAAAAGTAGTATTGCAAAAAAAAAATACCACCAAAAAACAATTCGCAGACATGGCGTGTGCGACCCTCGTCGATCGGTTTAACTTTTCACAAACCGACTGTCTGCAACAGTGCGTGACCACCGGCTGTGCGAGTGTATATTTATATATACTGTATATATATATATAAGAATGGAGCTAGTATATATACAATACGCTTTGAGCATAGAATATACATACAATATATTATAATATATATTATACATAAATAGATACCTAGGTATACGTGCCGTGTGTGTGTATACATTATACATGTATATAATATGCATTGGTATAGTTTGTCGACAATAATAATAATAATAATAATATAATATCTATCGGGTCGTTTCGACTTTCGAAGACGATATATTATAAACAGGCGGTGGAGGAGGTGTCATCGATATATGTATATACGACCATTCTATATATATTGTTCGTTGAACTTTTCGCTTTTGTGTCGTTGTCGTCGATTTTCCTATATACGGCAGAGCGGCGTGCACAGCAGTTTTTTTCCCGTGTGCTCGCGTAAAACTTCTTCGCTTTTATCGTATAGATGCGTCGCTGCTATATATATTATGCAGGCTCACCCTATCACGGCCTTTCTGTCTCACTCTTTCCTCTTGCGTTCCCGCCATTCTCGTAGCCTTTCGCTACCGCAATACGCACAATATAATATAGTCACGACTCGCGAGAATTATAATTTAATTTTTTTTGCTCGTTTTTTAGTCTGTCACACCCTCTCCTTTGCCACTACCACCGACGACCCGTTGTCAACGGCTATCGGAGAACAAAAACGGTAGAGCGAGAGATGGAAAGGGGCGACTGCTACCACTATACTGCAGCGAGGAGAGAACAAAAAAAAAATGGAAAAAATTTCGGATAAGATTGAGAGTGAGATGTCAGCTCGGCAGCGGCGGTGGTAGAAAGGCGTTTGAAAAATGGTCAAAGTGGCAATCTCGCAAAAGGGTCGAATTAATGGCTGTTTGGGGTTGCTCGACCCCATGCCATAAACAGCGCACACCTACCCTATAGCCGCTGCCGCCACCGACGCAACCGAAAGGGGTCGCGAGTCGTGCAGAGTAGCCGCCACCGAGATTTCTGCCTTCTCGCCGTCGCCGTCGTCGTCATCGTCTGCAATTGTCTTGGAAGGCGATTGTTGCCAAAACCGCAAGCGAGTAAAATATTATCGTCATTCGGCTGTTCCGCCGCAAAAACGACTTGTTGACTACCGGCAATTAGCGTCATCGCAGACTATAATATACGAACACCTTAAATAATATATATTATACAATATACGTGGATGAATAGTCCTCATTGTTCGGTCGGTCACGTTGTGAATCATAGTCGGGGTCCGACCTCTAGAATATTCGTGTTGATGTACGATAATATTGCACACATTGTAGTATCTTTTCATACCTACCGGCTGCAGTACATAATAAGATATCATGTTACATATATATAAATATATTATGCATGCTGCACTTCACTGCACATTGGATTTTTTTTTTAAATTTGTGGTGTGACTTTAAATTCTCATGTGAATATGTGATCCCTACCTATTACCGCATAGCCCTTAGGGATATTTGTACCTACATAAAAAAAAAATAACAAAAATTACACGCGTTTCGTAGTATTTTTGTACAATCAGTATCCATCTTTATCGTTTATGTAATATACCTAGGTAAGTACATACATTAAATTTTATGTAGAGAACTTACTAAAAAAAAATTACTATAGTCTGCTGGGAATCACTTGCAGGGTTCTTCCTGATGTAAATATTATTATACGTTATTTCTATTTATTGTTATGCGCCTGCGTATATTAGTGTGTAGTGTGTACCTACTGTATATTGCTAAACAATATTTTAGTGCTCATTAGTTTCGTCCCTTAAACTTTCTTATTAGGCTTATACAGTTTTATAATAACCGACACGAGCTATTTTTTTTGTGGAGTCGTCGACAGTAATCAATAATAAATTATTTTGTACGATAATCAATATAATATACCACCGCGAAACGTTTATCAACTTTAATTATTATATACCTATTATAAGTCAAGTTTTCCCTTTCCTAAACACGCAAGTCGCACGTCTGTATTATAATATCGCGTTTGAGGGCGGATTCGATTTTACTATGTTTATAGTATAATATATTAATATGGTACATAAATATATTATGAAGAAATGGTAATTTAGTGATACCTACGTATGTATTGTATTAATAATATACTTTTATGTTTTCGTTTTAAAATCGATGACATATTTCGGATACATATGTGTAAACATTTAGTTAATACAGTATAGGGGTAGGTAGTATATACGTATAGACGTATAGCCTTAAAGGTATTATACCTACGGCTATAACAAATGGGTTTTGGAGAAGTGGAAAATTGTCTTCGATGGATTGGATTTTGATGCATTCACTTAGTGACTGTATTTTCGCACATTTCACGTTGTATTATTGTATATATCAAATATCAAATTATACGACAATGTATGGATATAGTATTATATAGTAATATACCTACATATTATATTTATATTGTTTATATAATTTGCTATATATTATATAATTTCACTTCATACATATTATATTTAGATAATGATAGTATAATTATGTGAATATATTAATATTTTTCAAAATATACGTAAAATCTATTATAGTTACATCATAAAATATATATGATAAGTGATAACATAGGTACCTAAGTACAATAATCTCTTTCCAGTGCATTTTCTGTAATGCGTTTTTGTATAAATTATTATACACGTTACCTCTTCTATTATATACAACGCCGTGGTTTAGTCAGTTTTGTAAATGTTGAAGTGCGTGGTTGTATAACGAAAAGGATTAGCGCACTTCACGGGATTCTTCGTTTGTATAGTTATGGTCTGTATGAGATTATGACGCACTTTGTAACATGCCAATCCACTTTGCCTCGTTGTAACTCGAATACGTTTAATTGTAGGCACATAATATTATGTTGACTTTAAAATAATATATATTTGTATTATTTAGGTATTAAATATTGTACAAGTAAGCAAAATTCCGAAATATTAGTCATCGGTGAGATTTTTTCACGTTTTGAATATATTTTCATTATGACAAATAAGTATAATTAATGTTGTGTTAATTATAAAAATACTAGAAATACTAGAAATGAAGGAGTTGTAGATGATAATAAATAAGTATATATAATTATATAAGTATTATATGGATGGGTCGTGCATGTTATATGCATACGTGGTATACCTTTAGGTGTGAGTAAAGACAATATTATATAATTAACTGACGATGTGAGACGTGTCAAAGGGTAATCAATATAATATAATTGCATTAAGTATGTACATGCATGAGACTACGAGAGACAGTGTAGATATTATATTATTAGGGAGTAGCAATAATATAGTAAACGAAATAATAACGTACTATATTATATTATGTAACATTATGTATACTGTATATTATAGGTACCTATACAGGGTGATCCATTTAAGTGGGTACACTAATTATCTCGAAAAGTATTAACTTTTTTTATTTTTTATTTTTTTAAACTGTTAGATTTATGCTTTTCTAAAACTCTATACTATTTTAATTTTTTTCACCCTTATATTTATTGGTGAAACCACTATCAACTTTTGATTTTCAAATGGTAACATATAATAAAAAGATCATGAATTAATAAAACCATTTTTTTTATGAATTTACGCGTTAACATTTTTATTATTTGTTAATTGGTTTGCGAGATACAGCTCCTCAAAGTATTGGTGGTTGAAAGTCGGTACCGCTGGAAAATTTTCATTTGTAAAGCCCAGAAGCTATAACTGATAAATTCGATACCATTCGACCTAACTACCTACGGTCCCTAACATTAAACATATTGATAATTGTTGTACTTTGAAGTTTGAACCTGATTAATTGAATGTACAATGTACATTACACCTATATGCTAATTTGACCAATGCTACGTTTTGTTGACATTGGCTGTCGCACCAGATCCCCTCCATATTACCATAGAACAATAATAATCTTATTACTATTACCGATATTTGGCGATACCTTTATCATTATCTATGACCACGGTCTTATAAAATAATAGAATTGATTAAAATATTATATCATATTAATTAATTAATGATAATGGTACAGAAAAATCAATCGGTTGTAATAAACTGAATACTGATAATGAACTTAAAAACTTGTAAAGTAAAATACTAAACCATGTGGCCATGCAGCATAGCACTATTACTTAAATAGTTAAATATTAAATGTATAATGTAATTAATAATTGAACTATACATATGTATAGTTAGTTTATGTTGTAAACCGTTATAAGTTGACAGACAGTTTAAATTTCTTTAATAGCATAATATACCTAACAAAATAGGTAGTTGTTGAATCATTAAGTTTGTCAAAAATATTCCATTGAACTTAAAATTACATTATACCTAAGTCGTAATTTGGGATATATTTATGTATTTTATTTGATATTTCAATCAAAAATATATGTATTTAAGTTTATATTATGAAGTGTGATGTAAACTTGATAATACATGAATACCAACCACTTGGAAAGCACAACATTTGTACCTACATTAAGTTTATTGGTAAGTTTTCTTAAAATGTATACATAGAAAAATTGTTAAGATTAATACATTAATTTGTACATACAACATACATTATTATACATTATTTAATTATTATGACGTCTTAACAGTTTTTATTTAAATTTTATTTTCAGTTAAATCAGTTTTGTTCATTCAGTTACACCACCAATAAATGTTATTCAAAGTTTAATAACACAAAATTTGTTATACTCTTAAAATTATTGGCCGACACCAATACACCATAGCACAAACCTAATACAACTTCATATATTATTCATTTACTTATTACCATCTACTTGGACACAACAAGATGGTTGCCTATCTACATCATATACATACTTAAAAATATAATGTTCTCTGTTCAGAAGTACTTATAAGTTGCATATATTCAAATTTTACATTCTGGCATAGTAATTATTGTTAAGAACTAAGTTGATCTGTATTTACTACAAATATACTTGGCCAAATGATTTGGAGATAGATATTGAAATCACATAATTTTCTATCTTCCATTACATTTTCCAAACGAGAACAATGACAAATGACAATTTTGTTTCCCATTTACTATTTTAATAGTTGGGAGAGACTACAAAATGAATTAAGTATGTAAACATATTATTTTACCGTTAAATAATTTGGTTATATTTATTCTTTTTTAATTTATTAGATAGTAAATACTCAACTACCCAAGTTAATTTCAAAGAAGATTAAAAATCAAGTCTGACAATCTGCATTCCAGAAAAAACTTAATCCCAATAATATAGTAAACTAAAAATATGTTAAATGAAAATAGTACATGCTAATGTTTTTTTTTTTTTTTAATTTTAACAGATATTATACAATTAAGTTAATTTAGCTAACAACATCAATCAATCATTGATACTTAAATGGGTGGTAAAATGCATGTTTCTAAAAAATTAAAAAAAGAATTATAAATTACTCACCTTCATTATTATACATGGTATTATTAAATATTTTATTTAAATAACTACTTTGTTATAATATTAGGTAGGTATGTCTTAATCCTAATATTTATGTATCATAAAAATATTTTTATTTAAAAGTATATTGTTTTAGTGTTTTGCAACTGAATAGTTCTTCTGTTTGATTGGTGTTGTTAGCTATTTATTAGGTACCACCACGTTAAAATATTATTAGTCCCACTTTTAAATTTTACTGTATTTTTTTAAGTTAGGGGTTAAGTTGAGTTTGTTTCAATTTTTTTGAATACATGTTATGATCTTAACTCATATTTTGCATTACTGCATAACGAATATTTTGATCTAACTGTATCATTTAATTTGGAATAGATTTATCATAGTCCTGAGCTTTTAAATATTATGGTAACATTTTTGAAGGGTGTTTATCTAGCAGGTGCTCTATCAAATTTTATAAATGTGCATTTCTTTCATAGTAGTAATTGTAAAGTCGATCAAGTGCGCTTCTACTCCTTTATTATTTACCTATTAATTATTATAGTTATTACTTATTACATACTTCTCAATTTAAGCCAAAAACTATAATGTATTACTATTATGATAATGTAGGTACACCTGATTTTGATAATAATAGAAATATAATTTTCATAGAGTAGCACTAACCAATGGCGGTAAACTATGTATTTTTGAATGAATTCTTATTTGATTTGATAATCCTAAATAAAAAAATAACTTAATAATTAATGGTGAAATATATTTTAAACCTAATAGCCAATAGGTATGTACAATGTACATATTATTATAGGTACCTAAATCTTGTAGTAGATCACTTCTAGTAAATTGGTAGATCACCTGCTATACAAATGCCTTTTATAGTGGTTCATAATAATAGAAATATAAAATGGGATGATTTCAGTCACGACATATTGAAATAGCTAAGTTGTTTTTTACATATTACCTTATTGTTTGTAACAATATTCATAATTATTGTATTGTTAAAAAAACATAATATTATATAAATTTAAATTTGAAATATTTAACTATTCATATTTCATAGTCTTTCACTATTAAATTATTTTAAATTATTTAAGTAGTTCACAATATTATAAATATAAAATGGGGTAATATGTGGAATTTCCAATTTTGAATTAAGTTGTTTTTAATTAAAGAATATAGGTAATTGAAAAAAAGTTGTACAATAAGTATGCATTTAAAATTACAATATGCTAGATGTGTACTTATAGGTTAGGCACCATATATTATGTATATTTAAAATTATGATTATTAACTTGCTACAATTAATTCAAAACTAACGTGAAATAGTTTTGAATGGTAATTGAAAAAAAAAAATCACCTATTAGAAGGTAAATCATAAAAACAAGACATACAAGTTAAAGTAAAATTTTAAATTAATATTGTATTGAAAAAATATATTCAATAAAAAATTGTTAAATTGTGAAAATAACATTTTAAATATGGCTCTAATCAACCCATTTTATATAGAATTAGTTACATTTTTAAACTTTTGTCAGTTGTATCATAGGGGTGTGCTGAATATGCTTTAATTTAAATAAATTATAAGGTATATAAAACAATTTCTTAGGTAGCTAATTGTATGCGCCTCTGAAGAGATTTTACAAATGGGTAATGAGCCTAGTCAATTTATCATAAACCATCTGAAATTAATGTCAGCATATACCTGTATTATATTGTGTGATTAAAAAAAATTGTATCATTTACTATGTAATTTTTTATTAGTCGCTTACTATGTTTTAAAGATATTAAGTATATTTGTACAAATTGAAATATCGTTTAAACCACAAAATCAATTTAAAAATTATTGTCTTCAAATTTTGTACTGGACAGTATTATAAGACATCAAACTCAATAATTTATTTTTATAAGATATTAGTGTTTATTTGTTTAGTATTTATATGTGTGTATACTGTATTGTAAACTTTAAAACTGTACCATACCTATTGATTTTTATTATACTATATTTTTTTGTAATTGATTTTTATTTGACAATTTAAAAAAATAGGTATACATTTTCAAATACAACCAATATTTTGGTTATTATAACCAATTTAACTGAAAAAATAGGTAACAGTAAGTTAATTAAGGATCAAGGTATACCTTCAGTGAGAAAAAATAAATTTCGGTTTTCAAACGAATAGCCCCACCTAGAGATCCTATTCTTACATAAGCTTACAAGATGGTGCTCCGGCCCATAACTGCCGGCAGGTTCAGGACTATTTAAACAACATTTACGGAGGTAATTATCATTATCATCATATTTTGTTTGATTGTTACTTATAAAATTTTTAATATTATACATATAATATTTAAAGTTACACAATTTTCTTCTCATTTATATTCATATAGGTATTTATTTACATTAACCCAATATGTTATGGATACAATTTATACAAATAAGTATTACATTTAATTTAAATTGTATTTTTAAGATAACTGGATGGGTACCCGGAGTCCAGAAAATTCAATGGCCAGCACGTAGTCCAGACGTGACACCTTTGGATTTTTTTTGTTGGGGGGGGATTTGTGAAGAATGCTGTTTATGATATAATGCCATCCAGTAAAAATGAGCTGATACAAAAAATTACAGAAGTCTGTTCAAATATACCATCTGATATTATGAAAAAATGTACAACTGAAAATGTCTTAAAACGTATGACATTTTGTATGTCACAAAATGGTCAACATTTTGAACACATATTAAAAATAAATAATCCAAGAATTTTATGTAGTTGTATCTTCATACATTTTTTCTTTCAAATCCTTATTAATTAATGGTCTTCGACTCTTGGGATTCCGATTTGATTGTTAATCAAATAATATCACTACATTAATTTAATATTAGTTTTTGTACAATAAAAAAAAAAGTTATAAGATTTTCAAATAGTGTAACTGTAAAACACGATTTTAGATAGGTAATTAATTAATTAAATTTTTAAATAGTGCTGTAAAATTGTAATACCTATTATAGTATTATTCTATTTCATTTTCTACTATTATCATACAACATTCATATCATTCACAATATTATTTAAGATAATTGATAGGACTATCTTAAATCGTGCAATTGTGCATTATCACCTAAATATGGGTATTTATTATTTACTTTCTGCATAATATTGTAATCATATTACCAGTCGCGGACTTATCAAGGTATACCTCAGTCATTAGTGGTAATAAGATATAATTATGTGGTGATACCATTTTAATTTTTAAATAATTATCTGTGAAATTGTGATTAAAATAAATTAGTCATAATATATTTCCAGTTTTTATTTATCATTCATTGGTAATTCGGTATGTCCAATTAGTCGATAAGTTAAGAAATGATTAGGGTTCAAAGTACAATGGTAATCTTTAATTAATTGTTATTTATTTTGTCACCTTGGGTTCAACGATATCAAATTTATGATTAGCTCCTGGTCTTTACAATTATTGAAAATATTTTGAAAACCACCAATATTTTGAGGAGCTGTATCTCGCAAACGAATCATCGAAAAATAAAAATGTTAACGCGTAAATTCACAATAAAAATGGTATTATTAATTCATGATATTTTTATTATATGTTACCATTTGAAAATCAAAAGTTGTTAATGGTTTCACTAATAAATATAAGGGTGAAAAAAATTAAAATATTATACGGTTTTAGAAAAACATAAACCTAGAAGTTTAAAAAAAAAAAATTCAAAAAAAGTTAATACTTTTCGAGATAATTAGTGTACCCACTTAAATGGATCACCCTGTATATATATTATATATAGTCAGAGTGTTCACGGGCCGTGTAATATAAAATTATAGTGAGTTCTGAAAACACACTTGGCTGTAGACTACAAATGTATATATTAGAATAATAATACTAATAATAACAATGTACAACGAAAGGATCTGTTTGATGTTCGCATATAATAAAATATCATACGGTGTATTGTATAAATATATGCGTGCTCATCGGTGCAGATTCGGGCCGATGGCCAATATTTTTCGATTTATGAATATAAATGCTTGTAAGGTGTACCTGATGCGGTGGATCATAATATATATTCAGTACTGGCGGGACAGGGGTTTATACTTTTCGATATTTTTGGCATAATATAATACGTGTAGCGTATACCCGAGGAAAAAAATAGGAAACCGTCGGTTCCCGCTCAATAATATACATTATTATAGTAAACATAATGCATATATAATATTATATGCGTATATATTATCTATGCGATGTATGTGGAATATGCCAACCTCCGCCGTCATAAAAAATTAATTATATGAATTCATTGAAATTGTATTCGTGAACCTCATTGGTAGGTATATGATGAATCTCGTATAACATATAGATATATTATATTATATCGTATTATTATAGATATTTGAAGTAGGTATACGTGTACCTATTGCAGAATACAGTAAATAACAGTAGGTACATTTATACAACATAATAATATTAATAAGGTATTTTAGTTGTACAAACGATCATAATATTAAAAACAAAATTTAATGATAATATAACGTA
This sequence comes from Macrosiphum euphorbiae, assembly GCA_949089665.1. Classification (NCBI taxonomy): domain Eukaryota; kingdom Metazoa; phylum Arthropoda; class Insecta; order Hemiptera; family Aphididae; genus Macrosiphum; species Macrosiphum euphorbiae. The sequence continues at coordinate 134,233,326 of CARXXK010000001.1, read as the reverse complement.
AAATATGTTAAGTCTGAAATATTAACTTAATAGTAAGCACCTAGGTTCAATTGAAATTTAAAAATGTTTTGACTTCATTGAACAACAATTTTCGTTTGAACTAAACATATAATATTTATAAAATTGAAGACTTGAAATTAGTATAGGTACTTACTTATATACTTAAACTCTAATGGTTTTTCGGAAAACAATGGAATTATCGATATTATATAAATTATTGTGTAACAAAATATCGGACAAATATTTTTTAAAAGTTCAAAGTTTACCTTTTCTAAATCTAGTCAGCAATTTTAAAGACTGAACCACCCTGATTTTTTTTTAATACTGTCCCTGCTTGTATAAATATCTATTTAATAAATCGAAAGTACAACTAGTTATATTGCTTTCAAAAATGTAATCCAGTCTCAAAAAAAAAATATTCAAATAAAACAAATATTAATTGAATTATTAATACAATACTTTACACATATATGCTATATTATGTACAATGTAAATAATGAACATATTAATAAATAATTATACTATTTTTGTAGGTACAACACTCACAATACTTTGATTTATTTTCACTATAGACATCACTGCACCAGTATAATAATATTGTTTGCCATTATCATTAAAATATAGATTTATATCTGTCACACGCAAGCCTACAGGACGCAATTCTTTCCAGCGATCTATAATACATACACTCTATACATATATTATACTTTAGATCATTATGCCATTCCAGAGGCCCAAGGTATGCCAAACATTACTATTTTTCAAATTAAACCGAAGGTTGTTGAAACCTTTTTATTCTTACATTAGTAATGTATTTTATAGAATATACATATAGACAAGGAAAAAATCTACAAAATATTATTTATCAGTCCAGATTAAAAATTAAATACAGTAGAAAATTTAGATATTCAGCATTGATCTATGTTATAAGTTAAAAATAAATAATTAAAATAAATAATAATGAAACGATGCATATTATCAAACATTATAATAAGATGGACACGGAGTTAATGAAAAAATGATGTCACAGTTGCATTCTTAAGTATAATGAAGACTACAGTAGGTAATTAAAGATTAACATGTACTATTTCAAATGGTTTACTGTATATTTCAGAAATTTTGTTGTTTTTTTTATATCCTTTGAAATTTTTCATTTTAACCCCTAATGTAAAACGGATGCTTCATTAATATTCTAAGAATTAATTATATTTAAATTGCCAATCGATATGCAAGTTAAATGAAACTCTTTTATATATTCTTGGTGACAAAAAAAAGTTTTTTTCTAAATGAAAATTATTAATAAATACCTATTACATAGAATATGAAATGGAATTAAGAATTTAAGCTGCTATAGTGCCATAGCACAATCAGTTTTGATCATTTTTTACCGGAATACAACTATATACAATAAGAAATATTTCTTGTTAAAGCATAAAATCAAAAACTGAAATGAATTAAGATTTATAGTACAATACAAAGTCATTTAAATGACATTTTTTTTTTTACTTGTGTTAGTCAATCATTTTACTAAATTAATTAAATAAGCATTTATGAACGATGGCATCTATAAAATGTATACATGTATATCTTTTTATTAACAAGGATAAGTAATTTGACCACAATTTAACTATAAATTTTCTTAAATTTAATCTGTAAATTAATATATTATATAAAAATGTATTTTTTTTGTAAACTCGCAAATACAAGAAATTATGAAAAATCTTCCAAATCAAACGAGATACCAAAGTCTTCTGACTTCTGGATAAAACAAAACTATTTGACAACAATCATTGAAACGCATAACATTAGAAATATAAAAACAATAAGTACGACATGCATATTAACTTTTAAATACTTAATGAATTTACGACCAAATTTAAAAGGTGATTGATCATCAAAAATACATAAATATAAATTATTTTTTATAAATTTGTCATTTTATTAAGTGTTTATCAGTCTACAATCACAACTCGTATATAGATAACCACGATAAGTTCTATATAGTTCTGATAACCAAATACCTAAGTATTGTTTATATATGTGTGTATTATTTATTATATATTGAATATTCTGTATTTTCTGTTGCCTGGAATAAAAATTCTGATCCTCAGCAGTATATTAAAAAGTAGGTAATCTACCTGCGGTAGATCTCGAACCCCGTGCTCTTTGTACGTAACTGTATTATTTAATTCTAAAGTATCAATGTTATACCAAGTTTGTCGGTTTTTTTTTTTACTTTTTACTAATCAATTAATACAAAATCCTAACCTAAGCTAACCGTACTAAAATCCGATGAATAAGAAAAACCAAATTTAACCCTTTTTAAATTACCCTATCTTCTTCCTAGAGGTCTAATCTACATACAAACATTAATTTTATATGTCATTTTATATTTTATATCGTTGCCCGTTAAATGTACCAACTCTATATGACTAAAACTTTGTTCAATTCGTTATTTAATATTCGGTGTATGGTGTTCAAAATGTACCTTAACTTTTCCGTTGCTCGGAATAAAAATTTTGATTCGCATTCGTTAGATGTTTGTACGTAAGTGTATGATTTACCTCTAAAGTATCAAATTTATACCACCAAATTCCACCTATAGTGGATTAATATAATTAATTAATACAAAATTCTAACCTAACCTAACCGTACTAATATCAGATGAATAAAAAAAACCAAATTTAACCATTTTGAAATTAGCATGTCTTCTATTAAGAGGTCTAATCTACACATTGTTTGAATGTTATTTATTTTCAGCCAGCGACTATTTCTTACTAAAAAAAGGTTTAGGTATACAATATACACATTTTAGATTCTGAGTGAAACGATGAATGTATTGATTTTACAATGATGTGTGTTTTTTTATTATTATTTTTTGTGTCTGTCATCACCTTTTAGAACAGTAAAAATGCTTAGATTTTCTTCAACAGTATCTTTTCTGATAGGAAAGTGAATCTAGTTGGAACTTAGGGGGGTCAAAAGTAAAAATTTCCTAGTGGTTTTCAAAAGCACCGTGAAAAACAAAAGAAAAAGTAAGAAAAAATAGATTTTGGTTTTTGGTGCAACTCTTAAACAAATTACCTTAGGTGCATAACATTTTGACTGAATGTTTATATTAGCATTTTCTATACACCATAACATTTTCCAAATATGTTGAGCTCTTTACGGACATTTTCAGTTTCCATTTTTTTTAGTTTTTTTTCTATAAATATCGATAAAATTTTATTTGTTGGTTAAAAAAGCTTGAAAATTTAATAGAAGGATCCTAGTATATTGTTTCTAAGGTAGATGAAAAAATTAAAAAACCCTTAGTCACAATTTTTTTCTTATAACATTTAAAGTTCAAATATTGACAAAATACGTAAAAATGACGTAAATTTGAGAATTATTTCAAGTTAGAAATTCATAAAAAATTTTCTTTTTAAATCTAAGATTTGAAAATGTAATACAAGATTCCTCATAAATTTGTCCATCTTTATCAAAAAAAAAATGTCTTCTAGAAACTCAAATTAAATTTTAATGAGCATTGAAATTCATATTTTTACAACATCTGATATTCACTCGATTTCTCAAGTAACGATTTTCTATTTTTGTTGTAATTAAAAAACGAATGACTGTAGATACTTGAAAATTGCACTGAATGTTTATATTAGCATTTCCTATACACCATATAAATTTGAAAATATTATATTTAAATAGATATGTATATAATATGTCTTAAACCTAGACTGACATGCCGTCTCCGCTCAGAATTGTTTTTCTTATACAATGATATTATATCATTGAATTTAAATTTAATACCATCCATTATACAGTGACCCACTTGTAACCTACTGTACAGCAGAGCACCTTTTTTTTAATTAAAATTAAAATTAAAATTAAAAAATTCACACAATATATCTTTATAAATTGTAGACTATGTGTTGTTCTAATGTATAACTGTATAGATTATATTATTGTAAAGTTTCATTAAAATCAATTCAGTAGTTTTTACGTGAAAGAGTAACCAACATACTTACAACATTTTACGTTTATAATATTAGTAGGATATATTGACAAAAAATAATAATAAAAATCAACAATCATGCCCGATTAACCAATATATAATACACTATTATTATTTTAATCTGCAACAATATGCTAAATTTTTATTTTATTATTTAGTTTATTTTTTTTGGACACCTGTCACCTTTGTTGTATTTTTGACATCCAGATTTCCTACTTTTCCGGTGGATTTTCCTAAAATTTTCTTTCATAGAAACCTTCTCCGTGATGTACTCTTTTGTTTAAATAAAAATCAAGAAGATCTGATAAGTAGTTCCACAGTTTACAATGTAGAGAGATTTTAATTTCACATTTATATAGTTACATTAGTCACGAGTGGAAAACGCTATAAAACAATAAATTCTAAATGTTGTTTTAAACGAAAAATGGTCAACGTTGTGTGGCTGTCACATGCAGTTTAACTATAGATGCAGAATTAGCCATTAGATATAGTATAATATTATAATGTGTGCTGTGTACCTCACGGTGCAGCCGGGCTGACGTATCATCTGCATAAAGCGGACCTGTCACGTGTGCCTGTCGCACTGTCGTCTGACGCCTGTACCCAGACATAACGATATTATTATAAATTTTTTTATATTTAATCGATTGATTCGATGAACTATTTATTGTTTTATTATTATTATTTTTTTAATGTTTGTAATTTATAGTACCTAACGCTATAATAACGGCGAATGCCCCATCAATAGAAATTACCGCGTTAACGACCATCATAATATAATATATAATACATAAAAGCCAAAAGGTAATGATAAAACTGACTTGTACACACATAAGCGCGTGTGCACATAATATTATTATAGTAATATATATACTTGCAGTCGATAGACCGACCGCGTGTACTATACATAATTTTATGTGGTTAAATATATATATATATTATATAATATATATTATATATATATATAAGCATATACATTCAATAAACGTGTCGTTATAATATATTTCCGCCACCTACATGTAGCTATAGCCTATAGCCTATATAGGTAGGTTTAGTAGGTACTTATGTGTACATATATTTATGCATAATATATTAATATATGTATATAATTGTGACGTGATTTATATGTAAACACTAAAGTACACACACACACACACACACTACAGGGTGGTGTTTGTCCTCTCATCCCTACCCGCACCCACCTACTATATTATTATTCAATACATAAACATTATAGCCGTGTCCTCTATTCCACCCGCTACCCACCTCCTGTCTATAATTTATAACTTATATAATATTATTTTATATCCAAATATTTTAATTCCATCAGAATTTAATAATATTCGAGTTTTGAAAATAATTACATAAATTGACCTTATTAGATTTTAAGTAAAACACGAAAACAAACTTTTTCATGGTTATTTGGAATCAGGGGTGTATTTAGATTTTTTTTTGGGGGGGCTGTGGTATTTTCTCCAACTGAAATTCCCTAATTCAGCCTATTAAAAATAAGAGTTAGAAAATTAGTACACAATTTTAATTTTTGTCGTGATTTTTAATGTTTTCAAAAAATTAATAATGAAATAATATATAATAATAATAATAATAATACGATATTAATATAACAAATCAAATCAAATTTAAATTTCTTTCTTTGCCACTGTTAGCAAATTTATCTAATAAAATGTCATCTGGTATGTAAATGTCTCTATGAATAGCTAAAAGGGCAAGTCCCACTAGTCTGGATTCTGAAGTTGTATTTCTTAAATACGTTTTGAGTCTTCTCAACGTCGAAAAGCTACGCTCAGCTGTAGCGGTGGATACTGGTATTATAGCTAGTATTTTTAGTAATTCATACATGTTTGGATACATTAAATTATCACAGACACTCAAAGCTTCTATAGCAGTTGTGGGCCTTAAGTTGTCTTCAATCTTCTTCCACTTATAGCTTGCCAAATTTCGTACTCTGCTTCTATAACGTCATTTAGCCCCGGTAAATCATTTTCATAAAATTCAACAGCTTTTTTTAAATAAGAAAATGGTTTTTAAACTGCAATACTTGGTAAGACATATTGTAATGAAGTTATAGTTTCATTGTGAGGTATAAATCTTTCATTTAATTCCATCATCAAATCGTCCAAGTACGGTATAAAAATAGATTTTTTGTAATATTCTTCAATGTTGTTAGATGGTACATTGCTTCTATTTCTTTGACTGCTACAAATACGAGGCATTTTTGGCTCAATATTTAACTTTTCAGCAACATTTTTGGCTTCTTTATAAATATTGTTAAATTTTAAATCAACGTTTTCTCTTACGGATTGAAACACAGAAATTATACCGGAAACTTGATTAAGAGCATTAAATAAATCAATATTTTTGCTTTGTAAATATTTCGATAAATTATAAGTATAACAAAAATTATATTGAACTTTTACGATTTTACATCTAGTAGAACATAATAAGTAGACTTAATAAACAATTCCTAGATTTCGGGGGGGGGGGGGGGTAAAGCCCCCTCAGCCACCCCCATAAATACGCCCCTGTTTGGAATTACTACCTAGGTCTTAGGTAAACCAAAAAATACTTAAAAATTATATAGGTAGTCAAAGCGTGATACTATTTTGGCATATAGCAACCATTGTCAACCATTTCGATCTGGAAAAAGATATGATTGTTATCAGGAAATGGATTTAGGTACTTACAATTGTTGTCTCTATACGCCGATAATTCATTTATAACCGGCAGCAGAGTGTTGAAGTCAACAATTTGTTATATTAAATAATTAAATAAATATATTATAATGAAAACGTGATACAAATAGTAGTGACATTTAAATTTTGTAATTTTTTTAAATATTTTTTTTCTGTTTGTTGAGTGTTTGTGATCTTTTAGCACTAATAATATAGTTTTTATGTTAGTTTAATTAGTCTGTATGTTTGCATTTTTTACATCCTGTGAGGCATTTTTTTCCATAGGTTGCACATATAATAATAGGTGGGTTCATATACAAAACCGAGAGTTGTTTGACTTTGATTGGTATTTTTTGTATTGTTGTTGTGTGAACAAAGCTTTGGCACTGTGTTTGTTTTCATAAATGCGCGTTTCGCTGCAAAATCGGTTTTGTGGTTCCGTGAATACAATACACAAATACACATACAGCTACATACAGTAGGTATACACTTCAAATAATATTGGATTTACTAGACATTTTGATTAATTTTGTTTGTTGTGGGACTGTTTCGATGTGATATTCTTTACTACCTAGGTAAGTGGTGGCATGTACCATGTGCAATGTGCATACGTATGTTCCTCAGGTCTAAGACGTTTTTGTTTTAATTTTTACTACGTTCGTTGTTATTTGATAGCCGATATTCGATAGGTATTACTGTATTAGGTAACCCATAATATTTGTCTTATCAATTAAATTATAAATGTATCTTATTCTTCAGCATATTATGGTATTATATTTAATATTCATATATTATTATATATTATATTATATTAAGTGTATATGTTAAGGGCTATGTGAAATACCGGGCAAAGTGTACATTGCTCGGTCAATGTGTTCCTGCCCCGGCAATGTGAACCATAATTTTTTTTATTAACCAACTAATATTAAAATTAATTTTCATTATAAATTATAATGTTATTATAACCTACTTATAATGTACCTATTATAGTATTTTTTTTTTTTTAAACAATGTTTATTAATTTTATTCATATATCATAATAATATTAGGAATATTTTGATGGAATAACAAAAAAAATAAACAAATTTAACTGATTTTATCAAAAAAACTAATACTTCCATCATTCCGATGTGGGCATGTGGCCATATGCCCATATCCATATGGGAAAACTATGATTCTTAAAAATAGGTATAGTACGATAGGTAACAAAAATAAGTTTATACACCGTGTTTCATATAGTTTATTGTAAAATTGCATTGCATTTAATTTATTATGAAAATTACATTATGAATTATGATTAATGATAATATTAGTTAATTTTTTTTTTCATTCCATCAATATTATATAGCAATTATTATTATTATTATTATTATTATTGTTTTAAAATATTCGTAATACGATACTAAAATTATTATTATTTATTTTTTTTTTTTTTTATTGAGTCTTAAGCCCGGCATCTATTGTCATTAGCTGTTAGTAGGGTTGTATTGTGGTTTTGGTAGGGTTTTGAAGTGGTGGGTTTTTATACGTGAGTGTTTGTGTTTGGCAGAATTTTTGATAGGACACCCGTAGGTATCTGCCATGCCCGTGACCAAGGAATCGAACCGGCGCTTAAGACCGCTCGGCCACTCCATCCCCCGATACTAAAATTAATAATCATTGTTTTTTAAAAAATATTATTAATAGGAAAACATTTTAAAATTATTTTAAAAAAAGGTGCTCTGCTCTACAGTAGGTTACAAGTGCAGGGTCACTGTATAATGGATGGTATTAATTTGAATTCAATGATATAATATCATTGTATAAGAAAAACAATTCTGAGCGGAGATGGCATGTCAGACTAGGTTTTAGACATATTATATACATATCTTTGATATTAAAAAAAAAAATTTACCTATAATAAATTCCAAATTAATCATATCACAATATCCATTAGGTACTTATAAAGCGTTATACATCAATAACAAACCCTGATACTATCATAGTCTATACTCCATAGATATATAATAGTGTACTTTAGAAGTTTCACGTCCCCACGAATAATATTATACAATGACAACAAAATAACTAAAATCGTTATTCTAGGTTTTTTATTATGTAATTTCGTCCAAATTTGAACTTAAAATTACTATAAAAAAAAACTGTGATCGTGTATTTTTTAGACTTTTTGGTAATTAAATACTTAATTGAAATCTTGTTTTAAATTTTCAATCCTTATAGATATAAAAATTGAACATTTTATAAATTTTTAACTAAAAAAATAATTATTCAATTTTAAATTTGATACATTTTGTCAAAATTCGATCTTTAAATAATAAATACTTATAAAAAAAATTGTGCCTATGTGTTTCTAATATTTTTCAACTGATATTGTAACAATATATCAGAAGCTTTGTATTAAATGTTTACACTTTTTGTCCCAACAGATATAACTTAATTGATATTTATAGAAAAAAAATTAAAAAAATTGAAAACTGTAAATGTCCGTTAACAGCTCGAAAAGAGTCAAAATATTTTCATTTGTTTTAGAGTTACACCAAAAACCAAAATCGATTTTTTCGAAAACAGATTTTGGGTAAAAATTCCCGTTTTTCCTTAATTTTTCTTTTGTTTTTCACGGTGCTTTTGAAAACTACTAGGAAATTTTTACTTTTGACTCCCCAAAGTACCAACTAGATTCACTTTCCTATCAGAAAAGATACTGTTGAAGAAAATCCAAGCACTTTTACTGTCCTAAAAGGTGATGAAGGACACAAAAAAAAAACACACATCATATTGTAAAATCAATACATTCATCGTTCCACTCAGAATCTAAAACAATACTTTAAATTATTATAAATAGCCAATAGGTAATGATAAAATTATAATTTATAATGAAAATAAAAAATAATATTAATATTAACTAATTAGTTGGTTAATAAAATAAATCGTGGTTCACATTGCCCGGGCAGGAACACATTGACCTGGCAATGTACACTTTACCCGGTATTCCACATTGTCCTTAACATATACACCGAATATGACCAGGCAAACGACACTACGACAGTTGGATTTTATCCAATAAATTCGATTCAGCCACAACAATCAAACAGCCATTAGGCACAAATATTATAGGTGAGGTAACGTACATCGGTCACCGTTCAAACCGTATAGAACAATGAATTTTGTTTGTAGATCAAAATCTATTCAAAATTATTGTACACGGATAAATTATGAGATCATCAAAGATTTTTAGTAACATCCGAGGATAAATTGGTATAATTTGAAATGCCTAATTAAATTTTTTTCTTTTTACAAAAAAAAAAAATGTTTAATAATCTTTAGTTATTACATTATTCAGAAGAAAAAAAAAGTTTAAAAAAAACCATACAAATGTGATGTAAATAATTAATAAGGCTATTATGGAACAATAGTGAGTTGCAGTACTTTAGAATTAATAATTTTAATAAAACAATTATACCTAATGTAATGTTGTATTACGAAAAAAATTAATACATTAGTGTTTATGCAAACTTCATTAAAATGGTTTGTAAAACATTATTCACAAAAAACTAATTATTCACCTTACGATTTTGATTTATGTACATAGTACTTACATGGCTATATACAAAATTATGATATGAATAAATTGATAGTAAATTGATGATATAAATTCTGGTATAGTATACCAATATGAACTTTCGAATTCTAAATCTTACATAATTTTATCTTAAGAGGACGTGATACCCGAATGTGTTGTCTCCGTCTTACAAGTGCATAATATAGCAAATTTTACGCTCAGCAAAACAAATGTAGCTCCGTTAATTTAAAACAAGAGTAAATTGACCTCTTATAAAATCTAAAGGTAAGATTATTATCTAGACAACCTCATGGGATTTTTATTATATTTTAATTTTTAAGCGAAATTTAAAATTTTAAAATTAGAATATTATAAAAAGCCCATGAGGTTGTCTAGATAATAATCTTACCTTTAGATTTGATAAGAGGTCAATTCACTCTAATTTTTAAACAAACGGAGCTACACGTGTTCTGCCAGAATTTGCTACGTTACGCACTTGTAAGACGGAGACAACACATGCGGGTATCACATCCTCTTAAGTCGATGTCAGAGCACCAGTGGCGTACGCAGAATTCGTTAATGGGGTGGGTTACCATATTTTATATACAATGATCCTAGTCTAAATATAATATTCCATAAAAAAAATCATTATTCGTATTTTACTTGGGGGGGGGGGGGGTTAAACCCCTAAAAACCCCCCGTCGGTACGCCACTGCAGAGCACTATTTGTTTTCTCTCTCTGGCCCAAGCGCAACATAGACAAATCGCATTTAAGCCGAATCATTTTTTTCTATGTTTTTAAGTAATCTTAGAGTAAAATCACCCATTACAAAAAAGATAGAGAATAATATTTTTGAGGGAATGACATATCGATTTGTCTAAATATTATCTCAAAACATAATTTAAATTTACATTTTTTTGTTTATTTTGAAAGTCGAATACAATGTCAAATAACAATAAAATATAAGATAAATATGAATTCCCTCAAAAATATTAGTCTTCATCTTTTTTATAATAGGTGATTTTACTCTAAGATTACATAAAAACAAAATGATTCTGCGTTGATGCGTTTTATCTATGTTGCGCGTGGACCAGAGAGAGAAAACAAATAGTGCGCCGAGGTCCTCTTAACTAAAACTTGGGTTTAGTAGTGGTCTATAATTAAATAAAAGTTGAAATCAAAAATCTATGGGTAGTCAAATTTCGAAATAATTAACAGAAGGCAAGCTATATATTATACAGTAGCTATTGGTTCCCCCCCTATAGATGATATTATTATATTGTTCTATAATCTTTGTCGATGGATAATAATATTATTATTGTAGTGAAATAATTCTATTTTTGAAGTTTCAGGTGTAAACGTTTTTAAGACTGCAAAAAAATAAATGATAACATGGCCGCACTGCGCCACACTCGTGAGTGTTGATAACTGTTTTCGCGGCTCTGATGATAAACGGACAATGTGTAGTTATTATTATTAATTTTCAAAATAAATAGAATTCGAAAATTAAAACAACACGGACGACAGACGAGGTTCGCTCTTACGGTCTTTCGTCGCAGCCACCTGCCACAAATCTCAGAGGGTCCTAGATGACGAAGCCTAGGCGTTCGGTCGGACCGGCCGTCAAGTACCGCACTTGCGACGCCTGCCATTCGACGTTGTACTTCACGGACTTGGAAACCCATTTTACCGGCCACTGTCCGCCGACCTTGTCGAATTGGACCCAGGCGTTCGTCAACGACCTTTGTCTTTACTCGTACGCCAAGCTGTACACGAAAGGTACGAGAATTTTATTTTGTCTTACGCTTATAACTAAAACATTGGTATTTTTTTCATATTTTGAATTTCGACACCTACAGATGACGAGTACATGGTGGGCAACGACAACGTGGTCGTGCCTGTTGCTGCGATTCAGTTGTGCGGCTTTGTGCTCGGCGAACCGGTCATTGTGAGGTGCGGCAACAAGACTTTCGTCAAGCACATCTGGCCTTCGGACGACTTGCCGCTGTCGAATGTATATTTCTCCAAAGAAGGTAGTACGATTATAACAAAATTTGATGGTTAAATTATTTGGCCGTTGTTTTACCACTTGCATATAATTACATTTTTTACTATAGTATTGACTGACGAACTAGATCAGTTGAACCACGTTTCTGTTGAGCGATTTAAAATTCCACCGAGTGAAGCTCGAAACATTGAAATACGTTTGTCGAACAACGATCAATTACCAGATGGAGAATTCATTCGCCATCTGTTGATTCACCTTTCTAATAAATATGAAGGACGTATCATCAAACCTTCAGATTTTTTATGTTTTGACTTTTATGGACGTAGCCTCGTCTTGGAAGTATCAAGAATTTGTACTTTTCCAAATGCTGGACTGAATGAACAAATGCAAACTATGAATATAAACGATGAACAATTTTATCATATTTCATGTTCTACTACATGGAATATTAAAGATCATGTTGACAAAGTTAATATAACTTACCCAATATCAGATGTTGGTGGATTGTGTGATATCTATGAAAAAGTAATGAATGTAATACAAAAGTCAAAATTTCAAGGTGAGGTAATAAGTAGAGTATAGATTTTTATGCAATTGCATATTTTTCCTTTTCACATTTTTGGGCTTTTTGTCCGTAATCTTTATGAATTCTAATAGTTTGAAGATAATGGCAATTTTTGCATTATATATTACTGCATATTTAATAGTTATCGCATATTTCTACACATTTTGCTAAAATTCAAAATGTATGCATATTTTGACAAAAATCAAAAATTTATTGCATATTGAAGTTAAAATTAAAAAAATTGTATTAAATAATATTTTGTCAAGCATAAAGTGTATAATTATACTAATATGCATTTTGTAGGTATTAAGTGATTATTCATTTTAACAATATTGAATTATACATTTTTTACCATAGGTATTACAGAATTTAAAGTTTTTTCTTGCATATTTGTTGTATATTTCACGATTTTAACTGCGTATTATATGACATTTTTTTCTGCATAAAATTCCACGCTTTACTAATAAATAATAATATAGTCATATAATATCTAACATCAAACTACAAAATATTTTTTGATATTTAGGTGTTTGTGGATTTCTTTTACATGGTATTTCTGGAACTGGAAAAACATTATTAGCGAATACAATAACTTATTCATTAAAAAGACACGTGGTTGAAATAAAAGGTTGGGAAATTCTGAGCAAGATTTATGGACAGTCTGAAGCAAAATTGAAATTATTTTTTGAAGAAGCAATCATTAATTCTCCTAGCATCATTCTAATTGATAGGCTAGAAACATTAAGCAAATCAAATGAATCTTCAGACCTTGAAAGAAGGATTATTAACACACTTCAAACTATGTTTGATTTATTAAAATCAACCAAACATAATGGAGTAGCTATCATTGGCACTACTAGCAATTTGAGCTCTGTTGATGGCAATTTACGAAGACCAGGAAGGTATTATTGATTTAATTATTAGTTATGGTTTCAAAGTTTTTATTATCATGATTGACATTATTCAAAAAGTCATTTTTGATTTAAAATTTAGGTTTGATTACGAGATTGAATTACCAGTGCCAAATGAATTACAACGTAAAGATATTTTGACGAAACAGTTATCACATATTGAACAGGAAATAAGTGAAGATGAAATAATTTCCATTGCACATCGAGCTCAAGGATTTGTGGGAGCAGATTTGTTAGCCGTTGTTAACCGAGCACAAACTGAAGCATCAATTAATAATGAAAACGTCACTTATAGGCATATGTGTTCTGCTTTAACTCAAGTGAAACCATCAGCTATTAAAGAAGTTATGGTTCAAGTGCCTAATGTAAGTTCCTAACTTAAATCTTTATCATTATTACTATACAAAGATATTGAACTATTTAATTTTTCTTATAGGTTAAATGGACAGATATAGGTGGCCAAGATGACATAAAATTAAAACTTAAACAGGTCGTTGAATGGCCACTTAAACATCCAGAAGCTTTTAAACGCATGGGTATCACTCCACCGAGGGGTGTCCTACTATACGGGCCTCCAGGTTGTTCTAAAACAATGATTGCTAAAGCTGTAGCAACGGAGAGTCACTTCAATTTTATATCTGTCAAAGGACCCGAACTCTTCAATAAATATGTTGGAGAATCTGAACGTGCTGTCAGGGAAACATTTATGCGTGCTAGGAGTGTAGCTCCTTGCGTTGTATTTTTTGACGAGTTGGATGGCTTAGCTGGTGAAAGAGGTATGGGAGATAGTGGTTCCAGTGGGGTTCACTCTAGAGTCTTAGCCCAATTATTGACAGAGTTGGATGGTGTTCAACCATTAGGAAATGTCACTATTTTAGCTGCAACCAATAGGCCTGATCTAATTGATTCTGTAATTATTATAATAATTTTCAAACTTAATTTTTAATTTTATCATTCATTTTCATTTTTTTTTTCAGGCTCTCTTGAGACCAGGAAGATTAGATCGTAAAGTTTATGTTCCATTACCAGATAAGACTACCCGTTTCGAGATATTAAGACTAAAACTTTCAAAAATGCCAACATCACTTGATGTAGACATCAATAAATTAGTTGAACTTACTGAAAATTATTCTGGTGCAGAAGTAAGAACAAATATTATGTTTATATCTTAAAAAACCTAAAGTTGTATATGTACTAAATATTAAACTTATTATTGAAAGGTGATTGCAATCTGCCATGAAGCTTCATTGAAAGCTTTGGAAGACAATATAAAGGCAGAAAAAGTAGAGATGAATCACTTTGAAGTTGCACTTCAATCGTTACGGCCTCAAACACCGTTATGGTTACTAAAAATATATGAAAAGTTTTCCGGAATCCAAAAGTAACAAAACAATTTTTATTTGCTATAAATTATTTTATGATGTTTAAATATATTATAAATGTAATAATTTGTGAGACATTGTGACATAAGGAAGAGGCATACATGGGTAGGGAATCTAGACTACACTGATGGAATGTCCTTCAATATGGCAGTCAACAACATTTTTTCAGTCAAATTTATCTCTTAATTTTGCCTTGAATAGTACAGGCAGTAATGACAGGGCAGCAAAAGTTGCCAAGAGTAGTACGGAAGACCATGACCAGGTTGATTCTGATGCGACCTGATGTAAAGTTTGTCCAGCTTGTACAACCAATACAGATGGTACTGCTACTCCTGGAATTAAAAAGACAGAATTCGTGAAAAAGTAGTCATTATAATATATTTTATTAATGATCATGAAGTTAGGTTATTTATGTAGTACCTCATATATTTATCAGTTGAGTTAGGTCATTCAATATATATTTTTTCACGAGATCTAAAAACTACCCTAAGTGCTCTTAATCTTTTGTTTTAGCTTTCTTACATCTCAATATAAAATAATAAATATTATTTTTTTTTAATCTAAATTTTAAAGTTTACATTAGATGTTGATAATTGAAATATTATTAGTGTTAATATAAAATGCAAACAGAGTGGTTATCTAAAATAATCATTAAAAATGTAGTTATGGCAATAAGCACCACAAATTTTATAAGCATAGCTTTGGTGTAAATCATCATTCATTATTGACTTGCCATAAGAAATAAACAAAAATAACTAATTTCTTAAAAAATTAAAAATTTTGTCAACTCAATATTTAGTATTTCATAAAAAATACTCAGATAATTAAATTAAGAATATAGGTTATCATTTAAAATTTTAAAACTAATGAATTAACCTCAAAAAAAAAATAATACAATATGAAAATAGTACAATATAATCTGTGATAAAATCTTAGAATTTCTTATGCATCTTAAATTATTAAAAGTATTATTCTTTGTACTTTGTACCTATTTTTTAAAATATAATTTATAAATTTTATTTTTTTAAATATTTACCAAAAAATGTTCCCAACCAAAATGGTATTAACGGAACATCGACTAGTGGTGCACATACATTTATGAACCAATTGGGCAAAAATGGGGTTATTCGCAAGAACATCATGTAACAGAACATATTGTCGTTGTGTTTCTTAACCTGAAAAAAAAAGGTATACAGTATTAACTGATTGACAATTATATAAATGCTTTCTTGTATTCAATATTCACCAACCAAATTGGCATATGATTTTATTCTGTCTGGGAAGTATCTGTATGCTAATCTTCTTCCGATTGTCATTGACAATAGATAACAAAAACAAGCGCCCATTGCCGAACAAAAACATATAATTGCTAATGCTAATAAAAATGGGTATAAAAATCCACATAATATTGATAATGAAATTGATCCAGGTATGGCAAACGTCTGCAAACTAATATTTTATTAATAGTTAAGGCAAATTAATGAAAATTAAAAGACAATTTGTTCAATAATTGAATTTCAATGTGTTCAAAGGATACAATATGTAACAGAAGAAAATTGACATAAACACTTGAGTGTAATTTGTATCCTTGTAATCTTCCAAGACTCTACCCAAGTTTTGCATATCTGTGGTATTACGTGGAATTTTTATGTATTTTTTTTCCTCCCTGTAAACCATAATCAATGTCATTAACACTATGTTGTTTAGTATGTTTAGGAATCAAATTTTTTTTACTACATACTCGGTCATCTGGGGGAAACTGTAATATAAATAGCCTAAGATTAGTATAAACAATGAAAATATGACCACTAATATGACCAATGCTTTTGTAGTAGACATTGTTTGTTCATTTTCCGTCTTAAGCTCCGTTATTGTTGTTGTGTCGTCTACTGTCGACACTGAAATTAAATCATAAAAACTTTTGTAATTTAATATCCATATTACAATGCATTTGTTTGTGTTTCAGATGAATAAGACTGTCACTTGGCAAATCCCAAAAAATAAACAAAGAAAATCTTGCAGTGTGCAAGAGTGATCGATTTTTGTTGTTTCGATATGTGTTGTTAATTATTTATTAATTTTGTAATATACCAAAGTTTACCAGATTCATTTTGCACGCTGTGATCCACGTCCATGTCTTGTGTTGTTGTCTCTTCTGACCTTATAAACGAAATTGGATAGTACTTTCCGTGAACTTCGTCGGCGACAAAAAAATACGAATTATTCAAAACCAATGACTATTTAATGATGCCATACGACACTTCATTGTTTCGTAATTCGTCTGTTGACTGTCGTCGCACGTACAGCATAATATTATTCTTGTTGATAATAATTGAATGTTTTGTATACGAACAATCGAGCTCTTAACAATATTGTGCTTAGTGCTTACGTCAATTCCAGATTTGTGACGAACAGCGGAAGAGGAAATTTTTTAGCTCTTCGATACTCAACTTTCTCGTTATCACCTATCGGCCTATAAAAATTGTAATGAGAAACAGATAACAGAAGTCAGAAATATGGATGCTCATAACTTGCCGATTTCACCATAGATAATCAAGATATGGATAAGCCACGCATAATAATATGTTAAATATATTTGAGGCCGCGTTCCCGAAGGTCTCCTTTATCCATAGCCGTGATTGATAGTCGATACTCGGCTTAGATCATAGATATAAAATACTATTATATTGTATTTCGTCGCCTAAGAACCATCATGGCCAATCTCAAAAAATTCAAATATATGTTTTATATATCTATAGATTCGTATTTTCGAGACGCATAAGACCAAGTGATTAGTTTCGATGTTTGTCCAATAGGTTTGCTATAAATCGTCTGTCAAAAGGTCTACCAACATTCAAAATTCCTAACAAAAAAACAGTTTTTTGTTCACCCTGAAAAGTTGGGAAAACTGAGATTGACCATGATGGTTCTTAGGCGACGATTTGTATTTTATATCTGTGGCTTAGATATACTTTAATTGGCTTCAATTGTTCCCCTCGAAGACCGCTGATAATACCATTATCAGTAGCGTATCCAGAATTTTTTTTCGGGAGGGGTTATAATTTATTTTTGTGGAATTTTATCTTAAAATGATTTATTAATGATAACGTTGTTATGATTTAACAATTTTCGGGGGGGGTTACAACCCCCTAACCCCCCCCCCCTGGATACGCCACTGACCATTATGTCCTATCTATATCTTTATTTTCTATGGATTTCACGAAATATTTAGGGGACGGTTATCAACTATCAAGTGGCCTGGGGTTCTTACCACAGTAAGAATGAAAATAAAATTATGAACTAACAGCGCTCCATGTGGACTAACTCATATTTACGTGTAAATGAAATATTTAAATTTTAAATCATATTAATATTGGTCTGTAATCTGTACTTATTGACAGAGAAACCGAGAAACTGATATTTTTCTTGCTATTCATCAATTTAATTTTTGTTAACATTAACTACAGTGGTGACGGATTTCCCGAAAAACTCAAAAGACGCTTAACCAATTGTACCTACCTTTAAATCTAAAACAAATACTTTAGATAATAGATTATACATCGTACACGGTACACACAACTACACAACCGTCACAACAACTCTAGTACAGAAGTACACTGCAGTCAGCACTGATTTTAATTTGTAATGGTACATTGCCGGTCGGCCGCGTACGTACAAAAAAATATATTTTTATAGTTTATATTGGTTGTGAGTTTTAGAATGCCAGTTGCGCAAAATGAAATTTAAAACTGTAGCAGCTTTACTGGACGGTGTGCACACAGATTTTGTAGCGTCGGTTTTCGAGTAATATTTGATTCGTGATGTGCATTTGTTGATAAAACTTAATATCTATATTTAATATGTTCTGTTGCATTTCACAGGGATACTACCTTTATTGCGGTCACTCAAAATTCAAAACTGGGAACGTTGTATCTGGTTAAGCCAGAATCTTGTACATTGGAAGATCAAGGATACGACATAAAGTGAGATCTTAATTTTTAAACTTTAACAATAATGATTAATCATTAATACAATTTTTGCTTATCTTAGAGTGCTATTTGGCCGAGAAGACGATAATCAAACTTCGAGTATTGTTAGTTTAATGCGAGCATTAAACGTTAACAGCAGAACTATTATTTCTCTTATGATTGAAAACACTAACTTCAGAACTTTAAGAGCTGTACAACAGGTCTTATCTACACTGATTTAAAAATTTAACATACCTAGCAACATGCCTCTATATGGACAAGTCATCATTGGACCACCCGGTAGTGGAAAAACTACGTATTGTGATGAAATGAGCAAGTACTTACAAGAAATGGGCAGACGAGTAGCCATAATCAATATAGGTCAATATATTATAAGTATAATTATCTATGAATATTGAATAATAATAAACTTATGATTTTACAAATGTAATTTATGGCAACAATTTAAAAATGGTAGATTTAAGGTGTTATTTTCTTGCTGTTTTTATAGGTATTGTAACAAAGTAAAGTTTTTACTTTTTACCACTAAACCAATGTACATAATAATATTATATACATAAATATCTATGTAGGGATATACATTTCTGTAATAAATGTATTTTTACCAACTAAAAGAAAAAATTAATTCTTTGAATTGTTTGTGTTTTTAGATCCAGCCAATGATTCATTGTGTTACAAAGCAGCAATTGATATATCAGAACTTATTACAGTTGAAGATGTTATGGATTATGTAAATTTAGGACCCAATGGAGCTCTGATTTATTGTATAGAATACTTGGAAAAGCGGCTTGATTGGTTGTTGGAAAAATTAAGGAAACTGACTGATTATTATTTATTTTTTGATTGTCCCGGACAGGTATATAATTAATTATAATTTAACATATTAAGCTGGATCTAATAATATTTCACTCAACTCAGGTAGAAATATACACTCATCATAACTCAATGAAAAATATTATGTCTGCAATTAAAAATGAATTAGATTTGCGGTTATGTTGTGTACAACTCATTGATTGTCATTATTGCAGTGATCCAGGTATGTTTTTATACCGTGAAAAATGGTGTAAGACTTAAAAGTAGTCATAATTTATGTAATCTTCAAATAAATAAATAAATCAGTTGCAACACTGAAAAACAAACTTCAACACAAATTATTTGAATTAAAACAATTGAAAATCTTAAAACTGCTCTCCTGTAAAATGTAGTATTTCTGTCGTACAATTTTTGGTAATAACCATATTATATTCTTCTTTGCCCTTGTCCTACCATATGGCTTATATTGTATTCTGTAAATGAAGAGAATTTTAATAATTATTCATTTTCAGGTAAATACATTTCAGCACTTCTGATGTGTACATCTACTATGTATCAAATGGAATTGCCTCATGTGAATATATTATCAAAAATAGATATAGCTGTTAAACATAAGTCAAAGCTATTATTCAATTTAGATTTTTATACAGATGTATTGAGTCTTGATCAGCTATTGGATGCATTGCAAAATGATCCCCACACTTCAAGGTATGCACATATTTTGACATAAAATTATAATTTTAATAGAAATTTTATGGTATACCAACACCACAATATTAATCTCCAAAAATCTTTAGCTGGGAACAATAGAACCACTTTTGTAAAAAAAAAAGAAAACATTATGTTATACCTAAATGTTGTATTAATGTTTGTATCCAGATATTTATGTATTTACATAATAATCAATTAGCTAATGCATA
Organism: Macrosiphum euphorbiae; assembly: GCA_949089665.1. Classification (NCBI taxonomy): domain Eukaryota; kingdom Metazoa; phylum Arthropoda; class Insecta; order Hemiptera; family Aphididae; genus Macrosiphum; species Macrosiphum euphorbiae. The sequence goes on along the minus strand of CARXXK010000001.1, from coordinate 134,212,476 downwards.
TTTAAAAACTGATACAACATCTAACAAAAAAAAAAATCTATAGAATTAACAAACCTTTTTGATTTTGTCTATCTCCTTACATGCGGTGTAACTAGGGTTGCCACCTCTCCGGGCTTACACATAAATCTATGGGCTACGGATTCAGTGAATTATTCTCCAGGTCATAACATTTTTATATAATTATAAATAGTTTGAATGAGTAACAAGAACATTGATTTTCATTCGCCAAAAGATAAGATACATTTTTGTGTCAGTGTAATCGTTTTTTGATAGTCGTTTTTTTTTTACTTATTAGCCATCTCCGGGACTGCTATTTTTCAAAGGTGGCAACCCTAGGTGTAACTGTTTGTATGTACTTCCTAACTATAAATATGAGTGGAGTATGTGGTCTGCCAATGAATTGTGTTCTACTATAACAATTTTATAGTCATATCTCTTAGTGCAGAATTGGTATTGCCAGGGCTTTTCTTGGAGAGGAGCTTATAATTTTTTTTATACTATATGGAAGGTTTGATTATCCCTCTTAAGTTTGGCATGATGATTCCGAGATACTAATTAGTATAGTAAATTACAATGAATTTTTTGAATACTTGTAAAAGAATTGTAATGTATTTTTTTAATCTATAAAATCATAATTCTCAATTCTGTATGAGGCAGATTGTGGAAGAGTTTAAGGAGAAGAAAATTATTTTTTGTATGGTTCTTATAGACTTGGATAAGGCTTATGATAAGATTTCCAAGTGGTATCCACTTAAGGAAATGGGTACCATTGTACCAAGGGGTGTTTGTGAAAGTAATAGTGGACGTGTATCAAGGAGCGACAATAAGAATGAAGTGTATGATGTAGAAACGGAAGAATTTAGTGTAATAGTAAGTAGCTGTGCACCAGGGTCCAGTGTTTAACCCCTACCTGGTCTCCTTAATGATGGACAAAACAGATTGAGGTGCATTAAATAAGCAATTGTGTATGATTATAGGGGAAGTAATTGAGAAATTGATGGAGCAAGGCATAAGGGATGATATAGTGTATGAGGTGAATAGGTTCAAGTACTTAAGATCAGTGGAATAAAAAAATGGTGGTTTTGAGGATGACATCAGAAATAGGATTATGTATGGATGGATGAATTGAAGTGAAGTTTCATGTAGGTATTTTGAATTTTTGTGTGACAAGTTGATGCTGTTGAGATTAAAAGGTAGATAATAAAAGCAATATTGTGTGGCCAGTCCTGTTCTATGGATAAACATTTTTGGCATGATATATGGACATGCTCAATAGAGAATGGCACAAAAATAGTGTGAATAAAAGTGAGAGGCCGATGTTCCTATATGAAGGTGGAGGACAAGGGTGGCAGGCCTCTTATATTTGGAAGCGATAGGCAAAAAAAAGAAAATTCTATAAAATAAATATAATATTTTAACTTATCTCTGAAATTATTATAAATTATATTGTAGACTGCATACAATAGTTTTATTATCATTATAGTCTGTTATAGTCTACTATATATTTTTAATAATAAATAATAGATAAAAAAATTTTTTTTTAATAACTACTTTTTCTAAAATATTAGAAAAGCATAAATGCACATAGTTACATTTTTTATTTGTTTTTATAGGTATCATCGTTTAAATAAAGCTATAGTTAGTCTAATTGAGGGGCAAAATATTGTTTCATTTGTACCGCTTAATGTGAAGGATAAACGTACCTTGGAATTGGTAAGAAAGAATATCGATAGAGCTAATGGGTACATTTTTAACCCCGAAGAGAATCAAAATGCTGCAATGCTAAACTCAGTTATGCAATTGGATATCAACGATTTAACTCTTGACGTTTTAGAAGATTTACCTAAATCAGATTCATTAGATACAATGATGCAAACCTAACTTGTAATACCATAGTGTCAATAAAGCTCTAATATATCATTTATTTTTCTGATTATGTTCTGTAATTTTATTTTAAGAAGCAACAAATACAATTATTATTTGTAAATAAAATAACATTAAATCGAATATGTTAATTTTATTCTTAAAATCACATTCCAAATACCTACTTAAAATAATACCAAATAGACACACAGTACAGGACAAATTATACAAATTACATCGATATAAAAATGTATATAATAATTATATACCCTGAATATTTGAGAATATTTTAATAACTATACACATAATAAAATAGATAAAGATAAACAGATAGACAAAACATATACTGAAAATGTATTCATTTGCAAAGTTTGAAAACGAAAACATGCCAAACAATCAAGTAGAAATGTAGAATCATCACTTATAGTGGTGGTTAGAAAAACAGATTTAGAAGGATAATAGGTATTGTATAAACAAAAGTGTGTTTGAAGAATTATAAAATATGATAACAACTAAACAACTTGATAAACAATCATAAAGACTTAAGTATAATTGTTAATTACAATTCAAATTTAACACTCAGAGGGTTGTTGACCAAAAAAAGGCAAATATCACAATAAAATATTTAACAATAATTATTGATATAATGTGTAAGTTACATGCATATAAATATAAAGTTTACATAAATAAATAAATTTAACAAGAAATCATTTCAATACATCTTAACACACTGATTAAATAGTATCTATAATCTCTATAAACTATAAATATGAGATTATAAAATTTTACTTTGATCACAGTAGTACATTTCTATACATTAATTGTTTGGTTTTTATGTATAATTCATTGACAAGGCCTTTTCATAATCGTCTTCTCTAGAATTGCTGTCACTAGATAATATAGTTTCAGAGTGGGATATCGAGAATCCAAGTAATTCATTAACAGAATCCTGTAATGATGGCTGTGCTTGTTTCAACTGTTCATAAATACTATAAGCTGTAGTTAAAGCTTTATCCAAATCAATTTGTTCGCATAAATTATTTACGTGCTGAAAATGTTAAATCAAATATGTTAATTGTGTTACTATGTTTAGATGTAACTGTTAATATGATATAAAACAAAAATCCCTTCTGGATAATTTTTGATATAAGTAGAAATTAATAATCAATTGAATGACAGTACTAACTTTCAATATTTCAGTTAATCCATAATTTTCATTGATAATTGTATCCTTTTCATTATCCAATATCGCCACACATATTAGCAAATGGAAATTTGCACAGGGAATATCTGTCCATAATACTTCCCATAAGCGCATGATGTCAGAATAAATAAATTCTCGTTTGAACAAAACCAAAAGCCATCTAAAGCAAAAGTACATATTGCTGGAATCCATCTTTTTCAAATGGTTTTCTAATTTTGGTGATACAGTTGTAAGCAAGTAATGCAAATCGTTCAACTGTTTTTTCATGCCAGTTTGTTTCAGTTCAAAGTTAGTATTCTAAAACAGAAAACAAATCTCGTAATAATCTTCATTGTAATTTACTTGGGGAAACGTCTGTTATTTATTTTTATTGTACTCACAACTCTATTCATGAAACCCACGAAACACCAAAATGATTCTACTTCATCGCTGTTCATTATCATCAATATTGGTGATAACAAATCACTCATACCCTGGACATAACCGAGATCAAAATTGTACATAACATAAGTCATTAATACATTATGTAGTTTAACAAGATTATCATTTCCTTCTCCGGCATAAAAATCGAGAGTGCGGTCAGTTCTATATACATCTTTATCTGTACACAAAAGAAAATCATTTAATAACTATGAAAATTGGAAGATTGTCTAAATATTTACCTATTAGGCTCTTTCGATCTCTGTACATATTAAACCTAGATATTTGATCAGAAGACATATTCATCCATTGCACTTTCATTCTCTCATATTCAGTTTTTTGTTGTTTATCAATGTTTATACGTTGTTCTCGAGTAGAATTCCAAGGATAATATCCAAGTAAGTACTTCCATACTTCGTGTCTTATTGAATGTTCACAGCCCTATTTAAACAAATCAAATTAATAGAATTCTTTACATGTATACATTTATAAGACTCACTCCATAAAAAATTATGTTTTTAATGTAATCTTCGTTTGTTATTCTCCCCTCATCATTCATAGATTGATAAAAAGTGGTTTGATCTAATGGATTTCCTCTTGACTTTATTCCCGGTCTTGGTGGCAATACAGTTGGTGGAGGGTGATCTACCATAGTATATTCGTCATCTTCCTCAGCTCTATTTAAGAGCTCGGCCACTTCTTGGTCTGGTCTTGTGTCTGGTGTGCGAGTCACTAAATATTCAATGTACAATTGTAGTCAAATGTAAGTACATTCAGTATATTATAAATAATGCTATATAGCATATTTTACTCACAAAGAACATCACTAATTTTTGCAAATGTTTCATACGTTTTTTCCACAGGATTGTTTTGGAAGCCACTAATAAAACTCCAGACTGTACTTGTGGGTGGTTGATCCGGAAATATCTTTAATTCTTTAATTGACTGACACAGAGGATCTGAATCTTGTCGTTCACCCAACACCAATATCACTCCAGTAGGTCTGTGATGTCGTATTTCTCTAACATAACATGATTAGATAAATAATAATTATAATTTATGTATTTCATTTTATTTTTTAACGTATGTATTTATTTACTTTTCTGTATGAAGTAAGGTCTTTAGAGCGGTCACAAAATCACTAATAGGTGAGCTTTCAAACAAAAATGTAACAAGTGAACCATTAACTTGGAGAATTGATATTTGATGTTTTTTGTGTTTTTTCATTTTATAACTCTTCATTGTGGCCAAGTTAATTTTTATATCAATATTACTACGATCATCTAAAAAATAAAAAATATTTAAATTAATGAACTATTTGAATTTTAGCATATAAATTATTATGTCCTAAATTGGTTTATTACATATTGCAACAATTATTTATGACCTTAGACAGTGACGTATTTAGGGGTGGCAGGGGGGGCTTGGGCCCCGGGCGGTCAAATCTTAGGGGCGGTAACTTTTGGAAAGCTTTTTGATATAATACGGTAGGTTATTTTGGTGATAAAAAAAGTAATTATACTCATAAAATTATTATTATGATTTTTTATTTTCATTTGTCACAAAACATGCATTGATAATACCTACTGAGACATAGAAAAATATAATATTATAGTATGAGAATGGAGTGACAGTGTGACACAGAATAGATGAAAGCTAAGGTCCTTAGAAGTATTGAAAATATACTCTTTACAGCTATCAGCTTAAATATTACAATAGAAAAGAAGGTTAAAGATCAATATTCTAAGTTACTTACTTTTATTTTTTCCATTTTGTTTGTATCCAGTATCAACTATATTCCATTCATCTACATCAGGGAATATAGACATTTCAGTTGGCTTCCATTCAATAAACTTAGCAGTTCTCTACAAAATATATTTATAATGATTCAACCCATTAATAAAAAAATATTTTAGTTATAAAATCTTACATATTTCATAATTCTCAATAATCCTGTATAATGAGTCTCTGCATTTTTATGACTCTTTGATCCTTTATGCAATTTACTTAAACTTTTTATCGCTACTCCTTGTTGGACAAAATACTCCTAAAAAAAAATGTATTAATAACATATAATAAGAAACAAAAATTGGTAATTTACTGTTCCGACTTCTTCATCTGAAGCAGTAGATTCAGCACTTTCATAAGTTGAATTCATTTCTGTGGTAGTTGTTTTCTCATATAAGACTACAGTACCTGCTCCAGCTAAAAACAAAAACATTAGATAAATTTAATTCATCTAACCATAATAGTTTCTTTTATATATTTCAGTTGCTTGTCTTGCAAATTAATTGATTTACTGACAAGCATTATAAAATAAACAAAAGTATGTAAATATTATTTATGATTTAATAATCATCATCTGTTATCGCAGCACTGTTATATTATGCTAAAATTATATTCATTTAATTATTTCCCTATTATAAAGTTGAAAACCCAATGAACTTTAGTCTTTACCTGCACCGTCATTTTGATTGGTATTTGTTTCAACAACGCTTGTATTAGACGCCATACCTTCCATTTTTCTCATTAAGAACAATATTCCTTTTAATAAATTAGACCTGTCATTTTGATCTCGTTTTTCAACAGCTGGTAACTTATCCACACGGTTCATCAAATGACATAATTTTGCATCGGCCGATCTATACTGTTCACTGTACCTGTCCCCCTGAATGTTGTCAATCATTGCATTGATGACTTGCAATTTTTTAACGCATGTCTTTACTTCACTCTTTACGTCAACTCCAGGCACTTTACTATCGGTGTTCATCAACGAGTTGCCCTCGACTTCGATTCTCAACAGACCACGTAGAACACTCCTCATTTCGTTTACATCGTTCATGGCGGCTATCCCTCTAGCCCTCAACTCGTACGACAATTCCTCTTCGTCCAATTTGGTGACATCCATTTTTTTTTTTATTCGTCACTCGCAAACTATTTATATAATATATTTTATTTTGTTATTATAACTTATAAGAGACAAAAACACTGCGTACATAAAATATGCTATAGGTTTATAAGTACCTCCTATACTACAACTGTGGTCGCGATGACTTTACATCACGATCACGTACAACAACAACAAATACCAACGGCCTTGTAACGATATTGAGGTCATACAAACCCGTTCTCGTAATGTTTGTTATTCCTTTCTCACTATTTATTTTTTATTTTTTCGACAGCAATCTGCTCAATGCACACACAACACTGCCCTCCCTCCCGCCACAGTGGATATTACCGTCATCCCATGTTCCTATGACAAACGCACTGCACATACGATACAATAAGGTACCTGTCTGATTCGGTCTGTGCAAAATCGTCCGGACTATGCACGTGAAAGTATGAAACTGCTAATTCAGACGACAACATCAGACGAACATCAGTACATCACCACGTCACGTCATTAGGCATCGTTTCGTTCTCACTGTTCCCAGCGAAAAATATTAGGAAAAAGCTGCTTTGTGCCTGTGTGAACTGTGAAGGCGAAAGCAGATTCAGCCAGTAATGCAATATCAGTGTATCGCACATCGCAATTTGCAGCCAACGAATTATAATTTACTATTGTAGTATTGTTGTTCGTCGTTATTTTTATCAACCTAAAATAGAACCGCGGTTATATTATCTAATATACTGATAATAGAAATAACAATAAAGGCGGGTTCACACTACACCGTGTCGTGTAATATAATCACGGTTACCTCAGTTACCAAACGATACCGCATAGTTGAATATATTCAACTTTTGACCGTGTGGTTACATTAAGTATGAACCCGGCTTTATCTGCACATAAATGTAACCACACGGTCAAAAGTTGAATATATTCAACTATGCGGTATCGTTTGGTAACTGTGGTAACCGTGATTATTTTACACGACACGGTGTAGTGTGAACCCCCCTTAAGAACAAAAATAAAACTAACGGTACGGTACCTACTACCACAGAGGCACAGAACGATTCTACTGCCTACTACCTATTGTTCGATGTTCTGGCGCCTGGCGGTCTTACACTCCTACGACCTACACTAATAATATTTAAATTTTATCTTAATCCTTATTTCGAATTCCTGCCCGTTGCCAAAGGCGTAGAAGTGGGACATGGATGGTCTGGGTCACTGCAGTGCTATACTGTACAATTGCACAGTGGTAAAAAAGAAAATTTTATTTTTTATATTTACAGTATATTCTGAGGCAGTTTAAGCCTAAACATGGAATTTCAAATTAATTAATTAACATGTTATGCTCGACTTACAGAGCTGTTTGTACAAAATATATTAATATTATGTATACCTATACTATTTGATTGACATTTTCAAACTTTCATACATTTTTATATTATTTAATTTTCTCACTTAGTTAAAACTATAAGCAATATAATTTTTTTTTATACAGTTATTATATTGTTCTAAAATATGTAATAATGAATGATTATTATTTTTTTTTTCTAGTATTTCCTTTATTATTATGTTATTGAAATAGTGGCTAAAGTTCACTTTACCAAACCCCTTCACGATCTTCAAATTTTTTTTCAAAGGACTTGTTTTTTTATGCTCAAAACGATGGTGTAATTTTTTTCCCGGAAACTGTTATTTTAGAAATTATAGCCTTCCAACGTTTACGATTTTACGTTTAGGCGCTACTTGACTGCCACGCTCAGCGCCTAATTGCCGCCTATAACAAATTTTAAGTTTTTTTTTACGTATTTTAACGAGTTGTGGGATAGGAGTCATTTTTTGGGTGAATAATATTAGAAATCACGTCATTATTAAGGTGAAATATAAACTATATTTGAGTACCTAATTAGACTAGGTATATTAGCCCAATTAAAATATATAATAAATAAATAATAATATTTTTTTGGGGAAACCTATGTATTTCAAATAGGTTTCAAAAAAAATTTATTTATTTTACTTTAACTGGCCATCGTGTCTGGCTACCGGAGCCGATATGCGACGGGAGGTCCCTTGAGTTTGAAGACCAGAACACTATACATGTGTTACTTCAACTAACAAGGTTAAAATTACTTGTTAGGTCATCCGTGTGCCCGAAGGGCAGGTATGCTCTTCGATTCAGGCCCGATTCGCCGACACCCAATTTGCCGACTACTCGATTCGCCGACGCGGAAACCGGTCTCCGGTAAAAATGAAAAAAGTTCCAATTTGCCGACAAACGTAATTTTATAAAATATAAAAATAATATTTATGTGGAAATCTAGAATATTACAATCTACAATCAAAATGTTGATGAAACTATTTTACTACGATATTATTGACATTTGTCAGTTGACAGCAGTGCTCGAATTGGGGGGGGACGCAGGGCGACGGAGCTCCCCTTCAAATTTTAATTTTTTTTAGCGTACCCCTTCTTATATTTTTAATTTGAACGGGGGGACGGTACGACTCCCGTGTAAATTATTATTGAAAAACTTATAAAACGTTTATTTATAGATATTTATTATGTATTATCAATTTGAACAAAATATGCGATAAATTGTAAATTTCATTAATGATAAAAATCAAAATATATAAGATAATTTATTAATATAATCACGGACCACAGACTATTATAATACAGGTCTACATATTATACTGATATCCCTACTAATAATGTGTATAAATAATGTATATTATATCGAGATTAAAATTAAAAATTCATGTTATCGGATGGTCTGTTGGTGTGTAACACTGTAAACAGTACCTATGTAGTTCATAATATCTATATCTAATAATAATTATAGCATTATTGTTACGCTCATAAGTTAAGGTCGGTTTTTATCGATTATTGTTTAATTATAACATTTCTTTTTGTACCCTACTGCAGTACTGCTTATCAATTGTATAATAAATACAAAACGCACTAAACGACAAAATATTGAAGAGAACCATTCATATGTAGAGCTATGGAATATATTAAAAATTTAAAAATTTAAATAATGTATAAAATATCTTAAAATGAAATAAAAGATTTGTTTGTATTTTAATAATATTTATTTATTGTTGTAGTGTAACGTTTGTTGAATTTTAATGATTGTTTGATTTGTGTTGAAAATACTATATGGGGGGTGTGGGGGGCGAAGCCCCCCACAGGTTAGTTTGGTTGAAATCATTGAGTGGAACGCTACATTTGTATAAGTCCTTTAGCACCCCTTCTATTATATTTCCAATTCGAGCACTGAGTCAACTTATATAGACATATAGTAATCATTGCATCGACAGCCTTAGTTCCGATTGAACAAATTGATAATTGTTGGACAGAAATTCATAGTGAAGCACCACAGCCAGAAAGTAAATATAACTTAATATATAACTTTTTACGTAATTTGTTAGAACTATATTAGCAAAACCTAATTTTTTGCCATTATTATTTTAGGTGTGCTGAAATTATTAAATTATTTTACCAAAACATACATGGATCCAGATATTTGTCTGTTTAATAGAAATACGTGGAATCATTTTAATACAGAGGGAGCAAGGACCATAAACCACCTTGAAGGATGGCATGCAGCTCTTAACAAAGCTATTGGTAGACCAAAGTCAAACATATTTATTTTAATCAAAGAGCTGAAAAACCAACAAACAAACTTAGAGCTTGATCTCATATAGCGCAAAAAAACTGCAATCGGCCACAAAAGATGAAAATAAAATACAAAAAATTAGAAGAAAGATTATCATTTGCAAAAGAAAGGTAAAGCGTTTATGACATATAAAAATACATTTTTTTTCTAATAACGTGATAAAATATAATTCTAGGCTACAAAGGTGTCTAGGCTGCGATTTCTATCTTGGGGTACATGGACGCCATAATGTTTCATTTACATTTATAAAACAAAAGCACATAAGGATAAGCTATATAGATTATATATTTTGATAGTTGATTTGAACAATGTTCGTGATTTATAAAAATTTAAAACAGTAAAAAAAATTATATTTTTAAGTGTACTTTTGTAATTCATTATCAATGAATGCAAATCGGGATGAAAAATGCATGTCGGCAAATTGGGTGTCGGCAAATCGGGTGTCGGCAAAATGGTGTGTCGGCGAATTGGTTTGTCGGCCAATCGGTACGTCACGATGCTCTTCACCCCCGCGACACCGAAGGGGTTGCCATCCCTCCCTCTCCCCCCCAGGTTTTGCTATTTAAGCCCCGGGGGCTTGAGGGCGAGCACCCATTCAGCGAGAGATCCGGAGGACCTCGAGCTTAGCGATCGGAGCCGGCAGGCGAAGAGAGCCACTAATCACTATATAGGTACTTATGTTACTCTAACTGACCATCGAGTCTGGCGACCGGAGCCGGTAATGAGCCCAAATGTATTATGTAAACAGGTCGAGGAGTGAGAACACAAATTGACTATGCATATATGGGCTTGAAACTTTTTATATAAAATTCTCGGGGTCCTCCGCTCGTCATTATAGTGGTGTTGAGCGCATGCGTATAAACGTAAAATCGCAAACTTTGCAGGGAGCTTATAACTTCTAAAATAATAATTTACACCATCGTTTTAAGCATAATTAACAAGACATTTGAAAAAAAAAATTGAAAATCGTGAGAGGGTTGGTAAAGTGCATTTGTTCCGAAATAGTGTTTTAATGGTTTTTGAACTTTGGAGGAATGATACTTAAATTTTTCTTTTTTTCCTTGTAAAAATGTACAGCGTCAATCACTATAAATTATAATATGTTTGTTATGTTCAAAGTAATTTTCATTAATGTCTGGAATAATTGCTCATTTGCTCAATTGCTCAGTTTAATTAAATGCCATTTAATAGCGATTGAAACTTGAAAGTGATAAGCTAGCTGTAACGGGGACGCTGTGTATAATTTTTTTATGTTAATTTTGAAGTTCCCCGTTTCAGATCCAACTCCGCCGGATAGTTAATTGATAAGCTTTTAATCGCAGCTCTGTGGTGGTCGCTGGTCACTGGTCTTACACTGACTACACTTCTACACTACCTACACTATTTATTTACATTAATATATTTGGTTCTTATTGCGAATTCGTGCCCGTTGCTATAGGGCCAAGGGGGGCATGGGCGGTCTGAAACTCAGGAAAAAAGAAAAAAGAACAATTTAAAAAAATTAAAAATGTATTATTGATTATGAAAATTAAAAAAAAATATTATAAAATATCAATAGTATGAAAAATGCTATGAAAATTAATTTTTGTATTTTTATTACCAATAATATGGTTTATTGAGTGGTTTGAGAGTAAAAACACATAATATTATCTATATTGTTAAAGAGAAGCCAATCTGTGCCAGCATAAAAATACATTTTCGATATATTAATTACTTAACTCAATAATTAAAATTCAAAAAGTAAAATTGAAGTTTTAGTGCAATAAATTTATTGGACATTGAAAATAAAATATCGAAAATTGACTCATACATAACACATATTTTTTTATTACCTATACTTGAATGTATGTCAAATGATTTATTAAATATTTTGTATAGCCCATAGTCTATAAACTATAGAGAATAGACAATTTGACTTATTAGCTTTTTTGTAGGTTTGCAGTGTTACCAGTGATTAATAGGTAATAATAATTATTTGATATTATTATTTTTTTTGAGATAATTAGGTATATTAATAGGTAAGTTTATAGTAAATTTTAAAATTTTAAAATTGTTCTTTTTTTCTTTGGTATTTTTACCGATTACCGGGCGGTCTGGGTCACTATGCTTCTGTGCGACCGCACAGTGGTATAAATAAAGACAATTTTATAGGCAGCCAAAAGTACTATTTTAAAAACTAAAAAATTTTAGTTTTTTTTTTTGATCGATAATTTATCTTTACAATATTCTGACTTCTAAGCCTAAACAGAATTTAACATAGTACACTCGTCTTATAGAGCTATTTGTATACAATATATACATTATTTGATTGATATTTTAAAACTATAAACAATATAATTTGTTATATGCATTTCTTATAGGTATTGTCCTAAATGTAATAATGATGGATTATTATTTTTTTTTCTAAATTTGCTAAATTAGGTATATTTTTGAAATATTAAGTGTGATAATGGTTTTTGAAATTTGGAGGGATGGTACTTAAATTTACGACATTTTACCAATTGTTCAATATATACATTATACATATTAGTAAAGGAAACTGATAGGTAGTTCAAAATATAAATGTTTTTTGCATTCAGGTTCCACAGTAATTTACAAAAATGGTCTTCTTTAAATAAACGTAACCTACTATTGTACAAAATACAAATTGCGGTTATCACAGATTATAACAACATTTATTATAATATTGTATATGATAACTGTGTTTCGTTCCATGACAAAGGATTTGTTCTTCTATGATACTTCGTCTATGCTTGTTCTCTTTCTAACACACGGTCTTATAAGACCGGTCCACGGACTAAGATATAATATAATATAAGATATCTTAGTCCGTGGACCGGTCGTATATGTGGTACAAGTGGGGTTGCCCCGCACTGTATCAACATGCGTTCGTTCTGGACTCCGTCGCAGGAAGGTTAGGTACACAAGTTTAGGTATTTGAAATGAAAGGAACACACAATGTTGTTGATTGACGCGGTTGCGTCGAAAGTCGTTTATTGTTAGACACCAAAATATAAATATGTGGTCGTACGCAGTACGACGATAGAGGGTACGTTTTGGGGTCGAGCGCATGGTCGTTCAGGTCGGCGGTATCGGATGTGTGCTCAATGCGTGCGCGGTCGAGCGAGCGTCGGTACGTAGGCGGGTCGGGCATGAGTTCGGAGGCCGTGGCGAGCGGTCGTGTACGGGGACCCTATGGGTCGTGTAAGTGTAACACGGCTCGTCGGTTGTCGAATCATGGCGTCGGGTCGGGAGCGAAATACTCGGTACGTGTGGCTCGGTCGAGGGCGGTGAGCAAAGAGAACGATGCCGGCCGGTCGGACGGCCGCGTCGTGAGCGTCGGGGACGACAGAGATGGCGTCGCCAATCGGAGACGCGAGATCGATTAGCGTGGGAACATAAATATATAAAAATCACAGAAGTTGTATAAATAAAACGAATATAAAATAAGTCACAAATGACAATAAAAATATGGTTGGCACCGCGGAGCGGGTGGTAACTCGGTCGGTGAGAGCAAAGTGGTGATAAGCGCCGAAGTCACCACATATACATAGATATATATTATTAAACATAATAATATATATCTATGATTATAGTATCTTTATAAGGAGATGGTCATACTAACCATGGTTTTGGTATTAACTGGTTACCCTCTCGCTGCGTCGTCACCACAACCACCCCCCGCCAACGACCGGCGGCCATCAACGAACACTCAATCGCGGTGAAGCTGACGTAGTGACGCTCACTCGACATTCGACAAGTCGACAATCGCTCTGTTCTTTTTGGATGCGCACGTTGGACGGTCAAGTCCTGCTGATTGTTTTTTTCCATTTGTTGTGAGTATTGTAATTATTTATGGATAGACATTTGTTTTTCGTTCTTCTAGACTTGAACTATTTGTTATCGACGATCGACGTTGGTTTCGTAGGATTTTCGGTGGTTTTCAGCCATCCCCGCGCTGGATCGATACAGATGAAAAATCGCCGACACGAGTTTATCGCTCGCCGTCCTCGTTTCTATATGCATACTATATATATATATAGGGTTGCTAATTTTTTCGATACCCACTGATACCTATATCTTGTTAGATTTATTCTCTATGTTTCCCGTTCGGTCATGACTTTTTTGTATAAGTTTTAAAACATTTTTTTTTTTCTTGAATAACCAATCCTTATACTGTGCGATTGCCTCTTTTATGACGTCGCGAGTCTGAATTTTAGAATGCATTAACCACATGCCCGTCGAATTTATAATATATAGCGTGTTGTGTTTTAACTTCTGAACCTTAGTTTCAGGTAACGATTAAAAATGGTTAACGGACGCATTCCGTCCGTGTACAGTAAAACCTACGTGACGCCCCGTCGTCCGTATGAGAAAGCACGTTTGGACCAGGAGTTGAAGATCATCGGAGAATATGGTCTGAGGAACAAGCGTGAAGTATGGCGTGTGAAATACACTTTGGCCAAGATCCGTAAAGCCGCTCGTGAGCTGTTGACCCTCGAAGAGAAAGATCAAAAGCGACTTTTCGAAGGTATGTTTTTAATTTATGTCTAACCAGACCAACCAATTATTTATATTGCTTACAAAATATTACAATGATGAAACCAAATTGTATATTCTGACACCTCTCGTCTGAAATTCCGACAATGTTGCTAATTTAAACCTTTCTGAGTTTAATTATATTTTGTATAAGGATAATATTTTATCAATGTTCTGGAATTTTTTATTAGTGGGCAATGTGAATAATTAAACAAATTTTTCCAGGTAACGCTTTGTTGCGTAGGTTGGTTCGTATTGGAGTATTAGACGAAGGGCGCATGAAGCTTGATTACGTTTTGGGTTTAAAAATTGAAGATTTCTTGGAACGCAGACTTCAAACTCAGGTAAATGTGTTGTATAAATAGGAAAAGAAAAAACATGAGCCGATAAACTAATATGATGAATTTATTATTATTTTCTGACACCTCTTCTGAAAAAATATTTTTGTTGATAATTATATATCTGATGGTTTACGGCTGAATTTTTTTTTTTATAATTTGTTTGATAGACATTTATCCTCGTTTATTAAAGAAAAATGTATATAATTTTAGGTGTTCAAATTGGGATTAGCCAAATCGATTCATCATGCACGAGTTTTGATCCGTCAAAGACACATTCGGTATGTATTTTGACTTTTTTAGTGTATGCCAATTGTTTTGGGCAAGGATGCTTGTTTATTCTACCAAGATATTCCTAATCACAATTGGGCTAAAGTATTTGCACTGTGTTAATCCAAGTTCAGATAAATGTTTTCTGATCTTTTTCATGACAATGCTACAACTTTATTAATTATACAATACTAGTAATTTAAGCCTATTATTCTTGGGCAAGGATGTTCTTAAATCTTATATGAGCAAATCTTAATCATGATAAGGCAATAATATAATACTTTGGTTAATCAAAGGTCGGAACGTGTATCGTCTGTCTTTTTCATGACAAAGTGACAGATCTAATGCAGTATATTACGGGTTTTTCTACCTTTATTAAATGTATAATTAGGCCATTTGTTCTTGGGCAAGGATATTCATAATACAATTTTAAGTAATCCTAATCACAATGGGCTAAATAAATAGACTTTGGTTAATCAAAGGTCAGAACTACTATTTTCTGTCTTTTTCATGACAAAGTAACAACTTTTTTAATGTTATGTATTGAATATAATTTGTTTGCGGTTTGGGTTGGGAATGTTAGGTTATAAGTACTACATTTATAAATACATTTCTTTAACTTGGAAGCTAATAGTCAAATGATTGTTTTCCTAATTAGATGAAAGTCAACTGCCACTCAATATTGGCAATGAGTTCAATTTAAATTTTTATCAGGCCACTTAAAATGTTCATTATTTATAATGCCATTTTAACGTCTGTAAAACAACCATTTAATTGTTGTTGTTATGTACTGGTCCCTTTGATAAATCCATGTTAAGACCAAAAATGTGAGTTGTTTATGATTTTATACAAGTGTCGTTTCTGATACTTCCAAATTGTGAAACTTTCCGTGATGACCAGTAGTTCAGAATGAGTTAATCAATTTTGTTTTTCATTTTACAGTGTGCGCAAGCAAGTAGTAAATGTGCCATCATTCATTGTTCGTCTGGACTCTCAGAAACACATTGACTTCTCCCTGAAATCGCCATTCGGTGGTGGCCGTCCAGGACGTGTAAAGAGGAAGAACTTGAGAAAGGCCAAGACTGCCAAGGACGATGGCAATGCTGCAGAAGAAGAAGAAGATTAAACTTTTTAATCATTCTCCTTGCTCTGTACATTGAATTTTGAATTAATGAAAATATACTGACAACTAATTTTAATTTTTCGGTTTTCACTTATTTACTTATTTTATTTAGTCATTAGTACAGTTAAAATAACTGATTGTTGGTACATTATTTGTAAGCATTATGGAATAATTGAATTAACATTTAAATTTTTATATGGAATGGAAATAATTTTTTCACTGACAGATTTATGCAACTGCTGACTGCCCATTTGTTAGAGATGGGTAAAATATTTTGAATATTGAAGTTTAAAACATCGGTTGTTTAGATGTATCGAATTCTTGGGATAACCTCTATTGAATAAATATTCAATTCTGTTGTGTGTTCAATGACGGGTAGAGCCAATTAGATAAGATTATATTTTTTCTTATAGATTTACATGGACCTTGCCAAATAGTACTGTTTCAATATTTTTTTTAATAACACGTTAAGTGCCATACGGCTGCTGGTGGTCACACCATTATGAATCATCTGTACGCCGAGTATATTTTTCAGTGTCTTTCTAAATTTGTGTATTATACTATTTATTTAAAATAAGTTAAAAAATTAAAAAAATTGTAATGATTCACGGCGCTTTTTTGGTGGATTATTGTAGCGCCGTGAAAAAGTAATATAAAACCATATTCATTTACGGTCACCGCCGGTTATGTGGCCTGATAGTAATGATCAGAGACCGGATTTATATGCACTTAAAATTATGAAAATAAGATGCTTCTATGCTCTATAATTTCGTCAAAATAATCCTTTATATGCAAAAATATTTCTTTTCATAAAAATGTATTAAACACTGAAAAACAAATAAAAATAACAGTTTATAATTATATTACAGTTATATTTAATCTATAATATGGTGTACCTATATTTAAGTATTTAACTGTTGTAACACAAACTTATGAATTCAAAAAATAATAATACTAAAATTAAAAATAATTGCATATACCTAGTTCATTAACAGAATAATATTATATTATGTATTCAAACTCAAACTTAAGTAATTCAGCCTTATGAATCCAAAAAATGTTATTAAAAATAAAAAAAATGATTTCATATAGTTCAACAACAGAATAATATGTATTAAACTAACTCCAACTTAAATAATTCAGCCTTATGAACTCAAAAAATAATAATAACAAGTTTTAAGTAATAAAAATAAAAAAAAATTTTATTATCTATTAGATTTTTATAAAATGTTCAAATTTGAACCCATATGGCAATATATTCCTATAACATATTTTTTACACAAAATATTCTTCAACCTTAAAATATTCTTTTTTATGCGCTAAAAAATTTTGTGTATCAGTTTATAGGTAAATGAATCGTCAAGAAAGCTTATCCAATTGGAGCTGCATACTCTCAGTAAAGATATGTAAATACATAAAAATCTGGTCTCTAGTAATGATCAATTGTGGCTACATGGCACTTGACGTATTAAAGAGAAAAAAGGTTAGGTAAGGTTATGAAAATAATATTTTTTGATACATCAAAGATTAAATATTGATCTATTGAACAAATACCTCAAAAAATGATTTTTGCCCTCCTTTCAAAGGTGTGAAACTTCGGTGAAGAATTATTTTATTTCACAATATTTACATAGTTAAATAATTTAATTCTAGCCAAGCAATGCAGACATAATTGAAACTACACAATGGGGGCCATGGAATGATGATACACTATTAATATTTTAAACTATGTTTCGTTTGGTCCGTCTTACCTTATCAGTAGAGAATGATTTTTAGGTTCTCAAGTTAAATATAGTCAAATATTCTATGAAATATGCAATTTTTTCGTTGTGGATAACAGTAAATTGTATGTATAACCTAAAAAACGTGAACTTCTGCTAAAATAATATGTATAATGTAATTACTTCAATATTGTGTGTATTTTTTTATTCATAATATGTGACAGAATATCAAAATGTTCTACGGTAACTTCAAAACAAATTGTATTAGGGTATTCAAGCAAATCGACCAATGAAATCAAATGAAGGGCGCTCACCCTCATGCATTCTTCTCTGTCTTACAACCGCATAACATGGCAAATTTTACGCTCAGCAGATCACGTTTAGCTCTGTAGTTTAAAAATTAGAGTAAATTGACCGTTATACAATTTAAAGGTAAGATTTTTATTTGGCAAACCTAAGTTTTTTTTTTTTATTTTTATCTTAAACCAAGTTATGAGTATTTTAAAATACTCTTAACTTGGTTTAAAATAAAAGTATAAAAAAAAACTTATGAGGTTCACTAGATAATATTCTTACTTCTAAATTTTACTAGAGGTCACTAATTTTTAAACTGAGCTATACGCGTTCCGCTGAGCGTATTATTTGCTATGTTATGCGTTTTTAAGACAGAAAGAACGCTGTGAGTGTAGCGGGCTCTTTACAAAAAAAAATAATATTATAATTTTTCTGATAGATAATTATTAGTTTAAAATTTTAAATGGAAAACAATTTTTAGCTTGAAAGACGTATACTAATAAAAAGTTCTATTGTAATAGTTAATATCTAAATGTCTAAAAGCCATAACGATTACCGGATTACGTCAATATTCACATAAAATTTGAATAATAAAAATGTCATTGTTAAAAACAAACGGTTTCCATAATTTTTTTAACATTTTCTGCGTCAAATAACCTCCCAATCGTGAAATGAACCACAATGTTCTGTTTTTTAGACAAAATATTCTCTAATATGCAAAATCATTTCCCCCTATTAATCCCGTAAGCACGGACATGTCAGTAGGTGATGAATTGTTGTCATTGTATATGGCCAATTTAGCATGTGAAAACCAATCACTTTCTACTCATCAGTAACAATATTGTTTCCACTCAACAATTAAAATTGTTTTCCCTCATAACACTAAATGCACCATAATGATACTACACCATGGTACAAGTATTGTTTATTGAATTGCCTAATATATCAAATATATGTTTATAAGATGTAACTTAACAAGAAGATTCAAAGTAACGGCACAAATACACTTTATAAAACTGATAATAGTCAACAATTAAATTAATCTATTTCTTCAATAAAAATGTAACGCTATAAAACATTATACTATTTTAATGTGTAAGAAATTAATACACAATATATATTTATCAATTAATAATTAAAAAGCGTGGCACTATTTAAATTGTTCAACAAAATTGTTAATATTAGTATAAATAATGAGTTATCAACAAATAATACTTTACATAGACGGAGTTGTTTTCAAATTAAGTTTGGAAAGTACATAAGAAAAACATTTTATAACAGTTGTAAAAAAAATATTATGTATATATATACATAAATAATAGTAAAAAATAAATTTAACAATTCAAAATGCAAAATGCAAAAATAAAAATAAAATAAAAAATGTGACTAATAGTTTAAAAAATAAATACCTACACATAATGCGGCCTTAAGGTAAATCATAATATTTAAGCACCATAATGTATTAAAATAATAAATGTACTCCGTTCATAAAATTAATGACAATATTAAAATGTTTAAAGCTCTGCAACAGAATTAGCCAACGGTGCCTTCTTTGATTTCGGTTTCTAAATCAAACCAACCAGTAAAACTGGGAGTGTTTACGTTGACATAATCGCTAATGTTCAACACTATCTGACCCAAAACTGGACTGTGCCACGTTTTCTTGGTCAGGACAGTCACCTCCAGCTGTTTGCTATTCAACTCTGCCACTCCCATGATGTACTCGAATGTTTCTTCGTAAACTGGATTGCAGTTGTCCTTGTACGTCTACACATTGAAAAATACAAGTGCATATTAATTATTAGAACATAACGATGACGTTTTTCATATCCTTCTTGCAACAGACTCTTACTTCGGTTTTTCGTTTGGTGTTACTGTTTTCTTTCTTGGGTAGCACATACAACTTGACATAAGGATCAGGGATGTCTGAAGCTTCTTTGATTGGTAGGTTACTGAAAACAAACAGTGTGCATGCATGACCATTAATAATTATTGTGCTTACACTATTGAAGTAATTGTGATGGTATTCTTACACAACTTTGTGTATAGTAACGTTGAGACGTTGTCTGGCCACACTGAACGTTAATGTAAGTTGTATGCTGCCTAAAACACCTGTGCCGGGAGCTGGTTCTTCTCTATTTGAATAAAAAAAATTAATAAAAAAGATGTCATTCCATAGTACAATAAATACACGTCAACAAGATTTGATTCCTACGGTTCGGATAACAGTTCGGTAGTTTCAGCTTGCTCAACTAGTGGTTCTTGATCACCGCCACCGGCATGTGAACTTCGTGACACCGTTGAATCTCTTTTAATCGACGAAGTTCTACTCATACCATCAGTGGGTGTGTTAACTCCAACAGCCGATGACTGAATCTCAGAGACGTCTGCAGATGTTATAACACTGTTCACAGATTTTGTAGACTGTATAGAGGTCTGTCTTGATAGTGGTTTCGTTACCGTAGGTGTGTCGTCATTAACATCGACCAATACTGGCAGCTTTTTCAAAAACTATACAAAGTTGAAAGTAAGTAATCACATATGCCTGTCAAAATATTAAATCAGTGGCGTACAAAAAATTCAAATGGAGGGTGTTATAACAAAAAACCAAAAGGGGGAAAGTTGAAAACATTTGTGTACGTCGTACGACAGTGTTTTAAAGTAAAGTCTGAATATACAAACATACTTTAAGTTGCAAACAAAACAATAATTTGCTGTCATGCTGTTGGTTTTTGCTGTCAATTATCAGATCATAAGGTTGAGTATCAACTCGCATATTTTGGGCAAGTAGTAGTGCTGACAATTCGTACACATACAACCCCAATTGAGTGTTTGTTTTTTGATCTATAACCTGAATACAAAAAAAAAAATATATATATACAGTCAAAGTATTTTAAGTCAAGGATAAAATACTTTAAATACCTTAAATTCGATGGTGTCTGTTTCAGGGTTGCTCACCAAAAACGTGAATCCTTGTTCATAAACAGGACGTTCAGTGCGTAACTTTCCTACAGTCATTTGGGTAGTTTGACCAACTGTTACTCGTACCAATGGATCTGGTTTGCTTTGGGCCCGAGCGTTCTATAATATAACAGTGTTAATGATAGAATATAATTCTTAGAACTAAATTTAATTAGAGTACACACCGGCAAATTAATCGCTGAGTCTACGTATACCATCACCACAGCTGAACTCAGGTTTGTTATTCGTAGTTCTTGGGTTTCAGTAAGGGCCTAAACAGTACAATATTAGATATACCATGAACGCGATAAGTGATTTCACTTTTCTATTACCCTCTTTAGTGCACTTTGTTCCAAAGTCAAGTCCAACCAAAGCATACGCACATGTACCATGCCGTGTTTAGTGTCCTCTAAGTTGATCCACTATTAACAAAAAATTTTATATACATATATATATAAATAAAAAATAATAATGCACATATTTTTAATTCAAATTATTTACCTTATCAAAATATCCAGTTTTTGCAACATTACCAATTTGTATTGAAGCTCTGCACAATAAAAATAAATAAAAATATAAAAATTATATTAATTATTATTTATTTTATAAGCGTTTCACCTTCCTAGATTCGAATGTTTTTTGCCCACCATTTCGTCTTCATCATAAAGTTTAAGCTTCAACACTTGTCCTCTGGGAGAGAAGGATGCAAACTACACATTGACAGTAATTATATAGTATTAGGAGTGCAAAAATGTATGGATCGATAAAACAATATTCATTACCTCACACCAATAATCCCACTTAGGATTCAGTTCATTGTTTATTGTATGGGTTTTGTATTGTTGTGCACCCAATGTCACAATGACATATGGATCAGATTTACCTTTTCTTATTAAACTCATGTCTTTGGCCACCAAATTTTTAGCTTGAAAGATGTGTACACGTAAGACACCCTAGAACATAAATAATTAATCTTCAAATATAATGACTTAGAACTGGCTAGAAAATGTAGAATTTAAAATTTTCTATCTGATACTAACCTCTGGTTCAGGTAACTTAACTACATGTGCAGCTATTTCATTGCTCAATACAATAGGCAATTTGTTTGGTAAAACCATTAAAGCAGCTACTTGTTGAGAAATAACTTTTCTTAATACATCACTAAAACAATAATTGTGTTGACATTGACATAATGTTTTATATTATGATGTACTGTAATTACTTGAGGCCAGGCATATCCAGTACGTCGGCAACTCCCATCAGATCGTAATCAATGTCGGGTTGATTTAGGAAAAATATCTGCATTCCTCCTACCAGAGGTGAAGTAGTGAGCAATGGTTTCATAACTACTCTCATCATACCACGAATCTGTTTGTTGATATTTCTACTATTATTAAAATTTGTTTTAAAACTTAAAAACTACTCGTCATTACTTGGAAGTCTTTGATACCGCAAGGAATTCCACTAACATAGAACGATATGTCACTATCACTGGCAAAACTATAAAATGCGAACAATACAGAGTAAATTTAAATTATTCCTTGTAAAATATTATGTAATATGTATAATTGTTATTGATGACACGACTCACATAACATCTATATCCAACATTATTTGATCCCGCGACACTTTATCGTACACTTTGACACCTCCGATTTTGGGCGGCTTAAATAAAAGAATTTATTTTAAATAGTACACCTTAAGTGAAACGTCAGCATTTACAACAGACGACATAAACTTTTAGGCGTGTAGGTAGATGAATGTAAAGTAGATGATGGTACTCACTATTGATCCCAGTCGTAACTTGTCAAAAGCAAAATTGTTGATTTTGTATTCACGTAGGCTCTCGGCGACCATTGGTTCCACGGTTTTTTTTATGGTACTCTGAGCATACACGCTAATCAACGGCCACATCTGCTTGATAATCTAAAACGGAAAATACCCTAGCAATTAGCAAACAATGGTGCACTGGCCATCATCTTCCGGCCACGGCTATCGGTGTCAAGGATAGCCGACCTACCTGGTTGAGCCATTCGGCGCGGTGGATGTCTGGGAAGAACACCCAGGACGGTAGCTCAGAAACGTTGGCGGTGATCAGGTCCTTCTCATCAGCAGCCACGGCCAGCTGAGCACGCCGGCGCTTAGTCCGGCCGGCGTCGCGCAAGAGATCGCGGACGACCGACAAGCAGAAAAAGAAAGGCATGAGCACCCAGACGCTGGCGGACGCCACGCGCCAAAAGCCGAGAGCGTAGATGGTGACCACGGGTGCCAGACCCTTGGTCACCCGCCAAACGGTCTGCCGGACGGTCGGCTTGTCGAGCGTGCCGTCCGCGTCCTCCTCCACCAACGCAGACGAATCATTGTCGACGTCGCGTAACCGAAGCTCTTCTCCCTGGCGATCAGCCATTGTTTCGAAACGAAGACGAGAGAAAGGAAAACGTCAAAAGGTCGCGACAACAATACGTGTAGACGTCAGCCGTCAGCTCCAAATGAACGCGAAGTCGCGAACGGATGAATAAATAACTGACAATTTATTGTTAGAGGCAACACTCAAAACAGCGGCGATGACATAATAATTAATAATAATATTATTCGATATTGTCAAAACGGCCGAGGCAACGGAGAGGAGTAGGAGTCGGTCTTCGTCGACAAGATTCGGCGGCGAGAGGTGGGACTGCAACACTGCGGACCGTTTCTAAAATCTAAACGAGTAATATTGTTATTACTTATTATATTTCGGTACGTTTTGTCAATATTTTTATTTAATTTTTTGTAAAAACATGAGACGACGTGAACCGGAAAAACCCTTGCGGTCATGCTCTGTTTATTTCGTTTTCCACTGCCGGCTGGATCCCCAAAAGATTATGTTATCTCACTAACTGATAAAGTAAAAAATTAGCAATCTGATGTTAACAATAACTTAACATCAGCAGCTGTCATCTGTTGATAACGACATTCCCCGGAACACAGAAGCCCAGATCGCAGAGGCACAGAATAGGTTTCATTTTCATAATATCATGCATTCAGTTTTAGTTATTATTACTCTATGCGCCGGACCCAGTGACCCACCCACCCACGATTTAAGAAATTTTATATTATCTTAAATCATGATGTGAACATTCAATATTTGAAAGTATAACGAAAAAATTACACCAACACGTAAATTATTTAATCAACACCTACTTTGTTGTTCAGGCATTAATGCGACGGCCAACGGGCACACTAAATTGAATTAAATATGAACAATAATTTATAAAATAATGATATAATTTATCTTATATAATAATATAGTACCTATTAAAATAATTAACTACCACATCATTCAGAAAACACCTATAAAAATGGATTAATATTTTAACTTGATGATTTTTTTTTTTCAAAAGATTTTGAAAACACCCTTACGCCTATTGCGGGCAATTTGTGAGTAATAATATTATAATTTGCGAATAGGAACTCAATTTTGTATGATTATGTCATCGGAACTATAATAGTACTTCTACAGTTTAGGGTTCTATTACCTATTCTTTTCGTCGTCAGTTTTTCAAGCACTGCCGCCATACGTATTTATAGTTACACTATTTAATATATTATACATTGCGATTATAATATTGTATACGCGGATTATGACAAAACCGACCTTGCCACCTTGGTTTGTTTTGGACGTCTATCCCGAAACGGTTTTAGTGTTTTTTTTCCTCTTTAAACTTTTATAATTGACGCAATACAGTCAAGCCACGATGAGGAGAGGGGGCAGTCTTGGCAAATTTATGGAGATTCACATTCCTAGACTCTATCGATTACTGAGTGCGCAATATTTACGGACAATTGCCGTATTGCCCGTGTTATATAATATAACAGTAATAAATAATAATACCTGTATAATTTACTTATCTGTGAATAATACCATAATATATAGAGAAATAAATATTACGTAGCTGGTACACAGGACCTAAACAATCAGATATCCGCCACTAATAAATATTAATGTGCCTAATCGCCCAGAGCATCTAATAATCGTTTATTTTAGGTTATCTATTATTTAATATTGTTATTTGAATTTTTTGGGATTTTTTTTTAAATGAAATGAAATCCCGGAATAACCCTATAATCTATACTCTATAGTCTATACTCTATAGTATAGATTCTATACTAGATATATGCCCATACACAACATGTCAACATCAAATAAATCTATAACACCAATGAACCAAAATTCGATAGAAAGTATTTTACTATTTTAGTATAATATTCAATATTGTTATACTAAAATATAACTTTTTAATATTTAACAATCTTAAAATCAAAAACAGTTTACAAACGAAGCCAAGTGTATATAGTAATGTCGTAATCAATAAAAAAGTCATAACATTTTTGACATTTAATATTTATTTTAATTTCACAAACTCCTTTTAAAAGTTTAAAGTTAAAGACCCATTTGGCATTTGGACGATCAGATATATGGGGAATTTAGTTGTAACAGGGCAGGGAAAGGAACTTAGAAGTTAGAAGTTTGGACACAAACTTAAATATTATTCAGACATTTCAGAATATTACTATTAGAAAATTAACTATTTAATTTGGTACTACTAAATTATGCTTCTCCCTTTATTTAAAATCATACACTTCATAAATTTCTCAGAATAATGTCAGTTGACAGACGACAGTAATCAGTACATTTCACATGAATAAGCTATAAATAATTTTATAATATTTTCTGAAATAGTATACTTCGCCTTTACGACTTCACCGTTCCAACCACGACTTCAGGTCATGATTCCAACCCTATCCACTTATTATAAATTGATAGTGCTTAAAGCTTATCCATTTCGGGTGATAGTCCGAGGCTATATTTAAAATACACATACTTATCGTATCACATAAACATAAAACATAAACATTAGAACATATTTTTAAAACCGATCTAACAAAAATTTTACTTAGTCAATTTCCTAAACAAACGCTTCATGTCGCATACAATACCTACTTCCATGCGGCCACTCCGGGTCGAAATATTCTATAAAATTAAAAATCATCGAATAAAGTAGCCTAGACAATCGATTACCGATAGTCGATACGTACCTAAATGTGTTATTAATCCGCAGAGGGTGCACGTATAATACTCACAACTTATAAATACCTACTCAAATAGTTAAATATGGCCTTGACAACTATGACGAACTGCTAAGAAACTTAACGGAGGTGTTCATGACAATTACGACAATTTATTAACTGAATTAAGAATGTGATGCTAGTAAATAAAAAGAATTAATTACGACTGGATTCTGTATTTGAACTAAATACAAATAAGTAATAACTGTCAAAAACAAGTCCAAAATGCTGGACGAATGACAACTGACTTACTGACTAAACGTTTAAAACTATAAAGTAAAACTAAAACAGTAAACCATTAAACTTGACTATAGTCTATAATAATAATATGTATTAGACCTTCTCTCATAATCCGATGGTAAAAGTCCGATAAGGTGGAGTGGGTGGTGGCCGGGGAGTAAGGCCGTCTAATTAGATGTTATTGTAATGTTACGATTGTTACGTATAGACAATACACTGCGTGCAATATAAGAACATACTTGGGTAATATTTATATATTTTTTGGCGATCGTACACATTAATTTATTTTATTATACTTTTTGATTTGCATATTATCATAAATCATTGTACGTATTATTAACATAATGTTGATAACACGCCCCCTCTTGAACATTTTTTGTCTGCGGGCGACCTTGCTTTCCGTCATTTGCGGAGTGTGTAGTCTTTTTTCGTAAACAATATTAAACATTAATCGTAGGTTCCATTGTACGAGTGTTCAGTCTTCAGTGTTGGTAACTATTTCCTTATCATTGTCACTTGTGTCTAAAAGGAAAAACCTTTTTTTAGTTTACAGGTAAAACGGCGAAAACCCGGTTTTTGTCCGGGCGGTGAATCCCCCTCTATGGCTAATGGGTATATTCTCACGGGATACCCTGTATATGTATATTGTGCATTTGTGCACATAATAAACATTTGTACAATTAAATCAACAAATAAAAGTCGAGAGGCACCTATGAATAAAATTAATTGTAAAAGGATCGGCAGACGGTGAATTACAATAATATATAGGTACCTCGCGTGGTCGGTCTCAAAATTGTTGTATACATTTTAATTGGATTTAGGTATAAACAAAAGAATACGCTGATACAGAGATAATTCAATAATTGTACATGTTTTGGTTATAATAATATAATCAATGGTTGTTCGTTTATTTTTATACAATGAGCTCTCTTTATTTTGTTCTAACGTTATTACAGTAATACTGAATCAGCTTTTTACAATCGAAACTAAACAAATCATAATAACATGTTGAACGAATGGATTTTTGCGTATCATAAATTAAAGCTTTTATACTCAGCTTATGGCCTATATTAGGTACTTTCATTTATTTATGTAAATATGTTAGAATTTTTTTTTTTGCTATTGAGACCAAACTTCTGCAAACTTAAATACAAGAACGAAGAACAATGCAATTCAATTGTTTTTATGCGAGTATTAAATAAGTCTTCCAAACGTTTTATTCTTAAATTTACCCATACCGGGTGATCAATTTAATGTTTTACACTCATTATTTTAACAACTATTAACGTTTTTGAAAATATTTTTGCTAAGTACATTATTTTAAATTGATAAAAACAAAATTTTTACTATTTTTATGGTTATCATTTTTTAAGTTTTTACTTTTTTAACGGTAACAATATGCCTATTTAATTTCTTATTCTAAAGTAGAATATTTGTTGGAGTACTTTAATACATAAAAATCGAATTTTAAACTAGTATTGTTTAGAAGTTATAAATATTATACATTTAGATGAGCAGAATTTAGTACTGGAGGTACTGGTTTCGCTGAAAAATTTTCGTAAACTACTCCACTCGTCTAAAATTTATATACTTACAACTAAAAATCTACTTATCCAAAATTTGATTTTTATGGATCAAAATACTCTAAACAATTTTTTGCTTCAGAAAATGAATTGAAAAATGTATGTTGTTATTCAATAAAGTAACTCTGTGCCTCTAGTCTCTACCACAAGCCTAGCATAAAGGGGGTATTCATAATTGCACTGTTATTTATACTCTGTATTAATTTATACGCATACATAAATTAAAATAATTAAAAAAAAGTAAAAACTTAAAAACGATAACGATAAAAATAGTAAACAATGTTTCCCATTTTATTTTTTTTTTTCAAAAATGTTGTTTTGTAACTTAAAGTTATTTAAAAATAATGTAGGTATTTAAAAATTTAACTGTTTTCCGAAAGAATGGGCGTCTTTCTGAAAAAACTTTGAATTGTAATTTTCAAATTTTAAACAATAATTTAATAATTACTTAATGTCTCAATATGCTGTATAATTATGGATATGGGCATATTATTCCAATTCAAAATATATTTCCCTACATAGGTAATATGAATTTATAAGACGATAATTATTATTCGTTTAGTGGATAAATTTCTTATTTTTATCATAACTCTTAAGTTATGGCAGTAGTTGGCTCAAGGTTCTTTTTATAATCATAAATTTTAATTTATTTGTTGATTTGTTGTGCCGCCATTCTATTCGTATTTTTGTATTGGCATGCATGTTTATAAGTTTATTTTTTGTTATCTATGCGTCACACTGTCAACATAATAAATTAGGGTCCGATACGTTGTTCAACTATATACCAATTAGTAATTACCATGGCTAAATATTTAGCCATGCTAATTACTAATTAGTGATTTATAGCATAGCACCCAAGATATATTTTTCAGGTGTAGCAAGAAATAATTTTACCCATCCACCCACCCCCTCACTAACTCAAAATTATATTATTTTAAACATTTTCTCATATTTTAATTGATAGTATTAGTAAATATCACGATTATAAAGAATTAAGGTATCATTGTATCAGCCAATATAATCTGATATTAATTATGAACATATTAATTCATGTTAATTATTTTCAAGTTGTAGGTAGCTACCACTGAACTAAATTTAGTAGGTACCGCTACACCTAGTAATAGCCAATAGGGTTGGGGGCCACTATAATTTATAGGCATAGCGTATCCAAGCCTATGCAACTCCCCAACCAATTTACACAAATCAGTAGTGCTCTTATTGTCGGGTCTCGCTCTGGTGGAGCGCTCTAGAAGTAATTTGTAGTTTAATAATTAAATTTATTACTCATTCAAAGGTAAAACATATAGATATTATACATTTTTACTGTTATAAATTTATAATAGTAATTATTATTTAAAATTATAAAATATTAAAACCTAAAAATTAATATTATACTAAATACTTATAAAGGCTATAAAAGTATAAAACATTATAATCTAAAAATTAAAAAATATTATGAAATGATTAAAAATACCAAATATCAACATTTAAAATATCCAGAATCCAGATCTGACAGGTAAATTAATACAAGTATTATTATTATTATTATGTTGTACAAAATTTATGATAATTTTTTTTTTTTAGTTTTCTTTAGATATATCTTGATTTGACTGTCTCATGTATTGTTGCATTACTTATGTGTTACTGTATCGAATAAGAAATAATGTAATCTTTATGTTCTGCACATGGGAAAGTGAATGATTCTGATATAATGATATCATCACAATATCATCAAATACAGTTCTTTCACAATTCATAAAGTTTTTTAAGTCGACAATCATCGAAATAATAATAATATACTTGACCGGTAGATGGCGTCACCAATGCGGGACCCGTCAATAAGAGCTTCATAACCGGGGATTATAGACCTAATAATCTTAGACCGGTCCGTGATCCCGCCTATGTTCCGGGAGACGTTTACATAATAGGGAGACCTTGGATCTAACATCATGTTGGTGCGCGGAAACGTTTCCCTGTTTTTCGGAGGTTTATAGGTTTCACTTCTATATTGTTCTATGATAAGATTATGTATAATCGTGATATTATATTATGTTTATTCGTGACGAAGCCTATGTGTTTGTTGCTGTTGCCTATATAAATTATACATTGCCCCTTAAAAAAATATGCACTCTCTTATCATTAATCATAGTTCTTATTCGTTATACCTACAACCTACTATGAATTTAAAGAGTAAAGACTTAAATCTGTTATGGCAAGTGATTCGAAGTTTGAAGCAATTTATTGTATTATTTGAGTCAATACCATAGTATTTTTTTTTATAGTATATTTCACTACGTATGAGAGATAATTGATTATAACATTGTAAACTTGACAAAATGGTTTGCCAGAGTCTTATGGAGTTGAAAATTGTCGTCCGTTCGATTATAGTTGCGTGCAAAAACCAATTAACAATCGACGAATTATGGAAAAGGACAAATTACGTATTCGGAGGACCCCAACAAGTACAGTTAAAACTGTTCGGTTACGATACTCCTCTTGATTTTCTTAAAAGTGTACCAGATATCGTTCAGTTAGAAGATTCAGAAGATACAAACTCTATTGTTAATTTAGTAAGTTCAAAATTGAGCAGGCATATGGAGCTATTAGTCTCAACCAATATAATAAGGCCACCCAAAAGTAAAATTAGTCACCACAATTTATTGGTACCATACAGAACACAATGTGCATTTATCAGAATCTTTTATGAATTATATCCGGAAGGTTTGTCTATAAGTACTTTTAATTCTGATGTTTTGTGTATTCCAATATTTCAGTCTTACATCGACTGTGTTGATATACTATTGTCAAAATTGGACCATGTATTTATAAGAAGGGGAATGAATATGATATGCCTGCACCCTAAATTAGTCAACAGATTGAAAGAAATAATTGAGACAGATGGTAAATATACAGCTATGGATATATGCAACATTGATCAGTATTCATTAGAAAATAAATATGATGATCAACAAATTTCCAACGGATTAGAATACCCATTGTTCAATATTTTAGAAGAAACAATTAAAACTAATATTGAACAACTGTTAAATGAAATACCTGGTTGGATATCTGATACACAAATGTGTAGTTTATACATTGACAAATTTGGTTCTCCATTTAATCATTATACACGATGGGGTTTTAGTAGAATTAGTCAAATGTTTTCAAAACTACCAGAATTGTGTTGTGTTCATTTCTCAATGGATGAAGTAGAAATAATTTCATCATTAAAACATACTTGTAATGATCATAAGAATTCAAATGTATCAGAAGAAGCAAACAAGTCCAGAAATTGTTCTATTAATGCAAAAGAAAAATTTGATAATGAACCAAATGAAAATGATGGAGTATTAAAAAAATTTTTAAGAAAAGATCCATATTTACAGACACCATTACACGATTGTTTCTTGGATCAAGAAATTCAACATTCCGAATTGAAAATCAATAATTCATTAAATGTCAATGTTTGTGGAGTTTATACAAATATTATACCAACTGTAGTATGTCAAAGACTTGAACAATATCATGAATTCCAGAAGTTATTAACTGATATGAAAAACTTCTATTTTCTACACGAAACAGAGTTATTATTTGATACAACTATAACAATGCTAAAACAAACATATGCATATTGTTTTGATGATTGTTGGTACAGAGGAATTGTTACTGATATCAACTTGAGTATAATAAAAATGATTAATATTGACAATGGTTTGATGCATACTATTTTATTTGAAGACATCAGATTACTACATAAAAAATTTAGCCAATTACCACCACAATCATTAACTTGTAATTTACACGGAATAGATTCTATAGAAGAAGATGAACTTTTGAAAATTATGGATAAAAAATGTACAATATATGTTGTTTCTACCGATCAACAAAATAAATCTGCAATCATCAAAATTAAGTTGATGGATTCTGTATCAGATAAGTACTTAAATGAAGAATGGATAGAAAGCGGTGTTGCCGAACCAGATTCAGATGAAGAGTAAATGAAGATACAATTTTATTGTAGTTTTTTTATTAATTTATAATATACTGAACAAGCAAGATAATGTATATACAATTTTTTATTTGTACAATATTATATTGTTAAATTTTAACTTTACCTATGACTTATTCTTATAGAAATTAAAATATTAAAACTGAAAGTAAAAGAAAAAACCAACAATTGCAACAATTGGTAACTTGATCATAATAATTAGTTTGTTGATTTGACAATTATTTAAAATTTGGATCGATATAATAAATTAATACAATTTTTAAAACACAAGTAGGTAAGTAATAGAATAATAAATAATAGTAGGTAATTGTTCAATTACACGAGATAATGCATTTAAATAATATGTAAGACTGATCGATATAATTATTTAAGCGAATAGCCAATGCTTTTGTGGTTTCATGTATAGTACCTATATGTAAAAGTATAACTATTTACAGAAAATACTGCAACGATAATCATTGCCCTGTACGATAACAAGACGAGTTACCCTAAAATCCATGCTCGGACATGGTAAATATTTCCTGCTTTTGTATACAGAAATAATTCTACGATTATTAAAAAAGTACCTGAACCCGTATGTAATTTGTGTGTAGTATTCTCATAATATATTATTATTTATTATGTTTTGATGTATGAAAGTAAATATTATATTGTCATTGCCAGTGGCGCCGAGCTCTAAAAAAAAGTACTATTGGCAAATTTATTTTTAGAAGGTACCACCCACCAAAAATATTTTTATCTAACTATGATTATGATTACTTTATGATACTATCTACGTTATATGAGCAGCCTTAAGGTCCTAATGACCATTAGGGGCTATGCCCCTAGGATCACCCACCCCATTTAAGCTATTGTTTAGGGATTCAGTGCCACTGGTTATTGCTAAAGACTATGGATAACAAATGTATTGGTGGGAGCAATTAAAACTAAGTATTTGGAGTAAACACTCAAATACTCATGAAAAATAGTATTCCAAATATGGATTCGAATACATCATAAAAATAGTATTCTGAATAAAGTAGGTATTAAGAATACTATAAAACTATTCCAAATACTTTTAAAATAATTTTTTGTTTTAGATATTAATAAAATAATAATTGCTTTTGGGAAATTATAGCCAATGTTTAAATACATAATATATATATTGTTTGTAAATTAAATTATAAATTATAATATACCTACCTATAATGAGTGAACAACTATAAATATTAATAATAATAATAATATCCTAGTTTCTAGATATGACTACTATATATGAGCCAAGAATCTAGTACAGTCATAAGTAAGTCTTGTCATTTAAAGATATTCTGACATTCTGTCGACATTTACAATAGTTGAATGTTTGTTTTTAGAAAAAAAATAGAACAACATTTAATGCATTGTACAATATACTTAGGTAATTATAAATTGACAATTGTTATATATATTGAAAATAAATTCATGGGGGGGAGATCTATCCCTTTCACCCCCCCCCCCCCCCCCGGTTGATTAATAGATGTTATCAATTACAAATTTCTAACACAAATTATTTATTATACTACCCAAGACTGAGTAAGTAGTAACTTTAGAGTCTAGCTCCTAGGGCAAAAAAAACCCATACATTTAATTAGTCGAACACAATATTTAACGTTTGATTAGATAATAAATTTAATTTGTACACATGGTGAAAATGTGCAATATAATTCAACGTTACAAATTATTATTATAATATGCCAATATGGTTATGCGTTTATGCGACTATATTATTCGTATATTATATTGTACGAGTTGAAGTCAATTGAACTACTTATCGTTATGTCCGGAGAGGACAGTATTAAATAATAAAATCGATATTAACACGGAAGCAGTGGCTTATTTATGGGTCTGCAATGGGGATATATCTTTTCCTTTGACTTTTTTTTTCATTATTATTATTTTCCCAAGGTCTATAATTCGTTGTACGAACATTGTCAAAATCCCAATCTTCACACTGTTCGGGCAATGTTATATATATAAACATATAGCGGTCAAACCTATATATTATTATATTTACAGTGTATTGTACCTATCTCGCGATTTATATTATTAATTATTTTCTGAAAACGTACCTATATAAACAATAAACTAAACAACTCGATAAATTGATTAACGTTATACGGTTCTTAAAAATTACGTCCAAATACCATAGGTAAATTATTGTGTCTTTAAAGAAAAAAGTTTTTATAATATATAGATAATATAATATATATGTATACACATTAATATATACCTATTTTGCCAATCTCACTTTAATTCCCCTTATATAAATCAAGAATAAAACATTTTTTTTTTTTTGGAAAATTCATAGCAATTTTTTTTATTGTTTATGTTTTTTGTTTTTGTGATGGATTTAATCTAGTTCACGCCTACATTCTAGAATATTGTGTGAATTGTTTAGTTAAATATTGAGGGTTTTTTATTTACATTGGCCCTATAAAATAGCATATTAAAAAAAAAATTATAATGTATCATG
This sequence comes from Macrosiphum euphorbiae, assembly GCA_949089665.1. Taxonomy (NCBI): domain Eukaryota; kingdom Metazoa; phylum Arthropoda; class Insecta; order Hemiptera; family Aphididae; genus Macrosiphum; species Macrosiphum euphorbiae. The sequence goes on along the minus strand of CARXXK010000001.1, from coordinate 134,177,741 downwards.
AAGTGGGCGGTCACCCGTTCGCCCAAACTCAACCTTTCCCGTTTCGCCCAGATACCCGTTTCGACCAAAGTCATTTTAGTCGTTTTCAAATTAAGTTGGCAATGATTTTTAAATATATAGTATGTTTAGTATACCATATAATATTATATATTATAATTAACTATTAAAAAAAAAAAAATTACATTAGGTATATTATAACATATTACTATTTTCAATAAAACTTTATTCTAACGCTCCATCAATCATAAGTTGGTAAAATATTGCCAAATATTGGTAATTGCCAAAGTTTTAAAAAATACATACTCAATATTATACATTTATACACATATTATTGTCTACTAAAAACTATTTAAAAAAAAAACATACACAATTTATTATATTATTATTTTTTTTAAAAAATTAAGTCAAGTTATTAAAATCTATTTACGAACACTATTATTTTTTAAAATTTCTACACATGCTTTTTACAAATTCGTACCTAGTAATTTCGCCAGATCTATATAAAAGTATACGTTTTTCGTTGTATCTTTCTTTGGTCTTTGTGTTTTGGAATTTCACACTATTCATTTGAATACGTTCATCTCATTGCTAATATTTTACAACTATATTAGGGAGGTGAATAAAGTTTTTTGAAATAAATATGTTAAATATAAGAATTTTTTTTTTAATATATACATAAGATTATATGGTATAAACTACCCTACTAGATTATTGAAAAGTCAGTTGAAACTTAATTTGAAAACGACTAAAATGACTTTGGTCGAAACGGGTATCTGGGCGAAACGGGAAAGGTTGATTTTGGGCGAAACGGGCCGCGCCCCATAAAGTCATAATTTTATTTAATCAAAAAGGGGCCAATGTTCACATAGGTCCCATAGATTTTGTAATTTTCATGACATTGGACTTCTCATATCTCGCACTAATGATTATTGAGATACGCGATTTTACTACTAGAAAAAGTGTATAAAGTCTTATAAGATTGGCCATGTAACTCATTTTCGCCAAAAAGAGAGATTGGCCCTTCTTGACCCAATCCCCGATATACAGTATGTTTATAAACATTTTTCTTTAAGTTTTATAACAATAATAATATCATAAGAAGCAGCTTAATACATAAATAATTTTCTAAAAACTTTGGTGTATTAATATCGCTGATATTGAACAAATAGTTTTTGATTAGTAAGCATTAAAAGCGTATATATACGAGTGGAGATAAGGTACTACAATATAATATATTATAATAATTATAAATAGGTAGGTGAGACACGCCTAGTCCATTTACTCCGATCGCATATTGCATATACCTAAACTTTAAATTGATTATGAAATAACAAACATAGTTAAGTAGGTCAATAGAAAATCTGAAATACACTGCTTTCTGTGATTAAAATACTTAAATACCAACAAAAACTGTTTTGGACCTATTAGTAAATTTAATTTATTAAAAAATATCTTGATAATTAGTGTATTGCGTACAATATATTCCTGTATATAATATAATGACAATGCAAAATGGCCGAACACGTTCTTATACCTATTAAAATAATTAAAATAAATAATATTGAGAAAAATATGTGTGACAGCATGTCAAATGTTAATGTCAAAATGTCAAATGATTATATTAAAATTGAAAACAGTCTATACATTGCTTTCAGACTTACAATATTATACGCGTCTGCTTAAGCCGGTAGAACGCTGCGAGTCTTAACATTTTTTTTTTTATTACTATTTTTATCACATTTTATAACGTTATACAAGAAACCGGAAGTGAGTTTACTGTTAAAACTTCAAGATAAATAAGCCTTCAAATAATATAATACTTATTTTGCGTGTATTTGTCGAAATGTTTATTACACATTTACACGTGCCCACTGCTCCCAATGCCCATATACCTACTTACTTATAGTTAATAATAATAATATTATATTATACTTACCTATTGGCTATTATATTTATATTGTGTACTTACACTAAACTATACACGTCTACACCTATAACCTATATGAATATTATACAGTACCTACGTCACTTGTTACTCAGTACTTATATTACTACCCGAATAACTTATTATAATTTATCTGTATTTTTGTGAGACATTTTATAGTTTTCGCGTGGAAAACGAAACATAAATAGGTATTTTATGAGCAATCAAAATAGATGCATCTGAAACTAATATATTTCTTTTCAGTGCACAATATTGGCGTACAGGTGTCATCAGTGGCGTATCTACGGGGGGTGGTATGGGGGTCATCCCCCCGGAAAGGTTATTTTAATTTTATTTTTTTATTTAAAACAATTATTTGATAGTTGTATGAAGGTTGAACAGCTTACCCAAAACCTAACCTATGAACGAAAATGAATGGTATTAAATTCAATAATATCATACAACCAGTGGCGTCATTTCGTTTTTCAATAGAGGGGGGCGAAGGTTTTGACCAGCCCGAATGGGTAAAAAAAACACTCACAAACACATATTATCTGCTTAAATTTGTTTATGGTACCCTTTTTATTAACTAGGTAACATAATTTTTAAATAAAATGTGTATAATCTACCTATATATAGTTTAAAACTATTGTTTACTGTGTAGTGTGTATACCTACCTACGGTATGCGCTGTGCGGTAAAATACGAATGATAGCGGTACGTGGTTAGAAAATTATTAAGAACGTTCGATTTTAATTTTCCTACGTTGCCAAGTTCAATAATTATTGTCGAACTATAATTTGAGCACGACAATTTGTTGATATTTATTGAATTCACCGGATATTATTAGTAATAACTTAGATACCAGATACGAGAGAATATGATGGTTATTAAAATTATGATTGAAACTCAATCAGAAACAATATTGATAAACGAAAATATTAGTAGTTTATTAGGATATCTTCTTTTTTTTATTTTTGAAAATATATCAACTGCATTACCTATAAATCAATTTTACCTGATTCATCACTTACCTAGGTATAGTCCATCATACTCTATTACTCTTATATAGGTATACGATATATTTAATATTATCTTAAATTAAAATATATTTTTTTTTATTGCTTAGTTATTAAACATACCAGAAATTATTTTCGATTCTTGAGCAATTTGCGGTAATTTTATATTTTTTGCCCCACAACCCATTTATTTTTTTTAAGTCATATTTTGACCAAATTAAAAGATTAATGTAATCACGAAAAAAAATACATTTTAATTTAGGTAGAATAAGGCACTCAACTTAAATATTAACATAATACGCAGAATAGTTGAATCATACACGATTGTTGTAAGTTAACTGAAGTCCGTGATCAATGATAATTAATAAAAGTTCCAATCGGTTGTTGTTTTTAGAATTTGTATTAATTTTAGATTTTAGAAATTAAACTATACGAGATTATGATACTAATTATTATTATTATTTTTACACGTTACAACATGTTTATTAAAATTTTTATATCCCCCCCCCCTGAAAAAATCCTAGATACGGTACTGCGTGTCATGATGGTGTATAATATTATATAGGGCATATGGGATATAGCTATAATAGGTGTATCTATTACTTCCTTTCTGCTTACTGCGAATTTTACTGGTACCACGCTACAGGTACCATCGAGTAAATCGTCTTGTTCGCTGCTGTAGTATAATACGCGATACCTACGATCGACAGAGCTGGTTATTTTTACATAAAAATCTTTGAAAAAAGATAAATAAAAAGGGGACACTGCCAAATCAAATTGTTTCTGACGTCAGCCGAGAGTCGAAACAAATTGGTTGGGGGTGACGGGGGATGACCAAAATCACAATTTGCAATTTGCAGAAAGTAGTTTGAAATTGATTTGCTGAATGTTAACTTCGGTTCAGAACGGATTAGACAAAGTGAGGAAGCCCCCCACCCCTCAAACGTAAAAAGTAATTTGCAGCTTTGCATAGGATTTGCAAATTCTAAAATGCGATTTGCAACTTTTTTTTTGAGACATTTAACTTGATAAATATTTGCGCTACTTATAGTAATTTGTAGTTATCTTACCTAGGCAAAGGTAGGAGGAGGCTAACTGCATGACTATATAACAAACATATTAGTATTGATTAGAAATGGGTATACTAGTAATTATAATCAATGATATTAGATTCGACTCTCGAGTACCTACATATTATTATATTGTAATAAATGTTGTACACTAGTTGTAACTAGGAACCGAACTGAACGGAATCGAATCGAAATAATATTGGAAAATACTTTGAAGGATATCGAAGTGTTTGTATAAGTAGGTGCATCTTTAAAGCATGAGCGGTTCTAAATGTCTAATCTACCTATATAGTTTAACACTATTGTTTACTGTGTAGTGTGTACCTACGGTATGCGCCGTGCGGTAAAATACGAATGACAGCGGTACCTACGTGATTAGAAAATGATTGAAAACGTTCGATTTTAATTTTCCTACGTTGCCAAGTTAAATAATTGTTGTCGAACTATAATTTGAGCACGACAATTTGTTGATATTTATTGAATTCACCGGATATTATTAGTAATAACTTAGACACCAGATACGAGAGAATATTATGATGGTTATTAAAATTCTAATTGAAACTCAATCAGAAACAATATTGAAAATAACTACGGACACGGTAGAAACGGGTATAAGACTGTGTGTCAGCCGTTAGGTATCCAGTGGTGCATTTAGGGGTTGGCAAAAGTGGCAAATAATTTGGGGTTGGCAAAAAATTATAGCTTTTGCTTATGATGTGATCATGATCTTTTTAATTTTTAAACCTTTTTCGGTGTTATTATGTAATTAAAACTTATTCCATTACATTTTGTAATTTAAAAAATATTGTGAGCATCTAATTATAAATTACGATACCTATAGGTAATATATATATTATACAATAAGATATAACATTTTCGTTCGATGTTGATAATAATATATAACTTTTACCTCTAGGACCTCGAGTTTGGCGATCAGACCTGATAGGCGTAGTAAGCGTCACTAATCGACTATTTTCGACAAAATCGATTTTGGTGTAACTCTAAAACAAATGACTGTAGATACATGAATTATTACTGGTTGTTTATATTAGCATTTTCTATACATGATACAATTTTCAAAAATTTTCGATTTGTTTTGAACTATTTACGGAAATTTCTGATGTTTCAGTTTCAAATTTTTTTAGTTTTTTTTTCTAGAATTGCCTATAAAATGTTATTTGTTAGATCAACAATCGTGAAAATTTAATACAAACATTTTTAAAACATTACAATTTACAACACAAATTGTTACAAATCGCAAGGCTTTGAATTACACGAACAGCACATAACATAAACGTTTATTAAGCGTTTATTCTAATAAATAAATAAACATAAAGCCAGTATTACTATAATAATTAATAACCAACCAAAAACTAAAACGTAAGCACTAGTAAAAGTAATAAATTACGTTAGCAACTAAGTTCATGTAATTTTGAGTAATGAGCGAATATAATTCGTTTCGGTTCCGATTGAAATCTATTCAGTAATCAGTTCCATTCCGAACCATTGTGCTAGTGCGACAATCTTATTACGTATTTTGTAGAGATAGTGGGCAAAGAGAACCAGGCGGCAGGCAATATCTTAGAAAATACAAGACATTTTAAAACATATTCTGATTGTCATGGGAAAAGTGTAAAATAATGTTTAAAAAAAAAATCTTAAAACATTCTTTGTATTTCCTTTGGTTCACGATAAAAAAATCTCCCGATATGTATGTAATATTATTTTTATAGTGTAATCAAAATAAAACTGTTTTTGTTTTTTTTTATCAGCTATAGAATTGCTTTTGTTCGCATTCCCGAGGAAATGAATGAGAAATAAGTTATGTGTGTTATCTGTACCTATTACTGTATACCAATGTGTATTGATTTACCTACTGATGACTACTGCAGTACTCAAATATTTTAACTTATAATCAGTACCTATACTGATTTCATAATAACGGACGGTGACGTGTATTGGCGGAAAGCCGAATCGATCGGAGTTTACAACACTCTAATGATTTTTTTTTTATAATTATGTAGATTAAATAGCTATATTGCCTACTACATACACCTATATTATAATTTTATTATTAACGAAAACTGTACCTAATTTATTTTAATCACCAGTTACAATAAGTGGTTCAATTAAATTATAATAATAATATGTAGTCAGTTAATTATATATGTATAATATATATTATTATACATTGTGTACCAACTACCAAGTGGTTTTATTATTATTATTATCAATGTTTTTTTAAATAGTATTAAATTAATAATTACATTGGAATTTATTATTCGGAGAGATATATTATGACTAAGTTGTTTTTATTACCCAATAAGGCATTGCCATTCAGAACTGTCATATTGACAAATAATATACACGACCAACTGCAAGGGCGGGAAATAATAAATAACAAATAAGTTGAAAACTGTGTACTAAAGTTATACAAAGAAGTAAAAATCAAACAAGTATGTATGGAATATATTATATGAATATAGGCATACTCGTTACTTCCCCTTTTTTCTTTAAATAACGCATTTATAAAAATTCTGATTCTTGGAATTTGTATGTTTACCTATACTTAAGGACCATTTGGACCGTATATTTTTAAGATACCTTTACATTTTAATACCATTATAGAATAAGTGACAAAAGGTGTCATGGTGATACAAATTTAATTGTTAACCCTTTTTTACTGTAAATTGTTAAGTATCGATTATCCTATAATATTTTTGAAAATATTGATGAAGGTTCTAGGTATTTAAATCGAAATAAGAACGAGTGGTTTTGGAGTTATCAAAATTAATGCTCTAAAAATAAAACTATGAAAGTCCTTAATAATATGGCTTTAAATACCTAATTAGTACTTATTATACTTGGACAATTTTTACAAATCATAAAATGTTTAAAGACTTTAAAAATTAACATAAATTGCTATGATTTTTAAATCATCGTAACTTCCAACCGTATAACCGTATGGTCCTATTAGTATACAAAGTCAGCCAACTCAAAAACTACTCGTTAAAATTTCAATTTAGACACATCAAAAGTTTCATAAGAATTATCTGCTTAACAATTTACAGTAAAGATATTTAAAATAGTAGTGGTTCTCTTTGAAAACAACTTTTTTAGAGTTTCTTAATGGTTCATACAAATTCTAAAGGCTATCCGAGATCTAAATATACAACGCACTCTTTATATGCAGGAAAAATATGTATAGGTATATGTTCGTATAAAAGTCCTACCTACGAATCGGTTGAAGAAGTAGTGATTTAAGCAATAGTTCGACCTGACGGCGTATACTTGATTACGTATGAGATATTATTAATCATTTATTTATGAAAGTGGTTTTGGACAACATTATTGTAAAATCACTTTGATGATAAAAATATGTTTCATGTTTACAGACCCATCGTTTATTTTTGAAAGGAGTCAATATTTTGTTTATTATTATTTATTATGAGGGTGTTTGAATATATATTTTACCAAAGAAATGGTTTAGTAAGTCATGAACTTTTTTTAGTTTTCTTGGTATTTAATGTTTTAATTTAAACCCTTTTTACGAATAAACGGTTGTTCATAACTCTATCAATACAAATATTATTCAATATAGGTATAAACATTTTGTTAAGAGGAGTAATAGCCAATAGGTATAGCGTCCTTCAAAAGCATTAAATTTTAAACATTAACACAAACGTTGTTTCTTTGTTCAAACACCGGTTTACGGCAGAGATTACACCGCGCAGAATTAATAAAGTACATAATAATATTATATTTTATATTATACCTATTATTATTATTATTATTATAACCGATTAATGCTGCCTGCTGATATAGAAATTAAATCGGTAATATGATTATTAATTCCGAATTCGTTAAAACTTTCGACTGCCGCCTACGTCCGTTTATTTATACCATTGCAATAATGCAATTTAATATTATAGTGGATTTATTTTAATTACCAGCGTGGGCGTATTCTCCAAGTGTAACGTCGTACGTGAGTCGTGCCGTCTAACTGTCCAAGTGGCAAGTACCGCATAAACCTATAGTAATTTATTAATATTATTTATAATTGAGGTTAAGTAAGTAAATGCCCATTAGGTTCTCTAATCATCATGGAATGCTCTGAAAAATAGTCGAAATGGCTGCGTACGAGTTGATTCCCGGGTACCTGTTTACCGGCACTGATACTGTTGAGTTGATTCCCGGGTCATTAACTAGTACGTACCAGTTAATTCCAGGGTCATCAAAATTTATGTACGAGTTAATTCCCAGGTCATTTTATTTTTTTTTCAATATTTAGTCAAATATTCAGCCTATAGCGTAACCCAAGAAACACCACTAGGGGGTTGGCTGACAAATTTCTCAAAAATGTTTTTTTTTTTTAGTTTTTTATATTTTAAAATTATTAGTATAAAAAGGTAAAAAAATATTATTAAACAATTTTAGTTATTTAATAAAAATTTAGGACACACTGTTTTTAAAAATTGGTATTTGGTAATGAGATTACCAGTATAGGTACCTTAACATCACTTCTCTCAAAAAATATTTGTTTTTCTTGGGTTTTCTTAGATTTTTTAGTCCCACGGCTTCTGTGTTTTATATACGTTCCCAATTGCACTTCTAACAGCTCATCTATAAATACATAAACATTTGGGTACCCACTATAAAAACTGTTGAGTTTCGAATGAAAACTCTCACAACTATTCGTACATCGTAGTTCTGTTTAAAGTAGTGGAGAATTGAGCCCATATACTTGGTGGAAAACATTATGCTTCTGGGGAAATATAATTATCAAATACGTATAGTCCATAACTCTTTACCTACGTCCTTGGTATACCTACAACAATAGGGAATCAACTCGTACGTACATCTTAATGACCCGGGAATCAACTAATACATAAAGTAGGTCTCGGGAATCAACTAACCTACTGCGGTCGAAATTCCCGAAAAAATATTTTTTACCACATAACACAATCAAAAATAATGATACCAATAAAAAATTATCAAAACAATTTTATATACCTACATATTTATTATTTAAGGGATTTTAATAATTAGTTACCTATGATAAAAAAAAAATTATGACGACTAAGTGACACAAAAATGATTAGAAAACTATGACTGATCCTAATACTGCAAGTCAGAAATCTACCAATCCAAAATATCTTAAACAACCCACCACAATAACGACTAAAGTCTCGCAGACAAATTTCAAATGGCAACTAAATTATGAATCATACAAGTATATTTAATCTTGAAAACTCGTGTTGCAAGATATCGTTTGGAGTATACCTCCACCAGTATTAAAGTTCCCAAGAAATGTTTGGTGCCGACTAAACAGGATTAGAACCGGACATGCAGGATGTAAAGATATGCTTTATAAATGGGAAACGCCGAATGGGGAAATCTCCGAATTTCTGTCCAAGTAACTGAATGATGACGTCGCACATCATCAATGAATGCCCCCAAAAATAGTTTTATGGAAACTGGGATGACATCATAAACGTCACCCCTAAAGCGGTTAACTGGCTGAGCCAGTCTGGCTTTCATAACTAGATATTGATGACCTATGGCACCTCTATAACTCATATTATGCATTTAAATGATTTTATGTAAACCTTGTTTTATGTTTTATTTTTATACGGTTTGATTCTATTTTAATTAATTTATTTGAATTTATTCCATTGTTATGACATATGCATAGGAACTTTTATTTTATGTTTATTTTACGTTGGGTAGCCCGGCAGAACTTGATTTGCCTTACGAAATAAACAAACGACGACTAAATTGGAAATTATACTCGTCAGCAATAGTTTTTTTTAGCAGTGAACAACATATCATTTTCGTGCTGTATCACTCATTGTAAACATACGATAATATGAAAATAAAATGATGTTAAGTTCTACGTTCAAATATTTTTTAACTGTTAAATTGTGAACATTGCATTAAATCTTACAAAATTCCTTTGGATGATATTTCGGATTATTACATTTTACAATCGAGAAATGTTTAAATATATAGGTACACTAAAAAATGTTTCACTTTTGAAGTGTCTATTATACCTAAATGCCTCGAATTATGTACTTGGAATGAATCATTCTAGTGCTCACCCAAAACAATTCAGTTTGCATTGAAATCCGAGCCTTAATAGGTACTGCATATATGTAGTAAAATATACAATACAAACATAGGCCCACTAGTGAATTACTCTCGAACCGCATTGCACTCAAACCGAGATTTATATAATATTGTCATTGATTATAAATACGTATTGATATTCAATAATATACAGAATTACACCGGAATGTAGTAGCGTACCGAATTACCCTATAGGTTGACTGGGTGCCGTATTCCCCCATGACTTTTTTTTTTGTAGACTGGCAAACCGCATTTAACTATAAATATCAATATATCATTATTTATATAGGTACTACCTATGCTCTATGGTATAATTTATGTAATATTCACTATTCGAGTTCGAGTTGCTACAACTGACTTCTGAGTCCAGTGGCGTAGCGCATGCGTTGAACAATCATGTCGGTATATAGGTAACAAACTCACGGGATCCTACGACTCTCTGCCCACTATTCAATTTTCAAAAATTATATTTTTAATTAAATTAAATGTATGCTGCATTAGTTTAAAATGAAAATAACTACACAATTGAACATTAACTTTATAATATTATCGTTTATAATTTGACTTGACATAAAGTACAAACAAAAGCAAATCCCATTTTAATTTTTGAAACAAATTGATAATATCATTAAAACAATATAAAAACGAAACAGATTTTTATTTTTACTCATCAATTAAATCGATTCTACTGTTTTTGATAAGACAGTTTTCAATTACCTACTTCATTGTGAAATGTAAGTTTTTTTCCATCCACAACATTGATAATGATTTCTCGATATTGAATTCTTTTAAGGACCGAAAATGTTAGTTCAGCTGATGCTCTGGTGGCTGTTTTCTTAATTTGGGTGAATAAAAATGTTTACCAAATTGTTGTTTTAATGAATCAAACGAATTTATTAGAAAGACATTAGCATACGAATTACATTTTTAAAAGTTTAATAATGCAAAAAAAAAAATTGTCAAGATTGGAAATTCGTTGTTTAGTTTTATTAATTATAACATCAAACATTTCGTAAAATAGTCGTCTGTTTTTGCATTTTTAGTCTCCAGAAACTTGATAAACTCTATGTATTTCGAACGATGATATTGAGTTTGAGGCTGTATTGCAATGTTTATATTTTCTAACTGTTACCAAATATCATCAAAATTTGACCTGGCACTAAATAAATTATGTACCTACCTACTTGTAAATATTTTTGGAGCAATAAGCAGTATTAAACATATTTTATTCATTTATTGTAAGAATTAAAAAAAAAATTATAGTAAGTTATTAAATATCGTCATATCGATATCTACATTATGCCTAAATACCACCGTAATATTTTTAACAAAAACCATAATAGTACCTTCCTAAAACAACAATTAACTAATATTATATTGGCGGTTATATAGCTAGTGTTGCAGAAGTTTACTTGAAAATTGAATTCGTTCTCAATGGTTATTTAACGAAGTAATTCACGCGTTCAATTTTTTTTAAATTAAAATTTTCATCTGGTAATTAATTTAAATTATTATTTTATAAATCTTATAATAATACCTACGTTGTGTAAAGGTAAAAATGCTTAATTTTTTTCATAATGCAATTTTTATTTTATATGCAATAATTAAATTTTAAATAATTTTAACATAGTATATAACATTAGATTATCTATCTTAATAAAATCAATTATTCAACCTTACATATACCTATATCCAATACAATTCCTGCAAGAAGGTATATGCAGATTTATTGAAACTAAAGACAAGTTATAAAATATTATCATATTAATTTGTTTTATTTTTAATTAGTCGTATGTCGTTATTATATAAGATAAAGACGCGTAGGTAGGCGTTGTGGTAAATAATAATTAAACCTATAATATACGACATGGTATTTATGTAATTTAGAATGTAGAAACTTATCTAAAATTGGTTCAAGACCATTTTTTCGACTGTAATTTATAATAATTTATTGATAGACCTAAGTCAAATCATGTCATGTTCATAACATTACCTCAAAGTGGTTTTTTATTCACCTTATACCTATGGCCATGTTTAATATAATATTAATTATTAAGGATGGTCACATCATATGTCACCAAAAATTAACCCAACCGCAAGTAAGCACTAATATAATTACACGTGTTTGGGATAGGTAGTATGTTAAATTAACTGTTCGCATTTTCCCACTCAAGGATTTACAACAATACTTTTGATGTTAAGTAATTGCACGTCGTCGAATGATTTATTCATTTCGTTATCACAAACTGGTTATATTATATCATTGCGAGGTCGCTTGTTTGATAATAATACATTGTTTAGTTACTGAATATTATCACATAAATAAATCAAATCCCCAAAACCGCGGTACTTTCTAATTCAACGCTTTCTATCTCAGTATAATCTTATAAACTTACCCTGAAAAATATAAGTTAATGAAACGAATATTTATTAGACGTTTTATACAGATTTATATAATATATCTATTCATATTGAATTTTAAATGTGTTAATTAATATTTGTTATATTTTATGAATTTAGCAATATATTGGATAGAGGTATACGTAATGTCGTAATATGTTTATAATATAAGAAATCGAGTGATTAAATTGTATTTATATTACAACATGGGTTTTCACCCAATATACAGATTATACATTTAATATACATTGTTAGAACAATAGATGGATTATTATTAAAGCAAGAAAGAAGGGTCTTGATTTGCTAAATACATGCAGCGACGTAGACGCTCATTTTGACCATCATTATTTGAGGAAGTAGTGAGTGAGAAAAGAGCAGGGTGGCGTGAGATTCGGACAGGGACATTGAAAGAGATTTGGGATAACAGTTATGGCGAATCGATTTTCGCTTGTAACAATTTAGTAAAAAATTGAGATTTACAGCTTGCTAGACTGTTGAGTTTAAGTAATTGAAGGGCAGGTGTATAGTCATGATTGGAACACTCAATTTTTAAAGTGTTTCCAACATAGTTAAAAAAATGTGCGCAATTATGGTGTAAAATTATATTGTACTATCTGAAATATTATTTTAGGTGTGAGGAAACAAGAATGGATTATATTGTTGTGAAGCGTTAAACTTCAACCGATGATACCTAGTTTACGGCTATATAAAAAATAAAAATGAAAGTCATTTTCACCAATAGCGAGTACAATATTTTAGTGCAGTGGACGAGTAAAATTGGAACTTCGATATGAATGCTAGGCACATCGCACATTGCACTTATCGTGGGTTTAATATTTAGTAGGCTAAGTATAAGAATAAACCATAGAATGTATTATATTAATTACCTATGGAATGACGTACACGGTCCTTGGTCAGAGCGATGTCCTCGCCGCCGTCGCTTGATTGAAGACTGAAAGAGTGAACGGTCAAGCGAGTTTATAATATTATATTTTTTAATAGGACGTACGTTGATTATAAATACAGGCAATAGGCAATTTAATACGTTCAATAATCGATGGTGAGTAACGCGTACCTATTTATGTACCTATTAAATAATCTCTACCAAGCATTTTCAGCCATATTATATTTAGGTAGATATCTACGTGTACTTCGAGAGACGTATACATTTATCAATGATCAGGAAAATGGTTAAATAATTTACCTTTAATAATAATAATAATAATAATAATTTAATTTTTAACTATATAGCTCTTTTATAAATATTGTGTGTTAGTATATTTTAGGTAGACAGCTGGTGTGGACGTTAGGTGAACTTTTGTGCTCGCGTAGACGATTATTATTTTCGTAATTCTATATAAGTGTTTAAAATAAATACCGTTGTATTATACGCATTGTTTAATGTTTATTCGAAACTAATATTGACTCGAATCGACGTCGTAGCAATATTTGAACAGACGTCTTGTGAGCTATTTGCAGGTCGATATAATGTTCATTGAAATGTCATCCATTTGCTATTATAGTTTTTCTGTTTTGTTTTACCAACACTAAAATGACGTACCTAACGACAGTTCATGGTTGGCTAAGGTATTGTGTCTTTAACTTGTGTCCGTCCAATACAAAACGTTTTTAATTTGAATAAAATATCGATTCCAATACAATATATAATGTTGAATTTCCAGCAAATATTCTGAATAACAGCCCAATAATGACTTTAACGAGTATATATTTGGTGTAATGAGTTTGTGATATATATTTATTATAGTAGTTATATTATTTAAACGAATAAAATTGCGAAAAACCAAAATCAATAATACATCTTCTTAGGTACATACAATAAAATTTAAATTAAAAATTAACTAGCCATCAACGTTGATGTATCTATTCTTCAAAATCACGAAAATTCTTAAATTATTAGGAAGTTGAAAATTAATAAACATTTTTAATTTTTATACTCAAGGTTAGAAAATTTAATATAACATGACTCCTCAAACGTTATGTTGACAGGAATTTAAAAAAAAAGCTTATCAAAAAGACACATGATTTTTTTATTAGTATTTGTAGTTCAAATGTTGACGACAAAAAACCAATATTGGAAAATAAAGATTTAAGTTGTTATGCTGTGATGGAGGAAAAAATGTTTAACTTAGGGACTTGAAACATATTTTGTATAATATTATTTTAAACATGAACAATGCAATTTTCAAAATATTCAGAATATGTTTAAACTATTCATACCTCGAACGTATATCACGTTCTTTGGTTCATGGAATAAATTGACTTAATAGTTAATAACAATAATGTATGCCGTGTAATAATATTATATTTCATATGGATTCCTTCCGATATCGGCATCCCGGCAACGAACTCGTCGATGAATTGGCCACGAGAGCGGCAAGACCTCCCGATATTGAAATATACCCATACGCATAACAGATGAAAATGTAATCCATACCTTAAAAATCGAATGTAATTTCCCGTGGCACACGCCGCACACCCAATGGGATAAACGAATAAACAAACAGACAGACCAACAAACACCGAACTCAACCAAATTAAATCTTTAATCAAAATATATGTCCCCTAATTAATTTTATCCGACATGCGAGCATATCTTGGTCACCAGAGTTATACATTCGCATTATTGCAAGACACACGAAACTTACGTCATAATATAATCTATACATCTAATGTGTATTATAGATATGACCCGAACCTATGTACGAAACGCGTAGGTACTGTTTGTGGTGAGTATTATTATTATTGAATGTCCCCAACTACCAACACAAAATCAAACACAACACAATCTCATCCGAAGAAGCATTGTTAATAAGTAATAAGTAATCATCAAAGATTTTCTCAAGATCAGTGTCGTAAAAATCATATAGGTGCAGGCGGTGCACAGAACTGAGGTCCGCCGGTTCGAAGGGCCCATATAGACGTAAACAGATGATTTTTTTCATTTGCTCATTTACTTGATTCATAATAATTTTATTATCATCTTGTATTCAATTTCATATAAAGAAAATTTAAAGGCCTGGTCCGTTTTGACTCGGAATTGTTTATCTAAATATTGGGGAAATTACTCAGCCTAGTGACTTCTTAAATAGATTTGTTGATTGTTTCAATAAGGAAATAATTATTTATCAATTATGAGTTTTTAAAATTCAACAATACATCCATCAATAGTTTCCTACCTCTAAGAAGTAAAGAATACTCAAAGTGTGAAGTCAGTCCGTCTTTTTGTACGTATTAATTGTATGATGCCCAAGAGAGAGATTTATTTGCACCTGGGTCTTTGGCTCTATAGTTACGGCACTGCTCAAGATATCCGATCTATCACATCAAGTATATAGAACAACCCACCAAAGATACCCAAAGGTATTACCACAATTATTATTGTATTATAATATTGTTTTAAACTTTAGGCTATATGTTAATGACCACCGTGCACTTGAAGCCTTACCTAACCTAACCTAATAATACGAGAAATAATAATAATAACAAAAAAAATAAATATTATTATAATAATTAATTATAAAAAAAATAAATGACTTATAGTATAGTCACTTACAAATTGTAGGCTACTACCAATTTAATATAAAGGAGTTAAATAACATCGTTAGAAATAGTGGCCGACACACCGCTTCTTCCACAGAATCGTTTTTCTTAAATGCATTGGTTGTACATTGAATTAAAATTGAACACATATATTACAGTGACGTACTCGACGGCGAGGCCCATTCGAAATACCTACTATACAGCGGATCGACCCGGCTTTTAATTTTAATATGCCGATTCCAATATACATATATATAAATATATATCGAACGACTGCTGCTGAGTAATGTGTTTATTTGGTTAACAAATTTTAATAAAAATGCAAATTTATTCGAATAAAGGTTACACTGCCTCGACGAATAGCACGATTCGAGAAAATGTAATTACAATCAAAACTCGATCTGCAGAACTATGTATAGTGTATAATATATTATATGGGTGGTGTAT
Organism: Macrosiphum euphorbiae; assembly: GCA_949089665.1. Classification (NCBI taxonomy): domain Eukaryota; kingdom Metazoa; phylum Arthropoda; class Insecta; order Hemiptera; family Aphididae; genus Macrosiphum; species Macrosiphum euphorbiae. The sequence goes on along the minus strand of CARXXK010000001.1, from coordinate 134,161,192 downwards.
ACCTACCTAACCGATATGAACAAAAACCGATTCATAAAATTAAATTTAAACTAACATCATTATATATCACTTAAAAAGTTGAAAACGGATATTTTCAACTTATATAATAGTTTATTCGGATTATTGATCCAAGTTTGATGGCTTAAACTTTCAATGTCGTATTCCACAACTATAATACATACTTCTCCCTCGTATTGCAGAAGCAGTTGGCTTAATTTTAATATAATTCAACCAATAGGTACATAGTATATTATTTTGGAATTCAGCGAGTCGACGTGTAAAACATAATATTATTAAATATATTATTATATTATATTTAAGCAGTGCCACCAAACTACTTTTTAATAGGTAGTGCAAACACAAATTTTAAACCACCCACCCGCCCCAACCTAGACACCTACAAAAATATTATTTCCAATTAGGTTCAAAGTCAACATTTCTAATAAAACTTTAGTAAAATATTGTTATATACATACATCGATACATTTATGATCTATCTATATAATACGTGTATAATATGTAGGTATATAATTAATTATTATATTGTAAGTTACAACCAATAGCTTTTTTGCTTAAACTGTATTTTGCAAATACTTCAACCACTTCATCATTATCTATGTAGACATTTTACTCACATGATATTATTAATAATGACTCAACTACTCAAGACGATCTTGTTTCATAGTGCTCCTTGACCGATTTTTGATAATTTTTAATTTAGAAAAAGTTCTTTCAGTGATTACACTATATACTAGTAATGTACAAGTAATACGAAGGGCCATAAAAAATGTAGGGAATACACAATAGTCAATACGATATACGTTTGTAGTTGATAACAAGGAATCACCAGTAATTTATATTTTCCAACTATTTATAAACATGTATGATGAATGGTCGTACAGAATTTATTGGTTTATTGGTATATATTATTATCAAAATAAAATTATTGTCATCATCTGTTATCGAAAACACGGTACCTTGGCACAATGGGTAAGCCGCAAGGGCAAATAGGTATTATAATTAAAAACCGAAGACGTAAATATAATTTAAAAAATGATATTTTTTTAAAAATCTTTGTACCTTAATATTTTGAAAAGCATACTTTACACAAAAGGCGATTCGAACGCTCGATCCGGTGATTAAAAAAAAAAATTAATAAACTAAGAATGAACGTAAATAGTTCAGGCCTGAAATCGATTTTAGAAACCGGTACCAATAAATCGTTAAAAAACTGAAACCGAATACAAAATTGGAAAAAATTGGAAACCTGTATTAAATCCAAAATTGAAACCGAAAAAAATTGGAAACTGCAGAACCGGTATACAAAATCGAAATCGAAATCGATATTTTTCAATGGTTTCAAGCCCTGTAAAAAGTGATAACTCAAAATGTATATTTTCCCCTTATTGCATTTAATATGCTTCAACTAATTTAGAGAACACTTTTATTTCACCATTACCATTTCATTTATTCCTAATAAAAAGTCGATCTTTAAAATCAAATAAAACAAATTATAATTTTAGATTTTAGCCTTTTTTTCTAAATTTTACGTCTTTTTAATTATAATACCGATATCCAATTTGTTTAGGTTTCGGTTTTGAAGTTAATACCGATATCCAATTTTTTCCATTTTTAATTTTGTTATTGAATTAGAGGGGCCTTAAAAGTTTTTTGTGGCAATGAGTAAAAGGAAATTGAGAAAGAAGGGGGACCCAAAATCGTAAATACGCCTCTGATAAACGGGCTATTGTCCTTGCGGCTTACCCATTGTGCCAAGGTACCGTGTTTTCGATAACAGATGATGACAATTATTTTATTTTGATAATAATATATACCAATAAACCAATAAATTCTGTACGACCATTCATCATACATGGTTATAAATAGTTGGAAAATATGAATTACTGGTGATTCCTTGTTATCAACTACAAACGTATATCGTATTGACTATTGTGTATTCTCTACATTATTTATGGCCCTTCGTATTACTTGTACATTACTAGTATATAGTGTAATCACTGAAAGAACTTTTTCTAAATTAAAAATTATCAAAAATCGGTCAAGGAGCACTATGAAACAAGATCGTCTTGAGTAGTTGAGTCATTATTAATAATATTATGTGAATAAGATGTCCACATAGATAATGATGAAGTGGTTGAAGTATTTGCAAAATGCAGTTTAAGCAAAAAAGCTTTTGGTTGAAACTTAAAATATAATAATTAATTATATACCTACATATTCATAGGTCTAATTTCAGTTTTTAACTTGGAGGGGCTTAACATATTTAAATGAAACACCCCCCTCACCAATTCAAGTACTGTGTGATATCATTTTTTTCTCACCCACTTTCCTACATTTAATAGCAAAATACAGCATCCCTTTGAATACTGTATTCAAGCCAAGGGAAACCATCAAACAATGTAGAAGAAAATCCTCTGTTTTGTTTGCCAAAAACAGTTTTTGGATATGTCTAAAATTAATAATCAAGCAATGAATTATAACTAGGTTATTACTGAATATTATGTTAATTATAAGTTATAACTCATAACATTAGTAATTACTTATGACTTATAAGTACCTAATAACTTATAACATTAAAACTAGTGACTAGTAACTACCTTTATTTTTCTTAAAAATAAAACATAACTTTCTGTATAATGAGTAATGACAACGTAATGTTTATAAATTAATTTATGAAAGCATACCTGTAACTTTGGGCGAATCGGGCGTGTATTTATATCCCCACGACCCCACTCTCAGAAGGCAACTTTTATACATCCGGTAGAACAGGTGGATCATCAGGGTCGACTTCAGTAACAGAATTATTTTCAAGTGCTTCCTGAGGTTCATTATTTTCACACAAGGATGCATTTTTATTACTTTTAAAATTGAAAATACCTAACACTTTATTTTTATCAATTTTAATTTTTAGCTAGTTTTTAGTAGTAGAAGCAGTACACCATGTATATTACAAAAGCGAAATAAAATTATTGTGGATGATAACGTTTGTTGACTATTAAACATTTTAACTAATAAACCGATGAGCAATAACGTTATGAATACTTATCGTCTTATCATTTAATCGTAGAAATTAAGATTTAATGACTGGAGTTATTGGAAAACCAAAACATATTCTAAAAATACACTAGTTACTATCAGTTTATTGACTATTAAATACTGGTTTCCAGAAGGGCGGGGCTATGTATACAACATAAGTGAAATAGGAATGATAAACAAGCCGATCCCGAGCAGCGTACCACGCCAAATAAGACAGTCATTTTATTGTTTTCATAATACGGCGGGTAAATAAAGTCTAACATCATGTTGTTGAACAGGCTCGTTTCATGTTTCCAGATTAAAAACTTTAGAAACAATTTTTTTCAAACGACTTTTACTGTATTATGTAGATTAGATAATTAATGAAGGATTTAATACTTCAATTTAAATATAAATTTTTGGAGGGACTAATCCCCTCCAAGTCCCCCCAAATTGCTCCTATGTACATATTATACATGTATTATATAAATAGATCATAGATGTATCGATGTATGTATATAACAATATTTTACTAAAGTTTTATTGGAAATGTTGACTTTGAACCTAATTGGAAATAATATTTTTGTAGATGTCTAGGTAGGAGTGGTTGGGTGTTTAAAATTTGTGTTTGGACCACCTACTAAAAAGTAGTTCAGCGCTACTGTTATCGATCATTTATATTTTCATTTCCTGACCCACGTCACAGCTATATATTGTATATAAGAAATATATAGATTTATATTATAAATCCTTTTTGAGTTTATAGTCTACCTAAATTAATAATTCAATTAAAATTCAACATTTTATTTAGACAAGAAATTTTTCAGACGGAAGGTCTTGATGAGCATAAGCATCAGTATTATGGCGGTCTTGCAGCTACCCATTATTCATCAAGGACGAAATGAAAAATTACACCTACACATCGGGAGATGTCCCTTTCGCGCTAATGGTTTCGACCTCTGTCGACTAAATTAATTACCAATGTTGTAGGAATATAATGGGTGAGCTGTCGCAGGTTTTAGCGTCTTTGAGTCACCTGATTGTATTATATATAAATTGTCCAATGGATTCTTTCAAAAATAATAATAAAAATAACACTGAAATAAATTCTATTATTTTCCACGCGTGTTTTTCTTTGTTGTAGCCTCAATAATAATGTGCAGTAGCTTTTATCTACAAAAACGATAGGTAAATAACATATTTTATTATATTTTATAAATTTTAAATTAGAGCGACAAAATGTGAGATTGTACGAAATAGTATGATAGTATAAACTCTTAAGCTAGGGATTTTAAACAATGATTATTTGGCAAGTATTTTATATATCGGAAAACTTTACTCGGAAAATTTTAAATTTAATGTTGATTGGCGTTAAAATTTTGAACTCGTTGAACTCCAAAGAAATGTGTAAAATGTTTCTTCAAATTATTTCTTAATATATAATTAGCCATTTGTATAGAAGTTAGTAATCCAAAGTAGAGCGAGATAGCCATTGGTCTTACGCTCGCGTTATGTTTTAAATGTATGCTGAAGCTCACTGGGCGGGTAAAAAAGTTTAAATAAATTCATGCGTCACACCCTGACGTTGGAAATTAATCACGTCGCAAATTGTACTCTTTACTACAATATTGCTTTGGAATTCAAACAAGTTTTGTAATAAAGCGCATTTATATTTTAAACTTTTAAAGTGGATATTTTATTCGTTTGATATATTTTAACCGTTTGTCGATAGTTGGAGTTGTTACTGGCCACTATTACGTTGTAATAGCGATCGATAAAGTGTTATTTTATTAGCATTTCAATACCGTGAAGTTACGTTACCGCGGCGTCGTAGATATAGGCCACTAAATGTACTTCGGTGTCCCGGTTAGGTTAATGATAATACCAACCACGAGGGACGGCATAAAATCTAAAAGGAAAAACGGGCTGATGACACGGAGGGTTAGACTATATTATATAGTACCAATATAAGTTATCAAGGACCTATATTATAGTCCTTTGACGTCAAGCGTATATAGTGATTATAGTTTTAATTTATCGAAGAGTGTTAAAAAAACTATAGGTGCGCCAACTCTGCAGCGTTCGAAATCGATTTTCAGTATACTTACCAGGAGTGATCAAATCCATACAAAGGCATCCATTCGCGTAAACGTCATGCACGAAACGAGTCTTTGTAATTATTATTATGGGTAAGGTCGAATGAATGAATGTATGCACATATTTATGTGGAATTACGCTCGGTGTAGACAAAGGTTATGTTCGAATTGCACTTGGGTTCAAAAAGATACCCTTGCGTTCAAATAGCACTCGGTTTAAAAAAAAAGGAAATGGTTGAGCACTCGTTCCGACCGTTGCATAAAACCTATTTGGATAATATTTACTAGCTAACAGAGATATAGTTTGTATTTATAATAATATCTAAAGCTCGTTGTATTCGTTAAAATAATTACATAGATAATATAGGTACATACATAAGCAATTAAAAAAAAAAAATAATAATAGGTATACAAATACATTAATTTTTCAAAAATTAATAAATAGCGTTATCATAATACTAAATTGGTCGATACATAGGTACGTCATGCAATAATAATAATAATATTACCAACTAAAATATTAATATTCTATGCAATATGCGCGATTCGAACATAAATTGTTTTTAAACCGAGTGCAATATTTAAACTCAACTTTTTTGAACCCGCTTCTGCATTTCGAACATTTTGGTTTTAAGGGCGTAATAAAGAGTGCAGTTTGACAATACCCAAATTATTATAATATAGTTTAGGTACTCTTTATAGTACAAGTTTACGGACAAAGGTCGTACATTTCTTCAGAACAAAAAATAAATGCAGAGAGGTATGTACTCTTGTTTGTGGAAACTGTTCTATGACAGCGAGTACTGAACATTACCCTGCAGCAGCAGCTGTTGATAATATTATCAAGTCTCGACTTCCGAACACCGAGACACGGCTTTTGTATAAAGGCTTGAGACTGAACTCGTTGAACTGGTGCACAAGCAACAATACACACGTGGACATATCAGAGTTTAAGACACGAGTGCCGAGTGGGTCAATAATTGCTTGTTGTCGACCAATCATTTATTAATATTCTATGGAATATGAGAGATTGAAGAAATTTGAACATAAATTGTTTTTAAACCGAGTGCAATATTCGAACTTAACTTTTTCGAACCCGCGTGTGATGTATTTCGAACATTTTGGTTTTTAGGTATAATAATGAGTGCAGTTCGACAGTACCCATATTATTATAATAACATGTAACTCGATGTAAGTACTACTTATCGTACAAGTTTAAGGACAAGGGTCGTAAATTTCCTCAGAAAAAAAAGAAATGAGGGTAGGTATACTCTTGTTTGTGGAAACTGTCCTATGACGGCGAGCACTGAGACATAAAGGCTCGAGACTAAACTCGTTGAACTGGTACACAAGTCACAATACGCACGTGAACATATCAGAGTTTAGGCTGTGAGTGGGTCAATAATAATTGCTCGTTGTCGACCAATCATATTATTGTTCCAACGTACGAAGAACGACCGCGCCACGCTCCGATTGGCCTCCGCCGCGTTAAAAGTAAACGTGCTACAAACCGATAAAATGTTTATTATTTATGACATTTTTTTAAAGTTTTTCGATCGAATAAAATATATTCTAACACTCTGTACGCGCGACCCCTTCTTCGTATAATACTATTTTAAGTTCACACTGTACAATTTGTTTTAGAAACATTATTTTTATATAGACTATATTGTTGTAGAAAATATAATAATCAATTGGAACAAAAATACATGATAATATGTATTCAGTAACGGGATTATGTCGTATACGAAAAGAAATTAATTAGTACTTTTGATGTTTTTTAGTTTTTTCATAGATAGAGTGAATTAGGTGATCGAGATTTAGGAGTCACGTGGACTGTAACAAATAATAATTTCTTCCATCTCTGGTAGATTATAGTTATTAAAAAAACTAATAATAGGTATACCATTTACACATTAAATAAATTAAAACACTAATTATATATAGACCGCAAAACTTGTAAATCGATGAATAGTCATAAAACGCTATTATAGTTCAAATGTATAATTCAACTTTCTTTATTCGGTTTTATTATGATATTATTTCAAAAGCTGTCAAATTAAAAGTTTAGTACCACTTGGCATAAATACAGAATATGTACTATACAAAAACTAAAGTAATAACCAATAATCCGATTTATACAAACACAATAAATAATAATAATGTAACTTATAAGAGTATAGTGAGAATAGAATATTAAAATGTTTTTATACTTATTCAATTTATTTAAAAGTCTGTTTATAGAAAATTAATTTTCCAAATTGTTCGCTGATTGAAAACGTTTTAAGACTTGCAAATAAAATCATGTCATAATCATCTCGGAGGTCACCATTAATAATCGTTAAAGAGCCCCCCTCACTCGTAGGTATGGTATATACTACAAAGTAAAAACTGCAGCACCATCGACCGACAACCAGAACCATGGTTTAACCGATCACGAAGAATATAATATGGATCAATCGAATAAAATATGTACCTATGTACCTAATTTTCCTCGATACTCGTATTATATTCGTCACTCGCGAGATATCTTCGGGTCTTGAACCATTTAATTTGTTAGATTTGCTCTGCAAACGTTTCTGGTAATATTTTAGTGCAATATGAGTAACACAGTGTTAAGTAAGTATGTGTTTTGAAAATTATTGAACTCTCGAGAAATGTTAACAGAAAAGAGTTCTTTGGACATTAATACTTGAAAGTCGAAAACGAATGCTTCAAACTCGATAATTTAGAATAGTTCCAGAAGAACCAAGTCGATATCAATATAATATATACCTACTAGGTATTTTAAATATAAACAGCCGTAGGCTAGTATACCTTTTTCATTTCCCACACTTAAATTTCCCTCATGGCCCCTATCAGTAAAACAGTATATATTTTTGTTAAAATTAAATTTAAAGTTCGAAAGTTCAACATTCTTGAAATCAGTTCTAGTAAAAACGAATTCGAGTTCAAGTTTGTGAAAATGTAAGTTCGACCAATCCCTATTTTAGTTTTAAACGAATCTTAGCGAGGGATGATGAGATTTCAACGATCAAGGTATTGAGTAGTTTTTCTATTATTTTATTCGCAGTTATAATTTCCTATGTGCGAGTGGAAAACAAATGACGAACCACGAACCATAGAAAATTAGCGATAGTTCCTTACCCACGGGTACTATTTCCGATTTTAAATCGACTGCACACACACACGTGGAAACTATATCGTCATCTATAAATATATATAAATATATATAGTACCACGTGCAGCATACCTATACCCACTACTATACGATTCAAAAAGAGTTTGCCAAAAAAAGAAAAAAAAAGTACACATTGTAAAAGTATAATAGTTTTTCTCGTTCCACTCGCGGACTCGGGAAGTGTTTCCCAAAGTTATTATTAGACTATAATATAATATAACTACCTACACATCTTTGTGAAAAGAAATAAAAACCGAAGTCGGTAAGAGCTCATAATACTATATAGAAATAGAAATATAATAGACAACAAGGTCCGATCAGAATCTGAAATCGTCGACGGTGGTTGATTGGACTGATTGCTTATAGCAGGTAGGTACGATCAAGGGATTAATAATTATATTAAACTGGAAAGCCGGGTAGAATATCCTACGCACGTTTGTAATTTATAATAATATGATATTATGGTGTTGTAGATTAATAAAAAATAAATAATTATAATATTCAAATTGATACACCCTTCGTCGTAATATTTCTATGTATAATATGTATATGTGGCACGTAAATTAACTATAATTCAAAACGCCCCCTCCCCCCTACGCGAGGGTAATAGGACGGAATCCACGACACAACTCTGACACGGTATAAATATGTATTCAAGAGTCGCCTACCATAGTGTTTATACAATGTATAATATATTCATATAAATTATAAATAATACATTACACGCGCCGCCCGAGGCCTGATCCGTTTAATTGGATACGTCAATCAGTTCCTCGTCAATTTTTGAATTTTTGAAAAAAAAACTGTTTTCTGCACCAAATTATTATTATCTGCAATATAGTCGTTAATCTTAATATTATTAAAAAAATATCAAATATGAAATAGTACCATAATATATTATGACAATTGACAAAACGTTTTGTAGACATTAGAAGCATGTAGGTAGTCAATACACTTTTTTATAGATACGGCCGAAGGGAGGGGGTATTTAACACACCAACAGCCCCCTAGGATACGCCACTGATTGATATTATGCAAGTGGAGTAAATACTCAAATAAATGTGTGTTCACTATAGTGGGTGTACCCCGTTCATCTTTTAAAACAACTATTCGCAGGTAGGCACTCAATATCAATAGTTTTAAAAATATTTATTTAGTAACAGCATCTTCATTTATAATACAATGAAATTTATTTGAAAAGTATTTTGTGTTATATCCGATCGTGATATTAAAAAATATAATATAAAGGTAGTAGAAATCTATTGTATTAGAAAGCCCGAAAACTCTAAAAATAAAACCACACCATGAATTTGTGTAAGCAAAAATTGTTTTTAAACGATTTGGGACATTGTGCACAAAGACATAATATTTTCAAAAATTTTTAAAAAGCGATTTAGAAAATCTTGTAATCGGTCAAGTTTATATACATTATGGATCGTCTGTGTATACGTGATGTATTATAGCCGCATACATAATATACCATTGTTATTATTATACATTTATACCATAATATATCCATTTGACATCCAACTGGAATATTATAACCGTTGATTTCGTAAACCAGCTGTTCGATACGGAATCTCACGCGGTTTTCGAGAGTGCAATAATATGTGCGTGCTGCGGGCTCCATTCACGTCGTCACCACCAAACTGAGTGTATAATAATGCGTTATGCATATAACATATTATTACGGTTCGGTGTATTCAGTTCAATGAACGTCGCAAGCTGAAATACGACGTTTTTATTTAATGACAACTATAACAACAACAACAATTATTATAGCCGCAGGTATAGGTATATGATAATATTGCCAAATGCTAATGATAATATTGTTATTATTATATGATGATAAATTAGTATATTAAATCTTAGATCATAATATAGTATGGATGGAGTCATATCGTATTAAATAAATACAAAAAAAATGTTGCCGATGGGGAGGACTGGGAATACAAAATTGGCCCCTGGAAAAAACTGAAAATTTGGCTCGATTTTGGGTTGATAATAAAATATTCAAAAGTTATTGGCCCAAATTTCGGTCCTGCTCAGGCGGAGATCGCCCATCCGCAACCCTAACCAGTCCATGCCTGGATATCAGTGACGAGTCGAATGATAGGTGTTCGAAATGTACATGTCAATTTCTCGCATATTCATCAACAGATAATTTGTTGTCAAATCACCATATTATTATGTTTTGAATATAATATTATATTGTAAAATAGTATAATAGGTATACCTACTATAATAGTATATAAGAATAAACCACGAAATTAGAAACAGAAGTTTGTATTTCCAAAGAGTACTTCATAAGTAGTATAAAAACCTCAAGAATTTGAAAATAAGGTCATAAGTATATTTAAAAATTCAAAAAATCAGATTTTGAATAACTGCATTATTGAAGTAAAAAAGGGGTGGGTGAGCATCAGGTTGGCTAATCAGCCGGTATATTAATCATTCGATTTTCGTGTAATTTGTTTTATAAATTTATATTAATATTTTTAAAGAATAAAGGCGAGCATTCTTGAACACTCCCCTAGGCTCTGACCAGTCAACGACGAGAGTATATGACTCGTGTGACTTAAACATATGTATAATAATATTGTTATGATAAAGCTTAGCGTAAGACGAAATAAAACGTAATTTAAGTAATATGTATATAGTATATTATACAACAACGAAAAATGCTTGATATACTGATATAATAACATTACACAAGTCGTACCTGTGGGGGGGGGGGGGGGGTGGCTTCCCTCCACCACAGAAAAGTTCGTTCTGAGTACGATGTTAATTTCACTTGTATTAATTATTATTAATATCGGTGGTGTATATTATTTAATATACAAGTCTACAAAAAATTTAAATTAAAATACCTAAATATAAGTATAATTACTGTTGGTACGGTATTTATTTTTTATGTAAAATTTAAAAAATAATAATACACGAACGTATTAGTTGCACGTCCCTATTAATAATTCCATAAGTTTTTGAAAACGGTTATAATTTAATGCACTCTCCAGTGCTTGGTGATAAATTAATAAATGTGTTTTTATAAACCTTTGTGAAATCATAAAAATGTATGACATAAATATAGGTACGCTGAACTTTAGTCGTCGGTCGATATTAAATATTAAATAACACTTCTATACGTGGCCTAACTATTCTAACTAAACAAACGTCTCGAAACAATGCACAGTACATACTATTTTATTTATATTATTATATTATTATTTTCAAACGTGATAAGATGTAATTGACATGTGCCTTGCGTTTCGTGTAGATGTTATATTTATACCAATAATCAATCACCAACTGCGGATAGATGAATAATTAATAATAATACTATAACAATATAATATTATAAATTATAATAAACAGACTACGTCAATAATACCTATAATAAATTTAATTATTTATAATAGTTGGTTTATTATATTATTATACAATAGGTACTTCATTTATAAGTAAAACTGTTTGTTATAATATTAAAATTTGATTCTTTTTCAGTTTCATAGAAATTGAACTATATCTCTGCAAGCAAACATTCCGTCACTTTAAGTCAACATGATTTATTTAAATATTTATTATCCATTTGAACTCATTATTCCGAATGCATGGATAGTTTTGAACTTATGAATTTTAATTTTTCCGCGACAGACATATTAATGTACACGGTTAGCAATAGCTATTTTTTTACACCAATTAAAATAATTTGAATATATTTTTTCCAAAATGTATATTAAAAGGCAACACATTTTTTAAATGTTTTTTTCAAATTGACGACCTACGATTTGCACAATGCAGGGATCGGTTATATTGAAATGTGTGTGCTATGATGACGTACATCGCGATCGGTATCGAGAAACGACAACCTCAACAAGTTGCGGTCGCATCCTCGCGGTTGCAGAGGAATCAGTTTAATATTTGATCGCAATAATCCGTTTTCCGTTAAATCAAATACTTTAATTTTGGGTGTTGCGGTTTAATTACCCATCGGTTCCCGAGAACCGGTAACCGACCAAACGCATGGTGCGATCAAAGGCTGAACATTGACTTAACCTTAAAGGCTTAATAATAAGGATTAACCATCGTCAGTCGAAACGTCAAAACCAAAAACTACCTCAAGTCGGTGGAGGGTTTAAATTATTCTAACTGCTACACGATGGTATATTGACAGAAAATGTATTTTCGAGCCCGGCTAGACGGGCAATGCGTCCACAGACGTCCGGCACAATATATCATTACAAAATACACTTGTCCGCGGAAAGCGCAGGGCGTCGCGTGCGCTTAGCACGCCACCGGTAACCAGTGGCGGTGGTGGCGTCGCCGACGACTTCGAATTCGGCCGAAAGCTCCGGCGCGAGCAGTCCGTCTAACGTGGTCGTACAGTTCGGTCGGTGTCCGTCACGAGTCACGACATAGGTACACTCACGACACTCGTAAGCATTTGTTTCGATATTGAATATACGCGATTTACGATTATTATTCGATACTTCATCATCACCATCGTGGTCGTCGTCATCGTCGTAGGTCATCGTCATTGTCGTCATCATCTCCATCGGGGTCGTGTCTTGAATATAAATTGTTTATACTGTGCATGGTTTCGTCTTAACCGGAAAACTCTAGCCCGGTGTGAAACTACTGCTGCAAAAGTCGTCATATTATTTTCGGCGCGCGGATGACGTGTCGTCATCAAACCCATCGTCGAAAGTCCGGGCACTGCTTCACAAGGTAGGCGCCTACCCATCTAATACCCGGGGACGATACTGCACAAGAACGTCGTTTAATATTAATAATATTATTGGTACATTTTTATTATTATTGTTATTATAAATTCAGGGGCGGCGTTTCGGAATTGTTTTGCGAAATGCAAAAAATGAGCCAACCATAATGAGAGCCACCCACGATAGATACAGGCACCTGCACTCTGAGATTTAAAAATTATTATTAAACATATTAACCACATTCTAATAATTTTTCTTTAATGCAAAATGAAAACGAGTAGTTACCTGGGTACAATGTAGGTATAGGTACATACATAATGCAATAATATTTTTCAATTAAAAATTATTAAGCAAAATTGAATGCAGAAGATATAATGTTTAAGATTGTTAAATCATTAGATAATAGGAGAATATTTCTCAATAATTCCAATTGTTATAAAAATTATCCCTTTTATCATTAAAAATTTCTAAAACTGTTACTAGTTGAAAAACTGCTTGACAATAATTTCAATACAAAAAATCTATAAATATAAATAGCATCTAAGGGATGCATTCTGAAAATGATGTCCTTGATTAAAATAAATTTATCATCACTATTATACTTACCAATTGTTTTGGAGAATATATTAATTTTTTGGTTTCTGGCTAGTAAGTAGGTAGGTGGTATTTTAATTTTCAGTGTCGAGCATATTATGTATTATGACGTGATGTAGTTGTAGGACATTTTTATTCCCAAGTGTTTGACCAATTTGGTCTTAAAAGTTAAAATCATATTTTATTAAATATAACATTTTAAATTTATGATTTTTTATAATTTGATGTGAGTTAAGCTATATAGTTAAGCTTATATTATATAACAATTTATGCGCTTCGTAGGTACATAATATCATAATACGGTTGAATCTTGGGCTCGAGGGGATTATTGAACGTGAAAAAATGAAGAGACACACAATGCTACCGACTCCAAAATACCTACTCATGATTTATTAAATATTTTACCACTACGGACAATGACGTGTAATTTGTGAAGACTTATAATTTATAGCATTGTACCTACCTATGAATTTAAAACAAATAAGTACGGAACATTGTGATATAGTTGGATATGAAATATAGTGGATTCCACCTAAAGTGGACAAAATGGGCCAGATGGTCTGGTACCAATTGTAATGTATATTAACTAGGTAACTTATTTCAGTTTACATGACCAACCGCTTAATGTGGGCAAATGAGTTTGGTCCCGACGTGTCAAGCGGAATCCACTGTACCATATTAATGAAATCATAGTATGTATCTATCTACCACTTGCCAGTAGCCACCCTTAGTTTTGAAAGTGGTTTTTTTTTTCATAATCTGTAGAAGATATTGTATAATATAATGTATTTTTAGTAAAACGCTTGATTAAGCATTAATACTAGTTGTAGATGTTGTTCGAAAGTATGCCATATTTCCATATAAGATAAAGATCGCGGGACCATTGCAGTAGAGGACGTCTATTGCATATTTTTTTTTTTTTTATTATTTATTCTTCAAGAAGATAATGGGCCCCACTGATTATGTTCGTGTGGAGGGCCAAAATATAGTGCATAATATGATACCAGCAGGGCAGTACAGCGATAGATGAGGGGCGGAAAAATTTTGACTCAAGGCCTAGTACAGCCCAGTACAGAATACACAACGAGAAGTGTTGGGTTTAAATAACAAAAAAAAAAAATTGTCTAGGACCTATAGATTATAGGTTAGAAAGATAAAATAATATATTATCATTGGTAGCATTTAACGAAAAACGTATTTTATAACAATTACATTATTATACATGGTGATCATGATGAATGGCTGAATGGTATGCAATATACGACTGATATGCGATATAAAATCAAATGTATTATTATAATATTTTATGAGATTTTAGAGAAACGAAATTAAGTTAACAATATAAAATATGTTTAAATGTTTTACTATAAAATTAATAATAAACCGACCTTAGTACAATTAGTATCGTGCAATCACCATGAGCAATTAGCAACAAGGATTGTCGATGGATACACAATTAAAGTGTTCATTATGAGTAGGTATTGAGAACTATCTGGAAAAGTAAATCTTTCATCTCAGATGAGTTTTTAAATTGATTATCTATCTTGCCAATGTATTTGTCTTGACGAGGGTATTTCTTTATCTTTCAATAGAGTCTCAGCACTGATGACGAGTCGAACACTATATTATATAACGTTATAAATATCGAGTTTCGTGACTCGTCATTTTAAAACCTTAGATAATAAATGTATTTAAGATTTGCCAATAATCATTATTATATTGGATCACAAAATCGATCGTGGAGATAATATAGACTATAGAGGAATAAAATACATTTGTGTTGGCTGGGCAGGTACTTAAAAATGCACGCACTCACCGTGTAAGTTAGCCAAAATGTATATACGATAATAATATTGAATTTGTGCGTATAAGGGACGTTTAGTGAGCCTAGCAACGCGATTGCTAACGATAACACAACAGGTTATTTCTATACACTAAAATAAGGTTACGAGTATACCTACATAGAATAATACGAAACTTTTCGTACTTAGGTATACTCTATACATATTTGAGTATTCGACCGATTAAGACATGCGATCAATAAATATTAATATTATTATTGCGATCGGTTTCAAATTATACGTGTGCACACATTTGATGTATAGTTTATATCATGAACGGCTTTAGTTTCGAAATAAAAAAAATTAACAATAAGACATTAAACATATTTTATCTTATTCTACAATAAAGTGCTTTTAAAAAAATTACCAGTATTTTTAAAAAGTTGTGGGAAAATAATAAGTTATTTAAGGCGAATTGTAGGACCTTTTCTTCGGTTTTTATTGTTGTTTACATCTGTTTGTTTCTAAAACGGAACACTCAAAATACAGTAGTAATGAATAGAATCTTACGATATAAGAATTTCGTTTTGAATTTTCTTCACTAATGAAAACGCCTTCAGACTTCAGTGCAAATTTTAAGACCATATTTTATTGTTACTTACCGCGACGGTGCAGCATACGAATTTAGTTAATTTTAAGAACTAATAAAGAACACCGTGTAGCTTTACTTACAAGTATATTATAGTATTATACTTATAGTATATATATTAAGTATTTAAGTACAATATTATGTTTTGGAGCGCAACACAACCATAACAGAAACTTTTTTTTTAATAAACTATTTAATACAATATTATAATGTTATAAAACATATTATAATATACAATTGTATGTTAGCTCAAATTCTTTTAAATTTATTTTATGTAAAATAAATATTTATAAAATATAAAATATTTCAACAACTGAGGAGTATACAACTCAACTGTTAAAATAATATAGTTTAAAGTCTAGACTATAGGCGTATATATATGTTTATAACCGTTGTATAGTTATTTATACTTTGACGCCGTATTCTTCCACCTTACTCGTTTAAGTCTGAGCAAAATTAAAGTAGGTATAGAGTACAAAAAAAAATTGTTTTATTTATGAAATTGATTAAATCATTTATTAGCATTTACTCACTGTTTATATCGTTTAATTACGAGATTCGAACGAATTAATTCTTCATTAAAGTTTATAACGATTGAATGGTATTAACTATTTGAAATTGAATAGGTATAATAAATATTTCCGTGTAAAGGAATCAATCCTTACGACTAAGGATGTACCGGAGCACTGAGATAAAAAGTAAACGTTTGTTTAAGTTTTTTTTAGATTGAAAATAGTTGTAATAGCGTTAAATTTTATTTACGTAAAATCATCCCTCGAGTCTTAGTTAGCGAGGAAAACAAGAAAAAAGATAACTATACAAATGTTAATAACCGTTTCGGGCGACGGCTCGTAGCATTTTTTTCAACGTCTGTTTACTTGTTTATATTTATATATATTATTCGATGTAGTATAAAATAATACAATTTCATTGGCCCCGAAACGCATATTCAACTTAACATTTAATGGTTATAACGGGAGAGATGAAAAACAAACTAAGGAAAATCTTAAAAATAATATTCAGTTGTTTATTATTATTATCTACTAAAATTCCTTTGAGCTATCAAAATATTCTGTCTTTGGATTTTACGAAAATCATGGGATATATATGTGTATATATATTATATTGTTGTCATAACCGGCAAATCCATCTCCGTATTTTAAGTTAAACCCAACGGTTATCTGCGAACGAGAGTACTCGAAAACGATTATAGAAATTATATAATATATTATTTGGATATCGCTCTCGCCACTAGAAAAATACCCCTCCTATCCCACGGTACCACTTCCACATTGCCTGCACGAATATAATCATACTGTCACTCAAACGTATAAGTGAGTACAATATTATTCTATCCTAAGATAAATAAAAAAATATATAAGTACACATAATATATTAAAAATTTAAATATTACCTAATTAAATGTTGTACGTGTAACACTGTAGTTGAAGCTTATAAGATCAAAAAAAAAAAAAAATTTCTAATAAATAGGTATATATATACATTATACATTATATACAAAGATTATTATATTATATTCATATAGGCGTATAGATTGGTGTCAGTCAAATGATTTTGTCAAGGGGGGAGAGGTATGGCACTATTTGATTATCAAAAATATAATTTATGGTTATCAGATCTTAAGCACTGAAAAAAAGGTAACGGGGGATCTATCCCGCTCATCTCCCCCCCCCCCCAACCGTTTGACCACCACTTGTATAGATACAAAGATTATTTTATTTTCATATAAGTATATATGTTATATTATTTTATGTATTTAATATTACAAACTACGCGTCATAGTGTCGTGGTACCCTCGAGGCAGCTTGTGCGAATGAAACTGTTTATCCCGAAACATCATAATAATATCAAAATAATATTATATGCATATATACATATATACTCATATATGCGTCCTATCATTAAAAAAAAAACAAATGTTTTGATTAATGTGACAACATGAACATAATATTATGGTAAATGATTAGGAAAATCCATAATAATATGCAGTACAAAAAAAAAATGTTTATCACCGCACAGTGCAGTATATACTGGAAAAAATTAATTCAGCAGTGAAAGAGATTTTTTTTGGTTTTTGGGGGTGACATGCGGCCAAATACCAATGGTGGCCAAGTTAATGAAAATAATTAACTGTGGTAAGTTAAGTTAGTTCAATTAAATTGTTTTCA
Source organism: Macrosiphum euphorbiae (assembly GCA_949089665.1). Classification (NCBI taxonomy): domain Eukaryota; kingdom Metazoa; phylum Arthropoda; class Insecta; order Hemiptera; family Aphididae; genus Macrosiphum; species Macrosiphum euphorbiae. Next base: position 134,142,945 of record CARXXK010000001.1, on the reverse strand, counting down.
GTTAAAAGTTAACAAAAAAAATGAACTAGAGAAGTTTAAAACTAAACTAAAATAAACTTAATTCAGTTAAAGAAAGTTAATTTTTTTCAAGTTACAATATTATTAAGTTATAAGCTACCCTAGTACTTTGATTTACACAAGCATTTACCAAGACGTTTAACACTGTGTTCAAAATTAGACTATTAACATAATATTATGTAATTAGAAAACAAATGACCAAAATCGAAAAAGAATCAATGCATCAGTATATTGTCTTGCTGGTTCCGTATGACATGAAAAGAAAATTAACTTAACTGCACGACAATGATAATTAAATATAAAAAGTTAATTTACAACAATAGACATTTCAACTGGATAAGTTAAAAACAAAAATAGTAACTAGTTAAGTTAAAAAGTTTAAAAAAAAATTAACTAGTTAAGTTAAAAAGTTTAAAAAAATTAACTTTTTAACAAGTTAAAATACCTATGAATAATATACCTGTACACATAGCAACTAACCGCGATGTATCAAATTTTCATGTAAACCTATACATATTATATAGTATGTGATGTACTCAATATGTGTTACATAATACGATATTGTGTATATTATTGAATTCTACATTAAAACATAATACATATTATATTGTTATACGCGGGAGCGCCGAAACTAAAAAAATACCACAGACACTACTCAGAAATCTGGTGTTTTTCGGCTTTTGAATTCAATAAGACTTAAATCATCCGTAGTTAAATTCGATACGCGTTGTTGGCTTACGAAATACAATATAGTTCTGGAACGAAGAGTATACACAAGCTAAACAAATACACGTTCTATATACATAATATCCGTTTCGGGTGCGACGAGTGCGTGCACAATATTATCATATTTCGATCTCCGAAAAATATCAAAAGAGCTTTTGTTCAAGGAAGAAAATATGTATCACTGTAAATCAAGTACCTATACATAATATATAAACTCCAAACAAACGGTTTTTGTTTTTCCATAATTAAATCTTAAACGTTCCTACCGTATTTATTTAGCATTTTAAACATTTTATTTTTTATTGAACGCCGGCATATTACCCGAGCGTATTGTGCCCAGATTATTGTTTTTTTTCCGCCTCGTTCAAACTTATGGACGTCATTAAAATTCAAATAATATTATTACGGTAGACCATCGTGGACAACAATAAAAATATAATATAGTCACATAAAATACGAGACGTGCGAGTTTGCACGAGTGATCGACATAAATTTAATGTTTAAATTATGTACGTATCAACCTATTGTAACCTACGACTTACTATCATAATATACGATAAACACGAATTTTAAAAATTAAACAGACAACCGTTGAATTATCTCCGCCATAGGTAATCCGTTTCGATTTGAAAATATTATAATGAAGCCTTTGCTTTGTTTTCTGAACCCACCAACGGGATAGGCTCGTTTTATAACATACGCGTTTCATATAATTTTGAATTGGAATAAGAAGTTTTATTCTTGCATTTTTTGATTTTAAATTTTAAGGTAATTTTTTTTTCATTTTTTAGAGTACTTTACAAATCCAAAGTTTGAATTTGAAATTTTATTTTATGATTTCTTAATAAATTTAACAAACTATATTAACAATAAACAGGTAAATAAATATATAATCTAAACCCACGAATAACCCCATAAAATAATAATTTATGGAAATAATTATACTTCCTGAGTAAAGAAGTCCAGAAAGCTTAGTTCTATCTGTAAAACTTTTTTACAATCCTTTAAAATTATATCGAAATTATTAAAATTTTCAAAAAAATTGGTGCATTATTCAGAATTTTTTGAGCATGATAGTATTTTTTGGGTTTTAGGGCATTACAATCCTAGCTCTAAATGTATAAGTTTGATGTATTATACATATAAGTGCTTGTCGAACGAGCAACTGTGGGTTTAAAATATGTCGAACTTCAATGAAAACTTCTACGAAAACTCAATACGATCTTCAGAAGAACGCGTTCTATTACGTTGGCGTATACAACACCACTACAGTCAATTGTTAATTAAACCGTTTGGAAAATCGACCATTATTATCTATAAAACAAAAGCGAAAACGTCGGTTACTAACAACTTACTATTCGGAGGTAGGTATAATTTACTTGGAGATAAATTTAAATCGCACCGCACTCCGCCAGTCCAGCAATTAATACCTATCTATATCATAGTATTAAATCATTGTATTCATAATGATATGTTATGTATTGCGTTACGCGTATCGAAGATATTATACACTACACTATGGAGCAGAGCTCGTGAAAGGATTAAAGAGCTCATAAATAATTCTAAGTGTGCGATAATATTATCGTAAACATAATATAATACCGTAAAATTATTATAACTTCTCGTAAATATAATAATATCCGTTCCGGCGTATTGACATACTCATAGGTAGGACTTGGGTATTATATTTTAGGCAGCTCGCTGCGTTTCTCCTAAAATTCTACGATGTGTGCACTGGCCGCGACTGAAAGTGGTTAAGGAGTATCGAAAAAAAATTATTAAAATACACCCACACCGTTTAAAACAATAATACGTGGGTACCCATCGCTCTTGCTGTAGTTATATAGCACTGCGTGTGATGAGTGACGATGAAGGTCGGAGGGTTTTTTTCCATAACTTTGCACAACATTTTAAACAATCCATCAAACTTGATATAAGAGACGAAATACATTTAATGGAAATCATGACGTAATACCACGCATGTCTATAACTTTTGATGTAATCTGCAGAAAAGGCACATCACGGTGCATACACTTTGACTTCGGGACGGCCTCCGCCGATGCTCGCAAGTATATTATTTGTTTTGACTTTTGACTTTTTTTTTTTTCAAGTAAACGTTTTATTTATTGAAATTTATTATCACTTGTTCTGTTTTTTTTTTATCCTCGCCGCGTCAACTTACGACAAATGGTTTTTATTCGCTTTTTCTCACCATCAATCAAACAGCATATTATAGCCAGCTGCTCTCGTAGTCTCATCGGTCGACGTTCCGTTGTATCTAGAAATCATTATTCATTAGATTATCATATTAGTCAGATTTCCCGCTGGCCTTCCACGTACAGATTCGAAAACGAGTAACTGTGAATAATATGAAATGTCCACCCGCTTTGGCGTGGTGGACTTGAAACTATTCAGAGGCGAGTCTAATATTCCACCCACTCACCCGCCCGTCCAAAACACCGTTAAAGGCATTTACCGTCATATTTTTAACTACCCGCCTGTCGCAATAAATACTAAAATACTAGGTAATAGTAAATTATTACCCAATAATGGCTATTACCCATCCCCCCACCACCCCTTTGAAAACTCAGATACGACGATCTCTCGATTACCCTCTTCTCATCGCACAGCTATAGCCGTGGACGTGTACTTTACTTACATGGAGTCTTCGAATATAAATCTCTTAAATCACCGATATATAGTTTATATTCGCATTAAAACAGAGTAAGCTTACAGACGACACGTTATAAAATAAAAGAAAATATAACGAATAGTGCGTATAATTGGTTGAGATTATAAGACGCTCAAAATATACAATATTATTGTATGACTGCCGAAAACCGAATGGTGGATAAATGAAGAAAAACGACGTCTTATAATAATATGGTTTTAATGCGAAAGCCTCGTAATAAATTCCAAATATTTTAATTTGTATACTCGACATACATTTTTGTACAGGGTGCTTCTTTCAACAGTTATATCACCCGTCATCTCGAAAAGTATTTAAATTTTTGTAAATATTATTTTCGCTTTATTTGGCATTAAAAAAAAAAATCAGTTATATTTTTTATCATTATGAATGTGAATTTTTTTCACTATATTTTAATAAAAAGTAGAAACATAGATTTTTAATTTCATATCCCGCAGCAGAATATTTTTCCGAGAATAATTTCGATGCATAAATAATATTATCGAATTTCGAAATATTTGATAGGCAGCTATGATTAGGTTGCTCGAAATATACGAGTACACTCATTCGATACGAAATTCGATTTTTATGCTTTCTCAGAAGAATATTTCTCAACGGGATATGAAATTGAACAACATACACCTTCATTTAACAAATTAAAAACATAAAAACTGTTATATTATTATATTTGTGCGAATATCGTACGACACGACGGGGGCGATGGTCCGAGTTCTATCGATTTTTTGATTATCGTTGTATCACAACTGTTGTCGAAAAATACTCGCCGAGTAAACATTATACGATGGTGTGCATGGAGAATAAAAATTTGTGATTTTCAGCCTAATATATATATATATATTATATGTAAGAAAATACAAAACGAAACGGAACAAAAATTTATTCTATGCGTTTCCGTAGAGTCCCCCCCTCTCCTTTTTGTCGCACGCAATGCGCTTTGAACGTTCACACAACAATACGAATTTTATATTAAATTTCCACCATGTCACGAGTTCGTTTTCCCCTTTATTTGTATACACGTATACTCCGTGTCGTACTAATATAATATAATATAATATTATAATATGTCGTAATAATTGCTACTAATTTATTTTATTCGAGGAGGTCGTTGACAGTCATAAAAAAGAAATAAAACACGTAACGAACAAAACAAAACACACAAAAAAAATTCTTATTCTAAACCACACAATATCTTTTTTTTCTTCTCTTTAATATAATTTTTTAACCGCTCGCACACAATACATAATTTCAAAAAAAAAAGTACCTAACAACAAAACGTGTACAACACACACACACACACACACACACACACACACACACACACACGTATACAATACGTACATACACAATACATACCTACGTCGTTTTCGGCGGTGTTGAACTTGTTTTTAACATTTTCGAAACGGCAACGACGGACTAGTCTTACCACAACGGCACAACATATATGTGGGCACAGTATACCTAGGTAAATAGCAGGGGTGCCAAAATGTTTAAAACACGTTTTTTCACAGAATGATAGTAGTATTAAATTAGCAGTAAGTTATCTATGTATATTTTGTCAATCTTAAATCATCAGTTATCTATGTCTATGTTGTCAGTCTTAAAATATGGTTTGTTGGAACACAAGCAGCATTAGCTTCGTCCAACCTTGTATTATTACTCTGTTTTGATTCGAAATAACAATTCATTGTGGAAAATAAACTTTCACATGACGCAAAAATTGAGCAAGGAATGAGCAAAGGAATGGGCCACTTTTTTTTTCAAAATACAAATTTTGTGTGATAAAAATGGTACTGTTTTGTCGGTCTTTACGCGATCCTCACCGCTTTTATCACTCAACATTTGTAAGAACCTTCTTGTATAGGGCCGGGGGGGGGGGGTAGAACCGTCTAGAATGCGCGAGTAAAATGTATAATATTCTAAACTAATATAATTTTATTAATTATTTATTATATTAAATTATTTTATATCATCGGTGCGACCACCGCAGACGTATTCTATTTAAAATATTATTCTTAATGGCATTTAAGATGAGTATAATAATAATATGTTTAGAAAACGACTTTTTACGATGTTCTCGCGGTTACGTATACATTGTGGTTAATGTGTGTGTGCGTGATTATATTATACATATAATATATAGTAGGGAGGTACAATGAATTATTACTCTCATTAAAATATATATAGTATATACGTCATGGTCGATAATAATTCATTTTTCTTAAATTAATTAATTAACGTTATTAATATTATCTACGAGCGCGATATGTCTGTGAAAATTAATAGAAAGCTGCGGGAGAACAAACTCGTGTTTTTTTCTTAAAAATTTACATCACATCGCCATAGGCTCTGTATTTTATTTCATATTACTCAAACGGTCGACGAACTTGCAAAAAACCACTATGAAAAATTGCACCTAAAATTATCAAACAACTGTAACACTCTCATTAATTGTCTCTACCCGTCTTCCCTGTCTCTGCAGTAACAACCACCGTCGTGTTAAAAGCAATTGGTCCAGACACCTGTAAGTTATCTTAAAAGTCTTGTAACTGTTAGTTAATATCAAAGGTTTATGAAAATAATAAATATCATGATAATGTAAAACACAAAAATATTGTTAAATTATTTGGTTATTAATAGTATAAGAGATCAAAAGCAAACTTTGAAAGAAGTTAAAAAAAGCAATCAACATGATTTTTATAAAAAAAAACATGTTACAAACAAAAATGACAGATTATTTTTTTAATGTGCAATGAATAATAATGGTATGCAATGAAAATACACTTTATTTTTTCATAATATATCTACATAATTATTAGGGTTAACAATTTGTGATTTAAATATTATAATATAATGACTATCGGTTATTATAACGTATTTTCCATGGCCCCCTTAACGTCATTATAAACGATTTCCACTGTATATTGTACAGCGATTACGTCATATTTTTTTTTTATATATTTCAAGTAGCGCGTGGAACGTTTGAACAAGTTATATTTTCAACAAAAAAATCCAAAACTTGAAATATACATGTATTTATGTTATATTATGTAAAATTATAGTGACCGAGTAAATTTAGAACGTCTTCCGCAATTTCCTTGAAATGAAAAGTAAATCGCATAGATGAATATTTTACTACGAAAACGTCCAATAAAAAATAATACGGTTGTGCGTATTGTGTGTATATATATATCACATAGGTTTAATATATATAGTAGGACGAGAGTTGTAACAAGCCAAAGCGAAATTGTTATAAAAAAAAAAAATAAATAAATGTGCAATAAATTGTTATACGTTTTTGGGAATGGAAAAATGAAAAAAAAACCGTAGTAAACCGAATTATATTATTTTATATACACTGCGCTTGATTGCGCTTCTCCGAAAAATATCTTCGGTTGTCTGTAGTTTTCCCCTGCTCGTTTAATGAAACTACCTTATAAGTAGGTATACTATTCGGAAAAATCAACGATCGACCTCTCTTATTCAAAGTACCGTTTAGACAGGATTATCGATATTTTATTGGTGTGCCGTACGAAACTTTTCACGACCAACTCGTTTTCCAGCCAGGAAAAGCGTTGTCGATTATTTCGGAACTGGTGTAGATTCCTTCCACTTAATGAAAAAAAACTAGTGAAACGTTTACATTTTTTCACGGTTTCAGCTATTTTTGTCGCCGTGATAGTATCATAATAATAATATGATACTATTAAAAAAAAATAACAACCATTCATACAAAATCTGCACACGGGCGAAGCCGGGTTATTCAGCTAGTATTATTGTAAAAACGTATTTATTATTATTATTATATTTGTTCGCTTTATATGTACATCGAAATAACTTCTTCGCATGAACTTATATGTCTTATACACAATGTATGTCACTTCGGCGGGGTCTCTATTTCCCGAAATTTCCTTCTATGTAAGTGCAACAGATGAAATACCACAGCTGATCTGTAATCAGATTTTGCAACATAGATATATTAATTGTTCTTGTCCAATTTTTAGATTCTGAACGAAGTGATATTCTATTTTTTTGTCCTATTTTTATACCCTTACTACCCAGAAAGGGCTTTGTCCCTCATACGTGACACTCTTATTGTATATAAAGACTAATAAACGTTATCGTTTACTTTTTACAGTTTTTTTACTGTCTATATTATGTTGACATCAACATCAAGTTACTGACTCAGATCAAGTACTAACTCACGACTTCAGCACCGGTACACGCGGCTATATCATTATTGCTTAATATTATTCTTACAATACAATTTTATATAGGTATTATATTCAATTTCTAAACCAATGAAATTTATATATTACAAAAATATATTACAAGTTTATTTAAAAAACCATAACAAATTTAAGAAATACGAGTAGTCCCTATACATATAATGTCATTATACATTTTAATAAAATCATTTTTATATGAATATATGATTTTATTTTGAGAAAAATAATCAGGCAATAATAAAGACATTGTAAATCGCTACCGAAATCGTTAGTTGGTAGACATAATAAAGATAGTACAAAATGTACATATAACTAAATAATAATTTGCATTTATAATATACTTACTCTATAGTCCTTATGATACCTTTTAATAGTTATTTTTGTGCAGTGGGGTCATTTGGAGGGGGGCAACTGGGGCATTTGCCCAATCTAGTATTTACATCAACCTGAAGTCGGCGAATATTAATAATTATTTTATAACTTGTAAAAACAAAAAAATAGTATGTGCCATGTTGTTAGAGATTTTTTAAATCCCCCACCCCAGGGCTTATATTTCTTAGGGCGCCCTTGGGCACGTGTAGGTTGTATCATATAAAGGCACCAATAATAAATGTGGTTGACTGAAGATTATAAAAAAAAAATAGAGACAGATTTTCGTGAGTGTACGCCGAATGTTAAAAATGTACTCGACACAGGGATTTATAAACGAATACCTATATAATATATATCGGTGGTGTGTATAATAATAATGCCCCTTCGAGAAAAATCGCCCGCAATAAATGTTAACGGCGCTCCGACGTAGTGCCCGACGCATACCAAAGTGCGTATACCAATATATACGTATATTATACACGTTTAAACGTAAATGTTTTTTTGCGCGAGTAGAGGGAAAGACGAGAGGTACAAGTAGAAGGAGAAGTAGAAGGAGAAGTAGAAGGAGAAGTAGAAGGAGAAGTAGAAGGAGAAGGAGGAGGAGAAGGAGAAGAAGAAGAAGAAGAAGAAGAAGTAGAAAAGGACGATGAAGACCGAACGCGGAGGACATCGTCGTGAAAAATGGATTTCCTTTATTTTTCCGAGCTCTGGATCTATATTCTAAAAAGGCGTGTGCTCGTTTTTTCTTTTCCTTTCTCTTTATCTGAAAATCAAATTCGGCGACGGCGGTACGACTTGGCCTTTAAACGTGATCTCTATAAAATGCCGTGGCGTATATATTATTGTATTATTATTATCACATGCAGGTTTATCGCATAGTATACGTATACCTCTATAATACGTACGATATAATATCATATAGTATACGGGTGAGTATTATTACACTCATACACACGTCTTCGCGAAATATAATATATATTTTATTTATCGAAACCTTCGTACACGGTACATATAAAGAGATACCGTCGGGCCTATATACGTATATATAACAAGTGGGGGATGAAATAATATTATTTTATACACGCTCCGTGGTCTATCCGTAAACGACGTCTCAGATTCGGTGCTGACGTTCGCGACCGATAGAAACGGGATCCCTTCGGCCTCGGGGTATATTATATTTTTATAATAATATTTATATACAGTCCTATTGTAAATGCACATTCTCACAATGGCATTTCAAAGTCGGTTTTTGGAATTTGTGATCAGTTCATCGCGTATCTACTATCGAAGACGCGTTGTACAATCTGCGCACCCCCCACACTTGACCGACCCATGCACATCCTCCTGAAATATCCTGTGTTCACGGTCGTCCGTGCAGAAAATTCGTATGGAAACAAAATTATTGCAATCGTTTATTGTTAACTTCTAAATTAATTAATATACTTAATATTATAATGAAAAGACGTCTCAAAACAACACAACAAACAAGATTCGTAAGAAAATCTAAAGGGCGATGGGATCGGGTGTGATCGCCAGTTCCAAAGTTAAAAGTTGAGGGGTTCCGTGCAAAATGATATAAAATAATATTTTGTTGAATTATTCCTATACACAAATTATAATATAATTTATAATATGTTTAATACATTTATGAAATGTTTTAAAACTGAGATTGCACTGTCACTGTGGATAAATGCAAGCCTGGGCAAGTTAATGATAATTTTTAATTGAGTTAAGTTAAGTTGATGGAAAATATTTTTAAAAGTTTAAAGTTAATAGTCATCTTAATTTTTATTTTAATTCGGTTGAGTTAAAATATATTTGAAAACTTACAATTAACTTATTAACTTAAGTTTTTTTTTTATTGAACGAAAATTTGTATATTTACAATATGTATTTACATGTTATACAATAAGTAACTTTGATGTGATTTGATTGACGGGAGGGGGATGGTTTTTTTTTTTTTAAATTTTAAATGTATAAACAGATAGTTATATGGTTTAAAATAACAAGAAGTAAATGTTTATGCACTATATGTATCATCATTCTATTATTATTATTATTATTATTAGTATTTCATTATTTATAAATTAACGAAACTTGAAATTATTTAAAGTAACTAGTTATTTATTAAGTTTATATCAATAAAAATCAGTTGAGTTAAAAATAAAATTAAGAAAGTTAAGTTAAAAAGTTAAAATTAACTTAACAGTTAACTTTAACTTTTTAACTAGTTTATGCCCAGACTTGCATATCATATCATATTTTAAATGCTGTACCTGAACATTTTCAAAGAGAAATTTACAAATGTAAATTTCCAATTTATAGAGACATAGAGTAACTGAACGTTACTTTTGGACAAAGTTTACTATCTAAAAAATTGTCTATAGACAAAAAAATTAAAAATTAAAAATTAAAAATAAACCTCCCTGTGAAACCAATAGATTTGATCCTTTGCTTCACTCAGAAATTAAAAAATAAATAAAGATATTTTAGAGAGGCTTTGTAAAACACATCTATAATTAAGAGTAGGTAATATGGTAGTAGGTTATTAACTTAATATATTGAAATTAACTGAAACTTAATTAAGCTCACGCCGCATGTATGGTTTCATACTAGTTTAGCTTTAGATCGTTTAAGTAACCAATTCAGCGTCTAATTACGATTTACGTTGTTTATTCTCTTCAAAGTACCTTACATATTAAATATTGCTAAACATTTTTTGGATTTTTTAAATTTTTGTAGAAATATAAATTATATAATTACATTTTAAATAAAGGTTAGGTCACAAAACTATTATTTCAACTGAAAAATGTAATCTTTTAAAAATAATAATATTATTGTTCAGTAATGATTAGATTTTCTGAAGTGAGCTCCTTTTCTGTAGGGCCCTACATTTTCACTGGTTGCACTGCCATAGCGTTGCGCCGGCCCTGGCGATCGTCCATATCACCCGCCGAAATTCGTCACTGACAGATGATAGTGTATAGAGTCAAACCTAACGAGAAAAAAAAAAGAAAAAAAACCCATTATTGTAATTTATTGGTCTTACACATATTTAGACGCTTATTTGGGTACCTTTACAATTATTATGATGTTCTGCGGACCTGCTGGCCGGTAAATTAACATAATAATATTATAATGTTTAACATTGCGACAGTAACAGCAGGAAGGGTGCATGTGTGTGCATTGAACAACAACTACAACAACAACAACAACAAACAAGACGTTGTAATTTACGCAAATAGTTATATATATATATAAATAACGAGCCTAACTTTACAGCTAATGGGTATTTATATGTATTGTATAATTATATACGCATATATACAGACGTCGTCTATATTACGTACAAAAACTAACTATAATACTATACACTGTGCCTACTGCCTACTATAATTGCCAAATGGAATTTTATTACAACAATTGGTATTATTATGACGTTATTTTTTAACGCGAGTAAAACACAATCATATTTTATATTTCACAAGAGGTAATTAACTAATACGCATCGCATGTCTACGAACGAAACACAAACGGTTTCATTTCACGAGTAGCAAACGTCGGGCTCGCGTGAGCGCGAATAATACCTCTGGCCCTTTGCGGTTTATGCTACCGTCAAAAGTCATCGCGCGTTATCTCGGTATGCGATACCAATCGTCGTCGTAAAACTTATTTATTTATTTTTTCAAACTACGTACTATAATATAGGTTTGCATTTATATGTTATTATTATATTATAGTATATTATTATTAATTATTACGTTCAAACGAGAATTTTATCAAAAATATTTGCTGCTCCGTCGTTCTAGCGATAACTGCTGAGCTGTGTATAAACTATAAAGTGTATAGGTACACACTGACATATATATATATTATATACAACTATGTGTGGGTACACTATAATAATAGTTTGCGTTCAATACGAACAAACGCTATGTGATGTGCTTTTTGAAATTAAAAGTTCAAAAACCTTTTTATTACATTTTTATATGAAAAATAAAATTTAATAAAAAAGTTACTTTCTTAAATTATTTGTTACATAACTATATAAAACAATAATCTCAAAACATATTACACATTTTTCCGTGTCTCAAAAACGTATTATTTGTAGCGTACACCCTCTTACAGGAGACGATGATGGGTGGTTAAAAACTCAAACGCAAACTGATTGAAATTTTGACTGTATTTCGCCGATTTTTAATACTTGTACAAATATATTGCAATAATTTACAAGGTAAAGTGATTTAGACTACCTAGACCAACTAATAGGTTGCTAGCTGTTGGAAAATATACGATTGCTCGGATATGTTCTAAGTACAGAAAAACGCCGTTGATCGAATTATAGAATCCAAAAATGTTGATTCTATAGAGGTCTGGCCCGGAGGTGCTCGTTCTGATTACGTGGAATCACGTCTGAAGATGGGCTGTTTTGGGTCTCTACTATATAGTGCGACCCCTCTACTCTATAGCGCGACCCCTCTACTATACTTGTCCCTGCGACTAGTGATGCCGTTCCCACAGTCCATGTGGCCGATCCCCTGAATTAGATATATTAATAGCTATATCCATAGTGTCTGTGTGAGTATGTGCCCATCATGGGTCTGCAGATGTGCTCGTGGATGGCCAATTTCATGATCGATGCGGCGTATTGATAACTGTGTAATTTTGTCATACCTACTGCCAAGATTTTATTAGATCCACGAACTTCTCACAGTATACATTTTATTATCATAATTCTGTGCGTATTGGCTCTTCTGGCCCATGTGGCCTATGTTAATTGTTCCGAACATTAAACAATAGTTATTGATTTACCAGGGTCTCGTCGCAATGCTAAGATCATTCCTACAATATTGTGTATGAAGTAATATGCCTACTATATATCATATATAGCAGGGGTGGCGAACCTACGGCACTTGTGCCAAAAGTGGCACGTTGGTAATATTTCAATGACACTTAAAAAATAAAAATTAGAAAAAATTATGCTATTTATAAAATTATATATTATATAGTATATTATAGTTATGTGTAAGGGCTTAGGGCGGAGTAGGGTCTGTACGTAAAAATTACATACAAATATGTTCAATGTTCATATTTTTTTTTTTTTTTTAATTGATCTTTTTAAAGCCCGGCGACTATGGTCATTAGCTTGATTGTAGGGTTTATGATTGTAGGTAGTAGGGTTTGAAATTGTAGGGTTATTACACGTGTGTGTTTTGTTTGGCAGAATTTCTATTGGGGCACCCGTAGGTTTCTGCCATGCCCCGGAGTGGGGGATGGCGGCACTTGTTCTCCGGACACCGTGACTTGCCCGGAGAAAAATGCCGCCCAGTGGCCGAGAGAATCGAACGCGTGTTCGACCGCTCGGCCACCTCGTCCCCCCAATGTTCATATTATAATATTATATAATATGATGGTTTTTGTTCAATTATTAGCGATTATAATAATTTATTGATTCGTGTTGTCAAATGTATAGTAAAAATCTTAATTTTGTAATATTTCGTTGATTTATTGTTAATTTGGTCTTATTATTATTAATGTTTTATTGATCAAATACAATACTTAAGCAGCAGTCTTATTATTTTTTTATACTCAAACATTGCATTTAATGCTCTAGTTATTTGAAATGATTTCGATTTTGGGAATATACGATATGTCTATATTATTATTAAACGAAACTGCGAATAAAACGTATCGGCATAGAACGTAAATGTGAATAATCTGTCATTTTCTGTAATTTCGGAGATTAAAAGTGGCGTTTACAGTTTATAGAAGAACGTAAATCATGCTAAAAGATTACAAAAACAAAAAAAATGAACTGTTCAAGTCCATCGAAAAGAGTTCGCAATAATTAAACGGTTTGGTTGTATATATACGAACGAGTAAAAAAAAAAAAAATAATAATAATAACCATCGGTATAACTTTTTACGATTAAGGATATAGAGTTTTCTTTCTCAAACTTTGTACGAGGTCTTTTCGGAGTTGAACCGTTTCGCTTAAAAAAAAATGTATAATAATAAAGCAATAAAAATAACATCTTCAGAAAATAATACGCTTATTGGTATGCGTTCGCTGCGAAATCGTTCGCACAGATAGCTGCGGATAAAACGTCGTGTATTCGTCAAAAAATATGAAACTCACGTCGTTTGACAATTTAAGATGATCTCGGTGGATGGGGTGAGAGGAGGGTGGAACGAAAGCGATGTGGACGACGTGAATATAATAATATCATAATATGACGGGCGCGAATAAACGAACATTTCTCGATTTATTTCCCTTTAAAAAAACGTCTTCTGATGTTATTACGATATATAATAATATTATATTAATACGACTACTGCTCTTATTATAATATGATTACACCCTCGAGGTCCAAAACTTACATATTTCATAATGTTATATATTACACGGAGTGTGTATTTTACAAAGCGATTATTTTATCGTAAGCCGTGACTTTCACTGTGTATTCGGATTTACGAAAACATTTCTTTATTTTTACACACTTACCTACCTTATTTGAAATCATTTCCGCACAATAGTTTTGAAAAGAAAAATTTGTTTACGTTTTTGAATTTTAAATTACTATTTGAATATATGATATTATATTGACATCATAAATCGAATCGTAATATTTGCCAGAGAATTGTGATAATATTATTATGCAGCTAGTCAATTGTTTATCCGTTTAGAGTTTTGGACGAGTAAAGCAGCTATATAGTGTAATCGACATTTTTCAAGTCAAAAATTTAAATGCTTTCACCTATACCCTATTACCTTATATTTATCTACTTTTGTAATTCGATTTTTCAACGCATGAGAAATGTTTTAAAAACCACTCTTTACTTTGCCCATTAAAATGACTACCTACTGCAGCAGTTTAGTGGCAAAAGAATAGCCCTGTACATAATATTATATACGTAACATTTTATTATTATAAAAACTTGCCATTAGCGGGTCACATGTGGGCGAAATAATTAAAACACTCTCGAAATCGTCGCCGATTTTCCGAGTTTATTCGGTGTACAACATAACAATGTTATAGGTATAAGAGCCAGCGGCGGCATTGATTCGATTTACTTCCAGGCCGGCGGGCCGGGAAGGTACGTAATAAATTCTATTGGATTAAAACTCCTCGTTTTTTTTTCTTTTTTTTTTTTAAAAAAAAAGGCGGCGGAAATGAACGATGAGAATATTCAAAGCTTATTCCGGCCATTAGGGACGACTACGACGATGGGATATTCGGTCTTCGTGTATATATTTATATATAATATAATATATCTGATGTAAATATAATTTAATAATAATATGCACCATGCAGGTCTGTCTCGTCGAGTCTGCTGGGTAAGTCGAGTATTTACCGGTATATAGGTCAACAAGTGCAGTGCCCACAGCTGTGTTTCATTTGGAAAAGGTTACGAGAAATCTTCCTGTCCTGGTAATCTAGAACTGAAAAGGAGTTTTCAGGAGGAGTTATATATAGAAAACACTGGAATGTTGACGAATTTTTTAAAAAAAAATTAACCCTTTAACTATGCGCACTCGAAATACCTAATACAATTATTTGAATTTTATCTTGTGGTAATGCCAGATATAATAATATGTGGATAGACTGAATTTTTTCATATTATTTTGACGACTGCTTAACAATTATCATACCATGGCTTTAATGCCAAAATTGATTAAGTTACCACAAGTCAAAAGTTTAAATATTTAAACGATTAGATTAGATATGCAATCGTTCAACGATAATTTTCCAGATTCCCGTATGATTTAGTGAATTTTAGAAATCCCACTCGTAATTCCAATCATTTTGATCTTAGACCACTTGCTTTATTTTTACGTCAAGTTATATGAGCACAGCAAAAGGGCTAAACATTATTTAAAAATAGCGAAAAATGTGAGTTTCAGTATTCCCCAACTCCCAACTTCCCAAATATCCAATTTCAACCGATGTCACTGGACAGAAATATTTCCCGTTACCTTTAAATGGAAACACACTGTATAGGGGTATTATTATACAGAACTATATTATACACATAAAAAACGGAAGTATGGGGAACGGAGGAGAATATAATTACCCATCACACATTGCCGACGGAAATTCGTTTAACTGCAGGTGACCTTTAATACTCGGGACTACTATCACAGTGCAAGGGCCCCACTAATGTTTTTGTCAGTGACCTAGAACAATAGTCTAAGCATTTTTAAGTATTTTCAACATATAAACCACGTTGTATAATATAATAATATATTCGTATATAACATTCATCTTTTCAGTACGTGTGTAACCGCCGACCGATTCACACGTGTGTTCACGGTCTTCGCTTATCGCATTTCTTAGCTTCCGATAGCAGTAACACACACGTCGCATTACGCAACTCACTGCAATTAAGAAGGTATGTTGTTATACTACGGCCCCCCATAACCAAACAGGTAACAACTTCCACCCCCGCCTTATACACCATCATGGACAACCATGATACACACATAACCCCCAATTCACAATCTAACTCACACAAAACATTCGCGGAAACAACAGCGAACTCATCCTTTCCAAAAAAAGACCAAGCAATTATCTTCAATACAGTAAATGACGTCCCGCAAATCGAGTACATCAAAGCATTCAGCCAACTTACATCGCCTAATAACATAAAATTCGCTTCACGAATATCCAACAATAGATTCTGCATTTATTTTGCTAGTAAGAGTATCGTTGACCATATTATCTCAAAACAATCGTATATCGTTATAAATAACACGCAAATCGCTTATCGTCGGCTCATTAGCCCGGCAAAACGAATCATCATATCCAATGTGCAGCCATCTATACCTCACGACATAATTATAAAAGCTATTAACAATAGCCTCATTAAAATATTATCTCCCATTACATTTATGAAAGCCGGTTTCTCAAACGATGAATACGGTCACATAGGCAGTTTTCGACGACAAGTATATTTACATCCCGACGATATCCATAGACTACCGAGTTCATTATTAATTAATTACGATCAAACCGATTATCGCATATTCTTCTCGGACGACACCGTGTTATGCTATATCTGCAAACAAACTGGTCACACCTCAAACCACTGCAAAAAAGATTTGGATAATACGATCTTAACTAATAGCAATATCCCTCCTCCGCCGGAAAACAAAGAAATCGAAAAAGATAATAACTCACAAAATGATCAAAATATCATGGACCATACTAACATAAATCATAGTATCGAAAACAATAATCAACAATCTGTCAACAAGCTGACTCCCCTTCAAGAACCAGCTGACCACATTAAAAGACCTATCTCATCATACGCCAGCACCAGCGACACCGACAATGCATCCACCACTGAGAACCCTATAAACACGTCATCAACAACACCTACGGAAACTCAAAACCATCAAACCAATAATAGCATCCTCACAACAAAGCTATTAGAATCCCAATCCAACGAAAAAAAAAAAACAAATGCAGGAATAACACATAATACACCCCTAACACCAATTAAGAGCACAAATATAAGCAAGCCTACCACCGAAAAATCCAAGAAAAATCCTCAACCCGCCAACAAAAAAATTAAACGCTCCAACTCCATAGAACTAATAGTAGCTAAACTGGACGAAACACTAGCCCCAGCCATAACTGTTTTTGAAGGAATCCCCAACCGTAAAATAGACTTCAATCAGCTCAAATACATTATTGAAAACTCCCTCAGCGTGGATCATCCCTCTAATATTCTAAACCAATTTAACATAACCCCGATGGAAATGATTGAAATATTAGACACGATTCGTCCGAAAATAAAAAACCTCACGATTAAAAACAGGCTCACGAGACTATGTAACTCATATCTCGAGTCATTATGAATACGCAATCCCTCTTCAGTATAAATAATAAATAAAGCAAATAATTAAAAAATCATCTTCTCAAAATTATATAATAATCATCTTTACAAACACCAAATGCAGTCACAACCAAAAAATATTATACAATGGAACCTCAATGGACTCCATAAAAACATCGATGAAATTAAACTTATAATAAACTTACATCAACCTATTGCAATATGTCTTCAAGAGACTAACCTTAAATATGACGAATCTCCACCTTATATAAATAACTACCAATATGCAACTAAAAACCGTAGAGGCTGTCTGAGGGCAAGCGGTGGTGTCTGCATACTCATCAATAACTCATTTCCTTGGGAGGAAATCCCTATCCATTCAAACATAGAAGCCGTCGCAATATCAATCACACTCGAAACAAAAACCACCCTCTGTAATATCTACATCCCAAATCAATTCAACTTCACACTCATAGATTTAGAAAATATTATCAAACAATTACCACGTCCCTTTATTATTGTCGGGGACTTTAACAGCCACAGTATTACATGGGGTTCATATAAAACCGATTCAAGAGGAAAAATAATAGAAAAATTATTGGAACAAGATAACATCGTAATACTTAATAACAACGAGCAAACTAGAATAAATCCCTCGAACAGAAACCTTTCAGCTATCGATTTAACGTTCTCTACACCTACCATAGCACAAAGATTACACTGGCAAGTATTAAATGAAATATACAATAGTGACCATCTCCCAATCTCTATACAATTCATTTCCAATGCACTTCAAACAAACTACTCTACAACAAAATGGAACCTCAAAAACCCTGACTGGCCTCTATTCGCAAACCTTCTGGAAACAAAAATCAACGCGTCAGAATTCACGGATGAAGATATAGATATCGAAAAAACAGTATCCAAATTCACTGAAATCATCATAGAGACTGCAGAACAAACAATAGGCTACTTGAAACCCCCCTCCAAAAAAACACCGGTTCCGTGGTGGAACAATGAAATTAAACAATATATATCACAAAAAAATAAAGCACTGAAAACATTTATAAAAACCAGATCACTCGAGGACCATATAAAACTAAAAGAACTCAGAGCAAAAACAAGATTCTTGGTCAAAAGTAATAAAACTCTAACATGGCGAAACTTCACCTCCGAAATAGGTGCCCAGGTTGATCCCCACATTATGTGGAACAAAATCCGTTCATTACAGGGACGGAAAAAGCACAGTAATATCTATCTCTCCACAAACTCATCTTTAAACACCGATCCATCTTCAATTGCCCACCACCTTGGAAAATATTTCGAAAAAAACTCCAGCAATGAAATGTACAGCCACGACTTCTTAAGGGAAAACGAAAACATACCATCACCTCAACCCTCCGTAATATCGCCCCAAAATACTAATCAGTCTTACTTAAACAGCCCTATAACAATTAATGAAGTTTTGAAAACTCTCAAAAAATGTACCAGCAAAAGTACCGGACCAGACAATATCCCTTATAGCTTTATTCAAAACTTTACAATCGACACACTTAAAATACTCCTAAAAATATACAATACCATCTGGAACAACAACGTATTTCCACAAAATTGGAGAAACAGTATCATCATACCGATAAGCAAACCAGGAAAAAACAAATTCTCAACTGATGGCTACCGACCCATTTCACTTTTAAATACCTTGTGTAAACTCCTAGAGAAAATTGTAAACCAACGTTTAATATGGTTTTTAGAACAGTCTTATTATCTCACCCCCGAACAATGCGGGTTCCGGAAAAATAAAGGTACATATAACTGCCTTTCCAAAATTCACGCAGAAATACAAAACACATACTCCGAAAATCAATACTTAGGTATGATCAGTCTCGATTTGATGAAAGCCTACGATACAACATGGAAACCGCACATTTTAAACAGTCTCACTAAAGTACTAAGCCAAAACCAAATGTTCAATTTTATTAGTAACTTTCTTAAAACAAGAACATTTCAAGTAAGAATCAACCAAACTCTATCCAAGACTTTCTCACAGGCTAACGGAGTCCCTCAAGGATCTTCAATTTCGGTTACGCTCTTCCTCATAGCCATCAACAATATCACACAGAACATTTCTCCACCTGTCCATTCTACACTCTTCGCGGATGACTTTAATATTTACTGCCGAAGCAAGAGCTTAGCAACCGTCCAAACCCACCTACAACAAGCCATCAACAATCTGCTTAAATGGACCCATACATCTGGCTTTACTTTCTCTCCTGAAAAATCACAATGCACTGTGTTTACACGTAGGCGCAATCAAAACGCTATAAACATAAAAATGGGTGAATACCAACTAATAAATAATAATACAATTAAAATCCTCGGCATCATATTCGACAGAAAATGTTCCTGGACCCACCACATCAACTCCTTGAAAAACTCAATTTCTCCACGTCTCAATGTTATAAAAATGTTATCCCACACATCATGGGGTTCTAAAACTCATGTTCTATTAACAATATACAAGTCACTTATACTTTCTAAATTCGATTACGGATCCTTCATTTGGACAACGGCACATAAATCAATATCAAAGAAACTAGATACAATCCACAACTCAGGTCTCCGTATGTCAATTGGCGCTTATCGTTCAAGTCCAATTCCTAGTATCTATAATCTTGCCTGCACACAACCTCTAGACATAAGAAGACTCAAAATTACATTGAATCACGAATTAAAATTAGCAAGTACCCTTCCTACTCTTGACTTCAAACCAATATTTCAAATGTTACCATCATTACTCCAGGAGAACAACCTTGATACTTCCAAAATACTCACTATTACTCCCTCTCTCACCCCCCAATGGAAAAATCTCATTGAAACCAACACTGAACTTTCTATATTCAAAAAAGACGACACACCCCCTTCCATCTACAAAAAAGAATATTTCCACATAATTCAAAACATCACAAGTGAAAAAATGTATACAGATGCATCCAAAAGCCAAGACGGGGTTGGCGCTGCAGTAATCTGGAATAATTCGGAACTCATGTATAAACTTCCTAGCACTTGCTCAGTTTTCACAGCAGAGTCAATCGCCATATTAAAAGCACTCGACATAATAACCGATCATCACCTACAAGACACCATTATCTTCACTGACTCCCTCAGCGCTATCAACAATATTAAAAACACATATAACCCATCAGACATCGGCCTACATATTCAGAATAAAATCCACACTTTACAATACCATAATAATTTCAAAATCAAACTCTTCTGGATCCCCGGACATTCGAGCATAAAAGAAAACGAACTAGCTGATCTCGCCGCCAAATCTGCAATCTCCTCTCCACTATCAACGTCCTCACAAATAATCTCTTCCAGCGACATACGATCACTTATAACAAAGAAATGTCAACAAACATGGCATCAGAGGTGGACTTCTTATTACACAAAATTAAATCGTATAAAACACAACACCGTCAATTGGACATTTCCTATCGAAATCCACAGAAAATTCGAAGTCATAATAACCAGACTCAGAATTGGACATACGAAAATCTCTCACAGTTTCCTAATGGCCAAGGAAGAACCACCCATGTGCCCATCCTGTGGTGTCCAAGTCACCATCAGTCACATCCTCACCGAATGCCAAACATACCACAATACCCGAACCAGCCACAACCTGCCCGAATCACTCTCCGAAATATTAAGCAACCACCCTCAATCCATAGTCAACATCATCAAATTCATCACAGCCGCCAATCTTCAAACCAAAATTTAGCATAATTTAGATTTAGTAAATAATATTTATGTATCTATAATCTCCTCTCTGTAAGCCCAATGGCCCATGTTGCCGAGGGTATAAATATAAATAAAAAAAAAAAAAAAAAAACATTCATCTTTTAAAATTGAATCAAAAAAATATTGTTACGATAGGAACTTCCAGTTTTTTCTATTGAAAAAGTTATCAAATCATTTTCCGTTAATTCTGTCACTCTGCGTTGTGCATCATATTTTATTTATTTTGTGAATATTATTATTCATTCGACCACACACACACTCAATGGCGGGCTAACGTGTGTTTGCACGCCAGCTCGGGATCGTCACAACATTTCTCGAAAGATTAATCGTCTCCGGCTTATTATGTTATATCTTATATAATAGACCTGATAGAAAACTCGTATTATTATCACTATTATATATTATACTTAACGAAATATAGCGCCGCACAATGTGTAACGAATAATATTATAACGACGACGACGGAATAACGACAACTGTTGTTGACCACGGCCTCGAGGGATCGGACACAGACACCTCTGGAGTATAACATAATATTATAATAATATAATATAATATTGTGTACCTATATGCACACGAATCACAATGTTATTTGAAATTTAAAAAACATGACGACAGCGAACGGTAAAGGATCGAATTCTATCTGATCACGGTCGTTTTCAGTAGGCATATATGTATATATTTTATACGCGACTGCCAATCGCCAGAGGATTTTTTTTCATTCTTAACATCGACTTTCAACGGTTTTGTTATTTTTGTTTTATTTTTTACCACCGACTTCTCTCCCAGTTTTTATTTCAATGACAATCGGCAGTGTATTTTCCGTTCAATATTTCGAAAAAAAGAGGAAATTATTTTTCTGTGAATTCTAGAAGCAAGAAACATTGAAATATCAAATATTGAACAATGATATAGTTCATTATATTTTGTGAGCATTTTAAAGTTTCTAAGTGGATAAGTCGAGTGACGGAGAGAGGTAATTTTGGTGTACCACTCTCAGTCCATTCATTTAAAGTTTGAATGCTTATAAATAATTAACTTTTAGCATAGTTTCGACATTTATTCGTCGAAAAAAAATACTTCGAAGTAGATAAAAAGATAACTAAGATAATATCTATAACTACTAATAGGTTCCAAGCGAATACAAACATTAAATGTTCACTTTAGTAGAAAAATAAAAAATACATAATCTGATAATCTTATCAACTAAAATCGAAATGAACACCATTACCGAATTCTAGGTTAATAAAAAGTAAACACTTTCCCACTCAATCGATGTTTTATGGAGAAAAAAATCTTACTGTTTGTATGTTTGTCATATTAAACAGTATTAATATATATTTAAAATGTTAAAAACATGGTTTAAACTTTTAAATTTATTTGGTTTATCTTTACCATAGGGATACTCACTAAATTTAAAAACTACACAATCTTTCTGTATATAATCAGACTATATCTGCATAATATACCTAAACATAATAATAATTCTTTACACTCGATAAGTTGCCCTAATATTATGTAATTGACATGTGTTGATTTTGCCTGTCAATTTGTGTTCGTTTTTATACGTTAGAATTCATGAGGTACCTATATTATAATTGGAACGGGGAACCATTTTAACCGTTGAAACGTTTTTTTACACCATTGACCACACCAGAGGCAAAAAAATAAATAACGAATGCTAAAGCAAAGTGTATTATTATTTTAACGGTTGTATGATTTTTTTAACTCTGATATATCGCACATATCGGTCAGAATATTATCGTATATACCTGTAGCTAGATATAGTGATAAAAAATAAGCTAAAAAGCTATAAGCTGCAATACAATTATTCAAAGTGTGAGCTTGTTCGAATATTTTTTTAATCAACTTAGTAATATAGTTATATATGCTTCTGTGTTTGAATATGCGATTATTTAGGTTAATCGTGTAAATAATTATTCGGGGTACTTGTTCGAGAAACACTCTGCAATTGGATGAAAAAAAAACAGGAATTAATTATTGAACATGCTTTAAGTGATTTTCCCCAAAGACAAATTATTATCGTGTCGATCCTGCGTTAAAAAAAAAAAATAAAAAAGTTTGTTCTCTAGTCATCATTATGCCTTCGAGTTTACCTGCAGCTGCAGAGAGAGAGAGAGTCATCATCAGAAAAACTATGTGAACGATGAAATGTCCATAAACGAGAATAGTTAGGTAGGTATATACTACATACATTTAAAATAGTTTTGAATGTTGGATTAAACAAAATGTTTTAATTGGGCTTCTGTGCGTAGCTTAAGAGGGTTAATAACTTCTAAGGAAGTAAATTAATAACTTAAATAATATATACCTAACCATTTTAAGAGATTAGCGCAGTTTGTTCGTACAATACTGTTTGCCTTTGTACATTAAACTGTGGATGAGGATTCACTCAAGCCGTCCTAGTTGAGACTTTGTGTGTAGATAGACCGACGCCGAGAGGGTTGATGCTTCCAGGTCCGACATTTTATGATCGATGACGAACGACTGAACGATTATTATTGTCACCATAACCCATCACACAACGAATAAAACGGCACGCCCATGGCACAATCGTTTCGAGCGCACCAAACGCGTTTATGGTTATGACGACCTCCGAAAATACCGAAAAAAAGAAAAAAAAGGAGGAGGATTTAACCGATAAACGTCGTTGCCAACACGATATCAAATAAAAATATA
The DNA here is from genome assembly GCA_949089665.1 of Macrosiphum euphorbiae. NCBI lineage: Eukaryota > Metazoa > Arthropoda > Insecta > Hemiptera > Aphididae > Macrosiphum > Macrosiphum euphorbiae. The sequence continues at coordinate 134,118,546 of CARXXK010000001.1, read as the reverse complement.
AATTTATTTTGTATCAGTTTTTCAATCCTAAAAATGCGTTCCATTCAAAGTCGTGTTATCCACATTGTTTTAGTGTTCCGTGTGCAGTGTTACGATCGCACGTGCAGGTGTAATCGACGGAACTTTAAATAAAATAGATTGCTATTTTATCTGTTAGGCAGTTGGTCGTTCCGAAAGGTTTTTATAGTGACAAAATAATAATATTGGATAAAAGATTGAAATATTGAATATTGTCTGTATATAGAACCTTTTCACAAACTCGTGTCCCTATCGTGACATATTTTTAACCGTAACACTAATACTTATACAAACAAACCTTTAACGAACCAGATCTGTAGTTTAAATATAAATGTATATATATATACCCGGAAAAGAATTTAATATAAAGTGTGTGATTAAACAATGACCCCCATTTTTATAATTGACCTACTTATTAAATGCTGATTTTAGGAATATTTTTATATACTCTCTTAAGCACCATGTCTGAAATTACCTATTTATAATTTTTGTACCAATTAAGGAGTGTTTTTTCACAAGCTATTTTTTTCCAATGATAATTATAACCTTCTTTTCTTGTAAAATTGTTAAGCATTCAGATGATTTTTAGCATCTAAATGAAAACTCGATCGACGGGTTCATGAGTTATAATGTGTACTAAGCACACTAGTATTTAAAAATAAGTTTGTCCAAATACTTAATTCATGTAATAATGGGCTTAGCTTTTATCATACTCTCACAATTTTTACAAATTATAAGATTCATGAAATTTTAAAATCATTATTAATAGCCTCCTGTGGCCTATAACTCCTAAACCCATTATCATGAACCTATGAACCTATATTCTTAGTACACAAAGTTAAATAACTCAAAAGCACTCGTTCAATTTAGATTCATTGACATTTTCAAAAACGTAATTTGATCAACAATTTAAAGAAAAAAAGGGAAATTCTCATTTTCAAAAAAAAGCCGGTGTCATCTCAGGGCCCTCCTAAAATGGTATATTATAAAATTCAAGTATTTGAAAACTTATGTAAACTTAAAAATCACAAAAATCAGCATTTAAATTTATTCATTATTGAAGGAAAAAATAGGGGTGAGCACGCTTGGTGAATCGCCCTGTATATCATAATAATATGGCCCAAACGAATTTTAATGTATCCAAACCGGAATCTAATTCTCAGTCTACTCCTGTATAATAATATTTTGCTGTATGTAGATATAAACTATATATTATCTTCGCTACGTTGTATGCGCAGGCCGCAGACCTTCTAGACGTTAGGGGCCCGATTCCGCAGAAAGTGTCAATCCTTCCGGTCCCTATCTCACAAGCAACATGGGCAGTCTGAAATAAAATACATTTATTTATTTTTTCAATTAAATTCAATCGAATCGTAGTGTATACGTCACATATATAGTGGTAATAGCACTTAAGTGGAACGAAATCAATAATATTATATTATGCCTTTTCGGGCCAGAAGAAAATTATATAAGTGATTACCGATCGCTAGTTTTCGTATACCAATACTATTATTTAGGTCTGGGGGGGGGGGGGCTGGTTGTAGACGTCGGGCCACCTATTATTTTGAAAAATCTCTCGAGTAGCAATAAAAACACGTTTCAAACGATGAAAACTTATCAAAAAATACATACTATGTTTAAAATGTGTTAGGCGAGATTCGAATAAAGATAAGGCGGGCCTCGGGTTGAAGACCCCTGGTTTAGGTATATAGATCCCTAACAATAATATGTTGTATTGATCAGAGTGCATATAAACGGAATTATAGGGTACCACCATTGTGTAACAGTTTTAGATTTCTTATTGAATTTAAGATCTCAATCATTTTTCAAAATCTCAATCCATATATTATAATTATACACAGTTATTACACACATATCCACATATATCCACAATGATATAGTTATCGACAAAAACACTTGTAAACACTGTGAGCAGTCAGTCTGGATAATTCAGAGTCCAATTCAGACTCCGCAATCATATTATATTTTTTCATATTGCTATTCCAGTGCAGCCATACAGTCGATTCATATTATCACGAGCAATATAGGCATACTGAAACTTTTTCTCTCTTTTTTTTTTAGTACCGATTTTCGATGATAATTATTGGTTCTCGGTATCATAATATTATAACATAGTCCATACGATAAAACACAATATATTATACGTTTTTAAGGTTTATAACGACACTAGCAATTAATGTGAGTAAAATAAAAAAATATGACTGTAATGGCTTCAGCGGCGAATGTTTAAAAGGATCGATAAAAAAAAACACATCAACAACAATAACAATAATAATAATAAAACTAACGCGAGCGCAACGACTACGATTCGTATATTCAACTGCAGCGAAGCTCTATTGTTATACCGAGACCGAAGAGAGTTTCACCCCGTGTTAGTGCAAACCGTATTCTGTACAGGGTGTTTTTTTGACGCGAGAAATTCATTATTATTTCGTCTCCATACGGTTTTCATATTTTTTGCTATTTTTTGTTCATTAGGGTTTTTTTTTCCCAAAAGTTTTCGACTTAATTGAATGCGGCATCATGCGATTTTGTTTTATATTCTCAAGCACAATATTTTTCGTAGTATACTTTGACAGCTATATAAAAATCGAATTTCGAAAGAGTATAGTTAATAATTCATATCAGTTGTAAGTCTAGAGCTTGGAGTAATGGACCGCTATTTTCGGGGTATAGGTACTCCCGAGGCACTATCCATTCCGATCATCTAAACTTTTTGTAAAATTGGTACAAAAAAACATGATGTTCTTTTGTCTAAAATGTTGTTTTGTATAATGATATCGAATCACGCGAAAAAACTATTTTCAAAGTCATTAATAGTTTTCGAAATAACGACAGTGCCTTATGCTTTAAAAACCACCCTGTTCATACAGAGCAGTGGGTGGCAACGTATATAGATCAAGTCGAATGCTATTATTGCTAATGTATACCCATTTCAATAATTATCTGGCGTAAATACGTTATATATAATTTTAAGTGATGCACTCTTAAATGTTGCCGTCGAGATTATATCATTATAATAATAATAAATTCGTCATCAATATTATCTCGCGATCGAACGAGGCATTTAATAACGAGTAATAATTTCTGACTTCACTATTTTGACTTATTTAAATATTATGTTAGTCTGAAGATTGTACGTTTTTATGAAACAAAAAAATAAATACATCCTTATCTCTCAAACGTTACAAAATGACATTGATGGTATTTTTAAATATTTGTATTTACTTATTACCTACCTTATTACTTTATTACCTATTTCACAAAATTATGCATTGATTGTAATTATTCTTTTGATAAACAATAAGAAAGTAAAAAAATATTTGTACTAAGGATTTTGAATTAAACTAACCTAATAATAATGGCAAACGAACGAATGCGAATGTTTTGACATGTCAATAATGCCACATCGGGCGGTGAAATAACTTTTAGGTAATAATAATCATTAATTGTCAAGTGAATAACAACCACGCCGATTACAAATGACATCAACAAGTAAACGATATTTGGTCCAGTCCATAGACATAGTATGCAACAACCGGATATAGCCGTATCCTTCTCGTCATTGAAGTTGCCCGCCATTTGCATAGCAGGCAATGTCTGTAATACAATATTATCACAGTATATATGAATATGAATAAATTTAAAATAAACGTAAACATTGTCTGCTTTAAAACAGTATTATGCCGTGGTCCGGGTTGCAGGTCAGTTGGACCTTATGAATCTAATTTAAGCGTTGATGAGTAGCCAGAGCACACCCTGCTACCCCTGTGAGCACGCCCTATGTTACCTATATAGGTATATGATAATACGATGTGTGCCGTGTGCGTGTGTATATATTTATAATTCATATCGAACATAGATATTATTATTTATTGTCGTCCGCCGACTTGTCGTTTTCCTTCGGTTAAAAGTAGCAGGCCTCACAAAAGTATTTCGCTCCGTTTAATACGAGTGCACACACACACACACACACAGATAGATTTTCTTTACGTATCCTGTGAGCCATGAGGTACTTATCGATCGATCGGCAGTCGCGTACATTACATACATATACGGGTTAACTGAGCGGAAAACACTTACCTAACTCGTGGTATATAATAATAATAATAATAATAATATGGTTTTGTGGAGGAAAAAAATGGATTTTGTTTCATTATTTTTTTTTTTTAGTACAATGAGAGAGCACCGCAAATGTATTATATGGTGTATAGGTATGATGGAGATCTCGAAAATGTGTCTAAACTCGTTCTCGTAAAAATTGTTCGGCCGATATAAATATATGAACGGTACAACTATAACTGCACGGTACGAGTTGATGTGTTTTGTACAATATTCCTCGCTAGCCGTTTAAGACCCGGTCCGACCCTGTTGATACGAACAATGATATATTTAATGTTTAGTTAAGCTGCCTATTATTATTGCAAGCGGGCAGGTTTAATAATAATAACAACAAAATCGGTATTGTACGCGTATCGGTTGACTTGGCAGTTTATGTGCTTTTGTACCTCAAGTATACGAGCACTAGCGCTCGAATCGAGAAAAATCGACTCAAGGGGAGCTCAATCTAATGATTTAAAAACAGCGCATTCCGATTGTAAAATACACTGACCCATGGGAAGCCTGGTGGAGACATCACTACATTTTTTTAAACATCACATTCATAACATATGAATTAAAAAATATTTAAAAATACAACACATTGTCCACGTGAACGTGGATGTATGCCCTACCTAAATTCACCCAATACAGTTCATACATTTAGTAGTCACTTAAAAAATCAACAATTAGTGTTAATTAAACTGATTAAGTCATACAACAAGCGATATAAATATATTTATATATTACTAAAAGCATTATACGATATGGAATTATTATTACGTTCTCGAAACAGAGAGGTATCGTTGTACGGATCGAGTGGGTCAATGCAACTGGCGAGTTACCAAATAAATAAACAATTCCAAACTAATATAAAAAATATCAAAAATTGTGAAATTCATTACATTTATCTAATTCAATTATTGACGATGACAATGCAGTATTTTCGATAACAATTTATTTAAATCCACATTTAAAAACAAATTAATTCGGCGTCAGTTTGTGCCTCCCCCTCCCCAAACCCGTTTCAGTAAAAAAATAGTTTGGTTACTTAAAACAAAAAAGTAGAGGAGCTCCGCCCCACTACGCCTCTCAAAATTCGACCACTGTGTGTGACATATACTAGCTATATGTGTATTTCGCAAGTTGGTTAAGTTTTAGGGCTTACGAATATTGTTATTTTAAAATCACGTATCTATTATCATTATATTGTACATGTATAGTTTTCTAAATTTAACATTTAATTAAAAATCGTGTACATACTATTATTATACTAATATTAATATGTATTATGTGTATAATAATATTACGGGTCATGTGTTTTGCGTATTTCGTGGGACCCTCGAGCATCACACTACGCCCATCCCCTACTCGGCTATAGGTACAACGTAACATATTATATTATATATTCAATATTATATATACAAGCGTATGTCATGAATTATGATAATATTATATTATATTATACTCTGGCGAAAAGGTATCGCAAACGTGCGGTATAACGGTAAAGTGGTATGACAATTTCATAGTATTTCAAAAAAAAAATAAAATAAATTACCTACCTACCTATTTTATTTTATATTATTTCCTCGAAAGCGAAACACTTTCTTGGTATTATTCCCGAAGAAATCCTCAATCACGGGTCCAAACGTCTAATGCAGAAAAGAAAAATACTTTACAACTGAGATTACTGCAATATAAACTCCATCCAAATTTTAAATCAAACCTTTCAATCCACCGGAAATGCCAAATAGTATACGAGTCCTTTTCCAAGACCGACCAAGAAAAGGGCTTATGAAATATTCAAATTTTCGTTTGAGCTTGACCATCGAGCATCCGCATCATGCGAGCTGCCTTCCTGTCTGTCACTTTCTGTCTTGTCACTTCCACATCTTGGTTGGAACAACGACTATATAGCTATACGCAGCTAACACCGTAAAGTAATCTAAAAAAAATAAACACAATTATACACAGTCGCACACAATATATTTTAATACCTCAAATACATCCGATACGGGACTAACACGTAGATTCTCCAAATACGGTGGTACTGAGGGATGTTAATAAATATGTGTAACGTAAATGTATTTTATAAATACGTAAATAATCTCATATTAGTAATATTATATCGTTACTATTTTTATAATTAAACAAATACAAAAATAATAACTAATAGGTAATGTAATCGTAAAAATATATATATTATAATGAGAATAAGATAAAAGGGTACATTTCCGACATCTGAGAAATATTAATACATATTATATTACCTTATTACATGAGTTGGAATGAATAGGAACAGCCTTCCAGTCATTTCAAATGGTTAAAAATTAAAATAAACTTTACATCACTACAACAGAAGGTCCTCGAAAATCACAGTTCTATATATATATATATTATTTTTTTCAAATAAATTATGTATGACAAAAAAAAAATGTTTATTTTAAATTATTTAATTTTTGTTTGTACATCTCATTATGTATCGATTTTTTTAATGTTTTTCGATTTTATCTTTGAAATAATAATAAAAAGGAATGGCTGTAAAAACACAATTATAGAGTAATTAAAACTGAAAAATAAGTATTTTACCTTGTGATCTGAAAAAAATTAATTATTACGTCACAAAGTAAATAATATTTAAAAGCTACAAATTATGAACCCTGAAATTTTAATTGTTTGGTTTAAACTTTTAATGTATCAGATATACACAATATTGATTATTAAACGGTTTTATTGACTGCAATATACGTAACGCAGTAGGTAGGTACGCCTAACCACTATTATCGAATAGAATATATTTTTGTAGGACCTACATGATATAATTATTATAATACCAATTATGTTATGTTTACTATTATTATTATTACTATTGACACCTATTACAAAACTAAATTACCAGCTATATATAGTAATGTCATTTGCGTGTTTTAGAAAGAAATGTTTTATGACGTTTAGTTTTGGAGAAATATATCATTTTAACCCGAATATACATTTTTTACAAAAAAAAAATAATCGTTACATTTTTTTTATAATTATAATTCAGTTAATATTTAGATTATAAAGTATGCAAAATAAGTAAGGCATAAAAAAAGAAAAATTATATTTAAAAACCAAAATAACAACTACGTTGAAGAAAAAACAGTAGAATGATTTTTACATGAAAATGTCTACAGGGCAAATATATTTTACATAATTTTACCTTTTAAGTCATTACAAAACATACGTTTTTGAAAATAATTAAATATTTTACTATTTTTATTAATTTTATTAATTTTTATATACTAGCTTTTTTAAACGAGTGCATATATTTTCCAAGAATATTTCTACGTAACAATTTTTAATTAAGTACGAATAGTTTTTTAGTTATAACTTAATATGATATAAATATTAGTATTTAAGATTTTTATGAGTGGTGTTCATGGAACCAATATTTAGTGGGGTACCCACCTCTGTATTTCTCTACCCCGTTTATCTGAATGCATCTGCACACCTTAAAAGTTAAATTCAGTACTCATTTAATAATTAGTTAATATTTTTCGCTCAGAGAAGGCGAATGAAGAATTGGTGAATAGAAGTACTAACATAAAAAAAAAAATTAATAATAATAAAATAAACAAATTACCAAATATAATAAATATAATAAAATACATAGGTGTATTTATATATAAAGTCCAAAATATTAAATCGTAATATCATTCATGTCTAAATATGTAGATTGTAAATAAACCTTTATTGATTCTTTATTAAAATAGTTTTTATATTTTGAAATTGTCTGTAAAATATTTGTTGTACTTAATTCAAAAAAGTAAGGAAATTAAAAAGTTAAATCGATAAAAAAGTAATAAATGTAGGTATATAATTTATTATTATATTGCAATTATCAGAAAAATATTTTGATTAGGAAATTTAAAACCAGAGGAGTCACTCGCTGCTGGATGGTGGGTTTGACTTTTTAGTATAATTTGTCATTGACGAGTAGGTCATTGAATTAAATTTATTAAATTTGAATTCACTGATTAATCGTTGCATATACGAAAAATGGTTCTTAGTGGAGACAGTACTTCTAAAGATATTCTATAATTTATTTATATTATGCTCGGCAAGACAGGGTAAGTATCATAGGTATATAATATAATAATTATATTTTAATACTATTAACAAAATGTAAGTCACAACCGACGTACTGTCATAGTGGTATAAGTGCTACCTAGCCCTTACAATTTACAATAATTTATTTTGAGGGCACTAAAATTGTACAAATAGCTTTCGTCTTACGATACCAATTATTTTATTCCTTTTTTAACAATATTTTTAATAATAATAATCATTTACTTAAACAAAAGAATAATAATAAGTAACTATCTATATTAAAGTAATTATCTTGTCTTCAGTTTAAACTGTATTAATATTATTATCTTCAGTTAGCTTGTTAATTTTTTTTTTTGATATTTAACATTGATATATTTGTAAATAATTCCTGTAAGCTGTTGTTGACATTTTTGGGAAAAATTTTAAGTAATAGAAACTTTAGAGCACTTTTGGGCGGGGGGACGGAACTAGTAAATCTCGAGTGCTCAATTACGCTGCTCCCTTAGTCCTTACTCCTGCCCTTTACAATACGTACATACATGACTTGACTAACACAACTTCCAAAAAATGTGTACCTATATAATGATGACATATGTTTAGCAAATCAGAGTAAACATTTCAGAGCGATAGAAAATAGGTTGGAAGAAGATTGAAAAAAAATTGAAATTTCTTAAAAGTATGGTGCCTCAAACCAAATCGATCAAAGTCAATAATTTCACCTAATAATAACTAATGATAGATTTCAAACGAAATTAAATGCTTCTTCCGACATTTTGATTAACTTGGCGTTACCTTCAGAACACATCTGGTCTGTAGATTAATAATAGTGTGTGGTATTTTGTCTTATAAATCAATGAGTCGGTAGAGTGTGTGGATTTTGTTTATCGACCTTATTGGAGCCGAAATCATAAGTGAGCGGTTTTTGGATGTAACCTTGTCAAAGTATAGATTAAGGTATGTCAGCAACATCATGTTACGCATATTCCCCAATTTTTGACTGTGTTTTACATTGTCTGCTACTCATTGGTCGCATATATCAAAGCATGAAGATCGAGAACCTAACACGTAGGAAAAAGTGGTTATTCAAATACGAATTGTTGCTGACTATTTTGTCATGTATGCAACCATATTATTAATTCTGATGTCTTGTGGACTGCTGTCGATTAGTATCGTGAATGACAATAATAATAATAATAATAATAAAAATAATAAATACCTTTACTACCCTACATAGTACATACTTACCCACTTCTGTGTTTCAGGGAAAAGTCCTGCTGAACTTGCTGTGGCGGCGGCCCGGAGGCGCGATGGCCGCGTTGCGACGGCGGTGACTCGCTGGTACTGCTGCGGCGCGTCGGGCGAAATGTGCGCGGTGAGCCGAGCGCCGGAGAACGTGTCCCGGACGAGTGTCGCGTTCGGCGTCGCGTCCCTGGCCATACTGCTGACCGGTTTCGTGACCGGTTCTTGGGTGACCACCAGGGAACCGTACAGGGTGCCGGGCACGGACGGAGCCTACACAGCCGCCGCGTTTCGGATCGGTTTGTGGAAGATTTGTCCGACACTGAGGAAGACGAACTCCACGATGAGTGAGTATTCCTGCACGTCATGTTATGTATAATTCAGTGGTCTCCAAACTGCGGACTACGTCTGACAAGCCGACAAGTTTTTACTGGTCCGCCAGCTGTATAGCGAATAATCCAAAAACTCAACTAATAATATTGTCTTGTTTTTTTAATTCAATTTTTTATTTATTTTAGTTATGCTTTCAATATTAAACAAAACTTTAAAACATTTTTTTTATTTTAGTTTTTGGGAAAATACAATACACTAAGTTCACACTACTTTAATAGCAACAGCTGTGGTAACCGTTAAAAACGTGCACTTAGTTATTATTAAATTCAATGCATTTGCTATAAGACACAGAAACTTCAAATGCGTTTACTGCGATCATTGATCATAATATTATAGTTTATGTTTTTGGATCGCAAAGAGTTTTAATGTTTATACTACCTTGGAATGAAAAAGTCAGATGATGATGTCATACAATAGCTGTTGTAATAGGAATTAATATTACTACAGTCTACAATACAATAAAATAGAAATTTGATGGCGAAAAAAAAACAAAGCAAACATCAAAAATAATTATTATAATTTAGAACGTCTTTCGATGGTGATAATAATAATAATATACTAATAATAATAATATATCGGAGTCGGTCGTGATGGAGGTGTGTAATTATACACACTGACTACGGGACACGCGATACGAAAACTCACTCGGGATTTGCCTTCGTCTAACACCGACCCTGGGGGCAAATGAGAAGGACGTACAAAACTACGTCGTCGTTATATATATATACAAGGCTGGGCAAGTTAACTATTTTGTTTAACTCATTAAGTTAAGTTAATATAGAAAAATGTAAGTTAAGTTTAAAGTTAAAAGTTAAGTTACAAAAGTAACTTAACTTAATTAAAAATAAGTTTTTTTTAAATAAAATTAATACCTACCTACCTTTTTTAAAGCCAACAAATAACATAATAGTTCAATAAATCAATAAATGTCGTACAATTTTTAAATAAATGTTTGTAATAAAATAAGTTACTGTAGGTACTTATATTTGTATATTATACTTTACTCAATGATGAAAACCAATAAAATAATACAATTATTGTTATGTATTTGCTAACGTAAATGGTCCACAGCTATACTAAATAGTAAATATTATAATAATCAAATCCATTATTATTTATTAGAATACAATATAATATCAAATATTATGCAATTAATAGTAAGAATTTAGAAATACGTAAATACCATGCTACTACGGGTATTAAACTATTATTTACAACGAGGGGCCAAGTTATTGCTGTAATTCTATGAATAAATACAAATATAATAAGTAATAGTATTAATAATGATTAGGTATAGCGTATAGGTTAGGTTATAATATGTAGTGTATGGGTAGGTAATGAGTAAAATGGTATATTTTTCTTTTATTAATGACGCTGTTACCAGTATAACATTTCCGTCTATATTCTATAATATAGTTGTGTAATATTTTCTGTGAATATGCAATATAATAATTTACTATTGTTATAAATTATTATTCAATAAAATATATTTATTATTTCGGGGTTTTTTTTTATTTAATTAATTTTACAAAATTGAATTAATTTTAAATATGTGGCTTGGCAAAAAATTAACTTTACGTGCCAGTAAAATGAATTAACTCGTTAAGTGTTACATGGAATAACATGAATAACATGGAGAAAATGTAACTCGTTAAGTTAGAAGTTACTTCTAAAAAAAAAAGTAACTCGTCGTTAATTAACTTAGTGAAAAGTAACTTAACTTTTTAACTTATTAACTCGTTAATGCCCAGCCTTGTATATATATATATATATATATGATGTGTTCAACCTTCAGCAAAACGGTTCGGATTTCTCTATTTCTCATATCATATTATAGAGTAGGTACCTATTTATAACTTGTACGCGTAAAATATGCGTTTCATTACACGTTTGTCGGAAACAAAACCTCTTTCTGGTAGTGATTTTGTTAAGCTTATTAAGTTTTGTTCGAGCGCATCTCATGTTTTTCGTACCGTATTCGAAAGTTCGATAAACTTTTGAAAACATCGAACAAATATTTTTATTATTTACATATATGGCTACAAGCAGGCTCAGAGTACTCAGTGTTCCATGTCGTAATTATCTCGTCGACGCGTTTTAACCATCTCTACTCACTTACCAGTAAATATCGTATATAGGTGCACCAGCTGTATTTCATGGCATTATGGCGGTTTAGCATTTGGAATGTTGTTCATCAAAGATTTCAGCAGACATTTTGAATCCGGAATCCGAGATGAAAAAAAAAATAAACAACGGCCTTTGTTTAAAAACACACAAGCAGTTTATACACGACCATAATGTTATGATATTATAGAAAGAAATGGTATGTTTTCTTTCGAAAATGGCTACTCAATAAATTCTCCGGCGGTGGAAACCTTGATGACTGCAAGAGCGATTTAAGATATTTATCATCATCTTAGGCCGTGAGGATCAGACTGAAATTCGAGGCCATACTCAGAACTAATTTTCGTTGGGTGTGCTCTTGAACCCCCTACCCACCACAGGTTCTATTTTGCCTACACTATCGCAGTGCAGTGCTACATGCAGTGGATTGTGGCAGATTTTTTTTGTTGATATTTGTTGTTAGTCATGACGAAGTAAGTGTGTAAGTATGTCAGCAACTTTTTGGTAAGCACCATGTTCGCCAACCACTCCACATCCCGTATAGAACCTTGGTCACCTATTCTCATTGTTAGACTATATAATATGATAATATATTTATATGTTAATGTGATGTTGTCTTTCGGTGAATGGTTTAATAGCCAATTAAATAAGGTGAACCACAGCTAGGTTGGGAGGCGTCAGACGGACCAAAACTCGTATTGTTGCTGGCACAGGCACCTATTTATTTTGTCATGATGGTAATGATAATGTCAGCCATCAATGTGTTTGTTTAAAGTGACGTAGATTATTTTAAAATTAAAATGGTATTGTTGATGATGTCTGAGGAAAATTAAAAATTGGTTGATTTATTTTGAAATTTTATAGAAGCTCGCCCCTATCATAGTAATATAATGTAATATAATATTATTCAAACATTATTAATAAGACCAAACGGCTGGGGAGAAGTTTCTTTTGAGGTTAATTTATCAGATACCTAATTATTAGGTATGCCTAATATAATATTATAATTGTGTAACTTTATAAAATATAACACAAACCAGTTATCGTTATGATTATTTGAACAGTTAAAAATGCTCGTGCTATCTATGTCGAAACTCAAACCGCATAATATGTACCTTATATTATAACCTTATAATATTTCGATCAAGTGCTCGGACGGACAAGTAAAGTTCCTCCGTTTCGAGACATCGTCGTAGCTCAGTTTGATTTTAAAGAGTCCCTATATTTTCGCATTTTTTTCTACACATTTCTATATGGTTTTCGGTCCATTATCTGAATCAATAAAGTTCTTATACCGCGTATACGGTTGGCTATGTTTGATGAACGCAGTAGTAAGTTTTCTGACGTGGAATAAATATATGGTCATGTATAGGCCCTCCATTGATCGTTGTATTTTTATATATATTATACGTATATTAAGTTTGACCCGACGCGTCATTGTTATGATCGACAATAGTGTCTGGCCATATATAGTTTTCCAACAATAAAAGAAAACACACTGCGCCGCCGATCTGAAACTTATTCCCACGTTGACTCGGAAACGTATGGCATTTAAACTAGTACTATAGGGACCAGGTACGGTCTACAATATTATACGTTTTCCGCCGTGATTGGGAATTAATAATTCAATTGGCTTTCGAGTTAATTGCATGCCGATTGATAAGGGTGGACATTAACTAGGCACGTGGCTGAAAAGTCAAAGTTAAACGATTAATTTTTTTTCAACTATAGTTGGTTAATTTTCAAACTATTAACTCAACGGCTTTGGTAACTATTTATTCAATCCGTGGTGACAAATTAGCCTTTACCAGGTGATTTAGTTTAGTTTGAGTGATAATTTAACTTTAAGTTATGTGGTATTATGTTATTGGACCATGCTGAAATGAATAGATATAGACATATAGTATAAAATATATATGTAGAAATAAAAGAACTCAAAATAAAATATTAAAATACGTCTATAGTTAAAATCATAATTTATTAAACACATCTTTACATAACTGTAGTTAAAACTAATTAATTAATAATTGTTTTGTCTAATCACTCTATGTAATAATATGATATTATATATGTATATACAATGATTTTAATTAATAGGTAAAGTGTAATTGCCTGTAATTACGATTGAATAGGTAAAATAATAATAATAATAATTAAATAATAGATATAATATAATCGTAACATGATATATTACTTTTAAACCGACAGAAACGGTCCGATTCCGTGTACGCTGCAATAACGCATCGTCAAAAGTATTTTCTACCAATAATAGATGAGTATAATATTATGTTTACTCGAGTATTTTTCGAAAACATTATCAGATTGATATTATAATAAGGTATACAATAACGGTATCCACCAAGCATAATGTGATTGCGTAGGTAGTTGATATTTAATAGTTTTGGAAATCAACGGCGGCGGTGGCCCGCTAATAGTAGTAGGTACTCATAATAATAATATAATGTGTGTTCGTATTGTATTATAACGTATATAGACGATACACGTGCACATTTTTGCATATACAGAGTGGTTCTCCGGGCACGGTCTCAGCAAATTGTTTTCCTCCATACACGAACAAATAACGAACGAATTCTTAGAATTTCAAAGTACCTGTATATGGAAGGTACTTGAAAACTTGAGACTCGATGTTTTCAAATAAGTACTTTGATCTTTTTACGCTAAGGGTTAAATATAATAAATTGTCAATACAAAATTGAAAATACTGTAAAATATATAATAATATGCTGATATACCTAATATAACAATCGAAATTAGAACGAATAGTTTCTGAATTATTAAATAATTGTATGTGCCTATATACTGACAATAATTGTCCACGATAATGAGTTTAGATGTACGATTATTTGAAAAATAATGTAGGTAGTTAATACTCGTATTAAGGGGGCTGCAGAAGGTTTTGTCAAAAGTCAAAACTAATGTAGATTTGACCAATCTAAACATTAATTTAGTTTGTAGTAATGTTTTTCAATATATTTAAATTCCATATCATAAAATAAACCTTAAGGGGGCTGAAGCGGTCTCTAGTAAATGAAAAAATAGTGACATTTAGACCAATAAGCTAGACAAAACTGGAAGAATTTGGTTTGACATATTTGAATTTTGAAAACGGATTATGATTGATCAACAAGTTTACTAGGGAATGATAGAGGAGATTTTGAATATTCCAATTATTGTTAGTGTCATAATGAACATATATATATAGTCATATAAATACAAAAATATCATATTTTTTCGATATTTTTCTTCTTGGATATCACAACAGAAAAAAAATATTCAAAATCGCCTCGATCATTCCCTAGTAAACTTGTTGATCAACTATAATTCGTTTTCAAAATTAAAATCTGTTAATCCAAATTCTTCCAGTTTTGTCTAGCTTATTTGTCTAAAAGTCACTTTTATTTCATCTGCTGCAGCTCCCTTAATAAATTACCATTTTTATGGTTATAAAAACTGCCTATGGCGCGGTGTTTGCGTTCAGTCGCAAAACGTATTCTGAACGTCACTAGTTCCCCGATGGGTAGCCACCTAAATTTTATGAGGAAAATCCTCGCCACACATACACTAGTCCAAACCATCCGTACCCTCCCCTACAGTAACAGGATAATAACATAAGTTTTCTGTCTTTTTCAAAATTGTCTGATACTATTAAGTGCTCGACTGAATATTACATAGGTACATACAATGTTTTATACCTCAGAAAATACTAGTTTACATTTTTATAATTTAACTGCATCGAACAACAATCAAAATAAATGAACAGTTTACAATTAAAGGGGTGGTTCTAAAAAAAAATGAGTTTAAATTATTGCGTAGAAATCTATTAAATCTGAATTCGAATATATAAATATATTATTAAAGCATGTGAGCATGATATAGCAACCTGAAGCTGCCTAAGTTAAAGGCCATTCTATTTTTACCTTCAACTTGGAAAGCGATGCAAAGAATAACAGATTTTTTTTTACAGATTATAATAACTTACAATTTTCAACGATTATCATCGGTATTTTGAGTTTGAAAATCTGTTTGCCAGTACATAGCGCTGTATAAAATATTAGATTACGGTATTATTGACGACCGCTGCTGAGTACCTATAGGACCAACACGGATTTCACTATACTATACTATAATATTATGCACACATAACATACATAATACATGGGCTCGTCCTCGCTCGCCGACCACTCGACTGCGAATGCTAAGTACGACGTCCGCCGGCGTTCGACGACATCATTAGGAGAATTACAATAATATTATTATATGTTTGTCGAGTATAGTCGATCATTCATCCACTGCATACTAGATTTTCCAACCAAAACATACAAATTACCTCCCATCCACATCATAAACAAAAATGCTAATACACACTATTAGTTGCCTCCGATGATCAGATATTAAAGTTCATAATAATTATACACGAGTTTCCTGCCAAGAATTTTCACAAAACAATTGCCTCCGGTATAGAACTAAGTAGTGGCTCATAAAAATCCCTCGTTCACGTCAAAATCGAGGGCAAGCAATTTTATATATTACAATAAGGCGCAGGGTCACTTTTTCTTTGTTTTACAGCCGGGAGTGCAAAATAATACTTAATTGATTTTTTTAACGTTAACTCGCGACTTTGTGTTTTTGCGCTTAACTTTTTTAATTAATAAAGTGTAATGGAAAACAAACGGCACAGCCATTTTGAAGACAATAATATGTTTAATATAGGTAGTTTCTTTGATAAAATAATAATTGGATAAAATGAAAGTTAACCCAAAGCCTGCACTGTACCTACCAAATAACTCATAATATATTATATTTAGACGCCTAATAATATTAAAAATCGAAGTTCCTCTGCTTTCTAGAAAGTTTCGAGTGTACCTTTCGTCATTCAGTAGATAATTGTAATAGATGTTTTGAATTTGAAATTAATGACAAATCATTGCATATGATAAATGACTCTCAGCGGACACGGTCTGACAGTTTCTGTTTCAAAGGATATCTTAAAATATATTTATTTTTCTACTACCTAGCAACAAGGTAAACTTAACTTTATTTTTTTCCAAAACATGGTATGTATATTAAATATTAATGATGTATTGTAATGTTGTATCATATATTTTTGTTCTTCATTTTTAAGTCAAAACCAACGTTCAATAGAACGGTGTAAATAAGTTTTTTGTCTAATAATAACTTAAAATTAATTTTTTGATTTAGAAAATCATTTTTACCTATTTACGAAAATTAGAACATTTAAAATGATTAAAAATAGCTTTATTATGTAAGTAATATTTTGAAAGTCATGTCTAAAAAATGGTTAAATATTTTATACTTCAGTTTTCACGATTTTTATTTTTAGTTTTTCCCGGTTATTTTGAAAAGTACTGGGAATTTCAAGTAGAAAATAAATCCAATTTTCTACCAGAAACCACCATCGATATTGAAAATTGAAGAATATTTTCATATAAAAAGTATCTTAAAAGACATAAAAAATACAACACACACTCACACAAGACCAATACATGCATCTCTCCTACCAGAATCTAACATATTCAATTGATTGAAATTTCGCAAAGACAAAATAATGCTTACTGGATAGAAAACCAAATAACATTTTCCGGGAAATTTTTTTTTTTTTAAATAAATGCGACTCGTGATATGTACTCTCGTGAAAGTTCCGGAGCGTTTGTTTTCTTTTCGGACCCGTATCGCACGGACCGTATTCGATTATAGAATTCTATTTGTATTCGGTGTATTATAATCTCTCTCTCTCTCTCTCTCTCTCTCTCTCTCTCTCTATATATATATATATTATATATATACATATGTCTATATAATTTATATATATATACTATTTCACTCATCCGGTTTATCTCATGTACGTTTTGTGTGTTTCTTTTTCTGCTGTTTTTGTTTTCACAAAATCCAATACGCTTAATTACGACCGTAGCTCGGACTCGTTGTTTTTCTTGCGAGTTTAAATAGTATTAATGTGCCCGCCTCCGACCTTTGTAACCACGCGCACTCCGGCACGCCGAACAGGTGATGGGTTTCAACTTTCCGGGCACACATAATAGAGAGAGAAAGAGCAGACGACACAAAACTGCATGTCTATTTCTTAATCAAATAATTTCGGGAGACGGGTGAAAGAAACAGCCCCAAACTTTCAGTACGATACTCTCCAGGCAGTTATACATATAATATGTGTTTGAAAAAAAAATTAGAGTCCCTTTTAATCAATACGTGTTTATTTTACGTTTAGGTTCCAGGAAAAAAAATCTATTTTAGAGTTGCTGGTGTGTGAAAATGAAAGAAAACTATAATATTATATACATGCCACATATTATGCCACATAGTATAATAATATTATGTTTTAATCGAGTTATTATTGGAATAACAAAACTGTGGTTACACGGCGTGTTATATAGGCAATTTCGGTACATAGTCCCGTTTTCAATTAATTCACATTGTAATTATAATATTAATACTACTTATTTACCTATGCGAGAACAAACATTATTCAGCTTGATAATTATAATACATAGATTATCGTTCGATTGCAAATAATTTGTTCTATTAATACATTTTAATATAATACTGTATTACTCATATGATATGAATATAAAGAAGAACCATTTCATTTCGAAAATATGTTTCGTTAGTGAAAATTCATAATATTTCAAATCACATTTATGTAATACTTTAAAAATACTCTTTTCATATATTTTACATGTACCTATTTATGTTTTCTCAAGATGACTTATTTTTGAATGATGCAATCATACATATTTTAAATGTACAGGTAATTTTACAAAATGCCCAAACATTAATACATATATTTTGGAATAATATTATTATTATTAATTGTACCACCCTATATTATTATAAAAAAAACATTTTACAAATAATATTGAATTGCTATTGAAAAAAAATGACAGTTATGAGTATTGAAATTACAAAAATAATTTTAGATAAAACGTCAGATGCGGTTGGTGAGCGTAAAAGACGAAATTCCCTAATTGTATTAAATAATAATTTTAATTTTAAATTAATATTTAAACAACAGATAATAAAATACCTTAAAATGTTTATTAGTTACTCGCTAAATGTCAGACATCTGTAGCATTGGGTCATTTTGGGACTTACGAATCATTCAATTTATCTTATTACTAAACATGGCTGTACGCATATTATATAGTGTATACGTTATAATACACATTTAAAACTTTTGAATTACCCATAAAATGAATAAATGCGATTCATTTTACTGATTAGATAAATTTTCTATTAAAGCATTATATACAATGTGCGTAAAAACGAAACTGAAGACGTGACTGCTTTGTAATGTTAAGCTATATTTTTTATCATGTTTTTTATTGTGAAAATGTTTTGAGTTTTCTTTCGTTTAAAAAAAAAATAATAATAAGAGCTTTGAAGAAAATATCTTAAAGTTTTTCAAAGCAATGCTTTTAAATCATTTTGCCAAATAAAATAGTTTGTTTTCTTAAAAAAAAAAACAAAAACGTGATAGTATTTTGTATTAAAAAATCAGATATGGGTTACAGCATTAGAGCGTATTTGACATCAATTTTCATAATTGTATTATAGTTATTAAATAATCATAATTTTTCACGATAAATATCATCAACAATAATTGTAGATAATGGCAAATTATGTATAGTATTATATTTAATGCAATTAAATTTAATTGTTTATTAATTATTGTTAATACGACACGCTTCGAAGATAAGATCGCGTTACAACAAAATAAATAGATTACTATTGATAACAAGGGCTACCCTTAAAAAAAAAAAAAAACTATTAAATCATCAAAAGTAAAAATAGGGATATGAGCAGGTTTGCATGGTAATATCATTATGTAATACTACGTATTGCTTGTGGACGTCGAAATGTACCGTAATAACCCGGAAAGTCCTAATCGTCATATAGTCACGTGGAAGTGGATTTCCCATAGGAGACATTTATTGCACCGAAGTATGTCCTGTACTCATGTATGTGTACTCGCCGAGACACGAGACGAAGGGGTCTCCCGTCGCCCTTATTTGAACCAAAATCATCGCTTTAATCCATCTGTACCGCTTATTATTATATGAAATAAAACTACTACTCAGGACGAGATATTTGCGTTTGAGGATTTTAATTTATTCCTAAAAGTCGCTTACAATTATTCAATTCTTCCTAGTCGAACACATCATCATCTAAGGTCAAACCAATAAATAATACGACCGTCGTTTGCGGACAGGATGCATAATGTTATAGGTAGTAGGTACATATTATCCATATTTACATACACCGACGCACATAATATTATAAAGGTATACTATTTTCTCGTCGGGGTGATCTGCACTCGTCCTGGTTTGTAGTCAAGTGTCCTGGTGACGATACTAAAAATGTCTCGAGTTTTATTAATACGACTTACGTAAAATTCATTAATGGCCTTTTACTTAAATTAAACCTGAGGGTTACTATAAAATGAAAATAAAGAGAAATCATGCGTTATGTGGTTCATATTATATTGGTTTTAATTTTTCCCGAGTGAAATAGTTAACCAACGATAGTCGATAATCAATTAAATTATGCCATTAAATGTATTTGCTTAAACATTTTAATCATATATAAATATATAATATATACTGTACAGGTATGATATATATATTAATATCTATACATTTTATTAGATATATCTGATGATTTATAAGGTATTATAATTTATAATTATTATTATATTGATTAAAATACAATACAATAGATATTAAATAATGATTAACAATTAACAAATAACAATAGGTTAGCTCGAACTCGAGAAAAAGTTAATAATTCAAATATTTAATAGTAATGTTTTGGCAATACAAGCTGTAAAAATAAAATGGATAGATGTAATATTGTAAACAAATAATTTTTTTTTTTATTGGGTAGTCCATAGTATAGGTTCATAAAATAATTATTTAAACATAAGTCTTGAATAATTCTGAACACATGAGTGTGTCCTATAGTTTTCTTAAAATGTCTTGAAATGAGAATTCGCACAAGCCTCCGGTGGTTGTAGAAAACAAATCGAAACATGAACGCATTTAATATAATCTATTTAATGTATACATAATATTATGTTGTTCAATGAAAATTCCTAGCATGTTACAGTTTGATTAGAATTTTGATTCGGTTTTTAAAATAATTACCGATAGCCGGTGTTGCGTGACACTTCCCCTATAAAATGTATTACATACACAGGGTATAATTGACAGAAGTCACAGGTGTTTATAACTGACATTGTAAAATTTCTTATCAGTTTTAAAAAAAATAAGTTACAATTATCGATAATTATGGAATTTGAGTTGAAAGTCATATATATATATATATGTATAAATTATACGGTATGTAAATTAACTAAAAGTATTACTACGCATTAGAACTAAAATTATTATACAGTCAGTCAATTACATTTGTCAGCTATTTCTGTTACACCATACATAATTTAATGTATGTATGTGTAGTATAGTATTGACTCTTTGATAATGTAAAGTTAATAGACCGTTGATGTCGAATGGATGACCGCTACCCACAGATATGCTAGTCTCTTTTTTTCATTATAATACAATGTATAACTTGTATGGATTCATCGGATAGGAACCTATAGTACCACCTATCCGGTAAAATTGTTTAAGTTAATTAATCAATAGCGAAAATGTTTTTTAGTTTTTCTACGGGTTATGAAACAAAATTCAAAAAGCTGTTAAGTGGGCAACGCTCTGTTGTAAATTAAACGTTATAGAGGGACATGTTTACTCCTTATTTTTCATTTGTTTTTCCTGAAACTTTTCAAAACCATTGTGAATTTTTAATTTTTGACCCTCAAAAGAACCAACTAGATTCACTTTCTTACCAGAAAACATGGTGTTGCAGAAAATCGAATTATATTTACTGTACAGACACATAAAACACATAAAAAAAACTTATTTTTGTAAGATCAATACATTTATCGCTTCGGGCCCCACTCAGAGTCTAAAACAAAAACACGCTATAATTAATTGTACATTTGGAATTAAAAATGATCGTTTTTTGTCTCGGTCATCTCGTTAAATCTACACATCATTTTGTCGGTATATGTGGTCCGGGCCAACGACGTGGAATTGAATGCAGGCGAAGCCCAGGTACATAGGTATATATTATATCATTGTATAGAATACCACGGTTGTGGTCGAAACGAAGCCACCGAGGTCGCGAAGGTGCATTGTCTAATGATTACGCGCGTATTGAAATTACCTTTGTGGTGCCGTTTACAAAGGATAATATTATAACGTCCGATGTGCTCGATCACAGAACCGGTAAAACAGAACGGAGGACCGTCGCTCTCATTGATGATGAATCTAATTATAATAATAATAATAATAATAATAATAATAATAATAATAATTATTATTATATTATGATGACGATGCTGACGATGACGATGACGACGATGGCGTATAATCGGCACAGAAGTCAATTTTTGTCCTTGGTACATTTACGACTTATACGAGTGTGGAGGTACGTATTATACGATATTAAACATTACCTTTTTATTTCTTCCAAGTCGACACGTATGACGATAATTATATCTGACTAAGGCCGTCGACGTAATATTATAGCCCTAGTAGGATATTCGCCATTCGAATATTTTAATAAAACGAAAAATGTACTATAGCTGTCTAAGTACGTGCAGCTGCAGATATTCCATACAAATATGTATCATGTAGTTACAAATTATTATACATATTATACTAATACTGATTAGATTTTCGGGCATTAGTTGATCACGAATATCGACTTATGTGTACCAGTTGTTGTTTTTATCCATATTTTTACTATGGTATTGTATACTACTATAGAACTGCAGTATAATATGCTAGATTAGCATAAATGATAAATGATAATAAACTTCACGCCTCTCACGCAGTCACAAGTTCTTCCTTCGACTCCGATCGAACGTCGAACAAACACATATTCACACACACATCGCCATATCGTACACGCCATTTTCGGGTGCCGATCATCCCCAACGGCCGCATCTCACTTCTCTCGTTAAGTTTTTATCTTTAATACCCCGTATCGCGGGCTACCTATATATTATATACAATGCCGTAATACTTACTGCCTTCTGTATAAGTTGTACAATGATGTTTTCTGCGTTTGTCAGGATTAATAGAGCCGACATTCGATACCCTGTTACTCTAACGTTCAAAATCGGACTTTACTTTAATCACCAGAGGCGTATTTATATATTTACTGCTTGTAGGCCTGCGGAAAATTGCCGCCCTTAATTATGATAAAATAAAATTTAATTAGGTAGGTATGCAAAACAAATTTTAATTACATTTTAAATACATATATATATATATATATATATATATATATATGAATAATAATTTAAGTTGAAAAATATTAGAAAAAAAGGAATTACAAAATGTTTGTATACATTCTAAATGTCTTACATATAATAAATTATTTATTAAACGATCGGTTTACGTCGACATTTGGTTTTGGCAAATGCGTCAATTAAATCCTCGCAATTCAATTCTTTTAACATTTCATTTTCTATAGAGAATAATGCTAAGCTGTTTAACTTCTCATCATTTTGAGTGGACCTTAAGTAGTTTTTTACACGTTTGAGGCATGAAAATGATCTCTCGGTAGTACAATTGGATACTGGTACACTTATGAAAATTCTTAATGCAGTGTCAACATTTGGAAATATTTCAATATGTAAAGATTTTTCTCTCAAATACTGACACAGTGTGATTGGAGTTAAAATATTGATGTCAATATCGATATTACTATTCAGTAAATAAGATTGCAAATGTAAGCATTCTGACGAAAATGTATTATCCAAATCATTCGGGTACATTTTTTGCAATTTCTCGGCGGACTCAACTATTTTCAAAGAATTTAAAGATGTAATTTTTAGTAGTACTTCGAATAAATCACAAAACGTTTTGTAGGACTGGTGTCTTTTTTCAAGTTCATTAGTAATTTTATCAATAATAAGGTAAAATGTTTCAACTCGAAATTTATCTCCACCACTTAACTCAGTTTGTTCAGCTTTTTCATCGAAGTGTATTTTTTTTTTTTTTTGTCGAGTTATATCAACATTGTACTCTGTAATCTTTGATATTTTTTTAGCTTTAGTTTCATATTCATTAAAATTATCTCGGGTTTTTTGTACTAGATTAATAAGTGATGTATAAATTTGAGAAACTTTATCATTTCCAATTTCAACACATTGTAGTTGCTTATTTGATGCATTAAATCGTTCTAATATATAATTCCAGAAAATTACCATAAATGATGTTTCTAATTTTTGCATTTGATTATAAAGACCATTTGATTCATTTCGCGTAGCACATTTTTCGAAAATGTCATCCTTGATAGTGACCAATGCATTAATAATTTCGTCCCACGAATTATATAATGCTCGACATGCGTCTGCGCGAGCCGACCACCTAGTATTCGATAAACTCTTAATTGTATTAGCATTATGTTTCATATTTAATTGCAAAATTGACCATCTATGCGTTGATGCGGAAAAGAAGTTGTATAATTGTTGTATAAATCCAAAAAACATTGATGCTTGTGAGCAACTTTCAGCAGAAGATATGCCAACTAAATTTAACGAGTGTGCGCTACATGGTACATAATAAACAAGTGGATTAATTTCTTTTATTCGTGCCTGAACTCCACTGTATTGGCCTGACATATTACTAGCATTATCGTAGCTTTGCCCTCGACAGTCAGAAATGTCAATATCGTGTGATTTTAAAGTATTGGTAATGGCATTAGTCAAATCTAAAGCTTTATGTCCTGGATTTGAAACAAAACATAAGAATCGTTCTACAGGAAGACCTGTTTCGAGGACATATCTCACCATAAATGATAATTTGTCGACGTGCGAAATATCTGGCGTCGAATCAATACTAATTGAAAAATATTTTGATATTTTTAATTCTTTAACAATATTATGTTTTAATTTTTTCATCATTAATAAAATAAACTCATCACATACCACGTGAGATAAATACGATGTAGAGCCACTACCTTTATTTCCAAAACGAACTATATGATCGGCTAAAAACGGATCAAATTTTGCGATTAATTCGAGTGACATTAAATAATTACCATTGTGTACAGAACCAAAACACGAATCATGTCCTCGAAATGGGAGTCCACGAGAAGCTAACGATTTAATAGTTTCGACTACTCTCTTCAACACATTTCTCCAATATTCGATTTCTGTATCTAATTGTTTAATCAATGAATAATCAATACGCCCCAAGACATTACCTCTATGTTTTAAATTAATAATAGCATCTCTGTGCTCTTTACTATTTTCGTGGTAACTGAAACGGCTAATAGCATTTTTCCAATCATTAAATCCTTCAGTAACAAGTTGAGTTTCTAAAGATGTTTGAAATATACGACAAGGCCCACAAAAAACTACTCCTAAACTTGGAGAATAAACTAACCATGAACGAACAATTATTTCTCCATTAATCAATCGTCTATTAAACATAATGTTGGTCAAATATCTTGTTTTATCACAATATACACGTTTGGAGTTAATAAAACCGTTTGTCATATTTTGATTAAAACCATTTTTTGCAACATAGTCGCGAAATTCGTCGTTAATAACCCATTTAACTGGGTCTGTCTCGAAAATGATTTCATTTACTATCATATTAGTTAACCCATTTGACCCACAACTATCTTCAGGTTCAATATTGTCCACTTCAACAGATAAACTAATTGTTGTTTCACTAACCTGAGCATCTGTTTTCTTCGGAATATCTATAGTGTTAGTGCTACTATTACTACTACAACTATCAGAAGTAGAAGCTGGATTTTTAAAAAAATCAGTCAATTTGTGTGTTTTATTTAAAACATTATGCAACTTTTCACTTTTTAATTTTGCAATTTTTTTGTATTGGTCACCACTTAACCGTTTTCTATTCGTACTCATATTCACAAAATAAATAGGATAATTAAAAAAAAAAACAACAACGATATAATAAGTAGACAAATAAAAGCGACACAGCTACAGCAGTAAGAACTCTACACTACGCAATACGGCCAGTACGCACAGACTGAATTATAATTAATTATTATCACTTCTCCAGAAATAAAATAAAATATCAACAAAATATTCGTATAGAACCAGCGTGCCGTCTTGATAATATTAGATTATACTATTATTATTATTGCCAATTGTTATAAATATGTTCTATAGACGCTCACTGACCGCGCCGTCGCGGCTTGAATAATATTCCCAATAGACGGCGGCACGGCGCGCGGCGGTAAGAAACTATAAAAATAATAAATTCGAATTCTATTTTAAGCCAATGCCATTGTTTTCAATAATTTAAACTAATCTTGTATGCTGTTGTGGCTATTTTTTTTATTTTTTTTTTAGAGTATTTTACAATAACATAAAACGATATAATAAGTCTCACCAAGTCAATATATAATACCATAATTATCGAAAAAAAAACCCTTGAAAAATATGCCACCCCTCAAAATTTGCCGCTGTAGGCACGTGCCTATAGTGCCTGCATATAAATACGCCACTGTTAATCACGTAAATGTGTCAGGAGACATTTGTATTTTGTCTTCACTCCGATCGATATAATAATAATAGTAATAATATTTTAATACGAATAATATTTTTCTTCCGTCCTCAAATAACATAATGTCAAGAACCAGCTTTAAGGGCGTATGTCAAAGCGACAACATAGCAGCTGCAGTTGTATGTATAATTTGAAAACATGATTTCGAAAGCGTAGTGATGTGTTTTTTTTCTGCCAAACCTCCGCCGCACGTCAAACGGTATACCTTTTCCCAGCGAATTAACCACATTAATATTAAATGTGTTTCAAATGAGTGAAATCGGACAGCAAACGTGAAAAAAAAATAATGGTTTACACTCTCCCGTGGTCGAAGGACGAAACGATTACGATAAATCGTTAAAAACCTATTCAAATTAATTCATGCTTTCATAATGTCTTTAAATCGTAATACGTATTCTCTTCGTATCATTCACTGGTATGAAATACTTCAAAATAATATGTACCGTAACAATAAAGGGAAAAAATATCGTTTTAGAGAAGAGTTACTAAACTGATGTATACAATAAATATTATATTATTATGATACTTGATGTTGAATAATATCATAAGAATATGTGTTATACCCTGTTATTTTGAATTTAAGCGATATAAAACTGTGTATAGTATAACTGCTCTCAAATATAATATACTATTCTGTTACACGCGTTTTCTTGTGAGTTGTACAATGGTTGTTGTTAAATGTGTGAAATGCTAAAATTTTTTATTTTAAATATTAATCACGAAAAGTTATTCTTCATATTTTTGCCGAGCGAGCGCTACGTATAGCTTTAGTGACAAGAACAAATTTTCAGATCGCGGTCCTAGTATAAGAACCACAATAAATCACAATAAAATAAATTGAATGCCGTATTTTCTCGGCAAAATGCATTTATTCGTAACCGTACAGCGTAATAAATAATTCCGATATAAATATTTAACTTCTCGGGTTGACCGTGTGGAGCGATCGTCTTCATACAGCGGGGGTCAATGCGGCGTGAAAGCTGTCGCAGGACTAACGCGCCAGCTATTTTATTATTACATATTATCATCGTCATCATCATCACCATCACCGTCATTATTGCTGTAGCGACCGCCGACTTGTTGTGTGGGACATTCCTAGTTTCACCCACCCACCACCCACACACACACACATACACACACACACACACACACACACACACACACACACACACACACACACACACACACACACACACACACACACACACACACACACACACACACACACACACACACACACACACACACACAAATGTTTACTTACCACAGTGTTAAGCTCTACCTCATAAATGATGCATGTGTAATGTGTATTTTATTATAGATATATTATGTGTGTGCGTGTGTCCCTGGAAAACGTCCTTCGCAGATATACCTTTTATACCTTTGTCCACACACCGACGGTCACCCGCAGGACGTTCGGGACGAGTAGCACGTGGTCGTCGTCGTCGTCATGACCTGATATATCGGAGACACAGGTGAACGTCAGTATTTTTTTCGTCGATTTCCGTACGGCGAGTGCCGTGAGTCGTTGCAGGGTTAGATAAAATATTATAATTAAGTATACGATTAGTTCGTATCGAACGAAATATAATGTGACTGATTCTATAGCTCTCATGGCTTGCATTGAATTTAAAATACCGAAATAATCCCGCGAGAGAATAAGGTCCTAACCCAAATATATTACATTTGGAAATCGGGTGGATTAAATCTGATATTCAAACTTCAAAGTACAGATTAACAAATCTAAATGTTTCTGCTGAACTTGAATTTTCGGTGATGTTATGCCACCGTGAAATAGATATGATGGAGTACACTATTGTTACGATAAGTGAAAAACATATGGATATTTTTACCTATAAGTACCTAGTACGATGGAAAGTCGACCAAAAGACATGACGTGGAATTTATTTAAAAGTAGATTGAAACAATTACGTGGATTACTCAACAAGTGACCTCGTTGATAGATACAATATTTAAATTATTATATTTTTGAATAATATATAACAGTCATGCCCAACCCGCGGCCCGCGGGCCACATGTGGCCCGCCAAGGTATTCCATGTGGCCCAATACAAATTGTTAAAATAAAACAAAATATTCCAAAAAAAGTAAAATTATATATATTATATAAGATAAAAAAATAAAATGTAAAACCGATAGTACATTTCCACTACTTTTGTGCATTTGAGGATCGTCTCAAAACTCAAAGGTTAGCGTATTAAAAAAAAAAAATAAAAAAAATGTGTATTATTAAATAATAAATAAAAGTATTCATAGTGACTCAATATGCTCCTCGAAAAATTGTAGCCACAATTTTTTTTTTGGACCGGAAAGGGGAGTTCTTCTCATCGAGTTTATGCCTACCGGGACCACAATCAACCCTGCGGCTTCTTGCTGTGAGATACTGAAAAAGCTAGCCAGAGCTATGCAAAATCGATGACGAGGCATGCTGAAAAAAAGGGATTTGCCTTCTGCATGAAAACGCTGAACCCCATGCAAACCTTGATACAAAAGCCGTTTTGGATCTGTTTGCAGGTTGGGACGTTTTGACCCCGTCCTCCCATAGGCCAGATGATCCTTCGGACACAACTTGTTCGTGAGCCTGAAGAAACATTTTGTGAGTAAGAAGGATGGGCGACGAGGTGGCAAATCGTGATGAGAAGTGCAGCATAGAAAAACGTGTTTTAGTGATATTTGAAAAGTACGTCCGAGACTAGGTTGAAAAATAATACTTACACAGTCGATGTTAAAACTTTTTTTTATTTATTTTTTTTATCAAGGATAGTACTTTTGGGACATTATACGACACCTCGTATAATGTAAATATATCATATACACATTAAAGTGTAAACACAACCTATTTATTATAAAGTCGTGATGTTTCTTTGGGATTTTACGAAAAAATACTAACTCTAATAAATCCATCCCGTGATAATATCTCTCAGCTTCACTCGGCTCTTTTTCATACATAGCTGTCGTATTTCCGTATTCTACCCTTAACTACACATAGGTGGTAGGTGCATTATAAGAATTGGGGCGGTGAAATTATTGCGTTTAAAAACACATTCAGTTGATTACATCATTAAAATATCTTAAAAATTGCACTCATAAATTGAAAAATTGCATTGAAAACGTTCTTGAAAAATAAGAATACATAATAAAAATAAATATAATAACACCAAATTAAATACTAACATTGCTTATATTAATGCATTGCACAACAAGTGATTTTTTTTTAAGTTTTCGAAGTTATAGCATGACAATATACTATATTCTTATACCCGGAGAAACTTCTTTCCACATAGCTTGACATGTTCGTTACAGCTGCATTACTATGGTTCTAATCGTAGATTATTTAAAGTAAACCAGGATTCAGATCATTGCTGCTGAAACATTCTGGCAATCACTCCATCGTTGGCTTTATTTCTCCTTTTAAAATTTGAGAACTAGAAATATTTCAATAAGCATAATTAAAATACATCGTTTACTCGATTTATATTCTAAATAGGTACTATCGAGATAAATATTTTTAAAATTATACTAAAATTTCACTCAATTGATGAAAAAATAAATCACATTTCAATAAAA
The DNA here is from genome assembly GCA_949089665.1 of Macrosiphum euphorbiae. Lineage (NCBI taxonomy): Eukaryota > Metazoa > Arthropoda > Insecta > Hemiptera > Aphididae > Macrosiphum > Macrosiphum euphorbiae. Next base: position 134,088,299 of record CARXXK010000001.1, on the reverse strand, counting down.
AAAAAAAAAAAGTATCTATTAAATTAACAATAATTATACTGTTTCGGCTGGTACGCCAAACAAATTTTGTGTAGGAAATTACCAACAATAACTAATGTAAGATGAGATAATTAAAAATCAAACGATTGAGATATGGTAATGAGTGAATACTGTTCAACAATAATAATAATATATAAATGAGGCCTTAACCTATGTTAGTATTATTGTTAGTATTATTGTTAGTATTATTGTTAGTATAACTGTCAACATATACCATATACGTTAATTTGATGAACTTAGACATGCATATGAGAATCTGAAAAAAAGATACAAATGCAATAACTATATACACTTTACCGTTCTTATAACAATAATAATAATAATCTTTATACTGTATATAAAATCCAAATACCACTCACTCATCGCTATATCTGAAAAATTACGAACCTGAAATTTGGAACTGTGGTTCGCCCGATGCTCTGAATACCTATTCGATAAGAAAATATTTTCCGATGTTCTCGTTTTAAAAAGGTACGTACATCAAACATGGATCTTGACATTCACGGTGGAAATTGAACCTTTTTTTTTGTTTAAAATTGGTTGTGGGCGTGAACAGTGAGACCGCCGCTGCCAAAGGTTTTCACATTCGGAAGACGCATATAATAATATAGTCTCGCTCTTATCGTTCGTCTCTTTTCGTCATAATAATATTTTATTTAATTGACGGCTATGCGGGGAGGCGGCTCTAAACTGCAGCGCGCCACGAAAATCTATACCCCACGCCAGTGATTTATCATCGATGTCGGATGTGAAGTGCCTCTTAAATAATGTACAACTTGTATTCAACTCGTATTATAATAATATTCTATATATCATATATTATTATATATATATATGTGGGGCTCGAAGAATATATATTTTTCCACCGAAACTTTTAGGTGTTATTAAAACCTGAGAAATCGCTCCGCGTTACATTTCGCACGGTATATACGAGAAAAATGTGTAAACTTGAGACGCGAGCGTGGCGGGATTCTGACGGTTCCGTTTGTTCGCTCAAAGTTCCGGATAGAAATTATTTAAAAACTTTCTCTCGTGGGACAACGTTGGAGGCCCCGCTGAAGCGGCGTGTGTATACATTTAGGAGGGGGGGTATTTTTTTATTTTTAAACACAATCATTATTTATATATATTGATGTACGCTATTGCTTTTGTGCTATCGATTGGTTACTATACAGAACAAATACGCACGTCCTGCAGCGGGATACCCATCGAGGTACACTGCAAGTCCGAGAACAATGTTTATTATCATATATTATCCGTTTTGGGTAAAATAGTGGAATGGCCATGATTTGTTCAAAAAGGGATGGTCCAAAAACTACAAATATATCATTGAAACATTATTTTTTTTATATTAGCCGAGTGCGAAAACCAATTATTATTATTGGGTTCAAAAACAAAACAAAACAAAAAAACTCTACCAATCACGGTTGCTGTAGAAATAACCACACTAATATTAATGTACAATCAATTTATATCCAGATATTGATGACAAAAAATGTGGTTAAAAATAAAATTAAAGTTTTGATTGATTTGACATAATATTCTGACACGGTATACAGCTGACCAGAAGTCCTCCCTTTAACTAGTGAACCACTGCAGGATTTGTGTGGAGTCGATGCCATGAGTCGGCGTGCCATGAGCTCGGCTCAATACAATGTATTACTATGATAAAAAAAGTCATCTCCTCGTAGTCGTGCAATACCATAGCTGTTTGAGGAATTTTAATCCCGTCGCGACTAGCGCGATCTGAATTTTATATAACGTACATAATATATCCGAATTCGGATCGGAGCCTTGCCGACGGAATGAAGTCGGTCGGTGATTTATCGTGACGTTTGAAAAACGATGTTAAAGTGCTTGGTCATGTTCGGCAAATAAACATTCGAGATCATTACGAGTAGGAAAAAAAAATGTATAAATCCATTGTCCCGGACATCTCGTCATCGCAGCGGCTCTGCAACGGTACGAGTGCGGAGATTTGGTAGCATATTTTATATTATTGTTATTTAAAAATATATTTCCGAATTGTGCAAACCGCGAGAACCGTAAGCGGGTTTTCCGTTTTACATTCACTTGAGTCACATTCAGCACACCCGTATATCGATGCTAATGATTTGGTTTTTTAAGCATTTTATTACATGCAGTCAGTTTTGACAATAACAAGCGGTAACGCATTGCATTACATTTTAAAATATAAAAGTATGAAAATTAAACGGTAAAGCTCATGAATTATGCCTCTGAAGAATGATGCGATTGTGAGCATAAGTACGGGTTTTTCGTCTGGAGGAGAAAATATTATGAACACTGCAAGGTGATATGAAAACAGTCGACGGTGACAATGATTTGGGGGTGGGGGGCATTGGAAGATGATACAATTCGCACTGTGGTTTTAAAGTATCTACCCACGTGTAGAGGGAAATTCGTTCGACGAAATGAATGATAAGATAAGATGCGGCCAAATCGGTGACGGGAGAAGGTGGTTATACATTTTCTTGGGAAATCAAGGAAATCGGGGTTGTTGTGAAAGGTTGGGGAAAGAGTTCTAAGCCAAGTCACGAGATGAGGTGGGAACTCATCCCAATGGTTTATAGTCTATGATTCACCCAACCTGAAAATATAAACATTTTATTTTATTAAAAAGAATTTCAGTATTATGTTCAACACATTTTTGATTTTCAGCTGTTATAGAATTGTTATTTTTTTGTAGTTTTTATTTTTCACCATAATTTATAATATGATTTATGTGTTATTGTGCATTGCACAATAGGTAGTAATACGTATATAATATGTGTGCCAGGAAAAAAATTATTTTTTAAACATTGTCGAGAGGGGGAGCGGAGTTGTTATGCGAATTAGTTAACCTATTTAAATTATGTATAAATTATTTAGAAAAGATGAATCATTCCCATAAAATTTGACTAAATTTCCGTCTGTATATTATAATATGTAACCACCGACCATTAAAATGCAACCGAGTTGTGTATCCGTAGGCGTAATAATAATAATAATAGGTAATTATATTGCATAGAACAATAGAATTTATATACCATTTAAACGATAAATTTTTTTTTTGAAACTCTGTTTGCCTGAAAAACCCATACATTATACATAGAGTAGGTACTGTTTATACTACACTGCTGCTATAATGCCTACATTATATTAGTTTTTCCGAAACACAAACAAATTGGTGCAGACATTTGCACGCACTCACTCGCAAATATTTATCGACAAAATGTCGCGGCTGCGTTGTGTTCGAACATATGCTTCAAAGATAAATTATCCTAACACTGTTTACACCGTTAATTGTTGTCAAAGCGTTCGCTGCACTATATATAATATTTCTTTCCGAAATTGAACGTTATATTATTATATTGTAGCCTCGAGTTCCCGATAAACATAATTATTGCGTCACGCGTTTATGGTTAACTTGCAAACCGGCCGCGTTTATAGCGATACTTTTAGAGATCTTTAGTTTTTCAATAATTAATTTTCGTGCGCATAATGCATAATATACCAAAAAAGTTTGGAAACAAAATTAATTTTACTCAATTACGAAAAAAAAAAAATAATAATAATAAATAAATAAAATAACAAACGAGAAGCTTTAATAAAGTTTTGATGGAAAATATGAAGGACGAAACTTTGCCCGAAATATATTCATACATTATATTATATTATAATTTACTTGCGGCCGTGCAGTATTACCTCGCACGAACGCCGACGGTCGTCCTTCCGTTCTATACTTTCGAAATAGATTAGCGCTCGTAGCGTCTATATTATTATTATTATACACCTATGGGACAGTCGCAGGATCGGAGACGCGATTATAAAAGGATATATTATTATTATTATGCACACGCTCACACACACAAGTGTGCACGTGTTTGTTATATGTATGTGTGTGTGTGTGTGTGTGTGTGTGTGTGTGTGTGTGTAATAATAATTATGAGAGAATATTATAATTATCCTTTGGGCGGGTAAATGATAAAACAATTTGCGTCGCAAAAATGGTTTCATAAAGTTGGCGGGACTATTTTATTTTAATCAGTCCGCATAATGTACGCAATTTCATTTAATCGAGAGGTTCCAGTCGCGTCTGCAATAATTAAGTATAATATTATTAATTATTATTATTCGTGACGAATCGCCCAAAGTCGCTAGTCTCTTTCAACCTACCCGGCCCGGTCCGTCTTCTGTCACTCGGTCGGGCCGCCGTCAAAATTTCCCCCTACTCCAGTTCTCTCTCGGACGGGCCGCTGTCAAATTCTCTCGTCTCTCTCTACCTCGGGCCGGGCTCATTATATTTTATAGGTTCACTAGAATACATCATATAATATTATCGTATTGGGTATGATATTAATATATGTGTGACGCGTCTCAGATAGTCAGCTATAAAAGTCCTCGGCGGACAAACTTCAGTGACGAACTGGTGTCGACTCGTCGAGGAGGTTCGAAAGTCTATATTGTATAGTCACGCGAACTCGAAGCCTATCAAACGGGTGAAGGCGCACACTATAATTATTGTAGGTACGCGTTCCACACTGCGAAATAATTTTACACATATGGCGTGGAAAGGGGGTGCAGTGCTCGACTGACTACATAATATACTTCTAGATGGGGGGGGGGGTGAATGGGTTTGGAAACCGATCGTAAGTGATTACTGATTACCCCCTTACTGGCACGCGTGTTTGTAAAATCGGTAAATATGTTTTCGATCGCAGTCCAAAACGCGAGTTTTAACGGTTGGCCGTCGAAACTTGCGACACCCTGTGCGTGTACAAATATAATATAAGTAATATGATATATTATATAGGTAGCTTAGTTTGTAAGTGTCGACACGGCGGGACAGATGTCTAAAACTGCTCTCATCCGTCGACGTCGAACGCCCATAGTTTTCTGAATATTCTGGTGTACACTTCTAAAAAAATCGATTTCACCAAACTTCTTCTTTATCTCTTCTTCTTTGTCCTCCACTCCATCACGTACACAGTTCTGCTCTTTTTTTACTTTATTCTGAACTTTGAACCCCACCTACCGTCCCCCTTTTACCGGCTGACCGTTAGAAAATTATACACTACAAGACGAATAGCCAACTTCGTCGTAACAAATACTTACTAAGTAGGTACCTATATATACACTCAGACGATACCACTTGAAAAAGTATTGTTTTTTTCTAAACTTTTTACATAATCGGTATTCGTACACTTCGACGACGGCGACATTTATTCACTTTGTTTTTTTTTTTTTTCTGAAGCTGTATGTATAATGTGTATGTAATGTGCTCCTGAATTTTGCACGAAAAGGAAATTGAAAATAAAAAAATTCCACTCTAAAATTTGAATGCTTGATAAACGTTCCTCACCTTAAGGGCTAAGAAATTTAACCTTTTTCATTTTATATCGATTAAAATTTATTTTTGAATACTAGATATAAGTACACTAGAATACTAGATAAGTGATACACAAGTTTGGTCCAAGACACAACACAGAATAGGTAATAATATTTTCAATTGATTCATCTACATTTCATTTTTCACATTTCACACATATTTTATATAATATTTCAGATTTTATATATTTATTGTGTAATATTAAACTATTATTATTATTATTAATTTTATTATTATTTGGTTTGAGAAAAGGTGATGGCGATTTCAGTTTTTTTTAATTGTACAGCTTATATTATAGTATTTGAATATGAGGTTTTAATATGAAAAGTTTATTTTACATAACCTCAGTTAAAAATGAATTTATTTTTATGAATCTGATTTTCTTTTTTTGCATAAACTACGTTTGTCGGTATAGGATTATAATATTTTATGCATATTATTTATTGACATCTTTCAAGTCACAAATTATAAATACATTTATTGTGAATTAATTTAATTAAGTTTATCAAGTTTATTTTACACGATTTCGCATATTTTGAACTTTTCGGTACATATTTTCCTATTGTGTTGTGCAAGAGTTTTTAGCACATAAAATGCACTGTTGCGGATCACGGTAAAATGTATTGTAATTTTGTAGCCAATTGTACCATCGTAAAAGCGTATAACGAAATTAATTTGTTTTAACTATTGAGGAGAATAGAGCGACGAAGTGTTGACGACACTGTTCAGCCTGCAGAGAGCGAGTAAAACTAAAAATGTACTTCCCTGTAATTATAGTGTACAAAGTACGTAGTCTAAGGTTAGCAAACCGACCCTGCAGTGAATCGTCTTATATATGATTTTACGAGGCGGAACGTAAGACGCAAAATAATCAAAAGAACGGAAGTGCGATAATAATTGTGCAGTAAGCGGTGGTAGTGATGTAAATAAAAACGCGTAAAATCAACGACCGCAAAAAAAAAAACGTCGCTACGGTGAAACAATTTATACAATTTATTGACAGTTTAAAATAATAATAATAATAATACTAATAGTAATTGACGATTTAATGACATTATATTGCATTTGAATAAAAATAAAAATACAGACATTTTTCTTTTTCGTAGATATAATTATTATTATTATTGGCGTGAGAGATATGTAACCTCAAGACTCTAAACCTCGTTCGGAATATCCCAGACACGATTTTGCATGTTTTGACTACCCGATAACCGGAACGAATTATTCGTCACTCACTTCTTATGTGCACGATAGGTGTGCGTTGGTGTCCCCAGGATTACTTGGAAAACAAATTTGTGAAAATTCCGAATGACACTATAATAATATCATCGATGCGTCAGACGATCAAATCGACATGGACGATTTATTTTTAATAACGTAAGACATATTATTATTTACAGGAACCGACCTCGGGAATTTAATATAATAATATCATAGTATCCAACGAAGACGTAAACATATGCTAAGTTTTATAGTTTTTAGTATGAAATAAGTTTTACGACACTACACATACTCTATCGCACTAGTGTTCATTTTTAAAATGAAATTTCACTTTTTTTTTTTAATAACCTTTGTACGTCGAACTCGAGAATACTTGAGTGAGCTAAAAAAAAAAACGCTTCTCTTGTTATGAGACGAATTTAAAAATATTTTCGTTAAAAAATTGCTTACATTATTAACTTTCTTGTTAATTTTTTTTTTAAACTGCGCTCGAACGATTAATATGTCAAGCGACTGCATATCGCTACGAATAATGAATAGGGAATATACACTACAGTGAGTTAGCTCATCATATTGTAGAATAATTATATATTTATATTATTATATTGAGATCCATTTTTAACTACTATATTGCTACCTCATACTATTATTCTACAGTGCACATTGTTCATCCGTCGCATATTTGTGTGCAAATAATTTATAAAAAATTCCATTCTAGTAAGTGTACGTACATGATATTATAATGTTATTAAACTGCAATAACGTCATTGTTTGGCGTGTTTTATCACTCCCCGTTTGTTCTCTACGTCTGTTTCCAGATACCTAGCTGCACAATATTTACTGAATAATTGTGTGGGAACAAATTTCTATGGAAATTGTATTAGACTATTTTATGGGAATTTAATGAAGTTCACATAGTAGAATATTATGTTATAGTTTTCAGAATTCATTCGACCATTAAGTTATCCTATGAATCTACCTAGAATATACATTATAACCGACGACGTACACGTTTTAAGTGTAGTTGACGTGCATCATATAATAATACAGTTGTTAAGTGAATCACGAACCTCGATAAATTACATTCTGTAATTGTGTGCAAATATTGTATTATCTAAATCACAAAAAAAAAAGACCCCATTCAATATTATTAATATATATTTATTACAATTTCCTGTTCTTTCCTTACAAAATAATAAATATTTACATTTAGGGCTGTTACGAATTGATTTCCAATTTTCGAGGCTTAGTATTATTTAGTATATATATATGTTATATTATACAGTATGATACAACTCTAAAAATTGCAAGGCAATTTCGTAATTTTGGTATTTTTGTATTTAGACTTCCTTCTAGGGGGGGGGGGGGTGACTCAATTTTTTTTTCTTTAACTCAGGTGAATCCTTAATATTTGGTGTAGCTCTTTTTTAACACCTCTATGTGTTTTGTTTAATTTTTCACTAAGTATAACCCCAACGAAAATCCCAATTTACAGCCACGCTTATCGTACGTTGAACGCTTGACCACGGTACAGAAAAATATCTAATAACTTGCATGTTACTGAGGGACTCCGCAATGTCACTGTGGTACAAAACGATGTGCCCCGCAGATATAGTACGAGTGTCGCCACATTACCAATGATCATTTGGTCTTGATACTGATAAAACATAATAATATATAATACATATTCATCATAATCGTCCGTTCACCTTCAATTATTATATTTTAATATGTTTTTCTGTAATTTTTCTTATCACTCATTCGTATTTTATAACCAACATTTTTGTAGAAAATCAAAATTTTTAATTCATTTGATTCGTTAAAAAATGATCCACATTAAAAAAAATTTAAGTGTGTGTCTCACATATAAGCGATTTCTTAAATACGGATTCAGGGGGGGGGGCGATCACCCCTTAACATACGCCTAACATACGCCTCTGGTGCAAGTTCGATGTGCAATATTTTAAAATCAAAATGTTTAGTTTTCTTAAGCTCTAACTTCGTTTGTATATTTAATGATATATTTTATGCACCGATTTGCCGAAGCGTGAAAGATAAGAAATTCGTTTTTTTTCCACTGCATTTTTTTCACTCTACGATGCATTTTACATAATATAATATATATAAATATATTGTACATTCACAGCCTTATGATACAATAATATTGTCATACTATATACAGGGTGTGACAGAAAAAACTTCGATTGAATATCAAAATAAAAATAATAAACATTTTAATATCGATAAGAATTCAAAAGTCATTACACATTATAATTGCAGTCTGTTGTTTCAGTTACACCTCGTGTACACGTCATGGCCGACAGTTGAATAAAAGGTCGTACTCACGATCTTAGAATGGCGTTTTTGGTCATATTATTATTATTATGATAATATACAAAGAGAGAGAGAGAGAGGGAGAAAGAGAGATACAGAATTGACGAATATAATAGTTTCGATCAGGCGGGAACAAAGCAGACTCGCGAGGCAACGAAATTATGCCAATAAGACATCGCAGCGCGCTTATGTGTACGTACATTTATAACATATACCTAATAGCATTATGTATAAATTATGGACTATATTATTATTATTATTAACGTACATAATATATGCCCGTTCTCAGTCCCCGCGATGCCCAATACTAATGGAGTAAAACTTTGTTGTGATGTTTCGGAAACAAAATACATACTAATATTATCTGTGTACATACTGTAATATTATGATATTGTATAGAGTGATCCGCAAAGTACACTCGTCCGCTTTCATTTTTTTCTCTTCGTTTAATTTAAAATACGACGCATGCACACCAATATATTGAAATTCTGATTTTTGTGGTTGTCAATCGCGTTGTCTCAGAAAAATCAAAGTAGAAATTTGAAAATATTTCTTATATACTTTCTTTAGAAACATTCGGTTTTTATCGACTTAAAATTATGGAAAACAAAATATATTTTCAAAAACTCTAATAGCTATTGAAAATTCGAGAATGTCTTGCGTTAAACGAATCATCCTGTATAATATACGTAGCTCGTGATATGTTTATATCGTAGCCAATCGTTTAAGGGGTTAACGCCGCCGTGTATATATTATATCGGTCAATCCGAATGTAACTGTAACGGTATTGTTGTATAATATTTTGAGGGAAAGCCATATAAGTGTTGGAAGAGACGCCGATTAAAAATGTATAGCTTCTTATACATGTCTTACACTCGCGTTTTAATTATGTACTCTGCAATTTTGTCGCTGTCACTTATTTTAAAACGAAACTCTCTGTCCCTAATGACTGTTTAAGTGTTTCACTGCGTACATAATATACATACCTTCGCCGCCGTGTATATCATACAAGGCTTTTCATCACTAATCGTCTATGTTTGCGCGTCATATGGACCATATTATTATAGTTTCCGAGATAGGAAACGAAAGCACAGTCATAATTACAACTACAGTTCTACGCGAAATAGTTTGAATGTATATTATATATTGTGATAATAGATAACATAAATTGAAGAACAACCCTCGAAGAACGCAACTTATACTTAAAACTGTGTACCGATATATTCTATAAAATCAGTAGGTAATATATATACATATTATACACGTTATTATTAGATTTATGAAAATACAATATTTTGAGTTCGACATTGATTCGGTTAGGCGAGGGATGCAAAAATATTTTCAAGGTGGTGGTGCCTGATAATAGTCATATGTGAACTGCGAAGTATGTAAATATTAATGTCTTTGTAATTCACCACAACCGGACCAAGGAAATTATTTTTGACGATTCACAGTTTTATACTGATAACCGTGTTATTTTAAACAATTGGTTCTATATGGTTTCCATTCACTAATACGAATTATTGCGGAACCTGTCTCAATCTCAGCTTTGATAATTGAAAATAGTGTCACGTATCTGTCACGTTTATCGATGATAAAAAATCCATGCAATTGGCACGTCGCCAACACAAACGCAGAACACCGGTCAAGGTCCTCGGTAAACTTATTTGATTAATAATTATTGTATTAATGTTCTTCGATTTCTACGTCAATATCTAAACTTAAAGACGAGGACGATGAGTATTCAGGCTATAGTACGTCATCAAGATGGGTTTGACCCCAGTAGTATTTTCTTCAATAATATTTGTCTTTCGATTACATTTATCAACTATGAAGTTCCCACACACATTTAAACAGTCATTAAAATATTATTATTGTCTTACCAAAAATTATCTAACCCCAAAGGTGACGGGTTGTGTATAGTCTTGGTAACGTATTATGTATTGATTCATCGTGCAACTCGAGTGGAAGGAGTACTGGATAAATGCATATACCTACAGATCCTTATACAAGACAAAATCCTATGGAGCTTACTATAAAAATATAATAAATATAGGTCATATTGTTATGGTCTTCTCGCGAATTGAAGGTTAGGTAAGTAAATATTTACAGATACGTTTATTAATATTTATTTACTAAGAACGGAAAAATAAATAGGTGACTGCACAGTGCAGTTGATATTGCACATTCCTGAGTGGGTATAAAATATTTCTAGAGAAGTGCGAAGATTTTAAGAGCGAACAATATAATAAAAACGCTCTAAATAAGCAATTTACGCTAGAACAATTCCTACAATTTAATTACATAAATTAAATGTCTATCTTTTTTTGCTTATTGTCCTGTCGCCGATTATTTTATTCACTCATTGCTGTTTACCCAAGGAAAAATGGTTTTAAAAATAAGAAAATATCATAGGTACTAAAAACATATAATGTTAATTATAAGAATGCATATTATGGGTGTTACAGTGTGCAATTAGTATTTATTTTATTTATAAGTTCATAATAATATAATATTGTTTTAAAATTTTAAATTCGTATATTATATTATATTAATTATATTACACTATCAAGTCGTGTGTGTGTGTGTGTGTGTTTTAAATTATTTTTCTTAATTAACGTGTGCCAAAAGGGATCGTTGCCTTATACTTATACAGGTCTTTGTATGCGTTTGTCTCATATTATATTAATAGGGCATAATATTATTATATTATCGTGCATAAAAAAATGTGGATTTTTCGACGTGATATTTATTATTTTCTAGCTGAACATTTTAATTAAAACCGTGTTACTATTATGCTTTCATGAATATTTCAAACCGTCTACGGCCGGCACTAATAAAATTATACAAAAGTATGCGATCATAAATAATATAATTAATATATTATTATTTTTTGTTCAGTTCCAATTTTTTCAGTCTTCGTAGTCATTATATTGAATACAATATTAATCTTCTCCGCCCACGGGGTCTTCATATTTATCACCTTGCAAAGCATTGTCTGTAAATTCGTGTTTAATAAAATTGCAATTTGCAGTTGTACTTCGTATCCGATTCCAAACTACGAGAGCCTGAAATCGTTGTATCCCTCGTCATAATGCCTCTGGTCGATGGACGTAATCATGACTACGTTGCAGTAGATTACATAACTACATTTAATTACATGTCACAGATATCTTTATATCATACTAGACAGCCAACTGCGACTTCAAATCAATGACGCCCAACGGTCGTATACAGGTAGGGCAATGTTCGCAAGTACCTATTTATCATGAGATATTTCTTATCGTGATAATAATTTATGTCGGCAAGTTGATCAATATTCCCTATCAATTGTTGGCATATAACATATTTAGCTTGTAAGAAATGCCCCGACTGCATTTAATAATATTATATCGTACACTCTAATATTATAATGCGTAGTCGACTATATCTAGTATACATATAACATATTATATATCTATGGTACTAACTACATTTAGCGATACCGTAATCGAACACAATATTATTTATTATTTTCTACAGCGATACTCTGTTACCATGTTCCGTCTCCCGGCGGCGAAAAGTTTCGTTCTGACTCTATGCGTCGTCGCCGTCGTGTTCACAGTTATTACTCAGCGAGTATAAAATAATATAGGTAGGTATATACTTCGTTGTGTGTGTGTGTGTGTGTGTGTGTGCCTACCCATATTATATGTACACGGACGACGGATACGGCGGATTCGGTCGGTCGGGAAGAAAAACATTTTTAATTCGTTTGTAATTAGATTTTCGGTTGACGCGGGGAAAACAACAATGGCCGGTCGGAAAACTTTATGAAAAGTGCACCGAGCGCGCGTCGTGTTTTACTCGGAGGCAAACGAATTCGGAGAGATATTATTATTATTATTATCATTCCGTCTGCTATTATTACTGTTATCGCATACTGATATCGACGGGCCGACCAGCAACGAGCCGGAAAAATTATACGGATCGTTTTTTAAGTCCGTGGATCGTTAGTATACCCAGGAACTTTCGAATCAAATTTTCATCGGCTCACTTTAAAATATTTACAAATTTTTGTTTAAAACGTCTTTCATTACAAATTAGAAAATGTGAAAGTTTTTTACAGATAATAAATCATAAATAATAATGGTTTTACTAAGATAACATACTCTCAAAAAATAAATGTAATTTTCTAACTCAAGATTCCGATTAAACAGAAATATAATTTAACTCAGAATCACTTGAATGAATGAAATATTTTACAAATTATGCGTCTAACAACTTTTTATATTTAATTTTTTACTAGAAAAATATTGCAGGTCTCCACATTACCAATCAGTTTAATATTATGTTGTTGTCTGCGTTAAGCCAATATAATATTTATTGAGATACAATTTGACAATAATATTCTACCGAATAGAGGTACCGACGTAATACCTATAGGTATATTTGGTATCTATTTTTTTTTTGTCGTCTGTTTCAACCATGAGATAGTATAACTCGATAGCTACAATCTACCAATATAGCATCGCGCCAACTCTTTGTCTACAGAAAACAAATATTAACAGATATTAATAATAACGACAACGTTACAATAGATTTTAAATATAAAACTCTTTATAACTGTTGATAAATATTTTACTATAAAGTACCTACTATATTTTGGGGGTGCTGCAGCCATCACACATAAATACAGCCTCTCGGATATGCGAGGGCATAGAACGAATTTTGGTCCGCGTAAAAATGAAGAGTGTAAAATTATTAAAAAAATGTTTACTATTATGATATGGGCGACAACTCCACACACGCTTAGATTGTTCACGTTTTATGTGCAATTTTTTCCCTCGTAAAAACGTTCTGTTCCCTGTAATATAATATAACAACTACAGTGCAGCGTCGAACGTAAGTGGAGTGTGTAACTCGCGTACTCAGCGGCGTCTGTTCCATTTTGCACCCCCCCCCCACACTACGGTCCGTGTAAACCCCGAAACCCCTCCGAATATATAATAGTTTATCCGAGACTTTTTATATGTGTACGAACCCCCCCCCCCCCCGTGACTTGTCCATTTGTTACGCTTAAGAATTACACGAAACATAAACTTTTACACGTCCGTCCAGAACGGTACTTTGGAAAGAGAAACTTTTAAGGCTGTAGTGCACGGTTACCTATATATACCGTGTTTGTGGGTCGTGGGTGTAGGTGGGTATATGCAGTAGTGGACGGCAAGATTGCAGCATTAATATTATATTAATTTTAAATGTCGCGGACAAGAAAAAGCAATCGAAACGCTCAAGTACGACGGTAACGCGGGCCCGGCAACTTGTCATTCGCATTTTTAAACTTTTTCTATTATAATAATAATAATAATATCTACCCGTCAGTCGTCATTCCTTCGTTCACTCCGATGAAGATACGCACTGTTATAACTTATAATACATACCTATTATCATAGAACAATGCTATTATGAAGGTTTGTACGGCCGACGATAACAGCTGATAATAGAATTGGATCTGTGGTACATTTTCTGGTGAAACGTAGTGGCCTACGTATTTATTTACTTGGAACTATATTATTTAGGTACTTATGTCTAACTTTATATGTTTTTCATTTATAAACCATCATTTTCAGAATAGATGATAATATTATGATATGACGTATTATTGCTTCTTGCGGGTCAATAAATCACAGATAACGATTTTTTATTTAACATTTTACGATCCTGCAAAATTTGTTTTTTAATGAACGATTTTGTCTCATCTTAAGGGGCCGAATAAGTATTAGTAGAATAATAAGTGTGTTCATAATATTTAGTTCTCTACAAATAAGTTTTTTCCGTCTCCCGAAAAAAAAGTGAAAGTTTGAATTGGGCTCTTGTTCTGGTATAAAAAGTTTCTCGATTGTGTTTTTCTCGCTTTTAAGCGTGTCGATGCACTACACAACTGAATTCGTAGCCTAATTTGGACTTTTGAGTTATTTTATAATATCTGCCGTAATATAATTATGTAAACACGATTATTTTTTATTTTAAATTGATAACATATTATTCAAATCAATATCACGTCAAAAATACGTAATTCCCCCCTCGTAGCCTATACAAATAATATATACGTAAGTATACTCGTAACTCGTACACTCACCGTTCATTGCAAAGGTATTTATCAAACGCCATCCGAAAAGCTGCAGAGCCGCAGAGGCGTCGAAGTCCATACCTATACATTCGGAGTGTTACCGAACAATCACTCCGCGGTGGTACCTAGGTATAGCATGGTTAATGGCCGGCCGAAGTGCGAAATCGTTATTTTTATTTCCTACTAGTGTGTGGGCTGATGTTGCTGCCTGCTATTAATAATTAGGGGCACACATTATCCCTGTGGTGACGTGTACGTGTGCGTGTAAGCGTATCGTTTCTCAAATTGTGTATTATATTATTGTAGCTATGTTTGTCTCGAAATATTAGATTTTGCTTTACCTTCCGTTCTGTGGCCTTTATCCGCAGTGAGCTCGACAGAAGTCAATTGAATTAACGCGTCAGTGAGGATCCGTATTCCGTGAATTGTTTTTTGAAGTAAAACTTCTTTCTTGAGGTGTGGGAGGAAAATAAATCGTAATGAAAAATAAAACCACATGAAAAATGAAACGACACGTTTGTTTATTTATTTATATATGTCCATGGCAATCATTAATAAATAAAAATGTCCATCATAAATTACATATTTTTTTATTGTATTGATTTTTCTCACTCTCTCCCTAATTTACTTATAATTTCACGGGTCCGATTACTTATGAAAGAAGTTTTACTTCTCCAGAGTGTAATGGTGGGCACTCTCACACTTTTTTTTAGTTTATCGGTATTTTTAAAAGTGTTTTTATTCTCAAAAACTGACCTGACGCATAACCACCAATAATATATTTTGAATGATGCTTGTATTCAGATTCCTAATTTATCATATCTGGAAATTGTTGATGGACAAAAGATAAGTACTAGAATATATCACGCAATTAACTTTATATTTAAAAATAATAGTCAAGCCTTTTTCACAAAATAATATAGCACATACGTTAGTTAAGCATTTTATAACATTACTCTTTAGGTAGTCGTAGTAAAACTAATAAATAATCTAAAGATATTATAATAAATCAAATAAACATGAAAATACATTTAATAAAGAAAATATTATATTTGAAAAAAAAATATTACCACGGATATTGCAATCATCGTGCACCTTTTAAAAACCCGCAATAGTGTAAGCCATGATTTCGGAAAGACGATTCGGGCTCTGTGATCGGATGAGTATTGAGGCCAGTACGTGGCTCATATTATGTATACAATGTTACCATCGGGCATCAAATAATAATATAATATTATAACATGTATATACATAACTATACCACAGAGTAGAAACCAATCCTACTCGAGGCGTATTTCGTCATGACGTTACCACTCACCACGCTTTTCATTGCGTCAATACGAGCAATAGAATCCGTCTCTATAAAAAATTAGTGTACATTTCAAAATATTTTTTTTTGGGGGAATCGCTTAGCTGTCAGAGAAGTGATGAATTCGCTTTGACGCTACTTCGAACGGCCGACTGAAAACGAAACGTATTTTGCTGAACACTCGACTTCGACACGAGCTTAGCACAATATTATGATTTAGGAATTAACCTGTGAACAACACTGAACACTTTTCGTCGTCGCGATCGGAATACGCTTTCCACTCGACCGAAACAATTTGTTTCTGTTAAGACTACTGCTCCAGGTAATCCGACATCCGGATAATTAACACCGGATATAATGATAACAATAATAATAATAATAATAATAATATATATCGTATGATATATTGTGCGACTACGACTCATATTATGAGCTGGTGCCGGTGGCGTGTGTCGTAGGTGCAGAATAATAATATCATTTTGGATCCGATCCAAAACGGCCGAGTGTGCCTGCAGTGTATTGCAGCGTGTAAATAGGATTTGCCATTTTAGATAATCGTGATTAAAGGGACCCTTTGTGGTATTCCCCCACTACGCGCAGTATTCCATCAAGATTATATACAAATATTAAATCAAACGAAATGTAATTTTGTGACCCAACACTAATGGCGTACAACTGATAGATAGCTGATACGGTTTCAATAGGCATGGTGATAGTACTCTCCCCGTTGTGTTGTACACTAATAATAATAATAATAATGTAATATAATAGTTCTCTGATCTTTGCACAGTATAACATTATATTATATTCGTGGCTTGGTGTTGAGCGGTGGTTGAAGGCTTCAGTCACAAAACGTGTTAGCCGCAGTGCCACTAGTTCCCGGATGGGTGAACATTGTCTAGTGACAGGTCCTCGACAAATATACACAAGTGTTCTAACCAACCGTACACTCTCCACAGTTAGAACCTACTAAAAAAAAAAAAAAAAAATAATAATAATCACCCGATGGCCTATGTTGCCGCGATTTAATTAATAAAAAAAAATAATAATAAATAAATACTATCATATAGGTATCTACCTAATAATTATTCCTTTCATCCGATTTGTTTTATTCGTATTTGAATTATAGGAAGCCACGTCAATATTATGGATTCGATGAGACGATAAAAAATAATTGCATATTAAACATATAGCAGCAAAACCTCTCCTAACGGACACCTCTAAGTAGCGAACATCTCCAAATAGAGAACGTTTTTTTGGGAACAAGCTACAAACTTTCTAGAAACTGAACCTTCTGAATTGCGAAAACTTTCGAATAGCGGACAAAATTTCAGTAACTGAGAGTGTCTGGTATCTAGGTTTTACTGTGTGTTTTAACAGTGTTGGGTACGGATCCGTCACACGTCTCGCGGACTTCGGTCGACCGTTCGTCGTTATCGGCCTACACCCCACCACGAGCACACGCGCTTCATACAACGCTTATCTCGCCGTTGTCGCGCGTGTTTATATCATCGTTTTTTGGCAGTCCGTCGTCTCTCGTCCGTCGTACGTCGCTCAGCCATCCTGGCTTTTTTCGGCTTAACGGTTTTGTGTTTTTTCATACCTTGCGGCCATCGGCGCCAAAAGTACCGCCCGGACAGTGTTAGGTCCGTTTTCGTGTAGTGTCGTTCTGCACACACACGAACTTCATTATTTTGCGGCCGTCTGCGCCAAAATAATAACCGCCGTTTTTCGCTGTGCGCCCCGGGCCGTGCACCTACACGTCCACGTGGTTTCCGTCCGTTCGCTTGACGCAGTGCGAAATCACCGAACGCGGTGCGCTCACCTAGTTTTTTTGTATTGTTGTGTCGTTGTGGACGACGTCCGTCCCGCAACCCGAGCCGTGCTCAGAATTTGTTAATTTACATTCGCGCCCACGTGTTTTCGTCCGCCGTCGTTACCGGCCGCATATACGTGGTGTCGTCGTACCTGTTCGTCACGTTCGACGTAGGTGCAAGTGCTGCACACCAGTTCAACGTCCGTTGTCACCGTCTCACCGTCGAACCGGGTCAGTTGCCGCACTCTCACCGTGGTATCATCGAACTTTCATCGTATCAGGTCGTACACACGATTATCTTGTTTGTTATTGTTTACATTTATTACTCGCATTACGCAACCCATACGTTTTTTTTGTATTATTATATATTGAATTATTATAGTAGTTTTTTGCCGATCGAGTTGTGATCGTGCCATGACAAATACTATTACTAACACTAGTACGTAAGATATTTGAATTGCAGAACGCCAACAATAAATATTGTTCTGTACATTGCCATACCATCGAACTCAATGTTATTAGTTATCTTATATTCATGTCCTTATAGTTATACAGTCCACTATCTCTCTCATCCTCCTCCCCACCGATAGAACGTCGAGGAATATTATACCTACGAAGACAACGAACGCGTCGGTTTACGTGTAGCTGCCGCCTGTGCACACACATCCAGGTACATCCGTCGCCCGGCTTCCTTGTGCAGCCCCCTTCTTCGCACAAACAGCATTATTATGTTGAAATCGATTTTGTTTTTAATGTTGTTGACTGAAGCAGTATCGATCTTCTGAGTACTAATATAATATTATAATAATGATGTAACGTCATAATAAGCTACTTTCGTGCTCGATGCAAACACACTCAACGGATGATTTGATAATCTTTCTCGTTATGCTATCCGCACCATCTTATGCCTATTAATTATTATTATTGTAATATTATTTTTGATGTAAATTATACTTTGTTATACTATTAATAAGTGGTTTGAGTAATTTAATGAAACTAAGAATACATGTTAATTGATACCATAACTTGGTATAGTAATTGCTTTTAATTTAGTACCTACTCCAAAAATAATAATTCGTAACGTTTTAGCGAACAAAAGAGGAGTACTCGTCGTCGTAATCAATGACTTTAATTATCGTTATAATAACAAAATTAATTTACGTTTTTGTTTTTACACGATGAAACTAAATAAGTAGGTACAAAATAATATTCAATTATAATACACTAGTAGGCTTACTATAATTGCATTGTGAAATTAATTATACTTCTCAGTTAATTTTGCTACTGTCTTACAACATTATGACTATGAATTATTATTGTTGGTCCAATCCATATTTTTTATTCTCCTAATGTTTGTAACTTAAAGATTCAATTATTACTGATTGAACTAAGAAATAAAACTTAAATAAAAAAAGTTAACACCATTGTGGTATTTCTTATGACATGGATAAGTGGCTTAATGTATTTTACAGTACAATAAAACACAACATTTAAAACGGCGAAACTATAGGAATGTATGGAAGATCGATGTAAGTCGATTCATTTAACTTACGTAATTTTCCGATCATATTTAAAACGTCGGATAAAGTATGGATATATTCTGCTGTTCGGCTGGGTGAAAAACGAGTTCCAATTGAACTTACCGAATCATACAAAAAACGTCTTCTCTATACACTACACGGAATATAATATATTATATTAAACCACGAGCGATATTCTGTATGTTAAAGCAAGCGTGGAAAAACTGTTATTTCGAGTCTCGCATATTACATTACCTATATTCAAATCCAATACGAACAGCTGCGGTACAAAATAAAATTTAAAGAAATTAAATCATTATAGGTGACACCGTAGAGTGACTAAGCAACTAAATGCATCATCCGTTCATAAATTGAACAACGTCCAAAACAATAGAGAATTAATACCTATAGACGATGGCTAGAAAGGAGATTGTTTTACAAATTCTGAAAATATATATTTAACGTTATGTCATGTCATAGTCGTCAAACCCTCCCACTCCTCCCACCCGATAACAAATCGAAAACTTGTGTGGACAAAGGAACACAGGAAAGTTCATTGACGGGAAACGATTTCAATACTATTCCGATAAAAACAATATAATAATAATAATAATATACCTAACGTTTTGCGGTCATGGACAACCAAAAAGTCAAAGCTGAATAAACAAAAAAAAAACTACTATTCGTTTGCTTACAACCTTTTATAGGGGTACAGTGGTATACTATTCTGGTCTATCAGAAAACATTACACAATAAATTGTATTTACAAAATATATTGCGATAAACGACATTGAAAACGTCGATTGTGCACGAGCTCAGCAGAGAAACGTATAAATAAATCCTAGTCGTAGCAGGTGTGTAAAACAATCGGTTGTCGATTTAATTGCGTACACGGGTACGACGAGTGAATTCGATCGAAATCGCAACGTTTTTCTGCTGATATTGGTGGGGGGGGGGGTCATGTTGTTAAATAGAAGGTTTTTTCTTTTGCTTTGACGTGTATATGTCGCCGTTGTGGGGTTTGTACACTCTGCACAGCTTTGGTGTTGGTCGACAAGTGACGAAAAAAAAAAGAGTTACATACTTATCATTCCTACGATAAATAATACGGAGGCAAAGAGGAAAATAAAAATGAATAATGTAGTTTTGATTGTCACGGAAACAAGACTACATATATTATATTTATTTATGTGCAATAGGTGATACATTTAATAGTGTCTACAGTCTACACTCTTTACTTCGAAAACTTTAGGATTTTTCGAAAATACTTTTATCGCATAATTTGATAATATCATTGCAAAACAACATTTTTGAATAAAATTTACACTTTTCCATTTTTTTTATCGTTATGATTTTTTCAAGTTTTACTTTTTTGATTGACGACATACATTTTTAATTTTATTTTCCGAAACAGATTCTTTTTCGGACTATTTGAGATACATAAAAATCAAATTTCAAACCAGTTTACCATAATATTATTATAGTTTAAAAATTGAGAAACACAAGTACAGTAGAACTCCGATTATCCGGACTAATTAATGTCAAGGGTGGTCCGGATAAACAAATATCCAGATGATTGATATATGACATTTTAAAAGTTATCTAGGGACATTGTAACACGACAATTCACTCGTTATAATAATGTAACAATTGACAGACTAAACTTGATTAGACAACAACTGACCATTGGGGGGGGGGGTGGGGGGGGTGCACAGGGGACTTTTGCACCCCCGAGTTAAAAATGTGCACACCCAAAATATAAAAGACTTAATCTACCTATAATATTTTGATTATTTTGAAGTAAATATTATCAATAAATACAAAAATGTTGTAAGTGGGTACTTCACTATTATGTTCCAACATTCCCAGCTATAACAGTATAACATAATATTATGAAATAATTTTTAGCTTAGGACCTTTCTTTTTCGTCCGGTAAATTGGACGTCCGTCTGATTGACGTTCGGATAATCGGAGTTCTACACTTCTACTGTATATTATACATCTCATGAATGATCTTTTGCACTGAACGCAAACTATTTAAAATCATTGAGTATACACATTGAATGGTAAAACTAATACTTTTAAAATTGAAAAAACTTTTCAAAAAAATGAGTATCATAATATAGATATTATTAAACCTTGTAATATTCGTATACTATATTATCATAGAAGAGCTCTCCTTGCAATATAATAATCAGCGTCTGTCACGTTTACCGACGAAGTCGTCGTATTGGGTATAATATTGTGATGGACGCTCGAGCGAATTTTTCCTATCGTCCTCTTCGTCTTATTTTATTTTTGTTAAACGGCGTTCGCATTTTTCACCATAATTCGAACATCTCGAAAAGGCACCAAATATTATTATTATTGCTATTATCATCACGTGTGTACTAACGACCAAAGAATATCCATAGAAGTCCATATTTATCGAGCGTTATCATAATAATATAGTGGTTATACACTCTTGGGGGTTATTACTTATTATGCATGGTCTTAGTTTAATCTAACGGCCAAATAGATTTGCTACACATCTTGCTTTTTGACCAGTACGGCTCGTATAAAGTTAAATCTCATTTTTGTACCTGTACAGCGATGATTGGCAACACTACTTAAGGGGCCTCACTACCAAGTCTTTTTTTTGTCAAAAACTACTGTTTCTAATTCCAACGATACGTGTCGACAATTATCACGATTTTCATTCTGAAAAGATATTCTGATTGTCCGTAATATATACAAGGGAACGATCGAGCCACATTTTTAATTTTTGTAATTTAAATTGCAATACAAATTGTAAAAAAATCAAAAAAAAATACAGAATTTCCAACTTAAATATTTAATTAACTAAATACAATTTTAAAAATGTGCCTCGATCGATCCCTCGTACATGTTGTGGAAAATAAGAATATTTTGTCAGAATGAAAATTGAGGTAATCGTTGCGACGTACTGTTGGAATTAGAATCGTATGTTTAAGTGAAAAATAAGCATTTTTTCATGATCACAATATTATTATATATTGACATGTGTGTGCGAGTGCGTGCGAGTGCGTGCGAGAGCTACAATTGACCCGCATGGACGCCACACACACTATTAAATCGAAATCTTATAGTGCATATTTTTGCATATTTAACTAGTTAGGGCATATAAATGCATGTTTTTATACTTTTTTCGTATTAATGCTTTTTTCTTAATATTTATACTTTTTCGGTCAATTTGGTCTAAATATAAATAAATGGAAAATAATATTTACCTATATTAACTTGCACTTGATGCCTGATGGACAACAATTGTAAAAATAATACCTATTTCTATTAGGGCCTCGCCACACTGCGGTATTTTCGCCGTCAGGTCCGGACGGTTTTACCGCCGCGGTTTTTACGTTCGCGAAAAACAAACAAGTTTAAATATAGCGCCAAATATTCCAGATCAAACAACATTACGCAAAGTTAATGTTGACCATTGTTACCAGGAAGTTTTAAACGAAATAAGACAAAAAGTAGCGGGAAAGAAAATGAGACAACAGATGCCGAGGGCCGCTTTATTGCTTCAGTTATTATCGGTACATTACTCCTCGATCGTCCAGGTGAAATTTTTTTATTTAACCTCGAACAATTACAGAAAACAAATCATAGTACATGTACAATATGTTCCCTATTTTAAAATTCACTTTATTTATTATGGCCTGACGGAATAAGACGAAACGATGTATTGCTGTTTTTAAGTGATGCTGCGCCTTATATGGTGAATGCTGGCGATACATTAAAAGTGTTGTATACAAAAATGGTTCACGTAACTTGTACTTCCCATGGATTACATAGAGTCGCTGAACAAATACGTATTCAATTTCCAAAAGTTGATAAACTAGTAGCAAATGTTAAACGAGTATTCAAAAAGGCGCCTTATCGTGTTCAAAAATTTCATACTGATGCACCAAATATATCACTACCTCCTGAACCTATTCTGACACGTTGGGGTACGTGGATTTCTGCCGTATTATATTATAGTGAAAACTTTAGTGATATTTTTAGTGCATATTTTGATATTTTTTAGTGCATATTTTCATGCATATTTTGACATTTTTTAGTGCATATTTGCATGCATATTTAATAGTTTTTTGGTGCATTAAATTCACAGCCCTGCTAATAATCATTTACGAGTAACACATAGATCTCGGGTGGTGACGACGAGATTAGAAATTGCCTAAATGATTCTCCTTAAATCAATGCCATTGCGAGGCCCCTTAAGGAAGACAAATAATGACAAAAACGTGTGTTACGGTAAAATCATAACCTATTAGTAAAGGATCTAAGCGTAAAATCAGTTTCACCAGCAAAAAGGAACATTTTGATTATTTCAAAGTCGTGGGTAACCAGTAATAAGTGGTTGGTCAGAAAATGTAACAGATTTTCAATAATTCATCTATTTAGTATCTCTTCTGTGTAGTTATTTTCTGAGGTATGAACCACAAACAGGCTTAAAACCCGTCGATAATTTAACCATTACAAAATATTCTTTAAAATTATTATACCGGAATTCTAGTGGGAGCTAGTATTCATTTATTAGAATAGAAAATCAGTCCCTCCAAAAAACTGCAGTGTTTTCCAAAAGTTTCAAACTGTTATCTTACTTGAAAGAAGGTTCAGTTAATATTTTAATTAATTAATGAAATCTATAATATTTTTAATTTATAATAATTAAAATTTCTATTTTAATAAGAATGTTTTCCTAATGATAAAAACTACAAAATTGTGTACCGTTTATTTATTACAATTTCTGGTAGCACGGATATACCAGAAAAATATCAAATAATAGTCCACTGAAAATTGGGCCACTTTCCGCTATTACCATTTTAGAAGATAAGTTACCAGTCCATTATTCTTTGAAATGAACACATAATAACTATATACACGATTTTTAATTTTTAAAGTACCTATTTGAATATAATATTATAAATGCCTAAAACTCATGATTACGCACTATATACCACAACCCCAAAGTACAAGCACCAAATGGCTCCGCGTGATGATATATATTGTAGATAGGTATAACCTATACTATTATAACACAAGTGTAGTCCCCGGTAAGTTGTATATTTTATATTTTTATTACTATCATATATTTTTATATATTATGTAGGTAGGTACTTTAAATAATATGCTATCCCGTCGAAAATCTGGGCGGCGGCGGTGATGATATGATTGATCGACCAAATCGCGAGATCCGCGAGAGTTGGAGGCATGCTTACACGTTTATAGGGAGAGGGTGGTCGTAAGCCGCCGGTCTCCATGTCGCATTTACACAAGTCGAGTATTATTTATACACATATATATTATAATGTATACCCCGACTGACGGGACGGGGCGAGAGAAGCGTTTTGCGTAATGTAATACGCAGTTTAAATGGCAAAAGTTGGGCCAGCATGATATATATATATAATATAATATATTATATTAATATACCATCGTCGCCGTTTATACACTGGAGGGTTCTAGTCGTACCACCGCTGTGGAGCTCGCACACGTATACGCGCATATATTTATAATATATATATATATATATGTGTGTGTACAGAATTCCGGTGGCGACATTCATCTTGTTAAAAGATGTCATTTAAGTTTTAAGCGGTCGCCGCCTCAAACTTCTGCCCCGGTGGCGACCGTTCGCGTCGTGCACACGAAGAACAATCCCCCCCCCCCCCTGGGACACTAAATTAAAATTCGCTTCCCAGCGAGTCAGCAGCCGAAATCTCGACGACGCGACCATACGATCTTCTTTATCGGTTGCAGAGAGGGAGAGAGAGACGAACGAAAGAGTTGGCAAAATTTGCGAGCGCCTTGGTTTAAATTCGCTTCTTGCGACGACGAGGTGCTCCGGGAAAAAACAAAAATCATGCTTATGACCAACGGTCAAAGTTTCTGAGGGTGTTGTCCGTAGTTTTACATTCACGAATTTTGTTACACTCTTCGAGTTTTGACACTACGTTTATAAAGTTATACAGGTCGATCTATAAGATATTATGTACCTACTACATAATCGAACGTGTCCCGACTGTAAACTATGATAGCTATTCACTTGAAATTTACATGGTACATTCGTACCACTATATACGTGGAGATGAGGCGGCGCACTAAGAGAAGATATTATGTAAATTGAAATACACTAAAACTGAGATACATCTATGATATAGCGCTGCGCTGTATTTTGTACTTGTTCGTTTTTTCCCGAGAAATCGGGTTATAATAAGCTAGTAAAATATATGGGGGGGGGGACATGCAGAAGCACTGTACGAGGTAAAATGGGTCAACTTGAATCACCCATAGTCAGCAATCATAATTTGAAAAAAAAATAGAATACTTTAAGGAGAATAATTTATGGTATGAATTTGGATAAGAAATTAACTGATTGATATGACATAATATCACTTATCGGTAATTTTATATTTTCTTCTCTCCAATAGCTTATAATTATTGTGTTGTATTTTGTAAAATTTTATTAGAAAAAAGTATATATAGGTATGTAAAAAATGTATTAGGAATCCCGAATCTGTCTGTTTCATTTTACACTATAGTGTCCAGTGTCCACTGAGGCAAATTACTTTTTTTTTAAAATTATTTTCTTATTATTACGTGATGCAATTTAAATCCTTTAAAATGAACAACAGTTAAAACTTATAGAAACCTAAGCGTATAATTAGTATCTAAAGAGTTTCATTAAAAAATTCACATTCTACAAAGAATTTAATATAAGGTGTCTCTTCTTACTCCAGGTTCCCCTACTCATAATTTAAAATATTATGTTCTGTACAGGTGACAAATATAGAACTAAATATTAACAAAATTATGGGCACAACTATATTGAATTATAGTCGAGGAGTATGATTTATTTCACTCAACAGTTTTTCTTACCAGTCACATTTTATATTTTGTCTTAGATCAATAACACGTCACCTTACGATACTCTACTATTGATAAATACAATGGATGTATGTTTATTTAAATTTATCAGTTTCAATTTTAGACATACTTACCTAGTACCTGTAAAACAGACATGTCAAACACGCGGCCCTCGGCTTTTTTTTTATGGCCCGTGGATATTTATGAACATTTAATTGAAAAAAAAAAAATAATTTTCCTATAGTGTCACAACCATGTAAGTGAGAGGTGTTTATTATGTTACTTTTCTGTCTTATCTTCTGATAAAATATAATTTAATAAGTATTGTACGAGTACAGTATTTTAATTAATGAAAATAATATTAACAATTTGTATAAAATGTATATGACGTATACTTTTATCTTAGAGCCGATTTGACCAACATTTCTCAACACTGGGAACACATACCGTAACGAATACAAACTCGAAGTTAGGTACTAGGTATAATGGTTTAATGTCAACATACATATTATAATATTGTATACTTATAGTTTAGTAACACTCGACATGATTTACACTTGCAGTGTTCTCAACTCTCGTGACTCTTATTATAATATCATATATTATTATTATTAGTCATAACAGGAGCAAAAACCATTCTGATCGGCAAATTTCCTAAAAGTATTACAATACGTGTATTCGTCTAAGCACATTATTATTGGCGAGTTCCAGCAAGTAAAATGAATCGTTCCGAACTTTAGGTAGTCCATCCACTAATAAAACGACTACATTAGTTCATCGAGACTAGGATAACAGAGTTCGAAACTAGTTAAACAATATACCTATACATGCCTCCCAGTGTTGAGAATAGATAATGAACAATTAATCTAGATAAGATACAGATAATTTTGTGCAAATTTATCTAGATATAGATAAAATGTTAATAATAATAATAATAATATTAATTTCTTTATTGCCTATTCAATACATTTAATATTTATCTGGATTAGATAAAGATAATTTACCTATTGTCTAGTTAATATTATGATAGGAAAACTAATTTTTATTATAGATGAACAACAATCTTACTTCTTTACCTACGTTTACATAAAATAACTAATATTTAATAGGTATATTCAGTAATATGGTAATATACGTCTGCGTACACTGTCTTACACTGTCCTCTGTTGATATATCGTTAAATTCGTGAATTTGTTTACGATAAGAGTAATCTGTTAATCGAACTCTATATAGCCGAAATTCACTAATCCGAGTAAATCCTCTGCAGCGCGTGTTTCGATTTTAAATAAACCGTTTGCACGCCAACTATGGTATATATTTTTCAATGTTATTGCCCACCAGTGTCGATATTGTCTCTTTCATATTATTTCCCTATACGTCGATCGGCGACGATAATCACATTTTGTATCGCATGGTGACCATAATACCTATATTGGTGATAATAAATTCATGAGAATGGGGAATATTTCTCACGTGGTTTCACTTCATTGTAGTGGTACATAAAAAAAAATTCGTTATAATTACTCGTACATTTTCACATATTTTCGATAGATTTGGTAATCTAAACAAGACTTAATTATTATGTTTCCAGGACAGAAGTTAGTCGAAAACATAGTAAACGTTTTTCTTTATTGCACTTAAACTGAATGTCTTAGTTAATTAATTTTTGTTAAAACTATGGACGTCAATAATTCCCGTATAAACATACACATTTTAAATTAATGCAATATCGTTGATTTATGTGATCATACAATTTCATGTCAAGCCACTTATTCAAAACATCAAAACTAATACAAATATTTTAAAACGTACCTATATGATTGTAATACTATACAGTGTATATAGTTTCCAGTCCATACCTACTATCTTAGTTCGTTGTTTGTATACAAATTATAAATTTTTCTTCTAGGCCACATGAAATTGCAACGAGCGCCAAATGTGGTGGCCCCTGCGGGTTGTCAAGCACGGTTATACACAATTGCAGTTAGGTAAAAATATATAATACATATGGTGTCCCGTGAGAATATACCCATTAAACATAGAAGGGAAACGTCACCCAGACAAAAACTGGGTTTTTGCCATTTAATCTATAAACTAAAAAAAAAAAATAAAAAATCGTGAAATTATTAAAAATAAAAATAATTTTTATAACTTTTTTACAAAAAAATAAATTAAATTAAAACATAAAATACATGTAGTCCTCGTCTCTGTGAGTCTAATAAAAAAAAAAAACAGATTAAAGACAATATATTTATTGTCTCAGGAGATATCAAAATAGGTAAACCCACTCGGGACAACCGCTATGACGCGGTATACTTGTAGATACTAATTGGAAGATAAGGCAACGGTCTTAAGCTATTATAATATTATATTATTGAATTGGAACATTTAAACGTGGAATTTAAAAACAAACCATAAATAAGTGTTACATATTTTTGACAAAATACTGGCTTTTCGATGAATTATGGATTTCACCAATAAATATTTTTACGAATTGTCTTTTTTGAAGAATAATAGCTTTTTCGAACTACATGGAAGTCCTTAAATGTATGTTTTTACACCGTACACGGAGTTTACTACAACATTAAACACAATGCAATAGTTTGGGCACTGGGCAGTGACATTGCGAAGGATCAAAACGAGGGGCGGGCGTTTTTAAATGAAAGGTAGGCGGGTTATGGTCAATCGGTGATAATTTAGTATTAAAACTATGGACATTGGACATAGTTCTATTATTTTAGTAAGAACTAAGACAGGTGGTTATAGATATTACAGTACTTATCACAGTGAATGCAGTGTTTATGAAATATATAATCTAACCACTGAAAAATGTCAAGTTCACCATAATGCCACTGCATAAAGATACATATTTTATATTTACACTGCAGTATATGCAGCATAAGAAACAGACGCTTGCCCAGGATTTTCTATTCTCATTATAGGGAGGTGGGAACTGGGAGAACATGTCAGAATTTAAAATTTTATAATTTTTTAAGGGTGATCAACATTAAATGTACATAAATTAAATATACATTAATTTGTATATAACCTAACTCACTGAGTGTTCGGACCTGCCATCTGGCATACGCCACTGAATTTAGAATTAATGAGCGTTTATCCGAACTTCGTTTCAATCCACCGCGCTCCGTCACAAGCCTAAATCAACTGTTTTGATTTCCATTTTTCATGTCGCACGTTTCCCTTTTCGTTGTACTATTTGTAGAACGCAATATCTGTACAGATAAATAATTCAATAATACATATTAGTTTACCACCTATCCGACCGTGTATAATAATTATTTACGACACACGAACAAGTCTTATTTTTCCCAGTTCGATTTTACTTCGTTCCGGTGCATTTTAAATGACCATCATAGATGCGTAAATTAAACACATAATATAAAATATGTATCGGCAGGTGGGAGGGCTGAGCACTTTTTTTCCGTTCGACGTGGAACATTTGCGCACACGTGAAATATAATGCTCCCCTCGGCCCGACGTGTTATTTCTGCGCACGAATTCCAAGAGTGGTTTTTTTTGTAGTCACACTTTATATTATTAGTAAAATAATTTATTGCGTTTAATACAACGAGAAACAATGTAAACTTAAAGGTTAATATATCACAATGCTTTTAAAATAATCTAAAAATTAAAACACGCACAAAAACGCACTAAATTCGTCGAAACACTGCAAGTCCAATGTACTTGGATCATGCATCGGTGAAACTAGGTGCTGGGGAGAGGATGGTGGTGGGCAAAGATCTCACTGGATTTTGTTTTTCTTGTATTAATAGTAATAACTGTGTATAGACGACTTGGACCACAAGGTAAAAGAATCTTAGGCTACTGGTTTGTTAACTCTTCAACATTTGTGCTGCCCCAAAAATTAATATTTGCCTAGTTGTGAACACGAGGCAGTGTATTTTTTAGGTACCAATGTACGAAACGCGACTGTTCGAATGTAATTTCTTAGTGATTGCGTCCCTCGCTAAAAGTCGTTTAAAGTTTAATCATTTGGAAAACCACGTACACGGATACCATATTACATTTTGAAACGGCACCGTTAACGCGATGCTATTTAAACTTGACTAATGAACCAGAATTTTAAAACCATTTTACGGGTTCCAGGCTGTACAGTCGTGGACATTATACATAAGCGATTGGTAATTAAAGATGTATTTATTAACAGAAATAAATTCTGACGCTGCCACGTAAATTCCACTTTAATATATTGCTTTCGAGTGGCTGCGATTGATTTATTGATTTTGAAAACGCGTCATTGTGTAAAAGCTATTACAGATTAGCAAAATGCATTTTTTTTTTTAAAATACGAGTCTGTGAGAATTATTTGCTAAAAAAATATTTAAAAACTTTAGTGAGATAAATAAAAAAAAAATGTTTCATGGTTTTATACTTTTTATAAAATTGCTCAGCTTCATAAATATTCAGTAACGCGATTACATAAAAATACAGTATATACTTTGTCATTGTGTGTCGAAGAAAGCGGTCCCCCTTAATTAAACATTTGGTTTTAAAAAATTAATTTAAAAAGTTTTGTCTTTCAAAGCTTTCACTTAAAGTAAGTTTATGTATTTTAAATTTTATCTGCACGATAAAATTAATTTCCCAATTCTATCTGTAGGACAAAATATGATTAGAAGTTCCATTAAACTATAGCGTATAACGTTTCAAAAACAATCCACTGTATATACATATATATATTCAAAAACGAACATTCATTTTACCAAATTATATAGGTTTCAGTATTGCGTGTTTATCTCTGAAGAATAAAGCTTTCGCGGCCGAATTTCGACATGTTTGATATTTATATTTGTTTTGTCGGAATTCGGAAATTGTTAATATAGTTATATTTATAATATTATAATATGAGGTACGTTCGAACCATTGCATCCGAACTCTATCATGCTGCGTATAATAACGATTATTATTATCATTAAACGGTCTGATAAAAAAAAAAAAAAAAAAAAAATGTAATAACTGCCCCGAGTAAACCACCCGCTATTTTAGTAATATATTGCAATGTTTACTGCGGGGGAAACGTCTCCGCAATGTTTTTCTCTCCGGGGGGTTAAGGCGTGAACACTACGAGGGTCGAATCGTTTCAGCACGCGACTGCGAGAAGCACAAAAATTATTGCTATTAATAAACGTATTGATAAACGTACTAATTAAAAGTGTAACAACATAAATAAAACGCGGTTGCCGCGGTGTT
This sequence comes from Macrosiphum euphorbiae, assembly GCA_949089665.1. Classification (NCBI taxonomy): domain Eukaryota; kingdom Metazoa; phylum Arthropoda; class Insecta; order Hemiptera; family Aphididae; genus Macrosiphum; species Macrosiphum euphorbiae. The sequence goes on along the minus strand of CARXXK010000001.1, from coordinate 134,056,436 downwards.
GGGATCGTGGGTCGTGGAATAAGAAAAACGAACCATCATCTTGTTGTTGTACAGTATTATAGTATTACCCGCAATTCCGAGGTTAGGTATTATTTTTTAATTTTTTTATTTACGTACAGCAAAACTTTAATTTTATATTTCGGCACATACCTACAATTAATTGATAGGCATATTATACGTTATTATAGTATTATTTATTTGTTTAATATATTATAATAGTCGACGTGATGCAAGCCTACAACATAATATATTATATTATATTATATTATATTTGGACAAATTTTATGATAAAAATCGTTTAAAGAAATGCGTGAGCTTAAAATTATAATATACTGATACAAATCTTTGAAAAAAGTACTCTTCAAAAACTTAAGAAAATTAATAAACCGCGATTGCTGTGGTGTTACGATCGAGGGTCGTAGCTTAAAAAAAATAAACCATCATATTGTTGTTCTATAGCATTATAATATTACCTGTGATTGCCATGGTGTTCTGTTGGTGGTGGAAATCAAAAAAAGAAACAGTCATCTTGTTCTACAGTATTAAATTTCGAAAATAGGTATTATTTTTATTTTTTACTTTCGTACAGTAAAACGATAATTTTATATTTCAGCGCATACAAAAGGCAGGTATATAATATTATACATTAATTATACCTAACTATTATAAGCATACTCTTTTTTTTTTTATACATTTTAATGGTCGACGTGAAGGATACGTATATACATTATAACGTATATCATGTGTTAACATTATTATAATAATAATAATTGCTTATCGAAATGAGTACATTTACAATAATATATCGACTCAAATCTTAGACAAAATTGTTGAACTGTGAAAACGAATCGAACGTAGAACAATAAATTATTTAGGTTTTATACTACAGTCACTTATAGCTGATATCTTTACACGTAAACTTGTGTAAATATTTGCAATAGCCATATTTATTACGGTCGATGCATAAAACAGTTAATTGAAGTTAAACAAAGTGATGAGTAGTATCGATTATTGATTTCATGAGAGTGTAATAATAATTCTGTAATGCTTTGATATATCGTGAGTACGAGCCGATTCGTTTCAATTAAGATTATTATTATTATTATTATTTATTGTTACGACATTACCGGGCGAAAATGTCACTCGCTCGGTTATACGATTTTAATTGGATGATATTAGAACGATCGTTTCGATATAAAAACATGATTCGATTATCATCTCGTTACTATATCATTTAAGTATTTATTAATGTCGTTAAACTATTATTTTATAACTTATTGTTCGACGTGCGGAGTTTTGTTTTTGTTCAACATATAATATAACCATTTATTATCATAATCTTCTTGTGTGCATGCGCCACGTGAATCTTTTACTCATATAATGTTGCCTTGTGTTTTGATAACACTGCAGTTGTCTTGGTAGGAAATACATATAAAGGGTTTCCGGTATATCCTACACGTTGTGCTCGATTTAGGGTTGATCAAACTCTAAGGCCGAGGGTAGAACTCACTGCTGAATTGTAAACGGACTGATTTCTTAGGGGCCCCCGTTTGATTTTGTGGAGTAACTGCCCCCCTGAATCCAGTCCTTGGTATACGTTATAAGACTAGTAAATATTGTAATAAAAACGGATAGAAAAACAAAATAATAATATCAGGTCCTTGGGTATACTATAAAGTACGTACGATACGATTTATAAAAAGTATAACAGAATAACTTAAGTGTATTGGTGCATGTTATGTATATGCAATATAGGTAGTAATTGTTCAAATTTCGATTTTTAAACATTGACAAAATACTAAAAAAAAATTTGTATCAACACAGGACAGTAATATTTAAATAGGTATATAAAATTCTAAGGATTTGATAATACGGTATTTATAAAGAGTGTATTATACTTACTTAAGAACTCTAAATATCAGAATTCGAATAAATTCTTTATTAGATAAAAAACCAAGTCTACGTAAGCACCTCAAATTATGCATGCAGCCATCTTGCGGGGTCGGTGGAAACCGTCACTGGCTTCTTTTGGGAATCGACGAAATCCGTTCGCCGTTGAGTACGGCACTATGTATGGGTAGGTTTTGTATGTGCGCCCACTTAGTGTTATACCTACGTGGGTAGGTATATAATGTGTTCTACGCACAGGTGGTCGGACTCGAGCGAGAAGGAGGAGAAAGAAGAGAGATCGAAGAAAAAGGCTAAATGGGGTGTCTCTGAAATAATAAACAAAGAAGACGTCGGTGTATAATATATATATGAAAATAAAAAAAAAATGTTCATAATAAAATAGCGAAAAAGCGTCGGGGGAACAAGGTTTTGCTCTTATGGTGGAGTCCCCAGTGTACACACACTCGCACTCTCGCACACCCACCCTCGCACGTACACACTCGCGCGAGTGGCAAGATTTTTATTCCCCTTTCTCTGTGCCACCGTTGCTCTAAATTATGTTTGAAGTGTGCGCACATTATACGCCCCGGGACCGACGCGTACACATTGTTCTTTAACCTCGTGTGGCCGTTTTTCTCGTGTTCCGCAACAGCACATATTGTATAGGTGTGTATATCCCAGGCACGGAGGAGTATATAGGCGTATATAATGATAATAATAATAATAATAATAATAATAATAATACGTACCCGTTATTATATAATATTGTCGTCAAAGGACTGTGACGGCGCACTGTGTAGGCAATTTATGGTCATGCGTGCGTAGAAACCGTTCGCTCGGTATCGTAATAATGCTAATGTATAATGCCGCTGCATTATTATCAAAACCACCTTTTTATTTTTATCATAATATTATAGTAATGTAATGCTATTATTTTTGTAACGTCGTCGTTCCCTTATTAATTTCGGGATATTAGTCAATAAGGTTTATATTATCGTCAACCAGTCAATTATTTTTAATGTAAAAACTCATTTTATAACGTTTTAGAACACCTAGGTATTTATTTGTTTTGTACAATTTTATGTCATGCAATGCAACAACATTAAATACATTTTTACTATTTTGTATCGTTATAATTTTTAAGTTTTCACTTTTTTTAATGACAGCATACATTTTAATTTCATGATCCGAAGCAAAATTTATATCTGATAATTTCAAAATTGAGAACGAGAACCTAGTTGACATGTTATAGTTAAATGCCTAGTTAAAGTTTAAATGAGTAGAGTGGGACTGACATGGTACAAGGCTACGCCACAATATTTAGTCCACTCTTATGCTCATCACAAAATTTAAATACTCTTGTAACTAATTTACTATACTCGCTTGAAATTCAAATTTTAGAATTTTCGAGAAAATCAAAGTGTTTCATTTTATAAGAATCACGCTGTATAATGTGAGATATTCTAAGAAAATAGCTCTCCGATGTGTGTTATAAAAATCGTGTAGATCATGACAATAATAATTTAGTCATTAATATTAACGGTAATATATTGTGTTTTATGTATTACACCAGCGGTTTTCAAGCTATTTTGTTTGTCGAGCCATCAAATTGATTTTTTAATTTTTTTTCTTACATCAGTATCAGAATGTTTATTGGATAGACGTTCAACTACTTTTTATTACCAGACTTCATCGACTGAACGTGTTATTTTTTATATGCATTCGACGAAGATTGCAGTGTATTCTGGTGTATCTAACCAACGTAAACTTTAAATTATTATTTTCTTGTGGTATACGGTTCAAATATGGTACTGTATATAAAAGTGACAATGCGATATATTATTTTGATAAATTCTAATTCAATTTTATTTCAGAGATTCAGGGTTCTACGGCGGAGCACAGTTGTTTGAGAAACTTAAAAAAAACGTAAAGACATTGTATATTACAAGACTGCTTAGGCAACGAGTCACATTATAATATTTTATATCATCACCGTTTCTTTAATTTTCAAATTGACCACTACAGTCTATTTCCCGGCGAATCGTCCCTTTTTTATATCACGAGCTCAGTTGTTTTTTTTCTCCGAAAACGTTGCAGATTATTCATCGGATTAACGGCTTATTAATAATAATAATTATTTTTCAAACTTTATGCGGGGAAAGATAATCGTAGAAAGATAATCGCATGATATATATGACATTTATAGTTTATACCCTACAAGTATAAAATTTAAATTAATATAATTAAGAAAAAACCGTTTGTTCTCGATATTTGATAATGTATACTGTGCACGTTGCGTGTTATCAAGGTTTATAGAAAAAATCTCTTTGAGAATTTAAAATTAGAACAATTGCAAAGCGCCATCCGAAAATTAAAAGTTGATTTAATAAATAATTAATTAGTTCCGAGCAGTTAATTTGATGCATACGGGGTGGGGATACAACAATAAAACGATCAAAATTCTGTACTCACAACTATTTTTTGGTTCATTAATTTATTAGAAGGTAAAATAATATATAAGGTATATGAAATAAAAATTAAAAATAACTAAATCTAAAAAATTATTTGTATTTAAAAATTAAATTTCGTCAAAATGACATAAGAATTTTCAATATTTTTTTTAAATATTATATTTTATCAATGTTCAAGCTATAGGTATTAAAATCAAAACATTCTATGACATTTGAACTACAAAATAATTAGAAAATATTAATAATTTTCGCTGATTCAAAAAAACTATGTGCATTTTCAACTGCTATACAAACAACTCACGAGAAACCTTGTATCAGATTTTTAAGTACTTCGACCGTGTAACAAATAATCGCTCACAATCTAAAATTGTAAGCACATAAATGTCGTGTGTAAAAAGTTTCATAGAATAAAATGTACTGTCATGTAAAAAAAATGACCTTTTACTTATTTTAACGATATAAATAATTAACCAATCTATAGTAAAGCAGTGTAAAAACCTAGAAGAATACTTAAGAATAATTAATGGTTCCAATAAGTGGAGCCAAATAATCGAACGCGACGGATGTGAAAATATATATAATATATATATTCGGTAATCTCATCGTGACCCTAAGTTACCATCGTCTTCGGTCAAAAGTACACTCAAATTCGGTCAATAGAAATATCGAATTCGTTTTAGATCGTTTTCCGGGGTTTTTTTTTTATTATTATTTTTATCGATTTTACATCAAGCATAAAAGACAAAATCGAATTCGTTCTTTATTTTATTACAGACACGATATTACGTTTTCGCATAAAATGTGTTTTTACCCTGTACGACGACGATCGGAACGAGTCCGTATTACGCGAAACGACATAATTTGGTTATATGTCGGAAACGCACGGCGGCGGATATGCACTTAATCGCCTGCATTTAATATCTATATAATAGTACAAACGATGATCGGAACCAGATGACAGCCGCACTTGCCCTCCTCGATCCGGAAAACCGTTTTTCTTCTTCTGTTTTTTTTTTCGTCCCCTTTACATAACTTTTTTTCAAAGGCCGCGTGCACTTGCGCTTTATGACACGAAGACATTACCACAGTCGCTGAATGTATAGTGATACACAATATGCCGTTGAGTATGTCTCGCGTTATCTTTTACGGTTTTACATAGATATTTTCTCAAGGTTTTCAAAAACCTCCGCTAGAGGTTTGTTTTGAATTTTTAATTCATTTCTGTAATCTCAAAAATATCAACTCATCCCATACGTCAACTTGCCCTGCGTGTAGTACACCTACGTAATTTTAAATCGACCTCATCAGAGTTGTTCGGATCTCAAAACGATCCGAGTGTAGAACGAATCCGTCAATCGATAACCTATACCTGCACCAACAAAAATGCAATTAAAAAAATTTTTTTAATATTTCGTTACTGCAGCACTGTGTACCTCCTCGAGATCTGGAAATCGTTTTTCTTTTTATGTTTTTTTTTTTTGTCCCTTTGCATAACTTTTTTTTAAAGTCCACGTGGACGTGCGTGTTATGAGACGATGTTATTACAACCGTATATATAGCTGGAAAACCATACGTAATGGGACGTGTATGTCTCGCGTTATCGTATTGCTTTCGTTTCAAAGGATAATAGATTTTTTATGGACGACGACGTTTCCGGAATGGGATTCGACGGATGTGTATATATTGTGTATTATGTGGAGAGATGATTTTTGAACCGACGCTGTTCTCGTTTCGGTATCGCGTCCCGGTCGAAAACTGCCGTGTTATCATAGTCGTTGTTTCGCGTAACGTTTCATCAGAAATAATTTAAATCCTCGTCAACGGTCGTTCGAATTGATTCGTATATGGCGACATAGTACTTCGTGCTTATAAGTACCATGTACAAGGTACAGGCCACAGGGTAGGTGAGATCGAGTCAAGTCGTGTCGACCACCCGTCCAAGTTTTGATATGTCATAATACATTACCAGCTATGACTAAATAGTTTGTAGATTATCTTGATCTTTTTTTTCAGTCAATCTTCTGCAGTATCATCAAATGGTAATTAATTGGTTTCTCGAAAATATTTACAGTGGTTTATGTTTTAAAATTAATTACGAATGATTGTAAATTTCGTCACTTTGCACATAGGTTGGATCAAGACATTTCAACGGGGGTAATATTAGATTATTATTTAAGTTATTTTGAAATAACTCTGTTTTGTGTACACTCTAATTAGTTTTCATTTATAATTCAAATATACAAAGATAAACAAACAAACGATGATAATATTACAGCTGTTACTAGATACTTACTGATTTTTATTGATATCTTTTACATCGGTATTTTCTCAATATTTTCAAAAACAACCGTTAATGGATTGTTTTTAATTTTTTATACATTTTTGTAATCTCAAATCAATCAACTCGTCCCACACGTCAACTTGCCCTGCTTGTACACCGATGTAATTTTAAATCTATGCCATCAGGGTTGTTCGGATCTCAAACGATCCGAGTGTTGATAGAATCCGTCAATCGATAACCTATACTTGCACCTACCCAATTCAAAAAAACCTTCTAATATTTCCCCCAAGTGTACCTCGAAATGGCGAAGTAGTTTTCATAATTTTCTTTCATGTTGACTCCATTTAATTAATGTATAAAAAAAATTCGAGAGCGGCGAGTGACTCGCTTTGCGTACGACGATGGCGAGGTATAAAATGACCTTTGACCATGTAAAGGCTCGCGTTTCAGCTTCTAATCGCGCGCAGCAGTGTTTTGGAAAACAAATACGATCGAACGACCTACAGCAACAACTACGGGTATGTAATTACCACGGGTTATAATTAAACTTTAAACTGCTGAACTTCTATTATTGTTTGGCTTACACAAGTTTCCGTTGTAATGCAAACAATAGCCGTCGACGGATCAATTTGCGTGTATTTACCACATTCGCCACAGGCTCTGCTCTGACCATTGCAATGCCAAAAATGCACAATATTGTAATTTTACTGCAGCGCCGCGGGCCACCTGCAGATTACGAACGACGACGCAATATCCTCTGCGATTTTTTTTTATATATAACATTCATACCTATAGGAATTTAACAATTAAAAGTGACAGTCTAATCAATATAGTATTGTCATACGATATATAATTGTAAGCTATGTTTTCAATTTATTTTGATCCGGTTTGTGGGCAGCTCCGAGCAGGCGAACGGCTATAGTGTATTGTATTGTACCTACGAGACGATTTTTTTAAAGGTTATATCTCGTTTTCTATAAGCTAATTAACATTTTTTTACGAACAACCTATACCACTTTGAAGGCTTTATAGAATAACATTTCATAAAAATTAATTATATTTTTTATCGCTTTAGTTATTTAAGGTTTTATCTTTTTGAATAACATATTGGAGTTTTTAATTTCCTATTTCTAAGCAGAATATTTATTCCCGATAATTCCAATACATAAAAATATAAATTCACACAAGTCGTATATAACATTTTATTTAATTTTTTGTGTCCAATATTTTGGCCAAATATTCTACCCAGTACCTTGTAATATGCTCATATAAAAAAGTATACCTACTATTATTTATGAAAAATTATATCGATTAGAAAAATAATTTCTATCAACATTTTTTTTGTTGTAAAGACGTAAATTATGTAATCAAATATTTCCAAATGCGTTAATACTTTTCAAGAAAATCAGTGTTTACCATTACGAGAATCATCTTGTACAATTTATATAAATCCTTTTTGTGGATGTGATAATAATATGATATAAAGTACTATATAGTTTCGCGATTTAATTGTGTTAAAATAAATGCGCGTCGAGAGAATAAAAACCGTTCGGAAGAAATAAACGTCAAAAACTCGATTTCTAGAACTTTATCATCCGGAAACGTGTGGCGACACACGATATCTTTAGGAATTACGGCTATGTATATATATATATATATATTTATATCATTATCGTCTACTCACCACGACAAGCTCTAGCAGTGTATTTAGAAGCCTATATATATTATTATTATCAGCGTTTTTTCTTTATTCTGGCACACACACTTACCAAGCCCAAAAGCTGCCGAGAGTAAATTGATTCTACATTGGATCATAAAAAGGATTTGGTCCTTTACTACCCACGTGATGGTAATAATAGCGAAATAAAAAACCGAACACCTCGGGGCGCTGTCGGGGAAAAAAAACGATTGTTTTTCGTCACTCAATTTAGTGAGATTCTTTTTTTTTTTTTGTTCTATTCCATTTTTAGTACATCGAGCAAATGGGTTTTTAGTGAAATCGATTTCGCCGGCCACGGACAACACGTTAAACGCGCACTCCGAGTCTTCGGGAAATGTATTATTATTATTTTTTTTTTTTTAATAAAAATCGCTTTTTCAAAGTGCGTTGATAAGCTTTACATCCAAATTGAATACACGTTTCGAAATTCAATCGGTGGAATGAGATACATTTTTTCATTCCAGCATTTATTATTATCGGAAATTGTTCACGAAAAGTATATAAACAAATGAAATTCGTTTTGCACAGGTTCTAAACTTTCTATATGTATACAGAGTGATTCGCCGACCATTGTCGTCCATAATTTTTGTTTAATAATGAATTTACTAGAATTCTGATTTCTGGAGATTTTTTAAGTATACCATAAGACCATAATTATATTTTAAGGATTGTTCCGTGTCGATACAAACTTCTTGTTTTTTCTAACCACCCTTCTTTTCTGATAACTGTTGAAGAAATCATTTTTTTTTTTTTTAATATATTTAAATCGAAATAAAATTAGTGTGTAAAATGTGTGTTGAAACGTTGATACGTTATTTAAGGTTAATATTGTTTAGTACATAAAGTTGAGTAACATACAGCAATTAGACTAGCTCAAATTTCGATGTAAATGCATAAAAGTTATCAAAAAAAATCATTCACATAATATATTTACAGTGGAAAAGAGCAGTTATCATTTGGAAAAATGAAGTTTGTATCGCCACTGGACCCTTTTCAAATGGTATAAAAACCCGAGTGTCTAAAACCATGGTCTTCGAGAGTTCTTAATAATTATTATTGCAAAAATCGTAGTTCTATAATCGCATTAGTAAGCGATAAGGTCATTATGGTATGTGAATCACTCTGTATGTAATCGATGTCGTAATCAAAGAACGTATTTACGTTTAGAACGTAAAATGTATTACAAAATAACAATACGAAAAAATATTATATAGGAATAAACCTTTATATTGTTTCTACCGTTTACGTAAAACATTTTCGGCTTATTATTTATAATTTCCAATATTGGTCGTTGATATTTTAAAACGATAGCCAATGAAAACGCACGGATGACTTGACAAAAATTTATCGACGAGATCGCAGTAAAAACAAATACCTTGTATTAGATACATTTTGTTTACATTTATTAGAACTTATATAGCAGTTTAAGGTATTATATACAGGTTTTATTTAAAAAGCTTTATTTGTTAACTTCAAATGTAGATTTTCTTACTCGACGATTTATTTTAATTATTTACCAAGTACGCTCACCACCTCGTTTTATTTAATGATAATTTGATTTTATTACTTTAATAACTCGGCAACTGAGTTTTTAATTTTGATTTGATTTTCATGATCGTTAAATAAAAGTTATTTGATTCAAAATCTTTACTTTTTTTTATTTATTTATTTTTTCGGGTGGTTAATACGTTTGTGTCGCCACAGGATACTTCGTAAATAGCATTTAAAATCTTAAGTATAATGTCAAAGAACATATCCTTTAAATATATCAAGCCTAAAAAATATTAAAATTTGAATAAATTCATAATTAAATGAAAACAATACACCTTGCTCGATGAATGACCATCACTTACATTTTTCTCGGAGCTCTCGATTAAATACTTCGACTGAATTCATACATCCACCATAATATTTTATTATAATAATATTTTACATTCATTGCGTACCTGCACAGCAGCAGGTGGCAGTCGTTGAAATCGTTGGGAAATTAAAAAGGAATCGTTATCGTCTGCTTGGGTCTATATTATATTATTATAAATACCTAAACGGTTCTAAAGGTGAAAAAACGAAATTCACACGTAGGTATCCACTGTCATAGGCACCACGATATAATTCCGTCCGAACCGGGTTCGTCGATTTTTCTACATTTTTATTTATTTTTCACATAATACAGAATAATATTTAAATGCCGCGTCGCGATCGTCGGCATATATCCACTCCCCCATATTATAATGATAATCGTGCGAACGAGCGTCGAAAATACGTTACCGTAATAATTATTATGCACCGGGGAGAGCTTTTTTTCAAAGGTCCCTCGCCACACCCGCACCGGTCAGCGACTCTGCCCACCACACTGCCGCCGACTCCTCTGGTACACATAATAGAAGTCGAGTATTTATGTCCCGAGAAGGGCAACAACAATACGGGTTGACGTACTGGATTTATTGCGGCCGCTACATACATATATATATATATATGTGTGGGTGGGTGGGTGGGTGGGGGAGAGGATAAAATGCAAAGAATTTTTTGATAGGCCGGTCAGCCTCTCTTTGTGTATATTAAATTCGAATTCCCAACCGGGAACGCCATAGCGGTGGCGGCGTCCGGAATCGTTTAATATTCATCGTTTACTTTTTTGCGTTCAACGGCGTATCCACGTCCTGACGGGGAGGTAAGAATAAATAAAAAAATACCCCCCCCCTGACGTACGTGCTGCAACTATATAATGAGCGATAGTGACAGTCTTCGATGCAAGTTTTATCACCGTGCGAATTAAAAGCCGGCAGGAATCCATTATCGGTATTGTATTATTATTATATTATTGTATTGTTGTATTTGCAGATTTCCGTTTTTTCTCGTTTATATACACTGTCTCGCGCTTATAATTCGTTTAGTCGAAGTCTGCGCGGGGTTGCGGTGTATCGAAACGGAAAATAAAATTAACGTCACGTTTGAGACCTGCAAATGCTGTCGGTATAGTGCAAATCTCATCGATTGCGCCCCTTAAATCGTAATAGAACTCAAAAGCGGGTTCGGTGCTGTGGAAATTTGATTAATTTCAGAGGTAGATGAATATAGTCTAAGGTATAAGAGGTACACACAAAAGTTTTAGCGGTGAATTGGCTTTTATACAATACATGTAGGCACTTATACCTATATAGTGTTAATTGCTAAATTGTCCTTATTTGTATTAATTTATATTTAGTTTTTTTAGTAACATTGATATCTCAGAGGGGATTTTTCAAAAGGTTTCCGGCGGATTGAAAGTATTATGATGGTTGTACGTTCTTCGACGTCTTGTCCTGGTTTTTAATATTTAAATATAATAGATCTAGATCCTATATTTCTCCACAATAGCTTATATGATACATTTTCCTATACAACATTGTTTACAATTATCTCGTAAAATCCACGATATTAGATGAATTAATATTTACACTTTTTTTAAACTACTGCCAAGTTATTAAAAACATGTTCAAATCATTAAATTTCAACTTTGGACCCATAAGAGTGAACATAGATTGTAATGAACGACAGACATCATAATTTGACATATTATGTTATAAGCTTAAAGCCCATGATAGTTATTAAATTTTTAAACCCTCGTATGGACAAAGAATACAATTAGGAACGGATTTAATTCGTTTTTCGATTAGTATTTTGAGTATTTTGTCAATAAACAAGACTAAAAAGTTTCTGCCTAAGACTGTTTGAAAGATGGTAACTTTATTAATACAGAATATATATTACATAATAGTTTACAAAATTCATATTTGCTATGTAGTTGTAGGTTAGGTACTTATCATAGTATTATAACTTATAAGTAGGTAAATCGCATTAAGGATATTACGGTTGTTTTTCCTTTAAAGAGCACAAGTTACACAGTCTATACTCTTATTAAATACGATCTAGTATAGAATAAAATATCAACTAATGTACCTGTACCGTTTTATTGTATTTTCTATTGCTATAATAATATTATTGTTTAAGTGTTTATTTACAGTATGCCTGTAAACTGTGCACGTCCAACCTGCTGCTGCAGCAGCTACCTACGATAATAATAATAGTGTTAAAGGTTATATTATTTGATGCTTACATAACGGCAGCAGCCTGTAAGTAATAAAAATTAAAAACTAAATCCATTGTAAAAATGTTTTGCCTTTTGTTTAGTTGGTTTACCAATGTGTAAACAGCGGAAAATAAAAACAGTATTATTTTTTTTTACGTTAAGTACTATACAAAATATGAGTTCGTTTGATTAAACTGTTATAAATATTATTACTAAAATTACATTAAAAACATACATACGCACATATAAGTATATACATGTGTGCTTGCTTGTGTGTGTGTGTGTGTGAGAGTGTGGGGTACACTTAAAACCGCACACTATACAGGCTCCGAAAAACTATGTGTAAGCCAAAAACCGAAATCGTATGCATAATTATTATTATTATTATTATATTAATATGTATTATGTGCCACGAAACGATTATGTTTTTTGCCACCGGCCAATAGAACAAAGCGTTCGGAACCGCACGACCGACGTCGCCCTGCAAGAGAGGGCATAACAAACAATATAATATTATAATATTAAATAATATACGCACACGCGGATAAAAATAATCCGAATGAATTCGAGTACCGACCTTTACCTAAAGCTTTAACTTGTACAAGTTATGTATAAATATACATATATATTATATTATTATATGTACACACAAGGTAAACACTAAATTTATCGAAAAGCACAATTTTATTATTGTGTTCGGGAGTTTTATTATTTTTTATAATACTTAAGTCACAAAAAAAAACAGATTTGAAATTTTTTTTATTATTTTCACTATTTTTTATATGTTTATTTGCATTTTTCAAGTGGACTAATGTTTTGTGTGGTACCCCCCCCCCCTCTGTACCATTCCACTACCGATCGACTAAACTTTGAATAATAAATAAATTATATGTAATTGACTACTCAATTTTGAAATTAAATTTCACATACAGGGTGACTCACCAAGAATGCTCTGAAACTCAGATTTTGAATAACTGCAGTAGGTATATTACTAATGGAAAAAGGAGGTGTTCATGCATAGTGAATCATGCTGTATATATATATATATACATTCTCAAAGAGATATCCAGAAATTAAAGATCTATGATGTTGTTTAAAAAAATAAAACGACGACTTTTAATTATGTAAAAAAAACATATTTTCAAAAATGTATAGTTACATAGTAATGGTAAGCGGTGAAATGTTGTTGCCGAAAGCATGTAATCGTACTACAAATATTCATGTCGGAATTGAGAGTTTTTTATGATTTAGAGTGTTTTGTGTATTAAGTATTGAATTAAAAACATAAAAATTCTTAAAATTTCACAGGTTTGATAACTATTACAAAAAGACACGCGTGTATGGTCATTATATAATATACAATTTGTTGTCTTTCAAATGTTTTGGACAAACGTTTATATAGTTGAGGTTTGGAAGTTATCTGTTCTATAATTGTTTTCAACGATTTTCTCGTGCAAGATACTGGTCAGATGAAAAATATGATTGTCTTATTTTTATATAGTTTAACGGTTTCCAAAAATTCTGCTAATATGAGAAACATAAAACGGTTATCCATTTTACATTTAAAAAATGGTCTGTCGTGATGGTTGATTAAAACTGTAAAAATGTTGGGTTTAGCACTGTAGCCACTATGTGCATAATGTATTGCAGTATGATACGAAAGTTTATAATGTTATCGTAGTTAAGGGTGAGATAAAACGTCGAGTTACATTTTTATTTACTTAGATTATGGTTAAATAGTATACAACATCATGCCCGGCGGACAAACGATCGATGATAATAAAAATGTAGCTGTAATTTTCATTTTGTTTTTCCCTGCGCTTTTGAAAACTATTAGGAATTTTAAACTCTGACCTCCCAAACGCACCAACTAGATTCACTTTGCCATCGAAGGAGATACTGTTGAAGAAAATCGAAACAGTTTTACTGCCTCCAAACCGTGATGAAAAAAAAACACACACACACACACACACACACACACACACACATCATTGTAAAATCAATATATTCATCGCTCCTCTCAGAATCTAAAACAATAATATATCATAATTTGGTACGCGTACCGCGTGTTTCAATTCGACTATACGATTTGTACGCAAATTAATTAATCTTCTCGCGACGGTGGGTTATAAATCGGCTACAAAAATTATTTTGACGGAGGCAAAATAATGATAATAATATTATTTATACATATTATTCGCTCATACCGTCCGTGCTGATAATACAGCGGCACTACTCGCGTATTTATCGTGCGGTACGTGCGCTGTCACATTAACACGGCGGAGCGTTATGTGTAAATGGGTTAGTTCATTTGCATATTCGTCCCGGTGACACAATATAATGGTGTCTGTACCTTTGTCATATGCGACTAGGCGGCATAAGTGATCGCCGTTCAAATCGACTGAAATGGAAAAGAAAAATCTTTTACACATAATAGTTTCATGCATACGTCCTATAACTATAATGGTCGTCTGCATATTATCATATTATAAAATAATATCTACTCGCTCGACGTACTGAAACGAACGGTTCGGATATCCGAGTGGGAATCATGGCGGTCGAGTGGACTTTGCAAATAGACTGTTTTCAATGAGTTCGAAATAGGCGATTTCCAAATTGTATGCATGTGGGACGCGGGTCTTGTAAATGTGACTTACACTTGATCATTAGTGTAATTATGTACTTTTTGTCAATCCTATAACGATGGACCTGATAAAACGACAAGACTTCTGAAAAACAGATTTAAATTCATCATCATGTCGGTTTGAGATCGACCAGGCCACGTTTTAAGATATTTAACTTAATTTTAGAATAATTGTCGTTTAAAATTTCGTAAATTTTAAATATTCAAGCCAAATGTGTAGCAGTTTGGAAACAAGGTTTTAAAAAAGTGGCCTGATCGATCTCAAGTAGATATATTAACGAATTAAAATTTCAGAAGTCTTATCGCATTATCAGGTCCATCGGTTTGGTCGACAAAAGATTGGTACATTTTGGTTGAAATGATTGTCCATTTGCAATCCCCTTAAAATCGTAACCGCGGATACAACTACTATAATTATAAGAAATAAATAATTCACTACTAGTATTATTATACAATCTAAGACCGATAAAAAATGCCTGTACAAATATAGGTACAGAGAACAGTTTTATAGGATTCATGGAAGAGTCACTGCGACAGAAATCACGCACAACTGCACAAGTGTTGATGTCTAAAAGACCTAAGACAATATTGACAAGTCGAGGAAAAACCACTAGTTCCGGGTTGCTCTGCAATATTCTTGTCCCAAAAAATACCTTGTCCGACGTGATGTCATCAAGGCGGAGCAGTATCTACGTGGTATCAAAGTAGTACGTCCGTCCTGTCCCGAGTATCATAATATAATGATTGAATTTGTATGTTATAATAATGTACCAAACACCCGGTACTCGTTGGTACATGATGGTATGCATTAGAGTAGTGCTACAAGCCTGTGGTACCTATATACAATTCGGGTTTGTTGTCAAAGGCTGCAAACTGCTCTCAAAGAGACAGAGCGAAATACTCTCACACACACACGTGGCGGTGTGAGAGGGGTGAAATAGAGGGAGGGAGAGAAGTGCAGTCCCTTCTATATAAGTTTCGAGCTCGTGACACACATCCATACTAATAGACCCCGCACCCCGCCCTGCTGTGGGTGCTGCTTCGGCCAGGGGTGGATGCGTAGTCTCGCTTTGTATACTGTAATAATACGCTTGGTGCTCTATACCTGAGACCATTCTACACATAGTCAATTGCACCAATGAACTACTACGTTATATAATATATATTATATTTATACATGAACCTTATTTAGAAGCAGGACATAATTGAGTGTGTGCTTGTGCGTGAGGCTGGCAAAGTAATGAACCGGGACGGGCCGGATAACAAGTTTGCCGAAGTGCTTTTTCCGCTAAAACTTACATTAAACACACAATACACCCACTCCGTATTTATACATATATATATAATATATATGTATACGTCCCTTTCCACGTTAAAATGTCGGTGTGCGGAGTAACTATTCTATCGAAGACGATCCGATGAAATGTAATCATGTTTTCCTTCTTTTGCCGACGCCTTATTTTCTCCTTCCTCCTCCTCCCCCACCTCCTGCCACGGTCCTGTTCACTAACCGTCGTATGTCTGCTTATTTATATAGTACATGTACCTATATATATGGGCACACTAAGACACTGTCAAATTCTCTTTAGGTTCGTTACATTGTCTCCCTGTATCTTGATTAAATCTTAAGTGACACTTTAAAAATACAATTTTTCAGATGTATTTTACTCTTTTGATCATATATAATATATAACGTACTACGTTGTCCCGAGGTATGGATTGTGTTATGTTTTAAACACATTTCGGAACATTTACAAGTTAAATGTGGAAGAGTAAAACGATTTGAACGAAAACGTTCAGCAGTTCTCTCATCAATAATATTAATAATAATATAACAAAATAAAATTATAACTCAAGAGTATCAGATCCCTGGAGTTATCAAGTTTCGTTTTTCAAAAAATGTCAATTATTTTACTTACAGACACTTACACTGTATTATCGGATACAACATTTTAACTACACCAAGTTAAACGCTGTCTAAAAATATGTTATAACACTTTTTTTTTAGTAATCGGAAAAACATTATCAGGAAGAAAAAATGTGTGAAATTTGGATTTTTAGTACCTATTAAAATGCCCATTACATAAAACGTGTACTAAGTTTGTGTAAAATAATTTAAATGAGTTGACAATATTTAAAGATTTGCAATAATTACTTAATTATAACAACTACTTAGAGCATATTAAGATTAAAAATTTAGTAGAATTAATATTTTAGAATTAAAAATAAATAGTTGAAGGAAAAAAGTGATTAGTTCGAAATATTCACATAGACCCATTAATATACCTAGATCTCAAACTGAACACACGCGACACTATAAACTTGTTAACTTTAATAAGAGTTTACTATAAGTTTTCGAGAACAGTTTCGTGTAATTTCCTGTTTAAATTTTAGAAGGTTAATGTTTTGACTTTGAAGACTTAAGATAATATGAACACAAATTCAATCATATTTATGTATTGTTTTAAAGATAAATTAAACATCGAGAATATAAGTCGTGATATAACTGGTTTGATAAAAACTTTGAAAGTGTGAATTACGAAAAAACGATTAAATTTTTATCTCAAAACTCAAAAATAGGTTCTTACAGTGTACTAAAAATCGTGGATTACCTTCATTTGAAAATGTTATATCATGGTACAATATTTGTGGTTTCGTCGAGATCATGAGCGATGCGAAATGAATTGGCTCGGCACACGGTTCATCATTGTATCCTGTCGGTATTTATTTTTTTCCTTAGTCCTGGATAATAGATGAAACCCCAAAAGATTGCCGGCGGTGCACCGTAAATTCACCACTGTATTAATACATTTTATTATTCCACATAGAACATTCAATTTCGCGATTGTGTTTCCGTCGAAATTCATGTGAAACCTATAAAATATAAAATATCGAGAGTGATATACTATGATAATTACTATGCAAAAAAATTATTCGCAGAATTTTGAAACGTACATCACTTTCACTTAAAGTATCGTTTGCTATACCATGTTCGTCCTCAATTAAATATGAGTTAATTATTACGATAATGTATGATATAATAATATTATATTGGGGGACGGAGTGGCCGTGCGTTCTAAGGCGTTGGTCGCGACGCAGCCAGCGCCGGTTCGATTCCTTGGTCAAGGGCGGCATTTTTCTTCGGGCAAGTCACGGTGTCCGGAGAACAAGTGCCGCCATCCCGCACCCTGGCATGTCCGATAGCAACGGGTGCCCAATCAAAAATTCTGCCCAACACAAACACTAACGTGTACAAACCCTCCACTTCAAAACCCTACCACCACAATACAACCCTACTAACAGATAATGGCCATAGATGCCGGGCTTATAGATCAATAAAAAAAATAAAAATAATAATATTTATGAGATAGTTTTGGAAAAAATTAACTCAGCATATCGTACGACTGCTAAAAAAATTAATTATTAATAGTAATCAATACAAATTTGCTATATATATAAATTAATTGCTTTAAAAAAAGACGGGTCAGCCCTCCGCTCTGAAACGTTTTTGATATCCAACGGTTTATCATTAAATTTAAATTCGACACAATATCCACTGCACTAACTTACTGAATTTCGAGGCACTTCGTTTGAAATCAAATACAGCAGAAGGACTTCCCTGATTTATTTCTTCACATTTCAAGAAAAATGTCAGCCAAGCGACCACATTATTCATGCCAGGCCAAAGATCACTTTTATTTCTTTTAGTCTTGACGTGACCGTGGATCGCACGATAAGAAACTTCGACTCCCCCTCTCCCACACACTCTATCCAATAGTAAGTCTATTAATGGATTGGCACACATTGATATACATTATTAGGTTTAGCATAAAATATGAACTGATGCGAATGGGCAGAATTATGTGGTTGCCAATTTTAAAACTTTTGTGTGTGGGGGGAGGGGGTGAGTGATTGTGAGTACTTGTGAGTCCTAGTATTACGCTCGTGATTATACTATAATAGCCCACAGTATATTGTTGTAATATCGTTGTAGCCGAAACTGGCTGGCTATCGTTATAGTCGAGTAGGGATTTATTTATTCGTTGCGTATTCAATATCCTACAATTATTATTGTTTTCAACTCGGTTAACAAGTTTCAAGAACACTCGGCGGGAATCCGACAGTATTATTATTGCAATTCTCGAAAATATTTCATTTATTTATGTACGAAATACTCTAGTCGGGTACCCAGACAGCTGAAATATGTGTTGTCGGAGAAGAGGGTCGCATTCGAATTCCGTCCAGCGGGTACTATATAGTCGTTTGCCGATACAAGTGCAGAATGCGCATAAATTCCGTTCGAACTAATTCTATCTTACAAGTTCGTCGTCCGCGCCGTTGTATCGAAAGTCGCCATTAAAATATATTAAGTGACGTTCTAAATCCTCTCTAGAGTGCTCGAACCACGTATACCGTGGTGCTAACCGGAACGACCGCATATGACGTATGAATTATAATGTCCACCTATGTAATAAAACTTCGAGATGGGATGATGATGGGAAACGCGAAGCAATTATCGGGCGTTCAAATATTTTCCTGGATGGGGTAAATAAATGGGACGAATTGAGTTTGAATTGAATACTATACAACAATTAATACTGAAAACAGAAAACAGAGAACAGACATATGGGGGGGGGGATATAAAATATATTATGTAGGTGTATTCTGGCGTGGATCCAGAGGATCTTTAGGGAGAGGAGGGGCGTCAATTTTGTTACAACACTCATTCAATATATTAGTATACATTGACTGCATAAATACAATATTTATAGTGTTTATGATTAATGGTAGCATAATAATTATAGACACCCATAATATGTCTTGGGGAGCGTTAAGCCCCTAGCCACCCCTTGAATCCGTCCCCCGGGCGTATCGTACGTGTGTACAGGGGACGTCACAATAGTTTCTGAAGTCGCGAGCGTTATACAGTACTTGTGTTATACATAATATGCTTACTTACAAGTCCGGGCGAGGGTTGTTTAGCCGTTGATGTAATAATAACTAACACATTGTACGTAGGTACACCATACATTAAATATATATATATATATATATATATATTATATATAAGCGTCATTTTGTGTGTTATTATACATTTATACGTGCTGGTTTTATTACCCGCCAAAACTTTAACCGTCCATTAGCGGCTAATAACAATAAAAGGCGCACACGAGTGGAGAAGCCATAAAATAATATTATTATTTAAAGTCAAGCTGAATTTAGACGTCTGAGGTGGTGTTATGGGAGTGCGATAATATACGTACAATTAGCGTACCTCTATACTGTGTTATATTATTATTATTAGCGTTATTGTTATAACCGTCGTAAACGGCGAGTAATTATATATTATAATAATTGGCTCGTGTACAGATCGTAATATATATATTATATACGCACGTTTATTTTAATATTTCACTCTGTGTGTGTGTGTGTGTGAAGACCGAAAGTTCGAAATTTTGAAATGTGAATTTTGCTATAACCATTTTGTTATCATGGTATTTAACACGCGGTGTTAAAATTTTGCACGCGACGGAAGATGATTAGGTAGGTATAGTTAGCTATACGTTACTCGGTACCTATTGCACGTATTTATCGTAGACGATAGACCTTATACTAAAGTTATGGCAGATATACTGAGTATGAGGTCTATGGTATTTATATACAGCAGTGCCACGGTTACTATTACCTTGGTCACGTTGTTGATTTTCTAAATCGAATATTATCTGAGTATACATTTTGTTTTTGAAATATAATTAGGTACTTCTCCGCTCTAGTCTTAGCTCACCTATATAATTTATGTTCGTAAAAGCCTCGGAAAATGGGAGGCCACGTAAGGCTTAAAGTTTCTGACTAAAGTTCGAGTTTCTTCACCTATAGTTTGGCGTGGTTCTCCGCTTGAACGATCTAGGAGCCGAAAAGCACACAAATTAGGAAGGTGAATACATTGATTTTATAATGATGGGTGTTTTATTTTTTATTTTTGCGTCTGATGACACTTTTTCTAGTAAAGAAAAGGCTCTGATATTCAACTTCTAGAGAGTTTATACTATTAGAAAATTGGATTTTGTTTGTACTTTGGTGGGTCAATACTGGACATTTCTCAGTACTTTTTAAAATAATCTGGTGAAAACAATACGAACATTTAATTAAATTATTATTATTAAAACGGTTGTTTATTGTAACTTAGTTACTAAAAGGTTAGACCGCCTCCGATCAGAATCGTATACAATTGTTTATCATTTAATTAAAATGTAACACTTCCATTACAGTGACGTTCTAAATTACGAGATACACTCGAAACTTACAATTGTACATCAGAGCTGTAACATCCTACTTGACGGATATTTTTTTTTATTAACTCTGTTTTAGTCTATAACCAGTGTATGTGTACAATAATATAATGCATTGTATTACGCCCCATTGTACATATTTAGCACAGTATACATACGTTATAGAGTAAAACAGAAATTATAAGAAAATAAATTTAAAAAAAGAATGATAAAAATTTCCTATTTTATGGTTATAACCTGCTTTGTTTTAATAAATTTATAATAACCTTTATTTTTTTTATTATAATAATATAAAACAATTAAAAACAAAAAACCCATTAATTAGAACAACAAACGTTTTTATAATATAGATATTGTTAATTACATTTGTCAGTTATTTCCTTTACATTCTGTAAATACATATTAGGTATATATTGAGAGGACAATGTTGAACATGCACTCCCCTAGTGGCCTAATTTATCGTTGTCGTAAAAAAAACCTCCTCCGACTGACACATATGCTTTCGACTTTTACGAGCAGCAATCCACGCATAGCCGTTTGGAAACCGACCTTTTCTACCGACTTATTCAAATAAAATCGAATGCAACAGTATAATATCATGTTATGATTCATGTCCTATGATCAATATGTCCGGTTGGAATGTACAGTAGTCTCAAACACCATTATCGTTGCATATACTTATACTTTCAAAACAATCGACTTCCTGAAAATTGATAAGTCGAATAATTAATAATAGAGACTGGACGAAAATTAAACTTAAGACTTTTGAGGCTTGTACAAACATATGAATTTGCTATACCGACGAGTAGTTCGTTAAGACTTCATCATGGACGGTATTGTGTGACCATTTATAATATTATCTAATAACTGCGATGATAATGATTATGATTTATGACAATAATAATGATTGTGTGCCGAACTGGATAAACGATATTTATTTGTTGTTACGTGCTATAATATTATGAACAACACATATGAGACCATTTAGACAATATAATATGTATATTATGCATGAAAAACAAAATATTAAAACCTTTTTTCATTTTTAATTATTTAGTAGATACCTATATTTTTTTGAGAATTTTGATGTGTCTAAATCAAAATTCGATCGAGTAGTTTTTGAGTTATATAACTTTGTGTATTAAGGATAATATGTCTATGGTAATGGGTTGAGTAGATTTGAAGAGCTTCAATGGTTTTAAAATTTTAGTAATTACGCTATTGATCTATCAAAATAAATAATTTGTAAAAATGATCCAAGTATAATAAATACTAATATTACATATTATTTTTGTAAAACCATAATTAAGGATTATTATCCTTAGTACAAACATTATAATAACTCAGGAACTACTTATTAGAATTTTGATTTAGGTACATAAACATTTTCATGAAAATTACCCGTCAAATAATTTGCAGTAAAAGGGTGGGGGGGGTGAAGTTCTTATTTGAAAAATAGATGTTTATGTTGCCACAGGGCATTCCTTAAGTAGTAAAGTAGTACTAAAAATATCAGAAATTTGAAAATATGTTCTTTATATTTTATACTTAAAAATTCTAAAAATCAGAATTTGAATAAATGTAATATTAAGGGGAAAATGGTGGTGAGAATGCTTCAAAAATCATCTTGTATAGTTGTATATACATATATATATTTCAATATTGAATATATGAATGTGTCATCTGTGAGCTCATCAGTTAAAATATTTCGCAAAAAAAATCTTTAAAAATTGAAGTAAAAATTATTTAACTTGGCATAAAGTAGGTACTAGGTATTGAAGGATAGAATATTCTGTTAAAGGAACATTATGTTATTTATGTAAAATGCATCAATAATTTAGCGCATTTCATAAAATTTATGATTTGTTACAAACAATAAATATTTATTTAGGACAATGCTTTTTCCTAGAAACTATCAATATATATTATTAACGCCTTCTTTTCGAGCAAATTAGTGTGTACGAAGCTTGTATAATGAAACAATGTTTTGATATTAAAACCAAACGAAAACAATTCAATGATGCACACTACTTATGGATATTCAGAGCTTCACATTAAAAACAATTTATTACGATGGTTTTAAACCATCCAAGGACTGCGCTTGATGTACGTGTATAATAATATTCAGTTTTGATTTATTCGACCAGCTCCATTGCGACGGAGAAGAGATATTTCGCTTTCTGAACTGTCGCAACCAAACGACTACAATTTTTTTATTTTCAATAATAATAATAGCCTACCGTCAACGGCGTGGTAAATATAAAAAAAAAAAAAACGTAATAAATAATATCAAAAAGAGACGGAGAAATTCATAACAATTAAAAAAAATAAAACTATGCGATGAAAATGCCACTAGTGGCCGTTTAATCACGTCACCGCAAGCTACAGGAAACTTAGTCGACAGTATGACGAATTGTGCTCTGGCCCGTTATAGGGGGTTGTGGCGAAAAAAGGTCGAAAGGTCGGGCATTATACACGGGGGCGTTTAATCAGTAGTGTGTGGGTGGAGGTGGAGGATCAAGACGTGGACAATACGATATACAGACTTCGAGCCGGCGCGACCCACCAAACCTCCCCCCTCACGCCGTGAAAATGTATAACCGATATAACTTTATCGTTTTATAAAAAAAAAACTCGACATACTTCCTAATTGAACGAAGTCCCTACCCCAGTGTTCGAGAATCGGATAAGGAGGAGGGTATAAAAAAAAACTGTTATGTACCTACTTAATCCGTCCAATAATAAAACTACGATTATATAATATAATATTATATAGGTACAGTAATAACTCGGCTCACGGTAAACTGCGGCTTTTATACCAGTTTCGAGTAGTAGTTTTTTATTTTAATAAATCGAGTGTAACAAGCTAAGAGCGGATATTTTTTGCCCTTCAAACTTTACTTTGGTGGAGAGTGGTTCACGATATTTTATAACAGACGTCGGTATACACATATATAATATATTATATAATAATATGTGTACGAAAGTATTTACGATCGTTATATTTTGTAATTTAAATAGAAATACCCGCACGCCCGCGAGACACTCGAGTTTGGCGACAGTAATCGATTTTAAATCGAAATTTGTATTAAAATTAATAAAACTCGTCGGCGAATTCGCCGAAATTTGGTAAATACAAATTGGTGTATGCACATTTAGTGAGTTGCAAGTGTTGTGAATACACGACGTTTGAGTTTGAATTTAGTGATCGAATTGTCCGGATTATAAATCAAATTCGCGAAGCGATTCTACACGATAAGTAACAATAATAGCTGTAATTTATCAATTATGTGTCGTGAGATATACATTTTTTTTTATCGAAGCCAATTAAAGTCTTACGGTGAATCGTATTTTTATAATTTAGAATAACCTTTAAGCGTTTCAAATCTCAATATTGCAGGTATTGGTCGATACAATCGCAAATTAGATATACAGATAAAATATAATCGTATCTAACCTAACCTATAGATAGGTATATGTGTGCATAATTAATGTTATCAACATTGTCTTCGCTGGGATACTTGCTACCACTCTTCCGATTTCCTTCCAAATTCAATACTTATCAAGGAATTAGACCCAATGATTAATACGCAGTCGTAAAGAATATTGCAAATCTTGTTTTTGGGGTTGGTATGGTAGGTACATTCATTTTTGATAGGTGATAAAAACTGTTATGTTTTCCTTGGGAAACGGGATGACAGAATGAGACAGTTTAATGTTTTTACCACAGATTATATTAGTATGACTTGAGATGGCCAGCTGCACATTTTACTCCGTTCGGTTAGTAAATAGGTTTAAAGTAGATACCTAGGTATAACATTTAAATTATGTAAATAATAATTTGTATTTGTAAGTCAATAACTATTAACTACAGTCGAAGGCTGTAATACTATTGATTAGAAATATACATATGTTAGTCAGGATTGAGCCCCCTCCCAAAATATTTTGCCTGTTTATTTTTATTGAAGCTATGATAAATCATCAAAAATATTTAAATGTTTATACAGTTCTGCGAGAAATTACCTTCGTCATTTAGTTTACGTCTCGGAGAAATCCACAAAATTAAAATGTGTAATTTAACAATCGTCCCATGTCGTTTAGACACACGAACACAACCAGTTTATCCGTTTAGTAATAAATTGTATTACCGTTCGATGTATGATATTGTTATTTTCGACTGTTAGTCCGATGTAAATTTAATCATCACTCGTTCGGCTCTTGCTGACTCCAATCCTGTCGGAGTTATATAACAAGTAAAGCCACTCATTCAACGTTCTACAAAACGCGGGTGGTATCTACTAACAGGAGCCTTTAAAAACGTGCCTCAGAGCTTCGGACCGTCGTCCCAAAAATCATCGGAACATAATTTATCCCTCCGGTCAAAAGATTTGTTTTTAATGAGTTTGCTACTGAATCCGGTTAACCTCGAACCGACATTATCCTCCCCGAAACACCAATGATATAACAAATGCGAAGGTACGAAACGATACATTTTTATCCATTAAATATTTCGCAAAGTTCATATATTACTATGTTTCATATTATTACATGGTGTTGATAATTCCGTTGATTGATCGTGAACCAAAAAGAATAAATGATTAAAAGGACTTTGCTTTTGAAACAAGTAATATAATAATATGTATTACAAGTTATAGATATTGTATACATTTATTTAAGTTGCTTATATTACAGACTTGAGAGTAAAAGTCAATTAAATTAAAAATATACACAGTTTTAGTTTAAAAAGTTTATATGAGATAAATTTTAAATAATATTATGCTATTGAAATAAAAGTACTTTTCCCACGAATATATTGTTTATAGGTGTTGCAATTTTTATTAAAACTAACTAGGGGTACCTAAGTATATTATTTTAGATTATTATTATTCTTTTTATCGCCCAACTCCATGTCGTTAAAATAATTAATTATTTCATTTTGTATTCCAATATACATTCAACTGTAATAAAAGATAACAGTTATTTTTAATGTTTAATTATAACCTTATAGGTATAGGTACATTAAGTAGTTTTAACGAAAATAACTGCGTTATAAAGGTCATTCATAATTGTATTAAGTAAACAAAATTAAAACAGTTTGATTATTTCTTTCTAAACAATAGTTAATTAATAATATCATTTTTAATTCGATAAATGGATGATTTTGTGCATTATACTGCTTGACGTCAAATATTTTACAAATAATTATTCACAATATAATTATAATTGATTTGGATAATATGCGCTTAATATACTACTAATCTATTGACCATTACTTGTAGTTTTTTATACCACTCGTAAGTTTTCCAAAGTACGTTACCAGACCCTATACAACAGCCTAATACAAACATAAGTGTTTCCCCACGTAAACGCATTATCCGATGGTCATTATTAAATTAGGCAATCTCTGTGCCAGAACAGCTTGCAAATTGCGTTAAGTATAGAGTACACCGAAAGTTCGATTTACTTTCCCGTTGACAAAGTTTTACTTAGGCGTGTAATTCGTCCGACGGCTGGGTCCCTTCTAAGTATAATACAAACATAGCTATATATTATGGTGATGCGTAGAGCTGGTGGTTTGTGTTCATATTATTATAATTTCTGTTCAAAAATATTATGACTTTATTTCTATGGTTATAATTGCTTAAATAAAATCAGTAAAAATAATAGTAATATGTATGGCGAAGCGTTCGATTCTGTATGAGTGCTCTGGTACTCGTTGTCTTAAACGTATACTTTATACTTATTATTATTATTATTATACATAACACGACTAGGCATGCCTTAATTTGCTCGATCTAGTTTTTCCCTTAAACAATACGTTTTTTTAAAGTCTGATGTTTGCAACTTTTAAGAAGGTACATCATATTTTCAAATTATTTATTTTTTTTATGCTATTTAAAGAGTATCCTGTGGTGATTATATTAACTTTTTTTCAAGTTTGAACTACATTTTTTCTTCTGTAGATTGTTAATCAGATGGTTTTATTTCAAAATGTTGAATGATAGGTACATATAAACCAAAATTCAAACTTTATAGTTTCTGGATTATTAAACTTAAGGGTATACTATAGATAATGGTCCATAACAATAGGTTTAAGAATTAAAACCTTTGATATTGGACCATCATTAAGGTAATTATTTCTAGTATTTAATTGAAGTTAAACCTAACTCAGAAAATACTCATTCAAATTTCAATAGAGATGTGATTAAAATCTTCGTCATAAAAATCATACCTGTTGAACAATTTACAGTAAAATAATATGTTGGTCATCATTTGGAAAAAAGTTTGTAACTCTACACGAAACTGCTTAAACGGTATAAAAAACATATCTCAAAATATTGTCTATGGTCTCTAAGAATTTAAAAAAAAAAATCAAATCTTGAATGACATCATTACAGAAATATTATGTGTGTACTGAGCATACTTGAATCACTTTTACATAATATGCCTTAATAAATATTATTCAGTATTTCTGCTCTAATATATCGAAATATGTTTCCCGAGTACCTTTTATTTTAATAAATATAGCTGTGTTATACTTTATACATCATATTCTGTAAATTATTATAGCCGTTATCGTTTTTCGTTTTCAGCAGTGATATTTTGCCGGTAGACATTTGTACAATGTGGATTAATCAATTATTTCGTATGTAACGTTTGTTTTTGTTTTTTTTTTTTTTTACTAAAAAAACGATGATGATAATATTTCATAGGATTTTTTTTCCTCCAGAATGACAGATCACAGGATTATTTTTCATATACGCCGCCGCAATTGAAAAAAAATATATTTATATAGTCACATAAATTATTAAACGGCCAATTCATATTATGTATACCTATTCCGATTACCTGTATATATGTATACATCATATTGTATACTTACACCACTGCGATGTCCAAAACGCGCATATTTCACCCGTAAAAATATACAACACGAAACGTCTATAAAATATCGACAGACATATTGTATTGTACGAAGAACATTGTAACATATATTTTTGACCTCAAAAATACCGCCCAGAGTGTACCAATATGACGTATAATATAATAATATACCTACTCACACTCTACTTTAGACATATTTCATGACGTAACAAAAAAAAAATACTGACATTCGATACGATTCGTATTATTATTGCAGTTACCGAGGTCGACTATAGGTGGCTCTTATGTTTAAACCCTCTTCTATTGTCTTACTTCCCTAATAACAATAAGCTACACTCCCCATTTTCCATCCGGGAACGTAAATAATGACTTTTCCCTCACCCAAGTGATGTAGGAGGTAACTCCCCCACTAGTGTTTCATCGGCCTCCCCTCCTCAAACTGATTCATGTTATTCACAGAATTCTTCGATCATTTACCTAATATCGAACTTTTTATCATAACCCGATTACCGTTGAAGATAGGGCTATTATCTAATTAAAAAAATAAAAAAAAAAAAAAAAAAAAAGTATATATTCATACCAGTGGTACTTGTGGTAGAATTCGTGTCCGCCACTATACCCCCGAAAAACAGTTTTCCTCAAACAGTCGATTTCGCGTTACACATATCCTTATGATTTTTGACAGACACGCCGAAACAATCAACAATACTGCAGACCACAAACCCATCAACGATGGCCGAAAAACGTTTAACATTTTGTGGTCTTTAACTGCTGCAGGGAAAACGGAAATTTGAGAGGCGTATTCCGTTTTTGTGGTGGTTAGGGCCTTACGGGAGAGGTAAAAACTGTTTTAGTCCGAAAAAGAAATTGTATACAAAAAAATGTGAGTGCCGTGTTGTGTGATGAGGGTGGCAAGGTAAAAGCGAACTACAATGGTTCCAAGGAACACATTATTTTTTGGACTGGAATTTTTGTTTTTTTTTAATCTCGTTGGCGTGGTTAAGTGTTTGGTGACCTACCAAAATGTTCACGATGATGTGTACGCGTCTTATGTTTTTAAATCATTTTTATAATATTATATATAGGTACTAACTTTCAATAATACAATTATTTTTTTTCACAACTTTTATTATCAGTCGAAAAATTAGGATATTTAAAAACAATAATTTTACGTGTTATTTTTCTATGACTATATTATGTTATCTTATTTATTACAAAATGCGTTTCTTAATTTCTGCATGAATTCTCAGTCTAATATTGCATATTTTTTCTTTGGGCGCATTGTACGCGTACATTTTATTAAAAATCTGGAGGGGCTAGAAATATTAGTTACAACGTATTAACATGATTTATTATACATACGAGGTTAAGTTAGGAAATACTTAAGGGGGGTCTTCAGGAATTTTTAGGGTGGCTAAGATCGCTCCCCCCTTTAACTCCTTGACACCAATATTCTAATGCGTGGTATCGAGTACAAAATCGTGAACCTGTAATCATTCCTGTCATCAATTATTATCGTATCGAAACCGATAATGTTTATGGTACTTACAACAATCTTTAACCTTCCGAGATATTGTATACAATTCAACGAATATAGAGAGAAAATAATTTACGGTAGAATTTTGTATGGTTTATTTCTTTATTTAATTTGATCGATATCAGTATATGTATTATGTATCTACTTATTTACGCAATTCAATAGGTAGGTAAGACCAGCTTTGGTAATAATGAATACGACTGACATAGTTTCATAAAAACGCGTGGTTATATGGGTCACAGACCAAAAGAAAAACAACTACTAAACCAGAAACAAGTCATCTGAACACGTATAGGTCATTCCACCGCAGAATTGGAGGTTTAGTTTTGAATCGAAATCTATGGAAAGCTTTATATAGTGCTGGTACCTATACACAATAATATGAATAAAGAGCGGAGACTTCAATCGATTCGTTGGGGCTGTAGTATCGTGGAATTATATATTATACTTCGTTGCTGACGGACGAGACTCGGCTAAGTTATACAATGTATATGTAACTGACATAATAAAATTGATTAAAGTGTCGGTCCTGAGAGTGAATGGCTGTACATATAATAATATATAATATCATATTATATTGAAGCTTAAAATACTACGTACGCGATGAGTAGTATAGATTTTCGCATACCGATCCCTGCAGCGATATACGCTGTATGGTGCCGTATCGGATCGGTTTGGAAACCCACCTGTTATATATGTACTGTATGCATGTATCTTTTATATAAAAGTTGATCCATTAAACCTGAAACCCACTTTGTTTCATAAAAAGCTAATGTTTTTGAAAATATTTCTTTTGCATGATTTAATAGTCATTAATAAATATTATTTTTGTAAAAAAAAAAAATGATATTTTAAACTCTGTATTTGTTAAGAACGTAGAAGTTGTGTACAAAATACCAAAAATATATTTTCAAAACGTTAGTATTTTTTTTTTTGAAATATAGAATGGGTATGCATTACGTCAAACGGACATAGTAATATGTGTACCCATAATACATCGTACACGACGAGCAAGTCCTTTGCGGTGGACATCTCTACGAGAATTCTCTGCTCACACGCACACCCTCACACACACACACACACACACAAAAGTAGATGCGACGGAGTTAACATCACGGTTACCTACCTATAGGCGAACCTATATATTATTTTTGTGTGTGTGTATGTGTGTTACGGTGCATATAATATAATAATATATAATATGTCGCCGCCGTCGGTGCTCATTACAGTCCTACCTACGATTGCACACGGGGGAGATCATCGTCGTGGCGAGGACCGAAATTACCGTGTAAACGGGTCGCTCCAGCGTGTTTGTCTGAATACGTTTTTTGTTTGCGTTCACGACAAAAACGACAAAATATATGTACACGTTACATATTACACCCACGGCGGCACTGATTTGCATGTCCGACCTTCGTTAAGCTTGATGAATGCGTATTCAGCGCACGGGCAGCGGCCATCGATTCGTACGATACGCGCGTATACTGCAATAATACAATATAATGTAATAACATAACAGAATACGGTATTTAGTATGGCAGAATTTCGTCGGGATCCACGAGAGGTCCAATATATAGATGGACTCAGGACTGTGCACACTTATGTACAATATTATATCGCGGCGGTAACGTTTCCGCCGTCAATCTTTATGATATTATTACGAATAAAAAGTCTCCAAGGACGATCAATATATTGTGTGGGGATCATCTGCAGTATTCCGTTGGCCGAGCCGTGGCTTCCCCCGATCGAGCTCGCAGTCCGTCGCACCTAGCGAGGTGTGTTCGGGCATCCATTTTTTTTTTGTCGAATGCCTGAAAATGATTTTGAAAAATTCAAAACGTTCTGCACTTCCTTCTACAATCTCCAAAATAATTATTGTAGATTAATGAATTATACAGTTCAACTGAAAGAAACGATCATATCTGATATAGGTGACTGATATTTATACTGAAATTGTTAATTTTATGTCAAGCCAATTTATTTTCACACTTTGATACTGCAGTGGTGGATAATATCACGTCCATAGTTTTAATTTGATTCATTATTTTATAATTTATTAGTTTAAATATTTACTATCTAAACTGTTCATTAAATATTATAGTTAGTTAATAGTACAGTCGTCAATAGATGGTCAGAACTTGAAAATAAGTTGAATGAAAAAAATTTTTAGCAAAAAAAATATGAACGACTTTTTTATTCTGGAGATCGGTATATAATATAGACACATGTATGACTATATATCGACATATTTTTTCCTGTATTAATTTTACGTAGAAATTTTGAGCACCTCACATTCGCAGACCCTCGTTCTTATACTCTCAGTTAATTAAACTTTTTAATTAAGTATTTTTTAGTAAGTTTTAATTTGATTGCTGTACGATACATGCACATTTCAATGTTACAGATTTGTAAATGATTTCAACTAAGAGTTTTAAAAATATTTGCAAACATTTATGATTTATTCACAAATACTATGCCTTCGTTTCGAATGTTGAATAAAAAACAACGTAATCAAAATTTGTATTTCAAATTATTATTATTAATACAACGATTATTATTATGATAAGACATAATATTATAGCTGTCGTCCTGTTGGGTCATATTCATTAATGGTTTTAGACGAGCTTCTTTAACAAATAACACTGCTTCTGCGGTTCCACCGATTATTTCCATTTTCAGACGTTTCTCTAAGAAGACGATGGATTTTCGTCTTTCTTTAATTCACAAATTAATTCGTTTTTGTTTTATATCAAATATAAACATCATAGCGTTTCGTTATAATCATGTTTTTGATATTTAAATTTTCTTTAACGAATTCGCGTTGAGGTTATTAATCATAATTTATGAAGAAATGTCAAACGATTTCTGAAAAAAAATTAACAGTTTAATATTGCGCTATACACTAGAATTTTTTAACTGTACAAATTATATTGATAAAGAAATTGCGTGACCAAAAATATTTCCACTTTTATCAAGAAAGAGTCTTCGTTTCGAACGTTGAGTAAAAAAAAACGTAGGTAATCAAAATGTTAATTATTAATATAAGACATAAGATGTTAGATAATAATATTTTCATCGTTTTTAAGTTTTTACTATCTTTCTTGTATTATGTGTTTTGTGTGTTTTTAAATATCTTAATTCTTCGGGCACGTCACGGTGTCCGGAGAACAAGT
This sequence comes from Macrosiphum euphorbiae, assembly GCA_949089665.1. Taxonomy (NCBI): domain Eukaryota; kingdom Metazoa; phylum Arthropoda; class Insecta; order Hemiptera; family Aphididae; genus Macrosiphum; species Macrosiphum euphorbiae. The sequence goes on along the minus strand of CARXXK010000001.1, from coordinate 134,023,476 downwards.
GCCGCCATCCCACACCTGGGCATGGTAGATATCTACGGGCTACGGGTGCCCAAATCGAAAATTCTGCCAAAACAAACACACATGTATACGCTCCCCTACAGTACTACAGGCTATTGGCTAATAACCTAGTACCTAGTTGACGCCTTAACCCTAATAAAAAAAAAATATCATAATATTGTCTTTCATAACCTGCAACAGTCTATGATATTTTTTATTGTTCAAGAGTTTGTTCATCCAGATTTGAAATGTATTTTCCAGTGTAACTATCGTGATTAAAATTACTTTTGACAAATAACTACCTGAACATAAGAACGACGTACATTTGAGTAAACGAACGAAACTGCGCAAATTATGAATTCACCGAATTCGGTAAAAAAAAAAATCACTAATTTCATTATTTTGTTGGATGACGCAATGTAATTAAATTCACTCAGGATAATGAGATCTCAAAATGTTTTAAATATCTCGAAAATATATGTATATAATGATTATAAAATAAATTTGTGTCTGTCTTTTGTATATAAATATAATTTCTTATGTCTATGAACGAATGAAATATTTCAAGTTAATTATATTTCAGATTGTTGTAATAATATCAAAATATTATCTTATAAATTGGTAAGTTTAGACATGACTTTGTCAAATTTATATACTTTTGACAATGTATTAAAAACGGGTAGGTACATAATAATATTGTGTTTTATTCTTTATCGATAAATTTTCTAAATGCCTGAAAAATAAATTATCCTGAATGTAGGTCAATGAAAACAGTGAAACTTGTATATATTATATAAAATGTTTAATATATCGTACAGAACAATAATACAATATAAGTCAATCTCCATGATGTATATTCTCTCAAATATCGCATATCGCAATGGTGCTATATAATGTATTCAATAAACAACTCGCAACGTTTTCAGTTTGTTGATTAGTAATGGGTAGCTTATAAGGGGGCACCATAATATTATTACGACCGGCTATAAACAAGTGAACAACCGGGTTAATCAAGTTCAGCGGGAAAACTGCAAGACGTTCGCTGCTTCGACGTACTCAATATTTAAGTACATTTTTTTTAATGTAGAAACGATTATAAAAAAATAAACTTACCCCGTCCGACGAAGTTACTGTGTCTAATCGTTACATTAAAGACTGCAGTGAAACGGTATATTATTATATAGGTACCTACCATTATTTCCAATAGTACTTTGACACGAATACTGTCTGCTAACTGGTACACGGGTTAGTTTCTCCGTATATAGTGTAGATTAGAAACATCATAGGTATTTATCTGAATTGCAACATCGGAATCAAAACAGCTTCAGTATAGGAATAGGAAGCAGAATTGGAATATTAAGCGGAAGCGAAATTAGGAATCAGAATACGTATAGCGATGGGAATCAGAATCAGAATATTATACTGTGGCAAGTACTAAGGTGTTTAAACTTTAAGTACTATTACAGTAATAGTACTATTACTACTTAAGAATCTTGTACTTTGCATCGTAAAAATATCTCCCCGTGGCATAATGTACAAGAGGATAATAGTTCGGTATATTCAAACTTGGTTTACCGCGTAAGACGTGAAAAGAATTTAAAAATCACACGCGTAAAGCGGTCATATGTTTATTGTGAACTATTATACATATTTATTTTAGCTGCAATAAACAATAGCCGTCTACGAATTCAACGGATATCTACGAAGTGGTATACATATTATAATGTTTAACAGCACAAGTATCAATCCATGGCGCTGCTGGTAAACACTGTCATTTCCTCGTAAACTAATAACGTTTTTGGAAATACTTTATTGTATATACCTAATTTGAAGTCATTACAAAACATAATAACATGTAAATATATATTTGAAAACAAAACATACGTTTTACAATCCTAAGCAACATTATTGTTGGAGTTCAAATTTCGGCACGTATAAATCGTGTTTCAAACGAGTCATCATAATTAGTTATAAGTATGAGCTGTTTTAAGTTTATATGAGCCGTGAGTGCGACAATAGATCACCATCTTACGAGGTACTGCACCCGCTAGTGCCATAAAATAAAATAATGTCATTTTTCTTCCATAAATGCTATTTGTTTGCAATAACACCGTAAATGTATTTTTTTTTTTTTTTAAGTTTAGTTTTCTCGAATTATTAAGACCGGGCACTATATGTTATTAAATGAAACCACCTTACATATTATTATAATAATATACTGTATAATCATTCTCATCAAACAATGCGGAGTCTCGTTTTTCAGCCCTCGCGTGGGGAAAGAGACATAGGCGCAATTTGGACCACTAATTTGGGGAGCGGGGCTAAATTTATAAAATCAATACAGACCCGCATATTTTTTTTCTTAAGTGGATTTCAGAATGAATATATTTAAAAACTAAGGGGGCCTTAAATAAAGCTAGGGGTGCTAAGCCCCCTCTAGACCCTCCGAACTGCGCCAATGGAAAGAGACGCCATCAAACTGCATCAAACTGTAGTAGCTAGTAAATGTGCACAAATTTGTGCATCGACTTCTGTGTAAACGTTGGTGAGGGGCTCGCGTTTACGCATGTGTGTATAATATTGCGGGCGTAAACTCGAACAAACACAATAAGAAACGTAGTAACATAACGCGTAATTTGCGGAACTGGTGTACACGAATTAAACAAACACACAGTCTGAAGTGCAGGATAACCCTTCACGCCACTGCAGGGCTGAGAAGAAATTAATTCAATATTCCAAAGGCCCTTTCAGTCTGATACTGCAATAATCGGATTGGCCGTATTACTACGACGTATAATTGTATTATTCTTAACGTCGAAACGGCACGGAAACGTCTTACTATATATTATCGTTATATTGTATACGCAAGAGGCGAGAAGTTATAAATTGAGTGGGACTTGTGTATAAAAGCCGAGTACAAGCTGATATTTTTACATACCCCTCCCGGTGGGTGCATGCAGTCCTTTTCCGATCCGAATTGGCACGTTTCATAATTTCCCAAAATATTTCCAAGTATAGGTCCTATACGAGTGTTACACTCGCCTGCATGCTAATAAATTGGATTTCAAGAAATTGCCGGGATTGGCTAAGATACTTCAAGACATCAACATAATATTGTATAGTGGATTGAGTGGACACGTATATTTTAGAGACATTAAATTTAAGTTGACTTATTTTATATTATAATAATATTGACCTATAGGTACATAATATACAATTCATATTTTAATTTGGCGCAGGCCTATGAATGAAGATACGGAATAAGAGTTACTTAATTTGGAGTGTTTTGAACTCGACGATTGTCAGTGTTGGATATATAGGTACATTATTAAACGTCGATTTTGAGCTAGGCCTCGCTGTTGAATTGACACCAACCTTCGTTGTCCGAACGATCACGGCATAATTCGTACGTCTAATACACACCACAAATTTGATAAATTATTAACCAGGTATTACCAGAATTGTATGGACTTTAAGACCAGTGTGGTAAGATACGTTAACCCGTTAACCGTATTACTAAACTTAGTTAATTTGTCATAATTGAACGTTTTTGTTTTATCTAATATAATAATCATACATAATTATACGCTATACTACATAGTATAGTTACCATCGCTCTAAACTCGTATAATCAGTGAATTGACTATTATTCGGTGTTGCTTTAACCACAGAATTCTGTGATATGTAACTTCATCGGACGCATCGTAATATAATTATCGGTAGAAACAAAATAATGGTTACTGCTATGTATTATTATTTATTTATAACCTACTATGGTTTCGACTTAAAAACAAAAACTTGTAACTATCAATGAACGTGTACCGTTAAGTAGATATACAATATATGTGCAGAATACAAAAGTAGAAGCAAATCTAATTTACCTAAGTATAATGCATATAGCATAATATTATATTATATTATTCTACACTAATGTATGTACCTACCTAATGTTATATACAGTATAACTGATGAATATCGAAACTTATATAAGTTACAAAGAATTCTAAAAAGTGGAAAACTGTCGATATATTTTGTTAGGTAGGTACACATTGCTTGATGCATTAAAATTTAAATGTCATTATATTGTCTGTATTGATCTACTTGTGTGTTGCATAGATACATCGTAGTTTGCATAGTTAAATATGTAGGTAGGTACTTATTTTTATATTATAATATCGATGAACAAAATGTACAATATTAATTATTTGTTTTTTATATCACTATAATACATAACTGTAAAGGTGTACCTATGATTGCAATTTAAATACAATATGTATTTAAGTAATAATAATTTTTTGAAATAAGTAATATTCAAATACCATAAAAGGGGTATAAAATATATATTAGGCAGGTAGTTGAGAATTTCAAAATCTACGAACAATATTTTAATTAGTTTACAACATTATGCTATCTAACATTATACTAACCACCTAGGTACCTACATATTTGCTAAGTTACATTCAACGTTTAGACTTTGTCAATATGTACTTGATGATATTTCCTATTTAAGAACTTCCACAGGAGTTCGTTGACACTTTATTAAATTCCTCTACATTATGTCACATTCTCTTGACAATCGTAAGTAACTATAAAGTTTCGCCACACATACACACACACACACACACACATTCAATATACATTCATATATAGACATCTAACGCCTGACGATAGTATTACTGAGCAGACAACAAGTATAATAATAGAGAAGTGTACTTATCTGTTCGACCAACTGTATTAAAAACTACTGTAGATGAAATTTGAGATCAAAAGAAAACACTCTGTGTGGCTAGTGTAAAGTTAAACGTTAAAATATTTTTTTATTAAACCATTAACAATATTATTGTTTTATGTACTTTCGACTAATCTTTGCTTTGTAGTTTGTAGGGATGGCTAAGCCGTGAACTATACCAGGCTTTTGCCTCTACTAGTGGATGGAAGTTTATTGAAGCTGGTTTTAAAATTGTTGATCTACCCATGTTAATGGGTAGGGGTTGATTCTACGTTTAGTAGTTGGAGGGGGAGGGGTGAGTTTTACCTAGGAGTCGGATGTGGGCATAAACGGAGAAAGAGTTTTTGTAGAACATCGTTTTGGATTGAGTCTAAATAGAATTTTGGATAGACTTGAAATTTTCTGATTTTAGAAGGACCGAGTTTTTCACGATAGCGGGCATACCCGTTATCGTACGAATGCCGATGTTTTGGACAGATTCGATGCGTTTCCGAATGTGAGAGACCGATAAAGGATACCCAAAAGGAGCCAGCATAAGAAAGAATTGGAGAGACGTAGAGTTTTAAAATGTTGAGTTTCGAAGTCTTTGGGACGTGGCTGGAACGGCTAAGTATGGGGCAAAGCGTTCCGAGAACGCGAGTGGCCTTTATGGTGATTTATTGGAAGTGTTTATAGAAGGAGAGTTTGCACCCGACTGTAACGCCTAGGTATTTGACATGATTGGACCAGTTCACTGGATGGTTGTCGAGTAGTAATGGTGGGATGTGTGTAGTATTAGAACGTCCGAAAAGGATACCTACAGTTTTGGTCTGGTTTATTTTGATTCTCCAGCGATGAAACCATGTGGCAGCTAAGTTGAGTTGGTGTTGTAATTGTATGGCTGCTCGTTACGGATTTTTGGCGAAAGTAAAGAACATCGTATCGTCAGGGGAATAGTGAGAGATGTGCTTTAGGAGTTGTTGGTATACCGTTTATGTAAGTCAAGTAGAGAGTAGGTGAAAGGCAGGATCCTTGAGGGACGCCTGCGAGTATGTGTCTAGTGGACGAGAATGAGTCTTCGATTTTTGTGATGAAGGTGCGATCAGTGAGAAAGGATTCGATGATTTTAACGATTGCAGTTGGGATGTTGAGTTGGGATAGTTTGTAGAGGAGACCTACGTGCCAGACTCGGTCGAAGGCTTTCTCCACGTTAAGAAAGATGGAAGCGGTGTTTACGTTGTAGTTAAAGTTCTGACTAAGTTGGTGAGTAAATTTGGTCAGTTGTAGAATGGTAGAGTGTTTAGGTCTGAAGGCAAATTGATCTGGACGGGTTTTGTCTCGGAGATTGTTTTGCAAGTGAGTGAGGATGATTCGTTCGTAAATTTTTTATAGGGAGGAGAGTAGAGCGATTGGTCAGTAATTTGTTTAATTTGTAGATGGAACCGTTTTGATGGTCAAGTGTGTTAAGAAAAATGCCCCACTGGTCAATTTTGTGAGTTTCAAGTAATGTTCGGACTATCGAGATTTTTGCGTTGAGTAGACCTTTTTTATTCGGGTCACGGTTTCTCTGCCATTGACGGCATAACTGTTTTTTTTCGGTTATTTTAAGTTTTATGTAGTCGGATAGTAAAAGGGAAGAGTTTTTGTGTTTTGGGGTAAATACGCTAGCTTCGATCGCGTGTTGTAGGTTTTTGGTTAGACTTTCAATTACCAAATCAATTGACTGACTGTTGATGGTCGGTCATTCAGTTGGGTCAGGTAAGTTGGAAAGGATTGTTTTGTACTTTGTCCAGTTAATGAAGCGGTTAGTTGTTGGAGGGGACGATGATACCGGAGTACATAAGGTTTCTAGAAGAATATGATTGTGGTCAGAAGATAGCTCATTGAGGTTGTCAATAGGGTAAGGTAAGGTAAGGTAGGGTAGGGTAAGGTAATCGAACGAGAGCGATGTCAAGTATGTCGGGTCTGTATCGAGCGTTGGTCGGGAAGTGTATGGTTGATAAGGGAGCAGTAATGGTATAGTCTGTTGAACGTGGTCAAAGAGGACACGGCCGGCAGCGTTTGTCGAATGGCTAAACCACAGAGGGTGTTTGGCGTTGAAATCACCTGCCGAAATTTGCCATTCAGCACTTTGGGTCAACAAATCTAAGTCGTGAGTAGTGGTGCCGGGTGGTTGATACAAGGACTTCGTGGCAGTTTAGTTGGAAAAGGACGAAAGAGGTTTGAGTGAGTGTGTTAAGAGTTATAGGTTGGTGAATGATTCGTCGGTGGATTAGAACAGCCGTGCCACCCTGAGCAGGCGAGCCGCGGACGGGCGGCAGATCATTCCTGTATGTGAAATAGTTAGGAATATGAAGTTTGGCAGAAGGAGGTAGAATAGTTTCGTTGAGTAAGATTATGTCGGATTTGAGAAGGAGTTCGAGGGAACGTAGTTCGTTGAGTTTAGGTTTGATACCGTTATAGTTCCAAAAAAGTATTTTTAAGTTACTAATTTTGGGGCGAAAGTATGGACAGGAATGTTTTGATTGTTGTTTCTATAAGTGTTTTCGGATCTTGATTGTTGGATAGTGCAGTCAATAGGTTGGTGAGCAGGTTGAGTATCATTGACAAGTTAAGTTGTGGGACTTGAGAAGTTGAAGAAATGTGCTCTGGTTAGATGTTGCTGCGGAGTATGTCAGTGTAGAGTTATGTAAGGGGGGAGATGGTGGTGGAGTGGTTGAGTATGGTTGTACTGTTTGCTGTTTGACGGAGTTTTAGGTTGGTGATTGAGATATCTGTTGCTTTTGAGCCAAGAATTGGTGGCAGCCTCAGAAATTAGCCGTGTGTGGGCCGACACAGTTGCAGCATGTCGGGGATTGTTCGAGAGTTTTGGGGCAGACATTGGAAGTGTGTTTTATAGTGTATTTTAAGCATCGCGGCGGATGAACACAGTTACAAGAACCATTACCAAAGCGTTGACACGAAAAGCACTGGGCAGGGCCGGGGGGTTTAAAAGGTTCGACTGAGATTTGTAAATAAAATAAGTTATTAAGAAGAAATATGTCTTTAGCTATTTGATTGGTGGCGATGTGCACGACACATACCGGCATTGGTTTCTTAGAAGTACAGAAGCGGTGGAAGTATTTAACATTGTAACCCAGGGTTTCTAGCTCATCTTTGAGTTCATTAGTAGATATGTCGTTCGGAATTCCCTTCAGAACGACCTTAAGGGAGCGTTCCTCAGGGAGGGAATAAGTATGAAACTCGGTGCCGTGTTGAAGCAATGTCTTTTGGACCATGCAGAAATGGGTCGCGTCAGCGGCCCGCAAGGTTACGCGCTCGCCGGAAGATTTTGCTGACAAGGAGCTTGGTTGCAAGTTTGGGAGATGTCGGGCGCGACCTTTCGCCAGAAAACGGAGCTCAATATGGTAAGAGATGGTCTGGAGATTGATGTAGTTTTAGATGGAGTTTGAGCAGTTGAGGTGGTAGCGCTTTTTGTAGTGAGTAAATTATCTGTAGAGTGTTCGGATGTTAGAGAGAATAGAGAGTGGTCTGTTGAGAGGCTTGAGTCAGAAAAAGAGTCTAGGGTTTCAGAGTCGGACGATTTGGATGGTGTTGGAGAGGGGGGGAGCTGAACGTTGTCGTGCTTGTCGTGCAATTTTCAGTGTTTTATTGGTAAGGGGGTTACCCCCTTTACGTTTTCTGGCCATAGTCAGAGTGGGTGTAACATTTTGGGAAGGGGATGCTGTGGCTATGTGAGGGCGTGGCCCCCCTACAGCTAGTTTCTAAGGGAACGCGCTTCCGTGGTGGCTTACTTGTGGCCGCTGATGCTCTGTCGGAGAGAGGCGAAAGCGGCTGTTGATGTTGATCGGTTTGGATGTGAACCGTGGGCGTTGATGCACTGTTGAGAGCGGTGAAAATGGCCGTTTGAAGGAACTTCTACTGAACGCTGGCTGTAGAGTGTTGGTTGGCAGTTAACGTGTTAACAAGTTGACTGTTGACTGGATAATGTGATGTCGAATAATCGTATTATTATAGATTCTTAATAATGGCGAATTCACGACATTTTTTCGGAATGCTAGCAAATATAAGCGATTCGGTTGTTGAGATGATAATATGTTATGACGAAAATGTCAGACTATGACAGTTTATCTCTTTGTACTTTTTTCGTTAAAGCAATGAAACGCTGTAACACTAGTAATGAAAAACCAAGTAGTATGTATTAATATAAAAAAATAAAAATAATAAGCAATAGTAATATGACTTAAAAACGTTTAAAAGTCATTTATTGTAGTGTATTCAAAATGTATGAACTTACAATATAAATAATTTAAGCTGCAATAAGGTTTTAACATACTAACCACCATAATTTATGTAAAAATATTTTATGCATCTTTGATTCACCACATAATATTAATGGTCATATGGCAATGGCATTCGATGTTAAGTTTGTTGAAAGGAAAATTTTGTTTTAAATAATAATTTTTGCTATCAATTTAAATTTACCGAGAAATTCGTTTTTATTATTTAATCAATATGTATCATGTACAGTATATATATATTTTAATTAAATGTAAATTAAAACTTAATAGTGACAGAATGAATCCCATAAATAATAGGTTAATATTATGTTCTACAGAACATAATTTTATAAGGTTTCCTGAAGATGAAATAAATTAATTGGTTTATAACTTTTGTACAACGATGGGTTTGTAATTTGGTAATATTATACCCAATATTTAAAATTCACTCGAATCTCGTTTGTAATACATTTATGTTTTACGTTGCTGTATTGATAAATGTTGAATATAGGTATACCAATAGATCAGGTTTGATTTATGTTTGTCACCGATATGACTAGATGGGTACTTACCTATGTAAGTAGGTATAATAATTATTATACCGTTTTTTGTAATTAGTTTTAATGATATTTTAATTTAACTAGTTTAAAATAATTTTAATAATCAATTTTAACGAAAAGACGATATAATAACCCTCAAGGTTTCACCATCTTTGTTATGAAACTGTGTAATATAATTTAAATAGAATATGTACAATTAGGTTAACTTTTATAATTTTTATAGTATTGGCATAATAATATTATTTAAAAACAATTTCTTCGCAATTTAAAGTTTTTTTTCGGTTGAATGTCGTTTGGAAGTGTTATAATAAAACATTCGCGTTTGGTTGAAAGTATAATTCAGTATTCACTATTATATATTATGCATACCGAACATTTTTGCATCTGACACTTGCAGCAACAGCTGATACAAGGTATATAACGTCTCTTCTCTGCTTCAGAGCATTGATAAATGTAATATTTTCGGTCACCCCGAGGTCAAGTAATTTTTCGTGTGTCGCCCTTGTTTATGTGAAAGCCTAATCCTCATCGGTCCGGAAGCTTTCATTTTCGCACCGAGGTTTTAATGAAACGCATAACGCTCGGCACCGCCCTAGGAAATCCACTGCCTGGCCAAGAGCTCCTTTTTCCTCTCTGGTGTCTCATTAAACAGACTTAAATGAAAACCAGACCCGCTAATCTTCTCAGTCGTATCAGTCGCTGTCAAAACGAACACAGACAAATCCGTCACCCGCACCCACACACCCACACATATAATATTATACACACTTACCCGTATACACCGCATAACCGACCATCTTATTCAGTCTCTTATCTTTTTCTCTTCTTCTCATCCATCACAATTTTAAGAAAATAATCTCGTTCGTTTCCGTCTCCTTTTTGAGTTTTCAATTCGCACACGATTACATTAATGAAATATTATTTGATAGGAAAATAATAATAAAATAAAAGTAGTAGGTACGAGATCTTTGATGTAGCGGTGAGCGATATAGACGATGATTAGATTGTGATTTCTATGGGATAGGTACCTATATAGCAATAATAAACGCGTATTTCTAAACTCGCCTTGACGTGATAGGTATAGGTTTATAATATGTCATATCGAGTATGAAATATATAGTGCTTATAGGGACACGAGACCGAAACGTATAGGTATTCACAAATGGCTTACGAGTATTATATTATTATTATTAGAGAAATGAATGTCGGGCGTAAGGTAAAAAATCTAATACTTTTATAACCTGTTATATGGATTCTCCGAAAAAATATCATCGTACATTTCTTGAGGCTGTTGATATTGGAGGAAATAAAATATATATCCGACCGAGGGTAAATCGTGATGGATTAATTTTTCACAGGCCGATGAGTGACATTGGAAATAAAATATTTAGATACATAAATATAAAATATAGTAATATAGGTATCTATGACGAGTACCTATGTTATAATTATAATTATTTTATGTTATGATTACGTCATGTCGTCACGTATTCCATTACAATTTATAAATTTGATAACTCGCAGTTCTATGAAGAGTAGGTAATTTATTTTTTATTTGTCGAATCGTTCGTATATTGCTTTTTATTATTATTATTTTTTTTATATAATATATATTACATCTATAAGCATTGGCACCTTGGTTATTAGTTTGAAATCGATGGAGGTATGTATAATGTATATATATATATCATTTTTATTTTTTCCCTACTAGTAAATTTAAAAAAAAATATTTGAATATTAAGTAAATTGGTTATTTTACAATGATACATATAACGATGGCAATCTATGGCAATAGCCGTTGGTACATTTTGTATAATTTATTATTATTATTATTATTGTTATTATTATTGGTCGATTTCATGTAAGTAAGTTTCCCAAAGCTAAGAAATAATCGTAATAATATATTACAATCATATTAAATAGCGGTTTTAATCAGCTCTGTGGCCTAAATGCTGTAGGTACATAATCCGATATATTCGGTGAAGCACTGTATTTAATATAATATGACCATTAATATCCTCAAATGTAAGCGTGTGTGGTATTGTTATAATATCCTTCAAAGCATTTATACTCAGAAAATCCTCATAATGACGGCGATTTAATAAACTCATTAAGAAGAAAATATAATTGAGCGATTTTTTTTTTAATAACTGTTTTAGTACCTACGAGCACTTTTACACGTTTCATAAAATAATAAAATATTAATGTTTATTATTGTTTTAGACTAAAAACTAACTAACTCGCAGTCGGATAAAACCGATCATAATATACCTATACCTATATCTCTTGACTCTTGACGTTGTAGCAGGAGCTACACTTAAATATCATTCTGTATAAATACTTTAATTTTAATTATAGGAATAAGTACTCAGATACCTAATTATAATTATACGCTTTATCTAAAGTGCCTTTACGATAATTGTATTCGACAATATTATTTCAGAACTCGGAGTAAGATTAACTGTAAAAAAATTTAAACAATTATTATCAATAAATAACGATATGTGGAATAGGTACAATAACTAATATGACAATTATTAAACATCAATAAAATGAAACTTAGTGGATGAAAAAATAATTAGTTTAATATATTGTTGTTGTAAAGAAAATTAACGAGATGATTTTGGCTGGAATCGATTTGATTACAACCAAGTCGATTCGTCCTTGACGTATCTTTACATTAGTTCATTATAATCCAGTACACAATAGCTATTTCAAGTGAATATCTATAGTAAATATAATATAATTGGTAAATGGTCAATATATATTATTACCTTAATATTGGATTATCAGTATGATTATTCGTTTAATTCAATATCAACAAAATACCAATTCTTATATGATATCACTACCTATATGTATTTCAGTGTTAGTAAAATATCATCGTAGGTAATAACTTAATGCCGGTTGATCGTAATTCATTGTTTTCAGTAAATAACCTGAACAATGGTAAATATTTTATCTCACAAGTATGTCATATTGTAGGAAGGTGTTTTTCGTGTATTGTACAATAGTATTATGTAAATTGAATTAAACTTTTAGTCTTACAGTGCTACTGCTGCAGTAATTAAAAAGGCACACAATTACTTTTGATTGTTGAGTGATCTTATCAGATATTTATTCGGTATACATTAAATATTTTACTTCACATATTCGTTTCTTGAATAATTCATTCTTGTAAGAATGTTAATTCATTTTAATAGTAAGTAGTCATATCTGAAAAGTAAAATATAACTCTTTCGTCTTATTAACAACGTGAAACTGAAAGGCTACGTACAGAATCTTATAGACCATAATATTATTATGACAAAATTTATTTTGGTGAGTTTTTTTGTTTTATTAAATTTACAAACAAAAAAATTATTTCCAAACAGTAAATTATTGATACAAATAATTCAATAGTACCTATTTACTGGAGAGAATTTTCTTCTTAACATTTATTGTTATGAAGTTACACCTATACGGCTATACATGTTAATTTGAACTCTTTAAAAATAATTTTTAAGAAGTTATTCTGAATAATAATAATATTATAAACTGTTAACAATTAACACTATAACTTTTAGTGCAATTTAAATTGTATCTTAATTTATAACAGCCACTTTGTTTCGAGTTTTATGAAAAGTAAGATTATTATTTATACTTCTTTATTATTCAAAACTTAACTACAGTATATCTATATTATTAAAATGCTGTTCTTTAATAGTTTTAATTTTAAATTGAAGTAATCATCGATTTGATGTTATAACTTCTAAGTAACTCAAAAAACTAAATTAATACATTGCATTTATGATACATTCATAATACACAACAAGTACTAAACACTATACTTTTGACTTTTGAGTTTTGATGTTGTATTTCAATTAGTGTCACGAACATTTATATATTTTACTCTACAACAAAAAAAAAAAAAGTTTTCTTTCAATCACAATATTGAGGTATTTTTATTCTTACCAAAACAAATGGGATTTTTTTACTGTAAATACGTATATAATGTATGTGTGTGTGTGTACTGTTCTACATGTTCCCCGGTTGAGTGAACCCATCAGCATGATGTTTGTTGACATTTTGTTTCATGATTTCCTTTTGTTTGAAATCTTTGAAATGGATTCGGTAAAAAGACAATTGCATGGTTTCTATAACGACGTATCTACAGCGCAATACAAGAAGTAACAACAACATAATTTATCTACTAAACTGAAAATAAAATAAATTTCGTTAATCGAATATGATACATTTATTTACATAGATATTAAGCAGCAACAGTACCTATCATTTTGTCCGCAATTTAATCTGTTCCACCGGGCTTAAAAATTTAATCGTTTGCCATAATAGTTTAATAGACCATTATGAATGTATTTTTTTTTTTTATCAAAATATATTTAGATAATGTTGAATAATTGTTGTGACTAAAGGTTGTTTACCGTGTCTGCTAAAAATATAAATTGTTCCTGGCACAGTATCATTTGTGGCAAAATTATTATGGCGTAGATAAAACTATAAGTTACATATTATAATGTTTAATATTTATTATACCTGTTAGAATATTATTATATTAGAGAGAAGAGCTAATAATTGAATAAAAAACTGTTTTAATGATTGTGGGGTTATTAAGGGTCATTTCGTAAGTTTAAAATAATTTTGCTGTTTCTATTTAAAATCGTATGATCTATTTGTTATTATTACAGACATCACAGATAGTTATTGAAATAATTGATAAATGTACATTTGATATTTTAATTTCTCCAATCAGTTAATATTTTAGAATTGTTTTCCATTTTTATTAATTTATCATATTCATATAAATTAATTTTTTTTTATTATTATTATTAATCTTTAATTCGCTTCGACAAATTTTTATCATTTGTAAAACTTATATTTATATATGTATATAGATTTATTAAGTGCACAATTTTATTTAATATTTTAGAAATAATAGCATTTTTAATGCTAACATTTAAGCAGGGTAAAAATGTGAATGTAATATAATATTTTACATGAACGAGTCAACAAAAACTGAATTTTTTCTATATTTCTATATAAACTTAGGGGTTTTTTACACAAATCATTTTTCCAGTGAATGGTAATTATTTTTATACCATAATTATTTTAAATCTACTTTGTTGTATTATTTATCGGAAGAAAAGCATAAATGTTTTATTCACTATATTATTATATATAAATAAAAATTATTTTTTTTTTATTCATCATAATATAATATATAAATGTATTAATCTTGAATACAGAGAATTTCTTTTTTTAACTATTGTTAGTAATCAAAGAAAAATGCATAAATAGTATTCCTGGATATAAAATATGTATTACTACTGAAATTTGCTTGGTTATAACATTAAGATTAATGGAATTGTAGGTATATCATTTCAAATTTCAAATTTTTTTAACACCTAGGTAACACTTTTAAATCAAATTGATATTTATTTAAACATTATTCATTGCCGGTTTGAATTTATACGGGTTACAATTTTGATTAAATTTGCGTTATCTTAGTGAAATTATTGTCTTAGGATGATATTTATAATGTGTTTGTCTGTCATTAAATACAGTTTTCATGCCATTTGTGCTCAGTAATCATATGCATACTAATTTCAAAATAATATTGTTTGTATAGTTCTGCACACTACTATTATAATTATTAAGTTTTACGTACATAACCTATTCCCACATGTATTATCAAAATATTATTATTTTATAGTCCACGCATATAGACATAATATATAGTAACAATAATTCTATGATATTATGTAAGACATACAACCGTAGTTGTTCAAATACATACTACAAGATGGAATTTAATTCCATAAACGACCCAATAATATAATAATATGATAGATTATAGTAACAATGTAGTTTTTTTTGAATAAACAATATCTAAGAAAAACAAGGTGTGATGAATAACATTAAAATATATAGTTTTTAATGATTATAATTAAGGTAAAAGCTTATAAACCGTGAATAACAATAGATTAATTACTAAAGATTTAAATTTAAAAAAAACATGATTTCCTTTAATAAGTCCAACTATATATAGCCTTATAACCCTAATATTATTTCAATTTTATATAACATTATATGGAATGGCTTGGAGTATCTCTCAAAATACTAGAGGTCCACCTCCACATCTCCAAATATTATCGAAATTCAAAACTTGGAAGTAAATTGTACAAAAGCGCTTTTAAAATTATGAATGTGATAAGAATAGCACTGCGCATATCGTATATACATTGTAATATTTATATTTGATACATTTTGACGTGTGAGAGACGGAGATTTCTTATTTTCTGGTCAATATTTAATACCTATATAGGTGGACTCCGTTATCCTTTGTACGGATTACGGTTTATTGTCGTAAGGGGCGA
The DNA here is from genome assembly GCA_949089665.1 of Macrosiphum euphorbiae. Taxonomy (NCBI): domain Eukaryota; kingdom Metazoa; phylum Arthropoda; class Insecta; order Hemiptera; family Aphididae; genus Macrosiphum; species Macrosiphum euphorbiae. Next base: position 134,007,554 of record CARXXK010000001.1, on the reverse strand, counting down.
AGGAAAATAAAAACAATAACGAAAAACAAAGAGGCTGAAATGGAAAACAAACGAGGTGTGACCGTCAGAAAATGGTATTTGATCGTGTTTAGCAAACACGTCGATTACGGGGGAAAAACTGAGATTATCCGATTCCGACGTCTTGCGGTGGTAATTCCCTCGAACCGATTGAAAACAAACAAGCAGCCGCCGCCACCGGTCTGTGAGCACACCACGTTAAACTCACCCACACCTGCCCACCCACACGGTCGGCCCGACAATCGCCACAGCACTTCGCCGTCGGCTGTTGTATCGACACACATAAAGTCATATTATAAATTCCCAATTGTATATTATAATAATGGTCTGTCCGAGTGCGGGTCTGTTTTTTTTTCTTTCCACGAACGGGATTTGTTTCAGGCCACCAAAGTCCAGTTGAAGTGTGTAAATATGTATACAACTAACGGAGAACTTAGAGGGATTGTTATTTCTATTCGGTTTACCATGCAGCACTTATATAGGAATGTTGTAGTAACTCGGCCGCCGGGAAGTTCGTGAAAATGAACGAATCGTATTTTTCGCAAGCAGAAAAACAATAAAAACTAATCCCGTGGCCGACTAAAAACGGATTAAACTTTCAGATTATTTTCACCTCGTCCAGATAAGTGTTTTTTTTTTTTTTTATATAACATTTAAAATGAAGTCAATCAAATAATGTATTTCAAATAAACATCTTATTGCTTGTTTATGATTATACTAATACTTGTCTTAATCATTGTATATTGATGATATTATTATATGTATAGGATAGATCATAGATAATCTTAATATATTATAATTTTTATTGCTCTTCTCCGATTTTGGATTAATTTATTCAACATATCGTACACCATTCAATAGTAAAATGACGTCGGCACGTCGAGGCGTTATGGATATTGGCGACTTTGTTAAACCCCTTTCCGTTGTTTTTTATCCATTATCACTAGTTATATATAATATTATTACTATAATTTCTGGGTATACTTTATGTATAGCATAATATATAATCTAAGCTAAAAATACACTTCCAATCTAACCATGGACGTATTAAATATTCCAGAGAAAAAGAGAAGAATATTCAGTTTTTTGAAATGTTGTGCTTTTGTTTTACAAATAAAATGCCCACCGCACGATTATACTCCTGTTCTTGGGATTCTTGACTTAAACTCATTATCTGAAAGAATATATGCTAATAATCTTTTGTTACTGTCTAAACTTACCAATTCCTATACATATGCTCCAGAATTATTGTGTAAAATCAATTTCCTTGTCCTGCCTCGAAACCTTCGCCATTTCTTTTTATTTTCTATTCCAATTTGCCCTACGCTTTATTTAAAAAAAATCTATTGTACAGGATGATGAAGCTGGACTCAACTAGGACCCATCATTCCTGTTTTGAATTATAATTATTTTATTTTATTTATATTATAAATGCACTATGATTCAATTATTATTATTATTATTACTATTTTCTATTTTAAATTGTTAAATATTTGCTTGCATTAGTGTTTTCATATTTGAATTGGAGTAACTCGTGTATATTTAAAAAAATTATCATTTATCTTGATGTTATCCACCTGCTATAATGAAAATAATTGGCCACAGAGATATACTATATATAATAAATAAATATTATGATATAGGTAACTGTTTGATTATTATAAACTTAAGTTTAGGCCCACGAAAATAATAAATGAATGTAATAATACTATGTATTATATTATGATATGAAAACCGTGATTCGTATATGATTGCACCAAACGCTTTGTTTTGTAGAGTAGTCTCGTGGTATCAGCCTGATAATAAATTCTTCAGCATTCCAAAAGGACAGACAATTTGTTTCTGGGCTTCGAAATCTTACGGATCGGCGAAAAAGATTAGGTTGGACAAGACATAAGGGAAAATGGAAAAAAACGGTTCCATCGGGAATAATTCGACAGAATTGGCGTTCGGCTATAGAATGCAAACTTCTTATGTCACTTTGTTGGTTCTATACAATAAGGCTACCAGTGTTGTTAGAACAAGCGATTTGGAAAAGGGGCGAAGGGTAGGATTAAATCCGAAGAAGACCGACTTTTGTTTTTTGGACAATAAATTGATACTTTGTTTTTATACTTAACGAACGACACATTTCTCATACAAAAATATATTTTATTGGTCGGTTTGCTAATAATAATATACCGTTTGACAACATCCATTCTGTAATTTATGACAAACGATAAATATCTTGCTGTGTTTTATTGATGTAATAGTATATTATTCCGGGTGTGTCGAATTATATACGTTTTGCCTTCGGGAAAAAAAGATATTCTCTTTTAGCGAATTCCAAATTATTTCTACATAAAATGATAAAATATTAACAAAATAGAACTTTAGAATATGAATTTGTTCCGTTACATTTATTTTATACTTTCCATAGTTTCTGAAATAATTTCACTCCGATATAATATGACAATAAAACCGAGCGCATTCTTGGTGCCTGCAATTCATATAAATTAAAATTATAATACAATTAAAATATATATATAAATATATATGACTCCGAGGCAATAGAATTTCTCGGGTTATATTTTGACAGATAAGATTATTCACCCTTAATTAAAACTTTAGTAAAATACGACGACTTTAAAATTAATTGAATAAAATATTCACCACTATAATACATGACACTTTAAAAAAGAATTCTTTTAATTCAGTAAACCAAATAAACAATGTTAATTCGTGGTGCATCAAAGTTTATACAAAATTCAAATTAACTTGATGAATTGCAACTTATTTTTCTCTAGCACAAAACTTGTTTCATTAATTATAATTTTAAATATTTATTTCTAGGCAACGCATTAATTCTTTAAACACAAAATAGTTTTTTAAATCAAAAAAAATCATTTTTTTATAATCATAAAGGACGAAGAAAATATTTTATACCGTATTATTGAAATATTATAAACTATCATTAAACTAAAGCAGAATTGAGAGTCAAGTAAAAAGTTCTAAATCGAGATTTTATTTTAAAAAGCACTTATTGCACATGAATTAAATTAAAATGCGCATCTCTAATGGTTGAAACTAATATCAAGTTTTTAAAAGTTACAGACGACTGAGTTAAACATTTTAAGTTCATAATAGTCTCTTTGACGATTAATTTAATCGATCTACGAATACCAAATATAATTGTTTAATATTAAAAATATATTTTCAATCACTATTATAATGTTTTGTATGACACAAATAATAAGAATTTTTTAATAAACTTTTTTAATATTCTGCAATTATGTGTATTATTCTTTTTTTATTAACGCAATACTTCAACGATATAATTTTCGTAAAATACATTTATTAGTAATATTCTGAAATTTATGGATTAGAATATTGTATGATATCCTATACAATCAAATAATATCGTAAGTAATAATGTGTAAAAGACTGTCGTCTAGGGAAATACGATGATCTTCTGCAGGGTGAAAATTAAAAATGAATTACTTTGAACTCGGAATCGCAACTGTTCTCTATTTTTATTTTTATTTGCTAACATGAAAGTCGAAGCTTTTTAATTAGTGCCTATCAAAGTGTTTTTTATACGATAGCGATGAATGTTTTTTGTTAAGTTTTGTTAGATCTAATTTACTGACGGTCTAATACTTCAAGATATGTTTTTGATATAGGTATTATTATTATTATATTAAAGGTACCTATTACAATATATTATGCTACGTAAATAGTTATTAATTGCACATTATAATAAACAACACATTGTAGTGTACATTAATAAAATAATAAATTATGTATACCATTATATAATAAATATTCTAAGTAATCGCGTACTATAAGGTTATTAAGTTGAATTTATACGAGAACAGTGGATCGTATTATATTTTTAAATCTAAAAAAGCCTGTTCTGGACTGTAATAAAAAAATAGTTAGAACCTTGCTATAAGGAAAAACGCCTTTTTATATCATTTCAATATTTTAGTTATTACTTTTTATGTATTTAAAAACAATTACATTAAAGCAATAACCGTTTGTGTTTATAAAATATTTCAAACATTAATTATTGCATAAAATTGATTTTCTACTTCATAATTGTTGGTTTTTGATTGTTATACTATGATTTCGAAAAAATATCCGTAGTTTTAAAATCCATAATATTACTAACACTATTTAATATAAATAACCATAAAAAAAAATAAAACATTCAAAAACGTTAAGCCGTGGTGGAAAATGCTCAATTAGCATTTGTTATGAACTTATGAATAAACAGATATTGACCACCCAAACTTGGTCCCAAAATTCATTAAAAATATAATAGTCATTCTAAAAGTAGCTGTTGAATAAATTAAACATTATAATATATAATATGTTTACGTATGTAGGCCAATTTTAATAATACATTAGGCGCTTCTGAAAATCACAAGAAAAATGAATAGTAATTAATTTTGTAATTTATTTAAGGATTTATTTCTCTTGTTGTATTTATTATCTGTAAACACACATACAGTGTATAATATACAAGAATATGTCCATAAAAATATGATAATAAAATAATTATAACAATTCATATTTTTTTTCAATCTCACAGTCTACCTTTAATGTCAACATACGATGCGATCATTTAATACTACACTATTCAATAATAGAGATAATCAAACATTTTAAATTGATTAATATTGAAAAAGCCATAAAATAATATTTTTTCAAAAACAAATTAACCAATAATGTAGTATAAGTATTAAGTGGTAACCTTAACAATTGTGTTTATATTTGATTAAATATTAATACAATAATTGTGAAATATAAAAATCCGATATTGATGGTCAATTTGTTTTGGTTGTTTTCTTTTCGACCCAGCTTAAGCTTTGACAAACAATCTTAACTTGTCAGGTCTGCTCAGTCGTTAGTTTACTTATGGTTTAAGATCAACCATGACGTTAACAAATAAATCGAAATCATATTTTCTTTTCGTTACAATTGGATGTGAAAATTGTTAAAAAACAGAATAAAAACAATATGATATATTATAGATACCGTATTACATAATGCTTTATCTAAAGTAACTAAATTCAATATCTTATGTACATTTTCTTGTAAAACAATGTGATAAGTATTGTGTCTGAATATTATTTTGTGATAAGAATATTAAAAATAAAAATCGATAACTTTTTAACCCAACCTAATCTTGTATCGTGTGGAAATTGAAATAACTAATTAATATTGCAATATGGTTTTACAAAAAAATGTTGGAATTATTGACCTAGGTATCTACTAATAATGCTGATGTTTTTTGATGGTCACGTTTAGTTTTAAAACAAATAACATTTTTCTTTTGAAAAACTTTTTAAGAACTTGAGATAAAATAGCAGTTTATTTTTTTCGTGTAACGAATACCATTATAAATTTGAAGTTCGACATAGCTTATATTTTAGATATTGTGTGATGGTGAAATATTTTATAATAATCAATCATTGAAAGTGGGTATTATGAATAATTCAAAATTGGTTTAATATTTATTTTTGAGTGCAATGTTCATAGTTTCATTTTTTAATTTAATATAAAAAAATATCCCACTAACACACAAGTACACAACTATATTAACACTCGAGTGGCCTACTCTAAAGTCTATAAAGGTACTGTACACAACGTTTTAAGAACCTATATTACGTACTTGTAAGGTCAACATTGTAAATATCACGTTTAATATTAAATATTAATAATATGCATGTGAAGCATATTGTAAAAAACAGAAACAAACTAAACCTAGAAAGATGACTTTCTAATTTCATTTTTAGAAGCCTCCTTTAAAAATGTTCTTTTTATAAGATAAAAACAAATATAAAACCGTTTAATACAACATAGTATTATATTCTTATTGATTTAAATGCTACGAGGCTTGAATACATATTACATGCAACGTATCGTCGTTTTATACATTTGGAAATATATATTAAATAATATAAACATACGAGAAATTTTTATTTTTGATGTCGAAAAGCTGGTATTATACTCATATAACAGTTGTGTACCTATATAGGTTTTATTACTGTTTTTGCTGCTTTACTTACATTCTACTTTTATTGTTTTATATTCAGGTTCAAATTCTATGTTAACAAAACATTGGTGGAGGTTAAATAATAACTTCTAGTTGTATCGCATTGCGTTTTAAACATCGAAATAATTTCACACACATCTTTGTTATTATTAATAAACGGGTAATAAATATAAATTCTATAAGTGGGGCACACTGCAATTAATAAAGGCCAGCTCGACGAAATTGATATAATTGAATTAATTTATGAATGCGATACAGACGGTATCGGAATTCAACGTGGTAAGATATATTATATATTATGTGTATTTTAATGATATAATATTATTACATGTGTACCCGATTTTTAACTACCTATATCCTTAAGCATTGTTACTTATCTTGATGAAATGGATTTTTGAAATTTTCGAAATGTTTTGTAATTTTATTTTGTTTTGTGTATACAGTCGTTTTTTAACTAAAAAAAAAACAAAGAAATGTCAATACGATAGTTAATAATTGGAAATTTATTGTTGTTTGATTCGATACGCGGTGTTTACCTTTATGTGAAAATAAATTGACTCTCTTATGACTCATATGTTTATAATATAATTATTAACAATTATATATTTATTAAAATTAAATCATGTATTAATAAACGTCATATGTCTGTACATATCTTTCTTTCGCTGGTGGCTTGTATAAAATAAATAACTGTAACTCTATGAAATCATTAAAAAAACACGAAGTTTTGAAAGATGGTGTCTTTTGACTCTGCACTTCACTTTAACGATCTCGGCACTATAAACACCTAATTTAATTTATTTGGGCACTTTAATAAAGTTAACAAGCACATAGAAAACCATGTATTATATATACATTTTAAGTTAACTTATAGATAAGTACTAATAATAATATTAGTCGTTTGTTAAAGAAATAATTAGTAACTTTTCAAACATAAATAATTATTGTGAACAGATATTATAATAATCATCTTTAATTTATTTATTACTTGCTGGTTATAACATAACGTAGGTGGGTACCTACAGTATGTGAATACTCTTTAAATTAATGACAAAATAATGAATTAACAATATTATTATTTATCATTTTCAGATTTTCGATCGTTGTCATGCAAATATATACGGTATACTAGTGACTGGGATTTGGACTTGGCCAAAGAAGACATTGGTGTTGATTCAGATGTTTACTTCACACAATCATTTGTGGCCAAAATGAGGTAAGATTTGTTAATTTTAAAAGCAAAACCATTATTACCGTGGAGAAATATTGATATTTGCTCGATTACGCATTTCAATCAAAGGACAAAAATTTTAATAATTTATTATGCATTTGTATTTCTTTTTAAAGTACAATACTTTAATTGTTATACTTTTTAATTCTGAAAAATGTTTTCAATTTTTATTACTACGGCCGATAAGATTAATTTTATGAAGTTTAGACGCAATCATCGCAATTTCTAGCATAAAATATTGACATTATACAGGAACTATTGTACTGCGGGTGGATCATAAATTAAAATTATCCAAATAAACTACATGTCGAGTTGATGTACTATTTCTCACCGGGTAATGGGTCGCATCCAACGGCCACAAATCAACACTACGTCGGAGGGGAAGAGGAAACACAAATTTTATCACGTATCTAAACTTTCCCTCTTCCTTCTAGACCTTGGTGGATTTGGACCCAAGTTACAGTGTATCCTAAGCGCAGATACAATCGCCGAAGTTTCCCTATAAAGTGAGTCCATAGAAATTTCCTCGTATAATAAACAATTAGGGAATGTGTGGTTAACTTCCAGGGCTTCGCTGGATTTCGTTAGATAGCTTTTCAACTATTGTAATTTTATTGAATACATTGACTTGAAATAAACAAAGTACAATTTCTGGAATATTTTTACTGTGTAAATTCGACGGGATCGAGGTTTAAGACTTGACTTTGAAATCGACATGGAGTTAAACGCTTATATATAATATATTCCGGTTCTTTCTAAATTCAGACTTGTTCTTTATTGAAACTAAAAACAATACTGAGAAACCGAGAATATATATATAATATTATATCACGATTGTAGGAACTTTTCTTACTAATTTTGGATTCGGCATCAATATCTTACAATTAATATGTTTCTAACAACATGACGCCATTATTTTTAAATGCAATAATTTTCATGGTAACGCGTATATTGGATTGAGTATAGTTTCCGAAAAAAAATGATATATTATAAAGTTACAAGAAAATACCAAACCTAACTTAATTGTTTGTTTCGTTAAGTGTTTGGTAATATAACATAATAATATGACGTATACACTTTAATACTGTTTAATGTTAGATACAACTTAAAATAGTTTGATTTATTATTATACTGATAATTATATTTATATAAGTAAAAAACTTTCACATTTTTGTTTAGTTTAGAATTCCGGGTTTGACAAAATCGATTTTTTTTTCGTTATTATAATTGTAATTTAAAAATAAATATCTGTTGAGCCTTGACATTTTCATCAAATATTAATGTTAGTATTTTCTATACAAGTTCCCTCATACATTTTACTATATGAAATTATATTATACCTAATAATTATTTTTTCTATAAAATTCGAATTGTTTTTGGCAAAAATTAGTTCAAAATACAGTTTTTACGAACATAAAAAAATAAAAAATAAATCACTATTAGCAATAGTAATTTATAATATTATAACGTATCCTTAAAAAATGTTAGGCCGACAAACTGACTCCGCTTAGATTAGTTTTTCATCGTATTCACAATGATTTATCATTGAATTTGAAATTTAACACATAAATTACAGTGGTCAGTGACTTACTCGATGAGTATACAAAACCCTTACAAACTATACAGCAGAACTTCCAGACTTCCCATAATTTGTTTTTATCATTAAAAAACTGAAGTGTTTTACTATGTTCAAATATCGAAAAATAAAAATAAAATAAAATATATTTTATACATTATATTATATAATATATAGTTTATATTTAAACACATGACGTGTACATAATATAGTAAAATAGATTTTCAATGGAAATTCGAACCAAAAGTGTACCCACATAGAGTCATATATTACATGGTCTACGTTTCCACTAGAGCTATTATTTCCATACCTACTGTGATTTATTTATTGTTCTTTGCTAATATCTGATTACGGCCACAAGGATATTGTGTTTCCAGTATATTGTATTGTCAAAACGAAAGAACAAAACTAAACGAAGTTATTTATACATACTGGTTGTAAATTTGTAATCCATTATTTGTAATAAATAATAATTTTCGGTTATAATTATATTACGGAACACGGTTGTCTCTACTTTAATATAATGATTATTCATGGTTACACTATTATAATATATAACTAACTGAAATCCAAATGTATATTATAAATTTATAATTCTAGAATCTGTGCGGAGCCATAAATTTATTGGTTTTACAACGATGTATGTTTTTTTTTATGAGATATTATTGTAGTAGGTTTTCAAATGTTGACAAAATTTGATATTTAAACGAAAAATAACGGTTTTAGTTCTTTTGTTGTAGTTCAAAAAATATTATTCATAGATACTTGAAACTTTTCTGAAAACCACAACAGTGTTCTCAAAATATTAGTTTGACCTACCATATTATTAATATAACAAATATAAACCACCTGTAGAAAATACCTTCTACACCATATATCAATCTATAGATTTTTCTGTCTATACTTAATATAATTTTTCATATGCAATGAACTAATGAAGTACCTATAGAATAATTATATAATCATTGAATTCAAATTGAACACATTCATTACAGTGACTAGATGACCTACTACTAATGACAAGGTAGGTACACTCAAGCCTTCTATACAGCAGAGTTACTCCCCTGGTTACAAACGATATTTATTTTGTCGATTAACATTATAATAATGATGATTTTTGTCACATAAGTCATTCAAATTCAATTTTAGATTTAAGCTGCATATTTTGTATAATATATTAGTAAATTTTGAAATAAAACAATTATTAATATGTTTTGAGTTTTTCTATATAAATCAAAGCATGACATTCATGACCTTTTTGTATTATTGTATATATTATTATTATTATTATTAATATTGACATTTTAATTTCGAGCAAATAATTGATTAATTTTTCATATTATAATTTGTTGATATTGGACAATTATTATTATTTTTTCTCTTCCACGGCAGTAGGCATAGTTCACGTTTATGTTTTTTGGTATATTACAACATTTACATCATGTTAAAACTGGCGAAAATCAAAATTATGAAAACATATTTGACAATAAAGTATTCAATTTAAGTGCAATATTCCGCATGCAGGCTAGTTCTGACGTAGTCATACAATATAAGCTATATGAGTTTAGCTTCGGGCTACAGTCGATTATTCGAAATAAATCGCGTACAGAACAAAAGGCGCATTGTAAGCAGATTTTGATTAAACAAACGTAACTGTTCCGACCGTGTATCGGTATGGGAACCTACCTACCTACCGAAGTATATTGGATGGATGTTGTCTTATATGTTGCTTGCTGTCGAATGTAAGGAAATGTTTGTGATGGAGGTGGTGGCGGTGGTGGTGTTGGTAGAGAGGTAGCTATAGTGTGATGGAGTAGGAAATGGTGGCGGCGGTGGTTTACCCGTCTCGTGACTTGAACGTAAGAAAATGCACATCTGTAATTGGAAAATAACTCGATTTTTGTTCTACGACCAACCGCATACAATAATTCTCGTGGCGAATCCAATTTGATAGTTCACTGGGCCAACAGTAAGGGGCAGCCGTAGTTCCATCTTGATTTTTTTTCCTCAGGAATTTTTATTCGAAATCATCATTATATTTATTTTTTACCTCGTTTTTTCTTTTGATTTTTTTTCCCATCTTTCCCTCCTGCCTTCCTGTCTATCACCGTCACATCCCTTTAAGCGTAAGGTGTTTCGCTGAACAAAGGAGACGGTTGCTTAAAATGCCGGACGCGCCTCGAGGGAAACAATGGCCTTGTCGCGACGGACGTCGTTCTCCATTTGACGGGGTGTGTTTTCTTTGGAGCCTTGGAAAAATAAATACGATTGAATAATGCGAGAGATATAATAATTTTTTAGTGAATTTTAGTGTTAAATGTAATAGTAATAATAATAATAATAATAATAATAATAGTAAAAATAATAATAATAACAATAATAATAATATTATAAATATGATAAATTTGATTTCATAATGGACTGCGACAAACAATGCATGCGTATTTCAATATAACATAATATAATATATATACAGCAGCACATAATCATTAAAACATTATCATCTCCCGGTTTTTAATTTATCTGACTCCTGCCAGAATGAGCAACTGCGATTTTGATTCATTACGTAATTTATTACAGTCTCCTCCTTTCCGTGTATCCCGGAAGTATTATCTGTGTTTTCTGTGAGAAATCGTGCCTCTCGCCGCCTTTGTCGCTGTTGTCTTCAGTTGATTCTTTATACCGTATAGTAAAATACTTCCTCGTGTACTGTCAAACTGAAGAAACCTGGAATTAATTTACGTTATTCAAATTTTTAGATAGGTTTTTTTCTCGAATTAACAATTTATAATTTACATTCTATTAATTTAAATTAAACTAGAATTCAATATGATATGACGTCGTCGATATCGTACTAAAAAAATTGAATTTTACTTATACAGACGAATTAATAAATGCAAATATTTTTTTCATACCTAATTGATATTTGAAATCTGGTTTCTCTCACAATTTTTTCCCAGTTAAATGTTTTCACGATATGATTGAATTCATATCATAATTTCAACGACAAAATATTATTGTAAAAATGAAATCATTTACAATAAAATATAACAAGGTAGATAATAATAATTGCGAATCCAAACTTATTTATAATATACTATGTAGTATACCATTAGCACTTATCTTTATGTGAATACATTAATTTATAGGAACCAACCTAACCTTTGGTATTAACATTTTTAGTTTAACTTGTAAATCCGTAAATTTGTTTCGTGTTCAAATTTTTAGTCGGCCATTTGCAGTATATAAATATATATGCATAATATGTAAATATCTCTCAATTGGGGGATCTGCGGTATTGTTAAGTCACAACAATTGGAAGATAAAGTTGCCGTTATGATCACGTATTACATCGCCAGCGGTTTCAACGTTAATGTAGATAAGTTTTTGATCGTCATCCTGGGTCCCCTCGATGAATATTTATTCTCATAATATCTGCCGATTTCGAACGTTTACCACGGTAGTAAAATAATAAACTCGGTATTCACCGTAGTATAGTATAAACTATAAACACAATCGAACATGTCGACATCTGCATCTACAATAATACTCTTCGATCGCAATAAAAATTAATTACATACCATTGCAGTGTTCTTGTGTGTGTGTGTGTGTGTGTGTGTGTGTGTGTGTGTGTGTGTGTGTGTGTGTGTGTGAGTCGAAAGTACGAGACTCATCGAAATTATAATTATATTTATATTATATATGCGTCGTCATTCGGCTTTTTGATGACGACACGTGGCTCGCCGGCTCGTCTCGGTTAATTACGATCGGTCGGAGATAAGCCGCCGCCGGCGAAAAACGCTCCGGCGGAAATGGCGCAAACCCTGTTTTCGCTGGCATAATATATATATATACATACACACATGTATTAACTTATAAGGGGTGGGCGGTAAAGAGAAGAGATTGATATTGAGATTTAGTTCGGTATAACGCGTGTTTTGCAGCGGACACGATCTGGGCACCTCGAGGGTAGGTGATGAGAATGTAGGGGGTGTGTAATCGGATTGGTTTTGACGAGCATCACACACGCCCGCACCCCATACAGTATACGGGGATTACTTAGGGCGTATATATCTATGCAACACTCGACACGTTCAAACAAGCAACACACAATATATTATTATTATTATTATTATTATTATTATTATTATGACTGGCGGCGCTTCTGTTATTATTATACATATATATACATATCATATAACACCAAACACGTATCCGATCGCACGCTGGCAATGTCTGTGCCTGTGTGTGTGTATTTGTGCGGTATTATGTATAAATATATTTTGCGTACATAGTGCATGTACATTGCGCTCCCTCGGGCGGATGGATGGACGGACGATAACAATGTGTCAACAGTTCGCGTGGTTCGTCGAATAACATTAGACGCGGTCGTGGAGTAGGCATCGGGGGTGGCTGCCTAAGGGAGGGTCGTGTATTCCAATATATACCTGCTTAGGATACAGTCACGATAATATTACACACACACATACAAATATGTGTTTGAGTTTAAGGGTATGTGGGTGAGCGGGTAGGTTTGGCTTGAGCGTATACCGTCGTTTCCCCTAGTACAATACTAATTTGAGAGAGTTATGCCTGTATAATATGCCGATCAAACAATCAAGCGTCTCCACCTGGCGTAATTGAGGCCACTTGTTTGTTGTCGTACACTTTACCCCCCCCCCCTCCTCCCAAAACTCGTGCAGGCGTAATCATCAGCCGGCGGCCATCACCAGCAACCGCAGTGCCTCTGTACAGGACGTTTTACCCCCCCCCCCACCAAACGCACACACATCATCACTTCCAACAATACAGAAGGCGTGCGAGGATATCGGTGGATGTTTCCGATTCGGCGGGATATCGTCAGAACATTATAATATAGCGTTTTATGTGATCGGAGAATATCGTCGTAATAATGTCAAGTACGAGACAGTTTTTGGAATCCAAAAAATTCGCAATTACTATCAAAACTCGCGTTTAACCACGTTTTGCTGTCAAATAATTCGCTTTATACAGTCAGAAACGTCATTTAATTGTCTCGTATTGAAATGTCTGCGATTAAGCACATAACAGTATTATCTGTGATCCACGTTTCAACAAAACTTAACAATTTGTCGAATCCGTCGGGATAGAAATAAAGTTTTTGAATTTATTGTGTTTGTTGCACCTACATTGTTGTTTCACGAAGGAAAAATCTTAAGGGGCCTGCACGCGACCTGTTTTTTTGCTCAAAAACATGCCTTACAGGAAAAACTCTCACGCCTCGTAGATTGGTCCGATTTCCGTAATTTTTTTTTTGTTAGATAGAGGAAGACTTCTTACAGGGCGCATTGGACTTGGATTTTCAACATTATTTTTCTAAATCTTATGTTACAAGTTTGAATTTAATCAATTTTTACAACTTTTTAGTTTTTGTATTATTTTTTGTTTTTAGCGACGTAATCAAAAATCGAAGTCCAATGCGCCCTGTAAAAAATATTCCTCTATCTAACAAAAAAAAAATTACGGAAATCGGACCAATCTACGAGGTGTGAGAGTTTTTCCTGTAAACTGTGTTTTGACCGATATAATACACCCTATCAACCCCCCCTAAATAGGTATTGGGTAGTAGATTAGTGGAAAAGTCTTATAATTGAGGTGGCAACTAAAATATAAAATTTAATTTTCAAATTTTATAGAATTGCGGAAAATTTGAAAAATCGCGAGCAGGCCCCTTATTTAAGGCTTTATTTAAAAAAATATCATATAAAAATCCCTACAATAATAATTATTAATGGTTATGATTTGACCGTATACCAGCTACTATGTTCAAGCGGCGTCTTGGATAGGCAACGAGAAGTACAATCTAAACGTCGATAATCGAAATGTATTGAAAATATTATAATAATATCATAATATTACACTAATTATACTTCATTAGACAACGGAAAAAATAAACCGTCGATATAAAGTGGTAAAATTCAGACAATAATAACATTATAATAACATTCATTATTCATATTTCCAAAGCAAATGAAACTAATTATAGCGTTATAATAATTCATATATTATATGATATTACTAAACCTACCTAGAATATAATAATTGTAGTCCAACCATAATCTTAAAGATATAGTATCCATAGTTTGAAGAGTTTTAATAGTTAATTGAACTAAACTATTTATTTAAACTTTAAAGTTTAAACTGCTTACTAACTAATTTGGCGATACAAAAATAAGTACGATTTAGTTGATTATATTATCGTCACCAATTTCCATATTATATTATATACAGCCACACACTGTGATGTACTAAGCATGATCATCGTCAATTCTTCATTATGTCATCACCTATACATATATAATATTAAATATAATATATAATTTGAACCCTCGACAAATGTATACATTTAAATTTTGATTAATTTGTTTTAGTTGCTTAACTTTGTTTACCAATGTGAACTATGATGATGGTATGGAAAGTGTCTTAATTAATATTTATCTAACAACATTTTATTCTTTTTTTAAATTGTTTAAAATCATTCTTCAGTGATACGAAAGTATATATATTTACATAGTTTAAAAACAACCCCTTTAAATTTTGAATTAGATACATCAAAATGTTAAAAAAAAACTCATATTCATAATACTCACAGACAAAGATGTTGGTTCTCAATTTAAAAAAATAACAAGTAAGTATGGCTAATAGCATTGGCTATATCATCCATAAAATATATAACTAAAATCATTGTGGTACGTACAGTTAAAAATTCCAAAATTCAGTATTGGAATAAAATTATAATTTATGAAAAAATAATGGGCGAGAGAATGTTTGGTAAGTCACACTGTACATATATTTCTTTGCTTAACACCATTATATTTACAATTCACATGTTGTTGTCTATAAATATTAATTTAAGATTAATTTCATCAATAACAAGTCTTAAAGTCTAAAGTAAAAACAATAAAAGATTATTATTATTAATAATTAAAAAATGTAGTTGAATCGATTTGAGACACGATTCTGGTAGCATACAATATTGCACTGCAATTAGACGTGTGATCATACATCGGTTATTTCTTTTGTTTTCCTGTGGATCACTTCTAAATGTCAACAATAGTGTTGTACTTCAGGCTATTTGTCGAGGGTTCAAACTATATATGTTATATATATATAGGTGATGACACAATGAAACATTTCGACGTTACCAAGAGGACGCCACTGCGAAAACATTATTATATTGTCTCTCGTTTATCGGATGTATATAAAATATAATCCCTGACCCCATCAAAAGCAAACCCGTTTTTAATTATAAAACACGTAGAATACACGGTTTCTGTTTTCGTGTTATTCCTATTATGGGGGCAGTGTTTGAATACTCCACTTGCCGGCAGCAAATATTTAACAATATTTGTACAACTACGAGTCGAAATATTTTGAGCAGAAGAATATAATAACGTAGAGCTGCAATACTCTAGCAACGTACAATTTATTATGAATTCCCAGCACGGAATATAAGACTTTGATGCTTATTTAGTATATTTTATTTTTTCATATGTTAAATATTATATTATATTATATTTTTCATATTAAGTATGGACCACCGGTGACAATAATTATTATAATAATATTTCGATCACCGAATTCGAAGCGATGTTTTCCGAAAACTGTCTAGGTAGAAACACGTATGATCCCTCGAGATTGGCATTTGATAAATACGATAATCAGCAGTCTTCACGTCGACGTTATTGAGCGAAGATCAACAAAGTCGATAGAGTTGGTAGTAGCTGTTTCCATGATACCAGGCAGTTGCTGTCCTTAGATCATATAATACTGTGTCCAGTATTAAATCAAGACAAAAAAATGTTGCCTATATCAGCCACGAGTCACCGAATTAGGTGTTCGGTATGCACATGCGCAACGCAACTTCTCGCATATCTATTCACAGATAGTTTGTTATCAAATCGCCATATTATGTTTTAAATATAATAGTATATTGAAAAAATACCTACTATAATAATACAATCAATCACGAACTAATATTTATAATAATTCTGTGATAGTAACGTATTGATAATTATGCGAGGAGTTGCATCGCGCATGAGCACATCAATCACCTAATTCGGCGACTCTTTGCTAATATCGACAACAAAATAATACGCTACATCCATAGACTATAGTGTATTATGAATTATGATCTAAATTGCTGTCGCCCTGTCAACTATCTACCCGAACTATCAAGTTTGACAGTTGACAGTGTGCCAGAGCATGTCTACACGGTGGTAGTTTCTGGACAGTCACCACTGTTGAGTGGTACTGTCGGGCCTTAATCATGATATTGAACATAATAATATTACGTCTTGTTTTTATTGAAACAATATTGGCGCTCGTAAAAATATAATATTTAACGTCTGCGCGGACTTTGCGCCGAAGATATAACGAACGAAAATCATTATCCGTTGTCGTTGCGCGTATTTTATATTATATATTTTTCATTTACAATAAATTTGCGAAACGGTAAAGCTGGCTATCGAATAAAATCAATAATGAAATAGGCAAGGTACGTTCGCGGCATACGGATACTCCGAATTCTAGAACTTATTGCGCACTGCAATGGAAACGAACTTGGATAAAATCTGTTCACGCTCAATTACGTGATTTGACCAACAACAAATGTCGTTTAACGATACATACACCGACTATATAGACCGTTATAAAATTGATACTAAATTCTCTATTTTACTCCTACGGCTTTATATTAATAATATTGTGCTCGAATCGAAGAATCTATTAGTAAGCACTCTTACGACAACCACGTGTGCGTGTGCGTCTTGTTTTTATTTTTGTCCGTAGCGACTGCTGCACAGCCGGTTTTAGAAGATCTGAAGAAAATTCCACGGGCGACAGGTCAAACTATTAATCATAGTAATAAGATTACCTAAAAATGCCTATCTTTGGAAATGTAGTTTTTCTAGTTTTTTTTAAGTTCTTATAATAATTATTATTCTGTGAATTTAAAATATTAGGTATATTGTATATTATTGCGTTTTCATGTTGTAATAATAGAATTTATGATTTATTTATACAGTTTGTTCTATAATATTTCAAGTTGAAATGTTGATGTAATAGATAAAATATTATATTGTATAGTATAATATTAGACGATACAAAATTGTGTAGAAACATAAAAAATTGTTTCAGGATTTTATTTTAAAATATTCTTTTATACATCTAATGAAACAAAATATGAGTGTGAAAATTATGATATTTTTTTTGGTTTTAGTTAATATAGGTACCTACCTCTATATTTTTATATTTTAATTAATATTATAATATTTTTATGTTACTTTTTAAAGAATTTAATTTCAAAAAATGCGTCAACTCATCCGAAAATCTCCAAAAATATTATCCACTCACTTTGGTGAATTAAATTTAAAACCACTTTTCATCCTTTAAAAAGATCCGACTGTAATATTTTATTCATTCTAAAAATAATAATATTCTCTTTATTCCGATTTACGATTTTTTTTTGCTATTCAATTGTGTTAGCTACTTTCATTTTTATTTATACTAAAGTGTTTGATTTATGAAATAATTTGATGTTCTATAATAATATAATGCAAACAAAAATTTGCATTATCCTGAGAATTATTATTATTGTTTTGGTTGAATGAAATAACTTACTGATAAATAAAATACAAACAAAATAAGCTTTTTGACTTTTGTGCTTGTGAAAAAAATATTGGAAGTTTGACTTGAATAGAGAAGAAATCAAAGTTATTTCACACATTATAAAGTGCACTCATAGTTCGAGCAAATTCATGATCTTTGTTTTGATAATATTACAAATGTGAAGTTCACTATAAATCAAAAAACTATTGCACTATATATTATTATGATCATATCTCTGTTAATAATATTGTCGTGCGTGTTAAAAGTTATGGATTATATTATACCGTAATGATATACTACTGTATCATATATTATTAATGTATAACTTAAACTATTTATTTATTTCAATTATTTAGTTTAATAAATATATAATTTGTTGATATGTTGACAATTCGACATGTTGGATATTTATTGATTTACTATAATATATGACAAACATTAGAAACTATATATTATACTCATGGACGAATGATACAGAAATATTTCAAATCAGTTTCTGTTTAAAACTTTTAAATACATACGATTAGTAATGAATCATAAAAAATGTCTATTAAATTAAATTACAGTGCTTGCACATCTCATGGATAATCATAAAGTCAAACTGTTATTTAATAAGTAGGTACCTAATGCTAATGTGGTTTTTGGGGATATGTTTTTTGTAATAAACAAAAAAGCAGAGTACCATCCAAACCTAATTATACGAACCACGAAAGGAAAACTCGCGACTTGCCTTCAATTGCCTTATAAGGTTTTCTTAGTTTGGCTGTTTTATAATGATCCAATATAATAAAATGATTGGCACTGCAGGGTTGGTACAAATATTTATTATTTAAGAAAATAGTAAGTGCATTGGTCTAAAGAATATTGAAAGTAATAATGTATAATATTTAACATTGATATGTCTGCATAGTACCAATACAATTTCTTGGGTTAATACAGCACTTTACATTCAGAACGGAGCAATGAATGTATTGGTTTTACATTGATGTGTGTATTTTATTTTTGTGTTTCTGATGACACTTTTTATAGCTTCAATCTTAAATATTGAGTGTGGTTTCTATAAAAAAAAAAATGGATTAAGTTGGTACTTTAAGAGAGGTCAAAAGTAAGATTTACTATTTTATCAAAAAATCAGCAAAAACTAAAAATTGGGAAGATTTTAAATAACACTAGTTTTCGACAATATCGATTATCTTTTTTTTATGTAATTTCAACAGAAATAACCGAATACTTATAACAAATATTTATATTACATTTTACAGAAATTATATTGCTTTTAAAATATGTTGCTTCTTTTTGAGCTATTTATAGACATATGAAATGTTCGATTTTTTTAGTTTTTTTAGATTTATGGTACAAGGTTTTTCATGATTTGTTTTTCAGCATTCTACAAATATCAAAAATACATAGCCACACAGCCATATGTATTAATTTGTGGTAGGTAGTTGAAATTTTTCTTCTGCATTTTTAAAACAAGTATGTGGTAAATAGAAAAAAAAATGATAATATAAATCGAATTTCAATCGTTCATAAAAATTTAGTTTTACTTTCCGGTAGACAAACTTATGAAGAATTTCGTAATAAATTTTCAAAAGGAAATTGTTTAGGAATATTTCTATCTAATTATAATTTGCAAATTTTAGTGATTTTTAAGTATTTTGTCAAAATTCCAACTTTAAATACTTATAAAAAAAAACTGTGACTGTAGTTTTAATAATTTTCAAAACATACCGTGTATTACCAATAATAATAAAAAATATTAATATACCTAGTGTATACTATAAATTAATATTAAATAAACTTAGAAATAAATGATAATAATTTAACACATCCATTCAAATTACAACGTAGGTACATTCAAAACCTACTATAAATACTACGGCATAGTGATTTTCCCAGTTTTTTTTATTTTACTACTTTTGTATTAACATGTGCATCCATATGCGGATAGCCTACCTTATCCCTACATTCTATACATCGTATATTAAATATTTATAATTTATAACTTTATAACTTTATAAATAATTGAACATTTCCAAGCTGTGTGTAAAATGTTCACAATTTTAATTTGATACACATCAAATGTTTATCTATTAAAAAGTTTTTTTCTTTTGAAAATTTGACTTTGTTATAAAAATGTGTGATGATTAAAAAAGTTGAGTTTTATTAAACAACTACTATATGTACTTTCCTTTATAAACAAAATAATAAAAATTTTATTTTTAAAAATAATGCACACTAGTAATATTATATTATGTTTAAAGAAACATTTACTTTTATACTATGATTACTAATGACACAAAAACTAAGTTAGTTGTTTGTTCCTGCAAGATACATCATGATATATAAACGTATGAACTTAATGTCTTATTTGTATTGCTTATTTTTTTTTTATCATAGTGACATTACTTAGGTTTGTGTTCTAAAGAAATATATTGATACTTGGTTGTACAATGAGCTTTTCGTTGTAGTTAAGTAATTGATAAATTTTGGGTTGGTAGGAAGTACTCCAAAATTCGTAACAATATTATTCCAACAAATGTTTCATATTTCCACAACCACTTAATAATAGAATAATAGTAGAAGGCTTAATAAAACAATGAATGATATCCATAGACGGTAAGCCAAACATGTCGTTAAACAATAGATGTTAGTATAATATCTACGATGTTGTATGGTTACCATGGAAACAAATGCTGTATCGGTTTTTAAGATATTTTATTATTGTTTTTCATTTCTATTCGTGGTATAAAAATAATATAGTAAGTTTAAATATGTATTAGTATTTAGTATTAAAGACTTTAGAATTATGTTTTAGATAAAAATCAATAGTTAAATATAAATAATTGATGTATCCCAAATAAAATGTTTTTTTTTAAACTTCGTATACAGTACCTCAAATAGTGGTATAAACTATAAGACCACGATAATGTTAAATACGATGTTAAATAGTTACTCGTGCTCTTTTATTGCAGAAATAATTCTTAGTTTTAGGGAGCGAGGAACGTAGGTACAGTTTTTTTTCTGAAAAGGCTGAACAATATTTCCTATACCACTTTACCCAACAAATTCGTGGGAGTTTTGCATCTCACATCTCTCTTCATACTATTAACATTTTTTTAAAATTTTACAACATTTTCATTGCATTTTAATGATATATCGTCATACTATTCAGACATTTTCTGTGGGCTGAGAGGGGTGTAAGGGTTGTCACAATGACTAGGTATGAAATAAATTACAACACTCAATTTAATAAGAAACCTTATGGGAATAATGCTAGCTTAAATCTCTAAGAAAACAACCACCAATTAATGATATCATGTATTGTGATTGTATTCTATCAATCAATCTTATATATTTTGAAAAAAAAAATTGTGTAAAAATATGTTTAATTTTCAGCTATTGTGGTTGCTGTTGGATAGGTTTTAAGATTTTAGTGATAAATTGTTAAAACCTCTGAAAATACCTTTTAACACTATCTATATATGTATATAAAAGAACTAGTTCTGACTGACTGATTCATCGTCATAATTTAACCCAAATCACCGAAGCTATAAGTATGAAATTTGGCCAGTAGTTTCGTTTTATGATGTAGAGACCCGCCAAGAAAGGATTTTCCAAAATCCACGTATTTAAGAGGTCCTCAAACAAGTATTTTGAGATTTCCGTAGGAAATTGAAACTTTTTTTTGTATATTATAAATATAGTTTCCGTTTGTTACTCGTGCAGATGCGATAAAGCATATGCGTCAAATCTTTATGTTTTTACATGTTCTCCATTAAATAAACTACCTATATCTTAAAACCAAATGTATGTTTGTATCTTATATCCTCAACAACGACTCAATTGATTTTAGAGATATCAGAAAAGTTGGAAGGGTAAATACTTTAAACCACGTTAAAAAAATATACCAAGTGCTAAATTCAACCCGTGACTTGTGGTTTCCCAGTTAGCTAGAGTTATTTCACAAAGCTATGTATAGTGTACACTGACACCGATTTGGTCCTGAACTGAAGTACACTAAAACCGAGAAGCACATATATAGCATATACACTGTAAACAATAAAGGATTTGCAGCATTTCGCAAAAAAACTGCACATTTGTGAAGCCGTGTTCACGAGTTGATTCAGCTAGTACATTGTATTTTAATTAACAATTATTTGTTATAAACATACCTGAGAACCCCTTCCCCATCACAAATACAATAACTAAATTGCGCGCATGGCAAGTATTTACTTGTATGACATGCGTTTGAAATAAAAGTAGTTACTAAGTTTGGTTACGTGAAATAGTCCCAAGAGTCCCGAAATAGAGAGAAATATGGTAAAGTTCGAACCGAAGTACAATTAAAAGTTAATAAAGTATAGGTAAATAAAGTAAATAAACAAACACCAACTCAAAACCAATTAAATACAAAAACAAATTGTATTTAATAAATGCACGTACACTTTCAGTTATATCAATTAATCATTGATGTACATCTGAGTAAAACCTATATTTTTAAAATAAGAAAGGTTGTTTGAAAAAAAATGTAGTATTTAGAACCCCCTAATTTAGTAGTTTTACTATACTATACAGAGTGATTCACCAATCATGAACCCTCTTTTTTCTTCAATAATTCAGTTATTCATAACTGATTTTAAGACCGTATTATTATTATCTTCAAATTCATAAGAATTTTATACTACTAAAGGAGAGTTCTATAAAAATTCAAAGTCTATTTTTAAATAGATAACACCCCTTCCCTTTTCCAATGTAAATTATTTAGCAGATAATTTTTCTAAAAAGGTTGACGTATCATCAAAGTCAAAATTCAAACGAGTTATTTTTGAGGTTTTAACTTTGTGTAGGTACTAAGGATGTAAAGATAGTAATAGATCCATGGTAATGGGTTTGGAAGATATTGGGAGGACGGTGAATTCAACATTTTAGTAAATATTATTAATTTATCAAAGTTTAAAATTTGAAAAATTGACCAATTATCATGATAATTCCTAGGTCCAATATTACAATATTTATATTTTCGTAAAATAATGTTTAAGAACTGTTATCTTTGGTATTCCTTGGTTTTTGTTGTGTATCCATATAAACATTCTAATAACTGGGAATATACACATTCAAATTTTGAATTGGTTACAGGGGGGTGTTATCGTTTGAAAAACAATAATTTGTATCACCACAAGGAGCGTCCTTTATGGTAGGTAGCAAAAAAAAATTTCAAGCTTTTTAAAATATGCTCTTGAATTATTTTATTACTTACCTATTTAGCAATTCCTAAAGTCAGAATGCGAATGAATTCGTTGAAGGAAAAAAGGAAAAAAAATTGTGATGAACATGCTTATAGCGAATTACCCTGTACCTATTCATACTATAATCAAGCAAATAATAACAACGGTGGAATCGTGCTAGTCGCAAATTCGGCAAATATGGAATTGTATACGTATATATAGATATCATATTCATAGAGTCACGGTAGATAGAACTTTCAACTCCGCGGAGCAATTTAACCGAAATAGAGGTTAAGTAAAATCCGGCCGGAACAACAGCGTTTAGACAGAATATAATAATATAATTTGTGTGTGTATGTGTGTGTGTGTGTGTGTGTGTGTGTGTGTGTGTGTGTGTGTGAACAGTGGCCTTCTTTGCTAAGCGTGTCAAAGGTATACCTAGGTCCTAGGTATTATACATGTTCGCATCTCATTTGTTTGGCAGTAGTAAATCCGTGAAATCGTATAAGAACTACTTAAAATTCTAAGCGCTCAACGGGAAAAACTTTATCTCCGTATTAGAGGGTAGGTAGTTAGTAATATTTACCAATGTTTTATGATAAAAAAAGAAGAAAAATAAAAAAATACAGGATTAGACCACAGTAAACTTTAGAAAACAATACGCACCCCGTAGGAGGTACAACTCTGAAAAAGAAAAAAAAATATTTAGAATTTTTTAAAAAACTGTTTATTTAAATATAATCATATTTATCAGTAGGTACCTACCTATGTTATCACAGCAGCCCATTATTCTAAACAGAATCCACTCGTAGGGTTTTTTTATTGTTTATCAGAATCGAATGTATTATATAAGTTAGAATTTCATCATACTTATAAGTTCACTATTCTAAATATTATACCCTAAATAGTAAATAATAAGAAATTATATTTATATCCGAACAATCCAAATAATTCAATATTTTTAATATTATAATATGGATCAGATTAAACGAAATATGTTATTTTCATTTAGCCGTGATTGTTTTCATTAATTGCATAGTAACATTAGAAGTAGGAATCTGAAACAATTAAGCCGACTAGAAGGCATTTTCATTATTGTTTCGCAAAGAATTTTATAATTTCACAAAACAGTAAACACAATGCAGTATAATATTATAATGTTTTTGTTCCACACATGTGTGCACTTGCGTTATTTTTCACTTTCAAAACGTTTATGGTTCCTAGAACTATTATTACTTCCAACGGACACGGAATGTATGTACAGTCAACTTGTTACACACATATTAATATACTGCTACCACCAACGTGTATATTTAAACTTAATACAAAATTATGAACTTTGTATCTCGCGATATTTACTAAAAAACACTTGTACAACACAAATTTAAAAATATTTAACTACGTGCTTAGAATTTTTTTTAACTTTGATATTATGTTTTTGAACTGAGTACAACTGTTATTTTCCCAACCAATTTTCTTCACGCTTTGTATAATATGGCCATAGAAACGCAAATCAACAATAAAACACGACAAAAAAATTCAATTAAATTCCTAAAAAAAAGTAACATATGCTACTAAATATTTTTCCACTGTACTATCCCCAAAAACATATCTATAATAATTCTTCAATTTTCTTTGCAGAAGAAAAATATCTAGTAACATGCTACCTATAATATTTTATACGAACGGCATTTCTTTTTTGAAAAAAAGCAATAAAACTTATACCTTTAACGATAATTTAATATATTAGGGCACTTAAAAATGATTTTCTAACCCGATTCAGATTTATGAAAAATGAAATCGCCCATCGGATGAATCACACAACCTGTAGATTATTAAGGTTAATAATTTTTTACCAGACAAAATTTCTATCAAATTGTTTAGTCTATTTGCCGACGACTTAAAATTATTTTATTTCATTCTGAGTCTAACTTTAAGTGTTTGGTGGGGGGGGGGCTTCATAATTTTACTGTGTCAAATATAATTTTGATAAATGCTATTCAATATACAATCAACAATATTGTAAAATCGTCTTGAACCCTAGGTTTTGTCATAAGAAATAAGCAAGACTTTATTAGACCGCTAAAGGTGTTCTAAATGGACAAATGGTACTATAGTTACAGCTGAGTGTGCTCGAATTCGGTTCAGACATTCGAAATCCATTAAAAATTGTTTTTTAGTAAAAAATTGAGTGTGCCAAGTTAATCTTTGTGCTACTTAAATTATAAATGTTCACATGCAAGGCAATATCAATGATCACGACTATGAGCCTTTAAGGGAAGCCTTATGGCTTATGCACATACCCCTTAAGTTCAAGCTTTTTTGTCCTTGAATTTGCTATTTTTATTTTTATTTTTTAATCTAATTCATGGCTCGATCGATAATATAGAAATTTTTTGAGTTTACTAAATCTGATGGATTACAGATTCAACTCTGGGAACCTTCCAAAAATTTCACCTTTCAAATAATAGATCTATTTACGTCTACTTTACATCATTGGCTTCTTGTAATATCACTCCCAGTGTCGATTTGTTTTATTTGTCTTGTCCCAAAAATTCGTGGTAGAATTTTAACGTAATAAATCAAGTCCGTTATACTGTTGTAACTTTTAATCTTACATAACCATTCGTCCCAGAGCTGTATGTATATGTTATATTTGATTCTATAATCTATGATATTCGCTGTATTCACCAATTATTAAATAAATATTATCATTATTATTATTATAATTTTTAATTATTACCATTACCGTCACCATCACCATTACTTTTATTACTATTACTATTATTATTACTATTACTATTACTATTGCTATTACTATTAATATTTCTATTATTATTATTATTATAGTAAATAATATAATAATAATATGTTAGTATATCGACGCATAAAAACAAAATCATTTTACAGCTAAATAGGTATGTAAACCACCAAATGGATGGTATATAATATTGATAATAAAAACTGTTGGGGAAAACGACGTCGATACTGTTTTAATATATATATATTATTTTTTTAAGCAAAAATGTAGTACCTAGATCTTGTATCCTCTTCCGCAGAAATGCACTCGACGAGATAACAGAGAAATATCGTCGCGAACGTGCCCTCGGGATCGCTCAATATTTATTTGTCGGGCGAGATATTTGCAGCAGCAGCAGCAGCAGCAGTAGGTACACCACATCTAACGCGTATTGTTTACAATACTTAAAAAACACACACACTCGCTCACTCGCTTATACTCTCCGTCGTTCGTCGGAGGTGGCGTTCTTATAGCCACGTACGAAATACTCGTCCACCACTCGGCAGTGCCAGCGCGCACGTGACTGCGAAGTGTGCACGTCGCAACTATATATAGGTAATAATATATATTTCAATCTACTTCAACTGGTGCGGGCGTACGATATATACTTGGGTAGTAGGCACCACTTTTATACATATATATATCATTCGGATTCTTTTCGTCAGACATTAATACAACAACACACGCAGAAAATATAATTTCACACTATTATGTAGGTAGTAGGTACCTAGCTATATCACATCCGGCAAACGGTGACGGATAAAATAGTCTGTAGACGAATATTTTCCGTACATCTGTTATTTTGTATACAGCGGTCATGGTATTGGGTACGGCCGTATTCAGGCGACTGTGTGTCTAAAATACGATCAAGTGACGACTGTCGAGTGCCCAGAAATTTAATTTAATAAGCAGCACACTAAAATAATCATTAATAATATTTTTAGTGCTATAATTACTTAGAAAAATTCTCGGAAACTCTTCGACAAAGCAAAAAGTCATCTATCATAGGGTCCTTTTTAGTAAAAGAATCGCAGTACACGACCAGTGATGTCCAGCCCCTTTTTTTCGGCAGGATACGATTAATAATACAATTTTGCCTCCTTACAGGCTATCAATAATAGTTGTTAAATATTTAATCATTTTATTGGACCTACATACTTATTTTTTACATTGGTGTCGGTACGTGTACTTAAGCAATATACAATATTAAACAAATAATATTCATATTTTGTGTACAGATTATTTTATTTATTATAAATTATAATACAGTTTGTTTTTTTTTTATAAACATATAATTATCATATTTTTTTACTATCACTATTAAACCATAAACTTAAAAGTATTTTCAAATAAATACAAAAATAGAAAATTAGAATATTTTGGAAATAATTGTATTTTTATAAATGTTGTTTTAACTATTGGTCACGGGCTACTTCTAAGACCTTGGTGGACTACGGTCTGAGCATAACTGTAGTACTATAGATCAGAGTAAGAGTCACTAAATAGCGACCCATGGACGAATTTTATCTAGTCGCAGACAACACATTTTTTTTTAATTAATACATTTATGGTGAATTAAATTAGGGCTTTCGTTACTACTTTTATAATTTTATTTTTTGATTTGTCATTTAGTTTCTTTGGTTGAACAGGTACTTACATTTAAATTTGAGGGCCCCAAAATGATTGCCGATTTTCTAATGAAGCTCTCCTAAAATATTAATTAGTGTTCGCTGATATAGACAGTCACTTTGTCGCCGGCACTTATGAGAAATTTAATAAAATGTATGGCTGTCTCGGAAACTTTGTCACTCGTATTATTTTAGTGCTACACTTTTACCGAGCACTTAGTTACCGAGACAAAGTTGTTTGAATAGTGTTTACATGTTGAAACATGTTTACGTCGGGATAATTAAACGCGGTTCGAAGAAATTAAGTCGAGTGAAAGCTATGGGGGACACTGTGGGGTATGGAATCCTATACGAATGCCGAATATTCTAGAACACTTAGTTCGTTATATTATTATAGCCATGGCCATTTGGCTGTGTTCCCATAGGGTGAACTATATATTATCAGCTGCATACTCACGAAATTTCATTGGAAAACCATGGGTATCCATCATTGGATGGATTGCTCGAGTATTCAAGCATATTTACGAGTGAATCACTTGAGGTGAAGATAACCCAGATGAGGTCACGCCGTCGTCGATATTGACTGTGAGCTGACTGGTAGAGTTCGAATATCATTTGAGTGAGTAGACTTAGGGTCAGGACTCAGGAGTCATGACTGCTTGAAATAATAGACTTATTAAGCCGATTTCTTCGAGCAGCGTAATTTGTCAATTTATTTAATTAATTGATATTCATTAATTTCGTACTGATTCTAAGATAATAAAGTTATATTAGCCTGTGATCATTAACGCGTCTCTTCCCCTCCTATTTTAAAACCTTACTACTACATACGCCACTACATTTATTCTATATGTCATAATATGATATATATGGATAAGTATTTAGGCGGCACTTTTTTATATGAAGATATTTTGTATTAATTATTCCGGCCAAATACTGCTTCCTGCGTATTGATTGCTTATTGAAATTTAAAATTTATACAATACAGCTTATTTGCGTTTGTTGAATTCGTTTTTCCAATTTAATTATAAAAAAGCATACGATATATTTGTTCAATAGATGTTAAGTAACCTACTACGGTTGTTGCAGGTAATTATATAGCCGTAAGTCTTTTTTTTTAAGTAATCTATAGCTTTAATGTTCAATAATAATATTTTTTGTACAAATGTAAGGTAATTTTTAAGGATTCCCATACTTAAATTATACATTTTTAAAATTGTATTTTATAAAATAATAAACATACTAAAACTAAACAGACGATTAAGTTTAATTTGTGTTTTACAACCCTGAGTACATTATAATATGTAAATATAACAAACGAATCCACCGTAATCCATCAATAGGTACTTAATATTTATATAATATTCTAAAAATCGTCATACAGTGTGACTTTTTTTTCGATGGCTTAACTATGATGTTCTATTTATCTATATTTATCCGAATTTAGTTACCCGTCTACCCCTGACTCGGAAGTGGTCGCTTCCTTCCCTTTTCCAACGGGTAGACTTTGGGCCAACCAACTCGAGGCCCGGAGCCGGAAAAATACGACACGAATGGCAGACCATCCGACAGACGACGGCCACGTATTATAACTTGGTTTTGTACAATCGATCGTGTTTTCACTTATTTTAAGCCATCATAGAGTGATAATTGATAAATTATCAACTTCAAATGGCTGTATAACATCGAAACGATCAGTTTCGAATTGCACTATAATCGTTGTTATATAGGTGAGTTCCAACAATTTTTTTTTAATTTCCTGAAGGGCATGCAAAAGTAAACTTTTTCTCACACATCAGTATTGATTATATATCAATCTTGGGTACCTCTTGAAGTGAGGCGCCACTGCACGAGTAGACGACCGTTATTACAAATGTAAAAAAAATCGTCTCATAATAGTCCTTAAAAGACGAAAAAAATATTTTAGACTTAAAGTAGGTATATCTAATCAATATTAATTCAAAATTCAAAATTTGAATACCTAAATGCATAATTCAAGCATAATAATATATAATAATGGTTTGATCGTGCTTATAAATTCACTCTGTATACGTAATACGTATGGTACATAAAAGGGAGCAGAGACGTATTTAGAAGGATTCTAGGGCGAGGCAATGACCCTGGGGTTGCACTTTTTATGGGTTTATTTGCGTTCATAATTTTTTGTTACAAATATTGTAATCTTGTTAGAAAACCTTTTTTATTGTTCTCACGGTTATTCTTATTATGCACCGATCGTTTTCAAAATAAACTGAAAAACCTTGTCCTTCTATCATGTTGCTTGATAATTAAATATGTTTAATTATCTTTGTTGAATTTGTTTTTCCTCTTTAATTAAAATATAACATGTATAAAATAATTTTTTATTGTTAACAATTAATATTTATAAGGATGGTGGACAACGACAAAAAAATAATAGAAGGGAGTGAAAATTCTGAATTTTCCTCTTGACTTTTCATTAGTGTACAATTTAGTTTTCATATTGCAATACATTAATTATCATATGTTATACGTAGCTAGGTACCAAAAATATTCAAATAATATATAATATAGATAGATGCAATACATAATATAAAAAACCCTTATAAAAACCATTTCGATATGTACGTCGAGTATAGTTATTACAATTGTTTTATTTAATACAGGTTATATATGCACAGCGTGTATTTAAATTTAATCTATTTAATGCAATAATACAAAGTAGCAGAACATTTATTAGTTAAGATTTTTTTTTCACAAAAACGGAAATTAAAAACTCGAGTAAATTACAAATGCGCGTGTGTTATACTTTTTTGGCAGTGTGATTGTGTCATTATTCATTTGTCACTAGGTAGGTCAAGGGGTGTTGTTTTTATTATATTATGTCCCTTAAATAATTTAAATACAAGTGAAATATATTGCCATATTGGCCTCATTATGCTAGACGAAATAGTTATAACTAATAGTAGGTATTAAATAAAAACTAATGTCAAATTTTAACTACTTATAAAATCCATAATATTGGCTTTTAACTTTTATTTCAAACATTTTTTTATTTTTTATTTTGTTAAATGAATATTTACAATCTGTATACATAAAATAATACAATAAGTAAATTATGAAAGCTTAAACGAAAAAAACGAAAAGAACATGAAGGCTTGAGAGAAGGGGGTGCCCATTGACACCACTTCAAAATTTCAAACATTTAAAAAAAATCTAAAATTTTTTTTATACAATATTTCCCCGTTTATAATGAATTTATCACATAACACATATAGCAGCAAACCTGAATATTTATAATTAAATAAATGAAAGACTTGTTTTTCTTAATAAATAATTAAATATTATAATGTTTGTATATTTTTTTTTTTTTTTATTATTTTTATTTATTCTTCAAGAAGATAATGGGCTCCACTGAACATGTTCACAATATTATGTTCAATGGTTATACATTAGAATTACCAATACAATTAATACTCCTATACTAACAGATCTATGTTTTTAAATTAAATTAAGTACCACTGTCAACTAGGTACTCAATAAAATTGTAGGTCATAATTTATTCATACTCAATATTTGAACAAAATAATTTGATAACAAAATATTTGTTTAAAACACAATAACTTACAGAACAAAGTCTAATTTTCAAGGGGTTTTTTTTATAACTTATCAATTAGGTATAATGTAGCTAATCCATTCCATCGATACTGTTATATGAAAAATCATAGTTTATTATTATTATTATTAACTATATATACATTAACTATGTAACTAAAATATAAGCAGATTTTTATTATAGTTTAAAATATAGTATTTCTTAATCCCTATTTCTTTTTAGCTTTGAAAATATATATTCAAGTGTGGTTCTGGAGATGGACAATTTATTAATCATATTTTTTAAATTTTAAATATATTAAGAAATATTTTAGCATCACAATCGGCGAGAGCTTGAAAACTCGATTTTGGAACTTTATCAGCTCTGGGAAGTTTGCGACTCCAAGTTCTACAAGTGAAATATAAAAGTCCAATCAATGTTTTAAATTAAGTTTCATGGTCCTCGCTTAACTGAATTGTTTAAAAATAAACATTCAAACCCAAAAAAAGGAAAACTAATTTTAACTACGCTGATAAAATTTGTTGATAGTTAAAGTATAGCTTTGGATCTTATGTTATTTTCATTTGTTTGTGTTCTGTTAATTCTTTATTGTTTATTTTCGTTTTTATTATTAAAATAGAACCAATGGTATTTTTTATCTTTTTTTCTTTAGAATAAGTACCTTAGATCATATACAATGGATGGAGTCATAGCATACTACGCGTATAAAATGAGTTGATGCCAACATTACTGTAGGACCTGTGACATCTGCGCATGCGTGACTGCTTATCATAATACATCAATCTGTTTATCTTAACTGCGCGTCTGCAGTGCGACTCTGCACTCTGCGTCTCTGTCCCAAACATTAATGATAAGAGACCACGCGCATGCGCATATCACCGAGGTCCTACAATGATGTTGGCTTCACAAATAGTTCGTATGGCTCTATCCATTGTATATGATCTAAGCTAAGTACATATGATGATTGATAAAAATCTATACAATTTTATCACTTTGATACACAAATGTTGTCAGTTTATGGACATGATACGGTTGTTTTGTCTCGATGATCACACCGATCAATCACGTATTGAAAAACAACTAGTTTTCTGAGTGGTGTACATTATTATTATACAAGTTGAGAACCAGTTTGTTTTTGGGTGACTGCGGGTTAAGACTATTTCATTACAATATTAGACTGAGTCATTTAGTTCTAACGCTTTAGGTTTTGACTACCATTAACCATATCATAAATATTTTTAAGCATAGGAATTAGGAATAGGTACTAAGGTACATTATTTTATTATATTATATTAAAAAAAAAGGTTCTGGGGGTGCGGGATATCTGCCCATCGACCTTCACCACCTCCCACTATAACTAAGCAAATGGTTTCTCGTATACTCCTTCGGGCCTGACCTATAATATATTGAATATAAATAAAATGATGTATGCTAAACATTATTAATATATTAACAAAATATAAATTAAAATGGTTTTCAAACATATTAAAAAAAACACCACAATAATAATAAATATTTATAACATACGTTGAAGCATAATTTGACTAGTTACATAATATAATTTAAAATATATAAAATAAGTTTTTCTGCTTAATCAATCTCGTAATTTAATAGTAGCACATTTTAGTCACTGAACGCATATACTATAGGTTAATATATTAGAAACGTCTACGAATTCACCGTGACGTATTGTTTCCAATTAAATGTTTTAAATGCATTAAGAGAATGCATGCGTTTAATGCCTATATTATGTGAATTTCGATTAAATCGTTAATTAACTCGGTCTTGCAGGCGCTTCCTGAATTTTAAATAATAAAATTACGTCGACCGACGGTTGTAATTAATCACTCGACGTAATATACTTATTGTTTTAATATTCAGTCTGGAAATATGAATACGTATATTTTAGTTTGACACAACTTCCATTCGACGTCAATTTTTAAAACGAAATATTATCAAAGTAAACTAAAAATCAACTATATATCAGCATTCATACAATAAAAATATATTATGGTTCCTATACTTGGTGTCTGGCACCGAAAACAATGGAGGACGAAATTCGATTTTCGAAACTGTTGTGGCGTATATAATTGTTCCAAATCGACCGTGTTGATGAAACTTTCCTTCATTTCCTATATAATACACACAGACACACATTAAAAACATATAAATAGGTATACATCTTTGGATGAACGCTTTGATTGTTTCTTCTGTGCAACTCACACACAATGGTCTAAAAATTATTATCAGAAGGGCGGGGAGTTCTATACAACCTATAAGTCGTTTATATAATGGCAAAATCGGTAGTTTCCTTCACAATATGCGTGCAAAATATAAAATTCGGATAAACGACAGAAAACGAGCAAATGATAAATAAACACCACCATCACTGTGCACCTCTGTGTCTGCAAAGGTCTAGTATCGCTGGATACAAGCTCAACAACCCGGCGTTTAAAACATTAAAACGCCAATTTATTGTGATGGAGATACGACCTTCCTATAATACTCGTATATTATATTAATAAATTGACTTTGTGCCAAATTTAAAATACTCCATGAACATTCGTGATGAATTTTCATTTAGTGAAAAATGTATGGAAATGAAACGCGAACCGAACAAAGCACCGAATTGCATCGGTTATGACACTTATTCTACACTTTTACTACCTAGCATTTAATGTGATCATTTTTTTCGTTCATCGATTAGGACGATTAGATACACGGTTTATATTATGGCGACCGGCAAGAAGCAAAACGTAATAGCATTGGGTAAATACCATTTACTCAATGGTAATAGTGTAAAACTCTTCGGTCGTTACTACAAGGTCCTACTATAAAAACAATATACGACGAGTACACGGCACAGTGTATTTTTATTTTAATATTTCATTAGATAACTAAACGATGTTATATGGTACAAGAGTATTCATGTGTCAACAATTATTAACATTAGTATTGAAACAGAATATTTGGTATCGGCAGACTGACAATGATAGTCGAGTGATTGACAGGTATAATATAGTATTGAATAAATGATGGATGCAGGATATTATATCGAATATATCGTATTATAGATCTGAGCCAAAATTCAAGGATGCCATTATATTATCGAAATAAAGTTTTAGAAACAAACCGAAATGCGTCCTATCGTCACCAAGGAATCTATATCCAAATCCACAATAAATTCTTTTATTAAAAAGTTACTCGAATAAAAAAAATCAATATACAAACATAGAAAAAATATTCTACCAACGCTTTGCCAAAAAATATATTTTATAACAATTTATTTATATGACAATTAGGTGGTAATTATTTTTACATGTGGTATGTTTCGTTTAAATATCGAATTTCGTCAACATTTCAACTCCAAACCCTCATAAGAAATTCATGTGGCTGTACACTTAATTTTTTTTTTAATTACAATAAGAAAAACTTATAAGTTGTACTACAATTTCAAGCCTTATGTATTAAAATTAAAAACATTTTTTTTCCTGGTTATTTTTAAATGAAACTAGGTAGGTACTGGTAAATTTATCACTTTTGAACTACCAAAATTATATTTTTATAAATATTAAAAATAAATCTGAAGTGCCGTAAATTAATTTCCTTCTTATTGTATTATTCATGTCAATCGTATAAAATTGATTGGTATCAAATTTGCTTATTTTTATATGAAACAGTCAACAGATTACATTATATTATTTTTTATAAATGAAAAAAAATAATAATATAGGTACATGAAAGCGTTTTTAATTAATATTTTTTTTTTATGTTTGTATATTTTGTCGGTTGACATGATTTTTTAACTTGATTTGTCTACAGGTGGTGCACTCCATTGGTCAGTATCAGTCTGTGTCTTATGTTGGCGGGATGTGTTTTTTCGTTCAGTGGTCACTTCTACAAGGACCAGAAGACACTGATCGCATCGTCTTTGCACACGTTAGCCGGTAAGTAAAAATAAACTTAAATATATTTTACAGTAATTACTGATTGCACATCGTACTTTGTGTGTGTATTGTCTGTTACAATACGCCTCAGAAATAATAATGCATTATTCTACGTGTATAGTGGTACATTACGCTCAGTGGAATTTTACGATACGCGCAGAATATAGATTATAATATTGTTATTTTCAATGGCATAAAACTTGACAATAGTCAATTGCATGACGATTTAAGAGGTCAGGGAAAAATATCTATAATAAATATAGGTATACTATACCTACCTATAATAATATTACAAAAAAAAAATCCCTAAATATTTAAAAACACAAATATTATGACAACAAAATACGAATATATTATACTGTTATTATAATATGAGTGTCGATTTATTTTCAAATAAATATATTTTCATCGTATTCAATCTGGAGAACATCGAATTTCCTCAGGTCTATAAGTGTTTTAAATATAAAATCTAATATTATGATAATGTTCAAATAAAATCATATTGTTGTTCCATACAAAACGTCTAGAAATATAAATAATATATTATTATGTATCAAACATTCAAACTTGTTATGTATTATAATTTATAGTTGTCGTTGTGTATAGATTTATAAAATATAATGAACGACATTCGACTCTGCTGTTGCTGTTGCCGGTCTTCTTGACGTACTAAGAAATTGTCAACATTAAGTACAATTATTTAAGAAAGTGACTTTTTGATTTTTTAACTATAACCGTTTGCATTGAAATAAGATATTATATTTGATACTTAAGTATTTCACATAGCATCCAGCTGATTTCAGGGAAAACTGCATAATGTTGACTGTTTAGTGTTTTGTCATTTTACCCAATATAAGTTTGAATTATTTAAAGTGGCCGTCTATTATTTTTAAGAAGTTCGTCAGACTTTTCAATAATTTGAGACATACTTAAGTTATTTTATTTCAATAATCGTGTATAAACTTTACTAATGTACTCGTTTTCATAAATATCAAATGTAAGCCATAAATAATTTCTACAAGATAAATTAGATTAATTGTAAATATAGAATTGACTACAGACTACAGTTGATTTAAATAAGTTAAAGAATGTTTTTTCAACTCACGTTTGCACATACCAATTGGCTGTTATAGGTTCGTAAAAATAACGCTTTAACGGTTCGTGATAACCAGAGGTGTAAATTTTAACATTCGAATAATTTAATAAAATCATAATATTAAATAAGTATAATTTAATAAGTGCCATCATTTTCTCAGTCACTAAACATCAGTTACAGGCTGCACTATACGAGTGATTTATTTAATTTTCTATGAAATAGTAGACTTTTATTTACTTTAAAATATACTTTTTCAAAATTTTTCTAGTGATACAAAAAAAAAAAAGCAAAATATTATTAAACCTTTCCAAAAATCTAAACATTTTTTTTCTTAATTTCGTAGATAAAAAACAAATTGAAACGAAAATAAATAACGTCATTTTAATTATTCTTTCGTATGCCTTCGTACAGCCTTGAGGATGTTATACTTACATGGCGGGCAATATTCAACTGAATAAATATATATATAGATACCATGAACTTTTATAAATAGTTCTGGGTTAATTTCATAATAATATCCTATGTCTTATATAAAAGTTGCTATAAATTAAGTTGTGATTAGCACGTTTAAATATTTTACCAAGTTGTAATTTAGTAAAACAATTAACGCTAATGCCCAATACTTTGTTAGTCATGATTTACATTTAAAATTTAAAATATTATATTATATTATTTATATTCCGTTATATAAATTCTTACATTAACTGTAGGTACTTGAAACTCGTATATATTATTATTTTATGTGAACATACATTCTGAATAAATCCTGCCGCTTAGTAACAGGTTGTCTTAAGAGTACTCTTTAAAATTTAAACTCTTCAAATTTACCAACTCGCTGGTATCACCCCACCAAATATCCGCCGGGAGGTCGCAGCAGATTGGGAAAGAACCAAAGCAGAAACTGGCATACGTCACCCACTACATAGCCAAACTACACCTAATTTCAGACTTAAATCCAGAAAAAGTTTTCTAAAAACGACAAAACTTCTAAATAAGCACCCTGAAGAAGTGCGAAGAGAAATGTGGAAACTCTCTCTCTCCAAGGAAAATAATAAACTGGAGCCCGAACCAGTGTAACTTCTGCCAGCAGGATACGAATTAGACTGGCCAACCTGGAGATCCCTTAATAGACTCAGAGTAGGTGTAGGCAGATCTAAAAACAACCTAAAGAAATGGGGCATCCTACAAGACATCTCAACAAAATGCGAGTGTGGTATGGAACAAAACATGGAACACCTACTGAACTGCCAAAGCTGCCCAGCTTCATGTACGAAAGAAGATCTCCTGCATGCAAATCCAAATGTTATCGAAGTAGCAAGATTTTGGTCAAGGATAATCTAAACCTAAAACTAAAACAAACATCGAAATCTGACAACTATGTTAACATAAACTACAATAAATTCTATTCATATCTCTAATTATATTTGTTAACCAATTAATGCATTTTTATAATTTATAATTTATATTTATATTTATATCCATATAGACTCAGAGTTGTATATATTTATTTTTATTTATTTTTATTTATCTAATTATGATTTATTACCATTTGTTTGTTTATCATCTAATTGTGGTTGTATGATACGAAAAAAAAATGTGAATATATTAATATATTATTACACATTTGCTATTTGTAAAATATTTTGTCGTTGAACATAATATTTGATTGATGATCAGTATACTTTTCATCAATATGCCAAATTGAAAATAACCTTTCAACACTTATCTATTTGTCAAAGTAATTAACTTCGTATTTGATCAGTAAATGTTTGTTTCGACTTTTGGTAAAATAAAGACAAATGTATGTAAAATAAAAATTGAGATTTTCCATTATTTCGAATTTATAATCATATAATCATATATTCATATATAATAATATGTCTAATGTCTACTATAATATACAGGGTGTCCCGTGAGGATTTACTCATTAGCCGTAGAGGGGGACTCGCCGCCCGGACAAAAACCAGTTTATTGACCTTTTACTAATAAACTAAAAAAATTATTAAAAATCATGAGATTAATGAAAATAAAATGTTAAAAGCTCAAAATGTTCACAAAAATATACTCTATAGAATGGCTATCTTAAATTTTTTCAAAAATAAAAAAATAAAAAAATAATTTTTTTAACTTTTTTATTAAAAAATTTAATTTAATTAAAAAATAAAATATTTGTAGTGTTTACCTCTGCGAGTCTTAATAAAAAAACATAATTACGATATCTCCATTATTTCAGGAGATATCGCAATGAGTAAATCCTCACGGGACACCCTGTATAATAATATTGACATTTTTGTTGTATATTAAAGGTATTTTATGATTTATAATCAATTTGAGACATTTTCAGTAAATAACTTTCATAAGAACGACTTCCAAAGAATCACATTTTATGTTAAATTTTAAATGTAAATGTTCATTTATAAAAGTTCCATAAATAGTTTAAATTTCAAATAGTATGCAAATTGAATTCTTGAATAATAATGAAAATTCCAATTTAATTATAACTGAAAAATATTATATGCCCCTCAGCCTGTAGTAAAAATTCAAAATGTATCAAGTTAATATTAATCTACTCTCAACGTTGTGATGGAATAACCATTTGATTTTTTTTTTTTTTGTTTATAATATTTTGTTATTTTTTATCTACAATAATGTAGGTATACAATAGTGTATACTGTATAGTCGCAGTCACCCGTCGTGTGACAATGGAGTGCCTAACTCGGGTTTACCACGGCATCTCTATTGTCCACAAAATGTATCAATTTGTAAAAAAAAAATACTATAATTTAACGTATATTAGGTACTCATATTAAGTTGTTTCTTCGATTCGTATTAAAATCAAATTAAAAATGCATAATATAGTATAAATTGCTTATGAACCCGTGTGGTTTTGTTAGGTCGGTTAGGACTTACGTGAGTAGTAGTGTATATGTACCATGAAACGTATCAGTCTATTGCTGGAGTGGATTTCGGGTAGTTTGAGCGGAAAATAAAAGTAGACCGTCCGAAATGACAAATGCAATAGCGTCGATAAATTACGTTGGCCTATCCGTGGCCGAGGGAAAATGGATCAATCGTGAAGCTCGTCTATACACGAGTTGTTTGGTAAAGAATGTTAAGTTCATGACATTAGTCTTTGCGAGTAAGTGGATTAAAAAGAAACGAAAAAAAAAAAAGCGCAGAACGATAAAATTGCAATTACTCGGACTTGTTTGCAATAACTTTCAACACTTCTTCATAAGTCGTATACAAGCGGAGTGCGATTTAAAACCCGGTAGATATAATATAATATAGGTACACACAGCAATGGGTTTTTCCAGCTTTACCAGTGTTTTCTTAAAAAAAAAAAAATTAAAAAAACTCTTAATTAGCGTTTGGGTCCCCGGAGAGGGCAATAATAATTTTAAAAACAATTCGGTCATACCTTTTTATTTTTTTTTACCCAAGGCTCCTCACTTAGTCCATGTTTGTTTGTTGGGAAGGACTAATGACTTTGCCGGATAAACGAGAGGTAATTTTTCTCGGACTACTTAATAAAAACGATGTTTAAAAACTGTTATAGAGAGACACGGTGATAAAAAAAAACTTGTAACTCAAAGATCCAAGTGGTGTAACCTAACCTAACCTAACCTATAATATGCATATAGTGTATTGAGATAAAACGATACGAAAAAAATTAGGTCGTAAATAATTTATATCATATACCTATTATAATTTATAATTAATATTTTACATTTTGTCGTGTGTCTAGAAGACATTTTTTTCGGTGAGTACAAAAATTATAAAGAAGAATAAAAAGTTAACGAAAACATCCCTTGCAAGTCTATTTATAATAATATATTCTCCAAATAAATCAACTCCCGCACACACATTTAATATGTATTATGTATATTGTACATTATACATCGGTAAAGGAGAATAGGGAGATTTTCGTTGCAGTACATTAAACCTCCAAACGCAGACTAACAAAACTACAAAAGCCTTTCTAAATTGAAAAGTATTTTCTGTTGTTAAGCTTAGCTCATAACTTGTGTACGAAATTGGCAAATCTCTATCCATAAAATAAAAATGTTAATGTTCGTTTTATGGCGTTCACAAAGTTAATTTTCATATCGGAAATAAAATGAATTATTCTCTTTTTTATTGAAATGTTAACAAATACTATAAAATATTAAACTTAATACTAAAACGAACATTCAAATTTTTCAATGCAATTAAACTTTGTCGTTAATTGTTTTTTAAATCATTATACCGATACAAATATTTATATAATATTATGTGCTAATTAAGTTATTAGTTTTTACTTTTTAGTTTATCCTTTTGGTAAAAAAAAAATTTTAAAACAATCATGGTAGTTCATACACAAACATAATATTATTGTATTATATTAGTGTTATTACTGTGTATTAACTTCATTTACAATATTTAGTATATAGGCATGGATGCATCTACTTATAGTTTATACTCTATAATATATAAGACTTAAAGTTTGGTTACTGCGTGGTTTTCAATAACGGGGCGAAAAGTTGAATAAACTTTACTGCCTTGTGAAATTTACATCTAGTAAACACAATACAGTTTAGACTTTAGATAGAACTCGACAACTCCATTACATTCGATGGACGTTGATCTTGAGAGTCAAGGATAGAATAATAACTATAAAACTAGAAACGTCTTTTTTATTTTTACTGAATATTTTACATTGTCTTGATCATGCACATCAATAAGATAATATTTATACTACTAACTCGTTTAAAAATTTATACATCATAAAATACCCACGAGAGAAAACAAACAATGTTCTTTCCTTTAATTTAGATCATAATTTTTTTTACTCTAATATTAAAGTTTACGTAATAAAATTCGTTCTATTGAACGCAAATTTACAATGTTGTATGTTTGTGAGACAATAGTAATAATATGTATTAATATATAATCATATTAAGCAATCCGAAACGGTACAATTAAAATACCTAATCATTAATGAATAATAATAACCTAACAATAAATCTCAAATCTATACATTATTAAATCCCGAATGGCTACAACAAAAACATGGTCTTATTCCCTACTCGCCGGTATTATATACTTATATCCGACCAACAATAAAGGGAAAAAAATCAGAACTACTTTTCATCCTCATACCTATCATTGTTCAATACTATCTTAAAATTAGTCTGCTATTATAAGTAAGTACTGATTACTTTGTTACTTATCAAAATTAATTTCGACACCAAATCGCTATAAATAAAAAGTAAAAAAGACAAACCGCCTCCAAAATATCCTTTTGAAAAAGACAACTTTCCTAGACATTTT
Organism: Macrosiphum euphorbiae; assembly: GCA_949089665.1. Lineage (NCBI taxonomy): Eukaryota > Metazoa > Arthropoda > Insecta > Hemiptera > Aphididae > Macrosiphum > Macrosiphum euphorbiae. Next base: position 133,965,431 of record CARXXK010000001.1, on the reverse strand, counting down.
AAACGACGAAAATTATAATATCATTCCTTTCCTCTTCAGTCTGCCCCTCCATTCCGAGTGTAGTAAAAGTTAATAGTTATTGAAATAATGAGTGTTTTTCGATATAAGAATCAACTTATATAATAATATGTTAAAGAATGTGGAATACAAATAATTTAAAAAAAATGCATTAATTTAAAAGTACAGTTTAACTTTTTCATCGAATTCCAATATTCAATGTACGATCTTTTCTTCTCATCAGAAATGATATTTTCTGGAAAAGCGTAAACATAAAGTGCGCTACGCACGCAATCGACGATATGGCGTATATGCGTTTGACTCGTGTGTTTCGAGAAATGAAAATTGCATTTCTCGAAACTTCAAAAGGTTATGATAAAATGTATAATATTGAACGATACTACTTCGCATCCGCGAATCCCGTATGATATTTTCAACAAAATGAAATGCGTATCATAGCGAGATAGTGACTATAGATACTTCCTACAGTAGCTGCTGGTATCGCCTATCGGTGGTTGCCTACAATATTATTGGAAACTACCTTTTGCAAATCGCGGACGATGGCGCATTAGGCGGAAAACGATTTCGGACGGTTTTTTTCTTTTTTTTTTTAATGACTGATGGAACCGCGCGCTTTATCGTCGTCGTCGAGCACAATAATGGATGCGAATCGTTAAAAAAAGAGAAAAAAAATCGGTTTCAGACAATCACTATAATATATAATATTATATATATACGTATATAGCAAAGGTACAATAATATATTACAGTTGCCGCCGCTATTACTGGGTTTACAGCAGCTGTAATTGAAATGTACGGGCACGACGATGTGCTGCAGTCGTGTGTAGTAGTCCTCATCTCTCTGTTAACCGTTAAATTGATGGCTTTGTCGAAACGATTATCGGACAATCAAACGCGTGCGGCTGCAGCCTCCTCCCATGGACGGCCGTCGGACTGATTTCGACAAATTGCCATGGTACGATCGTATGATAATTATTTTAACACTCCACCGAGCAAAACAATGGCAATCACGATGATACGAGTCTGCCTCCACTTTCCGTGTGTAACTACAACTACAGACCACCTTCAACTATCGTCTGAATCGTTCAAAAGCGCATTATTCGTAACTATTCAAATTGTGCGGAAATCAATCGGTCGAATTTTATGACATATACAATACACAATTCTTTACCGTCCGCTCTTCCGCCGTCAGCTCATCCGTCTGGCGTCCGATTAAATTAAATTTGATTATTCTGTATGATAGTATACACATTTCTGCATAATATCGATGTGTTCGCATACGCTATACTATTATAATAATTTCTCTAGAGACGAATGTTGTACAATTATAGTGATACAATTAGTTTAATATCATAACATATCATATTGAACTTGCAAAGAACAATCGTCGTCATTATTGTTGTTGTATTATATATACTAAAAAATATGACGCAGTGTACACGGCGTCGTATCGTTAAAAAATCAGTAGTATTATTCATATAATAATAATATGTTGCATTTGAATGGTAGCACGCTACTCGATATTTTTCCTCTGCAAAGAAAACCGAGCAATCACAGATATGTTGTTATCGTTGATTTATGTTTCTATGGCGATACGAATCGGTCACACTAAATTGGTCGGAAAAAAAAGTTGTATCCGGCCCAAAAACATGACTATACCATATTAGTATAATAATATAATATGTATATTGTATACGTTACAACTAGATAATAGTGTATATACAGTTTTATTAAAAATATACTCCTACGTAATAAATGCGGATTTGCAACGATATTTCAAAACGACTTTTACTCGATTAATGTTTTTATTTTGGGAACAAACTTACTGGAAGAGTTGGTTGTGCATTTGAGATTGGGAATTCGGTATAGGTACAAATATAATTGGTATTCCGAGAATCTGAGGAGAGATCATTTTTGAATATATTATATGATTTCGCCGTGCATAAAAAATATATAATATTACAACAATATACACTTATTGCTTATGTAGTTTTGTTGAAATGAAATGATTGCTGCAAAAAACGGTTATGAGAGTTCGAGATCATTTTTAACGAAATGTCGGCCATTTTTTGGATTTTTTGTGCGTTCGGCTCATAACAGTTTTCCGGTTACAATGTGATTTATATTATATTGGTTTCAAGTTAAATGACACCCGATTCAGCGGCCCACACGAATATACCGCTGCTGAATCTCGGTTTCATTTTTTTTGTGTATAAAGTGTGATCCCAAAGGGTATTTGAACCAGACTACAGTATATAATAATGTATATATATAACAGTGATTAATGACATGTACGCCAACCTTTATAATTGACCACTATCAAACAAGATAGTTGTTTGGCACAAGACGATACAATAGCGGTTTCGCGTGTCACCGTTAAAAATATCAAATATGTCATTTCTGTTTACATAATATAAATACAAAATAATGAACAAATCCACATACATTTTCAATGAATTATGTTCATACATCCATTATTTTTTTCCTATAGTGATATAGTGACTCCGCAGAGCCCAGATTATAATTTAAACGAAAGCTTATTTTTAATGCCTATTTTACCGTAGGTACAGCCCAAAAACCCACTTATCATCCTGAGTATCTTGTTATAGTAGCAAATCAATAATAATATATACTAAATGTCGTTTTGTTGAAAGCTATCTATAAAAATAAATTATGAATGAATAGCATAAATTTAAAAATAAATAAGTTATGGAGTTCAAATTAGAATCTTCAAAATAGTTTTTAATAAAAATGTTTTTATATTATTTTCATGAAAAGTAAAAAAAATTGTTTAAATTCTGTAAAAATTATTGACCAAGTTTATAGACTAAGTCAGAGGTATTAAAACTGTGGCTCTGGCTTCACGGCTCCCAGGGGCTTCGAGAGTATTGGCTAAGGGAGCACCGTCAAAGCACCCGATACCAAAATTGTATTAATGTAGGTCATGTATAATTTAAATAAATAATATTTATAATCATTAAAGCTAGTATGGAAACGATAATGAAACACATTACGAGACTATTTGAAGTTGTATGTCTAGTGCTTGAAGTCACTGTTATTATAACTTATATTGGCTATATTGTTCCGTAATTTTTCAACTTTTTCGAAATAATTTGGGAACCGTAAAAATATTGTAAACACACAAAGGAGCCACGGGATGAAAAAGTTTGAACACCTTTGGACTCGATGCATTTTTTCTATTCGTGAAAATAATATTTTTTATAACCAAAGTCCAGAAAAATAAAATATTTTAAATTATTATAAAACTTACTTATTCCATATTTCACTGAAGGCTTTATTAATAATACCTAATAAGTACCTATATCTATTTTTGCAAATTAGATTTAAATAATTCGTTTACAATCAATATTCATTTAGACTGGGATGCGTTTTAGTATTTTTATAACTTATCTCCTATTCTCAAAAATATCAATAAACTAAACCTACTTTAACATGGTTTACCAAATTTAATATTTTTAAATAAGATTTTAAAAAAAAATTTGTTTTCAATTAGATAAATATTCAATTGATCAAACAGTTTTTTGAATTTGTGAAATATTTTTATTTAATAGGGAGCCATTGCCACTTGCTCGCTCCACTCACTAGTATTCTAGATTTTGACGACACCTCGGATATTTTATAAAAATGCTTTTATATGAAAAATAAAAAAAAAAATAAGTACTTATTTCTAGACAATTTTTTTAAACACTTTTTATTTGTTTGTTAACATTATAAACTTAAAACTTTTATTTATAGAGCGAAATGTCATTAAATTGGAATTTATTTACAGATTTACATTGAAAATTATATTAAAATATTAAGGATTTTGGGACTGGTACAACACAATTCCAATTAGTCCATTTTGGAACAACTGTGTAGGTGCATAAATTATTTATAATTATTAATAAGTGAACAACCGTAAATTATATTCAACATAGTTTGACTCAAATTTCAAATGAAATATTATATTGGTTTGGTCTATATATATATATTAGTATAAAAATAGGATGTGATTAAATAAATAAATTCAAAGTCTTATTTATTCGTCCGGATTAATAATATATTATTTTGAATTAATGTAATCTGTGTTGTTAGACTCTTGCATTTTTCGAATCAAATTATGATTTTGAATTTAAGTTCTTAAATGGTGAAAAACGAACTATAAATTAGAATAAATAAGTTCCGTATCCTAATCCTCTTAAATATCAAAGACGGGCGGTGAGCTTTCAGCTCAAATGATCAATCGATCAGATTATGCGGTGGAAACGAACAGAAGATATTTTACAATTATGTCAAGTAACAATAAATAATTTTCTGGCTATACCACTTCAATCCTTATATGTACTATATTTTAGTATAATATTTAAAACTTGTATCCTTTTATCCAAGATGCTGGTTCCAAATACAGAATTTCTAATAGAAAAATGTAGAAATAAATACAACAGTTATATTATCTACCAGCGAAATTACATCCAGCTCAGAAATATTTAGACTGTATTCCTCGAAAACACATAGTACCGTTTTATATCGTATTCTGTCAGTTTATGTATTTTTATAGCAGTAATTTTTTTGACAATCAATATTCATAATATTCAAATCCATAATCATTTTTGAAAATACTATTTCACAAATCTTAACTCGAAGTCTCTATAAGCAGAAAAATGCTTTCTTAGAATTCCGATATAAATAAAAATAACAATACAGAAATCTGTTAGTCAAAAATTAATACAAAAAAAAAGAAAAAACTTGAAATGTTATCGATTAAAATAATAAAATGTATTGATGTATAGTATTTTTTTCACAAATGTGTATTTTGAGTTATATATACATTAATACTTTTGAAATACAGAGGGTTTATGCTAAAATAACCACCCATTATGGTTCGATACAGCAATTTGATTTTGTCAAGGTGAGATATAATATGTTGTACTCGCCTAATTATGGTATAAACTAGTTTATAGCTATGGGTAGGTATATCGTATACAGACACATTATAATATTAAATACATGTATTTTATACGACTGTTACAATATTGTGATGAAAATTAATAACGACGGTTAAACAATTTTTAATGTTTAAACTATTGTCGATCCATTCCGCTATAATTGCCAGGAACCTAAAAGTAATTTATTAAAAAAAAAAAAATGTACCAAAAACTTTTCGGAATAATTACAATTTTAGGAGTTTGAGCGCAACAATAAGTTTTTAACTTTTTTCATAATTACCGAAGAATAAACGTTTATAAATATTTTGGTGTTTTTAGGTAATTTAAATTAAAATGCAATTTGAATGTTGTCAAAAATAAATAAAATAAATACAACACAAATACATGGATATGCAGGCTGCAGGCTGCAATAAACTATTATTGATATGCTTCAAAACCACAGACAAAGTAGATTACAGTTAGTGAATTAAATTTTTATTTATTTAAATGTGTTTTGTGAATTCAAAAACCGATTTGATACTATCTTTGAATATATGTGTTATCAGATATCACTTATTCGATAACTATAATCGTCATAAAAATGTAAATTAAAATAAAACACCGATTTGAAAGGTTTCTTATATAACAGGTTATATCATATACCTATCTAACTAATAAAAATAATAGATATCGACGAAAATACATATACAACTCACCTATATATATATTTACTTAATGTACTTTATATTTGACGATTTATAAGTATACCGATTTGAGATTGTATAAAAATCGAACTTTTGCTTTGGGGTTCGTTTTCATATAATATTGTCTCCGGCGTTTACCAAAATATTACCAGATATTTATTGGTTTTATATGGAGAGCTCCCTCCCCAAGACAATACATTTTAGTTTTGTGAAAAAAAATGTAAAAGTTAAACATCTAGTCCTGAGAGGGAATAATTGGGCATTTCATTTAGGTCGAGGTAGGTCTTACCACTGATTAACTAACAAGTAACAGGTATATTTTTATTTGAGAACTCAGAGAAATATGTGCTGTTTTGTAAGAAACTACTAATCATAATTTTGATTTCAAACACGAGCATTTATCGACTATCAATCAGAGATATAAAAAAATACTATAGGTACATAGCCGACTTGGAAATGATATCGGAGCCTAGAAAATAGCCAAAATTATATTATCCATGAGGTGAATGTTTAGATTTTCATAACATTGATAAAGATCTTTTTATATGTATATAAATATAACATTAATTTAACCAATTTTTCCAAGTATAAGAAACATATTATTAATAATAATTTCTTCTATATTTAATTTTTTTAATTTAATTTTTTTCTTCGTTTTTGTTTTTTATTATTATGTTGTTTTATGACATTACATAAAAGTTAAAACTTTATTTTTATTTTATTTTTAGTTTCTTTTTTATTAGTACTCAGCTCATCTGAATTCAAGCATGTATATATCGGACGAATTTGAAACTTATGCCTATATTAAATACGTTTCTCTATATTGTATTTCTTGTTTGTTGCAATACATTATATAATTCTTATAATTCTTATTATTAAATTAACTAAAAGAATAATATAATTTATGATTTTAATATTAACTTTTAACTTAAGGTAATCTAAATGTGTGTAATGTACTATTATACGATGATACGTCTTTAATATTGCTGGATTGTAGCCATAAAATTATCATGGTTTATCATTTTATCATAAATAATTTTGTAAACATTCACCTCTTAGATAAGAGAATTTCTGCAATTTTTTGGCTTCATAATTTATACATTGTATGATTGGGAGAGAGTCGTCTATCTGGTATTTGTATACACCTGTGCTATTATTATAATTTCATAATTTATACTGCCGTTCACAATAAATATTATGTGTATTATTATGGATCACAACACTATCGTTCAATTTATACTCGTATTTGGCCAGTTGCGTAGACATGATTTCTGAAAGGGGGGGGATCAAAAATAAAAAAAAAACGACATAGCTAATGGAAGGAAAAAATTGGAAAATCCCCCACCTTCTCAAAACTTTCTGCTAAGGTAATAAAAAGCCGATGAGGGGATCTGACACCCACGTCCCCTTGTCTACGCCACTGTATTTGGCATATCGTGGTATCCGGATCTATATTCGAGTGAAATTCGAATAAGTTTTCGCTCTTGCGTGTATACCTCTATTATAAATTATTAAAAATCATAATGAATGTTTAATATGTATTAATATATACCGGATGACCCATTTAACTTATACTTAGGAGATTCATTATTGTAAAAATTGTTTGAAAATATTTTTCTTAAATTATTTTAAATCGTTAAAATACAACATTTTTTCAAAAATAATATATTTTTTAACTTAATTATGTTGATTTTTAATTTATTACTATATTGTCCAATGACAAGATGCATATTTAATGACTTATTCCAAAGAGGGCAATTTTTTGGAGTACATCGAAAAATAAAAATCGAACTTTAGATGAGCGGAGTTTTGGAATTTCTGAAATAATGAATGTCTGACATTAAATGAATCACTCATCCACTCCGTATATTTCGTCGGTATAACTTGAGCAGTTAAAATACGTAAGTGTGGTAAACTAGAATAATGGGAGATTCTATTAATTAAATTACTTGTTTTATCTTTGCACTGTCACAATAATAATTACAGCTGCTTATAATATAATATATTATAATATAATGTACTGTCGAGTTTTGACACCACGATTATACCACAACTCACAAGTGAATAATATAAAGAATATAAAATTGTGTTCTTTGAAAGCAAGTGGTATATGTATATTGTACTCGAAAAGTTGCGTAATTCCATGATTCGAATGAATATAATTTATTCTACGAATGTTTAAGGAAAAACAAAACAGAAATGTTTTGGAAGGTGTTTGTTTTTCGATTTAATTTTTAATCGTGTAAATATGATAATAGGCCATATCGAGTTTAATTAGCAAGGAGATTAATTTTCGGTCCCAAATTACACGAGTTTTCCCAGTTATCGTGTAAACAGTTACCGAGTTACCGTTTTTAAGGGGCTAGTGCGATCATGACGTAATAATTATTGTTGTAACATAATATTATGATAATATAATATAACAACACGAGGTAACGATTTGACAGGTAGAAATTGATACTACATGCACCATTTTAAACTATATATAATATATACAAAGTGATTATTTGCACAGTGAACATTCATTATCTCGAAAAATATTACGTTTTTGAAAATATTTTTTTATTACTTAATTCTATGTCATTCCTCATTACAAAACAACATTTCTTTCAACTTTATTTTTTACTGTTTTTTTATCGTTATCATTTTTTAAGTGATGGCAGGTGAATTACAAAATACACTTTAAATTGCATATTATTATACTCTCAAGCAGAATAATATTTTCAGGGAAGTTTGTTACTTAAAGATCGAATTTTCATCGAACGATAAGGTACCTAGTTAATTATAGCTAGATAAGTATTTAAAGTTGTGATGAGTTAAGTTTAAAAAGTAGTCCAACATTTTGCGGGGCGCTCGTATTTGCTACTCCGATACACTCACCTAAACTTTAAAAATATATCTCAATTTAAACTCGATTTTTACATATCAAAATGTACAAACGCAATCATTCAAAACGGTTAAGACTAAAAAAATCGTAAGAGCAATTATTTCTTTAAAAAGTCAATACTTTTTGAGGAAATGTATATGTATACATTTAGCAGTCAAAATAATCAACGTGAGCATAATACGTCTCTTAGCGCCAATAATAGTTATGTGTATATGTATATTATAGTGATGGGATCTGCATATTTAGCATAAATATTATACACTGCAGGTTATAACCTACCACGTGGACTCTGTTTTAGTCGAACCATGACGATATGTTACTCATATAATATTATAATGAATTCCGTGCAATTAGAATTAACTACTGTGCACATCCTGTAAAAAAAAATATACAGGTATAATATTATATATATCGGGTGATCCATTTAAAGTAAGACACTCATAATTTCAAACACTATTAACGTTTTTGAATATACAATTTTTACATAATTTATAACGCTAAAAAACTACATTTTCTAATAAAATACTACTTTCCATAATTATTTGTCACTTTCGGTTTTTGATTTTTAACTTCTTTAAATGATCACAGACCACTTTTTAGTACCTTTTTGGAGTACTTCAGTGTTTGAAAATCGAGTTTTGGACGAGTAGACTATGAGTTAATAGTATTTAAGTTTTGATGAGCGTACAGAGATACCCTGCATAATTTTTGTCCACTTTTCTTATTATCTAAACTCAAAACACTAATGGTTAATAAACTACTTGTTCAAATTTTGATTTTTACAGATAGCAATTTTACCCCAGATAATATTCTGCTTAGGAATATGAAATAACAAATATATCTTGTAAATCATATGAGTAAGAGAAATTAAAAAAAAGATAATGAAAACGATAGCAAAAAAAAATAAAAATAAAAATAGGTACTAAATTTTTTTCCAAAAATGTTGTTTAGTAACGAATTAAAATTATATAAAAGAAATATTTTTAAAATGCTGGGGTTTTCTATGTATTACGTTAAATGGACCACCCCGTATATAATATACACAAGTATAATAATATGATTAGGTACCTATATGTCATTCATGCATGGGCGTACACGCACTTTAATTACTGGGGGTTGATTGAGTCCCGACCGTTTTAAAATCGTTTAGGGTTAGCAGCATATATACGTATTTACTATGTAGGACTTCGGGGGAGTGATAGTACCTAATTCATGCCAAAAACTAGCCCAAAATTGAAAAAAAAATTATTTACTTGGAACATTTGTCACTATACTGTAATGTGTGTGCCACCCTCTGCATAGGTATATATAATAATATGTAAACGAAATTATATAAAAAGTATTTGAGCCAATTATTTCCATTTCGAATTTCGAGTTACTTTTTTTTTAATCGTAAACCTTTCAAGTAAATTATAGAAAATCTAAAATATATGTGTATTAATCAAAATTTATTGTTCGTAATATACAATAAACATATTACTATAGTAATATACTGGTCATCCTGCTCTACCTGACGTGACTTTGTTCGACTTCTGTTAAAGTTTTTAGACAAAATCCAATATAATATAAATAATGATTTTATTAAAAAATCTAAATTAAATCCTATTATAGGCATGACTTTACAAGTCCAAACCGGTAGCTCCCCTCCCCCTGTCAACCAAAAAATTCCGATATTTAGTTAGAGGTGTCCGTTAAGGGAGGTTTCACTGTATAATGATATACGCATAATTAAACAAGATACATGGAGATACACATACAAATTACATTCGGAAATGAATTCCGGTAGATAAATTGTGAAGCAAACAAAGACATTTAACAAAAAAACCCTACATAAATACAAACACAAGGACTGCAGGGTGCTGGGCACACAACTCGCCCATGGTAGCACGACCACGCAGCCGAACACCATGTTGTAATTTTATTTTTTATTCAAGTAATGTAATACTTATATAATTATTTTATTGTGTACATTTAAAGAGCAACAATAAATCATTGGAATCATCGGAAGAGCGGTTTTCCGACCGGATCTTTGTTTACAAAACATCATATTAATATACTTATGGTGCCAGTAGGACTTTTTATATATTTTTTTAAAATACATCTATTGCATGATATAAAACAATGAAGAGTTATCACATTATGCAATAAGTTTTAAAGTTTCATTTTTGATTTAATGCTCGATATTACGGATAATCGTACCAATAGAAGTCTAAAAATTATATTCATAAATGATTGTTACACGTTTTGCTCATAGCGTACTATGTCAAACCTAACCACTGAAGTTTAAAACCTTGATAAATAAAATATTGTTTGTCTTGATTTTCGAGTTGTTTTTAAGATGGTTATAAAATATTATGGTAATATGAGAATCTTGAATTAATTATACATTATTATTAACCTCTTATATATTTATATTAAAAGTTCGGATCTTTGAAATTAAAATAGGAAATCTTTTAAAACAAACGACTAGAAAACACTTTTTAAACTTCAACGTAACGGTCAAATTTTATCGAAATGTTTTGCATATTTTATCAGGTCTATAAAAACATACTCTCCATATTTTATCTTTAGGCAGTGAATTATCGGTAGTTAATCCCTTTCCCTATTTTTGAAAAAAATTTTAAACCAATTTAACTACGGTTACTACCAACCGTGACGAATCTCCGAAAAATACATCGTTACAATACCAATAATACAACTTTTATTTTATTTAGATCGAAGTGTATGTAAAACCACCTCTAAACTGTTTTGCAGAATAAATTAACAGGAATAACATTGTTTGCAAAAATAAACGAATGTTAAATAATTGTATTATGTAATAGACATCGTCGGGGCTAAGTAGTAAGTCGAGTTTGTATAGTGTTTTAATCTTATAAATTATTTATGTTACTGCAGCAGTATAAAACTTGTTAAGACTCAAAATATATTATTATTTTTATTCGTTAAAATAAAAAATATAGCAATTCGTTTTAGAATAAGAAAATACACTATTCACACAATTTATACAAATTTAAATATTTCTAACGTTTACAATGCCAGAATGCCTGTCAGTACATTAGGCCTTTTGATCTATATTGATATAGTATTTTATTTTTAGTAAAACATCTTGACCATATTCGTTACACATGGTTACTACTTACTAGTAGATAATGTTTTTACAGCATTCAAAAAATTATCTAAATTATAAAGATTTTTTTTCTGAGCTTAAATTTTTATAAGATTTGTCAAAATCACAAAACTTACAAATTATTTAATATTTACATATTTGTAATAATTATAAGTTATAACGATGATTTATCTTGTATTTTGAGCAGATTAAACGCCAGTGGATGGATATCAAATCCAACCAAGAAATCTGATCTACATAAATCATACAATCACTTATAATTTGCAAAAACTAATTAATACGGTTTGCATAGTAAAAGTATTGAAATAAACAAAAACTAAAACTAAATAAACAATTGTATTTACGCTAGACAAAAGTAATTTCATGAGCCCTATTATACGAATGTACTATAGATTATACGTGATATGTGTGGATCGATTTATAGACAGTTCTTGAATTGAAGAGTGATGCGTGAGGGAGACGGAGTACCTATCTTCTTTTTTAAAAATATTTTATCTTACCTCTACTAAATATAAAAAATAAAAATCTATAAAAAGTTTAAATCTTTGGATCCTTTTTATATTTTTCACATGCACCCTCAATTTTTTCAAAATTCAACCACTGTTCAATATAATATATTGTACGATTATTTTTGATTCTCTCGTTTCCGATGACGGGCTATACGCAAATATTTACATGTGCTCATTGAAAAAGTTGACTTTTAGCAGATCTGTCACACTCCAAGTATGCAAGTATTATTCTTGATATTTAAACAATATTATTGTCATTTTAACCTGTGTACGACTAAAAGGTCACGGAAAAATACTACGGCAGTATATTGTTACCGTGTAAAGTGTTTAACTTTAGAAAAATAAAAATACATTATACATGAGATGGTAAAATATTTTAAATCTAGTTAAATATCAGAATTGCATTTTCGATAAAAATGAGTCTAACGCCATTGTTGTGTACATACATACACTGGTTTGTCGTGCCCATATTATTATGTATAGATTATATTCGCATACTATCATAATATAATATTATACCTACCATCGAGTAGTCGAATTTAAATTTGCTTTTACCGCAAGAGGCGAAAATTGAAATGCGCGGACGAATCTATTGTCTACATCGTCGTCGTCATCGTCATCAACAACAACGGAATAATAATATTATAAATGCTCGCAGCATTGCTATTATTATTATTATTATTATTATTATTATTATTATTATTACAATCATAATACTAGACATGTATTTAAAGACGAATCTCACGAGCACAAACAGATATGAAATTATAATTGACACGTCTTGGCAGTGTACTATGCCAGCTACCGCCTATAATAAACAGCTGAAATTGTATTGGACGACAGACTGTTGTGCACAATATAGTCAAGTTCAAAACGATATTTTTAGTGCCAGTCCACTGCAAAACCTGTGGTGCCGTCGCACATAAAATCTATTGTTATCCCGTAAACCTCTATATACGCTTAAGACTATATATAATATTAAGTGTACTAAAAATGTTTAGGGCTTTGTTAGGTGTAATAATAATAGTATAAAGGCATCTTTGTACAATATACTCCAACTAGGTACACGCGTAACGTTTTTATTTTTTATAAGCAACACGCGTGCGATGTATAGTAATTTAATTACTTTTCAAGCAAAACAATAATATCATATAGTAACTCATTACACTAACGAAGCGATACGCAACAACTTTGTACAATAATGCGTTGTTTTAATGAAACCAGAGAGTAGTTGTACGCCTACGTGATACTTCATATTATTATTTTAATTTCGAACGAGGCATAATCTTTTTTCCCAAAAGCGAAAACCCGTGTGTTAGATTATCAAGCGCGCGTTGTGCTGGGCGTGGAAAACTTTTGAAAACTTAAAAACCGTTCCGCAGACCAATATTCATATTATTATATGAATTCAGCATGTGAGCAAAAAACAATAGTACCTAGTTATAACTTATGAACAATGGCCTTAGAGAGTAACTTTGTTCGTAACGCATTATACTTGTTATTATAATCAACGAATGTACCGCGTTAATTGTTTTTACATTATTATTTATCACATATTATAAGTTATAAGTAACGACGATAGTCCAAAATATTATAAAACCATGGTATAAACTACGATATAAAAGTCCTCTTTTATCCCTGCACAAGCTGTTTAAAACTTTAAAACGTTAACTTGACATTCAAATTTTAATTTTTAATATACGGTGAAAATTATAATTAAAAATCAATATAGGTAATATAGTTCAGTACCTATACTTCAGCTTTCAACTAAGTGATAATTAATTAAAACTTAACTTTGAACAGTACCTACTACTAATTATTCAAGTTATTTTTTTGTGATTTTCGTATAAAATATTAATTTCTTGTTAAAATTCGACCCGGTCTAAAATAAAAAGTTCAAAAATAAATAGTTTACGTTATATTTTATACGGTATAAATCCTATAATAGTCCTATACATGGTATAATCCTATATAATACTTAATATAATTTCAAATTAAAAGAAAATAACTATTTATGTATGTACACAATTTGCATGTTGACATTCTCACTATACCTACTGTAAATTAATATTGTTTATTTATTATGTTTTAATTTACTATAAAATGTAACTTTTGATATAATTTATGAGAAATAATGAAACAAAAATAACCATCTTAAAAATATTTTTATAAACGTAAAAAATAAAATACAAAATTGCAACTCGTGCACACAATAATATAATAATATTTATATTGCACTGCGATGATTGCAGTTGCATTATTAAACAATTTTTAACTAAAAAATGAATTAATTAAACTTTTGTTTTAGCGAAACGTTAAAACCTGAGGCAATTTTTATTTTCATATGGCTCCCCATTTCACTGGCTTTGCATTTGTCCTAATAAATAGTAAATATATGTATGTGTGGTGTCGGGCATATGATAAGCGACCTAAAACGGAGCTAATTAGACTATACGTATATTAGAGTTAAATTTATGATGAGTTAGAATTGTTCACTGCGAGGTGTGCAGCAGTTACGCCCCAAATCCCCAGCGTTGAATTATAATTAACACGCTCGATTTATGTATAATTTATATTTCAGCGCAACGTTACACCAAAATGTATACGAATAAGGTTCGTGACGGTTTTACAGTTAACGAATATATTGCCAATATATGCTCTGTTGTAAGCGCCTCCCGAATGTGACGCGTATATGGATGATGATTCTGGTCGTGAAATGTACTATAGCGACGAAAAAGTTACGATAACCTTCCTAAAAACCGTTATGATGATATCATAATACAATGTCCACATATTATATCGGCGAGGCACATAAAATGAAAGAGAAAAAAATCAATTCTAAATCAGACTAAGAATCCGGACGAAACTCCAAAATAACACAATAGGATTTTCTAATGTCAAAGGAAAGTTCCACTTATTCTCGAAGTCTACGGAATAACACTGATATGGTCAAACACCTATAATACTGCGACGGAATGTTGTAAATACAAAGAGCATCCGTTCGATTATTGCGAAATAACCACCACATCCTCCCCTCCCCCAACACCTTAGATATATAATAGGACTATAGGACCCGAGCCAGAAAACGATCAAAACATTATTGTAAATATTATTCCTAAGAAAACGAAATTATAAGCGGGTAGAGTAATTTAAAAAACTAGTTTGATTAAAAATCGTATTTTAAAACTAAAACAGCCTACGCGAAGCCGAAGTTTACTTTTGATCGATAAAAAATATTAAATATAATAATAATTGTTCGACGACCCACATCGGAATGAAATATGATAAACGTCGAATGCGATATAGGTACAATATATAGTGCACGCGTGTCGATCGTGTACGATACGTATAAATTCTTTCCGCATAATATTTCTTTTTGTCGTTTCATAACGAGCTAGTATCGCGACGACGACAAACGGAAACGGTTTCGACATAATAATATATTATATATTATACGTGAATACAAAATGATTGTAAACACACGCTCTGCAGTGTGTATGTGGTACTGAGCGAATATAATACAATATAGATATATAGATATATAATAGCGAGCGATCGTACGGTTTCCTATGAAATTTTTCTGTTCGATTTAGAATAATTTTAAATCACGACGGAGACGGAGACAGCATCCGACGTACATGATAATAT
The DNA here is from genome assembly GCA_949089665.1 of Macrosiphum euphorbiae. Lineage (NCBI taxonomy): Eukaryota > Metazoa > Arthropoda > Insecta > Hemiptera > Aphididae > Macrosiphum > Macrosiphum euphorbiae. The sequence goes on along the minus strand of CARXXK010000001.1, from coordinate 133,949,614 downwards.
AATATAATATAATATTTCAGCATCGTGTCGCCGGGCCGCCAATATAATGTAGGCACTATAGTAGCTATATATGTATAAATCGGAAGAGTGATGAATCGAAAGTCCTGGTGTTATAATACAGGGCGATTATACTTATTTTTAATAAACCGTACGCAAAAATAGGTATACCTTGAAAACCGTGAGGATTTTATTTTATAACCTTTAACAACCATACAATAATTTAACGTTGTGGTATTATACCATTTTTTACATTTTTCTACGCGATTATCGATATTAATTACTACTGACGGTCGTCGTTGTCGTCTGATCGACACATTGAAAACAGTTTCCGAATTTTCAATATTAAAAATAAAATCAGTTTCAGATGTTCACGCAGTGAATCAATCGCCCTGTATACACATCGTCTTGGTGTTATTACTACGATGAGCGTTATTCGGTGTAAACGTTATAAGACCGATGACTGCGAACAGACAGACAGACAGACGCGACGGCCTCATCATGGACCGTACAGCTTTTACGGCTCACGTCGGGTTTGACGCCAATTTTTTCTCTCGTCGTGTTTTTATGTGTTTTCGTTCTTTTGTTGAGTTTTCGTAAGACGCGGCGATACGAATAACGGACGTCGTTAAATATTATCACTTCCTCGTCGGATCCCCAAATCGCGAGTGACATACGATATGATCGGACCAGACCGATTTCTATGATAATATTATAATGTGTATGTGCGAGTGCAATTTGAGCACAGTTTTCGGGCACAACAATAATAATATCATTATAACCTTCTCCGTGGTAAGTAATCACTTCTACGACGAACGCATGACGTATCACTTGCCGGGTCGCATGCGATCGTTTTCCAAGTATAATTACCGGTTCACACTGCACGTTTTAAAGTGTGAACATCGGTCAGCGTTGTTATGTCGTCGACATGTTCCAAGATCCCTCGGAAAAAATGTCCATACGTAAAATAAGGGAAATAAAAATAGAATTCTAATGTACTTACATAATATTATACATTCATCTATCTATAAAATATATATAAAACTGTGTCCTTTATACACACCTAAACCGTTCATCCGATTGCGATGAAATTTGGTACGAAGATAGATTAGACCTCGGGCAAGAAGATAGGCTACATTTTGTAGAGAGGTAAAAGTTAAATAAGAGGTCCTACCCGGGGAAGTTTTCAAACAGGGATTTAGAGTTTATTATTATTATTAATTTTTTTTTTAATTGGTTGCTTTTGGTTTTAATAATAATTATGATTATTATTAATGCCATAAGCCTGTGTATTTTAGTACAGAATGTATTGAGTTCGAACCACGGTTTCGGTGGACCAATTTTTTTGATTTTTTTGATACTTTAGAGTTAAATTATACACTTACTTACACACATCACGTGGAATCTACTACCTGATAATATACTACTTACATAATCACAAACCTAGCAATTAGAGGCGTGTTTAACGAGGTGCAAAGGGGGCAAAATTTGAAAATATTTCAAAGGCGGTATTCGTATATTAATTTTTTCAAACATTTTTTTGATTTTTTGTAATAAATGAATTTTTCCATCAATTATTAAATATATTATACAATTTAATGTTAAAAGATTTAAGTATTATATGAAAAATATTTTTAATTTTAATAAATCTTATCATCCTCATTAGTAAGTAGGTAGTGGGTTGTAGACAGTTGGTTGTAATGTTGTCAAGTGTACAAGACACAAGTGTAATTTTATTTTATATTTTAAAATAATGTCTTCAAAAACAAAAAGAGTGAAATTAGGTGGCGCTGAGTAGGTATAAAAAAGGAGCAAAAGTTAAAAAGTTGAAACTAGAAGAGTTAAAACGAAAAAAATTAAAAAACTACAAAGTTTGTTACGCCATCAGCGGTAATATTTAGGTATGTCTTATACGAATAATTATTATTATTTACTATTTAGTTATATTATTTAGCCACAATACATATTCCTAAGGCCAAAATTCACCTCTTACTATTAATTACCATACTTTAAATACCAATTTATTTCCGATTAATTTAATATGTTTGGAGATTTAATGTATATGAACTCTAAATCTGGGCTAACACTAATTAATGGGTTGGAAATAGTCAATAGACAACAGACGTAAATAGTAAATGTAGTATGTAAGTATATTAAATGCACTTATACATAATATTATATAATAATGAATACCTATTCTTAGTTTAATTTGTATAGTAATATTTTTTTTTCATAAACAATTATTGTAAGGTAAAATTATTAATTATTTTTGATGAAAGGTTGTTAAGTACCTACTATTTATTAGGATTGATATTTTACACAAGTTATGTTTTGAGCATTCAACTTTTGAGTATATAAATATAATATAATCCATATAATAATATATTGTATACTCATGTACAATGTACCTACTGATTTACCACCTATTTTAAAAGTTAATAGTTTTGTTATACCTAGTTCATTATTGATGACCATTGACCAATCAAATTTTGACAAAACGCCTGATTTAATCATTAGTATTGCTGTTGTGGTGGTGGCGGTGATGTAGGGGGGAGGGGGCTATGAGCCATGAGGTGGCAAAATATATGTGTGCCCCCGGCTGCATTACACCTTAATAGGGCACTGTTAGTAGCAATAGCAACGCATTGCCGTGTCAGCTAGTATTTCATAAATTATATTTGTGATAATATTAATAATAATAGCACCGATATCGAACTTGATTTTTCTCAAATTGTTCGAAACGTTCGAGTTGGATGAGGATTCAATTTCGAGTATTAATTTCTGACGAACTTTAAGCTATTCGAATTTCTCAAAGTTCAGAGTGTTCGAGAGTTCGATAACTTTGAGAATTCATCCCTATTAATAATATGTAATGTTATAATAGTATAACGGTTTCCGCAACATTTCACTCGTAGAACACAAACGTGACGTGCTGGATTTGTCGCATCAACTTTTCACGGTTAGTCACATAATATAATTTTGTTAAAATGTATACAGTTAGAATATGATGTTCACGAAATCTATCCTTTATATATACAATATGCATACAGGGTGACCCACCAAGCATGCCCACGCCCTTATTTTTATCGTTAATAATCCAGTTATTTAAAATTTTGTTCTTGTAAGTTTTACACATATTATATACCTAGGTACTTCAATACCATTTTTATTTAAAACTGGATATTTTGTAGCATTTAAGGAGCCATCTTGTGACGATACAAATTCATGTTTTCAAAATATAAAAACCTGTAATTTTTACTTAAAATTAGAGAAATTTGATATCTGAGAATTTAGATGTTAAATCAAAATTCAAAGAAGTAGTTTTCGAGTTATTAAACAGTATGTATTTAGGATATAGTAAGTTCAATAAATAGCTGACGTTTCATGATAATAGGTTGGAAAATATAAAGGCTATGATAGTTTGAAAATTATAGTGGTTAGTAACCATTAACGTTTTATAATTTTTAAAATGTGGCCTAATACCTATAATAAATTCTAAAATACATATTATAACAAAGTTAATATTATTTTTTTTAAACCATTTTTAAGTACCATTGTCATTACACATTAGTATCCCGATATATTTTAATTGCTCAAAAACTGCTCATTCAAATTTGTATTCAAAATGTACATAAAAATTATTAACTGAATAATATTTAAAATAAGAAATGATGGTTCTCAATTGAATAACAGAAATTTGTATCACCGCAGGACACTCCGTAACTGGTACAAAACATTTCAAGCGTTCAAAAACATGTTCTTTAAATATAGTTAAAAAATTTAAAAAATCGTATTTTGAATATTTGCTTTATTCAAGAAAAAATATGATATGAACATGCTTAGAGAATCACTCGGTATACAAGTATATATTAGCACACTTCGCATTACTCGATGTTTGTGCAAGGCCATTTGAGTGTCAGTATAGGTAGAATAATATTATATGGAATACAATAATATTAATCATAAAATGTATTATTTACGCGATCGTTTTGTATAACTCTAATCGTTCCCACTTGCCACCGTGTACAGTGTGTAAAGGAGCCGCCGTGGGCGAATGTCTGTAACTTTAAAGAAAGTATAATACTCGGGTGATTTCGGGTAATCAACGTGTTTTATTTAATGTTGATATACAAGGTATGGGGATGGTGGTTCACATCCCCTAGACCGTATGGTATGGTTCCCGGGGTCGAGATCATTTTGACAAAGAGGGGAATGAGTTGGTTTATTTACAGTTCGGGAAGGTCCGGGTGGATACGTCCGCTCATATAAGTGGCGTTGGTTCGTTTTCCCGTACGAGTTGCGTGGCCTATGCATGCTCGCTTGGGGGGGAGGGACTTGTTTGTTTTTATGAGTCGCCAAACACGGGTTTGGTGGTAATCCGGTCCAGCGGCGGTCTTCGGAATCCCGTGGAACTGGATTTCTCGGCGTGGCTGGTTCAACCGTGTGATCGGCGACTGTATGTGGGCAGCGGCGTAGAATGGTTGGGTATTCGTATCGTCAGTCCTTTCGTCGTAGCTGGTTCTCGGGTGGCATCTTGGGGCTCGCTGGTATTGTCGGTCGGCTCCTGCAGTTCTACTGCTCCGGCGCGGCGATTGGTGGTCTTCTCCGTTTTCAAGTAACAGTAGCTACGAATTTTGAATAGTTTTGATGTCTTGAAGGTTGGAGAATAAAATGTTTGTATTGCATTGCATTGTATGGTTGGGGGGACTTATAGTCTTTTTCCTGAGTTTCGGGGGGTTTAGCCCCATGACTCAGAGTAGGAGGTGGTGTGGTTGAGGTGCTTTATATGTGCGCCCGATCAGTTCACCGGGTCTATTTCTGTTGGGTTCAGGTCGGCTGATCGTTTGGCCTATATTTTGTAGGTGGTTGTAGTTGGATTTGTGAAGTTTGATGAACATGTTTTTTGAGTTTTGTGTGATGGTTGATTGGATCGAGGGAATTTGGCTTGATTTAGAAATAACTGTGTTCCAGACAAATCAGGAGCCGGTGATTGTTCGGAGGGCTATGTTTTGTACTGCCTCCAGCCGTCTCTAGTTTGTAGTTGATATAAGTGCTCCCCATGCTAGATGCCATAGCAGGCATTGCAGGTTTGGCTTTGATCCGGTTAATTCTTTCTTTGGAAGTTTCGGGATGTGTGACTATTGGTCTTCCGTTACCATGGTTTCCCGACATTCGTTTTTTTAATCGATTTTGTTAAGTTCTTCTTCCGCCCTGGATATTGTCTGGTATGCGTGCTTGATTTGGTTGGTTGTCGAGGATAGATGTGTTTTTGGACATGGCGTCCTGGACAGTAGTGGTAAAGTTCTAGATTTCTTGATTGAGTTCCGATGTTGTGTTGATGATTGGGTTTGGACTTGGGATAGCAAAATACAGATCAACTGCGAATTTTGGCCAGTTTGTGATGCTTCGCTGCTGATTTAGTGGGTTGGAGGATGGCTTGCCACGAAGTGTTAGGATGACCGGACTGTGGTCAGACTAGAGTTCGTCTGTGAAGTTACATAGTTCATATTGTAGATGATTGTTCTTCAGTATTACAATATCTAGGACGCAAGGTTGATGTTAGTATTATTATTTGTTCAGGCGCAAGCATTGTATATTTGGAAAAAATAAAATTTGAATTTCTTACCACTGTGTTTTAGGGCGCAGTTGAAGATTTTGTCCGGTCTTGGGGAACTTTTGTTCTGAAGTCTGCGGATTAATTAGTGTACTTCTCCAGGAGAGAAAAATATTGATTTTTTATTTATTGCCTCATCATATTGTTCTATAGAATCGTGAACTACGTCATCGACCCAGCAATAGGTAACTAGAGTCTTGAATTGTTCTTCCATTGATTGAGAAAATATGTTGGCATTTGTTTCTGGGTCGAATTGGAGATTGCCTTCATGATCTTGCAGTGGGTGAACAGGAGGTGGCTTTCGAAGAAGTCTTTTATTTAGTTTATGAAGTTTCGACCAGCCTTGCGCGTTGTTGTCTATTGAGCCCAGGAACGATGTCCATTCATTGGCCATGTATGAGTGAAGTAACTCTCTTACTAGTGCTGTTTGTTTGTTGAGGGACTTTTTAATATCTGGGTCTCCGCTCCTTTGCCAGGCAGCTCTCAGTTTCCGTTTTTTCTGATGTGGTTTGGTAAATCATTTTTTTTTTGCCATGCGAGTGATATTTGTTGGCAGTGAAAACAGCCTTTTTAAGTGTTGTGTGTTTTGTACCGTATCAAGTGTCTATGAAAATGTAATATGTTAAGTTATGAGAACTCGGTATACCGTTGAAATTGCAAAATAAATAATGTCATAAATTGTGAACAGTTTAACATAATAATACCTACCTATATATGTACTAAAGTATACGATTGAACATTTTCACGAACGAGATTAACGTTATATTATGTTACACGATATTGCGTATTAAATCGATCGGACGATTTCTATTAAAGTTTCAGCGATTGGCATGGCGTTCAATTTTACGTAACCGAGTGAGTTGCTAGGCGGGGCGCAATTTGGATTTAAATTTCAGAGATGACGCTTTATAATCGTATTCTGCAGTAGTTACTGAATCTATATAAACGGCGTTATCGAAAATAATAATAATAATAAACAACAATATTATTACATTATTCGTGAATATTACACTCAATATAATAGGTGATTATTATATTTTTTTTTACTTCATCTGGTTACTCGGAATATTACAAATTTACTAATCATACGGTATTACGTTCCCAATAATATGATATCGAAAATGCACAGTTGTCAGTCGTGTAGCTAAATTGCCTATCCAATACGCCGTGTAGTTCAATAATTATGTGGTCATTATTTCGTTATTGAAATGCACGATGAACACGTCCTATAATTATAAAGTTATATGACTATAATAAGAGGAAAGAAATGGTTAAAAAATAATTAATATAATATTTTACAGAAATTTATTATACGCCTATACAATAGTTATCCCTTGTATACAGCTTAACGAAATTCCTATTGTATTTGTGCTCGTTGAATTGCACATCCTATTATATTAATATGAATACGTCATTATATGGAATCAAAAAAAAATTACAATAATACAACACCATTCTAAACGTTTGTCTGACCATCTGAAATACACCTGTTAGATTTATACATATGTAGAACATTTGGCAAAATCAGAAAACATCAACCCCGTTAATCTTCAATTCACGACTGATGCTTTGTGAATTGCGCACTTCGAGTAATGGATGTATTCGGGTGTAGTAAAATTAAATCGATTAGGGTTGGAATGTATTTTTTGCGCTAATTGAATGAGTTCCCCTTTTTAATATAATATATTATATAAATATATGAGAATTTAATTAGAGGGGGAATAAAAAAATTGATTTTGATTAAATGATAAAAAAAAAATAATAATAAAAAATATCAATTATTACTGAACCAACAGTCTCATCTGAAATTTGTTTTAATGTCATAAAACGCGGTACGCGTATTATATATTATATATCTACAAACGATAAAAATGTAATTGATCTCACTATATGGCGTTTATTTTTAAAGTGAAAAAAATGCTGTGTAAACATTTTTTATTTTATTTTATATACTTTTTTTCAACGCATTCTCTAATTTTTACGAGTAACTTTTTTTTTCTACAGTGTGCGAAACAATAATAGCCTTTTATCGTTGATCGTCTGATGCGTTTTACTCTGCCTTTTACGATCAAACGTCGTATAGAACGATCTCAACGGCTGTCGACACATCGCATAATGCTCCTCCCTCTGGTGATTGATCTATTATTATAATCATAATACCGTACACCAATGGGCCGCCTGCAAAATACAACGATGTCACGTGAGCCCGAGCGCAGACATCGATTGAAATTCTCTGGATCGGGGTCAGTACAGAAAATAATCGTGGTATTAGTATATAATGGATATTATACAACACCAGTCGAAAACCAAATAAATAGACGAACAGATTTTTTAAAAAAAAATGTAATCACGATAACAATACAATATTTTACGATAAAAAATATTTGTCATGGTTCCGTCGCTGTATGAATTTTCATCAATAAACAATTATTATAATATTATTGTCCCCGGTGATGTTCCATATGCGGGTAACGAGACGGTATTCAAACGTCACGTCCACACGTTGAGATACTATAGCCAGTACCTATCTGATGTTTGTTTTATTTTTTCTACCATTTTTCGGTATAACCGAGAATTTCAAATGTCCCGCCGTGTCTCACTCGTCGACGGTTTCGAGTCAGTCGGGGTACGTTTTAATAATAATAAAACCTAAAAGTTAATATTATGGTCTCTCCTGGCACGAGTAAAAAGGTCTGTGTGACAACATTATAATAATATTATGTACAACGGCTATACATAATAACAACGACGATAAACGTGTGTAGGCTGTTCCGCCTCCTAATCTGTCGGTTAAATCCACTGCGAAATTTACTCAAAAACTATACACCGGCACAATGACTATAACAATAACAACAACAACACAAAACAACAACAACATCAGCAGCAGCAACAAGGGCATGGCATTACGATAATAATATGACGCGAAGAAACGCCTAAAGTTGATATGCTTATATTATAATATATACAATATACAGTTATATTATAAATTATAATAATTCGTCGACGAGGTTAAATTAATGTTTTCAGGACTGGAGAAACATAATAATAATAAAATAATTGTATCGTAATAATATAACAAGCGAATCTTTTCCCGTGTCGTCCATGCGGGTTAAATTCAATTTGTAACAGTATATTATTATTATTATTACTATTATATGAGATATACGAGAGCATAATAATATTATTATAATAGAACATCATAGTGACATCGTTTAATATCACATAATAATTACGAAAACGTCGAGTCGTGCGATTACTGCGTTTGTACGGGGTTTGGTAAGTTCCCACACGAAACATAGCAGGTAAGCGAGTACATATGTAAGTTCCCACACGGAAAAAATTACACCTGTACGTAAGTTAAGTTATTAAGGCTTAGGAATGACAACTTAAACAAAATTTTTTTAGGTATAAAATTATAACTTACAAAAAAATTACACAGTATGACTATGTGAAGTGTTTGAGGTATCACAATAAATCTAATAAAATTTGATTTTTTCTATTATTATTTTTGTTTTATACATATACAAATATTATACACATTATATTATTAATTTTTATTATATACTATACGGACTAGATTCAATTGGACTTTTTTTATGCAATACAAAAACAAAACAAATTTTAACCACACCAACTACGTTTAAGTTGTCAGTAATAGGTAAGTCAGAATAAAGTGGGAAGGAAGTTTGTGTTTGGCAAGGCTGAGCATTAACGAATTAAAAGTTAAAATTATAAGCAATTTATATAAACATTATTATGTGTCTGAAATTTCGTGTGGGAACTTACGTACAAGTGTATTTTTTTTCGTGTGGGAACTTATACGTATATATATCCAGGGGTAATTTTTACCTGCTATATCTCGTGTGGGAACTTACATTCGCCCGTTTGTACTAGAGATGACTTTTTTTCTTCAAAAAGCTGAAACGGGCTTGCTCTAAAATAAACAAAATAAAACTCATAATATGTTATTTTATGCCATTTATATATTATAATATAGCTAGTAGACCCACTAAGTATAATACACGGTTATCTACGAGTATATAACAGTGTTATAATGATATTATAATAAAAGTATTAAGATCACTATCATCGCTAAACGATTTTGATTTTTAATGTTTGAGTTTGTTTGGTTTTTTTTGTAACATCCTTCGTAATCATAATATATCAATATACTAAAACATACCTAATATAATATTATACTTGAAGGCTGAAGCACATAATATCATTAAATCCACTGTTATTCCGATATGATAGATTCAAATATTATAAGTACATGAAACAACAATACAACCTAATACCGAAAAGAACGATTTCAGAAAAAAATAATTCGTCGTTCCATATTAACTGGCGATCGTGTGACATAAACATAGCACGGTATTCGATATTTTCCACTTCGAAGAAAATGTATGAACCATGAATAATATTATTATTAATAAGGAACCATTATTCGTAATTATACCTAGTGGGAATTAAGTAATTTTTACATTTTATTCGTATCTATAGTGGTAAACAAAGCGTTACGTAAAATCGGTTAGAAAACAAAAATATCTGTACCCAGCTCAAAAATATATTTATATTAAAAAATATATTTTTCGCTAGTGCCTACCACGATTTAAGTTAGTATTAGTATGATCTATAAGTAGTAGTACTATCTTAAATAGTGGTGAGTACCTACTATTACCACCTACAATTCAAAACGTAAATGGGACATCACTGGACATGCAAATTTTTAAGATCGGAAATAATTAACAAACAAGACAATGGGATGAAAATAGTATAAATGATTGGGGGCAAAAATATAATGTTGCGTACGTGCAGTTTTTAAGCGTTCGCAAGATTAAAAAAAAAAAAAAAAACTAAAATCACTGCAAATATTTTGCGCCCCTCGACTCCGCGTATATCACACTGCAAAGCGGACGACAAGTGACTTTTAATAGTGGTATACGTGCGTGTGTTTCAAACGTTCAACAATAATTTTATTATAATAATATAATTATTATAACATATTATGGTCGTAAACGACGAGGGTATAAACGTTGAGTATTTCGGAAAGCAGATTTTCGCGACGGCTCTTTGAACAAAAAATAAAAAAACCAATGTGGTTTATATGCGCGATACGATTTAATTATATGAAATAATATGTGCGTATGACATTTTTAAAAATCTTTTTACGAGTACAAACCACAATAGGCCCTGTTTAGACAATCATAAAAAATTGTTGTGGGTTTACGCTCAACTTTGTTTTACTTTCCATTAACAACAACACTTATGAGGAACGATGTATTACATTTTCGAGTTTTTTGACTGAGCCAAAAATGTTTAATTTTTTTTTATTGAAATCCGTTTAACTCCGATGGCTTGCATCATAATAATATGTTTGTGTTATCTTGTAGCACCATTTGAGTTTTTTAATGGCGGTGCCAACATATTTTAACCTTATTTTTTTTGTCATAGTAAATAGATACTTACATAATATATTTTATTAATCAACAAGTATATGGGGTTGGAGGGCTATATATTTTATAATTTAATGAATTAAAATTATTAAATATTAACTTCTTTTATCTTTTGCCTCTTTTGGTTTTTGGTCTTTGGTGTACATATAAATATATATTAGATACATTTAACCAATACAATATACTCTACTATGTATTATGTATATAATTAACCGAACAACCAGTTGCAATTTAAAAACAAAACATTAATATTAATACATTTACATTTAATATTGAAACTTTTTGAAGAATGTGTCTTCCGACAATCGAGAACCTGTTCTCCCAGTCGTTATTTATTGTAAATAATGACATTATAGTATAATTATAAATTATAATACAAAACAAAAAAAAAAATTTTCTGAAAGGTTGAAAACACAACTTTTTGTCACGACTGCTCCGAAAAATTTATTTTCCGGTTCAAGAGTTGGATAATTACCTTATTCTGTCCAGCGGACAGAAAATTATATTTTCCAACCACTTTAGAGGGTGGTAAGTGAAAATCACATTATATGCACAACGCCGGAAAAATGTTTGTCGAAATCAAATTAATATAATATAATTTATCGATACTTTTAGTATAATATATCAAATAGTAAATGATAACTGTTAAGTGGGTTTCTCCCGTGGCATTCCATATAAAACAGCTAGGTGAACCTACGTATACAGTTACTGTGAACAGTTAAAACAGTTTGTGTTATTGTGTACCATCTAATGTGTCGTGAAAAAAATAGTATGTGAGACTCTTGAGGAAAGGCAAGGAGAGTCTTAGGCGAATAACAGCTCAAAAATCTCTTAAAATGTCTCACTCTCTACTCTTGAGGGCCCACCACAACACAATATAATAATATTATTTTTTTTTAAATAAATACATTTGTCAACTTGATAAGTTAATTTAAGACGTTTTAAAAAAAATGTTGTTAAAGTTTTGGATATTCAAACCCACCCATTTTCTATTTGAATAAATAAATAGTAATACAAAGGTTATAAGACATTTACGTTCTCATACATAGGTAATAATATGTATGCCAACTTTCAACATTTTAGGTCATATATAGGTCATCATTGGCGCTTTTGTAAATATTGTATTTAAGGTCGGTATCAGACACAAAACAAAACGTTCACACTACCACCCACCCCCCTCCACCAACACCCGTTACCAAATTTCGAACCCACATCACCTCCATAATATCACGTATAATACACCTAAATTACGAGTGCTGAGTACTTATAATTGTATGCATATGACTTGTTCGCAGGACTTATACTCGCGGCCGGCCTGTTCGTGTTCGCCTCCGTGCTCAATGACAGCTTCTCGCCCGTCGTTTACCAATCAATGGACGGCGGCGATGGCGACGGGTTCGACGACGGACTGCGGTCCGACTACGATTACCGGTACGGCTGGTCCTTCGTCGCGTGCAGCCTGGCATTTCTAGCATCCGAGGCGTCGGCCGTGTTCACCATCACCGCGTACTTCCGGAGGCTGGAGGACCGCGTCCAGTACACCGCTGTCGATCGGAAACCGTCGCTGGACACTCCGCCGCCGACCTGCGCAGGTGACCGGACGTCGTCGGCCTGTTCTGTGGACGGGCTGGCCGATTCGACGGACGGCGGGGCCGGTGCCACCGGCGCCGCCAACGCCGCGGTTACTGAAACGACGTCGCGGTCAGATCAGTCCTCGTCGGCCACCGCCACGTCCGGTCGTCACCAGTCGGCTCAGTGCGCATCAGTCGGCGGTGGTGGCGATCAGGCCGTGTCGTCGTCGTCGTCGTCGTCACCGGGTGGCGCGGCGGCCGAGTCCTGCAGCAACGGCGCCACCAGTAAAACACCGCCAGACATATGTCCGCCGAAGATCGGCTGCGAAGGCCCGATCTCTCTCGCGTCCGGCGCCGCGGCCACTAGCTGCCGGTTACCGGCCGCCTCGTCGGCATACAGCAGTGCCACGTTAAACCACCCGCACAAGTCACAACATCAGCACCACAACCACCAGCAACAGCAACTGCACCACCACCAACAACAACAGCACACGCAGCACTACAGGCAGGCGCTGGCCGTGGGAGGCAACGGGTCGTGTTACGAGGTGGACACCACCAAGCCGTGCACGTGCTCGTCGGCCGCCACCCTGACCACCAAACGGTACGCGACCATCGCCGGCGTGGCCAGGCACAACGGTGGCAAACAGTACACGACGACGACGACCGCGTTGACAAACAACCACAGCAACAACAACAACAACAACGGTGGTGGGGGCAGACGTTCGGGGGCCGGTCTGGCAGCCATCAAAGAGTCGGCTGCCGGTCTGGCCGATCATCACCCGCTGCAGCACAACAGCGGCCACCACCACCGGAAACCAGAGCCTCCCACGAGGCGGCTCAAGGCATCTGTCGGCGGTTACGTCGTACCGCAAACGCCCATCGCCGCCCTTGAAGCGCTCGACTGTCCACCGGTCGCCGACCCGAGGCTCGTCGTGCCCAGTTCGGTATGACGAAAGTGTCGCGTCGTCCTCGGACAGGACGAACACGCCGTCTGACGGCGACGCGACGGCCAACCGCTGTTCCTGCATACTTACGCCCCCGCACCGTCCACAGCGAAACAGAAACATCGCGACTTGTCCGTTATAATAATAATATATTACAAGACGTTATAACGGCTATGAGGGCTCATCGCACGCGTATAATATTGTCGTAAGCGCCTCCCGCGCGAGTGCTCCGACCAAAATATTATTGTTATTATAATTGTCACTTAAGTTATATTATATTTTACCCGTTACCTATACACGCATGTTTGTGTCCATGTCACGGTAATTTAAGTTAAATAGAAATGTCATCCACCGGCCATTGACGTTATTCGCACACAAACGTGAGGGTTATCGTGAATGTTTAGCAAACAAAATTGATTGTCGTGTATAAAATGGAAAACGTTGATAACATTATAATATTAAAGGCATGGGATGTTTATTAGTATATTTATTTGACGCCATGCGTCATTTGATGAGGTGACAAATATTGTTGTTGCAGATATATAATATTAGTGAAACGACAGTGTGTGGGAGAAAAATCAAAGTATGCAATCGTAAGAACCTAGTTAATTAAATCGTGTGTTTAAGTGATGGAGGTGAGGAGGTTTCTGAAAAACTGAAATAAAAAATTAAGTTTGCGAAGCTACTATATATATATATATATTATTTCACTGAGGAGGCAGTGTCTTTTAGCAGGTAGATTTTCAGTTTTACCACATTCTCCCCACGTGCTCTCCTCCCCCACTTCTCTATCCCCACCCGAATTTACCCCTGAAGTTACGCCGGTGGCTATATAAACGTAAATACTGAAAGAAATAACTGCAGCTAACGAAGAAAAAACAGTTGGACGTATAATAATATAATGGACGATCTGATCGAATTAGCATAATATGGTAAACACGTGGGAAAAGTCGTGTTGAGGGCCCTTCGAGGGTAGTGCGCCAGCAGCGTCACCATTGCAATAACAAATGATAGGCCTGGTGTTGAAAAGTTATATAATAGTAAATGTCACAACAGTTCTTATTGTAAAAACAAATAAATCATAGTACAATATATTATTATAATAATAACACTTACGTTGTTTTAGATTTAAAAATTGCCTACATCACGATAATACCCGATAGATACACGTACTCGGTCAGTAACACGAATATCTGGTCTGTGCATAACGATAACTACATATTCGCATATATTATATTAATATGTACTTGGTGTGAATAACTTTAATGACCAGCGAATGACGTTATTTTCCGTTTGACGTCATTATTTTACCGTATGGCATAAGTACGTCATAATATTATTATATTGTTATACAATATTATAAACATTCCGAATTGTCGAGTACTTTATCGTTCGTGTTAACATCGCTTTTGCAAGTCTCGCCTCCAGCGTCCGTTTCCCCAGCTACGAGTTATTTTTTTTTTGTTTTCTTTCCCTCAAGCAAATATTTTACTAAATGGTTTACTGAGTAGTACGCGATATAAAAAAAAAAAAATTAAAATCTTTGTTTGCTTTATACCGGCACTTGAGTAAATATTATATAAAGGTTACAGTTCGTTCAGACGACATTTTTTTTCTTTGACATGAATCGAAAGATGCAACTATAATATTATAGTACTAGTAATATACGTGGTGTAAAATTAAGTTTCATCATAAAGGTGCTTACCAAAATACGCATGTCGTTTTCAACTATCACCACATTTCCGTTTTCATAAGAGTGCCAACACTGCCCTTCTATTATTTTCCGTTTGGCTTTTATATATATCATATTATAATATTAATATAGAAATGTACTAACCTTCAATAATTATAACTATATATATATATATTTTACGAAGTGAATATCTATTTATAAAATTATTTAAATTAATACAATAGGTAAAGAGTAAATTTAACTATTCAATTATATAAAAGGATGACCTATAAAAAACCTAACCAAAGATAAATAATATTTCAACAGAATAACAATATTTCAAAAAATTTACAACATGAAATAATAATATTTTAATTGTTTTCGTTTAAATACAACAGTAATAATAATACACAAATAAGTGTTATGTCTTAACCCCGAAACAAATAACAAATAACATTTGGCAGTTTGGCACAAAGCAAAGAGGAGGATAACTGCCGGTAAATGAAGTTAAATCGTTCTTAAAAAAATCATATTTTAAGTGTCTACTAAAATTAATTATTTTTACAATATTAGATTTGTTTTTTAAAAACAAAATATTTAATATCACCCTATATTTTTGTACAGAAAAATTATTATTAATTACTCATATTTAAATGGAATTTTTTTTTTATATACGTATATTTAAGAGCGCAACAGACTCGTATAAAATAATATATAAAAATATATATTTGCATCGATTTGAAAATGGATGTATGACATCATTTTTCAAATTCTCGCTGTGGTTTACAGCTATACAGGTGGTCATTCGAAAATGTTGTAAATATTCGTTCGAATGTATAATAGTGATTAATTGAATATATAAGTTATGTGTAGTTTTAGAAAAATCTAAAATTATTATTTTTAAAGTTTATAATTTATAGTTTCTATAATTGTTGTATATAAATGTATAATAATACTATATACCTATGATATGTGTATTCTAACGAAAGTTGTCTTGAAAATAATAATAATATTTGTTTTACGATTAAATGTGATTTTTATGCGGAATTGTGATTTTTTAACGACACCATATGATTAGGTTAATGTACTTAATGTTATATAATATAAATATATGTTGCGTATTGCAAATTTAAATGTGCCTACATAGCATACATAGTACCCATAGGCCATATTAGTGGTGTCTATCCGAATAACCGTGATGGAAGAAATAGAATCATTTCAAAAAAAAATTGTTTCATATTATTGTAACGTACACGTATTTTTTATTATTACTAATGTGAACGTTAAGTATACCATTGTACATGACTAATAACGGTAGTCAGTGTAACCATGTAACCATGAATTTCGTCAGCATCTTCCTCTTTCATAATCAACGTAAGTTTCCGTACAAGGCGTTCGCTCGAGCCTCCCGACCAAAACGACTTTAAAAACATTAATCCTTCTATATCCACTCCTCTCTTCCGACCGGAAAGTTCCGATTTTTTTCCCCACCAAAAAGTAGCAATTTATTGTAATCCAGCCTGTCGTCGACGGTTTTATATTATATCGTCGGTGTAGGTACATTGGACATTTATTTATTTTACAATAATATTATTACATTAAAATAGATCAACCGCACTCGGTACAGTGCCTCCCGAATGCAAACAAGAAAATAAATTCCCAGCTAAAATTTTCCATAAATATCACGGACGAATTTGATTGATTAGGTCATTTATTTCGCGAAAGTCTATGTATATATATATGTTTATGTATAGCTATCAAGATTTTTCGTCAAAAAAATACATATCGGTTTTTGCGGTAGTCGACATCTGGTCGATCGGATGAGTGATGGTACCTCTCGTTTTAGCTCTTCATTATCTAACCACTGCAGATTTACCAAATAATCGTCGAAAGCTGGTTGAAATATATTTTATCAGATGGATTCGATGACGTAAAATATAGTATTTTATAGTATAGTTTTCAGCGGCCACTATATAGTTATCTCTAATGTATATATACCTAATATCGATATTGAATTTTAAATCTAGAAAAATGGCCGAGAGCCCACAATAGCAAATATTTTCGGTTTATGGTCACCGAAATAATTATTATAGTGGTACCGATTCGATTGTCCGTCCATTTTTTATACATTATGTTACATTATTTAATTGAGTTTCAGTTGATTGGATTTCGATTTTTCATCAATTGGATAGAATCGTTTTAGCTTTCTATACTCTATAGGATTTTCCAACATTGATTGCTATTGTTATAATATTAAGTTTTATGTTTTATTTTTATAAGGAAAGTTGTATTTTTGTTTTAATACTCTGGAATAAAGAAAAAATAAATATTTTCTAAAAATGTTTAAGCACAAACACAAGAATATTGATCGAACTGTTGATTATTTTAAAGTATTTATAGGTTTAGATGAGACATTCTACATCACTTCACAATGTACTCAGAAAATTGTCTGTTTTTCAATATAATATTATTAATTAAAAATAAATAATACTGAAATCACGTAGATAAAAAACTTAAATGAATTTATAATCATTGAAACAAAATTAAATAAAATGTATTTTGTTCGCAGAATGATGTGCGTTCGTGAGAGCAAAAAATCCCCCTGTACGAGTCAATTCACTATATTGAACTGTTATAGAGATTCTACGAAAATTGTATGATTTAAAAATGTTTACTATAGTCATCTTAAAAATAATGTGTCAAGGTTTCTTTTAAAATTTTACTACCCTCTCCTA
Source organism: Macrosiphum euphorbiae (assembly GCA_949089665.1). Classification (NCBI taxonomy): domain Eukaryota; kingdom Metazoa; phylum Arthropoda; class Insecta; order Hemiptera; family Aphididae; genus Macrosiphum; species Macrosiphum euphorbiae. The sequence continues at coordinate 133,931,625 of CARXXK010000001.1, read as the reverse complement.
GTCTCTTCCGATGAGTTATGAATCGATACAAAATACAAATACGCGCTTATCTTCCGAACGACTTAATTTAATTCGATTTAATTCAATTATTCATAATACTAAAATCTCAACGTTTGTTTTTCCGATAACGTTTGCATACAATAACATCAGGCCAATGGCTTATTCACTATAATATTATGTATTGAAAGTTAAGACTTTGGGGGTAGATTATGTTAATCCAAGAACGGATAAGGAACATAACGTACACCTTGCACTCGCGAATCTCTGCCGCCTTCAGCAGTTCTGCCAGCTACGACTTAAAACGATTATGAGCGAGCAAAAAGCAAATACCTATAATACGTTTAATGCTCATGATACCGTAGATAATAAAGAATAAATATACTAGCGGAGAGGCACGGTCCTGAGTTAGACAGTATTTTATCAGTATAATAGTGAGGCGATTTGTGTACATTTCAATAACTATGTGATAAGTGATAACTGAAAAAGTAATAACGCGTATTCATTATTTTAAATAGTAAATACTAAGGGTTGAATTTCATTTGCATAATACAATACATTTGACAACAATCGTATTTCATAAAATTCAGAAAGTGGTAGGTAGTTACCATAAATAATAAAGAATGGATGCGACATACTCTTGGACAGGCGCGGTCCTGACTTCGACCGTATTTTATCTGTATAGTGTGGCGATTTGTGTACATTTAAATAATTATCTGATAACTGAAAAAGTAATAAGTAATAACGCGTATTCATTATTTTAAATACTAAGAGGTGAATTTCAGTTACATAGCGTACAATACATTTGACAACAGTTGTATTCCATAAAATTCATAAAGTATATAAAGTATAAACAAGGTGACATACAATTTTAATATTATAATCATTGATATTTAGTATTAACTATAAATTATAAATCATTTTTAGTTTTTTGCCATTAAGTAACTGACTTTTTGTAGTTATACAATATACATGTCTGGTATTACGATGTCGTATCCATTCTTCATTATCTATGGATGATGCACCAACGTTTTCAGAACGATAATCTTTAGGTGTGAATTCATAGGTCTTCACAGCCGCCGATCGAAAATCAAGTTTGTGTCACCTACTAAAGAAGACGTGTTGACTGTTATTGGTTTAGGAACTGTTGGCCCCCGCGAATGATGAGATGGACCGCAGAAAAATGACTAAAATTATATAGTACCTAGACAAAACGATTTTGGTGAATCTCAATTCAAACCGCAATCTTTAGCTATATCCTCAAACGTCGCGATCCCTCTGTATAATGAATAATATGTTTGTACATTTTTTAGGATTATTAAACTCGCTACGCATCAACTGCGTCCACCGCTATGATATTATATCACGTGGCTGAAATACGCGAACCGTATACAAATTGGTAGGATTATTTTTTATAACGATAGGACTGCTAAAGATATAATTTTTTTTTCTGTATCCTCACTTCGTTCAGTCGTAAAAACACGCACAGACTTGTTACAAGTATACGATCGCATATATAAATGCCCCGGCGGGGTTATGGGTCTTATTTGAAATGGACGCGAATACGCCGCGATTAATATAAGTACCTAACGTTATATAATTTATATCATACCCGAAAAAGGCAATAAAATTTCGGGGAAAATAAACGTTTCGTTTTTAATGAAATTCATTACCGTCTGTAGAGTATCAAATAATTATACGGCGGGTGCACCGTCGCATAAAATCGATTATGTTAAGCGCAGTGTCCATCATTCCGACGGACCTTTTGCGATGAGAATATTTTAGAAATGCCAACGTAAATCTGAATGTGAGCAATCCCACATATTATAGAAGAATTAAAATACTTTTCATTAAAAAAAATAAAAAAAACATTGTCAGTTCGATTTTGAATTCCAACCTGCGTGGCTGCGTATTTTATTTTGGCCCACGGCAGCCGCATAAGTTATCTATGCAATGGACAGTTCAAAAATCCAACTTTGTTCAAAAAGTGTAAATTTGAAACGGTCAAGACCCAGAGACGACGTTGGAACAACGACAGAAATCGGGAGTAAATATAATAGCATTACAATAATTATTATTATTTATATTACATTTCAATATTATAATTTATAACTATATAGCCCTAACGGGTTCTAGGTTTCATCCGGGCTTAAATCTTGACATTTCATATCTGTTATTAAAATCTTTAAAAATAAAATACATATAATATGAAAGATAAAAATACATAAGTACTAAACTTTTTATTTAATAAAGTACCTATTTAATTTATAGGTGCCCGGCTTCTCGTCAGTTGTAACATACTGAAACGGATAAACATCATTCACACTTTTAATTGTTTCTAATTTTATATCAATCAATAATTACTAATATACTTACTAATTTATACTTACCTCGACTGTCACCACGTTTTGGCGTTGTGTTTGTATCCTATGAACTCTTGACACCGGCGGCCGACCTGTGATATAGACATGTAGTTATACACATTGTGAGCACTCGTTCTAAAGTTAATAAAACAAACAAACAAAGCTTATAGTAAACAAAAAAAAGGTGATTTGTAGGTATTATTATGGTATGATAAAATATTTAATTCGCTTAATATATAAAAATAATAATAACAATATTAAACCTACTCGCGAGTGTCAGTGTTCTGTCAGTGTTCGTAAAATTACTATTTACCGTTTAAAAAGTAAAAACGATGTAGTTTATTCTTAGATCATATATATATTTGTGCAAAGGTGGGCATTAACTAGTTGAAAAGTTAAAGTTCAGTTAAAAAGTTAATTTTTTTTAACTTTTTAACTTAACTAGTTAGTTTATTTTCTAATCAACTTATGAACTTAAATAGTTTAATTTACAATTGAAATAACTTAGCTTTTCTCAGTTGATTTAAAAAAATCCATTAAGTTAAAATATTTTGAAATTGTTCGTTTATACTTAAATATTACGAATTTCGAACGCTCATAAAAATTTAATTTGACTTTCTTATAGACATTTTTTTTGTTGATAAAGGTAGATAATCTTATAAGGAATCTTGTATTACATTTTCAAATCTTAGATTTAAAAAAAAAATGTTTACGAATTCTTAACTCAAAATAATTTGCTAATTTTCGTGATTTTTCCATATTTTGTCAATTTTTGAACTTTAAATGCTAATAAAAAAAAATTGTGACTAAGGAGTTTTAATATTTTTCATCTGCGTTTGAAACTAGGAGCCTTCTATTAAATTTTCAACTTTTCGCAACCAACAAATAAAATTTTATTGATATTTATAGAAAAAAAACTAAAAAAAGATGGAAAATGAAAATGTCCCTAAACAGTTCAAAATAAATCAAAATATTTTGAAAATTTTATCGTGTATACATAATGCAAATATAAACAACCAGTGAAAATTTCATGTATATATGTTCATTTCTTTTAGAGTTACACCAAAAATCAAAATCGATTTTTTGGAAAACCGATTTTGCGTAAAAATTCCCGTTTTTCCTTAATTTTTATGTTGTTTTTCCCGGTGCTTGTGAAAACTACTGGAAAATTTTTACTTTTGACCCCCCAGAGTGCCAACTAGATTCACTTTCCTATCAGAAAAGATACCGTTGAAGAAAATCCAAGCACTTTTATTGTCCTAAAACGTGATGACAGACACAAAAAAAAACACACATCATTGTAAAATCAATACATTCATCGTTTCACTCAGAATCTAAAATAGATTAAATTTTTTTAAACTGAGTTAAGTTAATATTTTTTTCTATATGAACTTTTAACTTATCGAGTTAAATTTATAATTAGTTAACTGCTAACTTTTAACTAATCGATCTTGTGTCTTCTTAACTTAATTTAACTTGAGTTAATTATTTTCATTAACTTGCCCACCTTTGTATTTGTGTACTACGACAACAAGAGTTACAAGGCAGGTAACCACGCTAACCACGGTTTTAGGTATATCTAATAATGTGCAGGTAACCCGAGTCTGTAATGACATTTACAAAAATTAAAGTGTGCAGTGTAACCGATTAACTAATAAATTATATTAACATAATATTTTATGATAATATAATATAATATTTTAACATAATATTACCTACGGTGCGCGTTTGTCGAATACGACATTAAACCATGGATCTTATACCATACCATGAAAAAGGATGGTTGGCGGGGTAGAGTAGTACGACCAAGAGAATGAATGTATCAGTGATGCCGTTTCAGATAAATAAAACTATAGTTGACCCTATTATTGTAAATTAATTTGATTAATAATATTATTTATTTATTGTAATAGGTAAAATACTAAAATGTATAACTATAAATGTCAAACGTTTTAATAAAACCAATAAAATATTAAATGTAAAATATTAAATATATTATAACTTCTATCATAGAATCGTACTTATCTACTGATTTTCATTTCTTCGTACAATCTAGAATCTAGATGTCAATTATAGTTTCAACACAGTCTTGTCATAAAGAGACTTATAAAATCTTATGTACCATATCGAAAATAAGGCCAATCGCAGCCAAGCTCCACCAACAACTTTAACAGCCCTCCCAAAAATTTACTAAAATTTTTTAAGCTTATTAAATTTTATAATAGTATGATTTTAGGCTTCGGCTTCCCCAAATCTCAAAATTAGCTACTACTGTACCTAACCAAACATGATATTTTTAAAGATATTTTTCAATGTTATCCAAATATGATTTTTCCCGACAATTGTATGTAAGTACCTACATTTAAGTAAAACAAATTCAAAATATGCACAAATATGCGAAAAATCGCTCAAATGTACACTTTTCCTACAATATGCAAAAATATGGAAATTCAAACATCGCTTGATAAGACAAAAAAAATTCATAAGAAAAATGTAAAACTTATCTAAAATAACCTACTACCACTACAATAAAACATGCAAACAGTCCCGAACCCTATAAACAATATATTTATTAGGGGGGAAATGTCAATGGGGGGTGTTTAAACACACCCCCCCCCCCCCCGACTACGCCACTGCATATCATAGCATATAATATCATAGTATAGCCAGTATACTTCGTCCCCTTACGCTGCCATTTTAATTCCTTAACGTGATTAAGCCATGCGTTTAATAAGGAGTTGGGTTAATCCTAACCATCGAATAATATACACTAATAAATTCAGTAATCTCAGCCCTCTCCATAAATTGTTTCGATTGTAAATACAGAAGCTTTCGGCTGGACAACTTTCCGGAGAAAAGTTAATAAATTATAAAATCTAAATGCGATTTTACACTACACCGCCGAGATAACGCATGAACCATAATTTACAGAAAAGAATCATTTTTTAAACTGATGGTAAGCTTTTAAAGTAATGAAGTGATTCAAGTGTTTGTGTTAATGGACTAAATGGTAATTGGTAACTGTTGGCTGGCTTAACATAATATGCATAAAGGCAGTGTACACGAAAAATGTTCAGCTATGTCCAACAACACAGTATCGTGGTTAATCTGGTGGTAACTTAACCTAACCAACCTATTACAGCTAAAGATTTCTATGCACGTACATGCGTACGTTAAGTTACATACGTACGTTAAGTTACCACACGATTAACCATGATACCATGTTCTTTGTGTGACATAGCTGAACCTTTGTCGTGTATAATGGAAACCCGCCTTTATTGGATTCTATTCTCTGTGGTATATCGTATATGGAATATACTATGGTAACATTGTAGTGGTATGCCACTTACTAAGTATAATGCCAGTGATTCAGCCAATCACTGCTCATCAAACTGTTTTTCGAAAATCACTATTCATATTATCATTACTGAGTGTGAGTCGCTATCATAGGCGCACATAGGGGGGTGCTTGGGGGTGCTTAGCACCCTCGAGGTTTAAACTAGCACCCCCAGTTCCCTATGAAATTTATTTCAGTATTTCACCAATCATTAATAAATTATTGTGGTTCGGATTTTTTTTCCATTACAAATAGACAACAGTTCATGAATTTGCGATTAAAACAGTATTGCATAAATGCACGTTTCAGTTGTCGTCAAAATATTAAACAATAAGCAGCAATCATATTATAGAAAATCGTAATTATATCAATGAAAGCTTATAACCACTTGATTCATTGCTATTTACAAATTGTATACAAATTTAAAATAATTGCAATGCAATTTATTATAGTATTAGAATTTAGGATGGTGTGAGTTCGAAGCCCCCTTCGGTTTTGTGTAACACAAATTATTCCAGCACCCCCTTAATTAACCCCCAATGTGCGCCTATGGTCGCTATTCCCTGCACTAACGCTGCAGTGTCGCGTATGACGTTTTTCGTTTTTCACGATCTTTTTCCCAGAAAAAAAGGCATTTTACACCACGACCACACGAGTACACGACATGACACGATGTGTTGTTAAATTCCTTAAAAACGCCATTGATGCGGAGCTGCACCTAATCATGGTGACCTTGGTATAATAATGGTAATACTCTGACGAGGCGACCTCGGTTTATTGGTAATATTCTGAAGAGGCCTCCCCCGATAGTCGTATAATATAGGTATAAAAGTAATAGTGTATGTATGCCCGCAGTCGGTGTCCATGTGTCGTCGGTAAAGGTAAACGGACAATCAGTCCCCGGACAATTGGTCCCCGCGAAAAAATGCGGCATGCGGACAATTGGTCCCCGTCATTATTTTATACGCGGACAATTGGTCCCCGGTAATATTTTATGTTATTTAATATTTTATTTTTATTATTATTAACCAAGGCCGTATGTGAGGGGGGAAACAAAAATTCAATAAGATTACAATATACCCCCCTCCTCCCCGAAAAATTCCTGTTGTTTATATATTGTATATATAAGAATTTACAGTACCTAATATATGAGAATGTTTAAAATTTTATTAAAATAAATATTATATTTAATTATAAAATTAATTTTATTATTAATTTTATTTAACTTTTTAATTATTTTTTCTTTGTTCAGTGTCACCAGAATTTGAATTATATTATATGAGAATGTTTTATGTTAAAAAATTATTTTGTGTTTAACTTTTAAGCCGGGGACCAATTGTCCGTGTATGAAATTATGACGGGGACCAATTGTCCGCATGCCGCATTTTTTCGCGGGGACCAATTGTCCGGGGACCGATTGTCCTAGATCCGTCGGTAAACGAGTCCGGTGACAGTACAAGTGTACCTATCGTCTGCGAACCATTGTCTGAAAACTCCGAGGTTTTCACGTAGCTGTTCGATTCTTGATCACACGTGGTTTTCCACCGCCAGCAAGTGTGCTTATCTAATTATAATAATGTTTAATAATATTGTAAAGACGAAATTCTGGCGAAGCGAGTGTTGTGCGTGAGTATTTGGGAACACCGACACTTCCGGCGGTATAAGAAGTCTTATAATATACTTTAATATGATCAAAAAGACGGCGGAGTTGCGAGGATTACACCGTACCCGGAACGGTGCGACAAGGTAAGACGCACATCAGTCAACCATATATTTTATTTACAGGTTCTTCGTATGTATATATAGGGATAATAAGTAATATCTATATAAACTTATATATTTAACCATCCTACGAACGTCAATCTAAATTTATCGGATCATTACATGATGATATAGCGAGTGCATAAAATATGGGTTTGTAAAATTTTAGTGTGACCTATTGTTAAAAAATCTAGATTACACCTAATAGAGTATCATTGTATGTAAAAGTATACTCACGTATTGACTACCTACCTATATACCTATAAAAGGTGATTGAATAAGCGTAAAACACTCATTATCTCAAAAAGTATTAATGTTTTTGAAAATATTTTTTTAAATAGTTTCAAGTTGTTAAAAAAACAACGTTTTCATTAAAAAACTATATTTTTAAATATTTTTTATCCTTATAATTTTTTTAATTTTTTACTTTTTTGAATGACAGCATAGAGTTTTAATTTCATATTCCAAAGCAGAATATTTTTCTAAGTATTTTGATACATAAAAATCGAACTTAGGACGAGTAGTTTATGAGTTATAAGTATTTTAAGTTTGGATTGGCGGAGTGGAGTGGTATATGGGGTTACCCCGCAAAATGTTTATCCGCTACTCCGCCCATCTAAACTTAAAATACTTATAACTCATAAACTACTCGTCCTAAGTTCGATTTTTATGTATCAAAATACTTAGAAAAATATTCTGCTTTGGAATATGAAATTAAAACTCTATGCTGTCATTCAAAAAAGTAAAAAATTAAAAAAATTATAAGGATAAAAAATATTTAAAAATATAGTTTTTTAATGAAAACGTTGTTTTTTTAACAACTTGAAACTATGTAAAAAAATATTTTCAAAAACATTAATACTTTTTGAGATAATGAGTGTTTTACGCTTAATGAATCACCTTGTATATGGGTTGCACTTCTTTTAGTCTATACCACAATATAAACAGTGAATACTAACACTATCTGTCTATCTACACATTTACTTAATATTATTTTTGTTCTCGGTGTTAGTTTAAAAATAAAAAATGTTATAAAATGAAAAATTCATTAGTCCGACGTTTTCGTTTACCCGGCAGTACTCTAGTCTGATATCTGTCGGATTAATGAGACTATGAGAGACAACGGTATATTTTGTATATTATTCGCTCCGTATATAGAGATGGTTCTGTCCAAAGGAGCTGAAAGTTGGTTTTGCCTATGACAATATTAATGTTGTAGGTAAATTAATAGTGAAATCATTTTTTTGTTAAAACTCATGTGTGCTTAACGGTCAAAAATAATTATGCCATAGGCGTATCAAAAGACATTCGGCGGCTCTGGCTCATCCGTAAGTTCAACCTTAACTAGTTTAAGACCGTATAATATATATTTATTCATTCATTGTATTTACATAATAATATTATTGCGATGTAGTCGGGTAGTACTGTAGTAGTGTACTAGCCTGTAACTTACTATGACAACCTTTAGTAGGTATATTATAACAAATAATAAATAGGTATTAAATATGATGTTTTATTGTACATTAATTTGTCGTCGCTTCGTATTATTCGTTCATCATAGTACATACATATACACTATACAGGCCGTATCGCTATGATCTGTTACATATTAAAATGTAAGTTCAATGTAAAATTGTTCAGTTCATTCTGATTCACTCTGTACACTAGCTCTGCATCGGCGTTATATTATTGTAGCCGACAGTGGTGTAATCAGATAGGGTGCAAATTCCTTGAGGCAAGAAAGACTGCAAATGTGTCTACATCATACGATCGGCACGAAAAATGAAAGGTTCAAACTGGAAGTGTGAGATTAATATTTAATCATATTATTTATTGCAACAAAATAAAATATGTTAGGAATGTATGTAAAAATATTGAAAAAAAGTTGTACACCCTTACAAAAAGTATAAGGTAATTCGAGGATTGATTGAGTTCAAGTAATATTAAATAATAATAAAAATAATAATAATAATAAAAATAATAATAATAATAATAGGATATCATATAAAGATATTAATTAAATTAAAATTAAATACAGTTTATCAGAATGAACAAAAAATAAATTAAGAGTACAAGAAAAAAGATTTTAAAAATGTGTGTAGGTATTCAATTTATTATTATTTTTATTTAAAAATGATGATTTAATTTACTATCTATATAGGTGTACTGGGTATAATAAATAAGTTTAATTACACATCATATTATAAGTTATTACATAACAAATAAATATTAACATTTGTGGGCAGACACTCGGTAATGTCTTTCAAGTGGTATTGTTTGTTTGTTTGTTTGTTTTTTTTTATCTTAATAGGCCATCTCTAGACCAATGTACTTTTTAGTCATCTATTGAGTTATACATTTAAAGTAATGTAATTTGGCTAATTGATTAAGGGTGGAATTTATTTTTCTTATATAGGTACATAATTTAATATTATTTATATAATTTTTATAATCCTTAAAGTTATAACTTATATAACTAAATTATTTATTAACTTTAATAAAGTATTTACGTATGCCGAACAAAGAAATGCCATCAAAAATTTATCATCGGTACCAAAAACTATTCAACAATTAGATAATAGAAGCATTTATGATGCAATTTTGTAATAACTATAAGTGCTATAGTGATGTCTGTTGTTTAATGATCTTATAAAATTAACTTTATGCATGTATAATAATTAATAAAGTAAGATTTACATATTATTATGTATATCATGCAAATAATATGCAACATTGAATTCTTCATAAATTAAATTTGTGGAAAAATATCTTGGTTTTTCCAAAATAATTGTAATTAAATAATTAATAGTCTCACCATTAATACATTAATATGAATGATACCTATTAATTTATAATTAATGTAAACGACACTTATTACCGATGAAAATTCAAAATTTACATAATGCAGTTATATGACCTTACTCTTATATTAAAATGTAAAGTGTATGAAAACTAGTCGAAGCGTTAAGGAAATAAATATTCGAAGTTACAATAATAAAAATTTGCATTAGGGTTGAGATGAATAAATTAATGTGCCTTTCCTACTAATCGTAAAATAATTTGTCGAGTTCCCATTTATTTTCCGTGTGATAGTAAAATACTTTTAATTGGTTATAATTAGTTATACAGAGACCTAATATTTTATAATACAGTGACAAGAATATGAATAAAAGATTGTCATAATATCTAAGTGGTTTTCCTATCCCATACGTATACATAACGTAAATTATGAGCCACAGCGAACCACACATGATATAAAATAGATATTTATGTACTATATTCATAATATAAGACATAGTAAATACAAACATTTAACCGGATTTAACGAAAAACGTCATAGTAGGATCCTACCAATACCAGCTTGGTTTCAATAAAACAAAATTTAATTCTTGGATCTCAAGTCGCTTGCTTTTGTCTAGGAGTTTAGAATACCAAATTTCCATTTAACGGATTTCGGTTTATTTTAATAATCAATTTCTCATGAATTTAGTGAGTACAGTGTTCACAATAAATAATGATAGCTAAGCTATTTACAAATAAAACGGACTGTGATTGAAATTAGGAAACATCATAGTAAATTTATGGAATATTTCAAAAAATTGTTCTTTCACACGATAATGTAAGTAGATAGTATGTAAAAATGTACAATTTAGATAAACTGTTATCCATTACGCTGTACAAACCACTATTACCTATGTAAAATCTAAAAGCCGTCTACTGAAATCGGGTTTTGGGCGAAATACAGACATTATTGAAACAGTTAGGTACCACATAAAAGTATCAACTTAACTCGTTTTCCAACTGATAGATGTACATGACATTTTTCCTCAACCCATAAAATAGTGTGGCAGATAGAAGAAAAACATAGTTGTTAAACCAACATATCCCTCTTTTTACTTGGAACATTAAACAATATGCTCGAATTATTCCATATTAAATGGATTCAAAACTTTTGTCGATGCAGCACCATGATTTATGATAATAAATAATAATACTCTTAGTAAATTGAAACATGGATCGACAAATCACATAGCTTTCTCTTTAGTTTCGCATTCGCAATAAAAAATAATAAAAATATTCACTTTTAGAAATTATCCTCCCGGGAAAATATTGTACTTATCGGTTATTTACAAATAACATAGGTAGAAATTACCACAGTGCGACAGAAAAAATTTCAACGAATAATCGAGATTTTTTTCTTAACTAAACAAAAACAATAACATTATATGGATATAGTATAATTTACTAATGGAAAACGCGACGACAAATATTGCCTACTTTGTTCTGAAATAGTTGTATTTTTATTATATGGTCCTTTTTTGTTGTAAATTTCAACGATATTTTTGACCTATAGCGCGGAAAAAAAGAAGAAAAAAGGTCGTCTATTACAACACGCAACGCTTTTTAAGAGTTAATATTTTCTACTTTGAAACAATCGCGTTAAAAGCTTTTAAAACGAATTGTTATTAATATTTATATACAGCGGTGGATGAAAAATAATGATTTTTATTTTGGCCATGTCTGATAATATATTATACTCTTAGTAATCTTGGTACATACGTTAAGTTACCTCAACACTGAAATTATTTCTGTTTCCAAATGGAATAAGGATATGACCATGTATAAATGCATATTTAAAAAAAGTTAGAACATATTCATTCAACGGCCCTATGAATTGGAAACATGATTATTTCTTTTTGTCCAAAGACAACTTTTATAGAAGAAAAAATCCTCGGTCTTGTGTAGAAATTTCACAGTTTACAAGAAAAATACAAGAATAATAACAAAGTAATCGTAAAACACCAAAAAAAAAAAAAAAAAAACCGGCCAAGTACGAATAGGACTCGCCCACGAAGGGTTCCGTACCATCATCAGCTATAAACATGTTGGCAACACTGCTTATCTTATATATTCTAGGGTTTTTAGTACTCGCTATTATAGCGGCAACAGAAATTCATAATCTGTGAAAATTTCAACTTTCTAACTTTCATGATTCATGAGATAGCCTGGTGACAGACGGACGGACGAATAGCGGGGCCTTAGTAATTGGGTCCCGTTTTACCGTACGGAACCCTAAAAACGGTAATCTTGAAAATGTGATAAGTTTTCTTACAATTTTTTCTTACAGCAATTAAAAAATATTGAAAACATTTTTTATAGCATTTGAATTTCAAATTTTAACGATATTCTTCAAAATAGTAGGAAGTTCGCAACATTTGTTGAAGTTAAAAGTTCTTTAAATATTAAATTTTTGTTCCTATAATTGGTTTGAAATTAAATAAAAGTTTTTTCAGAATTTTATTTAGAATCATTTAAAAATCTGTAATTGTAGATTTGTGTCACCTAGGATATGAGATATAAATTGCAAATTATATTTTTCGTAACGTACCTCTTTCCATTGATCTTAAAATTTCTAAAGATAATATGTACATTTTTGGTGGATAATTTCAAATCTTAGATTTTAATATAAACAGCAATAACAACATGCATAGGGAAATAAAAGAAATAATATCGAATGGAAATATCAAATAGATATTACTTTAGCATAAACAAGCTATTGAGATCAAAACTGCTATCAAGAAAATCAAAAACTACACTGTTCGCAAGCTATCTTAGGCCAATAGTAACCTATGGATATGAGACTTAGTCCACGACAAAAGATGACAATAGAAAACTTGCTATATGAGAAAGGAAAATATTAAGAAATATGTATGGATCGGTGTACAACGACAACCTGGGAATTTATGAAAAGAGGCGCAATGAAGGGCTGTATGACCTGTATGAAAAACAAAATATACTCACATAATATATAAGGTGTAAACGTCTAGAGTGGCTGGGACATGTATGGAGAGCTGATGGAGATATATTAAAAAATGTTCTGATATTTAAAATAAAGAAAAAACTTCCACTTGGAAGACCAAGAACAAGATGGAAAGACACCGTATAAAAGGATATGAGACTAATAGATGAGCATGCAACGTTGGACTGGACTATGGACAGAGAAAAATAGAAAGGCTTACTAGTGACAGCGCAGGTCCATAATCGACCGTTAAGCTGTTAAAGAAGAAGAAGAAGATATGAAAATGTTGTTAGAAAAGAATTTATGAAAAAAAAATGTACGCTTATTTGTTTTAGATTCTTAGAGGACCTGTGAATTATGTATTGATTTTACAATGATTGTGTTTTTTTATTTTTGTAAATTTATTGTTTGTGTCTGTCATCGCCTTTTAGGACAGTAAAAGTACTTAGATTTTCTTCAACAGTATCTTTTCTGATAGAAAAGTGAATCTAGTTAGTACTTTAGGGGGGCTTTTTTCAGTAGTTTTTAAAAGCGCGGTGAAAAACAAAAGAAAAATTAAGGAAAAACGATAATTTTTACGCAAAATCGATTTTGGTTTTTGGTGTAACTCTAAAACAAATGACCTTAGATACATGTTATTTTGACTGAATATTTATATTAGCATTTTCTATTCACCATAATATTTTCAAAAAATTTTGAATTATTTTGAGCTGTTTAAGGAAATTTTAAGTCTCCAATTTTTTTTCTATAATTGTCAATAAAATTGTATTGGTCGGGTAAAAATGCTTGAAAATGTAATCCAAGGCTCCTGATATATTGTTACAATAGCAGTTGAAATATATTAAAAATAAATAAGCACAATTTTTTTTGTAGTTGAAAATGTATAAAATGTTCAACTTTTATATCTAAGAATTGAAAATTTAAAACATGGTTCCAAGTACAAAGATTATATATAAATTACTTTCTTCACAATAATATCATAAAAAATACTTAGTAATATCATATGCTGACTGACCAAATTCGCTCAGAAACGTTTTTCTTATGCAATGGTATTATATCATTAAATTAAAATTTAACACCATCCATTACAATGACCCACTTGTAATAGCAGAGCAACACCCACTTGCCCACCTTTTTTTTTTACAATTCTCATAAATATAGTTTGTTTATTGTATCCTTGTCATGGTAATTATTTTACAGACCTATTTTTTGTTACTGTAACGCGTATTAAATTTGCTTGTTTGCACAAAATTACTAGAGCCAATAATTTTTCATGAGGGTATACACATCAAAAAAAAAAAAAAATTACAGTTTAACTGTATAAGCTGAATACATTTTTTATGATTGTTTGGATTTCAAATGTTGACGAAATTCGTAAAAATCGTCTATTATTTTTCTCCATATTCAATGATTTATCATTTACAGGGGCGTCATTTCAATATTTGCTAGGGTAGGGCATAATAATGACCGGCCCAGTAAATACAACTCTATCCTCTTCCCCCTTCCCAGAACTCCAACCATCATAATATAATATGGGTTATACTTTTTTACAATTTATATTAAACAAACGGTATCCGTTTTTTGTTAACATATTACTTATTCAAACATAAACAATCTTGACACATCAACATAATATTATTATAACCTTATAATATATATAGTTTACTCTGAAAAACAAAATATTAAAATTGTTTTAATATTAATAACAGTATCCCAATAAAATATTCATCCAAGCATCAAACACCACTATTTAATTAAAGTATAGGTAGGTACTTACCTATTTGAAACTACAACATTAATAAATTATAATAATATCATTGACAAAGCATAAGCGTAATACAAATAAGGAATTATAAGCTATAATATTTATTATTTATTAATGCTTTATAGTATATTAGTACAAATTTAAAGAAGTAAATAATAATGAATAAAGCAATAGGTAACATGTATTGGGGTTTTTTTAGCGTTTGGCAAATTACTATGTGTCTATGTAAGTGGGTAGCGGCGATTCTTCGTATTAGCAAAAATTGAAAGTGCATCATCTAAATTGATTGTTGACGCTTCATCACTTCCAACAACAACAATCAATAGATCATTAAGACGATCATCGCCCATTGTTAGTCTTAAGTAAGATTTTATTCGTTTGAGTGATGAAAAAAAGCTTTCATTAGAAGCATTTGAAATGGGTAACGTCATAAGGATGGATAGTATTTTTAATGTTTCAAAGTAACTTTTGGGCAGTTGCAGTAATATTTTTAAGATAGGAAAAATATCATGATTTGCATCTGAAACACCTGACAGTAATTCTTTAGAGCTAAGAAATGCAGCTTTCAGTTTGATTTTATCAATGTTGAATTGCTTGTAATTTTGTAAAAACTCGTCAAGGAAGGGAGATTTAAAATCAAAATAATCAGGACTGGAAGAATGAAAAATATTGCTTGTTAAAATTATTTCGTTATTTGTATCACTGAAGCGTTTATCTAACTCATTCAAAAATCTACAAAAATAAATATATTTATATACAACATAGAATATAGATGAATATAGATTATTAAAATGATTATTGATATTTGATAACGAAAATTCTATTTTTTTTTATATATAAACCAATATCATAGAACTCTGTGTTTTTGACCACTGATAAGCGACAATGTAATGTTGCTATCTATCTCTTATCTCAGTTTTTAGAACATAGACCTATTAACAGTTAATAGGTCTATGGTTTAGAATGATAATATTCATAAGTAATAATTTTTATGTTGTATCACCGCCCGTAATTCAAGACATTTCATGTTAACGTCCTGTCATGCGGCGGCCCGGCGGCTGGCCCATTTAGTCCCGGAAGCCGGCCCACAGCTTGCCACTTTAAAATCTATGGTTGGGCAAATGCATACTCCTGCCCCCCCCCCCCCAAATGACGTCCCTGAATTCATTGAATTCAATTTCAGCGACGTATAGATACATCGTACTACAGTACTAAATAAACTATACTCAATGGACAATGACTAGGTATAGAATAGATGACTATTGACTACTATACAGCAGAACGACTTCCGGTTTTTCTTCTTACATTTACATTATGATATGAAATAAGTAACTTATTCAAGAATAAGTACAAAGACCTATGATATTGGAGTTGAATATAGCTCGAGTGACTTAAAGGTTAAGCACTTAAAGGAGAACCTGACGACACTTTACGGAAATTTTTTATTTAACTCATTCTGATTTATTTTTAACGAATCTTGATTCTCGAGGTGCAATATACGTGCCTGTGTATTAAACTTAAAAAATAAAACACACTTGTTGTGAGTGTTCAATGTACATATAGAATGAGACCGCCCTCAACGGCAGATTAAACGATTTCGCAGCATCTCGAGAAAACTTTGTTCTGTACAAAATACTTTATACTCGCGCGTTAAGCCACCTGTGTTAATTAAACATTTATACAAGTATAAGTCGTCGTAGTCGTACTGTATTTATAAATAATTATGATAATGGGTGTGCGGTTAACCTTTATTTTTATTTTATAATCACTCGACGACGATAAACGAAACAATAACAGTACATAAAACACGCCGTATAATCTGAGACGAATTTACATGCGATTATCGGTAGGTATTATATAGGTATGAATATTTATCAGGAATGTGGGACTATGGATTGATAATCATTAGTGTATCCAAGGAGGGAAACAAATTTTAGAAAAACATTCAACCAGCCCCACAATATTTTACAATTGCATTGTTGGACTTTATTCAGACCGACCGTTTTGTGTTGTTTGACAATAAAATGAAAACAATGAGCACATTATAGAAATTAAAACTATTATTTACCTAATACTTATATATTAATAGTATATTATTATCTATACATTTGTGTGCCTTCAATGCGCACACACTTGTTCAAAAGTCACAGTGAATCCGCATAAATTCGATTTACATAATGATAGCTAAAGCGATTGGACGGATATTGGTAGTTATAATATTGTATTATTGTTTAAAAGGAAAAAAATTATTTTTAAAACATTCCTTGCATGCCATTTCAGTAGTTACTAGCTTCTTACGTGTAGTAGCAGATAAACCGATTTGTATGAACCTATTATTATTACAATTTATATTGTTCGCACAAGAAAACACAATAATAAAAAAAAAATATTGTGCTGTACTCTCAAAACTTCTCATCAACTTATATATTCATCTTTTATATATTCGGTAAGTGTTTTTATCAATATAATTTAATACTTTTATTTTTATTATTCTTTATTTTTATTACGTTTTACTAAAACGTTGTTTTCTATTTTTGATTAAAGACACAATACGTAAACTATGATGCAGGTATATTAAATAATAAATACCCTAGCTCTATATGGTTCAAAATATTTTTTGTCTGAATAATATATTTTCCTATTAGTTATTAATTATTATAAATACTAAAAAAAATAGTATATTTTAATAGTGTGCTATTACTTATTTACAATATTTGTTGTTGAGATGTTTTTTACATACTCTTTGATGAATTATCAAAAAAATTATGAAATTCGATATTAAATTTACTTTTCTAAATACATCAATACGTTGAAATGAAAACATATAACAAAAACAAAAACAAAAAAATCATCAATTCCGATCCCTTTAAATTTTAATATATTGAAATACAATTTCCGATTTTGATTTAAGTTTAAGTTTAAAGTTTAATTTATGACATTTCTATAAATATATGTATGATTATACCAACATGTCTACAACGCTACAATATAATTATATTTATCAATTTAAATTAAAAAATTTAATTATATGAATCATGATTCACGAGTAGGAAATTATTCTTATAGAATACAATGTATTTTGAGTATCAATTAGTCGTGTCTGTTAATTCTAATAGTTGAGTTTAATAGAAATACCAATGTAGAATAGTAATAAAAAGCTATATCAATATATTTTTAAATGTAGGTATACGTTTTTAATGTTACTCATAATATTCATATTTATCAGTTGTATGAGTGTACTTATGGCTATTAAATAATAATTAAATAAACATTAATGGTAATGGTAATTATATTAATGCACATGATTTGTAAAGTACATATAAATTGTAATGTTCAATGAAGGTTGTCTTATAAATTTTAAATAAAATGAAAAATGAACTAAATTAGTTTAAAGTTCTAAATCAATTAATTTGAATTATTTTATGAAGTATAGAATATATTATTATTATATTGTAGATACTAATCCAAAAAAGGTGTACTTAATACATTAAGTTTTAAATAATATTTTGTTTCCTTTTAAATCATTTGTCCAATTTAATTTGAGAAAAATTATTTTAACCTTCAACACAAAATCTATTATTTAATTATTAAAGTGTTGACAAAATACTTTAGTTAAATATTTAAATTGTTATTTCAGTCCTTAATAGTATATTAATTTATAGTACCTATATTGTTTTGTACTTACATTGTAGTTCTTAATTTAAGACATTTTTAATTTTACACCTAATTGATTAATCAAAGTACACAAAGTACGTTTTGTATTAAGATTGATATTTTTTTGAGTAGGTACCTAATTTATTTTGAAAATATTTCATATATTTGTTTATTTTATCATAGATAAGCCCAAAATAGAAGCCTATTATAAAATTTTATATAAGAAGCATTTATAATTTATGACTTGTTGATCCAAAAAAAAATGTCCTCAGCCCACATAGCCCTCCACCACTTGTATCCGCGCCTGCCTACTTAAATCTAAGTACTTGTCAGGGCCGAATTAAAGGGGGTCAGGGGGGCATTTTCCAACGGGCACAAGATTTAAAAGGTGCATAATATTTTAAAATAAAAACAGGTTTTTTTTTAATTATATTAATTAATATTGTGTATTAGTTTATATAGTAATACATATTAATATTATTCTTCTATTTAATTATTATTCTTATGACTCATAATAATGTGTATGAGAATTTAGATATGAGGTATAGATCATAGATAATGGATAAAAATATCAAGCTATAGGGGCATAGGGTGGAAAATTTCAGGAAAGTGCAATTATTGCATCGAGATGCAAAATGTCCTAATCCGGCACAGATACTATCTAAATATTATTCAATTAAACAAATTACAAACATTGTTTTATAAACATTTTAGGGTGAATTTATGAAAATAAATAATCAAGTTATATAGTATTTTAAATTGCGTAGTTTAGGTGATTATACAAAGAATTAATTAACCTGTCGGATAACCAAAAAAATGAATGTAATAACGTTTTACAGTAATGAGTTAATATAATAAGAGTTAAATTAGTTTTTCACCGTCTCGACGTTATACTCCGTCATAAGCTTTAGTGAGTGACAAGATTAAAAAAGTGCATGAATTGAGTTTCTTAGAATTTGACTTTCTGGTACACTACACCGTTGGTGAAATTAATTTGTTCACGAGATAAATATGCAACTAATATTGGGATAAAAAAAACAAAATTGGTATTTAATTATGAATAGCGACTGCACAAAAAGTATCAGTGTCTAGCATATACATAATACATATATATATTATATATGTAGCGTTGTAGCCGCATAAAGCCAATTGCGGTGGTCGGGTAGTTGAATGGTTGCATTTTGGTAATGTTTGGTGAGTGGGGAGGGCCTTTGGGTAGACGACGGTGGTGGTGAGGTGACGGTAGCGGCAGTACGGGCCCGATGCGGAGAATTGTCTACAAAAGGTCCAAACTTACCAAAGGATATTAAATTACCCAAAGGAATTTCCCACTACGTTCAGTCGTTCAATTTCTCTCCCCCCCCCTTCGACTCTATCTCACACTCTAACTATCTTTCTCTATCGTTTGCACGAGGACATTCTGTTTCTCGCTTTCCTTTTTCTTTCCGTCTATTTGTCCACCCGTCTGCGAGAGTATATATATATATATATACACACCCCGAATATCCTGTTTTCCGCCAGTTGACAAGGACAAGGTTCATTGTTTTACACGGGAAAATATCCTAGAGGTTTTATCACACCCCACGTGTCGTGCAGCCCTGGTTTCGATCGTTTCCATTTCCACACCCCTGCGGCCGACACCGACGAAAACACCCGCAGCCGCCGCCGCCACTTTCAACCACTGCCTAGGCGTATATATATATATATATATATATAATATTATATCCGTACACGTATATTTCCGCGCATAACGAGACCCTGGAGAGCCGCACGTTCGCGTGAACTAGGCCCGCAGCGAGCAATAATTTTTATTGCCCACGATGAATAAGGCACACAAAACTGTGCAACGGATTGACCGCGCTGCAGGTTCACAATGAGTTCCCGTGTTATTATATTATATATTATTATAAATTATAATAGTGAAAAATACGATACCACGATGCATATTATCATGTATAGTATACAGTATAAGCGCCTCGGTGACAGGCAAGTCAGTGGATTTTTTTTTTTATTTATTTAGCTACATACCGTTTTTTCTTCACATAATGTATGCGGAACGCTTACACAATGAGCTTAGGGACCGGTCTCGTGTAGAAATTCTGTACAAAACGCTCGTAAAACTTGATCCGGTGCCCTGAATCCTTGACATGTACGCACCACCGCAGAATACAGAACGTGTTGCAAAATTGGCGAAAATGTGAAAAAAAAATCGATAATCATTTTAGTTAACATTTTAAAATATATAGTACAAAGATAGTACCTACCTACTTAAAATCGGTATCGCGTGTTTCCCGTACGTGTCCAATACTAACATTAACGTACTTTTGGATAGGTACTTTTGGATATATATATAGTTCAGTTCAGAATATCGCTTCACTATAGGTACGCGTACCTTAAATTAATGTACTTATAACATATATATATTATTTAAAACGTTTGCCGTCGAAGATGTTTATTTTTGTTGCCATAATTTGAACATTTATTATTTCCATTGGAATATCTTTTCTTCAGTTTTAATATAGCTATAAAATTAAAAGTCGAATGATGGTCCCCCAGATTAAATGGTCGTGTTAATGTTAATTACGTATAAACAGAAATTGTATCACTTCATGTCTTCATCTATAGGTAATTCAAAGTATATTTACGATAAGTAAAAATAATATGAAACCTATTTTGGTGAAGACTATAATATTATACAAAAACTTATCTCATATTGCCTATTGGTAATTTCAGTCTTGAAATACACTACGGACAGCGGTGGTGGGAGGAGAGTCTAATCGACCGCAATTAGGATAGTTATAAGAACACTTGAAAAAAGGCTCGGTGGGTTTGGGTCGTATGAGGCACAGGAATATAATATAATCAATTATGGTAATTTAATAAATTAAAAAATTCCATTTGTAATATTAAGACTTGACGTTATACCGGAATAAATCAGTTTGGCGTATTATAAAATACATTATAATGTTGATTATCGACATTATGTATAAATAAATCTTCAAAATATTAATTTACCTCTTTCAATTTTTCAACTTGGGAGCCGTTTCATATCCAGCACACTCGAAAGTTTTGAATGGGAAAATAACTCGGTGCGTTCAATAGGCGTGGTCCTGTATTATAAGCCCTATGCAAATGTGCACTGATCCCTAACCAACGAACACTTTACAACTCTTTAACTTTCCGACAAGGGAGAGTACAGTTTCTCGTTTTCACGTTTAACAACCACAAATGTCGGCGGTATGTAATGCGAAAAAAAGTTTGAATACTCTCTCCGTGTGTGTGCGTTTTTATATATATATTATATAAGTTATACAGCTGTAAGCTGTGTAAAAAAAATCAAAAAAAAAAATCAATACCTTCCGGTGGTTGTGGCACAAATTTTTCACGACAAAACAAAAAACAAAACGCTTTATTTTCGAGTTGAAGGATATTCTACTATAACGCTACAACTACAAGCGAGTGTAATAGGTTAGCAGGGCAGGCTGATGCTAGCCATATAAAACGCGTGTCACAATAGTATATGAAACAACTTTTTACTCCGAACCAAAGTGTGTGAATGAACGTTATTTTATTTATTATGTCAACTTTAAAAATATATTTTTACCCGTATTACTGTTTAAAAAACTGTATAAAATATCTTTACACATTGGTCTCTATGGTCGGTATATATATTATACATTATACATATATAATGATATATGAAAATTTTTTGATTTGTGCAAATCTAATAATACAACACTGTATAAGGATAACGAAAACTCGATTTAAGCTATTCAGGTATTATGCTACCTAATCGTATGCAAACAAAAATATATTTATATGGAAACTACAGATATAAACGAGTATAGATTTCGTGTTGAGAAAGCTTCGGAACAATTATTTTTATATGGTTAATCATTAATATATAATTAAAATTATCTTAGAACATCTTGTCCGATTTTTATGTTATTATATGGTTATAATGGGTATATATTGATATATGTATTATAAAAGTCATAGTGTCGTATTCAACCCAACCATGCGATGATTTTATGGTAATCAAGTAATAATAATAATAATAATAATAATAATATATAAGTTACCTACCTACTATATTATAGGGTAATACGTATTGTATCTGCTTGTTTGTTATGAAAAGGTGAAAAATGTAAATACACACCTACGTTTATTCAGTGCCTATATCATAATCTTGAAGCCACAAAAATCAATCTGTCATCGAGTGAGAAAAAGTTTATCAGCAGATGTACACTCAGTGAAATGTAATTGTGCACGATGTATTAGATGAAATGAGAAATCTTGAGGATTTGCATGTTTTTTTCTAACGGTATACATATTTGTTGCACTGAATTTCAAAGGCTACACACGCGTACTTTCTGCAGTGCATATTTTTGCATAATATTTCAAACGACTTGATATAAGGGAGAGCACACTCAACAAGGAAGAAACGAGGGCCCTCGTCGGCGTTTCTATACAACTGTGTTAATTCCAAAGTGGCACCGCAATATTTCACAATGTCCATAAGTTATATTTTGAAGTATTACAATACTTACGAACAATGGGCATTTGAATGCAAATTTTAATTCCTTTCGAGATATTATCATTTTAATCTGCGTTTTTATAAACTATTTAATGAAGATAATATGGTACCTCATCATACAATGCCGCTATAGTTGTCGTATTTTGAGCTCTAAATTAATAGATAGTTATGTCATTGAGATACAAATTATACAAACATATAGTCTAAGATTACCGCGGAGTCAATGAAAATCAATAAATTGTGATTTGTGATCAACATTGGCGCAGTAACTAACATTTATATATGATGTACACTCATATGCATAGTACGTCGTTTTGCTTTTATATAATCTATTATAATATGTATGAGGTATATATATATATAATATATTATATTCCTACTTATAAATCTATTGTAGAATTTTGAACACTGTATTGAAGTTCTTCGAACTAATAATATACCTAATAACAAACCTACCTTAATTTTTCACTTATGATAATATCGAGTAAATACGAAATTTGTGTTGATACTGGTATTTTTTACGTTGCATGCCATGTTAATAAATGTATGATCTTCTTGTACAAACAATTTGGTTTAAAAAAATTCGTTGGAATAAACT
This sequence comes from Macrosiphum euphorbiae, assembly GCA_949089665.1. Classification (NCBI taxonomy): domain Eukaryota; kingdom Metazoa; phylum Arthropoda; class Insecta; order Hemiptera; family Aphididae; genus Macrosiphum; species Macrosiphum euphorbiae. Next base: position 133,907,813 of record CARXXK010000001.1, on the reverse strand, counting down.
ATTGTTCAATTTTAAATGAGCTTAACTCTTCTACAAGTAAACATTGTCATTTGAATTCACATAGAAAAGGTTTAAAGCATCGTGCGTTTGACAGATTTCAGAAGTATAAAATGATTTCTGAATAAGTCTGAAAACACACATTATTTTTTTTAGATAACAATATTTTTTTAAGAAATTGAAGTCGAGTTTTTTTGAATTTCAAAGCATTCAAATTAAAAAGCTACAGCATTATTATCTTTAGATAAAGCAATGTTGTTATATTGAGTTCTTTATAAGAACATTTTGAATTACCTATATATTTAGTGATCAAATAGACTAAGTATAATTTCCATTATTTGAGCACCAGGTAGAAAATTGAGGGAATAATATACAATTAGGTATTCATTGATAGTTTTGAAACGAAACCTAAAAACTAGTTTTGTATATTTTGTTACTTAATATACGCGAACACTGTAAAATCAATAGAGTTAGAATCAATACTTTTAAACCATTTAACCTATTATTAAATTAAAAAATAATATTAACCTTATAAACTTATCTCTTATTATATAATATAATACAACGAATATATTTTGTGATTCTGATAATATAATCACGTTGGTAAAAAATTGAATATAATAAAATACACAATCTTGATTCTAAATATAAAACAGTCAACCACTTTTCACTGCAAATCATCTATATATTATGATAATATGAACTATTAGTTGAAACTTGAAAGTGCATATTGAGCACTAGAATAATGGAACATAACGCGTGCATTAGAATTTGTAGTAAATATATATACCTATAATATATATTACATATTTATGTACCTAGTGTCGTGTCATATTCATTTACCTACATAAAACATGTTAAAATATATTCAGCAACTGGACATCATGCGTGCATATTTTGATAAACTCTAGTTCATTTCCTACTCGTCCATTTCCTATAGCCTTTTCGGAGTTAATGCATAAGCACCGTCCTTTCCGTTATGACAAGATAATTACAAGAGCTCAGATAATGGGTTTGTTGTGTTTCGAATAGAGCAATAATTTTTGGGACAATATCCAAAATGTACCCTTAAAAAATTATATTTATGTTCAACGACAAAAACTGTTTTAGTGAATTATTATCAGTTGTACTGATATTATTTACGCTTCCGTAATTTGTTAACAGCGAGAAAATAGTTTAGTTATTAAAAAAAAACCAAAAGCATAAATAATTTGAACACTAAAAAAAAACTATTTGACCATTAAATATGACAAAATGCCTTTAAACATAATATACAAGGCCTTTTGAAATATCATCTTGGTTTTAAATTTAAAAAAAGAATAGGAAAAAACATTTTATAATAATTTAGTTAGGTATTTGTTCAGATTATTTTTTAACTTTTATTGTTTGAAATACAAATAAATTACTTATAATCTAAGTTTTTTATTTATACATTTTTGGTGGATAAAATATTTTTGTTCAATTCTAAGTTCAGACTTAGGTATCACAATTTTATTTTTTTTTTAATTATATGAAAAATAATAATAAAAAAAATGTATACATTTTCATTTCAATGTTAACAGGTAGCCTATAAAAAACCGTGTTTTATCCAAATCAATTGAACCATGCTGTTGACAAAACCAAAAGAAATAAAACTGAATGTTGTATTTTCATACTATTACACGTTTTTTCTGTAAAACGGTTTCTCTTTCGTATTCTGTATACATAATAATTATATTATGTATTTCGAAAATTCTCATCTGATATGCAGATACTAAAAAGTTATCCTATGCCATCAATGTAGAATCGACTATTTTGTTATTCAAAATATTTCATAATTTCGTACACTGATCTTGTTTATAAAAACAGCGAAATAAATTATTGAATCTTTTGACGGAATGTAAAAGATTTGTGTACCTACCAATAGGCAATTTATAAATCAGGTTTTTATGGACACGTTGTTTAATTTTGGTTTTATACCAAACAGTATCATAGTTCAAATTTATAATTTTTTCATCCATCTTTCAATAATTAAATACCTAACAATATTCTTACCACTCCCTACCTACATTAAATATTTAAATGTATATAAATTACATTTCATGTAAGCTACTGATATTGAACTTGGTACCTACTGTTAATTATCAAACGAGTGGTTTAAAGTTTACAATAATATCGACTATATTTTACCTAAGTACTTGTATTTTTAAAACATTTCTTTGTCTTAGTAATTTCGATCTTTAAAAAAACACCATTTCTATGAATAAGTTTCATTTTTAAATAAATGGTCCAGTCATTAAGTCTATACATCTATACCAATATCGAGTAATCATATTTCTCATTTCAGCTTTACAGACTTTGTCCGGTTATCTGTTATAGGTACTTAAAAACTATTTAATTATTGAGTTGAATTATCTAAAAACATCATACGTATATTTCTTTTTCACAAGTAACTTTTGAATAATTATATTTGATTTTATCTAGATCAGTTAAAATGTTCTCATAAACAAATATTTTGACATTACTTATTTCTTCTTTGGATTATAGTTACGTACGACTGTACGAGTAATGTTTATAGTAGCGTTATCTGCACTACCTATACTACCTTATATTGTTATTTTTTTTTTCATTTTGAACCGACTAAGCCGCAGGAATGCTTTCGCAGTATTTCCGTGATACGGCTATACTACCTATTCTACCTATACTACCTGTTCTACCTATACTTCCTACACTGCCTAAGCTACCTATACTACACAACATAATATATTGTTTTCCACGATTAAATCGCAATCATTTCGGTTTGATATTCATGTTATTCAAAAGTTAAATTCAATAAAAAAAAAAATCCTCAGAACAGTAACGCTCCACAAAGAAAATATGTTTTTGTTTTTATCTTAATGCCGTGCGTGTTACAGAACACAATAATAAAAAAAAACCCCCATGCGGAATGCATTTCGCAAAACTCGTTGAGCGTTTTCTGTGTGCACACCGCGCACGCATATAATATATATATATATACGACGGCGATAATATATTATTTTTGTATACACGTATATAATAATAATAATAATATGCGCACTCTTATTTTTTTTCTGTATCGAGACGAATTATATTTTTCTTAAAGTTTGTTCACGTAGCGCGAGAGGGAATCAGCCAAGGGGAAAACTGAGATTAAAGTCTATACCCCGCGAGATCGAGAACAATATTCCGGACACAACTTCACCATTTGCATAATCAGACATGGTACACTAGTTTGTAATTTTCGTTTTTTTTTTTTATTTCTTTTTCCTCGTTCGACCCAGACCTTTGCCGCCCACGCCCGGCACACACACCATACTCGCTGCACCCGTTCGAACCGATGCACTTTTATTACGCCCGTGACCAAAAACACAATGATTTGTGTTGTTTTTTTTTTTCAACACTTCACGTTATATATATATATAAAACTCACAATCGATACAATATACAATATAGGTATCAAATAATAATTACGAAATAAAAAAATGTCAGTAATACCGTAAGCCATAACTATATATTATATTATACCAGGTTCACCTATAATTTTATAACATTAAACACAACGTGTAAAACCAATTAAAACATAAACGTATTGCAAGTCATACTTATTGGATTTCTAAAAGTCATGGTATCATATATATATATAGGTATAACCTTTCGGACATATTATTTTTAATTTGTCACCGTAGTCAAACATTAGGAGTACAAATTCGATAGATGGTAGAAAGTACGAGTATCCTGCGTGTTATTCTTACATACCTAAATCTACAAGTTATTTATTTATTTTTAGTTAAATGCCAGTCTATATTTAATATTTTTAAATTATTAATGGGTTAAAACAGTTTATCAAATGTAAAATTATATTAAAAATAAACTAAGAAATATAGGTACTTAAAATATGTTTGCTATGTTTTTTTTTTTAATTACTGTCCTCTACACTAGCTGTTTCCATCCCCACCCCTAGAACGCAACACTCGGGTCTAATAATAATATTATACAAATATATTTAACTTGATTTCTTCATATCCATGGCCGCGGATTGGTATGTATCGGCACATCGAGTTTTTCACTTCTAAGCGGCCTATTTACATATTCAGGGGCCCAAAATTACGTCTATAATTATTACGAGCTTATAGGTGGCCAACCGTATTTTAAACACGAATTTATTTTCACTCGCCCTCACACGACCGGCCCACCGAGATTTTCTCGGTAGCTCGCTCTAACCAATCCTGACTATGATAGACTATTATTATTATAAACGTGTACTACACTCCCGGCTGATAGTTGTGGACGGGTAATTCTACGGCACTGAGTACCTATTTCATATTTTGTACTTTTTAATTTTTAAATCCATGTTATTAATTATTACCTACCTACTTATCTCGATTAAAAATAAAATTATTTTATTTTATTCCCATACCCAATATTACACATGTCCTGTAAAACATTATTTTGTAGTTTTGACTTCTATTTTCAAATTTAAAACTTTAAAAATACGCCCACAAAAATTATACTCCCGGGGATAAATTTCTAAGATAACGGGTGAACCATTTTTTTTGATTTATTTTGCTATTTTTACCTAAAAGACCTTTTTTTTTCTCTTTTTTGGGTTGTATATATCGAATGACCTGATAGTTTTTTATACATATCAACGGGATCGATAAAAACTTATGAAGACGACTCATTGTCGATGTTATGTTTAAAATTAGTTTTAATGGACTTATTATCGGCGATATCAATTAAGTAAGTATTTGTTAAGGAAAGTTAAGTTTTTTATATACATAAAATGCTTTTTTTTTATCTTTTTTGACATTTTAAATGCTTCTTTTAATAATTATATTTCCTTCAAATCTAAACCCTAGTAATTAATAACATTATTATTGTTATATTATTATTTCACACCACACCGCTCATTGGATGAGCCAATATTATTGCAGTCATGCTTATTGGACTTCGAACAATTCAAACGGTCGGGATATATTGTAAATTATTATAATATACAATGGCGATGAGGGTTTATGGTTGTTTGTTCACTCTTCCTTCATACATTCAGACGTTGGATTTCAAAATTTGTTACTCATAATAATAATATAGTAGGTATAAACATTTTGGTGGAGACTCTTTTGAGCACATATTAATATATATTTTAAATTTACGACAACTCGTTTGCGCACAAAATAGTGGACAATGAAAATCAGCTGGTACTTGGTAGGTACAGTTTTGGGTGTACAGGCTGTCTTAAGCTGCCCGTAGAGGATCAATATTATTGATGTATAAATTGAATACTCGTCAATTGATAAAGGACTAGTTGGTTCAGGAGTTTGAAAAAAAAGAAAGTGTTATTAAAAGAATACTAGAAAAATGATTCTGAAATTGGAAGGGGGCTATTAAAGTATTAAACACTTTTTAGGTTTACCTGATTTAAACTCTAATGAAGTTCCGGACGAATTTACTGAAATAATTTCAATAGGTCCTTGTAGAATTATGGGCTAGTGAACCAAACAATAGCTCAAGAAAATTGAACGGAGCTGAAGTCGTTCACATGCACTTCAATAGTAAATTTTATATCTCCCACCCTCACATTTACCAAATTATTCAAGTAATAATGAAATCCAAGTCAATACTTATTTAAAAATAAAGAAAGAAAATACCCTTGCATAGAATAGAAATATTAAAAAACAAAATTATATGAAAAAAGGTGGGCAAGTGGGTCACTGCATAATGGATGATATTAAATTTGAATTCAACGATATAATATTATTGTATAAGAAAAACGATTCTGAGCGGAGACGGTATGTCAGTCTAGGTATAAGACATATTATATAACATCTATGGTATTAAACAAAAAATTGACCTATAATAGGTACCTATAGTAAATTCCAAATTAACCCTATCACAATATCCATTAGGTACTTATAACGCGTTATACATCAACAAAAACCGTGATACTATCATAGATATATAATAGTACACTTTAGAAGTTTCAAGTACCCACGAATATTATTATACACTCACAATAAAATAACTAAAATAGGTTTGCTAGGTTTTTTAATATGTAATTTCGTCCCAAATTTGAACTTAAAATGTCTGTAAAAAATAACTGTGCTCATATATTTTTTAGATTTTTTGGCTACAGTATGAACTATTTATGAGAATCTTTTTTTTAAATTTTCAATCCTTAGCTATAAAAACTGAACATTTTATAATTTATTAATTACGATGGTTGATAATTTTCGAGATTTTGATAAATTTTGTCAAAAGTTGATCTTTAAATGCTTATAAAAAAAAACTGTGCCTATGTATTTTTAATATTTTTCAACTGATATTGTAACAATATATCAGGAGCCTTGTATTAAATTTTTACACTTTTTAGCCTAACAGATAAAACTTTATTGATGTTTATAGAAAAAAAAACTAAAATAATTGAAAACTGAAAATGTCCGTAAAAAGCTCAAAATCAGTCAAAATATTTTCAAAATTTTATGGTGTATAGAAAATGCTAATTTAAACATTCAGTGAAATTTTCATGTATCTACAGTTTTTCGTTTTTGAATTACAACAAAATAAGGAAATCACTACATGAGAAATCGAGTGAATATCCAATGATGTAAAAATTTGAATTTCAAACGCTCATAAAAATTTAATTTGACTTTCTTATAGACATTTTTTTTTGATAAAGGTAGATAATCTTATAAAAAATCTTGTATTACATTTTCAAATCTTAAATTTAAAAAAAAAATTTTTTACGAATTCTTAACTCAAAATAATTTGCTAATTATCGTGATTTTTCCATATTTTGTCAATTTTTGAACTTTAAATGCTTATAAAAAAAAATTGTGAGTAAGGATTTTTAATATTTTTCATCTGCCTTTGAAACAATATATTAGGAGCCTTCTATTAAATTTTCAAGCTTTTTTAACCAACAAATACAATTTTATTGATATTTTTAGAAAAAAAACTAAAAAAAAATGGAAAATGAAAATGTCCCTAAACAGTTCAAAACAAATCAAAATATTTTGAAAATGTTATCGTGTATAGAAAATGCAAATATAAACAACTAGTGAAAATTCCATGTATATACGTTCATTTGTTTTAGAGTTACACCAAAAACCAAAATCGATTTTCTCGAAAACAGATTTTGCGTAAAAATTCCCATTTTTCCTTAATTTTTCTTTTGTTTTTCACGGCGCTTTTGAAAACTACTGGGAAATTTTTACTTTAAGTCCCCAAAGTACCAACTAGATTCACTTTCCTATCAGAAAAGTTACTGTTGAAGAAAATCCCAGTACTTTTACTGTAATAAAACGTGATGACAGACACAAAAATAAAAAAAAAACGGGATTTTGTTACATTACAATAAAATATATAAATATTGTAGAAGGTGACACTGTGAATGATACCTAAATATTAAATAAAACAATTTGAAATTGACATTTAATAATTATTTGAAACGGATGTTTACTGATAATACTAACCCTGCTAATAGGTATGTAGTCTTATATTTTATCGCAACTTTGAATACGGTGTACGACAAGGTTGTGTAAGTTTCCTCACCACCTGTTGGCTTGTTAAATGACAAGATAATATAATATTATATCGTCCATATTGTTTAAAAGCATGAGGAATAATAACACATAGCGAGTTTTTTTTATTGTGATATCCCCGATAAACCTAATCTACATCGTAAGCAAAAACACGGGAACGTCGATCGACTACAGTACAATTAATTAATATAGATTGGTATTGCGGAAACTGTACTTCAAGCGAATAGATACATTAATTTTAAATATGATAAAATTAAATAAATACCCAATGTTTCATTGAATATAGGTTTTACCTTATAATTTTTATCTTTCACGGCATTCGCCCATTTCCAGCTTACTTGTGTTGAATTTGAGTGCGTTACAGCCTCTGGAAAGTTGAGGGAGGCATTTGTCACATGGTATTATATAAGTCCATGTAGACATGTAGTCAAAACGAGTTAAAATCGGGTTTCGTATATTAGAAACCGGGTAAAAAATGTTGCACGCGGGTTAGGGGTTTTGCGTTCAAAACCGGGTATAATTGTTTGCAGGTTTCGCGTCCGAAACTGGGCACAATTCTTTGCGGGTACTAGTAAACTAGTAAAGGGGTTTAAATTCTGGTTATATTGGGTTATGATGGGTTACCCGTTTTTACTCCCTGCATTTATAACGGCCATGTGATGGGACTGGGAATAGTTGATGAAACGTATTGGTATTATAATAACAGTAATTTTAAATTATTTAAATGATGATAGCTGGATACTTATTTAAATTCAACACTGTCCTAACTCCTAAAACTATGTCTATAACTATAACTATAACTATATTATTACTATTATTATTATTTCTCTAATTTTATTTAACATCCACATGATTACTAAAGTCCTATTTCAATGTCAACAACCACTAACCCCAACTACCAACAGGTTTCTGTATTCATCGAATTCCATTTAAACCTGCGTCCAAGACAATATATATATAATAGTAGTTCAAAGGTAGTGGACAGGCACAGATTCCTTAGCAAAACCAGGGAGTGTAGTGCATGGAGGGTATAAGTGGGTAAGTGGGTTTATGTGTTGATGTGTATTGTATATACTGTATAGTGTTACTGTGTGAAATTCCTGGTAGTATAAAATATGTTGCTATAATAATATTGGTAATTCAAATAATAAAAAAAACATAAACTAATCATAAACTATTATAATATGGTTTATAACGAAAGAATAATAATAAATTATTAATGAAAATATAAGGGACTCGGCCCAAAAATGAACCTTGCAATTAGGTACGTAGTCTTTTTTCATTTTTGGCCGAACAATTTATAAAATAACGATTGAAAGGTAAATGCAATAGCATTCTGTCTCTATAATATATTACCTATATCAAAGTAATAATATATAATCGAAAACGATATAATAATATTATATTGTGAATAATTAGATTAGACAGTTATTAGGGGATCGTAATTATTAAGTTGAAGTTATAGGTAATGAGAGCGTTTTTAAGTCTATGATAATATTAAGGGGTATACGCCTATAAAAATACAATGAACACAGTGGCGTTTTGCACACATGATGCGTAATATGGATACTGGAAATATTATAATATATTAGCAGCGATGAGGGTGCAACATAAAATAATAATATTAATAAAAAAAACGTAAGTACTCAGAGATTAGTGCCAATACAATTATACCTATAATGCAATACATCATTTTAGCTCACTCAAAGGAGAAATTAAAAATACGATTAGCGCTGTTCAACGAATTTGAACACTATAGTTAATACATAATATTATTATAAACACAACAAAAAATTTTAAATAATACAAAAAAAATTTCCGTAATAAGTCAGATAATAATATGTGTGTGTGTGTGATGCCAGCCGACGATAGTCTGCGATGTGTTTGACAGGGAGATGAAGACGTTAGGTTATGTTAACTAAAATACAATAATTATTTTACTATTTTTACTCATTGCGAATAATACGGGGACGATAAGCCGTGGACAATTTTCGTTCTCATCTTTTTTTTTATTTTTTTTTTATTAGAAATAAACAATCTATACTAGTAATGTACAATAAGCTTATGTGTTAAGAGAATACAGGACGTGAGAAATTGAATAAGAAGCCGCCTACTGGCAACACTTAGCATGAATTATATATATATATATATAATATATATATATATATATATTATATATATATATATATATTTTATTTAATTGTTGATGGTTGAAATTGTTTATATTATACATGTAATATGTATATAGTATATTTTAAATTGGTAATTGTAGGAGGTCACAACACCATTTCCTTCCTTTTTTTTTCACCTGCGAATTGGATTTCTTGAGGGAGTTAGAGATGAGAGGTTTTTAATAAGAGAATTTTGGTTGGATAGAAGTCGAATGTGGAAGCTAAAGTAAAAGGATTGAGCTTCTTGGTTGATTGGTTTGAGACGTACGGTGGTGAATTAGAGAGTCGACGAAGAGCTAGGTTTTAGAATACTTGGATTTTATAGGTATTCGATTTTTTTGCTGAGGCCCTAGAGCTGTATGCCATAAGTCACAAATAGGTTTCAGGAGAGGGTTTTGTAAATTAGAAGTTTCACTTTTAGATTGGTATTATTATTTCTCGATATTAGAGGACTGAGGAATGAGGATGCGCATCGTTCTCATATAAAACCACATCGCTGAAAACCTCTGGTAACTGTTTGTCCGTCACTCTCACATTTCGCCCTATACTCTATAAGTAAGCCAGGGGTCAGCAATTAACTTAAGAAGGGGTCCGGAAGATTTGAAAAAAAAACTTTGGTGGTTCGGAAAACCTTTTTGTTTATTATGCTATTTTAGGTCTAATGACCTAAATATAGAGAAAAATAATGAAAAATAAATCAGCATTTAAGTAAAATAGTTTTGGCTTCCGTTTATTTCACTTCGATGCCCCTCCCCCCAATGGCCGACCCTTGCTCTAAGCATTAGCTACTTTATCTAATAACTGTAAATCTATAGCACCTACATAACTAATATAATATTATAATATACATGTACTTACAAAATACAGAAAATTGTCTTACTTACTTGGTTTATTGGGGAAACAAATTAACAAAACGCGCTCTGGTGGAAACAATTTGTACCTTCCAATTCGGGATGTATAGATATAGTTTTATGTTGGTTATTTTACTTTTTATAATAAATTAATATTGCTATGAAAACTTTATACGCTTTTATAGCTAACTGTATATGTTGGTAAATATAATTTCTACTAATATTATCAAATACGTTCAAATTCACTTCACTTCACTTCACTTAAAGCAAAATGTATTCGAAATGCCGCGAAAACCCGACTCGAGCCCCGACTGCATGTAGGGGGGAACCCGCCCAACCATCAGTACGATAGGCGTCGACAGCGCTCCCAGTGTTAATTTGTTTTCCCAATAGGTACCAAGTTTAATTTGGCTGAGCTGAAATAATTTCTTACCATCACGTGAACTCATTAACTCGACTCATTAACCTTTCTATATTGTCCAATAGCTATGAAACATCGAGATACGCACAATACCATTTCGGATCCGTGTTCTGATAATTAATAGCTTTTGTTCATTTAAAATTGCATTCATTGTTGATGTGTGCAGCATATATGCACCTTAAACGGTGTAATGATTTTTATTGAAAATAAAAAGAACAATTAATTTTCAACGAACTGAATAAAGAAAGTAAGGAAAGTCAAAAAAAATTTTAGAAAACTTAAAGAAATTACAAATTAAAACGGCAATCGGAAAAATTTAATTTATTCACATGAAAGTTAAAACTGTAATAATTTAAATATTTTTTAAACGAAATTTAAGTATAAATATTAAATGTTTTATATTATTATGTTTGTAGCCAATTCACGATAATAAGAATTAATACTAAGTAGGTATACCCTACATTATAGCCAAGGCTAGCAGGGCCTATTTTAATTTGACAAATTCGGCCCACCAAGTTTTCCGTACTTCACCAGCACATTTACAAACTGGCAGCCCTTTGGTACGTTCTTATTTATTTTTTTTTTATAGTCTTCATTTCTTCAACTTTTAACTCACAACATATTTTCAATCAGCGCGGCCCCTCATGACTTAAGCGAACCAAAATTGTGGCTTCCCACCGAGTTTTACTCGGTAACTCGCCGGGCCAATTCGGCCCTATTCATACCGTGTTCGGTAACTACACATGTGTGTAACAAAATTAACTTAATAATATAAGTATATACGTATAGATTTCGTCATTTTGTGTAGGTACCTACATATACAATTTTATAATGTTCGACGTTAGTCATAACTTGGCTGTAGCGTTTAAGTGTCAGAATAGTCGAAAGAGCTGCAAATTCTATAAGGGGACACGCCAGTACACCACACTTGCTAAATCGAACGCATTATCTGGTCATTAACTCTACAACTTTTAAGCACCACCACTGCTCGATTGACATAAAACTTAAACTGTTCATAATAATATAAGTACCTATATGTTTCGTTCGTATCATAATGACATAATATTACAATGTACAAAATATGCAATATGTCCGTATACCTATTTATAATACCTTTCTATATCCGAATGATATTTGTCTTCATCAATATAAAATAATTTTCAATAATATTGAAATAATTCTGATAAATTTATCTTTTATACAAGTATTATACATTATACATATTATGTGGAATGTTAAATACTAACTGAATTAACATATTATAATGACCTAACATGTATATTGTATATAATATTAAGAAATAGGATAAGTATGAATCTTTATTTAAAATTACGTAATTTTACGATTTTGTTTTAAAATAATATTGCGTTTACTGCAACTTTTATGTCGAAAATTTCTTGTTAAAAATTCTAATCTAAATTATTAATCATACATTAACATACCTTTCACCTATGACGTATACTATGAATTTAGTATACACGGATCGATAACAAGACCTCTATATTGTACATCGGATATTTGTATACGATTTGGTATATTGTAATGATGTTATAATTTATTAATCATCATGTACTATAATTATAGGAGGTATAATATTATATCCATTAAAAATCTATATTAGCCATTAGGTAAATAATTAAATCTTAATTGTACTATTGGTATGCATTGCAATATTGAGTCATTGATCAGTTACATTATTAACTATTATTTTTCTCATTATACTATGTACAAATTAATTAATTAAATAAGTTTCATAGGTACTTGATTTTAATTAAAATGTAATTCAACCAGATTATTTATTGCAATTTAACTTTTATTTTATTATATATTGATCTTTTTTTTATACAATTACGTATACGTAAACAAAAAACTATTTTCCTCAATCCTCACATCATTCCTTCTAACAATAATGGAAAATAAAAACAATTATATTCCTTTGTTATATATTGTATCTAAAATGAAGTTTAAAAAACAAATTTAATTACTTTTGGACATGATCGTTATTTTAAAATAAAAAATATATATAAAATGATATTTAAATGGAAAAATATAACATAAATAAAGCTGTAATAGTTGTATGAGTTTTAATTTCTATTATATTCAAATTTCAACAAACGTACCTATAACAAAATTAAAGTGAAATACCTATATTATAGCGATTCAGATCAAGGAAACGGTAGGTAAACAAAAACTATAAAAAAAATAATAATAATTTGCCATTAGTATTATTTATTTCTTACTGTTATTATTATTTAACCGTCCTTTAGAAAACTTGACAATAAACTCAATACAGGTACTGAAATTTATTGCGCACATTTACGTCGCGTTAACAAATAAACAATAATAATAATACCTATAGGTATACATATCGACCTCTGCACCTTTTCGTTTCATAAAAAATCTAAACGACTATATATTATACGTACTTTGTTTTAAATATTTAGCCGAAACCGCCAAAGTAGATTCCATTGCCTTTCGGTATAATTTAAATATTATATTATATTTGGCAACCTCAATTTACGATCCCGCGAGAGAGGACGTGTATTATGTGTAGCGCGGCGTGTGCGAGAGATTCGGAACTTACACTTTCGTTTTATAACAAGTAACAACATTCAACCCGTGGGACTTGTATATTATAATATATTATTATGTGCACGTGAATATGTTTGATATTGTGTATTAAAAAAGATTACTTTCAAAGCATGTGTGGACTGCGAAGTGTATAATATACTTACTATAAAAACTGCTAAATACTATATACGTATCTAATGTACCTACTCACCTCAAACAAACCCGCTGTTTAAAAGTTTTACTAATCAACAACGATGATAACACGTGTATTATAAATTATTATAATAATAATTACATAATATCGTAAGATAATAATTATTATAATTTTATTATAATTATCATATTATTATAATGCAATTGCATTATTTACTGTTATATTATTTTGTGCAACTAATACCTATACTCTATAGGTTACCTATAGGTATCATTCTATACTTGAGCCAATCTTGACTTTTATCTTAATAAAATAAAATAAACTATTTTAAGGAATAAAATATCACATTCCAACAAGGAAATTAAAACTAATCTCATATTTCGCTCAGTATGTACGAGTACATTACACAAAATGATTTCGTTTCGAAGAAAAATGTAAATGCCTCGTAGCGTCTTTCATTTGAAAGTTTAAACACAAAATTCCCCTCGTGTGAAAACTAATTACTCGTTGTACATGTGAATACATCATACATAATCCCTTAAATGTATAAATCTGTATAAATAGTATGTATTACATCATAATTTATACGAGATTTCTACTCGTAGTGATATATCGGCGAATTTAAATCGTTGAAGTCTCAAATGCGGAATGAAGTTTATTATTATTATTATTAATTATTATTGTAGACTGAATGTCAATGTTATGTTAATTTCAACGAATATAATAATATGTGAAGTTCGATATTACCAGCTGGAGCTGCAACGGCTCTGTACACTCGACACTGTTCATCACGTAGCTGCAGTTGTAGGTTTATTCCTATTGCGTTTAGATTGGTCATGTCATAATATTCTGTTTATTTAAATTTAAAAAAAAACTGTACTTATTAATAATTATATATATATATATATATAAACTGCTCACTTGCGCGGAATTATCACGTTCTGGTGGTTTCGAATTTGGGTGCAGGGATATAACGCGTGTTACCCACAACGATTAAAATGACAACAGCTTTGTACGACTAAAGTATAGGTATCCTACCTATCATCACGCCGGTCGCCGATGACGCGCTGCAGTGATTCAATTAAAAAAGTAACATATTTTATATATTTTCACATCGAATGATACGTTTATAGGTTTATTATGTGTGTGAACTATGTATGTAATTATAAGTAAAAAGGTATTTTTTTTTCTATTGAAGTAAACAAGACATTTAGAACTATTAGTTTTTACAACTATAATTTTAAATATATAAACAAATTAATACATCATGTATAATACTTATATTTTAACAATCTTAGCTTAAAAATGTAATTTTTAACATCAATTATTGCATATTGTATTTAAACAGTTGTTATACTTATCACTTATCAATCAATGATACGATTATTATGAGAAACTATAGATGCGTAGGTTTACAAAATAAAATGTGGAAGTATAATATTATACTATAAGTGATAACTGATTAGTAAAAGTTGGCGATTGATAAAAATTTCAATTATAAAACGTGAAATCAAAAAGACGATTTGTGTGCTTTGGCTTCTGTTGGCGCGTGAAGTTCTATAGTTCCCCTGGGTACTCAAGAACCATCGCCGTCGTATATATTGCGTCCAATTGCCGTCCGAACTATTTTTTTCCTTCGCGTCGACAAAGTTTCACGGCTGAAAAAGAAAAAGTAATCTATACAAATGTCCATAAGTTGGCCAAAAAATTAAGTGTGTTTTTTTCGTGATTCGTTTTGTAAACGTATTTTAATATAACTAGTAGAAAATTGGAAATACGTACAGGTCTACTGCGTCAGAGTATCTATAATAAGATAAAATAATATGCCATATAGCCCATATAGGTATACGCCACCATATTTAGTAGTGTATTGGGGGATTAGTTAGGTTACAGGTAATGTATTTTTTTATCATTTAAAACAAAAGTATATTTTCAACCTGTGAAGCCCACCAGTGTGGAAACAATCTGACTTTGGGGGGAAGGTATAGTTATGGTGGGGTTAATGATTGAACATTTCAACTATCAATAATTTTATGAATAAATGCTATGAAACGAATAAAAAAAAAAATTACATATTCAATAATATTATAATTTGATGAAAATTTCAACTCTCCGCATGGTTCAACCTTTCTGAAAAATAACGAAAAAACAAAATTTACGATTTAGTCGAAAACTGGTCGTGTTGAGTACATTTTCTTCACAACGTGATGACATTGTATACAAAATAAAAAGCAAACATCAATGTAAAACCGATATACCCCCCACCCAGTTCTGAATCTAAGAGTGTAAATTATAAATGTGTGACTATAATAAAACACTATCATTCTTTAATAGTGAATATTTTCATACAAATATAATATACCACCGTTTAGTTTAACAAGCCAAATCAATTATGATGTCATTTTTTTAAGTCCCTCGTTTCGGCGCTGTATACATATAATAATATATAGGTACTGTATATATTGTAAAACTATACGCCTTACTACTACTACTACTATACATACCTCAGAACAACTATTGTCTGTGTATTAAAAACAACAATAATATGATAAATAAATAACAGCCATTTATACCATATAACATACAATGTATACTGTACAATGTACATATATATATAACAGGTATCAAATCAAATCGCCAGAAAACTTTTTTAAGTACCAAAGTTTTTTTTATTTATTCTCGACCAAAGGTGTTCTCAATTTTAATGGTTTTGTTTGTTTCTGCCTTTTTGAGTACCGCCGTCATTTTTTGCCAACATTCCCTACAATACATATTTTATATTTTTTTTTACCTACCCATTTATGTAATATATATTGTTTTTTATATTTTAAAACACTTGTATAATTCAAAACAAAAATAATGTTTTCAATGGATTTTGCTAGATTTTGTTTTCAATAATTTTGGATAGGTACTTTAATTTTGAATAATTGTGCGTGTAAAAATAAAATGTTGTGGTTTAGTGGTACTTTTTTAGGCTATTATACTCAGTGTTTGACTTTGGGGGAAAGGGAAGGTTCTGGAGTATCTAGCTAAGCTACATTTTCTCATATTTTAGAGTGCCCCCTAATATTATTTTCGAATTAGGACACAGGATAGTACTTTATTATTTATTAAGAACCATTTTATAAAATTATACAATACTTTAAAAGAAAAAAAAATCTACAAAATATATGGTTAAGTATTTATACAACTAATACAGTGTTACATGAAAAATATATAATAATTATGTACTTAGGTATAATAGGTGATATTAACCATAAACTATATTCTAGGTGATAGGTATTCGTGATAAGTAATCGTGGTTGTAGATATATAGATCTACAACCTTGTAACCATAAACGATAAAATACTAGAAAACTAAGAATATTTGTACTAAAAGACAAGAAGATAATTAATTAAAATTAATGAAAAAGTTTTTTTACAATGTTAAATGTATTTTGTTAATCCCGTTGAAAGGTAAGACATCTCCTTCGGTGTCAGCCTATTCCTTAAATTTTTCTTGTTATAATTATAATTTATGGAACTGATTTTAAACATTTTAGAAAAAATGTAGGTATATATTCTGTAGGTACATTATAGTATAGGTGTACAGAATATACAATTATAAACAACTTACTTTAAAACTATAGTTTTACTATATTATATATTTGATTATTGATCCATTTAAAAAGTATTTTACCAACGCATGCTTATGGTTGAAACTTTAAAAGTAAGCCGGTATAATAAGTTATGAAATGTTTGTTGGTCTGTGGTAATATGTGTTGAAAGTTTAATAAAGATGGTGTGGGGGGGCTAAACCCCCCACGGGTATATTGCGTATATTAATTAGCTAGGGACACAAATTGTGTTTGTGTCATTAGAGTTGTACCTCTAAACTATACCTTTTCTAGGTCAAGTAAACTGGTATACTATACATTTGTAAATCATTCATATGATTCTGCAATTCCTATTTATACATCTTACTACACTAATTATTATAAATAAGTTTCCGCTAAACAACATATTAATATTAATATTATGTAATTAACTATCACTACCTTTAATAGTACAATATACAATAATACTATAATAATTATAAAACCTTTTATTAATTTTCAAAAGGTGAAATAAAATAACAATTTAATTTAAATGAAAGATAAGGTGTTTGGCAGACGTATCCAGTTCAAAGTTTTACTAAACGAAATTCATTTTACTGATTAAATAAACTTTTTTCCTTTGGCGGTTATATATAGTAGTTCGACCAACAAAGTTGGATGTTATCGTCGAATAAAAAAAATCCTTTGAAATGTATTTTTATTTTTCCACTTGCAAACACGACAAATGTATAACATACCATCGAATCGGAAAAAAACAACCACCGTAAATAAAACCAGATAAAATGCGTTTTATTTGCATAATACATAGTTAAATCACAAATTATATATGATAATTATTATTGATCAGCATATCAAAATTAGATAAGCCAAACGTAAAGGTAGAAGTAGTTAGTATTAGTGTATAACTATTAATAATATTATTTCCCGTGAATATATTTAGTAGGTATAGTTATACTTATTCTATTTTACTGTCTATATAAATAATTTATATTATACATAAATTATATTTGTCTACTTTTTATAAAATTATACTATTCATCAATAATATTATAATAAATAAAACTTAATATTCCACATGAATGATCACCTTTTGGGACAGTATAAATACTTTGATTTTCTTAACAACATCTTTTCTGGTAGGAAAGTGAATCTAGTTAGTTCTTTAGGGGGGGGGGGGTCAAAAGTAAAAATTCCCAATAGTTTTCAAAAGCATCAGGAAAAACAAACAAACAATTAAAGAAAAACTGACATTTCTACGCAAAACTAGTTTTCAAAATACTTTAAAAGTTTCTAGTTGCTATAAATCTAGCACAATGTGAATTAAAAAAATTATAGGTACTGGTTATATGATCAAAGTTGGACATTAAATTCCAATGGGATTATAGATCATGAAAAATTGTTTTATTGATTTGATTTTTGTGTGATTATTACTATTGGTTATTGATTAAGAAATACAATAATAAATATTACTTTTACTGTTGAAAATATAAGCCACTTATATCAATTCGAGAAGTTATTTAAAAAAAATTGAGGAAACATACTATTACACTAACATTATGAAATTGAAATAATTATAACGTTCATTCGCATTAAATGATTTATATGATTACATTTTAGACTCACTTGTTAGGTTAGACACTTGTTTAAATTTATCATTATACCGTGATTTCCTGTTTTTCGGAGTAACTAGATATGAGAAAAACGGAAAACACGTTGGCTCATCAGTCATCCGATACATGGCATTGTTTAAAATGTAATTTAATTTAAGAAATGATAGTATGATACATTTGGTCATTAATAATTGTGATTGAAATAATAAATAAATTTAGAAAAAGCGAATACTTGATTTGAATTATTTTTTATTATAAATACATACCTATGTAAAATAAGTGCATTAATTAGTTAGGTACCTATCTAATATTATTTACATAATTTAAGAGCTTCAAAGTATAAGACTAAAGAATGATCAAGTGACCGAGATAACATTGTTCAATCATATTATAAAATGTATATTGTCAGTAGGTAAACACATGGGTACCTAATGCAGTAATACCTATGCAAATATTGAAATATAATACTAACAAAATAGACTAAAAATGTAAGTACAACAAAAACATATTATTATAGTTTCTAAAAATTATTATTTTATATTAAATTCATAAAAAATAATTTCAAACTTTTATAAACCTGCAAACAAACACATTTCAAATAGGTATCGCAAATGTTTAACCGTGTCAACCTTTTTTAAAAAAAGTAGGACGTGGACAAGTCTGATCAATACTGAATTAAATTTTTTTTTAACAAAATTCTTTATTGGGCTATCTGTTACAGAGCCAAACGATAAACGTAATGGATAAAAAAAAAAAAAAAAATAATGACATGAAAATATAAGAGTGAAGAGGTCCTCGATAGAGGTACTTCGTCATGAAATATTAGTTATAAATTACTTATAATAATAATGATAATAATAATGTTAGATTTAAAGCTAACAGTTGTCTACATTTTTTTTAATATTTAAATTAAAATTAAAATAATCTTTAATATACCTACGTCTTACACATTGATTTGATATTTTTTTTTCATCCAAATTGGATTTTTTAAATATTATATAGAATAGGTCAGAGGGGTTTCATTTAATCTTCTGAGAAGTTTATAATTTCCTTTTTCCTTTTGATAAAAATAACAATGATTTTAATACTTATATTATATTTAATTATCGTTATAAAATACATAAAGAAAAATAAACAATTGATTTGTTCCTTTTGGTTTTTTATCAAAACAATTTTTGGTCATAAACTTATTGATACTTACTGATAAAACAAACTAAAATTTTTCCCCTGGTGAACAAAACCGCAGTAATCTTATTTTTGACTGATAAACGGTCGGTCAGTCAAAATGTCTTTGCATTCGACAGCATTCTTCCAATTGGTGGTACCACAGAACAAAGTCAAATATATGTGTTAATGATAAATACAGTTTAAACTATATAAAAATATTAATTCAACAAATATTACTCAACAAAAAAATAATTGTTCATATTGTTTGAATAATCGTTATATTATAATCAGTGTTTTATCAAAATATGAGTCGAACATCTGTCTAGGGAGGCAACCAACACCCATAGTCCTACCCACGCTCTCAATTTTGTTTTCCCGATGGCCGATTGATCTTTTCTCATTTCAAAAATTACAAAAATGTATGTAATGTGTATACATATTAATTTTTTATAATTTTATCATTGAGACCGTTTAGCATTTGAACAAAACCCACAAGCCCTTGGTACAGGGGCGGACTGGCTCCTTCAGAGCGGCCCGGGAATTTTTTTTCAAGCGGCCCATCGCCCATAAACCATTGTCTAAGGTCTTTTTTTGTAACATCGATGGCGTTGCCGCCTGCCGGAACTACTTAAGCATTATATTGACATATTGTCTAAGGCCTAATCTAATACACTATTGCAGCACTTACGTTTGAAATACCAGACATTTTCTCAGTTGAATATTTAAATTATAATTAATACTAACAGAAGATAAATAAAACACTTTAGAAATTTGATGGACATCAATACCCTATTACCATATTTGCTATCAATAGGTATATTTCTTTTATATTATTAATCGGTAATCGTCAACCAGTACAAAAGTATATTTTCCTTCTGTGGCGTACAAACACTAAAAAGCTACATAGGTATCATAATTCTTTTTACTTTTTATAGTGTTAAATAAAACCATATTGAACATTTACTATTTATAATGTTTAGTTATCCATAATTTTAAATAAAACACTTAAGAGTAAAAAATATTTGAAATTTTCTATATAAACTTTAAAGTTTTTCTCTTTTTATTACTGAAGGACCTCAATATAATATAATATAACTCAATAGTAATTTATCATGTAAATAAAATTATATTTTATATTATAGTTATAATATAAAATACATAAATTATAATTGAATAACATAAATAACAAAAAGTAGAGTTAAATTTATTATTTGTTAATAATAATCTAAAAATATTACGTTTGGATGCAGAGCCTTGGTTTCTATCAGCATTTTTATTCAAATACTATAGAAAAATATAAAATATGTGGTCTTAGGGAACCGTAACAATATGAATTAAGAATAATTCAATTTAAAAACGACAACACACGGTGGGATTCAAAATTCAAATAGCTAATAGGGGATAGCCGGATAGGCCTCTAAAACTAATAATTCTATTATATTCTATTCTATTATATTTTAAACCATTTAACCAATTTTTAATAATAATTGAATATAGATTAAAATGTATAGGCCTAATAACAATAACTTTACTTTCTTTACAATAAATTATAATAATATATTATTTAAAAACAACTAACAACAATAATACATCGAATTAATAATATATCGTTATCGTATATTATAAACAACACGGGGACGGCGGCCGGCACGCGGGCAGCGTAATTTCTATTTATATAAATACCTTATGTTTCGTATGTTTCTTAGAAAAGCAAAATTATAGATTATTACGATTATAGAGTACGATTATTATCGTATTAACGTATTATTTATGTTATATTCTATAGATTTTAAATTTACCAAAAACTGATAAACTCTTATTATAATCAAAATATTGTAATAAGTTACTTCTACAACCAAATTGTCCGGCCCCATAATTCGATTATTCGACCGGCCCATCGGGAAATTTCCCGATCTCCCGATCTGCCTGTCCGCCCCTGCCTTGGTAAATTTTCCAAATGTTTGTAAAGCAGTATATAAAGTACACATTTCAAGAGAAGGTATAGAAATACCTTTTTGGGAGACAAATCATAGCCCTTAATTACGCTCGTATGAGATAAGTTACGGTGCAATAGATACTGAATAGGTACAGGTAAATACAGTAGGTCGTAAAAGCCGCTGTAACTTATAATAAATTAATATAAGCCCACGTCGAACGATATTGTGTCATCTTTATGCAGCAGCAAGCTCGTAAGTATAAAAGACTTCGGTTTAAAAAGTAAAAACATAATTTCATTTACTAGCATAGCGAGCACTGATGTAAAAACAGTTATTATTCGTTTTCATTTTCAAATTTGGAACGTTGTAAGGTGCAGTACGATTTTATCGTAATACTGTCGTGAGGTACCGACAACTTGTCCGGATACGCATACATAGGTATATAAACTATGAATCATAATATTACCTATAATGTGTTGTAATATTGTATAATATAATATATTTATATGCACGTAAGTACAGTGATTCTTTTCATTGGTGGTAGTTTTATTATACAGTCTAAATCTATATCTATGTACCTACTACTATCTACACGTAGATACTTACTACAGTTACTGCAGAGTAAATTCTAGAATTTCGTACACACGTACACGTAAGAGGTATTATATATATATATATATATTAATTATATATTATTCGATATATGGCTATAATATTATAGTGAACGGATCTTTGGCGACCGTCGTGCAATAAAATATGATGTCATTTCGTACACCGCCGTTAACTTCCAACCACACGCACACCCCACACACACCCACCCTCCACATACTATCACTAGCACATGCATAAGTAACACCGTCCGCCGTGCACAAACAAGTCCATATTAGGTACATTATATTATTTTACCTACCAGCTAAAACGTGAGCTCAACTAATTATCAGCCTCCACCACCAACCCTGTCGCGATCACCTTTATACGTATACGCAGCCCGCCCGCTCGCTCGTCGTAACGTACACGACGTGCACTAACGGTTTTAGTTTCAGATAACAATTAGTATATTATTATTATTACTATTACTATTATTATTACTATTATTGTTGTTGTTGTATAACATGGTCGCCATTCACCGCCTCTATTACCGCCACTGGCGATATAATAATATTAACTTACCGTTTTACGAGTCCCAAAACGTTTTCTGCTCGGTAATAATAATAATAAGTAATAACTGAGTTTTAGAACACCTATGCCACTATAACTGTATGAATTATGGGTACGTGCTAAAATATGGCACACAGTTTTCTTGTGTTTGACAAACAAAGCGCGTTATCTAATCGTGTACACTACAGTTAGGTTGTATAAAGTATGATAATATATTACTAAATAGCAGTAAATATATTAAATAATATAATTAATTAATATATTTATCCTCTTCATCGTACCTGTTGGACGATTGATTTTTTTTGTGTGACTATTTTGTGTGTGTTGACTGTCCAGTTCAACGTTGACAATACAATCTAAATGTCTGTGAAATATTTTCACCGTTACTCAAAATAATTATACAAGATGTATTGTTGGGTTTCGGATAGCTCGATATGGTATTTGAATATAAAACCTCCCAGTGAAGATATTTTAGAGGCCATCATAATATAATATAACCATCGTAGTTTATTATGTTATGTAGGTAATTTAAAAATACCTTTACTGTTTGTCTGTTTAGGTTTGGCTCACCATTAAGTCTAAAATGTTTTTTTTTCAACGTTGTGAACCTATATATAAAGGTGTTCGTCTATAGATTTAGTTTTTATATTTTGAGCGAAATTAAGATAGATATAACTACTCCTATGTCTATTACAAGTAATTTATGTTAATTTTTCTTAGGTGAGGTTGGGTTAGGTTATAATTTATAAGACTTCATCAGTTCACTCTCGAAAGCCGTGGACGATCATGACTTCCCGGCCTGAAATATATTTCAGACCGTCCCTAGGGCCTGCCTGATTCCTAAAAATTTAGCTGTTTTGTTGTATATTATGTGCATATTATGTTCGACATCGAAAAATTCGTTAGTCTCGAGGATACGCGTCTACGAAATTGAAAAATGTAAGAAATATGCCCCATCATTATTTGGGTCGAATACTCGAATCGCAATATTGTTTGTACCTGGAATGGAGGAGTTTGGAATTCGAATTTGGTACATAACCTCAATTCTCGGAACATTCGACACTCTAGGTCGAGGAAACCGACCTGTTATACAACGCAGATTTGGACGATTTGTAGTCGCTACGGCGACTGTGAAGAAGACAAGACAAAGACGAGACGTGTGCCATAGTGCGGTAGGCTCATCCACTCGTAATATCATGCCTAATCCCCGAAACAAGTGGTCCGTACTTCGTAATCTTAGTGTCTCGAGTCGCTGCTATTGGCCATACAGTTTTATGTGTCCGTGGTGGTGTGCCTGTACGGTTATAATATAATTTTATCATTTATCACCAAATAGCATAAGCAGGCAGAAGTATTTTGTAATTTGTATTTTAAAAGTAATAATAACTGTTCACCTATATTCTACAATAGCCAGTTGGGAGCACAAGAGCCAAACATTCGCAGCACAGTGTAAGTAGGTATGTAGTATAATACGATGCAGAATAATAATACTAAATAGGTGTATAAATATTAATTTTTTTCGATGGTAGGTCGCAGACGGAGTGTTTGTGTACGATTTCACTAATGGTCTTTTTTAGTTTCGTTTGTTGGTGATTTTATTACGGTGGGTTTACCGTTTTTTATTAATGTCGTTTTGGGCGTTTGTTAATGATGTATATTACATTTCGGGGCTGTTGGTTGATGGTAGGTGAAAACAAATATACCTGCAGGCAATAACAATAATTACTAATCTTTAATTAAACTAGAGGAGTCGCCGCGAGATCGTTCTTGGGTGGGTAGATACAGACCAACCGGAAAACCGCGATTTTCCTGACGAGCCCACGTCCGTATTTGCATGCATTTTGGTCATTGCGGCAAAATGAATATTGCTTGACGGTAGACGGGTAGAATAGTAATATATGTATGTTTGTTCATTTATTGGTCGTATGAATTATATAGTAATTATATAGCTCTACGACAGGGTTGACAAAACTTTTTTTTGATTAAGATCTATTGAGGGTATATATTTTTGATTTTAAGATCGACTAATGTAAAAAAAATATTTTATATTAAAAATAAACATTAAACATACTATTATAGACAATCAACTAAAAGTGTTAAGTTATCTAAAATGAGGGTTTCATATTAAATTTCTAAATCATCAAAAAGTATTGCTCGGTACCTCTATTCAAGCTTTTACCACTTTCATGTGAGAAAATGCCATTTCACAATAACAGGTTTATCCGAAATATATATTTAACAATTGCGTCCACTAAATGACAATAATTAATAAATTCGAACTAGTCTTAGAAATCGTCCAAGATCGACCAACCGGTCGCGATCGACTGTTTGGCCACCCCTGCAGTTTACGATATAATAATATGTGCGAGCGTAATATTATTATATTTTTGAAAATAAAGATTAAATCCTGAGTTATATTCTTTGTTACCGCTTTGAGTAGTTGTAGGATATAAAACAAAAAAAAATTATTTCTTATCGGCCTGTCGCTGTCACCACCAACAACAACGGCCATGGCCGACGAGAATGGTATGTGTTGTTTGTTGTTGTGTACCTACTTATTTTTTTTTTACAATAATCTGAAGAATATTTCATTAATATTTGGTATACATCTAGAAGGCTTTGAATAGTCAATAGACAACAATAATCAAGCGACTTCGGATTTCTATTTATCAATTTAATTTAAGTACATACACTAAAATATTAACATATTAAATCATATCCTATATAACGTTTTTTGAAGTGTTTAGGTACTTAAAACAATTTTTTAATGAAACAAAATGGTGGATTGAGTTACCGACCAGGTTTTACGTTTAATTGTATTACCTACTATAATTTATTGTTTTACTTAAATTTATATTACTTAAAAATCCAACCATATTTAAACTGGTGTGCCGAGTTCAAATCCAAACGGATTTAAAAGACCGGTTTTCACAAAAAGAAAGATTAAAGATGAACATTAAATATATAAAATAGTTTTTAAGCAGTATAATACAATGTTCATAATAATATGTATTGTTGTTACCAACAAAACTGCAAGTAATTTATAAAAAATCTTATATTTTCATCATGACGGATTACCAGAATTTAGGTTAAAATTAAGAAAAAAAACCACTTATTAAAAAAATTATTCGTTTAATGATCGCACGATAGTTTTTTTACAATATTTTATTTTAACGCGAGATATAGGTATACTTGTATACATGCCGGTGGTTCGTTTTTTCAATGTTTTATATTTTGAGTTCAAATGAAAATATACAAATTTTGATTTTGAAAAATATGCTATAGGTACCTGGTACCTATAATATCATACAGCAATATAATGTAAACATTGCATTGAGTTTTATTTAAGTTTTAGAGCAAAATGAGTAATGGATCAGTTGTACAATGATGTTTTTTGGGTGATATATATTGTAAAGGATAGGGACATATTATATATATAGACATATTATAGTACACCCATAAACCAACATTACCCAACGGCACCGCCTGGGTAAAACATTTGGGACGGGTAGAAAATGACTAGAATACTTCTTATCTAGGTACCTTCAAAATAAATAACTTAAAACTTTAATATCTCTTTATTTTTATATGAAAACTTTATAATTTTTTCAACCCCAGTTTATTTAACTTTTTTTATTTATAGTGTCGATAAGACTAATAAGTAATAACTGAAGTCACGGGAATGCATCAATATGAAGGTTGATAAAATAACTAAAAAGCCTATTTTAATAAATACAATTAACTAATCTAGCTGTATATAAATTAAACTATTTTTAAAGTGTTGATAAAAATGTTTAGGCTCCTTAAAAAGCTTGAAATTGTATACAAGATCCTCATAAGTAGTTCTTTTAACAATTTAAAACATTTAAACACAAGGGTACGATTTTTTTATTACCGTTTGAAGTTCGTTTTGACAAAACTGGTCAAAATCAGGAAAATGTTCAGTTTTTAAAGTTTAGGCTTGGAAATTTAATTCAAGGTGTCTCATAATATAGTAGTTAATTTTGAAACCAAAAAAAAAATTTTTAAAAATACATAAGCACCACAATTGTATTTATGGATATTTATAAAAATACAATTTGGACAAAATTAGATATTTAACGAAGAAATACGCTATTTTAGTTATTTTGTTGTAGTTCAAAAATATTATTCGTGGGAACCCATTAGCGTGGTGAGCGATAATTCCAAATATAATTGCCTCTGAGATTAGAAGGATGCCGTGTAACTGGTGGATCCTCTAGTAAATTTAATATGATATTCTCATTTTCTCAATAGGTATAGCCAAGAATTGAAACATAACTAGGTCTTAATATATTATATTATTATGCATTAATACTTGGGATATCTGCAGTTACTCGCGTTTGGAAAATGTTCAGTCCACCACACCACTGTGGGGGCTTGAAAGTATTTTATTATATTTTATAAACACAATGATATATTTAAAACATCTACATTCATTTTAAGGCATGTATTGCCTATTTATACCAAAAATCTATTCACACCGTTCTACGGTAAGTCGATATTGACTCAAAAGTCAAAAGTGAATAACAATAATATAATATGTTAGAAATATAATATATGTACCTACTTTTATAATAATTAAATACCTTCTAATAATATTATTATATAAATGCAATATGTTTTCTCCAAAAAATTTAACTCGCCTTATCACTAGTAGTAAAATAAATAACTATAAAATTAATTTAAATATATTATAAAATATACCTACTCATTGTAGATAATATAGATCAACAGTCTTTGCTCAGAATCTTTGCTCATATAGGTACATTACAGTGATTTTCCCAATGACAATGTACACTCGACACCTGCACTGTACAACAAACAATGAACTATACTTTCCTCTTTTTGAAAATTTATTTTTTCTAATTATAGTTAAAGAATAAAAAGGTATCATAATGTTTCGCTCTATCAACAAGTTATCAACACATTTGAACAACCGTTACGTTATGGGAACTCTATCCAGAGGTATAGCTGAAAAACGTTCTAGTATGGAAGAGTATTTCAAAGACAAGAGCTTCATAGTGACTGGAGCAAGTGCTGGTAAATACTAAATTATTATATTTAAATAAACGGTATATTATTTTAGTTCTATAATTTATGTTTAGATTTTTTTATATCGACCTGAAATTTTCCAGTTTTATTGAATGATTATATTATACTTTTTACATTTTGTTTTTAAATATAGTAATTCGTTTAATTTAATTTTTTATTATTTAGAATTTAAATTATCAGAGTTACCTTTTATGTGTATACCTATAAGTAAAGTCGTATTTATATTTTTAAATTCATGGCGATTGACGAGTTAACAAAATATGGGCCTACGTGCTATGTGCATACTAACGTGATCAAACTTTGTAATATGTACACTAATACGTACACGGTACACGGTACACATAACGACGCGCCTATATATACTGTGTGTTATTTAAGCCTATCTTGTAACAACAAATCCTCCTGGTCGGTTTATCGGTCATCTTTAATTCTTTAACACCGGGATGGCGAGACATATAGTAGTTTCACATAGTTGTATTCACAACCGCCAACCACGTTAATACTTTCCATAGCCTAGTGGCCTATATTATACTTTTTATGGCAGTCAGAAACATTTTACACAGTAATATTGTACCTATTTAATTCGATACAAATCTCTAGCTTTATAGTTCCACGCGGCTGTTTCATTATTGTTTGTGTGTTTTATTAACGCTTTTTACATTTACACTGGCCTATTTACACATTATAAAAAACCTATTACAATCGAATTCATTATCTTATATTTTTCAATAAAATAAAAAATAATATAATTTTGAACCTATGATAAATTATTTTGTTAACTATAGGTATGGGAAAAGTGATTGCTGGAAGATTGTTAGCTATGGACGCGCACGTATTCGCAGTCGGAAGAGATATAGATAGTCTACCGAGTGTTCCTGGCCTAAAACTGACCAAAGTAACCGTGGATATTGGTGACTGGGATTCGACATATAGTAAGATCTTAGAAATGGGGCCCGTCCACGGTTTAGTCAACAACGCCGGAGTGGCTCACATCGAACCATTTATGGATACGACACAACAAGGATGGGATGAGTACGATTACAGATTAACTTTTTAAAGGTGGAAAAAGGGAATTAGTAGCTGCGATAATAGTGACGCGTACCTATGAAATAAGAAAATAAGTGATAAGTTATTCGCATATTCATATTACCAAAATAAATGTCAAAATAGGTAGCAATTTTCAAATTGTTATCGTTTCTCCACATAGAAGGGAATAAGCTATAAAGAAGGATGATGATTTTAACGCGCATACGCTCCAAGAGCAAATTAAATTTAAATGTAGCACTAAACATATTTTAAGCTTTTTGTTTATAGCATTTTCAATTTTGTGTATGATAGTTATATTTTTGGGTCTTTTATTTAATTTTAAAGACAATTTATGTTTTGAAGTCTGTGATCAGACACGGAATATTTTATTGGAAAAGAAAATACAGTAATACATATTACAATTAAATACTGGACGTATAGTTAATTATTTATGTTTTGATAAGTATTGTGGAGTTTAAAAATACCAAAACAATTAAAAATATCTGTGCATGTAATGCACAGAATTATCCTCTTAATGCAACTTTAACCTTATATAAAAATCCAGGAAAATATAATACTCATTCCGGGTTGCATAAACAATCACTAAATATTTAGCTACTTAACGAAATATGTATCAATAATGAGTTAATGATACCTTAAACATGATTGGTCTATTCAATTTTATTGAACCATTAAATTAATCAATTTTTTTTTTGAACCAGTAATAGGTATGTGCATATTATAAAATTAAATTAAATTAGGCAGTGCTAAAAACACTAGTTTCGCACTCATTAGTGCCTAGTATCTACCTACTATTGTATTGGTTCAATCTACAAACATCCTAGCTCTAAAGTAGTTAGGTGCCTAAAGTATCATCTATTGAGTTATTTATAACCATTATTCTATTATTATTCTAGTATATTATTTTTAAAATTTAAAAGGTATAAATGTATAATTGTATTAATACATTTATTAATTAATAATATAAATTATATTTTGGTTTCTAGTACATTAAACATAAATTCCAGAGGAGTGGTAAGGGCAAGTCAAGCTGTAGCTAAAAATATGATTGCTGCAAAAATCAATGGATCAATAGTGAATATATCCTCAACCATATCTGAGGTTATTACTTGTTGATAATAATTTGTACTATTTTATGTTTATCATATACTTATGTATAGCTTATAATTTATGAACATATTAGATTAAAATTGCTTAAACTTTACGTTGCCATTTATAATATAGTTGTGAGAACCAACTAGTTAATTCAGAAAACCTTTTCTTGACATTTTTCATGGTAAAAATAGTATGGTTACAATTAAAAAATAACATTTTTACTGTTTAGAGAGCAATACCAGATCATGTAGCATATTGTGCATCTAAAGGAGCTGTGAACCAAATAACAAGGACAATGGCCGTAGAATTAGGACCTCTGGGCATAAGAACAAACAATGTTAATCCTACTGTTGTATTGACCAAGATGGGGTTGATAGCGTGGTCTGATCCGAAAAAATCAGAACCGATTATGAAGAGAATACCATTAGGAAGATTTGCACGTTAGTGAAAATATTTACATATTTGTTCACAATTGTGTGTTATTATTGTTGAACTATATTGTTATTGTAATGTGTTGTAGGTAGATATTATATAGTAATTACTAATTAACAATTTATTTTCTAGAGCCTAATGATATTGCTGATGCAGTGATATTTCTATTAAGCGACTATTCAAAAATGATAAATGGTATGAACCTATACGTAGATGGCGGTTTTATGACTGGATAAGTATTTCCATACTTTATATTGATGTTGAGACTTGAGAGTAATAAAATAATCATTATGAAATATACAATTATACAATAAAATCTATATGAATAAATTGTAATAATATTATGTACCTATACGTTTTGTTGTATTTATGCATTTCATTTATCTAGGTATTTATTAATCCTTATAAGTTATAAGTTATAAGGGTGACTTACTATGAATTGAATATTTTAAATTCGTACAACTATATTGTTCTCATTATGGAATCATGTTTAAAACAAATATTTAACAAAACAATTCACTTAAGCATATTGAAAATCGACAACCACTAGATTTATCAAAGATTAATATAAGTTATATTTTATTTTTTACAAAAATTAATGAATACCATTTTATGAGTGTATGAAATGATTATTGATTTGAATTGGTTTTTTTTTTGTTTAAAAGTCTGATAAGGTGAATAATTTCATCCCTAAATAAATGGTCAGAATATGGTTCCTATTTTATTATGTTATGACTTGTGAATAATTATTGGAGCTATAAAACTTTAGTAAATAGTTTTTAATATTTTAATCAGAACTCATAATTACCTATTTACTCGATCAATATTTTAGCAACTGTCGTCATCTCTTACAAGCTACAAAAAAATGTAATTATTAAATCTGATAATATTGTAATGATAGGGGCGTGTCCTTTTTATTTTATTAACACAAATTAGTTATTTACCTGTACTTTTTATTTATTTTTGTAATTTATCATACTCCTGATTATATGACTGCCTACGATATGTATCCTTGCATTAGTACCTAACGAATTTATAAACTATACATATATTTTATTTATATACCTTTTACAGTATTTCTTTATTCTGAAAATCCAAAAATAAAGATCGTAAATAGTTTGTATCTTTTGCCGATGAACATTTTTCTCATTTGTATGAGACTAACAATCAAACTTTGGCACTCTATTTTGCATTTAAAACATTGGGACTTGGGATACTTTAACACAAAAAAGTAAAAACGAATTTGAATAGGTAAGATGATTTGTATCAAAACGTTCTACAGTCGTTAAATTATAAAAATGTTGTTAGCCGATTACTGATTTTAAAATTGTAATATTATTAAAACAAAATGAATTGTTGAAAACACTGCATATACGTTTGCACCAAATTGGCATATTCGACTAGTAGCATGAAATATCACGCTGTTTAATGTCTCACCACAGTGGAAAAAACTTAGTTACTTATTATTAATTAAACTGAAACATATAGGTACTTGATCAACGTACGCCAGTTTTTCTCTCAATATTTTAGTTTTAATACAATAATATAATGAGTTCAGATGTTCAATAGTTCATGACGTTATAGCGTATTACACGATCGTATGTTGTGAATTGAGTAGGTACAAATTGATAAAGTAGGTAGCTTTATCAACTTAAATATTGAATGTATTGTATTTCGGGAAATCATTGATATAAATATATAATATTATAATGATACCTGTCAGTGTATAAAAATAAATTGAATTTAAAAGAAAAAAATTAGCATATTATTATTATCTTCAGTTTGGTAGGTAGGTACACGTCATAGTTCTATTTCTAGAATTGTATGATAAAAAGCACTGATACAACGATGCATAGTTTATAGAAATAAAAATATTTTTATCAGTATTATTTTGTTGTAATAAATATATACGTAAAAGTATCAAGTGTTTGTGATGAAGACGTACCTACTTCATATAGATTATAGAGTATGGACTAACTAGCTATAATCTATATAATATACCTACCTACTTTATTCAGAGGTAGGTAGGTGTATAATAATAATATGGTTATAATATATTACGTTAATTAAACATTGTAAATAGATTTCAAATCTCGCCGTCAACTTCCAGACGAGTGCGAATCACGTCTAAAATGACAACCGTAAAAAACTTGAACATTTTCAGTTGCAACTAATTACGGTGTATACTTATAGGTATATATTATGTTATTAGTCAAGATGAATTTGCCGCCTGACAAACGAATGTTATATAACAAAAAAAAGAAGATTTTTCTACCACTCTGTACAACAATCACACGTTTTAATCTCAATATGAACTCTTGATATTGTTTTATTTAATTACCCATCAAATAAATAGTTCACACCTAATAAATATAAGGTTATACTTCAAAATTAAACATTTCATTTAGGTAACGTCTAGTCAACGTACAAGACTTGTGTAGTATAACAAATTCTCGTAGTTCAATACATTTTTTTTTTCATTTGAATTAATTATTAGTTATTTTATTTTTGTAAAATACATATTATAATATATAAATACAACTTAATAATATACGTATTATACTATTTTATAAATAATAAAATAATATATTATACTATATACCAGATACGATACTTATACTTGCATCTTAACTATTAAATAATTCAATATTGGCATTAAGCTCGCCATTTTAAACAAAAATCATTAAATAATTTACCTTTAAAATAAAAACAAAATGACCCGAATGAAAACTTTGTGCGCTATGGAATCATTGGTAGAAGGCGTCCCACAAGTTAATTTCGTCATCTGTCCAGCCGTGATTGATGACTGCGACCAAATCTACGAATTAGTACAAGTAAGACTGTTCAGTTATTATTTCACATTGTATTAGTAATATTATAATGTAATTAAAAAAACATACTATACGTCTTATACCGTTTTACCACTTTGGGTACCTAGCTATATAATATTTAACCTAGATATAGGATACTGTGTTGATTAACATAAGATACATTTTATTTGACTCTATATGTGGATTGTGGGTAGGTAGATAATTTTTAATCGTGTTTGATAATTGATTTGAAACTAGAACTCCCAACTATATTCTATATTTTATTCACACGAAAGTTGATACATAATAAAATTATATTAATTGACTAAAATTTAAAAATAAAAACAATTCCTTTAACTTTTAAATTAATTATAATATTCTACTTATTATTATCATTTTTATTATATTATACGGATGGTACCAATGGCGCGGGCGTTAGTTTATAGGTAATCCATGTTTTAAAAATATGTATCATTTTTGTTTGTTATTTATAATTTAAAAATAATACTAATAGCCAATAGGCAATAGCCAATAGCCTTCTAAACAGTACTTATCCATTTTAATTCTGAATATTTGGTATATATTTTTTGAATATCTTGTTTTGTAAATTTTAGTCATTGATTAGTTTGTAAGGTCCAAGATACAAAAAAGTGAATACTAAATTGTTACTTAGTAGTCTGGTCGTCTGGATAGTATATTATGTTAGGTACTTATGTGACATAAGAGTTTTGAAGTGTAATTAATAAAAATGGGGGGATGGTCACTCAGCCCGTGTTTCGTTTTATCGATTTCGTTACGATGGAAATAATATTTGTCCATTTGGTGAGGTCCTACGATGAATGTCGTAACTTATTATTCATTATGAAACACTCGCAATTCGTTTCGTCACTGTATACCTAATTAATAATATTATTAACATCAAGAGTCCCCTAACAATATACATTTTTAGTGATAAAATGTAAAATGCAAGTGAAAGTCAGTAGCCACCCCAAAATGTCTTCTTGACATTTCAGTCACGTCTGTCTGCGGTTAAGTCACCGATTCTGGGTTCGCAACCCCACCCATACGTCATACAAGGTGTCAAGGTGATTATCTTAAAGGTTACTCATATTTCCTCGGAAATAATTAAGTTTATTTCTGAAATTTCTGAAATTTCACATAATATTATGAAGAAGTCATTAAATACTAAATATTATGTAAGTTCAACAAAAAAATATATTTTTACCTTTTTATGGTTTTTATTTTTTTGAACGACAGCAAAATAATATATAATTTCATATTTCGAATCAAAATGTTTTCCAGGAATTTCAATTCTTAAATGTCTTGGTTGGATTTTGAACGAATAGTTAATTAGGTAGTTATCCGTATAATAATAATATGTAGGTCGGAGGTGCATGCGACCGATATTCGATAGATTAGGTATTCGTTATTATTATACAAAGTTAGGTATAGTGTATACCGTATACATATTTATAATTCAAATGATAATCTGTAAATATAAATCCGTTGTGCGTTCTATACAATCTGCTTACGAAGATAATCAAAAGCGCCCGAACATATTGTATTCGTACATTGAGAATACGGTATAATATTGAACTTGGCCCCGCGGGTTATTGGGCCGGATTCGAATAATTGTTGGCATTTGACACGGCGCGCGTGTACCGTGGGTACCTATATACCTGTTGCAGCTCACGTGAAAAGCCTATCATTCCGTAGGCAGTACGCATACCTATAAGCTTCCATATTATAATAGGTAGATAATAAAATATACGAGGACACCTATCGCATCTACGGTGTACCTATATATAAATTGTAATTATCATAATATTGTACGACGTCCATAGATTTAATATTTATTTAGTGATTGAGTGATTGCGAGTGCACGACTTCAACACGTGTTTCCTATCCGCTATCGGCTTATCGGCTACAGCGGCCAAACGCGAAAAGCTATGATCACGCGTAGAAAATATAACCGACTAACGATTATCGCCCCGTTACGTGATGTCATTGAAAGGACGTCGTACCCGCAGTCCGCACGGCGCGTATTGTCTGCGTCTTGCTAATTACGCATACCTAACATAATAACATATAGGTAATAATATATGTATATATGTACCAACATGTATACGTCGAGCGGTTCCAATTGTGTGTTTTGGGCTTAAAAATTAGAAAGAATTTACTTATTATCAAACCTAGAGGTGAGAACATAATAATATTATCGGATAACACTGAATTGAGTCACGCAAATACTTTTGGGTTATCGGAGTTGAGTCCGACCAATATTGTTAGGTTGATTCGAGTTGAGTCCCTTCAGCCTATTAGCGTTACCCAGGACACACCACGTGGAGGTTGACTGAGTAATCTCCCAAAAAATGTGTGTGATTGTATAGACTGGTTTTTTTATTAATCGTAATAATAATAATAAGTATAAAGAGTCAATTAATTAAATAATAATAATTATGTGTAGTATAATGTGTCATGTCAAAGGTATCACCACCAGCTAATAGGTAGTTATGACATTTTATCTATACAGACTCAATTCAAACACATAAAAGTAGCATGAACTAAATTCAATATCACCGATATTATCTGTGTGCTCTTGTTGGTTTTTGTTCGTACGTCGAAATACTTAGGTAGTAATTATAGTATTATCCAGTTACATAATATATCCGGATATTATCCCTCCGACCATCCGTATAATTGCTTATGCTACTGGTTGCTAGCGCAAAGTTACGATTGTTGATTTGGAGACAGATATAGTTTTCCTAACATTATTATAGTTATTATTATTATACGATGTAGTTTTACAATGGCCCTTTATTTTGAGGCGATTTAGAAATATGTAAAATATTAATATTAAAAAATAAAAAACTCACGAGTCACTTAAATTTAGAATATTGTATACAACTGACGTCTGACGGATAATGTTCTTAGGTTTCTGTACCTTTAAGTTCAATAATAGGTAAATATTCACTCACTCTAATATTAAAGCTAACAACACGAAATTAGTTCGGTTGAACACTCATTTTCTGTGATAGGTAATCATTATTACTGTAAAACAGAGGCAACCCGTGTGGATGTAGGTGTAAGTGTGTGACGGTCTTTTAAGAGAGTTTGTCTCATTGTCTAAACCTATAATTTTTTTCTCTTCCGTGTACACACGTAGAATATTATAGTAAACAATAAACACTAATAACCTCTCTCCGTATTTCACTCGTATTGTCGGAGGGGGAAGATAATAATCATAATTATTATTATTATGATTTATAACAAGCAAATAAATACATAACACCATGATAGCAGGTACCTAGTACCTACCAAACATACGAATTTGATATATTACGTAGTTACTACTAGAATTGTGAGAAACTTTGTACCGATAATTTTCAGAGGTAAAATCACGTTCACACAAGACGGACAGCACTACATTAGATTGCAGTGGTTTTAGGGTAAAAACGCTTTTTATGAAATTTACCTATAAGTGCACAAAACAATAATTGAGAGACAACCTCATCGATGTTTTTGAAATGTTAACTACTAAAAAAGTTACCTAGTTATTTGAAAATGTAAAAAAATTAATTGATGTGCCTTATATAACGATCTATATAAGTAGTATATATTTGTATGTTCGCAGTCTTTTCCACGGTAACAAAATTTTTTCAAGCTGGAATATCCCGCTTAGAGCACTCCGATTTACCATGTAACACAATATAGAGATTACACACTGATTATCCACCAAATTTAGCCTCACACAAAAATATTACCAAATATACCAAATTTTTTACCAAACCTCATTGTAAAAAAAAATCTATTACATATTTCATAATTTGTGTTCTTTACTTGAAATAATTACTTCAGTTTTACAATAAGGTTAGGTGAAAAAAATGGTGTACCTACGGCAAATATTTTTGTGTGACAAATTTGGTGGACAATCAATGTGTAATCTCAGTATTGTGTTACACGGTAAATCGGAATGCTCTACGGGGGACATTCCCTCTTGAAAAATGTTTATTACCATGGAAAAGATGGCTGTAAACATACAAATATATACTAACTACTTATATATTTAGAATATTAAAATACCCTGATAAATTGCACGATAAATGTGTTTACAGGTTTACTCTAAAACCACTATTTTAGATTCTGAGAGGAGAGATGAATGTATTGATTTTACAATGATATGTTTTTTCTTTGTGATCTTTGTACAAGAAAAGTAGTTGAAATAATGCTTGGATTTTCAACTTCAATATCTTGTTCGATGGGAAAGTGAATCAAGTTGGGGAGGTCAACATTTTAAAGCACCAGGAAAAACAAAATAAATTAAAGTAAACGGGCATTTTTACGCAAAATCGGTTTTCGACAAAATAGATTTTGGTTTTTGGTGTAAATCTAAAACAAATTACATTAGATACATGAAATTTTCACTGAATGTATATATTAGCATTTCCTATACACCATAAAATGTTCAAAATATTTTAACTTGTTTTGAAATGTTTACGGAAATTTTTAGTTTCCAGGTGAACATTATTTTGAGTTATAAATTCATAAAAATGTTTCTTTTTAAATCTAAGATTTGAAAATTTAATACAAGATTTCTCATAAGTTTGTCTTCTTATATTTCAAAAAAAATGTCTACCGGAAAGTCAAATGAAATTTTTATGAGCGTTTGAAATTCAAATTTTTACAACATTGGTTGCTGGCATGCAATACACTATTACAGTAAACTACGAAAGATCCAATCGTGACAGCTATAATAATATCATGATGGTATATATAACATAACTATAACTGTATAACATAAATGTAATTATAGGACATTGAATTGAGGGCTTGAGTCTTACCAAAAATATTTTGTTCGTATAATTATAAAGTAATAACGTTATTAGGGTACCCATTATAAGTATTTAAAAACGAATATAATCTGGATAATAAGGTTAGGTTTCTCCACTGATAGAAGACACCCACCACTACCCACCACTCACCACTTATCCCTACAGTGAAATTTGTGATAAAAGTAATCGATGATCAAATTAATTTCAAATTTCAACCATGATATTATCATTTTTCACTTTATAGAAAATTTAAATTATATAGATAGATACCTACACTGTGGGCAGCTAACGTACAGCAAACATCCCTCCCGGGAGCTCCCTTAATATATTGATGAAAATGTGTATTCTCAAACCACCCCTGAGGTAAAAGATATTATAAAAACAACCAATACACACGAGTCAGAAACGGTCGGTGGTATTTGTCAAAATCATTATAATCGAGTACTGACGTACCGAGTATGTATATTTTTTTGAATATCACGAACCTTCCTATATATGATATAATTACCAATACCTACCTATATGATATAATTTATAAGTTGTTGTTTAAAGAAGACACTCATTAGTCGTTGATAGTGGCCGTAGTTTACCTATTTATAGGTAGGTATACGTATACCAGCTACTTGCCAAATTATAATCTAGTGCGACAGTATTATTGACTACTGCTGTGCTATTCACAAATAGGTACAATTTTTAATTTTAATCTCTAAGTACGAATTATAACTAACAATACACGTACAACACCAATTTGAAGTGGTTTATTATGCTATATTATCCACTCTAACTATAAAGTGGTGTAAAAATATAAATGTAAAAAAATGTGTTATTATTGTACCTACACAATCTGTTGCGGGTCACTTGAAATGTGGGAGTGGTTCTGCGTGATCTACATACTTATGTTTACTAAAATAATAATAGTTCAATAAATTAATGGCTTTCCATTTATATCTAAATGACACCTATATGGCTATATACCTATATTATAATAATATATAGTGCTCGAAGTGGCTCAAAATAAGTGTAGGGATGGAAAATGTACATTTTAAAATACAGTAAGAGACCTCCCTCCCACATTGGTCACTGTATACTATATTGTACAATGTACATATTGTGCAATGTGCATAATATTACCTTGATTTTTATTATCTAAACCTAATTATTTTTCGTTTTTTAGGAATACTATTCCGAATACGGTATACCGAGTAGCAGACAGTTGAACAAAGACAGTGAGTGATATTTTAATACTAAAATTCAAATTATGTGGGTAGGTAGACGTTATAATACAGTTGCAGACATAACAGTATGCATTTCACCATTTACACCTACTAGATATGTACAGGTAGATAACCGATTTGGATTTTCTTCTATATTTTATAAAATTCCCCACGAAGAGCCGAGTACCAGAATTGTAAGTCTCTACTCTCTAGTATAGGCTTGTTATTTAGAACAATTTTGTCCAAAAGTAATTGTCTAAGAAGTTTCTGGTCCAACAGTTTCCCCCATATAAGTACATATTAGGTATAGAAAAATGCCTTAAAAATTAGTTTTGAGTACATTTAAACTCGCATGTCTGATCATTGCTACACATGCATAATGCATATTATATATCATTATAGCGAAATGTTTGTACACGCCTATAATCTCAACTCTCTACTAAATAACAATAGTCAATACCTTTTTTCAGTGACACACTGGAACCGAGCCCTTAATTGTGATGTAGTGAAAGTGTAAATGTAAGAAGTAAATCAACAAATATTAGGTATTATTACCCAGTTTTAAATTTTTTTTTAAGAAAAATGTGATTTCATTATTTCAAATTTCAATACTTACGATGTCAACTTTACAACAAATTCTAATCCGTTTTTCTAAACCTTCGTAGAGTAAAAATGAATACTTGCTCTTGGTAGGTAATTACGAAGAAACTAATTCCAAGCTCCGATCCTCGCGAAATGAATAAACAAATTAATTATGTCCATAAATAATAATATTACATACACCTATGTTTAACGATCAATGAAAATAAATAATTAATTATAACATATTATATTAACACTATTATAATATTACCTATGTATTTGCAGCATTCAAGAGGGATGGATTTGAATCTCAAAATCCAAGTTTCCAATGTTTTATAGCAAAAACAAGAAAAGAAGGTAATTTTTTTAATTTCAATTTTTTATTTACATTTGACATACAATTATCAATTTTTAGTAATTCTACAAACCTAAACTTAATTGAACCAAATCGAGATTTTCAAAATCATACTATACTCATATGTGGTGCCTAACTGCCTCTTTACCTTATTTTTCTTCAGCCTTCACCCTCAACTATCTGAGGTTGGCTACATTTGTCCTATTTTTTATTTTTTTTATTTTTAATATCGAAAGATTAATGGGCCTCACTGAGGAAAACTCGTGTGGAGGCCAAATAAACCTATACCTCCATATGGCTGTTCCTCCACCTCTCTTTTATTTTCCACAGCTGATATTTTCGTGTTTCTCTATTCTGTAAATTCATCTATTTTTCCGCGGCCTTCCTCTCCATCTATACATCCATAACCTCTCTCAGTACCTTCAAGTCAGCTCTCCTCATAATATGACCGAACCATCTGAACCTATTCTGCCTCGGTATGCCTATAATTGGTGCTGCCTCGCCCACGCT
Source organism: Macrosiphum euphorbiae (assembly GCA_949089665.1). Lineage (NCBI taxonomy): Eukaryota > Metazoa > Arthropoda > Insecta > Hemiptera > Aphididae > Macrosiphum > Macrosiphum euphorbiae. The sequence continues at coordinate 133,866,689 of CARXXK010000001.1, read as the reverse complement.
ACCCCTAATGAATTAATCTCTTATTCTATCCTCCTTATAGTCACCCCGCAAATAATATATCCACCTTGGCGTTTTCCTATCAATTACATTCACCCTGTGTTCTGTTTTATTGTCCACTGCCCAACATTCATACAATACCACGACTAGCCTCACAATACCTACTACTTTATGAAATCTATCACATAATGTCAACGACATCATCTTGTCAGACAAAATACCCGAAGCTTTACTCCTCTACATCCATCAACATGTGGCCTGGGCCCAGGGGTACTTATACGGTATAAGTTATACCTAATCGCTGTAACATTAATATCCACAATTAGTGATGTAAATTTGTATAATACAAATGTATAATATCGTATTATACATGGTATATTATACACGCTGTATAGAATTATTTTATACAATGGTATAAAATCTGTACCTATAAAACTTTTTTTTTTGCTAAGTGGTTAAATTGTTGAAGACAATCATTAAGAAAATTGACAAATATAAATTTCTGTTAAATTTAAATATGTATCTATTATTTACAAAGAAAAAAAAGTATTAATTATTATTTTTTTTTTATACTAAACAGTTAATACTTAATTTACTTATTATTTAAAAAGGAAACTAAAGACTAAAATATTAAAATTGTCACTATTAAATACTAAGTATTAATATTTAGTATTTACTATTGTTAATTTTTTTACATTAAACATTTATTTTATTTATTATTTAGAAAAAAAACCAAAAGAGTAATTTATGTTTATTAAAATTGTTAATTATTACTATACTTGTTGACTTTGTTATTACTTTTGAATTTTATTTTTATTATTTTTATTATTTGCATTAATAAGATTCAATTTTCAAATGGGAAATGGACAATGGTTGAGTAATCGTGTTTAAATTGTATATGTAATTTCAAATTTGCATCTTTTATTACAGGATTTTATACCGTATAAAATGTGTACCTATAATACGGTATAATACAAAACATTATTATACCATACTTAAATACAACAGTATTGTACAAAGTTTAATAGGTACACGTAAAATACAAAAATAAAATAAAATACCGTATTTTAACATCACTATCCACAATACAGTGGTTTATGTGCTAGATACCTAAATACTTAATCGATGCTTTGTTTTTGTCGTATAGAAGACGTTATTTTCGGATTCGTACTGTGGTTTCGACCGTCCGAGAACACGACCGGCCAGCCAGTGTTCCTCGAAGCACTGTACGTGTCCAAACCTTACCGACAGAAACACGTCGAACAAGCACTCTTCGAGAAAACTATTCAAATCTATTGATTGGCGAAGGTGGACGAGATGCCGATCGCCCAGCCGCTGCGTCATAACCATACCGACTGTAATATTATGTACCCAACGACGAGCTCAATGCAAAATTTTGTACCTATCAATAGCAATAATAATAACAATAATATTATTACCATCGTCGTGTAATTGTATGATATTAAAAAAAAACCGTTACGTTATCGAGAAAATGCCAAATGACGGCGACTGGAAAACTGAAATGGACGAAAACAATATATAATATAATATTTTATTATATTCATATCGTTATAACTTATAATGTTTGTTGCGATTTTCGGTCGACTTCCGCTTAGAAGAAACTATAGCGGATTGGCAGAAGCCGGAAATAAGTGTCCTCTTGTGGGGCTCGTGTAAACGACTCGGACCGATCATCCCTCGCTACATGCCACTCTAAACGAAAAAACCGAACTTCGTCGATAAATTATTATTATTAGGTACCTATCTATCATTACGACGACGACACTGTGATCTTTGGGGTTATCGAGGCCCGCGACAAGCTGCTGCTGCACTCATGAAATTATATTAGTTCGCGCTCGCCAGGAGCACGCTGCGATCCGACGACACTTTTTAGATAAGATATTTTTAACGACAACACGTTCTTAATATCTGTAATAAACAATATAATAATATAATGGCACCACAGTTCGTCAAGTTCAGCGACCGATGAAATCGGAGTCTCTGTATACACGCTGCGCCCGATTCCCGCCACGTAATTTATATTATTACATCGATGGACCATGGACGACGGATCGCGCCAAACGTGTCAACCTATATCTCATATTATTTTTTTAATTGTTATTATTACTTATTGTGTTATTGATTGAAATCAGAACGTATAATATAAATAGATAACGAGGATGGCAGATGAGATCGAATCGTTTCATGTTTATTATTATTCATATGCATATTTTTTCAGCATTGGCGTAGCCAGTGTGTGTGTGTATGTGTGTGGTGGGGGGCAGGGTAGGTAATATTCAACACTCTCCTTGGTTATTACTTATTTATGAGGTATGCCCTATAACATAAGTAGTTTTGATCTAATATAACAAACTACTTCGAAATATACATATAGAATACCTCAATACTGACAACTTTCTACATATTGTGTACAAATGTTGTAAGTGTATAGTACATATTTAGTCTGCTAGAGGTCTGCGCGTTTGTTGTAGTGCATGTAATCTGCGTGATGTGAAATTACAATTGTCGTTCTCCTGAACAATTACAAAAATGTCACTTACAACATGTGTACACTATGCCATCGAATTATATTATTTAACTATACTGTTAGCGTGACAAGTGAGAGGTCATTTTCGACCTTAAAAAGGGCGCAACAGTAGATGGGTATTAAGTAAGTACAGAAGAGGGAATCAAAAAAAGTCACTGTAAAAAAATACTAGTTTTTATTTTAAATTTAAATAGTTGGTTATGTATACCTAAATAAATGAAGATAAAAAATGTATTCCCAATTTAAGTAAAATTACACTATGTCACTATATAGATTATAGGTGATAAGCCTATAACTGAAAATTGAAAAAAAAACACATTAACTCCGAAGATAAACGGGTAAAATCATAATCAACAGGAAGGTAGCGAGTTTCCCTCAGTAAAAATATGCCATCAAGACATAAATTGAACAAAATTAAAATGTTATATTGTATATCCCGTATATATTATGCAATAGTTGTTACCTTCAATATTAGTGATTTTAATTTTAAAATTTAAGAAATTCATAAAACATATTTATATCTAACTAGATATTAAATATTACAACAAGGTTAAAATATGTTGTTACAATTTACAATAAAATTAATTTATTAAACATCAAGTAGGTAACAATATAGTTAATTAATGGAGTTCTCTAATAATAAATTGTACAATATAGTCTATCCTAAAGTAGTAGGTATATGATATGGTGAAGTGAGGAGAGGTCTTGGCCAGTAGTATGTTATACAGTATGTCTTTACACCACAACTGTTTGAATCGGGCTAATTCTATTGTAATTTCAAGCCATGCGACACGTTTTCAGTATCAACGGCTGTACTTATTTGACAAGTCATAAGATTTACATAATATTAATACATGGTATGTTTGCAAGGACATTTATCAAATTGCAATATTTGTGTCAATAATTTTTATAGCAGAGTTATTAATTTATTATTATTATCATTGTATCCACAGACCACAAGAACAGATTTATGCGTGTTGTAAAAATATACATTTTATATTAATACATACTCAAGAGAAAAATTACTAAACTAAAACTATAATATAGTATGTAACATTTATCAATTATTATCTTATTATTTACCAATACAAAATTTGGAAAATATTTCGGTGAGTACTTCTTCAGTCGATACGTGTCCTGTAATTTTCCCTACATATAATGTTGCCTTACGCAAATGCTGTGCAGCAACATCAATGTTTTTGTCGGACTCAGACATATTAAGATATGTCTGAACATTATTCAATGCGTTTAAGAGACAATATCTGTGTCTTGCTTGACTACATCGAGGATGTTCGAAATTTGGATTTCCACATCTTAGCAAAATTAAAATTATAAATTATAATGAAATATGTACACTGTACTACTAAATCACAATGTACTTACAATTGTTGCAAACAATTTTCAAACGTCCTCATCATATCCATCAAACCTTCATTGACTTTACATGAACCAAAACACATGGTCCAATTAGAATTTTGTGATACTTTTTTAAGTTTAATAACTTGGTCGTCCGACAAATTGTCAATTTTATTCACATATACTAGACAATTATCACACCGCACTTTCAAATTTTCAACATGTTTTTGAAGCCACAAATCCATGTTGTCTACATCGAGGAGACATTGAGCATCAGTCACCAGAATCACCATGTCAGCACTTTCAGCCTGGACTTTAGATTTCTTTATTCCCAAGTCTTCAATCAAGTCTACAGTTTGTGAACGAATCCCTGCAGTGTCGATCAAAAGTACAGAGTAACCAGACACGTCTAGGGGAACCTGAATTGGATCTCTAGTTGTACCAGGCAATTCTGTTACTATAGCCGCTTCTCTGCTACCTATATGAATAAAAATGTTTGTTTTATCATATATTATAAGATCACCTAATTAACTAATATACATACACAAAGAATTCAAGAGGCTACTCTTTCCTGTGTTCGGTGCTCCGATTATTGCCACTTTTACTCCATCACGTAAAAGTTCACCTGACCTGTTGTCCATTAAGTGCATCTTTAAATGTAATATGTAAAATTAATTATACAGTTGGTTTATTACAATTTTTTAATTCACCTCAATCTCTTTAGCTAGTTTTTCTAGATTTTCTTTAACATTTGCCAACACCAGGTCTTCAATATTATCTGTTTCACTGAAATCTATATAAGCTTCAACATAAGCTAAATTCTAAAATTGTAGAAACTTTGATGTATTAGAATATTGCTAAGCGCATTTGTATAAATAACATGCTTCTAAAAGATATTGTCTCCAAGAACCGTAGAGTTGTCTCAAAGAACCTTCTAACTGCATCAGTGCTTGCTTTCTTTGAAGCTCAGTGTCAGCTTCTATAAGATCGGCCAAACCTTCTACTTCAGTTAAATCCATTTTGTTATTATAAAACGAACGTCTGGTGAATTCTCCTGTGAATAATAATAAAATTTAATTATGAATCTTGTGGTACAAAATATATAGCTTGGATTTTATAGCATATGCATTTTTTTTTTGTGATAGAAATCTAACTTTTATGCATAAATTTGTACCTATGTCATTCTAATTCAAATAAATTATTTTATGAAAATGTTTTTTTATTGCCATTTTGTAATTATTCCAATTGTGGCATTTTAATATGTTTATTAAAATCCTAGATATTTAAAAAACCTAGTTATGTATGATTGTAGGTTCAGCTCTTCTTAAAACTATAAGAACAATTAGGGGGATAGGTTTTAGTGGCTAAGCCCCCCCCCTCCTAAACATTTCCTATATTTTCGTAAAGCTTATTCAATATTATTAGTATAGAGTATACCTCATGAGCCCTCCAGCTCTCCCTCCTTCAGCTGTCCCTCAAATTTCAAACATTATTTGCGCCTATGTTTAAAATGAAATACGGATTAAGTAAGTTAATTATATAATTTAAGTTAATTTTTGTCATGCTATTTTTTTTCTTTTCAAACAATTGTATGGTTTTTTGCTATTTATTATTTTATTGTGATACAAAATCTGAGCTCTAGACCATACAATTTTACCGGGGTCGGCTGGTCGAAAATCTGGTAGCTTAGATAAACCTTGAAGAACTGAAGTGACAACAGCCCTACCACCGTGTACTTGAAATTCACAGCAATCTTCGCCAGTGAAACTTTTGGGGCCTAAGACATAACAAATTTAATTAAGTAAAAAAATATGTAGACATAATAATGCATTACCTGGAAACCACAGTAATAATCCATTGTCCAATTGTTCTTTAGTAGTTGGGTCTATAATTTTGTTCAAACAAGCTTTTCTAGGTTTTGGCAAATATTTTAAATGGGTCATATTTAATATAGCCTTAGATGTACATGGACCAGATACTCTGATTACAGCTACACCACATTTTCCAAGACCTATAATAAATTATGAATTTTAGACAAAAATGTATAGAACATATTTTACAATGAGTACATTCACAATTCCTCAGAAATTCAAAGTATCAAATACATTTAGCACTAAATGCATAACTGTTTTTTTTTTTTTTTTGGAAAGAAAAATCTAAGAAATCTTCTGACCTAATAAAAATAGGTATCTGTAAAGAAAAATAATGTATTTTGGAATGTATAAAATATATGAAATAATAGATACTGTCATAAAATTCCTTATAACTCCCTTATTATTAAAAGTAGAGATATTAAACATGTAATAAACTACCAACTTATTTTTATAATATCCATTATTCCAAAAATATTTTAAGGTATTGTTTAAAGAAAACTTCTCCAATCTTAAACATTTTTACTTTAGATAAACAGCATGGTTTTATGTTCGGTAGATCTAGGTACTATGACTACTAATCAATTATTTTGCAATAATATATTTTAAATGCATCTAATTTAAACTGTCAAGTGGACGTTATTTATACAGACTTTGCTAAAGCCTTTGAAAAGATTTATCATAAAATACTCGGCACAAAGTTGTACCAATCAGGTCTCTATGATGCTTTCTTTTCTTGGCTAGTCTCCTTTTTTTTTGGTCGAAAACATCACATGAAATTTAAAAAATTACTTCATATATGTACAATGTTACTTCAGGTGTTCCTGAGGGATCCTATTTGGCTCCTCTACAGGGTGATTCTTTTATCATTGAACACTCATTATTTCAAAAAGTATTAATGTTTAAGAAAATATTTTTTTACATAGTTTCAAGTTGTTAAAAAACAATATTTTTATTAAAAAATTAAATTTTTAAATATTTTTTATCCTTTAAATTTTTTAAGTTTTTTACTTTTTTGAATGACAACATGTAATTTTAATTTGATATTCAAAAACAGAATATTTTTCTGAGTATTTCGATACATAAAAATTGAATTTAGGGCAATTAGTTTATGAGTTATAAGTATTTAAAGTTTAGATGAGCGGAGTAGAGTGGTACGGGGTTACCCCGCGAAATGTTTGTCCACTACTCCGCTCATCTAAACTTTAAATACTTATAACTCATAAACTACTTGCCCTAAATTCAATTTTTATGTATTAAAATACTCAGAAAAATATTCTGTTTTTGAATATCAAATTAAAATTACATGTTGTCATTCAAAAAAGTAAAAAACTTAAAAAATTTAAAGGATAAAAAATATTTAAAAATTTAATTTTTTAATAAAAATATTGTTTTTTAACAACTTGAAACTATGTAAAAAAATATTTTCTTAAACATTAATACTTTTTGAAATAATGAGTGTTCAATGATAAAAGAATCACCCTGTATATCTTAGTAATCTATATAGTACCTCTCACAACATCATATTCTGTATATTGTTATTTTATGTTTCCACATACCAACTGTAATTTGACTATAAATTAACTACATAAATTAATTGATTAAATCAACAAAATGAAATATAATAAAATCACCGATTAAATATACAATTATTGTATATTATATGAATATGATCAATGGTAAAATATTATACCTATATTTAATAATAAAACAATTCCAAAATAAATATTGTATACAGATTATAAGGTAGGTACAATATTATCAACTTAATATCCATTCAACAAAGATCAAATAATTCAAAATGTAATAAATCAAAATTAAAATAGGTAATTAACTGAATAATGAAGATCATTTACCTGAAGAGAGTGCATAGATGGTTGACTTCTGCCTTGAATGTGTTACAGCAACATTGACTCCTAGCCGATAGAATTCCGCATTCATTGTGATAGCCGCCAAAAGGAAAGAAAATAATGATCATAAACTCCACAACAGTATGAACACAGAACAATGAATGAACAGCTTAAGAATTTAAATATTTTATAAAATCATTAAATCATTAAACATTTGAAACAATTTTCACATTTTCTCGACGGTCAAAGATTGCACATACTGGAAGTTTGGATTCTGGAATTCTGGAACTGGAGTCTGAAACTCAGGAAAATTGGAATACAAGGATTTATAGTGGATTTATATTTTTGTCAAACGTTGAAACGTTAATTAGTGATAATGCAGAGCCGGTGTACTCATAGATAATATATCACAGAATAACAGTAGGTAGTTGATAACGGCAGCGAAGCAGCGCCATTCATTGACCCGCGACGTAGAGAACATCATCTCTAGTCTCTACTGTCTCTACATCATGCATGGACCTATAAAGTTATAGATAGAATATTGATATAAAGTTATAAACTATATAACTTTAATTAAACTTAGTTTATAGGTCCATCGCGCCATTCCACATGCTGTGGACAAAACCGGGCACCTATAAAAATCACCAAATGGATTAAATTTACTATAGCTGTTTTTGTTGGGTTTCGTTAGGTTAGAGTGTTAGTCGTAGGTTAATCTTAGATCATATTATGACAAAATATATTAATATAATAATTGTATATGATCTAAGCATAGACATAATATTATGTATTTATGTCTATGGATCTATAATGGTTAAAATGGTTGAATCTAACCTAAGGCCACTATAACGGCATTGACCGGTATTATTATTTAGTTTTAAATTAATTCGATAACGGCAAAGCCATCAGCCACTACCTCATCATTTTTATCTCTAACTCGTGCGTGAAAAATAATCAGCTCTCACGGCTGCTAAATTTCCTAGCTATAATTTAGAAAGCACTTTCTTATACGGTTTACAATGATGCAGGGGATGTGGGTAAGCCTCCATCGGATTACATTTTAGGAAAATAGCCCCTACCCTCCCGAGGCCCAATGTTTGGGCTAGTTATGCCCAGTGGCGGATTTAACGGTTGTTTAGTCGGCAAATGCCAACGGGGCCCCCTCCTAAATTGTGCACTGAGGCCCACCTAAATTATAAAGTTGATTTTTTTTTAATTTTAACCAAAAAAAAAATGTATATTTCAAACTGGAATATAATTTACCATTGTTTTAATGATAAAATAGTTTAAATGTATAGGAATACTTCAAAAGTAGAAAATATTGTAATTAAATAAAGTAGAAAAGATCGAAGTAAATACTTCTATACCTACGTAAATCTAAATTACGTATTCTACATTCTACCCACTACCATTGATCACAAATAAGATTATTTATAATTATAAATTAATATATAATATAATTCATGATTGCATGAAAATAAAAACAATAATTTTGTAAGTATAATAACAATCTTTTTATTACTTAATCAGCAGCGTAAATCATGATTTATTGGAAATCGTTTTCGCGATAAATTCGTAATAAATATTGAAAAATGTGGTAAACAGGGCTGTGCACTATGTTTTTCATATTATTATGTTTATACATTTAACGGGTTAGGACATTGTTTCTTACAACTGCTATAACTATAAAGTATTGATTGAAATTTAAAATCAGTATTATTATTATTAAATTAAGTATACAATCATAAATAGAGCCATAGAGGCAACGAGCAAGTGCCTCCACACCACCAATTCACTCTCCAACCTAGGACCTAGCCGACCGGTCCATCTACCATCACTATTGTTTTTGTGAATTATAATATAAAATGGTAATTTTATCATCGACTGTTGTGTACATATCAGCTCCTAAAATTTGTGTGTAGTACAAAAAGTGAAGTGTGTAGTACGAAATTTAAAAGTGTATAACTCAAATTAAAGTATTAAACCTTTATAATATTATGAATAATTTTATGGCTTCACTTTTTTTTATATTATTTGTAAAAATAAATAAAAACTTAACATTTTTTTTTTTTTAACTAGAAGATTTGTTACTATATTATTGATTATTGGTTGATATTATTTCTCGCGAACGAAGAGATCGGTTTTGTGAAATGGGGATAAGTATTTTACTGATACATTTTGTAAGAGGCCCCTCTTATTGATTGGCCGACTTTCTTTGAACCCTTAAATCCGCCACTGGACTTATGCCACTAAATATCATACATTTTTTGAGTTACGAAAAAGAAGTTTAATTTAAAAATGTATGCAATAATGTATAAATAGGAGGTAGGTATGCATTCAAAATTAACAAAATTATAGTAAATGCTCGACAAATAAAAGATTGTTTTCAATTATCTGATGTATAAAACGGATTCTGTACTATATAGAAAAGTAGAAACACACTGACAGGGACTTCCCCGAAAATAATGCATTTTGCATTCAAATCTTGGTCTTAGTTATAACTTATAACTTATAAGTACCAGTGGCGGAATTATGGGGGGGGGGGGATATGGGAATATATCCTCCCCCAGAAGCCTTTTTTTTAGAATAACCATAGTAAAATTCCCGCAAGCACTTGGTTTTAAAAGATTTTAAGATAAGAAATATTTTAAAATTAGAAATAAGAATTCATGGATATTATCATAGTTGAGATTTTTTTATTTTACTAGTACCTATAAAACTACGATAGCTCAATAATTACAATATATGACAAGAGAATTGTTCCTACAGCTCACGAACTAAGATACAATGGACTGGAAACGACATGATCGGGAGGCTCGGGGGACGGCCACGAAAAGGTGTGCTTTGCCTTTTGTAAATACATTCTTAGCCTATTTCGTAGCCGTTATAAGCTGCTTGAATGGACTTACAATGTTATCAGTGCATCGGGACATAATTAAGTTGAACCCTGATGACTTACTGCATATTTTAGTGAAAAAGCAAAAAGGAAAATTGACTTGATATAATAATTTATGAAAAATAAATTTAAGGCGCCCAGTGCCGATGCCATTTTGTCCTCAAAAATACACTCTGTGGGAATAACGATACCGCCTCATAGAACCAACCACATTTCATATTTTTTTTTTAATTACTAGCTAGAGAGAAATATTCTTTAGCCCCCATCGATCTCGATTTTTCAATATTTTATTCTCAAACTTTATAATATGCCTAGAAAAAAAAGAGATAAAATACTTTTTTTTACAAATTTTTTAGTACATTTTTTGAAATAAAATACAAAATCAGAGATCGATGTGGCCTGTAGGAAGTCTTTTTCTTTCAGATAAAAAAATAGTCATCAAAATCCGACAATTCTACAAAGCCTGATAGTTATTCCCGTGAAGTAATTTTTTTCGATATAATACACCCTATAAATAGGTATCGGGTAGTAGACTAATGGAAAAGTATGATAATTGAGGTGGAAACTAAAATATAAAATTTAATTTCCAAATTTTTTTAGAATTGCGGCAAATTTGAAAAACTTGCACCGCGGGGCCATTAATCTTATTTAATTGTTTACTTTATTGTCTATGAAAACCATTATTATACTATTTACCTCATTTAATTTAAAATAATAAATTAATATAATATTATGAATAATTATGACATATGAGATTTAATGGTCAAAGTGGTGTGGGGCCGTGGGGGTATAGCCCCCCCACTAGAAAGATAATATAAATTTATATCCCACCACAGAACCAATTCCAAATTACGCCACTGATAAGTACCTATTTAAAGTTTATAGTTGAGTAGATTAAATCATGTTGATCCACTATACCAAGGTTTTCTAAATATAATAGGTATGTCTGTTTAAGCCATGGGTATGTCCTAAAAATAATATTACCTATACCAGGTGGATTATTTTGTACCAGCCCTGGGGACATAATATGACATCCATCCCACTGTGCAAAACCCAGTCCGCCACTGCAGGTAGGTACGTTAATACGTTATATTACTAAACTTACAAATTTTCATTATTATATCTTGGAAATTTCAAGACATCACGGACCTGATGTTATATCCTTTGTGTTAACTATGAAGTGGCCTTCCAATATCCATTTATGGAACATCATAACATGTAAAGGAGGGGTTAGTCAATTAGTAAATCACTATACGTTCGTTTTAGGCTCCTTCTGGGGTCACCAGAGATAGTGGGAACAGATAGTTCTGAAATCAAGCCGGGGTTGCGGTGGTAGAGCAAATTAATTTGTTGAATACCAATTAGTAGTATAATTTGAGAAGTAGTAGTACCTATGTGGTTTTGGTTATTTGGCGAAAGCATTTGAATTGAAATATTTGTAGGAAATAAGATTAAAACAATCATCCGCCCGCGGCAACAAAGCCCTATTTCCTCCCACTAAAAACGGCCACGACTATATATTTTAATTATAACTTTTATATTTATTAATTTTCACTGACTAGGTAAAATAAAAAGGCTCAATATATTTTGTTCACGGATGCTGGTGGTTTCAATGAAAAGCGCAACAGAACGACGTGCGTCATACATTATACGTACGCACGCGGTAACGGCTAACAAACATTTATAAGATCGATGTCGACTGACTGCTGAGTATGCGTTATTAGATATTGATACTACTTATTAAATCATACCCGCAAAAATATTATCCTCTATACATTTTGTATAATAGTTGATTTTACTCTATGATTACTCAAAAATTATAAAAAACGATTTTAGGTGAAAGCGTTGTATCTATGTTGCGCGTGGGAATAAGCGAAAATCCATCAACATTTCTGGGGGGCTGCTAACATTTTTAACATACATGTGAGTGAGAGGGCTTCCATCCCACACAACTAAAAATCTGTATGGTTTTGGGGGGCTCAGCCCCCTTAGAACTCCTGTGATTTGCACCTATGCAGCGTGGGTCTGAGAGAAAACAAATATTGCGCTGATATCCTCTTAAACAATAATACCATTTATAAATAGTTGAATTTCTATTAGATTCTCGGGTCTCTGTCTCTCTGACCTCGAAAGGTTAGGTACTTACCATAATATTACCACAATGATAAAACTTATTTAGTCGCCTATCTCTAACTCTTCTTAGATATTTGGCTTGTTGATTTCTTCAGATTACCATTGTTGACAAACTCTAAAATAACAGTATAAAACAATGCTTCTTAACTTTATTTTTTACTACACCCATAAAAATGTCGACACACTTACCTAAAAGGACGCTACACCCGCATGTGTTTTCTCGGTCTTACAATTAATGTTTAACATACCAAAAAATGTTTTGGCTTGGGAAAGAACTGAGAAGGCTATAAACATAACTTGAAACAACATTTTCAGCACTTTAAAAAGAGAACTTTGGCTGTGCATTATTGTTTTTATTTTTTCGATATCGGAACTTCAAAAAAAGTTATTGAAGTTGTAAAACACAAACAATAATGAATTTTGAAACAATAAGAACGTATAAGTGATATCAAAAAAATAAAAACGATATTAGCCAAAGTTCTCCTTTTTAGGTGGTGAAGATTTCTTGTCTTTTCTTAGTTATGAATTATGACTGTAGTTTTCTCGGTACTATGTTGTACATTTGTAAGTAGGAGACAAAACATGCGGGTGTAACGTCCTCGGCCCACATAACGGATTTTTGATCAAGTAAGTTATAAACATTAAAACCTATATGTAAATTGAGAATAATATTATCTTCCCAATTGTTTTACTTATTTGTGGTTATTGCCATCACACCATAACCCATAATAGTGTCATATATTAATTATATTTTTAACATGTAGGTAAAACATAAATAAAAATTTGGGGGACAGAGTGGCCGAGCGGACTAAAGCGTCGGTTGCGACTCGCACCGACGCCGGTTTGATCCCGGCCACAGGGGCATATTGTTCTTCGGGCAGTCACGGTGTCCGGAGAGAGGCTGCCATCCCCTACCCGGGCATGGCAGAAACCCATGGGTGCCCAAATTGAAATTCTGCCAAAACCAAACACACGTGTTTACCCACTCACAGTACCATCCCCTACAAACAGCTATAGGCCATAGTTTCCGGACTTAATAAACAATTAAAAAAATTTAGCAACACACATTACTGTGATACGCGTCATACCCATTGAGAACCACTGGTATAAAATAATTTAATATTTTTAACAATTAAAAGTTTGGCATCTAAACGTTTTTACAAAATTTCAAAAAAATTATTTTACATATAAGAAATACTTATTTAATGCATGATTCTTTTATTGATAAAAATGCATGTTAAAAAATCACACTTCATTATATTAGATTTATATATACCAGTATTTGTTTTAAATATTTAAACCGTAGTATTGATTAAATATTATTAATGGGCATTATGGAAATTAATAGCATCATCACTATAATGAGCATTTTATATTATTATTTACTAGTTTGTTATTACTAAGACATTTCATGAATTCAATGATTTAATTTTCAGTTTTGATTATGAATAATGTATAACTAAAATAGTTATTACTTATTAATAAGGGAACACAATAAAATAACATAACAAAATTAAACTGAATATAGTAGTATATCTAAATACTACAAATTGGTATCAAAATATATAGTTTAATAAAAAATGCATACATATTATGAAAATTGCAAAATATAGATGATAATAATTGTATTCTAATATTCTAGTAAAAAATCAATTTATTATAAATAATCTTCAATAATAATCTAACATTAAATATAAAATAAATAATCAGTTATTGCTTAAAAAAAAAAATTGGTATTGTATAAAGCGTATTACATATAAATAAAAACATAAAAATCATAAAATACATTATATTATTATGTTATTACATGTTTAATACCCAATGGCACTTAATCAACATTTACAAGATAAGTAATAAGTACTATATATTATCAAAAAAGGAGATTTTTTTTTAATCAGACTTCATTATTAATCATAATATTTAGAATTAACATTTTTAATACGTTGGAGCTGTTCCATTTTTATTTTGCAGTAATAAAAATACTTCAAGTCACAAAAATGTTGCTTTTCTTCTAAATTACAACAATCAACCATGCTAAATGAGTCATATTATAAATAAATCGCCTGACTAATAATATATAATATTATATAGTAAAAATGCAGAACATTAAAATAAAAAGTGAATTAATCTTATTGTTTATATAAAAAAATCAGTCAAACATTTTTGTTTTCAATAATTAGAAATACAATATAAATCATAAATGGCCACATTTTAAAAAGGATATAATACAAAAGTCAACTATATACTGTTGTGTTTTTTCAAAAACTTATACCTAAGGAAAGGATATGTTAATTTATAACAACATAATATCAACTGTTAATTAAATATTATATTCTAATACCTAATATTTTAGTAATAAGATTAGCTTCATAAAATAAGGTTTGTCAAGGTTAGGGTTTTTAAAATAAAAGTAGAACTAGAACATTTTAATTAATACAGAGAAATTAAATTATTTTAGAATAAAAACAAGGTTTTTAGTTTGCCCAAAATGTAAATATATCAAATATCACATAAATAAAAAATACGATAAACTTTTAAGGAAGCTTCAACAATAGATAAAAAGTTAAAATTATTAAAAACAGAAAATAACTTTAAAAATTAAAACTGTGATGTCAACTTAAGCTTACAATACATATACTTAAAAAAATTGTTTTCAATAACTAAAAATTAATGGGCTTAATTTGATTTTGAAATTTAATATTTTTTAAAAACTAGTAATTCGTAGCTGTAATTTAAATATTTTAAACTTAATCAATAGTCAAAAGTCACAATTGTTTAATAACTTTTATTTTTGATCATTAAGTTTTTTTTTTTTTTTTGGATAGTCTATTATTAATAAAAAAAATTAATGATATATTTTACACAAATAATATAGTTAAAATCATTTAAAATATTATAGCACAAAACTAATATTTTTAAAATGTTAAGCTTACTAAAATATTTTTTAAGAGTAAGGATTCAACAAATATACGTGGGGTTTTAATCCTACAGCACTAGATGTCGTCCTAGTACGTAGAATGTGTGTAGTAATGGGTATAGACAAGAATAGCGAGCAATTAGTCAGTGAGAAAATAGAGCGTGCGTTGTAAACTTGTAACATTGTATATTTGTGTTTATAACATTGAAGTATATTTGTAACAATTTAATAAAGTGTAGTAATTACCAATAATGCCTGCAGGTATTATTTATTTATTTATTATTGATCAGTCTCCCTAAAATCCAACATATATTTTTCTTACTAACTAACTAATGTATAACACCATAGTTTTTTAATATGTTCAATAGTATTCATGGAACTATGTCGTGGAGTGAATTTCTATCAAATAAAATGTAATATCAACTATTAATTGATCCACTCATACGTGCAGTCTGTTAAAAAATTAATTACTTCATATCATTTTTTATTAATAATAAGAATAAGATTGTGCATGAAACAACAATGGACACTAACTTACTAGACATAGGCAACATAAATTACATAAAGAATTTTAAGAAATGTGAGTATTTAGCAGATACTTGTAACTATTATCTAGAATTCTATATCAGTATAAAACATTAGATTTAAAGTTTAACGGATTAGCATAATCCTGAGTGAGGTCTCTTAAGTGATTTTTGAGGTTGCGGTCCTCCACCTTATTTATATTTATAAACTTACTATCTTAAGACAATTCTATTGTAACGGGATTTTGTGACATATATGAGTTCTGTGAACTATCAGCCAACTGTTGATCATTATTATTATTTGTGTTTGATGGCCTGTAAGTGAGAAGAGAACCTGCAGCTGGTATGTTGTGTGTTACAAGGCTGATCGGATGATCTGGCGGTGGCATTGTAGCAACCATAAGTGGAGCACCATCTAAGGATATTGGAACTTTGACACCACTCACTGTGATCATTGCAGTGCCACTATTGTGATCAATATCATTTTTATCCACAGTTATGATTTGGTTACCTTCAGAATTCTAAATAGTAAATTAAAAAAATTGCATTTTAATTAAATAATACATTTCATTATTAAATTCAACATTTATTTAGAGTACATTTTGTTGATTTTTTTATAATGCCTCATTCATGCGGAAACATAAAAATTCATGAAAATCAGTAATAATATATAGTATATAAGAATATTAGATTTATGACTTGGTATTATATAATTCAAACCATAGAACTGTAACATAAGTAATGTGAAATTTGGGAATGATGTAGCCAGGCTCTCCAACTTCTTTTTTAAACAGGCTATATCTGAGATGGATCTAGGAAAATTGGTCCCCACGAAAAAATGCTGCATGACAATGGGCCCGCGTCATAATTCTATGCACGAAAAATTGATACCAGACTTAAAAGTTAAATACAAAATATTGTTTTGCATAAAACCTTCTTATATGATTGATTATATTATAATATAAATCCAATATAAATAATAAATATTCAATGTTAAATATAATATTAACTATTCCCATGACACTGAACAAAGTAAAAATAGTTAAATACAAAATAGTTTTTAACATAAAATGTTTTAAAAGTATTCATTGTCTCAAGAAAAAATAATGGCCGGGACCTATTCTCCGCATACAGCATTTTTATGCATTGACAAAAGGTTTGTATACCATCTGAGATATATGTTAAGAGAATGCTACCTATGCATTTGTTGTCTCCGTCTTACATACGTACAACATAGCAAATTTTTGTTCATAAGTTTCAATAGTATGCTGTTTGTTTTGATACTAGAGTGATTTGACTTATTATCAATTTTTTAGATAATAACATAATCTGTGCTGAAGCATTGGCTTTTATTCAATATTTTAATTTTTGATACAGTGGAACCTCGATAAGTCGAAATTCAAGGGAAATGCAATTTTTTCGACTTATCAAGGTTTTCGACTTACTAAAGTTTTCGAGTTATCAAGGTTTTAGAAAAAAAATTCGACTTAAAGAGTTTTAAAAATGTATGTATGTATTAAAGTTTTTAATTATTATGTACTTAGTATATATGTATATACAATGTAAAAAAATTTGATTATACAGATTATTTAAATAAAAAAATTATTACAAAAAAATATAATAAAACATGTGTTGCAACTTTATAAAAGATAATTTATTATTTTACTTTGACTTAAAATTTGAGATTTACTATTACCAATTGTATTTTCTATTACATTTAAAGCAGAGTACACTTTATCGTCCACATTACTCAATTGTTCGGTGAATGTCCTTAGCAATATGAGGGCTGCTGTTGCTTGCTTCATTGAAACAATGAAGATTAGATAAAATTATCGGAACGGACAAGCCGATTAGACAAATGTTTATTAAATTATCTGTCATTATCCGTCATATTCGGAGCACAGAATGTTCGAGTTATCTATAGTTTTTTTTTCGAGTAATCGAGGTTTTCGCAAGGAGACCGAATTTTTTTCGACTTATCAAGGTTTTCGACTTATCGAGGTTCGACTTATCGAGGTTTCACTGTATTTCACATACCCATATCTAGCTTGAAAATGAAATCGGTAACGCTTAGGCACAGATAATGTTCTTACCTAAAAGTTTTATAATAGGTCAATTCACTCTAGTATCAAAACTAACAGCACACTATTGAAACTAGTGAATAACAATTTGCATGTTGAGCGTGTGTAAGACGGAGACAACAAATGTATGGGTAGCGTCCTCTTAAAACATCGCATACTGAAATTGTTTGGGTAGGGAGGTAATGACTAATAAAATTTAAAGAAGAGAAGTTTCATTTTAATATTTTATCTTTTCATACATTTATAATTGAATTTAAGTAATTTCGACACAATTCTAATATATATAGTTCTTGAAGTTCAAGATCAAAATATCAGTTAGATACGCAGATCGGTAATTGCCTCTAAAGCATTGTTTCTCAATCTTTTTAGGACCACGACCCAAATTTCCCGTGAAAAATCTTTCGCGACCCACATTGTTTCAATTTTCAAAAAGTGGGTAGTAAAAAACCAAATTTGTATTATATAAATACGAAGGGTTACGGGGAAAAACGATCATAGTCAAAAGAAAGAAAAAATCAAATAATTATAGAACCTTTTGGTTAGTTTCATAACAAATCGACACGTGAATCGAGTTATGGAAAAAAGATCACGGTCAATGATATAATACAGGTTTAAATATTACCATAACGGGGAAAAAAGGCCAGTGTCCCACTTTAAAACTGCAATACTGAACATTTTAGGAATATTAACTATTATCGTTTTTCTCCATAACCCTTCTAATAACTCTATGTATACATTTTTATTAGGTATTTAGTATTTTATAGGTTTATAATTAATATATTTTTAGAAATGTACTTTTAATAATGAGGTGTATGCGAAATGTGTGCTTGTTTTCTGTTATGGTTAATAACATCATTGACATTGATGTCAATTTTAATTATTTTCAAAAGTAAAGAGTTAGATAACTAGAGCTTGTTTCGATTTTTGTTTTTATGCCCACTATTGCCGAAACTCCAACTTCACACATGTATGAAGATGAGAATCTATATAATTAAAAAAAATGTTCGCGACCCACCAAAAATCGACCGACGACCCACACTTTCAGAAAAGCTGCTTTAAAGTATAAGATGGGTAGGTGTGATACATTTTAAAAATACAAAAATATATAATAGCAACCAGATTGGAGACCCCTGATCAAGAATGTAGGAAAGAGATATTAGATAAGCAGATATTATTCTTATGATAGGCGCATGCCAGTAACAAGTGAGTAATTGAAACTATTAACTAAACTTTCCTAACTTAAGAGTGAGACAATCTAAATTGTTTTATGACACAAATACTATTAGGTAATAATCTTCTAAAATACTAAAATAAATATACATTCTCTTACTTCTTGAAAGTATTCAATTTTTGGTCGTTGTACTTGCACTAATTCTATATCTAGAAAAGGCTTATTATCAATTTTGTTATGCGCTGAAGATAAATGATATTCAAGTTTGTGTTTTCGATCATAACTCATACCACACAATGGACATCTAATAAATAAAAATTAAGTTAAATAATTGAATAATTAATCAATAAACAGTAGTCAATACAAATAAACAGTGCTCAATTTGTAGACATAATTTACTATTTTGTTTGAATATTTAAAACACACTTTTACTTATTACTAGGGTTCGGGACTTGTTGCATTTGCATATGGCTTAATAATGACTGCAGAATAGTCTAAGTAAGATTTAAATTTGTTTTAAGTCATAACGGATTGAAATACAAAAATTTTAATTGCATATTTTTGCATATTTTGCCGTTTTCTGAGCAAAATGCATATTTGACAAATTTTGGCAGTTTAATTGTTATTTACAGCATATTTAAGCAGTTTTTTTTTATGTTAAGTACATTTATTTTAAAGGTTAACTTTATTTTTTTTACTTTCATGCGTTGTTCAATATCTCTGTTCTAATGTCTAATTGCGTACAGTCAAACTTTACAAGTGAACAATTCATCGTTTTTATATTTAATAATAATTTAATATATTAAAGAAAAACCCAACCTTTTTTTCATTGTAGGAGAAGACGAAGAAAATGAAATCGAACATACACTTCAGTAATATAATGTTGATAGTGTTATTGTAGTCAAAAATATGACTAATTACAAAAGAAGGTCTAAATTTAAATGAATAATACAAATTTTTTAATTTAAAAAAAAATATTCAATTGCATATTTGTTCGCATATTTAGGTTATTTTAAGTGCATATGTGCATGCATATTTCCTATAATTTGTGTGCAATAAGTCCCGAACCCTACTTATTACTAATAGTTTAAATCAGTGTCTACTATTTTAATGGTATGTTTAACAGTAAAATATTTTAGTTACCTATTCATAATATAATTTGTTTCTAGTGAAATTTAATGAACCATCCAAGTTAAAAAAAGGTGGGCAAGTGGGTGTCGCTCTGCTGTACAGTAGGTTACAAGTGGGTCACTGTATAATGGATGGTATTAAATTTGAATTCAATAATATCATTGTATAAGAAAAACGATTCTGAGCGGTGACGGTATGTCAGTCTATGTATAAGACATATTATATACATATCTATGGTATTAAACAAAAAATTGACCTATAATAGGTACCTATAATAAATTCCAAATTAATCATATCACAATATCCATTAGATACTTATAACGCGTTATACATAAAAAAAAGTGATACTATCATAGATATATAATAGTACACTTTAGAAGTTTCAAGTACCCACGAATAATATTATTCAATCACAACAAAATAACTAAAATAGTTATTCTAGGTTTTTTAATATGTAATTTCGTCCAAATTTGAATATAAAATGTCTGTAAAAAATAACTGTGTTGATATAATTTTTAGATTTTTTGGTTACAGTATGAACTATTTACGAGAACCTTTGTGTTGAATTTGCAATCCTTAGCTATAAAAACTGAACATTTTATAATTTATTAATTACAATGATTGATAATTTTCGAGATTTTGATAAATTTTGTCAAAATTTGATTTTTAAATGCTTATAAAAAAAAACTGTGCCTATGTATTTTTAATATTTTTCAACTGCTATTGTAACAATATATCAGGAGCCTTGTATTAAATTTTTACACTTTTTGGCCCAACAGATAAAACTTTATTGATATTTATAGAAAAAAATTGAAAGCTGTAAATGTCCATAAACATCTCAAAAAGAGTCAAAATATTTTTAAAATTGTATCAAGTATAGGAATTGCTAACATAAATATTCAGTGCAATTCTCATGTATCTACAGTTGTTCGTTTTTGAATTGCAACAAAATAAGGAAATCGCTACATGAGTAATCGAGTGAATATCCAATGTTGTAAAAATTTGAATTTCAAACGCTCATAAAAATTTAACTCGACTGTCCGGTAGAGATTTTTTTATTGATAAAGGTAGATAATCTTATAAGGAATCTTGTGTTTCATTTTCAAATCTTAGATTTAAAAAGAAAAATTTTTACGAATTCTTAACTCAAAATAATTTGCTAATTTTCGTGATTTTTCCATATTTTGTAAATTTTTGAACTTTAAATTATAAAAAAAAATTGTGACTAAGGATTTTTAATATTTTTCATCTGCCTTTAAAACAACATATTAGGAGCCTTCTATTAAATTTTCAAGCTTTCGCAACCAACAAATAAAATTTTATTGATATTTCTAGAAAAAAAACTAAAAAAAAAATGAAAAATGAAAATGTCCCTAAACAGTTCAAAATAAATCAAAATATTTTGAAAATGTTATCGTGTATAGAAAATGCAAATATAAACAACCAGTGAAAATTTCATGTATCTACGGTCATTTGTTTTAAAGTTACACCAAAAACCAAATTCGATTTTTTGGAAAATCGATTTTGCGTAAATATTCCCGTTTTTCCTTAATTTTTATGTTGTTTTTTCCCGGCGCTTGTGAAAACTACTGGAAAATGTTTACTTTTGACCCCCCAAAGTACCAACTAGATTCACTTTCCTATCAGAAAAGGTACTATTGAAGAAAATCGAAGCACTTCTACTGTCCCAAAACGTGATGACAGACACAAAAATATAAAAATATAAAAATATAAAAACACACATCATTGTAAAACCAATACATTCATCGCTCCGCTCAGAATCTAAAAAATATTGGATATAAGCCGCAACTAGATCTTCAAAAGGATAAAAAAAACTGTATATTTTTTCATTTAAAAAAAATTAATTTTGCTTTAATTATTATTGTGCAAGGTAATTCATTTTTAACTTAATCATATTAATTATTTTACCATTCTACTGTATAAAATGTTATAGTTGTATGATACATAATTTACATTATTTTCCATTTTGTCTGAACTGGTAGAAGAGCCCCCAAGAACAAAGAACACAGTTCAATAATTTCAGTGAACGATTTATCAAAAATCCTAGTCCTATTTTTTTTTTAAATTTTTAGTACAACAATTAACAATTAAAAATGATTGACTCACACATGATTTCTGTTTCTCTTAGGCCCAATTCCTCCATTATTATTGTGAATATGCACATGAGCGTTCATGTTATACTTTTCTGCAAAACGTTTCCCACATATTGGACAAGCATATGGTCGCTCTCCAGTGTGGACTCTTAAATGTCGCTTAAGATGTGATTGAGATAAAACAGCCAAACCACATTCAGAACATTTAACATGTTTTTCACCTGTATGAGTCATTGTATGTATGTGAAAACTTTTTTGATGAATAAACCGCTTCCCACACAAATCACATTGAAACCGTGTATATCCAGTATGAATGGGAATATGTTTTTGTAGACCAACTTTTTGTGTAAAAGACTTATTACAGTATTCACAAGTAAAAGGATGTATGCCATTGTGCATTCCAATGTGCACATCTAAAGCTTTTTTCATTTTATAGGCTTGACCACAAATCTAAAAATCAATATTAAGATTATAAACAAATTGGAAAAACTTAATACAAAAAGATTAGTAAGATACCTCACAAACATAAGGCCTCAAACCACTGTGTGATTGTATATGAGATTTTAACTCTGTCACTGTCCTCCATTTTTTGTCACAAAGTACACAACTATGTATAGCTGGTAAACACGCGCGTTCACCAGAACGCGAACCACCCCTTTTGTTTCGTCCTTTTTTTAATTTATTATCAGATTTTTCTGATCCTGATGAAGGAGCTCTAGCTTCGTCCACTGCACTTAAATTATCTTCGATGATGTTTTCTTCGATATAGTTAATTTGCTGATCTTCTTTCCATTCAAAATCATCGTCTCCAATCTCTTCCTGTACAATTTCCTCCAAGTACATGCTATTATCAATAGAAAAATCAGGTTTAACATCAATTATCACACCTTGAGGAGACTGATTTAAATAATCAGTATTAGCTTCAGTGTCTATGATAGAACCTGTATCAGCACATTGGGAGGTTTCATTTTCAGCTACAAACAATAAATATTAGCTCAATTAATATATATTCTAAAAATAAGGATATGTTAACTACTTTTAATAGTTGGAGAAATTAAATCAACTTGATCATTAATAGACTCTTTATCCAAAGTCGTATGCTCTTTGGACAAATGATTGTTTAATGCTTGTTTGGTTGAATAGCTTATATCACAAGATGAACAAAAGAAAAGTTTTGGACTTTGGTGAACCATGTTAAAATGATTCTTTAAATCAAAAGCTCGTTCAAAAGAAACATCACAGTTCTCACATTTGTAATTAATACCAACACTGGCAACACTTTGTTTCTTTGATTCTGAAAAATTAAAATTTTATATATTAATTTTAAATCATTTTTTAAATTAAAACTTATATAATACTTATATTTATTTATTTTAAATTCTCACTTGTTTCACTTATTAGTTCTGCTGGGGGCTTGATGTCTACTGTGGGCTTGATGTCTACTATATGCTTGATGTCTACTGTGTCCATATGTCCTGTATCATTTTTATCAAGTAGAATTTTATCTTCTGCAGTATCAGAAGTACAATCTTTAGAATTGTCATCGTTGTCCATAGTTTCATCAGCTTGTATGCTATTTATGATATTCTCAACAATCTAGCAACATAATAAAATAAAAAAATTATAATTTCAAAAAAGTGTTTACCCGTAAATTCATTTAAAAGATATTTCTTTACTTTGATGTTTATTATTTTCTTTTTTATGAAAAATTAATAATTTAATTATATTTAAAACAATTACAATATAATATTGATACGATTACAAGACTTTTAAAAAAATAGTTTATGTAAATTCTGCTAGTTTTACTAGTTTTAAGACAAGTATCTATTATCTTGAATTAACCTAAGAAATTAAAAGAAAATATAAGGAACCATCATTTTTAACTATAGTTTGACACCAGCAAAGTATAGGTAAATAATAAGTATACTTAACATAATACATAATTTGCAAATAACAGTCAATAAAAGCATATCATTTACAATTTTAAACAAACAGTCAATTTGTCATACTTGACTTATGACAATACTTTTTTTTAAATTTAAATTTAAAAAACTTTCTAATGAAATAGTAATATCATTGTAATAGTTATAAGTTATTACTTATTAACTAAAATTTACCACTAGAATAATTTAATTATTGTAAGTTGGTAGTTTTTACATTGGTTTTTTTTTTTATAGAGATTACCACTTGCTTACATTTGTTCTGGGACATTTTATAATAACATTTTTGTTCAAAATCTAATCTAAGCTTTTATACTTCTTAAAAACACAATTATTGTAAGTTAAGTAGCATTCTAGCTCCTCTCTAAAACTAAAAATTGATCTTAATAATTTACCTCATTTAGAGCAACGGATGATTTTTCGCTATTTTCATCATCATCATCATTAAAAGATGTATCATCATTTTTTAGTTCACTCTGTGAAAGTTCAACAATTTTTGTTTGAACCATACTATCAACAACATTAAAATCAGTAGCGTCTTTATATTCAACACATGTAGAAGTGTAACGTTTAATAATGTCAGTTTGAAGCTTTTTGAAACGTGTAGATATCTGATCCAACTCATCAAAAAGTGTAAAACACCTATAAAAACAGAATACATATAATATTAGTGAGATCTAACCATTACAATCTAAAGTATTTAATTGGCACAGATAGGTTTTACAATACAAAATGGAACAATACTTGCCTTCGACACAATACAGAGCTTCTCATAAGAGAGGGATTCAAAACCTTTTTAAGTATTTTTGACATAACATCTATTAACAACAGGTCTCTTTGAGGCATAAATGTACAATAAATATCGTATGACGAACGAGTAGTAACTTTTATATTGCATATAAAACATTTTAAACTCTGTTCTTCCCTTTCTTCTAAAGCAGAAGACATCTTACTAGTTTATATTTTGTATAGGTACTTAAAAATTCCTGAAATAAATTACAGCATAAATAATTAGTACATTTTAATTAAATACACAGCTGTTAGATTCGGACAATGTTGCAGGTTTCGTGTCTATGTTTAGCATTTCAGTATTTACTGACGGTAGAATAAGTTAGTATTTTGGCGTATTGCAATTGTCACAAACCGAGACTCTTAAGAAATTGTATCTTACTGTATATTATAAAAGTTATGTTTTGATCACACAGGTGATATCAGAGACGAAAAATAGATAATCATCCTAATAAACTACCTCCCCGACATAAGTATAATTCGCAATAACGACGACAATCGTAGACGAGATATTGTAACGGCTTACGAATGTGAAACAACAATTTGACCATTACCTATTACAGATGTGAGCCGGTGCCGAGCTGAAGACTGTACCTACAGGGCTTTTGTTTCGATAATCATCATCGTCATCATTATTGGCATTAGGCCGTAGGGTCAAATTTTCAGAATCGAGTCACGTCCTCGGCGACGACGAAATAATAATCATAGGTAGTATTTATTTAAAACCATGTCGTCTCGTCGTTGCGAGTTTTCGACGACGACGACGGTCGCCGGTCGGACACTCGGACGGTGTCAATTTCGACTTATCAAAAACGAAATGAATGTCTATTGTCTATCGTCAATCGTCATCAGTCGAGACTCGCCACTCGCGGGTCAACGGCGCGGCCAAGACACCTATACATATAATATACAGAAACCGTCGATCGTAATAATTATATTTCAATTTTCCGTCCGGCCGGCGGCGGGGGAAAAAAATGCCCACCGTCGATATCCGCAGCCGCGGCTGACCAAAGATTAGCCCGAAAACTGAAAAGCTTGAAAGCCGCCGTCGCGCATTTTACGGTACCCTTGGCGCGCGCGGTCCGCCAAACGCACCGCCATTTTGTAAACCAATGTCGCGCGACTCGACCATCATCGAGCCGCCGCCTTTTCGTTGCCCAACGGCCACCGTTGGGAAATTGTTGCTACTCACCAAAAGCGTTGGTCCGTCGGAAACACACAGTGTGGTCACTCACTCGTCGTCCGCCGAGCCAGCGACAGATCAACGGAAGTTATGACTTTGCTGTTCGCAAACCAATTCCCGTACTTTCGTTTGTTATTCAGTTATTGTCGTTCTACGTCGTCTCGTAACTCGTTAATCATTTATTTTTTTTCATTTTTATTCTACCCATGACGCCTCGCACAGCTCATTTACAATTTATAACCGTTCATAACATCATGCCGGATATTGTCGCCGAATCGCTTATCTGCGAGTTATCTCCTAACCTTCGACGGCAACCGGGCAACAGCAATAACTGGTATTTGGTAACTGCAGTCTGCACTTTGCAGCCGCCAGCCATGAAGACTAGAGATAATCTCTATGGTCTTCATGTGAGCAGCCAACAATATTAATGAATACCACGACTAAAGTTATGTATATAATATCTTTAATCGTAATTAATGCAATACAATTAATTGTAATATGAACCTAGAATGATATATAGATGTATACAACAAATTTAGTCATGGCTCACGATTTCAAATTTTAATCCGGGATTCCGGTTATGAACCTGTCATGGAATATTTTCTCATCATATTTATGAACAGAAGCCGGACACGGAATCAGGGACGTTCCATCCACGTAGAGAAAACGAGTCCACAGATGTTTCACCCCCATAAATTATTAAGATAGGGCTTTTGGCCCTCTGGAGTTATAATATGATGTTATTTAACTACTACAGGACGTTTGGTACCCCGGGAGGCCAAATGTCCTATTTTAATAATAGAAGGGGACGAAACATCCTTTTACCCCGGACACGGAGGAACATCATTCAGTATTTACTATTTTGTAATTTAACCCCTAATTAATAAAGAATTAATTGAACCA
The DNA here is from genome assembly GCA_949089665.1 of Macrosiphum euphorbiae. NCBI lineage: Eukaryota > Metazoa > Arthropoda > Insecta > Hemiptera > Aphididae > Macrosiphum > Macrosiphum euphorbiae. The sequence continues at coordinate 133,839,285 of CARXXK010000001.1, read as the reverse complement.
TAGCCAAATGCTATTCAGCCTAAAACACCCAGATTTAATTACGATTTACAATACTTGCTATGAAAGTTGAAGGTATTTGGTAATATAGTATTTGCTCGAATAACTATATCTATGAAATATGATATATTGTACTACTACCTATATCATACCATAATTTATAACTTACACTAATTAATAATATATTTATATAAATTAATATAATACAACAAAACAATTAGCTATTAGGTACATATATTTGGCAAACAGTGTTACAAAGAATTTTTCTTTTTAAAATAAGAAAAAAATGTATTACAAAAAGATGAAGCAAGCTTTAAGAATGAAAAATCTCTTAGGCTTATATATTCTAAAACCATACTAATTTCAGTAATACCTATTTAGCATGATAAATTGAATTTATAAATTAATATATAAAAAAAATTACATAAAAATTAATAGCTATCAATATCTTATAAAATGAAAATATAAATAAATAATATAGGTTATAACTTATCTATAAGATATTTATTTAAATTAAACTTCACTGTCCTGAAAAAAAAAAAAAATATAGAATTCAATATACTTTCTAGTTACTATAATACGATGACATTTTTAAATAGGAAAAAAGAATTAGATGAAAATAATAAATTATTATTAATTTTTAGGTACAAAAATGTTGATAAAATTGGTACAAAATAACATTTAATACAAAGTCTGTATAAGTTTTAGATTCTGAGCGAAGCTATGCATGTTTGGCTTCCAAAGTTGGGCAGTATCTTCGATACAAGTATCTAAGATACGTATCTTAGATACAATTGTATCGAGTATCTTGTATCTCGATACATTTTTAGTCAATGTATCGAGTATTTCATGAAATAATTTAATCGAAAGATACTCGATACATTAATGCGATACTTTGAAAAATTAATTGTTTACGATTATTTTTACTCGTCAGAAGCCACTTTTGAAAAGTTAGATTTTTTAAAAGGAAACAAGATATATTATACTAAATAAAATAAATAAATAGGTATATGATAAAACATTTATACAAATGGTATAATAGTAGTGCAATGGTTATATATAATATTAATATCTGTAGACTGTGACACAAGCACTTTGAATTGGGCTTTACGTCTGTACGACTGTACCTTATTAGATATCTGTAATTTTGTACAATAGTGTATCCAATAGTTACTACATAATAGTGCACCTTTCGTGAAAAGTAGGTAATGGACAAGATAAAATAAGTTGATTAGATTTTTACACCAACACTGCCAGCTACACAAAACCTAACGTAATGTCGTAATTGATTTATTTTATTTTGTTTTATTACTAATATATTATTATTACTGAATAAGTGTCAATTTTTATTATTTTATTTTTCATTCTAATTACTCAATGAAGTGGCCATCCTCACAATAATAAAAATAATTTTTAAAAATCCAGTGACTAATTTTATTAAATTGTATTGAGTATCTAGTGTCGCGATATTCCAAATCCAAGTATCTAGTATCTTGATACTGATTTTTGAGTATCTTGCCAGTCCCTGTTGGCTTCTACAATGTTTTTTTTTAAAGGTATTTAAGCTATATACAATATTCTTACAGCAATTCAAAATTATCAAATAACATAATCTTACTAATTATTTTTTAGATGAAAATATATAAAAATTTAATTTTGCCAAATGTGAAAATGTAATCCAAAATTTAACATGCTTTCTTTACTGGAAGAATATTAGAATATAATATAATAAATAATTACATTTAAAAATATCATTACAAATAGAAACAGACATTGTGTCCACGCTCAGAATCAATTTTCTTATGTAATGATTCATCACTGAAATCATATTAAAAACATCCACTAGTTACATAATCAATGAAGTACACTCAAAACTTCCAGCCGAGTGACTAATTTTTTTTTTTAATTAAAACTGTATGGTTATTGGTTTGAATACATGAATGGAGTTTTATGAAAATTGAAAAAACTTTTAATGAACCTTAATAATAACTATTTTTAATATTTACTAATAATAATAAAAAGAAAAATTATTTAGTAACAATTTATTTATTTTTGAGTGATCATAATACTATATAGACTTAAATTTGAAATATCTTATTAAACCAAGTGATTAGAATTATTGATAAAAATATAAATTATTTACTTACCGAGCAATATTAGAGACACAGTCAAAACTAACGCTACATCTGTATTTAGGGGTTTCCAATTTACCATCGCCTAAACGTATTAAAAGTCCCAAATCTGATAATGTATTAATCTATTTCAAAAATTAAAACATTACAATTATTAAATATAATAATTAATCTTGGTACATATTCAAATAAATAATTAATGAACATAATATACACATTGACACATTATGATTATCAATTGACATTCAATGTTTTTTTTATAATTACTTGCGCTAAAAGGTTGGCAGTCATGTTTGTATTTTCTTCAATAATAGCATAAAATATTGCTAATAAACGATCTAACGAGAAAGCTTTAGGTCCAACTAGTTGACTAGCAGAATTTTCTGTTTTATTTGTTAGCCGATTGGTTTTTCTTTTTTTGTTTGATGCTTTAACAAACAATTGCCTATCATATTTTGGTAAATTAAATGATGCAATATATGCAGCAATTAAAAAATATTTAGCATAATATGGTAAATCCAGAGCAAATTTTTCAAATGTTATTTTCTCATCAGACAAACTATTGACATTTTCCAAACTGAAATCATAATCATTATAAGTAGTAACTAAGCAATTTAAATTTATTTATTCATCAACTGGGAATTTAACTAAATAATTACAACTAATTAGGTTGTTAAATTATGTTAAGAGGATGTAAGAACATTATTTGTTTTCTCTCTGACCCACACACAACTTACCAAATGTATGTGTAGCAAAAGTGCAGAACCAACCTTATGTTATTACTTTTAATATTACAGTGAAATCACTTATTATCAAACTTTCAGTTAAGAACGTTAACTGTATCGCTACGTTGGCTATTTTATGATATTTTAATTTGAATATAAGTTATGACCATTTAAATAATTATAATTCTAAAATGCTTATTAATTACATAAAAAAAAGCCATCTTAGAGACACAGGTAATGTTCTTAACTTAAAGTTTGATAATAGGTGAATTCACTCTAATATTAAAAGTAGCAACACAGGGTTCATTCTGCCAAACATAAATTTGCTGTGTTGAGTGGAAGTCAGAGAGAGAAAACAAGTGGTGGGCTAACATCCTCTTAAAATAAAAACCTTTGTTATTTCCTGTAAGTTCTACAATTTTTAATATTGAATTATCTTTATACTCAGGAGAGAATGCATCCAAATCATTTACTCGTGGTCAAATTTCCCCTTCCATGCGGTTACCCAGGTTACCAGTCACCTTATGGCTTATACAGTGAAACTCCCATATTACAGTCTCATAGAACAATAAATGGAATTGAATAAATTTGGTTCTCAAAAATATTTTGTTAAACAAAAAATTATGTTGAATGGAAGTTTATAGTATGGCCATTTCACTATAACGTGTCACAATTAACTTCGGAAAATGCCCGGACTAAACACAATTGGGAAGGCTAGTGGTTGCGTTCTCCCGTGGTATATAGAGTATTATGTATTTATTTATTTCCAAAAATGTATTAAAAGTTTCTTACACCTATTTTCTTTTATTACGTGCTTAGCTAAAATATATTTATTAAAACTTCAATTTTAATGAAACATACTATGGTATTTAATTACATATAAGTATTTTTTAAGTAAAGATAAAAACATTTTTGTATAGGTACCTTGTTCCTAGATAAACATTATTTAATAATAAGTGAATACTAGGACTTATTTTTCTGAATAGTAAAGTTTGGTTAGTTTCTGTACATGATCCATCTTCTATTGGCTCTACATACTTGATGAATAGGAGTTTTGCCTACAAATTAAGAAATGAAATGTTTAATTCCACAAGTAATATTATTATTTATTGATTATCTTATAAAATTACCAAATGTTTTAATTCTACTAAATCTCGACAGCTTCCATAAAATGATCCCATAAAGACATTTAAAAAATTTTGGTAAATAGATAAACTCCAATTGTTTGGTTTATCTCTTAACAAAATAGCAGATATATCATCTACACAAAATAATATACTCAATAAATTATTTGAATTAATAATATCTATTTAAAATATTACCACTATTATACTGTTCAAACAATATTGGTATGCAATTAATGTCCTCATCAAATTTAGAAGGAAGTACTTGGCTGATAAATATAACACAAAGCTGGTAACTTTTTATTAGCTCTTGTAATTTTGAAAATAAAACTATTTGTTCTTGTCCTAACATCTCACAATTATCCAACACTATAATCACTTGTTCTTTTTGAATCTCAGCTTGTTTCAATATGTTTAAGAATTGCATAAAATTATCACACCTATTGGGTATGTCACTTTGCTTAATTTCTATAAAGAAAAATAAAACATATTTATAAAATTTGGTTAAGTTGGCATATTGTTTACTTACTTAATAAATCTTTTAAAATAGGTTCAAATAATAATCGACTTGTGTAACAGCATATAGAATTCACAATGGATGATTTGACTGACTCTCCAAGTAAAAAGATCAAACGAGTCACTAAACTTGTCTTACCAGTAGATGGTAGACCATGGATAAAAACACATGGAGGTAAAACTTCATCTTCCTGTAGAATAAAAACCCATAATATAATACCTAGATAAAAATTAAACTTTGCAGGGGCGTCCATAAGGGGGGAACTAACGGTGCGACCGCCCCCTCCATAAGACGTGAGATGTTCTGTTTTGCTAATAGATAAAAACATCTTATACAATGGGTTAATTATTTGTACACTGGTTATACAGACCATGGACACAAACAACAAACATATAGATTATTGAAAAATACAGATGTTAAGTTTTTGTTTAGCAATGCGATATTCAAGACTAAACTGTTTTCACCCCTCACATGGAATTGATCTCAAGACGCCCCTGAGTTACAACTCAAATAAGGAAAGATACTTTTGTGAGTTATCTCATGAGCTAACAAGAGTTCAAGAGACTTTGAAACTCCGAGGATTAAAAATAGTTTTGCATCACATCTGTATCTGTTACTGTATTTTCAAATGTGTATTAACAAAAAAAAGTTGTACTTACATTTAAAAATAAGTTAGCCAACGTATTTATTTGTACCTGCCTAAATGGAAATTCAGAATTTAACGTATCTTTTATTGAATTCGATAACATCATGGTGAGCTATACAACTGAATCGGTTATGAAATATGAATTATCAAACGATGAACAGTACTATTGTAGTGTTTTTATAGATCAACAAGTATAATTAAATAGTAACTGATGCATTTAAACATTTTGTAAACTAATTATTATGAGTTATGACGTGCAATCGTGCAGATACAACAATAAAACACAATATTCAATATTATTTGTTAATATTATCAAACATTTGATTAAAATTGGAGGGAAAATTTCATAGCGATAGTAGAAAAATTAGTGGGGAAGGTGGAGTGTGGACATCAATAATTAATTAAATTTAATCAAAATTCATACTTCATAGAAAAGCACCTATATAGTATATACCTTTATAACTTAAAACTATAACCACAGACTATGTTTTCTATAATCTGTGCTATAACATTTCCCTACTTTATGTTTTAAGACTATAGTTACTATAGTTACTTGGACATTCACTGTTCACGAACACTGAGTAGTGAGTAATAATCACAGAATATTCTGTGGAATTATTGTATAATAAATAATTATTGCCCATGTTCATATTCAGGGATGTATCAGTAAATCATGTTTTGACTTTTGAGCACGAATTAATATTCCATTATCTTAATTCGTTGTTTTGAGTATGCGCCTATATAATTTTATTGTTGTGATAGAAAATAAGAGTTGCTTACTTGCTTACTCTATTATTTTTTTTTATAGTTCTCAACCAACACGTCATTTACAACACAAACAAACACAAACTATTCATACTTGTCTTATAATAAAAATATATTTTTATCCACTGAAAATATTATTAGCAGTCGATCTATTTCATAATATACCTGATGACCTATGATCTATTTACACATCAGATATATTGATGATTACTCTGTATGGTTCTCAAGCGGTGAGGTTGTCTGGTTGTGTTGTGGCGAGTCACCATAAGACCATATTTACCGTTCAGGAAAACTGCTGATTTGTTCTAAAACCCGCAATACTTTATGAAAAATTAGGAAACTTTGTACTCTACATAAATTGTGCCGTATTTAAATGTCGTGAAAATGTCAAGTTCCTACCTCGAAAACCCATGCAGTTATAAAGCAGTTCAGTATAATTTATTCACATAATCAAATCAGTAAAATCACCCTCCGCCGTTCAGAAAAACTGCTGAATTGCTCTAAGATCTGCAATACTTTATAAAAAATTTTGGATTTTTTTACTTGTTATAAGTTGTACCATATTTAAATACATTGAAAATTTCAAATACCTACCTCGAAAACCCCTGCTGTGTAAAAAATTTCATAATTTTTTATAAAGTATTGTGAGTTTTAGAGCAAATCAGCAGTTTTCCTGAATGGCCGCTCGTGATTTTACTGATTTGATTATGTGAATAAAATTCAATAAATTACTGATCTGCATTATAACTGCATGCTTTTTCGAGGTAGGCACTTTAAATTTCCAAGGTATTTAAATATGGTACAACCCATAACGTGTAAAAAATTTCATAATTTTTGTTTAAGTTTTTAGGTCTATGATATTAATTAACCCTGAGGTAAAAATCGATGGGGCAACCTGGACTTTGGTAGGGGGTTGTATGGGGGTATTATAAAGGCACTTGTGGAGTTTGAACTCATTCGGACTTTGTTTGCAAATGCTACGGCCGCTATGGCCCCAAATCAGTAAATCAGCAGATCAGTAAAATAGATCGACCCCTTAAGAAATTAATAATTTTTGACATACACATATCTTGACAAAATATATTGTTATTAGTATTTATACATCACAAGTCACAACATGACAAATAGATTGTTTGTTACGTTTAACAATTTTAGTGATAATATTCTGGAATAATTGGCAAATGGCATTGGATAAAAATCCGTAGGTCATGACAAAACTACTGTAATCGATCAATTTTAGTTTTATTGTAGTTTATCTGCAATACCTACATTCACACATCCAAATCATGTCTCCGTAACTATATCTCTTGCAGTATGGAAATTTAGTATTGACTTAGTTCATCATAGTGTGTGTAATTTCAGTGTGAGACCTTTCTCTATTCGTTATCCATGACTGTAGAATGTTAAACGTCAAAGCCTAGGGCTCTGAACCTAAAAACACTCATGGCTGAATAAACATAATTTAAGGTATGTGAAAAAAAATATTTACTAGGACGGGCCTTTTAGCTATAATAATAAATATATTGTACAGTATAAATGATTCTTGCTGGAAGTACCTATATTGCAACTCTAAAAAAAATTTTGTTTTCCACTTAGTACAGCCATGCTAATTCTACTGCGACATTAAAAGTTACAATTGTTAGTAATGTTTAACACTGGTAGGTAATTACTAAATTTATATTCCAATTTGGCAACATAAGCAGTCTATATTCTTACACAAAAAATATAATGAAAATAGTGTTAGTATAAAAAATAATAATTGTTAAGAAGGTCATTCAATGTTAGAGGCCTGCAACTTTAATTTATGATCAAAACAGAAGTTTTTATATTTCATGGATATTATATTAAGTAACTTACAAATAGCCACTTTTTTACATTTTTGATATTATAACTGTAACTTATTAGAAAGTTTGATAAATTTGCCCAGACTAACCCACTAATTTATCAATGTTTAGAATGTTTGGACTCAAGTGTAGACTAGAATAAGAACTAGTAACAGACAGAAATAAAATTATAAAAATAAATAAAATGTGCCAGGTTCATATTGATTTTGTGGAACATAAATATTAGGTAGTAATATTACCTACTTTTACACAGAATAAATGGAACATAAGTGCATAAAATTAGAACTAGGGCTATAACTACAGCTTATGTTCAGTTTGATGTATTGATGATTGTTTATTACAAATATAAATAATTTAGAAAATGTTTACAATATAAACTTAAAAGATATTAAATTTGTTTAGCTTACGTATTATAATTGAGCAATGTAAAATATATATAAGAAAATATGTTTTACTAAATTAATGGTGGAACAAACGCAAATTAGTATGAGCCAACACAACGTTTTGTTCATTGCAGTAATTGATTACTTCTTGGTCATTTGTTGAACCAGATGGGCAAGCTATGTATTCAACTCCGCTCTAAATACAAGTTATAAAATAATAATATTGATATTATAATTTAACGAGAATGTTTCCAACTATTTATTAAATATACCTGGACAGCTCTTTCGATGTTATCACTGAATGGGAAAAACGCATCTGATGACAATACAACTCCTTTCAAATTAGCAGACCAGGCAAGTCTCTCTTCGGGGGTTAACTCGGCAGGAATTACATCAAACAAACTTTCCCATCTAGTGCGTGAAAGACCGTTTCCAATGGTTTTACCAATGTAATCATCAATGGCATTTGCTATCTGAGCTCTTTTGACTGATTTTTTAAATTTCATATTTAAAACATACGGATGTTGCCTCAACCACCTACAAACAGACAAACCAAAATATTATTCAATTCAAATAAACTGCAATGCAATTTTGCTTACCAATTATCAGCTTTATCCCCAGCTAGTCTAGTGCAGTGAATTCTTGATTGTTGTCCAGCTCCAATTCCAATGGCTTGACCATTCAAAGCGTAACACACTGAATTACTTTGGGTGTACTTCAATGTTACTGTAGCAAGAATCAAATCACGTTTAGCTGCTTCTGTCATCTAGACCAAAATAAATATGTAATTTATATTCAAACAATATTCAATAATACATTTTAGTAAAATAAAGATAATCTTACATCTTGTCTTTTAGTTACAATATTGGTAAAAAGATTTTCATCGATTTTTCCATCATTACGTTTCTGTTCTAAGGTCATTCCAAACAAAACTTTACGCTCAACAGTCTTAGGTGTATAATTTGAATCAATTTGTAGTACACAGTAATTTCCATTTTTTTTTTTTTTGAGCAAATTTAAAGCTTCATCACTATATCCAGGTGCAATTACACCATCAGAAACCTACAAAAAAAACATTAAAATGCAATCATAAATGTAACAGTTACTGTATTATTATATATAGTAACTTACTTCTCTGGAAATAATTTTAGCAGTAACTAAATCACAAGAATGTGATAAAGCAACAAAATCTCCATATGAAGACATGCGATCAGCTCCTCTGGCACGAGCATAAGCAGATCCAAGTGGAGTCATAATTTCAAGTAAATCACTTACCATACATAATGAAGCCTATGAAGAAAGTTTTCTTAATAGGTAAATCAGAAATTAATTTAATTTAAGTCAAATAATTATTTTACTTCAATTTCATTTAATGGTATGCCCAAACCAGCTCCAGCAGGACTGACGTGCTTAAAAGATGTAGCAGCTGGAAGACCAGTTACCTCTTTAAGTTCTTTAACCAATTGCCAGCTATTAAAAGCATCACATAAATTGATGTACCCCGGTGAACCATTAATTACTAAAAAAATTGAACAATAATATATCAATTATTACATTTCTAAATGCCATGGTTAAAGTTTATAATATCAAACAACATATTATTATATTATTACAAATTGTACATTATATTATGTTTAAAATATCTAAAAAGTAATTTAAAAAAAACTGATTTAGAACCTATACTTTTTATTACTATTATTATTTTTTATACATAAATCATTAATGTAATATTGTGTTTTAAATCTAATTATTAAAGTAAATAAAAATTACATGTTTCAAGATTGAACTTTAAAAAAATATGTAAATAATTATACAATTATAGTTAATATACCAATCATAAATGTCTACCAAGAAGCATTACAACTTAATTAATGTCATGGATGAATTTTACAGAATCAAATGAAACACATACCAATAGGCTTTAATAAACTTAAATAGGTACCTAAGTAACATTTATACTTTATAGATATTGAAAATATACTAACTAACCATATTTATAACCTCATTTATTACCAAATTTAAATTAATACTTATTTTACATGGGCTACATTTCCTACATTACCTTTTAATGGTAGTTTTAAATCTGTAGTGAAAAGTTGTGCTGGACATTGGTGAGGATTCATGCCATACCTTAAATTCATTTGACTCTCACCGCCAGCAAATTTCTTGCGAAAATAATCTGATATACAATCATCATAAGTCGCTGTATGCGTAAATGCCTTTAACGCTAATTTTTTCCGGGTTTCTAGAAGCGTATCTTTGTTCAATGATATTTCGTTGGATATTACCAAATAGTCTGCAGGATCACAAAGTACTGTAACACGTTCATGATTTTTGGCAGCAGCTCTCAATAGTGTTACACCACCAATATCAATATTTTCAACAGCATCTTCAACGTTAGTATCGGATTTGGCTACAACCTTTTCAAATGGATATAGGTTACATACTACTACTTTTATTAGGCTGTAGTTGTTCTTCTTTAAATCGTTCTGGTCAGCAGGTATTAAACGCGCTAATATACCTAAAATAGAAGTGAGATTCATAATTTAATTTTTAGTTAATATTATGTATGTGACAAATTACACATTTTATAGTAGGTATTATAATTATAATTTGTATGTATAAAGGCTACCTCCATGAATTGCTGGGTGTAAAGTTTTCACTCGGCCCCCAAGTATTTCTGGTGCTCCAGTGAATTCGGAAACGCAAGTAACTGGTAATTTTGCATCATTCTTTATATAAGAAGCAGTTCCTCCACTTGCTAACAACTTGAAACCAGCTTCTACCAAGCTTTTCGCTAGCTCTAATAATCCAGTTTTATCCGATACACTAATTAGAGCTAAAAAAAAACAAAATGTTAAATAAATAATTTTGTTGAAAAAATATAATATAGGTAATTATAATAGGACAATTTATTTTGTTTTTGCATAATAAAGAAATTTCTAGTATCTATAATGAAAAATGAAAAATGAAAAAATAATCTATTATACTTCCATGCAATTACATTTAGGTAGGCACCAGTTAGTTAGTTAAATTCTAAATATATTGAAGTTACTTGTTAGTGTTATGCTAGAAATACGCTAGGCTAAACCGGTTTAAAATTATCCCATATTATCCCACACCGGTTCGAAACATCCTAGTGCGTGTTTTCACACCGGTAAAGCTTAACAAATTTCTAGACGGTTACCTAATTATGATTTATATTAAAAAAAAAATGATTTAAATGAGTCAATATACGAAATTTACAATTTCATTATTAAAGTTTAGTTACCCAAATTGTCAGTAGTCGCCATTGTTTCGCAATCTATTTATTACAAAAAAAATTAAAGTTGAAATTATTCAAAAGTTCCGGCAATGAAATTTTTAGATTAGTAAAGTTAGTGAAGAAACACGTGTTGATTATTCCCTGAAATTGGCTCTGTGCCTAGTCTCGCCTCTGCCTATAGCCTGGTACTTGGTAGGAGGTAGCAACTAGCAATAGCCTGGAGCTGATTTATTATATTATCATTTATCATCGTTCATTTATCAGTGAAATACTGTTCCACGTTCACCGGTTGATAACCCCGAGAAAATTAGTCAAGAAATCAAGACGTGACCATCGTGTACTCACCACGAAATACTATAATATTATCTTAATTCGTGGTACCCACTGACCACTACCTATAATCACCATAAATGATATTAATTCCACAGACATATTAATATTTTATATGTTTTGTATGTCTAAATGATTAATTCTGAAAAATTATTTCACAATCTATTCTTTGATTACAAAACCGTTTAATGTTTATTAAAATTATTAATTGGTTTATTTTATATTAAAAAACTATAGATAGAGTAATCATGTAATTACTCAATGTAAAATAGTTACCTACTACTATATGTCGTTTTTGTTTATAATCACCAAACTATTCTTATATAATATATATTATTATTATACATCCAACATAGATGAATGTTTTCATATAAGATCGTTTTTTATGACTTTTTAGTAATCTTAGATGAAAATTAGTAATCACCTACGACAAAAATTATAGAAAATAATATTTTCGAGGGTTTAACAAACTTATCGGTTTTATATTTTATTATTATTTAACTTTGTATTCAGCTTTCAAAATAAAAAAAAGGTGGGTAAGTAGATGTCGCTCTGCTGTACAGTAGGTTACAAGTGGGTCACTGTATAATTGATGCTATTAAATTTGAATTCAATGATACAATATCATTGTATAAGAAAAACGATTCTGAGCGAAGACGGTATGACAGTCTAGGTTAAGACAAATTATATACATATCTATGGTATTAAAAAAAAATTGACCTATAATAAATTCCAAATTAATCATATCACATTATCACAATATCCATTAGGTACTTATAACACGTTATACACTAACAACAAACCCTGATACTATCATATATATATAATAGTACACTTTAGAAGTTTCAAGTAGGTACCCACGAATAATATTATATAATCACAACAAAATAACTAGGTTTTTTAATATGTAATTTCGTCCAAATTTGAACATAAAATGACTATAAAAATAAACTGTAATTGTATATTTTTTAGATTTTTCGGTAAGAGAATTAACTACTTACGTGGAATCTTGTTTTAAATTTTCAATCCTTAGCTATAAAAACTGAACATTTTATAATTTATTAATTACGATGATTAATAATTTTCGAGATTTTGAAAAATTCTGTCAAAATTCGATGTTAAAATGCTTATAAAAAAAAATTGTGCCTATGTATTTTTAATATTTTTCAACTGATATTGTAACAATATATCAGGAGCCTTGTATTAAATTTTTACACTTTTTGGCCCAACAGATAAAGCTTAATTGATATTTATAGAAAAAAAAAACCAAAAAAATTGAAAACTGAAAATGTCCGTAAACGGCTCAAAAAGAGTCAAAATATTTTCAAAATTGTATGGTGTATAGGAAATGCTAATATAAACATTCAGTGAAATTTTCATGTATCTACAGTAATTCGTTTTTTAATTACAACAAAAAAAGGAAATTGCCACATGAGAAATCGAGTGAATATCCAATGTTGTAAAAATTTGAATTTCAAACGCTCATAAAAATTTAATTTGACTTTCCTGTAGAGATTTTTTTATTGATAAAGGTAGACAATCTTATGAGTAATCTTGTATTAGATTTTCAAATCTTAGATTTAAAAAGAAAAATTTTTACGAATTCTTAACTCAAAATAATTTGCTAATTTTCGTGATTTTTCCATATTTTGTCAATTTTTGAACTTTAAATGCTTATAAAAAAAAATTGTGACTAAGGATTTTTAATATTTTTCATCTGCCTTTGAAACAATATATTAGGAACCTTCTATTAAATTTTCAAGCTTTCGCAACCAACAAATAAAATTTTATTGATATTTCTAGAAAAAAAACTAAAAATGAAAATGTCCCTAAACTGTTCAAAATAAATCAAAATATTTTGAAAATGTTATCGTGTATAGAAGATGCAAATATAAACAACCAGTGAAAATTGCATGTGCCTACGGTCATTTGTTTTAAAGTTACACCAAAAACCAAATTCAATTTTCTGAAAAATCGATTTTGCGTAAAAATTCCCGTTTTTCCTTAATTTTTCTTTTGTTTTTCCCGGCGCTCTTGAAAACTACTGGGAAATTTAAATTTTGACCTCCCCAATGCACCAACGATATTCACTTTCCAATCGAACAAGATACTGAAGTCGAAAATCGAAGCATTATTTCGACTACTTATCGTGTACACAGACACAAAAAAAATAAATATAAAAATAAAAAAATAAATAAAAAAATAAAAAAAAAAACACACATCATTGTAAAATCAATACATTCATCGTTTCACTCAGAATCTAAAAAAAATTTAAATTTAAATTATGTTTAAATTATTTTGAGACAATACTTACACAAATCGATATGTTATACATTCAAAAATATTATTCTCTATCAAGTGATTTTACTCTAAGATTACTAAAAACAAAAAAATAAATATTCTGCGTAAATTAGGTTGGTCTATGTTGCTCATTAGCCAGAGCCCAAAGACAGAATAAACGAACAATGCGCTGACATCCTCTTAAGGAAATTGATATAATAAAACTATGAAATAGATGTAATATTTAATTACACTATTACAATTACATTCAGATAATTTTTACAAAATATGAAAATATGTTCATCGATTGGTCCAAACCTAGACATTAATATGTCTATGGTCCAAACCTATTATATGGTGGTCGGTGGACCTATTATTATCTTTAGTACACAAATCATCTACCTACCTATTACCATTTATTAAATATACTTATATACTTAACAATCTTTCGGAAAAAAAGTGTCATTCTCATTTGAAAAAAGTTGTTGTCACCGCAGCTCACAGGACATTTAAATTTTAAAGTAGGTATTTTAAAATAAGGTCAGGTACCTATATGGTAAGCGGAAAAAAATCCCAAGGAAATAAATCTTACGGTTAAAAAAATCCACTGAAAAAATTTTAATATAAATATGAACTCATGTATAGGTATGCACAAAAATATTTAAATATATGTAATATATTTCAATATATATAATATAGGTTAGTTATATTAGATTAGCGATAACATATTAAAATTTACAATATTATTATCACACAAATTATGTAATAACAATTCACAAAACACAGTGTTATTTGTAACAAATATACAATTATTACAATTAAGATTTAATTTTAATATGAGAAATATCAGGCATGGATTCATAATATGGCGCGCGGGGCATCTGTTCTCTATTATTCTATGCAGGGTGGGCTTTGGGCAAGATTCTCAAAAAGGAGTAGGTATCTTCGTATCGAGATACAAGATACCTAGTCACCTAGATACTTGGCTTTGAAGTATCTCGATACTAGATACTCGGTACTTGGCTTTGGAATATCGCAATACTAGATATAGGTACTCGATACATTTTAAAAAAATAAGTCACTGGATTTTTAAAAATTATGTTTATTATTGTGGGGATGATCACTTCTATAAGTAATTTGAATTTCGATTATTATAATTATAATTAAAACAATAAAAATTGACACTTATTCAGTAGGTACCTATAATAATAATACATTAGTCATATAAAACAAATCAATTACGACATTACGTAATCTTGTTATCGTCAACGATGCAACCAAAAATAACCACAATTACATAAAAATTAAATAATTATAATTATATCAATAATAATTATCTACATTAAAAATTATATTTTCATAGTATTTATTTACCTGGTAAAATCAAAATTGTATCTTGTATCGCATCATAAATTATTTTATAAAATACTCGATACATTGACTAAAAAATAAAAATGTATCATGATACAAATTACAAGATACTCGATACTTCAAATACTTGTATAGTTGTATCCAGATATAATATATTAAGATACAAGATATAAGTTTGTATCGAAGATACTGCCCAATCCTGAGCCTATGACGCTATTATCTTACACAATATGATATAACAATGTTAGTTGTTACATACTTATATCACGATCCACACGATCAGTGCTTCGAAATTGGAAGGAACGCGTTCAAAAGATCTAGTTCCACCGATTAGTGATTTCGTTCAATATTCAGGGACAGTGTTGAATCCAAAACATTTTTCTGGGGGGGGGGGGGGTTCACTTTTTTTTCATTGGTGAAAGGTGATACGTCATTTTAGTATTATGAATTATATCTATTAATAGGTAGTTATTCTTATTACAATTTATAATTTAGACATTTCAAGTTTAGATAAAACTACAAACAAATTAAAAACAAATTATTTTATTTTAATTTTTAAATCAATCTAAGGTTGTCACACATTATAAATCGTATTATCTATTATTATTATTTATTGAAATTCAGAAATTATAAATATTCAAAAAGTTATAAAACAAATTACAAATTTTTAAATTTTTAAATCAATCCAAAGTTAATTTAAGGTCGTCACATATTATAAATTGTATTATTATAATTTATTACAATTCAGAAATTATAAATATTGAAAAAATTACAAAATAAATTAGAAACCTATTAGGTAATTATTTATTTTTAAATTAATTTTATGCGACGAGTTTTTTTTCTTGCATATAAATCAATTGTTTCTTCAATTATTTTTCGTTGTCTTATAACTGCTATAATTTTGGGAAAGTCAGGAGATAGTCCTATATTGGCAATACGGTATAAAAACATTGATATAAATAAATTATATTTTATTGAACGCCATTAGGTGCGGTAATCGTAACGAGTATTGTGCATTTAATAAATAGGTACATTTTGTTGAAAGTCAGAACGTTGTATTTGTCAGGGGGGGGGTCGAAAAAAAGGTCAGGAGGGGCAAATGCCCCCCTGAAGTATACCTGGATTCAACACTGTTCAGGGACTTAAGCGGAACGTAGTTCCTTTTTCGTGTGAACGAACTTACCTATTGGAATATCGTTTTTTTTTTAGATGAACATGAACGATTTTATTTGACCTTTTTTTCTTTAATTTTTTCTAGAGGAATTTCAAAAATTCTTCGAGCAAAAGTTTTTATAATTTTTTTTTTTAGAAATTTAGTCAATATAATGACTAATGAGCTATATAATTAAACCTTAATACGATAATATTGTCAATGTTTACAAAATGCCAAGTCAGTCACTGTGGTCTTATCGGTCTTAACATGTATGAAAAAAAATTAACGTTTTAAAATTTTTTTAGATAAAATAAATTAACGAACTTGTACTTCTTAATAATAGGACGTTACACGCACGTTTGTTATCTTCGTATTACAAGTGCGTAACATAGCAAATTTTACGCTGGGCAGATCACGTTTAGCTTAGTTTATTAAAAAATTATTACATTTTTTAATTAAAATTTTTGTGGAATTGGAGAATGGAGATTACCTATCTAATATTACCTACTTTTTATGTTGTTGTGAATATAATAATAAAAAAAAAAAAAACTAGATAAAAATACAAACAAGTCAAGTCCGTATATCCGTGTATATTATGATCTAAAATGGAATTAAATATTAATGACTCAAATTTGACCAATGGATCTTCTCAGGAAAAAACTCCGGATCCATGACGTCATTAGTTATCAATATTGTTCTTATCAAAATTAGTAGCAAAATAGTAGCCAATATCACAGAACAATATACACGTAGGTACCTTCAATTGCGTTAAAATTTAATTTATTGTGTAGGTACTATGTTTACTTCATGTATAGTTATTAGTTTCAAGATGATTACTATCTATACAATATACATCTTAAATTTTTTAAATATTTTGTTGCAATTTTCAAAAGAACATACTTGTTTATAAATTTGTGTCAGCTACATCTCATTTTTAAGTGACTTATCAAATGTTTTTTATTATGAAATAATGTATTGCAGTTATTACATGTATAAATATTTTTTTCATGTTTCACATGTTTGGTTCTCATGTGTTCATTATACCCTGATTTTGAATTATATTGGAGTTCACAAACTTTACAAATGAACATATTAAAAATTTAATATATTGATATTTAAAAAAATTTAAATGTTTGTATCACTTCACCGAAAACAATAAAAATAAAACCCTACCAACAAACCCTACTATCTACAATCATAAAAACCCCACAATCAGCCAATGGCCATAGTCGCCGGGCTTTAAAGATCAATTAAAAAAAATTAAAATAACTGAAATGCTCAAATGTCAATAGTTCACTTAAATAAGCAAACCATACTTAAGTGAGATTGATGAAAGAATTTATTTCTTGTCAATTTGTTAGGAAAATATAAAATATCAGTTTTGCAACAATTCTTTATTTATATTTTTCTTATATACAGGGTGTATCTTATGTCATTGTACGCGGGGTTTTTTGACGATTACGGAACGATGATATGGAATTTCGTTAAAACGAAAAAAGACGTGTTTCTTTATTTTTAACAAGCAATTTTTTTATAACAATTTCAAAATTTTTAAACACGCAGGTGTACCAATAGCAAAATCAACTTTTTTTTTTCAAATGGTAACCACTATATTTTTTAATGGATTCTGGTAAAGCTTTTTTTTCTGAACATTTTGGTAGTCGAATCGTCAATTTAAGTTCTCTAGTTTATTAACTATGGCCCTCCAAAGATAAGTAAAATATGCATTAATACTTTTAATTAAAATAATGGGTATAGGTTAAATTTACAAGCGCTAAACAATTTTTTCTTATAACTACCATTTGATACACTACAATTGTTGAATCGGTAATCTAATGACACCATCAAAAAAAAAAAAAAAAAAATAACAAACATAATTGTTTGTAAACATACTTCATTATTTTTATTTTAACATACGATATTACGATCATAAAAATCAATATTATTATTTTAATTAATTATTATAATCGTAATTAATTACTTTACATTTTTTTCATCACAGTTACTTTTCTTACAATATCATAAATTTGAATTCTTAATTAGGTAGGTAGCTAAGGTAATAATGGTAAATTGGTAAATGGTATTCGATTGTTGACATTAATATGTGCAACGAAAAAAGTGCAATGTTTGTGGTGCTCTTTTCGTAGTGGTATAAAGTATAAACGTGATTTTTTAACCATAGATTCCCTAAAATGGTATCGCATCCAAAGTATGAACTTAGGAGTTGTAATTCATCCTTTTTAGTGTTGGATATTAAAATAATAATATTGATTTTTATGATCGTATGTTAAAATTAAAATAATGAAGTATGTTTACAAACAATTATGTTTGTTATTTTTTTTTTTTTTTTTTTGATGGTGTCATTAGATTACCGATTCAACAATTGTAGTGTATTAAATGGTAGTTATAAGAAAAAATTGTTTAGCGCTTGTAAATTTAACCTATACCCATTATTTTAATTAAAAGTATTAATGCATATTTTACTTATCTTTGGAGGGCCATAGTTAATAAACTAGAGAACTTAAATTGACGATTCGACTACCAAAATGTTCAGAAAAAAAAGCTTTACCAGAATCCATTAAAAAATATAGTGGTTACCATTTGAAAAAAAAAAGTTGATTTTGCTATTGGTACACCTGCGTGTTTAAAAATTTTGAAATTGTTATAAAAAAATTGCTTGTTAAAAATAAAGAAACACGTCTTTTTTCGTTTTAACGAAATTCCATATCATCGTTCCGTAATCGTCAAAAAACCCCGCGTACAATGACATAAGATACACCCTGTATATTACTAATTACTATCAGTGGCGTCCGCAGGGGGGGGGGGGCTAAAGGGCTAAAGCCCCCCCCATTTCCCGTATTATTATTACTTTTTCAAAAAAATATCAATCAAGTTAAACTGTCAACTATAGTAGGCAAGACGTAAATTTCAAATATGTCTTACCAGAATGAATTCATTTTTGAAAAAACATTGTATTTGTCACATACCAATTTTCATAAATTATCTAAAATTTTTCGGTAAAAGTATGGACTATTTGTATGAAAGACCTTGTATTAAATTGTCTAGCCTTAGCCATACACATTTAATATTTTATAAGTTTTGAACTACAAATTAACTGTGGTTTTGACGAAATTTGAACTTTAAATGCTTGAAAAAAAATAAGAATGATGCCTATGTATCGTTAATATTTTAGTTATAATAAAAAAAACATTACATTTTTAATCTTTTTGATCGAATAAATAATTTTTTATTGACATTTATAGAAAAAAAAAAATTGAATTATTCAAATACAATCAAAGTGAAGACGGTATAACCAAACATTTAAATACATTTTCATTTTTTTTTCTCAAATTATTTTTAAAGCACTGAGCATTTTCAATTTCAACCTCCTAATAGAACCAACTAGATCCAATTTGCTTCCAAAAACATACACTGAGCATCAAAGCTTATGATCAAAGCATTTTTTCTACCAGAAAAGTTGAAAAGTTACAAACATTTTAAAATACCTCAAATAAACGTCTGAAATTATTAGACTGGACAAAATGAAAAGAAAATTGTAACTAATTTTCAAGCCCCCCCCCCCCCATTGAAAAATCCTGCGGACGCCACTGATTACTATAGTGCCAATCCAACCAGTGGTGGTCAATGTTTTGTAATATGGCCCGATATGAAGGTTTCAGCGTTCAGTATGCAGCTGTATTTAGTAATTAGTATTTAGTATTCTAGAATAAAAATACAAATAACAAGTATTTTGTAAGTATTTGAAATTCGAATACTTAACAAATGCCAAAAATAAATCGCTGCTCATTTAATCACCATAACATTTGATAAGAAAAATATTGATAACACTAACTAATGACGTCGTGGATCCGGAGTTTTTTCCTGCGAAGATCCATTCGTCAAAAACCGAAATAAATTTTAAAATTTGATAAGTGTATGATATTTCCATGAACATTACATTTCCTCTAATGTTCATGGATATTTCGGGAACGTATCATTTTCCCGAAAATAAAGGAACCGAACGTTAGTAATCCATAAATTAAATTTAACAGAAAAATATAGTGATAGAAAATAAAACGACAGAAAGAAAAATTACAGAAAACAAAACACATGGAAATTAATGTTCCAGAATTGTTTTCATATTGAAAATAAAATGAACATAAAATATGTGTACAGAATTTTTATCCCAGAAAGTTAAAAACCTGAAATTATAATCACAGAACGTAGTTATACAGAAAGTGATAACGTCGACCATAATTTTCCAGAAAATTAAATTCCATAAAGTTTAAAGCCTGAAATTATAATCACAGAACGTTGTATTACAGAAAGTGATACTGTAGACCATAATTTCCCAGAAAATTAAATCTCAGAATTTAGAAAGTTAAAATTTTGAAATTTCGTATAGGTACGAGGTACCTATATATTATTTACGTATATTTACGCATAGGCTATATTTTGTGGATATACATAGGTGCAACTATGAGGAGGGGTTTTAAAACATTTCAATAGCCCCCCCCCCCCCCCAATATTACCTAACAGTTTTTTAAACTTCTTCAATATTATTATAGTAGGGTTTCATCTGCCCTCAAATTTCAAACGTTATTTGTGTCAATGCCTTTATACTTTATAGCTATATCAAACCCTTTAATAATGCTTGTTGTCATCAATCATCATTTTGGAAACTACATTTTGTTCCACATTTTTTTTTCCAAGTCAACTTTCAACTTATTCCATTGATATTAATTTCCAAGTTTTACCTTTGTTCCTATTTACATTCGTCGAAATACATTTGTTTCAATTGACATCCATTCAATTATATATCTTCTTACATATATCTTTGTTCCGATGAACGTTTGTTGTTCCATAATTTATTTGTTCCACAGGATTTATTAATTTATTATACAAAACATTTGTAACAAATGTCCATTCGCATATTATAATGGTCTTGGAGTAAAGATTAATCAGAAAATAAATTCCCGGAAAAACATTTGAACTGCATTTTTTATTTATTCATAAACCCCACACTTTAAGCTTGTACATTATAAGGTATTAAGATTTAAAGGTATTAATATGGTATATTGGTATATTATGCTTATAGCAACTAGCAAGGTAATCTCAAGGGGAGCTTGTTCATATTCATATAATGCTAGGTATTCAGTAGGTATTCTACCTAGTAAGTAGCCCCTCACTCCACAAAAAAAAAAACAAATAACAAAACATTATTTATGTATAAGGCAGAGGACTTGTAGCATTTGCATATTTTTTTTGCACAGTCACAAAAATAGCAGAGTGCGAAACAAATACGTTTCATGCTTCCACAAAGCTAGTTTTGAAATTTTATTGTGCATATAAATGCATATTTTGCGTTTTTTCGGTTTTTAGGGCAAATTCTTCCATTTTATACTTTTAGATGCATATTTTAAATCATTTTTCATTTTATCAATATTTTTTGTCAACGTTTTTATTTATTTATTTATACAACCAAAATAACGTTGGATTTAAAATTATTTTAAATTTTGATCATAATATTAATATGGTTATATACAGACGCAGACGCTTTTACACAGACGCATGTTTTTCCTAGAAAAACATCTCGAGAGTTGCCGATTAGATTGATTGTTGGGTTATTAATTTTATTTATAGACAGTAAGATAATATTGTTCAACTCACAAAATATCGATATGAGCCTGGAAAATGTATTAATTAAAATAATAACTACCTACAGAAAAATCCTTATTTTTTATTCAAAAATATTCATTTTTAATGCATATTTTTTATATTTTAGTGCATATTTTTAATGCATATTTTGCATATTTAAATGCATATTTGGTAACTTTTTAGAGCTACAAGTCCTCTGCCCTAAATTATGTACTAATATATAGGTACTACACAATATTTAACTATGTTTCTTATTCTTTTTTTTGTAATTCTAATTATATACTGACATTATACATTTTTTATTAACTTATTATTGTTATTCATTGGACTATTTTACACACATTTTTAACGAAAGTAAATATCTTGGCAACTCTTGTAAATTCAAATACTCAAAGACGAAAAAAATAAGAAGAATACCTATTTTAAACAGGCGTTTCTCAATAACGTCATCATAGGTGGTACGCGGAAAAAATATCGCATTATAAAAAAAAATTGAATTGATCATTATTCACATTAGATATAACCTATTATTATTTACCATTTGATTTATTTGAGAATAGCAGGTTTTCTTAAATGAATGGCGGACAATTTCCCCCCAATTATATTCGATGCGGACATTTTCCCCCCATTTTTTTTTTAAGTTTACTATTTATTATTTAATAAGAAATTATTTTTTTCAGTAAAATATAATTTTTTTTTTATAAATATAATCAACTAGCCGACCCGTCACAGCTTCGCCCGTGATTGGTTGTTTATTTTGCCATTGGACGATGATATGTATAATTTTTTATTCAAATTTTATTGCTTAATGTGATCGGCAAGTAAATATAAAAAAACTTTTAATGAAAGCGTATTGAAATGTTTCTAGCGGTATTAATGATAAATATATTTTTATTACAAAAAAACCGATCACGTGCATATCGTTGCTCGTTAAATGGACCAACTCTATATGACTCAAACTTTGTGCAGTTCGTTATTTAATATTCGATGTATAGTGTTCAAAACTTATCTTAACTTTTCCGTTGTGCCCAGAATAAAAATTCTGATTCTCAGCTGTACCTAGCGGTAGATCGCTGACCCCGTGCTGTTTGTACGTAAGTGTATGATTTAGCCGCCGGTTGTCGTTTGCGCATCACTATTGTTATTTTTGACCTTTTTTGTTAGACAGTTGCGCATCGTTTCATTTTTGGGTTATAAATCGTTTGCGCATCGATCGTTTAAAAGGTTATAAATCATTTGCGCATCAATATTATTTAATAATAGAACTGAAAAAAAGGTGTATACCCAAAAGCGCGTTGTTTTCTAACTTTAATCATAAAATTCAATCCTAAATGAACTGAACACAATTTAGTTGAATTCATTTTTACTCAAACTACCTATATGTTATATGAATATTTTTTACTATAACTAAGACCATGTAACGTGCCTAATTGAACTGAGTGTTAAATTTTTTACTACAAAATAATTTGCAAATTTTTGAGCTTTCGATAAATGTTGTCAACATTTGAACTTTAAATGCTTATTGAACAAAAACTTGTGCCTATGTACATTAAATTATTCATTATCTATATAATATTATATGTGTGCACAATTATTATTATACCTTTCTATTGTTAAGAATTTTGATTATTTTAATAACAGTATTATATAATATACTAGCTGATCCCGTGCACTTCGTCGCCCGTTAAATGTATCAACTCAATATGACTCAAACTTTGTTCAATTCATTATTCAATATTCGGTGTATGGTGTTCAAAATGTATCTTATCTTTTCCGTTGCCCGGAATAAAAATTCTGAATCGCAGCAGTACATTATCAGGTAGGCAATCTACCTGCGGTAGATCGCGGACCCCGTGCTGTTTGGACGGAAGTGTATGATTTAACTCTAAAGTATCAAAGTTATACCAAGTTTATTTTGATATAATACTGTGGATTAATATAACAAATTTGGTTGCTCGTAAAAAATCGCAACTCTTAAAAAAATTATGATTGTTGAACTCCTTTTGGGTGTAACTTGCTGCGGTAAGTGCAACTCAGCCACCCTGGTAGGCAATGTTCAATAATTCGATTTGATGCAAGCTTGTATCTGATCTGCCCGAATAACCAATGGCAACCAATAAATAAATGCTAATTTCTACTGTAGACTGTAACCAATGGCAACTATTAATAAATAAAAATAAAATTTCCAATTTCCATCGTGAATCTCAATGTCCCTGTTTGAGCACCTATTTAAAATGCGAATTTTGTCAAATCCTTTCTTATTGCACCGTGAAAATATGAGAAGAACCTCTATTCCAAATTTCAAGTCCGTACGTTGAGTAGTTTTTGAGATACAGCGATCAGTGAGTCAGTGGTATTTGGATTTTATAATATGTATAGATAACTAATTATTGACTAACATTATCGGACTTTATTTATGCCTAAAACCTGCTCCGTGATATCCGCTTTCATTAAAAAAAACTACATGACAATTGGATAAGAAGTTTCGAAGCCAAACCGTAACAAAGATTTCCTCTTTTGCTTGATTTCAGTTTTATATATATCTATATATATAAAGG
Organism: Macrosiphum euphorbiae; assembly: GCA_949089665.1. NCBI lineage: Eukaryota > Metazoa > Arthropoda > Insecta > Hemiptera > Aphididae > Macrosiphum > Macrosiphum euphorbiae. The sequence continues at coordinate 133,814,537 of CARXXK010000001.1, read as the reverse complement.
AAAGTGTACTTTACCAAGAATCAACTCCCAGACCAAACCGCTGGGTCTAGAGACTTGAAATTTTATATAGAGGTTCCTTAAGCAATGTAGCAATAGCAATATTGTATATTTAAATTAAATATCGCTTGATAGATGGCGCCACTGTCGTATTCTTTCAACCCCAATTTTACCCCCTTGTAGGTCGAATTTTGGAAAATCCTTTCTTAGTGCGCCCCTACATTGCTTAAGGTCTATATAAAATTTCAAGTATCTAGACCCAGCGGTTTCATCTGGGCGTTGATGAGTGAATAGGGGCCGCCTCCTATATGTATATAGATTATACTATAATTACCTATTATAGTAGATGTATATTTTTGATCAATTCAACTACTTGAAACAATAAAACAATAGTAATATTATATTTAAAAGATTGTCTAAATAAAAAATAATACTACTATTTTTATGTCTTATTATATTTATGAAAAAAAAAAATGAAATTTATAGTATACATTTATAAAGTTAATTGTAGTAGGTATAATTGATTATATTTATGAAAAAAAATAATTAAAAAAAAGGGGGAAAATGTCCTACTACGCCAAAAACAGTCGAGGGGAAAATGTCCGGGGGGAAATTGTCCGGATACCGTTTTAAATACCTATATCGACTGCGTGGAGATCATTTGTAATCGTAGAATGTAGAAATAATTATTAAGATAATGATAATCTCTATACTACCTACAGATTATAAATTTAAATTTAAATCGATACATTTTGGTCAAGTGGTACATGAATATTCTCAAACTGTGTAGGTGGACATGTGGTAAGTACTCAGATATGAAAATGTTCAAAACTGCTGTTCTACATCAACCGCGACTCGCGAGTAGGTACCTATTTCGTTTAAATTTGGTAAAGACAACACTATTTTTATCGAAAATTTATTCTAAACATATTATTAGTATTTAGTAGGTAATTATTATTTATGATTATAAATTAGTATTTAGTATTTACTAATTACTAAAGAGTGGACTTTAATTTATTAGAAAACTGAAATATATTTTCTATGAAATGTAAGTTATACTACTTATACTTAATAATATGCGCTGTAAAACATAAAAAATAGTAAAAAAGTTAAATATTTTTTTTTTGTATCATACATTTTTTTATTATCAAATCGTTACAAAAAAAGAACAATAAGAACAATTTATGGTAATTAATAGCTAAATAAAATAAAAATAAAAAGGCTTATTGATTGAAATGATTGAACAGACTGCAGAGGCCTCCCAGCGCGGCGGAGGTATACTACGATATATTGATATAACTAAGTATATTTGTCATTTGATGGTATTAATTATTGTGAATAAAGTAATTTATATATAACCTATTTACGTGGAACCTTGTTTTGAATTTTCAATCCTTCGCTATAAAAGTTGAACATTTTATAAATTGTTTTTAACCACAAAATAATTGTTAAATTTTAATATTGATACATTTTGTCAAAATTCGAATTTTAAATGCTTTTAAACAAAAAATTGTGACTGTATTTTTAATATTTTTCAACTGCTATAGTAACAATATATTAGGAGCCTAATGCGTCATTTAAAATTTAAGTTCAGCCCACCACAGCTGCAGGTGACCATTTCATTTTTCTACTTATTGCATGATGATGATGGTTAGTGGAGTTAACAGTCGCGGCGCCAGAAATTTAGTACCTACCAGGTGGGCCAGGCTGAGGCCAAAATATTTACTTCATACATTATATAAAACAATATCTAGTAGTGGCAGGCACTTGCGCAAGTGCCGGTTAGTAACAGGGTTCAAACCCCCATTGCCTCAATTTTGTTTTACACTTCGTCGTTTAAACTTACCAAAACAATGATTTGTAAACATGATGTATTAATTGTATTTTTTTATAACCATCAGACATTAATTGTAGTATAATTGAAGTATACTTATTATACTTATAACTATTATAAAACATAACTATAAATTACAATAAAAATATTATATGTTGTAATACCAATCAAATATACAACTTACGCAACGAGCATTCTTTTTTTAAAAGTATTTACTAATTAGGTACTTATTATTTTGGTGAACACACGTTGCCTATGGGCTATGAGGTTTGAGTGCATAGTGCATTTAGTTTTCAACCCATTCAAAACGAAGCTTACACTCAATATTTGTATTTTGTATATTCTTATAAATCATGAGATATAATTTTTAATAGCCGATTATGATTTATTTTACATTTTAACTTTTAAGGGGATTGCAGTACAGGTATTTTTCATACGTTTTAGACCAATAAGTCATGTTACATACAAATTAGTAAGGTAAATCCAAATGTTTTTTTAAATGTATACTTATAGTACTTATTAGTTAGTTAGATGACTTAAATGTCAGTAGAAGTAGTTTAAGAAATTTAATATTTAATTCAATATGGAATTTACAACAATGTTTAGCCATAATGGCAAACAATATTAGTAACTACGTTAAACGGTGATTATAAAATATACATATTATGCAGGGACAAATAAACAACAAAAATACATAATTATATTTAAATAATAACACATAGGTAAATATGATGTGGGTACCTATATAATTTATGTTATCAAATCGACACTTCTATAATGTACATACTGTAATGTATACATAATGTATATACGTACCTATAGGTATATAAAATGAATTGACGCAGTTTGTATAATGTGTCTTATTGATTTTGTCGCAGATTGTATAATGTTAAATTTTTATTTGTAGCAGTTTATATATCGAATTTTAGAAAAAGGTTAATTTTTCCACAGTTTACCATCTCCCTTTCCTACATATTACACCCCTATTTCATTATTTTTAGATTAACTAAATCTCACCTAAAAAAAAAAATGATAGTGGTGAATTGAGTCACGTCTAAAATATTGAATGTTAAATTAATAATAAATAATAATATCAATATTCAATAATAATTATAATTATAATTACAATTATAATATTATCTAATACCTATCTAATGTCAATTTTAAACAGGTAAATATTTAAATGATACAGCTTATTAAAGTCAAGTTTAGTTATTTTATTATTCTATTGTAATTCGTTATTAAATTTTATCCTAATAATTTCTCTTTTTTGATTTTAGATTTTGAGTGAAACGATGAATGTATTGATTTTACAATGATGTGTGTTTTTTTTTTTGTGTCTGTCATCACGTTTTAGGAAAGTAAAAGTGCTTGGATTTTCTTCAACAGTAGCTTTTCTGATAGGAAAGTGAATCTAGTTGGTACTTTGGGGGTCAAAAGTAAAAATTTCCTAGTAGTTTTCACAAGCGCCGGGAAAAACAACATAAAAATTAAGGAAAAACGGTTTTCCAAAAAATCGATTTTGGTTTTTGGTGTAACTCTAAAACAAATGAACGTATATACATGCAATTTTCACTGGTTGTTTATATTAGCATTTTCTATACACGATAACATTTTCAAAATATTTTGAACTGTTTAGGGACATTTTCATTTTTCATTTTTTTTAGTTTTTTTTTCTATAAATATCAATTAGGTTTTATCTGTTGGGCCAAAAAGTGTAAAAATTTAATACAAGGCTCCTGATATATTGTTACAATAGCAGTTGAAAATATTAAAAATACATAGGCACAGTTTTTTTTTATAAGCATTTAAAGATCGAATTTTGACAAAATTTATCAAAATCTCGAAAATTATCAATCATTGTAATTAATAAATTATAAAATATTCAGTTATAGCTAAGGATTGCAAATTTAAAACAAAGGTTCTCATAAATAGTTCATACTGTAACCAAAAAATCTAAAAAATATATGAACACAGTTATTTTTTACAGACATTTTAAATTCAAATTTGGCCGAAATTACATATTAAAAAACCTAGAATAACTATTTTAGTTATTTTGTTGTGATTGAATAATATTATTCGTGGGTACCTACTTGAAACTTCTAAAGTGTACTATTATGTATCTATGATAGTATCACGGTTTTTGTTGATGTATAACGCGTTATAAGTACCTAATGGATATTGTGATATGATTAATTTGGAATTTATTACAGGTACCTATTATAGGTCAAATTTTGGGTAAACGGTCACTTTGTACGGTCCATTGTTCAAAATGTACAACGCGGACACTTTGTACGGTCGAGTAAAATGGTACATTGCAGAACGCGGACACTTTGTACTATTATATACATTATACATAAAGTATATATATTATAAATATAAGTTATATACCTAAGTTAGCAAGTAAATAACAGACATACGTAAAAAAATTATATTTTGTACCCACGAATTTTAATTTTTAATTAACGACTAAAAAATTTCTATAGATATACTTCTGGAAATATATTTTCTAATAAATAATTTTCAGTTAAAATATTTTCCAAGATAATATTTTATGCAAACATTTTTTATGCATCATAACATTCTGTAAAACTGTGTTCTGTTATATTCCATTCTGGAATTATACACTTTTCGAATTTCTGCAATATCAATTTCTGTATTTCTGTATTTCTACTGATAATAATTCTTATCAGTTTACATTCTGTAGTATTTATTTTCGTTCATTTTATTTTCTGTTCAAATATGTACTGGGCTTTTTATATTCTGGTTGTTTTCAATTCTGTAATATTATTTTCTGTTATTTAACATTCGACAAATCTACATTCTGGCCGTTTTTTTTCTGGAAAATAACATGCGTCCGATATTTCATCTATTCTGTGATATTAAGCTTGATAAGGGTTCAGACGTTCAGTTGATAAGAACAAGTTGGATTGATTATTGATATTTGATAGTTGATGACGATAGTCAACACTTCAACAGACAACAAGTAATATCTACTAAATCTATGTGAATACTTAAATATTAGTTAGATATTGAAATATTGAAATTTTCCCTTTGCTTCCACAGTCAACGTCTTTCTTATTGATGGTTGACAGTTTACTTAATATAATTGTGATACAAAGAAACACAATGTCTATTTTAAGTCCTGCATATTTGGTGTTTCTGAACCAAAAGCATTAATTAAGTATTTTAATATCATGGCAAGTTTAATTTTATGTTACCTCTATCATTGACTTATCCATAATGTATTTATAAATGCATTTTCATTTTATAATTATTCAAAAATTGTTTATTTTAGGCCGTTAAAATGGCCGCAAGTGAGGCTGGCGGTGTTGTTGCATCAGCTACAGCATCCGATTGGGATACAAGAGAGTCAATGCGTCAGCGTGAATTAGATGAAGCCAGGGCACGAGCAACACAAATGGAGAAAACAATGCGATGGTGGTCTGATTGTACTGCTAACTGGCGTGAAAAATGGAGCAAGGTAAAATGTAACTTTATGAAATTGATTAGTGGGTGTTCTAATTTTTTTCATTGTTATTTATAGGTGAGAAATGAAAGAAACAAAGCTCGAGAAGAAGCTAAGATGCTCAAAGATAATTTAGAACATGTACTAAAAGAAAACAGTAATATAAAAAGAGAAAAGCAAAATCTCGAACAACAGAATGAATGTTTGCGCAAAGAATTAGAAAAAGTCAATCTGATTCTATTAAAACATGCAGGTATATTTTCTGAATATAAATGTCCAAGTTTATTTAGTTTTAAACATTATTTTTTATAGGACAATGGGATTCTCAACTGGTTGATGCATTGGAAAATGGTATTTCTGATCCAGATACTTGCTGTAGTTCATCATCTATACCTCAGCCATCGATTGTGAGTGATTCTGGTATTGAAGAATATGTTTTACAAGAGGCTGTTCCCAAACATGCGGTTGAAATGTTCAATCAAACAACTTCTCCCATTAAATCACCAATTCCTAATAAAACCATATCTGACGAAGTAGCCGATACACTTGAGAAGAATTTAGAAAATCTGTTGGAAAGCACTCAACAAGATTTAAACAATTTGCATAGTCAGTTGTCAGGTACAGATAGTGTTAAATCAGAATGTCAAACTTGTCAAGACAATCAGGTTATTACAAACAAACGTTTGGAAGACTTAAGAATACAGGTAATTCATAAATTATTTGCTGCTAAAATTACAATTTATAATTAACTGTTATTATTATTATCATCATCGGTCTTAGCTAGAACACTTACAATCTGAGAATGAAATTGAATGGAGCAAAAGAGAACAACTAGAAAGTGAAATGATGAACTTGGAAAGAATCAATAAGCAATTAAAATCTGAATTGAACGACACACTAGATAAATTGCAGAAACAGAGTAAACCTGAATCAACATCAGACACAAAATATAGATTATTGCAAGAAGAGTTGGCTGATAAAAATATTGTTGGTTTTTTTTTTTTGTTTATAGACTCATAATATAAACATTATTTAGTTAATAATATTTCTATAACTATTTTTCAGGAGTTAGCCAATTTAAAACACATTTTATCCAAACAAAAGAAAATATGTGTTGACCAAAGTGCTGAGTCAGCGCATTTAGTGAGGCGTGGTGAGCAATATGAGAATGAAGTCAAGCGTTTGAGAAGCCGAGTAGAGGAATTAAAAAGAGAATTAGCTACTACAGAAGAAGATTATGATACTGCTTCTAATACTATAAAGTAATTCTTATTCAATATTTGTGCTAAATTATATAAATAATATATACGTTTTGTTAAAATTACGTTTATTTGGTACTTAAGGTATAATTAGTTAAGTTAAATTAAAATAATTGTCTACTTTATAAAATAATGTGATACTGATAAGTGATAATACTATGCAGATTGATTAAATCACTGTCGGCCTGACTTGACAGTCAACTGTATAATATTTTAACAGATACCTCTCAATGAACGAAATGATTCAAGTCCTAGCAAAAAGATGCCTAGGTATTCCAATTAATTTTTAACTTTCTGTATAGATCCTTTTCTATCAGACACGGACAGTAATAATATTCCCCGATATATTGACAACTGACAATAATGTTTGAGTTCACACTCAAATATAATTGCATGCGTATTTGTATGCTATATTACTACAGTAAAGAGTCACCAGTCTCGCCATCACGATTACTCATCAAGCATTGACGGTCAAGGCTCAAATTACGACTGATTAGTGATTACATACTTTACATACTTTGTTTAATTACGATAACATTAATTGCGTATATTTATAATTATATATGTATGTTTGATTAACTACATATGTCAATCTATGTTATGAAATATGTATAAATTATTTACTATTTTCCATGCTTCATGTTTTTTTCATTTAATAGATGAAGGGTTATGGGGAAAACCGATCATATTAAAAAAAAAGAAGAAAGAAAATAAACATAGTACCGTTTGGTTAGTTTCATAATGAATCGACACGTGAATCGAGTTATGGAAAAAAGATCACGGTCAATGGTATAAGACAGGTTTAAATATTACCATAACAGGAAAAAAAGGCCAGAGTCCCACTTTAAAACTGCAATACTGAACATTTTAGGAATATTGACTATTATCGGTTTTCCCTGTAACCCTTCAGATGTTAGTGAGTTTGACTTAAACAATACTAAAGCCTACCCTAATTTGTCTGTCTATAATGGACACTTTAAAGGTAGAACTGTCTGTTATTTAAAGGTTTCACTGTATTTTAAATTCAATAATCATTAAATTAGTAGTAAAACGGTATATACCACTACTAAGGAAAAATGCATATTGTCGTGTGTCACTTAAACTAATTTAATTACCAATAATATCAATCATTATCTTTTATTAATATTAAACTAAAATAATTCCTTTCCTATATTTAATATTAGATTGGTGTAAATAAGCATATTACATTTTTAGGAATTTCATCTTCACAAAGTTACCTTTATAGTCTTTATAGTCTCTTATTTGTGACAACCATAAAATGTATATATTAATATTTAAAAAATTAAATTATCTAAAATAATATTTGCTTAAAAATTATTGCTTTTTCAGGAAACTTCAAAGATTAAACGAAGACTTACAAGAAAAGCTCGATAGCTTACAGGCCGAATTAATGCATCAAAATATAAGGTGAGGACTTGCTCATAAACAATTAATTATCATTTTAGATATCACCTACATATTTAATTTTACAATTTAGATTAAAATCCAAATAATCAAATTAATGTAATTTAAACTTTAAAATATTTATAACCAATTCAATGACAATCCAATACCTATATGGTATTTAATGTTTTAATATAGTAATTATTATTAAATGTTAATATTAACAACTACTTAACACACGTTTTTCATAATAGTAAAAATAATTTTAGTAACTGAGAGTTAGCTGTATATTTGATATTTTTTTTTATTTAACAACTTTAAGTATTTATTCATAACATGATCAAAGTGCATTGAATAAATTCCAAAAATATGCATTTATATTTCTTAATGAGTTCTTTAATTAATCTGAAAAGTTACATTAACATATTATTAATATATCTAAGCTCATTAAATATTTAAATGTGAGTGTTTTTATTTTTTAAATTTATAATAATACAAAAAAATTCATTGATATATGCAAAGAAAAATTAGTTGGCAGTACTTAATTTGTTCTGTATTATTTTAATTGTGTGTATCTAAAAACAAATATTTTAAACAATATAAACCAGTTGCGTAATGTGGGTCTATGGTATGTGCGATGTGCATATATTGCAAGCAGACACTTCAAAATCAGTTTTATTAATTTTTATTTTTTACACATTGAATGTAACAATGTGTAGTATTGTTTAATGGTACCGATTTCAAATAAATTAGTTAATAGTTGTTGTTTGAGCCTTAAGATATGGTGTCTGTTTAGACTATTATAGGGCAACAGTATAGCCAGAATTTCTCAAAAGTTGAGGGTGGCCAATAAAAAAAAAACCTTATAAAAATTAAATTTGGATTGTTTTCACTATATAAAAAACTTGTTATATGACCAGATATAATATTAAATACATCCTAGCATGAACGGTAGCTTACGATTATTTTACTATAAAAAAAATTGTTTATACTTATCTATCTATGCTAACATTTGTAATACTACGGCTATAGATCAGGGGTCTCCAAACTTTTTTATTCAAGGGCCACAAAATAAATCAAATGCTCTTAGCGGGCCAAAAGTTTATTAACACATATAATTTTTAACTTTATGATAATATAGGTACCTATATAAATAATATGTTTACTTTATATTTTTGTATAGAATATTGTTTACTTTCCAATATACTTAAATAAAAATAAATAGGTATAAATATAATATAATATAAATACATTTTTGAAATAATTTTTTTATCTATATTTACCTATGCGTCCTATACGGGCCACAGGCCGGTTAAAACTTGTTTGCGGGCCGTAGTTTGGAGACCCCTGCTATATATAATAAATACAATTTCTGTCTCTATAATATAATATAAATTATATATTATCATATATTCATATTATCATAGGTACTAACGTACTCATGACATATATTAAATACTTGTATCCTTGAACGTTCTGATATAAAATCCTTAAAAAAAATATGGCCGATAGTTGAGAAACACTAGTGTTACAAGGGCCAGTAACTATGTCACAGCAGTCGGAACAGCATGTATTATTGCTATGGGAAAATATCATCTAGATACCATTCATAGGTAGTTGAGTTATTGATATTTTTTGTTGATAAATTGTAAACAAGACACAGAGTGCTTGTAGGCTGGTTATATACTTTTGTATGTGGGGTCAGTATGATTAAATACTCTATTGGCCTCCTCACGTTGATATATAATTATATAATAAATCATATTATATTAAAAATAGTACTGTGGGGTTGAGGAGCCCCACAAGTTTGTGTACTAAAAATGTCCAATGCATATTGTATATAATTATGCTATGTTAAAACGCACAGTGTTCTGTTCAATATAATATATATTAATAAAATTATATTTTTACTTTAAAAATGCTGCTTTTGAGTTCATAGAACATAAAGTAAGATTACAATATCATATTTTGGTTAAAACAAAGATTTTGGTTGTAATTTATTAAGTTTTTCTTTTTTTAAGATTGACACGTTTAACAAGTCGAGTATCTTCAGATGATTCAAGTCATAGTGATGAAGACTGAATTTCAACTAATAGACCTGCATTAATGTTTGTTAATTATTATTGGTGAAAAAACTACTAAAATATTTTGCTTCTTGTGTAATATATTATCAGTCAATTAATATAATTAATACATTGTAAGAATACAAGTTAGTTCTAATTATGTGTCAAATATTTAATTTCTAATTTTTTTTTTGTATATATATATTTATAGAAAATACCTTTTCTATGATCTTACCATAAAATCAAAACACATTCACTAAATCTATATTTAATATTTTATTTTATAACTTATATGTTATACTTGTTTTGTATTCTTCAAACACATTAGACATTTTCATTTTCCATTTTTTTATTGTCTTTTTATGTAGTAATACATTTAGTGTTTGTGAATTTTTTTTTTATATAGCAATAATCATGTGCAAAACGATAATAGTAGCTAAATTAGTATATAAAATAATAAATGTTACTTTAATAGATCTACTATATTTCATAGTACAAAGTTAGGTTTAATTAGTATACAATTTTGTACTCAATTAACTTAACTAAAATATAAATAATTGTTTTATATAAAAAAAAAATATTATTCTAATATTTGTTATAATCATTAATTATTAGTTCTCTGGCATGGGAAAGGTGGTGGATTTGGCTTACATATCTTAGGCCCATCTTTTGCTCCATTTACATAGTTACACGAAAATGAAAAGTAACCACAAGTTGATGATTTAGTAAAATACTGAACATTCTTTTCATCTGGTTGAAATTTGCCTATTCCTCCATTAATTTCAGTTTTGAAACTTTTAATTGGCTTAACATATGATTCTTTATTTAACTGCGCTCTTAATTTTGTTTTGTCTACCACCGTTAAACTACCTACTCCGGGTGTTAAGAATACCGTTTGAGTTTGAGCTTGACCTCCCGGAATGGCTTTAGCTTCGGTATGGTCTCCAGCTACTGAAGCTACTCTTCCTCTAAATCCATTTGGTATTTTAGTTCCGTTAGTCCCTGGTATAACTTGACCAGCATCTAATACTTGTCCAGATTTCAGCTGACTATCAGAATCACGAGTAATTTGGGCATCATGTTTGTCGTCTAATTTTAAAATAATATTTTGCTCTTGCTTTGGAATTGTTTCTTTTTTTGTTTGTACTGATTTTGTATTTACAGTTTCATCACTATCTTCATCATACTCATCATTATCTTCGTATTCAGGATAAACATCAATATTCTTAGAAGATTCTTGTGGTAAAATAGATGGAGTCTGTGTTGAAGATATATTTTGCTGTTTTTGGTTATCAACATTGGAATTTTCTACTTGATTTTGAGATTGTAATACATTTGGAATAGGCTGTACTTCCGGGAGTGCATTAGTTTGATTTTTAACTTCATTATTAGATCCTTCTAGTTGCCCAATTTTTAACTTGGCATCAGCCAAATTTAATTTTGGTAAGTTTTGAAGTTTTTTACCAGTACTTGCTTGAGCAGCACCGTTGTATGAAATTCCATGCTTATATGACCCAAACAGTTGACTTTGCGATTGACCACTATATGATCCACCTTGAGCGGAAGTTGCACCACTACCTTTAAATAATGACTTTTGATTAGTGCTGTTGTTGGACTCATGTGGTAAGAAACCTATTTGAGCCTGGCTGGAAGTACTTCCTGGGCCAGTTGATTGTGCATCTGCCACTCCTCCTTTTATACCAGCTTGCAATTGAGTGTTTGTCCCATAGTTAATTCCTGAGCTTTGTGCTTCACCTAGGGCAATGCCGTTATCTGCATTATAAAGAACTTGGGATTGTGCTTGTCCCCTTCCACCTTTTCCTTGAGCTGTACTTGTTGTACCATTTGTATTACTTACAATTTGGCTTTGAGCTCCTTTATCGCTATCGCTTGTTTGAGCTTGAGCAGAAAATGTTCCTGTTCCTAAATATGATCCAGATACTTGAGTCTGGCTCATACCTGTTTTGGACCTTCCTTGAGCTGAAGCCGACGCTCTTGTTTCTTGGCCATCAACATCTACATTAGTCATTGATTGTGCATCTCCTCCTTCAGTGTCAATAGGAGTCACAGAACCTCCAGATGATATATCTGTTCCAAACTGACCACCAATTATTGGATTTGGTGATGGATTAATATTTCCCATTTCTGATCCTGGCTTAAGAATTGGTTCTCTAAAACTGTTATCCCCATACGATCCGGGATAACTATGGGGTACTATTTTTCCATCTAAAGGTGATTGAACACTTGAAAGACCATTTCGGTTATGTTCTCCAGGTGGTGAATTATATCCAGGTTGCTGGACATCAGTCCCACCAGAACCTAAAGTATCTTGAGGCTGACCATAAGTAGGTTGAATTTGATTTATATTTCCGCCCGATGAAGCTTGTCCAGGTTGCTGAAAATCAGGCACTCCGGAGCCTAATGTACCTTGAGGTTGAATTTGATTTATATTTCCACTAGATGGAACATTTCCAGATTGTTGAATACCAGACCCCCCAGAGCCCAATGTACCTTGAGGTTGGCCATAACTAGGTTGAATTTGATTTATATTTCCACCAGATGGAGCGTAACCAGGTCGTTGAAAACCAGACCCTCCGGAGCCTAATGTACCTTGAGGTTGAATTTGATTTACATTTCCACTAGATGGAACATTTCCAGATTGTTGAATACCAGACCCCCCAGAGCCCAATGTACCTTGAGGTTGGCCATAACTAGGTTGAATTTGATTTATATTTCCACCAGATGGAACATTAGCAGATTGCTGATAGCCAGATCCTCCAGAGCCTAATGTACCTTGGGGTTGAATTTGATTTATATTTCTACCAGATGGAACATTTCCAGATTGCTGAACACCAGACCCTCCAGAGCCTAATGTACCTTGAGGTTGTCCATAACTAGGTTGAATTTGATTTATATTTCCACCCGATGAAGCGTATCCAGGTTGCTCATAACCAGATCCTCCAGAGCCTAATGTACCTTGGGGTTGAATTTGATTTATATGTCCACTAGATGGAACATTTCCAGGTTGTTGAATACCAGACCCCCCAGAGCCCAATGTAAATTGAGGTTGGCCATAACTAGGTTGAATTTGATTTATATTTCCACCTGATGGATTGTATACAGGTTGCTGAAAACCAGGCCTTCCAGAGCCTAACGTACCTTGAGGTTGGCCATTATTAGGTTCCATTTGATTTACATTTCCACCCGATGGAACGTAACCAGGTAGTTGAAAACCAGACCCTCCGGAGCCTAATGTACCTTGAGGTTGAATTTGATTTATATTTCCACTAGATGGAACATTTCCAGATTGTTGAATACCAGACCCCCCAGAGCCCAATGTACCTTGAGGTTGGCCATAACTAGGTTGAATTTGATTTATATTTCCACCAGATGGAACATTACCAGATTGCTGATAGCCAGATCCTCCAGAGCCTAATGTACCTTGAGGTTGTCCATAACTAGGTTGAATTTGATTTATATTTCCACCCGATGAAGCGTATCCAGGTTGCTGATAACCAGACACTCCGGAGCCTAATGCACCTTGAGGTTGAATTTGATTTATATTTCCACCAGATGGAACATATCCAGGTTGCTGATAAGCAGTCCCTCCAGAGCTTAATGTACCTTGATTCTGGTCATAACTAGGTTGAATTTGATTTAAATTTCCACCCGAAGAAGCATATCCAGGTTGCTGATAACCAGACCCTCCGGAGCCTAATGCACCTTGGGGTTGAATTTGATTTATATTTCCACCAGATGGAACATTTCCAGATTGCTGAACACCAGACCCTCCAGAGCCTAATGTACCTTGAGGCTGGCCATAACTAGGTTGAATTGGATTTACATTTCCGCCAGATGGAATGTATCCTGGTTGCTGATAACCAGACCCTACTGAGCTTAATGTACCTTGAGGCTGACCATAACTAGGTTGAATTTGATTTATATTTCCACTTGATGGGTTGTATCCGTGTTGCTGAACACCAGAACCTCCTGTTCCTAATGCACCTTGAGGCTGGCCATAACTAGGTTGGATTTGATTTACAGTTCCGCTAGATGGAGCGTATCCAGGTTGCTGGTAACCAGATACTCCAGAGCCTAATGTACCTTGAGGCTGGCCATAACTAGGTTGAATTTGATTTACATTTCCACCAGATGGAACGTATCCAGGTTGCTGATAACCAGATCCTACAGGGCCGAATGTACCTTGAGGCTGCCCATTACCATGTTGAATCTGATTTACATTTCCCCCCGATGGAATGTATCCCGGTTGCTGAAAACGAGGCCCTCCAGAGCCTAAAGTACCTTGAGGCTGGTCATAATTAGGTTGAATTTGATTTATGTTTCCCCCAGATGGAACGTTTCCAGGTTGCTGAATACCAGACCCTCCAAAGCTTAATGTATTTTGAGGTTGGCCATAGCTAGGTTGAATTGGATTTAGATTTACACCTGACGGAGTGTATCCAGTATGTTGTACACTGGACACGCCTGATCCTAATTTATCTTGAGGTAGACCATAACTAGGCTGTATTTGATTTTGATTTCCTCCTCCATATAAAGGGTAACCTTGCTGTTCGGTGATAGGTACCTGTGTAATACCAACTTGTTTTCCTTCGTTTGGAATTCTTTCGTTATTTTGTGAATTAGTTATTTGAAATTCATTTAGTCTTTTATTATTCGACAATGCATTAAGACATGTCTGGTATAAGAAATTGCATAGCGAAGGTAAATTTAGTGTGGTATAATCTTGGCCTCCATGTATATTTGAAGACAACGGATATCCATTGTGTATAGTTCCAGCAACTTCGTTTTTAATCCTTTGCTCGTTTTGTGAGTTCGTATCACTTGAAATAGGCCTATTTGGTGTCAATTGACCTAAAACATTTGGCATTTGTTGTTGATAGTTAGGTATAAGAATAGATGGATAATTTGATGGTTTATTTTGATGTCCTATTGAAGTTGTTACTGGAACTTGCGGATTGTAACTAGGACGCGTCCATTCGGAATTAGGTGTGTTATGTGGAGTCAATATTCCATGACCTAACCCTGAAGGAATATTAGGAAAGCCTGACTGATTTATTTGCTGATCTACATTAGGATTGTTACTATCGATTTTATTTGGATAGTCCCAGCTACTAGGATTAAATGGACTAGAATTAATGGAATATGTGTTTGGGTTAACGGCATCATTGTTTAAAGGTTTTTTGTATTCAGGTGAATTCATATTAGCTAAATTTGGATTCTGTTCATTTGCAGAACTATATACACGTCCTGAGTCTATATTACCCAGTTCTGTAGTATTATTTGATTCTGAACCTTGGTTTTTACCTGGATATTGGCCATGAAAACTCTGTACATTACCATATCTTTGATCTTGATTTCCCGGTAAATTATGGTTTATTCCTAAGCCCGGATATTGACCGACGATAGACGGATTGATATCATATCCTTGATTTTGGTTACCCGGTAATTTATTGTTTGTTCCCAAACTTGTATATTGACCATCGATAGACGGAGTTATACCATATCCTTGATATTGGTTTCCTGGTAATTTATTGTTTGTTCCTGATCCTCGATATTGACCATCACCATATGGCCTGACACCATATCCATGAGCTTGATTACCAGGTAATTTATCGTTTATTCCTGAACTTGGATGTTGACTATCGATAGATGGAGTTATACCATATCCTTGGTCTTGGTTACCTGGCAATTTATTGTTTGTGCCTGACCCTTGATACTGACCATCGACTAAAGGTCTGACACCATATCCTTGATTTAGGTTACCCGGTAATTTATTGTTTGTTTCTGAACTTGGATGTTGACCATCGATAGATGGAGTTATACCATATCCTTGGTCTTGGTTACCTGGCAATTTATTGTTTGTGCCTGACACTTGATACTGACCATCGACTAAAGGTCTGACACCATATCCATGAGCTTGATTACCAGGTAATTTATCGTTTATTCTTGAACCTGGATATTGACCATTGATAGAATGTTCTCCTTGATTTTCTTCATTTTGTAAGCCTGGTGCCTGCTTATTTGTATTTGATACACTATATGGTCTTGAATTTTCATTTTGAAGAACAGAATTTATAGGTCGAAGTGATGGAAAATGTACCAGATGAGAATTGTCCACGTGTGTTGAATGGGTTTTATAATCCTGTCCAGAACATTCATCACATTCCCCAAAGCTTGACTGACTTTGAGCTTGTCCCATACCATTCAAACCACCTAAATATACATTAAAAATTATGTAAATATTTTGTATGTTAATGAACCTTTTTACAGTTTTTTCTCTATTTGATTCGTGCCAATCGTATAAAGCAATTTATTAAGCAAACGTATACCTATAGTATTATGTACCAGGTACCTATGTATTTTAGAAAATGTATATTGGTCCATAGTATGTAGACTCTACGTTATACTGCATAGTAATATTACCTACTAATTAACATAACTAGCATCTAAGTTTAGATGTAGTTAATAAATACTAAGTACCTATAGCCTAGATATTATAGTCTATAGTACCTACATGGAGGCTTCCGTTTTCCGCCAAAATTACCCTCGTCCGTTATCACCATGACAGTTTTCCACCAATGGTTTCCGATTTCCGCCAAACAAAATTAATAAATAATTTGAGATATTTTTTGAGAAGCCCTGGACCTTAATCCTTCAAATACTAATGATTACGATGTACGCGCCTTGTATTACAGACGACACATTCATCATATTAAAATATTAAATGCATATAAAATTAAACAAATAGTATGTATAAACGGTATAAATATTAGTATTAATAATTAGAAACATCACAAGTTTCTCATCCAAATAATACATTAAATTATAAAAATTAAAACTTCATTAAATTACAAAAATTCAAACATATTTTAACACATTGAATATTAAATACTATATGAAAAATATATTTGTTTAACAAACTCGAATACCTAGTTAAATGCCCACGAATGTGTTTTTGAATGTAGGTATTCTTTATTTGTCTTGAATTAGTTATATAATAATAATAATAATAATAATAATAATAACAATAATAATAATAGTATGGAGGGGTTAAACTGATATTAAGGGTTCTCAAAAAATAATTTATTATTTTTTTTTGCTAGAAATCGGAATATAACCAATGGCGGAAAATGGTTATGGTGATAACGGGTGAGGGTCATTTTGGCGGAAAAGAGTTATGTTTTAGAGGTCTAGTTGTGACTAAATTCGTACCTAAATATCTAATAGGTAGGTACCTACTACCTACTAGAAGTCAATAGAAAATATTTTTGCAGTAAAGTATTTACAACAATTTGCAATAAATGTGTTGGATGAAAACTTGCAGTTTTCAAATTTATTTATAAATACTTGGCTTGAATTATTTAAATATATTTTATATTTAAACATAATATTTCTACATTTTATTTAGAAATATATCAGACACTTACTGACTGTTGCCCTCGATAAATCAGGTTGTGACAAAGCTTCAGCCAATCCATTTTTTGTTTCTTGATTAGAATTTTTTGAACCAAAACTAACAAATTGAGTTTGGGTTTGACCTTGATATCGTTTCTTATCTGTTGCACGTTTTGATCTACTAAAACGCTTATTCTCGAAGTTATTTAAAATAATGATTTTATCTTTGCAAAAGTTTCTTACATTTTCACCAATAATTTCAACCATCTAAATAAAAAAAAAAGTACAATATTTCAATAAATGAACGAAATACTATCATTGTTTCTTTACTGTTAAATAAAAATATATTTATTTTACTTCATCTTCAGTTAATTCCATATTTTGGTCATAATTGTTTTTAAAATTTAAATTGTTTGTTTGATCATCCACTAGTTTTAAAACACATTCTTTGGTCATTTCATTTTTATGTGCAATTATTTTCTGAAATCATAATAAATTGTTACCAATTTTGTAAATTATAATACCAAATAATATACGCGCAAGTGAGGGCAGTGCCTCCATGGCTATTTTCTGGGTCAATTATCATATTAATCATTATTAGGGTTGGAATTTTAATGCCCTAAAAAATGCTTTTATGCCCTAAAAATTCTGAGTAATGCACTACAAATTAAAACAGTGGGAAAGTGGGGGCCGCTCTGCTGTACATTAGGTACAAGTGGGTCACTGTAATGGGTGGTGTTAAATTTGAATTCAATGATATAATATCATATTGTATAAGAAAAACGATTCTGAGCGAAGACGGTCAGTTAGCCTATGATATTACTAAGTATATTTGATGATATTATTGTAATAAATTTAAGAATAAAGTAATTTATATATTACCTATTTACTTGAAACCTTGTTTTAAATTTTCAATCCTTAGCTATAAAAGTTGAACATTTTATACATTTTTAACTACAAAATAATTTTTTAATTTTAAATTTGATACATTTTGTCAAAATTCCAACCTATAAAAAAAAAATTGTGCAATGTATTTTTAATATTTTTAAACTGCTATTGTAACAGTATATAAGTAGCCTTGTATTAAATGTTCACCCATTTTTAAGCAACAAAAAACCTTTTATTGGCAATTATAGAAAAAAAAATTAAAATATTTAAAATTTACAATGTCCATTAACAACTCAAAAAGAGTCAAAATATTTTGAAAATTTTAGAAAGTATAGGAATTGATTAAATGACCATTCAGTGAAATTTTCATGCATCTACAGTTATTCGTTTTTTTATTACAACAAAATAACAAAATCACTACATGAGAAATCGAGTGAATATTCAATCTTGTAAAAATATGAACTTAAAACGCTCATAAAAATTTAATTTGATTTGCTTGAAAGTTGTAAACATTTTTTTTTTTTGATAAATGTAGACAAATTTATGAGGAATCTTGTGTTACATTCTCAAATCTTAGATTTAAAAAGAAACATTTTTATGAATTTCAAAATAATTTGGAAATTTTCGTCATATTTACGCATTTTGTCAATATTTGAACCTTAATTGCTTAAAAAAAATTATGACTATGGATTTTTAATTTTTTTCATCTGCCTATCAAACAATACACTAGGAGCCTAAAATGTCAAGCTTTCTTAACCAACAAATAAAATGTTATTGATAGTTATAGAAAAAAAAAACTGAAAAAAATGGATACTGAAAAGTTCTGTAAACAGCTCAAAATATTTGAAAAATGTTATGGTGTATAGAAAATGCTATTATAAACATTCAGTCAAAATTTCATGTACCTACGGTAATTTGTTTTAGAGTTGCACTAAAAACCAAAATCTCGAATCTCGAAAACAGATTTTACGTAAAAATTCCCGTTTTTCCTTAATTTTTCTTTTGTTTTTCATGGCGCTTTTGAAAACTACTGGGAAATTTTTACTTTTGACCCCTTTGATTCACTTTCTTATTAGAAAAGATACTGTCCTAAAAGGTGATGATAGACACAAAAAAATAAAAAAAATTAAAAAACACATTGTAAAATCAATTAATTCATCGCTCTGCTCAGAATCTAAAATGTACTATATTAATTTTTCTAACAATTTTGATATAAACTCTAATATTAATTTGGAAAAAATGATAAAAATATAATATAGGTACATTTTAAAGAATTATAAAAGAGTTTTAAAGACAGAACTGATCATTTATAGGACTTATTTAACCTGGAAATACAAATTGTTTCCAAATTTAACTATTATTATTATTGTTTTTTTTTTTTAGGTGTAGATCATATTATATTTATTTACTAATACATAGTTATAGTTTTTTAAATGTATATAAAAAATTATATAAGAATCTGAAAACTACATTTTGGATTAAAAAAATTCAAAAATACATTCAATGTGTATCTATGTTTACGATCATTGTGTATAGATTTGAAAACAATATAAAGTACGAGTACGAGTACCTACATCGATATCATAGCCTTAATCATTATTCATTTTGTAATATACATTTTTTTTTAAAACTAAAAATAAAAACACATTTCGCAGAGTGATTTTTTACACTCAATTATGAATATCAGAACTATGGACGTTGCTTTTATCGATTTATTTTGTATAGCATATAGGTACCTATAATTGATGGGGCCAAGTGCAGTGTCAACCAAGCTTTTACTATTTTGTGTAAATAATTTTAATGTTCATGTTTAATGTATAATATAATAGTTTCAAGTTTGTCTTATCAAAGGCTGAATAAGCTAGAAACATTAAGTTTTATAAATAACCCAACATTATCAAATCAATGGTAACAATTTATTTATTAAAAAATATGCATTTATTTTGTAACCTAATTAAAAATTACATATAAATTAATGGTGTAAAATTAAATTTTATCTAACTACCTATATAATATAATTCATAAATAATTTTTACATTCCCTACCTATATGAACATGTCACTAACAATAGGTACCTACCTACCTACCTACCTCATCACTAATCGGATAGGTAGGTAGTGCAACAAAACGTTTAAAAATGAAAATATTGTCCCCTCCTTGACAAGTTCTTCCGAATGCCCTTGGGTCTCTATATGTTTACTTACTTTTTCCTTATCGAAAAATTCTGCATTGGAGATTGCCGAGGATGTACCAATATCATTTGTACTTTTATTTAACATTGAATCATTCTGAAAAAAATACAGGCTGATAACTTTTTATGAAAAAAAATATATTAAAAATTAAACCGTTTTGTTAATATTAATCATAATGTTTAATACTTAAATAAAGTAAGGTTAGGTAGTACTGTTAAATCTGCAGAGTTCATGAACTCAACTTCGTAAGCTTGTGTTTTGGTAGGCGGGTATCTCATTATTATACTTAAAAGCCATAATTATAAATTAATTGATAGATAACTAAGTAGGTACTTAAATAGTTAAATATAAATTTCCATTTAATATTTGACTTATAAGATTAAGTTTTACAGGGAAATAATAATAACTTACTCAATTGCTAAACAGTTTCTCCACAATATATGGAGAAATGGAGAATATAGGTAATACCTATTTTGAAAATTTCATGGACCTATGCGGTAATACTGTCCTTTAGAGAGGTATTTAATAGCAATAAATAAGGAACGTACGCAGAGTAAATTATTGGGATTTCGATACAATAGGTAGATAATGAACTTTGTGAAAAAAAATTATATATAGCAGTACATCAGTGTGAATGGTAGATAGGACATAAGTACTTATAAATATTAAGATATCTGCATATACCTATATTCAAAGAAGTAAGCTATGTATAAACCTATCACTATGTGCCTAAGTATTTCTGCCGTTTGTATACAATTTAAATGACAAACTAAAATTAATATACCTACCTAATAAGTGTAGGTATTATTAAATCTAAATATGATTTTTTATCAATATTCATATAATACTATAGCGTCTATAATATAGTTAAATATAAATTTAATTATTATCAGATAAACATGCATTGTTGATGTTATTACATAAGATATATTCTTATATACTATAGTCTATAATATACGTCTTATATACATGCATTTTATAAAAAACTACTTATATAGGTATATACCTATATTTAAAATACCAATACAATAAAAGTTTTCTAAACTTTACCTTGGATTTAAAATCAATATTGGAATGATAACCGTGGGATACAGCTATACAAATCAAGAATACACACAAAAAACACGAAGTAGCCATAATGGCAAAATTAACTTAAGCAACTCAAAAAAAATTATATCAACATCACATGCATTCATCTACGACTATTTTGAACATCGAATGACAAACGCCCGAATGTCTGAAGTGTGGATTTTTTTTTTGTTAAATGAGTTCTTATAAAATTATTAAAACATCTGCGAGCTTAAGCAGAAGGGAGTGTATTAAACATGTGTACAGGGTGTTTCGAATGTCTACTACTAAAAATAATTATAAAATATTAAGGATTCATATTCGACTATTATAAAAATAGGTGGTACATAAATATTATTGTATTTTATATTTAATCAACAAGACATTTGAATACATTTGTATGTATATTATAAAAATGTTAACTATATTTACTTGGATATAATTTAACAGCCAGGGAATAAATTACTCACATTCATATTTTTATAGAGGTTCAATAACGTTCCGGCGTATTATTTTCTTTCTAATATTTTTATAAAATACCTACCTAGGTATATATAATTTAGTGTTATATTGCATTTTAATTAATTTCACTTAAAATATCTGATCCTAAATAAATATGAGTATATGTCTTTTAAAACAATCACAATACCCATTACCCACATATAGCCATATAGGTAAATTTTTAAATTAATCATCGCTAACAAATAGGTCTTACTGTCTTAGATTGAGATGTAGGTATTGTGAATATGTAATATTTTGTACACTGTACAAATAGGTACCTACTCAATAATAATGTCATATTTTATTTAAAGTCACAATAATATGAAGATGTGCAAAAATAAAAGTGTTGGTTTAAGTAGGCCAATAATTTTCTATTCAAATTGTTTTAATAAGAAATTTTGTTTTAAATCATCCTGTAGATATATTTAATATTTGTTTCATCATGCGTGTTCTTTTACCGCTAACCTAATTTTTTTTTTGACAGTCTGATGTCAAATCGTTTAGGATCAAAGGCCATTTACTAATTTTCAAACGTGTATAGGTACTATAACATTTTGCTTAAAGCCAGACAACGATAGTTCATAATATTGTATCAATAAATGAATCACTTAATGCAGTCATTGCGGACTTACCTACCTTTATTACGCTCATTATTCCAGTATGTATTTACCGTCGTAAAATATAAATATAGGATATAGGTTAGAGAAAAACCAAACAAGAGTAGCGTTCTAAAAAAAAAGGGTAGGTATATAGGTTATAAAATATTTTAGGAAATTATATAATGACGCATATGAATATCTGGCGAATTAATCATACGCGTAACACAAACGTCCACACGCGTGGCTACCAAATAAGCGACCCAAAATCATATACATATATACGATGGTGGAAAAAAATTGAAATTAAAATTAAATGAATCGAAAGAAGTTAACTTACCGCTGTCGTGGATTTTAATGACCGGGAACAACAAAAAAAAAAAAAAACGAATAGCATATTACATTAGCAGCCTTGTGCGAATTTAATTATTCCGGTCAGGCGCCGCCGCCCGCCTCCCGACTATAGAACGAAAATTGGTTTTCGTTTCGGCCCATAACACGCCGCGGCCTATAAGACCGACGACGGGTAAAGATCTTCATAAATCAGATCCTTTGTACGCACTTGCTGCGCTGCAGTGTAGCGCAGATCAACAAACTCGTCCATTCAAAAACGAATAACTCTTCGCATATTATAATCTTAATATATTTATATAATATGTTTTAGGCGTGTTTTTGGTGGTTTCTCAAAAGGTTAGGTTTATAACTGTAGCTAAGCTGATACCGGTACAATGTATTTTAATAACTAATAAGTAATAGATAGGTATTTATATAAGCACCAAAACTCAATCGGCGAACTAAAATGTGTGTGATAGACGATTTATTTATTTTTTTCAAGACAATGGGACACAAATACACAATCATTTCCTACACTATTTACACAAATAAGTATATGTTATATGTATTTATATTATAAGCAGTATAGAGATACCTATAGGTAGGTAACTGCAACTACGCATGTTAATGGCCATATACTTATGTTATACTTATATATGTGTGTGGTACCTACGTGCAATCCACTATGAATAGGTAAATAAATTATTATAATATTACAATCGATAACCAAAGACCAAAAGGTTAGCCGTTGAGGTTATCGTGGGTCTCGGTCTCCGCATTTTAAAATTATTATCTATACGCACATTAGTTACGTCCTTCGCACTCACGAATTGCGTTCTATTGTTTATTGTCATAAATCGCATAGGAATACGTATTCCTTATTATTTTGTTTTCTTTTGTCATTCACACATCAGACCATTCAATCATGTCAAAACTAACCATCATCTTGTCAATAGCCGCGTTGTGCTCTCTGTCCACAGCGGCTCCAGACTTCTACAACGATGAGGCGAACGTGCTTCAAGCCGAGGGATTCGGAAACGAAGAAATTAAAGAGTCAAATTTGAGTGAGTCAACCGAAAATTTAATTCATTTATCATTTTCGTGATTTACCTAGGTATAATGGTTACAATATTTATATCTACCAATTTAAATATTTGTTTGTAATACGCATGTTTGATATTAGGCAGGCACCAATATTCATAATTTTTATCAATCTATAACGTAGGTAGTAGGTACCTCGTATTTAGGCTAATATAGCCTAAAATTGTTATTAAAATGTTAATTTTTTTCCTGTTCTCGACTAATGTATAGGTATGATAAGCTAATCATTTTAGGTACCCATGTACCCATGCAAATACAAAGTTAAAGTCTATAATTTATTAATTATATTATAGGTAGGTAATTAATTATAATCAGAGAATCAGTCCAATTACTACGACCTACTGTGGTTAGCAAATAGTCTATAAGCGAAACCACGGTATTTGCATACCTACATTGATGAATTATTGATTTCATTTGATACTTGTGAATAATCTTATTAGGAATATTCTACGAATTACCATTTTGGTGGCCTAATATAACATTACGCCATAATAAAACCAAAGGCCTCATTAATCTTTATCTATCCATAAAATAGGGTCTATTTTGAGACAAGAATTCTACTAACGCTATTTATATATCTATATAAATACAACGTAGCACTATTAAAGATAAATACTCATTTTTTTGAATAATTTTAACGTTTGTGCAACATTGTTTTTTATTTACTTACCTAATTGGATGTAATTTCAAAACAAAATTTATGAGAAAAAATTATATCTTTTAGTTTTTACTATTATTTTTATCGTTTTCTAATGTGTACCTATTGTGTTTAATACAATATTGGATAACCTAAGAAAAATATTTTGTTTTGCAATATGAAATTAAATATGGGTGCATGGTGCCTGGGTGCTATCATTAAAAAAAGTATGAGACTTAAAAACAGTAAAAAATATATTGTTTTAAAATAGGTAACTTACCTACACTTACTTTAGGTAAATTACCTAAAAAAAATATTTTCAAAAAAGTTAAATAACACTTTTTGAGATAATTAATGTTTATAATATTACATTTAAAAGAATCACCTGTATAATATTATTTTATCTCTTGAGAATTTAGATAGTATTTGTGACAGAATAATAGCCCTATATAAGTAACCAATTGATTTTTTGAAGTTCTTTAATTCATTTATCAATAAATAATAAGTGTTTGTTAAGTGTCTTAGATGAAGCGTGGACTGTGGAGCTATAAATGTATTGGTTTACAATGATGTATTTTTGTTTTGTTCCGTGTTTTTATAGAATCTGATTTACAAAAAAAAAAATGACAGAAAAATAATATTTACCCACACTTGTTAACGATAAAATTGATTTTGTTTTTTTGTTGTCACCTAATTAATAATAATTAATAACAAATAACCACGGAGATTTGAAACTTTCACATGCTTTCACCAAATTGGTATTATCATTTACCAGACATAGTTTGAATTTTCAAAATATTTCGATTTATGTACATAAAATAAATCTTTTGTTTGTGAGAAATTCAGAAAAGATGCTGTTGAAGAAAATCTAATCATTTTTACTGTACTAAAAGTTGATGACAGACATAAAAAAAAACACATAATTGTAAAATCAATACTTGTATAGCTCCGTTCAGAATCTAAAATACAATCAATACAACGTATGCATACTAGTGAATAAGTATTTTCTTAATGGTTCCTGTTGCCGCCTGATTAGCTGGTTAGAGTTCTATTGGATTTTAGATCAAATTTCAGACTGTTTGAGGCAAGCCATGGAATACCCATTCATTAGTTAAGTCAGCTATTTTAATAGGCTTGAGGGGTTATCTTATGACTTATTGATGTTCTTAGCAGAACTCCAAATCACAATGGTGTTAGTATTATATAAAATACATTTAATGGATAATGTAGAGAAGTAGAGTTTGAACATAGAAGTGGTCTTATAACATATGAAGGCTTGCAGTTTACAGCTAAGCACCTTGCGCTTGTACTTAAGATGAGAAGACCAGGTTAAGTGTCTGACCAGTATTAGGTTTAAGTGTTTAACCTCAGATGAGTGAGGGATCAAAGTTTTATAAAGTGTTACAGGTGGATAAATTATTGTAAGGCCCAAATGAATGAAATAATATAATTATAAATATGTGGGTTGTGGGTAACTTGGTAAATTAAAATCAACAAAAAAATAGTTTGTTAATTATATTGGTGTACAAGTAGGTAACTATTATGTGAATACAAACTATGTATTATTACAGTTACAAAATGTTATGACGAGGAAACTAAATCAGCATACAAGGTAGACTCCATTTGGTATCCAGTGGGAAGATGTGAAAAACGAACTTGTTCGAGGCAAAAGGACTCAAAGACCCCGACAATCAAAACTATGGAGTAAGTCATACTAAAAATAAAAATATATAAACCTCTGAAGAATTAATATAAATTGTAATATTTTTTTATTGCAGATGTGAACCGTGCACTTCATGTAAATTGCCCAATCATACATGCCAACCATTCCGTTCTGATAAAAATTATCCTAAGTGTTGTTCACAGTGTTTAACAAAGTCTACTGTACTTTTGAAACCAGAATCAAAGAAAAAATACCAAAACTTTTAAATATTTTATAATTATTATTAATTGATGTTCTAGAACACAAAAATCTATACATTCAATCATATTATTTATCATGTATAAAATATAGGTACAGTATATTAAAAACATATCATAAATTTAATACAGTGTAGGTAGGTACCTACAATCGAATACAATTTGCATTTGCTGTTATTACTTATAACATAGTTAAGACATAGATATTTTAATTGACAAGTTATACTAACATAGTTAGTTGATATTTTTGTACTCATATTGACACTAACTGTCATAGTTAGTGTCAATATAAGTCCAAAAATATTTATTGTGAAAAGATTATTGTATGGCATATAATAAATTATTATCGTACATGGCATATAACAATATACCAAAAAGAAGAATATTTTTAAAATTACCTATTCATTTAAATCCATAAAAATTGAACAAGTACTTGAATAATTGTTTATTGGTAATCATATTTTGTAAGTACTAATAATTATCTCATCACAATTGTTAACAATTATTACTTTCAATTGTCTATACTCTATGGTATATTCACAGAATAATATAATATAATAATAATATTCTGTGATATACTGATATAGGTAGTTGTATAGATGAAGATAATATAATCATAGTACATTAAAATTTGGAGGTATCAAATAAACTTAAGTTTTAAAATTATTTCCATTTTTAAACATTTTATAATAGTTGTTCACTTGTATTTCTTGGTAGAGAACATAGCACCATGACCTGGTATAATCCAATCCACCTGTTCCATAATAGCTTTTCTATATTTTTTTTGTGAATCTGGATTTTCACTACCAGCATTTAACCAAATGGATTCATCCATTATATCGTCTTCACTTTCAAACAAATCGCCTACAATTCCAATTGATGCTTTGGTTGTTTGAACAATAACAGATACGTCCGTCAGAGTATGTCCAGGGGTTGAGATAACTCTAATATTCTCATCAATTTCATACACACCGTCACTGTTGAAAAATGTACTGTCATCATAGTACATCTGTTTGTAACTAATACATCGGCCCACCAGATGCTTAGCATTCAAAAATAAATTATTGTTACCCACATGATCAGAGTGGCCATGAGTACTAATTACATAATCAATGTCATCACATCCGATTCCATGTTGTTCAATAGCATTTATTAAATTCTTACCATCCCACGGAGTCATAGTGTCAACAATAATGTTTTTAGGACCTTTGACCAATGTACAGGTACAATTGGCCAGCATGCCACCTTCTGTTGGCCGACAATAGCCTACAAAAAGAACGTGTACTTCATACATGATAGAAGTAAGATGTAGCCATGCAGGTATAAATTGTTTTTTCTACACAAATATTCACAATCACAGTTCAAGTCGAAGGGTAACTGTTAAAAAATAATATAGTTTAAATTAGAAATTAATTATTAATCTTATATTAATGCCTATAGTCTATACTCGATATACTACAGGACAAATTACATATTTTATTCTATGCCTGTACAACAGAATTTTATCTATTCTATGGTAATACCATTAAGTATATTTTATATTTTATTAATAATAATACATTAATATAGTATCTATTACCTATGTATTGTAACGTAGGTAGTAGGTATATTAAAATATGAATGGTAATAGTATTTTACAGAATTATATAAATAATAATATCACAATGTAGAGAAAATATTCGTTACATCGTGGATAATTTATATTCAACATAATAGAAGAGGGATGTGTTGATGTACATTATTTTTATAGATAGTTGAACTTATATATAAGTAACTGAAATAATTATCTTTTATAAAAATTATTTGAAATATGTATACAACATATATCAAATGTTGTGATTGATCATTATTCATTTGAGTTAGATATCACTGTTTACTGTTTAACTGAACTTTGAAATAAATATACTGACATGTTAATTATTGACATACTAATTTAATGTTTAAACATTATATTTATCAACTATTAGATAATAAATTTACAATAGAACACAGCCACACAGGTCACAATTCCATAGCCATTATTAAAGATAAAAGTAATAACTATAAAAGTAGTAACTTTAAACTTACTGTTTTTATATAATATGCCACAGACTTCAATAGGAACTTACTAAATACTGTCAAAGTCTGTAATCCTATATCATATTAAACTTACAATGTACCTACATACTATAACACCTAGGTAGGTACTATTATAGGTAACTAATATTACATAGTTGCATGGAGCATGCTATTAATAATTAATATTGATGCCTATATAATACTTAAATACTCAATAGTCTTAATTCTTAAGTTCTATTTCTAAATTCTAATAGACATTAGACTTTTTACAACTTAGTCAACTTACAATAGGCAAGAAGTCACTCAGAAAGTCAGAAAACACTCAAATCAGAAATATACTGTGATTGTGATTATCGATAGATAACAATTTACATAATATTATTATCACAGATTATAAGATAATAGTGTTTATATTTATATCAGCAGTCAGCACAGAGATAGGTAACAAATAGGAAACATTAATGCGCGATTAATGAGCATGAATGAGCTGATCTATAAAATATTTTATATAATATTATAATGTAATAATTTCCATAATTTTATTTTGTGCAATGTAGTCATGGTACATCGTGATTCGTGAATTCGTAATGCACAGATCACATGTAATAGTAAACCAATTAAAATATATTTCATTCAATATGTGAAACATTGATGTTTACTGTAACTGTATACCTATACAGTATAAGCTATTATAGGTACAAAGGTACTGTTATTAATTATCGCAGTAATAATGAAAAATTAATTACGTCAGAACATGAACAATTCTCTAATAGGCTCTCAAGCTATAAAGTTTATGTAAAATGTTAGTTTTATATTTGATCTTAGATTCTGGCGATTTTTGAGTGAAGTTGGCCCCCCAACATTGTCTAATCGACTCCGGACCTACGCCAATTTTTTATAGCACCCAAAGTAAGGAGATACTAATTCTGAAAAGTGTGTTACAAATACACAGTTACAAATGACTTACTATAACTATTCGCGTTCGTTCTTAGTCGACCTGTCAATGTCGGTTGGCTAACTTCACGCACGTGCTGTGATACCTGTTGCTGGCCATTTCCATATATAATATTTCACTTGTTTTTGCAGTGGATGAATTTCTTACTTCTTAGCAAAATTCACAGTAAGGTGAAGTGGGGTAAGTGCCTTACTGGGGTAAGTGCGTTTTCCAGTATTATGGTGGGAAAAATAAATTCTATCACTCATATCAATAATGAAAATTAATCTACAATATAGTGGGAGCTTAAATATCTAATTTGCAACACTGTACGTTTATTCGTTTACGTGCTATCAGAGTTGATATCAACAATTGTAATATCACTCGCGTTTTGAAAAGTAGACTTGTTATCAATTATTTTTTTTGGCAATTCAAATTTATTTGGGAAGCTTCTAAATAAGCTAAGTTGTGTAATTTTATGTGTAGGCGTGTAGCTTAGGTTTTTAGCGATATTTACGTGTTTGATTATACAATTATATTCGCTAATTCGGATTATGCTCTTCCCCCGTGTAAAATGACCAACGGGGTAAATGCGACATTCATTTATGTGTAAGTGCGACATGACATGCCGCAGTTGCCCCTTTTAAAAATTAATATTAATTATTTTAGTTACTTGAGATAAACATTGTTTTTTTCTAATACAATGTCAGTTATGTATCATATTAATACTTAATCTATTAATTATGATTTATACTAATATTTTGATGTATTTTAACTGATATAAAAAAAGGATGAGAAAATATTTTAAGGATGAGAATTTATATTTGGAATTACATTTAATCAATATAATCTAAAAAAGTAATCTAAAGTCTGATAAAATATATGAAAATAATTTAGTAGTTACTTAAAGCATTTGATTTAAATAATTATTACTAAAATTTTTCATATTTTATTATTATTTATTTCTAAGTACTTATGACATTTGTTAACTTTTTGTTTTTTATATAGGTATATACAAACATAAATTGTTTAATAAAGTATTTGAAAATATTTGCATTGTTGTTTTATCAAAATACTATATAAATCTTAAAATTTCTTATATGAGAGTGAAGTGAAATGTAAGTAAGGAGATGCTCATAGTTTGTAGGATATGATAAAAATGTGACAATATATTTGTAATTATAAGAATAGCTGTCATTTCTAAAATATTTGAACAAATACAGCTTTGTAAAAGTAGTATTATAGCTAAAAATTTTTAGTTTAAGGCACTTACCCCACGTTTAAATAACAGTGGTATTAGTATTTTTAAACAGTCCGTTTTGCACTTACCCCTTGTCAAGGGGCAAGTGCGACATTTTTTTTTTTTTTTTTTTTTTCAATCGTAAAAATGTTTTTAAGATATTTCACATAATGTTGACAGTGTACTTAGATAGACCACTTCCATATCAGTACATTGCAATAATCATCATATTTTTAAGTTAATTATTTCAGGAGAAATTGACAGATCAAGTTGAACTATTCAAAATTCCGTCGCAGTTACCCCACTTCACCTTACATTTTAATTATTTTCATATTTCATATTTTATCATTTTCATATTTGACGGCATTTTGATTTTAGATCAGTGAGTTGTCCACCAGAACCGATAAGAAGACTTATTATTTATTTTATATAGCCATATAGGCAGTGGTGGCTATCCTCAAATAAATATGTATTGCTGAGGAAAATTCTGAGGACTTACCAACCTAAAAAATGTATTAGAAAATACAAATTACCAATATTCAATCAACGGGTCGCATATTTGAGCGATATCAAAATATAATATATCTAATATTTTTTTTTTAAAAACAAATCTTAATTTTTATAAATTAGTTACAAAATATATAATATTTCCAATTGAAATAACAACTTTATTTAAAGTAAAAAATATATATAATAGACAATTATTAATTAATTGAAAACAGGTTTTATAACGACGTTCATGCTACTTAGATTTTTAAAAGGAAAGAGCTTATTTTGACGCCTCAAATTGCGCTATACTATTTATTTAAACGGGGATCTAGGTATACGTTGATAGAAAACAAATTGGAAAATATTACTTTTTTTGCATACTTAGGTGTTGGCGACATACCTCTCCCTCCAGAACAAAATCATAACTATGCCAGTGCTTATAATGATCAAATTTGATTATTGTTCTATTATGTGAACAGATTGGAAATTGTCTTGTTTTTAATGAAACATGAAACATCGTCCCCTCTCAAAATCGTTTTTCGTAGTTAGGTAGGTGCAATTCATAAAGTGTATAAATGAATTAAAGTTTAACACATCCATAACAGTGTTCTAGTTCGGACTATGATTACTTTTAGATTTATTTATTCAGAAGTCATTAATTTTAATTACTGTGCGTTATATTTTTTTTTCATTGATTTCCATGAAATATAATATATTATTTTATTTTTAAAACATAAAGATTAAGTCGGTTATGTGTATATTGTTTTTGTTATTGATATAGATACAATCTAGGTAAATATTGTGCACTAATGAGAAAATTAATACTAATATATTATATAGGTAATGGTGTTGTTTAGTTAATGATATATTGATAGGTTATAGGTAGAATGTAAAACTATTATTCATATTAATATATTATATAATATATCTAGCTAGTTTTTTCTTGTAAGTTTATAGTTAAGCATTATATTATGTCCTGTACTCTTGTATGCACATGTGTGTAAGAAAAAATATACCTAGTGAAAAAAATCATCAGTTAATATGAATGACTTTTTAAGAAAAACTAACAAGTGTTTATACTTGTGCACAAAAAATACATCGACAATCATGGGGTAAGATTTTTCTAAGTACCTATATATAATATATCCTAAATTCCTAACCTATCTATATATTATATAACCTATATCCTACCAATATTTAATTTGTAATTTAGATATTAAGCGATTACAATTTTAAGATTCGTATTGGTACACTATAAATTATGTGTAAACATATGTTTAGTGTTTAAACGGAAAAGTCGGATTTTGTTATGCTTTTATTTGTACGAGTATGAGATCAAAATTTATTTGTGTGTAAATTGTATAATATAACCATTATTTTCTTTTATTGCATATGTTTGTAGTTTGTGTTTATTTGTCATATTATGTATGTCGTATACTTGTATAGATTCAACCGGTACAAAAGTATTGATGTGGGAAGCGGTGAATTTGGCGGAGGCGGTGCAATTGGAGAATCAAGTGAAAGTAAACACAAAGCTTCATCGGAAGAAAAATTTTTTTATGAAGAGGTAATTATAAATAAGTACATTTTAAATGTTGTTAATTAAAATGTATAACGTTTCTGTCATATATTTTATATAGAATAAGTTTCGTATAGAAAAACTTAAACAAATTATCGCATTTCGGAACAAACGGGTAGATGAACACATCGAGGAAATCATCCAAAGTTTATCAAAGTCCGACAAAAAATAAATGACACCTCAATATTTTTATTAATATTTCATTCGAATACAGTATAGATAATCATCGTGTTATTTATAATTTATTATTTAAAATTAAAATTAATCATATAACCACACATTGACACATCTCTATGTTATCTTATTAATAAAATACATGTTTATTACTGTGGACCCTGAACGCTCTAATATTTTAACTAAATAAGGCAATAACTATCATCGGCCACTTCCAGGTAACGCATCCAGAAGGCTTGAAAAAATGGACTAGAATTTTTACAAATCTGTTTTTAAATTCAAAACTTAATTAATTTCTCAACGGGTTACATAAATAATACTATGTAAACACTGTCTATATGGACATAATAATATATTATTTTCAATTTTTAGTTTTGAATATCTTGAAAAATGTAAAATGTTAAAAATAATAAATTTATTTAGTGTTAGTGAACCT
The DNA here is from genome assembly GCA_949089665.1 of Macrosiphum euphorbiae. Lineage (NCBI taxonomy): Eukaryota > Metazoa > Arthropoda > Insecta > Hemiptera > Aphididae > Macrosiphum > Macrosiphum euphorbiae. Next base: position 133,780,949 of record CARXXK010000001.1, on the reverse strand, counting down.
ATATAGGTATACCTAGATATTATTACGAAAAATAAAATGTCAAATATTATAACATAATATTATGCCTTTTAAGTGCATGTAGGTACCTACCTAAAATAACAATCGCATGGGGAAATACGTGTTCGATGAGCCGATGTCGTATGGAACTTATATTGCCTGCAAAGAGTTTGGTCTCCTTATCCCCAGTTTTACTGAATATAATAATATAATATTAAGTATAAAATTAAACATTGTTGAGTATTAAGTAATATAATGAAATAAATTGAAAATGGGTAACACGCTTCGTGATAAACATTATTCGCGATGTTTCTAACGATAACAATATAATAATTAATAATATTCTATAGCACATCATTGAACGGTAGGTAGTAGGTACAACAGCGGCACGCGACAATATAGCCGTTCATCGGGTACATCGCGGTTCACGGCACTTCAGTCATTGTCGCGTGTAAAGTTTCGACAGGATGTAGCGTTTGGTGATGATCGACACGACGGCGGCGTTTAGGATCAGGAACGCGGCGGCCGACACGACCGTGGCCATCGGAGGCGGCCGCGCTATGCTGTTCCGCCAGCCCGCCCGGGACAAAACGAACGCATTGAGGAACCCAGGGCCATCGCCGCCGGCCACTCCGCCCCAGGCGCCATACATGGCGATCAGGCAGTAGGCGGCCACCGCTCCCACGGGCCTCACCGACGCGCCCAGCGCCCGCACCACGTGCGACGCCCGTCTCTCGTACATGACCAGTTGAAACGTGCGAAACAGCGCCATGGCCACGATGACGGACGCCAGCGCGGCCACATGTTCGTGGGCCTGGCACATGTACGTCATGCTGCCGACGACCGCCGTCTCTTGGGCCGCCGAGTACCTCTCGTGGGCCACATCCATCAGCTGCCAGCGGCCGGTCACCGCGAACATCGCGCACATGACGATCGCCAGCACCACGCACTCGTACGCTGCGCACAGCACCCTGTACTCGCCGCCGCCGTGGTCATACATGGCGGACACCATGTGTTTCAACGACATCATCAGCCGCACGGTCATCATTGCGTAGGCAAACATGAATACCAGCGTGAACACGTACGTGTACCACGTGACGACCACAGAACCCGAAGGCACTGACCAAACCTAAACGCGCACGACAGTATAATATCCATATTAGTATCATGATAACAATATCATCAGTGGCATATCAAGGGGAGGAAAAAATGCTATAGATACGCCACTGAATATATTATATTATTAAAATGTTAAATTGTTATTATATAATAATATTTATAAGAATGAATATTTGTTGGTTTTTCCTCTATAATAGCACGTTCACCACCATAATAGTTAATAATGTTGATACCATTGTAACGAACCCAAAATAGGCAACCCTAATATTTTTTATTTTTTCCCAAAACAACTAACTACCTAGTACCTACTCACAATCACAAAGTCTAAAAAAAAATAAATACTAAAACTAGTACTTTAGTTAAGTACACTTAAACATTTTAACTGTATTCAACATACCTCACTATGCACTGTATATAATAGTCCCGATAATGTTTCGAATTGTATTTTGAACACAGAAATGCAATCTATGTTAGGTGTGTAAGTATGAAATTCTATTACTAGATTTCTCGTTCTATTATCCAACCATCCGTTTTCCAAGTGTGCGTTTATAGTTTTCTTATACTCTGATAATTGTCCAGTTAGATCTAATATAAATCCAGAGTTTTTTGTAACAGGAAACCCTAAAATATTTTAATAAATCGTCTTAAGCACACTGAATTATTTTATAAACAAGTAAACTACTATTGGCTTCAATGAATACATACATAGACCGAAATATTTTATCACTGGTATTGATCTATAAATCCAAGCCGTACCATTTTTAATTTTGGTAGTTTTTATCCATTTTTCTTTATAACTACCTGTATCGCTTTCCCATCTTAAGTTGTTTTCTGTGATTCTATTTTGTTTTAGTCTGATGCCTCCGTTTACTAATTTACTGTTGTAAAAACTACACCAACCTCTTGCATTGTCTATTAAAGACAGTTTATTGTAATACAATGAAAATTTAAGTCTAAGTCTTCAAAATGTTTAGGATATAAGAGGTAAGAAATTCGACGACCCAGTTAATCTGGGTAAAAATTAATTATTATAATTTGTTTAATTGTGTATTTATATATTATTAGATTTATTTTAAACGTTAATTAATAAGAATTCATACTTTCACTTAGATATGGCATTGATTTATTGACTATTGGCATTCCATTATAGTATTCTCTGATATGAAAAGGATTTAAAAGCGTTTCAGTTAAAAATGCTTTAATCCTAAAATAAAATTTTAATCAAATCACATACATTTAACTAAAAATTTATAGTTCCTAAGTTAATTTTATTTGTATGTTACATTTCCAAATCCATCATATTTGTTTGTAATATGCTTTTGAGAAATAATTTGTTAATATTATTGGCATGTATAATATGTTTGTGATTGCTAAATGAATACAACCCGCTAAGACAACATAATGATATTAATATTAATAGCAGACATGTAGCAACATTTTCTTGAAAACTTTCCAGCCGCAATTTATTTCTATATCTGGCTTGTAAAATCTGTAAGAATATTTAATTATTATTTATTATAATATATTGTCATGATTTATCACGTTTTTGAATATCCAACGTTTCGTGACACATTAAAAAAGTGATAACTAAAATATTTTTGTAGATATTCAAATACGTACCTAAGCCTACTATGATAATAATTATTACATAGGTAGTTATATATTATTTAATAGCTAAAACCGATATGGATTTAAAATGATTATATCTACTAGAGCAGATTTCCGCGTCATCGGACTATACACATATCTTTTTCTACGCTCTCGTATACTCTGTATTAATCGAATATTCCGTAATCGATTCTTAGTGTTTCTACGAAAATTATCCAATCTAATTTTATATTTGTTTAATAATATATGATGCTGTCCCTGTAACAATAAAACACTAATAAAAATCGTATTAGGTTTCATTCATATCAACAATTAATTATTTAAATATTATATATTTATCAATTTATTAATGCAGTTACTTGATCGAGTTTAAATATTATAAAACTACATATTATTATTTGTATAGGTTCAGATACGAATGCGTTTTGTAGGACCGTTATTAGCAATGTCATTAACCAGTGTAAGCTTTTCACTTGTCCTATTTTCAATCCAAAGGTAATGATTATAACGGTTGATAGACCATAGATAAGTAAGCACAAAGCCCTGCATGGACATTCAGCGTTAATAATGTTTTATTGTTGTATTAGTAAACTTAAAACAGTACCATCCAGTTATGAGCCAATAGTTTATTACATTTTTTTTGTTACTTTTTTCTTCCATCTTAGCGGGTAAATAAAGGACTTTTTTTGGAGAAATTAAAGCTATCAACTTATTGAACCAAGATTCTAAGATGATAATATTAAATATTAATACACGATTAAAAAATGTGAACCTATTTTAGGTATTATTTTTTGATAATGTGGTTGTACGATATTATTTTTCAATCAATAAAATTAACATTGAATAATAAATAAATATTAATAATATTTATAAAATCGGCTTGGGTCCAATACATTTAAATAGTTACCTACTTGAAAAAAACGTTATTGTAAAACACAATAATTAATGGTATAACTAAATTGTACAGTATAATATGACATAGGTACAACGTACGATTAATTAATATGATTATTAGGTGTGATAGGCTGCTGCTGATTGTTACAAATTTATAAGGTACTTTAGCTGGGATAAGTTCAATGACTACACAGGACATAGCAAGTAAACCATATAAAAGTGTTACTGTGCAAGTTCTTACTATTCTTATGAAGGTATAAAAATAAAAATCAGATATGTTAGTTCCTACAGTGTACTACACGATACATGTAGTGGTGTCATTTAGAAGGGCAGGGTGGGCATTAGCTCCCCCCCTTGTAATTAGTGGGCCGCTGTCGGGCCGGGTATGGGCTAGTTTTGGGCCTTCATATAGTAGCTAATATGTAATATATTTAAGTATCCCTTTACATATGAATTAATTATTTAGTTATTTTTATCTCTCAAAAAAATGGGTGACTTATGCTTATGATAGTAACCTTTGATATTAAAATGTAAGTATAAAATTATAATATAAGAAGGGTATTTATATTGAGACGAAAATGCAATTGCAATGTAATGAAATGTAATTGTAACCGTGCGGTTTTTGTTTCAGTTTTATTTGGACCGGTAAAAAATTATGCCCCCCTCTCAGAAACTGAAATGGCGCCATCGGATACATGAATATTGTTTTGTCATTATATCTCTTTTAGGTTTAAAACTAAAAAGGTGGCAAGTGGGTATAGCCCTGCTGTACAGGGTAGTCAATACGGCGAATGTGTTAAACTTGAATTTAATGTTATAAAACCGTTGTATACAAAAAGAGATTTTGAGCGAAAGTTTGTCAGAATATATAACTAAATACTAAGTAATAAGACAGTATATATTTTTATGATATTTTCGCTATTAAAGTAATTAATTTTATTATTAGATATTAGTCGTTGTAATGGCAGTATGTGTAATACATTATGTACAACATAATAATATATTTTAGAAGTTTCAAGTATTTTCTAATTTCTATAAGTTAACTCGAACAGGTGAGGTAAAAACATATATCAAATTGAAATTATATCTTAAAACCAAATATACCCAAAAACTACTCGACTTAACAAAAATCTCAGATTGTTTTATGATATCAGAAAAATGTAGATAGTAGCTTACATAAAAAATATACCAAGTGCTACATCTAATCCGTGACTGGTGGTTACCCAATTTTTATCTAGGTCGAATTATTTCACAAAGCGACGTCTATTTGCCAGTGGGCTGAGGTCTGAGGTACACCAAAACAAAATTGTTGGTTACGCCTATTTCACACTATATTTTATATTTTTAAATTTTTTCATGGGCCAAGTCGGGGTTTACAGCTAGTAAAATATAATTTTAGATTCATAGATGAGCGAGAAATGTATTGGTCTTACAAAAATGTCTCTGTCCTCATGTTATGGATTTGAAATTCCGATAATTTGCTTTAGTCTTCAACATTGAGACAGTTGTTACTGGGGGGGGGGGGGGGGTCACAAAATGTTATTATAGTGACATCCAATTATAAAATACACATAGATACAATTATGTTATTAGCGTTTTATCTTCAAATTTGGACGAAATCGGTTATTTGTGAAATAACCTATACTTTCCTCAAGTGAACCATCATTTTTATTTTTATTGCGGTGTGGGAACTAACATTATCTAATTCTTAAACTTTTATATAGCAACTTTATAATATGTATTTATAATGTCATGCTATGTCCCGTGTATAGGAATTTATAACACATCTAGCTGATTAATTATAACACGTTTTAATATACTTTTTATCTCATCTTTATTTTCCACTTCTTGAACAACATAATATTTTTTGTAGTCAGAACCTTGACTGGAAATACATTTAAAAAACAATTTTATATATCATTTTAATTTCAATAAATATTTTAGATATGAATTCAAGTGATATTAGAAATCATAATTTAAAATAATTTAAATAGTACAACAAGCACTGACATTATTTGGTACTGGGTTTTAATAATTAAAAATATAATTATCATACCAAAGTTTTAAAAAAAAGTCATATCATTTATAATTAATAAATGCAAGTACTAGTGCACTTCTAATTTAAAATGGTTTTATATGAAATATTATACAGTACAAGTATTTACCTAAAACAAAAACTAGTGCTAACCGTCATTAATACGTGTATTATGCCACCTTGTATAGAAATATAAATTTGAGTATATGTTATTTCAAATTTCAAAAAATTTTCTTCATTATCTGTGTGTATATTAATTGTATTGTATTAAAAGATATTTTCTTGTTATTTTTAGTTTGTTAATTGACTTACCGTCTATAAAATCATAAAATAATAAACTTATTACCATTGCACTCAATAATAAACATATTATTTTGCTCAATTTTTGACATCGTGTTACTAAAGATCTTGGATGACTAAACATAGTAAAAGAACATTTTATGTTGTTAGTTTAGTTAGTTGTATTTAAATTACTGTTTATAGTTTAATACAAATTTAAGATAGTAATTTTATAGATTTAACGTTGTAATATTATTATTACTGATTTGATAATTGATTACATGTTTTATTATAACTATTTAAGGGAATTATTGCAAATGCTCAGTTATTTCAACCAAAATGTACCATTAGTCAGGCCACTTTTTCAAATTTCGTTCACCAAATCCTATAGGCTGATAAATGTATGACATTTTAAATGTTGATTATTCAGAATTGAAATTAAAAATCTTAGGATGAGGCCTGTTCGGTCTCAAGTAGACATATTGACGGATTCAAATCAGTTTTCCGAAATAAGGTCTAACGTCCATCTGTAGTAGGATTAACGAAAAGTATATAGGTACAGATAAGCTTACATATTTTACCGTTCACGTGCACTGCTATTTTTTTTTACACACCATCGCACAATGGCGTAGCCACGATTTTGGAATGGGGGGCCGAAGCAAAAAAAACTTGTGCTTGCATTGTTTAAAATATCATAACATTTAAAAACTTATATAAATATTGTTTCATTTTACGGCTGTGTTCCTCGAAATTCTTATGAAATATTAAGGGTTCCGTCATTAAAAAAGGTTGAGAACCACTGGAGTGTATAAGTAATAAGTATATTTATATATATATTTTTTTAATTTGACCTTAATTTATAAATACAAACCACCAGAGTATTATATTATACTAGGTGCTAGATAGTAGGTATTTTAATTTTAGTTTGTTTTTAAATATTATAGTTGTTACCGTATAAATACACTTGCCCATAGATATTCTTCACGTATAGTTAATCCAACATCATTTATAACTTTTGTTTGCCAATCTTCAGGCGTTCCTACAAAAATGACGTGCTCAATATCTTTAATGGAGCTCAATATCGTAAACCATCTTTCCACATGGAAATTCCATTTTTTCCGTGTCCGCACATCAGTGACTTCAATACGTTTACAATACCAGTTAGGATTATTTCCATAATTATCGTGCCATATATGAATGGACTTGATTTCACCGAGACTTGTTGGTGTAAAAACGATAAACCAATCGTCACTGAAACGCTGCAAAACGTCACACTCTGAATTGTACAACCAATGGACCTGGAGCGATTAAGAATATTGTACCTATTAACATGGGTTGTTAGGGCGGAAAAAAATTACAAATTGTATTCACTCGACTGCTGCTAACATTCCCGTGCAATTGTAGGCATACATTAGCCGTAGTTCCAGCACCAGCAATGTCTCCCGTGTAAACCGTCACTAAATAAACTTCATCTTCCCCTGGATAGTTGTCATGGAGGATTACAATTTCACCCTAAAATGCACCATACTTTTCTGAATTCATATAATATATTTAATGGCGAAATGCTGAACCTAGACTTTACCCTCGACACATCTTTTTTGTCCTGGTATTTCGACCAAATGAATAAAGTTGCATATACTAGAAATACTACTAAAACTGTTATCAGACAAACCATATTATTGACTATGGAATCGGTATGATTGATGCCTGTAACTGTATCTACTATATCAGGTAAAGTATAAAATATGCCACTAAATAACGACGTATGGTTAGTTTGACAGTGAATGTTATTTTCTGTAGTGTTCGAACCAACCTGCAGATCATGGTTGATTACAATTCGTTAGGACTAGTAAGTAGGTACCTATACTACCTAGGTAGTAGGTATAGGTACCGGCTATAATAATAATATATTACGATTATTCCGTTCGGTGCCCATTTTACTCCATTCCAATACAAGCACTGAGGACCATACATGACCATTGAAAAATTAGCGTACTTTGCATTCCCCCCTGTCGTTTTTTCTTTCTAAAACAAATAAAATCAACTTTTGTCATTTAGTTTTTGAACTTTCAAATCATTGAAAATGCTGCGTTTTGTGCATTTCATGTTATATAAGTAGGTACATTTAATAATATTAGGTATACATATGAGAGGATTTATTTTCAAGATAAAAATGTTACTGTAAATGCTGATACACCAATGTAATGAATTTCATCTCGATGTTGACTTAGTGTTTTTAATGTGAATTCATTGTTTTCACCAGCTTTCAAGTTAACTGCATACTTTGAACTTTTCATTATTTTAATATCGGGTCTTTTATTTCTTAACCATGCAAACTAATTATAATATAATAAACATAGTATAGAATACAATATATTTTAATAAAATAGGAATTTAATACATTTTTGGGTATTCATGTTTTTCTTCATTTAAATACCTAACTTACACGTAAATCATATGTTGAATCGCTGAATGTAACAAATATATCACTAATATTTGTCATATCTATTCTGAACACTAAAATATTTTTATCAAACTTAATGCTGTTACTATTTTTTGCCAGAACCTTAACTGAATAATTTCGTTTCTGTTTCTTTTTAGTTTCGGTTTTTCCAAAGGTTAAATTAATATAATTGTCAAAACGTTTGTATGTCATTAAATTTTTCGAATTTGATTCATCAAAATTTAACAAATCTAATGACACAATTGGCATAATAATCTCGGTCCCTTCTATTTCATCAAATGTTTGCATTAAATTGTTTGCAATGTGAAAATTCTAAATTTATTAAATTAATGTTAATAATTCTTCAAATTAATCAACTTTATTTTAGTATCTTACTGTTATTCCCACGTTTCCTCCTTTCAATAGTAATTCATTTGCTAACGATTTTCCAATGGCATCATACATAAACGATTTTGATTCCAATTGATATAACCTGTTTTTGAACCACCCCGGTAATAAAACCTATCAAATAAAATATTAAATGGTTGATATATTTTATGTTGTACTCGATTACAGTGGCACGACAGGAAATTTTTCAAGGGTGGGGTTGGCCAGTGGTGTGTACAGTGGTTCCCCAAAATGTTTTTATACATTTTAAAAAATATTGGACAAATACGGTTCAAGAGGGGTTTCCAGACACCCAAAACACGGTAACACACCCCATGGTTGCGCCACTGGTCAATTATACGTGCTAGTATATACATTACACATGATTTGAGATCGCTGTCCTCATCCGCACAAGTAATTTCTCTTTTGTAATTCTTCAGGTTGAGTATAACTGATTTTCCAAATAAGTTAATAAGATTGTCAATCTTTTGTGTGATTTTATTCCACTAACAGAGTATGAATATTTGAGCGTCAATATAATTCATAAAGAACATTATTATTTTATGAAAACTAAATAATTATATACATTAAACCATTACGTTTTCAAATGATGACCAAAGATAACGTTCAGAACCATCTGGATTTTTATCGATGTACTTTATATTATCTATTATAAAAATTAAATTTTCCCGAATTTTTCTAGTATTAAAAATAATATAGTAAATATCAATGATGGTTAGTCAGTAGGTCCATACATGTGTATTAATATATTTTATTAAAAATATACCTTTTTATTTCTTCTATTTTGTTTATTTCTATCATTATATTATACTCATTAGATGATTCTATATACTCAAGCAATGCAATAGATATTTTAAGCAATTGTCTGGCTACTCTCAAAAGTCCAATTACTTTAATTGCATCTTTATTTGCTGCATAATAATCCTCAACAACTTTTTGAAAAATTAGTACAAACTGATCAATACAGAAAATATTCTTAGAAATACACTTCCGTAATGGGATCTGAAATTAATAAATTATAGTCACAAATATATGATAAAATATTAAAAATTAATTAATTTTACATTATACTATATATTTATACCTATAATGTATATATACTTAGTTGATACTATTAAAAATTAAAAATTAAAAATATCAAATTGTTTTATTTATTTTATATTTCACGATTATACGATATGTATGAAATGTACGAGTATATTATAATATAATAGGATAACATTTAAAAATATGAATTTCGTTTGATTTAAGTGATATTTATAATATTCATATTATCATATTTAATAAATTGGTATGATTAATTGGTAATCTAATACAAACCAAATTTATAGTGCAGACAATTATAGATATAAATAAGATGGTTAAAGATTTAAAAATGCTTGATTGATTTTTGTGCTATATTTTAATTCTAATAGGATTATAAATATTTTAACTATAATATCTAACATATTTTGTTTTTTGTTTTAGTTTGAACTAATTATTAAACTGCTGAATATTTTAATATTTATTTTTAACATTATATAATTATGTAATATTATGAAGTAAGTACAAGTAGACCGTTCTTCTTTTGAACATATTCATTAAGCCTTTTAAAATGTCTGTAATAAGGTATTTGAACGTCCATAACTTAACTATTTAAACTTTTTAAATAGTTAACATTTAATAGTTAATATTTTTAAATTTTTAACTATTTAAAAAATCGAAATAAAAAAGTTTATTTCGATTTTTTATTTATATATATGCCTTAACTGCAAAGGTTATTGGAGTTTCTGAAATACATTACATTTTATAATTTATACAAACAATTTAATGATGGTACATGGTATTCTCATATATGTTATAGCTATTATGTTAATTTAATTACTATTTTAGTTCATTATTGCATTATTTATCTCAAAAATATTTTCAAGTACACATGTATCTGTATTAGTTTTCCGTATTTATCATAACCTTCTATTTATTTGGTTAAAAAAATGATTTTAATGGATATTTTATTATAATGATACAAATTATAAACTAACCTAACTTAGCCCACCCTTTTTAAGTTCTAGAAATAACTAATTTTCAATTTATATTTTTGAATTTAAAACCTAATATTTATTGGATAATTTATATTTAGTTTATCAAAATATAAAATGTTTTAGAATCAAACAATTTTGTTTTTAATTTTTTTGCGCTAAATGTTTTACTAAAACATAAATATGAATATTATTATTTTTTTTTGAGCATCACCTTATTTAATGCTTTGAACAACTTTTTAAATTGTATAATATGGTTATCGCGGAGTACATCACTCAAAATTGATATTATTGATACAGCTTCTAAAATAAAAAAAAACAAATAATTATAATGCTGAACCTTTTTTGGCCAAAAAAACTTTTTCGATAAAGATAGTTGGTCCTTTTCGGTCAATAGAAAAATAATTTTTGATTCGTGTATTTTAAGTATCAATTTCATCATGTTTATGTAAAGCTTAAACAAAACTTAATAACTTTAATTTATTTAAATTATTTATTAGGACATTCATTATAAATCTGGGGATGTACATTATATTATTGAATGTTTTTTTATTTATGTAATTATAAGTATCTACACATTAACGAATAGCATATTTCCCAAAAACCAACAATTAATTGTTATAATTTTGCTTATTTTAATAATTTTCTCATAAAAGTTAATATTATTTTGTTATATTTTATTGTGTACAATTTTATAATTGTATTTAATAGTATACAATTAATTTATGTGATGAAAATTTAAAATTTAATTTATAGGTACATATTATTTTTTTATTTAGTATAAGATTAATAATTAATTTAATGGTTTCAAAAATGAATGCATTGGCTGAAAATGAAATAAGATACTTTATGTTTTCTAAAAAAAAATTAAGTTTATAAAAAAGTTTGATTTTTGACGAAAGTGATCAACCTCAAAAATTCAAAATATCTTAATTTGTTAAGTAATTTTATTGTGATTATACTTGATGTGTCTTTATTCTTTAAGTGCATGTTTAATTCCTTATACAATTTTTTCAATAAATTCGTATTACATTCTGATACCTAATATGATAATATGATGATCAATAAAAAAAGTATCAAGTTAATTTTACTTAAAAATATTATTTACCCTCGCAATTAAATGAATCTGTGAATAAGCTCCATCACGTATATTTATTACTCTTACAATCAATTTATTGGATGAGGTTAATTTGAAGTCACTCAGAGTTCTATTTCTACGATCTAATAATACTCCTTTGATTAAGAATTAAATCAAAAATTATGAATTTTGCTACAATAATGGTTTTAGATAGTATTTATCATAGTTTACCTCTACTTGCTTCATCATTTTTACTTTTTTGATAGAATTCAAAAGTAGTTTGATTGCTTAAATGTATACATGATATAGTAAATAATGTTACCCCTGCCAAGCCGACCAATGGTTGTATTATACAATTTCCAATTTTTGGTCTTGAGACAGTTGTTATGGATAGATTATTCACCAAAGTATATTGTGAATCTAATACATAGATAAAAAAATTTATATATATTTGTTTTGAATATAAAAATCGTTTCTATGAATGTATTAAGTGGTAAGTATAAACTATTCTGATAAAAAATAAGTTTAAAATTTAAATAGAAATAAGTACATTATAATTGTGATGAAATACTTAATAAATTTAAAATCTAGCATTAACAATATTAACAATTAAATAAGCCATCACGCATAATAAATTATTTTATCAAGGATTTTTTAAAATTGTTTCAAGTTAATATTTTATTTTATGATACTCTTTTAAAACTCACATTTAACAATAAAATTATACACTGTTCCATACTCTAACTTGTTTCTTTTTACTATAAGCATATGCTTTGATACATCTGTTAATGCAATGTCATCCACTGGCTTTATATCAATAGCATCAAACTGGTAGTACCATTCGAATTTGTGGCCTATAAAATTAATTCTCGCCTCCAAATGTAAATCATTTGAAGGATTTGATAATGGCCAGCAATTTTTAATGCATCTAAAAAACACCACAGAATAATGCGATTGAAATAAAAATAAATGAAACAATTTAAGTGCATCTTAATTCTATAGATAACATTGCATCTACCTAACTAATTTACATATAAGACAATTTTGAAATGTACAAACGTAAATATTATGTTGTAAACATAATAACATCATAGAAAGAAACTTTTAAACTATGAAGGGTCTTTAAAAAGAATACCAAATAACCAAATACCATCACTAAGTAGAAGTTTTTTCCAAAAAACATGGAATAATGTCATAATGACAGCATGCATTTTTAATCTCTTATTCCATAGCAGAATATTTTTTTTTAGTACTGAGATGTATAAAAATCGAATTTTGGACAAGTAGTATACGATTTATAACTATAGGTATAGGTATTTAAAGTTAATATGAGCATAGTAGAGTGGTACGGCTCAAAATGTTGGTCCATTACACCACTTATAAAAACTTTAAGTAGCTAACTTATAACTAATGTACTATTTGTCTCCAATTTTATTTTCATAGGTCGAAGTACTCCGAATAATATTCTGATTCATAGAAAAAAGGTTATACCTACAATAATATGAGAATTTTTTTTTTTTTTTTATATATTTTTAATTTCTGTATGAATAACTTTTGTGAGGAATATTGTCTAGACAATTTTAATATCAATAATTCGGGAAAATGTTCTGTTAAAAACCTGATTTTGGGTAATACCTATTCCAGTTATTCGTAATTTATTTTTTCCCTATAATTAGTACTGGGGATTTATTACTTTTTAACTCCTAAATAGATCTTATCTGCTAGAAACCACCCTCAAATTTGAAAATTGAAGCATAATTACGTCTCCAAAAGACAATTAGAGACAAACACAAAAAAAAACAACATTATAAAATAATACCTACATTATATGCTCAAAATCTAGAACCATAACATAAATACATTTGTAAGATTAAATTTGAGATATAAAATTATGATTATTTAAAATTATTTGACACTATAATGTAACACAAATTAGTTGGCACTATTAAGGTTATTAGAATAATATAAACAACGAATTATGGAATTCAAAATGTAAATTATGGTTCATTATTATTATTAACTTGATACTTATTTTCTTTTTTTTTCCATGTTTTTTGTCGAAGTTTTAGTTGTAGTTGTAATTGTAGTTGTAGTCGTAGTCGTAGTTGTAGTTGTAGTTGAAGTTGTAGTTGTAGTTGTAGTCGTAGTTGTGGTTGGAGTTGGAGTTGGAGTTGTAGTCGTAGTTGTAGTTGGAGTAGTAGTTGTAGTTGGAATTGGGGTTGTAGTAGTAGTTGTAGTGGAATTGGGGTTGTAGTAGTAGTTTAGTACTGGTTGTAGTTGGAGTTGTAGTCGTAGTCGTAGTTGGAATCGTAGTCGTAGTTGGAGTCGTAGTCGTAGTCGTAGTTGGAGTCGGAGTTGTAGTAGTAATTGTTGTTGTAGTTGTAGTTGTAGTTGGAGTTGGAGTTGTAGTTGTAGTCGTTGATTGTGTGGTGGTTTCGGGTGGATCAGGATAAACAACAATTGTTTTAATTCCATCTTTAGGTTTTCCAATATTTGATATATATTCATTATCGACGCTCACTGTTAACGTAAAAGTATATTCACCAACTTCAGAAAGCCGTTTCTTCGCGATTAATTTTGGATCTATAATGTAATTAAGCTTTGATATAAGTTACAAAAATATAAGTTCAATATGTGATTCGTAAATGTAATAAATATTAATAATGTAGGTACTATAATATTATGTAATTTGTACCTAGGTACCTAATAATTTATATTAATGCTTGAAAAAAAAATTAAGAAAATGGTTATACTATTCTAACAAAAAAATATAATAATAAATGAATTCCTAAATATAGTATGTTATAATTAGGGTTCGGATTTGAAGGCAAATGCCTCTTTCTTTTATTAATCATAATAGAAAAATAATTTTTATACAAAATGTGTTTCATTTAATTCTTAGAGATGGACCTTTTTTTTTTGCCTTTTTTTGCCTTTTTACTTATAAACGCCTTTTTGCCTTTTTTTACCTTTTGTACTTAATAAATGCCTATTTTGTGTTTAATTTCTTAGTGATTTATAATTTTATACACAGCTTGCGTATTATCGTTACAAATGGGTTTTATTATTCGCAATAGTAGCAATCTTAATTTAGATAATTATTTAAGTATGAAATACGCCCCGAAAACTTCGGTGGACGTAGAAAGATCGTTTTCGATGTACAAAAATATTTTAACCCCTAACCGTAGCCGTTTTTTCTGAAGACAGCTTATCAAATACCATGGTAGTCAATTTTTTTTTTAATACCAACTAGTTTATTTTGCCTTAACTTAACTGGTATAACTCAAGTAAGTTAATATTTAAAATTTTTTTTAACTAATTCTTAGGACAAACCTGGTTAAAGAAAAAGGTACCTACCTAATCTATTAATACAAAATAGCATAAACTTAATGTAGTTTAGTATCATGCTCATTTTTAATTGTATTTTTCTCAAATGTGTGCATTTAAAAGTGTTTAAAAAATGTTCACTATTTTATTTTGTAGTATATTTATGAATTGCCTTTTTATATAAATTAAATGCCTTTTTTACATTTTAAATGCTTTTTTTATTGATTATATTGCCTTCAAATCCGAACCCTAGTTATAATTATCGAAGATACCAATATTTGTAAATATATCGAGAATTATTAAGTTATCTGTATTTTATTCCCATTCCTATTGATGATAATGTATTAATGTTATAATTACTTGTTGATGTTGTCTTTTTACAAATATCATCTGCTGGAATATTACATTCCCAGGTATATAACAAATTATTTTTGCTTGCCTTTTCATTAGGATTATATGATTCTGACGCATCTAATGTCAACAGTTTCTGTCCCAAGTGCAAGGGAGATGGTCCACTGATTATACCAATTAAATCTTGTAAGACAATTTCTATGTAACGCTATTTAAGGTTTTATTAAATTTTTTATTTAAACGTTAAAGAATGAGACAGAAAATATACGAACTAAATAAAAGTCTGATGTTCTCTCGCGGTGCTTTGATTGCTAAAAACATTTGGAAGTGAAATACGTGTATACCAATTGGCAGTATGTGAGTATCGATAGTCAATTCAGTGTTAATCATCT
Source organism: Macrosiphum euphorbiae (assembly GCA_949089665.1). Taxonomy (NCBI): domain Eukaryota; kingdom Metazoa; phylum Arthropoda; class Insecta; order Hemiptera; family Aphididae; genus Macrosiphum; species Macrosiphum euphorbiae. The sequence continues at coordinate 133,765,000 of CARXXK010000001.1, read as the reverse complement.
TTGATTCTTCTATATGTACAATTCCTTTTTCAACTTGACAATAAAATTACATAATATAGTTTATAATGTAGTATTAATAAGTTGTTGATTAATTGGTGTAATTACGTATGAAGCTGTCAATTTTTTTATTGTTGAATATTTTCCACATAGGAATTTGTAGTGTTTCTTCAATTGATATGGACAACTTCTTTCTTTATGAGGGTAACTTTCATATTTCAATGGTATATTTCTAATAAAACTTTTTCTATACGTCTTTCTTTTAGCTCTTTGTTTCATAGGGTCTCTAAAATGTATTAAAAATATATGTTGATGTAATATATAGCGTGTTATTATTTTCTTATATAATAATATATTTCATTTTGTAATTTTGTTAAGTATCTATCTATTGACTTTACTAAAATGAAATTTGTTATACAATTAGTTTCAATAATTAAGTATTAGCGAGAAAAACATAAGTGAACAATATAAAATAAAAGTTGTTTACAAAAAAGAAGTAAAGATTAAACTAAATTATGTTAAAAGTTGTAATATATGTACTAACGTATAGCTATTGCAACCTATTGGCGATTAATATTTTATTTAATTACCATATAAAAATATATGTGGGATTTTTTCCTATCAGACCTATCATAAGGATAAAATCAAGTGTGTGGTTTTTGAACTCAACCAACTCGAATTACCACCAAGATATGAGTCAATACAACAAGAATTTGAAAAAAACTTACTGCTCATTGTCAGAGAAATATTCCATAAATGGTAAACAAAATGACAAAATGTCATCAACTATAAACTGAATAAAGCGATTTTATATTCAATACTAATCTTCATTTTTGGTGTAATAATTGTTACTTCTAGTGTATATTTACCACCCATCGGTGTTGTTTTGGCCACGTCATAATAAAATTCGTTCTTCTAAGTAAACTTTTTGAATTAAAATAGGGGCCGATAAGTGCAATTTCTACTTCATTGTCGAGAGTACCTGAAAATTGTATCAAGGGTTTATTAATATTTCTTTTCTATTTTTTTCATTACCATATAACTTTGGGATGAAACTGCACATATTTTGACAGTCATTGTTATCAGGGCCATAACAATTAGACACTACAAATTCTTGAGAGTTCAATTTTTCCGAACACAGTTGAATTGCATCAGAAATTTTCATTTTTTTTTTAAAGTCTTTCAATTTAAATCGAAAACTATTTAATACACCTTTAATAATTATATTATAATTATCGTCTCCAAAATTATCAGATATAAGCAATATATGTAACTCTTCTCCGTGTTTGGATTTTATTTCGATAAAATATTGAAGGCCTTTTTTTTAACTGATTGTATCACCTTCAAAAAATGAAGTGTAGTATAACTTCCATAAATATAAACAATTGTATTAAGTTCTAAACATTATTTAGGTATTTGGTAAGAAATTAGAAAAGTAATCAATCGAAAAGCTTCACCTGTGCGCCTTAAATTACATGTTACAACAACCAATTAACCTCATAAAATATGTACATTCCACTTTTATTTCTTTATACATTGTATGATAAGCGCATTTAATGAATGTGAAATTTTGCACTATAGATGTTTTTGTACAGACTACAAGTTAAGTTTAATTTATTTTTCAAATACTCAATGGATATTTTCCAAATATTATTGGGAGCCACTTATTTTCGTTTACATATTATTTTGTTTCTAGGTAATAATAAAATCGACTTACCAGTTGCAATAGGAATTCCCAGTTTAATACCATGGAATCCACTGCTACATTCACATACGTGATGTCCTATGCCAGATTTGCATTTTCCGTTGTTGGCGCATGGATTTATTGTACATTTATCTTCGTAAATACCACAGTATTTTCCAGTCATTACGGTTTGAGAAAAACTGCATAAACAAACGTTTTCTGTATCGTACACATTATTATTATTGCAACCACCGTCGTGACATCGGTTTAATCCCGTGTTATCGGGTTCGCAATAATTAATACTGTTCGTAATTTCGGTTAAATTCAATAAACCAAGTATTAAGATGGTTCTGTACATTTCACTTATTTCATGATGTTAATATAGGAAACTATTAATTCACTTCAAAATATAAATTAAATTGTTTTAATTTCCATAGTAACATATTATAATAATATGTGTCTGTATATTTATCATAGATATTAAATATAAATTTTAACCTTCCAACATTAGATAAATACTTGGATACTAATCCGTTTATTATAGCAAAAATAGGTTGTCAAGTGAGTAGTTATAATATGAAAGGAAATAAAAATATATTATTTGATTTAATTTATGTTAGGCAGGTATATATTATGTAGATGATTGATACGATCATCATGTATAGTATGTTATCATACTTATATCATGAGTATATATTACAATATTACAATATTATTTATTATTATTATTATAATTAAACAATTAAAAATATATTATGTTTAATTAATATTTTATTTCCATGTTTGATAATATTAAAAATTAAATATTAATGATTTTAAAACAGACGTAATGGATTATTAGTTTTTACAATAATACACTTACCTACTGTTTCACGATGTGCAGCTCCTCTTGTAAAGTCGCAACCATAACGAAATTTACCTGCTCAATTATTAAAATATGGATACTATATTGTCTGTATAGTTTTGTACGATAACTTTCCTTTCTTTCGATCTACGTTTATCAAGTCCATAATATTATTATTATTCTTAAATCTTAGTAGTAGTTACTACCTAATAATAGTATATTAGTATTATTGTAGACTATTGTAGGTACATCGACATTATTACAATTATTGGCTACTATGCTGTCGGTTTCGTCGTTAATCGTAATTCGTAATCGGTGTTGCATTTACATCGTAGTGGCAGTGCCGCGGCCGCCTGTTGTTTGGTTATTTTGGTTTTTTACGTTCTTAAAGTCGTCGTTTTTTATTTTTATAAAGCATATCATATAATAATATTATCAGCACTTGAATTGAAAAAAAGTAGAAGGGTTATGCAAAGGTGTAAAATAAATGTCCTTACCTGAATATATTTTATATGTTTTATCCACTAGAATATTATTAGAATGGGTAAGGGTAAGCAAAAATATTTTTTAAATATCAGAGGGACTCCGTTCCTCCGCGTCCCCTCTCAAAGCACTGAAATATTATAGGTAAGGTACCTAAACTTACGCAATTTTCACACTGTTAGTAATTGATATATTAAATACATAATATATATATATATATATGTTTATAGCTATGATGGCGTGATCTTAAAATTGTTTTTCTGTATAACTACAACTAATTACATGTAAGTAGGCATATTATATATATTTTATATTACATAGTATAGGTATAATAATAAAAATAATCACTATTATATTAAAACTGGTAACTTTATCATCTATAATTAAGTTTGTGATATTTATTATACATACCCATATACATATACATATTATTGGAAAAAACGTACAATCTTAACAAACATTTTATGTATTTTTTTAATAAAAATCATCCTTTACTTTTGGAATTGTTGATAGGATAGTGGAGTTCAATAGCAACTGCTAACTATTAAGAGAACTTTGGTACAGTATTGTATTATTAATACAATTATTGTATTTTTAAATTAATTTATGTCATTTTTAATATTATACATAGTACATACATTTACTACACGCTGTAACTCAAAGCATTTTTAAAATAAAAATACATCAAAAGTCTTAAATTACTTTATTTATTTTGATGCTTTATTAATTGTTTTACCTTGAGTGTTCCGATATTTACAAAATAACACAAACACTCCTAACAAATAAATTTAGTTAAATTAGGTGATGTTCCATAGGATATAATGAATATTTAAACATTAGATGAATAATTGAAAAATTGTTGTAATTAAATTTCTACCCAATAATCAATTAGAACTCAACTTAGTATAGTTATTTATTTTATTTTGTTTTTCATTGACAAAAACTATATTTGATAGTAATTGGACATAAACAATTTGTAGATATAGCTTAAAAACTAAAAAATAGTAAACTACAAAATAGTTGTTTTGAATAATATCAAATATTATTATATACTATACTATATTTACATATTACATAATTTACTTAAATACACAGAAATACAACATTACAATTAATATTAAATTACAAATTATAACAGGTGTTATTTATTTTTTCGCTTTAATACCTTGTTTAAACTTGAGACTTAATATTGAAATTAAAATTGTAACAAATATCCAAAGCGTTATTGAAATAAACCCTTGCATGACTATTGGATGAGATAATTCCCAATTTCTTGCAGTTATTGATCTAAATGCGTCAACTGATAAAGTCAACGGAAAGAAAAAACTGATCTTTTTTAATATCGGATCCATGGCTTCTAATGGCCACATAATACCTGAATTAAAGTATAAAGTATAAATAATTTATCAATCACAAGCTTTTTAACGAAGACTTACCGCTTAAGAATACTTGTGACATAACCAAACATATTCCAAAGAACGTTGTGATTTTCTCTTCATCAAAAGTAATACTCGCCGCAAAACCTATGACATATCATGGGTATAACATTTTAAAACATTAATATAAAAGCTCCTTCTCCAACTTTCAAGTAAATATTTTTTATAGTAATTGCATAATAGGTATTCTGTAATTAAATTTGTATATCAGGTGTATGTACTTACCCATAAATGTCCCACATATTCCTTGTAAGAATACAAGTACAAAAGGCAAAATCCAGGTACTTAGGAATGGATGGTCAAACACGATGAACTGTAGTATGAATACTGTGATAGTTTGAACGATTAACATTATAATTTGTACCATCAGTTGTGACAAAATAACTTCGAGAATGGTGAGTCCTGTTCATAAATAAATTTAATAAATTTAAAAATGAACATATAATGCGTACAATGTATCAATTTATAATGACCTGATGAAAGACTCCTTTCAATTAAACCGCTATTTTTCTCCATACTAATTGATAACGCTGTAAACAGGAACGTCAAGTATAACTCCAATCTAAAACATTTTTAAAAGTTGTTTGAAGTTGAAACACTCGAAAATATATAAATCTTAGGCGTTAGGAGGTGCCACTGCCCACTAGTTCAGCTCGTGTCATTAAAGTCTATAGCATTTAAAATCTTTTTTTTAGTCTTAAACGTGCCTATAGAATTAGGTAGGTACTGCCGTATGAAATATTTCCACGGGTATTTTTTGTTAGTGGTATATGAACAAATCTAGAAATTAAAATGTCCTAAATATATGATGATTGATGAGTTATTATGATTTCATGATGTATCATGCATGATTTTTAGAGACTTCTTACTAATCCAAAAATGGTGCTCCGTAAAATGTGTAAAAAGATTACTATTTAGTAGTCTAGTTAAATACATAAATTAGAATAAATAATATAATTTTAATATTAACGTACGCGATATTATTGCTGCAGCTCCGTAATGTGACATATTAATGTCATATAAAGTTCCAAATACAGGCTCCATCAACTAAAATAACATTTTTGGTTTGGTTGTTAAGTATGATTTTTCGTTAAACCTTAAGCAAGTATTGAGATTTTATAATATACATGCATACCGTTATTGGTACTGGATCTAAGTGCCGTAGTAACTGCAGATTTATTACAAATTGTAAAGATTGAGTGAGGCTTTATAACTTGATGTAATTTTCCTTGGATTATTGTTCTAAGTACATGTCTGAAATGAAAACAAGTTATTTTTAATTTTTTTTTTTTTAATAGTAGCATACTACTAAAATAATTACTTGCCATATCCAATATGCTACAATTGCAGATTCTTCTATATCATGTGAACTCATTATTGATGGATCACTAAATTTCACTCCGATCATATCAGTAAAATTTTTTGCAAATGTTACGAAACCCCACGTATGACCGTGTCTTGCGTCTTGTCTTGCTAACTTCTCATCTTCTTTGTATATAGTCTGTCGGTATTATAAAATATAATTAATGTTGTTATATTATTTTTATGATTGATTAAAATAAAGAAAGCATACGTGTTAACTTAAATTTTAAGAAATATTATTTTGATAAAATTGGTAGAATAATTAACTATTGAAAAAAGTAAAATTTTAAATCCCAAATAATATAATCTTAATCACCAGAGTTAAATCATGTTTTTCCATCTCCTTCATATATTTGCAACTGAGTGGAATTTTGCTATCACATAAATCATACGTCTTATATGAGCAATGTGAAGGATTTTCATAATTGACGATTCCTACGTTGAGTGGTTGTGGGGATTGTCCAATGGTTAAATTATAAATCGTTATAGTTAAAAGTGGTAAGAGACAAACAAACAAAATGATTCTAAAATAAATAATTGACACAGTTTAATTTAATTATTGAATGTATAATAGCGATTGGTATATAATATTATACTAACGTCCAGTTCCTGACGCTCCAATACCAATGTTTCAATAATTGAGCTTTGAACCGTTTTGGCGAAAAAAGTGATGATTTTTCCAGTGACGTCGTAGCTGGCTGTAAAGTGGATTTTTTTCTTGGTTCCTAATAAGTTATATTACCGTATTAGTAAACACGATATGCTATATATTAGGCTCATCCACGAAAAAGATAAAATAAATTGCACTCAACAATTGTTTCCGTATCCGATGTCTGCTTTTGACTGAGTATTAAAAAGGCACTTTCGAGTGTGTCAGCATTGCAAGACGCCATAATTTCCAGTGGAGGCGCTTCAGATAGTAAAATACCTTTCCTCATCAAGCCTATCTGAATTTAAATTGAGTTTAAAATCATAGACATTTTATTACAAAATATTATATAATATTGTATCGTTAATAAATTTACTGTATTTGCAAGCCGTGCTTCTTCAATGTAATGAGTTGTGATAATTATTGTTTTTCCACGGTTCGTTAAATCTTGTAAATACTCCCATATGCTAAATAGTTTTACATTTATATAGACATTTAGTGTACGATCATATATCTGTTTATTATTTATAACATAAAGATTAAATCATTGTTATTATAGATACAAGTGAACACAGATAGGATAAACGATTAATTTTCCAGCATTATTTGCTATTATTGGGACTTAAGCCGGTTTACAGTTGTGTTTATACTTTATATTTTATAATAATGAATAATTAAATTAATATTAATAATATAATTAATGATCAATTGTAATGATTACTGAAAGACAAATAGACTTAATTGTTTACCATTAAGTATTTGTATCTTACCTTGCACTAATGATTGGATCGAGTCCGACAGTGGGCTCATCCAATATCAACAAACTTGGGTCGTGCAAAAGAGCTGTACACAAAGAGAACCTTCTTTGTTGTCCACCACTAAAAATTATTTCTCAATATTAAATTATCAATGTCAAAATCAAAAGATTGTTACATTTATGTACTCGTACATATTTTTTAAAAGTTACCTCATTGAACCAAATTGAGTCTTGGCCGGGGGCATTTCCATTAAATTTATCAACTTTTCACCTTTATCTATAATATCTTTATAAGACATTTCGTACAAAGATCCAAAATAATGGAAGGTTTCTAGTATGTCAAATTCTTCGTAGAGTGCTAAATCCTAAACAAAAATATAAAAATATATAAGATAATATATAATAAATATTATATTATTTAATATATAATTAACATAATAATTATTATTATTATTGGTACCTAATACTAATTACTAATACATATTAATTATTGTCATATCAATTTTTTTATGTAGTACTTATATAATAATTTATATTGCATTATATAAATACCGAGTGACTCATTTAACGTAAGGTATTGATTATTTTAAAAACTATTAGAATTTTTGATAATATTTGTTTTTGTATAATTTTAAATCATTAAAAAATAAAATCTTTCTAAAAAGATAATTGTTTTTCCCACTATCGTTATAATTTTTTACTTTTATAACCATAATTTGTCTATATACATTTTAATTCCTTATTCTTATAGCAGAATATATTTTCGAATAGTACTTTGACATATAAAAATTAAATTTTGGACTTGTAGATAATTTATGAGTTATAAGTAGGAAGCGGTTGTATATTATGCATTTATCATATTTTTTTTAAAAATCTAATTTAATATGGAGGAACAATTTAATTTTGTATATTTTTGTGTATTTAATTTGTATTTGCTTGATCATAATATTTTTATATTCGTCATATTTTTAGTGTATATTTATGGGTTTTCGTTGTATAATATTACTTTGAATATTTTGTACACTTAATTATTTTCTAACATGTATTATGTATATTTTTTCAGAACAATCAACAATTCAAGGCGTTCAGCAAAGTTAAATTTTAAAATTTATTTACTGTTTTAAATTTTTTATAAATGATATAAAGTATAAATAAATTTAAAAAAATATAGCTTAAATAAATGAATAATATTGTTAATTAATGCATTTTTATTGATGCATATTTTAAATAAACTGTAAGCATATTTTTATACTTTATAGTGTATAAGTGCATTCATATTTTTTATTTTGTTAGATCATAAACATTCGCTCCCTAGACCCTAGTTTAAATATTTAAAGTTTAGATGAGTGGATTGGTACACGGGTTCCACGCAAAATGTAGATCCACTACCAACAGGGCATCAAAACTTTAAATACTCATGAACTTAAGTATAACTACTTAGTACTTGTCCAAAATTTGATTTTTATAGATCGAAATACTTCGAATAATATTTTGCTTTGGAATATGAAATTAAAAGAATATTATATTTTAATTCAAAAATCTCAAAACATTTAAAATTGATTATGTTAAAAAATTGTAAAATATAACTTTTTTTCAAAAATGTTGCTCAGTAAAGACTTAAAATATTATGAAAAAGAAATATTTTCAAAAACATGAGTGTTTTCTGAAATTAGAGTGGCTTATGTTAAATGCATAATTTCGAGTATTGCGTTAACGAATATCTACCGACAAAACGTTTAAGCACTCGTTAATAATATGGATATTCTCGATAATACTATAACAGTATAATTATTAAATTATATATATTATTATCTAGTATAAGACCTACGTGTGTTTAATTATACATCAATATTTATTACTTATGTATTGTATATTTGTATATGTTTAGAATAGTGTAGCTGCTTTAATAAAGTCTCTAATAATACATAATGATACCTTTATGTTACAATGAAGGGAACATATAATATAAAAAAATTATTATTTTATTGGTTATTAATTCAAGTTACTTATTATGTTCAATCAACAAGAAGATAATACCCGGTAGGTATAAACAGTTTACATAATATTTATTGAGATAAAGGTCACGGTGACTGGGCGATAATTCCCCCCCCCCCAAAAAAAAAATATCGACAAAGGTACATATAGAATTTCAATTTTAATTACATATATACGTAGGTAGTAGGTTTTAATTTGTTTCAATGTCTTCCATATTGATATTGTACATAGTACCAAGTACCTATTATATAATGTTAATTATAACACAATAAATGTGAACGTACGAAGTAGATAGGTATAATTTAATTATTCCAAAAATTATTATTTATTTTTTTATTAGCCTAGGGGTGTAAAAATTACCAAATCCACTACTGCTTATAGGATGTTCTTTAATTTCCACGTGTATTCATTTACAGTATTAATGAATATACTCAATAATTATTTATTGATTAAAACTTGGATGGATGGATAACAATTAACTAGTGATTATAGTCGTAATAATGTATTTGACTGGCGTCAGACAGCTAAGAATCTCTTGGGTTGTAATTCCGCGTATTATGATGTCTGATAACTATATAGGATTTTGTACTCACGGAGAGGATACTGTGAGATCAGTCTAAATTTTTCTCTATACACCCACAACTCGCCCCATCCCGTGTAATTATAATAATATAATTCTAAAGTTTATTATTATTATGAGTTATATTTGTATTAGTCTTACTATGAACTATGTTCATTCTAAATTATATAGTAGTTTTTGCAATTACCTGTGGCATGTAACCTATTTCTTTTTTCTTTCTTACAGAAAGTTGAATGTGTCCAGAGTCCAATCTACCTCGGCCAATAATACAAGATAGTAACGTTGTTTTGCCACATCCACTTGGTCCTAATAAGCCATATCTATTGGGTAAAATTTAATAAAATAATATTAGTTAACTATCAAATAAGTTATAGAGTATCTAAAATTATCAAAAACAAAGTTGATAAAAAAAAGTTAATTACATTGTTCCTTTTTTCACATTCATGTTGAATCCATTTAATACGACAGCCGTTGAGTTGTATGCTTTATAAGCATCAGTGATTTTAACTGCTAAATTTATGTCACTACTTGTTTCACGTACATGATCGAGGTTGATGTCTTCCATCTTAAGATTTATAACTGTTAAAAAAAAATTATATCAATATATATAATAATTATCAGCTATTAAGCTTAATGAATTCAAAGTCATAGTTTTTCGCTTCAGCATTACATTTTATACAAATTACTTAAATAATAAAATATAATAATTCTGTGAAAAATACACAATATTTGTTAAAAAACTTACTTCTATAAAAACATAATATTGTACTACCACGCATTTATTGATTAGAATTAAAATAGTAACTATAATCATATTTCTAATAAGTAACTTATTAAAGAATTGACGTACCTAACGTCAAACCTTAACCTTGTCCATTATAGCAATACCCGTTGATTATTTTCAAATTTATTTAATGTACCTATAGTTTTTGAAATATTGATTTTTAATGTGTAATAGGTACATACAATTATTCACGGATGTAATGAATAATAACATACACCCAATGTTTTTTTGAAACTACCTACCTATATTATTACTTAGATATTATAATAAGTTACGCGTATTAGTCATATTATGTTGAAAAAATAATGTACTGAAAATATTATTAATTTTAAATTATATATAGTATATGATATATTATAGATCAATAAGAAATGATCTATTTCAACTTGTTTATTTCATGAGTATTTTTTAGACAGTAAACATCACGTCTCACAAGTCACAATATGCATAATGCATATACTCTAAAAGGTTAAGCACTTAAGTTAGGGTAGGTAGGTACCTACTTATTGAATCAAACCCAGATATACTAGGAAATCAACATTTCAAAACTCTTTGCAGTTTTAAAAACATATTTTGTAAAAAAAACTGGAGTACCTAACGATAACATAAATTAATACATTATTTCATTTGTGGTTTCCAAAACGAATAACCGTAGACAATTGAAATTTTCACCATATATTTAGATTAGCATTTTCCAAATATTATTAAAATTAAAAATTCTTTAGTATATTTTGAGCTATTTACAGCCATGAGTATTTTTCAAATTTTGTAAATTATTTATCAGGTACGCCGCGAAAGAGTGCGAAAGCAATTCCCGCGGCGCCTTCGGTTGAAACCGAAAAAAAAAAAATTATTTTTCAGTCAGAAATTCATAAAAGTTTTTCTTTTCATAGCTAATATTAGATATTTACATAGAAGATTCTTTACAAATTGTTCTAACTTTAACAAAAACAAAAAGTTTAGCGGTATGTTACGCTATTTATAGCCATATTATGATATTTTCGATTTTTATCAATTATTTTTAATTATAAAATTTAGTTATTTATACGAGTTTACTAAGATGACACAACGTCTCCGTGCAGAATCGTTTTTTTATGCAATGGCTAATCATTGAATTCAAATATATCACATCCATTACAATGACACACTTAACGAATACTGTATAGTAGCTAGCAGGGTGGTACCCACTCGTCCGCCTTTTTGTAATTTAAATAATTTAATTTTAGTAAACAATATCCAGGGCCCTCAATAATTATTTTTGTGTATTTAAAGCAAACTGATGATAATAATATAAAGTGACGCTAACCTTTTGATACAATCAGACAAGGCCAAACCGTGTTTTTGTGCAATGATTGGTGATGGCGTATCTAGTAGGCATACCCGACTAAACTGATGATAATAATAATTAATATCGTGTTTTCACACGTTAAAAAAATATTAAAAATAACGTGTATGCCGAATGGCTTCTTCCTAACCGGTAGAACAGTAATGCGCTTCTCTTGTGTAGCAGTTGTGCAATATACGATCAGCGTTCACCCGTTTATCCGGTTTATCATATTATTAGCCTTTTCTTGGCGACTTCAACTCCAAACTGATTAACCGTCCGTTTCGTCTCGCCATAGTAAACGATACCTACAGTCCCAAAATGTTATATTATATTATATACCTCTCCGCCACCGCTAATTCTTGCAGGGTATTCAAGGTCGTGCGTCTACAGGTTGCCGAACGACGAAACCCACGACGAGTGTTAGATTTTCATGTTTTTTTTTTTTAAATTATGGTATCTAGTTTTTTTTTTTAATAACGAATTCCTATAAAATATTATAGTATTGTACTTCCGTAAAGACGATTTCCTGTTGGTTGTGATTTGTTACACAGGCAATACATGGGTACCATAATTTATGCACTATAGGACTCTTTTACACGGCATTATCAGTATAGCACCTTATATATAGGTAGCTATTAGAATTAACTTTACGATTTCGTTATTAGATAAATATACCTACCTAAAACTTGTGTATAATTTTGATTTTTTCAATCACCTGACATGAAATTTTTCGATGCAAACTCTTAATTTCTCTGGACGTTTTATTTTCGAAAAATATAGGAACCTACATAATTATACGTGTTATAATACATGATGTTGTAACACGTTTTAAGAGTGTTAAAATAATAATTATCTGCTTTGTTCTCTTCTTACAAGGTTAACTATTACGCAGAGAACGTACTTATGTACTATATAAACGTGGCTAATAACTGGAAATATTGTTTTGAGATTTGGTAGTGATTATTATTTTTTTGTTCGCGTTTTGTAACTTGTAATTATTATATTTTTCTCGCACTGTTTACTGTTACACATTGTGTTAAATATAATATTATTATTATACGTATGTTGGCTGACGAGTAGGTAGTAAAATGGGGGAGGGGGCATATATTATAAAATAAACTAGTACTGTACTTCAACTGTAATATCGAAAAAACAATAGATTCAATCAGTTCAATTATAATGGGTTCTCATTCCTGCTGTATGCTACTATATTTGTATTTATAATATTTCCTATGTATAATTTATATATTAACGTAGGTTGTACATGGCTATAATATTATGGTGTGCATGGATATACCAGCGACTAGTTTTTATATTCGTATTTTTATGCTTTAGGTACCTATTTCAAGAAAATAATTGAACGATGGCTATTATAGGTTTCCTGTTACATAGTAATATATTTATTTTATTTTGATCATCATCACTGCGTCATTTTATACTGTACCTAAAATTCCTCTTATATTTATTTGATTATTAATAGTTATTACATACCAATTGTATAATTATTTACAGGACAAATAAATTAATAAATAATTTTTTTCATCAATAATAAATAAATAAATCGATGGTTAAACGCCACTTTTGATAAGTACTATTTATCCAGACTTTTATTTTATTTCATATCACTAAAAAAGTTAGGCTATTTTTGAATATATATTTTTAAAAAAATGACTGAATATTTAGTGTGACATTTTACTAAAAATATATTTCAAATGTGGATCCTGAACAGTTTAAAAACATGTCTGCGCTTAACCATCGAAATACTTATGATATATATTTAAATAATATTGTATAACCGGATTCAATTTAGAGTCTGTGAATTAATGCATACCCAACCACTTCCTCGTACTACTTTAAGAATATTATAAATATTTATGAGCTTTTTTGTACCTACAGCATGTATTTTATATTTACGTTTTGTTTATTTTTGATTTTTTTGTATCTTTTTATTTAAATTTCGTTTTCGGTGACTTGTTGCCATTTTAGCATTATATATTTTAATAAATAACTAATTATGTATACAATAATTATGTATCCTATATATATGACATTAAAAACATTGCAATATTTAGGATATTACTAAGTATATAGCATTTACATAATACGGTATTCGTTTTTGTTAACAATTAAACATGCAAATATAATACAAGATTATAATATATTAATAAATTATTATAGTGATGTATTCTTTGATATAAAATATGCGATACACGAAAAATGGAATTCCATGATGATTTCTTAATCAAAACATAATATTTACTATTGCAGGTAAAACAGTCGATATAATATTACAGTACTTACCTATATAATTAATAATTAATATATATTTTTTTTTACTTTAGGCTAATGATTATAATATAAGTGACTGAATATTTAAATATTAAAATTAATAGGATAATTATTTCTTACTGTATAAGGTTACAGTTTGTTCTATCTGATTTTTAGTTAATAGAATATATTATTATTAAAGGTTGTTTGTTACCTATCTCATTTATCTATTTAATACTCTGTATTTTGTTAACAAGGAAGTCTTTACCAATAACCGTATGATTAATACGTTTTTAAAATATTATTATATTATTATATAATTTTCTACTACCTATATGGCTATATTATTTTGTACCTATACAAACAACCTATACTAATTTGTTATGCCAAATGTCACCCAACCCCGGATTAAGATTTTAGTGGCCCCGAAATGAAATACAAATACACTGTCCATAATTATTGTATTTTTATGTATATTTATGTTCATTTGAATGTAAAAGTTGGGTAAGTAAACTGTGAAAAAACATTTCAATATGGAAAATAATCTTTAAACAAATTATAATCGTTAGGTACCAATGTTAAACCAAAATTAAACCATTGATACATTACAAGAAAATGTAAACCAATACCTATATTTGAAATAACTTAATATTTAGCCAATAAAAACTTATTGACGGTGTGTTATTAGCAATTAATTTGTTTACTAAAAATTATAATGTCATCTATACTAATACATAAAGAAGGAAAATGGTTCTTTTGTTAGGGCTAATCTCTGGACTACTTAACTTAAAACATTTTTTTACCATGAGAATGCTATATTATCCAAAATATCTATAGGCTATATTTTATCTCGATAAGACGTGCTCCTTAATTTTTTTTATTGTAAATGTAGAAATTTTTATAGAAATAATAGAAATAATAATATTTTTTTTCTTCTTTTAGGGTAAATATTGGTTACAAAAAATAAAATAGTTATTATGATCGAATGTATAATTTTAGATATTTTTTATATATTTAGTAAAAACCATGAAAACCACATTTACCTAATAGATAATATAACTTAGTAAAATTGGTATTCCTAACCCTAATTTTTCGACTATTAGGGAACTTACACATGCACATCATAAACACCGTTTATGTCTATAGAAGAAATTAGCAATTGGTTATTACTGTTATTACTTATTAGGTAGGTACCGTTATTAAAAATTGTTTCACCAATGGAAAGCGAAAAATGCAAGAAAAAAATAGTTATTATGCTAGAATATAATTTTAGACATGATTTGACCGTGTTAAAAATGTTTAATGGCGATTATAATGGGGAAATCCTAGGGAATTCGTCACTGGAAGTTTTAAACATCGCTATACGCCGAGTATTAAATTACGAATCGAACACAAATGTTGAATCTTCTAGGATTTATGTTTTGAACGGGCAACGAAGTGCACATGATCATCTAGTAGTATATAAAGTGAGTCTTGTTTGTTGATAACTATTAAAATTGGCTCTGAGGTAGACCTATAATCATTATACGCAGCAAAATTAATTTAAATAAAATCAAAATCATTCTATGACTCAAACTTCAAACCAGATTTGAAATTATTACTGCTGTTGCTGGTATAATAAGTATCTGCTGCATTATATAGCAGAATAATCATGGACAATGTTAGAAGTGGGCATATCTATAAAAAATTTGAAGATCGTTGTAATTTAAATAAGCCTAATTATAGTTTATAATTTATTTATTCACTAGTGTATAAAGTTATTTTATGGAATCTTGGACTAAATAACAGTAATTTAAAAAAAATGTTTAGATAATATGTAGTTCAAAAAAACTCAGTTATTAAAAATACTAATGGGATTATAGATATAATGTAATAAATAAAATATAGTATTAGTAAGGCGTACTGTATATTTAAGTTACCATATTATATTTTGAAGGCAAACTCCTTTTCGATTGTCGTTACGATTCCGGGTAGGTAAAGATTTTGTTGTTAAGTCAACTGTAGGAGGGTTACGACAAAGGGTTTAATGTGAAGTCGTTATAATTACTATCTAATGATTTTGTAGCAATACAATTACAGATTTCCGCTGACTAAATATGTTTAAGAGTTTATTTTGATTGAAAAATGACACGATAAATAAAATAAAAAAAAAACATTTAAAAGACATCAAAATACGCCGTGTATATGATTTATTACGATTTAAATTTAATTTATTATATCACTGATTCATTTAGCGTGGCCCAAAGTACACGTACCAAACTCATGTAATATAATATAGGTATTCTTTAAATATTAAATATAAGTACAAATAAAAATTTTTGTCGCACAAATGTGCGCAGAAATTGATATTGGGTAATTCAAGGCGCCTAGTCGGAAATGTACATCATCTTAAATGCCGGCGTGACAGTTTTTAGTAGTGCATAATATTGTAAATAAATAAATAATATATTTTAAGAACCAATGGATCCAAAGCACATTTTACTTGATTTGCGGAAACCTACTCGGCAACTCATGAGCAGCGGAATGTCGTTTATAAGTTGGTGTTATGTCATGATCGGTATCCTTATTGGAAAGTGGGGATATTATTTGTTACTATAGATTTTTTTTTTATTTCCCGGTGCCTATGCCCTCTCTTTTTATTTTGCAGAATCCAGTGGAATAGTTGTTTCGTTATTTGACAGTGATGCGTAATGTTTATTAACTACGTACTTATTTGATATTTAAATACAAAATATTATAATTATAATATATTTTGTTCGAACACAGTTTATTGAAAAAATAAAGTACCTAATTTAGTTATTATAGAAATCTGTAGTACTGAATAACAATAAGATATTCAAATATCAAATGACAATAATACTTACTACCGTGTATGAATTAATAAGCATTTCAATATTATAAAATATGATTTGAATATTTTTTTAGTTGTTCAGGAAATTATATAATTTATTACTAATGATTAATGGTATCAAAAATATAAAATACTTGATTATTCTTAATATGCTAATAGATCAAAGAAGAAATTGTTATACATACCAAATTATTCAAGTATCAAGTTTTATTTAAATACTTGTAATTACAATTTGTTATGTTTACACACATCTTTTCGATCAAATCTTGTTTATTAACAATCCAACTTTAATTTACAAGTTATATTTAATGATTATATATTTGTTATAAACTTCTGTGAGTTCATTTTTTATAGGGTCATAACTCATTAACGTCATTATAAATTACCACAATAAAATGAGTTAAGTTTGATGACTACACATTAAAAATTTCTTTTCACTATAATATTATGATCATTATTGCCTACAGGGGACAATAAATTATTGGGTAAATTGAAAATTTAATAGTTTTATGTGAAGCTTCTTATTAAACATATACAAATACATCTATTATGTCGTAATTATAATGTTATTTTATTATATTAATATTTAATCATTTTAGCATGTTATCAAATGTCAATAGCAAATCGTTAAAATAATGTAACTTATACAAAATAATATTCGTTTTCGGTTTTAATTAGACAGTATACTAAAGTATTAGTCATTTAACATAATTCCTGTTAAGAATATAAAGTATAAACATTTTTAATCCAACATTTTTCTTAAATTTTAATAAATAACAAATACAAAATTAGAACTGCTGGACCTAAATTTTGATTTGTTATGTGTTAGCGGGACGGAGATGACGTGACGTACATTTAAGGTATTTACTACTAAATAAAAAGTATCTTTAGTACTGATCCTTAGTCTGGTTAAGCAGCTTAGGGGTCTTTATGCACCTAAAAATAATACAATATGATGTATAGCATTTGATAGCGCGTTTAGATTGTTAGCCTCCAAAGTTTTAAACAGATTTATCTCGAACTTTATACTTGAATATTAACTAGACATCAATTTTTTTATATGTCACGATAAGCAAAATAATATTATAATTTGGTTTTTTTAAATATTTAAATATTTTAAGATAATATCATAGGTAATTGATTTTTAATCGTTTATCGTAAACTATTTCAATATACCTTATCCAAATCTCTAAATGTTTTTATTTTATTTTAAGTTCAACAATAAATATGGTAGTAGTCTAAGTATTGTATTTTTAATTTGAACACCACCGATATTATCGAAAACAATTCAGAGAAATATAATTTTGGATGTTAATTCATCGAATTTTTCACTGTTTTCACATATTTTTCAAAACCATTTGAAAGTAGTAAGTAGCTGCTAAGTGTTAGGTACTATTGATTCTGAATCTTATTAGCAATCAATTTTATCTCTTTTTGAAGCAATTTTACTTGCCCGTAAAAATATTATTAAACAAATAAATTTTCAAAAATAATATGATAGTAAAATAATAATAATAATAATTTATTTTCATAAATCATAATTATATAGGTACCTAATACAGAAAAACCTACTTTTTAATGAAGAACGTAAATATCTAATGTTTTTGGTTATAAACTAATAATAACTATAGAATAAAATTTATATTTATTTGCCTTAATATCAATAATGTTCCTTTATCTTAAAATGTCAAATTTCTTACCTAATCCTTTGGATCAATAAAATCGACGGAGGAGCAAAACAATGCACGTAAAATATTATATTTTTCTAATCAAAACAAATACATATTTCGTAACTATTGCAATGCTTAAGGCAAGTTTAGATTATTCAACGATGTGTTACACCGTAGTACGCGGTCACTGATGATACTAGTTTAGTGGTCTGTGAGCTGTGAGTAGAGCTGTTCGGTATAAAAAACATTAATGCTATTGGCAGTATAGAATAAACCAGTTTGCGTTTTATTGTTTCCATTGTTTTGATTCGCGTTTTAAAATGTTTTCAAGAATAGTTAAATTATGGTTGACTAAACATACTCCATATGCTATACGCGTAGGTACGTCTTACATATTTTATGGTAGACCTATGTATAAAAATTACATAAATCATAAAATGCAGTGCACCTACCCAACTATTCACAAAATCTATATTTCATATTATTGTGAACGATATTTCTATTTTTAAGTCACAAGGACTTAACACTAAGGATAACATGTTTTTCTTTGTCTCTGATCTATTTTCACCGGAAGACTTATTCCGCTGACCAAAAATAAAAAATTGTGCGATCATTCCTTTTATGGAAACTATAAACAATATCCACGGCGATGATACCAAAAAGACAGTTATAACTTATAACTTATAAGTAATATTAAAAAATATAAAAATAATATTATGTTAAGAATTTCATAATTAAATATTGTTCAAACTTACAGCGGGAAATATTAGTAAAGAAGATACAATATAGAGTAAAAGTATGTATATTGATTGCGTATTGACAATTAATTCATGTATATTTTAATGGGATTGAAAAACGTGTTTTTGTTTTTTTTAATGATTTAAAACACTATTAAACTCTAAATAATTAATTATTTATAAATTATGTATGTTAAACTAAAACATATTTTATTCAAAATATTAATGAAATAATTATAAGCATTTTGTAGAGAAAATGTAAATAATTATAAATTAGTTACATTGAATATGTAGAAGGGGATTCTATTAAATTACGCACGCACTTAATTTTAATAATAAGTTATTACAATATAGCTCTAGTTGCTTGTCTTTGAAAACGGTGTTATGATTGTTTATAATCCATACTAAATGCATGTTATTGTAGTTCGAAAGAACTATTATTACAAGCACGTGGTTTTGTAGTGTATTTATTTTTTAAATTACATTTTAAAAATTAATCAGAAACATGTTAGTACTATTGTACTATAGGTACCTAAATAATTTTAAAATAAATACAATTATGGGAGCTATTGTTTATACAATTATTTTGAGTATTTTAATTGTTTTCCAGTAATTATTTATTGGTTCAATAGTTCAATTTTAAAATGTTTATTCAATCATATCTGTGTTGACCTAATAATGGTGTAAGTCACAAATACTTCAAAGTTCAACAAGTTTTCTGACTGTAGGAATCACTTTTTCATTTCATAAAAGTAGATCGAGTTCAATGATTGTTATTAATAAGAATGTAGTCCGTTAATATAGTTTAATCGTCTGAATAATTTCATGTAAGTTGTAACTTTTGTTATTAACAATGTTTTATTTTAAATCAATTTTAATCTGCTGGATGAATTTAAACTCCTTAAAAACATGTGAACAATTATTTATGCATTCTGACAATTAATTCAAGTTTAATACTAATTTAATAGCTGTTCAAATTTTAAAATATGTTAATTTTTTTAATTTTTTTTTTTTTCAGAATTATGAAGCACCGTAACATTGAAACTGGATAGATAATTATATTTTACTGTTATTTCAGTTTTACCTAATATGTACAGTTTTAAAAAAAGTGCAAGTAATAAAAGTTTCTTACAATAAATATTCAGTACATTTTATTATTTTATTATTTTTATTTTCAGTTAATTTAGGCAAGACACGGAACAAAATATAATATTATTTCATAACAAAAAAAAGGAGGAAGTAGTTAACCGCTCTGCTGTACAGTTGTAGGCGTCCAGTGTATTTCGTCATTGAGGAGTAAATCGCTTTGATGGATGTATTAAATATGAATTAAATAATTGATTGATATCTACATCAATACACACGAAAAAATGATTCTGAACTAAGGTTGCCTGTCGACTTTAATTACGATATAATAAGAAATCGCATTCTGTGAAATCTTTATTTTAAGCGTGAATATTCGATCACCAAACGCTTAAAAAAAATATTGATATTTATATTTTTGATATTTTTTTAATTGGTATTTGAACTGTTTATAAAGAACCTTGCATTAAATTTTCAAGGTTTTAGACAGAGCGAAATTGTTTTATCGACATTTTTAGACAAAAGGTATCAAACATGTCGAATGTCTATATATATAGCTCAAAAAGAGTCAACATATTTTGAACATTTTATCATGAATAGAAAATGCAAAATGTATTAACATTTGGTGAAAATTTCAAGTATCTATAGTAATTCGTTTTGAGTTGCACCAAAATACCAAATCGATTTTGTCCAATATACTGGTCATTTTTTTAAAATTTTTTTTCGTTTCCTGATTATTTTGAAAAATACTGTTAATTTTTTACTTTTGCCCCTCGAAGTACCAACTAGATCCAACAGCGCTGAAAATCGAAACATTTTTACTGCCTCAAAAAGTGATAACGGATCGAAAAAAACCCACATCCTGTAAAACTTTGAGGTACATTTCTCGTTATATTTACATTTAAAATCGAACACAACCTTAGTTTATTTCATAATTTGTCAGTTCTGTATTTCACAAACTATTATAGATAACATCTTAATTGAATATCGTGTCTATAAATGATTTAAATGCATAAAAAGTTTTATTTAAAAATAGTCATATAATATATGACACCTACGTCGTAGTCATCATTTATTAGCAGATTACAAGGTCAAATTATTTTCTCATGTTTTTTTTTTACGACCTGTTTGTTCAGATTATGAAGTTCTTCCATGGTTAAAATAATTTACAATAAAAATAAGAGTTTTACGGTGTATATTGTTGTACTGTAACAGTTGTGTGTACATGTTAACAGTATGAAAGAAAATGAGTGTTGAATACATTTAGATTGATAGGTAATTAGGTTATTAGGTAGGTATAGGGATAAACCAGGAAACCTCATATAATTGTTGTTCGTGTATGTTCTTTAATTTTTTAGTTGATTATGCAGACAACCATTGTTCCAGTGAGAATGAGTGTTCCGTTTAGATTTATAAATATAAAATGTAATCTAAATGATACAGAATAATATATAGGAAAGGTTTTTCCAAATTGTATTTCAAAGACCTTACAGTTAAATACAAGCTCATTTACATTACCTATTTATATGGTATTCTCACCATAATAATTAAAAAAGACCCTTAAAACCGTTGGACACTATAGGTATTATAGTTTTTAGCAGTAGTGTAAAATTTATAATGCGTTGAAATTTTTTATTTCCATGAAATATTATTATGAAGTGATTTGTACGTTGGTTTTATTGTTAAAATGAGAATGTTTTAAGGATTTAAATTATAGTAAAGTTCTTATTCTGTTGTTTCATAACTTTGACATTATCGCCATTGTATTTAATAATGTGTTTTGTCGAGACATGCAAAACTCATAACTATTTAGGCTTAAAATAAAAATTGATTGTTACTCAAAATGCATATTAATAACATTACTGCAGCATTCAATGTATTTTGAAAATCATTAGGGTCAAGTGGGATAATTGAAAACAATAAATTCCCATATATTATACAATTATTAGTTGTCATAATAATTGTTTGCGATTTCTGCATTATGATCTAATTAGATCACTTTCAGTAATGAAAGTGTCACAATCAAAGGTTTAATGTACTTCTTATTTTCAAAAAAATGTCCATTTACATGATAAAACATATTTTTTTAAGTAAATGAAAACAAACAAATTTGTTGGTATTTTATCTGTAGGAATGACATCTGGGGCATCTGAAAATATTTGTCATTTACATTGTTTTTATATTACTTATTAAATGTATGAAGTACACATATTTCCATTTGCCCCATATTATTTAGTGGCTAAGGGGAAAATAAGAGGTTGGGTTGGTTATATATTGTTATCACATCTCATCGATGAGAAATTAATATCGTTTCCAATTACCCCTATTTATCATTTACTCCACTTGTCACTTGCCCATACTCGTAACTATTATTTTTATGAGATATTCATCATCTTAAAAACGTACTATAAACTCTATTCTAAATTACATTGACAAAATCATTTTTTCAATTTGATATCTAATTTATCATGGATTTAAAATGTGTGCAAATAATACACCTACCTATGAAATGCGTGCTTAAGTGGTTTAATTTACGTTATAGAGTTAATTATGTGGTAAGTATTGTTATATCAATAAAAATAAAAATGTTTTTCTTACCTTTTGGCAACCAGGAATTCTTTCTTAAATACAAATTATAATAAAATAAATGTTTGTTAATATTGTTTAAGTTAACATATTTATTTAAAACTTGTAAAAAGAATTAAAGAATTGTTATTCAAGCCTAAAATCTTTCTCTGTCTTACGATAAAACACACACTTGTCAAACCCCGCAAAATTTATGTTTAATTCTATGTTATTCTAATAATATAATGTAGATAAGATCATAAACAAAAACGCAAGACACCTTCTATAGCTTACGCAATGCGTATGAGCTGATCGATGTCATTCGGCACTCTGTTTCATATAGTGAGTGCTAAAATCTTTTTATATGTCTCGCAAACCTGTTATGCACATTTTAAATTTATTTAAATTTTAAACATTGGTATAGGTTATGTATCATGATTAGGTGTCTGTTAAGACATTGGTAGGAAATTGTTAATACGATCAGGTGATGTTCAAGGATACTAAGGACGTCTGCAGAGGGTTATATCAGAGAATGAACAATAAAGAAACATTTTATTCAAAACAGTATCACACGATATATACCTATATTATAGTATAATATTATGTGCTCGTGCGGTCATACTCAGACAATCTAAAGTAGGAGTAAATGCCTCAAACTAGAACTATTTGAAGTAGGGCTAATCCCCTCCGCCTGCATTAATAATGCACGGGGTCTGTGGACTTATAATATGTTTGTAGAGTAAAACAAGACAATACGTTAATACTTCTTGAGTCCTTGAACTTATTATTTATTTTGTCATAGTGAATATTGTAATCGTAACGTGTTTTATTATATTCGACTACAGAAATAATTGTTACACATTAATAAATATATAATATTATTCATAATAATACAATTATAATAATGTACAGTAGTTCCTCGATAGCCCGATGGACCAATGAACGTGGTAGTCCAGTTGGCACACGACCAATTAATAACTTGTCATAATTCCCGGAACACAAAATATAGTTTGTTAAATATGTATCTAGAAAAGGGGCAAATTTAAACTGGGCCCGAAGTTACCTTTTTTGTTGTAAGCTCGGCCCGAGAATTTTAGGTAATATAAATAGGTAGATTGTAATCTCGGCCCGGAAATTTCAGGTGGTAAAATAAATCGATTGTAAACTCGGCCCGAAAATGTCAGGTGTCAGATTCTATGTTTCCTCTTGAAATGTGGGCCAGTGCATCAGTTGAAACGTATTTGACAACAAATGCATTTTAATTCCACTCACCCCAATATATATTCCGTCATTTCAAAATTAAAAGAAGTACAAACAGAAACGTACATTAAAATCAACAGCCTAGATGGACCAAAATATAAAAACTAAAAAAAAAAAAGAACTCTTAGAAAGAACACTTCCAAAATATAAAAATAAAGAAATATCAGTGAGTGAATATGTAAAATACATGGCTTTTTGCTTAAAAAACTAGATATATATATTATTATACTAAAATTTTTCACTCATTATATACACTACAATTTTACTTATATATTTTTTATTATAAATTTACACATTTTTACACTTATAAATTTATATAATTATTTTATTATCAATATTATAACATTTTAATTACATTTTTCATTTACATAACGAATTTCATACTATAAATAATAATATGAAACTGAAAATAATTTTTGAAGGATAATGAGAACCGCCTCGTGGTGTCCTCTGGGTAATGCTAAATGTTTCTCAAAAATATTATAAGAAAAATGATGGTTTTTACACCTAAATCATTTTCACCTGAAAAAAATCGGGGCCGAGTTTACATCTAAATAATTTTAATCTGAAGAAAACCCGGGCCGAGTTTACATCTAAATAATTTTGACCTGAAAAAAACCCGAGCCGAGTTTACCATCGACCTTTTGGAAATGTTTTTTCCTCGGGCCGAGTTTACAATCTCCCCTAGAAAAGGTAATTTTGGAATTTTGAACCCCCTCCACCCGTCGCACAGCTGTACCGAATACATTTCAAAATTATTTTGAGATGAAAAAAAAAATTACCGAACCTGTTAAATAACTATTAATAACCTATTAAATTACTGGATTAAATTATCTTGGCCATTTTGGACACCTTACTACATCCTATCATGTTGTATATCTATCTATTTTTACATTTATTTTAACAAACATTGAGTTCAATTGGATCCATTTGCCTAAGAGTACTTGATATTTTATTATCTAAAGTATGCTTTAGGAGTTGAGTATATAAAAAATAATACCAGTTATTGTGAATTAGCTATGTGACCAGACGCTTAAAGGGATCAAATAATGTTTTTTTATTATTTATCACGAAGCCCGGGAACTATGGCCATGAGCTGTTTGTTTTTGTTTGTAGGGGAAGAAATTGTAGGTTTGTAAACACGTGTGTTTTTGGTTTAATAGATTTTTTAGTGGGCACCTGGTAGGCACCAGGTAGGTATCTGCCATGCTTGGACACCGAAGACAATGCCACCTGCTGCCGGGTTCGAACCGACGTCTTAATCCTCTCGGCCACTCCTTCCCCCGAATAAAGTTTGTTTTACTTTTATATTTGAAATTGCATAACCTAGAGTAGCCATATGGTTAGTTATTAATTAACAATATTATGACTCATATTTATGATGAAAATATTTAAGTACCTAATAATATATTAGTATAGTAATAATAATATAATAATATAATAACCTATTAGTATACAGACCTAATAATATATCTAATTATATATTTATAGATTAAAATCCGTATAAATAACTTCCAATACGGTTGTTTAATGTTTATACATATTTTATGTTTATGCAAATCATCAAAATGTAGTTTATCTACATAATATTATCACACATCTTATATCGCCATATCGGCAATGACGATCGTTTTAATGCAACACTGTAAATACCAAATGATATAATTATATTATAATTATATAGATTAGGTATAATTTTGTCATTTCAATAATGTCACAACAGTCGACACCAATTATTTGGAGTATTGTATTAGTCAAAGTATAATAAATAGTGAATTTTATAGATTTTAAAATATGGATACATATTTTTAGGAAAACCTTCAGCCTCAACGAGGATACTTGAAAAAAACATTGAATTCTTCAATACATTCTGTACATCATATATCCAGGGAAATCTGGAAAACTCATTTATTTAAATTAGCCCAAAGACCACTGCTGCAGCATAGTAAGGTAAGAAAAATGTCTTTTTTATTTACTTTAAAATTGCTTATCATTGTTCCTGATAAAACTTTTGATCATAAACTATGTAGATCATGGGTAGTTGAGGGCAATAATAACGTGTTGGTTTCACCTAAGTTTAGTATCATAGTATCATAATGTATAATATATAGTTACTAAATAACCCCTTGCTATTATTATGCCATTGTTGATGGCAGGGTGAACGCTTGCGCATTAGATAATATATAATATACAATATTAAACTGAACAATACTAAATGAGGGACGAATAATAGAAACACAATGCGTAATATTATGGAATAATAAAAGGGCTTAAACTATACTTTAAACTTTGAGTCAATATTAATCTTGACGAGAATATATATTAAATATAGTTCTTTGAATAATAATAAATAATAATAATAATAATTATAAATTATAATAACTCCAGTCTAAAAAACACATTATTTAAAACGGTTGAATGACCAAGTTATTTTATTGTGTAAATCAAACAATGTAAAAATTATATGTTATCGATTTATCGAAACTTAGTTCTGTTGTTGTTATTTAATATTTTCGCAGTGAAATTAGTTGAGATTGTGATGCACGCAATAGATGAAAATAAACTTGATCAATCGTTCAGAAGACATAAAGATTGTGATCGAATCATTAAAACTGTGATTTGTTCAACAGTATATTAGTATGTTTCTATTTTGTTTCTTGGTAAAAACCAATTATTTGAACATAAAAAGTGTTCCAAAATATTCGCATAGTCAATGAGTAGGTATTTGTTTACGTTAAGGTTATTAACATCGTAAAATGCGTATAACTGTTTTAAAAAAAAATTGCAAAAAACGTATGTACGAGTACACTTATCATGTTTTATTTTATCGCTATTTTAAATTTGTTCGTTAAATGATCCGACGTTGATTTGTAATATACATAATGCACACAGTTTTTTATTCAAAATATACTCAATGAGTTAGACTGTAAATATAGTATATGCAAATTCACATACATTTTTAGATTCTGAGTGGAACGATGAATGTATTGATTTTACAATGATGTGTGTTTTTTAATTTTTTAATTTTTTAATTTAATTTTTAATTTTTTTTGTGTCTGTGTACACGATAAGTAGTCGAAATAATGCTTCGATTTTCAACTTCAGTATCTTGTTCGATTAAGTGAATATCGTTGGTGCATTGGGGAGGTCAAAATTTAAATTTCCCAGTAGTTTTCAAAAGCGCCGGGAAAAACAAAAAAAAAATTAAGGAAAAACAGGAATTTTTACGCAAAATCTGTTTTCGAGAAAATCGATTTTGGTTTTTGGTGTAACTTTAAAACAAATGACCATAGATACATGCAATTTTCAGTGGTTGTTTATATTTGCATTTTCTATACACGATAACATTTTCAAAATATTTTGATTTATTTTGAACTGTTTAGGGACATTTTCAGTTTCCAATTTTATTAGTTTTTTTTTTTTATGAATATCAATAAAAATTTATTTGTTGAGTAAAAATACTTGAAAATGTAATACAAGGCTCCTACTATATTGTTTCAAAGACAGATGAAAAATATTAAAAATCGTTAGTCACAGTTTTTTTTTTTTGAAGCATTTAAAGTTCAAAAAATGACAAAATATGGAAAAATCACGAAAATTTGCAAATTATTTCAAGTTAGAAATTCATAAAAATTTTTCTTTTTAAATCTAACATATGAAAATGTAATACAAGATTCCTTATAAGATTTCCTATATTTATCAAAAAAAAAAAAATTCTATAAGAAAGTCAAATTAAATTTTTATGAGCGTTTGAAATTCAAATTTTTACAACATTGGATATTCACTCGATTTCCTTATTTTGTTGTAATTCAAAAACGAATTACTGTAGATACATAAAAATTTCACTGAATGTTTATATTAGCATTTCCTATACACCATACAATTTTGAAAATATTTTGACTCTTTTTGGGCCGTTTATGGACATTTTCAGTTTTCAATTTTTTTAGTTTTTTTTTTCTATAAATATCAATAAAGTTTTATCTGTTGGGCCAAAAAGTGCAAAAAATTAATACAAGGCTCCTGATATATTGTTACAATATTAGTTGAAAAACATTGAAAATACAAATGCACAATTTTTTTTATAAGCATTTAAAGATCGAATTTTGACAAAATGTATGCAATTTAAAATTGAATAATTATTTTGTAGTTAAATATTTTTAAAATGTTTAACTTTTATATCTAAGGATTTTAAAACAAGATTCCACGTAAGTAGTTAACTCTTTTGCCAAATAATTAAAAAAATACATTAGCGCAGTTTATTTTTATAGTCATTTTAAGTTCAAATTTGGACGAAACTACATAAAAAACCTAGAATAACTATTTTAGTTATTTTGTTGTGATTGTATAATATTATTCGTGGGTACCTGAAACTTCTAAAGTGTACTATTATATATCTATGATAGTATCACGGTTTTTGTATGTATAACGCGTTATAAGTACCTAATGGATATTGTGATATGATTAATTTTAATTTACTATAGGTTCCTATTATAGGTCAAATTTTGGTTTAGTACCATAGATTTTATATAATATGTCTTATACCTAGACTGACATACCGTCTCCGCTCAGAATCGTTTTTCTTATACAATGATAATATATCGTTGAATTCAAATTTAATATCATCCATTATACAGTGACCCACTTGTAACCTACTGTACAGCAGAGCGACACCCACTTGCCCACATTTTTTTAACTTGCATTTAATTAAATTGTTTAATATAATGCAATATATATATTATTATTATATACCTATGGAATATACAGGAAATACACGTACTACCTATCATAACTTATATTTTTAATAATACTATTAGAAAGTTAATTTTTAAGCACTTGTTGGTATAGACGTATAGTGTGTAAAATATTATTAAGCAATAATATATAACAGTTTTATACAAAAAAAGGTGCTCTGCTGTACAGTAGGTTACAAGTGGGTCACTGTATAATGGATGGTATTAAATTTGAATTCAATGATATAATATCATTGTATAAGGAAAACGACTCTGAGCGAAAATATTGAGCCTATCATATTACAAAGTATATTTATTATTTCATGATATCATTGTGAATAAAGTAATTTATATATTAACCTATTTACGTAGACCTTTGTTTCAAATTTTCAATCCATAGCTATAAAAGTTTAACATTTTATAAATTTTTAACTACAAAACAATTATTACATTTTAAATTTGATTAATTCTGTCAAAATTCGAACTTTAAATGCTTATAAAAAAAAATTGTGCCAATGTATTTTTTATATTTTTCAACTGCTATTGTAACAATATATCAGAAGCCTTGCATTAAATTTTCATGCTTTTTTACCCAACAAATAAAATTTTATTGATATTTATAGAAAAAAAAAACTAAAAAAATTGAAAACTGACAATGTCCGTAAGCAACTTAAAAAGAGTCAAACTATTTTCAAATTTTTATGGTGTATATAAAATGCTAATATAAACATTCATTGAAATTTCCAAGTATCTAAAGTCATTCGTTTTTTAATTAAAACAAAATAAGAAAATCGTTACATGACAAATCGAGTGAATATCAAATGTTGTAAAAATATGAATTTCAAACAATCATAAAAATTTAATTTGACTTTCTTGTAGACATTTTTTTTTTTAATAAAGGTAGACAAATGTATAATGATCTTAGATTTAAAAAGAATATTTTTTATGAATTTTTAACTCAAAATAATTTATAAATTATTTTACAGTATTGTATTTAAAGTACACACATTTTTACTTTTTTTGTCAATATTTGAGCTTTAAATGCTTATAAAAAAAAATTGTGGCTATGGATTTTTAATATTTGTCATCTGCTTTTGAAAAAATTAACTAGGAACCTTCTATTAAAATTTTAAGCTTTTTTAAAATACAAATAACATTTTATCGATATTTATTGAAAAAAAACAAAAAAAAATGAAAACTGAAAATGTCCGTAAAGAGCTCAAAATAAGTCAAAATATTTGGATAATGTTATGATGTATGGAAAATGCTAATATAAACATTCAGTCAACATTTCATGCACTTACGGTCATTTGTTTAAGAGTTGCAATAAAAACCAAAAACGATTTTTTCGAAAACAGACTTTGAGTACAAATTCCCGTTTTTCCTTAATTTTTCTTTTGTTTTCACGGTGCTCTTGAGAACTACTGGAAATTTTTTAAATTTGACCCCCCAAAGTACCAACTAGATTCACTTTCCTATCAGAAAACTGTTGAAGAAAATCTAAGAATTTTTACTGTCCTAAAAGGTGATTACAGACACACACAAAAAAAAAAACACACATCATTGTAAAATCAATACATTCATCGTTTCACTCAGAATCTAATATTGAATAGCAGTTTTCAAAAACAAAATGCAGGGACAATTTACTATATGATAATATCTTCACTTTTATACATCTTTGAAATTTTTCTCTAAAATCTCCTTGCGTTATAGATAATAAAATGTACCTAATGTCAAACTACTGTTTTTAATGACGTAGGCATATATGAATTTACTGACCACTTTTCTAGGTTATGTATAAAAAAAATATTAATTTTTTTAATTTTAATAAGTTACACCTATATTACATTCAAATTTTTTTTTATTATTTTAGTATCTTAAAGTATCACCCTGTATAATATACTAGCGGGCTAAAGCTTTAGTTGAATTAAAAGAATTAATTAAAGATCGGATCATCATCGCTTAGAAGGAACTGTTCTTGTTAAATAGAACATTATAGGTTTAGTTTAAAATATAGTTTATCATGCAAAATTAAAAATATTATTAGTCTAATAAGCTATTATTGAATATAGTTGGCAATTGCATTAGGTTCTTTTAGTTTAAGACTGTGTCGTGTAAGTATCTTGTTATAGTTGTTAGTTTTACCAAGGCACCAAGCACATTGTAACCCGCCAAACTACTAAAAACGTATAACCTGTCTGCGGGAAAACCACCCCAACGACCATTTTGAATTTCCGTAAAATCGCATCCAGTTTGTTTACAGGCAGCACAACATTATTATTTTTCTTACACCGCATACCGTGAATAAATGGGTAGGTACGTACTAGTGAAAAAAAAACATGTGAATTTCCTGCATAAACGTGTTTTTGAGTATTATAAACAGTGTATGCTGAACATAATAATGGAGAAAAAATTCTTTTATTCTCAAATAGTAACTTGTTTAACTACATATTGTCAATTATAGTACTGGATTCAAAAGTTGAATAGTCGGTGCCTACTGTTTACTATAAGGTTGTAATTTGTAAATCATTTTTTTAACCAATAGTTCTTATTGCCGGTTTTCCAATAAATTTTATTCGCCGGTCAACGAAAATAAAAGGTAATTTTCCGGTTTTTCAATGTCAGGATAAGTCTTATTCGATGAATAAATTACCAATATGTTATTCGGTACTTTTTCTACTGAATAAGAGATGATATTTTAACGAATAACTTGTTATTATTATATACAATTACATAAAAAAACAAAATAATAAATTCTTGATTATTTTTTTTTTTTGTTACAGCTTGTTTTAAACATTAAAAGTGTTTATAGCTAGGTATTGTTTATTTTTACAATGGACTTACTAGAGTTATTCGAAGATGACGATGATGACATTTTTGAGTTTTATAATGATCAAAGACGAGTGTACATAATATAAGAATAAGAACCGACTAAATCTTTTTTCTCTTTTTTCCAAGATTACAAAGACTTCCTTGTATACTTACCAATTACCATGATAAATGCGTTCAATTCGTTTGCAGAACGCCAGAACAAAATATGTTGTATATGTTGTGGGTACTAAAATTAATCAAATATATTATTATAATTTTATTGTAGAACTGTAGAAGTAATAGTAATAAAATGAGCTTACAGAAACAATTTGTACCTAATAATAAACTATCGATATACGTTCTGTATTCTTGAGTATAATATGACAGACAAAGTTCTTTAAGTTTTGAAATATTTATCAACGACAAATCGTGACCAGCGCTCGAAAAAGGTTAAAATATATAAATTATAAAATGTATTTTATTGCAGTAAGGTTTATAACTATTTGTATACTTATACACTTGCGTATGTACACATGCATACATAGGTTTCAAAAATTTCATAATTTATAGTCTTTTACTCATAACTCATAATAAATTAGAGCTTGTATGTTTATAAAATTCAACACTATTTTCTATCCAGTCTCTATCAATCATCCAGTTCTTTAATATTGAACTATATAATATTCAAATTTGCTGATATCTTAGACTACCTATGGTATTTTAAAATTTGAGAATACGTAAATTCCGTAATAACTGTAATAAACCAATAAAATATAAAATGTATGTTTTTATTACTTATTTCTTACAAAGATTATTCAATGAAAAAGTGAAACAATCATTTGTTGGTCTACGTTAAAATAATATACCTTTTTTATAATATACTATTCAATATGGTTAGGTACCCTATGATTAGTATTTTATACAAGATCAACATCATCAGACGAGTATGCACCCGGGGCGTCATTGACTGAAAAAAAAACCACTCTCTAATAGTTATATACACATTATTAACATTATATTACAATATTACAATTACGTTTTTATCTTAATACAAATAGCCTTACTCCTCACCATTTTATACTTGGTACTATTATAGGCATAAATAACACAGTTTTTTGTAAGACAATAATGACTAAATAATAATTTATATTATGTAGACTGTAGAGGATACCTTAATATTATTACCTATTAACTACTATATTATGAAGACTTATTTTGAAGGGAATTTTTTTCCAATTAATGTCCTATAATTGTGGCCCAAAAGTAGATCATACGCGGCCTGCTATTGACAACTGGGAGGAACATTCATACCCATAGGGGCGGATCTGAAGCTTGTTTAAGGGGGTAGCGAGTAAAAGTTAACTTATATGAGTTCATATAAGAATCCAAGTTCAGTTTAAATACTCTGAACAAAAGTTGACTAACAATTATTGTAATTAATATGATAAATATCTTAGTTACAGTTTGTAAATATGAATTTTCTGAGTAAGTACACAAAAATATCGGGTTTTAACTCCAAAAGTATTAAGCTTCAAGTTTGGCATAATGCAGTTCAGCTCCCAAACGTTTTTTTCGATTTTTTTTCTTCAAAATGCGTGTTCTGCATAATTAATTTGATGGTAATTCCAAATAAAAAAGCTTAAACTTAATTTATAAGTTATGGTCAAAAATATATTTTTTAAATTTTTTAAATTAATTAATTTCATGATGTAGATAATACGGTGTGGTCACATCCGTATCATCCATTCTTTGATTAAGTAATTGTCGAGTCTTTATTTTACGGAATTTAATGCATTGGCCTCCAGGAGCGCTAAGAAGGCCATTTATTTAAATAATTCTGTATAGCGTTATACGCATTAATACTTATTAACGAATGTAGCTTACATGATCATACATACGTAATCACCTCGTCACCCCTCCCCCCCCATTAATCAGCCACTGTATCCTCACGAACGACACCACTGGTATACGCTAAAAGATTTAAACTTAATGGATTAGTGAGTAATTTCATACGCTTGTTAGTTATTTGTATGGTTGCCCAATTATTGTCTTATTAATATCATTAATTGATTGATAAAAAGTGTACTAATATTTTAGACCTAAATTATTTTTATAAATAAATAAATAAATTCTCTACCGACTGTTAGCTGAAAAGCTAAGGTCAAGTTGTAGGAATAGGGTTACTGTCTAGGTAAGACTTATACGATATTATACCTTAAGTAGGTACAAGGGCCTTTACAATCAATTGAAATACAAGATTCAAATGTATAGATAAAAAAATCCAAAAATGTGACAATGTAAAGGTGCATAATTATAATACTATATTAGTATCGTAACATCATAATAATAATGCCATATGCAAGAAAAAAATAATAATAATAATAATAATAATAATAATAATAATAATAATAACAAAAATTTAATTCTGCAACATATCTTAAATATACATAAAACAAATCCTCTTTGAATGCTAATATTTAGAGAGTCTTTCCACAGCCAACGAATCTAAAAAATATTTTATCAATAAAAAAACTTTAATTTACTAATGTATTTCCTTAAAAAAACTAATCTGTAGCAGGAAAAATATTTGAAGATTAAAAAACATATGCCTAGCGCCATGCAGTGGCCAATAAGGTGAGCTGCGGATGCAGTTCAAAACTACACAGATAGATGGCAATTGAGTTATCTTCTGGAAGCGTCGGTGAACACTGATGTGATAGTTGGTAAATGTTTTTAGACCCGTCGTTAGATATTTTCAGCCCTAAAGTGGACATTTCAATGTCGCTCTTCTTTACCGATATTTATTTAACTTTGGCATTATTTAAAATTTTATGCCACCGTAAAGCAGCGCATGCCTTGCTTGTGGCCTAATGAGTAGCGATTGGCCTGCGCGCGCGCGCGCGTGTGTGTGTGTGTGTGTGTGTGTGTGTGTGTGTGTGTGTGTGTGTGTGTGTGTGTGTGTGTGTGTGTGTGTGTGTGTGTGTGTCGTGTGTGTGAACGAGAGTTATATTATGTTCAAATGAAATGTGTTCGAAAAAAATATGTTCAAACAAGTTTTTATTTCGAATAATATAATTATTTATTGTTAAAAAAACATATTTATGTAAAATATATTAAAATATATGAAAAAATGTGCTGTTTATGTTATTAATGTATTTATTTACTTTCGTGATGTATAGGTAGGTACCCAAGTATTTTGAAAACTGGAAGGAAAGCCAATGCTGCTAAATGTCGACAAAGTAACAGTTGAAGTTTTGATCTTCCATTGTACTCGGTCGTTAATCCTTCCTTTTTATGTGACGATAACTATTTTGCTAAAAACGAAAAAAAAACATGAAGAATGCAAAAATATCATTGATTGCATTGATAGTAGAAATTTCGAAATCAGTAATAATTTCAAGATAAGTATATATTATAGTATATTTGATAGTAATTTAATAATACACGTCCACATATTCGTTTGCTATTTTGTTAACGGTCTGACAATCGGGAATATACTGCAGTAGAGCAGTCGGCACTTTACAGAAACCCATATTATTATTATGCTTATGATAACGAGTAGATTAACTGATTAAAGTAATTGATCTATATTAGATCAGTACGAACTACGATCGTTAACGGTCTAATAGTCTGAATATAAGATGGAATATTATACTATAGATATTATCTATATCAATATAATAACTGCAAAGTTTTCCAACAAAAATTCATTCAAACATATGCTTTTTCGAACACTTTTCATTCGAACATACCATTTTTGGACATTTAACCGACGACCCGTGTGTCGAATATCAAATACTGGAATTTGAGTATTTCGTGTGGGCAATATCTTTATTTTAGATAAATTAAAATCTAAAACTGTCATGGACAAATATTAGATAGCTTCGTTTAAAAATGTTTGCTGATTAATTGAGAAATCTAGTAACAGTACCACAGTACTATCAACTATAATATAACACTATGGTTATAAATCATAATGCAGTTAGTTTCTTCCTTCTTATTTTAGACACAACATACAATAATTATTCATTATAGTTTCCGAGGTATCACGGACTGTTAACAATTTACTCGACTAAAAAAGGGTTATAACCAGGTTTGGAATTTTATAGCATTAATGTTATACATATATCAATATATGAGCTATAATATTACTGTAAATATCGCTAAATATGCGATAAAAACAACAAAATATGCAAAAATTGTTCAATCGAAAACAAAACTAGTACCTATAGTACAAGAACACGAGTCGACGACTGTACCTATAGTATAGTATACAATTATACGTTTTCAACTACATTCGTTATTAGATGATAATCATAGCCGTAAATGACAAAAAATGGCTAAGTAACTAATAACTTATAAGTCAAGGTTAGAATAGTGTAAGGGATGGCCAGTGGCGTACTCACGGGGGGGGGGGGGGTCATGAGGTTTGTCATCGGACTTTTTTTTTTCATTTTCATATGCGTATTACAATATAAGATTTTGGTTTTTGGTGTAACTCTAGAACAAATGACAGTAGATACTTGACATTTTCACTGGTTGTTTATATTATCGTTTTCTATACACGATAAAATGTATATTAGTAATATTATTTGGATTTATTTTGAACTGTTTACGGATATTTTCGGTTTCCAATTTTGTTTGTTTTTTTTCTATAATTGTCAATAAAATGTTATTTGTTCTGTAAAAAAGCTTGAAAATTTAATACAAGGCTTTTAGTATATTGTTACAATGACATTTGAAAAATATTAAAAATCTATTTTCACAATTTATCATATGTTTATTTTATCAATTCCTATACGACTATACTTGATAAAATGTTTAAAATATTTTGACTTGTTATGAGATGTTTAAGGACGATTTCAATTTTCAAATTTTTTAGTTTTTTTTTCTACAAAAATCAATAAAATTTTATTTGCAGTCCAAAAAGCAAGTCTGGGCATTAACAAGTTAATAAGTTAAAGTTAAGTTACCTTTAACTAAGTTAATTAACGAGTTACTTTTTTTCGTATGTTATTCAGTAACTTACAAGTTAATTAATTTTATTGCCTCGTTAAATTATTTTTTTCCTAAGCCACAGGTTTAAAATAAATTCAAATTTGTAAAAATTAATTATATAAAAAAAGAATCTGAAATATTAAATAAATAAATTAGAATAATAATATTAATAATAATAAGTAGTTATTATATTGCATATTCACAGAAAATATTATATAACTATCTTATAGACGGACATGTTATGAGAGTTACTGTTAATATTACTTTCTTACTAAAGTATTGTGTTTTGAAATGTTTGGTAAATTATTATAGTTTTATAATGATTATTAAAGTATGAATATTGAAAAGCTTAGTTTTTGGTTGCATTATTTTACTTTTGATATTCATATGATATACCAAATCCAGCTCACTAGGTACTCTCTACTAAAATGGTAAAATACATAATAACACAAAATTTGTAAATATTATGTCTATGGGGGGTGTGGGGTAGAGGCCCCCACTATTGAATTCTAGTAAGTTTTCAGGACCCACCCCATAGAATATTCGTGAGAACTCCACTGACTGATGGCGCCTGAAAATAAAAGTACAAGCTGACGAGACCGATAAGTTAATATAAAAGTCTATTTGCGCCAAAATAAGAAAAGGTGTGTTTTTTGCGACAGCCTTTTTGCGCCAAATTCACCTGTATAAACATTTTACATTGACAACTTGGTTTAATTCATATATTTTAAAGACACGAATTTTAGAGCATAATAATAATTAATAAGAAATCAATTTTAATTTTTAATTTAATATTATAATAGTTATAATACACGTTTATTTTGAATCATAGTCAATAATGTTTTTAAATGAAACGCTATTGGTAATAATAGTTTTAACATTTAATAGTACTTACACATTTGCTATAAATTATAATAAAATATTTATTTTTTTATCACACGTTTTTTAAAAATAATAATCGTTTATACAATTTATTTTTCAAATGATAGTCAGTATTAATAACAATAATACACATTGCACATAGTAAATAGACAATAATATACGAATTTTTAAAATAATTATGAATAATAAACGTTTTTTTTCAATTAATAATCAATTATACAATTTTTTTTTTGAATCGTAGTCAATATTAATATCAATAATACACATTGCACAATATAGTCAATAGACAATATATAGCCAATATACACTTTTGGCCCTTGTGGCATTGTCTACAGCCATTTATTTCCCTCTTTTACTTGTCGTAAACTCAATTTTTCTTAATTAAACCAATTAAAACAATTAAACTAAACAAAATACAGACGACAATATTTGGTATAGGTATGTAATGTAACGTTATGAATGTTACGAATGCCTGATAAATTCACACTGCAATCGTTCTTATTCGATGATTTGACGAATAACGATATCCGATAACGAAGGTACCTATACATCGTACATAGTACGACATAATAAATCTGATATAAAACTTGTTTTCAGTCCGTCTGCGCAATAATATGTATATTGACAGTAGGTACCTATATAAGTATTATAACTATATAATAGAGCCATTTTAAACATTTAATATTTGAGGTAATTTCCTAAACATTATATTATATTATAGACAAGTACTGAGGAACATGTAAACGCAACAATAACAAAATAAGAAAATCGTTGGATGAGATAGGTACCGTTATTTTACGACGTGACACTTGAATACATCGACATTTAAACATCAGATGTTAATTTTTTTTACCCTGATTACCTTTTTTAAAAAGCATTTAGTATTTTCAATTTTTACCTCCCCTATAATAATACAATAATATATAATGACGTATAGAAATATTATAAAGTACTTGGCAACGAAAATTAATAAATTATTTAGTAAAATTAATATTGTTGTTAATTTGTTATTGATCAATAATCAGTAAACGGTTTTTTTTGGTAGGTATCATTTTACGGTAGGTAGCATATTAGACGAGTACCCAAAAAAATATTGTTTCTTTTTTTCGTTTTGTCGAGTGTATCATCAATTGTTACAGATTTAAATACTAAATATTCGTTAAAATATATATTGTAAATAAAAAATTCGTTAGTCGATTATACAGAGTATATCAGAGTAGACCTGCAGTATAAACGCTACACGGATATTATAATATGTTCCAAGAAATATGTAAGCGACGAAAACTGTTGAACAAATCATAAAATAACGCATTACACCGACGGATACGACATGGACAGTTATATAAACCATACAAGAATTGTAAATAATAATAATATAAAAATATGTATTGTGTAGAACGTGCGAACGGCAATATAGTCGAATAGTTAATAAAAAATAATATTTAAAAAAATTCAAAATTGTATTTTTCATAGGTAAAATAATAATACAATTTTTATATAATATAATAGCTGCATGTCAAAAAATAATATTGTTTGAAAACATTTCGGCTTAGGTTTGAAGTGTTTGAACCATTCAACCCCCATGTATACTCGCAAGTACCCATACCATATTTTCTACATGATAAACTATTGACTCGAGTTGTAATATCTTAATCCGAACACAACTTGGTACCTACCTTTTGTACTAGGAAATCACTTTTTGACGGTAGGTATGTGAGTTTTGACAGTTTTACAATAGTATACTTATATTTTTTTTTTATTGAATTTGAGCCCGGCAACTAAGGCCATTCGCTATTTTTGTTTTGCTTGTAGGTTTTTGTTGGTAGGGGGAGGAACACTTGTGTGTTTGTTTTGGCAGAATTTTTTATTTGGGCCCCCGTAGGTATATCTGCAATGCCCGGGTGGGGGATGGCGGCACTTGTTCTCCGGACACCGTGAAAAATGACGCCCGCGGCCGAGGTATCGAACCAGCGTAGGCTGCGTCGCAGCCGACGCCTTAATCCGTCCCCCAATAATATATTAACTATAGGCATAACTAAAAATAGGTGGTGGATCGATAGTGGAAAATGTAATACATTTCTGTAGCACGTATATAACATAAATATATGATAATAATATGAATATAGCGTCTACTCGAAGTGTCATTAATAATAATAATAATAATAATAATAATAATATGAGTGTGTGATATTAAGTATAATCATTCATTGAGACATATTATACAAAACTTTTAAGTCTATAAGCTAAAATAACTTTATTATGAGTTACAACTTATAAGTGTTATAACATACACCGTGTCTTTAAAATATAATAATAAAACCAAGTCATTAATGTAAAATGTTTATACAGGTAAATTTGGCACAAATAGGCTGTCTCAACAAACATACCTTTTTTATTATGAAGCAAATAGATTGTACCCAAAAAGAAATACATTTTTTTTTTGAGCTAACGGGTAATTCCCGGTAATTTAGATTAAATGATAATATTGTTTATTGTAAATCATAATGGTTGTTTTTGTTATTTTAGGTTGTACTTGAAGATAACGTGCTACAAATATTTTTATACTTACATATTGAATATTTTATCTAACTCGAACTGATCTGTTCATTAATTATGAATGCACATTGTAATTTACGTTTTTTTTAACTTAATGCCATTTTAGTGCAACAAAAGATAAAAAGTAAGTAAGTATTCATATACACAGCGAGCTGAAGTTATAGCTTATACAATTTAAAGAACTGAGTTTGTGATAAAAACTATAAGTGAAACATTTTGTTACACTAATTACACTATTGAATGCGACAAATGTAAACAACATAAGGTAATAAATTGTTTAAAACTTAAAAGTATTTAATATTAATATTTATTTTACAGTAATGTGTGTGTGTGTGTGTGTTATTTTTGAAGATAAAATAAAAAATATATAGAAGATAGAAGATAATATAATCCTTCAATCTTTAACTTAAAGGGCAAATACAGTTTATTAATTTATTAAGATTTA
The DNA here is from genome assembly GCA_949089665.1 of Macrosiphum euphorbiae. Classification (NCBI taxonomy): domain Eukaryota; kingdom Metazoa; phylum Arthropoda; class Insecta; order Hemiptera; family Aphididae; genus Macrosiphum; species Macrosiphum euphorbiae. The sequence continues at coordinate 133,724,246 of CARXXK010000001.1, read as the reverse complement.
TTAAAATATTGTCAAGAATCGTCAAAACCGCTAGAATTTGCTAATTCAATTTTTAAATTTTATACCTTAGACTTGAAAATGTACCTAATACAAAATTTTATATGAGGTATAAGTAATCCTTACTAAAATTAAAAAAAAAATCTTCAAACCATTCTACAATAGGTCGTTACTGACTTAGATAAAGTTTAGGTAGGTATGTATAATAACGCTAAAAATGCGATCGACTTTCGTAAAAATTAGATCACTTCTATAGTACTATTAATCGAAAAACAAATTATTAATAGCAATATAATTAATTAATATCCTTGAAATAGAGGCTAACAAAACGTTTCCGCTAAGAATCATGTACAATGATTTATCATTGAATTCAATTTTAACACATCCATATTAGTGCCATTGACAATGAAGAGTTACAATCGACATCTACTGTATAGGAATATTCACCAAGCATGCTTACTCCCCCCCCCCTACAAATATGCAGTTATTCAAAATCTGATATTTGGAATTTTTAAATATCTATAGGTACTTAAAGACCATATTTTAAAGATTTTTGAGATTTTTTTGTACCTAATACTTAAGGAGTGTCCTATGGCGATACAAAATTTTGTTTTTTAAATGAGAACCACCCTTTCCAACTGTACTTAAATAATTTAGCGGATAATTCTTTTTCAAAAAATTTGAATAAATTCTTTATTATAGGAAAAAAAAATGGAAGTGAACAAGTATGGTGAATCACCCAAAATTCAAAACAGAACGACTTCTTCGGTTTCCTTAGAAATTTCGAATAAGTAGATTTATTTGGTGGTCTTATATCTTATAATTTATAGTTTATAATGCATGTATCTACCTTTCATCACCGATCGGTATATTATGATATAGTTATGGTTTTTTGTAACACCATTAGTCGTAATAATTTAAGCCTTTAATTTGTTTAGGAAATAAATACTATTGCAAAATAATTATCAACGTTTTAAATATTTACGTACCTGGAAATTTCATAATAAATAATTGCGATGAATACATATACATCTCAGTATGAAATATGCATCTTTATAATTATAATTCCATTTAGGCACAATGGTACAGAAAGGAACAATATGAACATATTTAATTACCTTTTATAGATTTTAACTCTCCATATTATATAATAATTAATAATATTATAGCTAATTTCTTTTTTTTTTGGAATTTAGTACGAATCTTCCAATAATCGTGTAACTGTTGCTTACATCCTTTTTTTCACGGTTAGTTCATTATTAAATTAGACGAAATAGTGCTAAAATCCATTATAATTTAGTTACCTATATGGTATACTATATTAACGTTGTACGGACAGTCTCGAAACAATGCCCGAAGTTTATAAATTATTCAAAAAATAGTTTAGTTGCACGTAAAGTTGCTCGCGTCATTGAAATCGGGCTCAATAGTTGTATTTCGATTATTTCGTGGTTCGTCGACATCTCTTGAGCTACTCTCGGCATGCAGCGCGGTTGCACAACAGGTCTCTCTTGTTCAAGCGCGCGCAGTCCTCCGCGCAGAGTCAGTTAACAGGTGTTCATCCTGCGGTGCGGTCGTGTGTCGGTAATCTGTAGTTGTGGTCGTGTTATTTTTATTTTTAAGTCCAGTGTCAAATAATAGTGATAATTATATAGTTAAAAGTTGGCGAATGCTATTCGAATTCGGTGTAGTGTATTGCAATACAGTTCTGGAAATTAAAAACGTGAGTTTCTATATACAATATTGTTTGAATCGCATTGTTATTAATCGATATGGACTGTACACATCAGTACTGTATTTTAAATTCTGTCAATACTGTACGATTTTCAAAATAAAATACTGGAACGTCGAACACATATCATCGGGAAAGCCATTGGATAGTTTTCCCATAATGTTTAATTTGTTTACGTCTACAATGAGATGTGATGCACGTTAAAATATATTATTAATATTAGAGAAATATGATGTACACTATTTTGGAATGTCGTTCAAGTGTATGGTTTACGTTCGTGGCTATGCGATATTTACTCGTAATTATATATGAGGCTCATAAAAAATAATAATAAAACTGGCTAGATGGGACCAATAGTTTGTAAATATGAACGCCTGCGGCATGCAATATTTCTATCCATTTAACAGTTTTAGTCTGGACCAAAAACTAGGTACAGAGTGTCATAATCCATCCGTACAGTACGCTTTCGTGTGTACTATCGCGGTTTTGTGAAGTTCTCCACATTTTTCATGACTGATAGATTCATTTTTTTTTGGTTTTTTTTTTTAAATTTATTGTTCCGCTGACCTTATTTTTTTTTATATATAAAATGAAAGGAAAATTAATTCATTGTTTCTGAAAGTATAAAAAATATTAAAATACCTACAAATAATGTAAATTGTTTGTTGAAATAGATTTTCTAATAGTTTTTCATGCTTTTAGAGATGTACGATTCTAAGGTCTCCAAAACTTTGAATTGATTCTCACGAGTATAACACTTCAAAGTAATTATCAGTTATCAGTTATCACCAAAAAAGAAAATAACAACATCTCACTTAGTACAAAAAAATGTAATTGTTTAATATACTTTTCATATTTATATGAATAGAAATATAGAATATTAGATAATAGCTTAAAGACGAAAATTGTTAATTCTCAAATTCTTTTTTATTAAACAAATTTATGGAAGTATGAATCTGCCAGTACCATCATTTTAAAAACAAATCGAAAAATTGTGTCGTATCTATAATACGTTTCAATTTAAATTACTCTAGTTAGATAAACTTTTATTTTTGTTACATGTATAAGATTAGATTAATACTGTACTATGCACTTACTTTAAATAAGTCATAGGTGTCACAAATACATAATAAGATAGGTTAAGTATCCTGCAACCTAATACTGTTTACTCTACTATACCACTAATTACTAAGTATATTTGCACATGCTCATAGTAGGTACTATATTACTCTATTTACGTCTAGCTTAGTTCATAGTCGAGTTGTAATGCAGTTATTTCCTATAAGATTAAAATTCGCAATTTATCTTTTATTATAATTATAATATAGGTACATTATATAAAAGTGATTTTAAAACTTCTCTTTTTTAAATCCTTCATGTAATTTGAAACCGACACAGCAATACATACTCATTTTAAGGATAATTTGGTATCATATATCCATGTTATTACTGAGTAGAGTGTGTTAAAAAATTTGTTTTAGGAAGAGCTTTTTTAAAAAAAATAAGGTCTATCTAAAACTGTGACATTTTTATGATTTTTTTTTTAAACTACTACGTTTATAATAATTTATATATGTCTAAAATAGTATGAAGCTTGTTCTTTTATAACAATTTTAATTGTACATTAAAAAGATTTTTAATGTACGAACTCGACTTAAAATCAATGATTGCTAAAAGTAAAAATAATATTTTATAATTAAGAAAAATAAGTGGAACTACAGTGACGGTTTTATTGACACAATTTTATTTTTGACAATTGGTCTATTGCGTTTCCAGGTCATTCCAATATCTGAGTGTTATCTACTCCAATTAAACTGAATTTAATTTTTTCTTATATCTTGTTATAGGACTGTAAAAGTTTTAAAACTACTTGATTCAAAATGATTGAAAGAAAATTGGTATTACAAAAATATAAGCGTTTATGGTTTAGTGTAATATTACATGTATTGTAATAGTACCGTTCTATGTTAATAACTATATTTACAATAAATTACATTGCGAAATAACGTACCTATAGTAAATACTTGATAATTATTACTTTGTCCGATTTATCGATTAAAGCGTTTACCAGCTAATGATCGTGATAAGAATTTAACGAATTCGCAATTATAGGTAACAAAAATATTTAGATAATGGTTACAACATTTAGAGAATGCAAAAGTTATTATAACATAGTAAGTTATACCCTCGAAATATTTTTTATATAATCTGACTTAAAGAATTATAAATTATAATGCATAATATTAATCATCTTATGTACAAATTTCCTTGGATTAATAATCCAAAATAAAAAAATTGTAAACAACTAGTATATATTATTAATTTTACATAAGGAAACGTATTTCCATTCTATAACAATACGGACGAGATTATTATTCGTGGGATTTTTTTTATCAATTTGATTCATTACGAGTTCAAAAAATTGGCAATGCGAGCAGTAAACGATTTACATTTTAAATTTAAAATACTAAATTGCTTTTAAGCTTCGTTAACAAATACCTAATGCATCCATTGTAATATATGGCCAAAATACCACAGTCGGGCTTAAGAATTCCGTCTGTTGGTGTATTCACCGCACGTATTTGGCCCCAACATTAGTGTAGGTACACATTATATTCGCAGTGTTCCACGGACGCGCACAAACGTGAAATGACTATTAACAGGTGACATCATGGTAACACCTATCCAAAATATAATGCTGTTGAGTATGGGACATTGAACCTTTGTGTATTTCTGGTATAGTTCGTTTTATATTACTATTATTACCATTATATAAACCGTGAAATTCTTTATAAACTCACATGGCGCAGATATGTTTTATACGATATAGTGTGAGAGACTGTGAAGGTACTTTTTTTACTGTTATCTATACAACAATCATTGTAAAAATATTAAAATTTACTAGCGTATAATGTGTTAGTGACACGCCTAAATGAACTTCTTGCAGTTCGTTAATAAAAAAAAATACAAAATTAAACGTTTATGAAATATATAGGATGAATATGATACTATGGAAATAAAAATGTCATAGGTCGTGCCCACATAGAATATCTATAAGATCTCTCTTAAAACAACAAATAACAAATGTACATATAACATACTTATCAGATTTTTGAAGACACGATTTACAAGACGAACATTCTTAATATCATCTGCTCTAAATTCTGCATGAAATGATTTATTTGCAATGTCACAATCATATGACATCCGTCTAAATTGTAGTATCATTTGTATACATCTTTCGTTCTTTGTGCAACTCACATAAGTGCATTTAAACTTGTTTTTAGGACATCGCAATTTTCGCTACAATTGTGCAGTGTATTATCGGGTATTATCGTGCGTTGACCATTTTACCGGAATAATATTTTCACATTTGATTAAAAAATAAAAAATTTGTGTAGTTTAATGATTTTTAATTCAGACTAATGAAATTATAGAGGTTATTGATGTCTACTACATAATATCGTGTATAATATATTGTGTAATCCATATATATCACAACTAGAGCTTTATTTTTTTTCATAAAAATCTATCATTTTTGAGGGGGTTATGAAAATTATTTCGGGTACTTTACAATACCAAGTCTATCAAGCCACCACCTGTAGTTGTACACTTGTGCTTATGGACAGACCACGTCATTATTTATACATTTGATAACCTATATAAAACCATACAACGTTTGAATGGAAAAATCAAATTCGATACCAGGTATATTATTATATTATATAGGGTAAATTGTAACAGTGCATATCCAGATAATTTTATATTTTTATATACGTATTATAATTTTATTATTGGTGCCAAATTATTATTAGCAGAAAAAAAAATCTAATACCAGAAAGGAAAATAATTATTGTAAATGATGACCATGTTTATGGTCGTCCGGGTCGTGGGAGGAGGACGATACGTTGACCTTAAACTCCGGTCGATGATGTCAAACTATAGAACAACGTACCGGCTGCACGTGAAACCGAAATAAAAAAAATGACAGACCATATATACATTTTATATAGCAGTCAGCGGAGAAAAATGAAGCCGATCAATTAACTACTTTCCCTGCAAAAATTGACTTTTACTTAAGATGCCTTCCGGGGGGCTGGCTGGGGATCGAATAGGTATATTGGGACAGTCGAATGAACCGCATTCCTGATACTCACCTGAATATAATATGTTATGGGCCTTGAATCCGGAAATCCTGCACATAACCTAATTTTGTATGCAAAAAAAAAATACATCGATCAACATAGACGTCGCAGGGTTTGACCCTCTAGCTAATTATATTTATTTTAATTACAATCGCGTGCTATAACCGTGTGCAAAATAGCATCGTAAATGATTTTTTACCCGTTCAATTATGTATGATGAATAACAACTATCGTAAGTTTTATTTTGATGGCAATATCAAAATTAATTTGTCTACAATAGAATTTTATGTTGAAATAAAATAAATACAATTAATTCCGTTGTGTTTAGTTGATCGTAAATAATTATACTTTGGTATATTATATTATTATTTCAGTTGTCAGGGCTTATATTGTATCTATGCATTGAATAAAATGTTTTCTTATTTAGCTTTACTAACTTGAATTAATAATTTTGTTTACTGTTTACTACCTAAGTGGCTATAGGTATATAATATGAAATTTAATACTGTAGGTTAATTTGTATAGTTTTACTTTGGAATATGTTAATAACTTATATCAATTTGAATAATAAATAAGATAGCCCGTGGTCACACATTTGCGTGCGTGTAAAATGCATAAAGACTGTCGGTGCATAATTTTTATATTTTAACCTCATACCTAAATACTGTTATGATGATCATATAAAATTATGTTTTTGTTCTACAGAACTCTTCGTGATGGGCGATTACGACAGGATCCACAGAATGTGTCAAAAACGTGGGGAATTATGGGAGGATCCCGATTTCCCTGCCACCCAGTCGTCAGTGTTTTACCACCAAAAGCCACCATTCCAATTCGTGTGGAAAAGACCCAAGGTTAGTAACATGTTAACGAGTTTACGAAGCTTCGGTGTAAGAGAAGTTTTTAACTAAGTCGTATTAATCGATAAGGTAGACAGGCAATGGTGGGCGATCATATAAAATATATATACGTATATGACTAGTAGGATGATGGAGCACCCACATGATACTTATTAAAGTGGTAGGTACGAGACGACGATGCAACGACCTTTAAAAAAATAAAAATACGTTAAATCTGATAAATAAGGTATTATAATGGACGCCTGTGTTATTTAACAGACTATAACAGTGTATTTTATAAGCCGAGTGAATGACGTGGTTCTGTGTAGTTACAACTTAAAGCGTGGTACGTTTACGGTTTACCTATATAATATAGTGGGATGTATAGTGTGTATATAAACGGTATACCCCGAAGTGCTGTAATAATGAATATTCTGAAAATGTGTTTAAAATACTTATCTAATAGTATTATTTTCACTTGACAACCTAACCTAAGATAATAAACTGAAATACTTTTCTTATACAAAAACAGCATTTCTATTTCAATTTATATGATATAATATACCTAATACTATATTTCATTATCTTATATTATATTTGAAATAAGTAATAGTTACACTTCAGTAACATTAATTTTTAAATTCTGAGAGGAGCGAAGAAGCTAGTGGTTTTACAATGATGTTTATTTTTTTTTTTATTCTGTAAACTAAATTTCTACCAGAAACAGTGCTTCGATTTCAACATATTGTATCTTCTCTTTTAGAAAATTGAATCAAGATGGTACTTTAAACAGGCCATTTTTCGATTTTCTCAATAGTTTTTTAACACCACGGGAAAAACCACCAAAATTTATTTTTCTAACCTATTTTTTGCTAACGCTTTATATATCACCATTGAAACAAATACAATTTAAAAACTACCTAATTCCCCCATTAGATATATTATATGATACAATTAATGGTTATCACTTATCTATTAATACATATTTATGATTCATACATTTTCTTTCGTCCGCTCCCAATTATCGAATGCAATCATTGCATTCAAATAGAATACTCAATAATTCATTATCCTGTCTGAGGACAGAAGGGATGATGGACAAACTTCTACTACCGCCGACCTACTGCACCCTATTGCACTTGCCTCTTTTTTTTAAATGTTCATCCATCATCCGCCATTCTAAAGAATTATTTATTTTTCAACGTTTACACGAATGTAATACATTAATTAATACGATAATTTATTTTATAAACAATCGAAATTCGTGATCACTATTTACGAAATTATTATCAAAGAAATAACATAAATCGAATCACCCCGAAATATCTATATTCAAAACCAAAAATAAATATTTAAAATACAGTTTTTAATACTTTTTATACATTATAATACTTTCACTCCTGGAACACCTATACAGATTATTCAGAATTAACGATAAAATTGGACAGACTTTCGATCATTGACAAACGCTTTTCCTGCTCAATTCAAACGGTGTACGTCATGTTTTCCGTAATAATTATAATGACGTTTGTGGTACCATCGACAGCTCGAAATCGTGTTCTTACGGAATTATAGTTATTATGTACAATGACACCGAAGCTCCTCCAGAGTTCATTTACGCGAATCGGACTCGAGAATTATTGCAATTAGAACTGAACGATTTATAGAGATGCACTAGCTGCAGCTGTTGAATCGTCGGACGATTATTATCAGAAAGGTGTGGGACGTGCGAATTAATTTCGCATAATGTTAATTGTATACTGTATGCACACACGCGTATTATGTAACCTAACCTACGGTATACTGTTATTATAATATTACAATAATAACGTGCCCTACGCATCTCACGTCGTCGGATATGTCATCGGCCGGGCTCGCGTATATTATACGATTGTCGGACTTGTCGATATAAGGCCACTCCCGCGAAGTTTGCACCCAACGAGTCGCGAACATTATTGTCGGTCACCGCGAGAGGTCTTCAATATTGTTATTGTGCTCTCTCGTCGTGACTATAATATATATTATAATAATGTGCAACGCCATTGTTCGCGCCGCGAGAATTGAAAATCGTATTTATTGTTTCGCCTATATTATGTATCGCGTACCTATACTTGTATTCAATGTTAATTACTATTACTATTGGTCGGCATCTCTATATTATATCTTACGTGTTGGCGTCATTACAATAGGGTGCACATCGACCGTGGTACATGCTCAATATAATAGCCCGGTAACCGTGTACAAGCATAATATCAGACATGCAAGCTGCGCCGCCGCCGCATTCTCGAACGCATATGATTAATATATTTTCATCGACACAGCACCTTGTTCGCTTACAATGCGACTAATAACCTCCTCCTCCCCCTTCCCCCGGTAACCGTTCGCAATTAACCAAACTAAATAATATTATAATGTTCCGACCAGTTAAATACTCTGTCCCTTGTGGCTCGTTGTTAATATTAATCGTACATTAATCAAACAAACTCCGTATGCGCACATGAGTTCGACACTTTGATGGTGACGTTCGAGATTAAAAGATCTTTTTCTCTAAACTCGAAATCAGCTGAGTGTTCCCCACACGAGTTGAGTCGAAAGCGTTTTTAAATTTAAGCATTACAAATCAATAACAACAACCACAGTCCACAACGCTGCAAGGCGTTGTAATTGAAATGGTACATTATTAATCTACGATGGCTTGTAAAAAGTGACCCAACTGTGCCGGCTAAATTTATTTGACACCAGGCTCATAATACTGTGTAATAGATGTTATTTTTCACTCGAATAATTCAACTAAAACACTCATTTAAATGTTATGGTTTTTCTATTAAAAAACGAATACATTTTAACAGTAGTTGTTGTCTTTTTCCTCCGACACGCGAATAACAAAAAAAACCAATTATGATCACCGTTTAATCCTCTGATAAAGTACCGATATCTAACGATGTTTTGAAAATTACACGAAATATTGTTAAAATCCCACGCTCAGGCCGGCAAATTATTTTTACATTAATGTTTCGTCATGTTCCGGCCCCTTAACTATGTGTCGTTGCCCAGTGAAGAAAATATGTAACTGAAACGAATAAATACGAACGGCCAATTACCATTTTTTTTTTTCTTCCACTAACTACTATGCGTATGTGTATCATGGAGCTTAATTATTTTCGAGTTTCGGACCGTCGACTGTCGATTCTGCAGCAGTAAACGCGACATCTCTGCAGCGTTCGTTCTTAGCACACAATAATAATAATAATAATAATATAATAATATAACGACCTAAACGTCCGCCCGGCGACCACATTTTTCACGATGTCTCCGAATGTCTGATTTTATTCGTTTTACCCGTCATCACTGGTCATTGATAACCAATGAACGTTTATAAATTGAAAAATAAATTACGATGATTCGCAGGGAACATGGAATAATAATGTGCATCGTATATAATATTATTATATTATGATAATAATATGTGCTTGTACGTTATATATATTATAGGTTTAATATATTATAAATACGTGTTTCTATTGCCAGATATATATACGCGTACGATGAAGAACCACTGACCATTGTAAGTAGGTTATATGAGTGTGTGTGTGTGTGCATTGTGCGTGTGTGTGTGAGTTGCGCCCAGTGAAACCGACCGGCTGTGAATGTTTTAAACGGGAGATGATATCCCTCGGCCGAAAACGTCTATTAAACGGTGTAGCATACATATTTTATTTTTATGCATTATTATTACTTCTTACTGTTTTCCAAATTCCATTCATGAATAATATACCTAATATACAATGTACATCGTACATTTACGATACATAATATATACGTACATATACACGATACACATGATAGGTATTATATTATATTTATATATACATGAATATGACGTCCGTTATAGTGTACAATAATACAATGTACATTTATACATTTATAAAACGTCGCGTGTGAGGATCAAACAATACGAAACTAAGTCTGAATCGCTATACGACTGTCCATTTTGAATTATTAGAAACGATTTCAATGAACTGGAGAACCGGTCGGATTTTGATGAACTAGTGAGATACATTGCATGGGTATCAGAATATTAGAAATTACTTTAAATATATAATATCAACAGAACAAAATAATATAAATTGAACAATAATATCACTAAAATATCATAATATTATAAATTAAAAAAAACTATAACCATTCAAAACTTAAACATTATCTTCAAATTAAAAAGCATTTTGGGTGTGTTTTATCATAATCGCTAATACATAATATAACACTATTAGGTTATAGACTTATAGTATTAAAGTATGATTGCAAATAATAGGAACGATTTATACACAAATTATAGGTACCTACGTATTTTTTTTTAGAATATATTTAAATAAATAGAAACATATACTTACACGGTTTTATAGATTTTTAAATATTGAAATTTACATTCGATATATAGGTACTTTTATGGTTTTTTATTTTTAGTGCTCTATATAGTTTTTATATTATATTAGAGTTGGAATTTTAATTATTTTAAGTAAGTATAAATAATTATACAATATTTTTACTTCACCTGCTTCAACGTTCTTAATAGATAAAGTATAAAATTAACTTTGTATATCAACAGTAAAGAGTACAGACTAAAAACGAACCAGATATCCAGTAAATAAATTATAATATTATACCTTCTTGTTTTAGGAGATATGTAATAGACCGGTTTTCGTCAGTGATTCCACGTCTCAATTTGATATCAGTCCAGGAAAAATGGGTAAGTGTAATTCCTCAATGAATGATTATAGCCGTAAAAATCTTTATTATCATTTCGTATTTCAGTATTCGTTATATCTATATATAACTATATTGGAAAACAAAGAAGTGTTTATTCGTTCTAATTACTATTTTTTTTTTACTCAAATTCTCTATTTTTTTTTTTGTGCAACTCTATATAGCTACTATTTTTTTGAAAACTCATGCTTTTTGACTTTCACTTCTATGATTTGTGCTTGTGTCTGTAATAGAAGGGCAAAATAAAATCAGAGAGAGTGCCCATGTCTAATTTCTGAAACTTAGTGTGCGTGAAAATCGTCGATAAATTTATTTTTTCCAATATAGTATATATACCATAGTCTGGCAAACGCTTTTCTTTATTTATTTACTTATTTCAAATAACACCATAATCCATTTATCACTATTGTTCAAATAAAAAAAAAAAACGTTACTATTGTATCATTTTCAATTGTCATCACTTCGAAAGACAGTTCTGTTAGCCTTAATTTTAATTATTTTAGCAAGTACGCAAAGTATGTCGATTTCGCACTATAAATTAAACCATTTCAATCACATTAGGTAAATCGTTTTATGGGTACCAAACAAAAATTAAAATCAAGTGTATACAATCTATTATTTACTTCAGACATTTTTTAGTTCACTAAACTCAATATCATAACAGTATTTTATTAAACAGTTTTAATTTTTTGCTATACAGCAAGTGTTAAATATTATAGTATATAAGAAACAGTTTATTTTTATTATAAATACAAGTTATATGTAGGTAAAAAATTGTTAGGAGTCTGATAGGCGATAGCTGATAAAATACATTTTAAAAATTCTATTATATAATTATTGACTCGAGAATATATATTAATAATTAGTATACAAAATTAGATACCTACCTACCTAGTTTGAAATTTATGATGTAAGTAGCTCAAAGTATACTTTAGTTTTATGATAATTTTTATACTAAAATAATTTAGTCCCTACTCCCTAGGTATAGTATATTGTATAATGTACTTAGAAGTTTCTGTGTATATGCATATTCCATAAATAATATTATAATTAAATAGGTACATACACAACTTATTATAGAAAAAATATATACAAAATAATTCATGCTCTAGTTGTTTTAAAAATATAGGAAACACTAATAAAATTACAGCTCTTTTGAATATTGAATAAAATTAAAATTAATTAAAAATATTTTTTCTGTAAGATCTTTTTCAACATTTTGGGGAAATTATAAAATAATTTAAATCCCAAGCTAAACACAAATTTGTTAAGAAGTTTATATTACAGAATTTTGAGAAATTATAATATTTTTTTTTTCGATTTCTTAGGTAGCAATAAGAAGAAATAGAATAATAGTAATTTAGTTTAAAACGTTAAACTAAATTATTATTTTTCTTTTAATAATATCATTGAGCTAGGTGCTTGTATCATTAATTATTATATATAGGTACCTATATGAATATAAATATAGAATACCTTACAACTGTGTTTTAAATACATGATGTAAAAATTTATTTCAATATATTATAAATGGTGTATTCAACTTATTTCAGAATAATTTGATTTGTTCATCAGTATAATATCATAATATACATAATAATATGTAAACATATCAATATAGTTGTATGAAACATTAACTAGCATTGATGAAACTTATCAATTGAGATTACCTTTACTAAACTGCATGTCGAATGGGAAATAGTTTATATTATAAAGTTAACCTATTATCACTGTCATTTATCGATCAATGATCATGTATGAATGTTATTACGAGTAAATAATTTTTTTTTATGTGAACCAAACGTTTGCCATGTACGGACTAGTTTTTATCAATTTTCTATAAAATATACCTATAAGTAAATACTAAATGTATAGGATTTAAAGAACGTCGTGACGGTCACAGCCTTGTGTAGGTAGTAGCTGGCGATAATTCTGTTTTATTATAATGTTGGTAAAAAGAAAGGAAAAAATAAGTATGTGCTTATTGTGTGGTCTTATTGAATTGATAAAAAAAAATAAACTAAAATTAGGATTTCAATACCATTGACAGTCTTTTGGTTAAATTGTCAAAATGTCATAAAAAAAGTTGGAACAGAATGTACAATTTTCAAGGTTATTTATATTGATTTATAATACCAAGTTTGGTGTTAAATGTAACAACAGTAGTTTTCAAAATTGATCAAAGACAAGATACTAAACACGCGTTAGAGTTATTATTCATTTTTATTTATTATGTACAGTAGGTATGTAATAGAATACAAAAAGGTTAAAAGATATTTTATTCAAATTTTATTTTATATTTTAAATGTTCAAACAGTTAAACACCAATAAAACTTATTAACTTTAGCTTAATGTACCTACTTTTACTGTACGGTTTTATTTATAAACTTTAATATGTATAAAATATATAGTTTAAATTGTAAACATACCTACCCAAGTTTTATTGAAGGCACATTATGCGGAAACTTCATTTGTTGGATCCTTTATATGGGAAAGTTATATACACTATTAACATAGATTATAGATTCAATTACTTACTGAATATTAAATTATTTTGTATCCAACATTAAGAAAATATTCAGTGATATGCGCTTTTACTTAATTATATCCTCTACTGGACTAAGATACGTAGGACTCATAGTCGACCAACCTCAATTCAAGTAATACTTTTATTTTCTTAAGCCTAAGTCTCGTTTATGAATCTCATTTGAGTCATATAAATATAGCTTAAGCAATACTTACTCTTAAGCATCGACTATGAATACGGCCCTTAATGCTTTAAAACTGCATTGTTTTATTCTGAGATAACAATATTATCTACGAATATCACCATATTATGTCGTAAAATAATTAAACTTTTGATAATTATCCATAATTTCGAGATCAATTGTTAAACCGTGTTAATTTAAACCATGGTTAAATAGTTTAAATTGATGGTGTTATTTCGACATTATTTTCAGGTGGGAAAACTATAGCACTCTGCAGTACCTAGTTTATCATTTAATTAGAATAGTTCCCCATTGTACGGAATAATAATGTCCTAACCGAATGGTATAGTATAATAGTCTCCTCCCCCCCCCCCCAACACTGTAAGTGTGCCGATCCTCCGACATGTCAAATTATCCATGTAGCCGATGAGAATGTATTTCAACACAACGGAACTGAACGAAATTGTATTATTATACACGTGGATATTGATCAAGCGTATCTGCATTTGGCGGGAACAATGTATATTTTCGTGCATTATTTGTAATAGGACATAAAATAATATTATATAAAAATGTGTTTCACGATTGGAACCCACGAAAATAAAAATATAACGTTACGCCGCGGGATGAAGATCCGTGTACACGACCTTGCGGGAGGATAAAAGTAAACAATATATTTTGGTTTTCGTGATTATAATAATTCAACATGGTCCGTCGGATTTCGTATAATATATTATAGGTACAGCGTTCTATTATGCACGTGGCTGTGGTTAAGTCGGTACCCATTGTCAGCATCGCATACCTAAACGAGTACGTTTGTGTATACACTATAGTATATGTCGGTGAAAATTATCCCATACAATGTTTCCCGTAATTGTCTAGTGAAAATTCGAACCGCGTCGGTAATATTTTTGAACCGCTCGTCAAAGCGATCGCCCGGGAAGTCAATAAGTAATAATCACAATAATTATAAACTGTCGACAGGTGCACGTGTAGTGGTTGTAATCTTCGTTTTTATTCTTCTATAGGACAAACATTTTTTCCTACCAAATGTTAGGAACACAAATGTGGTAATTTAAACTTCAGCCAAAAGATGTCAAGTGTATCGCGGTATAATACTGTGTCTCCAGAGTTATACCCATATTGCGTTCACGAGACTGGAACAAATTAGCCTGCAGCACATTATAATATTATTATTGTCGTGATATTTGTCTCTGCAAATCGACAAAAGATTCATCTAGAGATTTTTTCCGCGTGTGCATATTATTATACTTACGCCCATTATACTTTCAGTTAGTCGACCAACCCCGTCACAGTGGGTAGGTTACCTACTGCAGTTACTCGGTTACTGTTAACGCATTATTTCTCTGCACGAAAAGTGTTTTGGATACGTTCAATGAGCGACTACCAAACGTAAAACATCATTATAAGTAGGTACGCTATTGAAAAGTACAAACATAATATTACTATGGAATACGTTAAATTTCATAACCAACAAACTCTTCAGACCATATAATATTATAAGCAACAAGAATGATCACTCGCCCTATGTTGTAATATCAGCTGAACGTTCTTGCTTGTACTGTACAAAACTATACAGATAATATATCAATTGTAACGTTGCGATTTCAATGGCTTTTGGAAAAACGAAAAAACAGTAATAAAAACAATACGGTGGTTATATCAATTGAATAAAGCAATAGCGTTAAATATATAAACCTTGTTCTTTAGGTTTAAAACGGGATACCGTTTAAATTGGATTATTTTTACAAACACCAAAATATTATCTCGTTACCTATCTGGATACAGTGGAAGACTACCAAATATAGGTGCCCAGTACAAACACTTAACTGTTTCGAATCGTCTGAAAAAATGTGTCAATTGTATAGGTAATAGGCTTATTATAATATTTTGTTTGTTAGCTCTCGTGGAACGGATCCAGTAATAATATTATACATAGGTATGTTACAATACGCATATTAAAAAATATAATATGTTCAATAAAATTCACTAAAACAGCATTCGGTTTATTCCTTGCAATTAAATTCATAGTGTGGCGTGGGTAGATACTTTAATCGAAAGGATAATAATTTATTTTTTTTGGTTTGAAAACCAATTAGTTGATTTTTCATTGCAGTGTAAATATATTATTATTTTCTACTATAAACTAATATACGTGCACAATTTATTGTCCTTTTAAAGTCAGTTGAGACTCGAATCTGGGAATAATGTAATTTCCCATACAATATGCATAATAATGAAATCGCCAACGAATTTCTATATATTCCTTGTCAACATTTTTATTTTGTTCAGTCTTTCGATGTTTTATTTAATATAATATATTATGTATTTCAAAAAACTTTTTTTTTTAAATGTTTAGTAAGATCTTATTACAAATGAAAAACACACTTAGACTGTCTATATCGTTTCGTATTATAAATAATTACAATGCGACGGTTTTTTTTTTATTTTTATAATAACCTGTTTTAAAAATTAGATAGTTAATCACTACTAATCGGACATTTTATTATGTTTGCATTGCAGGTGATAAATGGCTCGTATCTTGTCTGGGAGTGCTGTACCTTTGTAAAGGTTTGTTTTATCGCGTGGTGCCGGCCGACCAGTCGCTTTCCAGCGAAAAGGAGTACAGCGGCGTTTTCCGGTTTCGTTTGTGGTGGTGTGGCGAATGGATGGAAGTGTTGGTCGACGACAGACTTCCAACCGTTAACAACCGGCTGGCGTTTTTGCAATCTACACATACCGATCAGTTTTGGCCGGGACTGCTGGAAAAAGCGTACGCCAAGTAAGCATGCGCAATTAAAATAGTAATAATCGTTTATAAAATGGGTGTATACGTAGTGTTGCTTTAATCAACGTTTTGATAGGATTTTATTGATAGTTGGTTACAATTTTTTGTATTTATTTTTTAATTATTCTTGATTTATTTATTTATTCAATATAATATTTATAATATTACAGTTAACGCCTGAAAGGCTCGAGGGTAAAATAACGGAAAATATAATGACAATTAAATTAAATTAAACGCATAATATTAATAATATCAGTGAATTTAAGAATGACGAACAACAATACAATAAAATACGTAATTACAAATAAACACCTACTGATAGAAATAAATGTGAGTTTAAGGGAGAGTAGCATATGCAAATAATAAAATCATATTAATTTTTTTTCTCTTATACTTAAACCTAAAAAATACCCTTCCTACTAAATCGTCTAAGACATTAATAAGTATACAATTAAGTTATAGGCTACCTATAGCCTATGGGTACTATCAAAATATATTATAAATATTAGCCGTTAACTGATACATCTAAATCATTTAGATATTTTTAATGATTTATTATTTACCATGACAGTTTATAATAAATTCAAAATTTAAAACTTCGCCCTTATTTTGCTGACTACATGTATAATTACTAGAAAATTGTGTACAGATTTCATATTTTTAATATTATGTGACCTCGAAAAGTTCTAAGTGCAATAATTAATAAACGGTGTTGAGAAATGATTTACAATTGATATAGGTATACTTAACATACCAATAAATAATACTTTTTAAAATTATTGTTATTGAAATACAATATAATTTATCAAATAGGAAGTTTAGTATTCAAAGAATTTATTCAATTATTATCAATACAATGCATTAGGTAGGTACTTATAAAATAACAGTTTATATTTGTATAGGTAATAATTACACCTATAGGTGTAATAAGTTGATTATAATTTAGAATAAGTAAAATAAAGCGAAGTAAACACGTATCTATAAGATTTCTTAATAAGTATATTATTATATCTGATGAAGTTATGAATAATTTAACAAAATATATTTTGAGTATAAATATATTACACAAATGACATGTATATACATAATCTAAATACCAAAATGTATATTATATAACATGTATATTATTATTTTATATTATTATAATTCATTTCATTCGTTTTTACAACCAATTTCTTTTCAATGAGTAGGTACAATGTTCAATTTTAATAACTTCATGAACAAAATAATAGGTAATAGACAATAGTTTATCCAACTAAGCGATGAACGCATAGCTGATCCATTTTATTAGACTCGTGGAAAGACGAGTAGTCGAAAACTGGCAATCGTTTGCTCATAAAAATATGATCGTCAATCGTCGTCTTGCTAACAATAAGTAATCTCATTTGCAACATACGTGCACATGCGTGTCCAATAGTTTTTTTCAGCCTCGTTGAACTTCCTACGCCTCAGATGGTTTATCATAATATTTTATATTGTACGGGAGCGTTTGTAACAAAGGCGACATGCTGACAATTTAACATAATATTATTTCTGACGGTCGAATCGTATAGGTACTATAAATTTTATAACGATTCGAGATTTAAAATAATAATATTATATTTTATATTTTATACACGTTACCCCGAGACAGCAATGAAAAATAATGACTGCTTATTTTTGTTCGGTTTTTATTTTATTTTTATTTGTCATTGATGAATATTACATATTATTTTACTAAGTGAGAGAATACCAATAAAAACGGGAAACGAGATTTTTATAAAATTTACTACACGCTGGCCGACCAGACGGAAGCAGCGACAGTGTTTGTGAAAGTGGAATAGACGCTCATAATATTATAGGTAGTTGTTATCCCTTATTTCAGAGTTATAACAATTATACGCAAAATACTTTGCATCACAATATTTTATAGTTTTCGTACGGTTTTCGAACTCTGTTGCGGATATTTAAACCGTATATTATATACGCATGTTTACCTGCAAAATGGATTAAAGTTTAAATCGCTCGGTGCCGTGTGGTTTTAAAATACATATAATATTATTATTTCTTTCGGATACATATAACGCGTATAATATACAATATTATTATAATATTATTTCCCCGTCCGTATTATACAAAAGTGTACGCTTACGTTTTTCTTTCTCGCTAGACACGGAGATCGGTGTCTGAAAAAATAACATCTCAAAAACTCGTCTACTTGAATTATTTAAATTCCGACCGGGCACGTTCCCCCTCAACGGGTAACCGTATAAATTAATTCCCTGCCTCGCCGTATTATATTTTGATTGATACCAGTTCATATACAATTTTATACACCTGCGGTCATTTTAGAAACCTGTCGGTCGCTCGATATGCGGTCCCGGCGCAGCGCACAATGCGATCGCTTACTGAGAAATTTGTGAAAACTACTACGATCGGGTGTCGTCGCCGATCATCATAATAATAATAATAATATATTATTATTTTCAACTCGGAGTCGCACAAGAGCTGAGAAAATATAATAATTATTATTGTTGGTATCATAATAATAATATTATATTATAGTAAATATCTGTCGTCGAGAATCTTTTGTCAAATCGCTAATTATTAATTATCACGACAGTTCCACATAATAATGATAGTAATAAAAATAATAATAATATGATCCAATATGAATAATGAACGGCTAGCGGTCACCGGACTTGGATAGATGACCTTGGGTGTTTCCTTTAGCCCACGCCGCCATCAATACACTCCGAAAATGGACTCGACGAGAATTAAAATAATATAATAATATACGAACTTGCCTACTGCCATTATAATGTCCGTGCAGAAACGGTTTTTACTTATTACTGTAAATTTCAATGATGTTGTGTCGATGGACTCTGTGGGAGCTGTGCTGGTGGTGCGTTAATCGAACACGATATTTAGAATAATTGCGCTATTTTGGTCGTTGGGCATCGATGCAGTCAGTCGGAGAAAAAAAATTTAAATATCTAAATAATATGGTCAAGACACCAGACAATTAACACCGCTCGTGCAGAGGTAATATAAAATATAAAGAAGATTACACATGTTTATTATACACTATCAAACATTCAGCTGTTTCCAACCCGTGCCCAAAAGAATTTTAAAAAGTATGCGCACTGTGTTTCGAACATTTTTTTTAATAATCCATTTTTTAAAAAGATGCTTCCCCTCATGGGGAAGAACTAAAATAATGGATATGATTATACAATGAACGTTTATATGTATATGCTATACAGACAAATAATCGAAATTGAAAGTGGTTCAATAAAAAGTTCAATAAATCAGCCTGATATTGTTGTTCTGGTATTAAAATGTAATAACGATAAATTTTACATAAAATTAAAAATTAAGATTTTTTTTCACTTGTGTAATTTACGTTCTTTTTATTATACAAAACAAATCTTTAGTCGTATAAACAAAATTGTTAAAAAAAGTTTGTATAGTTATATAAACAATATTTAAACCTAATTTAACCTAACCTTATGTTTTCAAACTCCTCTTAATTTAGCTTCTAGAATGGAGGTGTTACGTCGCCTATTGGTCATAAAAATGTCAAGTGGTATATTCGGTGACCGGAACCACTGATCCATATAATATTATGTTATGTACAATAATAATGTGCGACGCTTGAAAAATCTTTGACTGCAGTAGTAAAACGGTGACGCTCGTAGATAATATATTACACCTAGGTATATAATATAATATCTGAAAGTGAAATACAAAAAAGTATCATACACGTATAATATACAGGTAGACGGTACTAAAATTATCGTTGTTAATATTTTTTAGTATTTTTTTTCTCGCATTTCGCCGTGATCGACTTAGGGCCGCCGAAATCATGACGTGTTAAAATGCGTCATCGCGTATTATATATTATAACAACTGCGCGGTCACCCTAAACGATATGATAAATAACGATTTCCGATCTCATAAATCGAGCCCGAAGACATGATGTGATGATAGTGACCCTGGAAGTGGTCGTTGTACCCGAGAGATTTATAGATATATTTTGTTCGTACCCAATCTTTGGTTCCTGCAAGACTGCGTGTAAGATGCAGTTCAGGCTCTGACGGTGCAATGGCAAAATCGCACTAAAAGTTGTACTGTGATCGCTGCAACTGCCGACACAATACCATATTATCATTATAACATATTTTTCGAAAACATAAATTAAAATATAATAATAACGAGCCCGAGGCACATCTATGATGTGTACGATATATACGAACAATTAACAAAAGGTATATGTACTTATTTATAACCCGGTACCTATAATTCTGCAGAGATTGCAACGAATTAAAACCTCCGGAAATCGAGTGAACAACTAAATTACTCCGTGAAAAGTCGATTTCGCACAGTAGGTAATGTTAACATATCTAACATATAACTTGTATACCTACACACTGTGCCACGTGACGGTGTAACGAATTATTTCGGTTTTATATTATACATATTATACCTGCATAATAATAACGTAGACCGATGATCTACGATTTTGATATTTATTTAATTTCAAAACATGATTCATAGTTGTTCGATTAAAGAATAATAATACATGTAATCAAATAATCCAAATAACCAGTATTATAGTTGGAGGCTGTCTTACGAATAAATTGATTGTCTTATTTTAGTAAAAAAAACCAAGTAGGCAAATAAATTATTTACAAGTTTTCTTATATCGATATAATCAAAATAATTATTATAAATTCAAATGACGTCGATGAAAATATTTTTAAGTATATGAAGTTTCGATAAAATACGATTTAACCTACCATAAGATACTTAACAAATACTTACCTACCTATTAATAATTACATAATATGCAGGCTTAAAGATTTTATTATTTATTGTGTGTTGCATTTTATTCTCATTTCTCGTGTTTATCAACAAAAGTAAACAAAATCTAAAGTATTGATCAATAAATAATGACGAACAATCTTGACGTACCTGTTGAATAGCTCGTTTAAAAAAAAAACTCGACTAATTTTTATTTCCGTAAACAGCGAAGTAAAAATATATTATTAACTATCATAACTATAACTTTTTTTTTTTGATGCGGCGTAATTATAATCTATATTATATTTATAATAATGTAATGGTTTTATAAGCTTCAAGAATATAGATTCATATATAGCTTTGCGGAAACAATGTTATTTAAATTTATTTTTGGCCATTATTGCCTATATTATATAGAGTGGCAATTTTTTTTTTTTCATCGTCCAATCACTGTGATCGCTCATTGTTTACAATACTTAAAATAATAATAATAACAGTGATTATAATATAATATCGATTATCCTCGTTTTGTTCGAAATTGAAGAGTAATTTTATTTATTGCATAAGATCTCGTTGTAGCTGTAAATAACAAAATCCTATAATATAACATCTTACAACCATATGAAATCCATCGCATACCGATCGAGACTGGAAAGTGATACAAACGTTCGCCATGCGCAGAGTGTTATATTATACGAATGCGCATTTTAAACGATCGTGTCCTGTGTATCGTTAATCGATCACTTTCGAATCGTATTCAAAATGGAAAACGAACGACAACGAAACGCGTTTTGCCAATGAACTTGAATCCTGCTGCTCCGTAGTTGACCATCAATAACACTATACAGCGCGAGTGCATTATCGTCCTGTTATTTTCGTATTATAACCGGCAACCGCTTTCGGCGTTATTTGATATTGACCCGTTTTGGGATATTATTGTGAAAGTATTCAAACCACAGCACGGGCTGAGTTGAAATTAAGCGTATGTTTGAAATGTAATCGTCGCGGTTTAACCATTAAATACGATACACGATAATAATATTATACAAATAGGCACTTAACTATATTTTTATTTCGCATTCGGTAAATCTGCATTTTGAAAATAACACACAACAATATGTAATAATATTATAATATTGTATGAAATAAATTATTTAAAAATTGAAATTAGTTGTTCATAGTTTTATTAATATTATATAATATCCGGTGTATAATGTAATAATGCAAAAAGTCAACATTTTTTTTTTAGAATATTTTCATGTTTCATTATTTTAATTGTTTACAACTTTATCTTACATTTAAAACTAAGTGATAGTAACATATTACATTACCAAATCCCCGAATTAGTTAAATCTACAAAAAGTCATAAACATTTTATTGCTGATAACTATATTATCACATTTTATTGTTTAATCCATTAAATCACTTCAATGAAACCTCTTATTTTTTTTTTTAATTGAGCTTGAGCACGGCAGCTTAGCCATTAGCTATTTTTTGTTTTGTTGGTAGGGGGGTATACATCTGTGTTTGTTTTTGACAGAATTTTTGATTTGGGCACCCACAGGTATCTGCCATGCCCAGGTGGGGGATGGCGGCAGAAACCTCTTATTATATTTTCATATTATTACGTAAGCTAATTCTTATGGTTTTATTTGGAAAGTGTGTTTTTTTCAATTCTGAGTAATGCGAAGAGGGAGTGTTTGGTATTTTAATGTGATATTTTTGTTTACATGGTTTTGATTTTATAAAACATTTTTCTGGTACGATAGAAGGAACATAAGCAATGTAATAATATTAATACATCTCCAAATTTAGTTTATAAGTCAAAAATTCTTGTTTTAATGTCTATACTAAAATGCAAGTACCTACGGCCAAACAAACGAAAATAAATAAAAATAGTTTGTGTATAGGGTAAACTGGACAATGTTTAGAATTGTTTTTAAAACACAATATCAACCATTGCTTTCAAGTCTAAAGACGTGTATGCTATAGTATCTGACATTACTATTGTAACTAATTCACTTTTAGATTTTATGTGGAGCTAGAGGAAATGTATACCTACTTAATTTTATAACAATGAGACTTGTAAAAATTATGTCAAGAACCAAACTTCGCTGGTTTAAAATTACGAGCGTCTAAGTATATTTAGTTAATTTATTCTCGTGCTAATAACGTGTACAAAATAGTAATAATAATACAATGAATAAATAAATTAATAAATACGTATTATAAATATGTTCTATTTATTGTCAAAGAATTCATTATAATCATTTGTTTCACAATATTTAAATTGCATTTCATAACAAAAATATACACAATCATATCTTGGTACAATAAATGAGGTATTTTGACTTGTAAGTTGTGACTTGTGATATCTGGGTATTAGGTTTTGAATAAAACATACACATAGTTGGTTATATAAGTTATACAAGTCATATTGAATTTTTTTGCTCAGATTACATGGTTCGTATGAAGCTCTCAAGTATGGTACTCTTCTGGATGGACTCGCTGATCTGACTGGAGGAATCACAGAAAGCATTAATATCCGACAAGACCAAACCACTTGCGGTAGAATGATTGGGAAAATGTTGGACATGACATCTATTGTCACATGCACAGTACAACCGGTCTCACCTCAGGTAATAATTGTCTAGTCGTTTAAACAATTATATACAAAATAAACGTTTCTGAAAAATATAATATACACACCACAATAATAATATATTATTGGTACTTACTACATACTTATATATAGCTATTACCCGTATACCGGCTATGATATATCTGCATCGACATCATAGAACCTAAAATATAGATCATATTATTACGATTTACAATATCATCAAAGTTCTATTATATTGTAGTCTGGTATTATATATAATTACGTCTCGTAGATGAAAACATAAAAATATGCTCGACGTGTTTAAGATGATAACAGCGTACTATACATTATGTATCGTGTTATAAATCATTTTTATGTCAAGGTCTCTCTGAACAATATTCTTTTATATAATTACACATTGGTGCGTATACCTATATACTATAAAATATAGAGTAGACGCTTTCGGATATAGTTAGATATAATTCGTGTTCGAGCGTGTGTCTTCTGCAGCCACGTTTCGAACGCGCAGTGTTATTTTCACCACTTATTAATTTTAATTATTTACGTATAAGTTAATTATTAAAAAAAATAAATAAAAAAACGTACACAATGATAAAACTACAAAGTATGGAAAAAAAACTAATTTACGTTCGAGTGAAAGCCTTTCACAATTTTCAAATCGCAAACTAGGTACTTTTTGTTAATGGTAACAAATATAATTTAATAAATCCGTGCGTACAATAGACGATTATTTCTCAAGTCCCAAGAGGGAAATATACATAATATTTAATAATAGGAAGAACCACGACGACGTGCTACTTATACTTATAAGGCTATACTACAGTAGCATATAATTTATATTTTTACATACATGAAAAGAATCACTCTGATTTTAACTGATATACCACTATTAATATAGAGCTGGACATCGGTAGCATATTGTTATTGTTATTATTATTATTATCGTTTTCGTTTAAGACTTAAAAATTATTCCACCAATACCATAATATTCTAAATATCGGTTTTCTGAACTGTGCCAATTTAAAACAATATGAAGTTGATTTAACTTGAAGCCCGACCACTCGTGATTCGCAGCGATGCGTCGGCATTCCTCTGCGATAATGATCTTCTTAGTCGAATTAACATTTAGTATCATAGATTCTAGTAGTTTCTCTTTCCGACGCGTGTTCGTTTAATTGCCACTAAGCTAGTTTCGTTTGTTTAACTACAAGTTTCTTCGGATGTTATGATTGTTATTATTATTAATATATTTTTATACTTGTGAAATGCACGAAAAAACAATTAGAATTTCACTAGAAAATGAAATCAAACCGTTTATGTTGATAAAACAATATAATTGCGTAAGTAAAAATAATTCTTGTAATCTTGTTGAAAAAAAATTAATAAAATAAACATTAGGTACCATTAGGATTCTCGTTAGGTTTCCAAAACGATTTCAGAAACTTGGCGAGTATTCAAGTCAGTTAAAATAAAATACGACAATAAATTAGGTACTTATATATTTGCTTATCGTCGAAGCATATTTAATAGCAAAATAGTTTTAAAATTAAATTATACATTATTATATCTAATATTACGATAAAAAACATACCTAGGTAGATAAATACATTTGCCGTGTGTGTGAATATAGTAGCGAGATATAATTAGCAATATATTATATTGTACATTTGAACCTACATGTAAAATTTGAAGATATCTGCAGTAATTTACATATTTTCAAAGGAAACATTTACAAAAATTTTGAAAACAAATTGTATATTTTCACAATAAGTACCTACATTATAATATAGTTTTCAAACAATTCAAAGTTATACAATACTGTTTGTCAAATGCCAAAGTAGGTACCAATCTATTTTATTCATAGCACTTCATGTTTCCATATACCTCCTCGCTCCTATTAAGTATTAGTAATTAGTAACTCACAGACTTACATTGTAGCCTGTTGTACTTGGATAACTGCAAGATATACTCCCTGAAGTTAGCGAACCTCTTTAGCGAGTTCAAAGCCTCTTCAGGCTGTCGTAGTCATATGTTATATAATATAATGGCCTTCGGACATTCCCTTAAAAGGAACCTAGTAATACCGATTTTCAGGATATCTTAGTTCCAATCACGTCCAAGACAATAAAAGAAAACGTGTCAACAAATCACTTTTCATAAGAAGGTTGTTGCAAATATTTATCATCGGCTGATTTTTTTTTTTTTTGTACTTTTTAATTCATATAGGTTCAGCAAGTAAATATTATTGTTAATTCTTTTCTCGCAGTATTTTTCCATAACGGTATTATATTGTTAGTTTGTTGTGAAAATATAACATTATGATAGTTTCACGTTTATGATTATTTTGTACGATAAAACTACTCGAACGAACACAATATTCTACGCGCCAAAGTTTTATAATTATATACGTCAGTGTTACGACGATAACACGTCTTGGAGGTACTACATTATTATTATTATTATTATTATTCATAAATCCAGTTTTCCTATTGAGTTCGCATCGTGAACTTACATCGATAGCATAACGAATTGTATTCACCCAGATCAATAAGGTATATTCAAAGCTATATTATTAATAAATAAATACATTGAACACAACAACCTACATTGCAAATTCGCGTGCAGACTTGGCCGATATTTACTCTTTTATTACTGAATATTTGCACCGTTAAATGGTTTTTTAACTATAGAAATCATTTATATTTGCTTTGCATTAATATTACACTGGTATATATACTATTGAAATTTTAGTTTAATATGTACTTGACAAATTTAATTTTTCAAAGCCAACAGTTATTATTATCTTTATGGTTTTATGGTAGGCAGGTAGGTAGGTAGGAGGTACTTACATTATTTTTCTATTAGTTTATGATGTAATTATACAAACATATTTGACCCCAATTGTATAGTCCCGTGGCCTGTTTTAAATCTTTATAAATCATCGTGTTAATTGCGTGTACCTTTATATGTGTATATATAACTATAGAGGTAATATTATAACAAATTAAAATATGTTTTTCAGGCAAATAAAAGCGTACCAGAAAAACTAACAAACGGCATTCAGATCGGAATCAATTACAGGCTGTGCACCGTGGAAAGGGTATGTCGATTGATGTACCAACCTATTCATTTTTCACCGGAAATATTGTTATTTTTATTGTTTCCTTTGTGATTAAACCGGTAGTTGGAAACGTACAAAAACGAGCCAATACAATTGTTCAAATTGCGACAGCCCGGCGGTACCGGCTCCGAGTATAACGGTCCGTGGTCCAGGGATTCTGACGATTGGGACAATGTTCCTCACAAAGAAAAAGAACGCATAAACGCCATTCATCTGATGGAAGGAGAATTTTGGTATTGCACATCTTTATTATTAACATGTTATTATAAATTATAATACAGTGAAACACCCATAATATAACATTTCTTTTAAAAAAATTGTCTGTTTAACGAAATATTTTTGAGAACCAAACCAACTATAACCTGCAAATTCATTTAATTCTATATTTAATCTATATTTCTATATTTATTCTATATTTTATTTCTATAATACGAATTTTTTTGTTGCCCATGAGGACTTCATAGTATGGAAGTGGCACCTTACTAAGATGCACTCGTAAAATCTGGCCGTCGATGATTAATCGTGGGTTTTATGTATTTCAGGATGAATTACAACGAATTCGTGAAGACGTTTACGCACGTTGAAATGGTACACTTGGACAGTGACACCAGTCGAGACGAACCGTCTCTGCATCACAAAAGGACGTGGCAAATGCGTCTTCATCAGGGTACTTGGCAAAGAGGTGTGACGGCCGGAGGATGTCGAAATAATCCAGGTAATGGTGGTATACTTTATTTCGCATAATATAATATAAACTCATTGTGCCTACTTCTTAGGCACATCCGTACGAGTACAGGATTTGATTAAATTTGTTGTTTTTTAGAAACTTTTCACATTAACCCACAACTTCATTTAATCTTGAGCGAAATGGAAGAAGTAGTAATTTCATTGAACCAACACAGCATTATGGAACCTAAAGTGATCGGTTTCACGTCGTACTCGTTACCAAAAGCGTGTATGGACTCGACGGGCAAAGATTTCTTCAAAAAAAACAAATCCCTAGTTAACTCGCAATACACGAACAGCAGACAAGTATGAGAATAATATAATAAGTTCAATTCATTCGCGGGTAGTTAATTAGGGATTGTTCATATATTTGTCTAGGTAAGTCACCGATGCTTTTTGGACCAGGGTGGTTATTTGATAATACCTACCACGTTTGAACCGGGTCAAGAATCGGGATTCACGTTGAGAGTGTATTCGAGCAAACCATTAAAACTCAAGTAAGCTTTATTAAAGCACTGTTAATACCTTAATAATAAATTATCATTATTGATATAATAATAATATTTTAATATCATCGGGTTTTATTTTTTCAGATTACTTGACACTGTTCCCTCGCTATTGAAATCAGCAATAATGAAGGTATGTACATTATAATATTACTAATCGTGCCTAATATTATGCCAAGTCAGTGTGCACAATAAAACCAATTGAATTAACATATTTAGGCACCAGTAAATTTGGATGGTAAGACGTTTGTCCAATACGAATCAGTGTTCCTACAGTTGGCCGACGAGCACAGGACAGTAAATGCATTCGAACTCCAAGAGCTCCTAGACGCTTGTCTGCCAAATGGTGAATTAAAATAATAAATTGCTTTGTTTATTTTGGATGATCAATAACGATATTTTTTTTTGTGATTTACATTATTACAGATTATATAAAGAGTTGTGCTAGCATGGAAGTCTGCCGGCAAGTAGTCATCACGCTAGATGTGAGTTTTCACTTTTAAATATTATTTCGTGTTCGTGCAATGTGTGTTGATCATTTGCTTAAATAAATACTAAGGTTTGCGACCAGCTCTGGGAATATAATATGTACTTATAAACTGTGTAAATGCGATGTTTATAAGATGAATAAAAATATTAGTGAATGTATTATATGAGTAATAAGGCAGGGAAATTTAATTTTAAAACTAATAAAGGGTTCTCATATTATAATTAAAACAAATATGTTTTCTCCTCGGCTGCTGTTTCGACGAGTAATTACTAATTAGTATTTAGCACACGCATTATTATATTTTGTAATAATTATTTGTGCACAGTTGTTAATGTCGTTACTCTTCTTAATGCGTTGTTATAATATTATGTATTCGTCACATCGTGAAATAATTTGTAAATGGCACAGGGACAATCGTGTATAATGTATATATAGGTACCTACATCTGAAGGGCATAGAAAAAAATTCAAATCTTACCTTGAATTTTTGCTCAGTGTTGATCGGAATGAGGGTCATCAGATCGTTTAAGATTGGGGGAGGGAGGGGTTTATGTGTGCCTCTAAACAAGAAGTCCGTCTTGATTGCGTTTTAATTTAAATTTTATTCTCAGAGCTCGGGCAGCGGACGACTGAAGTTCAACGACTTCAAGGACCTGATGTGCAGCCTCAAGTATTGGCAGACGGTGTTCAAGAATCACTCGAAAGACAAGACTGGCATTCTGAAAGCCGAACGGCTAAAGGACGCGCTGCTCGAGGTGGGCTTCCAGGTGAACACCGAAGTGTTGTCGATCCTCATACTCAGGTACATGAGGAAGGACGGCACCTTGAGGTTCGGCGATTTCGTTTCCGCCATCCTGCACCTGAGCATCGCGTTCAATCTGTTCGAGTCGAAGGATCCACTCCTCAACGGTAACATCAAGCTAAATCTTGCCGAATGGCTCAAATCCGCGTTCGTGTGCTGACGCGGGCGGCGGTCCTTTGCTCAATTCATTTTTTGTTTGTTTGTTTAGTTTTTTTTTTTTGTTTTTTGTCCGACAAAAGCCCAATTGTGATTATATAATATTTTGTGTACCTTCCTCGACTGTAAACTTTTATTTTATTTCGTTGCGAATATTATAACAATCACTAATTTATCGTTTATATTATACTCTCTTCGAAGTCAAAACGGACAACAATCCTACGAATAGTATAATAGTATTATTATAATAAAAATGAGTTGCGATTGCCGTTTTAGCTTTTAGTTATATGTATATGTTATGTGTCAGAGAACCAATGTATAATATAGTAACATATTATTTTAAATACGACGTTACTACACCTATTGTATAAATAGTTTATAGATATTGTTTTTAAAATTATTATAAAATTAAACTAAATTGTTGTTTACGTCATAATTTTTAAGTATTATTTTAATTTATAAACCACTGTTTTGGAAAAAAAAAATCTCATACTATACTTAACATAATTTATTATTATTTAGTTTAGTCCTATACATTGTAAGTAAATCAACCTAATCAATTAGGAAATTGTTAAGTTTTTAGATGATTTATCAAAATAAACGTGAAAGAGTATTTTGTTT
Organism: Macrosiphum euphorbiae; assembly: GCA_949089665.1. Taxonomy (NCBI): domain Eukaryota; kingdom Metazoa; phylum Arthropoda; class Insecta; order Hemiptera; family Aphididae; genus Macrosiphum; species Macrosiphum euphorbiae. Next base: position 133,693,423 of record CARXXK010000001.1, on the reverse strand, counting down.
TTGTGTCACTTGAAACAAGACTAGGTAGTAAAATATTCCGTTTAATAGGTAAATATACTTAGTATAACTTTTTAAATTATATTTTGACTGTCTATTGTGATTATTAAAAGTCAAAACAAAGTTTTCGAAAATGGTAATATAATATATTAAAATAAGTTTAACATTTTATTATAATATTCATTAGTATATTCATTACTCTTATAAAATACTATAATATGTATCAATATAGGATTTACAGTTCAAATAGCTGCACGATATTATAGGGAAATGTACCTACATTATTTTGGAACTCCAGCATAGGCTCAATTTGGGCAACTGATTTGGGGGGAATAAATTTATAACATCAATAAAGAACCACATCATTATTTAATAGGTTGATTTAAGAATGAATATATTTAAAAACTTAGGGGGGCTTAAATAAAACTAAGCCCACCCTAGACCCCCCAAATTGCGCCTATGAACTCCAAACCCACTAACACCCAGTTGTCGGTGGTCAAGTGAGAAATGATAACCTCGTGTCTTAGACGTATCGGTCGGCTCGTATTAGGAAATCGGAAAATTAATTGAAAAATCAAAAATAGATAATATATTATTACTTTTGACGAAAACTATAAAAAAAACATAGTGATCGTCGTGAACGGTTGTTCGCGCACCCGTTGAAGAGTCGAACATGGTGGCCGGTAGATGGTGCTGCCGTTATCCTGCTCACTCGTTGACCGGATACCTTGAGCTTTCCAGACTTACAGACGGCTGCAGTAATTGCACGACGTAAATTTATGTAATTTTGATGTTGAGTGGGAAAGAGTGTAATGTGAATTTCCAAACAGGGATTGAAAATTCAAGTGAATGGCGACCTAGATACTGACGTATAAAAATTTTGAAAAAATTAATTTTTTTCGAACGAGTTGCTGACGATTTTTGCAGTGGTTAGTTAAATTTCTAAAATATTAGAATATACCAGGCAAGGGAATAATCTGAGGCCACAAAAATATTGTGATATTAGCCCATAAGTACGAATTTCAGCTTTAAAGAGTTTTATGGCTATAAATAAATAAAAAATAGGTTTTATCGCTTCTGGTGGATAATTCACTAAATGCCGTCAATTTACGACTGACTTTTCGACACAAAGTGACTGCACCAATCTACATTGGGAGTAAACCCCTAACTCATGGAATAGGGTGGGGTGTTAGGCGACCCATTTTAAATAATATGTTTTTAGTCAATTCAAATTAATTATTTTTTTTATTTTTTTTATTGGATAACCCACGGCAACAAAGGCCATTGGGTGTGGGGAGCGAACTGTGGGTTTTTAGACACCAAATTAATTGTTGAGGTATGTTTGAAATTAGAACGGTTTATTGAGTAATTAAATTTACGGATTCAAAATTCAAATACTCACCAATAATAAATTATTGTTTATTCAAAAAATAATAAAGTTGTGATTTAAATTGATAATTATATACCATAGTATGTAATATGTTGCATTTTTTTTTGTATTGCAATTTACTGTTCATATTATATTTTTATATTGTAGCTATTATTCTATATAATCTATAATTATTAAGATTCGCCTTAGAAGCTATGTGTATAGGCAATTTATTTAAACTCTTACAGACTAGTACAGCGCAATTTGAGCTCAAACAAAATAAGCTCCTTCATTTTAAAAATCCAAGTAGCACAAACGTTGTTTTCAAAACTATTTTCAATTCCTTAATAATTTGCTATTAAATATATTTATTAGTTATTACTTCAAAAAAGTGGTTGTTTTAATTAGAAATATTATATATATTTTGTAGGTTCCCAATTGAATGTAACACAGAATAACTTTTATAGAAATAAAGTAACAATTTATATGCAGCTTAAAATTATCGTGTTCATACTTTTAACAAACGGAAGCACACTACCATAGCGTGTACCGTTTCAAGATAAAAAAAAACTGTAGATATTTATGATATTCTAAAATGTTTCAAGTCATGAGCTATAACGGCTAAAATAAAACGAGGAAGAGGAAAAATATCAAGTACCTATCGTGATTAGTATTTATTTTTAAGATGCATTGAAATACAAGAAATATGTTCAATAATATGCTCAAAATTTGCAACAACTCTAGGAATGTTGAACCTTAGTGATACTGTTATTGTGTCAGTTTTGAACACCTTACATCCACGTTGTCTTTGCGTCCGTCCGTCAGTCCGTTAGGTACAATAGTTCCATAGTTACGACTGTTGACACTAAGGCACTTATGACTTACCATCTATTTTCTATAGTTACTGTATAGTTACATAAATTTATTGTGTATGGAATTATAATTTATTGAGTTGTATTGAAAGAGTGATGCCATCTTGGTTATTTAATGACCAGATCTAGTTTTATTGTACAAGGTAATGTCGGGTTGAAATTTGATCTGGTTATCAGTTTTTTTTCTGGTTATTTTTAGTGATTCATTAGGTCTTTTTTGGTTGATTTTAAATTACCAAATTACATGGATTTTAATTAATTTTTTGGTATTTTTTCAATTTTATATTTCATGTTATCAATTTTTCACCAAGGTGCTTCATAATTGACGTTTGATTTTATATTTTGTTACGGTTATACCAAGGTTTATAGATAATATAAACCTTGCGGTCATAGATAATAGAAGATCTATTATCTATGCCTGCGATTATACTGCCTGACGCCTTATCTATTCTGTGTTTCTATCATCGAAACTCATAATAATTGATTACATTTACGAAATACGATTTACACATCAGTTATCAGTACATCACTAAGGTTTTTTTATCTAATGACTGATAATAAGTTATATTGGTTTTGTTTTATTATGTTTTAATCACGATTATAAAGAACTATTATCTTTATAATCGTGGTTTTAATCAAAAGTCTGATTCAATGTATCTAACATAATATTGTCATGTAATAACTGGAATAATATGTTGGGTATTAACTTTTTTTATATAATATATTTATGATTTATTCACAATAAAAGTTTAAAAATATTATAAATATAATATTTTTCTTCATGGAATTATTAATTCATAATTGTTATTTATTTAAATGGTTGTTCTTCTATTATATTAATTATTTATCAGGAAAATGTCATAATATCAAATTATATATTAAATTATTTTATATTTTTATGCAATTTGATGATTTCGGTTTGGTTATTTTTTTTGGTTTAATTTTTTGGTGTCTGGTTATTTTCTGGTTATTCTGTTATCATCATTTGGTTTTATTAAGTGCTACATTTCTGGCAACACTATATTTGAAACATGTTTAATATCCAGGAATTTAGCACCCTTGGCAATAGCAGTCACATAAAGAGCTTCCCTAACTTAATGACTATTAGTAATGCCACATTATACGATGTTTTCAATCCATTTTTTTTTGTCTTCAGTTCATCTATTAAAGTGCTGTAGGCCCATAATTTGTTTTCACTCTTTGGCAAACGCATGACGGCAAATTTGATTCCAATTCAATCTAATATATATATCAAATTAACGAAAACAAAAAAAATTGATCTGCTAAACGAAATTTTGCAATGTTCCGGAATCCGGGTGGCCCAGAGAGAGTGAGAAGACAAATAGGTATTGTGCGCCGTCATCATCTCTCTTTCACATATCATCACAGTGCTTAACCATTGTGACTATAATCTGACTATAACCATCGTGTTTACCGTCATAAAACACAAACACATTGTTATTAATATTTACATTAACAATGACAAATATGCATTTTAGCCATCACAGTTTTACTATACTATTTTGAATTTTCTCTACTTTCTGGCCAACATAATATTTTAATTTGACCGTTTATACTGATTGAATAATTTATTAATGTTATACTACAATATTTGCAAATAATAATTAGCATAATTATTTTTAGGAAATTATCTACTTCTTTTATTTCAAATTATTATAATATTATTAATGATTTTTCAATAAACATGAAATACTGATATACTGCACACAGAACAAAATACATTACTAAAATAATTAATGATTGAATCAATGACATTATAATGACATTATATGCATAAAGTGCATCTATCATTCATATACAATCATACAGTGCATTTTTTACGGTTATAATATGGACTCAAGAATGTTAATTATAATAATACAATTTAAAAATGTTATGTACTTAGGGACGTTAATATCATGGCGGTCTTCGATAGCTTGAGTAAATAGTAAACGTCATTAAGCCTGTGCGGAAAAAAACTAACCAAATACTTCAAAATACTGACTGTGACATTATATTTTATACAATTGTCAATGATGTAAGGACAATAACAAATAACAATCTATTAAATTGTAGGTGTCGTAAATGCAACGTATTGAAAAAAATAAAAACTTGTACAATATCATAAAATCGTATTGCCATTTAATATCTAACAATAATAATTATGTACAGGCGTACAGCACACTGACAAAAATTAACAAGATTTTCGAGAAGAAAAATACGAATTATACGATATGCATCGATAAGGAATATAGTTACGAACCGCCTATAGTATCGAAGTCTGAGTACGATACGGGTCGGTACGTATCGCCTGTACACTTCACGTGTAACTTCTTGAACGCTCAAAATTGATCCGATACGTACCGATGCACTCAAATTTCTTCCTCGAAAATCTTGATATATCTAGAGATTGTATATAAATATTATAATAATTTAAAGAACAAAGTTTAATAATATAAAATGTGGGTGCACGCAATAATTACAATAATAATAATAATAAAAATAAAAATAAAATAATAATAAAACTAGCGATTTTCGCATATTGTGATAGGTAGGTTGACGGGGAACGGGTAAAATGTATTTACATCTTATATATACAAATTTGGGCGGTCTTAGAGCTGTTTGTCGTGTGGCTGACGGCTGCTGGACGTGTGGCGGCGGCGGTGGCGGCGGATGCGGTTCCGGCTGCTCAGACACGGCTTGAACAGTTCGGCGACGAGCGCCTCAACCAGGCGGACGGTGGCCCTGAGCACCTGGTCCACGCTGGTCGGCGACTGTTGGTGGTACATGCGGATGGGCGCCCGCCACGGGCTCATGGTGAAGTGGACGAACCTGTTGGCCCGGGACGATGCTGTGGCCATCGCGAGCTGGTGCGGCGGCGAGTCAGCGGCCGCGTCGTCCACGCAACCGTAGTTCTTCATGCGCACCGTCGCGCCCACGTCGTCGAGCTCGGCGAGCAGCGACCGCTGGGCGGCCGTCTTCTGGGCGGCCGTCGCCCGGCCGTCGGAAAGCGTCCGCACCGCCGCCCTGATGCACTTGTCCATAACGGCCATCTGGACCATGACGTTGGTAGGGTGGTAGTCTCCGGCCATGACCGTGTCATAGATTCCCTCGAGCGCGGCGCATATACGCTTGGCGTACCCGGTGCAGTACAGGTTGGCAAAGTTGGCCGCCTCGTTGATCTCGACCACGAAGTTTTCCACCGAGAACACAGGCCGAGTGCTGCACCGGAGCGCGGCCACGGCCAGCCCAACGGCCCGGCACATGCTCTGCCGGCAGCACGCGTCCACCCGGGTGGTCAACAGCGATCGGGCCGCTGACCTGAGCGTGCCGTACACCCGTTCCGCGTCCACGCGGGCCGGTCGCCTTTGCTGTTGCTGCTGTTTCTGGCCGTCGTTGGTGGGTGGGCGGAGGGACGCAGACAGTCCGACTAGCTGTTCGTACACGGTCTGGCTGACGGCGTGCTCGGGTGTCTGGTACAGCACCAGGTGCGCAATGGCCTCCAGGTGTTCGCTGAGCACCACGTCCCACGTCTCGACCACGCAGCCTCGCACGTACTCTGATTCCAGACACCCGTCCAGGATGGCCACCAGTCGCTCGGCGTCCAAAAGGTCCGGCAGGCGCCGGGCGTCTAGCAGGTCAAACGACGTGGCCGCGGCCGCTGCGGTCGTCCGGTCGCACGTCATCCGCCGTCGGGTCACGCCGTCGCCAACGCCGCCACTGTCGTCGGCTTCCGCGGTCGAACAGCTCGAACACGATCCGCTGTCGTCATCGTCTTCGTATTTTTCTTCGTCGTCATCGTCGTCATCGTCATCATCGTCGCTGCAACTACAGCTACTTCCACCATTGCGTTTGGCCATAAAACCGGTTTGGGCGTCCGTCCGCTCTAGTAGTCTGACCGAGAAAAGAAAAAACGCACATCGAAATCAATTTACAGGGTGGAAAAATTTTAATGGTAACCTAATCGCATCCCAAATGGCTCCCGTCAAAAAAGGTTTTACGAACAGGTAAATTTCCAAAAGGCTCCCGCCGAAAAAGGTTTTTACAAAGGCAATTTTCTTTTCATATTATATTTGTATTTGTATCTATTGTTCTATATAATCTATAACTATTAAGATTCGCCTTAGAAGCTATGTGTATAGGCAATTTAGCTAGTAAACTAACTATCTAGCTTAGTTTTGAAGTTATGAAAAGGTATCAACATATAAGTCACCAACACCTATGTTTGAAAAAAGTAACATTTCACAAATGTTTTTCCTATTGACGTATAGAACACAATTTGAATAAACAGTATGGCGCAGTTTCAGACGTCAAAATAAGCTCAATCCTTTTAAAAATCTAAGTAACATAAACATACGAGCTTAAATGTAAGTATTGGTGGAGAAAATTACAAGTAATTAAATTGGAGAAAAATACCATCTCCCAGCCGAATGGTCTACGTCAATCATTATAATATGTATTATTATATAATGTTGTATCATGCATAATATATAAAAAATCTTGTTAACTAGGTTAAGTAAACATTCATATGTAACAGGTAAAATACCAAAACAATTCAAATCATACAAAACTCAATAAGCTAAGTAACAACATAGAAACAATTATGCATTTCACCAAATTAGGATAAGATATCAATTATTATGTAATACAATAACAATTAGTATAATTTTAAGCATAGTCAGTAAGTATAATGCAACTAGGTTAAACTTAATATCGATACTACCAATAGTGCTTCGATTGTAATATTGATATATAAGTAATATGGGAAGACAGATAGATAGTGAGTTGGCGGTGGTCGTGTGACTCGACTACCACTGGACGTAAAAGTTTTTAATAAAAGTGCTTATATTATTATTCGTTTGTTTATTTGTGTACGTCTGTGATCGGCGTATACGACAATAATATGTTCTTATTTGTTCAATGAGGGGGAGGGCGTCAGAAGCGTCATGCTGCTTTATCCATCAGCCTTATATATTTTTTATTAACATTTTAACAGTACGTACATTTTAAGCTAAAATTAAGCTACCTAATTTAATAATAATTTTATAAATCAGACCGTATTATCTTTAAATAACAAAAAAACATTTTTGGGAGGGAGACATCCTAGAGAAAGATATTGTATATACCTTGTCTAATGAGGGTATTTAGGACATATCGAACATGTAATTTTTTTTTCTCTCAATAGGGGATGGCGACGAGTCATAGTCCCGATTAGAACATATACTTAAATAATTAAGATCTACAATAACATTTTAAAAAGGAATATTATTAATTTGACTATAAAATAAATGAGAAAATATCTAAAAAGCTATGCTTGTACAATGTACATTATTATACCAAATTTTCCTTTGAGAGTGATGTACATAATATTTTAATATGTGAAGTATTTACACATTTTTCTACCAGAGGTTTAAATTTATTAAAATGAATAAAAAACGAAAATTGTGACTAAATATTTTATCAGATCATGAAAAAAAGTATTGTTATTAACATTATTTTCTTTATAAAAAAAAAAAAAAAAAAAAAAGGGCCATGGCATATATATCCCCCCATACCCTCTGTGTTTGACAGCCACTGGAACGCTTTACATCTAGACGTCTAATGACTATCATGGATTAGCTAGCTGAATGTTTATTTATCTCGTTTCTCGATTTTTGTAAACGACTTACACGGGATAAACAATTATTTTATCTACCTACATGTAAGACTGATTACCGACATAAATAATGTAATACTTGCTATGATTTAAGATAATATAGTTGCTCAACGAGCTTTGATTAAATAAATAGACATCAATAATTGTATGCATTTATTTATTTTATTATATTCAGTAGACTCTACAGTCTACAGTATACAGTGCAGATTGTAGGTACGATTAATAATTGCTTATAATGAATAAGTGTGGTGAGTGAAAATAAAAGTAAATATCATTGAATAACCTGAAAGTGCTGATACAGATATGAACAATTATTATATATTTTAATTTATATTCAATTAAGGTTAGATATATTGTTTTGTCATTTACGAGCATATATTAGTATGGTAATAACTATTAATTAATAATAACCGATGAATAACAATTATTAAGAATTTAATATTTCCAAATTTATACCTGTGTAAATTGAACACGATACGATGTGCCATTATTATGTGAACTGCGAGATATGAATATTGATTTCCTGCATACCTAATTATTAATTAGTAAACATCGGACAATTTTGATAAACATTTTAAAATAAAATTATCAGTGCACTTGAAACTCGCACCATAGCCCATAGGTACATATAATATTAATAGTCTCTGTCGTTTTATAATTGAAATATATTATGTCTAAGCATTTAAGTTTATTTGTGCACACATAATATAATATGTAGGTGCTATAAGACATACACTGTATATACCTATGATTAATTTAATAGTAACTCAAATCAGTTAAACCTATCAATTTAACCTGATTTTAAATTTAAATCCACAAATTTATTTTTTATAGAAGTGATATAACTTCTAATATGATTAAGTTTAATCTAGCACTGTCAATGTATCTACTTATTTAATGTTGATTACATTACGAGACCTTAATTTCTCGTACTATTTTAATAGTAAGTACTTATAATAAATGTAAATTTTTGAGTTATTTTTATCTTAATAGATTTTTAATTGTATCGGAAAAACTTAAACCAAAAGAGAAGTGAAACAAGTAATGAACGTTACAGTATTAAATATATGTACCATATCATAATTTTACGATTCTCACAGTCATTTTTAAAACAATAAAATAAAACCACTTGACCCATTCTCCCGTGAACTTGTCCTATTTTGTTTTTTTTTCAAAGTAAAATTATTTTGGTTTAAAATTTAAATCCCAATTACTAATCATAAATTATAATCATTATTCATAAATATTCATATGATTTAGTTGAAATTACTATAGTTGATTAATCAAAAGTAATATTAAAGTTTAATGTTTATTAGTTGTGGTATTTTGTAAGTATAATATTTATCTGTCTTTGTGCTTAAGCAAATAAATCAGGACAAAAGTCCAACGTTGGTGAGTATATGTGACCTTCAGATCATACAATAGTGTACGTCTGTTAATAAAAGTTATTATTCAAACCATCCAATCATTATATTATTAATTTATAACAAGTATATGACTAAGTATATGCATAATATAACGACAACTGAGCGTTAGTGCAAATATAACTACACTAATTATTGCCAATATTGAGTTATGTTTCTGAAATTAACTCGAAAAGGGATCGAAAAAAAAACTTATTTATGATGTTGGAACAATCAGAAAATGTATATGTGAACATACTATTATAATATAATAATAAACTCGTAAGAAAGCCTCGAAAGTCGAAAGTAGTATGATATATAGATATAGGCCTATGCGTAAATGTATATCCAATCTTGTCTCGAATCTTGTAGAGTGCATATTATTCATATAATATGTACCTATTATGTATTGTAATATATTATTCCGAAAACGAGTAGTTAAATTATTATTTATTTCAATAAACCAGAAAACAGGCATCCCGGGTAATACAAAACCGCATGTGTCTGTTATCAATAATATTATTATCATTATTTATCATTATTTGCCGGTCTACACAATGGCAAATCGAGTGTTTGGTCAGCGGCACAGACTAAGATATACCTAATGGACTGAAAACGACAGGGTTGGCGAGGATCGAGGAACGGCCACGAACAGGTGTCACTTAGCTGATAAAAACACTGTTCTTGAAGTTTTCAGCGGTGGTTTTCTTTAGCTACACAATTTGTGTCTTAGTCCGTGTTTTATACAGACGGCGCTGGAACTTCAGGAACACATAGTGACCCCCCGAATTTGGCTCTTGTGCAGTGGCGTGGTGAACTACTTTTTGACCAGGGGCCAAATACAGAATACCAACCCACCTACCCACCTAAAATTAATATTTACACTTAAATTCAAATGCCAAGGGTGATTTTATATTGTATATAAAAAAAACCTTTTTATACTCATGTACAGTATTAAAATATATTTTAGAACAATAACGTTTAAAATTTAATATGCAATTATAATAAAGGTGGGTAAGTGGATGTCGCTCTGCTGTACAGTAGGTTACAAGTGGGTCACTGTATAATGGATGCTATTAAATTTGAATTCAATGATATAATATCATTGTATAAGAAAAACGATTCTGAGAGAAGACGGTATGTCAGTCTAGGTTTAAGATAAATTATATACAAATCTATGGTATTAAAAAAAAATTGACCTATAATAAATTCCAAATTAATCATATCACATTATCACAATATCCATTAGGTACTTATAACACGTTATACATCAACATCAATAACAAACCCTGATACTATCATAGATATATAATAGTACACTTTAGAAGTTTCAAGTAGGTACCCACGAATAATATTATATAATCACAACAAAATAACTAGGTTTTTTAATATGTAATTTCGTCCAAATTTGAACATAAAATGACTATAAAAATAAACTGTGATTGTATATTTTTTAGATTTTTCGGTAAGAGAATTAACTACTTACGTGGAATCTTGTTTTACATTTTCAATCCTTAGCTATAAAAACTGAACATTTTATAACTTATTAATTAATGATTAATAAATTTCGAGATTTTGAAAAATTCTGTCAACATTTGATGTTTAAATGCTTATAAAAAAAAATTGTGCCTATGTATTTTTAATATTTTTCAACTGATATTGTAACAATATATCAGGAGCCTTGTATTAAACTTTTACACTTTTTGGCCCAACAGATAAAACTTTATTGATATTCAAAGAAAAAAAAACTAAAAAAAATTGAAAGCTGTAAATGTCCATAAACAGCTCAAAAAGAGTCAAAATATTTTCAAAATTGTATGGTGTATAGAAAATGCTAATTTAAACATTCAGTGAAATTTTCATGTATCTACAGTTGTTCGTTTTAGAATTGCAACAAAATAAAGAAATCGCTACATGAGTAATCGAGTGAATATCCAATGTTGTAAAAATTTGAATTTCAAACGCTCATAAAAATTTAATTTGACTGTCCGGTAGAGATTTTTTTATTGATAAAGGTAGATAATCTTATAAGGAATCTTGTGTTTCATTTTCAAATCTTAGATTTAAAAAGAAAAATTTTTACGAATTCTTAACTCAAAATAGTTTGCTAATTTTCGTGATTTTTCCATATTTTGTCAATTTTTAATAAAAACAACCACTGAAAATTTCATGGATCTACGGTTATTTGTTTTAAAGTTACACCAAAAACCAAAATCGATTTTTTGGAAAACCGATTTTGCGTAAAAATTCCCGTTTTTCCTTAATTTTTATGTTGTTTTTCCCGGCGCTCTTGAAAACTACTGGGAAATTTAAATTTTGACCTCCCCAATGCACCAACGATATTCACTTTCCAATCGAACAAGATACTGAAGTCGAAAATCGAAGCATTATTTCGACTAATTATCGTGTACACAGACACAAAAAAAATAAATATAAAAACATACATCATTGTAAAACCAATACATGCATCGCTCCGCTCAGAATCTAAAATAACATTTATGCATACATAAAATGTTTAACAAATAATATTTAATTATTTAAAAAGTAATGACTTCTTCATTACATCACTTGTTAACGCTAACTTATCTATCGCTTCATCAATGTTAATAGAATTTGTCAAATCTTTTTCACATGATATCACCGATAAGCGATTTTAGGTTAGATCGTTGTCGTAAATCCTAATGATTATCGTGAAGGCATTAAGGCAATAGATAGGTCGCTGCTGGCTGGTTAGCTTCAGGAAAACAAATTTCTAAGAATAAATACCTAATATACACTGCTGGTACCTTATCACCACGTAGTGGGGTTTGGGCGGGTAGTGGTGCACTGCCGCACTGGTGCAGTACCCGTATCGTATTGACATTTTGTTTAAGTATTACGTCTACCCCGGGCTAAATATATATCTTAGTCCGTGGAGTCTACAACGGTTAATCTGAATTAAGAAATAATAAGAATTATTGATAAAATGTACGAACGTGTACCACTGTACTGCACTACTGCAACAGTGCAATCTGCAATAATATTCGAATATTTTTGATACAGATTAATCATTTTTATAACATTATTAATAATGTTGTAACTTGTCCTGTAAGCGACAAGCCGACAAATGACAATACATGCTCATAACGAAACCTACCTCTTATTTATTAAATATTTTTACCCCAATTTTTACTGACACAATGACACCCAGTAACCTACCCACCCACCCACCTAATAACCAATACGGGGCCGCGGCCCCTGGAAAATCCCCTCACCACGCCACTGCTCTTGTGTACATACATTCGTGGCCGTGATAAGCTGCTCGTTTCCAGTCCATTATATCTTAGTCCATGGTCAGCGGATGCTTCAGCCCCGATATAATTCCCTCAGCCTTAAGCACAACACTCTTATAATAATATTTTTATTTAATTTAAATATTATTATAATACGTTATTATTATACGCACGTGTACGCTACAACTATACACTATACACTCGTTGTTACTGTTGTTAGGTCCCGATCTCGGCCGTCACAGGACTACTGGTGCAGGATGGAAACGGAGACGCGTTTTGATCTTCCGCACTATGATAATATAAGAGACGTGACAAACTGGTTTTTTATTTTTATTATTATCTTTTCTTTTTTTTTTTTTTTGGTCAGTGGTTTCTTATTTTTTGTTTTGTTTTTTTATTTTGTCAGTGACACGCGGGTTCGTAACAAAAAGGTTACACAAACTCGTTCGGCTTATCGCGCGTAGGACGATCATCGGCCCAACCCCAGACCCTATTTTCCGGGGTTAAGAAAGACGTTCGAACATATTATATTACATTATTCACGATAATCATAATCGTAATAATTATAATATTACATGAATGCAACTGAGTGTTTTCAGGGATAACTCAACAATGTTATTTTGATTGGGAACACGAGGGACACGACCAGCTATTCAATTTGTCATGAGTGTACCGTCTCAACGGGATTAGTATTCGTTTTAAATTCTCATTTTTCGATGCTAAAAGTTTAAAAGACATGTTAAGTTTATACCGATTTATTTATGTTAGCTCTCGCTTCGTAGTTCGTATACTACGATATTAAATAATATACTCTGTCGCAATATTATAATATGTATTATTTACCATTTATCGCTCTAATCAATTATTTTGATTTAGGCACCTGTCCGAAAAAAGTTGGGTACTTGGATGCCCATACAAACAGTATCTAGGGAAATTACCGTTTTCCTTTTATTCTCATTTTTGATTTAAAGTAAAACTATAAGTCTTCAAATTTGACTTAATTATCGTATTATTCGTATTCTTTTTGCTTTATTTCAATGTTAAGTATAGAAATAATAATTAATATTTTTTAATACGTAGTTATACAGTTAGCGACGTAATTTGACATAAACTTATATTATAATTTATGTACCTAGGCAAACAAATAACAAATCATTAAATTTGTATATACTAAGTGTAAAAAATAGTTTAAACCGACCAATTCAATTCCGTATAATACATAGAATTTGATGTTATATTTAATATTTTTCATCTAAATCCTAATAATTTATCACAAAAAGGATCCTTGTTTACTAGTTTGTAGAAGATAAACATGGGTATAGGTGTAACCATGTGTAACATACAATCCAGGATTGTTATCATTCATTTTCTAAGTTGTTTACTTCAATAATAATCGATCGATTTCGACAGTGATTAAAATAATTAATACCTAAGTAATAGGTATGTGCTTTGTATATAACCTTCTGAATCACACTAAATATTGTACTAATTAATAGTAAATAAAAATAAATATCTCACATAAATTTAATTTAAAACGTATGAGGTTAAAATTGAAATATCATATGTGACTTGTTTCATATTAGATTCGACTTTGGTTTTCTTTTTATCTAATGCGCATTGAAATATAAATTAACTTTAATAATTTAGTATAATATATTTTCATTGGTTTTATATTTTATAGTTATAATAATGAGAACAATAATTATTAAAATGACGGTCATTGAAACTTAAAAGACGTAGATTGTTACTTTTCTATGATTTTAATATTTATACACATTATGTATCTACCTATAGTAAATCCAAAAAATTCTAATATTGTCTTAATTCAATACTTCAATTATTAATATGATTTGTTTGAAAACCTATTTCCCAATGTAGTACCTAGATACAATGTTATTCTAGTACATATTATTATATTGTTATCAGCTGCTGCCTGCTACAATATGCGATTATAAAACTTTTTAAAGTCATATAGGTAGATTAAAGTAACTTAAATCGTTTAATATTTCCCACGACAACTATATGTGCATTTGACCTGCGACGAAACAGACTAAATTCATCCGCTGTACGATGAACGAAAAAGCTTTTGCTATTTGCACATATAATAATATTAAGTTTGTCTTTAGGGGCTTGTGTAGCCGGAAAGTGCCGTGTGATATAACAGACCACACAGATTAATATTGTATTATATTATATATGCGATGACCACTCAAATCTAGAACGCCGGATATTATATTGTTTTAATGGTCTCGGGGCGATATCAACAAAATAATATTATAATGTCGTAGAGCGATTTCCGGTCGAACGGGTAATAAATTAGACGAAAGTTTAAATTGTCATCGTTTACACTTTGCAGAACATATTATTGTTAAATTGTGGAAGTACGTACCTGTAGCTGCAGTTTTCAGAGGTTGATTTACACGTGTTGTAGCATTATACGCGTCGGAAAATGACAAGAAATCCAAAAAGCCCGCGACACAGCTCAATTCATATTTTATAACAATAGATAATAATAATATAATGTGTTCATCGATCTGTGCACAGGACGTATAACTGACGTGGGTGTAGTGTTATTATAATAATATATTTTATTTCGCGGGAAACTCGTGTCTCGTTTATTAGCGTCTGCGGCGGTATATTATTATTTTATATTTTATGTACATGTAATGGTGTTATTATTGATTCGTACCTATCTGTTATTATTATCATTATTAATATTATTATTTCTACCGAACAGAAGTAGGTGTGGGCACAAGACTGTACAGAACAATATTAATTCGTCCGTCGACTACGCGACACGCAGTCGCAGTGGTATTGTCTCGGATTTACAATGCTTTCGGATAGTCCTCTAGTGTTAGGTAGGTATAATATAATATGAGACGTAAACACGCGTACCCATACCATAATATTAATATAGGTACCAATTATTATGATAAATAATAATTTTGTTTATCGGCGGAAAACAACGCGGTGAATATTACTGATACCGATGATACCTACTACCTAGCCTAGCCACCATTGAACATGACTCAAAATTGGTGGTGGGGATTCAAGCTCGGGGTTAAGGTCCACCAGCCTGCGTTTCTAGATGGGCGTGCGGGTTCGACGATGTGTGCGCGTGGTTTGTTCGTGTGTGAGTGAGCAGAGTGAAAACTGATAAGGTTTACGATTAGAGGGGAAAAAATATATAATATGTTATAAAGGTGAAAACATTGTGCTGACATTTAGTAATATTATAACCGAATACCGATGCGGTTATCAGGACGCATATAATATACTGACTATTATGTAGGTACACCGCCGTCAGTCGAGTCTCGTCTCTAATTAACGCGGCACTGGCACTGGTACACGATGTAATAATACTTTAGAGGGACCTATCATATTATTATTATTATTATTACGTATAATAGCCACGATATCACGTACCTATTACACGTTACGACGGATAATAATAATATCACAAGTCCATAACACATATTTTATACTGATACGTCATATAGGTATAGGACCTACATTTTCTGTGTGGTCAGGATACCATATCTAGCATACAATGCCACTATGATAATGCACTGTATAATATTATAACACTACCCATCGAATCGAAAGTTCGAGGCTCTCGGATTTATATGATAATATTATTATGATGATGACGTGACGTAACGCAGCGCGTAGGTCTCATCAGTTGGTTTTTTTCGTTACTTCTTTTTATTTCGGGATAATATTTTTATTATAGTCCCAGTACTCGAATTAGCAACATTAAAGTAGGGGGACTCTGTTTACTTTTTAAAAAAAAACGTCCTCATCACTTTTTGAACGTTATTGAGCCGTGGGGGACTTGTGGCTATGCCCCCACACATCAACACTCTCCCTAACACCCCTCTTTAAATCATATTATATAACAATTAATATTCATAAACAATCAATTTAAAAAATAAAAAGATACAAGTTAATATATTACATAAGTGTATATTATAATTTACAGATCCACGGTTATGAAATAATCTATAAGACAAAACATTACAATGGTATCTTACACATTTAAAAAAAAAATGCAAAATCAAGAAGCGTCCCGTGCGTTCCCCTTAAAAAATAATAGTAGGTGTACGCTAATGCATCTCCCTGCGCCCTCCTCCAAGTCAAGCACCATACCTGCTTTATTGTAGATTTAAAATTAGAATAACCAAAGTGAAAACGGTCGAAATGTGTTTATTAGAACTTAGAAGTATATACTTTATATAATATAAAAGGTTATACCTATAATTATACCTTATAGTCACCTGGTTAATTGTGTACAACCACCTTAACAGTTGATGATCACTCTGTATATAATTACATATTATACTCAAATTAATAATTATTCATCGCATTATTTTATAGTAATCGAATTTATCTTAAAAATGCTATTCAGTGTTTACACTTTAAATAGGTAGGTACTAATACAAAAATCGATAACCGAACAATTAGTCGAATGATGATAACAATATTCTTATCCAAGTACTTATATAACAAAATTTCAAATAAAATAAGAGTTGAGTTAACAAGGTCGAAATAAAAATGTAATATATGAAATATGAAGTTACTATTTTAAGGATCATCATTAATTTATTTTTCTTAATGTTAATCATGTTTTTAAACGTCGATAACAAAAAAATTGTCTATGTCAGAACAAATATTTACCTGTAATTTGTGTACCTGCTATAAATCATAAAGAAATATAATTATTCTTAATAATAATATCACGGTATTGTAATAAGTTAAACGGTGATCTTTTATTTAGATAATATTATATTAACCTGGCCGAGCATTGAAAATGAGTAGGTTTTAATAGGTTTTTTCAATCTCTAAAATTCAATGTATACGATATCGGATATGGGTACCTATCAATTAATCTATTAATTATTATTTAACTAATCAAAGTTTAGAAATCTGAAATTGTGTTATACATAAGTCATAAACAACTATGGATAAAAATAGAATATTGTTACCTAACTAATGACAAGAAACGAACGTATTATTCGCTAGTCGCTGATTGAAGAATAAGTCAAATGCTGGTCCATATTTAATATAAAAATTAAAATCCATTGATTTAAATCTTTAAAACATTAAATAATTATACATTTTTAATAACACAGTTAGTAAAATTAAATAAACTGTTGATATTAATCAAGATTTTAAAAACTTATAAAAAAATACTTGTAAATATTATTTATATTGGATACGATATTATGTATGATGTATCTGAAATGGTGGAAATTGGTAATTAACTGAACTACTATAATTGGTCAATTCGTTTTAATTTTTGAACATTTTTTAAGTACAAATTGTATTTATAATTTATCTATGTACTATAATGTGTATTGTATTCCTGTAGGAAGTATGGTCACCGATTTTATGAAATACTATATAAAATATTATAGTCTGTGGTATGATTATAAAAAATATTAACAAACATATCGTGATACATACGTTAACCATAATTTTGAAATATTTGGTATCTACCTTTGTTAGTTGTGATTTAAGTTATGAAGTTGTTAATAATTACATTTAATTATGTATTTTATAAACATAATACAAGTCAATTTGGGGTGTACCTTTATTGCTCACTCTGGGAAACTGGTTCCCATTTCACGTATGAAGAGATTCTGTTATTTTGTTATAATTATGAATTGATAGAAAACAAGGCTTATAAATTATAATATTAAAAAATAGAATAAATCATGTTTACAATATGTTACATTTTCTTTGTACAATTTTCAATGAAGAGTCAAAAAGTAGTTTTTAAGGTTAAAATGATAGTTTAATGATTTTTAGTCGCACCTGGCATACTATACTTGTATTAATAGCCTCTAGCAAAAATAGACTTCAAGAGTATGATGCGTGGTTAATAAAAAAAATGTGCGTGGGCATAGTTTAATCAAAAATAGAGCAAGTATTATAATATACGTATACCTAATGTTATAAGAATAATATATTGATACACATTGTTTTTTTTTTATTTAAAGTTTAAACAATACCATTTTAGACATCTCGATATCGCTTTCATCTAGGTATGCCTATAATGACAAATCATTTAGAACGCACACTACATGCTTCACTCAGTGTCAGGTTTAACACCAAGTTTTCATGTGGATATCGAAATTATATTTTAAAATAATATGAAACATCATGACATGCATTATGCCTTTATTTTAAAATATTTATCTAGGAAATTTATGTTTTTGATACATCTTTGTGATCAAAAGCGTTTACAATAAGTTCTATACGTTATCATTTTTAATAAAACAATCTGCCCATTACAAAAAAGAAAAAACGAATGATATAACTATAGATACAACTTTGGCTCGTGAAGACAAAATAACATTATAATAGATATAGGTAATGTATATATGTACATAGTAAGTATAGTCGTATAGGCAGTGTTAGTGTACCACCTATATAAAAACAATAATTATGATGTGAGAATTTTATACCGATCGTAAAAAAAAAATATTTATGTAAACATTTTAGGGCTTTGGTATTTGTAAATACTATTAGAATATTACATATTATATATATATACGTACCCATAGATAGTTAGCAAAAAATAACTACCTATCTTATGACGGCATCGATAAATCATCGTGTTAACGATTTCTCTGCAGCAGTATTGCGTTTAGCGTCGTTTTAAAAGAGCAGTTTAAATCGAATTTTTAACGGGAAATATGTACATATAATAATAATTATTACTCGATAAATGTTGATTACACGAAGACGTGTATGGTAAAATAGTTCAAAGCCAATTTAGCTATAGTACCTGCCTATGTATTATAATATAGTACCTATAGGTATATATGGTGCGTGTGGTCTATATTTAATGATATATAATATAATATTTGTATACTTTTGGAACACACTGTTATAGTGTTATGTATATTATTATTATTATGTATTATGCCGATGCGTATATATTATGCTACGTATATAGGTACCACCGAATGAATTCAGAAGATCAGATACGCCGATACGAATACTGTTATGTACCTATGTAAGGTGGCTGTAAAACAGCTTTTCTAATGCTATTAAAATGTAAATCGATTACGACGATCGTGTGTCCGAAAATAATAATATCGATCACGGCCGATATGATCGGGTGGAAAAATTAAGATTGTTTCGGAACTAAAAGTTTGATATTATACTAAACGCATTTTTATAGGTACGATGGCGTTTTGATTTCAGAGATTTCCAATCGTTCGCCGATCAAACTTTTTGATTGCAGCTGGTGTGCAACAGTTTACCAGAGAAAATAACAGAAGACGCTCGCAAATTAGATACAACCATTGATTTTAGTATAATAATATGATACGACTTATATACAATATAATATTATTATTAATCCGAGTGAACGTTGATAAATTCGTTTTTCAAGGCGGTTCACGCTGTAATAACACTGTAATAAAATAATAGTACCTCTTATAAATATATTATAAGACGTATTATACACGGTGATTATAATGATATTTTTGGTAAAATGTCTAGTTGACATTAAAACTGTATATTCGGTTAGTGTTTGTGTATAGTGCCTACCAAAGTAATATAATATAGTGGCATCTAGAAAGAGAAAAACGAGTTGAGTCTGCTGTTGTGCGACGCTATTATACCTACGTACACTTTAAATTTCGGTAAAATAGTACAAAACCGTTGGTTTTTACTTTTCAACGTGATAAATGCGCGCAAACTGGTTTTCCGGAAGACAGCGTTATAGTATTATATTGTGTCGACGAAGATGCACGCGTGTATAACTTAGTTTCTGTGTAAAAATAATATTATGTTACGTTCTTCCGACCTATAGACAGTAGGTACCTATATGAATAATTATTATTTTCCGAACAGCACGCGCGACGGACGTACCTATGCGTATTATTAAATATTATTATTATTATTATTAATGGAGATAAGACTTAAAAACTTCTTCAATGCACAGCGATGGAAATGAGATAACGCGTTTTCAGCGAGACCGTTGCTGTGTGGAGGGAGAGAGGGAGGTCGATAGCAACAGGTGTGTAATTTTTAATAATAATAATATTATATCCGATAACTCGATAAAGAGTACTAAAAACCCACGCGTTCGTTGAATGGGAGAGGACTTGGCTGCGGATCTCGTCCGCCGTGCCGGTATGAATGGATGTAGTGTCCGAGTCTCCCCCTCCCTGCAACCGCCACTCCGATTTACACGCCGAGTGTGCTCTCTCCCTCTCTCTCTATGTCTATCTCTGTCTCTCACCAGTCACTACTATACATACATACATACATACATATTATCATATTATTGTGTGGTCAGGTAAACGTGCGTAGGTAGGTGTGCCATTGATCACTTTGGTGGACAACCGAAAACGACTTCCCCCCGCACGAATTTCGTGGCGAACGTCGAGTCGTCGGTCGCCACGCCGAGGACGGCCGTTGCAAAACAAAACGAAAATAATTATTAAAAACACGAGACTAAGTATGGTATACATTATAATATTAATATTATGGGTATGACGACGATTGATTTACACGCATCATTACACGTCGTTTCGCTTAAAACAAAATACCGTGCCATTACGTAGGTTGTAACTTGACTGTGTCTATATTGCATGGAGGCACCTACATCGAATCACTCACTGCAGGCCCGAGCAATTAACGCGAAACTTTAGCTTGCCGGCGATAAATCTGTTTTAATATTTTAAAACGAACTGTACAACAGTACTATAGTGGTAGTATAGGTACAGTTATAAACTAAAATATTATGTTCTTCGAGCATGGCCCACGATCTTTATAACATACATGTGTATAATTATCATTGCGAATGTCGAAATCAATTTCAAAATAACTCTCATTACTTTTCGGCAATACTCTTACACGTACATGTGTTTTAGATTGATGGTTATTAGTTAGATTTGATTTTTCTGCCGACATGTTCGGATAAGCTCCCAACGATTCGTGGTGGCCGCTTCGTCTGTCGATCGGTAAATGAAAATCGAGTCAGTGTTTCGGCGCTTCTTGGTGAAAAACAATTTCAATACAACTTATCATACGTAATAATAATAATATGTTGTACTAATCGTGGTTTAATAACTTAATTATAACGGGTAGGATATTATAATATAAGGCCTCGTCGTAGATATAGTACCTATTAAAAATAATAGATACCCGTTTACCGAACTAATTTAATATGGCGTTTAAAATTCTTTCGGAGTGTACTTGTAATATATTATTATACATACTTATACCTATGGTATTAGAAAGCGAAAGAAATCAAAATATTAAAAACTACGGACCATGTGATGGTCGTATCAGAGGTCAGGCAAGGGTTATTTTAATAATATCGTTGCAAAGCCATAAAACAACAACAAAAAAAAAAACAATAACATTAATAATAATACGTTCACAGCCCCCAATATATTATAGCGGTCTTAACACCTAAATTGTTATTATAGTATACTTTTCAACACGGATTGAACAACACTATAATACAGCAACGACAAGAACAGAGTTTATGGTATACCTGCTACGATCTCTATAAGTAAAATAAATTGATTGTCACCACAATATATGTTTAAAAAAAAAATCAAAGGAAATTATTTAGCAACAGCTGATGAGAATGACGTATTCTTATGAAATAATTATGAGACTTGTTGATATTATTTCGTTTATATAATAATATAGGAGAATACTTGGGATACGTTATAAGACGATAGCTGCAGCAATAACCGCGAAGCGTGTAAATAATTTGCTTTTTGGCATGATTTGTATTTGACTAATATTATTGTTTACTCGGATTGACAATAATTATTACAAAATATTGTGTGCGTGTACATGTAAGTTGTTGTGCCGTACGTACTTAGGATTGTGTTGCCCTAGGTAGGTACATGGTTGTTTTTAATGCTGATCCTTGGTTTTTGAACGATTGTCGTACACATTGACCACTTACTTTACAATCCTTCATTAAAGATACATATATATTACACATATAATATATATATATATATATATATATATATATATATATATATATATAATATCATACATACAATATTATTTCATTATGTAGGTATTTATGTATATTACATATAGGTAATAAAGGAAAATTAGCATTGTAAAATAATAATATATAATTTATTATTTAATTATAAGCATTCAAATGTGCCGTCAGCCCCTACCTCTCTCTCCCCTCACGTTCATTCCTCCTCGGGCATATTATGTGTATTATAATAGCTGACTATAAATACGGTTTATTATTATAATAAAATATAGTTTAAACTAGAAATAGTACCTAGTGTAACACATTTTTTTTTTATGATAAATGTATAAGATGACGATTGAATCGTGCATAATCATATCGTAGGTAATACTATAACTTTAATAATAGCGATGGACTCTGGTGGACGAACGAATAAAATTGCAATAAAAATTTAGTACTTAATAAATTAATAAACTGTTTCCTACAAGAGTGTATAAATATGTTTCAAAATATAACTGCTCTTATTTTTCACTATGTTTGTTAAGAAAAAAACTGACATATAAAAGGCGTTTTGTATAATATAATTTAACCATATAGGTATAACCAACGAATAAATTCCCACGCAAATTTGAATTTAAATGTCAATACCTCTCGGGCGGTGTGCTTGAGTGTACTAATATAATAATAAATACATAAAGACATTGCCGGCGACGGACATGATGCAGGTCCATATTATTATATTATAGTGTTATAATATTAAAAGGATAATTTAAATTGTTATTAATATTATATATATAATAAGGGTGGTATTAAAATAATTATAGAAAAGAGGCGGTGCTCTAACCTATACACTGTATAACGGTGGTCAGACTAGGACGAACGCGTACGAAATCATAATAATAATAATAATAATAAACGAGAGTAAAATCGGAGCGAAAGAGAACGACTGTTTGGGAGGGTGGTGGTGGTGGAGTAGGTGGAGGCGGCGGCGGTCCGGCTGATAGGAGAGCTGCTGCGTGCTACACTCGACAGTCATCAGACAGCATCCCGTAGCGCGCCCGATAGAAAACGTGCGTAGTGTGCGTTCGGTGGTCTCGGTGTTCACGTGCGTCTCGCCGTCGTCGTCTTCTTCGTTTCCGTCTCTCCGTCTCTGTCTCTCTCACTGTCTGTATATTTCATATCTCTCTATCTCTCTCTCTCTCTCTATTTATATATATTTATATTTATCTCTCTCTCTATATATCTCTGTTCCTTCTCTCCAGTCTCCGATCTGTACCAAACGCGCCACATTATATTATATACTTACTCACACAAACACACACACACACATTCGTATACTCGCGCACATTTGGCCGCCACATGCCGCGGTGGTGGTGGTGGTGACCCTTTGAGATCGCAGCACGCACCGACACACGCACGCACTAGCTCACACACGCTCGCAAACCCGTGCGCGACACACACAACTGCGGGCGAACTCTGCAGGAGGATATTTTCCAGGACGACTCGTTTCCGTTTTCACCCCGTCCGCGTTTTCCCAGGAAAAATGCGGTTCTTGTGACGACCCCTACGACCCCCTTACACTCACGTCAGCACGTTCCGATCTTGCCGGAAATGAAGCTGATTCCGATGTCGCCGCTGTCGCTGCTGCTGACCGCGGTCGTGGCTGCCGCTTTAGTCGCCGCCGTACCCGACGTCACCATCCCCGTCGAACCGATCTACAACACGGGCGGCAATCAATGTTACGACGAACGCAACAAACCTCAGGTAGGTCTCGCCCAGAGTTTTTTCTATACCGAGTGCCCGTCAGATATCGTATTATTATTATTACTACTACGATTACGTGATGTAATCATAAGGTAGGACGTCGAATCACGCGACCCCTATATGTACCTATTTATATATGATATAAGTATGTCTTGTAACCCTCACGCAGACGCGTCCATCCAAAAAGAAAAAAAACACTGGGTAATATTCGAACATAGTTGTACTCGTCGTATAGATTTGAGTTTTTTTTGTAAATAACATGCCGGCCGACTGACGGAAAAGAATTATATTATATCGTAAAGCGTGTCGTCGTCGTGTCGTCGTCCGAGACCAACCCTTTTTCCTCTATATTAGGTACTATACTGATGGTTATCGATAATATTATTGTATTAAGTTATATACATGATGTAGGTACATATAACTATTGTGTACAACGTGTAACGAAAAACTATAAACGATAGCGACCATGCCAAAAACAATGAACCGTAAACGACATTTTATCTAAATATTACTGGTTCTTTTTTTTTATTATGAGGAAAAATTCAATCACGTTTTATACTTTAAATTTAAATGATTGCGATGAGAATAATTTAATCGACGCGGCCATACACATAAATTATAATTTTATATGGGTAGGTAACTGTTTGCTTGGACAATTTACGATTTTACTATTGCCAATTTTATTTTTTAAAGATTACCTTGCCAAGTCGGGTACTTTGGAAAATATCTAATCGGTTTTGCACATAGTATCACTGCAAGCTATAACATCATCATCGCTATTCCGTTCTATTATGTGGTAATACCAATGTTTGCATATGGAGTAACCCTGTTAGTTTTCAAAATCTTTTGTTGGTCGACCTTTTTTCTTTCGATCACGAATTCCATAGAAAACAAACCTCGGCCCGAGGCGAAGGAATGTATTGTTTACAGTCTAAGGAATAATCGGAGAACTGAAAAAAAAATTTTTTTTCCATTTGGGTCCAGTGGTGATATGGTTAAGATGAACATTGGATTTCAGCGAGTATATAAGCATGGCTCAAGGGCGTCGGGTTGTATTATATAGTTTATAAAGGAGAATATAATTCAAAATTGCTGTAATATCTGAGCTTCACAATACTCCCATATGATTTTTTCAACAATTGAGTATGTCGTATAATATATTATTTACTCATTATTGTCTAATTTAAAACATATTATCACACACAATAAATTATTAAAAATAAAAATTATGTGTTAAAAATTTTACATCAGTATAAAATTGTGAACTGCCTTGTTTTTTATTCATATATTATGTGGCATTATACCTTATAATTTGTTATCAATTAATGAATGTGATTAGCTCAAAATATCAGTTGATAGATTTCTGAGAAACGAGTAATACATTGGCCGCGTATTAATAGTTGTAGAATTCATTTCGCGAGAGTTGCATTAAAGCAATTTTGTATTTTGTAGGTGATTTAAATTATGCAACAGTCTTGCCTTATCTATATAATATGGTCTAAATAATATGTTGCTTATACCTATATTTATAGATAGATATTAAAGGTACCTTTACCAGTAACTTTATTTTTTCCGATTAATCAATAAAAATATTCAAATCCAGTCTAATAGATACTTGATAATAATATATTAGAAACATAAGAATTGAATTAAAAAATAATATTCATTTAAGTGTATACATGGTAGGTACATGCAAAATATTATTTTGTGGTCATCACGTACACATTTGAGATTTTATCAAACGCGTATAATGTCTATATAATATATTGTACTACCCACTTCCCACACACATTGCTACTTCGGTTACGTCTTTACGTGATCAAAACACCTAGATTCACTATTTTTCACTTCTCAGTTTAAAATTTATTGACGTTTGATGTAATATTTTAAATGGTGCCTACATTAGTGCCCAAAACCCAAAACCCGTCAGTTGTTAATTATTATCTATCTAATAATCTTTAAATTTACATATTAAGTAAAATGAACTTTAAAAAATATACCTAGTGAAAATTCAAAATAGAAACAAGGTTGTTGACTATATTATATTATTGCTGCGGCAGTTCATAATAGTATAAACCCTATGCTGACTCATTAATTTGTTGAAATTCGTTTATTTTATCTTTTTTATAATAATATAAACATAAACACTCGTATAGGTACCATCTATAAAAGTGAAAATATATTCAGGCGATCGTTTTTGTTTCATTAGTAAAACCGTATATACGATATAAGTATATAACAGCATGATTTACGAATATTCCTGCAATCAGTTAATGTTTTCGTCACTCATCTTGTGTTCCAGTTGGGATGTAAAACGACTGAGAGGTATATTTTATTTTACAAGTTTCGTGCTATCCTGTGATATACGTATAATGCGCAGTGTAAGGCGTCAGCGTGCCGGTAGTTTCGTGACATCTGTTTCGGGTCGAGGATAGTTTCCAGTCTAATTTTATAAACAGTAGCCGCCATGTTCAAGGGACCCTTTTCCTCAGCACGATATTATTACTACAAAATATTATAATAAATGTACGTTCGCACTGAACTCGTCGGTTGTGTATAATAATATCATGGACGTTGCATACGGTAACAGTGAATAACTGATCGTATAGGTATATGGTATAGTGGTATACGGTACGACGACAGAGGGAAAACTACAATAAACGGTGTATTATGTAAAAATAATTATGATAGGTACGAGATAGGCGAACCGTAAAAAGACGACGGTGGACAGCACGGCAAACCGTTTATGCTGAGACGTGACAGCCCGTGAAGACATTTTACAGCACGGACAACGTTATTTGTCCGTATTTTCTGGGGTCCCCGATCAAACGGAAAGCAGCTGAGTATGTTTCGAAACCGTTCGGCACTTTTGACGGAAACGATAATAATAATAATAATAATAATGCTCTCGTCTTAGACATGGTATGGCAGGATCCGAGGACGATCGTTCGGTCGATTAAACGAGCCCAGCTCAAACACCGGTTTCCGGATGTACTTGTGATAAAAAATTAAATAATAATAATAATAATAATCGAATCGAATCGAATCGAACTGGATGAGATTAATTCAAATCCCGTTTTTATGCATCTCGGGACGTGATAGGAGTTAAAATATTCAATAGTATTCCTATTATCTATTATGTACGTATATTATAATATGTGTGTGAAGGCTACCAACACGTGCGATTGGTTTATATATAAAATAATAATATATATATAGGATAGTCCCGGCGCAGTGTTTTTTTGTTGACGAAATTTGGAATGGATCTGAAGAAATGTGACGTCGCAATATAATGTGCCCACCTTCTCCCCCTTACACCCAATACATTATTATGCTCACTTCGACCATATATTCTAACTACACACACACACACACACACACACACACACACACACACACACACACACACACACACACACACACACACACACACACACACACACATACATACACACACATGTCACTATGCCAGTTATTTTTATTTTACACTCATATATATGTATGCATTATTATAGATATTAAGATAATGTATACCATACAGCATTATACACTTCGCGTTTTGGTTATCGTTGCTACATTTTTTTCTCTAAGTGTGTACACAAATCCATTTCTGGACATCTATTCGTCTCGTCATATCGTTATCTATAATATTCTGACACGATTGGGCCCTTTGATCATACACCGCACCGATGCGTCTTCCGTGACATTGTGTGCGGTCATGTTTTATACCAATCATTGGGAATACGTAGTTTTCTTTATAGATTAGAAATAATAAACATGTGGTAATTTGGGCAATGTGTCTTTAAACATCGAAATATAACACACACACATTATGTGATATAACATATATTTATATAAACGTATATAACTATAGTATACACTGCGTCGAAAGTAACATTATTTTTGTGTACGTTTTCAAGTGAAATTCAATCCATGTATTTTACTTAATCACTTTTATGTTATTCAAGTGCGATGAGCCCCAGAGATATAATTAGCTATTGATTTAAAAAGTAAGTTGTTTTTAAATGAACAAAGTGCAGTTGTATATAATAAAATATGCATTAGCAAGTAACAACAGTCAATATTAAAATTACAATTCTAATTGTCCTAGGCCCAGGGAAATACTACTCAGCTCACCCTCTCAATGACGACTTATACTTATGCTATTCCAAAAAGGTCATCGAATTATATTTCACTATTTACATGTAATTGAAAATTTAAAAAATACTAAAGAAAGTTTCCAAAGTAATATCCTTAGTCATTTCATTGCACGATAAAATATAATAATATAATATAACTAATAATTATTAATAACCATAAACAGTCATACCTAATATGTTTGGATAGAGGGTACACATTTTAACTGCCATTGATAATTGAAATAAAAAAATCTTTTTATCCGAGATTAACCGATCACAACAAATTAATTTAAGGCTCATCGCATAAATCATATTTGATTATTATTATAATATTATTTCACGCATCAGAAAGCTGCAGTGTACTGACTTTCCATTTTCCCGACAATTTACTTAAGCTGTATAATGTGAATTGTATACAGAAATATGATATTTCATATAATTAACGCTTCTTTTCTAATTTAAGAAATTACACTATTTTATTCATTGCAATTTGTATGCGTACAATATGTTTAATGATGTTTATCTATTTATCACCATAGTTGTTAAGAATAAATAAATAAAACTGACTGGGTTCTAGTATTTCGATAAAATTCAATAAGCAGTAATACAACATTACAAGTTACAACAGCTTAAAATAGAACCGCGAAACCTGATTGAAATTATTTTCCATAAAATCTTAGCACGATGTCGTACAATAACAAACTTCAATAGATTTCGAAAAATAATATGCTACCTAGGTAGTTATAGTATATAAACGTGCCAAAAATGCATTTTTAGTGAAATAATATTATGTCTCGCAAAATATTATTCCATACCACCTAAACAAATTAATGTTTGTATTATATTTATTGTTTATTTAGCATACATCACATCGTAGAATAGCCATTTATAATTTCTCGAATTACCATAATAGCTAAGTAATCTGCACTCTGCAGTATATACCTAGGTATGCTGTATTGCTGTTTATGTATTGTTGTAACGGTCGAGTTAATCTGATGACGAGAGAATTCCACGATGTTGG
The DNA here is from genome assembly GCA_949089665.1 of Macrosiphum euphorbiae. Classification (NCBI taxonomy): domain Eukaryota; kingdom Metazoa; phylum Arthropoda; class Insecta; order Hemiptera; family Aphididae; genus Macrosiphum; species Macrosiphum euphorbiae. The sequence goes on along the minus strand of CARXXK010000001.1, from coordinate 133,663,951 downwards.
CTAGCCTTTGTTGGTTTTAAGACTAAACTCGGTGGCATAAACTCAGCGTAAAATAACAATAACATACATATTTTGTTTATCTTTGTTTCGTTTTTGATTGTGAAATATTTTTCCGTACATTTCGTTGGTGTGTTAATTGACGCGTCGAGACAAGTTTAAGACAACGGATATATGAGCTCAGCGAGGGTAGTCTCGTACTACTTAAATTATACGCTTTGAGACTTGGTGGCGTATTAAGGGGGTAATACTGTAATAGACATGGGTGTATATGTAGGTATTTATAAAATTACAAAATGAATATCTATTACAAATTAACCAAAAATTCAAGAAGTTGATTAATGTGCGGCTTGGAAAAAAACCCGCCACATTAGCTGCATTAAAAAAAAATTGTACCTATCTTGCACCTATATCCTCCCCTTGTTTAGCTTCAGATACATTAATGTGTCGAGTATGAGAGAGAGAGAGAGAGAGAGAGAGAGAGAGAGAGAGAGAGAGAGATTTTGGATTCTACGAGGCGGAAACCCGTCGGTTTTCTTCACTGGCGGAGGTTGAGTCTTTGGGACTTGGGTCTAGTATATGACAAACAATATTCTTGTTACGATTATATTATTATCTTGTAAGCATTGTAAGCGCAGATATAATAACGAGGTGCTCTGTCTAGAGGAGTGTAGGTACCTATATAGGTACATAATATCATGCATGTACATAAAACCGAAACGACGAATGTACAATTCCGGTAGCCGGGCGTATCTATATAATGATAATAATAATAAAATAATATATAAATCCAGACCAGAATCCGGCAATTATTCACAGCTACACCGATAATAAAAACGTCTGACATCGTGCGGCTTCTATACACATTATTATAATGTATCCCCGGTGGAAAGGCAGGGGAGTTACGACGTCTCACTGCAACGCTCGTTGCTGCATTCAGTCGGATTTTTCTCTCTTATTCGCTATTTAATTCGTCGTATTCTTCCCCGCGGTTTTCAACACAATGCTGCATAGCGACCTACAATAATAATATATATATGGAGATTATATACATAGGCCCATATGCGCCCAAGTGCGACCGCCGTGTGCCGGAAGGTCAATTCGTAATAATGAGAAAAAAACATGTGCGACTGCAGTTCAGAAGGCCGAGCCACAATAATAATAATAATAAATAATATTATTATGTCGGCTAACGATGGACTGAGAATAAGCGCGTTGTAGGTCTGATGCATTTTTAAAGAAATCGTCTGCGGGATGCAAATATTATGCGAGTGTCCCTTGAGCACATATTATAATATATGCCTACGACGTAATATCCACGATTGCTGCAGGAATAATAATAATAACTACTAAACTACTGTTCACCGTGAATCGCTATTGAAATAATTATGTACATTAGACGAGAACCTGCAGGACTAAGTGCCTGATCACCGTACAATAATTGCAAAACTACACATACGTAGGAGCGATTAATGTTATATGTAAATCGTGTTATTCGAAACGTCCACAGCTATAAAAAGAAACCGTTCATTCCTGGGAGATACCTCTATGTACATTAATTATTACGTTTACCTATGTTAAACATTTGTATTTGGTTTCGAGATTAATAAGAAAAAAGTGTTTATATTATATTATTATGCAAGGTGAATGTTGCGTTTATTAATATATAACACCTATACATGCGCTTATTATTCATTTATTTATGTGTAAAATGTAAAATAATTACTTATGAATCAAAAATAAAGTATCTATTCTCTGTCTATCGAACTTGGAAAATACGTTAGAAGCTTAGGTGACCTTTAAAAGCACGCTAAATAATTAATAGTACATTATATCATGGTGTATTAAATAATTACTTATTAGTATTAAACCTTATTATTAAACCTTTAAAGTTTAATTGTAATATTATTATTTATTTTTTGGAAAAAAAATATTTAATTTTTATTTAAAGTTTATGATAATTTCATATTGCTTATAATATATTATAATTTATGATACAGTAAATATCACTAGCCGTATGCCTGTGTTTGCCTTTAAGGAACCCATTTATGTCTTTAAATTGGTACAATTACAATGCATAATTTTACTGTAGGTTAAAAAAAATGTTAACCCTAGTTGGGCCGCTGAGATGAATTTATAATATATGCACAATATGCTTTTTATATCGTATCAATGATTCGCATGACAGTGGTTTTCTAACAATTTGGTATTTTTCCATTGCAGAGATGTATACCGGGTTTCGAAAACGCGGCGTTCGGATTAGAAGTAGAAGCAACCAACACATGTGGCCAATCCGGTCCTACAGAATTTTGTGTGCAGTCGGGCAGTCAAGTGACCAAGAAGACGTGTGACGTGTGCACCGAATCATCTCACTCGCCCTACTACATGACTGATTTCAGCAGCTACGCGAATCGAACTTGGTGGCAGTCCGAAACCATGTACGAAAGCGTACAGTACCCCAACCAAGTCAACCTGACCCTGCACTTCGGTATGTGACATTTTGCAATCGCCCATGTTTGACATGATTAAGTTTAAGTATAGGCCTCAGCATTCGACTGATATACCCTAACTAGACCTTGACCTATATTCGTAGGGATTGTAGAAAACCTGCCACCGTCGGGTCGTAGGCAACCGATCAGATTAGGATAAGAAATTGGGGTAGGTACTAGGTTATGTGTTTAAGAATGCATTGAAAGGCGATGGGGTCCATTTAGGCCAACAGGAGGAAGTTGAGGAATAATGTGGAGGTGGTGACAATACCAGCTAATCCGAAAAATCTAAATAATATTTCTTATTAATATTATACTTACGTATATTAATTGATAATATATTTTAAAAGTGACAATTTTTAGATTCTGAGTGAAACGATGAATGTATTGATTTTACAATGATGTGTGTTTTTTTTTTTATTTTTTTATTTTTTTATTTTTTTATTTTTGTGTCTGTGTACACGATAAGTAGTCGAAATAATGCTTCGATTTTCGACTTCAGTATCTTGTTCGATTGGAAAGTGAATATCGTTGGTGCATTGGGGAGGTCAAAATTTAAAATTCCCAATAGTTTTCACAAGCGCCGGGAAAAACAACATAAAAATTAAGGAAAAACGGGAATTTTTACGCAAAATCAGTTTTTGACAAAATCGAATTTGGTTTTTGGTGTAACTTTAAAACAAATGACCGTAGATACATGAAATTTTCACTGGTTGTTTATATTTGCATTTTCTATACACGATAAAATTTTCAAAATATTTAGATTTATTTTGAACTGTTTAGGGACATTTTCATTTTCCATTTTTTTTTAGTTTTTTTTCTAAAAATATCAATAAAATTTTATTTGTTGGTTGCGAAAGCTTGAAAATTTAATAGAAGGCTCCTAATATGTTGTTTCAAAGGCAGATGAAAAATATTAAAAATCCTTAGTCACAATTTTTTTTTATAAGCATTTAAAGTTCAAAAATTGACAAAATATGGAAAAATCACGAAAATTAGCAAATTATTTTGAGTTAAGAATTCGTAAAAATTTTTCTTTTTAAATCTAAGATTTGAAAATGAAACACAAGATTCCTTATAAGATTATCTACCTTTATCAATAAAAAAATCTCTACCGGACAGTCGAATTAAATTTTTATGAGCGTTTGAAATTCAAATTTTTACAACATTGGATTTTCACTCGATTACTCATGTAGCGATTTCCTTATTTTGTTGCAATTCAAAAACGAACAACTGTAGATACATGAAAATTTCACTGAATGTTTAAATTAGCATTTTCTATACACCATACAATTTTGAAAATATTTTGACTCTTTTTGAGCTGTTTATGGACATTTACAGCTTTCAATTTTTTTAGTTTTTTTTTCTACAATTATCAATAAAGTTTTATCTGTTGGGCCAAAAAGTGTAAAAATTTAATACAAGGCTCCTGATATATTGTTACAATAGCAGTTGAAAAATATTAAAAATACATAGGCACAGTTTTTTTTTTATAAGCATTTAAAGATCAAATTTTGACAAAATTTATCAAAATCTCGAAAATTATCAATCATTGTAATTAATAAATTATAAAATGTTCAGTTTTTATAGCTAAGGATTACAAATTCAACACAAAGGTTCTCATAAATAGTTCATACTATAACCAAAAAATCTAAAAAATATATGAACACAGTTATTTTTTACAGACATTTTAAATTCAAATTTGGACGATATTACATATTAAAAAAACCTAGAATAACTATTTTAGTTATTTTGTTGTGATTGAATAATATTATTTGTAGGTACTTGAAACTTCTAAAGTGTACTATTATATATCTATGATAGTATCACGGTTTTCGTTGATGTATAACGCGTTATAAGTACCTAATGGATATTGTGATATGATTAATTTGGAATTCATTATAGGTCAATTTTTTTAATACCATAGATAAGTATATATTAATATGTCTTATACATACACTGACATACCGTCACCGCTCAGAATCGTTTTTCTTATACAATGATATTATATCATTGAATTCAAATTTAATACCATCCATTATACAGTGACCCACTTGTAACCTACTGTACAGCAGAGCGACACCCACTTGCCCACCTTTTTTTATATATAATTGATTATTTTTAATTTTAATTTTAACAATCCACGTTAGGTACCATGTAATAAATAAAATATATGCTTACGTCAAATACACCTTAATCAATATTACATATTTTGTTGTTAATATGTTTTAAAATACACAACTATATTAATTAAAGAATTTTCTGTCTTAAAAGATAACAATCGAACCCATCAGATAAGTAATATATTTTTTTATCGGAATTTGTATTTCTTGACAGACGCTATGCTGACAGCAACAATTTTAAATTGTTGTCACCAATAAATATTAAATAATTAATTACTATCTTAACCAACGTTTTTATAAAAAAAAAAAGCTAGTTGGTTGTGCATTAACTAATAGTCTAAAAATATATTATAATATACATTAATAAAAACATTTCAAATTTACATTCAGTATTTTCAATGCAATTTTCCGTTCCGTTGTTGTTGTTTTTTTTAATCATTTAGAGTACATTTTCAATAGGTACTCAAATTTAAAGAGGATAACATTATTTGTTTTATTATCTCATCAGTTTTTTGCATAACTTTCTGTAATAAGTAGTTAAAATACCTATAGAAGTGGGTAAATAGTATATACTAGATATTACATACCATAAAAATACTTATTAATGGATTTTTAATTACAAATATTGAGAAAAAAAAGATAGAGAACGATAGACAATATTTTCGTTTTTAAATTTAATAATAGGTAAAATAACTAATAATGTATTGAGAATATTCTGAACGTAAACTATTAGTATGTATAAAATCGGATAATAACATTCCCCATAACTTATTGTTTTACCAATAATTCAGAGAGGAAAATCCATTTTTCCATTAAATAATCAATAGTACCTATTGCTTTTTTGTGATTTTTGTTTTTTTTAAAAAAAAGTAGCTTTTATGATTTATAAGATACATTTTTTTTTGACATTGATTTAAATGTATATATAGTTTAAAATCCATTAACCGAATATAGACTCCCCATCGAGAGACGCAATCACTTTATGTTTCGAAAGTAATTTTTGTCAATTTGTTTAAGCTTGTCAATTTATTTCCAGTTTTATATTCTTTTCAAATGGACATATTAAATTATCACCCACTTGATCTTTGAAAATGTTACTTTGCTTAACTGCAAGTATATAATAATATAAACCATATCCCCAAAGGATTGGTTTTTAATTTACGTTTTTTATTTTCACCTTCAAATGTACAATTTATTATAATCTGCTATAATTCATTGAATATTTTGTAATAGTATTATGATGATATTAACTTATGTTTTTAATTAATTATATTAACTATTTCGGACATTGCCTATATTATTTACATTTCGTTTTGTTGAAATTGTAATTTACATGCTTGGCTACTGTTTCGGATGGGCAATCAATGGCGGAATTTGATCATACTGTATTTATTTTAATGTGCAATTATCTCCATTTTATAGTTTTATATTGTATTATTATACAGTGAAATCCCGATGATGAGTGTTGAGATTTTAATGCTGAGTGGTGAGTGGTGATTCGAGGCTTATAATTATTTTTTTTTTCTAGCAACTATACCTGTAACTTAACACTTACAGTCTGGTTATTAAGTAATCCTATGTGTTCTGTTAATAATATCAGCTAGTACGCCTTAAAAAGATAGCAAATTTTGAATAGCAGAAGGCGGACATTTGTGGGTTTTATAATTATTAGGCAGTTGTAAATAAAGTTTAATGAAGAGTTTGAAAAATATTAATTTTATTTTTTTAAAGGAATTAGTTTAGTCTTCAAATCAAATAGTATGAAACTATATGTAGAAAAATAAAATTATACCTATTATGTGTAGGAAGTATCAGCACGTTTCCTTTTAAAAATGTATTTAATTATAACACAATAGGCACTACGATAATAAACCATTACTTCCGAAAATTTGCTATTGCCGCATTGTAAGTTTATCATAATAATATTATAATGATATATAATCACTTACAGTATTGGTAATATTCTCATTTCTCAAACATTTATATTTGACGGAAAACCTTTATAAATATTCTTTACAGGTATCCGTATAAGAATACACGGTCTATTCGTGTGTATAGGTTTTGATTTGAATCTCGAAAACAATTAAGTCCGGGATGCAACAAAATTGTAGGTTATGCCTATTATTTCGTGTTTATAAACGTCTTTTTGATAATAATTTCAAGATGCTAAGCATAAATCGCTGTGACGCGTAAGATCGAAATACTCGACTGCACGTTTATTTAATTATTTTGTCGGTCGGTGCACACGTAATATATCCATCATAATAATGTTATATTATCATCAGGTACGTTGTATAAATAACAGCTGCTATCGATTTCCACGATGAACAATAATTACACTCTGCAGTTGAGTTAATATTGATTATTATTGATCTGTCAGCCGGTTGAATCTTTCAAATTCGTTCTTGTTTGTACTTCGGACGATTACCGTGCATGATGTTTTTCGAATCGTTTAAACCACGTACCCAGGTGTAATTAGTTCTGTCCTCCGAAAACCTGAAAAATAAATAAATATATATATTATACACCTCTTGATTTATTTACATATAATTTCTCTAATTTGATTTGTGTATGGTCGTCTACCGTTAATAATGTTATCTCGGTATTTTTATAATACAATATGAATATATTATGATTATGTAATAAACACCTAACAGGCCAAACATAAAATAGGTACCTAATTGCATCATAAACTAAATATTGTTACAATCTTTCAAATTATTTTATAGCTTTTAAGAAAAATTTTAATCAAATATGTTAAATATATAAATTAGCAATGCATTATTTGTACATCCTGTATCGCTGAACTCTTCATGTAAAAAAAAAAATCAAACATCCTATCGCAATACTACGTGGGCTGACCTTTCCGCTGATTATTTCATCGTTTTCATAATATATAATATTATATATCAGGGTTTTACATCCTTCAAAGATATAGGCCTTCCGAGTTCTAATAGATTCGTGGCCCGACGAAAATTAATGTAAACCCATAAAATGGTAACTGGAGAAACTTGTCTATGGACCTGTCAAAATTTACAATCAACACATCGTAATATGGTCAGTTTTCTTTGTTTGTGTTCCTCATTGTATACGTTTATGACGTATCTGACAGGTTCTAAATAAAAATCGATTTAATTACATTTTTTTTCGTTGAGTGATGAATAATTATCCACGTGTTCTTTGAAAACAGTTAAAACAAATCTCAAGACCATCATTAATATAATTATTTTGGCAATAAATTATAATAAACTTGTTATTTATAATCAATTATACCTTAAGGTATAAAAAATATATAAATATCAGTATTGATTCTTGTTCGTTCTACATCAGTAGATTCCTATTCCACACAATTTTACAAAATGTATTCGATTTTAATGTTTTTCTTCTATAATTTAAGTTCCTTAAAAATTGTAATTTACTTTGCTACTAAAAATATTATTTACTCGTTTGAAATGTTTAAATTATAATATGTTATTAAATTTAATAATTTACACTAGGCAATAATTTTATAAACAATTCAGCTTAAGTGTTTTCGGTCACCAAAGAATTATTATATTCCACGATAAAAAGCGCTTCGTGCACAGATAACAGCTCAAACAGGAAACATTCAAACGATGACCTCTGTACTTCCATTGATACCAATGGCAATAGATTTTGTAATATGCTTTTTAAAAACACGTGGTTGCCATAATGTAGTCCTATTTCCAATTTTAATAATTAAAGAGTACTAAAAATAAATTATTGAATATCATATTATGTCGTTTGGTTAATCCACTTATCCTAAAAAGTTTTTAGTATATTAATACTACAAAAAAATAATAACAATAATAATAAAACATTCTATTTGATCTTTTTCAAATACGGAGCCTACAATATTTACAGTGAAAACTACCTCAATACTTTTATGTTGTAGAATATAAATATACCTAATATATAATTCGTTGAACTATTGTCTCATTAAATGACGAGATTTGAAAGAAAGATAAGCTTTGAAGACATATTGCATTGCTTGGTTTTAGTTATTTATTATAATTTTCGTGCTACCAATCTATCATTAATCATTTTTTGGTGATCGACACAGACTCATTCTTCAGCAAATAAAATATTATTTAATATCAATTGTAAAAGGATGCATACATTACACGACAGTTATGTCTATTCAGTCTATTTGAAACATAATTTTTACAGTCCAATTATTGTGGCATAAATGCATAATAATATAACGAATAACGACAGTATCGCGCAAATAATAATTTTTTTTCGAGTTTTTTAAGCGAATAACAATTGACACTATACGTATTACATTTATATATTATATAATATGTATACACTAATTGTCGAACGAAAACCGGCTGTTAATTTGTTGTAAAATAGAATTCGGATCTAGTAAAGCCAGACAAATAAATAAAAAATACGTTGGGGCGTTTGTCATTTCCCGTAGGATGAACAGAATTTATTTTTTCGTCTCCCACGCATATCATTCGAATGAAGTAAACCCCACCCGTAGCTAACTACGTTTTAAATTATTGCCCTATAATATGTATATCCAGTTCATTCACTATAGTAATTATTATTTTTAATAAATTATAATGCCACCGATTTTTCTGTTGTAAATAGTCCGATATGTTAATTGGAGAACATATAAAATATATATACCGAGTTGGTTCTACAACTATACACTTTAGCCAGATTCAACGTAACTATTGATTATTAGAAAAAATAAAAATAATTTATTCATATCGGTTTTTATGCTGAAGCACTCAAAAAACGGTTGTACGACAAGTCTAAAGTCTTATGTGCTCTGCAGTTGATATATTTTAGATTATATGCGACACAATTTGTTTACCATCATTGGAGTATATCAGTGTAGGTTTCAAAATGTACCTATAAGGTAAAATTGTTGTTTTTTTCTACTCATAATAATATTATAACATTATATAGGTACTACCATAATATTGGCACTGTTTAATTTATCACACGATTATCGTAATATGGTTGCTAATAATTTATGTACTTATTACGCATGGACCAGAATAATAATAATTGTTCTCTGACAAACGGTAGTGAATAACATATTTCTCGGTTGACAAAGACATTTGTCGGCTCTGCACAAAGGAACAGCGATATTATTTTTTATATGCAATTTTATTTAGGTGCGTTTTATTTCTCTGGAACGTCGGTAAAGAGTTGAAGCACACTGTTGCAGGCGGTGCATGTATAGTGTATACACAGTGATTCAATGAATAATGTTGTTTGGATATTTTTTTATTAAATTGTGATTGTTTCACGTTCACATTTGAATAGCTCAACGAAACACAAAAATACATTGACATTTATCCAATTTTTGAAAACCGAACAATCAACACTGCAAACTATACATTGTCATTTTGTCTATTTTATTTTGAATTTACCGATTTACGGTGCGGTTACCGATAACTTCGGATTTCGAAAAATATCTGAACACTCTGTAGATGTAAGTGCATATGCGCCGCAATAATAAGTAAATATGTAAATGCATTTGGGTTGCATATCGGATATTATTATAATGTCGTGAGTGAAATTGCAAACACAAACCGTATCCAACCGGCATATGCCGTTGTCAGCGGTATGTCGGTATATAACTTTTATAGACACGATTCAAATAAATATTAAATTTTTTGCATGCATGATAACAATGATAATAATATATTGAAAATTGCATAAAACTGCAGTTTTCCATAATCGTTAAATTTATGTTAGAAAACTATTTTTTTTAAAACCACTTATTTTAAAGAGTAACTTTCGTATACTATATCAGTGGTTCCCACTTAGTATGAAGCCACAGACCCCTAGCTAAAACTTTAATTGGTCCGGGGACCCCTTTTTTGGGGTCTACTATTACTTATTACTTTTAAATTTGAATAAATTGATTATTTACCTTTTTCACGATAATCGAGTTTGAATAATTTCAAAATACCTGAATTTCATAATTTCAATAAAAAAAAATGAAAATGAAAAATCACAACAGTACTACACAATCATACTGACCCTCAAAATCAACACGCGGACCACCAATTGTAAATCACTGGTATATACAGATGAGAAACATTTCTATTATGATTTAGTTTACACGACTGAAGTTAAGTTGAATTTAAAATGTATTCGTGAAATAAAGTAAGTAAGTAGGTAAATCTCAATGTGCTATAAAAACGTTGAAAAATATCATTTTTTGTTGGTATTTTATTTTAGAATCATCTGTGGATACAGTGAATACAAATTATATTTTTAAATTAGCTTAGAGTTTATAACTCTGAATATCTGTAGATAAACGTTAAATATTTAAATATGCTTATTAATAGTAATATAATATATAATTCTTACGAATGAGATTTGCATATTGTTTTTTATTTTTATTTTGATAACCGTGTTAAATTAACATAATTACTGATATAATATAACACTAAAATTGAGGAAAATGAACAATAATATGATCTTGGAATTCTAAGTATTCCAATTAACATCTTTTGCCTATAGCTCAACAACCAGCTCGTATAACGACATATCGTCAAAACGTATTAAAAAAAAAATGTTCATAAAATGTTATGGGTTGGTACTAATTTTTTAATATAAATCAGTTCGGGTACCGTTAGTCTGTGAGCTACTGGTTCGGGTGTGTCACATTCGTGTTGTGGTCGAAACAGATGAAGTGTTTTTTGGGAAGACTAATTTTGCACGATCAATAAATTATTCCCCTCGATCAGAATTTTGAATATAATATCAAAATTAATAATCAATCAAGGCATTTAGAATATTAAACCAGTTTATTAAATACAAGAAACGTTTTGAGGTACTAAAAAAAGAAGAGCTGTAATTACCCAATTAAATACTGCCACCGCTATAAACTTATATGCCGTTGGGTTTGTTCGATTTTTAGCTACTGAATGCGCATAGCAAAATTTATTTAGAAACATTTAAAAATATTGCTTCCTATATACCTCTTAGAATAAAATCATATCAGAGTTTCGGACTACAGGTCTAATCATGAATTTGGTTGCACAACGTTAATCAATATATATATTTATAACGAACGACTTGTGAAAAAACGAATTAACAGTTTTTATTAATTTTCTTCTTGTTTAACTATAGGTAAAGCATTCGATATCACATACATCCGACTTCTATTTTACTCGCCGAGGCCCGAGAGTTTCGCGATGTATAAGAAAAGTACAGAAGATGGACCGTGGATACCGTATCAGTTCTACAGGTGAGTGTATTAACGCATAGACTTAAATCGGTGTGTATAGCTTGGAGATTAATTATCGTACAATTACGAAAATCGATTTCCCCAAAAATAAAAAACGAAATATCTAATAGTGTGCAACATTCGATTTTACTATTTTACAGTAGGTATACTTATATTAAACTGAATCTTTAATAATAATAATAATATGTGATTTTTATTATTATTATTGTTGTTATTGAGTTTTTGACCTTAAGCTATATGGGATAATTGTGATAGATTTTTCTTCCAGGCAGAATGCATAACAAGAGGTTTAAAAAAAAAAAAAAAAACAAATTATAGTTTTACGCTACAACTCATTTGTGTTGACTGGTTAAATTACCCATACGCACATAACATTATTCTGTATATAATCGATCGTTTTGTTTGCTTTTAGTGGGAGTTGTAGAGACACCTACGGATTGCCAGACTTGAATTACATTCGTCTTGGCGAACAAGAGACCAGGGCGTTCTGTACTTCCGAGTTTTCAGATATTTCGCCATTGACGGGAGGAAGTGTGCCATTTTCCACACTAGAAGGTAGACCATCGGCTAAATTTTACGATACAAAATCGGAATTTTGGGTATGATCAACTATATAATATTATGTCGTTTGTAAATGTGTAATGACTAATGACTTATGAGTTATGTTAGTATTATAAAATAAAATTGTCTATAGATTTAAGTTATGCCAATAGCTAATCGTACAGTTTAATTGAATGTTCATAATATAAAATTATATAATGTTAAAATTGAGTAATCGGGAAAAATGTATTAGTTTTAACATGTTTTCGATAACATAAACTTACCTATCAAATTACTATATATATAAATGTTTTAATAAAAGTTGAAACATTAATAATATAAAATAGGTATCGTACAATATTTATATTAAGAGTTGTACACATTGCTCCAAATTTGAAATGAGTTATTTGCTATTCATAAAATCAGTATCACCAGAATAATTTGGTAAAAAATTATTAACGTTAAAAAAATATTGAATATTACGATTATTACTTAATTTAATAATATTTTTATTGTCGTATTTAAAATTCTGTAAAAAACTTCAAGTACCTAACTGATTTTATAATATTAAATAGTACCGGTTTTTAAAATTGTCCAAAATTCTATGTAATTTGTAAATTAGATTTTATATTTTTGTTGCCACCTTAATTATAGTATTTTTCCACTAATCAACTACCTATTTAGGGAGTGGGAGGGTTGATATGGATAATGGTATAATATAATTTGTAAAAAAAACCTTAGAATATTGTATTATTTTTGAAGACACATCTCATAAAGTTTGATATAAAAATATTGAAAAAAGGAATTCAATGTGGGCTGTAGAATATTACCTTCTATGAGGAAAAAATTGTCAAAATTGGTTGATATTACATAATATGATTATAAAATTCCCGTAGATCGTATTTTTGTGGATAAAATTACATTTGCACCGGGCGCCTTAAAGGCAGGCAACTAAACGTGCTTAGTTAATGTTTCCTTTATTAAAACGTTAAATTAAATTGCCTATATGGAATCCCTTAACATATCTCATTGTTGTAGTGTGTCTTGATAATATTACTAAAATTTATAATAATTGTATCGTTATGAATTGGTCATAATATATTTCGTTTTTAACCATGAACCGTTTTAACAGTGTAAGTCTTAAATCAACTAAAATATATGTATAATATTATTGTAAATGTTCGTTCACGAAATTTTGTATTGTTGAATTTCTATTTTAGGACTGGGTAACTGCAACAGATGTCCGTATTACGCTTGATCGTTTAAATACATTTGGTGACGAAGTTTTTGGCGATCCTCAAGTACTGAAGTCATATTTCTATGCTATTGCTGATTTCGCTGTTGGAGCCAGGTGAATAATAATAATTATATTATAAATACATTTTAACTACACCTTATGATTAAACCTTACACTACTGATCATTTTTTTTTAAATTAATTTGTTAATATTTTGTTTAAAATTAAAAACCACTTCCACTTCAGTTTATTTTTTTTTTTAACAACACGGCATCGAATTTTCCAAAAATATGTGATAAGCGAATTGCTGATTTAAATTCTGTTTTATTCGACGGGAAACTCAGTGTTCACGATGACCACGAACAGTCTTTCTTGTCTTCTAAGCATGTAAAACCAATAATTATTCATTTTTTGCAACAGATGCAAGTGTAACGGCCACGCCAGTGAATGTGTGAAAAGCACTTCAATCAATGGCACTTCCAGGAGAGTGTGTCGGTGCGAGCACAATACGGCTGGGCCGGACTGCAATGAGTGTCTGCCGTTCTTCAACGACGCGCCGTGGAGCAGAGCGACCGCATCAAACGCACACGAGTGTAAAGGTAATTGCATGTCACATTTTTTTATTTTGCTCTTTAGTCATCTCACTAGAGGGCGCTACCCTTATGCTGGAGGCTACGTACCAATGATAATAATATTATCCAATAATATTTTCGATGTTCAACAAACACGTCTTTCGTATTTATGAACTGACGATAATATTTTTTTTTTTTTTTTATTAATCTTTAAAGCCCAGCGACTAGCAGATTGTGGGGTTTTATGATTGGAGGTAGTAGGGTTTGTAATGGTAGGGTTTTTACACGTGTGTGTTGTGTTTGGCAGAATTTTTGATTGAGCACCCGTAGGTATCTACCATGCCCAGGTGCTGGATGGAGCCACTTGTTCTCCGGACACCGTGACTTGTCCGAAGAAAAATGCCGCCCGTGGCCAAGAAATCGAACTCGGGTTGGCTGCGTCGATAATAATATTGTTCGAACTGTAATGAACCATATTTAATTATAAAAATATATTATCCAACGTCCATGCAGAGCCACCGAGAACGTTAGATTAGTTCTTCGTTGTAGAAGAGCAAATTTGAAATCATTTAGCTGAGATATGGATTTATTATTATATAGTAAAAGGACGACTTAATATTATCATAATATGTGTGATATCATATTTTAGTAGGATTTAGATTGTGAATGCGAGGAAAAAAATTGCTGTATTGAAATAGCAGGCAACAAATACAACACATTTTTAAAAAAAATGTTCTTGTTATTAAACAATGAAAAATATGCAAGTTATCATTTAAGTTATAGGGGGATTTATTTTTTACTTTGGAAGCTTGTACTAACTTTAAAATAATATTCTATGGTAATTCTATTACTTTAAGACACTATTTTTTTTTCTAGTCTTTTTCACTATGGACTAATCGTACAACGGTTGAACTATATTATATTATTTGCTGAGTTAGGTATAAATGTATAAGCATAATAGTATACATATTATAGTGGATCTGATTTTTGTTGTGCTTAACAGTCTCGAATTGTGGTCGAGGTGTAGACTGTTGTAAGGTTTAGACTTTAGACTCACTCTAAACAATTGCTCGAACATTGCTATAATTTTTCATATTATAAATACATCGACCAATTATTACAAAATTGTACATCGGATTATTTTTTACATATTACGCGAACGTCGAACAAGTGTACAAAGCATTCTATAAGACCTTGTTTACGTGATAATATATATTATTATAACACTCAGCATTCGATGTATTTTAGGTAATTGAGAAATGTTTAGTGAAACAAAAAAAAAAAACCAACAAATTGTTGTGATTTACTTATAGGCAGGCGTAAAACCGGTTCATTATTTAAATATATCTGACACAATTGAGCTTAATTTATGTATTGCAATCCAAACAATAACAGCGTTGATAGATACTCTGCACAGGATTCGTGTGTGACGAAGGCGTGACAAAGATTGCTGTCTCTCGTCTACATGGCCGGTACATGATACATACAAAGAATAATAATAAACTGCTTTTCGCCGATGGACTGCTTTTCGTCGTGTCTGTTCCGAAAAAAAAACACTCACGAGACACGGATACCAGTCATTCTTGTGACTAATGCCACACCACCGCGTGTATATACCTACCTATGATAATAATATATAATATAAGATTATGCATATTTTAAGTTTGTCGCTTGAGTATAATGGACGGTGGAGTTTTCAAAGTGTGCGACAAAAAATTATTGTTGGGTACGTTTTTTGTTTCGATAAAATTTCGTATTCCAAAATACGTGATTTGATTTCGTACATAATATTATTATAATATGATATTAGCATTATATAGCCCCGCAATCATAATTCTATTATGATAGGTAGGTATATGTTTGCGGTAAGGATGTTTTTCGCATTTGTTATTACTCGGTTATTATATGCTATTATATAGGTACCTATATAATATATCATATGAATTGGGGAACTCGTTGTACACTTGTACTTATAATATCAGCTATGCTACCTTGCATGGTTTATCATAAAATGGTCTAGAAAAACGTCGTAAAACGCATTACGTATAGTTGTTTTAATAAATGTATCACGAAAATTATATTGAAACCCATCTATATCTATACCTACGTGTTAAAAAACTAATTACTCTTAGTTTTTTTTTGTGTTTGTACATTCTAAAAAATTGTGATATATAGGTATACTAATATTATTATATTATACCTAGGTATAGAGCTGTATTACTCACGTCATTGTTTTGTCTTTAGTGACAAAACTGGAGAAACTGCAGTCGGGTTATCGGGCCAGCCACATAATTTTATTATAATGTGTGACGCGTGTCTCGTCTGCATATTATATTGATCCTTACGTCATAACAATAATAATAATACATAGTAAAAATAGTAAACATCGTACCGCAGTCATGTGCATGCAGTATAGGGACGGGGCGATAACGGTTGCACGTGATGAGAAATAGTGAAAATACGGTTGACATCCTTGGTCAATGCTGTTCGTCAGCGCCACTGTCATTGGTAGGTATACATAATAATAATATTATAGGTATTAATAGGTAGGTATAGGTAGGTATATACCTACGTCGTCGTCGTCGTCGTCGGTAACCCCGTTATGTTTTGTTCGTCATCTGCCGGTATATACCGTCGTTCGTACACGCACTGTATACGCACTCGGACACGACAGAGTGTCGACGGAAGAGGGAGTTAAGTGTAAGAAAAAAAATTGTGAAAAAAAAAATAGCAAACAGGTCTAAATGAAAACGGTACGAAAACAGAGTATACGATGGAATTAAAAGAGACCGGTTGCCGAATATGGTGCAGTCGCAATGGTTTCTCGGAACGACGACGCAGCTCCGTGCCGTGCGTGTGTACCTTTACTCGTGTGTGTGTGTGTGTGTGTGTGTGTGTGTGCGCGCACTTGTGCTTATTGTATATTATATATACGTATACGCGGTGCCCGTCGTTTATATCGTGACAAAACGGACATGCCATCGCGTACGGGACCTGATTGGAGAGAAGTCAGGACTTCGACAGGAATTTCTTCTCCAAGGTCCTGGATGACACTTTGTCTTCTATATTACATACCCATACCTATATAATGATACGGACCGGGCGTTACGGTTTCGTCGAGTCGTCGTCTCTCGCGCAACAGATTGTACATCGACGCTCTGCACATTATTATTATTTTTATTATTATTATAGTATACCGACGACGTTTTTGTATATTTTTATCATTTTAGTTTGTTGTCTATACGCCATAGGCAGTCGGCTTAATATCATCGTGATTAATTACCTAGTCACGCCTATAACAATATGTAAATAATATCGTAAGGCGGATGACGAGTAAGATACCATTTCGGAGGATTTTGGACGTATAGTTTGGTCCTAGATTTGGAGTTATATAAATGGGGCTAAATACAAAACGGCGGCCATTAAAACTTATTTAGTCAAAATTACAATTACCAACTTTTTACTACGTACCTACCTGTATAGTATTGACATTGAATTTTCAAATTGTTTCTTATCTTATAATATACGTCGTATGTTTCATTGCTGACGATATGAAGTAAGTACTGCGCAGGAAGAGATGACTATTTTCACACAAATATTTGTAACGTGGTATATATGATCGTTGGTAGGTGGTAGCGTTATTTGACAATAATAATAATAAAATACATGTGAGTAAAAAAATGGTAGAAAAATGTATATTTAAAAAAAAATTTTGGACTAAGTTGGGTATTATTTTCCGGAATCGATTAGGTTGTTTTTTGGACTGAATTAAGTGTAAATATGGGTCCATGGAGGCCTCGATCGTAATACGTCCAAATTGTGTGCAAATCTGTTTTTCCGTCCCATCAGTCATCACTATCGTTAACAATATCACCTTCGAGTATAATATTGTATACGTGAACTCGTCAAAGTAGATTATAAGTATCTACTGAAATCCTTGGTGTCTTAGCATCGAAATACATTATTGCAGATTTCCATAGTATAATTAAGTCTAGTCGAAACATGAATTATCTGAACACAATTTTTTCCCATCCACCTTGAAAAATCGTCAACTTTTAGTCAAAATAAATATGACGAGGAGGAAACTTGGGATTTTCCATGGTCATTATCCATTGAATCGTCTATATTTTCAGAAAACAGTTTTCTACTCGAAATGTATGAGTGCTCGTAGTATTATATATTTTATCACGAGACCTACTACATGTTTTTTTTTTATCTACATAACCGCGAGAACGATTCGATTCTAATATTTCCATACAAGGCTCTGCAGCGTCGATATCGATACGACGGTTTCCACTGGAAATATTGAGGCGAATCCTGTAAGTCTTATCGGCGTGTACACTTGTAACGCACAGCAATAATAATAATAATATATAATATAATATACGAGGTGAGCATCATAAAAGTGTGTACCTGCGACTATATTATACCTATAAACTGCAAGCACGCGTGCACATTTTCTTCGCTGCTCGTATAATACAAGTTCGAGTAACGCATTATAATTTCGCGGTTCGCACTAATAGTCGATGTTACGGTCGCATGACTATAATAATAATATAATGTTATTATGTGCATATTATTATAGACAAAGTGCGACAAAGGCACTCGTAGAAGGAATGATATAATACCCCGCTGGCCCGTTATCGCGACTCGGCAAGAGAACAGGTATATATAGGTACAACTACAAATGATTTATCGATAATATTCATAAACTGCAGTGTTATTGGAATAATTCCAAAATACCGGAAAAAAAGTTAACTTGCTCCGCAGATACCACAGTTGTAATATGTACCGCAGCTGCAGATATTAATAATAATATATATTACGACCTTTTTTTTCTTCTGCCGCCGTTACCTCCCCGTAGAATAGTGTATATACTTATCTCATAAACCTACCAGCGGCTAATAATTATTGTTGTACCTAAGTGTTATATTATACCATAATGATATCGACCATAATTATAAGACCATAACAATATCGAGTTTGATTCAAATCCCCGGGCGAATCTGCGGCGGCGGTCGTAGATAATAATATTATGTACGTAGGCATATACGCCCGACACGCGCGTGCGCATGCGTCGCGATGTGCGGAAGTAAGCACCGTTTTTTTAAGAATAATGTGTATAATAAGACGTATAATATATCTAGGTAGTCATATACATTCACATAATACTTTTCATGATAATATTATACATTATAAAATATAAATACATATATATATATATATATAATACGGCAGGGTGGCGTGTGGTATCCGCTTACTACGGCCGCCTGCATAATATAATGATATCTGCAGCATTCTTTCGTGACACTATTAATAATTTTCCACGGAAAACGTATCGATTGCACATTATCAATTCAGATGTCCAGGCCGTAGGTCATCACGACGTTTGAAAAATTACAACCTCAAGTCTGTGTTTATCGGTTTTATTGCCAAATTCATAACCGCTCGCCACCGTGCGGCGGATCCAACAATTTATGTGAGTACGATCAAAATAAACTCACAATATGATAATTATACTCAACATAAACCACCGGCCGGTATAAGTATATTATGGTTATGACGTGTTTGCGAATTTTCAAACTGTACCCGATTCTGGTGCTGCAGCTGCGGTGGTCTCGGAGTGTAGTTTTAAACGCGTGCAACAATAGATTTAATAATATTTATTTACACTATAATAACTAATTCGACTATGTAAGCAGGTTTATGGAAGAAAAAAAACGTCGTCTCCGTGGATTACGTCTTATATGAAAATCGAATGCGTTGGCAAGGAATAGTAATAATTATAAGGCGATGTGAACAGTGTGCTACCAGCTATACTAGCGGTGAGCTGCAGTATGGGAATCGCTTTCCGAGATAGTTTATCGCATATTCTATCTCAATCACTACAGCGATCTTGTGTCAACTTGTCGTCGTCGTCGTAAATCAATTAGAAGTCTAAATCTATACCGATCTCGTCGAAATCAATATTATTATATTATTTTAGATAGGTACATTTTGTATGAGCTACAAATTATTACTATTGAATTAACTACTATATTGATACAACAAAAGGCACAATGACTATTGTTAACCCATAGGACATTCATATTTTCCAGTATATCATTTCTTTAAGGTTAAACTTCCAAACTTCTCAAGCCCACTTCACACCATTTATTATTATTATTATTTATCTGGTTTACATATAATTTAAGTACCGGAATAAAAGTCTCACCACCACCATCTCAATAATGAAATATTGTCGCATTTAGCATAAATAGGTAGGTACTCACTAATAACTGTTAAAAGCACATACAATTTTACGTACCTATACATATAACATATATATTATATATACCTATTATAACATGAAATATTATGTGTATCGACCGTGATATAAAGTGTACCAAGGTACATCACGTGTGCATAAAATAATTGAAACATTTGATCGAGAATTTCGACGAGCCTATTCGTTTTCGACGCAAAGTATGGGTACCTATACCTAAACTGTAAGTAACTTTCTTTTTGTCCCCCCCCCCGTACAGAGAAATATGCGTATTATTCAAACGGGTTTTTACTTTCCGGGATTGAAATGCGTACCTCGTGCAACATTTTTTTCCACATTTTATTTTGTCTCCAAAACGTAAAAATGCTACTGAAACGCAATACACGGATAACATATATAATAACGAGCGTTACGTACAATCGAATGTCTAAAGATTTATTTTTAAATGCATTGTGCCCTTCAGTGCGCGGAGACTCCAATGCTCGGCGCATTCCCTATTTGGAGAAACAGCTTGTCAGAGAAGTGCTGTCGATAAGCGTTTCGGTATTGAAAAAGAAAGAAAATAATATGTACCTACGGGTAGAGGACGTAGGTACATACTGCGCGCGGTGCTTTCTCGATTATTCATATACCGGGGTTACCTGCTGCAGCGTGTGCATGCATCAACCATTATTGTAAATCGGGTTTTAATTAGTGACGATGACGGCTATCATGCGTGATGGGTATTTTTAAATTTTTTTTTTCATTCCCGAAACCCGATTCGACAAACGGAACATGTGTAACTCGCGTTTTTGTTGTCTTAAGTTTTTTGCAAGTGCATACCTTCAGATATATCATCATTGCAGTTGTACAGTATAATAATAATATAATATGCGAGTCTTCACGGCGGCGGTTCGTTTATCATCATCACACAAACGGTTTTCCTTGGCGACTCACGAGAAAACGTTCCTCTGCGGCAGGTCATATACCTATACCCATTTGATACTATAGTAACTGCAGTTACCCGACACGGTAATTAGACGTTTGCGCAGTCCAGGGATTTGGGTTTTTGAGCACGACCTGCAACGACCTGGTAACGACCGCTCGGATATGCGAACCAAAAACGTTGCAGTGATTAATCATGACTCTCTATATAATATTATATTGTATAAAAGCGATGGCGGGGCACACGAGCATGTCATAATAATAATAATAATAATAATAATAATAATAATAATAATAATAACGCGACTCCCGGTATTGAATATCAATAAAATATTTTGACAGTTATACCTCTCGTTTAAGTGTTAATGTAATACCAGTAGGACTGCGAAGCGCATAATTTATTATTATTATTATAATGTTATGGTACAACGCGTGGGTGCATTAAACATAACAATTTCTCGATACCTACGACTAAATACGGCGTGTTTCCACCTAATCATTTTTTGAACATACTGTTTATATTATATTATGTATAGGTATACTCTTTTCAAACGCGTTTCAATCAGTCATATTTTATTTACGTCGAATATTGCAGTTTTACGGTCTGATAGTATACTCGTATGTGTTTTAAATCACGGTTTTTCGTCTCGTCCGGTTTCTCCGATTCCCCGAGCCTCGTTCGTTTAAACAGTAAGTACAATATAATATAGTAAAACTATAAAATCAAAACTTTTCCCGCCAACGAAAGAATAATATTCTAAACGAAATTGCACAAACGCAATTTTTCAAATTCTATAAAGTATTAATGCTTGTAATATTATTGTAGGTTTATATGTATTGCATATTATACCTGGTGAAACTGTGCATATATGGCACACGGTACAACGATAATTTATATTTCTGTTTGTGCAGTAATAATATTGTGTCAAAGGTCGTACGTGTTGTATTGCAACTATCTAAATGCTGCTGTAATATAATACGTTAATATAATAAAGACAACAATATGCAGCTGGTTATACTCGAGGAAAGACTATATCATAATTATCTAATAATTACTTTCAAAGTTTATAATACTAGCCAACGTCATCATTCCTCCACCCTCTATCCAACCGTTCGAGGGTCAAAAATGAAAGAATCGTATAATTTCAGTGTTTTTACAATATCTACATCAATAATTCTTTTAGACATTTTTTTGCATGCGCTTGAGGTAAAAAAAAAATTTGAGCGGTGTCGAGCTTAATCCTCTGCAGCCATCGGCGATGACACGATGTCACACGATAATTAATAATTTCCGCAAAGTAGGTACACCGCTCAATAACTTACTGTATATCGAAATGCGTTGAGGAGGCCCGCGGCCAAACTGCACACTGTACAAGAATCCGAAGGGTCGTCAAGTGCGCTCGTTTGGTTTTTTTTTTGAAAGTATCCCCCGGTGCAGGTATGTTTACACACACACAGACACACGGACACTCACACACTCACACACACCTGTACACCACCACCGACACACACTACCTGGTGCCGACACATAGATAACCAGTCTTCGCGTCCACGGGCTAGCGTCAGCTCGTGTCTCGGTGCACTATCGCTCGTCCCATACCGGATCGCGCGTGTCTGTTACAAGTAGTTTTATTATTATTTAATTTTTTATTATTACCGACCGTCGAATATTGTTCACACCGTGTCCGGCGTGACGTTATAATAATATTTCACCACAGTAAAACGCCAATATAATATTAGTACCCACCGATTTCATTGAAAATAAATACGAATATTGTACAAGCACTCCGAATCGATATCTGACGTTTCCGCCAGATCCACAACGCTCTCGATCGACGATGTAATCAAATCGGACGATGCTTCATAATGGAACTGATTGCATTTTGCCTGTGGATTTTCGCACTGGTTCCCCGTGGTCAGCCCACCGAATGGGACGGATTCACACCTTGGTTCACCGGTTCTGGTAAATTACTATTATTATTATTATTACTGCATTTACTATTCAATTTTTTTTTTTTATTTTGTAAATTATCGGGATATTAATATTGGACCATATACCTTCATAATATTATGAAGTTTTCTAAAATTCAAGTTGAAAAAAACTGCGGTACAGTCTGCTTTTGCACAATTTTTATTTCAGACGATAATTATAATCAAGTGTTAATATTGTACACATTAATTCATTGTAGTTATTTAATTTGTATGGATTTGTTGCAGATGATAACCATCAAATAATATTAGTCTAAAAATATTACCTACCATAGACGATAAAAAAAAAATATGTTACGTACCGATTTTTTTTGATTTTTTATAATATACTAACCGAGACGCAACAACAAAATATTGTTAAAACGACAATTGAGTTATTTTAAAAGGTTAGGTGTGAAAAAATGTTATCGTGATTTTTTTTTTTTTCAACCGGCCATTAAACGCGATGATTTTGTAACAAAACAAATTGCCCGACTCCTCGACGAGCGCAGTGCGCGTCCAAAATGGAATTGGACGCGATGATTTGTTACCCTGCGGTTAAAGCGTACCTATATATGTAGGTATATAGACACACACACACACATACGTCTCGTACGGTGAAGTGTGTGGTATGCGCGCACTAGTGACTGTAATGACCGGAACGTCGTCCCTCGGCTACTTTGGCCATAATAAAATCGAATTCTTAGCTAACATAGACGAGTGTAATGTGGGATTGTCACAGCGGCTAAGTGCGTATAAACGGTGACTTTCTGATATTCTCCCGTGCTAGCCCCGGCTAATTAGTCCTTCAGGATGGGAAAAAGGATTATTTCACATGATGCGTCTGACGGAGTGACAAGCTCGTTGTTCTCGAGAAGCCCTCGGCCGCCCCCGTCATTGTATATAGGTATACTTAATATTATCTTTATATATATAAGGAAGGTACGTAATCCGTGTTATGGTCCTGCATAAATTATATAATGACCCATTCGTGAGGTGTGCCTTTTTACAACCGTCGAAAACCGAGTCGCTGCAGCAGCACTCGAGCTCATCTCATTCTATATATAATATTATACATAATATTATTGTAGTGTATTATTTGTCCGTTTATTAGACGATACACTTTTCGTGAGTGTAAGAAGATTGATGCGTTTTTCACTTGAATGGTACCGTAATTAAAAAATAATATATATACATATACACACGCGAGAGAGAAGAAGACGAAGGCAACGGCATATATATGTACTTATATGTATGACGTATTACAAATTAACCATAAACAGTAATGTCATCGAGGCGGCGGCTGCGATTAGCCTTACCATTTTGTGCTTATACCTTCACTGACTATAATAATATATAATATGCAGCCCGTGAACATAATATGGACGGTTTTAACAATTACCCGGGTGTTGGACGAAACTGATTTTGACAAGCAGACGCGTCCGTCGTCCAGATCGATGATTTATCGTAATATTCGTCATCCCGAAATATCTTTTGATCGAGCATCTTGGAATCGTCAAAATCCCTTTATTTTTTTTAAAACCATCGTACCTACTTAGTACCCGAATCTCATTACACATTGCACTCGTATAATAGGTATATACTGGTGTACCTATTATATCGTGTATATAATAGAATGAGAGACGCGGTAACGACATACATTATAATAATATTATTATATTATAATACATTGTACCTATATAATATCATATACTGCCTCAGCAGCGAAGAATTCGTGCGCATGCAGCATCCTCGTGGAGGGGGTTATTATTAATGACGAAGTATTATTGTACTCTCCTCCACCCGATCGTAAATCAATTGTTTTATGGGTATGTTAGGTGTACCTATATACGTATATAATGTATATTATAGGTACTTATATCCGAGGAGGGTATTTTTTCGTAAAGACCTGACCGGTTCTTATCTCGCAGGACACGGCGTATTTATTATTATAATATTATTAATAAGGATGGGGAGCGCGACGATAATTAGACATCTGTGTATTCACGATAATGAATGTTCGCCTCGGGTATGGAAAGACCAAAATTATGTAAATTTCATTGTAGCTCCTTCGTTGTGCCATCGTTTTCCCTAAAAATGCCGGCGTGTATAATCGTACTCAGCGGGTAGTGGCGCCATACATACGTTCATAGTACCTACGTATAAAAAAAAATCCCCCAAAAACAACATTACTATAAAGAAATCGCAGTTATACCGACTACGACTCCCACGCGCGATGCACACTATTTAACGACCGGCCCACCACCCACATTTTCCTATTGTTACTTTTAGTATCGATTGCACCTGCGGCAAAAAACTATCGTTTTCGGCACCGCTTCGGTCTACTTAAAACGAAAACAATAATTCGGACATTTTTCAAAAGCGTAAAATTATTGCGTGGATGAGTCGTCGGCCACTAGTATAGGTTCATTATTTTATTATAATATATAGGTAGTCACGTCTCGTATTGTATATCGATGTCAAGAAATATAAATAATATAGTTATTATATATATATATTATATACAGTTGTCAGCGCGTTCGATAAAAATCACATATTTTGGACATAAGTGCCAGGTATATATGATACACTACATATATATTCTACAATATATAGCTGGTATAATAGTGTATAACGTATATAATATACACGACTTGTTGCTGCAGGGAAATCTCTACCGAACGGTCATACGTGGTTTTTGGGCAAGCAGTAGGTATTGTTGGAATTTACATAAAGGTGCATCTGTTTGACATCTCTCAGATGATGACTTACTTGTTTTTTAAACGTTTTAGCCAACGTGACGTGCACGTCTGTTTGAACTGTCGGCTGCAGGTTCGAGTGCGTGCAGGGCCGCATACGTACCTATATAGTATATACCTCTACATAAATAATATTAATACATTGCATAAAATAATATTTCGTAATAATATCGTATTTGTAGTGTTTTCGAGTAGATTACGGAGACTTTAACGCCCGCGTGATGGACATCAGCACAATAATTTGTGGCCGGTACAATAGATTTTTTTCGTGGCACTCGTCTAAACGTTTCTTCCCTGGGCGTAACGTTTAAAACAATCGATCGTTAATTATACTGTTACGCGTTCGGTTTTCCTTTCTCCCTCACTAAATACTATTATACTTAGTATAATATTATATTATTATGCTGCGCATTAAATCCCTATGCATTATTATATTTAATATGTATATTGTGCACCATTAAGAGTATAATGTATAACAATATATATGTGTAACGTGGTACTGTCAATGATAGTTGTTGTTGGTAGCAGAAAAGAAAACCTATATGGCAATTAATGTTGACCTTATGAGGTCATAACAATTATAAGTGTCTTTTGTTGTTACCGACTAATGGCAGATAAATACGTCAAAATACCGGGTAACTTATTTTGATCGAGATTCACAGCAGACTCTTAATTGGTTAAAAAGTATTTACAAAAGTAAATAATTATACGATTCATGTATATTATGTATAATAATATTATGATCTAATGTAATATCAGAATAAAAAAAAAAAAAATGTTAATACTTACTTTATTGCAGGTAGTCATGAATAAAACAACAAGGGGATGGCTGGCTACTTGTCTAAATAATTTTAAGAGTTTAAAGAGGTAGGTAGGTAATAGGTATACATGATAGGTAGGTACTCGTATTATGCGATATGCATATTGTATATCATGTTCGAGATAATATCTTTTCGTGCTCTAATTTTATGAGAATTCCGTATATAGTGTATAACGAACATGAGCATTTTATATGGTAGAAACGACAAGACTTTCACGTTTTATTTTTCGTCGATATATTTTCAATAACCCTCTGTATCCCGCTGTAGTCCCGAGCGGTAAACTTCATGAGATCGTGATTACTCGTAATTAAATATTGTAATAACGATGATAACAAATTATAATGATTGTACCATAATTTGTACTCAAGGAAGGTTCTATATACAACGAAAATATTTTAATGACACATTGTCATTGGAATATAATGTCATTATAATATTATATTTTTTCCGATTTTTCCCATATTATTTTCGTCCTAACGATTCTATAAAATAATACAAAATAGTGATCGTATTTTTCATTCAATTTTTCCACTAGGTTTTAATCAGTTATTAGTTATTATTTATTGTAATTCGATCAT
The DNA here is from genome assembly GCA_949089665.1 of Macrosiphum euphorbiae. NCBI lineage: Eukaryota > Metazoa > Arthropoda > Insecta > Hemiptera > Aphididae > Macrosiphum > Macrosiphum euphorbiae. The sequence continues at coordinate 133,636,436 of CARXXK010000001.1, read as the reverse complement.
TAGTATATTATTGTATATTATATTATTTTACTTGCTGTTTAAATTATAATATACCGTTGTCATTGACTCAACTATCGTCGGGCGCAATTCGCGATTTGTTGATTTGTTGATTCGCATTCAGTCATTCGATATACCTAATAATCGATTAAATAATATGACCTTATTTCTAATTAACTAATTACAAAATATTTTTACGCACTTATTTCACGCTATGTATAGCGTTTAATTGTGAATTTAAAAAGTATTTCAGGGTACTATGTATTATAATGTACCTACTTTAATTTTTTCGATTTTGTCGTATAGATACGCTATCTATAGTTTTAGGATAATATTATTGAATGCTATCAACAAAAACTGTTATGAAAACACCAATAGGCATTTTAAAAGATAGATATAAAATGATGTTTTTTTTTTTTATTTTGTAATCAAATTAGGAATTGCGTAGTTTATGGTTACCATTTAGTATTTTATGACCGGTGTTTCATATTATATATATAAAAAAACTTGAAATGCCTTTTAAGACACGGAGAATAATGTTTATATACCTACTCGACTTGTGCGAACGACAAGAATTTGCAATAGAAGATCCGCGTCAAATTGACGCAGAAACACAATGTTTATAGAAATAATAATAATATAGCAGAGGAATAATATTAGTACTGCAATAAATAGGTTGTTGATAGACATTGCTGATCGAGTTTTTAAAACGAATTCGGACCCTGCTGCAGAGTGTACGGGTATTTTAATTTTAATTTATTCATGTGATCTCGACGCAGGCGTGAATCATAATAATATATTCTAAGGGTGGTGTATTTATAAAATGGAGATTAATGGCTTATAATAGACTGTTGTGGAGCTTAACCAATTACATCGTATAGAAATGTAGTATATGTAGACGTAAGTAAAATAGCCAATAGGTTCAATTGTCATGGCAGAATTTTGGCTCGCGAGAAAGTACTGAGGGAGTGGAGGCACCGGTCGGTGGATTTCGACGTACAGTTTCGTCTCAGAATTATAATAATAATAATAATAAAATGTAGGACGATTCGTACCGATACGTAATAATATTATGATAATATGTGCGATGGGCCGCGGCGGCGTGGCTCTTATCGCGATGGTCCAGTTGTCACGGACCGACGATTCCGGCGGAGGGCCGTTCCCTTGAAGGTACGTTATTCATATACAGCGTGATTCACCGAGCACGATCGGTGAACGAACGAGGGTCATTAATATCGTTCCTTCGTTTGTTCAAATACTGATTTTGGAATTTTCCTGTATTGGTACGCCGCCCATCGTGGCTGCAGCGGCTGGAGAGCACCACGTTTTCCAGGTGTTTTGATTTTTCATACAGTTTAAGTACGTAATAATAACGATATATAGTTTTCTGCAGTGGCGATACAAACTTCTGTTTTTTAAACTACAACAATATCATATTCCTTAAAAATGGGTTTACAACAATATAATAACATACAAACATATCTATGTATTATGTTAAGTAGGTTTGAGTGTTAAATTATTCTTTTAATTAATTTGTACAGTTTATGACATATTTATCGATTAATATTGAATTATTAAAATCCATAATAATTCATTGTCGTGGAACGTTATTCTTATTCCTATAGAACACAAAGTTAAACTAATGAATACCACTCTTTCAAATTTCAAAGTACCTATATACTAACATCAACCTTTTCTAAAACGTCATCTGATCGAAAATTTACAGGAAATGAAGACGGTTTTCGTTAGAAAATATTATGTTGATATCGGTACAAAACATTATTTAAATGGTATATAATTTATTATAATATTCGTTAAGTATTTGAAGATACCTTTACCTTAACCTAACCTTTAAAGTACCTATATAAAATAAATAACCTAATGAACAATAATAAACTTCGCCTGATTAAAAATACCGAACATCAGGATTTTATTTAATTCACAATTAACGGGAAACACACTGAGCATGCTGGGATGATCGCCCTGAATACTCATTACACATGTGTTATATATGTTTACTTGTATACGATTTCGTACACGTCGTCATGTCTCTAATAATAATAATATCGGTTAAGGTTCTCGCGACGTCGTGCGAGGCGGTGGCGTCGATCCTACACAATATAATAATAATATCTCCTCCTCAGCATCACAGTTTTCAACGCCACGATGATCGCAAAATGATATTATACTCGCGGGACACACGCGCACACGATTATTGTATCTCGGACAAGGCATAATATTAGGGGGGGTGTAGGTACCCACCAGTAAATCATCGTGGCATACATTATGTGGGCGGCACTTGCCAGAAATTTAAGGGCGGTGTCATAAATTTACCCCATACGATTTCACGTGATTGCTTCTTTAAAATATGATAATAATATATATATTATTATATAGCTTGTATTGTAACATGGCGTTTTATTTCTCGAAAAAAAGAAAATGGATTATACAGACCTGTATAAATGCAGTAGGTACCTATCACTTATAGGTTCTTATAATAAATTGTATCATGAAAACTGATAATATCATAACTCACATTTTTCACAGATCGACTGGGTAAATAAATGTGTTTTAAAATTAAATAGGTACATCGAATTACTAGAATAGCTGTCTGATAACTGGATTGCGATTATATTATGAAAAGCCTCCCACCAATACGTCAAATATAAAATTGCAACAATTTTTAATTTTTAAATTACTTATCACCTAGTAAAACTTTTAAGCTATTAACAAAATATGAAGTACAGTAAAACTAGCTTAAGACGCTCTTTAAGGGACCAGCTCTCTAGAGCGTTTTAAGCGGGAAAGTGTCTTATACGTTAATGAAATAGGGATATAGATGATATAGGGACCGTCGGAAAATAGCGTCTTAAGCGAGAGCGTCTTAAGCGAGAGCGTCTTAAGCGAGAGCGTCTTAAGCGAGTTTTACTGTAATTATATAAAACAATCATACTAATATATCGTGAATTAGGTATATTAAAAATTATTATTTTTATTATAACTAAATGATATTGTATACAACATATTTTTATTTAAAATTAAGGATTATCTTTTATATTTTTGACTCTCATATCAAAACAACAATTTAATATTGGTATATTATTCTTATAGTGATAGTAGACGCATGACGTAATAAAACTTATATGACATATAAATGTATATCACTATGTAAATATTAATATTATACATGGGAACTGCTAAATAAATAAATTATTATCATTATTTATGGTTTTTTCAAGAGTAATCTATAGGACATATTATATGTAATTAAATTGTCATAGATTATACTATCCATTAAAAAACGCGTATATTGACGTGTCACACGGTCTCACGGAGACACTTAGGGCCAATTACACCATCTCTGATTAAAGTTAACCGGAGTGTAATCGGCTGATTTTGTCCGGTTAAATATCTGTTATCAGCTAATTAAGCTTGATCGTAGTTTAACCGTAGACGGTACAACTGGCCCTCAGGTTGCAGATATGGAACGTTTAGCACCTACTTTATAATACTCTCGATTGTTTTTTTTTCTTTTATTACAATTATTTATTTATGTTATTTTAATACCGTCAACGCCACCGACTCCCGAGCAAATAATAATATTATAACTCACTTGAAACTGGTCCGCGGACGAGATAGGTGCCACGCTGTCGCCACCGCTGCAGCCGTCGTTGTCGTTGTCGTGTACGTTCCATATGCCTTTTTCCTTTCCACTTTCCAGTACTTATATACATAACATTATATGAGACAACGTCGCCTCACGTTATCCATTAGACGCGTTTTTCTCACGATCCGCAACCACAGCTGTGTTTTTTGTTTTTACATTTTTTTTGTCCCCTATATTTTACTCGCATACTCATTTCTCCTATGAGTTATATCAGAATTATGTAAATCTAACGGAAGGCTTAAAATTTTAAGACTGAATTCCATCTGCTGTGTAAAATATACAGTCACGCGCTACGTCGTACTGTTCCAGTCTCTCTGTTGTTTCATCGTAGATAATATTATTATCGTCGCTAGAGTCTCAAGAATCGCAGTCTCTATTTTCCCGGCTTTTCATTAGGAACAAATGAACGACACTGTTTCGTTGTTAATTAATAATCACGAAAGTCACTATCGCTCTGAACAATTATATTAACTCTAAAACGTGTACCTACTTAAACTTGCTGAAAGTCATTTAAACCTAAAAAGGTTTTTTCACTAAAAATCCATGAGAATATAGTGTAAAAATAAAATTTTAAATATTCCATGAAGTCTCTGAGATTATAGTAGTTATAACTTATAGTTTAGGCCACGATTTTTCACTAAAATACATTTTTCGTAAAGATTCCTGAGATTGGCCTTGATAGTGTAGTATTTGAATTTAAATGGGCCAAGATAACAAACTATACCTTAGACAGGCCATGATGACATTTTGATTTTCCACAGTCGACATATTATTAATATGTCGTTGTAACCTCAAAACGACTAACGCACGGCCTCACTGTTCCGAAGACACAAATCCATTGATATAAATATGTATATGGTATTATGAGTTGGTCATGATGGTTCTTAACCTTAAGTGACGTTATTTTTTTAGCCAGTTCTCACACGTGGAGGTTGTCCTTTGCGATCCCTCGTGGTTTGTCAAATCTACATACATACCTATTTATAAGAAACCCCGTTACGACGACGACGACTATGACTACGTCTGCATTGCCCGGTCTCGTTTCACGAATCGCTGACGCCGCCACCGTGGTCTCGGACCACCCAAAATGTTAATATTGTACAGTAATTACCGTTTTTTCTTCTTCTTTCGAATCCGGTGGTGTTAATTGAACTCGACTAATATCCGATCCACCGCCACCGACGTCCGGCAAGGGGGGAAGAAACGCGGTGGTCTCCACAAACATATAATATTAATATTATACAACAATGTGCCGTTGTATACGACGATGATGATGTTAATAATAATATATCACTCGAGTTTTATTGTACATCAAAACGTGATGCAGGACGTACCGACGACGGTGCAGCTCATCAGTGGCCGCCCATATTTTATATTGTAATGTGTGAAATATTTGAATAACGGTCGACTCGTTCGACTCGCGTAAACGTTATATAACATAATATTATGTTTTCGTGTGCGCCGAGTACATAAATTTAATATAAACGTATACACACACAATTTTCTCCTCGGAAGACAGCTCGCATGGCCGCGTATCGTGTTATTATATATTATATGTATATTTGTATATACCTACGTACAGGTGCCTCGCTTCAACCCTATGGCTGCAAACGATGTCCGGTTCGCTAGCCGGAGAAATTCCTTAAAGCCAAGAATTTATAGAGGTACTTGCGATGGAGACGTTTGGAGCGTTGTGCATCAGACAAGCTCCGACTGCGCATGGTAGATAATATATCCTTACTATAGGGACAGGATTAATAAAGGAAAAATTCCTTTTTACCTTAATAATGACCTTAAAAAAAATTGTATTTCAAAAAGCGTTTTAATTAAAGTTTTAATATTTTAAGGAGGTGTTTTACTGAATCATTGAATAGTATACTGAGTGACGAGGGCAAGAAGTGGGCTATTACTCAGTAGCGGGCCCAAGTCTGAAATTTCGACCTTCCCTATGCACATACTATTTTTTGTCACGCTCTTGCCGCATCCGAAAAAGCCTCTATATCCATCATATCATAGTAATCCATATAAGTTCTTGCTGTTCTAGATTCACCAAATTGTTTCATGTTATAGAACACCAGGTAGTATTATAGACAAAACGTTTCTTTTCGCCCAATGTTCAATATGGTTTGAATAGTAACCACGGGACAGAAAGAGGTAATTTTCCAAAGCGTCAACTAGCATTAAAAATTAGACTTTCTGTGTAGGAAAGGGCGTGACAAAAATAATTAGGTAATACAAATACAGTTTTTATACTTATTTATTGTGATGCTCGTAGGGAGCACACTAATTACAGAGTTAACGGTTTCACTTGTTCCGCTGCACATATTAGGATGTACAAACGTACAGACGTACAATACATAATACACACAATAATAATAATAATAATAATATTCTTTAAATTAGTTTTTTATTATCTGGGTCAAGTTTAAACGCAGAAATGTAGTATATTAAAGAGTTTTCATCGATGATTCAGTTGAAAATTTAACATTCTAACAACCGTCGGATAGGCCTCGATCTGCCATTCTGCAGCGCTTGCACAAGGCTACTATTAATATATATTATATCTTTTGTTACGGATAGGTCTACCTATATAGATATAATAAAGCGTTTCGTTTGTTCGCGAATGAAATTTATAGGACCTAATGGGACGGATCGTGTTATAAAATATAGTAATATTATTATCATAAAAGCTGAAAAGCATGATAATTTATTAATATTATTATATGATATTGCAATATCAATTCAGCGAGACGTTTTTGCGATTTTATCCCAACCGCACTCTGCATACGAAATTTGTACAAATTTGCCATAAATTTTCCGGAAACATTCATCGGACGTTATTAATAATTGCACTACTGCTTACAACTCGCGCGTACACGATGACGTTGTATTATATGTTCAAATGGAGTGTGGTTAGGGATGAGGGTGGATGAGAAATTATCTCATTGCGAATTGGTTGTTGTCAGCGACTATTGTACCTATTAAGGTTCCAAAGTTTTTGACGAAATATAATAATAATATATTGTTTTCGCTTTGGCGTTGCAGTGCATAACAACATTATGTTTGTGCTTAAAACGAAATTCATCGAAATGAGCGGAAGCAGTACGAAACAATTTTCAATTATTGACCTAATAATCAGTACCTAGATACTATACTAGCTTGTAGCTATTATTTTAATTGGTAACAAAATTCACGTAATAATTTGTTGTTTCCATATGAGAAGGCCGTAGCCTCCACGGAGTGGTTTTTTTTTGGGGGGGGGGGGTGTTAAGTGGTAACACAATCCTTGCTCAATTATAATTGTACCTTGAAAGATGACATCAGTCACAATTCGAGATATAATAAGATTGACTAAAATATGTATTAGCAACTTATATTTGGAGAAAAAATGGAGGAGCAGCTGGGATGACACCACTAAATCAAAATGTGAAACTCAAAACTCTTTTGAATAGTATGACTCAATCATGGTTAGTAGTTACCTACAATTTGTAACCTAAAGTTAAAATTTTGTATTTCACGCCAGAAATCAACGTTTTTATCGTTCGGGGTGCGGTGGCACCCCAATAATCGAATCATCGATTTCTGAGGTGATAAAATTTGTCTTTTAACAATAAATTCTGGAGTTTTTGTCACCAAACGGTATGTTGAGCACTGGTTTTCCTAAAAAAAAAAGCATTCGAGTTATAAACGACTCTGATCACGAGGTGCCAGGCTGACGGACCTCGTCGTCATTACGGCGTGCCCATAGTTATTATGTGTTTGGCGAAAACCGTAATCTGTTATTGATGTGACTGATGTACATGCGCTTGCGCAGTTACCGATTATATTATTATATTATTATTGTTATAGCAGATAGGTATATAAGAGAAATATGCCGTTGCACCGGGCGGCGCCATATTTGGAAAAGACGTTTGAATGCCGGAATGCCCCAAGTATCGGCCGTACGCCGTCGTCATCTGTGTACGCGAGCGAGCGCGTTTTTTTCTTTTTCGTTCTATTTATTTATATATATATATATTATATACATTACATATAATATATGATTTCCATTGGAATCGCTGAATTTTTCACCCGGATACAATAATAATAATAATATTTAACGACGATGTAAAACGGTTTTTACGGTTCGACCATTTAATATACGTCTGCTCGATGAGATGATAATAATAATAATATAATGTAATAGGTACGTATTAAGCATGTATAAGGACCGAACGGGTTTTCGTGTGTCGATATCGTATTTATTTTTTTACGCGTCCAATGATTTCCTACGCGCGCCCGCTGGGAACTCGAATCGTCGCCGACGATAGAAATATGCGATAATAATATTATATTGTAAATTGTTGCCTAATATAGGTACCCGAAACTACCTAAGTACCCTTTACCGGGGATTTCGCGACGAACTTTACGACAGATTTATGGCGCGATTGATTAATGAAACATTTTAACACACACACGTGATAATGACGTATAACGGTCTGCGTAAATCGCGTGCTGCGTATCGTATAATATAATATATAATATGTTATTATTAATATATTATTATTATTATTATCGTCATCGTCGTCGTATATAATATAATATAGTGTGCCGTGTGCGTATAATTGCGATGTGTTCATGTGTACCTATACGTCGTGCAGTGGTTCGTCGAACCTATCTCGGTAGAACGGGAGCTGCCGGCTTTTTATTTTATTTATTTATTTACTATTTTTTTTTAAGAGCACGCTGGACACAAGGACCTCTAATGAGGTATTTGTCGGCGGCGCGCACTATCGGCAGGGTTTAGCGAGTCTGTGTGTGCGCATTGCTGCCGTTGCACTTCGTGCCGCAATAAATCATTATCGACTTTCTACACACACACACGCACACACACACACACACACACACACACACACACACACACACACACACACACACACACGAGAAAGAGCGTAGTATACACGTCACACCGAACCGTTTGTGCGCACCCCGAGGACCTGACCGTTAAAAACGAAAAAATTGTTTAAATTAAATAGGTACTCGGCTCGTGTTCGGATTGTCAGCTGGAGCTGTGCGATATCAGTTTGCTTAGACATTTCGTTTCAACGCACTTTTATACACATACGTACACATTGCCATTATAATGCACAAGTCATTGCAAGAAATCATAAATGAGAACGGCTCCCCGGAGCATGTAAACGGTATATACGCTCGTTTTAAATATTATTAATTAACAACAATTATTATTTATCGTTAATTAATAATAGTACCAACCCATATAAAAATAATATGTAGCATCTCGTACCGATAACGATAGAAAAAAATTGTTATAAGCGTATCATATAATACGCGACGAACACGTGCCGCGGCCGTGTGGTGTCCTCCACAATCGATACCTAAAATGATAATATAATATCTCAAATCTCCCAGCTCGAGTCGTCTGTGTACCCACATATTATTATAATATATATCCATACCACAATGCAGCTCGTCTCTCCGTATAATATAATATAATATTACGACGCGTTTGCAGCCCGTCCTTCTGCTCTGGTGTACCTACCGCTGTGTGTAATACGAAAAGAGATTTCAGAGGTGTGATTGTTTACGCAGCTCGCGAGATTTACCCATTCGGGAGAGATGGAGGTCCGGACTATATTATATAGTGTTTTCTTTGTGTTGTACGTTATGTCCAAAAGACCCAATTGAATGGTCGTATACACGTACGAGCCTTCCCGTATTGTCGTCACAATACGTATAAGTGCCTATATCTACCTATATTAGTATAATACACTGTCCGACAATATACACATACGAATAAGGAATGTACGATAAATACGTCGTCATACAGAGCGATTCACGGGTGCTGCTCTTATTCCTTTTTTTCCATCCTATATTATGTCAACTACGCAGTATTCTGATTTTTGAATTGTCTTGAGCGCCAGACATAATTCTACCTAGGTACCGAAAAACCATGTTTTCAGACTTTTTTTACACACTTCACGAAGAGTCATCATATGGTAATTCTGTTTTTTTTTCAAATGAGAACCATATTTTTTTTCTTTACTAAAATATTATCAAAAAATCATTTTATTTGAAAAATTTAAAATGTTATGAATCTATAAATCGAAATACGAACATTTTGTTACAGGAGTTATTGAACTTTTTCAAAAAAAGATAATTTAATATCATTCTAGTTATTGATAATATTATAAGGGAACGGTTTATATTAAACATAAATATGTCTAATGTATATAATGAGTCTAGCTAGAATTTATTCCATACTAGACGATTTTTACTTACCATCAGAAAATGCTACTATATCATATCAATATTATAATAACAACTATACTCAATTTCCATATCATCATAGTCAATCATTGACTAGTGTCCTTAGCGCATAAGTTTAACTTATAGAAACTACTTGTGCAAATTTAAAATTATATAAGTAGGTACAAATATCAAATTATTTGAAAAAAATATCACCAGCTTTATAATTTACAGTAACGAATAATGGTATGTTATTATTATTTGAAAAAATAGGTTTAGCAAAGGACACTGTTTAAACGGTGTACAAAATATTATATGATCTGCTGGTATTTATGCTTAAATAAATTCGAAAATTTAGAATCTTCAAAGTTCAAACTAATCAACTGTTTAGAGGAATGGTCGGAGCGGGCACGTCTGCAAGTAAATCACCCTGTACGAGTGTATATTATATTGAGCGTATTATAACACTGCATAAGGACGTTATATTACTTATATATTATTATTATATTATGTTATATAGGGATCGATAACGTTTTACGTTTCGGTTACTCAAACAATGATTTATTTTTTTTTCTCTTGTAGAGGTGTCGTGGAGCGTCGTGTACGTTCGTAGTATAGCTACGAGTCGAAACAATAATAATAATAATAATAGTAGTGAAATACATAAAAGAAGATACTGTGTGCATTTGTAGTGCGTTGCGCGACGGGCGACCGTGTGAAAGTTAATGACGCCGATTGTCGTATAAAATATATATAATAATACAATATATGGTCACGCCGTTACACGCGGATCATTAGTAAACGGAATATCGCTTTTTTTTCGCACCTATTCGATAAAAGTCACTAATTGGCAGGCGACCAATCTCGATCGCGTTGGTATTTCAAAAACTACGGGCTTGTTATTAGGTATGTTGTCCAAGATTTATTTGTTCAAAGTATTACTTACCTAGAAATTAAAAACGCAATAGACAAAAATCACGAAATATGTAGCAATGCATACAGATTTTCTTCTGGTCGTCTCGTGTATGACGTATGTATGTACAATAGAAAATCAACTATAGTTTTGTGTTAATGACAAATTTATCCAAGAGAGAGTTAGGGAGGGTCGGGTGATGATGGTGAAATTATAATTGTTTATAGATTATAACGACTCATTCAACGTCGGAAGTCACTGACCTTGGCACTGTACTAACTTAAAATGTTAACACGTAAACGATATCACTAGATAATAATTAGTATACTATAGGGTAGTGAAGCTTACAAAACACATTCAATTGATTGTATTATGAAATTAAAATATATAAAAGTACACTTAATAATTTAAAGGTATTAATTTGGAATTTAAAATTCAAGTATAACCACTTAGTTGACCAAGGCACCATTAAGTGAAAAACCGATCTTGGGTGGTTATACTTAAATAACGAATTCGTTACTAATTAGTGAAACCGTTTATGTTCCCAACATGATGTACCTATAATTTCTTATCGGGTTGACTTTTTATGATACTCCCGACCGAGCACGATATCGTTAACTCGCGGGGTGAAACGTAGCTCATATTATAATATATATACTGAGAACTGAGTGACTATAATATAGTACATAAACAATCTTTAAGTTAATTCTACGTTCATCCTTACCTACGTCTTCCATTATCCACTATCCAAGTTCGTGTCATGGACAATTTATGATCGTACAACTAATGTAAATTTAATATATATGAATAATCTACAAAATAATAAATCAGGTACCGATTATCTAAATATTAAAATCGAAATGAAATAGTATCAATGTATTAATAAATTTTATAATCAACAAAATATTACAAGATAGTATAAATAATAATATAATTATATGTCAAGTTTTTGTAAATTATTTTATCAACATTTTGAATTATTGTACCTATATGTAATTACTAAATTATTAACTATATAATATTATTGTGCCTTAATAGGATAATCATATAGGCGAAATAACATAAAACATAATTTAACATTCGGATTAAAATAATTTAATGTTAATATTCTAATTTTGAGACTTAATTATTTTTTCGTCCACTTTATTGTTTTTTACAGCACATGGGTTTAAAAAAAAAAAAAACAATTTTCGTTCTCGTTCCCACATGAACATTTTATATTCCATATACAACAAACCGAATATTTGTAGTTTGGTATTATATATTTATATATATATCATACTATATGTATATACCTACTAATGATATATCCCTATACGCGCTGTTAAATAGTTTGCGAATCTGGTTGACATTACCACCCAGAACTGGTTTATATTTACGACTGGCGCATTACGGTAGTCATCATCCTTTTTGTAAAATTTAAAACGCCGACCGATTTCGTTTTATTTCTCTCCATTCCGACGGGGTTTTGCCCCATTCACTATAACAGCCATGGTCGATTATTGTTTTTTTTTGCTCTCTTTAATAATTATCGTCTTGAAATTTCAACATTTTATAATCTAATGTTTCACAAACAATGTTTCGTGGTATAAGTAGGTCCAAGGGTGTCTCGAAATATGTCGGACCATCGATATTGTTTTTATACATGTATTAGAATTTATTATACTTAATAATAAATTAACATAAACATAAATATGTTTTTTAAGGCCAAACGATTTCACGGTGTGCCATGAAGTATGAAATATGGATAAGGTACAATAATGACGTGTCTTTATGACAAAACCTAAAATAAACTCAACATTTCGGAAAATTTTTTTCTTTCAATGTTGACCATTTGTTATTTATAATTACTACACGACTGAGAAATATTATGATATTGTACTTAGAAAGTGATTGTGACGTAAAATGTGTATACACCATAATAATTTTTAATCGAATACTAACGATTGGTAGTATTCTTAACAAATGTAAAATTGAAAATGAAAATTGCTTTTCTGGTTTGTTATAAAATCGTAAGTTCGGTTCAGTTGAATTTCAAAAATACATGTTCTACTGATTATCATGCGTAAACGTATTATTCGGGGCTTATTATTTATTTTTTTTACTAGTCCTCTATGCTCACCTAATGTGCGCGCTCACGAGAACATACGAGCATCGGCCTTTGACATACTCTTGCGACCCTCCTCCATCCACCCCACCAATCATTGTGCGTGGCTCGAAAAGACCCGATAAAAGTGTAATAATAATAATAATAATAATAATAATAATAATAATAATAATAATTCACCGGTTTTTTTCCGTACCGTTTTCAGAATGCAATTGCAACGAGTTTTCTCACCGGTGCTTCTTCGACAAAGAGCTGTACGACCGGACCGGACACGGAGGACACTGTCTAGACTGCGCCGGGAACCGGGACGGGGCGAACTGTGAGCGGTGCAGGGAGAACTACTACCAGAGGAAGGGCGACACGCACTGTTCGCCGTGCGAGTGCAACGACGTCGGTGAGTGGTGTAGAGTGCGACGACCGACGGACGTTTTACGGTTCTCCCGAACGGTGTGAAACGTTTTGCGGTTTTCCCAGAGTACCTATTTTTTTTTTTTTTTTACTCATCGGTGATTCGCTATACCTTGCAGGGTCACGGAGCTTGCAGTGCAACTCCGAAGGCAAGTGCCAATGCCGTGCGGGCGTGGCAGGCGACAAATGCGACCGGTGCGCCGAGAACCATTTCGATTTTGGGCCGACCGGATGCAAACCGTGCGGATGTATCGTGGCCGGTAGTCTGGACAACGAGCCAAGGTGCGAGGCTGAAAACGGAAATTGCATTTGCAAGGAGAACGTGGAAGGCATTCAATGCAATAAGTGAGTACAACACACCTGTCTTCCGCATACCTTGCTTGTCAAAAGATGAAAAAATACCCATCAGTAATAATATTATTTTTATTATTGTTTTCAATTCGATTGTCTCTTGTGCACTTTTCACGATTCTTCAACCCTATAATAATAGAATACTAAGATTAGCCTGAAAAATGTGCTCCTTCGTTGACAAATTATTTACCACTGGAATCACTGAATGTCGAAAATGCATAAGTCACGTGTCGATCGTATTCAATAACATATAATAATATTGTTGTTATGACATGAACGGATTATATTTTATAAAAAAAAAAGTATTACTCTTTTGATTTATCGACTACCAGCTATAGTGCGGAAAACAATAAAACAGAATTACACGTTTGGATATGCGTGTAATATTTATTCATTTTTTTTTCAATTGATAAAATATATCGTTATTTTATTGCATAGATGTAAACCGGGTTTCTTCAACTTGGACGAGGACAATTTATTCGGTTGTACTCCTTGTTTCTGCTATGGACATTCTTCGGTGTGCCAGTCCGCTTCGGGTTATTCAAGAGGTACCTAGTATACTATATTGTTTTATTTATTATTATTATTTTTTTATCTTCTATTATACACCATATATTATATACGCTCCAAGCGCAATTAAATTTTGCGTTTTGTTATTTGCGCGCGCGTCTGTACCTATATACAATACGTCATATGCATATTTACACGTGTTTTAAGTTTCCGTCGAGAGCGTATTCGTCCGGGGTAACGAGCGATGGAATGGTTCGGACGTCTTCGGGAGAACGGTGTTGCCGGTCCACAGTCCTTTCAAACAGTCGTTGGAGATTTCCTCGCCGTCGAAGGACGCCGTCTACTTATTGGCACCGGGTGAGTGGTCGACGATTATTAAAAGTGCACTTGCCTATTGGCTATATTATGCTCACTGAGCTATAATCTCGCAAATATATTATACAACTGCAGACAAGTTCCTCGGGGACCAGCGTTCCAGTTACAATCACGACTTGACCTTCAAACTGAGCATAGGCGAAAACAGTCCCGACCCGACCATCAACGACATCATTCTGGAGGGCGGTGCCGGTCTTCGCGTCACCCAAGCGATATTCGGACAAGGAAACACATTGCCTTCCGACACGGTAAACGTCTTGTCAGTTGTTATATTTTAGAGTATTTGAGCTTGTTACGAAATAACATGTACCAACTGTGTACCTATCTTAGGATCAGTGTACCGATTTCGCTGCTTATATTTTACGGTCAGTGTAATAGCACCGCCACTTATCATTTAGTTTTACCTTCAGGCAAAAAAAATGTGTTTGGTCCAGCCTTGCCTTTCCATCGCGTTGGTCTATTCTCCTATACATTATGTAGATATACATAAGCTAACTGCAGATGTTGTTAAAATACTTGTATGGTAAAATACTTTTGGATTTCGAAAATAAATAATATTCTTGCATTTTTTATATTATTAATACCTAGCCAACAACAGTATCGGGACTTTTATGAAACGTCATTATGACAAGCACAAATATGAATTTGAGTGATACTCTATATAAACTATTATAGACAGTATCAAGTTTTCATTTATTTTTATTATTTTTATAACAAGTTTTCGCTGTCGTACATTTTAAATTTATTTGAGTAAAGTAACTAAGGCTGTACTGTTAACAAAAAATCAAATGACTTATGGCTATTATTTAGTGCAATTTATATTGGTCTGTGGTCTGTCGACCCTGAAAATGACCTATTGCCCAATCGGTATACGAAAGGTGATTTTAAGCTCAACTATTGGTAATCTACGATATTTTGAACTGGCATCACGACAACATATATTCACAATAAATGATCATCCTAATGGTTTTGTTTTTTATTTCTCCTCCATATAGCCAAAAATGTACAAATTCCGCCTACACGAGAACCCGGACTACGGATGGCAGCCCAGGCTGTCTGCTCGCGATTTCTTCAGCGTATTATCAAATCTGACGGCCATAAAAATACGAGGAACATATTCCGACAGAGGTATGTACACGTCTGACTAGCAAAATGCACTCATACAACACGCGATATGAATATAGTATTTAGCGGGACGCCAAGCACGCTCACCCATTTTTTCTTCGACAATACAGTTATTTAAAGTCTTATTTTTAACATTTTCAAATAAGTATATATATTGGTACTAAAATACGATATTTTCAAATTCTTGACATTTTTCGTACTGCTTATAAGAAGTATCCTGTAGAGAACGAAGATAGGTACATAGACTTCCACTTTTCACACAAAAGCCTCCATTTGAATATAATTTAATATACCTAGGTAGTAAATTAGTTGGCAGATAATTTTTCTAAAAACTCGACGTATCAAAATCAAAATTATAAGGAGTAGTTTTTAAATTGCTTAAATATTTATACACTAAGAATAATAGGTCCATAATAATATGATAATGAAAGACAATACGAACAATTTGGCGATTTGAAAATGTTATCAATGTATATTAATATATCTATCAACATTTATAATTAATTATAATATAATATTAATATATCTATCAACATTTATAATTAATTATAATATAATATTAATATATCTATCAACATTTATAATTAATTATAATATAATATTATATATTATAATTATAAAATGGTCCAAGTATAATAAATACTAGATCTATTTATTTCGTATTTTTTAAATACCATTTTTAAGGACTAGCTAAGTATAGACATTCCAATGGCTTAAAAACTATTCGTTTGAATTTTGAATTGGGTAAATCGACATTTCGAAAAAAAATTGTCCACTTAATAATGTAGGTATAGTGAAAAAGGTTCAATTTAAAAATAGAAAACTGTATCGCCACAGAACTGCACTCCTCGAGTAGTACTGAAATCATCTCAATATAGTTTTAAAACGATAGGGTCTCATTAAAATTTAAAAAAATCAGAATTTAAATATATATTATATTCATTGTAAAACCAAAAAAACGGGGCTAGAGCTCGCCCTTGTGAATAACCTTGAAAGTGTAAACATTATAATAATATAACATCATTATTAATTACGGTTTTCGAACAGGTGTCGGATTCCTGGACGACGTTTCACTTCAGACGGCCCGGCGAGGCGCTCCCGGATTGCCGGCCAACTGGGTGGAAATGTGCACTTGTCCCGAAGGATACATCGGACAATTCTGCGAGTCGTGCGCACCTGGTTCTCGACATGAGCCAACCAGCGGTGGTCCTTTCTCGCCATGCGTCCCGTGTAACTGTCACGGTCATGCCTCCATCTGCGACGCGGACACAGGTAACGACGATTTTCTATTTTCTGTATCATCATCATGACTTATAAACATGATTTGTATAGGTACATGTACCTAACTACGGTCTTGCATGGTATAGGTACTCGTATGATGGGTAAAAGTACGCAATTTTAAATACTTTCTCCACGGTGTCTGTCCCGACAGTATATTTTAAATTCAAATTAGTACTATTTATTATTTATAATATTATATTTAATATTTTCAAAAAAAAATCGAGAAATAGACGCTCGCGTTCGAGTTAAAAAAAATACAATCTACATACAAGTTTGCTAGAAGTTTAACTCGTATTTGTATAGGTATCGTTATTATAGTATGCATTTACAGAGCAGAGATTATAATATTATTATATTCAGATATTAAGAGGTAACATTTGACATAGAAAAAAAAATGAGTAGTTCAGTTACACTAAATAATACGGTGTAAAATTCTCTATAAAATTAATTTAAGACATGAAAAAAAACCAACACAGTTGATTTATAACTTTTATAAAGTTAAAAAAATTGAATGTAGATAATTTTTAAATTATTCAAAACCATCTATAAATACCTTTGAAATACCTTTACCCATGTGGTTAGAATATTCAAATACTCTTCAAAATTATCAAAAGTATGTGTATCGGTGGGTATTTTTACATTATTTTAAAAAGTGACTTTTTCAAGACTGCCTTTGCCATGGCATAAGTAATATTACTATCGAACGCACGCGCTCGCGTCTTATTTTACCGAACTGCATATTAATATGATTTTCAAACAAACATCGTATTAAAATAATAAATAATATTAATAAAATGTTCAAAATTATTTATGCACAGGTAGGTGCATTTGTCAGCACAACACGGCTGGCGAGAATTGCGACAGGTGCGCGAAAGGATACTACGGTAACGCTATGCAGGGCACCGCACTCGACTGTAAACTGTGTCCGTGCCCCAACCAGGGAAGTTGCGTTTTGATCGGAGAGGACACTGTCATTTGTCTGGAATGTCCCAAGGGATACGGAGGTAAACATGCACGATGTCACCACGAACGCTTGGCCACAGTGTCTCGTTCGCGTCTTTCGGGTTTTTAACTGTCAAGGTTTTCTGCAGGCCCCAGATGCGACATATGCAGTGACGGCTACTTCGGAGACCCAACCGGGAAGACCGGACCGATCAGCATTTGCAAATCGTGCGACTGCAATTCGAATGTCGATCCGAACGGAATTGGTAACTGCAATCGGACTACTGGCGATTGTCTGAAGTGCATCTACAACACGGGTGGAGCCCAGTGCGACCAATGTCTACCTGGTAAGTGGTTTCGCGTGCAATACCTTATATTGTATATTAATATTATACTTTATACTATGTGATAAACATTCTACTGGTTGAAAAATATAAATATTGCAATCAGGGCTATACACAAATAATGGTCTAAAACACTGTTAAAAAAACAGTGTACTTACTACTTATACTTTAAAAATTTACCAAATATGCAAAATATTCATTGAAAAATCAAAAATATTTTGTTGGCATACAAAAATATTAAATTCGTTGCTACCGTTGTTTTCAGGATATTTCGGGGACGCTCTTGCTCCCGAAAAAGGTGATTGCAAACCTTGTGATTGTTTCCATCTCGGAACCACCGAAACGGGATTCGGACCTTTGGCATGCGATCAGTTGACCGGCCAGTGCCAGTGTAAGCCACACGTTACTGGAGTAAACTGCGACCAGTGCGAAGTCGGTCACTTCAACATAGCCAGCGGAGATGTAAGTCACGATAATAAATCATACAAAAAACCTTTTAGTTACAGGGGAATTTTCAAACACACTTTTTTCCGTATCTCCAATTATTGTCATAAACTTAGAAATAAATTCAAGAATATCAGAGAGACAGAGTGAAAGAGAGAGAGAGAGAGAGAGAGAGATTTTCTCAACATTGTTGAAAAAATATATGGGGTACAACTTAGTCCACCTGTACACGTCAATAGCGTGAGAGAGTAAGAAATTAAAGGGAATTCAATGCCTGCCTAAGGTGTTCAATATAGGCAATTTATATACAGTTATTGACTGAATATCAGCTCTTTCTAACAACGATGGCACTTGGAAAACTTATAAAATGTCACTGTGGGATGTGCATTCCATATACCTATTTTAATAATAATATGACAATGATTAACAAATAATATTATAAATTATAATCAATAAATTATACTATGTAGGGCTGTCAGTCATGTGATTGCGATCCTGTGGGTTCAGTCAACAACACTTGTGACACCAACACCGGTCAATGTATTTGTCGTCCTGGCATAACCGGCAAGAAATGTGATGCGTGCGAACCATACCACTACGGATTTTCAGTCGAGGGGTGTAAATCGTGTGATTGCGATACCATCGGTGCCGTGTCTTTGCAGTGCGATGCGAACGGGCAATGTCCGGTCAGTTTAATGTCATATTCGTACAAATATGTTAAAATACATAGGTATTGTACAATTATACAGTACTACCAAACTATAATATTCAGTGGCGCCCAAGACATATTTTTCTGGTGTAGCAAGAAAAAATTTTAACCACCCGCCCACCCCTTCACAAACTCAAAATTATATTGTTTTATACATTTTATCATATTTTAATTGATGATATTATTAAATATTAAGGTATTAACCAGTATATAATCTGTGATTAATAAAGAACATTTTTCAAGTTGATTATTTTATGTTATTATACCCACCCACTCCTTATTTTCAAGGTGTAGGTCTACATCTAGTAATAGGGTTGGGCGCCACTGATAATATTATAAACAGTGTTGTGAAAAATAATTGAGTATAGTACCTATAATTAAAATACCAACTCAAGTACTTTTTTGTAATATAGATTTAAGCATTTCAATATTACCTATGTATTTTAATTTTTTTTTTATCAATAATAATCAGTAAATTATAGTTACTCAGAAATGACTTTTTTTTTATCATACATTTTCTGATTTAAAATATCAATATTTTTTGTTTATTTAGTGTTTGGAAAATGTGGAAGGAAGACGTTGCGATCAGTGTAAGGAAAACAAGTACGACCGGCAGAGAGGTTGTGTGAACTGTCCAGCCTGTTATAATTTGGTTCGAGATGCCGTTGCAGCACACCGAGAAAACTTAAGAAAACTGGAAGACGTGTTAAAGAACATTAATAACAACCCAACTGTAGTAATCGACGATGATTTTGAACAAAAACTGAAGGAAGTTCAGTCACAAGTCGATGAGCTGGAACAGAATGCCAAATTCGCTACCGGTGGTATGTGCAAAACATGTTTATTATTATTATTTTTTTACCTATGAACTGAGAATTCCTAATATTACAGTCCTGATCATTGTATGTTTAATGTATACATGTGTTTTATAGGTAACATCCCAACGAGTGACAAATTAGAGTCACTTCAGAGTCAAATAAAAGAAATTCAAGATCTAATGGCCCAAACATTGAGCTGGACGACTACAGCGGAAGAAAAATCTTTAGAGGCTGAAAATAACATCATGAATATTGAAAAAATGAACGACAAATCAGCAAACACGTTGAAAAGAGCGTTGGAGTACATTGAAACAGAAGGAGCCACGTCGCTGCTCAAGGCGGTTACAAAAAGTAACGAACTCGGACAACAGAGCGACCAAATGTCTGAGATTGCCAGGGAAGCGCGAACGTTTTTAGCGTCGTAAGTAGTACTCATGTATTTCATATTACACTCGGCAATGCTTTATATTGCATGGATTATATTTTTTTGTATTCGTATTGTTACTTGTAGAAAAGAGGAAGAAATGGAAAAAATGAGAGTTACTGCAGAAAAAGCAAGGCATGTATCACTTGAAGCATATAACATCACCAGAGACGCTGTTAATCAGCAGAAAAATATCAGGTATAATAATGTAGTGTTTAATAATTTTTACAGTTTTGTCTGCTTTCAAGTGTCAGTTAGCTGAAACGCACCCCCGTCACTCTCTCACTGTCTAAACACGAAGGGTGACTTTCGTCCCTATTGCACACGACCACTTTTCAATTATGTACAATTAGTTTTATAAACGTACTCCTACATTATACATATTTCGCATAATTCAATGTACTATGATAAAATGTTAATGTATTTATAAATACTTCTAGTGATGAATTAAAATCTTTGGATACGGAGGTCAACTATGTAAAGGATAAATTGAATACAATCATTACCTCAGCAAACGAAGCACAGGAATTGGTGACTATGGTCAATAATGACTCATTGACAATATATCGAGATATTTACGCTATAAACTTACCAGATGTCAATGTCGCAGTTTTGAAAGAAAATATTTCCAATTTAAACGCAGAGGTAAGATAGATATGTTGTTATTAAAAATATCGTTAAAAAATAATATAATATAAACCTTACATTTGAACATATTTTTTGAATACAATCTGTTTTCTAGGCCGAACAAATCAAGAATGAATTAAAAATGCAAGAAACTGACCTAAACATTAGTAACCTCATTAAGGAAGTAGCCGATGAGCTACAACAATCTGAGATTACATTAGCTCAAGGCGAGCAGCAGCAACGAACCAGGGAAAACTATTTGGCACAAGCAAATGCTTCTTATGAAAAAGCAGATCAAGCTGTTAAATTAGGTGTAAAGATTTTGGAAGAAGCTCAACAAACACTAAGCACATTGCAAGGTGAGGGTGTAATATGCAAAATACGGGTTGTCGAAACGGTTAATCATTAATTTGGTCTAATTTTCCATTGTAGCATTCGACAAACAGGTGCAAGATAGTAAAAAAAATGCGACGGAGGCCTTAGGGCAGGTTTCACAAATTAGACAGTTGATAGAAGAGGCCAACGATAAGACTATACGTGCCCAACAAGCATTAGCTGGAGCCGAACTGAGTGCTATACATGCCAGGGACACCGCCAAAGAAGCACAACAAACATACGCTGATCAAGCATCAGAGGTGCGAAAACGTGATAAAACTGTTTCCGTATCCGATATACTAAACTCGATTTTTTTCGGTCTATATAGGATTCGAAGAAAATAAAGAAAGCTGCGGAAAATTTGGCGTCCGAAGTTCACAAGTTATTCGACGAAAGTGTGGGACAGATTAAACGAGTCGAGCACACCGCCGAACGCTTAAAGGACGCGGAAACCCAATTCGAACAGGACCAAAAAAGCATTGACGATGTAAGTGCCTTTATAATTATACCTATGGCTAAAAATCTAATCGTTTACGTTGATTATCAAATATTACACTAATAAAATGCTTGTTACAACAACAACTTTATATATAATATTACTTGAATTCTAGGCAAAAACGAAAATCGGCCAAGCAAAAACATCAGCATCTGAATCTAAAAAAATGGTAGACAAAGCACTGCAGGATGTCGAAAAAATATCAAAAGAATTATTAGATCTGGCCGACAGTGGTAAGTGAAATACATTTTTCAGTAATGTACGACTTTTCTTTATTGTTAATCAAAGTTTTATTCGTTCCGTAATTCTTTATTTTATTTGAAAATAGTAATTTTTATTTATCGACTATTATGTTCAAAATTTCAAATCATAATTTATTCGTAAATATTTATATTGTTTAATATATGTAAAATAGACAATAAAATTAACTATTATTATTAAATGTTTTATTGAACTGTTTGTTTGAAATAGATACTGACAAGCTGAGTCTACTCAGCAGCAGATTAGAATCGGCCGAACAGGAGCTGATGAACGCCGAGTTGGACAAGAAACTTGCGGCTATCAATAGTGCAAAGATTTCTCAAGTGAGTCTCAAAACCCACCGCAGCGTATAGATAAATTATAGTTCAAGTGATGATTGGATTGTTTATTACTTTCTTTACAGGCTCAGTTAATCAACAAACTAAAAGAGGATATCAAAACATTGACAAACGATGTAAAAAATATCGAAGCGATACGACTGGCACTTCCGGTCGGATGCTGGAAGAAAACGAATATAGAAGAATTGCGTTGAGCGAATATCGTCCACCTCAACAGTACACGTTTTACACTTTTACCATATAGAGTCGTTAATATTAAGATAACTATACAAATTTTAAAATGTTTAAGTCAATTTGATGTGTTCATGATTTCAAAAAGATAGCCATAATATTATGTTATCATCACAATTTGTTTACGCAAACGAATTATTTTTTATAATACGGTAGGCAAGTCAAAATTTTGAGATGGGTGCACAATTTTTAATAATTACTTTTATAGAATAACATTACGTGCATACATATTTCATTACGTTAGTTTAACACTTAAGAAATCTTCTAGGAACTTATTTAAAAAAAAAAAACAACCAAGCAAACAAACAAAACAATTCAATTTCTAATATCGGCTTATCGAAAATGGTTATTTTTGTAATAATAATTGCATCCAATATAAATTCAGTTTCAAACAAAAACTTTTGGGGTCTGTCCCGTAGTCCCTAAGCGTCTTAGAATAACTTTTTAAATATAAGAATGTACCTATGCAAAAGACTTAAATAATAATTATGCTGTCTTGAGTAGATTTAGATATATATATTATAATATTTATGTAAGATTATTTCAATGTGCCAAAGACCAATTTATTATTTATTATCCTACATACTATGTCTTACTTATATTGAAGCTTTTTTCCCTATAATAATGTAAAATAAATAAATAAAAATAATTAGATGTGTACTATTTTTTTTTTAATCTGCATCAGACTTATTTTTTTAAGGTAATTGCAATTTTTGAGTCGTGTTGCTAATGAAACAAACATAGTATTAACTATTAACCGATCAAATAATTAGTGTCAACACTAAATTATCATAATTTTAAAGTAATATGTAAGTAATTTTATTATATCTGTTTCAACCTAACATTCAGTACTTACACAAATTTGTACATCTTCATCATACTTTTGTATATCTAATCCTTCGAAAGAGAGCTTAACAAACATTTTTTTTTTAATATTACACGTTCTTGAGAAATTGTAAATTATATGTAGATATCTATAAATACTTACCTATTTTTAAGTATCTGTATACTCGAATACTTTTTTTTATACGGAACATTAATTGGCATCTGTGCTAAAATAATAATTATAATATTTATTTACCAACAACAAAATGATTTATACAATTGAAATTACATGCAATCTTACAAGGTTGGCCTACTCACAAAACCCTATGGCTGTGGTGTAAGCAGGCATCAGAACAAAAAATAAACTAACAATAACTATACAAAATAGGTATACAATAAAAACTAAATTAAAAAATATTTTTGAATTAGTTTATATTATATAAATCACATATTATATACCTTGATACAATATTATCACATAACAAAATTCTTAAATTGTACAGTATCAATGTAGCGTTCTATATGAATATAGTTATTACGAAATACAGATAAATTAATTTTTAACCAGACACAGTTGTTGTGAAACTGATTAAATTCGGATCTCACGTTAAAACTTTAGGAGAAACACTTAAAATATAAAAATACTATTAAAAAGTATCTCTTACTAAACTGATAGTATATATACTTATCCCTAAAAAAAGTCAATATTATAAGCAAATTGCAGTAAGAAGTAGGCACGTACGTGCGAGAGGCACGTGTAAATTCCACCGATTTACAGGTAGGCAGTTCGAATTTAGCGTCGAATTTACAACATATAAATTCCAACGGTACTTACATTTTTTGACCTGCAAAAACAAATGTGAACTCTACCGGTAGATACTAAATTAATGTTGACTTCATATATATTTTTGAATAGGTGACAACATTTTTTTCTTTATTATTACCTTCAAGTTTACAACTATTATATCCGAACAATTAAAATACTTCAGTAACATAATTAAATTTAATTGAAGAGACAAATTTAAATTTGTGTGTACAATATTATAATATATTAAACACCATTGATATTATAAGTTATAACCCAAATTTGTATCCACAGTTATAATATTTACAAATATACTATAATATATACATAATAAATAAATAAAAACTAAGGATGAGAGCCGAGAGGTTATCAAAATTGCATATTTTTGTCTATGTCTTCTTTTTTAGCTATTTGTGATTAAAATATATTCAATAATTGAATAATGAGTTCAAAATTGATGATTTTTTTTTGTATATTTTTTTCATATATTGGTAATTTGTAGAAGAATTGCATGTTAATGATTTATTTGGGCATATAAAATGCACTTGTAGTAAAATTTATTATATAAAACAAAAGTCCAACACAAAAACTTTAGTTTTAATAATATATAGTTCAAATAGAAATATAATAAAATAGAATAAAAATTGTCAAGACACTAGTAAATTTTATCTTATCTTAGTATAATGACATTATTTTTCCTTTCACGACGGTAAAAAAATAAAATTAAACTTAACTATACTACTGCATGCAGCATGTATGCTCGTTATTTCGCGTTCGTGTGTTCATTTCGTTTAGTATTTGTTTTATTTAAAATGTCAAAAGTTATTTTTTTATGCATATTTTTGTGCAAATTTTGAAGATTTTACATCTTATAACTTCTCAGCCATTATAATTTAATTTATTAACTAAGATTTGACATGGTTGGTAAAATTTCAGTATTACGCTTTATACGCTTTACCGGAACAAAACTTCAACTTTACATAATATGTACCTACTAGGGTGGAACCATTACAATCTATAATAGTGTTCATAATCGAAAAATCAAAAATTTAAGAGGATTTCAGAGCTGTATAATATCTCCTCTCTCAGACACACGAGCGCAACACTGAAAAAATTCATTCAAGTAAAATCATGAATAACATTTTTTTTTTATTACTTCTGTTTTTGACTAGGTAATCTTAGAGTAAAATCACACTTTAAAAATATCATAGATTATAGCATATAGGTTTTATATTTTATTATTTTATCATTATTTAACTTTATATTATACCTAAAACAAAAAAATTATAGCATTTTGTCAATTTTAAAGGATATTAAATTGTTTCGAGACATTATTTAGATAAATCGAGGCATGGCGTCAAACCACCCACTCAACACACACTGTACGAGTTCATGAAACTACATAATTTAGCGATAAAAATGATAGTCTATGACATTTAACCCGTCGTGTTATTAATAATTATTGCAGTCTTAAATTGAGAAGGAAAGTGAGGTATTTAATTGTATAATCAGAATAAGTTTTTGCTTAAAAATTTAAAAATTAAACGACAAAAAAAAATTGATCCATCCAAAAACGATGTAGGGCGGAGCTCTTGCGTTTATTTTGCAGATCAAAATTATAGTACACCGGTGCAGGAATTTGCATGAACAAAAATGTATACAATCGCCCCACGAGGGAGACACCCCATCTGACGAGTTCATGCGATTATTGCATACCTATAATATATAAATAAAAAATGATAGTGTATACGACATTATGGACGCAAAATTTAAAAATCAAATGACTCAAAAATTGATCGTCCAAAAAACGATATCGGCGGAGCTCGTGTGTTTATTTAGCAGGTCTGCCGATTGCAGAAGTTATAATACGTATTTAATTCCCGTATTTGCATGATAATATACAAAACAGGTAGGTGTATAATAATCGGTGGAATTAACGATCGACCAGCTCGAAACACTCTGTACGAGTTCACAGAACTATATAATATATATATACGATAATATGTATATCACTACCTATACAGTATACAGGTACGCAGTGCTATTGAAATCCATTTCCACATTGTAATAATTCAACACCTCTTTTCCGTGGCCACACACACACACACACACACACACACACACACACACACACACACACACACGCCGCATAATAATATGTCATCGGCTCCAAATACGCTAGTCATGTCACCGTCGTCTGTGCCACCGTATATTTGTTACGTCGATATACGGAGGCACTACGCGTAAAGATAATTTATACTTATAAGCCTATAGTCCTTATCACTGCTAAGCCGTTATATTATTTAATTTTTTTTTTTCGAGCAGTTTATAATAATTTATAATAACTATTGTAATATTTATATTATTAATAATCGCTTTACAGTAGGTTTAAAGGCCTAGGTCCTATATCCGCGGGTTTACTCACTCAAATTATAATTAATTAGACATTAATATGTACTTAGTAATTTGTAGCCGACAAAAGGAGAGCGGTTGTAGTGCGATATGCGACTGCGACGACGGAGAAGAAGGAGGAGAAGAAGACGAAGATGACGACGATGCCCACTCCTTCGGCCGAAGACTGTGAAACGCCGCTGAGTCGTAATCAGTAGACCGTTTGGACTTCGACAAGTGCGTTGTAGTTATTCTTCTCCACATTATGTATAATATTATTTGGGCAGTGAAACATATAAAACAGGACACTTTAGAGTCTGGGTCATCGCTGAAATATTGTCCGCTTTTCAGAGGGTTTAGTTTCTGGAACGTTAGTGGTTTGTTCCTTCAAACAAAAGTCCACTGGAAGTTATTTAGTTTTTAATTTTAAATCATACAATCTATATACGTACATTAATGGTGAATTAACCGGGATAAGTGAAATTCTAATGATAGGATAGATTTTGTACAAATGAGTTTGAGAGGTTGTGAAATTTTTGGTAGCGTATTTTTGACAATTTTTTCCATTGTGAGTATCTATGTGTAGGTCAATATGTATATAGTATATGTAATCGTTTGAGACATAGTACTATAGTGGAGAGCGTTGGTGATAAAACTGATTATTTTTGATGGAAGCTATTCATCTGTTGAATAGGTATTTGATATTTTGGCTGCAACATATCCCTATGTATAGCAGCTATACCATAAACATATGTATACGATATATCATATGTATACCATACTATAGCTGAACACTATATAGGTTCACATTGCTATTTGAAAGTGTTCGCTATTTAGGTGCGTCCCCTTTAGATCGGGCGTTAGGGGATGTTTCACTGTACAACATAATAACAATAATAATACGAAGTGAAAATGTAAAAAAAAAACTAAATAGTAAATAAATCAGTATTTGTTTAACCTCTACTACAAACTCCAAAAAAGAGTAGTACACAATATTATACATCTCTTTTACCCACTGACGACGAAATATTTTTTCGATTCGCACTAGAAAATCGAACAGAAATTAAACTCAAAAGTAAATTAAGTTTTACATTTTTCTGAGTAAGAACAAATTGCAGAACAGAATTGTAAACTACGCGATTACCGAAATTGTTGTTGATTTGCCTATACGAGTGAACTGCACGGGTAGAAGCAATAATTCTTTTCAAAACCATTTTTCGATACGATTGTTAACATATTATTTTCGTTTTCCAAAGGATGAAATAAGTACTTCGCTATAGCAGTCGTAAAAAACTCAACGTATACTATTCGTAGGTGACGAATTTTTTGCTTGGTTCAGATCTTTTTTCAGATGCTTCGAATAACTGAACAATTATTTGTAGGTAATTACAACGAAAACAATAAAAACACACTACGTAGTACCAATAGAAAATATAAATTGGGTTATTATTATAACACTATTGATATAGAATGGCATCGACAAAATAATAATGTTGTAATACATTTTTTTTGCGTCAGTCACATCATTCCGATAGTAATTTATTAGACAACAGTAGGCAATTATCATCAATTATATAGGTACCCATGTGACGACCAGTTAACTTTATATATAATATTATCGTCGTTATATTTGTCCGATTCATGAAATCTTCATTTTGTTTCCATTATCAAACTATTTGTCAATTATTATTAAATTAATAATCCCCAGCATGAACACAAAACGTGATCGTCAGAAGTAAATTATTTTAATAATATAATATTGAATGATGAAACTCGTTCCAATGTATTATGAGCTCACCTAGCTGTGCCCGTATATAACAGTATAATGCAATAGCCTAAACGCACCACGTCTGCGCTAGACTTCGGAGATTATTGAACAAATTGTCACAATTTAAAATTATAAAATATAGAACAAGGTTATGATTTTTGGTTCACTCAAACTCGAAATTAAAGACATTTAATTATTGACTTTCATATTCGTCGAGCAGTCAGATAGTATATATTTCAATATTTCCGATTTCAGACACGTTAAGACGCATTATTAAGAGTTTAATATTTCCTATTACGTATACCTAATATATTCATTGGCGCAACTAGGGATATGCTGAGAGGACTTGTGTACCCCCCAGTTTAAAATGTGCACCCCCAAAAAATAAAAGAGTTTTCCTTTATATTTTGATCAGGTATTTTGAAGTAAAAGTTATCAATAAATACAAAAATGTTGTATTATACCTATATATTGTATATTGAGGAATAAAATATATATTGATTATTGAATATACTATTATAACAAGTCGTATCATTTATCACAAAATATTTGTTTTTTACATTTTTTATATACCTACACGTTTTACAAATGGGGCCGCACAGATCTTTAGAAAAAATAATTTTTAAATGTGATTTTGTCATGAAGGAAGCGTCTGAAGACTTCTACAGCTGCCAAGGTTTCGTGAATTTAAACTTAAACCACTTGTGATCTGTACAGCTCCAAAAATATATTTCTTTAATCTCTATTACGGTCTCATGTTATACAGATTTTGTATCCAGGTTTATAATTATTTGTGTTATTTATATTACTTAAATGTACTAGATTGTACCTATACCTATAGGATGACTGCAGCGTCATATAAATTTCCACACCACCTAGCTAATTAAACGACATTACTTCACATCATTCACGTCGTTTAAAAGCATGAGGTATTACGTGGCGCGTTTTTTTTATTGTGGTGTCCCCTGTAGGCCTAATCCACATCGCAAGCGAGAACATGCGAACGCCGGTTGACTACAATATTGTAATTTACATAGATCGGTACAGCGAAAACTGCCCTACTCTTGTATACAATTTTTCGTTATTTATAAAGCGAAAAACACATTTTAATATAAATAAACAAATATCGAATTTAACGTTGAATAGGTTTTATTGTTTTAATTCAAATTTTTAATTTTGTCGCAACACGGCATTCGCACATTTTCGGCTTACTATAGCGTTGAATTTTAGTGTGTTTCAGCCTCTAGAAAGGCGAGCAGGCTGCTGGTGCCAAGGGATTTATACTTGTCATATATCATTACAATAAGTCCAAGAAGAGTAAAAATACAGTAGTTTTAAATTATTAGGATGATATCCCCCTGATCTTTATTTAAAATTCAACACTGTCTTAATAATTATAACTATAACTAGGTATATTATTGTTAGGTTCTATGATTATTATATTTATCATAATTTTTATTATATATATTATAATTTATTTATTATTACTTAGGAATTACAAAAGTCCTATTTCTAAGTCTCCTATCACTCACTATTCCTATTGGACCTCTTTATTCAACCTGTTTAAATGTCGTGAAACTCATTCATTCATAAACATTTTTTTACTTTCTTGGAACAAAGTGTTTATTTTGTGTGTGTGACGCCGGCTGGCGATAGTGGGTGATGTGTTTAGTGTGAAGATGAAATGGAGAAGGGACGACAATATTCAAAATAAATACATTTTACAAAATACTTAATACATAAAATCATCTTACTTGGTTTAGGCATCTATACTCTATACATAAGCTTACTTATCCGCTATCAAGACTTATATCAAAATAATTCCTTATGGTCACTTGTACTTAATAACTTTTCTATAAATCTTGACGGGCGTTGAAACATTGTTGATGCATAAAAATATTTCAGTCTTCAGATACCTATGTGGCCTGAGAGATATAATCCTTCGTTAATAATTGCATTCATTGTTGATGTGCGTGCGTCTATGAATCTAAAAAGTGTAATTGTTCTATGTTGAAAATAAAAAGAACTTATACTTGATGAACAAAAAGAAACTTAAAAAAGTTAAAAAGAGTATAGGAAAACTTTTAGAAAATTAAAATTAAAACAGAAATCGGAAAATTATAAATATTATTAACGAAAGTAAAAACTGATATATTGTATTAAAAAATAATTATGTATTTTGAATAAAATTAAAACGGTAATAATATTAATGAGAAAATTAATTAATAACTAGACAGCATACTATTGAGCCAGCATAATATTATATATTATTTATTATAATTATATATATGAACAACTTTTTACTGTACGTTTGTTTATATTGTGTTTGTGGCCAAGAAATTAATACCAATAGTAGGTATAGCCAGTGCCGTATTAAGGTGTAACGCCGTCGGAAGCATACATATTTTACCTCCTCATACTCAAAAAAAAAAAATAAAACTGTGCTGGAAAACGTCGTCTAGAAGTCTGAACTAGCAGTAATTTAAATATATACAATTAACTGGTCAAAAAATTATGTAGTAGTCACAATTTAGTACTGACTGTTACTGTTTCACAAAAATATTAAAAATATAGGTAGTACATAGGTACTATATACTACAGAAATATACATTTGAAATTATTGTTAATAGATATACAGTGTTAAGGGGAAATTATAACTGAAATCATTATAATTTGTGCACCCCTAAAAATATTGGTGAAGTTGCGCCTATGAATATATTATTAGGTATAGTAATATGATATTATAGTTGAATAACAGTAAAAAAGTATAGGTGATAATAGTTATATAAATAAATAGTAATTACCTATGTATGTATTTTCATACATTTATGTAGATACCCTTGGCGTTGTATACTATTTATTATTTAGGTAAGTATATTTTAGAAAAAAAAATGATAAACATTACACTGTAGGTAATTTATAATATTCACTCGATTATTTTCCAATATATTCTAGTAATTGATTATTTTATGTTAATTACTCGTCTCCGGAAGTCCGTAGGTCGTGACTTTATTGAAAAATATAATACCAATCATTGAATGATATCATATTATACTTACGTAAATACTGTTACGATAAGTCAATAAACGTAAGTCATTAAAAAGTAAAAAACTATTATTACTTTTTTTTTTGGTCCAAAATAATCTTAACGCTAACCTACAGTTGTTTATTCAAGTGCATACAACATTTTATCTAACGAGGACAAATATTTTCTTGGTATAACAACAATAGTTCAATTATTAAGAAATAAATTAATAGAAGTTTATAACAAAAAACATTTTTTTTTTTTTTTTTGGTCACCGTAAAGTTCGGTAATCTTAATTCAATTTTAAATTATGAACCATCACTGATTTTTAAAAATATAAATATGTTAATTTACGATAAACTAAAAATTATAAAAACAAAAAAAAACAATTTTAAGATTTTTGTGTCTTAAATAAAAATATCTCTAGTACGATAAACGTACTATATATTTTAGAGACGAATAACAAATTGTTATTAATATAATTCATTAGGGTTGATGTGAATTTTTTTTTTTTCATTTTCATTTGCTCAAAATATTATATGAAAGTTCTGACCGCTTAAACTGATTAATTCGAAGTTTAATAAAAACAAATTTGTTGCGAATTGAATCAATTAATTTTAAAATATTTAATTATTGATAAACACTGCACAGTATACGTCCTATACATTCACGTATTATTTGTTGTTAATCAATTTAATACGCCTAAAATATACAATCATAGCAACAATTAAAATATGAATAGCATTAAAATCCATATAGGTATAATAATTTATAATATCGAGGAAAAATACGTTGTCATGTCAACAAGTGCAATACAAAATGTTTATGTATATAAAATATTTTTTTTTATTTTCTTAATCAATTGGATTTTTTTTTTTTGACTGCGACTATCTATCTATATATTATTATACACACATATGTGATGGGTACATATTACCTATACAATAATGTCAATGACCTACGGTGGATTTCGATTGGAAAACTCATAAAGCTAAATACAGTTTATTAACAGTAGTAATAAATACCTATAGGTATAGTCATGTGTTCATCGGCTCGGTAAACCAATAATACGATAGAGAAAACGATTGTAAAAAGAGTTTGCTGATTTTAATAAAAACGAACAAGCCTTTGGTAAAAAATAATAATTGTGTTAGCTACTCACACGACGTTTTCCACAATATGTTCTTTTTCTATCATCCGGTTTAGGGTTACTATGTTATACTACCAAAATTAAAAAAAAAAAAATCGTTTAATCATTACTATACTGTGTCAATTAATTGGAAAGTCAGTAACCCTAGTTCAACATAGGTAAATGCAATAATTAGGGAACGGATTTAAATTCTCTAAAAACCAAAATAATTACCTAAAAAAATACAATTTAATGCACTTAAATAAAAAAGTTAAAAAACACTTCATTTCACGTGGTTAATCACCGCGCTTCTGAAGATAGGGACGCTCGTGACTAATTGAATATTGTGTAAACCACTTAATACATTAGGTATAAAAATAGAAACATCCATTCAATTTTCTTATAAAACTATGAAGTATGAAAAAATAAGAAAAAAATGCCTTAGAAACCATACAAATGTACTTAAATTGTCAGTGTTCAAAAATAACAAAAAAATTCAAAATAAAAGTTTTATTTTTTAATTCTCTTATATGTTAAACGAATTTTGTGCTAGGAAGTCATTGTTTTAGGACATTCAGAAAAAAATTAAATTTGCGTTGAAACACACTCTCTATAACTATAGAGAGATAACACTATCAAAAAGTATAAAAATATGACCAATGTGGCCTTACCTCTGATATATAATATTATTATGACGTATATTACATTTTTAAAAATAACCTAGGTATCCTAATTTATTCACACTACATTATACTTTTGTACGTCACCTACAACTGTTTTATTACTGACTTTCAGATTAATTAAAAAATAGTTTATTATGAAATTGACTATTTCACATAATCAGTGGCGCCTTTTGAGTTTTTTTAATATAGGTGTATTAATATTGAAGCAGGCTGAGGGCCGTAGTTTTTATCACCGAAGTAAATACGAGTGTTTTATGTATGTGCCTACTGGAGTAGAAGGGTTATACATTATTTAATATTTTAATGGATTAAAAAAAATTGTAAGTTGGAAATAGCATCGGTCATGCTCATGCATACCAATTTATAGTACCTAGTCACTAATAAATATTAAATGCACATTGTCTCTGTACATACTATGCCATCAGTGCGTTTAAAAATGTTATAGCTGGCCAATAAATAATGAGACGAGAAGAAAAAAGTGCAGTCAAAAAGTCGTATGCCCAGTGCCGCATTTAGACATTTTGCGCCCAGGTGCAAAAAAAATTGGCGCCCCTTAAGCCCCAGTGAAAAAAAATTGCTCCCCCCTAAGGGGCCTACCCACGGAAAATATGGGAGTTGGTCAAATGGATCCTTATTAACATTTTAGATTTTGAGCACAGAAAAGAATATTTGTTTTACAATGTGTGCTTTTTTTTAAAAATATTGTTTAGTAATTGCTTGATCCTCTCTCCGGAAAGATACATTTGAATTTATGTCACTTAAACCTTGCTTAAAATAATATAAGTTGTTTTTTTTTAACATATTTAAGTAGGTACTTCATGAATAAATAAAATAAAATTACATACAACTGCAAATTAATATTAATTAGAACATTTGAAACAGCATAATACTATATAATATATAATACTATTATACTAAATTATATTATATTAATACTTTTATTAATATACTTAAAATTATACAATTTTAATAATTCACAAATATACAAATTTCTGACCACAAAATTTTGGGGCCCCTAAAATACTGGCGCCCAAGGCAGTTGTACCCAGCGCCCCTCCTTAAATGTGATCCTGCATATGCCCTGAAAATTGCGCCCCTGCCTTAGTTATTTAAGACAATTGATGACTCGATGAGTGTATTGAAGTCGGCAGCTGTAATATACTGTAAGAGGGCAAAGTACGATTAATTGATCCACGTCATTTATGACCATGCCATGAAATATATAATATGATAGATTAATAACAACGTCGGGTTTATCCTCGTCGAGTCAAGATTAATTTGTGATGTCATCGTAAAATATATAATTATTGGTGACGTAATTAAATATTTCGTGGATTAGTCAATTGTATTATTCCCTCTTGACATAATACGACTGGCAGACTTTAAATGTCATATATGAGACATTAACACAGTGTCGGCTATCTATTTGTTTTATAATAATTACATACATAACAATTATTATAATATGGCCTCTGCAAATAAATGCACGGTTGAGATATTATAATAGTATAGAGCTTTTACAAGGTAATCTTTTTCGGTCTCTTTTGAAGTAAAGATAAAAGACAATCGATGAATAATATTATATATATTATAATATTTATATCGTTGTATATATTCAGCGAAAACGTAATAATTTTCGTACATGACGCTTATTCATTTTTATTATTGTTACAAACTAGAATTTGTATTTTTGTTCGGAAAATCTTTAAGGCGGCCTTTCTCAAACGGAACCCACAAATCGAATTTTTTTTTCATCGTAGATCGGTGGAGGTCCATCACAATATTTTTATCATCGGCCCTTCAAATATTAATTGTCATCGAGTTTTTTTTCTATCTTTTTATACTCATAATATATATGTACTGCAGTGCTAGGACTATTGAAATACGCGATTTGATATGTTTTTATTAGGCTGTATCATCAGGCGAATGGGTTAGGTACTAATGTCCATACGAATCGACTCGTATTCATATTATAAAATATTAGATAATTTATACATTGCATACTTTTGCATAACATTCTAAGTATAATGCAAACAATAATACAATATATTATTATACACAAATACTACGAGTTATTATTGCAAACACGAACAGTAACAATAATTGTTTAGTGGGAAATTTTGACGGAAGTAATATAAAATATTATTTGAAAAAAATTCATTATTTTGATAAACTATATTATACCTCTGCAGTCTGCTTGTGTTTTAAATGAAAAAATTGTTTTTCAAACTTGCCGTATACTCATAGCTTCAAGATGCTTCTTCAAGATTTTCGAAACCGAGCTTGCGTAAAAACTAACTTTGGGTTTCTCAATCAAAAAATAATCAAAGGACGGTACAGAGACTTAGTGACCTCGGTATGGGAATATTATTGGTAATTTCATACTGCATTTATCTCGTTCCTCATATTTCGACAAAATCAAAATGCGTATTTTATTATATTTTTTTTTCATTTATTTAATATGTATTATATACTATTATTTTGTCGGTACGTGTAATTTCGTTACGTGCCGCTAAAGTCCCAGTTTTGCGGCGGTCACGGTCGACGTGGTGAGGTATGTGAGGGAGGCGAGGGGTGTGAGCGTGTGATGGCGAGTGGACGCGATTGATTGATATTTCGGACACACGCAGAGGGTGGTTTTTTTTTATTTTTATAATGCCATTTTTATTTAATACGTACGCGCGTGGCATGGTAGCGACACGTTTTACTACCGAACGATCGTGTTGCACATTATGACATGCATAAGATTCCGGCGACGTACTGTGCAGCAACTTTCTTGCATCCGGTTCGCGACGATTCGTTTGGGTTCGTGTGACGGGACCTTTGCAGCGGCTTCATTGACCGCTCTATAAGTTTTATCAACGACGATAACAGCAATGAAAATTGTAATAATACAATGTCGTAACACGACTTCTCTCGTCTGCGATATCGTTAAAATAATAATATATTATATCAGACAAAAGAATATAATATAATATTATTTCACGTCGAAAATGTCGGTCGTCGACAGCGAGTACGACGGCGTCGCGCATGTGATCACCGATAACCACTATCTGCGCGACTATCACAGGTCGGCGGAAAAGCAGCAGCAGCAGCAGCAGACCGTAGGAGTTGTCGCCGGAAACGCCGAGCCACCCATTGCAGCCAGACCGGAAGTGCGGCAGGCCCATCAACCAATGGCTCCGCCGGCCCTGCAACAGTCACAGCTTCAGCAGCAGCCCAACGGTGGCGATGTAGGTTTCGTCTCGGTGTCGTCTCGGAAGCACAGGTACTTGTGTGAATGGATGGTTACTGCAGCTCATATTATTATTATTATTATTACACTGCACACGATCACATTAGACAAGTTTTGAAATCTCATTGGTCGGGTCCCAATCGAGATTTTATCGTTACAGATACCTATGACTTCTGCAGGGCTTAACGAAGGTAAAATATTATATTATTCCGTTATGGTATTAACAGAAAACAAACAACGGAAACGTTGTCTCAAACATATAAAATATTTGATCTTGTGAAACGTTTCGAATTTCTACCACATCGTATTATTCACAACCCGAATTTTTACTTAAATATAAATTATCATTAAATTAATGAAACACTCTTTATTGTTTTTTACGATTTTAAGGGTTGAAAAACAAAATTATTTTTCCGTTATTAATCGTTATGAAATCAAAATTAAACGATATCAAGATATAGTCCCGATTTTGATTTTACTATAGTATGTTTTTTATCTAAGAAATTGTTAATTGATAATATAATATTTACTGACAACTTACTGTCATTATATAATAAATAATTCATTTTTATTTGTTACCGATTTCCAGCAGTCTGTTTAACTAAATAAAAGTTTTTAAATGGTGTGCCATAATTATGGGACACTGTATTCATAAAACTGTGGGTTACTGAAAATATTATACTCACAGTGTAAAATGTTGCAAACGATTTAGGTACTATTTCATTTTTATTTTATCATATTATTACTATGTAGTGATGACCGTTAACGACTTTTTCGTACGTTTTTTCAAAAGTTTATGTACAATAATTAATGTCCAGCGTTAAACGGTCGTTTCTTATTTATTTGTTTGTAAGTGTTTGAAGACATGTACTCGATTGAAGTGGCAACAGCTGGGTTACCCCTCAGAATATTTTAACACAAATGCCCTACGTGTAAATTTATAATAATAATCTTTATTACGGATATCAACTCCGTTTACAATAATAATATGCATTTATAAGTTGTAGGTGTATAATAGATAATTACTAACTTATATTACCCACAACAAATTAAAAGTAACATGAATTATAAGCTTTGAATTTGTATCTTTTTAACTTTACACATGATTTGATTAAATCAATATCAGCATAGGCACCTACAGGCTACAACTAAAAAAAATCAATATCTACAGTTGTATTACCTGCTGCCATTAATAATATGTTTATCGGAAAGGTTTATAGTTTTTTTTGTATTTTATTTGTAGAACAAATCTTTAATTTTTATTATAAAATGTATACGTGAACAATTTAAACGGTTCTATTATCTCTGTCACACATTGCTGCTGCAGCAATGAAGAGAGAATTAATATCGAATTTAATTAAAAAATATATCACTATGCGCACACATTATACAACTTTATGAATTAGAAAACAAATAATGCGGATGAAAAAAAAAATTAAAACATTCAGTCGTGAAAATGACATAATACTATTATTAATTATTGTAATCGATAATGAATATAATGATCGTAATAGTTATAATATCTAATAAAATATATCAAACAATTATGTGCTGTTGTTTTTAAACTCGAGTCTCGACTATATTATAATATTCGATAAGCGTATTGTTCTAATATCGAAACGATTCGACTTACCGATCGTACGATATTCATTACAATAATATTTAAAATATGTGGGTACATACATTTTATAGGAACGATCATATCAGGTAATATAATATAATATTATGTTGTATGATAATCTCGTCACATCTCAAATAATATGTAAAATTGCACAACGCCTTATTATGGATGAAAAAAAAATACCATTCGTTGTAATAATAGTATTATGTTTTTATTGAGCGATCACACGAATAATTTGGAACAAAAATATATTTCACTCAATACATTAATATGAAAAATTTTTTTATGATCGTATACGGTTATAAGTTCATACCGACCGACGTGATCGGCGTTTAATGATGTTTGCCGGAAGCAAAAGCCTTTCTCGTGAGTAAACAATATGAATCTTATCGAGCATAATCTAACCTAACTTAACCCTGATTCGTTTGTGCTACCTACGTATTATTGGGGAAACTTCGAGGCCGACGATCAGAGACTAGAATACCATTGCATTTCTGTACCATTGCATACCAATTGGGTGGCCACCAGTCTCCCGTTTTTCCCTTTAATAGAGGATATTTTATTCAAATTATGATTTTTGGAATATATTATAACTTTAAAGTGACCACATACTTACGACATCGATACATTTTACTGTGCATGTAGAAAATATTATTATCTTTTATTTAAAATATATTTATGTCTATGTACATCGAAATATTCGAGTGATAAACTTCTGAATTATTAAACTTAATGTAGTGAGTGGGGATAATAGTTTTTATACCGTGATAATATGAAAATTATAGTAATTATTAATAATGATAAACTAGGTAGCATTTTATAATTTGTGAATATGTTTTCGAACTTAATAACTGCAGTTGTGGGTACTAAACAAAATATACCAACTACAATTGAATTTCGATAACTCTAATCTCAAGGCGAACACAAATAAATTTGAATTATGTATTTTTCCATTTGAATGCCTCAAACACAACTTAAAAACACTTCAAAAGGCAAGAAAACAATTTGTGTTATCGTGACTCTACTGTATTTTATTTTTGATTTTATACCATAACTATTTAGGGTAATTATTGTCCTTATTAGAACATTGCTTTTAATAACTTGTCAAAAATGTCTTCGGCAACAATCTACAATAAAAAACGGATGTTCTCGTTTGTATAGCTTCAGGCCCCTGGAAACTCCAGAATATAAAATTGTATTATTTTAAAATTTGGATTTTAAGAATAGGTATAGTAGGTGTAGTAAATATCAAAATTTGATTAACCTCATTGTTTAATGATTAAAGTGGGGGGGAGCATAATGTGCTCGGTCGATCGTTTTGTACACATAGAGGTTATTATCGGCGATAAAGAAATAATTTAGTTAATTGATATTATAATAACGTTCGGGAAATTATGGATAGGCCGTAATCATAATGTCAAATACGAATCGAGTTAATTCCCATACCGAATGTATATCATAATTGATTGTCACGAAAATTATTACGTAGTGTGGAAAACAATCAATCGTTTCGCTTTTCTCCGATATAGTGCACTCGCATCCAGTTTTAAATAATAGCTGTGTATCACATCATATATTTTGACCGTCAACAGCGGCGGTTACGTTTGGTGGCCTAGACAATTTTTTGACCACCCTCAATAAAACTTAATATCAGATGCATCTCTTCGACAGGAAACTCCAAGACGTGTTCCGCGACAAAAGCGTTCAAGAAAAATGTATAATTGCCTTCATCGCAGTGCTGGGCTTCACCGGTTTGGTGCTGACGGTCATAAAAATTCGAGGAGGCAAGTCAAAAATCGGCACTCTTTGATCGGTGCACATAAAATAAATATTTTATAACCCGTCACATGATAATAATAATTAGAGCAGTGAATTTGTAGAGAAAAGGCATTATTTTTACCTCGCCTATGAAACGTAGCTTCCAGAATTTGAAATAGATACGAATGAATTCAATTTTGAAACTTAATTTTTTGCAATTTTCGACTTTTGGCCTTTCTAGGTCTTTATTTCATTATTTCTTGTATTTTTCAATTTTCTTACTTTTTTTTGATAATTTTAATAATTTCCGTTGATTAAATCGTTTTACTCACATTTTATGAATTATTGTTTATTGTTGAATTTTCTTATTAAGTATTTTACAAGCTCGGTGTGCACTGCACACTTAATTAATAATATATTCGACTTAAAATAGTGTTTACACTTGAAGCTTTTTATATTTTTTTTAAAATATAATAATTCATATTAGTATAATACTCATAGTGTATTTTATACTTACATAAGTTATAATATAAGGTTAGGTTAATGCATGTGCATATTTCTACATTCCAAGTGCTTTCAATTCACAGCCCTAATTATAATATAGTGCAGTTAACAATAACAGTGTCTTATTGTGGGTACAAAATATATGTTTTCGTTATTGTTGTAGGTGTTATAAACAGGACGTGTACGAGTGATGAGTGTCTAACATCAGGTTTGCATCAAATACTTAAATAAAGTATAATATAATATTATTATTGTACCGATGAAAATAGAGTTTCATGTCACGGTCAGCTTAATCGGCACTAAGTCTTGGAATCTTGTTCAGATTAAGAAAACGTAGTATGGAACAACAATTATAGTCACGGTGGTGAAATGTGATATAAAATATATAATAATAATAATATGAATTTTATTCCGAAAAAAAGTGACCCAAAACGATAATAATAATTAGGGCTCGGAAGTCGATGAAATCAAAACAATTAAAAAATGACCTAAAAAAATTATGCCAATATGACATAAAATGACCTTAACAATTCCAAATATATAATGGTTTAAAATTAAGAAAAATATTTTATTTTTTTTTTTTAAATTTATAAAATAAAAATTACTTAAATTATTGCATTGTACTTTTAGAGCATATTATGTTACATATTATACTATGTTGTCAAAATCAAATGAACTACAATTATTGAAACACATATTCAGTTCCAAAAAAGAAAAAAAATCGTCGACTTCCGTCCCCTAGTAATAATATAATTGTGGGTTAAATTGCAGATATTATGACCCCAAACCCCCACCACAATTCGTTCTGGATGATAATAGTTCGAGTCGTTCGTGGTGGTTTTATTCATAATGGTTTTCCATGGTGTTTTATGATTTTTTTTTAATTTTTTGTGTTTGCAATTATTACTGTCGTCGTTGTTTACCCCGTGCACGATGAAAATACGCAGCCGAATCTATTATGAGGTCGATAAATGTGGACGTTGAACCTTGCGACAATTTTTACGAATTCGCGTGCGGAAAATGGCACTTCAGCCATCAGCTGGAAGCCGGAAAGCCCAACAATTGGTTCGTCGAAAGATCGCGACTCATTGCTGCAACAGTAACGAGTGAGTATTATAATAATATATAGTTACGCGACAACAATTATAATAATAATAATACGAACGTGGCGTATAATATACATTGTTATTATTATTGTTTTACACACGACGACATAAGTGGGCGTATAATAAAAATATATAATAATAACCGTGCCAAAAAAAATTAGGGGTAGGAATCGAAATCACAAATCACCGAGCTGTGGTCGTGTCAAAAAACATTTTTCCTTTCCCGAATTTCGTAGTATTTTATTTATAATGATACCTGCGATGTGAAAAATTTGTATTGCAAACTGAAAATTACAGAAAAAATCGATCGACGCTTAATAATAATATTTTAAAAACTCACAGACAACTCACTTTAAAATTGGAATATCGTAAAAGATAATGTTTTAACCTTAAGCCTTCATAATATTTATAGGTCAATATTGACTTAAATATATAAGCAAACCTAACAAAATTGGAACTGCTATACGTTTTGATTTGTTTTTCGTTTGTAAGACGGAAATAAGACAAATCCAAAATCCGATTTGAGTTGAAATTCTTTCTCAAAAATACATTTTGCTTTAGAATGAGAAATTAATAATGTTGTCATGGAAAAATTAAATTAAACATTATAAGTAATAAATTATTACGATAAAAAATAATTGTATACTATAATTTTTCGAACATTTTTGTTTTATAGTGATTTGAAATTACTTAAACAAAATATTTAATGAGTGTTTTAAATGGATCACCTGGTATACCCTGAACGTGTAACTTATAATTAAAATATACCTAACCTTAGGAATTTAAATGTTATGATTTTATGATAACTATTAACGGTATC
Organism: Macrosiphum euphorbiae; assembly: GCA_949089665.1. Lineage (NCBI taxonomy): Eukaryota > Metazoa > Arthropoda > Insecta > Hemiptera > Aphididae > Macrosiphum > Macrosiphum euphorbiae. The sequence continues at coordinate 133,593,777 of CARXXK010000001.1, read as the reverse complement.
TATTCATTTTTCCCTTGTGCAGCTTCCAAAACTTCGTAAAAAGAGAATTCGTATATTATACTTAGAGGAATATAATATTCAACGTTATAATATTATAGTATTTCACTAAACTGAATTGTATATTATGTTATGTGAATGATCAGTTTCCTATTTTTTAGGTTTAGTGATTTGTATTATTTTTTTTAGATTCAGGAGCGATTTAATGAAGTATTTATGTACCTAGTTGATATTTATCTGATTTTCTCGATAACTTAATTTCTATAAAGCAAGGAAACGCTGTCTATAATGTTAACATCAGACATTAATGTCCTGATAAAACCGTCTCTTAATTCATAGTTGTTAATCTCAAGTCCAAACGAACACGTGATAATAATGTTAATGCCATTAGTCGAATTGAAATCGAAAAGTATATAATATTAAATTTGTTTAAATATAATTACGAAATATTATATAATATGGGATAGTTAAGCGAATTTTTTTTCATTTGAATCATTTATACGAATTACAATAATTATACTTGGTCGTAAAAAATCGATTTCTGTATAGCATATACATTATACATAATACCTATTATTATTATGCGTCATAAATAATACGATTTAGTATATTATAATAACTCTATCGCCAACTTGTTGAAAGTTAAAACTATTTTCAAATGTTCATAACCTCGTTGGACATTCGTTACCGATTATTATTACTAATGTGTTTCAATCTAAATTCTAGACAGATAGATATCAATGTATTGTGTTCCTAGGGTTCAGCTCGTAAATCATAAATAAATAAATACATTTTTAAAAAATAACTACCTTTCGTATGCCTTAACCCAATCGTCGTTAATTGCTATATGTTAATTATTATATTATTTTCCAACGTTATTGTTTTTATTGTTGATCGCCGTGACTGTGTTGAGCAGATAATAATAATATTATACACAATGCTTCAAGATATAACCTTTTTTCTTTTTGTTTCAGAGATATTAGAAGAACCGGACCTTGAAAGCGATCTGAAGTCGATAAAACAAGCGAGAAATCTTTATAGGACGTGTCTGGATACAGGTAAGAGAAATATTATATTTTATTGTCTTAAACGCAGGCCTACGTGTCCCTCGAGTACAGGAATCCATCCCCTTTTCACGTTGATAATTGTATAATGTGCAATGCGTTTATGAGGGCGGCGGCATCTCCAAACGTTTTGGGGGTAGCAGTGATTTACTCGACACATGATATTTATCATGATAAAAAAATATAATGCTGTAAAAACGTAAAATACTATACTGTTATTGTATACAAGGCACCGCCGCTGATTTGGGATCGTATTCTTTTGATCTTCGGGTGTACCTATATATAGTATATATACATATATATATATTTATATATTTGCGGCTATTTAATTTAACGTTCTCGGAACTGGCAACACGCAGCAGTGGCTATACCAAATCCACTTAAAGTCCGCCGAATATTACGAAAACTGTCTCTATTAATAACGAATGTGTGGAGAGAGAAATAAATAATAATAACATACGTATGCGCCGTCTTACGCAGTCGCTTACTAAAATATAAAAACACTAGAAAATAAGTATTTTTCGAAGTCTCGTGTAACACTCGTACAATATACGAAAGATAATATACGAAGATACGAACCGAGGGGCACCCACGCTAGATCGAGAGAGGGTCGAGGTACTGTTGGACACGCTTTGCCCGTTTGGGGGGGGGGAGGAGGGGCGTTACTATATTACACGTCTCTTTTATGATAATCTGTAAAATATAACTATCGTTTAGAAACGTTATAAAATATTTTATTATTAGCACTCCCTTGTCTCCTCAAGCCCCGCAGTAATAAAGTGGAAAATATAGCATATTATCATAGAAAAATAATAATATATTGATAGTGTTATGGCGATGAATAATGCCTTAACACAATCTCGTCTCTGGTACCTAAATATAATAAATTAATATACTTTCACAACGAAAATTGTATTTACGGAGCTCAAGCATTAAACATTCCACTTTTTTAAAAGACGTAAAAAAAAGTCAAATACGAACCGTGAAATAGAGTTGGTCGATTTCATGTATTGAATTTTACGTGGCTCGCTCCAGGCTGCACAGGTCTCAGGTGATCGTACCTCGTTTTCAAGGAGGGTGAAACTTTTAAAAACATTTTTATATTTCATTTTTCTGTAACTGAACTGTTCCTGATTGCATTATGAATATTTACAAAATTGTAAAAAATATTCTACTACCTCACTTGGGTGACCAAAATGCCACGAATCAACCTGTTTCAGGTTGGTTCTCAAATGTTGATAGAATTATTTTACTGTATACTCTTAATCCTCAAAGACCATAAATCAATCGGTTTCAGATCGAATTAAAGTAGTTATCTAATGACATAGAATTAAAATGAACAATATAACAGAAAGCCAATTCTTTATAGAAATGAACACACAAACACTAAAATATTTAAAAACAACATCTCATCCACGCTGACATAATATATCGTGTTGTTCTCAGAGCTCCTAAATACTATAATTTATTTGGCTCCTCAAATATGATTTATAATTTTTCCTTCACTGGCCTACATATAATAAACACTGCCATTTTCACATAATTATATGACTATTAATATTTTTCCATTTAATATTTTGTGTTGTTGGTGGTCGTTGATCGGTGGTTTTATAGAGAAAAACCTTTTAATACAAAAACGACCGTTATATTATATACTTTTGATTTAATCTGATAAAATACAATATATATATAGTATATATACAGTGTGTGTGTGTGTTTGGTTGTTACCGCAGACACATTAAACAATTTGGGATACGAACCGGTCTTTGAGTTCCTGGAAAAAGTTGGACTGCCGAGGAATTTTCCGGACTTTACGACTACCTCATACCTCAACGGGTCCGTGTTTAACGTGGCGAGAAGCCTGGCACTGATTGAGCGGTACCTTGGAGTCGATCTCATGTTGCAACTGTCCGTGGAACTAAACCCGAAAACCAACCGAACGATCATCACTGTAAGTATAAACGCGAAGTATCTATACGGTCATTATAATAATGTAGAATTTATATTATAAGTAATATTAGAACGTACGCATCTATAATGCTTTAAAACATAATAAATGAGGTTAAAGTTTGTGTCGAGTATAAAACGACATTACACGGTAGTGATAAACGGCTGGTCGAACTATAGTTTTATGTCTCTTAATAGGTAAGTCGAGTTAAAAGTTTTTTTTTTAATTTCCTAAAGAATGATATATTAACATAATATTGGGCCTATAAAAATGTATTTCTACGTTTAAATATAAAGTTAAATAATAAATAAAATACAAAGCCAATGGGTACATAAAACTCTAAAAAAATTAACAGACAGACACCTACCGTAGTGCACTAACCTTCCCCATAGGCCCAACTAGACCTCTAAAACGTGGGGGGGCTATAATATTTTATATCTTAAAAACATAAAATTTATGGTATTTCACTATAATAACGATAGTTAAACCTAAAAAAAACAAGGGGCGCTAAATTAGAACTTAGGGGCGCTAAAGACCCTTTTGCACCCCCCTAGTTGCGCCAACGAACTTCCCCCGCTTTATTTTCGGAATTGAGAAATGTCACACATTTTTTATTTTTTTTGTGCGTGCGTATTTTGTCTATTTTAGCTATTTTAACTTTCGATATCTAATTGTCTAATCTACGACGCGTTAGCATAATATTAGTATAGGTACAAGCGTCGTCGACACATACGTCGAAATTGCAACACAAAATCGCTAAACATGTCACGGTTTATCGATAATTTTCGTGTCGAAAGGGTCGAGGCCAATACGGTTTATCTAGGGGGTTTCGACGTTTTGCTCGATTTTTCGTTTTACTAGTGAATTTTTGTTTTCGTCCACAGGTTGGGCCCGTGACGAACATAGTTGCGCCATTGCCTGAACCACTGTTGGACCACCGCCGCAACCGAGTCGGTGGCCAGATACCTCGTGACGTCTCTTCCTCTGACAAAGAGGAGGAAACCTCTCGATTAGTCCTAGCCAAAGTCCAATACATGGTCGGTGTCATCACAAGTATGTTCCCTCACGAATTTTTCAACATCTCCTCGCTGAACCGAATTTGCCTCAAAATCATCGTTTTGGAAGTGACGTTAAAGGTACCTATAATTATTTTAATTACGCGTTCGATGTATTCTAATTTATAGCACAAACTATAATATTAAACAGGACGATCCATTCAAACGTCTATAAGTTATATTATCCAAGTCAGGTTTTATACACTTTGATGTATTTATAATATACTAGAAAAAAGATTATGGGCCAAACGAATTTTATGCGGTTGGTGACTTCGCCTCCGGCAGCCGTCGGCCAATTGACACATTTTAGGTTACGAATTTCAAATGCGTACTTCATTAAAACGTTTTTTTCCTTACTCAGTGTTAAAACTCTATAGAGTTATGGAGTTCACAATGTGGAATGTGATTAATAAAACTAGGTTGGACGACGACAGCCGGCAGGTTACTTTGAATTTAAATATCCCGCCATCTGCTATTGCTATCTCGTGTGACTTTTGTAGTACGCGGAGTCGCCAACCACACATACATTTGGCCTAAAGTATGGTAGGTACATAACTAGGGCTCGGAAGTCGATGCACCTTGCATATTTTTTTGGAACTTCTTAGACGATTCTTTCTTAGCTGAAAATGTGTTTCAATAACATGCAAATCTAAATAACTAGTTTTTATTTTTTCAATTTTATGTGTATTTTCTGGATTTTTTTACGTTGTAGGTCATTTTTGACAAATTTTTTCATTTTTACTCATTTCCTACTGGTTCAAAGAAGCTTCACTTCAATTGAGTATTTTGAATATTCCCGATGACTTCAGTGATGAAGATTAGCCTCGTTTAAAATTTTCTCCAATCACTTGAAAGAAGTTTTTCTAAACATAAAAATTTTTTTTTTTATTTTGAACCATTATTTGTAATTTTTTATAATTTTTACTTCATAATTGCATAATTTGTTTAGGTAATATTTTAATTGTTTTAAGATCATCAACTTCCGACCATTATTCTTAATACTAAGTCGTAGTTTTGTCACTTCAGTAGACCTTAATTATCTGGTCACCATAAATTCGTATTCAGTTGCGTACAAAAAATAAACATAATTTTTAAATGTAATTTAGTTATTTTTTATGAAAGTGTATTTCTATAAGCAAATATAATGATTATGTACTGTAATGTATTATTAATCTAATATATTTAAAAAAAATTATTATTATTTATTTCAAACAATAAAATGTTAAATACTAATTAAAACAAAAGTTGTTTTTTAGTTCATTACATTTGTCAGTTATTTCTGTTACAGCCAAAATATTATCTAATACGCTATTTTTTACAGAAAAATTTAGACTTGGAAAAAAAACCGGAAGAAATTACAACCAGAAACCTAAATGAGTACATGCATTCGAACACGTCAGATTCACTTGATGAGAAATTGGTACCACAACATTTTATAGATTTTGAGCGGAGCGTAATACTGAGCTCACATTGATTTTAGTTTTTCGTTTTCAAGTCAACAACGACTTTAATTTTGTAAGGACGTTATTTGGTCCAACACGATATTATAAGAGAATATTCTAAGACATTAAAATCGATCTTAACCAAACCAAAACAGTAAAATCAAATACTTAATTTTTTTAATTTATTTTGGTCACTATTTTAATGTTGGAAAGACTATAAGGGATTTGACATTGTAAGTCGAGCTCTTCCCTGAATCGTTTTTCCAATACAATATTATGATTAATTATCGCTATCTATACCTATAGTTTATAATAATTTAAATTAATTACCATTCACTGGGTTTTACACAGATGTCGTCGAATGAGCAAGACGAGTACCTACCCGACATCCATTACATTTTCGTGTTTTTTTAAGCGTGTGACTAAATCTCTTTAATTGTATTTATTCCGTTCGATATAGTTCGACTGGGAATCGTTTATCGATCATTTTACCTTGGAAACAAATTTCACATGGACGATGGACGATATAGTGCTGGTCCGGGATAAGGATTATTTTTTGGAACTCCAATGGAGGTTATCAGACACACCTCTAGAAGAAATTCGTAAGTATATATATACATTTTTTTTTTAATGAAATAAGTTATTTCAAGTTTTTAACACGTCTCGAAATATAAGAAAAAACTAAAGTTATAAATATCAAAAAAGTCAGAAAAGGTACATTTTTAATACTAAAATAAATATTTTTTAGTCACCTTGTTAAACTATAACAACTTGCCCCAGGGTGTTGTAAATTGTTACAGAACAAGGGCACATTGTTACAGTACCTATATATTTTGAATTAAAATTATTAAAAAAAAAAAAATTAACAATGACAGTACCTATCCCAGGCAGAAAATGTTTGACTAAAAATATTATTATATCATTATAATAATATTATTGGGGGACGAGGTGGCGGAGCGGTCTAAGGGGTCGGTTGCGGTGCAGCCGTCGCCGGTTCGATTCTCAGCCACTGGGTGGCATTTTTCTTCGGCAAGTCACGGTGTCCTGAGAAAAAGTTCCGGCATCCCCCACCCGGGGCATGGCAGAAACCTACGGGGTGCCTCACTAGAAATTCTGCCACAACACACACACGTGTACCAAACCTATCCAATACAAAAACTCACAGTTCCACCACTTCCACCTCCACCCAATGGCCTATGTTGCCACGGGTCATCCAATAAAAAAAAAAAAAAAAATAATAATAATAATATTCGTGATTATAATGTTATCATTTCAAAATGCTACTAGGGATACTCTTCCAAGAGAGATCAAATATTTTTCGTGCATCATAATTAAGGTGATTGGTGGGTTGCTCACCACGTTATCACGCTAACACCGAGCAAGTGTCGAGTGACGCGATGTACGAGACGAGTCAGACAAAAATCGGAATTTTTATAACAATAACAAATAATTAAACGGACTATAACAACTTTCCCCGTATGGTTTTTTTTCTTACACAATTTATTTTTTGTCGAATAAAATAATACTATTGAATTATATTACTAGAATTTGGTGTAGTACTATATAATAAACAAATTTTGAGTATTAAAATAATCTTAGTTTCCATTGGGGACTGGGGTGGGTTGTAATTACAAAAGAAAATCTTGAAAACAATTTACTTTTGATAGCAAAAAACAGAAAACTGAAGATTATTTTTGATACTGTTTATTTATACTGGATATTATCACAAAGCATATGTGGTTAATGATAATGGAATTTGTTTCTTGAGTTTCCACAGTGTTACCATAATTGGTTATCAAGATATCCAAAATGTAACAACTTACCCATGTAACAACTAACTCCGCTCTAATCTATACAAGACGTAGACATGGGTTTAAAATATTTTAATTAGATTATGAAAAACAAAACAATTCATTATCCACGATAAGAAACGAGTAGTATTTTTACCTTACCCAAGTAGGTATACCTGGTAAATTAGACGAACAAAAGAAGGAAATAGATTGTCGAACCATTCGCGTTCAATCGTTCTACTTTTGACCACTGAAACACCAATCTCAAGACTGAGTTCGTGAAATTGTCATACGGACCTGCACATAATATTTTAATGTACACAATTGAGCTCATTATAGGTGTATGCCCGTTTTATTGTTGACCGGTAGGAACGAGAGAAAGCTACCGTTATTACGAAAGAAAGAACATTATAAATTCATAATAAAAATGTGTTATCGATAATATTATTAAGTAATTTTGTCCTTTTTTACGAACTACATTAATAATGCGAATAGGTTTGTATATGTTATGTATATTATGTGGATCCACAAATATCATGTACCTACGTAGTACCTATACCTATTTATTGTTACCATTTTATTACCATAGTTATACGATTAAACATTTTCCTTCAAGAAGATTCCTATAAATGTCTGTACATTATTTATTTATGTTTATTGTTTATTGATCTTTTATATTTTTATTTTTAAAAAGATAAATAAATAAACGAACGATATTCCGTGGATATGTGTATACATTATAATTTAATTTATAAGGTATTAAAAATTTTATGATTATCTGTTTTTTTTATCTATAGATAAAAAAGAGGTTAATTTATCTTTTATCTAGATACATTTTCAATGCATTAGATAATATAGCTTATCTAGATAATTTTAAAGTTATCTGTGCACAAAATTTCTTATATTACTGTTATAATATGAATAAACAAAAACTTGATTCCCCGTTAGTATGGAGCTCCATAGAGGAGACATGTCACACAAACTTTAGTCCTCAATAATAATGAAACAACATGTCTGTAAGCGATGGTCATAATATATTTTCTAACAAACTATTTCAGAACAATTTCTGTGGTGGAAAATCGTGGAGGCTTTAGTTCCACACACCACTAAGCAGATGACAGACCTGACAACGAAATTTACCTCTACAGCAATACCATTGTCGCTAAAAATGAACAGGTATAATTTTCTAGCTTCTTCCGAAATATTTAAACAGCCGTTAAAAATGTATTCACCCGTATCGTTTGCCTTAGGCAACAGTTTTGTACGTCAGTGGCCAGGTATTTCGTGAAGGGCCCCATTGCCTATGAGTTCTACGTCCGCGACAACCTGAAAGAGACTACGTCGAAGGTGAATTTATTACTATTATTATTATTATTATTACACGTAGATATAGACCGGATAGTAATGTTTTTTTTATTTCTCGAACAAGATCCAAATGATGATCAAACAACTACAAGGTGCGTTCAGTGACATGATAAGTGAATCCGATTGGACGGATGAGGCCACAAAAAAAGTGACTACCCTAAAGGCGAACGCCATGAGAGTCGGAGTCGGTTATCCGACAATATTTGAAACGCCGGACGAGTTGGAAAAAGACTACGACTACGTAAGAATACTGTGAATAATATATTATAATCTCTAAATCAGTTGAACGAGACCGGCTTTGATGCTCTAAAACGTCTCAGGAAATAATATGCATGCATTTATGTTCTAAAAAATTACTTTGAAAATATTATGCTAAAAAAATAAACAGAATCCTATGGGTTAAAAGTTCGGCGGAAAAATACAGTAAAAATGCAATCACTAGCCGAAGAGTGCCAATGCATTACAGCCCTTACTACTATTTTAATACATTTTTTGACAAAATTTTCGTTGATAAATGTGACGAAGAACTCTAAAAATTATAATATTATATAATTTTATATTAGAAAATAATACGCACATACATAATTTAAATAAAAATTTAAAACTCCGTTGTGGCAGTGTATGAATGCATAATATATAGTAAGTGCATAATCTATACTAGAGAAAATATTATTAGGTAAATAAAAAAGGCATTTTGTTGAACAATAATTTATAATCTGCAATTGGTTGTAACCATAACTCACAACAACAGACTGTTATGCGACAACAGATTATTCTATACGAACGAGTTATGATCGAATTATTTCGGTTGAACAATTTTTAATCTCTTCATCGGGTGCAACTTACATTAGTCCACAAATATTATTATAGTGTAGTCTTCACTGTCCGATTAACGACTAGAAGCGAAATAATATATTTCATGACATCTGCCGATTAGGTTATAGTCAAAGATGGCCAGTACATTCAGTCCATGTTGGACATTAAATCCTACGAAGTCGCTTTCGTGCTGGGAAAGGTGGGGGAACAGATCACCGAGGAGGATGAATCAAGTCCGAAGACGTAAGTACACGACATTACGTATTATAGTATTATTATTTTAAGATTATATAAGTTAATAATTATTATTTCGTTCGAAACCTTGCGACCGATCGACGTTGTTGCAGAGTCTTGACGGACCCATTGGAAGTCAATGCGTATTACAATCGAATGGACAATTCCATCAGTGAGAATATTATCTAAACTCATAATATTATGTGCAGTTAACATTGTCCTGACGTAAAAAAAATTTGATCGCGTCTTTTTTTTTTCATGTTCGCCTTCCCTCAGACATTCCGTCCGGAATTTTACAGATGCCGTTTTTCTACAAGGGAGTCGAGTAAGTCGAAACTCATCCGACCACATATTATATTATTATTTAGATTTTTCAAAGCCTATATTATGTTTTAACATTATTATTATTTTGTTTCGTGTGATTCACCTTAAACCATCGATCACTATTTGATACGCATCGCAACAGTGTCGTAAACTACGGTGCCATCGGTACGATCCTCGGACACGAAATCTCGCACGGATTCGACATCGAAGGTAATGCGAACATATTATTGACACTTCCGTTTAGTTCCGTTATTTTAAGAAGTGGAGCTGGCTGGATTTGGCGGGGGTGGAGTTCACCAGGGCTGAGTTTTTATTGTTTAAAAAATGACCCACCTCCCTTTTTACTGTCAACTGTTATGGACAGGGCTTGAAACCGATAGTAGATGCCGATTTTGAATCCCGGTCAAAACCGTTAAAAACCGAAATCGATACAGAGACCGAAAACAAATTCGAAATAAATCAATACCGGTAATCAAAACCAAAATTGAAATCGGAAAAAATAAAAACCGGTATTCAAAACCAAAAACGAAATCAGAAAAAATAAATAGCGTTACCCAACATTTTCGATTATTTTCCTAGACTTATCCACGGTATCAGTTTCATCCTCGGACACCTATTGGAAATGATTTTTAAATTTTTTATCACAAACTTTAGTATGAAATACCAAAAGTAAATTAAATTAAATATTATATTATATATGACTTAAAAATAGACATTTTTTTAAGGGGGATTCCGATATTATAGTAGATGCACCCTGGCTCTCTGAGACTTAGATCCGGTACCGCGGACACAGTGCCCCTTCACAACATTAATATTATGCATATTATCATTAAACTATTAATGTCGTCGCTGTTCAGGTAAAGACTACGATATCCACGGCAAGAAGACGTCGCAATGGTCGCAAAACGCGGTGAAAGAGTACTTGAAGCGGGCGCAGTGTTTCATCGAACAGTACGATCAGTTCGTGTTGGACACAGACAGCAATGTGAGCACTATACATTCTACTATAATATTATTGTTCACGGATGTGGGTCCACAGTATACTATTAGGAAAGTAATGGGCATAAGATAGACTTGGGTAATAATGCGGTAACCTAGGTAGGTGCCTATGTATTAGTTTATCGTCATGTTTTTACAGTTTGAATAAACAAAGATTCGATCGACTGTTTATAAAATTCGGTGCGTTCATCGACAGGTAAGATTTCTGTCGTTTTGATAACATAATATTATAACATTTGTCGAACCGAAATATTAAGACAATGTAGGTATATGTTTAGTAGCACAACGGACAACGATAATAATGTCATCGTTTTTATGATCTTGTTTGACATGATAATACCTACTTGTACATAAATATAATACAACAATTCCGTGTCATAATATTATACTGTTGTGGGTTATCGTCGCTATAGTATATTTACATCTCAAAATATTTATCACTACATAAATCTTTTTTTCTGGAGGGGTGCCACCGCGGCGTCCGTGTCCCGCCTACAAATCCGCGTCTGAATAATATTATATAGCATAGTTACCGTTATCAGTTTACCATGGTATACATTATTTATAATAATATCTGTCATCCTAATCGTCGGCGCTTTTCATACTGTTTTTCAGCTAAACGGCACTCACACTTTAGCCGAAAACATGGCCGACAACGTGGGACTGAAGCAGTCGTGGAGGGCGTACAAATCGCACAACATCGGCGAAGAATTCCGTCTGGCAGGACTCAAGGAATACTCCAACGACCAGCTGTTCTTCTTGTCCTACGCGAACGTGAGTGACCCGGAAAATGACTTGTGCCCGATCGCATCATATTGTCCTCCACAGTTTTATCTTTCATTAGACAGCATCACTCAATGTATCACATCACATCGTCAATAATTATTCTTTTATTGTTCTCCTCCCTCCTCCGACTGAAAAAATATGCAATGCCCATAACGTTTTTCTATAAATTTAAGGATTAGACGAAGTCTACGAAAGATATTAACGACAAATAATATTACAGCCGTCGACAACATATTGTTATACATTTTTTATTAAATCTCTAAGACTTTAATAGAACACTCATCCATGGCAGTCCGCATAATAAGTTATACTGATGATTTTTGTTCTTATTATCCTTAACGGAATCGCAGGTAGAATATCGGTTACCACGATATTATTTTGCTTTATTTTATTGATAGGAGCTATAATAATATATTTAATATCAAGTTTGTGTCCTCAGGGATTCTCGGCGTTCTTATTAATTTCAATTCGAATCACTAGAGTGTCAATAATGATTGTCAACTACATAACTACATAAGTACATAACATAACATATTTTTAGCTTTCCTATTTGAAGACGTAAAAAGATAATAATTTTTAATTTCCTAAAGTCTGCGTCATTATTCTTTTGAGCTCTGGTTGAAACCCCGAACACGATACGAGATTCTTGACAAGCCCATGCAGAGGATTTTACATGATTTCGATATTGATATCATATTATTACAGCACGGCGTTTCGATTAGGCTATTTAGCTACATCCATGTGTCGGGAGCACATTTCTCCCGTATCGTTGGTAATAAAAATAATATAAAATGTAAATTAATAATAATAATATTATATTATAACCGCGATGTGAAACATGTGATGTGATATAGTGGGTGAAATGTGTTAGAATACAACGCATTCACAGAGTTTACTCGAAATATATTAAAGGCACTTACTCGTCGGACGAAACTATAATAATAACAATAATATTATAAACATGCACTCTTATTATTAAGACGTCATTTGACTGTATAATATCATGTGAAACATAATCGATACCTAACGATAATATTTGTATTGTCGTTGTACAACAGGTGTGGTGCCAAAATCCGGAGGATGCGAAATCCGAAAAGAAAGACATTTTGGGCAACGACGAGCACAGCCCTAGCTTCGCCCGGGTGTTGGGTTCGTTGAGAAACAGTCCTGAATTTGCGGAAGTTTGGAAATGTCCGGTCGGAAGTCCCATGAACCCCTCCAATAAATGCTCTATGTGGTGAACGCCAAACGCAACGCCATCGACGTCTACGATGTGTGCGCGTACTCGACGATTATTATTAATATTATTAATTCTATTATTATAATTATATAATTATTTATTACTATTATTATTATTATAATTATAATTATAACTATTACTGTTATTATCTTCATTATTATTTCCATCGTTCAGGCGCTTCGTGTAATAGAATATGATAACCTATTTTTTTCGTTTTGTACAATGAAAGTGATACGGCTATGGTATTATGTCTGTTTTCTCGTCATCTGCGAATGAGACCGTTTGCATTTGTAATATAAGTATTCACGATTATGTATTCGTATATCAAATAGCAATTGAAAATTATTTTTCCTCCTTCCCAACAACCTTAATTGGACAATGTTTTGGAGCGTTTGCCATGTGTAAGTACTTAAATAAATCACAGAAAACCTATAGTTCAACAACAGAGATGATTGTTTAATTCATATAATAATATGCTGCAGTTCAATATCTATACTAATATTATAATACAAAACACTGTTTTTTTTTTTCACCACACCACTAAATTATTATTGCAACCAAAATTCGAGTTGAAAAAATAACGATTATGTCAAGAAATATCCAACTTGGCGTTTGAACTTTGAAGGCACATTAAAATTAATTAATCTGTGATAATACTGCTGTTGCGGTGTAATTGATAATTAAGCAAAAAAGTTAAAGGTATATTTATTATTTAGAGTTTAGGACTTGAGTTCAAATCATGATATAGAACAAACTACTTTTTAGTTTGGTTAGGTTACCGGAGAGTTGTCAGTTAACAATATTACCCATATTACGGGTAGACAGATTTTAGTTTTGAAAACGGATTTTTAATTAATTTGAAAGTTTAATATGTTTTTATAAAGTATATTTTAATAATTAAAACAGTTTCTTTTATAAAAAAAAATATACAAACGTACCAAATTTACGATAGTTAATATTTATGTTAAAAACAAATATTAAAAATATTTGATTTGGTTAAGTGTTAAGACATAGGCAGTATGATTCAACATTATTTATTAAATCTACGAGTTCTTATATATAATAAACAAAATAAATAAATAATTATAAAAAATAATTTATAAAATGCAAAAAACGCACTAAAAAACTGTAATGTTGAGTAAAAATTATTGTGAGAACACTATTGGTCTTTTTTTTTTTAAACACACAGTGAGTGTTTCGGCGTATTACTGGAATTTATCAATTAACATTTTAACTCGACTATTACAGTATTATAATATTGTATTCATAGATAATTTATAAGCCAGATGAATCGATATTCATTTAATTTAGTAGGTAAATAAAGAATATATAAAATATACATAGGGTATAACTAAAGCTTGAGAAAAGTAATAAAATTTGTGTAATTTCTGACCTTGTCCGACTTTCAATAGCGATTCTAAAATTGTCTGCCGTGAACGGTCCAATATCGATTTACAATTTAGATCTCTAAAGTGTATGATTGTACACCTTATAATGTGTCACGTTGTTGCGAAATTTTATGACGTAGGTACCTTCCCATAAAATTTCCAACAGAATCAATCAACTGTTTTAAAGTGCTTGTTAACATTTTTGTTGACCTCGACCCACTTTTTTATTTTTTAAACCTAGTTGAACACACAATATGTAATACGAAATATACCGAATCATAAAATTGATGAAAAAACTAAAATTGAAACATTAAAATATTATCTTAATCACTGGTCTTTTTGTCGACATTTCGTGTTTCCGTAAAGAGTTTTAAAAAAATAAAATAATATCATTATAAAAATAAGCTACATCGTCTTTTCGAGTATAGGTGCTAAATGTAGGTCCTATAGTAGGTGCGACCTAATAGGTACAAAAACTAAATAATACAAAAACGTAACTGTACATTTTGGTATATTTTTCTTAAACCTATTGAACAGATTATACTTAATAAATTAAATAGTTTCTACTCTAAATGGTAATTACAGATAATTATTAAAATATATTTATATATTATAGTAACTAGAGTAAACAAAAAAAAAAAAAAACAAAAAAAAAGAACAATAGGTAGGTACATTGTCTTGAACCCGATATATATAAATTTATATTATATATATAGAGAATTTCCAAAAATATATGTCTGTACATTGAGCGTTTAAACAATAGTATTACGCATATATATATATAGTATTACGCTTGAGGAAAATAAAATCATGTTACAAAAGAACCGAAACTACGATAGTAACGTACATATACATATATATATTATATATTATAATATATTATATATACTTAATTCGGTTTCAGAGTGTGAGCAAAAAAAAAATCGCTAGCACAATGTATTTATAAATTATCACATAAATATTTTAATTTTTTTATATATATATTACAAAACGAATTTTCAACATCTTCTTTTTCTTCTCTTATCCTTCTTCGTATTCTCAAAGAATTTATATCTCTTTCTTTTTTAAAATATACAATTATTCAGCCTTCATACGAAAAAAAAAAAAACGACAACAACAACAACAATAACTACAACAACAGTTCATCGGAATGTTGTGTTCAACTATCCGTTCCGAGGGGAAGACATATGATAATAGGTATGTTAATTAGATTTAGGTTTTCTTTCTATTTGGTTGTATTATTTTTTTTCATTGGCATGGCACTCAGAAACTTATAGTTAAAAATTGGGACTGGGATGGGGTTGGCGTTGAGATGGGGTCAAGGGGGGGGGAACGAACGTAGGATGAATTGAAGTCGGCACCCTGCTGGCTGCGCGTGGACGACGTGCGTTATGCTATTGCTTGTTGACGATTTCTGGTAAAGCTCAAAAACACCTGCAAAACATACGACTCGGTTATTACACCATCGAAACCACGACAACAAATATAATTGGTCCTTAAAAAATTAAATAGTATTAACATGGAAAAAGTATTTATTGTATACCTAGTTTTATTTTTTATATTATGGTTAGCAAAAATACGTTCGGTGTGTAAAGACTGTGAGGAACTGAAGGAATGATAGTGTCGGTAGGAGCGAAACAACAATATTCTGTTAATGGTTATTGCGGTACGTACCTGTTCTAGACTAGTCTGCGTTATCGAATAATCGTCGATGAGCAGCTCTTTCTTGGCCTGTTCCATCTGAGCGAAAGCGTACGAACACGGATACTTCTTGGGAATGTGGAACAGCGCCGTGATTTCGAATTCCTCGCGCAAGTTGGCGCCTGAAACGACATTCATAATATGTTATATATAGTATATTATTATTTTATCATCCACTTATATGCGGGTAACCTATATAGGTAGGTATGTTATAAAATAGCCACGATCGTCAAAGCGTCGTAAAAAATAGTTTTTACGATGCGAACGATTAATAAAATTGCGCGAGTTTTCGTGAGTAAACACAGAGAGAATTCAAATTTTGTATTTACTCTCATATTATTATTATTTAGATAATAACAGACATTTAATAATAATAACAATATAATCTTACGAGAATGAAAACGTGAGACGAGCTGTATCTTTGTAACACGGCGTTGACTAAACTATGAAGATCGTTAGCCGAACGAGATTTTTGTATGATTAATATTTTTAATTATTTTATATTATGTATCTACATACTCGGATATCTAAATAATATGAATAACGTGGTCGTTTACTGGATTTCGGGGTGGATTGCATGAAAATTGAATAATATAATATCTATTGGTAAATGGGAATATTTTATGATTTATTAAACAAATTTACTACACTTCACGTGATTCGAAATAATTATTTTGCATCTAACATTTAGAAAAATATTCCACTTCTGATCATTTAAGTAAAATATAGATGGTCTTTAAAAAAAATTAATAATTCACAGTAATGTTGTGAAAAATAAGAGTGATATAGTATTAATTATTAAAAACATACAACAATAAACATTATTAGCAACCATTATGTTATGATAGTTACCTTCATAACTTATGACGAACACAAAAATCGGCAAAGGTAATTTTAATATTATTGTTATTATTGTACAGCCCATCGTGGAGCGATAGCATAATATAATTATTATTGCTTACATCATATTATATTTAGCACACTTACCGACGAACGATTTCATCACGTAATCTTTAGCTCTCGTATAGTTGTCAGGGTGGAATTTTATGTGCAGCTGATAGCCGACAGAGAATTTGTTTTTCAGATGCTGCACAGACCCGATGCAGCATAGGCGGCCGTCCACCATGATAGCCAGACGACTGCACAGGGCTTCGCATTCCTCGAGACTATTGAAAAGAATAATAATATGTTGTTAATTATATTTTATTCGACGCCATGCTAATATGTAATAAATGTATAAAATATTATAACAATACAAATTCACAATAAGCGAGATTTAAATTTTTCTTCTAGAAACTATAGAAATAATAAAAATAAGTAGGTACGACTACAGTGCACTTACACACTGTACAAATTTAAATTTTTTTTGTCATTTTAAAGTGTTTTAATAGTTAATTTTTTAACGGTAACGCATAATTTTTATTTTATGTCCCAATACATAATAATATATAAACATATAAACCATTGTGCGTACCCACTTCAATAGTATTACTATTATTTATCGATCTGATATAATGGCTACCCAATAAAATCAATAACAATCTCTGACAGTATTGTTAGGTCATGATAATTATAATACCTGTGAGATGTGATGAAAACGCATTTTCCGCGATCCCTCTCCTCGCTCACCGTGTCCCAGAGGTGTTTCCGGGCGGCGGGGTCCAGGCCGGAAGTTGGCTCGTCCAAGAACAGGACGCTCGGGTCACCGATCATAGCTATGGCTGTGCTGAGTTTCCTCTTGTTTCCACCACTATAAGCACCAAAACAAACACCACAAATTCGAGATTAAAATCGATTCGATTAAACGTGAATATCTTAAACAGAGTATACCAATTTATAAGTAACGTTAATTTTTTTTTACAAAAATATAATTCATCGTTTGTGTGTTTTGTTGATTACCTACTCACAGCTGTACGCAGCTGTAAGTATTATAAGTAAGGGTATTAAGTATTTAACGTTTCGATGAGAGGTGCGGAGTGGTACAAGGGTACTCCGCAAAATATTGATCCTCTACTTCTCTAGTCTAAATTTTAAACACTAATATTATATATATTATACTAGGTACTTGTCAAAAAATCGGATTTTTATGATGAAAATACTCCTAATAATATTCTTCACAGGAATCACAACTTATGTCGTCATTCAAAAGAGTACACAACTTAAACAATTATAACTGGAAAAAATAGTGAAAAATATTGTATTGTAACGACTTTGAATTTTGAATATATTGTGTAAAAAAATATTTTTAAAAACGTTATTGTTTTCTGAAATTACGTGTGTCGTGCGTTAAACGTGTAAAGCTAAAACTACGTGAAAATACAACAAGTGATATCACGATATTATATAATGTAAACGAACTGACCTGTAGTTTTTCGCTTGCACGTTCAAGTAAGCCATGAACGCCAGCCTAGAGGCTAGGTGGAACGGCACCGTGGACGATTCCTTGTTGGACATGCCCCTGAGCTTGCAGAAGAAATGGAGCGTCTCGTAGCCTGTGAGCTCTTCGATGAGACCGTTGAACTGTGGACAGTAGCCGCCTACCTCGTGGATCTTCTCGCGGTTGTTGTTCACGTTCACTCCGCACACGTAAATGTCACCGGCGGTGTTCTTTATGTCACCCGTCAGCATCTTAAACGTGGTCGTCTTGCCAGCACCGTTCGACCCCAGCAGACCGAAACACTCGTTGGACTTAAGCGCCAGGTTCAGTCCCCTCACCGCTTCCTTGTTACCGTACTTCTTCCAGACGTTGCTGCGAAACGAGGAGCAATGACGAAAGCGTTATTGAAAGTAAAAAAAAAAATTATAGGTCGTCACGCCAGATGAAAACTACTAAGACACTAGTTCCGATACTGCTCCAAACTATAATTATCGTGTTAGTGAATATCTCGAGTAATATTTGAAAAACAATCGTGTCAAAATCGGGCAAAAATAATATATTACGCTCAAAACGAATTTTCCTAAATGTAGTCCTTTACTTTGCATTCCATTAGTTGATTGTATACCTACCAACAATGGGTAGGCACTTGGTGGAGTATTAATATCACTATAAGTAATCGTCACGAGAATTTAGTCGTAAGTATCAATATAAAATTATACATATTATAATATTACAAGGGTGTATATTGGAGGCGTCTAAGACTAATAAGTTTGAAAAATTAAAGCCTCTTTAGCAGGCTGGATACAGCGCAAGTACCATCATGTTTGGTGTACTTATAAAGCCATCGATAAGTTTACGGTTAGGGGGGTCACGATGATTTAAGTAGTGCACTTAAAAATCCACTCACTTGAGGTATAGACAATAGTTGTGTGGGTCGGCGCCGTTGACCACTTGCTTCTCGTGGGCCACGTCCGATTCGTAACAGTTCAAGTCGTACTTGTCTTCCTTGACGGAGTTCTTGAGCATCACGTGGCTGTAGAGCTTCATCAGCGTGCAGTGGACCTTGTTGCCGTAATACGTGAGGTATTCACATGACAGCAGTAACGCCACACACACGAATCCTAACCAGAATAGGTGGGTCATGTTTCTACCGATGCCGGGGCTGGTCCACGAAAGATTGTCACCGTCCCATCCAAAACAGGTTGCTAGAATTTCAGTAGTTAAATCATTCGTTCGTGATGAAAATGAAAAGGAAGAAATTATTTAAAATGTTTTATTGGATCGCGGCATACTGCGAGGGACGAAGGTTGACATGGAATGTCCGAATGTGTCTAATTTAAGTACACTTCAGAGTAGACGTAGGCATTCAGCGTTGTTCACTGCGATCTCATAATTAATATAAGTATATTTATTTATCGATAATTTTTTCATCATCCACAATTACCACGTGACTTACCGTTCTTTTGGAAGTCGCAAATCTCGCTGTACTCATACGAAGAGTATATGTTTTTCAAACCACTTCCGAGAGCGTAATGTGGAAAGTAAATCATCATGTTGTCGATAAACTTGGCTTGGTCTTTCAAGCACAGTGGTTGCATGTCCAAAATAAGCACCAACATGAAGCAAAAGGCACCTGTATGATAAGACACACGCGACGAGTGAATAGTATAATATTATATTGTAAATAGAGCCATTGATCGATCGGAACATGTCCACATGCATAATAATTTATATTTTATTATACATAAATATATTATATATTATTTCATAGTAAGTATCATGTTACAAACTCTTATTTAAAAAAAAACTAAATATGATACTTTAAAATGATAAATTTTAAATTTTAATAGTATTTTCATTTTTTTTTTTTTTTAAATATTACATAATATTATTATCATATAAAAATACCAGTTTTTAACTGATTGTGTGAAGAATATTAATATTGTCTCTTGAACAACATATTATGTGAATTATAATTTTATTAATTAATAATATATAGAAAAAAAAATGAAGGGAAAAAAACTTTACATAGGTACCTAAATAATATGAACTGTATTAAAATAAATTATTTTTTATTTTTTCATCGTACTTCAACAAATTCAGTTCAAATTATTATTGTTAAATTTATTGACTTGATTTTAAATTTGTTAATAATCTACTTAGGATCGTTCGGGAATCTAACAGTTTGTTACATCACTAAACTCTATAGTGTATATTATGGTTTCAATTTTTCTTCTATTATTCAAATCATTTTAGATACAGCTTGTGGAAATAATATTTACAGGGTGGGTTCAGGAGGGCATAGTGAACATTTTTAGTCCTGCATATTATTATTCTAAAAATGGTCAACCCAAAAGCCATAGTGTGTAATGATAAAAACATTAATAATATAATATAATAATAATATTTTTTTGTCTCCTTACCGGTCATAACGCTAAACATGGATATTCTCGTGAAACTAGTGGACGGGTTTGTGAACAGGTATGAGAACAAACTCATCAACGGCATCGTCGCCCACGAGAAAGCCACCAACAGACTCAGCATCAGTCCTGCAATGGAATCAAAATAAATATCAATAGTAACGAGTTGATGAAAAATAAAAAAAATTGTCACCGACAAAAACAGCGACTCACAACCATAGTATTATTATAATACTTCTGCAGTCAAGAGGACGTATACGATACCCGTACAACCGTATCTGTATTATGTTCCTATTCTCGTAATTGTAGGTAGGTGTAGGTACTAAGTAATGTAGTGAAATCGCATCGAGAAAAATCAAAATTACTCAGTGTCGTCTACGCGCGTTAGTATATTGTTAATATTATTCGAGTTCAAACGCCGAAATCAATTCGGTCGGGTTATCATGACGTCCGTCCTCTTGATACATAATATCATTTTAAACACTGTGATAACGTGTTGCGGCTATAATATTATCATATTATACCGACCCATTTGTTTCCAGCTCGCGTATCCCGGATCTCCGTGCCAGAAGAGCAACAGCAGAATGGAGAATATGACGGTCAGGTAAGTTATCCAGTCCCACAGTAGAGACGCTCCCCAGTAGGCCAGTGGTTTGACGCCGGCTATCTGTTGCATGTGCTTGGCGCCGGTATATCGCTCATTGACGGCGAACAGCACGTACACAGCGCACACGAACGCTTGTGAAATGGCGCAGTTGAACGCCACCTGATAGCCCAGATTACTGCCTCCGGTTAATTTCATCAGCTGTGGAGACAAACAGAAACGATTGCGTTACGGTTAACGTTAGTTTAAAATAAAGTATTAGATTCATTTGGTATTTTATTATGCCCGACAATCGCGTGATCCAATACAAAACACTTACGACTATACTCTCAGAAAAATAATGTTCTGTATGGGATTTTTTAGTTAAAAACCCGTAATGTCACTCAAAAAGTAAAGAAATTTAAACAAATAGAACGATAAAAAATATTAAACGATATTTTTGCCGAAGTCTGTGTCCGAATTGAAATATTCTCTTTTCGAGAATATTGGCTGCCATTTACAGTTTCGGGCCACGAAAACGATAATAATATAATAGTTCGTCCGTATGATATTGTATTATATCGAAATCAACAATTTCTCACCTTGTCCACTCCTTGGTAGGGCAGAGGATGATTCACTACGAGTATCCCGTATTCGTCTCCTTTGTAACTTTTCAATATAGCGTTGTGTACCATGCTGAGCGCCAAAGGTGGACCGTGGTAAGGTTGATTGTTGAAATACGCCGTGATCCTGTCCTCGCCGAATATCGCGCCGACAATGTACTTCTGTGTGAACGGCGATATCTTTTCGGAGGCCTGCGGATGGACATCAATGGTATAATAATAAATTACATACGTTATTTTCGGTTGATATGAACCGACTATAATATTTTGTATTTATTATCTTTCGCGGTGCTCACACGTGGTCATCGCATAACCAGGTAAGTACATATTATTATTCTTATTATCCGAGGGAGAAAAAAACTCACCACTCGCAGTAAAAAGTCTTCGAAATAACTGTACGTGGTACGGTAATTTAAATCCAAGACCGGGTTGGGCGCACAGGCATTCTTGTATGACTCGTAAAAAGTGCCGATCTGCGTGTTGTTGGTGGACAGCATGACCGTACTGATGGGTTCCCAGTAGTTCTGGATGAAAGAAAAAAAATTAATTTCATCGGAAACACAAACATCAAAATTGTCGGTCGACGGTCGCTGTCACTTACCGCTAGTTCAGCTGCCAGAGCCGGCAAGTCTTTCATTCCCTGCCAGGCGTTGACGACCAAAAGTGCCAAGAATATGAAAAACATCGTTAGCGTTATTTGTAACGAATGCAATATCAGAGAACGGTATGACTGCAAGCATTTCTTTTCCATGATCGCCCCGCATTGGATCCAGAACAATTTCCATCCCCTGGCCCCTAAACAAACAACAGTATTATTATCAGAGTCCCACAAAATTTACATCAATCTCTTTGTCTGTCGTAAATCCTTACTTTCAGATTTATAATCGGCAGAGTCACACTCGGGGTCGTAGAACAACGTGTCAAAACGGTTCTTCAGTTCCATTGATTTATGTTTGATGGCGTTCATCTGATAATCCGATAACTTCTTGTTGTCTTCTTGACCGACTCTGCAATGATGACAAAAAACGCGTATTAAAATATAATCTGTTTCTTTACTCACGTGCTTCGCCCACATACCTCATGAACACGTCCTGCAACGTAGTCAAAGTTATTCCGTATTCCTTAATCCCCAATGTCTGTTTGGATTGCTCCAATGAGTTGAGCAGATCTGGGAACAACGACGAGTCCTCTAGCTGATACGTGACTTCCATGACGGTCATGTTACTTGGCACCGAATGAGGGTAATATTTACGTACGAAATTTGTCACTTTAGTCAAACTGAAACCGATTACATCTTTTACCAGGGTTAAAGTGTAACCACCACCTAAAAAATAAAAACCGGCATTAAAGTATATTATATTTAAAAACAATAGTCAATTAAAAAATATTTGTATGCGTATTTTGTCAGTTCTTGATTAATATTGAGCTGTGTTATTGACAAAAGTAGCTAACGAAAATTAAAAAAAAAATGGAAATTAATTTAAACCACTGTACTTAGTATCGCATAGAAGTGGAGTATTTTAAATTATCAATAAAAGAACAATGTGTACCGGTAGATGTGTGTAGAGTCAAAATTATTCGTTATATTATTTCATACTCAAGGGTGTGACATCTGATTATGAAATTAATTAAAATCAAATTTAAGAACGCTGAAATCACCTCTAAATTTTTTTTTTACAAACAATAATATATTAACATAATTTGTATAATATTCTTACCATATTCTTTTTTCAATGAAAATGGTGTTCCGACACAACAAAGAGTGCCTGCTTTCATAATGGCGACACGGTCGCCTAGCAGATCCGCTTCGTCCATTAAATGCGTTGTCATCACCATTGTTCTTCCTTCCCGTTCCGATTGCAAAATATTCCACAGAGTACGTCTGGCCGCCGGGTCCATACCCGACGTCGGTTCGTCCATCAACACCACCTACGCGCGAACGACAGGATCGATTAATAATTATGTCTGACAAATGGTTAACGGACGAAAACCGCAAAGTTAACCGCAAGGCGTGTGCGTACCTTCGATTTGCCAATTAACGCTATGGCCACCGACAGTTTTCTCTTCATTCCTCCGCTCAGATGTTTGGACTTCGTGTTGATCATCGACTCTAGTTCGAATTTAACCGTGTAACTGTCGATTTCGCTTTTCAAATCCTGCTCATTCAAATCCTTCAACTGAAAAACACGGATACAAATAGCGATCATATTATATGTAATGTGTGTATACATTATGTTTATATTTAACTATATCCATTGCCCCTCAGTGGGTGAAAATAATTTAACGAATACAATTAATTTAATAATGTATTGTTATATTCTCGTTTAATGCAATATAGTAGTATCACTAAAATCGAGCACGGTATACTAACCATTCCGAAAAAGTACAAATGCTCTCCTACGGTCAAGTCCGGTATGAGTAGATTGTATTGAGGGCAGAGCCCCAATGAGTGTCGTATAGTTTTCATGTGGGTTTTAATATCGTAACCCTCTATCAGCGCCGTACCAGACGTTGGACTTATCAGTCCTGTCAACATGGACATGGTGGTGGATTTTCCGGCGCCGTTGTGGCCCAGCAAAACGGTTATTTGATTCGGTTGCATATCCACGGACAGCTTGTTGACGACGTACTTTCCGGGCGTGAAACTCTTGCTGAGCGATTGGATATGTATGCCAGATTTTTCGGCGATTTGTTTGGGGCTGACTTTTTTCTCGAACCAGAACGACGGCTGTAACATAAAAGAAAATGTCAACGATCATCATAATAATATTATATTGTATTGTGTGTGACCGAAACAGTGACCGGATTCGACGGAAAATGAGTCGAAAGAGTATGAAAATGGCCGGATGAGACTCACCAGTATCGGGAAGTACCACGGAGGGTGGAAACCGCTGTTGCGCGGGAAAGCTGTTTCCAGGTATACGGCGATCAACAGGTACAGGACCGAGTCGAACACCAACATCAGCATTATGTCCGCGATGCACATCTTGTCGTCCGGCGACACCGTCACCGTGATGTTTTCCCACGTCAGTCCGCTGCCGATACCTTCGAACATGATGAGACTCTGGAATATGTATCCCAGCGCAGTGTTTGGCAATATGGTGGACGCCAGGATTTCTCTGTTGGTCATGGACGAGTATTTGGGCTGGAAGATCATGAATGGGGCATAGGTCCCGAACCACAACACGCCGCCGACAGTCGCCGCTGTGTTGGCTGGAACGAAAAAAAAAATTGTATACAATGAAATTCGATAAATTCAGCTTTAATTATTCACCTACAAGTACACACACACACACACAAACAAACAAGTTCACAGACATAATATGCTCGGCGGGAGTGAATTTGAAGGTCTAAATATTTAATACATGTTAAAATATGTTATGTGTGCATGTATGTATATATATTATATAATTATACGTAAATTGTATGTGCATATAATGTAATTATTAATATTATATATTTTTTTTATATACGTATTATATATTAGATACGACGTGATACACCTTGACGATATGTTAATGAAACGTAATTGTTATTTTGTTTACGAACGGTTATATTATGATATACTCGACGACGATTGTCACATGCGTTATTTGTATGATTGGGGCTGGGGTCATAATATTTTTAAAAAAAAACGTTAAAATATGCATATTAATATTATGTCCTTATAAATTACTAAATGGGCTCTAAAAAATATGCAAAATCACTTAAATATGTTCGATAATATTATATAGGTATATTTTTGTTTCAATAAAAATCAAAATGTTTAAAAAATAAGAGATAGATAGGTAGATTTGTAACCATAACCTTTAATGTACGTTTTATTAATCATAATATTCTATATTGGGATGAATATTGTGCAGTAACAGTTGTAACAGATATTTACATAAATATTAACGGTGCATAATTAATTATTAGCTTATATAGGTACTATACCATATAAATCCATGGTGTCTATTATGATTTATGATATATTTTGTAGATCAATTTTATGGTTTTAAAGATTTAATTATAATAGGATGGTTATTAAATTGTATTCAAAATACGCACTTATGAATGATAAAGAGTGAAATCCGAAAGATAATCATATATTATCATAATATTTATGCTTGGTTCATCACATTATATTTAGTAAGTACCTATTACGAAACACGTTTTTATAATGTAAATTAGGTAGGTACCTAACTATATTAGGGCTTTGGATAAGTGTACAGTGTAAATATGCAGATCCCTTAAGTCCCTGGATAGCACTACAGTGTTGTCGAGACATACTTTTATAAAAATCCCATAACATAATCACAATATTACATACACATATAGGCGTGGAGCCTTTAGCTCGTCACCGGGTCTTACCTTTTTTAAAGCAGGCGGATATCAAGAAGCAATAGGATATTCCGGCGGTTACGTACAGGGTCAATATCGCCATTAGTACCAGAGGGTCGGAGTACTGAAACACCGCACCCGTTGGCCAGTCGTACGTTATGAAAAACACCAATATCAACAGAGGTACAATCCATACAACAAAACTCTTCAGGTACCATGCGCACGCGTGCAACCAGTTATCCAAGCCCATGAGCATCATGGCTTCCTAAAAAACAAAAAACAGCTCAAAGTATTATTATACAGAAACCTAAGGTTGACGAAAAAAATCGCCAAGTCTTCGGGTCGTTCATATGGGTGAACTCGTTAGGAACTTGCAGTGATATGCATTGGATGGACCCCTAAGCTGGTTGCCCCCAGAGGTTTCAATTCTAAACTACAGTGTAGGTTAGCATAATATTAATTATTTTAACTGAAAAAATATCTTACAATATGACTGAGTGGTACATGCATCCCAAAGATATTATAATACACTCATTGATAGGAATGGGGTTAGAGGGGGGGGCTCTGAAATTCGCTACCGAGCTCATAATTGTTTGTACCGTATACCCATAACGTCGGTTAGATGACCGATGGAAACGTTAGAAACTGATCTTCGGTTCCGGAGACCCGTCTGGGTTCCACTCTAAAATCATCCGTTATCCTGTCATCCGTTTACTCACCTTCATTTTCATTTCTTTTTCAGCCGATATCACTTTGATGGTGTTGATGGCGGTGTAAATGTAACTGAGCAACACTACTGTGGATATGAACGACGTGAGGGCCGGTAGCAATGGATCCTCGATGTACTTCGGATACGGGAACCTCTGTAGCTCGATTTCCGGTATCGTCTCGCCGGGAGCCCAGTATCGTATCAAGGCTTTGGAGATCTGATTTTGCATGTACAAAAACGATTCGGACAAATAACCTAGACACGTAAAAACCGTCTTAATATCACGTATTTGCGACGATCGTCTGCGCGCACGCGTGTTGCGAACTCTTGTGACACTGCCGAGTGGTCATGGATATATACCTGGTTCGCCTCCGTCGTTTTCCTCTTTGTGCCTAGGACCGAACGTCTGATACAGAGGAAACATCAAGTAAGTCCGCCAGTTTGCTTCGACCGTGTCGAAGCTCATCAGACTCTTTTTCGTTACCCGGAGATGACACGGATATCTTAGCTTCACCTGTGCAGGACAAAACAAAAAACAAACAAGAGAGTCATATTATCTCCGAATCCGTATATCTATCGCATAATATATCTACATAATACGATATTATGAGGTATAAAGTATGTAAACGCGGAGGACGGTTTATACTGAACTCACGATTGTACTTTTTGGTAACGTCGAGTTCGGCATGATGTTTTCGAAACGAACGCCCACCAGAAATTTTTTCATAGCGAGATCTTGATTCAGTCGCTCCTCCATCTTATCGCCGCTTACAAACGATTCGACTGAAAACAAAAAAAAAATACATTTTATTCCGTTATTTCATTTAGGACTTCGTACCGGACAACTTACGCTTCATGTTGGGAGTGTGCGAGAAAGCGTCGTTCATGATTTTTTCCAATTCCGGGTCATACGGAGCCCATGCTATGGACCATCTAAAACAACAATTACAACATGTTTTTCTCATAAAACGAATCGTCTATTATTTACGGTACCACAGCTACCTTGTACAAATTTTGTATGTGCGATGATAAAATTAATATTTGTGTTCAAGGGTATTGTGGATTATTCATTAGAGGCATCATCATATTGACGGTGAATAAATCAACAACACCATTATTAATATTATTATTATTAATAATATAAAGTATTATTTGTGTTCACAGTTTGATTTTCACCATCGAGACGCTAATACATTCAGTCATCACTTCGAATTTCATTTCCTCGTAGGTATTACCGAACTCCTATTGTAGCATTCCGCTTTTTTTCTATCGCCTTTGGCGTTTGACGGAATTATTATTATTTATTTATTATTATTGCGAAACGCGGCGAATGACACGCCAGGAGGTCGACGTCGCATTTTTCACAGTCCCAATGGATGGGAGGGGTCAGGGGAAGGATTTGTGCTGATGGTAGATGTTAAGTTCCTACACAAGACAATAGCTAGGAATAAATCGCCCATAATACGAGTAGGTTTATCAAAGGTCAATCATGTGATAAAATAATTGATTTTAATCTAAATAAAATTTTTTGATATTCGATTATGTTAAGTTTTTGAGATGTACATTATATATAGTAGCGGGATAATGAAATTTACGTCAGTTGTAATCGTTTAACTATAATAATATTGAGATAGACGTTAACAGCAACACATAACAGTAAAACACTCACGAATTTTAACCACATCAACTACATGATATAACAAGTAACAATTCTGCGGGTTAAAGTGGTAAGTAAATTCGTTCGTATGAGAACTGACGAATCCATTTTTTTCTATTTTCGTTGAAATGTACGTACTTCACTGTTTGCCTCTACTACGATAAATATTATAGTACAAGCATATAATATTACATGTCTAGTGTAGGGACTTACAACCACGTCAAGGTATTGGCTAGGAAACAAGTTAGAGTTATTTTTTTTTTTTAATTTTTAACTTAACTGGTTAAAGTATCCATTGTAATAACTTGGCTTATTCCAGTTAAATTAATAAAAAAAATAATACATCAAGTTGGAATCATATTTATGTAATATTTAACCTATAACTGTAATTATTTTTTTATTTAGTTTAATATCACTATACACAATGACTTTAAAGATGAAATAAACAAATAAATTAGATTAGAGACGTATAGTGAAAAATTAATCAGCTATAATCCTATGTCCTAGAAAACTTACCAATTGGGAACTCCCCCCCCCCATCAGAACTACTAAAAAATAGACCAAACGACTTACCCGTGTCTGTAGCCCAGTATTAACGGTGGCACCGATATCGGAAAGGGTTCGAATCTTGTGACGGTGTTGAACTCGACGGGCTGCACCCACGACCTGAACATGACCATTATGGCCGCCATGATGGCCGGTAACAGTAGCTCTATGAACGACTGGATGGGATGTCGCTTCTGTATCAGTAGATTCTTCCATAGCAGAAGTTTTAACTTCTTGAAGTCTTTCCACATCACTACTCTTTCGGAGGCAGTTGGTCTGAAGAAGAAAACAAAAATAACGATCGAAATCAGTAAACACGTAGTATGGTATAATAATTGTTATTAATTAGGTAATATATAAATATAATAACATAAGAATGCTTATTTTACTTTTTGGTTTTGTAGTAATCTAACCACAGATAACCGTGTATATCTATATTTAATGAGATGCAATTCAAAGCTTTGCGTTTATTTGTTACTATGTTTTACTACCTTTCCAATTATTATTTAACGCGAATTTTTTTTTTCGTTTTTGTCCATGCCATTTTATTTGAACAAAGTACAGAGTACCTACCTAACTAAACGTGTAAATATTATAAAACTTTTTATATTAGTTGCACGAGATAAGATTTTTTAGATATTTGGTAGGTTATATTATTATGTCCAATAAAAATCGACGCGGCTAAACAGTAAAAAGAATACTTCATATTTTTTTCAAAACGAACAACAAGTGAACTATTGACAGAACATAATATGGGTTTATTTCTATGAACTTGATAATAATTGTATTTTTAAAAAAAAACGTTTTACAATACCTAAACATAACTAGACAGCTGGTAGTATAATATTATGTTAATTTGAATTCACTAGCGCTCAAATGTGTTACTCGTTATGCATGCCAAACTTGTTGAATGTGAAAAGGAATAAAATCGAAATTCCAGACAAATCGAAATACGATATATTATTTTGTGATACCTATACCATGTTCTGTTTTAAAATAACTATAGGTACAGTTTGATAATAATATTCGTATAGCGTGTATACACGAATACAAGATTTTCTTCTTAATGAATTGGCGCACTGCAGGCGTATAACAATGAAAAAAAAAATCATTCATAAGATATTCGGGTAGACGCCAATATTTATTTATTTATTTATTTATTTATTTAACGCCAAACGGCAATTTATAGATACATTGTACAATTAGTAGATTAACATGAAGTGATAATAATGAAATAAAATACATGGAAAATATAGTTATAAATATAGACTTAAGTTTAAATATAATAGACGGCTAATATAATAGATTTGACCTATTGAACAAACAATAATCGATACACGTTAATATTAATAATATGGAGTGTTCTATATCTTGACGTCTATAGTAGACGTCGTGGTGCCATCGCGCAATAAAAAGCCAACAAAATATAAATTGAGTATAAAGAAAAATACACACACGGACACCGTAAAATTATTATTAATTAATATTATAACAAAGTTTACCTCGAGCACGCGCGTCTTAGCGTTCGGTCTGAGACGTCGTAAAAAAATAACGACTGCTCCGGCAGTGCACGTGAACGAGATCGGACCACTGAATAATAATAAACGAATAATATTCGAAGCGAACTAATAATAAGAAAATACTTCGGCAGGAAGTGTACAGCCTGAGTATTATACCTGTTTTTAAGGTTTTTTTTTCCCTCTGAGATACCGTTTGACGTGAACAAACCTCGTTTTTATATATATTATTATTCACTACCTATATAGATAATACCTATAGTGTGAGAGGAGATTTTATTATTATTAGTAGAAGCAGTATTTTTTTTTACTTCACTTTTCAACCTCATAGCCGATGAGCAAAAAAAAAAAACCCGACGAGATTATATTTGATCGTGATGTGTACAGGCACAGACAACATCCCGCGACGACCGTAAATTATCAGACGAAAAGGGGTTGAACCTGTAGGGCAGTGGTTCTCAGTCGGACGGCACTGCAGTCGTCGTAGACATATAATATAATAGATAATTAATAATATTACAGCATAATATAATATATATGAATGGAATGCGCTTGAGTGCGCGTGAAAATATGAAGTAGGTGAAAAAAAATTATTCTGATGAACACGAAAGGTAATTGCTCCAATATATTATGATACAAGACGACGGATCAATATGGAGCGTTGAAATAAAATGCTACTAAAATATTATTACTATCTCGAAGTGGTATATATAGACAGTGTGGCGCAGCTCCACGACGTGTCTGCGACTGGCCCGATGACCGTAAAAATGATACCGAAAACCACGTTTTACACCCACACTATGTTATTTAGGTATAACATTATTACCGTTTTATTCGTAAACGCCCGCGAGTCGGAGCCGGAGAGACGTGTCGTCTGCAGACCGACTCGAAGCCAACGGTTCGGCGGACGGACGGCGACTGCGAGCGTTCACGAAAAAAAGAACCGAATCAACCGTTATTTAATTATAATATTATTATCGTATAATATATTTTAATATATCTCGGACCGTTTCGAGGACGACGTTAATAAGCGTATACGCGAGTAAAAACGTCGAGTCGAGTATACCGGTGGTGGCGGAAGGTAAATCTTCGAACGACGTCCGCGGAGCGTGATGCCAATAATATTATAACAATAATAATAGATAATGTGTATAATATTATTATTACAGTACCTATATTATAGAATGTCACAAGTAGCTGCAGTCGGCGTCGTGACGGGTGCGAAAAAAAAAACGCCGACGCGACGATTATAAAAATATACAGCTGTTATCGCGGTGTACGACTGCAGCCTGTTGCTGGTGCTGCACTGCAGGTATAATAATGATGATAACATCGTCTCGACCCGATAAGCGCATATAATATCCGCGCGCGAACCGAATAAACGCCACTGCAAAATAATAATAAAATATTACAAGCGACGCTCGTCGTGTCAACCGGCAGGACAAAAGTAAATATATAATATACTACATATTGTAATAAACTATATAATAAATTATAATCGTTTATGTATCTACACGTTTTTTTTTTTTATTGTCACGCGTACGCTTGGGTTCTTTATTATATTGTTATGTTTTCGGTCGTCCGGACGGCAGGCGACGGAAGTTCGATTACCTGCGCGACAATCGAGGACGATCGATTCCAAAACGTTATGACGAGATAATGTGCATACGCGATTCGTCTGACGGGCGTGAAATTTTCAACAATTATGACGAGCCCGTCAGGTACGCTATGTTATTACTATTATTATTATTATTTGTATATTATTATAATAATAGTACCTAATAAAACGCTCTGCGATAATGATAAGTCGCGTTGTACACCTCGAGATGTTCGAGTGGCCGATTCCGATCAAGGCTGCCGTACCCAGTCAGCCACTGGCACTGGCTCTCTCCCTCTCTCGTTATCTATCTTTCTCTATTTAACACACACTCAAGACTTCCGAAGAATAAAATATATACTTATACGACCGCACTACTTCACCGACAACGTGCACACTAGCCCCGGGCGCACGTACGCCCGTGTTTTTTAATAATAATAATAATATTACGTATAACATTATAAAGCATATATTACCGAACCAAATGACACTCGACGTGGTTTGTTGTTTACATATATTTTTTTTATTCTTTCACTTCAACCAATTTAGATCGGTGAAAATCATAATAATATTATATAGAATTTCGTATATTGTATAAAACAATACCTATGTGTGTATAAATACTATAAATATATAATACGGATTATCGGTATATAATTTACTAAACTACTACATATGTGTGTGTGTGTGTGCCGTGTGAGTAGGTACGACATTGCGCCACGACGGTTTTGGGATTAGGTTTTGGCCTACTCCCGATCAAGGTCGCTGCGGAACTCCCGGAGTAGGAAAACAATAACGCGCGAAGACACGCCGCCGTACATATAAAATGTCACTTGTACATAATATTATTATTACGATGTAGGACGTATGCCTGGGTTTTAGTCGTATTGCGATGCGTCGCTCGAACGCCGCAGCAACAGGTAGGTACCACACACGCGCCCAGACCACACTTTTACCGCATATAATATTATCATAATATATACTTACCATTACTACCACGAGAGGAATTTTACTTCCTCGGACGAATGCAGTATAAATATTATACATATACTATTATGTAAGAATGACTCTTGTGGTATTATTATTATTATTATCATATATGGATATCGGCTTGGCGTTACGTCAGAGCGAGGCGGCGGCGGTTATATTACGTCCGTCGCCCGTGGACACATAACGACTGCCGCAGCGGCCAGTGAAGACGTTATAGACTCCACGTGCGTACGTATTATATTATATACCTACTTACGAGTACCTAATACCTATAACTATACAACAGTCGTCAACACCGATCTCGACCGGTTTTCCGGCCGACGAACCGAGTGTTACGCTCCGGTTGTATTAAATACGTATCTAATACTATACATTGTATTACATTACCTATGTACATATAGGTTATATCAGACGGGTAGGTGAGATGTTTCACCATTATAGGCATACACGAGTGGCAATGGGTGGGCAACAGTTGGGGTACCGGAAAACGAGATGCACCGCTTGCCGCACGGACGAAACTACATAATAATATTGTTATGTATAGATATACAATATATATAGACGCATTTTATAAGCATATTTTCTTCGATCCCGTCCACTATAATATAATAATTGGGTACGAGTACGTGATAATAATAAGACATATTTAAGTACGTATACAAGTCGTGTGTTACGAGATATAATACAGCTTTTAGGTTTCTAAACATAATTTTCGAACGCCTTATGTTTCCTGATATGATCGTCCGTTCGTTATAGTTGCCAGTAGGTACGATTGTTAAGATATTTGTTTTTTAATATTATTGTCCGAAGTTACTGTACGTCATGGTTACGATTGTTTATATTCAGATTTTATAACGGTATTAATCAAAGTATAGGTACTGTCGTAGTGTCGTACTACTGGTACACTACTCGGTGTAACCTACCGAAATAATGTGATGAATTATTTTTTAAATATTGTATAATATGGAATTATATTTTATTTCATTGCATTAAACGAAATCGTTCGCTTTCCTAACTTGTTTACTCGATATTTTACTACTTTTTACTCAAAACGCTCACTCCGACATCGTATGTAATAATAATATACTGCACTCTCTCGACCGGTAACAGCGTATGGTAATCAATCCTGTGTCGAATCGTGAGACGCGCGTGGGTATTAACGATGATGATAATAATATTATTATGACGACGATAATGTACGATATTTAAATATAATATATTGTTGCTTTTTCTGTTATCGTATTATGTTACGTAGACGCGGCGAGTGTGTCATAAAATCGTTTTGCACGAGAACGGCAGAGTTTCTCTAGCAGACTTTTCTCCTACATCGCATGATACCGCGGTAACTTTCGGTGCATTGTATACAATACTACTTAATATTATTATCCTTCGCCGTTTTTCGGAATATACCTGCAACACCGAAGCTGAATATTCTAACGAAAAGTACCTACTTTAAAATATCATAAACGTAAAGAGTGTTTGACCTCTCAAAGCTCGCCCGTGTACGATATTAGTCTGCCCCGGTAGGTGCCTATATATATACTCTCCAAAAATTTTATCTAATCATATTTTTCGACAACCGTAAATGTATTATATTGTTATAATAATATATACCTACCTATACTTGTATTGCTGTAAGGTAAGCACTATTTTATATGTTTTTTTTTTATTATTAAATATGAGCCATGGTTTTATCTTAAATCCTATTTGAATTTCTCGGAAACACGATAATTTAATCGATTACCTACTTTGCGAGGTGTACTTACCTATTGTATAGGCGCTTTACACAATATTGTACTATCATTATTTTCATTATTATATTATAAGCCGATCGCCGTTATCGGGCAGCGGTTTATAATTTATTTTTTCTAATCTAGACCCGGATTGATGGACGAAAATGGAAGTACCTATATAATAATATATTAAAAAACATATACGCGTATATATTATACATATATGTTACCCTAGGAAATAAGTACGATTCATTCGCCAGGACGTAATGATAAAATAATAATTATTGCCAATAGTCGAAAACGGGTTTTTCGATTTTGACGCGGAATCGTAAATCCGAGCCGAACACACCAGCCTAGCCTACAGTTCAGGTGTTGTGCAACCTAACCTGCCTATAAAACAATATTAACGTCTTCCTTATACGAACTTACACACACACACACACACACACACACACAGAGGTTCGTTTATACGTTCGAATAAATCTCGTACATGTCGAATCCAGTATAAAATGTACGATGCACTACAACACTCACTTACTAGGCACTAATTACCAACCATTATCGTTACATATTTCCAATACTATATCAGAATAATAATATATGGAATCGAATGGTGTAAGCCCACAATATTATTAAGTGTTGGTTTTTCGATCGTCCGCGTAGTCGGAATATCTGCACTGCTATAAGAATCTCACATATGATATAATATAATAACATATTATTACTATACCTATGCTCATTGTAAAGGGTCAAGTAAAAAATATGTACCTATCTAATTTTCCTTCACGGTCGTTAGGTCCGGCGCAAGCACCGTTCAATTTCGCGCTGGTCACCGGTTGACCTTCGGTCATCGACGTCGAACGGTGGACAATAAAAACTGCAAGTCGTATACACACACACACACACACACACTCACATGTAGGTACAAACCATAAACATAAAATACTATAATGTTCGTATAGAATAATAGTACATATATAGGTAAACCGCGTGCACACACGTCGTCTCGGCGTCGATCGATTCAATACGATTAATAAAACACGGTCTTGAACGTCGTTTATTCGTTTAAAGTATTTACAGGTACCTACGCAAAACGACGTCGAAAAAGAGAGACGTTTCAGACATCCGAATATTATTATGTTTCAGGGGCGACGGTGAGGGGGGACACCGCGATGACCGAACTGTTACGACGAGTATACGACCAACGAGCGAGAGTGGGCCGCCGCCTCCGCCTCCACCGCTGCTCTGTCTTCGATATTGTCGAGTCGTAGTGTCAAACTATGAGTGAAATCACACGTCGAGAGACAGCTGCTGCATCGACCGGCGCCGAGTTGTGATGCGGTGTGTCGTTTCGAAACGCGGTGCG
Organism: Macrosiphum euphorbiae; assembly: GCA_949089665.1. Taxonomy (NCBI): domain Eukaryota; kingdom Metazoa; phylum Arthropoda; class Insecta; order Hemiptera; family Aphididae; genus Macrosiphum; species Macrosiphum euphorbiae. Next base: position 133,557,187 of record CARXXK010000001.1, on the reverse strand, counting down.
ATATTATTGACGACCAATGGTTACTATATTTTATAGTAATACATATTTCATATATTATTATATAAGATTATAAAATATATTATGTTAAACACCATTATATATACCCATGATACTGTCACAACGCATTGTTTTGCGATTCACTCGTCGTCGTAACCTCTGACACATCATGACGATATAGGTATTAGCAGGTACACATATATCACAGTAGCGCAACCGAAATGTTTTCAACCGGGGGCCTTCGTTTGGCGTGCCGAACGTTATTGCGAAACGTTCTCCATAGTTGTGTTATAATAATAACATTGTTGTTATCATAATGCGAAACTATTACAAAATCGTTATTGGTTGATAATTTATCCACAACACATATTATATCCTAGATTAAATAACCATATTTAATGAATAATGTTGCGCAGCCCGGGGGGGGGGAACGTCCGGACACGCCCGACCCCCATTCATGTTGCTGCACCGCTGACACATAATCATATAGGTATTATAATATAAGTAGATCGGAGACTCACCCCCCCCCCCCATTCCGTCCCCGTTATCTGCGGAAACCACCCTCTATAGTCTATAGGTTTGGCGAACCCCGTCGGATGTTTTATCCGAAAAGATTTCGACACTCGAAACTTTCATTATTTTTTTTTTCTTTGGTCGCCATGGCAGCAGTTATTGTTTAAAACAGAATAATTAAAAAAAAAATTTTATATAATAATAGAGATGGTATTATGACGTGTGGTCGTAATAATATCCACTGTACGTTGTACCCGCCTAAGTTTTCATACGACGTTTAATACGCAACGATATAATCCGATATCGTCGGACAAATAACGCGCGTGTAATGATATTGATTTTTGCATTATTTTTTGTCTCTTTATATCTAATATAATGTATGACATTAATGTCTCATCGGGTTACACGCTTTGCCCGCGTTCGCGTGCCATATAATATTGCAATTTGCAGAATTTGCAGTTACCGTTTTGATGCAGATGCAGATATCATAATAATAATATAATATGATATTATATTTAATCCATTTATGAAATATAACATAATAATATGCACCGCCAACGGTGAAAATCGTGACGCAAAATCGAGGTTTATTGTCTACCGTACCTATATATGTTTTTATTTTTCACTATCGCCGTTTATTTCTGAAATCTCGACCGATCGGACGCGAGTTCGTTGGGTGTACCTAACAATAATAATAATAAGTAAGTGTAATGCAGTGAATGTGACACGTGACTTGCCGGGTTCTGCGTATGTGTATAGGTTAGGTATACCTTCATAATATCAAACGAGCGAATTATTACGCGTATTATCCAATCGCACAACTACAACTTACATTAGTGTAGTCGTAGCGGGTACGTATATATTATTATTATAGCATAATATTATTGTACATTATTATACAATATAATAGTTGCGGTAATCGGGGAAAAAAATAGCGTGTGTGTCTGCGTATTCGTGAGCACAACCGAACCAGTTTCTGAGGCGGAAATGCGAGTTCGGAGGAGATCGTTACCGTTACGAATATAATATAGACGGGTACCTAGGTGGGTTACTTACGTTTGGGAATGGGTTGATAAAACTTATATGAAATTAAAAAAAAACATGGAATTTAAGTACTACTACTATTTATTTGTCTTACATACTCGGTCGGTGCATGGACGTCATAACATTGTAGGTATATATATATATATATAATAAGGCATGTATGATGCAAACGAAAGTCGAAATCGTCCATCCGCCGATGACTGCGGGTATTTCGATACGAGAAAATATTATATATTATTACGATTTTAATTATTATCACAGGAAATATGCAAATCCGGAACACGATAATATTATAATATAATATTATGACGCATATCACGATAATAATACTATAATAGTATAATGTGACCACTGTAATAATAAAGGTTTGATACTGCCGTATGCGGGAGTGGGGAAACGACTACGTTTATGAGATACTTTAAGCTATATATTATTATTATTAATATAATATTATATATCGGTGTCCTCATCGCGATCTGCGTACAAGGCGAATTATATTCCGTTGTCGATCCAGTTCGTCCAGACGTCCGACCAAAGTACGCATAACTTATACGTAGGTACCTATACCTGTAACTGCACCGATGAGCTACGATCAAGTCGGTCAAAATTAAAATAATTCAAGGCGAGGTCGAACGGATACACTACAGCCGTGGATTCGGTAGCAAAAACATTATATTATATGTTTACAGTTCGAATTTAAAATAATTGAGTGTACGATTTTACGTTATTACAAAAATTATATTATGTAATTTAATATTATAATATGCGTAAATCCTTGACACTTAAAACAATAAATTATTAATATAATGTCCGAGCACGTTTCACGGATACCGAAGTACAACAGGTCCGATCCGCTCAAATATCAATGTTTTTTTTTTCGAGTGAGGTTGTGTTGTTGGGGGGAGGAGGGTAAGGGTGTTGTATTAAAAAACACAAAGAATTCGACGCATAATCTTATAATACCTATATGTCCTATAGTCTATACTACTCATATATATTAATATATTATGTAGGTACACGATTTCGTATATTATACAAAATAACTCTAAAAACTCGAAGAATCCACTCGAAATACGATAAGCGCATTCAGTTTGCTAAAACTGTTCAAACCCCTCGAACATCATGAAATTTCGATTCTATGAATTATTATTTTAGTTGCACCAAACTATAATAATGCTATGATTAACGTATGGGCATAATAATCAATATATTTCAAGTATATTTCTCGTAAAAAGTAACAGAACTAAATTAACTGAATGTATACAACAGCGGTATCCTACATATTTTGTTGTATCTATATAGAGCACTTGAACGCAGTCAACGTTATTTACATTTTGTACACAACGATGATGACTAATTGATATTAAAATTTTCAATAATATATTATCATAGTACTACGACTATTACTGCAGTATACCTGATAACGTCCATAAAATAACAGAACACTATAATACACTTATACACGCGATGATGCCGTGGGGTTTTTAGTGTTTTATCACTTTAATAATCTATTAGCGAAGAACATTTTATTCGAAAAATAAAAATCATTTCCCACAAAATGGCGTTAACGCGTGATTATTGTAAAATAAATTATCATTATGTATCAATAATACCATATTATTGTTATAATGCATTATAATGATATTATATATATATATAATATATATGTTGCGGTTTGGCCATGCAGACCACATTGCATTATTATACAATATAATATGTATAACAACGACTGCAATATTTCTACCTATACGCATAATAATATTAAATAATTCTTATCGGTAATCCAAAGTCTTTTTCAGATGAAATTATGAAATTTAAGTATACATTATTATGATTTGGTGAGAAATTGCATAACCTAAACAGCGGTATAATGTGTCATAAAACTACATTTTTTTTCTCTACGCTTGGTGAAATTTTTGTTTTTAACTGTGCAATACATCATTGCTTATTATTATTGTATATACCTATACCTAGCTGTTATTATTGTTTTTTTTTTTTATGAATAAATATCTAATCACGTACAATAATCCAAGTGTTTTATGCAATAAAAATTATTATAATGGAGATATAAATATAATATATTTACGATTCAATAAAATTTACGGTTTTCGAGAGGCACGCATTGTATTATTTTTCGTCGATATATACTATATAGCCTACTGTAGTACATAAACATTAAATATTTTAAACAAAACCATTAATCAATGGTGTTATTACTATCGATTTTTTCACATAATTGAATAATGATATTAATTTATGAATACGCTAAAGAATGCAACCGGCATGACAGTCAATATGAATCCTTCCAAATAACTCCAAGTTAAGTGTGGGGCGTCGAACTAGATCGATTCTGAAAACTGAGAAGATTATGATAATTATAATATTACGGTTGTCGGTTCGTATTGGTTAAAGAAAATGTTAAAGAAAACGAATCGTACTGGCAGGATAATATAATAATATAATTTTCTAAGATATGCCTAATTTAAATATTTTACAGCCTTATACGTCTATATACTGTAGATATTATGTTACAATTGTTGAAATTTTCAGTTATCTAAACAAAACTATCGATTACAGTCGACAAACTATCTCATAATGATTACACATGCATACCTTAGACTTAGGCTATTGAGTTTTTAGCGAAATAGTTGTAGTGCTGTTACGAAAGTGAATATTGTACTCGCATGTTGGCTGTTGTATATTACTACATGGTATATTATTACCTATGTTTGTTTAAGTATAATTTACATATTATTATAATTACATATTTCGTGACTAATAACATTAACTATAAACACCTATTGCAGAGTTAGATTACAATCAATGCTTATGTTATTATAAGTATTGATAAAGTGGACAGATCAGTTTTAAAACGAGAATTTATTTACCACATATACTCGTCTGATAAATAGCATTATTTATAATAATATATACTCGTCAATATGATCATGACAACAGTATAATATTGCTTGAAACATCGAAAAAAAAGTTAAATAAACTATTTGAGAAATTTAAAAACGACGCTCGAACGATACACATAAGTAAATTTTCACACACACACACACACACACACACACACACACACATTATATTTGAATAGTTCAAGCTGCAGGTGTGGTGCATTTTGTTTACAATAATGTACTCAAAAACTATACAGATAAAAAGCGGTCATTATACTTCTGACCACTTTGTAGGTACATATAATATTAAATTATCACAAAATAAAAATAATCACATACTTATCCGCAAGTCGTAAGAGATAACCTCCTTGACAGACGTTAAAACGAATCAAATTTATTTATTTTCTTTGCCAGTCTAGTGTAATATCATATAATAAGAAAGTTTATGTAATATTTATAGTATTAAGATAAACTACGTCCTATAATGTACCGATGCGTTAAAATTCACAATACAGACTACTCGCACCAGTTTCGTTTTGATCCTAGGCCAATCGATGTTAAGTTATGGACAGGTCGTATCTGGGCCATGTCCACCCGGGTCCATGCCAACGATAAAATATCATGTGTTTCCGTGACTGGATAACGCAACGGTAAAGTTATTTCCGATCGACAAACGCGAGGCCGATAACGGAATGCCACTAAAAGTGCTCGTATTCAATATTTATAAAAAATAAATAGTATTGTGTGTGTAGCTGCAGGTATCCATAGGCATAATATAATATAATTTCATGAAGCCGAACGGAGATTTTAACGCCCCGCTTCGACGTCCATCCCGCGGACCACACTCGACGAACTGTCATGTATTACGATAGTGGTCGTTAAGAAGACACACGACGACTCGAAAGGACACATTGCCCGTCCTGTTCTTTAGTTAACAGGAAAGGAGAAGAAAATGTGTTAAATAATAATAATAATAAATGTGTATAATGTACGTGCGAGTTCGTGAACGTTACAACGGCCAAAATACGACCTATTCGGTTTGTAAACGTATTATTAATAATTAACTTTTAATTGTTTATAATTATAATAACAATTAACAACATTACCATAATATATTATATATAGTTACAGAACGATTTACAAACACGACGACTCCGACCAACGGATTTCTAAACAAAGTTTACGGAATCGATTAAATCGAAAACAATGGTTGCAATATTAAATATAATAAAATGACCACTACTGTTTGGGCGATTTACATAATATATATTTGTTATATGAGCATCAGAGCATGATAATAACCTACCCAAAATTATTTTTTCAAATATATCATTAGTATTCATTAATTGTATAATGACCGAAATAGTTCTATAATCGATAGAATTCGTTCTTACATAATGCTGTGGCCCTGTGACAACACAAAAAATAATACATCATTCAAAATCTTTTTAATACAACTAACTAACCAAGTACATATTATACGTTGTTGACCTTAAATATTGTGAAATATATCTACTCCATAAAACATATAAATACTACATATAGATAGGTAGGTACCTCATATACGTACATATATACACACTTTACGGTAAAGTTCGGCAAGGGAAGAGTTAATTTAGTTTGTTTTCATTTTATTAAATTGAGTTCACAAAAACTACGTTCCTGTGGTAGACAATATGTAATTTCATGAATTACCTACAGCTAACATTTTACCCAATATATAAAATGTATGTTGTGACCTGCAGTGGCAAAAACATCAAATTGTTGGAATAAAAAAAAATAAGAATATAGATTTCAGAACATAGTAGTAGTGGTATTTAATATTTTTTATATATAATATTAAAAATAAATAAAACAAAACGTATTTAAATCAATTATCGTCCAGTATAAATAAAAAAAAAAAAAGTATAAAAGCACTAGAATAACGAATGATAAACATGGACATTAAACTATAATATTATCAAAACATAATATTATAAAAAAACACGGTTTATAAAGTATAAATACATCTTATATTACTTGAAAATATTTTTAACTACCGAAAACATTAGATAAAATTAAAGGTCACATGAATTTTTTCATTCCAAGTCAATCAGACTTTGAGTACAATTTTTGAAAGTGGTTTTTTGAATACCTACATTAACTGTTTGAAAGGAACTTGTTATACTTTATGTACATTAATGTACATGTCTTAATCTTTTCCATTTCACTGGCTTAAATATTCAATGACTACTTGAAACGTGCTAATGTAACACCATATGAGATTTTCGAATCAACGTGCTATTAAAATGAAAAGTCTGATTTCAAATTATTTTATTTGACATACTTTTTGGTGTTATTGAACTTTAGAGGAGTGCCTCGCATTAAACCTTATTGGTAAGGCTTAACTTTTGGAAAATGTACCCATACACCCGATTGTCTCGTCTTGGTATGATATATTGTTATCGAAAAGATAATTACTGTTTTCCCACGATCCTGGGCACCATCACGTTCGATCAAAATATTATGTACACGAGTATACACGCACATTATCACGTGCCTCCAATGACTAAATCAAATAATGCACTTCTATAGTAAGTAATTGACGACAAGTGTTATCCCCCTTCTTTAAATGACCTCTTTTAATTCTAAGATGAATTAATATAAGTTGAACCCACGAAGAATAATAATAGTAATAATAATAATAAAAGTAATAATAATAATAATATTCTATTAACGGGATTATCTCCATTTCGGACGGGTGTCGTTGAAGTGAAAACGGTTCCAATATTATTTTGAAGTTTTTAATTCTGATTATTCCAACTGTTCTACTACCACTTGATTAATTCAAATCAGATTGGTGACTGTATAATTAATTCAACTTTTTCGTTATCTCGGTTCAAACGCAAAACTCATAACAGTATTTATTTTTTGTTGAAAATCCACTTACCCAACCACACTTACTTGTGTAAACAATGGCAAAATGCTCAAAGTTTCTGGTATAAGACGACTATAATAATAAACTATAACATATAGACAAGAGGCGATAAATTGACGAGACGAATTTAAAACCTAAATATACATATAGTATAATACACTATATTATACGATCATACGAAGGTTGTATAACGTCACCGCGAGCTCCGGAATAAACCACTCCAGTACAAAATTAGTGATTACAGTTTGTAGTTGGTTAAATGGACCTATAGTTTTGAACGGTGAAAAACCACGAAACAACTGAAATAATTTAATGTGATTTATTTATACGCATCGTGCGTCACCGTTTTACGTGTAAATGCGTATCGTTACTTTAAAATAAAATAAAATATTATTATTATTATAGGTATATGTATACCTTGTGCACTTCCATCGTGCTTCAGTGGAATTCTATATAAAACTAAAAACAGTGAACTATAAAATTTGTTATGTATAGTCATTACCAGCTAGGTACCCCATAAATTCCATAGAAAGCGCTCAATTAGAGTTTGGATTCAAAAATACCAAACTCGATAAAGTTTAACAACAAAAATCATTATATAATGATTATTATACGTACCTACGCGTGGTCTTCCTGTTAAATAATAATGATAATAATGATAATAATAATAATAATACACGCACATATGTATGTCATTCGAGGCGTATAGAAAACGTTGGAGACTGAAGTTGCTCGTTAAAACAAACGTCTAATTTTTAATACGTATAATATAACAAAACCGTCTGAGGAATTACTATGAATTGTAGAAACACATTATATAGTTACCAGACATCGTTCTCGACCACGAGAGACTGTACGCTGTATCATTATATTTTTAATTCGTATATGAAAAATATCTTAGGTAAACTATATACCTAATATATTATATTAAAATTAAATAATTATTAAAACATATTATTATTTTTAACGTCTTAACTCCGCCGCGCAATATGATGGTTATATACGACTAACTAAGATAGGAGTGGAGGTTGCAATTTGCAGCCTTGTACGATTTAAGTCTGATGATATAGGTATTATTTCAAATAATATTATATACGAGTATAATCAAAATAAATTTCTTTACATAGCGTAGAACATAATTGTATTATTAAAATGAACTTAATAACTACGATATAAAGATAACACATAAATTATTGTGTACGACGATATTATTACTGTATATATTGATATTATTTATTGAAAAAGCGATTTAATTTATTATTATTATTATTATTATTATTATTGTACTGGATGCGCATTATTTGTAAGGCTGAGTTTCAATAATGATGTACGCTAGAGAATTAGTCTTATAATAATCGGTAATCGGTCAGAATTATTCGTCATCACATCAATATCATAATAATAATAGTAAAAATAATATATTTTATTGTTCGCTTGATAATATGTATATACCTAGGTATATTATGTGTATAATAGATTATGTGTAATATGTTCAAAAGTAACAAACTGTGCGACATTAGCCGATCGCATCCATTGTTCAAATATTAAATCACTAATCACATATTATACAACTATTATAATATTACTGTTGTCGCCGTCTGTCAAACGATAAAAAAAATAAAAATAATATAATATTGTAGTGTTCGGAAATCGATAAAAACTAAAAAACAAAATATCGCAGCAGCTGACTATACACGCTCGTCTCTCGTTTGCGAAACCGTCGTCGCGCATATACCTAGGTATAGGTATACGACGACGACATAGGTATAGGTATAGGCCCTACCGGAGAAACGTATTATTACGTGTGCGAGACAATGGCCGGCGCGCTCGTATATATAGGTACCTTGCGGAAAATACGAAGGACGAAAACTTTGAGATTGTCGTCGGCGGCGGCGGCGGCGAAGACGCGCGAGCGGGAAGGTGAGCCGAAAACAACCGTTTTGCAGAATCGAGGACAAGTCGCAGCGGCGGCTGCGGGCGCAATATTGTGACTGACGTGTCTCTTGATCCACTCATGTGTGTATATATAATATCGTCGCACATTATAATATATAGTCAAAGGCTAATGTCAAGGCCGTCCAGATCGCCGGTTCGCATAACATTATAAACGCTGTTGCTCAATATCGTATACATTTATATATATATATGTAATAGTTGAGGTGTTTTTTTTTGTTGATATTTTTCGTTTTGTCGGTCGTTTAGGTATTACTATTATTATATTATGATATATTGCAATATATTATTATCATAACGGAATTCGAGCGCCAGACGAAAACGCGTACTTACGCACCTGTGCAATATTATAATATTATATGTGGTTGAGGTTACACGCGCCGACCGACCAACGGAGATTTATATAATAATATATTATTCGTTCGATATCGTCGTACGATTTTTATTGTATGCATTATACCGTTCCGACGTATATAAATGTATAATATTGACAGTTAATTTAAATTTTCTTTGGTTTACAAAATTATATATATATTATTTGTATTGTTTTATACGCACTGATATGAAATAATAACATGTGTTACAGTTCAAAGACATATATTATTTCGAATATATATTATTACATATTGGACTAAACGCTCTGCAGATTGTACACCTCGAGAATACGTTGACGTGACATTCGATTAAATAATAATAATATATTATATTACAGTGTACATATTATATTATACTTTAGGTCAAACTTATTATGGCGAAATAACTAATTGACTTTATGATAAATCATCCACGGAAATTTAATAAATAAACGAACAAACGATAGTTGTTAACGAATATGTATTCTTAATTATTATTCATAAGAAGTAGGTACCTATCTGTGTAGGAAAAAAAGACTCTAACAAGTCTAACACATCATCGAACATTGAACTTGTAACAAACGAAAAATCATTAACTTTTTTTTACATTTCCGTAAACCCTCGTCACCGATAATAGGTAATGAGTGGGAGTTATATTCTAAGCCTTTACACGAATCATTTGTGTTATAAACTTATTTTTTTTTTAAATGGATAACTTATCAAAGTCAATACAATTCCCGTTTATAGGTACGAACTACGAACAGCATAGGTATGCATTTTTGTGTAATAATTTACCACCGTTATAAATCGTTTTCAACCACACTATTATTTAAACTTAATAATATATATTATTATTTATATGACATATAATAAATCTCTTCAAAAAGCTATGTAGGATAAAATATTCTTGTTAAAATATTGATTATAAATTTATAATATACCTACTTTATATAGCTTAGACACAAACACAACACTTTTCGAGTTCGCCTACTCGATTTGCCATATCATATTAATTTGGTTGACGATTTTCCATGCTCCAATTTTGTTTTGTTTGTATTTAATATAACGTCATAAAATATGTATTAAAGAGAGAAAAAAAATAGTCCCCGAATATAACAACCTAATGACCCTATTCGCCTAGTCACGGGGACATAATCAGTTCACCAAACACGTACGCGTCTTTGATATCCATCGCAAAATGCGTAAGTAACAAATTCTAGCCACAGACCATAGAGAGCACCATAAAAGTTCCGTACACTGCACACAATAAATATTTTTCACCTATAAAAAGATTTAAAAATAGCCTGGAGCTAATTTAGAGCTGATGTATTAAATAATTATTATGATATCTAAATCATCCACCTAAACGCACCGATTAATCGAATTTTAGCATAGTGTAACCTTTTTAAATATTACTTGGACTTGTCAATATACAAGCTCGTCGTTAACTTATCGCTATTTCGTTCAAATACTCTAAATAAATCAAATATCGTCAACCAAATACTAATTGGAAATATTATTAATTGTTAAACACGCACTGCAGTAATTTATAGTATTAATACAAACATAATAGTTCTGACTTCTGATTGGATTTTTCAAGTAGATTTCTACGAATCTATTACAGACTTCAAAAAGTATAGGAGGTAGATTAGGTAGTAAGTAGATACATGATATTATCATATATTATTTTTTATTCTAATTGCATATACTTTGTTCGTTTGAGATACATTTTAGAACTAATGAGTAATAACGTATATGATTGGGTTAGGTTAGGTATCTACTTCTGCGAATGTTGATTAATTGGAAGTATTGTGAATCGCAAGTACCTATCGGTCGAAGTGGCTGAACATGATTGTACTGACAATAATAATTATTAAAATGTTTCAAAAAATAATTTTTATATATTTTTTTTATGACGATGTAAAAGCAATACTTATACAGTTATACCTACAGACAATATACACATTACACTTGGCTGTATTTATAGTGTTTTAACGTCGTATAAAAATATATTATTGTGATTACGCCGTGATCGAAAGTATAATTACTTTGCAATTATTTTTAATTACATTGTGTTTTTTTTAATTTCAATTACAAATAATTTGACATTAAGATGATATCAAAAATAATAATAGTTGAATACATCTAAATATCTAATATTCTACACAGGCGGTTGTAGTAATTTCGAAGATTCATAATAAATCAAAATGATAATAGTCTGTTTCGATTGTTTTTTTTTTATGTTACGTGACAGATCTACTCTCGGGTTAGTCTAAATGTTATCATCTCTCGTGATAGACCTGTAATTTTTAATTATTCTTGCAGCGGCAAAGACAGACCCATTTTTACATCTCAATATAGTGCAGTACCTAAAATCGAAATAATACGTTTACTATACATATATGGATCGGACACACTTTGCTACACAACGCTACAACATGCAATAGGACATAATAATCGATAATGCTTTTTTTTAAATCTTTGTTAATAATACAAAAAGAAAAACGAAAAAAAGAAAAAATAACAAACCATAACGTTAATCACGTTAATAGACCATTTATTTAACAGCAATTTTCTAAAATTCTTTAAAAACACATTGTGCCTCTCGTGGACAATAATATGTGTAGAATACTATATATATATATAATAAATATTTATGCATACATATTTATAGTATATATTGTCAATTATAAATCAACATATTTAAAAACCCAAGGTTTCGAAATTTTGAACCCTAATAATAGTAATAGATATTGTGCGTATACTATACGTACCTACGTCAAGCGAATTGCGATTTTTTACTACGCACATACAATAATAATATCTATAGAAGTCTTGAAAAATTAAGGATTGACAAAATATAGGATCTGAGATCAAAACTTTCAGTTTCAAAACATTATTTGGTTTAGGACGGGGAAACTGCAGAAGAGTAAAAATCGGCGTTGAAAGTCACAACAAGACGAGCTCGTCTCTAGCAACAGTATCCAAAACATGACGACTACAACACGTACAGACAACGTACATTAGTGACGTCGGACTAAAAGACTAAAGGACTTAACAATGCCAAATTTGAAAACTCGTCCAGTAGGTAATCCCATTGGGCACCGGTGGTTCGAAATCAGTTCAGAGAATAATCTATACGACATTCGTGAGAGAAATCACAGTAGACACGGCTCTGATAATAATTGTTGTCCAAACAGATAAAAATGACAATTTAGAGCATTTATTTATTAATTTCCACAGAGAATGAAACGACGATCGGGCGGACAGACAATTTGTTCGAGTGATTAATTATAATTTCGATCGACGGCTGTGTCGACTTACATTATAACAGTTACATATTATAATATTATTATGAGTGTATGATAACGACAAAACCGCAATTAAACACGCAATCGTAGAAAAGTTTGGCGAACGATACAGATACTATAATATTATAATGTATATATACGTGGAATTATATATTATTGCGGCTCACCTTTTACTAAAAAAATATTATATTAAAGTATTTTATTATTATTATTTTAACCACCTGCGGTAATATATTTAGGTACCACGGTATTTATAATATTATTATGTATTATTTATATCGCACATGGCAGGTACACGCACAAACGCCCCGGCCAGACACGACTTCCGCGTACGAAAATTAATTATTGTAATAATATTACCGCAACATAATAGGTATAATATAGTATCCTACTTATCTAAATCCAACTCACTGTAAATCAGTAGTAAAATAGCATGTGGCATAATATAATAATATTATCATGTGAAATTATAGTAAACTCGTTTCCCGCGCACGATCTTCGCCGTGGCTTGCGCGCGTTCAATTTCGGACGCAATTAAAATTTCCACCGTGTCCGATGGCCACAGAGGCATAAGCCTAGGTAGGATTCGCGCGACCATAATATAATGTGCGTTATATACACATTATATAGTACTTACAACGTGTGTGTACGAATGCACCGGCGCGTGTTAAGGAAATAACAATGATAATATGTGCATAATAATATTGTTATACCGTCGTATTCGCACACAATTTTCCGAATTACCGCAAAATGCTAAGTGCATCGTTTGGTCAAAGAAAAAGCGGTGCGTGTGGAGAACGCGTATGCCATAATACGATTTAGGTACCATGCTAAGTCGATACTTATATTATATGATTCCAGCCGGGTCCGAAAAACCTCAAGATCACCATAATATTATACAATATTCTCGGTCGATTTCCCGATCGTAATTTCCTGCAGATCGATTTTCCAGTTTTCGATTTCGCGGGACCGATTATTACGATTAATACGAGACTCGAGAATATGGCAATGGGTTTTCGTGTCAAAACAATAGCACGTATAATATTATATCGCGGTGTTGGTGCAGGGTTTACATTTTTCATATTATTCAAATCGATCTAATATAACACAACTATAATATTGTTATATTGTTAGAAAATCGCTACGGGTGCGTTGCGGGTCCTTTACAACAGAATTCTTTACCGAGTGCTCTCTCAGCGTTTTCGTTCCCCTGCACATTCTCGAATCCTACAATATCGTGCAGTCGTTCATCCTCGAAATGCCACACACGCGCACCCTGTACCACGTAATATTATACCAACGCCCCAACAGTAGTCTGATATTATAGAAGTATCTATGTCACATATTATAACGCAATATTTTCCTCCACCGAACCGATAACCAACTTCACGGATATCCGGGGTCCACGTGCTACCCTCACCGGATCCGGGGTGTTTGAAATGACACGCTGTGCACTCACATCAATCTCTTTAAAACCTACACGTCGCGACGACGACGAATACCGCAATGGAAATCGTCTACGAGTACCGGAAAAACCTCGTTGGACGGACCCGAGAGACTTGTACGCGCTTTTGCTCTGTCTTTCTCCCGATATCACTTTATCCGTCTTCAATCGTTAAGTATGACCACGTGTCACTGCTGCAGTATTACACCACATACACTCACGGGAGGCGTACGTGTGTACTCGTTAGAATGCGTGTGTGCGAGAGTGCTGAGTATTCCTTTGTGTGTGCGCGCGAGCGCGCGTTTGACGACGACGACGGCGACGACAGTTAATTTGCAGAAAGTGAAGTGGAACGATTATGTTTGGGGCTACACTAATCGTTTCGGATTTTGGCGAAATCAATAAATTAATGACGTGCACATTAGCGACCAGCTGGGGCATGTGTATACCTATGTACAGTGTAATAATTTTACATATTATAATATAGGCATTCAGCATTTTTAATGAACATCGACGAGCGATCGCTGCAGTGAAAGCGTATCGTGTCAAAGTCAAACCGAATAATATCACAATGGGTGAAAAAGACAAAAAAAAAAAATAATAATAATAATATAATATTAATATCTACTACATGGAACCCGCCGCCTATATGATCGTAGTCGAGCATAGGTACCTATACCTACTGGCGCGCGAGCCAACAATTATGGCCCTTTTGTTTTCCCATACCGAAAAATATAGTCGTGCAGAGATGGCCCCGAGATGTTTTTAATTTTTTTTTTTTGTTTTTTTATTTGTTTGTTAGGTATTATTGTAATTTTTATTATTATTCGTACAATTAACTTTTCTGCGAAAACGTCACCACCACGGACGGCGGCACAGACATCGTAATAAATAATAATATTATAGCGGCGAAAATATTATAATTGAATAGGTACTATCATATACGCTCGTCGTCGTCAAGTGAATTTCCGCGTCAATATTACATTAAAATATTTGAAAGTCCGTACCTATTAGGTTTAGCCAGATAATAATAATTATTATGCGCAAACGCGTGGTCCATAATATTATAATATAACTACAATCTACCTACAATATTATGCACAGGATCAATGATTATTTATTATGTTTAGTACACCGTTTTCCGTGTACATTTCGATGTGATTCTGTGAGCAAGAATTACATATATCTAAACAAATGAGATTCAGCCAACCAATAAGCAAACAGTGAAATAGATTTGTATTTTTTTTATCGGAAAAAACTTAAATGCATTCAATTAATTTATCACGACGCACTTAATAATTATTTATCAAGCCATTAAAATAATACCGTTCATTAAATTATATTGAAATGCTATTATTTTGAGTAACACAGTATCACACAACGATTTCGATTAATATAGTAGCCTTTACACTTTTATTGTACATGCAGTTTACTGAGTGCGTATTAAATGGCAACGAGGGGATAAGGGGAAAAAATTAGCGGACAATACAGTATACAACAATAGAGCTAAACCTTACAAAAACCGTGGTCCGGTTATCAAATACGGTGTCAATAGAAGAGAGTAGTTATAATAATATTTGGACGCCTTTACGACACGCATACAAATCTTCTAGCACATGATAGGTACCTATTACAGTTTGCAATAAATATAATATTATGAGACGAGAGAATAAAATATTATGTCTACTATGTACTACCGAGTTTCTTTGATTCTGCACGCGCTTACGATCAAACATTTGAACTGTTATGCTAACTGAGTAATATTTCTAACCTATCCTCGAGTATACATATATATAAAAATAGAATTGTACAGTTTTTGAACATCAAGAATTTATGGTAAGCTACACGTCATACAAGATAAAAGTATGTTATACGAGAACAAAATGTCATTATATATAGGAGAAGAAAAGAAGAGAAAGCCGAAATGCCGTGAAAAAGAAGATACCTATACCTACCACCGATAACGTGTACCTACATAATGTTGGTGGTGCTTTTCTTCGAGGACAGCCCGACCCTGTGTTAACGCTGGTTTACTCGAATCTGGTATCATTCGGGGGTGAGATTATCCACTACATGGTGCGTATGTACCATTTAACTACTGTATATTTAATGATAATTTTTATATATTCACCTATAGAACCGTTATTGGTCGATGCAGTCCGGCGGTGAAGGGACAGTAAAACAATTACTCCTGGGCGTACGTGCAGGTGTCCGTGGCTGGCTGGGATGCTGTCACCAATAACAATACTCAAGACGGAAGTAAAATTTAAAAAAAAAAAACAATTCAACAATTTAACGCGTCGTGGACAGGGGTGCGTGACAAAATTTTTAAGCGACGTGTATGTAGCAAAAAAAAAATTGCTTAAACGAGAAGAAAAAAAGAAGACGAAAACGGTATTAGTATATAATTTACATAAAATTCACGATCAGGCGATACTAAAAAATAATAACAATAAAAAATCACATGCTGCACAAAAACGAATAACGAAATATATTTTTTTTAAATATGTTTAATATATTATAATATAAATAACGACGATATTAGTAATATATTAATTATTAATAATAATAATAGTATATAATATATAATAATATGTAAACGCGAGCGGGTGCATGTCGTGTGTGCGAAGAGAGCGCGAACCTTGCGCGGAACGACTACTGCTTATTTGCCCGCGACTACACGACGTACAACGGCTACGGCGGCGGCGGCGGCGGTGGTGGCGGTGTCGGCGGCAGCGGAGGTAACGTGTTGACGACGTGCCCGCGCAACGGAACTCATGCCGTCTCTATACTATACACTACAGAAATGAGATCTGACGGTGAACTCGCGAGGCGGTGGCGGCGCAACCGGTACGCACACACACTCGCGCAAACACACGCAAACACACACACGCGAACACACGTAGCGACACGGACGGACGGACGGACGGACGGACGTGTGTCGTATGCATTATTATTATATTATTATCATCGTAGATAAAAATATATATATATATAATATTATAAATAAATTAATATTATATACTCGCATAATGCGTAAGTGTATATAATGTTATTATCAAAGCGGTAGCGGACTTCCAATAATATTTGGTACGGCCGCGAGGGGGAGACGTGGAGTATAATATAGCAGAAAGAGAGTGTGTGAGAGAGAGAGAGAGAGAGTGAGTGAGAGGAAACTGTGTCGTAGTCGGAGGGTGGCGGCCGGTGACTAAGCCGGCACCGTCGCTCAGCGAGTGCGTGAGTGTGTGTGACGCGTATAATATAATATTGTTGTGGTACAGCAGCTATAAGTACGATGATAACAGTGGTAATAGTGGTATAGAAGACGAAGTTTGGTGTGGTATTATGACTGTTACCGTTTAAGGCGGCGATTGCGCGTGCGATGTGCGCGGGAGTCGAAAGAAGAGAGCCCCGACGAGGGTTGCAGGGATGCGCGGAGGACGAGTAGACAGCGACGTCATCATCCCCCCCCGCCTCGCCGCCCCGAATAAAAAACCCCTCGGAACAACCGAAACGCATCTCGGTCCATGTGATTTTTGATTTTTTTTTCTTCGAGTGCACCGTCGATTTCTGCAACGTCACAATAATAGTAATATTATACTCGCCTCTGTGGTAAATGGCACGCTCGTGCGTCAAACGAAGCGTAGAATCGACGAAAACCTCGGAAAAAAAATCTCGCATACCGTATTATCTGCTTCGTCCGACGACCGAAACATTTTACGTTATACCGCCGCACACGCCAACAGCTATATAATTATTATAATATTATGTAATGCATATAATAATATTATAGTGTCGCAGTGTCGCGTCGGCTGAATTATTTGAATTTTTTTTTTGTTCCGAGCCCCCGACGTAGAAGGATTCCGACGCAGGAGTATACGAGAAAAACATAATCCCGACAACATAAAACGAACGCACTATATAATCACCCTTATCACTCTAATACAATACCATATCATTATATTACAATATTATGTTCACGGCGACAATAAAATTATTATGTATAATATGCACAATAATTATTGTTAACGGTCACAATGAGCCAACGTTGTCACATGTATGTGCTAATTGATTTTTCCGACGTGTGAAAGAGTTACAATTATTGTTTTCAGACCACTGCGTATTATTATTATTAAATATATTATATTATGTATATATCTATATGTGTGTCAACGTTATGTAATCTTCCATATTATCATTTTACTCATATTTTAATATACAATACATACATCTGTATGATACTTTCTTATAATAATAATAATAATAATATTATGGATGTGTGTTTTCGATATTTTAACAACATATTATATTACACGTTTATATAGTTTTTTGTTTTATGTATACATCACGAAAATCATTACGATATCG
This sequence comes from Macrosiphum euphorbiae, assembly GCA_949089665.1. NCBI lineage: Eukaryota > Metazoa > Arthropoda > Insecta > Hemiptera > Aphididae > Macrosiphum > Macrosiphum euphorbiae. Next base: position 133,538,387 of record CARXXK010000001.1, on the reverse strand, counting down.
TAAAAATTGATTTTTAACAATTATTTATTATACGAGTTATCGGTGAATCGACCTTATATGCGCATCTGCATATTATTATTTTCATCAAAACATCCCGAGGCATTCTAGTTGAGAATCAGCTATCAATTGTGTCTCGAAGAATTATTACCGTATTTTTCAAATTTAAATATCCTGATCATATATTTACCTACATTATGTAAAAATTCCTGCTATTCATTACGTAATTTAATAGTAACTTAGATACTACAATATCCTATATGAAACATAAATATGTATCGTTGATAATTTTACAGCAAGTAGGTATAATCCTTAAAATACTTTAATGATAAAAAAAAATCATATTGCCTATATGGTACCTATTTAATACGCTGCATATCCACCGGTAAACATAATTATATGAGATTTAATCATCAGTATAATAAAATAATGTACATTCAATTAAACAAAGATAAAATAATACTGTTGAAAAATAACAGGAAATTCATAAGCCGACTACCAGAATAAATACCAAGCTAATTTTTATCATTTTGAGGATAGGCATACATAAAAACAAACAAATAGCAAAACAATTTGAAAAAGATATATTTTTTCAGTATCGCTGGCACGGAAAACTGCCAAATCTACAAACTGCGAGAATAAAATCAAACTATCAGAATTCAGTCGACGTATCAATGATTACAATACACCCAAGAAGCTAAAAAATAATAAAATTAATTCATATAAAAATATAATATGCCATGTTTACATCTCGCGTGATAATCGTTATGACGTGTTCTCAATAGTCAAAGTGGATGATTACAATTTACAATAATTAGCCGTGAAAAATGTTCTCATTAGGTAATTGAAAAATGTTTAGGTATTTCAATAATAATATATATTATATTATATATATGTCGTAATCATTACACAAAATCGATCTTTTCATGATATGGTTACGACTTTTTTACATTTTTTACTCAAATTCAAAAATATTTCACAAATCGGTCTCTTTTTCATGAAATTGTCACTCCAATTATTTATTTAACATCTTGTATTTTTTTTTCACAATTTGGTCGATCACGTTGTGTACTGAAATACAACACTTATTTCACACGTCAAGTTATAACCTAGTCATAACCTATGTCTATTATTATTTATTTTAAGTATTTATTAAGAACTTATATAAATATAATATAGGACTTCTACAATACCATAAATAATTTTATGAATATAAATGATAGTTATTTTTTATCTAAAGTTAACAGGAGGTGACGCATGAAGGACCGACTATAAAACCGATATCAATTATAGGGAAAATTATAAAGTTTTCGTAAAAAAAAATATGTTGTAAGTGTCTCCTGAAAAATATCAAAATTTGAAATTGGGCCATGCTTTTAATAAGTGCCTCATAATATGAAATTGTATAGGTATTATTCTCGTGTAGGAAATCCTTAACGGTAGGTACTACCAGTTATCACTGACAGTAATACTGAATATAATAGATGAGGAGACAAATAAAATATTAAGTTGGTGTGTAGGTACTTACGTTATTGCAGCGTCGTTAGTTTCCATAATAATCGTATCGATTTTTTCAGCTGTATATGGCTTTTTACCAGGCTTATCTCAATGATATATCTCAAATTTTTGATAAAATTCCAATTTTTCATTAAATTCGTTAATTTTTTAAATAATAGCCGTACTAACCTTTGAATGTGATCGAATGATCTATACAACAACTATGCATTATACACACTAATTGAACATCAAGGTATTTCAAAAATTCTGATATAACATTATTATTATGTTTTTTATCAAAACTAATATCATCTACACATTTCTGTTAGTCTGCTAATTATTGCAGTAGGTATAAAAGTCGTTTTGAATATAAATATTATTTATTGTATTTGACATGGATTTAATTGCACGTGGCTAATGTATATAATGTATATAATGTATATAATGAAACTCGACGTCTCGACTTGTGTGGTAAATATTGTATTTCAGTACACAACTTGAAGAAAAAATTACAAAATGTTAAATTGGAGTGACCATATTTTGATGAAAAAGTGACAATTTTTTGAAATATTTTTGATTTTCACGAAGTGTTTTGAAGCCCTTTGCAGTTTATGAAATGGACAACTTTTCATGAAAAGATCGATTTCGTGAAGTGACTACAATATAAATAATTTAAACGAAAATCATTACCTGATAATTTTTGCAATATTCGGTTAAAACCAAAAACGTTGGAAACTTCTTCCGAATGTGTCAGTTTCCTAAAAATAAAAATACAACATTTAATGCTAATAATTTACAGTTTTGTTATGTTTAAAGTCAATAATAATATTATAATGTATCTACACTAATGAATAAATAGTATTTTGTGAGCAAAGTATAAAATCGATAAAAAAAAACTATATGTACACAATAATAAATTATCTAAATTATGTAAAGAATAATAATAAATTGTTTTAAGCAAATCCGTACCTTTGGAACGCGCAATGTACATCCAAGCGCAAACAATGAATCTATGAAATTCAAAAGAGGTAGGTACTTAAATTGTAATTATTTTTTTTAAAGAAATACGTTAGTTTCCAAACTTTATGTTATAATAGTCATAAGCATAACACTACAATTGTAAGCTCAATATTTAAAATGATACTCGCCCACATTACCTACATTTTGTTATTATTTTTTATTTTATTCAATTTTAAATTTACAGATATAATGTCTACTGTACAATTAAATTATAAGTTATATTAACTATTTTTCATTATTTGATTATAAAATACACAAATAACGTTTTATTAAAATAAAATGACGAAGGTCAAAAATATTTTAGAAGTATTGTACAATGTATTGTACCAATAGAAAACATTTAGTTGTTGAACTATAAATAGTATATTTTAATAGCATATAAGACATAATATAACAAATAGATATTGTACAGCACAAAATATATACTAAAAAATATATAATACCTATTATATGACCTTCAAGTCATTATTTATTTAATAAAACGATTTAATATTGTATTAGTTGGTTTTCCTACTGATCGAAATGTTATATATAATATAATTGCATATACAAGTATTTTTAATGTTACGAATTGAGTTTTAATTTATAAACATATTATACATAATATGCAGCTTCCAGGTTCGTTCCGTTCGACTTATAACAATGATTTAAAGATAAAATATTTTTTATTTTTTTTTTATCGTTATTACATTGTTGTCTAACTAGGATGTCAAAATATTTAATATTGCACAACATTTTAATCTTAATTTCATATATGATATTATTATATATTTTATAATATTTAATATGAAAAATTTCATAATTAATAATAATATCTTCTAGATTCTGAGTGAAACGATGAATGTATTGATTTTACAATGATATGAGTTTTTATTTATTTATTTTTTTTATTTTGTATCTGTCATCACCTTTTAGGATAGTAAAAATGCTTAGGTTTTCTTCAACAGTATCTTTTCTGATAGAAAAGTGAATCTAGTTGGTACTTTGGGAGGTTAAAAGTAAAAATTTAGCAGTAGTTTTCAAAAGCGCCTTGAAAAACAAAAGAAAAATTAAGGAAAAACGGGAATTTTTACTCAAAATCTGTTTTCGAAAAAATCGATTTTGGTATTTGGTGCAACTCAAAAACAAATGACCGTATTTACATGACATTTTTACTGAATGTTTACATTAGCATTTTCTATACACCATACGATTTTAAAAATATTTTGAGTTATTTTGAGCTCTTTACGGACATTTTCAGTTTCCATTTTTTTTAGTTTTTTTTTCTATAAATATCAATACAATTTTATTTGTTGGTACAAAAGCATGAACATTTAATAAAAGGCTCCTAGTGTATTTTCAAAGGCAGATGAAAAAAATTAAAAATCCATAGTCACAATTTTTTTCTAAGCATTAAAAGTTCATATATTGACAAAATACGTAAAAATTACGAAAATTTGCAAATTATTTTGAGTTAGAAATTCATAAATAATTTTCTTTTTAAATCTAAGATTTAAAAATGTGATACAAGATTTCTCATAAGTTTGTCTACCTTTATCAAAAAAAAATGTCTACAAACAACTCAAATTAAATTTGTTATGAGCGTCTGAAATTCATATTTTTACAACATTTGATATTCACTCGATTTCTCATATAACGATTTTCTTATTTTATTGTAATTAAAAAACGAATGACTGTAGATACTTGAAAATTTCACTGAATGTTTATATTAGCATTTTCTATACACAATACAATTTTAAAAATAATTTGACTCTTTTTGTGTTGTTTACGGACATTGTTAGTTTTCAATAGTTTTAGTTTTGTTTTCTATAAATATCAATAAAATTTTATTTGTTGAGAAAAAAAGAGTGAACATTAAATGCAAGGCTATAAAAATAGTTGAAAAATATTAAAATTACATAATCACAATTTTTTTTTATAAGCATTTAAAGTTTGAATTTTGACAAAATTTATCACATTTAAAATTTAATAATAATAATGTAGTTAAAAGTTTATAAAATGTTCAAGTTTCATAGCTAAGGATTGAAAATTGAAAACAAGATTCCACTTAAATAGGTTATATATAAATTATACTTTATTCACCTGAATATCATAAAATATACTTCGTAATATCATAGGCTGACTGACCATTTTCGCTCAAAATCGTTTTTCTTATGCAATGATATTATATCAATGAATTGAAATTTAACACCATCCATTACACATTACAGTGACCCACTTGTAACCTTTATTGTACAGCATAGTGACTTTTTAATAATGGAATATAATTATTAAAAATTACAATTGGTATTAAAGTAGAAAAATATTATAGTTGAATTTAGAACAGAGACTCCCTACATTTCAACGGTATGACACATTTCGAACAATTTTAAATTCCGCAACCCTCAATATTCTAATGACCTTTTTTTTTTTAATTGTTGACGCTATATCCTTAAGATAACTTTTAGTCTGGCAGCGTCATAGTGACAAATCACTGATAAACTCTTAATCACCACGGATAATGTGAACAATGATAAAACTAAATAAATTCAGTCAACAACGAAAAGTAATAAAATATGTACAATTTAGTGACACAGAAAATACTGTACATACTCGTATTTATACATAAATATATTATCACTAATTTTTTTTTGCATACCAATATACATTATGGGAATCCAATATAAAAAACTTAATTCTAAAACTAAAAGCGACCTACTTTTTGAGGTTTGGGAACCTCTGAATTATAATATAATATGAAATTCGAATCTATAAATCTATAGTCTATATATGAATTCTATTTTAAAAAGAAAATCGAACCCCTCCAAAACCAATGAATTATAGTGAAGGCCAGTGGTTCAAATGAGTAGTAACTTATAAGCAAATGCACAATGATACGGGGAAACCTCTTCTACGAGAATGGATTAAAACCAAATTCAAAAATGTCCATAATATGAAACTCAAAACCTTCGAAGGAGCCAGGCACTACAAATTACAAACAAAGAAATAAAACAAAAAAAACCTAAGTCCCAGGCTGCTACATCTCACAAGACGTAAGTATCTGGTGACAATGCGGATAACACTTACGACTTAACACCTGCATACAAACTACATGTTATTTATTATAATTATTAATTGTCACTTATTGAACACGCCTTTTCTAAAATGATTATTATAATAAATATATATTGCATTATAATATAATATGTAATGCAATGTATTACTATCAAATTTATAATATTATGTAATAATATGTTGAAATATTTTAAAACACAATGCATAAATCGCTATACTTCTACAATTTTTCCAGTGCTACGTTGTCTTATGTAGGTATATAATTTAATATTGTCAATATCACCCAAATGGCCACTGTTGATGCATGTTTATTTAAATTGAAAAATTAATAATAAGTCTATTTTAATATTTGAAAATTAAATGTAATTTTCAATACCATAGATTAACAAAAAATATTATTCTGTCATTATATACCCAAGATTTTAAATACGGATGATAACATAATATACTGTTATTATATGAAACGTTATTATCTAGCTGAAATTGGTGGAAGCAAATATAATATGTAAAATGATACGATAATGTGTCATCTAGATTAATCATGTCCATCTAAAAATATTCACACATCACAGAGTAGTAGTAATTATTTTAAGAACACTCAAACGTTAATCATAATAAATACATTTAACATGTAATAGGTACCAATTGATTATTTCAGTAACATATTTTCATGAATGCTGTACATCCATCGGAGGAAACTGGAGAGTATAATATAAAATTATACATTTTATTAAGATAAATGAAATTATTTAAATTAATGATATTTTTTAGCGATAAAAATCTATAAACCTTATTTATGGAACACAAACTACCGAGATCGGGATAATTTGTCGTGCATAATAAGATTAAATGTATATGCGTGTAAACTGTTTCATACTATCACAAATTCTCAACAAAAATACATTCCAAATTCTAGCAATGTGTGTTTATATTTTTTTACGGTAATTAATTATAAAGTAGGCACAACAATATTATTAAAGCAGTACCGATTTTTGTTTGAACTTTGATAAAAATGTTATACTTTAAACATGAACACGTTTCTAATATTGTGCAGTTGTTTTTAAAAATATGACACAAACTGTCGAATAAGCAAACGTTATTAGCACTAGGTATTATTTTTTTTTTCTTAAATTCGTTGATCGAAAATTGTTCAATGCCTACCTTCAATTATATTTATAACGATTTAATACTTTCAAATACTTTTGTATAAATGATCGAACCTGAATATATGTTGTGTCTACATTATTTAGAAATTATTTATGAAACTTTGATAGAGATGAAACTTAAACGTCTACCAATAGGTTTTAATGTTTTTTCAAGTAGAACTAAAACGATTTTTATTTCCAACCTATTTAATATGTTTATGATGTTTTCGCCATTTAAATTTACTGATGGTGTAACAGAATTACAATGATACTGTCTAATATTTCTACTAGTGGTAAATTTAAAATTGATGTTCCGCGTGAGTATGTAAATATGTGTCTCTTTATTTATATAATATCATATGCTAATTAGATAGACATATTTCTTATATTATCTTCGGCATTCGTAATCTTTTTAATTGGATAGGTAATAACTTATAATATTACATCGTTAAAATATAACGGATTTAACAAAGCACATTTTTTGATAACCAAAAATGCATAATCTATTATTCACATTACGACACGGAAATGAGCAATTACCAATAATATTTACATTGTACTTACACGACTTACTCAAAATAAAAAAAGGCTTTTAGGAACCCCTAATCCTAATATAATAACAAATGAAACAGTTGCTACAAGTGGATTTGTTAAACGAAATATTTATAATAGGGTTCTTTAATTTTCATCAATGAGCAGATTATGTACGAAACCATCTCTGAACCTAATTTATGGTTTAATCATAACCATCATAACTGTGAACAAATGTGGGTTGAAATTCCAACCGATTTGTAACAAATAAAAAAATTGTTTAAAGTTTATAGATGTCATCAATTGTATAATAGGTAGGTACATGCTTATACTTTAAAACAAAACAGAGAATAACAATACATTTATCATGGTAAATTATCATAATGACGTATTCAATTATTCACAAAACCAATATTAGTACGTTAATTTAGAAATATGAATTACCAAAAACTAAGTATCATCATTTATCAAATAAACTATTTTAATTCTCATAATGTTAAAAATACCCTACAAGTACAGATTATTATTGTTAAATAATATTATATGAGTCAGAAAATATAGGAAGTATGTACATTATATTTAACCATCAATTAATGTAACACAACAATTTACTTATTTATTGACACAATAATTAATTGTATTCAATTAATATACGTTTTAAAACTTAATAAAAGTCCCAAGAACGTCTATCAATATAACAATACTTATCTTGAATAAAATACACCGAGAAAACTTGTAAAGCTAATCAGTTAAACATTTTAGATTGTAAAAAATATATTTAAAACATGTAATAATATTTCAAATTATGTTTAAATTTTATTAAAACCAGAACTAAAACTTTAGGTTTTGTAAATTTAATTATTATTTAACTAATATTTAATTAACATACTGTACTGCTTCGTGTTGACTAAATATATTTTATATATTACTTTAGTATTATTTTATGGATTCAAACTAAGCTTATTATAACTAACTAGTAATTAGGAAAATAATAATTATTTTTTACTTTTAGAAAAACGTTGCAACTTTTCCAAAGTACAAAAATTATTAATTTGTTATACAAGTAAATACTTAATACTCATGGGAAATTAAACCAAAAATTGTCTTATAGTGTTATAATCAAACTAAAATTAGCTACGTCTCGAACTTTGAATTAAGACGAATGGATAAACTGACAACAAATGATGAGTCTACCTAACTATTTACAAAAAAAAGCAGAAATGGTGTTATTTGTCTTATACCATAATAATAAATAGTTATCAATTCAAAATCTATAATCTAAATTATACTACTTTTATTTGTTAAAAATTATAAACAAAATAGATTAGACGTATATAGACAATCTTGATTATATATTATGATATGCTTACGTAAAAATCTTGTACTAAACGTATGGACATTTTATTCTAAATATTTTTTCGTTACTTTTTTTTTTTTACTGTGTTAAAATAAAAAAATATTGTTAGTTGAACACTAAGCACTGGACATGTTAACTATGTAACTTTTTTTTAAAAAATATTTCCTTTTTTGTATTTAAATATTTTAACCATCACAAATTACTAAAACAAATTTTGACGCTAATATTTTAAAACATAATATTCAATAATATAATATTGTAAATATAATACACATAATACTATGTGCACATGCATCGTGTGACAGTACGATATGGTACGTGATCATTATAAATTAATAATTGTTAAGTTTATTTATATTATGATATTTTGTAATACTCCCAACGTATATTATAACATCAAAATATTGTACAATACCTAGATATTATGTAAGTATACATTTTGAAACTTTTTTGACTAACGTATGATATGTTAACGTACTAGTACTTACACATATAATAAAACATGTGTGTATAATATCTACGCGTAGCCAAACAATTTTTGTTTTGTTTCGATAAGTTTTAAATTTCGTAGCATATGTTTAAAAGTTTTGTACGAATAACAAAATAATTGCTTTCCACAAAGTACCTGCAGTATATAACCTATTTTGCATAATTACTTGAACAGTTACGCGACGGTGTCAATATTTTTTTCATAGGTTCCATTATGTAGCTAATGCTAATATACAGTGTTTGGTTTATTATTATTATATACTCCTCAGCCCTCGGGCAACTAAATAAAACCTTCCTTAAACTTCAACCGAGGAATATAAGAATAAGATGTGCCTACCGTCAGTCCAGGTGTTCATCGGGTAGTATGATTTATCGTTTTTTTGTTAAATTTCTTTTTACCTTTTGTTGCCAACTGGGGAGATGATTAAACCTATATCGTACAAACTCTCCAAATAACAGGTGAACACTTTTTCCCCTCTTTCTCTCTGTTTCACGGCACCCCATCAGCAGCAACACGTCGGTGCGGGATGATATTCAACAGACAAGGGTCCTAAAGGAATGTCAAGGTTATTGGCTGCGGGCCACTACTACTAGTCCTTCCAATCGGTGACCGATACCTTCCTCGCTCTCTTTGAAAAAGGATTTCGTCACACTGGGAGTTAAAAATAATTTGACTTTAAGTGTTGTTTGTTGTACTTAATAGGCATTCGTAGTAATAATAATTATTAAACGATGATTAATTAAGATTGTTGAGAAATATCTTACGAATAAAACAAATACACACAAGATAAAACAAACCCGTCAACTTATACAAGTTAAATTAAACCATTTACACAATCAATGAACTGATTAAAAAACAAACATAGTATAAGGACCAAGGGGTGATATAGGTACCAAAAACAATTCACATGTGGAATTTAGAAAATAAAAATATATAGGTGCATAGGTAATGACTAATGAGTATTGTTTTTAAATATAATATAGTAAGTAAACAATAGTAACCACGAAAACGGTATGAAACTATTTAATCATAAAAAGGTTAGCATCAAAACACTGATAAAATATTGTATAATGGTCTACAATAGAATGTTTGAGAATTAAGACACGATAAGACGAAAAAGAAAGTGAGAATAATAGGTAGTACCTAATCGATTGATTTCAGTACCACAAAATTAGCTCTTATCTACAATATTATTGAAAAATTATTATTTTGTTTGATTAAGACTGTATTTAATTAAAAATTAGTAAATACATTCATTATTATTTTTATTATTATTATTGTTATTAAAAAAAAGAAAATTAAGAACTTTAATCATAATTCTTAAAAAATACTAGGAGAGAAAATATAATAGATAAACTGCTTTGTATCTATGTTCCTAATGAGTATAAATTTAAATAATCACGAGACTGTAACAATAACGTTCAATGTTCACATTAGTATAATATCGGTAAGAGCAGGATAATTGGATTAATTTTTTCAAACATGTATTTTTATTTTGAGAGACAATTTTTTCGTATAGCCTACACTGATCATCTATAATTATTAAAGTGGGGACTATTCGGCTATAGGCGAATGACCTTTCCAGTGGTTGATAAACTTTATATTATGTCATTTGAATGAATTTATTACAACGTGAGTATTTTTTAGATGGATTGGATTGATAATAGTATACAGATGGCCGATAGGTGTACACTATATAAGTTATATATTATATTATGCTCATTGTGTTTTCGCAATTTTTAAACCTAATGATATAAGCAAAAAATAGTTATAACTTTATAAGTTCAAACAGGGTTAGTCATCAGGCAATCTCAACCCCATTTTATTCCAAATTCTGTTTTTTTATGTTTTAAATAGGTATTTATTATATTTAATTACTCATCAAAGAATGCCATTAATAATGAGCATATTTTCAAATACTTAGATATTCACACTATTTAAGGAGTATTCTTAAATAATTATGATTATTTGAGGAAATAAAATTACATACAATATATATATAATAATACAATATATCCAATAATTATGATTCCCCATAAATAATCATCGTCCTGTGGTGATTCAAAATTTTGTTTCTAACGAGAATTGCCATTTTATACTATAAATTATTAAGCCGATAACTATTTTAAGACATTTTAATTTTTTACAAATTAAAATTTGAATGACTAGGTTCTGAGTTCATTTATGTGAACCAAAGGTATTAGATTTAAAGATGGTTATATACTTATATCACTACAATGTTTTAAAAATTATTGAAAAATAAATAAATACACTATTAAAAAATAGGTTTGCACTGAATCACTATGCATGAAACATATATAATATAAATTATTCGTACTGTAAAGAGACTATATAGTTATATTGTATGGATTTTTTTTTTAATTTGATAAAATCATATTTTTACTATCAGCTTATTTTTATAGAGACTACTGAACATTATAATTTATAACTATATACAGCTTAAATACATTTTTATTTCATAAAAAAAACCATCTAGCGTTATTATATGTATAAAAAAAAAAAAAAACTGTAAGTACCTACCTACTAGTCAGATTACTTTTAAAACCTAAATTAATCTGTTTAATAACTAATAAGAAAATGTAGACTAGGACTTATTATTGTAAATCCAAAAACAAATAAGTACACTCAATGGACCGACATGAAACATTATTTTTTTTTTTCATAAACACAAACAATACCTACTTGATTTTTGTTATGCAATAGACAATTAGTAATTAGATAGGTGTTACCCAAAAGCGCAAATCGCTCTTCGATAGCTAAAAGCACAAACCAGATTCACGATTTTGTACCTAAGTAGGCAGTGGGATAAAAACGTAAAACTATAAATTGAATTTCCTGGTACAATATTGTAGGTACCCGTCGCACTATAAGATTAGGTTTAAAATCGGACTCTTATTATATTCAGTTGTCAAATATAGTGTATTTTTCTATGCCAAAAACAACAGTACATCGAGTTTAGTTGAAATTAATTTTTATTTCATCATTGTACTTTATCGTGATAATCATTTAAGATGATAAATATTTTAAAATTGAATACGACAAAAATTAATATGAAATTTCACATTAGAAAAAGTACCTATATTATGTATGGATTGATTTATTTACCATTTACTGACATTTCTGATGTATTTTATTAACTGACAGCAAAAATAAAAGCGTTTTCTGCTTATATTTTGGCAAATTTTATTAAAAATTGCAGCAGATATCCACCACACCTCTGAGCCACCTTCAGACGAGCCAAGCTAGATACCACTGTCACTAAAAAGAGCAATTTTACAATTCACGCTCATTAATTTATAATTAGGTATATTGAAGTGCTTATAAAACACCAAGCAGAAGTTTACTTAAAACTAATGGATGAAAAACGAAGAATAGATACCTGAATAGTGAATCCCCAATATAAGGAACGTGTACCCATGCACAGAATAAGTCCAGATTGGGCTACTTAAAAATAGGGCTTCAAATTGCAACATTAATTTTAAGATATTCATTATTATATTAACGTAAAAGTTCAATTATTGAGAAATGTGCAGGTTTTAACAAAATTATAAACATTATTTTTATCATAGTAAAATTTATTTATGCTTATGGGATGTTTATCTTTATTTTTGTGGTCCTGTTTGGGTCATATTTATTTTGCTTATGGGCTACAGCTTATGAAAAATAAATATAGGTACCCATTTAAAATTGTAAACGTGTATTAAAATGTGATCTTGAGTAGCTACTCGCCTACCCTTATAGTGTGGTTAGTATAAAATGTATACGTATTGCTTGTAAAATTAATTTTTAAAATACTTATTGTCTCAAAATTAAAACTTGGGTGAAAATTAAATTAGCAATAAATGTTATCATTTTATAATATTATATATAATATAGGTACCGCTGTATACGAACAGATGAACTTATACATTTTAGTTTTAAATTATATAATACTTATTTTTATGAATTTAATGTGCAAACATATTTGGAATAATAATAATTAGAGTTCAGTGGTCAGACGGTATTAGTATATAGAGTCATTAGAGTGTGTGTATTATTATTATTAAATTATTCATGAAAAATTACTGTAATCAATAGAGCAGGTTCCGTGGTTGTTTAAGGCATCGAAGAAATGTTTCACCACATTATCAAAATCGTTACTACTCTCGCCGTTCGTTCGTCCGATTCACTAAAGTACGATAATGTATTATATCATTGGGACTGTATAATATATGAGTGTTGCAGTGCACGACACAAACGCATCGAAATCATAACCATAGTATATTATGTTTTAATGGAAATTCATAAAGAATAAATAATAAATAATTGTTGAGCGTACGCTTATAAAATTAAAAAAAGAACAAAACAAAAAGACACTTGTCTCGCGATTCGGACGAGGAATCGAACTGAGAAATATCTGATATCGCCTTGGACAACGACAATCTGAGGACACCGAGTGTGCATTATAACTACTATTAAGTGTATTAAATGTGGATATACATATACGTATATAAAATATATATATTTGTATACCCATCTAATATTCGCGACCTCGAAGCCGATCGTACTAGAAACACACATATAATAATAAATAATAATAATATAATAATATACACATGTATACACACATACATACATACATACATACATACATACATACATATATATTATATTATATATACACAGGTACATATAGTTTGCATTATATTATACTGTGGCACTATACCATAATAATATTATAACATTCGTGCACACATAGTATTATTATTATTATATTATGCACGTGTACCTATCACTAAAATATATTATGTGTACAATATTTTGCGACGAGTCGTCGTCGTCGGTTTCACCCGCAGGCCGTTGCACTGCTTCGATGTTATTAACGGCCGGTAGTTCAAAAGCGGTCTCGAATGGAATTTAATTTGATGTCAACTTCCTGTTTAACGTACGGTATGGCGTTTACGTACCACAGTCGTATAACAGACGTCATATATACAGGGCGAGCGGATTAAACAGGACACGACGGAGCTGCACTCATCCCCGCGATCCATATTTGAATAATATTATCATCGCCTCGTCCGTCGACTTTAATTTTCAGTCCAGCCATCTACACTCGTAGTGTGTTTGTTTACATTTCCCAGACAACCTGGAACCGGCATCCGTCGGATGCATCGACCACTGGACATCGTATTATTTATTTTCGTACGAAATACCTTTATAATATTATAGTGTAACTACTAACGACGACACAAATGGTCGTCGTCGTCCCATTGCTCGTCTGTGCCTATTAGGTGTAAGGAAAAATTAGCACGATATAGGTATTGGCGGTAAACTGGTTTTGACGAAAATCCTCTGGTTAAGGCGAGGAATAACACAAAACTCGTTTGCATAAAATTATATTTTATTCCGTGTAAACAGCGTGTGCAGGTGGACACGGTGCTATACAACAAGTTGAATCTGGCAAAAACAAATTTTAAAATCAAGGAAACGAATGACAAAGATTGACTTACAGAACCCCCACTATAAATTATTTGTATAACACATTTACACCGATTATTGTGTTTACCGGTTTTCTAACGTTATAATATTATTATGTAAAACCTTTGATTCAATAAAAGTATGTTTTACGTGTTGTTTAGGTACCGCCTAAAATATGCAATATGAGTCAACTCAATATGTAATGTTTAGAATTATTTATAATATAATACTATAGCACATTATTTTTTTACAATGTCCTACACGGCTACACTTACAACAGTTATAAACTTATAATTAATAAACACTAAATATCACTATATTGTATATTATAGAGGGTAACAAACATATGTTGAAAAATGTTTCCTTATTGGTTATAACTTATAATACTACCTACTTATTAGTGAAGTAGAACTGTTCAAAAAATATCTATCTATTACAGTTTTTACTTAAATACTTAAAGCAACAAGGTGTTAACTGTTTTACTTATATTCATATACATTTTTATATTTATAATATTATTAATGTTAATGAAGTTCAACGGTCGTGGCTTATCACAATATGAAACATTTACAAACTATACCAAATGTGTATATTAAACATATTATATTACACTCAACACCTAATAAAATAGATAATATTATTATATATTATTATAAACGTTTTTAATTTTACTAGAAACAATTTATTTAATAATAAAATTTAAATAAAAATGATTTTAATAAAATGTTATACCGTTATACCGTGAAGATCATTTCTCTTTATTATATAGATTATAGAGAATCACTTACAGAAACAGCATACCTAATAATATAGTGTGTACCTATAAACACGATACATTATAATATGACTATATTGTTAAAAAAAAAAATGTCAATATGTAGAACGTTTGAACAGATTATAAACTATTTGTTATTTGTTAGCTACCTACGTTTTAATTTATATATTTTAAATTATTACAATGTAATAATTGTGTGTGTGTGTGTTGTTTGCGATACTTAAATAATTCGTGTTAAATAATTAAAATATTCTCGAAGGAAACAGTATACATAAACTATTACGATATTAAATATGCCCCAATTACAATACAAATGGCTATTATTAGTTATTATTTTTCTTATATTTTTTATTAACAAGTTGACAATATATATTAAGCAAGTATATATTTCACCTATTTTGTTCAAATTTTTAATAAGTTTATTATAAGTATTTGTATGTATAATGTATTATAGATGTTTGACCTAATTGTATTTTATTATTGTGCTAGGTAATAAACAAATTTTGTTATATTATATTCCATTTAAAAATATTAAATTATGCGTATAAAATATTATTATGTATATTAAACACTTAGTTAACATTATAATAATATATTAATTTATTGAAGAATATTATTATGACAATATATTACCTCAATAAAGAGTTCCAAAGGAATTTAAATGTTTGAAATGTGTTCATTATGTTACAAGTACAATTAAAATTCAATTATAGGTACCTACTTAAAATTGATTTGATTACGATTTTCCTTTATTCTTTTATAGTATGTATTAATCTATTTTCTGTAGTATTGAAAGAGAAAGTAATGTACTTTAAGATTTATAATTTATATTCCTTTGAAATACTTAATACAAACCCGAAAAATATTTTTAACACAACATAATATTATTTAGAAAAATATATACCTATTAAATATTATATTATAAATTAATTATATTGGTACACTCATGAACACTGGAAAATAAAAATAGGTAGATTTAAATAGTTTAAAAACCTAAGGCCATGACATCATAATATTATTGTTTAATGAATATCTCGAGTTATTAGATTAAAAAATGTTTAACATTACTTTGGTCAAACTGCTTTTACAGTGAGTTTTTGGAAAGTTTTATAAATTATAATATTATAATATTATGATTAAATGTATAGAAACATACCTACATATTATAGTGTGCGTGATGTACCGCATTATCAATAAAAATCATAATTTACCAGTTACCACGTCATGTAAGTTGTAAGCCATCGGTACTTTATCTAATTCACCTAGGTAGTCAATAGTCATATATAGGTACATTGATTTTAATCCAATGCAATTAAGTTGATTTAACTAACAAGTTTAACCTTAACATATCGAATTAAAAAATGACAAATTCATGTAATAATTTATCACCGACGATAATATCGAATAATATATTTTATATTAAACGGGAGCCACTTGTTATCACTAATTATCATCATTTATGGTGGGACACGGATAATATAATCAACCGCCGCCGAGTATTTGTGCAATGGAAATTTCTGAGGTAATTTTGGTAATATATATTGTAATATTTAGGTAGGTACTGTATAATATTTTCATTATTATTTTTGCATTTAGCTGTTATAATAGGTACCCGGTACTCATAGATATTATACTGATCACATTCTTCATCATTCAGCTGATTATTTGTTATTGAAAAGATAAAAGTATACTGACCATGAACTCGTATTTTTTTTTTTTAGCGTTTTAAAAAATGTTTACTCAGGTATATCATGTAAGTCATAATAATATATTATAATATTATAGTTGACGGTTTAATCACAAACAGATGTGACAATCCACATATTGAAGTAATGACGTGCAACGGATTAGAGGTGAGAACGAGAGAAAAATATAAACCTCACTCTGCCTATCCTTCACTCTCCTCCTTTCACTCCATTGCGTTCTTGACCCGTTCTTAACAGGCTAGTTATACCTACTCGCCATTATCTAATTTTATATAATAAACCTACCTACATAAATATAAAGCACAAGCGTCGTTACGCATACAAGTTTCTATGAATTTTCACAGTTGATAAAAATATTTAGAAGTGCTGTTTAATATAACCACTGCTTAAGTATCCACAAAAATGCAAACATAACACTCTACGACATATTCGAGCGAAATTAATGATTTCGTAATGCCATATAATACGGGTTCTGGGTAAAAAAAAATACAAATAAATCAATACAATACTATGATTGAACATTAATTTATCGATGCAATTTAAGTACACACGTGACACATCTTTAATAATATTATTTAATCGAGAGTAAATATTGAATGTGTACATTGTGTTTCTGCGAACTAGTATTATAATATAAAGTTGTGAAAGAATAATTGCAGATTTATGAAGTAGGTAGGTAGGAAATATTATTATTACTAACGATTCGGATCGTATGTATCGCATACATACCTGCCGACAACTGCATTATATTTACAGGAATTAAATGGTAAAAACGCACAGGATATAAACAGTCGGGTATCACGTAATCGGAATGGAATAAACCGGTAAAAACGGTCGTGTAATAAATTTAAAAAAAAAAAACCCGACCGAAGGTGAAAGTTCTGTAACTATGATTTTTCAAGGCGAAAAAAATCGATGTTTAAGAGTTGTTTAATATGTTTGGGCTCCCCGTGAAGGAAATTTTCGGTTTATCATATTACTATACCGTATATTTTTGGTGTCATAGGTACTTGGTATATATTATAATACTATAATGCCGAGGCACTGAGCTAACTATAGACATTACCTACATGACAAAATATCAAATGGGTATGGTAAATATTGGTATAATATTATTATTAAGACCCTCCAGAAAATAAAATTGAAACAAAGCTTTAAACGAATGTATCGCGTCGAAAAAACAAAATTAACAAGAAGAGTCGCCGGGGAACGAGTAACTATGAGCAATTTTGTAAAAAAGAGACGAACTCGTAAGTAAAATAGTTTTTCACCGACGAATCAAAATTAAATCCAAAACACGCAGGTTATACATTATGAACACCGTCAACTGTTCGATTGTATTGACAATTGCATAACTGGAGCCAATTAAATCAAACTGTTCTAAGAGAAATGCAGTTCCCTATTATTCGAATGAACTCGAAGGGTTCATAAATTATACTTAGAATCATAAAATAATAAAAATTGAATAATAGATTATATTTTTGTAGGTACTTCGTATAACACTATACTAACCGAAGCTAGAAAATAAAATGACCAACAACTTTAACATTAACATATTGAATTAAAAAAGTGAGTAAGTGGATGTCGCTCTGCTATACAGTAGGTTACAATTAGGTCAATATATAAAGGATTGTATTAAACTTTAATTCAATGATATAATATCATTGTATAAGAAAAACGATTCTGAGCGAAGACGGTTTGTCAGTCTGGATATTGTTATTATTTATTATATCCTGTAAGTTGAATTTATATTATAATAGGTATTATTATTTTTTATTCGTTTCTATGATGGTGATAAACAAAGCGTTAGAAATTAAAATTCCATTTTTAGAGGTTTTTCGTAATTTGTCGGTGGTTTTTCATGTGCAATTAAATAAATATTGAGAAAATCGAAAAATGACTTGACTCGATTTGCCAAAAGATAAGGTACTATATGTTGAAACCGAAGCACTCCTTCTGGTAGATATTTTGTGTACAGGATATAAAAAAAAAATAAATAAATAAACACCATCGTAAAACCATAAGCTTCCTCTCGCCACTCAGAATCTAAAATGACAAATTTATATAATAATCTATCGTCGACGATACTATAATATCCAATAATATATTTTATATAAAACGGGAGCCACTTGTTAAAATATTATCATAATTTATGATGAAATGCGGATAATATAATCAACCACCGCCACGTACCTATTTGTACATTGGAAATAGCTTAGTTAATTTTGGTAATGTATTGTAATATTTAGGTAAGTATATTGGTCTTATTATTATGTTTGCATTTTGCTGTGATACGATGAAAAATAATAGTTTATAATAAGTTTAAATCAAAAATACACATTCTCATATTATTATTTTAATACCATATTTACTCGTATTGGCATCTCATACCAAGCTGGGCAAAGTTTAAAGAGACATTTTTAGTGTCATTTTCTAAATTAAAAAGATTTTAAAAAAATTTTTTGGACTGCGTACAGATATTTTTATTTTCTAACTGATTTTGCTTAAAGCTTTTTTTATCACCATAGAAACGAATAAAATGTAAAAATTACCTAATTTCCACTAAGTATAATATATACAATTAATAGGAAGTAGTCATTTATTAATACAGATTTATGATTCATACATTTTCTTCGAAGTGGAAAGTATCGAGTACTGCGCGCTACATTTATGTCACCATTTTATGAAAAAAGGCGAATTTTGTTCGTACAAAGTGTCTACTCTCTTCTATAAGCCAATAACGGGTTAAAAGTAATAACAACAACTATATAAGATATATCTTAATATATTCATGGACGATAAATAAAAATTATAAATGGTTGAAATTCTCGGTAATTCATATTATGTTAAAAACACGCTCCTGTTATATCAGATCAAGTTTTTTGTCTACAAAAATCTATTATCCGACCAAGTGATGACCAACGATAACGATCATTCTTGAACATACTAAACAGCTTAATATTTTAATTATATAGTGAGACAATGTTATACGAGTGAAAATCAGAAAAAAAACCTTAGTTGCCGGTTCTGCTGTATACCTAAGTAGATTTCTAATGTACTTCATCATTCAGTAGGTGATTCAATAGTTACTTATTTAGAGGTAATATATGTGTCCAATTAAAATTCAATTATAAATCATTCAATAAGAAAAACGAATCTGAGCAAAGGAGACATGTGGATCAGCGTCTTTATCTTATAGGATATTTTATAATATATTTTTCAGTCGGGCATTCCTATTTTTCGTTTTAATATCCAATTTATTCAACATTTAAAAAATTATTGTGCCCATATAGTTAAGAACAACTTAAGAGAAACCTTGTATTTCATTCAAGCGCGGGACATCACATTCGTAAGCATTTTGTACTTTTTACACAATAATTTGCACATTCCTATGATTTTGAAGATTTTCCCACAGTATTATTTTATATACAATCAAATTGTAATTGAAAAGCATGTATTTATTATACTTGATAAATATTTTCATCTGAATATAATTATGACGTTTTATTAATTCGAATATGCCCATTGAACGTAGAAAGAGCAAACAATCTTAAAAAAATACAAGGAATTTGATGACTTAGAATGACTCAATGACTTAGAATCGCAGAAATTGTTTTTATCAAAACAAACATTAATATACTAGTATATATTATGCACACAAGATAATAATATAATATATGTATAATATACACATAGTATTTCCTATAATGTGTAATTTTATCTATGAATTTTTTAAGTTAATTTTATATTTTTAGTTGGATACAAAATTATAAATACAACAAATTTACTTGTAGCTAATATAGATAACCAAATCTGGCCAAGTTAATGATAATTTTTAATTGAATTAAGTTAAGTTGATAGAAAATATGTTCAAAAGTTTGCAGTTAATTCCTATCCTATTTTTTTTTTTTTTACTCAGTTAAGTTAAAAGTTATACGGAAAATTAAAATTACCTAATCATTGACTTTATGTAAGTTATTTGTTTATTTTTTTAATTTATAAATAGCCAGTAAGTAATATGATTTAAAATAATAAAAAGTAAATGTTTATTCAACACATATCATCAATAATATTTGTATTATATATTTTATTATTTTATTATTTATTAACTATCGTAACTTGGATTTGATTAAAATTAACTCGATACCTACAACCTACATCAAATCGATTAACAAGTAGAACATTGGTGAATCATCTGTGGTATCGATTAAAATTAGAAAACGCATGAAGCCAAAAACTCTTAAATTCTTAATTTTTTTATGAACTGCAGTTATTACGGTATCCGATAAATGACTTGTGAGACATAAACTATTGTAAAAGTTGTAAAAAGTAAAATTTAACGTGAATAATAATTTGTTTATAACTACTTTTATTGGTTGTCCTAGAACCCTCTCTCCCCGACTCTACTAAAATAATCCAAAATCCCTGGCTACGCCTTTGCATAATAAACAAGTAAAAACAAAAAAAAATATTATCAAAACCAATATGGTTTCAGGTTATCAAAATAACTATATTAGTTCGATGTTTTTCAATTTCATACACCAACAGTCCGTTTAACAGAATATTTTCATCTATAATTCCTACCTATCAGTATATAATATCAACAACATTAATATATTCAATAAGATAATTATTATGATAAATTTAAGTATAATTATTCTCAGAATTTTGATAGTAGTAGATCACCTAGAAAACTTAGAAATAATCCAGAATCATTATTAGCATAGAAAGGTAGTACAAAAATTGTGGCCTTGTTGCTTTAAAAAAACATTATGATTTAAAAAAAAATTAATATAATGAATAGTACCTAATGAACAACATATTATAACAATAAATAAAAAATATTATATTAGCTTAGTCATCTAGAGTTTAAGCTGTCAGAAATAATTACATTTAAGTATTTAAGACATATAAATAAGTCAAATTAGGCAAAATAATAAATCTATAATATTTTAAAACTATTCATTGGGCTATGATCAAAATTGTTTATCGTACAAACTAGATACGTGAGTTGAAATATATGACATTTTAAATAAAAATGCTATGTTAGTAAATACTGATGATTGTAATTTAAATAGTTGTCTAAAAGGTTCAAACTAATTAAAGAATATACGATTAATAGACTATTGTATAATTATTAACAATCGTTATGTTAAATGAAAAATTAATATTAATTTATAAATACATTTTAATAATATACATTTAACTTAATTTAATTTTTAGTTAAAACTGCATTAATATTCACAATTTGTATTGATATAAGTTATAAATTCAACATCACCATAAGGTAAATGTAACTACATAATATTTAAATTTATCAAATGGTAACATGAACTGAGTGTAAAATATAAAGAATTAATTATAATGAGTTTGTATAAAACAGCTAATAAAATGATATCTTTATACATTTTATACATTTTATCAATCGGATTTAATACTATTGAGATTGAGGACATTTTAAGTTGTATTTTGTATTTTATTATTTTATAATTTTATCAATATTTTAATTTAAAAACTTAAAATGTATTTCAATAATTTCCAATTCATTGTATTTAACGATGATAGGTTTTTTTTTCAATAATTAGTCTCTTTTAAAACATTCCATACATCAAATAGATTTTTTTTTAGTTGTAACAATATTCATGTATTCTTGTATTTTGTTCGTCATTCGTAGACAAAATTACTGAATTAAAATAACATATAATATAGCTTATACTGATATATATTATTAATTATTGTACATCTATCCTAACACATATATAATGGGAATATGGAATTAAGGACAAGAGTTAAATTACAATGTTCAGTTGCCCTTAAACACGTACACGAGCGATATTTAAAATGTTGATAACAATATAAAACAAGTGCAAATATTGTTAAAATACCTACTTGCATATGAATTAGAAACATAGTGATTATAGAATTCCCCTGACACCTACAACTGTGGTAGGTACCTACTTCAACCACTGCAGGAGATGAGTCAATAAAGTACACCAATTCTTGAGGTGACTTGGCTCATGTAATCATGTGCATAAGTGAGAGGCTGTTTAAGATTTCTGCATAATATGTATCCATAATTTTATTGTGAAAACAAACAACTTTTAAGTGTCAACAAATGAAGTGATTACCTACCCGCATATTTATTTGGGCTATTTGAATATAAATATGACCTTAGCATTACTTCTACTGTAATATTGGATACCATCATACAACAAATAAATATAAATATAAGAGGCGTACTTGTTATTCAAAATATTAAGTTAAAAAACAATACATTTCCAAATCCATTACGAAATCCATTGATAAAATATTGGATTAGTGTTGAACGAATATTTTATAATAATAAAAAAAAAATCGTAAAATATAATACAATAAAGATGTATCCGAAATTGCCAAAGAAAGCTATTTAACGATTACCTACACAGAATATATTACAATGGTTTGAACACGTTTTGTGTTTATACTTAATTGAACAGAAGATCTTCGAAATGATATTTGAAAGTGGGCTAATAAAAAATCTATTGAAAATAAAATTGAAAGTATTATGATAAGATTAGGGGACAATATTCGAGATATTATGGCGAAAGACACAAAACAATTGAAAACTTTTGTGTATTAAAACCTCTAAGATCTGGGTCAATTGGATTAAAAATACATAGAATAAAATATGTATAATGTACATTACAGTATGGTATGAAATAGTTTAATCGATACACATTATCATAACGATTTTTAATATTAATTATTGATTAATAATATTGGATTAGTACGATATTATATTAAAAGCGTACAATTCAAATCGAATTAATTCTCTTTGTCTTAACCAACAAGATATAATAGTTTATTGTTGTGTTTGCATTTTCGTACTTCATATTCAAAATGATAACCCAGATTTTTAATTCTATAATTGGCATAAAAGCTTAATATAATCCTATATGAGTTAGATGTGTAGGTACCGGTCTATTTTTATGCACTTGAGTATCTAATAATTTAAAATACGATACATACGTCACATAATTATATAGCTCAAATAGGTATTCAATAAAATACCATTGAAAAATAAAAACTCATTACTTATTATAGCTATTATAGGTACTTATTAGTTGTTACACACTTTATAGGCAAATCGTTGCTGCCGTAATATTTCCGACTATAAACAAAGTATAATTTTCACATGCATTACAGTATTACACTATGTGTATAATCTATTATAATATTATCCGAAACACGAGAATTGTTATACAACTACCGCGCGTATTACCTAACGAGGTTCCCCTGCTCATACTCTAAAGAACATATTAATATTGACCAAATATCATGTCCGGCTGTTTTTAATATCTATCTCTATACTTAACGCGTTAAGTACAATTAAGAAAAAAGTAAGCGATTTCAATTGTTAGATAATCAATGATAACATTGCATAACATTGTAATATCTTCGTACAAATACGTTTTCGGTTTAAAACATTCTTCCTAGAACTGATTATGCTCGTGATTTCGATACAAAATATGTTTCTCCATTCGAAACGTGCAGAGGATAGCACATACGAGTATACCGGTCTCAATATAATATACAAGGCACCGAACATAATATAATAATATTATAGAATTCATAATAATATTATTAGCCCACAATTTTTTTTTTTTTAATTCAATTGTTAGAATCAAATACAATGGAAAGGGGTATTGACGAGTAATAATTTGTACTTAATAGAATATAACATATGTATGTCTAACTTCATTAATTACAACATAATATATCACTGAATTCCTGACGGCCTTTCTCATTAAAATCTGCATGCCAATACCGACATCTGAGAAAAGTGCAGGTGCAACGAGGTGCATCGCATGCTGGTCATGTATACTATGCGTGCATTAAGCATACATTTGAATGGAGTGAAACGGTTGCTGATCGAATACTCGATAATATACATAGTACGATATACTTGTAGTTTTAATGTTTGCATATTTCGTATACAACAATATATCATCTTAATATAATAAGTTATATATTATTATAATTTATTACAAAACAATAATATTAAATGAATTGCATAATAATAAAACTACAAATTATACTACAGTATACCTATACAACATTAGCACACTTTCTATAAGCCACTGCTTGTATTGTATGGTTTCGAGTTCTTAGATTAAATAAATTGGTATAAATTATACAAATATACACCAGATATACGGTATAAGGTGCTACAGCACTGCGGTATTACGGGGTTTAGAGATAAAAGTGTATGCACAAGTATACTGATTGAATCAAACAATTAAGAAGGTGGTTTTAATGAGACCCGAGGTGTAGACTTGTATGACAGTCCAACTCCTGACATTATCATCGAATCAGATTATTTTTTCAAAGAACATTTAATTGTAACTCGCTGCAGTGTAATAACTTGTTAAGATTAGGTTAGAGATAAATGTGAGATGACTGAGATGAGAGTAAAATTAAATTGAAGAACCTTTGTAAATGTCTAACATTATTTTATAAATAATATATTATACCTTTACTGTTAAACGTTAAATCCATAATTTTCTTTTCGAAATAAATTTTGAAAATCCTAGACCACCATTCAGTACGTCGACATATTTATTTTGATTTCCAGTATCCTGTTAAAATTATAAAGTTAATTTATCACATTAATATGAATAACGTTACCTATACGATATTACGATATACCTAGACATATAGTTAAACTTCATCGATTTTGGTATATATATTGGTAAATACAGGAAGTTCTCAATGTCGTTGAATGAGCCATTTGTTGTCTATCTATTTTTTATCAATAGATCAATGCAATCAGCGGTCTTATAACAATAATTCATATTAATCGTGTAGTATAATTTAGTTTAAAATGCAGTATCAAATTCGGACATACACCACAACGTTAAAAAAAAATTTATATAGTCTATATTATTCAATAGCTTACTTTATCGCACGCATAATATGATTGCTCATAATTGGTTTCGTTTTTAAAACTACAGCTATCCTCCATACACGGTTTTCTATAATATATACATTAATAAAAAAGGTGCTCTGCTGTACAGTAGGTTACAAGTGGCCAAAAGTGGCAAAAATAAATGTTTATTAAATGTTTATCAGCTCACACTAAATAAATACATACGCACTGATGTATTAATTGGGTGTTATGCAATAATAAATTAATAAACTACTTTAATAATAATTATTATTTTGTTAATATAAATATTTGAAACGTAACAAGTAAAGTTTTTATCTTCTGATCCTATTAATTATGTAATATACAATCCAAAAAAGGTGGGCAAGTGGGTGTCGCTCTGCTGTACAGTAGGGTACAAGTGATAAGCATTATATAAGTATAATAGCATTGTATAAGAAAAAATATTCTGAGCGGAGTCGGTATTTCAGTCTAGGTATAAGACATATTATATACTTATTTATGGTATTAAAAAAAATTGACCTATAATAGGTACCTACAATAAATTCCAAATTAATCATATCACAATATCCATTAGGTACTTATAACGCGTTATACATCAACAACAACCCTGATATTATCATAGATATATAATAGTGCACTTTAGAAGTTTCAAGTACCCACTAATAATATTAAACAATCACAACAAAATAACTAAAATAGTTATTCTATGTTTTTTTTATGTAATTTCGTCCAAATTTGAACTTAAAATGACTATAAAAATAAACTGTGCTTATATATTTTTTGGATTTTTTGGTTACAGAACTAAATACATACTTGGAATCTTGTTTTAAACTTTCAATCCTTAGTTTTAAAAGTTGAACATTTTATAAATTTGTAACTACAAAAAATTATTAAATTTTAAATTTGATAAATTTTGTCAAAATTCGATATTTAAATGCTTATAAAAAAAAAATTGTGCCTTTGTATTTTTAATATTTTTCAACTGATATTGTAACAATAATATGAGGAGCCTTGTCTTAAATTTTCACACTTTTTGGCAAAACAGATAAAACTTAAACTGAAAATGTCCATTAACAGCTCAAAAAGAGTCAAAATATTTTCAAAATTGTATGGTGTATAGGAAATGCTAATTTAAACATTCAGTGAAATTTTCATGAATCTACAGTTATTCGTTTTTGTATTACAACAAAATAAGGAAATCGCTACATGAGAAATCGAGTAAATATCCAATGTTGTAGGTTATTCATAAAAATCAAGTGATCAATACATTTGTATGAAAAAAAAAAAAATATTGAAAATGAAAAAGGTTCTCCAAAAGCTCAAAACTAGTAAAATATTTTGAAAATGTTATCAAGTACAGGTAATTATAAAATAAACATAATGAAGTAACATGTTCAAGTATCTATAGTCATTCGTTTTTGAATTATAACGAAATAAGGAAATAGCTACATGAGAAATCGAGTGAATATCCAATTTTGTAAAAATTTGAATTTCAAACGCTCATAATAATTTAATTTGACTTTCTTATGGACATTTTTTTTTTGATAAAGGTAGATGTTCTTATAAGGAATCTTGTATTACATTTTAAAATCTTAGATTTAATAAGAAAAATTGTTACGAATTCTTAACTAAAAATAATTTGTTAATTTTCGCGATTTTTGCATATTTTGTCAATTTTTGAACTTTAAATGTTTATAAAAAAAAAACTGTTACTAAGGATTTTTAATATTTTTCATCTGCCTTTGAAACAATATACTAGGAACCCTCTATTAAATTTTCAAGCTTTTTAACCAACAAATACAATTTTATTGATGTTTATAGAATAAAAAACTAAAGAAATTGGAAACTTAAAATGTCCCTAAGCAGCTCAAAATAAGTCAAAATATTTTTAAAAAGGCATGGTGCATAGAAAATGCTAATATAAACAGTCAGTAAAAGTTTCATGTGTCTACTGTTATTTGTTTTAGAGTTACACCAAAAACCAAAATAGATTTTCTCGAAAACAGATTTTGCGTAAAAATTCCCGTTTTTCTTTAATTTTTCTTTTGTTTTTCACGTCACTTTTACATATAAACTTAATACATGAAAATAATTGATTACAGTACGATTATATGATTCTTTTGCAATGTATATAAATGCTTAATCGAATTTCATTTTCTCATAGGTTTCGTTCTTAAAAACATTGCTGTAATTTCAGTGCACTAATATTATAATGAATTATAGTTGAGTTATAATTATTAGCTGTTATCACATTGAAATACTACGTTGTATAAAATATGTACATCTTTATAATAGTAGATATATAGTTTGGTTGATGAATTATGTGTAAACAATATTATTATTATTATAATTATAATGACGAAAAGGTACTATCAAAATAATATGATATGATCCAACCAAATGGTTTTCTATTTTAAATTGATATTATATTAAATAATATTCGATTACCGAGAGAAGATATATTGTATTTACGGATACCCCATTCAATATACGGATTATTGTTGATCATTCTAAACGTATTCACGAAAAATAATGATTAATATTGATGACATTTAATTGTATGAAATTGTATTCTATCTATAATGTACACATGTAAATGCCAGTATTTATTATATTAAAATATTAATGAATCGTTGAACGTTCTTGAACTTAAGAACCCTCACGGTCATTCTTCGCAACGTGGTTACGACGCATCATAATGATATATCTATTTGTGAATCGATAGATTTCACACAATTTGGATACACGTGCACACATAATAATATTTTAAAAAGCCGATATGTGACCATAGATGTCGGAGTATACCAACGTTGTCTTATTTTTATATTTTATTATATTTATCAAAATTTGACGGATAAACAAGTAAAAATAACAATAATAAGTTACTGGTACAAAATTCGTGACCATTGCAATATAAATGGCATATATGTGCAGGATTTTCTTTAGGTTAAATTTGTTCGCACATAGATATTTTTCAAACCAAAACACATAATAAAAAACACTTGAAGTCGAAAAACTCTTTAAGAGGAAATTTATTAGAAACTTGTATGCCAATGAATGTCAAAAATATCTAATTAATTGCAAATGATGCCATAAATTAAAATTAATTACTTTGATGCCGTTTATGTAATTATGTGTATAGGTACCGATATATATATATATATATAATAATAATATATATATACATCAGTGCCGTGTGTTTTATAGTTTTAAAATTTAGAATATTACACTTAATTTATTCGCTTAATATTAACCATTAATTAATAATAATAATAAAAAGATGATTTTATTTAGAAAAAAGAAAACTCTTGAGTGGCTTTTTGTTTGAAAAATGGGTCCATAGGAGCAGATGAGGCATAATATTATCCTAGTTTGCCAATATGTACGTATCAATTCATTTTTTTGTTGGTTTGGTACAACATTTGCTAAGTGGGTAGGTGGGTAACATATTATTTTAAAACATGCTCACAGTAAAAAAATTACCACACATTCCACTTTTATAAGTTTAAACAATTCTTATTCAATAGATAGTTTCAGGCCCGGCTCAAGGGGTAGGCGACATAGGCCCACGCCTAGGGCAGCACATAAGTATCACTTTAGTAAGAAGGCGGCATTTTCAAAATACTGATAATATTATATTATTAGGGGCGGCAAAATTTGATTTCGCCTAGTTCACTATTTTCGCTTGAGCCGGTCCTGGATAGTTTATGTCAATATAATGACGACCTGTCCGACCTGAGCATTTAAATAAAAGATAACCTTACAAAGAAATAATAATTTATATCATGCATAGTCAAAGTTGGGCACTAACTATAGTTAGAAAGTTAAAGTTAAGTTAGAAAGTTACTTTTTAAGTAACTTTTTAACTACACTAGTTAGTTTTAATTTATATTAACTTTGTAACTTAACTAGTTGAATTTAATGTGTAAAATAGTCTAATCTAACTCGTTAGGAAAAATACTAACTAGTTATTATTATGAATATTTTAATTTTAATTAATATTTTAAGTTCTCATACTGTTATATATATTTTTTATTTTGTTTCACCCTTTATGTTCTAATAACTGATAAGTGATATACCAATTAATTTAAATTATTATTTACCTAATTAGAACATTTTGATCAAATTACTAGGGGTTTAGTTCAATTTTTCAGTTTTAATCAATAATTTAAGTTAGATAACTTATTATTTACATTTCAACAAAAAGGTTTTTTAATCTATAAAAAAAACTAACTTCTAACTTCTACTCTAACTTAAGTTACTATTTTCACCCAACTAACTTCTAACTAACTAAGTTAGAAATTTGGACAGTTTCAGAAACTAACTTATATTCTATCTAAGTTTTTTTATTAAAGTAACTTAACTTCAACTAGTTGAAAAAAATTATTAACTTGCCCAGCTTTGTGCATAGTGTAAACTATATAGTATAAACGTAAGAGATTATAATCTATGTATCTTAATTAATTAATATTATAAACCTATCATTTATAATTGATTAACAATTGTTGTATTCGTTACAATATTTATAAAACTATGTTGGTTTCACCTAACCCTTGATACTTATAGTACATACCCACTTAAAATACTGACATGGGTTTCAATTATATATTATATAATTCCTAGTTCCTGATTTAAGTAATTATTTTTTATGAGACCTATAGTGTTATGCCTATTATAAAATTACATGTTTATAATATATTATTAATGTGTGATTCTCTAATGAACAATGGTTATTAAAAAAATTATTAGGTACCTTTTTAGTTTTTTGAAAGTTTTATTTTAAACAATTCAAAATATTTTTAATTGGTCCTTATTTTGTTAGCACTATGTTCATTGAATTTTCTAGTTGGCTCTTGCTACACCACGCAAACTCTTGTCCAAACCTTATATATTAACTTTTATTCGTTTTTATTTATTTATAGTGAACATCATAATATTATAAATATTCAATATTTTCAGAAAAGTGTTCTGTTTCAGAACATGAGCTATATAATAGTATGATTTATACTTTAAAAATTAAAAGTCTGCAGTGAGTACATCAACTAACTTTAGGGTGCAAAAATCTACAAAAGTAAATTTGCAATAGAAGACGCCTGCCTATGTTGTTATACAATGAACGAATAGGTTTTTTTTTTTTTTTTTAATTGATCTTTTTAAAGCCCGGCGACTATGGCCATTAGCTTGATTGTAGGGATTATGATTGTAGGTAGTAGGGTTTGAAATTGTAGGGTTATTACACATGTGTGTTGTGTTTGGCAGAATTTCTATTGGGGCACCCGTAGGTTTCTGCCATGCCCCGGAGTGAGGGATGGCGGCACTTGTTCTCCGGACACCGTGACTTACCCGGAGAAAAATGCCGCCCAGTGGTCGAGAGAATCGAACCCGCGACCGCCAGCGCCGCAGACGACGTGTTCGACCGCTCGGCCACCTCGTCCCCCGAACGAATAGTTTGTAATTATATGTACACACTATATACGTAAGCGGGTGCATATAATAGACCCATATTATCTTCCAGTGTCCACCGCAAAGAGATAACTACGTGGGTAGGGACTGAGGAGAGATAAATTCCTGCAGTCAGAGCGTATAACAATTAGGAAGTACCTATAATATAATATAATATTTGTATTTATCACCGCCATAACATTACGGCGATGGTAATCCGTGATGTACTAACGAATAATTATTGTTGGATCGAGATGAGCTCCGGAATTCTAAACGGCCACGATAAAGAACGTGAACAATGACCATTATTATATACACGTCGTTGTGTAGAGGTGCATTATACATTCAACGTGTAACCCGAGAGACGATTATTATAAATTGCAAACTATATAATCGCAAAAATCCAGTGGGTATATCTAGCTGTTATGCCCCCGTACCTACACCATGTTACGTCAGACTGTCAGAGTGCACGGTTCTCATTTACAACTCGTAAGATGGAAAGAAGCAATGAAAAAAATGTGCATAAGTTACGTTTAAAAATCTGTCTGTGTAGAAATGGGGTTGAATATATTGATTGGTATTTTATACTCTTGTACGGTACGATATATTATCTGTACCAGCTATATGGTGATTTAAAAAATGTTATTTAAATTATATTGAGTCACAATGAAGTCGGGACGCAATTTGCATGTACCTTAAAAAAAACGACTCTGCAACTCGTATAATATTGTAGCTATATACCTTAAGAAAATCCTGGGCTCAATTCGGAAGAAATTTCTGCTGCGGTGCTCAACCAATGTGCACCAACAATTTTCAGGGCACTATTTGATTTCGAAGAACCAAAAAGTCTGTATTTTAAATTTTGAAAGTTGTATTACATTTTTTCCAACCACCACTGACCACGGTTTTCTGGTAAATAAAACGTTAATTCCGTATTATAATAAATTATATGTGTGTGTGTGTGTGAACTAGTTACGTTACTCATTTTAATTTGGTCGGTATTTTAGTTTTAACTTGAAATTGCATTTTTATTTTCACATAAGATAATTATGTATAAGTAAGTCTAGTTTAAGTAGTATTAACTCTTGTTTACTATTAATTAACAACTAATATAAGACAATTATAGAATCACGACAAAGTATTTTAATTTTGTTCATCCCTCAAGTTATCCTATGTTTTGTAATATTGTTTTACTAATTAAGACATAATAATATAATACCACCTTGAGGTTAGTGGGTTATCCGCACAATAAAGCAAAACAAATAATTAAATGGTTATCAACGGGTAGTAGGTAGTTGTTATTGTTTTGATTTAAACCATTTTGCAAACTAAAATCAAAACACCACACGAAGGATTCAGATCTTTTAATTTAATCAATGTATTTCTTATTTTAATTGAGATAAACGTAAAAAAGTGAGATGTGAATTTGGTGTAAGTGTGTAACCATTAACGAAAATACGACCAAGCGATAAAAAAAAAAATTTGAACGGATTTGGGAAATAATGATCTTAAGGAATCTCAAATAGCTATAGTTTACACTCGTGTTTATGTTGAATTTTTTTACTTTTTAAATATAGTATGAAGCGAGAAATGAACTGGATGATGATTTTTCTTAATGATTGCCAACTATCTTTTTCCGCGAGTACTTTTTCAGGTAGTCAGAATACATAAGTATTCTTATAATTTTTTTATACCTTTAATTTAATGAAAACGAGGGCGGTACACTTTTCGCCCAAAAATGACCTTTCACTTTCGCCCACGTCTCTTTTCGCCCCATAATATTTTAAAACTACTGTTCCTTTTTGCCCACGATATTTATAGCACTTTTCAGCCTCATTTTTATAATACACACTTTGGGAAACACTAATATCTACATGGGCCCTCAATATTGTAATCTTATCTTATATATCTGTTCAAAAGTGTGGTTTAACTTCTTTCTATAAACACATACAGACAACCGTTGACAATATTTCAGGGAACTTCGACAAGCGAGTCAAGCAATTCAAGTCTTATACACCCAAAACAAAAAGTGTGGTTAGGTTATACATTTATAAAAACTTTTAAATAATCCATAAAAAAAACCATAAAAACTTTAAAAAATATATCCATAAAAACCTTTCCATCGTTTAAATTTAAAAATATAAAGCTCATTGATGCTATACCTTGTCTTAGAACTGAGGAAATCCACAAATCATCGAATACCAATTTATTCAAGGACGAATTCCATCGTCCTTAGTGCGAAGAGGTTGATTGCTTATGGATTTTTCACCAAATATTATAATATTTTTTTCTTTTCCAAGAATTGTCAAATGGTTTGCAAATATCATTGACCTGCAGAATACGAAAAAAAATCGTATTTTGTTAATAATATCGAGTCATCGACTTAAGAATTCTTATGTATTTTACTTATGTATTTTCTAAAATTAACTATTATAAATTAATTCATACATAACAGTAGGTACTAATATATTATATAAATATACAACTATGTACTATCTATTTTATACATGGTTCACTTAACATGCTAAAATTGTAATAATTGGAAATTTAATAGATGGAACACTACAAAAAAATAGTGAACATGTTCAGTGAATCCCTTTGTAAGTTGCTTGTTTGATGTTATTGTATAGATATATCTAGTCAACAATTAATTCATTAACAATAACTGTCATCGAGACTGACGTACGAATTGGAAATTAGATAGGTAGGTATAAGACTTTGATAACTTATAACACACAATGTATAATTACTAATTAGGTATCAACAATTATTTTACCAAGCAATTAAAATGTATTATTAGAAAAACAATACGTTCATCGTGTCAGGTCTCGCAGATATCACAAGTTCGATACCCGATGGACGGCCTCCCGAAACAACAGTCACATCGTCCAATGCCTTAATCGCAGTACAATGCAATAAATTGGTCACTTTTATTATTATTAAATGTTTTTATTTTTTGTTTTACGATTATTTCAAGTGGCACGTACCTTATCAACATGCATACAAGTGGAAAGAAAAATAATAATTTACAAAAAAAAATCTTAAATTACATTCAACCATAAACGCTATTATATTATCTAAGGAAAGTACCTATAGTATTTTAGTTTATCTATTATCCACCCTCAACTTAACTGTTTATTGACTTAATTTGGAATAATTTTTTTAGCAACAGTAAAATATGTACTATTTGGGTATCACTTAAGTATTGAGTTAATATTTACAGGCTGTATACAATAAATTCAATAATAAGTACGTATACATAATAATATTATGTAGGTATAGAGTCCTTGTATCTTATTTTATATATTTTATAAAATAATAGATACAAGGACAGGTCGACTTTAATGTCCATTTTTAAAGTCTACTTCGAAAAAATGTATTTTGTTTTTTACCACAAACATTTGATAACTGTATAGTTACATACCTAAATATTACAATATATGTATAATTTATGAAAAAAAAATTTGAATACATATCTCTAAATCTCTACGCTAGGTTTAAGTAACTGTTCAAAAATTCAGAAACATCATAAATATTGAACAAACATAATAAAATTATAAAATATAATAAATTAATAAATATATGTGATAATAATATGTATGTTAAACAACAATCCATATTATAGCTATAAACTATTTGAAAGGCTCTTTGATACCAAAATAATAACAGGTATAATTTGTTGTTTATAAATCAAAACTTCTATATTATTATATAAATGCTAGTGATGGATAAGAATATAGTGCCATCTCATCATTATTCAAATTAAATTTATTATATCTTAAATTTCATCACATTTTTTATTATTATAAACCTACTTACCTACTACACCATCAATGTCTATTAATGCAAAACACAATAATTTTAGATTGAAATATAGTAAACTTATCTCTACTGTATAAACACTCTTGAACAGAAATATTTTTTTTAAATAATGAGTTTTGTATGATAACTTAAAATTATATAACCTAATCATAATTTATATCAATTTTATAGAAACGATGACACTTAAAAATAAATTTAAAAAAGTACATCTATTATATATGTATAATTATTTAGGTACTCAGATACTTAATATTTGTTTATTTATATGAATAATTTTTAATTAGAGGAAATTCTTATGAGAATCTATTTATTCGTCATATAAATATCCACTTAACCATGCAATTACCTACCTACCTACACGTTTTTGCAACTGTTTACCTAAACATTAAAAACACTTATGAGTAGTATTTAGTTCTTCTTGCATTTGCATATTTTATCATATTTTAGGAAAAGTGCATATTTGATCATTTTTTTTAGCATATTTCTTATTTTTTGTATTTTTATGTATACATAAAATTGCAGGCAAAAATCATGTTTGGATAACATTCAAAAATATTTCTTAAAATAAATTATGTTAGGGTAGGTAGCATAGGAGCAAATAGCGAAACTATTATTATATTAAATAAGCTTAAAAAAATATATAAAATGTTTGAGATTGCTGTTAAAATTGTTGGGTTTATTAAATTAAAGGGTTGTTGGTGAAGGCCTGGCCCCTTAATCCCCCCCTATTTGCACATATGGTACGTAGGAGGGTAAGATTTTATGAGGCTCTTTGTGAAAAAACTGTGGTAAAACTAATTTACATTTAGATTCTAGATTGTACGAAGGAATTAAAATCTATATAAATCCAATTTTAAAAATTTAGCGCATGTATTATTTAAGCATATTCTGACAATTTTGACTAAATATTTCGATAATTTTTTAGTGTATTTAAAATGAATATGAAAAATTCAAGACATTTATTTTTGTGTAAAAATTATTGAAAAATATTGATGTCTACCTGTTAGTTTAGTACTATAATAATATCATACTTGGTTTAAAGTTCAATAAATTTACAAAATACTATACTTATAGACTTATAGCATGGGCAAAATAAAAACTAATTTCCAGATTAAACATTCGAACATTCTAATAGTTGCAATTTTTCAATAAGATGATATTATTTTTAATTTGTATGCATAACATAGTGTTAAAGTAATAGACTAGAGACTTGACTTGCTAACAGGTAGATTTTTCGGAAATCGACATAAACTAATAGACATGGGTAAAAATTGAAAACTTTCAATATTTAAATATTAATTTTCTTGCTCGTATTTACTATCAAAATATTTTTAAAAACTCTTTCATGGGAAACTTGATACTTTAACTTCTGAGTCGATCAATGAATTAGTTTTAAGACTAAGGAGTTTTTGTGTATATGTCATCACGTTTTAGTGCAGTCATAATTATCCATTCTTTAACATTAAGGGTGGTATCCAGTAGAAATAAGGTTCTAGTTGGTACTTTTAGGTGGAGGAATCAACACTAAAAAATACCAACTATTAAAAAAATAAAGAAAAAAATGTAAAACTAGCTCTGTTATATTAATATAGTAGATGTCGAGTGCACCTCGTCATTGAGTAGGTTAATGTAATACAAGTATTAAATTTGAATATCAATGATAGTATGACACATCATTGCATATTATGAAAAACTATTCTGACCGAAGACACAGTAGTCAGCCTAATTTTTCTAAGAATGTTTTATTATATATTTATATTGCTATTAGTAATACGGGCAATACGGCAGGTTAAACTAATATTTTCCAAAAACAAATCACCTATTATATTATAATGTAGTAATAATTATATTATTTCATATAATATCAGTAGGTGTTAACTTATTAGTCAATACCGACGTACCAGGGACACCGGTGTGAATAGGTTGCTGGTGTAAATAGCTTAAAGTGAATGAAAATATTTTTGAACATTTAATTATTTTAGGTAAATACTAATAAAATACATTGTGGCGAAAATTCTGAGTCCCTACGAATAATACAATATAAACGAATTATAAAACATCCTTTATTTTATTTTTTAGTTTATCATTGAATTCAAATCTAACATAATATTCATTACAATGATCTCTCAATGACAGGGTACAATTAAAACTTAATATACAGCATATTGACTTCCATGATTTTTTTAACACAGTTAATTATATTTTTGGGTAATTTGACTCTTAAATATTTATACCTATTTTAAGTTTTTAAAGATTATATAAGAGTTAATTTATATTTTGGATGTAATTTGTGAATTAAATATTATCTCATGACGTTAAGGTATCAAACAAATAGCCAATAGGTAATAATATATTCATACACAATACACATTATAATATTACTTATTTACTTATAAGGATATATAGGTAATATTATGATAATATCAATATATCGTTGCAGTGAATACCCATTTGAAAACTGTTTCACCGAAAAAAAAAACAAATTTTTTTTTTTAGATTTTTTAAAAACCTTTGTTAAACTTTATTAAAATATGTAATTAAAACAAACTGGGCGTGATTAAAAAAATATTAATTTTAACTTTTATTATACACGTTTCCATAAACGACTTCAAAATCATACAAATCCTCTTATAAAAGAAATTTCTATCCTTACACTCCCAGGAAACCCAAACCGTAGGTTAAAAAGAAAGTGGTGCCGTGACCTTTTACAAAACTTTAATGTCTAACTCTGAATAATAATAATATAAACAATTAAAAAAAAAAAAAAAATTTCATTAGCCAAGAACCACTAATGGGTGGCTGCTTATTCAAAATAATCATGTTCTATAATTACTCTTATCATATAAACTTATTGTGCTTCAAATAGTATAGATTGTTTATGCCAAATAAAAAAAAAAAAAAAAAAAAAACTTTTATTGTTCCCCTCCACTATTGCCGACACTAAAAAAAAATTAAATATTATATTGTCAGAAAATTGAATCCATAAACATGATCATTAATGTTCTTAAATGTTATGATTTCAAGAATATTTAATGAAAATAACAAAATGTTGATAAGTTATAAAAAATGTCAAGCTATACGAAATTAAGTCATCTGTAAAAATGGACTTTAGAAACTTAACTAAGTTAGACTAGTAATTATTATTAATACAATAATGGATCTAAATGGATTATTAAATATAATAGTCTATTGCCTATATATATATAACAATAAATATCATAAATTAGTATTTCTGGAGAACCACATAAAAAATTCAGAAGCAAAAAATACATTTTTTATTATTTTGCATAAGTAAACTAGGAGACTCTATTTTCAACACCACTTTAATATATTTGTTCCGAGGGTTTATAAGTTATAACTATCTTTTATAAAAAATCTGAAAGAAAAATAATACTAACATTATAAAATACAATACACAGATTACTGTAATACCTCATCAAATGAAATATTTTCAATTAATTTTTATTCAAATTTGCACTCAATCTTAATTCTTCTCGGCTTTTATATTATGAAAATGAAACGTATAATTGACCACGAAGTATCGGAAGAATAAAAAAATTACTCTAATGTTGATTACCGTGGTAATTATTTTACGAAACTTTATTTCAAAAATTGTTTGCACTTATAATTATTATAGAGACATAGTAATAAAAATATCATTTTAAATTTTAAATAACATATACAATAATTTCACTATAAATAATTGTTATCAATAACTTAATATTGAAAATGAAATATGGCTTGACTACAAAATAATGCTCGCTATTGAAATTATTTTAAATAACGTGTCTGATAATATTATGGTGTAAGTACAAAATCAGCGAAAAGGAACATACATAAATTATGTACCGTCTATACTTTAACAGAAACACCTAATCTCGTATCCAAACAAATTAAACTCTAGTCACTAGAGCACAATTGTTAGTTTGAATTAGAAAAGACTCATTCATAGCGTATGAGTATCAAAGAAAAAAAATAAAACATAGCGACACAGAAAATTTACAGTAAAAGTCACGTCGTGTTAAAATTGTTTGACCTGTGCAACCAACAACTTACTGTGTATTTCCACTGGTCCTCGCTTTTTCATTTTTCTCCTTCAAACAAAAGTAACGTCAAATTGGCAATAATTATAATTTATTGTATGCACAACCAGCGGTATATTGTGATTTGTGATTATATTACTTTCTATAATTGCATATAATCTAACCTGGGATTTAACCTCTATACTCGTGCCTATAGAAACTAGCTGCTTTAAATTACTCCCGTTTTTTTTACTTGGAAAATTTTATTTGAGTACTTTACACTAATACAATAACAAAATATGTCGATTTGATTTACAATATGATACGTACTACCTGCAGTATATCGAACTCTGAATGTTTTGGAATATCAACTACATAATATTACCTATAATTTATTCTGTATTGGACTGTGGCAGGATCGATGAACGAGGAAGAGTATAATATTGGTTTTACATTGAGAATCCCCAAAGGTCAAAGTCCCAATACCAAAATTTGACGACAGTACTAAATTCCGATATCAAAATACCAACAAATCAAAATGTATTACCTTTTCATTGTGAGTTAATACCTTTGGAAAATAATAATTTCCAACTTTTTTTTAACTGATTTCTGGTATAGAATTTGATCTAGTTGTTAGCTTTGCAAAAATATATAATGCTGATCCAACTGTCTCCTTGGCATGAAATTGTTTTTTTTATTCGTTAAGGTACACTGGTTTAACATTGAATTAAAACTGAACACAACCATTACCTACCTATTCAATGATAAAGCACACACTCGAAATTTACTATATAGTGTATGAGTATTTTCAAATTTTAATTAATATAATATTATGAACAACAATATAATATGAACTGTTATAGGCTATATAGTAGTTAAACTAAACCTAAGGTTTTCAGATAGAAGTATGTTTAATTTTCGATAGTTATAACTTATAAGTGGTAGTTATTTTCTAACTATCATTATAGTGTTCGTAGTTATTGTTATTACCTACACAGATGGTTATTATAATGACTAGCATGTGATGCTAATTTAATAACGCACTCAAAACGAAAACGATGTACAGACAACCATGAAATATGTTTGGTTGTTCGTATACAAAGTTCAGTAGAAAGTGAAAATATATGTAAATCCTTAACTCTTTTAAGCTATTTAACTATTTCAAATAGAAAATTTAAAGACATATTATATCTCAAAATGACTCGTTCTGCTTACTAACTGGGTAAAACAAATGTGAAACTTTTGTTACTACTTATTTGTTAGTAGATACCTACCTCCCATATATTTTAATTAAAACTTTATAAATATCGAAGTTCTAAGTCCCCTCAAACAAAACAAACCGTATTATAGCAATTTAATTTGTCACAAACATCGACCGCACTTTTTACACTCTAATAAATTAATTATGAGCTCCACGTTTAGCTCAGTTTTGTCCCAGGTGAACCTTAGGGGTGGTAAATTGTTATGAGTTTATGTTTTCTGTTTAAATATATTTTAACGTAGATAATTTAAATTTTTTTATGGATATTGTATTGTCGATTTGAGGTGGAAATGTGAAAATTAATGATCATCGTCATTGTATGTGGTGTGAAAGTAAACAATAAATGTATAAATGGTACCATTATATTACTTTTTATTAGGACAAAGAATTATATGTCCTATTAACCTATTTTTGGCCTTTTTAGACCTATTTTTTAAATATGTATGCAGATGCGGTTATGCCAAAATACCAAAATGTGGCATAAGCAAATAGTAAATTTTAATATTTATGAAATTTTCATCATAATATGAAAATCCTTTGTTTTTAAAAATCATGCTTACAAAATGTGATTACCTACCTCAAAAACATTAAAACTCGTTAGCTCCTTAGTATTGTTTTAAAATAATTCAATATAACTCGATCCTTTTAAAAATCAATTTTTTTTTTGTATACAAGTTCATAGTTCATACATTTTTCATGATTTTCTATCTTAGTCCGTGTTTTTCACCGATTTAATCTAACGAATTTGTGGCTTATCTCTGATTTCTCTCTCTGGCGCAGTAAATTTATTTTTATGTCTATGGTAGGTACTTAGTTAACGAATGTATTGGATAAATTTAACAATGTACCATATAATATATGGTGTTGAAAAGCTAGAGCAAATTATAAAAAAATAATTGTATTTTTATGTATACAAACATTATTCGAATAAATATAAATCTAATAGGCAGTTATTTTATTTAGTAATTGTTAAAAACTTTTTTTTTAACATTTATTTTAATATATAGAATCTATAATAATAGTTACAATAAGCATATGAGCTGGATTACAATAAAATTGGCTTTGAAAGCGTGAGGGGAGTAGTTACCCTGCAGTAACACTCGACGTGAAATTTATTAGGCTATTTTACATATTATATACCTAAACTTAAATACAAAAATTATAATTGAAATACTGGGTTAAAACTTAAAATTGATTTTATTGATTTAAATTTTAAATAATTGAATATCCAAATGTAGGAAACTGAAAAAAACTAGTATGAATTATTGAACACACATGGATATTATATTATAATTTAAGATTATGTAAAACTTATAGTCGTTTATACATACTTATAATACGCTGTGGATAAACATATCATAGCCCCCTCCCCACCCCCTTGACAGCGTCATTGTATATAATACTATCATCTATCAGTTCGTGATCACGATTCAATTAAGTAAGAAATATATTTTTACAAATCGCTTACTAACTAACCAACCTGGAATAAATTATTATACTAAACAATATTTTTAAATTCTACGTTGAATTGATTTTAATTCTGTATTCTAGTGATAAATGATGTAACCAATCAACTCGCCCAGTTTCGATGGCATTGACATGTTACGTTGAGTCATATTTTTGTAAATTTCTCAAAATCTTTATTAATACCGTAAGTAAATATAACATAGCAAAATATTTATTATAACACTTGACAGTTGATTATAATATGTACTATAGGTGTACTTAATCTAAAATTTTATCAAATCTATATTATTATAAAATTATATTTATAATTCGTTCGTAAAATCAACTTGGAAAAATGTACTTGTGAAACTACTCAATAATAGTCAAACGTTCGTAATTGTTATATTTTAAAGTTTAAGTCAATATTATAATTTATTTGAAACCATGGACCTTGTTTGCTTTAGTTATTATATATCATTCGGTTTCCACCGAATCGAAAGAACGGTTAGGTACCCACTCAAAAAGTACTTATCCAGTGCGTACGAATTTAAATATAAAATATATAGGTACCTATTGGTATTTAGACTGTTTGGATAATTATTGATATCATCATCATCATCATCACCACCAACGTCGTCGTCGTCATCATCATTTCTCATGGATATTAAACACGAAAATCTACAAACCTAACCCAATATTATAATATACGAATATATTTGTTGACATTCGTACAGCTCCTACATTAATGATAGTATAATGTTGATATTTTAGGAAAACATGTGTGAACAATTCTGCAGTTGAGTGTAGTTCCGGGGCGGTCGGCTAATTGGACGGTATCTATAATATAATAACTTATAATACCTAAGACTGTTATATTATGTCATACAAACAAACAAACAAACAAACGGGAACGCGCGTGCTACCTTTCACTACTCAATGAAAATGATTAAATTTCCTTTTACATGCCCGTGCGTTAACGTTATTAACGATTTAATGACTTGTGAAATATCGGTTATTATCTGATCGAATTATGTGGCCATTATCGTAGATAGTAAACGCGACTTTGAATCAACGAGGCTCACGACTATTTAACCATACCTATATGCGATATGTATATGTGTATATATATAATATATAATAATATAATATGGGTGGTAATTCAGTTTTATTTTTAAAGATTTTTTATCAGCTGTCGTTGTATTATATCACACTAGGTACAAGTTGCGTATGACAAGTCTTATAATATTGTAAGGACGTTAAAAAATATATATTTCATGTGCCGAACATTAATCGCAACGATTTTCGACGGAATCAGGCAACGAGGATGTGGGAAAAATAATCACTGTGATGAGTGTGAATTTTTTCGAAAACATGACGACGTTTATGAACGAATGTTACTTGAAAAAAATTACAATCATAATAATTATCGCAGGGAGAAACGTGAGAATGCATTATTTTAATAGAATCACTCAACACGTATTTACGACTCTGACACTTTTCTAGACTATGTGCAAACGTAACAGAAACGTATTATATTTAAAACCGTATGTACCTAATTCAAATTACATTGTATAGGCAGTTTATCATAAATATAAAATAATTTCCACAGTATAATATTATATTATACACAATAGCGATGTATAAAGAAAAGAACCAAAAGTGTTGAAAGTAAACAGTTATCACTGCCGACAGTCGATCTCGTTGAAAAAATAGATAAGTATACCTACAGATCTAGGTTTTTCTTCTTTTATATATAAAAATTATTGTTTGTTAATAAGAAATCTCAGAATCTATAGAATCAATTGGCACCAAATTTGCTACACATTGTCCTCGAGACTCGGCGAGTGGGTTTATAGCGTCGTTTTTCTTCTAATCCATACAGGCTCACAGATCAATTTCGTTTTGGCTCATGAAAATCGAATATTTTTTTGTCGTTGTATAGGGTTGCCATTGGTTACAGAACTAAAAATTATTTTAGATAATTTATACGTTTAAAAATGACATACAACGTTACGTTTGAACTATATTTTATATCTGCTCAAAAACTACGAAAATGTCAGAAATTATTCTTAGAGATAACAGGAAAGCGTAGGGAGGAATTGCAACCACATTTGGAAATATATTACCAAGTGATGCCGCCACATACAAAGCGATGAGATACACCGAGGCCGATATTCCCGGCAAATGATAGGTACATTAAGAATATAAAACGGAAAAACACCTATGATATTGCACCGTATTTTATATTTGTTAATTTTTTCCCGCATGATGGGTTATACAGCTAGAGGTGTACGAATATAATAAAAAGCTATATTATAATTTATAATAAACACACAACAAGTGATAATTTTCTATAATTACACAATATACCTATTACCTATAATCTATATATTATACTTATTAGTTTTAATTGCATATTATACAATCGAGCCTCCATAACTACATTTTTTCTTGCCCCTTGAAATGTTATTAAGTTGTGTTTGAGGTATATAACTCGAAAAAAACAAAAGTCGAATTCATTTTTATTCCCCTTGAGATTCTAGTTATCGATATTAGATTGTTTATTATTATCATTTGTATAATATATTATATAATATAATAAAAATAGAAACTACATTTAAATAAATTTTGATTTATTTGATAATGGATTAATCTTTACAAAATAAAATAGCTATATCTATATAGTATTATATACTTACTACAAACTCGATGTGTTTAAGTATTTGAAAAATTCGTCCAAGCAAGAGTTAAACGTTTTAAAAACATTCCGGTGACTTTTAAAGCACTTTTAATCGTAAAACATATACTGATTTTTCGACTTAATATATTGCAACTGTTGATTTAATGGGTAATGATAGAGTATATTATGGTTATCGTTATGTAAACAAATAGAAATGTTTAACATATTAATATAAATAAAATTGTGGTAGAAATTCGTTTTAGTATTTATTTCGTTTGAGAGTTGTTATTAATTTAGGTAGTAAATGTTTAAATAATATATCGATAT
Organism: Macrosiphum euphorbiae; assembly: GCA_949089665.1. Taxonomy (NCBI): domain Eukaryota; kingdom Metazoa; phylum Arthropoda; class Insecta; order Hemiptera; family Aphididae; genus Macrosiphum; species Macrosiphum euphorbiae. Next base: position 133,493,408 of record CARXXK010000001.1, on the reverse strand, counting down.
ATGGTTGAATTCACCATATAAATTGGCTTTTTTTTAACTCCTCATTTTTAGTATATAACACAATTTACACCTCTCCTAGTTAACAATCACACTATTAAAAATAAAATTACGGTTTTCTTTCTTTATTTTAATATCACACGGAACACATGCACATAATAATTTATTAATTGATGACACAAATATCATGCAATCAAATTAACTAATAATTATAAAGATGACCGGTAATTACGTTGATATAATATTATGTTGTAAATGTAATAATACGATATTTGATTTGATTTTCTACTACTATAACTTATAATGCTTTACCTATATATTACTTAATATGTTCAATATACATTTCTGCCATTCTTTTTGATCTGAGTAAACACTAAACACATAGGCGTATTGAATGAAAACTGAACAACTGAAATACAGTTAAACAAAAAACGATTAGTAATAAGTATAGAATATAATAAGTTATAATACATTATATTGTTTTAAATAATACTTGACGTATTTCCATATGCCAATAAATATTATATAAATAATAAAAACAATAAACAAAATAACATAAAATTGCTATATTCAATGACAAAAATAATAACCGTAAAATTTGGCTTACAGAATTTTAAAATGTTTTATTACTTAACAATACCTTGTAATAGTTATAATATATAGTAATAATAATAGATAATAATACTATAATAGTAAATACTAAATAGTAATAACTAAATAATAAATCGTATTTCAATGATACCTAACTATTAAATGTAAACATTTTATAAGGATTTTTTCAAGGTGAACATTATAATATGTGTCCGAGTATACATATATACAGGGTGATTCAACAAGTATGCTCACCCCCATTTTTTCATTTAATATAATGAATTTACTCAAATTCTTCTTTTTGGAATTTTTAAATACTCTACTTAAAGACTGTAATTTAAAATTATTTGAGATTATTTATACTATTTGAGGAGTGTGGCCAACCAAACTTGTGTTTTGACATTATAATATTTTGTCTTATGTCTGGGGGGTCAAAATAAAAATTGTGTAACAAAAAACGTTTATGATGCACTAGCCCGTTTTCCTAGAAACTTGAAATTTGAACCATAGATTCCTTATGATGGTCTCGGTCTCATGCGAAGTATGAATTAAAGAGTTGAAAATCATCGCATTTCATCCCCCTTACATCTGCCATAAGACATATTAATGATCTTATTATTTTCCCAAAATTGTTTTACTTCCCGATCTCAAATGTACCAATACATTAATATATATTATTTATTTGACATATAATTTGATTACCATAATACATAATCCCAGATAGATATATTTTAGTAAATCGTTTCTTTAATGAGTTATCACGATAACGAACAAACAGTGTTTAAATACCCACGAAAATAGTTTAACGGTTAAGCCTTAACCACTTGTATGTCTTGTACTGGCGTCGTCAATACAAATTGATGTTTTCACTAAATAAGCTCTCCGCAAGCTAAACTCTCTGAAGCAGTTGATAGTAGGAATACCGCCGGTAAGTTGGATTAGAATCCCACATATTTTCTTCAAATTTCTCGTCTGTACGTTTTAGAAAAAAAAAATGGCGATTTAATCCACTCTATGGAAAATTAATCGATTTCAATCAACGGGTAAATGAACGTTAGTGGTCCGAACACTGGCTGATAACAACATTTTGCACTATTATTTATTTGTTTTATTTTTTGTTTATCGATTGACATAAAATATTTCAATTGAAACACTTTCCCTTAAAGGTAAATTATTTAGTGGATATTTAAAAAAAATATATTGATTATAGTATAATGATATTATAATAGTTTTTCAATTATTAAAATGTTTATACTTATACTATAAGGATACAATTCCTTAACAAAGGTTTTCCCAAAATATAAAAATTTGTAATATTGAATGTATTGGAATATTGGATCTATCACAAATTATAAATCTTATGATAGATAAATATTAATTACAAAAATGTTCAAATCCCCTTAGCCCCCATATCTTGTAAGCCCATTATTATGGACCTATTACCCATAGAACACAAAATTAAATTACTAAAAAAATGCTAGTTCTAATTTTGATTTTGATTTCAACATTGTCAACATTTTCAGAAAAATTATCCATCGAATAATTAACAGTATAAAATATTAGTTCTTGTTTGAAAAACAAAAGTTCGCATCTGCACAGGACACTGCTTATGTAGTACATAAAATCTTAAGTAGATATTTGAAAATAAAGTCTTTAAATATATTTAAAAATTCCAAGAATTCCAAAAATTAGATTTTTTATAACTGCGTTATTGAAGAAACAAAGCCATCAAGTTTTACATCACAAAGGGCATAGTTGGTGAATCACCCAATAAATATAAGTTGTTTTTTTTTTAAATAAAGAATTAAAAAGTCATATCTAACTAGTAGCCACTAAAATAAAATAGAAAAATTGACATTCTTACTTTGTTACTTAATAAAATAGAAAAATAGTTACATGATCATAAGTGTCATCAACTAGAGTCTTGATGCACATAGGTAAGTATTTATTACCAGTAATATTTTAATTAAATTTAATCGTATGTTTTTAAAAATGATTAATACCATAGCTACTCGATATTTTTCTTCTAAAAAGAAGATCTATGAATCATAAAATGTTAATATGTTTTAAATTTTTGTTAATAAGTAACAATGACAACAAAAACCTTATGAAAAATTGGTGAAAAACAAAAAATCATGAATCCAGCAAAAAAACATAATTATGTTAAAAAAAAGTTAGAAATAATTGTTAAGTAAATATACTAACGAGTTATAGTGAAGTTTCAATATGGTTTTATGAGTACAATGCAAAATTAATGACTGAAACTAATTTTTAGTGCGTGTATTACAATGCATTGCACATATTATAGTCGAAACACTTTTATTAATGGATATTTATACTGCCAAATATATAGTTTAAAATTATTTCTAACAATTTTATAATCACGATTAAATATATAATAACAGAATTATAAAAATTTTGAGTTTTACTGTTATTAAATACCAACACTTTTTATTATTTAATACCTAAACATATTAGGTATATTATATCTATATACATTAAACCTACTGGAAGGACATGTTTCATCAATTTTGATTTTATATAATTTTTTTAAATTAAATTTACCAAACGCATTTTAAATTTTTTAAGAAGACATTATTGTTTACATACCACAATATAAATACCTATATTTAGTTAATAATAATTTAAATGTATACTTCTTATTGTATTTTAACAACTTCTCACTATGTTTACGATAAATATAAATTGAATACATTTCATCGAAAATATTTCGATTTAAAAAATATTTCTAGACCCAATTTAGTTTTTTTTTTTTTTAATGAAACAACGAAACTAAAAAGGGAAACAATTTTAATTTTTATAATAAAGAATATATTATATAGAAATAACACACCTATGAATTTTATTTAGAGAAAATAGTATAAAACATCTATATTTAAGATAAAAATGATTGTTTTCTTATTATACCTACCTATGAAATTTATAATTTTATAATTTTTTGTCTCATTTTAAGTTATTACGTTCAATAGTTATTTCTATTTAAAAAAAAAAATTCAACCCAATGTTATTATATATTTAACTTTTCAACAGCGTAATCCTTTGTAACGTAATGGTACATTATACAGAGGCGACTATTAGAATAAAGTTATTGTAATTTTAAAACAAATTACAGGATAACAATTTATATTTCATAACAAGACGACGGTTAGAAGATTTTTTTTTGATATGTGTCAAATTATTGGCGGAGGGAGGGGCGTAAAAATAAAAAAACCCTTCTTATAAAAACGGAGAGTAATATACTAAGATGGATCTTATTTTCACAGAATATCCGTGGCTTAAAGTACAATAAAATTATGAATAGTGCAAGGAATTAATGGAGTTCAAATAATTATATGGTGAGTAGGAAAAAAACCAAAAAATTGACACTTTGTACGTCACTCAGCGGGAGGAGGGGAGGGGACCAAATGACCTTTTTAATAAACGACCTATTATACTATTTTAAGGGGGTGACGGCGCCTCGAGAAGTCTGCCCCCTCGTAGATCATCGGGGTCGGTGGCAATACAATATCATAGTTGATAGTATTATAGGTACATTTATGCACGACATATATTTTGTTTCTACATTTTTTTCAGGGGGGTGACCTTAAACCGCGTCTGCGGTTCGTGGAGCAGATCAGCGTGTGCCCAAACTGGCCAATATGAGGGACGCCTGTTCGTCTACCGACCGGCTGGGCTGGAACGTGAGGTTCGGTATCTTCTTGCCGATGCCACCGCCACCGGTCATCTTGTTCCTTCGGTTCCTGTTCAGATCATGCGGTGTCAGCGGTTCGTCCATCAGCCGCAGGATGTGAGTCTGGTCCGAGCTGTCGATGGGCGCCACAGAAATGTCCCTGACGGCCCGGAACCGGCCGCAGTTGTTCAGGTGTTCGTTCTCCAGCCGGAAGAAATTCCAAACGAATCTTCTGCGGTGTGCATAAATAACATAATATTATAAACATATTATTTTTTTTTTTTTTTTAATTTTTAGATATTAACAATCTGTGCTTGACAGCACAATAAGTAAATTCGATAATTTATGTACAATAATTTTAACTTGAATAACATGAAGAGGGAGGCCAACCAGTGATGGAACCCAACGTGAAATTATTTGAGGTTAGCAAATCTTTTCAGTATGTTTAAATTTGGTTTTTTTTAGTTGACATTGGTTTATTTGTTACAGTTGTAAGTAACGAAATGAGAGGCTTCATTATTAATTTGAATTCAGAAATGAAAGAGGAAAGTTGTGTAGCTAAGTTAGATTTAAATTGATTTGCAGTGTAATTTGCAGTATCATTTGGGGGAGTATGTTTAGGTATGTTTGAATGGAGAGATTGAGAGGTTAGCTTTGAAAAAGATGAGGTGTCTCTTATATTGGGATGGTTATGGTTGGTTTTAACACCGGAGTCCTACCCTTATTTACAATAGAATTATATTTTAAATAATTTCTTAAATTATAAGCATTTTATATGAAACTAGCTGACTTCGTTTTCCGTTAAAAAACTCTATATGACTCAAACTTTGTTCAATTCGTTATTTAATATTCGGTGTATTTTGTTCAAAATTTATCTTAACTTTTCTGTTGCCTGGAATAAAAATTCTGATTTGCAGCAGTATATTATCAGGTAGGCAATCTACCCTCGCGGAAACAACGCGGACCCTATGCTGTTTGTACGTAGCTTTATAATTTAACTCTGTATCAAAATTATACCAAGTATGTCACTGAACTCCTAATAAACGGCTAGACTAATTGTGAATGCCGAGTCTGTCCATGACCAATATTTCCTCTTCGTCCACGAAGACGTGGCATAGTTTTATGTAATTAACTTATATGCGAGTATTCAATATTTTCGTAATTGCGATACATATAATATCAAATATAATATCAAAACACAGCGCATCATCATGTATGCATTTCACGGCAATCAATAATTATTATTACACCTCATAGTTTTAAAACCCATGGCAACCATTAATAAACAAAAATTTCCACCGTAAATCTCTAAATCCCCGTTTGAGGACATCTGCTGGACCTAGGGGGATGATTTGAAAATCTAAACAATCTGGGAAGTCACCCAAACGCATACGAAAAAATTCATTGAAATCAGTCCAACCGTTTAGGAGGAGTTCAGTCACAACACACGTACAGTAGAATTATATAATATATAAAGATATACAAATAGTATATGAAATAACGTGAAAATGCATTGATCCATATACGGACCCGATAAATGATAATGATAGTTTTTGATAGAAAAGACAGGATTTTGTAATACATATGTGTTATTAATTATTCGTGTTTTTATAGACTATCAGTTAGGTAGGTACTGAACGAGTGTATAGTAAATACCAATTATTTATTATTATTGCGGTTTTAACATTTTTTTTTTATCGATATTGGTAATTTTTGCAGCCACAAGCGTCTAATCAATATTTTTTTAAACGTCGATTCTACAACTACGACGTAAATTTGTTTTGGTAAATTCTTCTCATTACGTACTATTCCTACATAGTTATTACATATACTATGATCACAACGTCCGCTTCATGACCACAACGTTTTTAATGAAATAATGAAATACAATTAATAGATGAGTAAATATAGGCATATTGCTAAGTATAAAATAACTCCAATAGTTTTCCTATAGTAGTATAGTATAATAGATCGTAGTTTTGAAGAAAAAGGTTGAAAAACAAAATATGTAATTTATTATAACCACGATGACCATACAAATTCTTAAAAATAATGAGTAGGAAAAATGTTAATAGTAATTTAATTTTTACAGATTCGTCATGATTTTATTTTTCATTTCTCTAGAGACACTTAAAAATGTAAAAAAAATGTATTTGAAATAAGTGACTAATTTTATTTCTTAACTTGTAGGTGGGTAGAATACTAGCTAGCAGTGTACCTACCTATTTTAAAACAAAAGAAAAAAATTGCATATTACCTAGCTATTTAAAATACGATTTTACGCATCGACAAATAAAACATACATGTTTATTAAATGTTTATCTGCTCACACTAAATAAATACATACGCACTGATGTATTAATTGGGTGTTAAGCAATAATAAATTAATAAACTACATTAATAATTATTATTATTTTGTTAATATAAATATTTGAAACGTAACAAGTAAACATTTTATCTTCTGATCCTATTTATTATGTAATATACAATCCAAAAAATTACACTAACTTTATAAAAATCTATTATAGAATATCGAAACAATATTGGAAATTTGTATGCACTCGATTAATTTCATGGATTAAATTTAATTATAATTTATTGACCGATTAAATTTTTTACCAGAGAAAATAATTGTCCTTATTAATGGTTTTCTTCTTTCCGACAGTAGTATAGACGAAGAGTATACATTCAAGTATTTAACTAATAATATAATATTACAAATAACAATATCACAATAAATTAATGAGTACATAAGGTTTATAATATCAATATGTGATATACCTGACTATGATTTGAGATCCTAAAAATGAATTCTCCCTATTTATTCTAGCATTCAATTATATTAATTTATTAATTAACTATTTTTTTTTTTTACCTTGTAATCTCAGTAGTAAGTGCCTACTCTTATATATTTTTTTTCAATGCAAGATAGTAAATATAGTTATAATGATAATATAATAAAAAATATCAATTATTTCGGAACATAAAGTGAAACTGTATACTTATCTTTTGATTTTGGACTTTAAAAGGCAATTATTTATTATGAGCAAAAGTACACAATGCGAGAATTCAAGGCTGAAACACTTGTATAGTTGTATGATATATTGTATAATTTTATTAATTATTAATATTAAGTGTTTTAAACAGAATTTAATGAAAAAGTGTACGAGTACAATACATTTTACCTTGGGAATTTAATATATACATTTTATGTATATCCATTGATTGATTCTATTATTGATTTGAAATAATATGAATGATATCCCAACAGTTAACTTAGTGAGCTACATTGGACTTCAGCGTAATGAATAAGCAAATCGATTGGATTTTAATAATTTCAAAATTCTTTCAACTGTCATTAAATACTCCTAATACCCTATAGCCTATACGTCATATAAGTAGATGAGTTATAGGTAATTAAATAAATCATGCAGTAGGTACTTTAATAATTAATCGCGTTTTAAGTTAATAGATTACTACGGAACTTGAGATATGCGAATGTATACACAAAATCGGTTTTACCGTTAAACTAAATTATAATTGTTTTTAAACTGTTCAAGAATACATCAGTTAATTATAATTAAAATAATATTCAACTGTAACCAACATTTAAGATGCTATAATTTATATAATGACACAACATGGTAAACTAACCTCATTACTTCGAGAGGCGACAGAATGGATACCATTAAGTCACCATGAACATAGCCCATTTCGGTTAGAGACATCGACAGGGCCCAACCGAAACGTAAGACAAAATCTTCAACGATCGCGATGTAGTAAAATGCCTGAAAATAAAATATAATTCGTAATATAAGCCATTGTAAAATATAAAATATATTTCTTTAGCGTTAAGACTTAATAGTTAACATCATACGTGCCGAAATTTCAGCATGGTAATAATTGTATTTACTATCCAATTTGTATCCAAAAATTATTCTAATTATTCCTTTACAAACATGAATGCACAAGTGACAATTCGGGGGCAGTAAAATAATAAAAGAGTATTTAGGCGATAAATTTCCCACAGTCTTTCAATCAAAATCGTTTTCAAAAAGAAATCGCATTATTATAACACTTTAAGTCACTAGAATAAAACTTATTATTTTATAATAAATTCATTATATTATCCTTATGATCCTCTCCATCAAGAATTCCATGAAACGCCACTAAGTCACTAGTCTATAATGCGTTTAATAGATGTATAATAATATTATAGATTATAGGTTAAGACTTAGTTGTGTTGGAAATTCGAATTGTTTAGCGTGTTGTATTTATTAATTTAAATTGGAAATTTTCAACAATTACGTAAAACCGTAATTTATTGTGAATTATGATAATTATCGGTTAATAACGTTCTATCTTATACAACCAAAAGGCAAAGATACTCATTAATACGAACATTGCAGGTACATTACACTTTATGTGTAAGTAGTTACTAACAATGAGTAACACGCATTAAGTACAACAAACACACCGTTTTTAACACATAAATATTAAAATATATGACGTATTTTGTGGAACGCCTTCGGTGCAATTAAACACGAATGACGAAAAATGAAAAAATGGACAATTTCAATTCTTATAGTATTTATTCTAGATCCTAAGACCAGGATATTGTTTAGGTTATTAAGTTGGATATTGATTAGTTAAACGTGTATTAGTCCAACACTCCTACAACGATATAATATATTTTTGTTGACTGTTATTATTTTTTGTGTAAACATCTATACGCACCCTTCCCAGAAAATGTATATCCTTGCAAACTTAATATCGTGCAAACAAACGTGTTACCACAACGAACGAAATTTCACAAATTTCCTTACCTACCTACCTACGACCTACTTATACTATATGATACACAAATACCTAGTTTAAGTATGGCTATAATAAAAAAATTATTCTGTTAGGTTTGGTATAAAATAAAAAAACTTTATCAAAAATCAAGACAGGCTCAAACTCGTGTTTTCACAAATAAAACTTTAAATCCATCGACTGCGAGCAATGTTCATAATAATAACACCAGTTTTGAGTTTAGTGTAACTTACCGTCGACGAATACACGATTTCTTCACGAAGAAATCTGTTCTCACCGGCGTTCCGGTCAAATAGTCCCCAGTCCATTTTTAAATCCCATATATAAGAATACAGAGAACTGAATATGGATGCTGATATCCACAGGTAGAAGTACACGCTAGGATCTTCTTCAGGGTTATTCTCTATATTAATAATAAAAATAATATCAACGACGGTTAATAACACCTTTAAACTTTAATCAATTATACATATATTATGTATTTATGTATATTATAAATTATAATACAGCCTGGAGTGGCACGATAAGTTTCATAATAGCTTTAACAAACCGGTACATTTAAGTTTAGTTTTTTTTAAGAAAAGTTTCCAACTTTTTTGAACCTCGTCCCCTAACATATATGATGATTATAACTTACAGTAAACATTAGTTATTTTTACAAAAAGTAATAAACTATTTCGACTTTTTTGGGGGGGAAATTAAATTTACATATATTACCTAAATTGTCATAAATTGTTTTCACCCGTTTATTAGTCTGTGAAACCACGGTTGACTATTTAAGTTTAAAAAAATTCCGGCTCATCAAAATATTACAGTTGAAAATTATAGTTAAAAAATTTAATTTTTAATTTCAGTCGTATCAAAAAAAAAAAGGTATAACGTATACAAATTGTCACAACAGATATATTAAAATATTATGATTACTGTCGGTCGTCGACGTATGCGAGTGCTTAGTTCGTCTTACTTGCGTATTGAAGGTTTAGAAATGAGAATGTTATCACGAAGAAGGTAGTTGCGTACTTGGCTGCGTTGGCCAAGTGAGGAAATGCTTCTCGTGAGTCCCGGTACCTTCTCAGGCACTGCATGAACCGGAACCAAGCGGGCAGACAGGCGACGAATGGCCGCAATAGCCACACGCGTTCCACGCACTTGCTGCCGTCTATATCGATTGCTGTACATTACATAAGAAAAAGGCAAAGGTGTGTTAGGTTTGAAATACACATGCTATGTTATACACATGAGTACATAGGTTGGTACACTATGGATTCGGGTAAATATGTCCAATCATACCTATAATATCTACCTATAGGTATTTCTTATTTATTTAAAATTTATTAAAATAAATGAAATGGACGAAATTCCAATGAAAAAGTGTATAATTATTCGTACCATCCCCATACTAAACAATAAACATATTATATAAGATTACAGACTCTTCCGACGTAAATGTATTAGTGTACACTCACTTGGACATGTTTACCCGCGGACACTACGCTTTGCAGTCTGCATACTGCATAGTACATATTGTTTTCAGTTTATAAATAACGACTTAAGGTCCATTCTCACTGCTCCGGGACGGGTCCGGGCCGGAATCCGTCCGGGTACGAAAAAAATTCTATTCAATGCATTTTAAATGTGAACATTCACATTTATCCGGGCCGGGTCCGGAACGGTCGTCCGGGCCGGGTCCGGGCCGAAAAAATATTGTTCCCGACAATTCTCTATCAGGGTTCCCGGACGGGCTTCACCCGGATTGAACGTGTCCTGACCAGTGTGAACGATGAACCGTGCCGGGTTCATATAGTATCTGGGTTGTTTTTTACTCCAGCATCTCTCATATGGATCTGACTATCTATAGAAGGTGTTATTTTCTAATAATTTGATATGGAATTCGTATGAATTCGTTCTAAATTAATGAAATTCGTACTACCTTCTTTCCAAGAAAAAAATAAAAAAGAAAAATGGTGATACTGATGTTAAATACTTTTGTATAAAAATTACATCAGGCACGTACAGGATTATATTAGGAGTGTACAGGAACGTACAGGTCCTTACATGTTTGAAAACGAGCGTGAACGACACACTATGAGCCTTGAGTCAAGAGTGGTGCCCATATGACAGTTATTACCCATTCAACTTTTGTTTCGGTCTCTACTCTTTTATATATTTTGAATTTTTAAAATATGGACTCCGAAAAACTTATTGAAATTGTTCGAAGTCATTCAAGTCTTTATGACTTGAGTGACCCCAAGTATAGTGATGCGACACACAAAGATAAACTTTGGAAAGTCATAAGTGAAGAATTAAATCAACCAGGTAATTATGTATTTTTTTTAATTCATTTTCATTTTTAACTTAAATTAATTTTAAAAATAATAAAATCTATTGTATTATATTATATATATATATCAGTATATTTACTTAAAAACTCGTACCTATAGTTACAATTTATATTTTCGACTTTCGAGTACGAATAAATTTTAAAATAGACAAATCTATAGTATATATGTGTAATATTATGTGGGTATAATTATACAGTATAATTACTGTTTTGCTATTATATAGTTAAATAAAATAAAACCAATAAAAAGTGAAAATACAATGTGTCAACAACTTGTAATAAAAAAACATAAGTTAGCTTTGTTTAGTATTTAAGCTTAAATAAAAGTTAATTTAAAAATTAAAAGTAAGCTAAAAATATTTAAAGTTATACTATATTACAGATTATAATGATTATATAAAATTATTTTGCCATGAAACTAATCCAGCTTCGGAATTAAAAAAATCTTTAAATGTTTCTCTGACCTGAAATGCTTCTTGGCTTGCGTTACCTCCATGCAAAGGGACATTTTGTAATGTAATTGCATCTGTATAATCATTTACACTTCTCGATTTATCAATCCGATTGTATACTTGTTTACCATCATAAATTTTTATAAAATTGTGTAAGACACAAGTAGCCAAAATTATATTGTCCACGTTCTCTGGTTTGGCTTGAATTCTTCTGTTATATATTCGAAACTTTTGCGTTAGAATGCCAAATGTATTTTCGACGACTCTTCGTCCTCTACAATGCCTATAGTTGTATATTCTTCTAGAATTGTCATGTAGTTGTTTGCCTGGATAAGGTCTCATTAGATACTCTTTCAGCGGGAACGCCTCGTCCCCCAAGATTACGTAGGGAACAACATTTGTTGTTCCCGGGAGGGCAACGCTTGGTGGCACGTTCAATTTCTTCTGATCTAACATTTTGCCTAGTTTAGAATGCATCAAAATCCCGCCATCGCTGCTCCTTCCATATGCACCAACATCAACAGCAATAAAGTTATAATGTGCATCGACAAGGGCCATGAGTACTATTGAAAATGTTTTCTTATAATTAAAATATTGCGAACCACTGTTGGGTGGCGCTTGAATAACAACATGCTTCCCATCTAATGAACCTATACAATTTGGAAAGTTCCAACAATTCCAAAACTCGTCGGAAATTTCCTTCCATTTGGCAGATGTGGGTACTGGCATTACCTCTGACATCAGTTTGTCTACTATAATTTTACATGTATCTGTCACTATTTCGTGAACAGTTGAATGTCCCAGTCGATAACTGAATGATATAGTTTTCATAGAATCACCCGTTGATAAAAATCTAAAAAATCAAATCATTTTTATTTAATATCAGTAAATAATAATCAAACCTAAAAAACTCCAATTTAAAATTTAAATAAACAAATAATAAATAATAAATCTATTAATGTATTTTTAAAATTGCATTACGTAGTTAACAATTGAAAATAATATTTAGGTAATGACGAAAATGTCCATGTTATCATAAATAATACTTTTGAATTAAAAGAATTATAATAATTATTTATTTTATGTTTGAATATCAAATTTCATAAAAGTTTAAAGTATGACATATCAATAAATTGTGAATAGGTTATATAAAGGTAATATATTATATTTGAAACTTTTAAAATTTAAATAACAATTTATTTTATTTTATATATTCATTGTTATGTAATGAAAAACCTAAATTTGTTTATGATTATGAAATACAGTATATAATGATATATTTTTTATTATATTTGTGTAGCTAATGCGTGCAAGACTAGGTGGTATAACATCAGGGACCAATACAGGAAAGTTTTAAATAAAAAAAAAACAACGAGTGGTCAAGCTGCAAAAAAACAATTTAAATATAAATACGAGGATCAACTTTCTTTTTTAAAAATAACCTTCCAAGAAAGATCAACTACTACCAATATCGATGGTAGTGATTCGGAAGAATATGATGACACTGCATACTTGGACAATCCTGGATGCTCTACAGATATGAATATTAGTATCGAAACTCCAATTAATAGTAGTACATTTACATCTATGCCAACGCAACAATCAAATTTATCTACAATTTCTAAAGGAGGAGGGAAAAAAAATGACAAAGTAACGGCTTCAGCGGTGATGATGAAATATCTATTAGATAAAAAATCAAAAGCAGAAAATGATACAACACCAAAACATCATGTAGATGCATTTTTAACAGGAATCGCTTCTACAATGAAAGCGTTGGACCCGTATCGTGCTAACATAGCAAAAACAAGGATTTTTTCTATTGTTCAAGAACTAGAAATGGACCAGATAATGAACGATCAACGTCAGGTATACACACCGACACCTCAAATACCAGTAACTCAAAATAAAACAAATATGAACGGAAGTAATGAACAAATTCAATCACAGCACACTGATGAACCGTACTATCAAAATTTATAGGTTAGTTCTACAATATATTATACAATTTAAAATATTTCTTTCTAAATGTTTTCATAATTATTAATAATTTTTTGTAATAATAAAATTTTATAATAATATAATATCGTAAGTTAATTTGTCATTAATTTATAAGTTTCTTCATACTATTTTATAAAGAGTTAATGCAAAATATAATTTTATAATCATAAGTTAATTTGTATTTAAATTGTTATGTTTAAGCTCAAATAATAAATAAATAAAAGGAATAATGTTAAAATACTAATAATTTGATTGTCAAATGATTTAATAAAATATGTTTTAGAATAAATATTTCTTTGAAAACACTTATGTCTAAGTTGTTAGTTAAAATGAACTGTAACATTTCTATTTTATTTAGTACCTAATGTTTGTTGAAAATAAATATATTCTTACCTTAAACATACTGCTAATCGATGCCTAGGTGGAATACATAGCCTAAAGTTGGTGTTTTGTTTTTGAATATCATTTTCAATTTTTTTAAACAATACATTGAAAGAATACATTGACATCCTAAAGTACTCATAGAACTTAATCTCGTCGTGTATTAATTCTTTGTACAAAGTTGCGAATTCACCCTCGGTTTCACGTTTCTTCCAAGCAGCGTGGACCCAAAACTTCCTAGGCTCCCGTGAAACTATTTTCTCTTCCTCTTCTTCATCAAGTAATATTGCTATCATTGCAAGTTCGTCGTCGGAAAAATTCATAGCAATACTAAATTACATTATTTGTAGATTAAAGTCTTCTATATTTTTTTTAATATGTAGTTATAAAATTATACTTACTATTTATATTTGCAGAACTTAAAATATAAACTTTCAGACTTCAGTAATATAAGAATACTTTCTCCAACTCAACAAACAGAACTATAGGTACGCGTGGTTTCGATGCTTAATTACAACTGATGAGTGATAGGCGAAGTACGGCCGATAGATATGGACTTTCGGCTTTCCGGAATCCGGACGGATCCCTGAATAGTGTGAATGCTGACACCCGGGCTACCCGGACGGGTAAAAAATTTACACAGCCCGGCCCGGACCCGTCCCGGAGCAGTGAGAATGGACCTTTATATATTAAATTATATGTAATATTTATGAATAAAGTCCGTTACTTTTATTGGACATCCACTTGTCGTTGGTCAAATAGAAGCACACGAGGTACTGAAAGTCCAGCAGAGCGGGCACCAGGCTAGTGAGTTGATCAGCCAGCCAAAAGTCAGCGAAACCCACATAGAAGAAGGGAGCGAACAGTATGCGTACCTGTGACATAATAAAACACGAAGTTGTTTTCAAAACCTATGCACCGTCAAGTAGCGATTTAGGGGGTACAATGTGGTATTTGGGGACGTGTTGCGATTGTTTGTAAGAAGTGCGAGTAGTTACCAACTCGATGAGTTCAAGTGGATTACGATTCTATTTGTACTTTAACTCATCGATAATGGCTAGAAAAATGTAGGTATGATGTGATGATATTATAATTACATTTCCCACTATCAACATTTAGGAAATTGCCCATAGGATGATTACCGAGAGTTATTAGATAAAATGAACAATCATTTTTCTAGGTGGAATGAAACAAGTTTTGATTATTTTATTTTAAAAATATAACGATTTCATAAAAATGTCTGAGCTACTGTAAGATATAATCAGTAGGCAATAAATTGGGTGGAGACTCATTTGCGCACATATTAATATATTTTTTAAATTTACGACAACTCATTTGCGCACAAAATAGTAAACAATGGAAACCAGCTTTTAGGTACAGTTTTGGCTGTACAGGGTGTCTGAAGCTGTCCAACACGTTACACGTTCAATATTATTGATATCAATGATCACCCGTTATTGGAGTATCTTCAATATAGCCTTATATATAGTCTTAAAGCATAACGTGATTTCACATCAGTTCTTATCTATCAAAAATGGCATTAATACTCGCCAAGTACACTAGTCGTGTGGGACAACCTTTAATCTTTATTATTGATATTATTGCTATATCTTACCCTATTTTTGTTAAACGTTAAACCTAATTTATTGTAATTTGACAAAATTTTAATGACTTGTAAAAATTATTGTACCTAATTTATTGTAATTTGACAAAAATTTGAATAATGTGTAATAGCTAAAACAACATTTTTAACCAGCCAGTCTATAACATCAGAATATGATGAGACAGAAAGTCCTAAGCCTTTTAAAGGGTGAAGGAAAATGTTGTTTGAGTATAATAATTGTCCACTATCAGTATTGACCAAATCGAAAATATGGTGGTACGGAGATTATGTACACCCTATACGTGGATAAAATTTTTGGAAAAAAGGTTTCTATTGTTCGTAAATTGTGCGCAAATGAGTTATGTTTTTGTGCGCAAATGAGTTGCAGCCATAAATTGGTCTGAATTTGTTTCTGCACCCTTTTTTTTTAGCAAAACAAACCATTATTTTTGAAAAGGGGAGCGATTTGGAAAAAAAAAACCACAAACAAAAAAGGACCCCTTCCCTTACAGTACAACATTACAAAGTCGCTTACCGCCACGCGCAGCACCCAGAACCGGGCGTCGTGCCGTAGCGTCTTGGTGGGATTAAACAGAAACGCAATCATGAGCACGGCCAGGATCAGCGGGTTTATGTACGGCGGTATGTGCAGTGCCTCGCTGTACAAGAAAATCAACGCCGAGCCGGCCCACACCAGACCGAAGACGGTGGCCAACTCCATGATGTGCTGCTCGGTGAGATGGTTCCTGGGGTCCAGCTCGAAGATGAGCACGTGGTTGACACCGGACGAACGCCAACAGTAGACGTTGATGCCCATCAGAAATAGGAATATGACCAACAGCAGCGGGCCCCGGTACAGTCTGACCATAACCCGCCAGTCCGTGTTCTCGTTGCTGTGAGCAATGCCTACGATAAAAGGAAAAAATATAAAATAGAGACTGGAATTATTGATTTCCGGCTTTCCAGATCGGAAGACACTGCAACCGCTAAGTTGGACTTATACACTCGACGGGTACAGACTACAGGTATAGGAAATTAATTTGCTCTAGCTGATGGATTTGGGTTATGTATGTCACTAGTATGTGTACAATTTATTTATAGTTGTGAAAAATGGTCGTATACTCGTATTATATGAATGAATAATATTGGGTACTGTCAACAAGCTTATTTTGTCTCATCTTCAGATTTCCTATTGAGATGGTTTCACCAAATCGACTCATAATTATTATTATCAGCAGTTTAACACGAATAAATAAGAATATATATATATAGGTATATTAATAAAAGTCAATTCTTGAGTGCATGTGTGTGTGTGATCCACAGCCAACGCCAAGTCAATCGCACTCGTGCAAACATGGTCCCGAAATATGGTACATAGGTAATCCTATACCCGAGCAAGTGCACCTCGAAGCCGATTGTTTAAAGAAAGGCTCACACAGGGATTTGTTGGCTTACGAAAAACGAATATTTGTTTGTTTGAATAAAGACGCCACATTGGTTACAGAATTTAAAATAATTAATATAATATTGGATCTATCATTTTAGACCAGTATTTTAAATTAGGTCAAAACTACCCGAGTAAGAGTTAAAAATATGTGTAATTTACATTTGATTTAATATAACCCTTTGGCGTTATTATTGATTTGTCACGAGCAACGCCGTGCAGGATCAGCTAGTAAATATATATATATATATATATAAATGCGGTACCTACTTGTGATGTTATTCATTTTCACAGTGTTTTATTTATATAAACTTGCGGGCAGGTGCAATAGTTTTTTTAAATTTACTCACCAGTGATGATGACCGCCAGCAGCATAACGACAAAAGCGCCGGAAAACAGGCCGACCTTGAACGTGATCCAAGGTGATTGCTGTTCGCCGAGTGGCGGTACTCGCAGTCTCTTCATGGCCCTCTGGCGGTCTCCTCCTTCCAGACCCTGCGTGACGGTGGCCTCGGTCTCGCTTATCAGCCGGTCGATGTCTTTGTTGCAGTAGAAATGGGCATTTTCTACAACTTCCGATCTCCAGCGACCACCGGAGCCGCCCTCCGAGCCCAGTAACTTAAACGAACGTCGCACACATATAATACAGGTAAACGTTAAGAGATTGAAATGGTCTCATGGTTATGACGTAAGGAATTAAAATATAATACGTTTCAAATCGGTTGTATATAATATAAGTAATAATTATGTAGTACGATTGGTTAATAATAGGAATTCGGACTATTTTTCTTTAGACATAAGTGTATATTGCGAATGTCTATAGGTAAAATATACAAGCGCAGTAGGTATGCGATAATAATGATACAAATGTATACTTGAACTAATCGTGTTTATTATTTAGCACTTTTTTTTATTTTATACCGTGAGGAAAATTACATTTTCTTTACACCCGTCTAAGTATGTATACGCATAATAAATTAATGTGATTTTTTCGATATAAGCAACGCGTATTGCAACTGCATAGCAGCCATTTTAACAGCGTGCTCCGCGAAGTTTAAAAAATGTAATGATACCAAAGAGCAGTTCGCATTGATATGTGCGAGTTTAATAGGCCAACAATAGGTTACCTAGCCCGGTAATCTATGTACTTAAGAATAACAAGGTTTGTCGACATATAATAATTAAATAATATTATAATAGTTATAACGACGTCATATAATATTTTTAAAGGTATATTTATTTGAAAAAAAAGTTACTGGAGCCCGTAGAAACATCAGGTATAATACGCCTCGGTTATTTGTTGTACCATTATAATTAGGTATAGGTAATAGGTACTAGTATTATTATACTAACCTATTCAACCCATTAGATTGAAATAAAAATATTATTTTCCAAAAGTCTAAGGGAAAATAAAAATATTATCAAACATTATACATTTAAAATTTTTTTTTTTTATATAATATTACACAAACCACATAATATAATCACATAATATAATAATAACACAGTGAATATCGTAGCGGGTCACTGTAATGATATGCATTAAACCGAAGATAGTTATTTAGTCGGTAGGTACCTACCCATACGATTTATGCGAACACAGACCGTTTTATTTGATGGCAATAATATTGAACAAATAGCTGGTTCGAATAATAACAGTGTATAAGGCAAGAACAGTTCATAAGTGTATATAAGTGTTAATAATGTTTAATAATGAATTTTTAAAAACGAAAACATTTATTTTAAAGACGCGAAAAAAAATTAAACGGTATATTATAATATATTAACCGTCGTGTGCACACTCCACGCTGGTCGTAAGACGTAGAAACTGATTCAACCAGAATTATATTTACAACGAGGGCAAAACGCTCAGGGCGATCGAAATTGATTGATATTGGTATAAATTGGTAACCCAAGTGGCAGGTACTAAGTAGTATAATATAATCCATAATATAAGCATAACGGCGATTGATATGAGTACAGACTAGGTATAGGTGCACAATAAAAATTAATACGTAGCTTTTCCCGTACCTTGTCGTGTTTTTTCATAATCTTTCGAAAACCGGTGTAGTTTAAATTTTGGTAGTTCTGCAGTAGAATCAAACTCAGATAGAATTCACTGAAAGCCAACTTAAGTTCTTGGGTCTTACGAGTTGTGGTGTTTTTTCGGAGAATTTTCCGTTTTACCGGCTTTAGATTACCACTGGCGTCTTTAGGTTTGATTTTGTCATCTTGAGCCTCTCTCAGGTCACTCTGGAGGTTGGCAAATTTTCTGGTCGCTTCCGCCAATTTTTCTACAACATAGCGAATACAATACTATATTGTACAGTAGACAATAGGCGTAGTAGGTACAATACATGCACGTATTCAGTATCAACTTTCGGGTGGGTTGGGAGGAATTAAAATAAATGTGATCAGTGGCTTATTTAGGAGGGTTTAGAGGTTCAACCCCCTTCCCGAAATTAAATTCTTTATACACCACTGAGTTTGATATAATTAGTGTTATACATTATTAATATTTAATTACAAATATATTTTACTTATAATATAGGTAATAGATATACTTTCATTAAAAAATATATATATAATATATTAAATAATTTTCAAACATTAACAGTAAAATAATTTTGTTGTATATCTTGATTTGAAACAACATATTTTGTTAGTGGTTCTTTTAAAAGAGTAGGAGGTACTTACCTGCATGGCTACATTCATTAACTATTGTTTGATAATTATTTGTACCAATTATTTGATCATATGTTTCTTAATACCTACCTACTTGATTTTAATTGTTTTAATGATATAAGTAAATTATATTTGCAATTGAATATCAATAATGTGGTAGGTAACTACACAATTTTTCAATCATTTTCATGTGGTTGTGAGCATTATTGTAGTCTGGGGATTTTTTTCCCGTGGATTTTTATTCCGATTACTGCAGACAGTATAAATATTAATATATTATTTATATTAGTATAAGTATTAATATTATTATTATTGTGAAAAACGAAACTTAAGTTTGATTGAGTAAATAAATGTTTGTTTTGTATGATTTTGTTATACGTTTAGGTAAATATATAAAATAATATACATTATACCATATCACCGTGATGTATATACTGATTGTAATTAAATCCAGTTCGGACGAGTATAGGAAATTTTAAAGGCAAAAAAGTGTGCAAGTACCTATGGCTTTAGATTCTGAGCAGAGTGATGAATACACTGCCGTATTGGTAGGAGATGGTATTTTGCACCAATGTAATTACTTGTAATTTGCGCCACTAATAGGTACGTTTAAGCGAGTATGTAATTTGAGCCAAAATATAAAAATTAAACATGTACTTTGCGCCACATCTAAAAATTCATTTTGGTAATTTGCGCCACGACGGAAAACGAAAGTAGAGAAGATATCGATTACGCCTAATCTAATAAAAATTATCAACTGTCAAAATATCGAACAATGTTGAACAGCAGTAAACCCAAGACTGGGCATAAACGAGTTAAAAATTGTAAATTAAGTTAAAAGTTGAGTTATTTTAACTTTTAAACTTAACTTTTTTAAATGTAATCACAAATGTACAATTATTAAGAACATAATATTATCAAATATCTTCGTCATAAATTATAGTTATTTTTTAATTAAAATCAATTAGGTTATGCTAATATATTGGCCATTTCCTGTGTTCAATAATATTTATGATTTTTATTATTTTAAACCATATTATTGGGTATTTATAAAGATATTAAAAATAATAATAATAATAAAAACTTGGCTTTTTAGTTAATTGAAAATGTCCATATAACTTTTAACTTAATTAACTTTAAACTTTTTAAATAGTTTTCTATCAACTTAACTTAACTCAGTTAAAAGTTATCATTAACTTGCCCTTGATATTTACAGTAGACCGATATAAATCGCAAAAATATTAAAATTATATTTATTTAATATACATAGAGTACCTACGTATACCTAAATACATTAATTTATAATTATTATTATATTACTGATTTTCTATTAAAATGAACTTGATAATTAAGTTATTTTAGAGTTGCGAAAATTACAATTTTAACAAGGTGAACAATGGCACAAATTACAATTTTTATAGGTAAACGATGGCGTAGATTACTTAATGCCCTTTTATTAAGTTTTGTGTAGCGCAAACTATACAACCTTAAAAAGTGGAGCAAATTACATAAATATTTTTTTGGAGGGGCTGTTTTGGAGCAAATTACATACGCCAGTATTGGTTTTACGACGATAAAGACACTTTTTATTGTAGAAAATATGCTCCTATCTTCAACTAGGTACGAAAATATCTCTGGTAGAAAACTGATTACAATAGTATAGGTACTGCTGATATACTTGAAATTTCCAACAAATTTTTAAGCATGAATTTCTATACCTACATGATAAAATATTTTAAATATTTCGGATCTTCTTAAACTATTTATAGAAATTTACAATTTTTACTTTTCAATTTTTGTATGCTAATATTTATGTTTTAGAGTTAATAAGCTTTAACATTTTAAACAAGATTCCTTATAGCTTTTGTAACGGGAAATTAACCCCAAAAAAATAAATGCTTAGCGTAAAGCTAACATATATTTTTAATGATCAATTGAAGTTTTTGATGACATTGGATATTCACACACCTACTTAAAAATCTAATGATTTTTTTTTATATTTTTGTAGTTTTAAAACTTTTAATCGTATAGACTTGAAAGTTAAAACACAAACCATTTTTATTTAAATTACTATTTTGTATACTCAATGCAATTTTAAAATATGTAATATAGGTTTAAGCTACCACTAAGCATTTGAAATATTATCGAATTTTTTGAAAATGTTTTTTGTTATCGGTAAATAAAAAAATTTAAGCTCAGCCAAAAAGCTTAAAAATTAAAATCAAAAAAATATTAGAAATACAATAATATTTTTATTATAAGCATTTGGATTTTTAATTTTGACGAAGTTTGTAAAAACCACAAAAATGCATAAATAAATAGTGTGTGTGACATTAACAATTAATAGTTAAAAATTCGTTACATTTTTAATTTGTATAGTTATGTACTTATGTATAAGGTTTGAAAATGAAATATAAAGTTTCTCATAAGTTTCCATAACAAGAATTTTAGCCTAATTTTTTATGAGAGTTTTAAATATTGACAAAATAGGTAAAAATCGAGAATTGTTTTGTTGACATTCTGGCTGACAAAAACCATGTCTACTTAGAGGCGTTTTTTTCATCTTATACAATAATTTATTAGGTACCTACTGAATTAAGAGTTAATTATTACAGTGCCCTACTCACTGTACTCTCGTCAACTACGATGGATACAGCCGAGCGATTTTCCGGTTTCTTACGTATTATAAGCACTGCAGTTGTCTCTGTTTAATGATATTATTAATATTCAGGTAACATTGTTAAGGGAATACAAGTCTAATTTACAAAACAGGATCGTTTAGACCAATGTTTTTGTTCATTATCAAAATTGTAGAGTAAGTACGGTTATAAATAAATAAAGTAAAACATTAGCATAAATCTGACAAGATTAATTAGGTAGTTTAAATTAAAAGCTGACATTTATTAAATAAATAACTCTTAAATTATTTTAATGTCCTAACAGCCGGTACCTTTTACTAAGTATTTTTGCCAGAAAATCTGTTATTGTGTATGTATCTGTAATCTGTATTCTGTATAATGTATAAATGTGTACAAAATATAATTAGTAATCACTAATCAGTAATAGCTCAGTATATCCTCTAAGTTCAGCCAAGTTCTGAATTTGTGATTTTGAATTTTGAACATGATCCATAAAATAGAATGTAGGTATGTTTGTGGGAAATTTCGATTGCACTCCCCCCCCCCCCCAGACAAGCTTAAATAAAAAGTTTAGAGCCTATATTAAATATTCAAAAATTATTTATTGGTTATAACTTATAACTAATAATCACACATTATGTAGCTCAATTCTAAACACAAGTCTGAGGAATGAAAATAATTTGTTTTGTACAAATTAATATTATTGTGGTTCTACGCATAGTCTGTTGTTGTTTTATATATTATGATATATATAACGATGCATTACCTACATCTGCACGCCTCGTACGAATAAACTGAATCAAAATAGATTTTTGTGGCCGTCGCCCGTCGCTCTTAATTCATTGATGAAAAAAATCACTGGAAAATCTTGGCGAGAAGGCATGTCCCTTGGATAACCATCATAGTACCTACCTATATATTAATAATACTATGTAAGTGCCGTGAAACTTATTGGCAGCGGTTTGCACATATTATGTTATTATAACATAACACATTTTAGTCGTTATATTTATTATGGTATTTTCATCGATAATATACAGTAGTGGATCGTTTTAGTTAAAATATTATTACCAATATATATTTATATTATACTTGAGCGCGGCCGACTGGCTGAGCAAGTGTGTTTGCCAATAATTGGACTCAAGAAAGAAACAACTTTAAATTATATCATGCCAGTGGCACGGCAACATCTGGCATTAAAATCATTCTTTGTGAATAATTATATCTATATACACCTACATATTAAACTATAAAGGGTAATTTTAGATATTGAAATGGTATTTAAGTATTTAACTTATTATTATTTTCTATAGGTATTTTATTGTATTGTATAATAATACAG
The DNA here is from genome assembly GCA_949089665.1 of Macrosiphum euphorbiae. Taxonomy (NCBI): domain Eukaryota; kingdom Metazoa; phylum Arthropoda; class Insecta; order Hemiptera; family Aphididae; genus Macrosiphum; species Macrosiphum euphorbiae. The sequence goes on along the minus strand of CARXXK010000001.1, from coordinate 133,469,429 downwards.
GTACCTCCTATTCCTATAGGTATATTTTTTTAGTAAAATTAATTTGTACGGTGATACGGAAAATCGCTTATACTTATATTACAAATATTTATAATTAATATAGATTCTAAATTTACCTACATGTAGATGCTAGATCTACAACTATAAGTAAAAATATAAAAAATCGAACTCAAACAATTTAATTTAAATTTTTGAACGATTCGTATAAAACACAACACTTTATCACACTATATCTATTTATTTGTTCTTAATTTTAAATATCGAAAGTTGATACAAAGTAGGTACCTATGACCCGACCCATACCTACACGATGTTTTATTTTTATTCGATTGTTTTATAAATAAGTCCTCTGTGTGTACCTACTTCTTATTTGGTCGCACAAATGCACAATTAATATAGGTACTATTTAAAAATAATAATTAGGTATTAAAATTGAAACCGGCTTGTTTTATTACCTAACTAAACAATAATTAATAATAATTGTGCAGATAAAACTATTTATTTCATACTAAATAAAATAAAGATATAACTATAACTGTATAATACTATAATATTTACTAAAATAAATGTTTAAATTATGTTATTCACGTTAAAGCTTTTGCAAAATAATATTACCGTGTCTTGTAATCTAATAGTTTAAGCGGTGGTATATCGTACCTATATCCAATATGATAATTATTAATTATATTATAATTTTTAAATATTACAAATATTTGTAGCAAACACACTTTGTTTAAATTTACGATAGATCTACATGATTAAAATATTATGTACCTACTTACGTATATAAGTTATAAGTTCCTAAGTATCTTATCATAGCCGGAAATCGGGGAGGCGGGACCCCACCCCCTAAATACCCCATTAACCTCCCCCCCCCAAAAAAAAATATACAGTGTTTTAGTTTTGTGGGATCGAAGCCCGCTAACATTCATGTTAGAAATTATACTACCCCTGGTGAAATTGTAATAAATTATATTTTTTAAATACTTCATCCTACCAATTTTCTTAATTACATTCAAATCAATAATAATGCAAATGAACCTATCACAATATACTTTTACGTCCCTTATGAATTATCGGGTTTTTTATTTCCCAATTCAAGTACCTACCATATGTCTATAGGTACCTAAGAATAATATGTAAATCATAATTACGCGCATTTATTTGTAAACGTATTATCTAACAATGTAACATATAAGTTATTAGTTATTATACGTACTATTAAAAAAAAATTATATATATGCTTTAATATACAATAATCATACAATTAAATTTGATGGAAAAAGAACTGATAAAGTTTAATTCACGTTTGACAAAGACAATTTCTATGATACACTGAATTTTCATCATCCGTTATTGAACAATAATATATTCCACTATAATCATCAATAATAATGCATTGACGCGTACGTTGGTATTTAATTTATATCAATTAAATTGTACAAAAATATAATATAATATAGGTATATTATCATAACTCATAAAGTCATAATATGTACTTAATATACCTACTCTAAAAGTTTCATATACCCGAATAATATTTTTAAATTAAAACAAAATAACTAAAATCGTTATTCTTGGATGTAATTTCGTTCAAATTTGAATTTAAAATGTCTGTAAAAAAGAACTGTGTTTGTATATTTTTTAGATTGTTTTGTTAGAGTATGAACTATTTATGAGAATCTTTGATTTAAATTTTCAATCCATTATAGCTATACAAATAGAACATTTAATAATTTTTTAATTAGAATAATTGATAATTTTCAAGATTTTGATAAAAAAATCGTGCGTATGCGTCTTTACTATTTATCAACTGCTAGTATAACAACTTTGTTACATTTTCAAGTTTTTTAAGGCAACGAATACAATTTTATTGACATTTATAGAATAAAAAACAAACTAAAATAATATAAAATAACTCTAAACTAGTCGAAATATTTTGAAAATTTTACCAGGTATAGAAAATTATAAAATAAACACTTGACGAAAATGTCAAGTACCAACTATTATTAGTTTTTGAATAACGATCAAATAAAAAAATCGTTGTATGAGAATTTGTTAATTTCCGGGTGAATATCCAATTTACACCTTCAAAAGCTCGTAAAAAATTAATCTGAATTTCCAGTAAACTTTTTTTTTTTTTTAATGTTGGAAAATTTAATTGGAATCTTAAATCAAATTTTCTAAGCGTAGAAATAAATAAAACATTTTTTATGAATGTCTTACTTGAAATAATTTGCCAATTATCGTGATTTTGATGAACTTAGTCAAAATATTAACTTCATAGCTCATAAAAAATTATTGGGGATATACACTCAACTTTTATTTTTTAATTTCTACTAACATCAACTCATAAAATACGTTCCATTACATTTTAAAGTTTTTTGATCAACCAAAAAACTGTGTATCGGCAATAATTAAAAAAAAATAATAAAACTAGAAATTGTCTCATGCCTATGTAAGCTCAAAAAGTCACAATATTTCGAAAATGTTATGTTGCATAGAATTCGCTAATATTAACCTTCAGTGAAAATTTCATCTATATTCTGTTATTTTTTCTAGTGTTTCAATAAAAAACCAAAATAATTTTTTCAAAAACTGGTTTTTCGTTAAAATCTCAGTTTTTCCTTAATTTTTCGTTTGTTTTTCTTAACGCTTTTGTAAGCTATTGGTATTTTTTCAAGGATGCTGTTGAAGAAGATTAAAGCATTTTCCTGTTCCAATAGGTGATGCCACAATAAGAAAACACACATCATTTAAAAATCAACACATTCATTGATCCGTTCAGAATCTAAAATTTGATAATTTATACATTCATTTATCATAATATAATATTATGTAGATTATAGATATATTGTATAGTTAGGTCGTTAAGTGCCTCAAACGTAGTAGAATAACATTTTTTTAATATATTATATTTAGTCTGATCTAATAATAAATTATCATAACGGTACTGTCGGTACTATTATATTCTGTGGTACTAACACACTGAAATTAGTACCTACCTACCTTCCTATTTATATATTTCAACATAAATCCTTCTACATTCTATTAGAATGTTTCATATGAAATAGCTATGAGTTAACTACAACTAATATAAATACAGCTGGATGATAATAATTACTTTAAATAAGTGGGTAGGTACATCGTACATCTTATAATTATTATTAAAACTTTAATTTTAAAATTAGTTTGAGGTCAATCAATTCCAGTCAAGGTGAAAAACCAAAAAGATGGAAAATGTACCAATATTATTTTTAAAAAACGACTAAATTACATTTTGTAAGTGTAAATGTAATTTGAGCTTTTGGTGTTCAATTTGTTGTCCTTGTTAATAAAAATGCAATTGTACGTAACTTGTAAACATTGAATCTCAGGCCTCAGCTTTGGTTGCATCACATGTGCATTAATTAATACATAAATAGAATAGTTGTGCGTTTGAATACTAGGTATGTATACGTACTTTGTTTTTTATAAATAATCAGCATACAATCTTAACATTAAAACGCCGTGCATAATATTATACTATAAAAAATCAGGAACATTTAACAACCAATTACATGTATCATACTAAGCAATAAGTATATATTATAACATTGTACGTTGTAACAATTAGATAGTTGATACGATGTCAACCATTATATTATTTTTATCTCTCAATCTTTAACACCATTAAAACAATGACAATAGACTTTGAAAAATGTAAACACAACCTGTTACAAAAATTATTAAGAATGTGATAATCTAGTGCAACTTTCAATGCTTGAATTATTTTAAAAATTATTAATTTATTGTGAATTATTGAATAAAAGTCTAAAACTATTAAAAATAAAAATTAACTTACTGTCAAAAAATATAATTTTATATTTTTTGTACCTTCTCTTTAGTACATTTTATCATATTATGTTATGTTATGTTTATCAAATTTTAATAGTTCAACCACAAAATGAGAAATTTTAAGTACCGTTCTGCTGTATTTACTATTTAGTATAAGTTAGACTATTTTTTTTATTTTTTTTTTTTATTTATTTAAGTAATTTACAATCTATACAACATTATGTACAATGGGCAAATTTGATAGTTAATAATGTGAAATAACAGAGTTTAACATTTAAGGGCAGGCACTCAGCAGCACCACCCGACATGTTAGACTATTAAACAATTTTTAATATTTCTTAAATTTTAAGTCGGCTATTAGGTCTTTTGAAAGTTTTTGAAACTAATCATGTAGGACTTTATTTTATATTAAAATTGTTGTATCAATTAGATAGTTTTACTATTTTTACAATAATTTATGAATATAATACTAAACGTAATTTTTTTTCTATCTTATTCTTTTGTTAAATTTTAAATAAACTATCAATACATAATATGAATTATATGGTATTAATGTATTTATTAAAGGTTAATAAAAATATTAAATACAATTTTAAAATTGTTATTGTCTCTTGTGATATTATTATCTCAAACATTGATTAGCATTTACGTTGTAAAACTGTAATTTAAGTTTTTGATCTTGGGTTTTTATGTACAGTTGGTTATTTTATTTTATTTCAGGGTTTAATTAAATATTGGATTAATTTAGGTGCAAATCCCAGATTCGTGGTAAGAGTAAATTACAATGATGGATGAAAAATTGTAATGTGTATGCTTTGTGTATGTTGTAGTTAAACATTAAATCAATTTTTACATTGCATTAGTAATCTTAAAATTGTAACTAAATAAAAAATATAAAATAATGAATACAAACTTATATTAAAACTCAATAAATATACTATATTTTTGTATCAGACTTGTTGTGGATAAAAAATTTATAATTTCATTAAACTAAAATAAATTCATGAATAACTATTAAAAATAACAAGCGAATAATTATATTTTATTTATATATAAAAAAAACATAAAATCTATAAACTTTTAATATTTACTTTTAGGAACTTAATAAATTCAATATAACATACTTTCAAATTACAAATAGGAACTATGAATAGGTATATTTTTATACTATAGCAACTGTTATAATTATATCCAAAATACTGAAATATACTTATAATATGTCAGTTAATGGTATAAGTTATTCAAATTTAATGATACCCATGTGGCATATGCTATATATCTAATTGATTAGTCAAGTTATAACTTAATAATGAATAGGTATTGTTTATTTTATATAAAAAAAAACAATCCAGCTCAATTATGTACTAGAGACAATATAGAATTTGTACCCTAAAATATAAAAAAATAAACTGTAACTTGTGCTCAGTGAATCCGGTACCAACTACCGTCTACCAGTACACAATGTTAGGTTAAAAGTGCGTCCATATAATATGAATGCACTTGTGGTACTTTATAAGAGCACAAAACTATATTGTGTAGTTGGAAGAGTGTTCTATGGACTGTAAACTGGGTACACCCTCACATACTATTCTAATATTCATGCAACCGTAACATGCACAAGTGATACAATTCTACGAATTGATGAGATAGCAGCAGCCTTCAAGTGATGAGACTCGGGTGAACTTTAATATGGGGGTGAACGCACACAGAAGTAGGTGTCAAACAAAATCATAAATGCTGTTCGAAACCTGAATAGAACGTGTTGATTTTAGCGAGTTCTTTGTCGCAAAAACTGAAAAACTTTTCGTCGAATTTGGCATAATATCGTGACAGCGAATCGGGGTCCACTTGTTCGGGCGCTGGCACCTGTTCGATGGCAGCGTACAACATTTCCTTCATCTCCTGTAAAACGCAACAGATTAGATAGGTACACATAAACAACCTCCAAAACATTATTTTAAAAATGAATACCGTTGTGCATCATAATATAAATTATTATATTCTCGTATAATATTTTGACCTACTTCATAACTGATGTATTGTTTTCTCCACTCGGGAGTGATGTGCGCGGCCAAATGCTCAGCGAATTTCATCTTTTTCGCTTTTCCTCTTGCGATCCGACGGTCCTACTAGAATCGCGTACCCGTGGATCAGTACGCGAGAAATTATATTATATTATTATGTTTCCTGAGCGATTGCAAAGCCAATTGAATTGCCCGCCGTTTGCGACTCGTTAACTCCAATCGATACGAGTTGTCGTGAATGGGAATGTTGATAAAATGATAAATGATCGGAAATCAAAATCAAGGGAAAAACCAAATCCGTGGAGGAGAAACGCCGAGAAGAGGCTGATAAGACGTCATTACACGGTTGCCATCGCCGGCTGATAAGGCGTATGGCGCAGGGGACATCAATTTTGAATGTTCAAATTTTTGAACTCCACTACTCCAGTACTCCATACTCCATAGTCCATGACTAAATAAATTGATTTAGTCATGCCACAGTCCGCAGTCCCACAGTTGTACACGATGTCCAGTTGCTGCGTAGCTTTTTTTAAGAGATCTGTAAGTACCTACGACTTACTAATAATATTTAAAATATGTTGTTGTCTGTTGACCTACCCTTTAATAATGATCCGGTAACAATTTTAAGTAGATTGTTTTTTTTAATTTTTATTTAATTTTCGTCTCCAGTACTCGACCAAAACGAAATTGACTACCATCTTCAACGAAGATGTGCGTCAGATGGTATCGCGTGAAGAAATCAAACCCAGGAAACATCCTGGAAGGTGTAACCTCAACGCTAAACCTTTTCCAGAAGACTTGACCAATGCCGTCCTAAAAACTATCAAAGGTCAGAACTCAGAACAATTAATGAACATAATAATATTATCATTTACTCATTATTTTTTTTTTAACATATAATTTAGAATACTATTGCAAATGCTATATTTTTTGCAGGTGTGCAGTTGAAAAACGTAATGAGTGATAGCCAGCTATTGTTAAACTATCTACACAGTAGACACAGTCCTGTTGAACAAAGTGAAATAATGGAAAAAAAGCAACAGAACAGAGTTGAATTAGAAAAAAAATGTATGTACATATTGAGTAAATGGGAATAATGTCTATAACCTCAGTGTTATAAAATATTTGTGTAAAAGTGATATTTAACAATAATTACATCTTATTAATACATTAGCTGTTTAGGTAGGTATATTATTTTACTTTCTATACAAATTTCCAATATTTGTATAGTAAGTTTTTAGTTCCACAATCCTAGGCAATGACATAAAACATAATTAGTGAATTCTACTTCTTAACTGAATTAGTTTAATTTATTCATCAGAATTTTGGGTAGTTTAAAAATAAACCATATTGGAAGTAACATAAAATTGGCCTGTTATCCGATGACTAGTATTAATTATTGTTATTAGTTAAACATTTTTAAACAAAATTTATTTTGAATACTTTGAAAATCACTGTTTACAACACTGAGTTTAAAGATTAGAAGCCTATATTTATGATGTATATTAGTTATATCTATTATATTAATGTACATTTATACAATTGAGTTGATTGAGTGCCAAAAATATTTATTTTCTATGTAATAATAAAGACCAAATATGAGGTTTCAGATTACAGTGAAAACATGGACGAAGAGCGACAAATCAAATTTGAAAAATTCATCAATAACCGTGTAGAAAGGCTTGTTGCTCAAAGGACATATAATTGGAAACCAATTGATTACAGCAACAAACATGTATGCCATCAATACCTGCTGTCTCGTATTGCTCCAGAGTATAATGTCATAAAAACAATATTTAGTGAATTACAACAGAGAGATCCAAATTTTGCTCCTCAGTCCCTGTTTGATTTTGGCTCTGGTATTGGTACAGTTACCTTGTATGTTTCCTTTACCTTTTCAATAAGGAAGACGTTAGCGTAACATATTTTATTGTCTCTATCTATCATGCACTACTTACAATAAAACCGATTTAAATTTTAAACAATACTCATTTACTAGCCAACCAGCATAAATTAGGTAAGCATGATATTAAGTTAAAAAATTTACTTCAAATGTGTTAATGCAGTGCCTTACATATTGTTTTTACAATATTTGTTGGAACAACTTCAGTTGGATATAGCTGAAATGTTGAAAGAGAAAACATGTTGGGCACTAGTTCAAAACTTTCTTAGTAAATATTGTAATAAGCCATGATATTGCTCCTTTTAGTAGAAATGCAAAGAGCGGTTTTTTACTAATGAACATGTGAAGAATAAAGATAGCTAATGTTACGTTAACATGATTTTAAAGTTTTAATTCTTTAGACTTAATTGTATTTTTCTGGTTCTTTAAAAAATTTTTAGAAATGCAAAAAATATCTGGGAGAACTCATTAAAAGAATATTATTGTGTCGATACTTCGTCTACTATGAATGATCTAGCAAAACTTCTTTTGCAAGAGGGAAATCCAAATAATGAGAAAATATTGCCTAAGGGTCTGTTTTACAGACAATTTTTACCAGCATCACCAAACGTATGGTCAATGTTATATATTAATGTTGCACGTGTCAACAATATAAACTATTTACTAATAACAATTATTTGTGTAATATTATTCTTAGTTGAAGTTTGATCTTGTCGTATCTGCATACACTTTGTTTGAACTGCCAGACATCAAAAATCGGTTTGAGACACTTTTAAATTTATGGAACAAGACAAAAAAATATATTGTACTCGTTGAAATGGGAACGAGAGCTGGGTTCAACTTGATAAACGAAGCCAGGGATCTTCTCTTAGAAATATCTTCACAAAACAATACCAAAAGTCATGTTTTTTCACCGGTAACATTTTAACATTTTAATAATAGTTTAACTTATAATTTATAACTTCTAACAAAAATTAGTGATTTTATTTTCTATAGTGCCCTCATGAACACTCATGTCCACGTTATGATACTGATGACACACCTTGCAATTTTGAAGTGTCTTACTATACACCAAGAATAGCTCAACAATCTGTAATCAAACGAGAACATTTTTCCTATGTGATCATAAAAAAAGGCTAGTAAATATTTCTCAACCTAGTTTGGTAATTACATTTTTAACAGACACTTTTTAATCATTATAGGAGAGAGACCAAAAACAGATGAACAGTGGCCACGCATAGTGAGACCGGTTTTGGTACGTTCAAAGCATTCTATTTGTCGAATGTGCACGAGTAGTGGCAAACTGCAAGAAATTATATTTACTGCTTCCAAAAACGGAAAGTATGTAATTCAAATTCTATAACAGTAGATTATTATATATTAATTCAAAACATTGGCAATGTCAGTTAATCACCATTCACCACTAAGTGTGACACTACTTGAAATGAGCTTTTAGTTCTAGCATAGTGGAATAAAAGACATATTGTAGAACATCAGGTTTTAGAGTAATTACATAGTTAAATATTGACTTTTAAATGTGAAATTTTTAAGAACAAGTCTTATTTGATGTTCATAATTTTAAATGAACTTAACCCTTTTATAATAGTGGAGACTAAAGGTAAGATTATTTTCTAGACAATTACATAGGCTTTTTATTATATTTTAATTTTAAAGCGAGTTATGTGTATTTTAAAATTGTAAACTATTTGCACATTTTAAAATACTCATAAGTCGCTTTAAAATTGAAATATAATAAAAAAAAGTCTATGCCATTGTTTAGATAATAATCTTAGCTTTAAATTGTATGAGAGGTCAATTCGCTCTAATTTTTAAACTAACAGAGATAAACGTCTTCTGCTGAGTATAAAATGTTCTATGTTACTTACTTGTAAGACGGAGACAACAAATGTCACTGTAACGTCCACTTAATCAGTACCATAATACTCACCTGGAGCCCACAGCTCGAATAATATAGCCTTCCAAGCTATTTTGTGGCCCCTATATGATGAAATCTTATAAATGCTTTACTTAAAATTTACATGGTGTTAGTACCGATTTTATTATAATCAATGGTTTTAGTAAAAATGTTTGTTGACAAATTTTATATACAGGGCATACATAGGAATAATGTCTAAAAAGCACTGAAAAGGATCATAATATGCCATATGATAAGCAGTAAAAATTACAAATCATGAAAATATACAACAATTAAATTATATGTTTAAAAATTATTAATTCATACTACTATTTTTTTAAGGAAATTGCTTAATAAGATTTACGAACAAGAAAGATATAATTGATATAACATTTACTGAAAAACGATAGGTTCATATAGTAACAAATTTATAATAAGAATTTTCAACCTGACGAAATATTATTTTACAACTTAATTAGGTTTGAAAACAGTAAAATAATATTATACTGTATTAAATATTATACTATATTATAATTTAATTTCACTTCATTACTTCAATGTGCAAAAAAAAATAGTTTTATTGATGATTGAAACTATTACAGTGCGTCGTAAGTATGCAAGGATTACTGACGATAAATCCAAAATTTAAATATTAAAATTTCATAAAATGCAGCAATCCTTTGTACATTGATTATTGATTAATCTTTTAAAAGTGTAAAACCAATTATTTGTTTATGTAATTATATTTTGCGAAAAATATAAGTTGGGCATATGCAATAGCAATTAGCAATACGTATTTTCATTTATCGACGTGAATTTAAAAAAAAAAAATAACAATTTTTAGGTAAATAATTCTGCATTATTTTTATTGTAATTTTATTACATTTAAACTGACTGACATCGTAAAATAGGGTTAACGTGGCGTCGTTGGTAGGCCACTCAACGTATGCCGCCGCCAACGGTCGGCGACTGGACGTTACCAAAGACGTCATAATATAATATTAATGTTACATCATGATTCATGACGAATTGAAGACCCGAGGGCAACAACCAGACATATCCTTTTTTGAAATTGTTCAATAGACAAAAAAAACATTGTAAATTCCAAAAAAAAAATAAAAAAATTTTTTGAAAAATTTTAGAATTTAGTTTTAGGGTACATACAATATATGCACTTAATACTTATAGATACTGCTATGTACTTAATACTTATAGATAATGCTTAAATTTTAATAATAAGTTAAGGAAGCAATAAAAAACTTGTTTGGACATATCTTATTGTTGCACCAAAATAAAACCAGACATCTCCATTTATATATGATATCTCTGTATTTAACTGTCGGATTTGTCTGGTTGTTGCACCAAACGAAGCAGTTATTTTTACTTGATTATGTGCAATCAAAAACTGAATTATTTTGACCAAAATATGGAGATGTCTAATTGTTGTGGCCCTCAGGTCATTAATGTTATTTCGTCATGGTTTATATTTTTTGAGTCTACTGTCGTTATAGCTACGGTTTTTCAACCGATCATCGGCACATCAAGCACTGGCCAGATTTTGGGCTCTAAAAACGATTTCTGGTACCAGGAGTTCATGGGGTTTTGAGTATTGCTCGGAGCGCAGCCGGACGGCAAACACCTGTTCATGGGTTCCGGGTACCAGGAATCGTGTTTCGTGTCACATGCTTGTTTCGGCGGCACCCGAGCGCCGAGCCACATGCGTTCGCATAAATTCCTGGTACCAAAAGTCGTTCATCGAACTCACCTGCTAGTTCGATTTTCAATGATTTTTTTTCAATTTACTAATAATAATAATAATAATAAATTACTCCCAGACTAGCCGCTCGCCGGTATATACACAAAACCAGGTGGCGCCACGTACATTTGAATCGCCATGCCATACCTATTTTCGTGTGGGGGGTTTTTAAAAAATATAATTAATCTGGTAAAATAAACACTATGTTCGGTATTATTGTACTTTACATTACTAATGCGCAGATACAAATTTGGATATATTAAATCATAATTCTTAATACTTGATATAGCGTCAATGATTTTATATATTTATAAATTCAGGGCCGAAACTTCTTGGATTTGGATCTTGAATATTAATACAAAATCTGATTGATTCGACAGAAATTCTCAGACAAAATGTATGCCATCAAAATTTCACCAAATTTGAGTGACTGCATATTACTTAATATGTAATTTTGTGCATCATATTATAACATAAATAAAAAAAAAATTAAGGTAAAACGAACATTTTTGAGTAAAATCGGTTTTCGACAAAATCGATTTTGATTTTTGGTGTAACTCTAGAATAAATTTCCGTAGATACGTTATTTCAGCATTTCTTTTACACCACAAAATTTCAAAATATTTTGACTTGTTTTGAGCTGTTTACGGACATTTTAAGTTTATAATTTGTTTAATTTTCTTCTTTAAATGTTAATAAAATGTAATTCGTTGGGTCAAAAAGCTTGAAAAATTAATACAAGGCGCCTGATATATTGCTACAATAGCAGTTGAAAAATATTAATTATACTTATTTATACATACGCACAATTTTATTTTATAAGCATTTAAAGTTCGAATTTCGACAAAATATATCAAATTTAAAATTTAAAAATGTATAAAATGCTCAAATTTTATAGTTAAGGATTGAAAATTTAAAACAAGATTCCACGTAAGTAACTTATTAGATAACCAAAAAGTATTAAAATAAATAAACACAGTTTTCGTTAAATTTATTTTATGTTCAAATTTGGACGAAATTAGATATTTAGATTAGTTAAGAACGATTTTAGTTTCGTGTTATATTTAAAAAATATTATTCGTTGGTACTTGAAACTTCTTAAGTATATAATTATAATATACAAATATGATAATAAACAAATAATTATAATTCAACTTAACTACAACAATATAAATATAATATTATAAAATATCTTAGGCTGAAAATCCGTCTCCACTCAGAATTGTTTTTCGTTTACAATGATACTACCTATAATATAGGTCCTATATCATTGAATTCAAATTTAACACCATCCATTAGAGGGGCCCACTTGTAACCTACTATTCAGTAGAGCAACACCCACTTACCTGTTTTTTTGGGAATTTTTTGACATGAGTACATACAGTGAAACCTCTAAATACCGGACACTCTTGTCTCTTGATCGCCAAAACTTTGTCCGTTATTCAGAAGTGTATGCTATTCAGAGGGCCCAAATTGTAAGTTTTTAGTTGATTCCCAAGGAAACGTCCGCTATTGGGAGGTGTCGGTTAGGGGATGTTTCACTGTATTTCTTAAATTATTTATTAACCATATAATTTTTGTCATACGTTTAAGTAGCATTTTTTTTCAGGTCTTCCTGTTATACCTGTATATTACATATCAGATATAAATCATATATACTTTACACTTTGAAGGAGTCACTTCCAATGAAGTGGCTCCAACCTTAATCTAAAATCTTAAACTAAGTTGTATGGTTTCAAATGCTTAAAAGGTTATAATTTTTAAGTTCTTATTTACAAATTGTATTATTATATCAAGTATCAACAAAGTGCTCAACATAAATTTGCAGGTTGTGCTTCAAAACATCTTGTATGTTTGAATTTTGGGAAGACAAGCGTGTGTTGTTCTAACTGTGTGTAATTTACCTACTATCAGGGTTTTTATCATAGACTGAGTATAAGGTCTATGTTTTTTTATGTTTAAAAAACTTGTTTTAATCATACATTTTAAACATTTGTTCTAAACGTTTTTTTAATTGTTTAAAATTAATAAAATATATGTTTAAAATAGTGTGAAATCCAAGTGAAAATTGTGTTTTTTTTTAAAAAATAAGGTGTAATTTTTGTGTTTAACTGTTTTTCTGAAATTGTTTGAGTTTTTAACCATTTAAATATACTGTTTAAAACTCAAACACTTTGTTTTATTTAAAACATCGTTTTGAACAGAAAACCCAGTTTTTTTTTTCAAAAATGAAAATAATACATTAATACACCAACTCTGCCTATTATCAAACTTAAAAGTAAGAACATTATCCGTGCTTTCATGAGTTTTTAGGATATTTCAATTTTTAAAGAAGTTATGAGTATGTATAATATTTCAATAAAAAATTACTCAACTCTTTTAAAATTAAAATATTGTAGAAAATCATCAGGGAGCTCAATGTTCTTACCTTTGAGTTTGGTATTAGGTCATTATTATTAGCTTACTACACAAAGTCATAACACATGCGGGTGTGGCATACTCTTAAACGGTCTTCAGCACTTAAGCACTTGTTAGATTAGTTTAACAGATTACATTTATCATTATAAACCTAAATGAACCTATTTGTGATCTATCGTGTTTTTATTTAGTAGTTATTTTTATCATAATATTCATATTTTAATATTGAAATGTTTTTCTTTAATTTAACAGAATTCCTTATTGGTGTGCACGATCAAGTAAATGGGGAGATAGATTGCCAATAGTGATCAAAGAGGAAGAAGAAGAAAAAAAAGAAAAGTCTGAACAAAATTAATTTTATTGCATAAAGTAACGAATATCTAATTTCAAACTATCTAAGCCTGTATGGTTTGAGGTAATAACACGGCAAGCGCAGCTTCCTTATACTTATTCAAAGTGTATGTATCTTCACCTAAAAAATAAGATATGTTATTGAAATTTGTTCAACCTTTTAAATATATGTTAGTTTTACCATTGTTTAATAATTCTGTAACCGCTTCTTTGTATTTCTGCCCCACCATATCTTCATCAATAGAATGTGATTTTACATCATCGTCTGAAACTTTTTCTGGCCATCGAGTTAGTGTAACATACGCTTTTTTGGATGGGTTGTTTTCCCAGATGTAATGTTCCATGTCTGCTTCTTGTTTTTGTCGTTCCCATTCCTCGAAGGTCTGTAATCCAAATCAGTGATACAACATTTAGTACAAAATATTTATTTTTTATAAACATTTATATGTATAAATAATAAATATAAAATAACTTACATTAGATTCGTGATACAAGGCTGTGAGAACGTAAACTCCGTAATCATAGTTTTGTTTTCTTGTTGGACAACGATCGGTGACAATAGTAAGTACATCTGATTCTTCGTCATATCTGTCCCCAACCAATCTGATCATTTTGTCTCTAGCATGTTTATCTAAATTTAATGAGCTTAATTTGATCTAGTAAACATAAGACAAACAATATATGAGTATAACTTTATAAATATTACAATTAATAAATTTTATTTTCACTGTACCTATACCTAAACTAATATTTTCAGAAGTGTATCAAGAGTGAGCCATTGTTAGTAATCCAAAACAGAAGATTAAATCAAATATGTAGTTGGGTTGGTGTAAATAACCTATTTAATTTTGATACTAGGTTTCAAATATTCAACTAAACACTTTTATTTTTAATACTTTTAATATAACTATTAACTCATGATCGAGTTGAACTGAAGTCCAAAATGTAATCAACGTTATGTAACCAACTGTCCTTGGTTATATTTAAAATATATAAACATACAAGTATTGAAGTATACCTATATGGGCTATATGTATATAATTTATAATAAGTAGGTAGGTACATAAAAACTAACTAAAACTGCAAGCATTTAATATCACATGATATTTACTATTTAAATAGATTTTGAGGAAACTGGCGGTAAATTTATTTGATTACACATGGTCAATATAAAAATTAAATAAATCGCCATAAAAATTATCAATAGAAAAATGTATTAAGGGGACACCCGCATGTGTTGTCTCCGTCTTACAAATGTACAACATAACAAAAACTATTTTGTGCGGTACAACTTTTATCTTTCTGTGTTTGTAGTAGTGGCTCCAAAATTTCTGAACATTTAGGGTGAAAAATTATCTATGCAACAGCATGCCCATGTTTTATATAACAATAAAAAGTTTTCATTTGCTTATAAAAAATAATTGGATTATAGTGCAATTAAAAAAAAAGCACGCCGGTGCACAGATAAAGTTCTTCTTTAATCTTTACGTGTTGTGAAAATTTGGTAGTTCTACAACAAATATTGTGCGCAAAACAGTCTTTTGCTATGTTGTACATTTGCAAGGGTGTGACATCCTCTTAACAATTGAAATACCCTGCGCTGCAAATCAGTGTGTTCCAAAATGTTTACATCAATTACAATCATGAAAAAAAAAACAATGTGCAATTATGAGGTTTATTTATTTATTTACAATATGTATAATATTGTAAAATAGAATAATACTACCACACTAGTACACTACTCATTAAAATCCTTAAATCCAAATAGCAAAAACCGTCTGTAGAAATAGAAAAAAATTATAGGTTTAGGAGGGATTATGCCCCCAAATCATTCTAGTAAAAATGGCAATAATTGCTACATACTTTGATTGTAACTATTCTAGATTTTGGATCTTTGATAGTAGGTGACGAATGACAATAATCTGTTGTTATTGTTGTCATTGGAAAATGTCTATCGCAATCCTCATCAGTTTCTAAGTCTTTAGGCCATTCAGTACAAAACTGTTTTAGGGCACTGCAATGTTTTTTTACAGCCGGTGGTGTAAGATGCAAAAAATTTGGAATCTTCATTAACTCAGCATTGCCATATTTACCGGGCGATGCTCTTTTCGGATCATACCCTTGTCGTAGTGCCAGGGGCACAGTAGCTGGATGAAATGTTCTAGGACCAGGCCAAACGTTTGACCACTCTTGATCAACAGGCATACTCAATGCTCTGAAAATATCGAACAATTGAAAACATTTTTCTTTTTTTTTTAAACAATTGAATATATTGTACCTAATGTCAATCAAAATATTATTATGTTACCTGGGAGGTAGAGTAATCGTCTTAATGTACTTCTTCTTCGCGTGAGGCACAAACGATTTTTTCTTCAAGTCCAAGACCCTGAACTTGCCGTCTGCAAAAAAATATTGTTGATTAGCCGATGTTAATTCCAGGGGGGAAACCATCGCGACAAAAGGAAGGGGTTAGCCCATTTCTCATGTCATCGGTATAAGCCGTCGATCTATAATCGTCACCATGTCATAATTTAACATTGCTCTTGGCCGCCGACTCCGATTCGCGATGAGGTAAATATAATAATCATTATTATTATTAACTCACCCGTAGGAACAGCTCTGGTTGAACACCAAACCCGGGCAGGGTAGTAACCGATAGGCATCAACACAGCCGTCGTTCGTCGAAGCGTCGTTTGAAGTGCAGACATTTTTTTATTATTATCGATGTATCGTTAAGCGACGATGAATAAATGAAATAGACCTACTATTTACTAAACCGAACCTACTATATTAAATTAACGTATGTTCCTCTAGCAATATTTGATAAGAGTGCATGGGGTTCCCCATAGATAATAGAAGATAAAATCCTCAATATATGACAAAACAGTATTTCACCGATAGATGTCGCACTAATTCGATATAATTGTTCTGTGATATAACCACTCGATAAAAAAAAACGAGACATAAAATTTGAAAATATTTTCTGATACTTAAAAGTATGTCTCAACATTCTAAGTTAACTTAAAATGTAGTTATGGGCGTAAAGTTTCAGAAAAAAAATTCAGATCGCGTCAAGTTGGAAAGAACAGAGGTCTGCCAGCGAATCATTATACACATCAAATACCCAAATTTTGGAAATTATTTAAATATATAGGTTGAAATACGGGTTGGGCACAATTTTTTCGGATATTTTATGCGCTCCCACTGTAGACCAGTTATTGGCAGTTAATATATATACAGAGTGATTCTTTTATCATGAAACACATATTATTTCAAGAAGTGTTTATTATATTAAATGTCTAATAGTAGATGATTTTTAGACAGTTTATAATAGACTTAAAATTGACAGATTTAGACATCTAGATCTATTGGTTGACAATCTGTTGATGGTTTTTATGCAACATCTACGGTCTATACATACACTACAATTAGGTAGATGGTTTATAACATATTTTAATGCAATGTCTGCCTGACGTTTGAAAATATTTTGTGTAATAATTTTTATTTCAAAATAAAGTCAATAATTAGTGATGAAAATAATTTTGTAATTTTCAATATATATATATATAAAGTATATTGAAATATGCAAATGCTATAAAATACCAACCCTGGTAATTATCTTTATCATGAATTGATACTTTTAACCATTTCATTCAAATGTTTTCCATCAAATGATTTACCTACATTAAAATCTGCAGTGTACTATAATTTATAAACGTATACAACTAAA
Source organism: Macrosiphum euphorbiae (assembly GCA_949089665.1). Taxonomy (NCBI): domain Eukaryota; kingdom Metazoa; phylum Arthropoda; class Insecta; order Hemiptera; family Aphididae; genus Macrosiphum; species Macrosiphum euphorbiae. Next base: position 133,451,495 of record CARXXK010000001.1, on the reverse strand, counting down.
TATTTTCAAACTATAATTTATTATACTTGGTGCCTAGGTATACACTATACGGTCTAAACGTACCTATGTTCTTTTACAAAAATCTTTGGGTTCTACCTACACTCCTACAGGCTACAATGTTCCTTTTCTGGTTTTCTATTTCAGTTGTTGTTAGCATGCCAAATTTAACCATACAAACTAGTTCACAAGTTTATAGACATTCTATTATTCTAATGCATTATCCCGCCAGTGCCCCTAGTCCCTAGACACAATGTTGGAGAAGTTATATTTCTTTGGTCATTAAATTACAATATGAATTATAATTTATAAGTTACCTACCTCTGTAGGTAGGTACCTACTTATCCATAACTCGACTGCAGGGATTTAAATTTAAAAAATTGTAATTTAGGTAACCTATTGGCCATTGATCTATTGTAAAATAGAAACCTTACCTAACCTAACAAATCTATTAAAAACATTTATATAATAAATATGTATCATATTATGTTAAAAATACAAATATATATATATAAATATAAAATAGATATATAGGATAATTATTTTCTTATATTGCATACTTACATAGAAGATGATAATTAATAAAATTATATACCTAACTTTATAAATTGTTAGGTATAGTTAATAAAATGATCAATGTAATAAGGCCATATCTCAAAATATTTAAAAGTTTTGTAAATAAATACTATTTCTGGTAAGTTATTCAGTTTTTAAAACGTACATCATCAAACTTACAAGTCATTTTCGATTACAGTTTGTTATATAGGTACTTTTATTATGTGGTTAGTGATAACTTGTTGAAAATGTTGGGTACCGTAACTCTCTTTTAGTCATCAGTCCATTCCGTTATGGAATTTTCTGATAGGCCAATCTACCACGGGCACCGGACATTTAATAATAGATACTTCTTTTGCGTGCTTTTGTTATTATTGTTATTGATTTATCCACACCCACAAGATTTATATTTGATACTGTTATCACTACCTATTTAATATAATCTACATGACATATGTATATAAATATATAATACTTTTTCTAAGTACGTATGGCGTATAACTCTGAAGTACCTACCAGTATATTCATACATGATACCGCGTTACGTGTTTTACTGCTCATATACCTAGGTACTTTTTTTAATTATCGTGTAACAAGTTCTCACATGCCAATTCTAACATTAAAAATACCTAGCATAATAGGTATATAAAAAGTTGGGTATATTTTAGGTTCTCACTATATTTATATAATGTTTAGATCACGGTAAATTCGCCATGATTTGAAATAAAATTATAGAACAATTTTGATTTTATTTCAATAAATTTACATACCTACTTAATTAATTATATAAAATCTGTAAACCATATTTATATACCTTATGAAAGAATTTGAGAATTCATGAGAAATCTGAATATGTGTTGTAATTTATTTATGTATATAATATTTATGTTTTATAGTTATCATAATTTTTTTTTCTTTTATATAGATAGGTACATAAAAAAGTAACAGTCGTTCGTTATAATAATTGTAAAGAATACTTTAAGTGTACATAGGGATATAAAAATAGATACTAATGTGTGAAAATAAATCTAATTTAAATGATTAACTTTCTTTTTTTTAATGATGCTTGAGAATTTATAGAAAAATACTTGTCAAAGAAAATCAAAAGAATAATATTATCGATATCGATTAATACATTATGTTTATTGTATAGGCAGTATGGCGTACGCTCTTGGCACATACATCAATGCATCATAATATTATTACTATAATATAATACTACTATAACTATTACTATAATAGTTTTATTACATTATTATCTTTACATTTTTTTATAATTTTAAGCTGAAAATCGACAGCGAGTAGGAACTCACATATTATAGGAACAAAATTATTATAATTAAGATTTTTATTTAACTACCTAATAACTATTAGATATCATTATAGTTTATTTTATACGACTCGGTGTATACTAATAAACTAATCATACATCATACATTTTAAAATCATAATTAACTCTGAGAACCTTTCAAAGTGTGAAATCAAGCAGGTATAACCGTAGGTATAGATATTTGAAATGAAACATAAAGTAAAAAATTTACAACATAAAGCAGTTTTACGATTTATATTTGATAGGAATAACTGAATAAGTGTAATCGACCGTGTATATTTAATATATAGTCATATTTTTAGTGGCCACTCTAGGTGCAATAAAGAATTTATTTTTAAAATAATGAATAAATTAATTAATTTATGTCTATATTACCTTCCTATATATTCGTCACTGGATAGTGAATGGCCTTCTTTACAATTCCATTAAAAAATGTCCATATAACGGAAAAAAATTAAAACGTATTATATAGGTATAGACACCTGTTTTATTTTTTTTTTAATTTTCTAGCATAGATATGTTACCTACCTAAAATCAATTACCGTAATACTTCTTAAACCGTGTAAAACCTCTATGACCACGTAACATGTATAACGAATTTCGCATATTTTACCTACTCAAGAGTTTTTTTTATCCTAAAGAATATTATAATAATAATATTTCATGTAAATTAATAATTATTAATTATAAACCTAAACGAACATTTAAAAACAAAATAAGTAATTATATAAGTAATAATAAGTAATGAGTTATAATAAGTAATGTACATTAAGCTTGATGACTTATGTACGTTTCTATAATATTTGGGAAAAATGTATTTTAAACATTTATAATTGTATAAATAGACTTTATATGTGTTCAATATTAAAAACCGCTGTTTATATTTTACGGTTATTGTGATTTCCAAATAGATGTATTTTTTTAAACTTTTTAAGGTACATAAAAATATTTTTGTACCTACTGAAGCCTGAAATATACTCTATTCACAATAAGAAACTCAAACGGCTTCCAACTTATGAGCAGGGGTGGCAGTGGTGTGGCCAGTGCCGTAACTAGGCTACTTGAGGCCTGTGTGCAAACCAAAATATTGAGGCCCCTTATTATCTTTTTCAATACACAACTCAAAAACTTTTTTTGCAATTTTTAAAGTCAGCAGACAAAAAAACCGGTAGACAATTCTGCCGATTTTTTTGTATTCAGAAGGGCCCGGTTCTATAGACCATAAAAAAATTAGGTTGTACAATAAATAAATTAACAATACAATTCAGCCTAATTGAAAATATAATTTATTGTGATTTAAATAGGTAAGTTGGGAATTTCAATCTTGAAGTGGTTGAAAAATTGCAATATTTTATGGATATGGCAGAGCTTGCAAACGTTATAATAACATTATGATTATTGATTATAACGTTTTATTTTTTACAAAAAACGATACATGTTTGTAAACGTAATTATAACGGAATGCGATAATCAAAAATAATTAAATACAGCATAACAAAACATATAAAACGGTTTTAAATTCTTAAACTACATAGCGCTAGCGTTTTAACTTTCAAAACGGTTTGAGTATAAACCGTTTTAACGCCATCATATAAACCTAGTAATTTACTAGGTTAAAAAATAAATAATAAATAATTTATATATTTTAATAATTTTATATTAGTTTAATATTAGTCTTTAGATCTTCTGAGGCCCTTCGAATATTATGGGGCCCGAGGCCTGTGTGTGGTACACACTCTGCACACCCGGTTTTTACGGCACTGTATAAAACGCAATATAGGTACACCCCAACACATACACAAAAAACAATAATTGTAAAATCGCAATACGCATTGGTCGCGTTCCGTTCTGAATCTAAAAATCTTATAGATACCTACAAAAGTATAAAGCGAGTATATATATTATATATACGACAGTATAGTAATATAATGCAGATCGACATATAAATCCTCGTTAAAATATTATAATACAATTATTATAGTGTACCTCTGCGTAAGTATATACAGTTAGAGTCGGTATACCAATAATAGTCGTAATAATGGCATTTGGAAAAATTAACGGGCCCGAAATCCAGCTGATGCCGGCCGTCGATTAATATAATAATATGCTGGCTACTAATAAACGATGTTTGTTTAAAATCATCGTCGACGGCCCAGGAATAAATACCGAAATCGGCACATTTGCAACTCTGAGCTCATCTGAGTATATAATCTGACCTAACCTTACGCGGACAAAAAAAAAACCTGAACGAAAAAATGGCTGCATCGCATATCGAAGAAAAGGAAATGGAAACAACTATCATGCAAATCTTGGGAAAAATAATAAGCAACGTCGAGTACGAGATTATGGAAGAAGAACTTAAACGAATAGACGATATCGACCAAGAGCCTACCATCGGAGACCTGGAAGGACTTTTATCGTATGCGACGCGCTTCGCGGGGGACGACTACGTCCCGTCCAACGTCTTTCAACCGGTCGACAAATCTGACAAAATGGCAGAACCGGTTGAACCGATCGTTGAAGTGGTCGCGCCTCCGGTGCAGGAAGCCGCGAAAAAGGAGCTGGATGGCGAGGCGGTGGGCGCCACACCGGCCAGAGGACTGGAAGTCAGAAATAGTATCGGGATCTTGATTGGTTGGCTGGACCCGGGGGTCAAGGCAGAAACACGCGCAGCTCCGCGCAGTGCAACGGCGAGACTGGTGTCCTCTGCGTGGAGAGGCCTGACGAGAGCCGCACGCGTGTTGCGCTGTTGTTGTCCCCCGAAGTGAAACCGTCCAAAAGTTTCCCCCCTGGCCGAGGGCAGCGGACAAGACGAGGCGACGTGTGGGGTTTCGAGGTAATAGGTACGCGGCAATGCACATTCAGGTGGTGACCGGCGGTAAGTCGCCGATACACGTTCTCCGGCCATCCTGCGGCAGCGCGACGGGATCGCGGACGTTGTGAGCTCGAGGTCGCCGAGACACGCGAGACCCTCTGGCGGCGCGGCGGGCGCCCGGCTGCTTCGGTCCGGGAGCGACGACGACACGACGACGACGGAGGTTAGCGGTACCGGCGCGGACAACGACGCCGTCCCCGACACGGTACCTGCTCAGTGACGAACGCTGCAGTGCTGCGCGACTTGCGTGACGGCGGCGACGGAGACCTCAGAGCTCACGGCGGGTGAGTGACGGATGACTATGATTACAGGGTATAGCTAGGAACGCCACGGACGTCAGCAGCGCCGGGCTCGAGGAAACGAAACGTTTCGTCGGGTTCGACGGTGCGCGGCTCCGTGGCCATCGGCTGCGGCAGACGGAGACGCCAGGGCGAAAATCACGGAGACTATCAGGACAGCGGCGCGTCGTCGCGAAGCTGTCTGCAGATTTTCTCCCTTTTTCGCCCAGTGGTCCGATCCCGAGTCGCAACGCCGCCGATTCCGCAGCTGCACCGAGATCGTAGTCGCCAGCTCGCCTCTCCGAGCTTTGCAGGTCACCGTCGTTGCCGGCACAAGCAGTCGTCTTCAGCACCCGCAGTACCGTCAAGCAGCGCACGACATCGCGCACTAGCCTCTCGTCGCCAATCGTCGTCGCTCTCGCAGCCGTCGTGGCCGGGCTTCGTCCGCTGCCATGGTCGTCTTGGCGGTCTCGAGCAAACTCGCCCGCGACTCTCGTCCGCCCCGCAGGACAGCCCGTGAGAACGTTGTAGAGGTGACCAGTGGCCATATACCAGTTACCAATACATCATCAGCACCACCAACTCGCCACCACGTACCCCCCCACATCGCGTCGTCTTGACCGATGCCTTTTTTTTTTGTATTTAAATTTTCTTTACTTATATCGAATAATATTCACTTTACAAATTTCGGCTTTTTCTTTTTTGTTCTAACTTTTTTTTGAACATACAAAATTGTATAATAATATAACGGCAACCGTTTCCAAAATTGTTTCCGTTTTTGAAATTATATTCAAAATTAAAAAATGTTATATTGTTTTTGTTCGATAATTAAAAATAAATTTGTGAACACAAAAAACTATTGTTGCTTTTTTCGTATTGTCGAGTGTGTAAGTCAATTTTTACAATATAATAAAATATTGACTTTAGTTGTAATAATATTCTAAACTGAACAAATCTTGTAACAGATATCTATTACTGTACGTGTGGCAATACTAAACAGCAGGTATATAGGTTGATGACTCGGTAGGGGTAACAAACGGGTATGTACAGTTTTATTAGGTATAGAAGTTACGTCATTAATATAATATATCTGAGATAAATGATCTATTTAGTCATTGGATTAGATTCTAATCGGGCCATAATATATAAGTGAATTTAGAATGTTAAGACTATTTTAGTACAAAGAATCGTGAAAGCATGCACATGAATTAAAATATATTTACCACTTTTATTTACAATAATATGTATATGTAACTCAACTACTGCAGTAAATAATATTGGTCGAATAAAGTAAAGCACGTATTACGATTTTGCGAGTCATTCTTATTACGATTCAGCCGTAGGTTTATATATAATATTATATTTGTATAATATGCTATTATTGCTATTTTACTTTTCGATATGACTATAAGTCTATACTCTGTCAAAACGAAATGCTTTAATATACTGTCACTGCAGTAACGATGGTCGATGGTCAATGATTATGTACAATCGAATAAATCGCATTAGGATTTGAATTTGTTGATAATATTTTAATATGACTGACACGTTTATTTTATACAGTTACCTAATGGTCAATTTTATTGACACATTAAATATGTCCAAGTACCTCAGAGTTGAGTGATTAAGGCAAATAATGTAAAGCGTGCCCAAGCACCGTTAGAATTTTTCAACGGGGAAGCTAAGCGAACCTCGAAATTTGGATTAAATAATAACATTGCTAATTCGTAGAAAGTAATTAAATATACAAAGTATAGAGTACCTATTCAATTGATTGGTAGGGCCGTATGTCTAACTATAAATATTTTATTCTCATAAAAATATACAACATTTTCAAAACAAACTCATTAATCTATGGCTCTCAAGATTTTTTTACTTGAAAAGAATCATTTTCGGGAAAACTCATAAAGATATTTACGTATAACAACTTTAGGCTATAACTAAATTGGAAATTTGGACGTAAATATACTTACCTATAGAAAATAAATTTTCACCTAAATACACTACAACAGCGCTTCTCAACCTGTGGTACGCGAACACTACTGGTGAGTGGTACGCAGAAAGCTCATAGGTGGTACGAGAAGAAAATCTCGTTGGGCCTACAACCAAAAATAGTATGACCAAGGGTAGAGAAGAGAAGTGATAAGCCATTATGCAAAGAACAATGGTGTACACACTTGGGAGGGGGTGTCTAACTGCTCGGTTCTCTTGTCACTATATAAAAACGAGACAATTTTTTTATAACACATATATAATATATGTGTGTGTGTGGGTGTTAATATAACCCTCCCTACCCCTGAAAATGTCTATGTTTCACCTTATTTGGAATAGGTACACAACAATTTATAAATGGGAGTAAAAATGACAAATTTTAAGTATAGAAGTTACTTCAGAGTATCAGACTATTTGTAGTGAAATCGACTATTTAAATATAAAATAACACGTTGAGGTTATTGAAAGTACGTTTTTATTCGATTCAGTTCATTAAATTAAATAAGTGAGTTTATAAAAACTATTCAAGTTTTTTTATGTTTTTATTTAATAATTGGAAACCTATTTCAAAAGAATTTAGGTTATGCGTGTAAATAATGACTCGTGTTTTATATAACACTGGAGCATAGTTTAGTTGATAAATCATTATAAAATAAATATAAATAATTCCTATATAGATGCATATGCATACCTATATTAATATATTATTTATATAATATTGTAGATCAATATTACTAAAATGTCTGTAATAACTATAGAACATACTACCATATTTGTAATCTTAGCAATATATATTATATAATCAGTGAAGGGGGATGAAATACGTTTTAAGATCTAATTTATTTTCTATTCCAACACATTTATTTTTATTTGAAAATCATTATTCTTAATCTTGAATAATATATACGTATATGAGTGCATCATATGTAGGGACCGGATTTATATGCACAAAAAATCATCAAAATATGCTTCTAAAAATGCTGTAATATGTTATAAAATATGTATTTATTTTTAAATATGTACTTAAATATGCACTTAAAATTTTGTTTAAAACTATGTAAAAATATGTAAATGTATTATGTAAAATTATGTAACAATATTTATTAATTAATATGGTATTAAAAAAGTATAAAAAAGCTTTTAAAGTATTTTTTCGTCTTCTTCGCCATTCAACATTCTGTATCTTCAATCTATTAAGTATTAGCTCACATTAATAAAAACTGAAACAAAAATTGAATTCATATTTTACCTTATTGCATTGGATGATCAGAAGTTCCTTAATGTGTTCAAATGTTAAATTCCTCCGATTATCTGTAAGTACATTTTTATACATTGAAAAACTTCGCTCGACCTCAGCAGTATTTATAGGAGCGTACTTCATACATGCAATATCACTTGCATTTAAATCTTCAGGTAGTTCATAGTTTCCGTCTATTTCTCCTTCCAAAATCTTAGATATTGTCTTCATTATTTTATATCCAGGGTTTTTTCTTAGTACAGTTGTAAGTTTGGCATTTATAATACCACCAATTTTGTTTTTTGATAATTTTAATGTGGTTTTTGCATTGTTAATTTTATCGATTTTATGTGTCTGTGAACGTGAAAATACGACGAAAAACGAATATATGTGTTATAAATAATAATATGCACTTTAAAACTGCAAATATGCATTCAATATGTATGTAATAGGTAAAAATGTTGAAATATGCAAAATATGCAAAATAAAATTGGTGTTATTTTAATAAGAGTGATCGAAATCGGGGAAAATTTTCATGAGATTTCAAAAAGCTTATTCCAATACATATATGCATTTGCATATAAATCCGGTCCCTAATCATATGTAATTATTAATTATTACTAATAAGCCATTACAAAATATGTATAGGTATTGTATAGGTATCTACATTTAAAATTTTACACATTTTAATAATATGGTCTATCGCAGGGGTGGCCAAAATGTTTTCGATTAAGATCTACTGAGGGTATATTTTTTCTTTTAATATCGACAAATGTAAAACAAATATTTAATATTAATAATAAACATACTTATGTAAATAGCAAAAATTAAAGTGTTAAATTATCTAAAATGAGTGTTTCACATTAAATTTCTAAATAATTTTAAAATGTATTAACATTATACTGTTGATGTAGAAGAGTGTCGTTGCATATCATGGCCAAGCGAAGACGCTGTGCTAAAGTCTAAACCTAACCTACTCAGCTTTTACAACTTTCATGTGAGAAAATGCCATTTCACACTAATAGGTTAATCCGAAATATACGTATCTAATAACTGTACCTATCTACTAAATGACAAATGTATAAGAATAATGAATAAATTCTAACAAGGAGGATCGACTTAGAAATCGTCCAAGATCTATCGTTTGACCACTCCTGGTCTATTGTATATGGATAGTAGTTTAGACGTTAGACGTATAGTACTAACTTAATGTTTTCACTAGTCTTACAATTCTTTAACATTTCAAGGACTGCGCTATATATATATCATAGTAGGTATATGTTATTATAGTATTTACGTATTTATACATTTATTATTGGTAATAGTAAATTATTTGAAGGGTATAGGACCATAGAGGTGTCACTTCGTGTCCCATTATATTTTAGAAAGAATAGGTAAAAGTATTTATTATATTTTGGGTCTTTTTCAGCATACGCGCAACTAGGGGGGTGATTGGGGATGCTTTAACACCCCCAGTTCAAAAACACTAAAAATTGAAAAATCATATGAAAAAAGTAGTTTTTTTAGTTTTATGTAATGTTTTTTTTATTTATTCGTTTTTTGCAGAAACACAAATAATTGTTTGTAATGATTAAAGGACAAAAGTATACCTATCAAATATTAGAATTTAGAATTCATCAAAATTTCGAAAATTTTCAACAAATTTTTCAGTTAGAAATTTATAAAAAGTTTTTCCTTTGATAGCTAAAATTATAAATGTTGATGAACATCCTCACAATTGGTCCTACCTTAAACAAAAAAAAAGTTTACTGGAAAATAACATACATTTTTTATGAGCGTTTGAATCTAAAATGTGTACAACATTGAATTATACATTTTCATCAGTAAATTAACGAATTTTCATCTATCAATTTTTGATATTTTGTTTTAATTTAAAAACAAATAAACCTAGATAGGTACTTGAAATTTTTACCAAATGTTAAAATTAAAATTTTCCCTACACGGTAAAATGTTAAAACAATTTTGACTCTTTTTGAGCTATTTATATACCTATGAACAATTTTTCAAATATTTTTAATTATTTTTCAGTTAGAAATTCATAAAAGATTTTTTTTTCATAGCTAAGATTAAAAATGTTATCAATAGATTTCACATATAAGTTTTTCTACATATAAAAAAAAAGGTATCCTCAAGCAGAACATTAATTTTTTATGAGTGTTTGAACTTATAATGCGGTAAATTGAATTCCCATTAATCGATTTTTTAGATTTTGTTGTATTTCCATAATGAATAACCCTAGATTCTTGAAATGTTCACCAAATATTTATATTAGCATTTTCTATGCATCGTAAATTCTTCAAACAATTTCGACTCTTTATGAACTATTTATAGCCATGAGAAAATTTTTCAAATTTAATTCAAATATAACACATCCATTCCAACGACATGCTCAACAACTACTGTACAGCAAAGCGGTACCCACTTGACCACATTTTGTATCCGTTTATATTTCCAGGTTACTATTTTTATCACCTAAATAATATAATATACCTTATGTATTTATCAGGTATATTACTGTTGATTTACTTAAATATTAGTGTTCTTATGTGTTTACGGTGCATTTAGGAATGATTATAGTAATTATAAAATCGAAGTATGTTATTTGGCGGTGTCGGGTCTGTGTTATCTTCATAATTTTAGCACCCCCAGTGTTTGGCCTCTAGTTGCGCCTATGCACAAAAATGTTCTCCAAGTTACGCCATTGCATACTAAAATACTGTATAGTGTACACTGCAATACAATAATATAATAATAGTTAACATCTTACTTATGTTATTAAAATTAACATTTTAATATCTTAAATAAAATATTATAAGTGGAATAGTATTTGTGGAATATATGTGGAAGCGGAATAGTGTTTACCACATTGTCCATATAATACTAGGTACGTATATTACTATGCAGTTGCAGTATTGCAGTCATATAAATGTATAATACTAATGTAGGTACCTACCTATCACGAGTACTACTAATTTCGGAATCAATGGGTTATACTCATCCGTTTGTTAGCGTCAGTCAAATCTGACCGTCCTCGAGTGTGCACCAAATGTTGGAATGTGACTATAGGTACCTACATGTTTAATTCCTAAGAGCAAAGCGTCGAATTTGTCTATTGTAACAGAAATACCTGAGAACTGACATATAAAATAACTTTTTTCTAATCAATATATTAAGTAGCGTACTAGTCTATAATAATCAACACTATAATACGTTCGTCTGTAAACTTATAAGATCGGGGTAAAACCTTGGCAATAAAAATATAGTTGTGGTATTCGCATGACGGGTTTTATCATAAGTTATAACGCGTGTCACACGCTATACATCCAACTTCTGACTCGTTGAGGAGTCGTTGAGGATACTTATAATATAATGTATAGACGTATAGTATAATATAATGCTATGAGCACGAAAACCGGAAAGCATGTCCCACACCAGCGGAAAATCTTAAGTTATATCATACACATACACTACACACATTGCAGTGATGATTGCGACAAAACTATATATTATATTTAACTATTAGCGCAAGGTTGGACCATAATCATGCATGGCGTGTACGCAGTAGCCGTGAGTCGTAATAATTGTAAGGGCTCTATTATACGTTTTAATGCAAACACCGGACATTCGTTACCTAATCATTGATCTAATACGAATCAGGCTGCAGACCGGCAGAGATAGCATAATCGCCGACCATATCCGTGGATTAATTGAATTAAGTATCAAGCTACACATTATTACAAATCCGAGTTGTTGGAACGGTGTATCCATAAAAATAAAACTTTTTTACAACCTAGCTATTATAGCTACAGTAGTACGGATATAATATTCTAATCATATAATAGCTGATGAATGTTCTTTAACAAGAACACGTTAGGTATATTATTATTTTAATACTGATTTTTTTTTGCTTGTATACAAATTTTTGAGATTAAATCTTACTTGACAGTTCGCAGTTATTGCATGGTTCATTTAAATGAAATAGGCTAAGTAATTTAAGTATACCTATTATTTTAAACGGAGCAAATTTGTCTAATAGATGAATATAAACATTTACATTTTACTCTAAAAATAAATACTATTTTCTGCAAGTAAGTACATAATATTAGGCTAGAAAATATACCTAAATGATATGCTCACTTTTCAAACACTCCAATTTATTACGAGTCAACTAACTTAAAATTCGATGTGGAGACGGTTTTCTCTATAAATTACAAAAAGTCTAACTTCGGACCATGGGTCAATATTTAATGTTTTACATTGGATTTTGAAGCCATCGTCAACAGGTCAAAATCAGAGGAAAAAATTAAACGATTACAACATGCAAATACTGCATGAGTAGTTATAAGCGCCGCTCCCTCACGCATAATTGACTCAACTATGCAGCATTTTTTTTAAAAAAACGATGGCATTTTTTGCAATATCTATAACTCAGTTTGTGTACACAGTCATTTTAGATGCAACTCTCCCCGTTCGAAAATCATAATATAGTACCTATATACTTTGCCAGCACGAGTATAGGTACGTCAATCCGCGAAATTCTTTCATGCGGTTCCGTTTCCGACGAATTAACCGGATAATATAATTATTATATCAAAGAATATTATAGCGAGTTACAGAAATAAATTTGTCCTATGTAAATTTGGTAAAATTTTTTTTGAATCGTTACGGGGCGAAACTCTACGGCTTGCGTGTACCCACGGCGGTCGTCGTCGTCGTTGTCCGCGCGGGCCTCCGTCGAAGACTGGTCACGAGCCAGTGGCGGCGGCAGCGGAGGCGGTGGTGGCTGCGAGGCCGGGCCGACCGCGCCGCGACGACGACCACGGTTCTGTCCGTCGTCAGTTGTGGTTTGCACGCCGTCGCGCGCAGTGAACGGGGTCGATTCGGTCGCTAAACGAACGTCATGTGATCGTGTACGTGTGTCCGCCCAAACAGTAAGCGTCCGATAATAATAATAATAATAATAATATTATCAGTTCCGAAAAAAATATAATATATTATAATCTCAGTCACAGATCGCGTGATATAATTATTTCGCGTCGTATCGGTAATATTTAAAGTAAACAACGCGGTAGTCGTTCGGCTCGCGTACACCCGTTTCGATAATAATAAATAAATAATACTCTTTGCCGGACGCCGGCAGCAGTGCGGCCGACGGATAACCCGCGAAAGTGCGACGAAATCGAAAATGTCCCGCGAGCCGGACGGGCGGCGGCGGTGGAGTCCCGGGTTAGCGGTGTCCGCGGTCTTGGCGGCCGTCGTTTTGGCGCTCGCCGCGGACGGTCAAAATGCAGGTACGTCTCGTCGGTCCTGGTCCGCATCTATAATCATAGGATGTCGTGAGCTGGCTCGGCGCTTTTTTTCTCACCACTTTTAAACCTAACACTGCAGCAGATTAAACGCACACGATCGTGTGCATCCGCGAGAGTATCACCGCGATGATGATAAATGATAATATTATATGCATTCAAATCGGCACAACCGTGCCGAGCCGCCGAGGTCGGGTCCCCAATACTTATAAAAATTACGTAAAAATATTTATCAGACAATTATAATATAATGTCCGTATAATTATAACCCAGGTACCTATATAATATGAGTTGTATATTATTAGTCTAAATGATTAGTGAATGTTCTGAGTAAACATAATAACTATAATATCGTTATCATATGGATATTATAATTTTTAATTAAAATAATAAATCAAACCAAAACGGATTTATTAAAAAAATGATTGTTGCTTGTAAAATAGTTTTTACATAGGTACCTACGTTTCATATTTTATTCACGATTTTTCCCGGTTTTTAACTGGGAATAGTTCCAAAAATTACTTATTTAAATTTTAAAGCTGTTTCGTCCACGTCCGATTTCTATACAAATCACAAAGGATTATATTTTATTATAACTAGGTATGTATTGGAATTTTGAACACTCCTGATTCCTATCACATATCTATTTCTATGCCTGAAAATGTGTACGTAATATAAATATTAAGACAAAAACACATTAATATCATAATTTGAACAACCATTAGCTAAAATAAAATAAAATTCATATAACATTGGTGTTATTATTTGGTAAAGAGGTACCATTTAAATGATGAACTTATTTTTCTGTCGATGTAATTAAAGATTATAAATAAAATACAATATTATATGTTTCAACAGAATAATTGTGCTATAAACTGGGCCTAAAATACATCCTATTTCAGGGGACACGCTTATTAATTTAACTGTTACCTTTAGGCTTTGACAGATTTCTAAAGAAAAAAAAACCTGTGGGGGTTATAACACCCAAATCCTCCTCTTTTATATACCACTTTTCTTACACATTAATATCTGACACACATTTGTCATTCAGTGGACACATTTTGATTTTCAAGGGACGCAGTATTTTAGCCCCTGGCTATAAATATTATAATAGAGTATTGTATAACTAAAAGACAGTCTTTAAAATTAATGTACAATATTTTATACTTAGTAATATATTATAGTATTATTAATAATATTGCATGTCATCTATCAGCATGATATGATCAGATTGAATCATTTTGCAAAATGCATTCCTTCAGTACGATTATGCTGACCTTGGATACATATACTGATATACATAATAATCCTGCCCACATGATTCGATATATTATAAGTTATTATAGATTTAACTGATTTAAGCATACCATAATATTATACGGTATACTGCTGATACAGTATACACTATACAATATAAACTAATGGCAGGGTGATATACTGATATTATATTATACTAAATATTTATCATAATATTTATAAATTTTGTATTGATTAAAACAAAAATACTGTTAAGTCTTACATAGGTAGTAGGAACTAAGAACGCGGAAATTTGATCGAATATGTAAAATTGTATACATATTTTTGTCAATAATATTAAAGCAAAAAAAAAATCTAAAATATGGCTAAATGTAGGTATGTTATAAATCTTGTCAAGCCTCACTAGCTGTTTACTGCTGTTGACATCAATGTTAATCCATTCGTGATCGAGCATTGGATACTCGAAAAATTGTCAATAATTTTTATTAGGCTAACATCTGCATCAATTGTTTTCATTGAATCATGATTTGCACAGGAAACTGATTTTCTGAATTGTTTACGATCCGTATTATTTAGGTACAATTTCTCGAAACTCAAATCGTTACTACTATCGTAGTCCGCAGGTTATATTTCATGGACCCAAAACAATAGGTATTATACCACATCCTTTTTTTACATTTAAAAATTGGTTCCACTTGTTGCGTCAAGCTATATAGATTTTAATCTGTCTGTCAGTAATGGTTTAAATACCAAAACTGTATGGGAGTATACGTTAATTAGTATTATTGACGGATTAAATTAATCATTTTTTCATAAGAGATAATAAATAAAAGAAAATAAAGTTTTAGATTTTTAAATTGCTTACGTATATATATTTATTTAATCATAGGTATACCTAAAGTTATGAATGGTAGGTGTACCGGAAAAGTAGATTTATTTACTTAGTATTTATAGACTATATTACAGCAGTAGGGCTTCTTTATGGTTAGTACTTTGTTACCTACTTCAAAGTTTATTAAATGTATTTTATGAGACAAAATTAAAAAAATAATATACTAAGAATAAGAAATTTAAATTTAAATTTTTTATTATTATATGAAATGGTCAAAACGTATGATAGTTTTGTAAATAAAAATATCTATGTAATGAAGTGACAAATAGACAGCTACTATTAATAGTATCAACACATTTGTGGACGATGACCTTCATTATTATATAATTATTATAATTTATAATATTATGTTAACAAGTTGTATTTATTAGTACAACAATCTATATGTATAACAATTTTACAACTTAGTATATATACGAGTGTTATCTTTATATATATAATATGACTGGAAATATACTTAGAGCTATAATATACTTCATACTATAATTGCATGTAAATATTATGAAATATTGTTGTTGTATCGATAAATAACAATCCAGTACTTAATTATCTATATATTATATAAAATAAATCTTTAACTTATTTACTTACGATTATATGAATATTATATATTATACCTACAATATAATATTTACTGCTTTCATGAAATTTGTTTTTTATATTAAAATAATACTGTCCTTCGTAGTTTTAGTTTTAAATTTCCCATGTTATTATGTTATTATATAATTTATTATATTATATTCTAAATGGTTTAATATCTTTATTTTATTAGCTTTTCAATTTATCTACATAGTTCAACTCATACTTTACATAGTTACCGTGTGAAGTTGTTTTATGTTTTTTTCGCGTAAATAAAAACAATGGAATAAACCGTTT
Organism: Macrosiphum euphorbiae; assembly: GCA_949089665.1. Classification (NCBI taxonomy): domain Eukaryota; kingdom Metazoa; phylum Arthropoda; class Insecta; order Hemiptera; family Aphididae; genus Macrosiphum; species Macrosiphum euphorbiae. The sequence continues at coordinate 133,434,879 of CARXXK010000001.1, read as the reverse complement.
AACGACAAAACTGGTAAAAACCACTATAATATCATATATGTTGTCCATTACAGCAAAACGAAACTTTCACATTCGCCGGACCGTTATAGTAGTTTTGTCGGATTGCAATTCGTTCGTTTTGGAATATAATTAAATGTATAATATTAATATGTAAATATAATCGTAATTGGGAAATTACAATATATTACAATAAATAAGTTTGTCTATTTAAAATTTTGAATAATCTATAGTAACCTACAAATAACAATTGATGATCGTGATCATCAGTACTATTTATATAGGTAGTGCGTTAAAGTCTTTGGACAATTAATACGATTATTTGTCATTTTTTTGTGGCTTTGTCTGTTTATTTCAGTGTACAAGTAACAGCATTTTACATTTTGTCAAATCGATTAGCAAATTCAAACTGTATACCAAGTATAATGATTTACGATTTTCTATTACTTCAAACAAAATCATCTTGCTAACATAAATACGTATATAAGACGAGAGTAATCAACCACAATGAAAATCTCATTTTTCATGGCTATTGATGCAGTCCAAAGGAAAAGTATTGGTACTGAAATTATCATTGTACAATTGTTGAATGCGACATATAGACGAAAGTAAATTTTAATCCAATAGTCAATAGACACGCGTAGAAGTGTGTGCTATACAACGAGGATTTCAAATTGTGTCCTGCGTGCGTCATTATTTGTATATAAGGTCAAGAAACCGTTCAATCTTCTGCAAATACACAAAAACATTTTTGACAGTTAATTTCAAACTTGGCTCGTAAGACAAGTTTTAAACTAATATTGTAAAAATATGAGTACTCGCTGCACATGGTGGCCAATGCCCTACACGTGTTGTTGTTGGATTGCGTGAAAGAGCAAAACGAAAGTGCGATTGAATCGATTTTGCTCTTTATTAATTTATAATAATTACACATCATATTATTTCTTTAAAATACAAATCTAATATGTTTAATGTTTTCGGGTACCTATGTACGTTATCGTACTTGTTATATTATTTTTCCTTGTTGAGATTCAATAGATTTTTCGCCGTTTGTGCTTGTCATTATTTATAATTCCTCCTGCAAACAATAAATTAACAATGCATCAGAAAAATAGTGCACGCGGATGTCAAGGAAAATTACACAATCGGAGAAATTTTGTAGTGGTAAACCGTAGTTATCGATTTATTTTGTATATATATAATATACAATAGTGGTCGGTTTTGGCAGTGAATCTCGCAAAAAAATAAATGTATATAAATATTGTCTTTATACTTTTCTAACAAAGTTTCTTTTTCTAAGAAGTCTATATTATAATCAACAAACATATTATGTATGTATTTATTTTTAACACAAAATTATAACGCCTTCAGACCATAAATACATATCTATAATATTATTATAAAATATATATTGTTAGAATAAATAATAATACAATATTACAACAATGTACTAAGTAATATATTGAATGTGTATGCTATATAATATTTATTATAATACACTATAAAGTACAAAACCTTTCAAAACTCTACATTATATGACATTATATTTAAACATACCTACCTATATTATATTTATGTATATTTTTAATTTATTATTTGCATATTATTGTACGTCATACTGTCATAGTACAATGTATGAGTACACAAATTCAAATAATTATGTATGCTCATTGCTCACTCAATCAATTCGTTATTTTTGTTGATGATTAAAAATCAAACATTTTTAATTTTTTACGCTATGATAAAATTAATGTAAAATATTACCACGTTCTTGCCAACTAATATTTCTTAATCAAGAAGAAAAAAATCAGAACTTAATAAAGTAATAAAATGCTTTCGGTGAAACGACGAGTCACACGCTTATAGGTTTTATTTAACTTATTATACATATAATTTACGATCGTTTCAAAAAATGGACATTTTTATTACATTCAATAAATTATAATAATATCCAAGTATAATACATCTTGCAGCACAGACTATTGTACTCATATAGAATTATGGAATTATTTCGAAAATTAACCAAATTATTGTAATTTATTTATTATAATATATACGCCACGCATGTAATATAGGTACCTAACATATTGATTCAGGTTAACGTTATATTAATAAATATTTCGCAAAATTAAAGCCTGTGGACAAGAAGTGACAAGTGTCTCCCTGGATAATTAACAATGGGCTGCACTATACGACACGGAGAAAACAATGCATATGTTGTCAAATGTTTGACCGATAAAAAAGGAGACCGTATCGAGGACAATATATTATAACTGGTATCTAGGTACAGTAGGTACCTCGTATGTAGGTAGGCCTTCAATTATCCTTAGATAATGATAATAATATGTACCTATATAATATATATAATAAATAATATAATAGCACAGATTTACATGCACCGGGGTCGTTGTCGTGTGTTTTCTTGGCCTATATTATATTATCTACTATAATACTGGCGTTAATATCGTGATTAAACATTTAAAGAAGTGTTGGGAATCGATTGCTGATAGACGTGAAAATAAACTATAACATCATCGTTTGAATCACGTCCCGTATACCTTTTCGATAATTCAAATATTACAGACAGCTGGTACATACTCGAGTATGGACTCAGTGTTTTTTTTCTAATCGAAGAGAGAAAATAATTGCAGTTCATCATTACTCATCAGCGTGAACTGCTTAGATTGGTCAATATATTATAATGACATGCCATAATTGCAAGTTATTATGTATTTATGTTATAGGTACTCTCGTGTACCAACGTACGTATAATATGATATTAATATTTTACACATTATTATATTATCATCATTTGATACGTTTTAAGATAATTTTACTATAATAATTGGTTTTGCTATAAAGTTGTGTAATTAAAAATTAATAACAGTTGTTATATAGTTATAAAAAAACTAATAAATAAATATTATAATACTAATATAATAATACAAAATCATAGACTCAAAACTGTAGAGGTACCTATAATACCTATACTGTGAATGTACATAAACTGTATACAGTGCAGTACCTATATATATATAATGAAACCGGTAATATATTATAATTTATAATATATAGTGCATTATCTTATACAATATAAGACATAAAGAGAAAGAAAAAATATCGCAAACAAAGTAAGGTTTATGAAATTCAATGCGGTAATGAATTAGTAGATACATTTGAGACTGAAAGGTAAATGAGCATATTAACATATTATATATATCTATACAGTGGGTGAAAACCGAAAGAAACTAGTGTAAAGCGAAGTCAAATAAGAGAAAAGCTGTGGCGTCACCCGTTATTATATTAGCAAATTTACTCTGTACCTACGAATGTTAAAGAAACATGCGGCTACTTATAGAGTATATATGAAGAACATGGAACTGTTATAGTACCTAATATACCTATACTCGTAAAATTCGAAAATGTAATCGGGTGGGCATACAAAACCAAAAGCAAACGACGACGCTTGTTAGAAATATGATAGTGTGTTTTCGATGGATTCTATAAAGTACATACCGACTTGTAAAAGTACATATTATACAACAGGTATTTAGTAAAAAGTCCGCGGATAGACGGCAATTAAGGAGATATATAATACATGGACAAAACTGTTTCACTACTACTACAAAAAAAAGTGAAAGATATAATAATAATATTGAAATACTATATAATATTATACGTTTCAATAGAATCGCACGCTGTACGCTTTTTTATAATTTTTGTCATTCAAGCTACTGGAAATGTTTGTTTTGTACTGTCATATAATAGATAATGAACAATATGCTATTATGTATTATGTTTATTAATATTGTTCAAATAGAATGTTTCATATTAGTGGCATACGTTAAAACAATAATATCATCATCGTCTTGATCGTAATCATACATTTATTTTTACGTTTTAAAAATGATTAGAAATTAGAACGTGCGGACGTTTTTTATGATTTTTTTTGAACAAACATATAATAACATAGATACACAATCGGAATATAAGAAAACGTTCAGAGAAAAAACAAAACTGTTACGTTTAGGAACGAAAACGTTTTGCCGATTTCGACAGTCATTGACTACAAAATAGTAATAATTGATGTAAATCACGTCTTTCATAGTGAAGCACGGAAATGTCGAATCGATTGTTTAAAAATCGCTTGTACTTTTTCTTATATTCGCGCGTCTATTATCATTTAAATGCGGGGCCTCGTTGTTATTGTAAGATGTATATAGGCCCATTATTACGTATGATACAGTATACACAAAATATCACAATAATAAAGTGTATACAATACAATATTATAGTAACAACAGACAGTTTAGAGAAGAGTAAAAAACGAGTATCGAGCATCGTAGGACTTTGGCGCAGACTGTTGGAAAAATAAAACAAACACGACGACGACGTGCATTTCGCGTGCGCAATATACGAGAAGTTCACACGATCCTCGTGGAGTTGATTTTCATTTTTTTTCGTGACATATTTGTATTGCAATAAATATACATAGGTGATACGCAACGATAATGTACCTAATGCATATTATAGAGATCCATTAGCCTCAAGCAGCGCGCATGATGTATTACCAGTTACCACTATGATATTAGCTCTCCTATATAATATAATGTACCACCTACCTATACCTTAAGCCTGCGTATATGAAAACGAAAAAATTATGACCAGCATCGGGAACGGCGAATGCCTCTATATTAAGACGTATCTATATTATGTATCTACCTACATACATTATAATTGTTCGACGATGACGAGTAGTATTGAAAAAGAAGCTTTTCAACCGCGGTAATTGTGACGTTGTGCTCACGAAAGGACTACATTCCGCGCCGCCGTCGAATCTGCAGTAGGTATAATAATGTGATAATATTGAAAGCAATTATTTTTTTCCCCTACATCTATAGACGTTTGGTGTGGACCTTAAACACGCACACTCCGCGCACTGCGGCACATAACCATCGACCAGCAGCGACGATGATGGGAATTGTTTCAAGTGTATAATATTATAATATTTATGTTTGTGTGCGCATTCTCTCCGCGTATTACGCATTGTCACGTGTTGTGAGAAACAAAATTCATCTACCGGTGAAAAAAAAACAAGCCGAAAACAAATCGACGAAAACAGACCGCGTCGGCGAAGGTTTCCTTCGCGCGTTTGTCCTCTGCGCGTAATTAAAACCACTTACGTGTTATCATCATGTATTCCGCTCCTCGTATATACAGAGCGAAACTATCATCGTGACTGTGGGGAACACCACTTATTGTAGTAATATGTTGTAACTCTATATAAGGGCATAATATTGTGTTTATTTGACTGTGTGGGAGAATATTTTGTTGAATACATTTCCCCGATATGTTTAAACGCCAAATTTTAAATAAACTAAAATAGATATGTCAAAAATTAATATTAAACTATTTTTGAATATGGAACAAATACCTCTGTTTTGTTTTGATTTATGATCGTTTAAAGTTTGATATATTTTTCCAAATAAATGATGTTCACCGCTCTTTCATTAGAATCACTCTGTATACTATACTAAATAAGCAGGTATATTTATTATAAAATCTGTATACTCCTATACAGTTACACACACACACACACACACACACACACACAAGCACTTCAAGTGTTAAGTTTCACATTCACGCGCTACACGGTGAAGCACTTTGGCGGTTTTTATTTCTTTTCTAAAAAATCACATGCTTGGCAGTATATATAGATATTATTTTATATTATGTCCCGAGAAAGTTTTCCAGATTTGACAGAGACGCGTTTATACATAGTAGGTACATACGTACATACTTAGGATACATTATTGCTGGTTTATAATTAATATGATCCCAACTCGTGGCATACATTTAGGTAGGTAGGTATATAAATGTGGGGGGTATAGGTAGTTAGGTATATAGGTACTTGCAGCAGTGTGTCGTCGTTGAAGATCTTATCGATTATGTTCTAGGAAACGCGGTCTATCATCTAGGAAGACTTTCTTTTCGCTTCATCGGTTGAACACAATATTTCACACGAAAATAATATATTCGCATGACTTGAATATATTTTAACAAAACAGGGTTTTTTTTTAATTTTAATAAAACGTCTATGAACCGAAATATTATGTACACATTATTAAAGTATTAATTTTTTTTACGTTTGCTAAAAAAAAAAAAAACCACCGTTTTACAAAGTATAATATAGGCACAACATTCTATGCTCAAAAATTATGTATATTTTTTTTAATTGTCGATATGGACAAAAATTTGTATTTTTAGTACATCATAGCTGCAGATAGCATGGTGTATAGTGTACTGTATACCATTATATACTTCATGTACGGAATGATAACTAAAAAAAAAATCATACATACACACTTACACATAACACTTTATACATCATTTAACGAATATATTAAAATGGACAGACTGCCGTTTCAAGGAGCTGTATGTGAGTATACAGGTACCTGCAGGTACCTTTTTCTTTAGTGGTTATCTATAGGTGTATAAAAACATGACCTTATAATGTGTTGGTATAAAATATATACCATATCATGAATATTATGTTCATCTGCTACACGTTCACACCAGATATGAAAAAAAAGTAGAAATGTATTAACTTTCACGTATAAATAGTCAATAGTATTATTATTTGTGGTATAAATACAAATGCTCCGTCGATATAATATTATATGAGTACACAACGTATAGTGAAAAGTCGTGCGGTTATAATGATTAATTTACATTTTTTCTTCTTCTCAATCGAGTTAGTATTCTATACCCTGAGTGGCTGGGTTGCATGTGGATTTCTATATTAGCACTGTATTATTAGGAGGTTTGACCTACCTAATACATCGATTTAAGGACACTAAATTATACATAATGATGCGCGCTTAGAGCTGATAAAAAAAATTGATGCAGCACTTTTAAACATAATTGAATATTAGAATATTAGATATTAATAATGTGTATAATATTATGTCCGTATGTATATGAAATGAAATCGTATATTGGATTTAATCGATTATTCTATTATATCTTCTATTAACTCACGTCTGGCGTATGAATTTCTATAGTATGTGATTTTTCGGGTTTTTTATGTTAATTGTAACTCTTTATAGCTCGTGCCGAAAAATCACCGAGATTATACGTCATTATATGCGATACCACTACCAATTTATTCACACAAAATTTGACATATCCTATAGGTTAGTCATGAAGTGTCCTTTTGGCTTTTTTCATGTCGACCACACTAAAAATATTTATTTTTCTTTACGAGCAAATTGTGAAGTATGTGCTATAGTGGGTCAGACTGCAGCTGCACCTTTTACAGAATCCAGAGTACCAGATACAGTGAACTTAATCATATTATTATATACAAGTTGAACATCAACACTTGTGAACTATATTGTTTGACGAGTTAATGTTTTAGGTGAAACCTGCAGAGGGTTAAATCTCAACAATAGTGAAAATTGAAAGCGCGTAGTTTTTCTCGGCTTCGGTAACCATTTGATGGGTTTTCTGTTTCGTTGTACTTGTAGGTATACGTCATATTAAATTCAAAGAAGAATATATCTTGTAATTAAAACATATTCATGAAAATATAAACTTTAGTAAAAGTATAAACATGCAAATAAAAATAATTTAAAATATGCAACATTCATTTTATTTTGTGGAAACTTCTATCGAAATTATTTAAATATCAAACAAACTACATTGTTTTACTTTTGTTATAGTGGTAACTGATGAATATGCCCTTAAATTTGCTATAATATATTAGGTATATTATATTTGCTTAAACATAACTATTAGTAACTGTACAAAAATGAAACAAATATAAAATCTTTGAGTGCCTATGTATACTTACTTTGTTTATTACTATATTTTTTTCTTTTTTTCTACATATTTTACAATTTATACGCTCAATGATAATATTTATGTATATATTCATATGACTATATATATACCAGTATGATGTCAATGAGTATAATGACTATTGCAAGATCGAATTGAACATTTTTATTTTTTACTCTTTAGTGTGTATAATACAAATAATACAATCATGAACTAGCTGCAAATAATTATTATGATTTCGAGTAAAAGATGGGAATAAGTACGAATGTAAAATGATTAACGTTATGAGAATGAAATAGATGCCTGTAGGCTGAGGTCATTGTCGTAAAACAAAAATCAAATTTGCTATATTGAAATGAATATTAGCTCATCCCGCTATGTACGTATTAGTAGATGAGATTAAAAAACAAAAGTAATTATCGTTCAAGTACGAAATACGTACGTCATATGGGCGAGCCGAAGAGCGCTTTGCAGGACGTAGGTACCTACATAACGATAAAGTGCGTGTATGGCAATATATTTATTATAACTATTATAATATTATTATGTCTTACGAAAACCGCGCAGGGGAAAAAATTACACGAAATTGCCCGACGTCGAAATTTAATTCGTGTGACAATAAGTATTTTTTCTGCTCGTCTTCTGCATCTGTGTCGCCTAAAATTGGTCTTGTCATTCGTGCAGAAGGTCTTATAATATGGCTCTTATGGCTCGTATGGCTCTTATGGCGGAACATAATGTCGCGTCCTTTTCCCGAGTCATAGTAATTAACTAATTATTGGTCGTTTAATAAAAAAAAATTTGAAGTACTTCAACAACTACACATAGTATCATAATACAGACATATATATATATAGTAAAAAACCGTTTTGATTTAAAGCAAATACCAATATATATTACGTATATCTTGAACGACAATACTGTGATACGTAAAATAAATGATTGAGGTAAACTCTGATTAGTGACGATTTTGAATTTACAAAGCACCTATTCGCAATAAATTGTAGTGCTGTAACTATCCAGAAAATTTCTAAAAAGTAAATTTTTAACGTGGAACCACTATTATATAAGACGTAATACACTAAGAAATAAATGTCACGCTGGGTACCTACTGAAAAACGTGAAACTCTGCACAGCACAGCACACCGCCAGTTATTATTATATTTTATGAGTTTATGACAAAATAGGTTTGCTTTTTATTTTCTTCATACCTAATTCAAAATGTATAATCATCCTTGACATTTTCACCAGTTATTTACGACATGATATACTATATTATAATACACCGATATGTACAACGCTCCTACTGCAGAGGACGTGTTATGATTTTCGACTATACGAATAGGTATACTATAATATGTATATCGTGTATGTTTACCATATCTATAAAAATTGCGATTTTCGCGAAGATAATATTAATTGTCTTTATATAACTATTTTGGAGAACTGAACATATTATTTTATACGAGTTATCCTAATTGTATAATAATATATACTATGATGTCCTTATTATTAAAATATATGTTATTAAGTAGGTAGGTACTGTAGAGTAGTGGTTCTCAACAGGTGCGGGGTCTCGTATTATACCGTGATGTATGTCGCCGAAAAAATTGTTTAATTATATTGTACATGTAACATGTTCAAAATACATGACATTAGTATGGCGTTACCAAAACACTACTGTAGCGAATAAAATATTATATTAAAATTAACAATACACTTCTTTACGGGTTCACTGTAATTAAATGGATTACCCTAACAGTTAGTACTATCACTACTATAATAAGTGATGTCGACGACATTTGAATACGAATAATAATATTGTTAAGATGGAAAATACGATATTCCAATACATTTTTTACCATACGACGTGAATTTTAGTCAGATCCGTGTACGAGGGATCTATTTTTAGATATTATAATTATTATATATTATATTATCTTTTATATTATCTATTATCTATTTTTTAATCGTCTACGATCGATCGTATTGCCCTGCTGATGATTTAAAATAGATTCATGATAATGATAATAATATAATATATCGTGCATACCTATATTAAATGTATATCAATAGGAAATATAATACTAACCGTTTCTTTAGGTATACAATGCGGCCCGTTTTATAGCTATTGTTTTGCACCTCGAATTCGATATCATAACATTGTGTATACTTTCACCGCTGAATTATTCATCAAGGATGTCGCCGGCTATTCCGCTGTAGTAATTTTCCGTGCTTACAACGCAAGTCCGTTATTAATAATATAATAGGTATGTACAAGATGGTTTGAAGTTATTTTGTTATCGAACCTAATTTATTAATTTGTCGATACACGCGCGTTCTATATTATAGCTGTAGGTTCGGTCAGCTATGTATGTACACGGTACACCTAATGTATATATATATATATATTATTACATGCACATCATCAGTATAATGGTCAAAAGAATCGCCCGTGAATTTTAAAATATAATAATATTATGTATTTATATATTTTTACGATCGAGTTTTAGCGTCAATTACTCGAGCATCGTTCAATAATTATAACACGTACCATCGAGTATGGGTTTTCGAATATTCGCGTCATATATGCTCCCGAATATAGATATTAGATATATATTATTATATAAGTAATATAGCTGTTTTATCATATGCAACAAATAACATAATATGTTTATACGTGGAAACTTCTTCCTAGGATAAAATTTCTAACAAACTTGGCGAGTCATAGCTGTAGAGTCATAGTATACATTCGTGGTCGTATTTGGTAACGGGAAACCGTCATATATTTTTATTATATATATATATAGGTACTTATGTATAAAACCGTGTAAATAGTAAAATCTGTTAAAATTTTAATTGTATACCTACCGATAGTATTTTCCGTTCCTCTTTCTTTCTGCATACATATTGTAATACTGTATATATGTTATTATATTTAAATATTTAATGAAAATATTATTATAATTTCATCAGATATATTGAAGAATGTTGTGACGATGTAAAAGGATAATGTTCATTATTTAATTTTACGCTTTTTAACCATTATTGATTGCACCTATATATTATATTGTAGCAGTATTAGCATTGAAATCGAAGTACCTATAATGTATTGACATTATTATTTCTAGGTATTTTATGTGGTGTTGGGTTAATAGCTTGAAGACTCTTGGTGTAGACTATATACAAAATATATATATATTGAAAATAATATAATGTGTATTTTTATGTGTATACTTCTCATGTGCTAAATTTGAATAGTATATACTCATAACTTATGTTATTTTGTATATAGTTTTCAATATTTTTGTGAAAATACTCATATAATTGTGTCTATGTAAATATATTTGGAAACCGTGAATAATGAATACAGTCGATACAAACATAATATACAACTATGATTAATATAATATATATACAGTTTAAAATTTTCCGTAAAATTGTATAAGTACTACATTCAATTGTAAATGCAAATATTTAAAACCGTAAATCCGGATTGACGTGCTATGATATTTTTACGGGGTTTAAATGGTTTCAAGATTATTCACATTATAATAGTGTAGAAACTCTCATAATATAACGATGGTCGATGTTCCTTATGTTCTGTCTATCCGGTCTGCAGTGAAACACATATTCGTCGTTTAATGATTTTTAAGATATTGTTCCAATAGGTATTATAATATAGGTACCTTTATAGCAGAACCTCAAACTGTCAAAAGGTTTTTTAAAAACCAAAAAAAAAACGTGTCTTACTCGTATGTTCATATACGTTGAACACTCAAAGTTCAAAACGATTTATATGACCTTCTTTTTACGATATAAGGATAGATATATGACGACACGCGGCGGCCGTAATAATAAAACTGCTCGTTCTAAAACGATCATGAAAATATGAAATAATATAGCACACGTATTGTAGTCATTATTGTATGTATGAACAGTTACAAATTTGTTGTACCATGTTTAAAGTAGGTATACTATATACCTATACAACAAAACAAAAACCCTAGATATAAAGGTTTCAATATTCGAGGTCTCTCGCCGCATAAGCCGGGTTTACATTGGTTCGACTGCTATTTGTAAAACTGCAGACAAATATTGTACTAAACACAACCGGAGACAAAATACGATTTGTATAACACGACGAAAATACACGACGAACTTATAATTTCAGTTTACACGTCAAGCCAAATTTCAATTTTTGAAAACAAAATATATCGTTTCATTTATTATGTTTATTGTAATTGCTGTATATCATTACCTTATACTTATCCTATTTTATACTAACTTTATAAATTATAATCTTGTAACGAAACAACTATCTTTGGCTATAGGTGTGTCTTTAATGCGGCGCTCGTTTTGGTTTAGCCATATTTGTACTGGGTTAATTGTCTTTGGTCCCAATTTAAAGAGCAGGCATGTTAAAATGAATAAAAAGATATTCATTTTCCGTTTCCACGTGCAAACACCTATAAGAACTACTATTCGCTGCCTTATATTATTAATATAATAATATAAATTATGAATAATCAATTAGGTACGTGCAAATGATTATCAAGTGTACATCTAGCTTTTCAAAAGACGCAAAATAAGCCCAACTTTAGAATAAGCGCATAATCGTTTTCAGTTCCTCGAAATATTATAAGCATATTAATTATTATACATAATATAGTTTACCTATATGTACTATGTAGTTTAGTAGTTATGTAGGTAGAATTCGTGGTTAAATATTTTTCAGTGTTGGTTTTGGGAAGAGAGGGGCTTGATTATTGCATGTATTTAAAATGTTAATGCTGTGTAAATTTGTTTTTTTTTAATTTGTTTGAAGTACACTGCTGTACATAACTAACTTATAAATTATGGAAATTCATTTAGAACGTAAATAAATCTACATAACAGTTTGTCACGATTTGTGATACAATATAGGTAGCTGTATAAAACGTGTACGATATTATCTATGACAAATTCGCTTATTATTTTCGAGAGCTCATGATTTGTACGTTTAAGTTTATAAACCTCGCTGCGGTTCATAAATTTGGACCTTGCAAAGATGATAAATAAAACTGTAAAAATCCATAGGATTTTTAAATTGACGTTTCTCCGATGTATAATGTTTGATCATTAATAACTAAATATATAAATAAAATATATAACTCATGAATCAATGAATATATACTGCGCAGACTGCAGAGTAGTAACAGTAGCTGTAAACATGTTGTGTCTACATTTTGGACAAAGAAATGGTTCGTATGGTTTCCTCGGGATGGGGTACAAGTCGTTTGCGCACATTTACCTGTTCACGGTTCGTTTGACACGACAGCACTTCTCACTTTAATAATATAGGGTTAAATTAGGACTATCTGGTTGGTTGTTTCAAACGGGCTTGATTGAAAATTAGTGTGTGGGACGTGACGTAGTATCTGCATGCGGTACTACACCACTACCACCTACTGGGGCAATGTTATAATAACTGCACGATATCATATTACCTATTATGACAATATGGATTACAGATCTCGATGAATATAGGTAGGTTATGCGACGATTATTCGAATGAAAAAGATTTTATAACGTGTGAATAGAAACCCTATATAATATTATGTTTGTACAAGAAACTCGGTGGTAGGTGTACTGCTGTTTATAACGCCGCGAGGTGATTTTTTTTTAAAATTTTTTTTGGAAATTTTTTTAAGTACTCAGCACTACATGGTTTCGTGTGAACGTCTGCCGCGTGTAATAATCGTATGAACAGTATATACCTATCTATATAAATGTATATAGGTACAAAATACGCGATGTCCAGTCTTCGGTGTGCGTTTGTCCGTTGTTTGATCTCGTTCCAACTTGCGCGACACACATAACGGCGGTATAGTGGTTAGGTCATGCTGCCAGTAAGTAGGTAGGTATAATACTTGAATAATATGTGCGTGCGTGCGCGTACCTTACCGGAATACAAAACACGTTTCTGTCATGTCCGCTCGTAGCCTATATTATTATATCTGCACGTGCAGGAGAGGCGCATAATGAACTCGATAGGTATATACTACCGACACGGCTAGTTTTATACAGGGTGTCTCAACACGCATTTTGTCTCAACACTCGTTTTTTTTTCTGGAGATTCGACATTTCTAGTTGTGGTCCGATTGCAGCTCTAATACCAATTATTTTACTTATTTGAAATTATATAAGATAAACCGAACGGTCGCCTTCAGCCCGAAAATTGTATGCACGGACACGGGTGCAGGACGCTGATTAACTTTCTAGTTCCTTGGTGCATTTGACGCGTGTGGGTAGCAGGCCGATAGACGATTATTATTATACGCGCCACGGTTGGATTTTGGATGCGTGTTTGTCGATCCAAAAATTAATTCCGTCCGTAGTCTTGACGTGTAAAGACGAAAAACAAAAAACACTAACTATAGTAACCACTCTACGTCGCTTTCTACATCACATGTATAGTTGAGAGAGACGGTGACGGATACCTCGCACGTAAGTTATTTCGTGGTTTTATTATTATTGGGTCCTATATCGCTTTATTCGTTTCCAGCAGCTGGTGTGGCTGTGGCTAAGGCTGACTGTATATTGTTGCTCTACGAAATGAATTCAATTGCGGTCGCTCTACTATAATATAAAAATAAAATAATATTAATATTGTATACCTACACAAAGAGTGTGGTATATAGTTTTGTATACATTTATTGTATATACCTCTCCCGTTCGTACGAATCACTGGAGGAATTCAAGGTTGCGGGATCGGAGCGTCTGTATAGACAGTAAGATAATTACTGTCGTAATAATTATTAAAAACCGTGATTTAACCATATTGACCGAAGTGTCCTGAATAACTATATATTATATATGTCATCTGACAGTATATAGAGATCGACAAACCGCGGTTTAGAGTGAATAGTGATTTTGCGTATTTGCGTATTTGCGTGTTCGCTTAAGCTATTAGGTAAAACCACTCATCGCACTTTTAGTGGTTACCTAGGTTCAGTGAGTAGTAACTTATAGGTGTAGTTACTCGATTTCGACGAAAATCAAAACATTTTTATCACAATCCTTAAAACATTATACTGTTATAAGTTAGAATATGCAGATCGGTCGTACTACGTCGGTAACAGAGTGAATACGACTGTAGAATGACTGAAAAACAAAAACAGGAAATCGTCCTTTTTCTTGCCCCATGTTTATAATAATATAACGATAGTGCGCTCAAGTGAGAGACGGAGAGCAGCTCGGCGTGCCCAGAATGGCTATAAAAAATAAGATATTAACAGACTTTAGACTATTACGATCTTAAGTACCTACGTGCTCAATTATATAAGTCACATATATATTTGGGTCATATGGGCAATTATTTTTCTTATCGTGTGTATATTATAGTTGGTTATAGTTTTTATAGTGCAACAGTATAGTGCATTGTTTTACTATTTATCTTGTACAGTAATACATATAAATTATAATACATTTTTTAAAAAAGTGCTAAATATTGGTAATATTGTTATAACGGATAAATACCTTTTTTCGAGATGATATTTTATTGATGTCGGTTATCAATATAGGTACTATAATATACTGACTACACGATATATCATTATTATTTCCTCATCAGCTCGTTCGTAATATTATGAATTTTTAAACTTCATATTAATTCAATCAGTTCAGCGGAAAATGCTATGGTAGGTATTTAGGTATTAGGTAGGCACCTATATATATATATATATTGAAATAAATTATTATTTTACGTCATAAACGGAGTATCATCTCGTCGTTTTCTTCTCATCCATTTCGCAAGAGTCAGATTAAATACGAATATACGGACAGGTATTATTTAATATTAATTACATATATATATATACCCTCTATATTTTTTCAATTGGAGTTATGGAATTTAAATATCCGTTGTGCGTACCACGACCGACGTTTTGTAAACCGAAATGTAATTGCATATTTACAGCGGCGGATAATAATAATTGTACGTTTTTGTACATTATACGAGTAAAATATATTACAGCGACGTTCGTTTTCTATATTCGTGTTTATATTATGAGTATTAACTCATAAGTGAAAGGGTCGATTATACAAACGAGTTCCTTTGCTATAAAAGAGCATATCATTATGGCGTATTATTGCTATCTGCTTGACCAGAATCTAATACAGTTACCAAAATAATAAATATTATTAATATTATTAACCTCCGACGAGAACCATTCTGCCGAAAGACGACTCGCGTGTAGTGATCCATATGATTATTGGGTTTTGTATAAATAACATGCATAATAATTGATAATATATGTATGTATAAATGTATGATTTTATAATATAAATCACGGTAATAATATATAAACCTATATAATATTATGATTGTACAGTGAAATTATCAAATAATATACAGGACAGTGAATGTAACATTAGGAGTAGGACCTACCTATTTATTATGTACGACAGGCGTCAATAATATATTTTCTTATTTTGACATTAGGTTAATTTAAATATGTTTATATTAATATATTTAAAATAATTATAATTAATCGTTTTTGTTAAAAATTAGACAAAACAAAAATTATAAAAATTATTTCAATTGGGACAAACTCGATGAGATAATACCCCTCTTAGTGGTACACCGTATATATCAACAGCAGAAGTCTACGAGGATAATACGTGGCGTTTTGTGTTAAATGAATCGCCCTGTACTCAATAACAGTAGTCCATTGCAGTAAATAATAATAATATATTTATCTTGTTACGGTATTAGTTATCCAGAGAAATTTTGAATTAGGTATCAACATTTTAACATGCAGATTTTCAAAAAAATGTTTGACTAAATAATATTCAGTAAAAAAGAGGGTTTTCCAATCTTCATAATATATGAAAATCAGAAGTTTTTATCGGCACTCTTTAAGCAGTACAAAAAATGTCAAGAAATCAAAAATATGGTCTTTAAGAGTTAAAAATGATGATCTTTAAGTACCTTCCCAATTTAATCAGAACTTGAATAAATTCATTATAATAAATGAAAAATGGAGGTGAGCGTGCTTGGTGAATCATTCGGGTTATAATTTATATATTTGTATCGAGAAACCATCGAGCACAATTTCCTTTTATTCGGCGTGTCGTTCTGCTGATCGTCCCACGCGGTTTGGGTCATAAACACACTATCGTAGGTATATAGGTATGGTATTTGTGTGTCATTGACCACGAATAAAGCGAAATATAATTACACTTATATTCGACACACGCAATCGGTTGTACACTTATTTCATACGTGTAGAAGACTTGTATAGGTACTATATGGAGGTGTGTCGTGCGAGCATTATGTAAAGAATGCATTTCACTACAGCTGTGTCAGCTGGTATTATGTATTTGGAATGAATTTTTTTCAAACAAAACACTCGTTATCAATCTCTAATTTCTTGTATTTTTTTTTTAAAAAAACGAGGTTTTGAAGTGTTGGAATTTTTGTAAATACTTTCTATTTTTAATAACTTTAATTCTCATCTCAACCACTCAACTTTGAATGCTTAGGTATAACTAATAAAACAATATAACATCAAAACATACAGGTATCAATAGGTTAAAAATTATAAAATGTTTATATTGACATATTTTGCTTCGAAACAAAAAAATACAACCGGGGTGGGTCACCAAAAAAAAATCTAAAAAGTCACAATGATAAAAATAGTATTACAAATTTTTACAACAAGTATATTATATTATAGTACACAAATTATTTGTATAACTTTTTTTTAATACTGCAGTCAACAACAATTGAACAATTTTCTGAGATGACGACATATTTTTTGGTTTTAAAGTACGCTCGACATCGCCTGATGATTCGTCAGAATTCTTTCGGAATATATGGACGTCATAATATGGTAACGCTAATGTTCTATGACAAAACATTTTCGACAATAAAACGAATTCTAAAATATTATATTATAATTATTTTATTTTAGTAAAAAAGTGAATTTTATACAGTGTATTTTTTATTTTTGCAGTAAATGCTGTTTCATTTAAACGAAAAAATAAGAAATAATAAGTGCAGTGTGTTATGTTTAGTCCTTTATTTCGCCATCATAGCGTTTATAGCGTGACTTTATAATATATTTATAACTGTATATTTGTCGAACTTTTTTCCGCGCGTATATAAATTCCAAAACACCTACTCCGTATTTGAAAACCCACCAACTATATATTATTATATTTTTTTTTCTTACGTATTTGGCGTTACTGATTTTATGTAAATTCGTGAACGTTGATAGAATCACAGACTCAAACTGTATACGGATGTGCACAATGAACTTGAAATCATGAAAATGTTTCCCCGCAAACGTTTGAGAATATATTTTCAAGTATTAACCATAAAATTGAATAGGTATCGCCGATCTCGGAATATTTAAAACTAAAATATTATATTATTGATGCTTAATTATAATGTTCACTAGATAGGTATATATCATGCAATGTACCTATAATGTACAATGTATGTACCTATAGGTATATATAATTTTTATAAAAATATAAAATATACAGTTGTACGTATAGGAAATAATTAACAATTTTTTTTTTTTTTTTTGAGACTGTAACTCTATGCTGCGTTATTGCACGCTAATAAATAATAATGTATATAATATATTGCTTACACAATTAAAACTAAATACTTGTAAAAAGAAGTTTCGACCGTCGAGTACTAACTCGAGTGTATTATTATATGAGCGGTATAATAGTTTACTTCAAACAGTGTATAATATAATATATATATACCTATATATTATATATCGTGGATATAATATGTAAGGTCGTAGTTGTGTTAGATTTATATATTTCCTATATAAGTATATCTACGTTGATTAAAACATCTATGTAGTTGAACATATTATATTATGAAAAAAAATTGAACGTCGTGACTCGTGATATACGAGATTAATGATGTCATCGACAATTATATTGCTGAGGATGAGGATATGTTTTTCGTAGTGGATTTCATTGAATCTGTTCGTATACATGACATGGGCGTATATGAATTTTAAAGGTCGAAGACCTTTATAAGAATAACAATAGTTGGAAAATTTTAAATGTTAATTATGATTAAATCAAAATAGTTTAAATTATATACAACTGTGTCCTTATCGGTACTTAAATTTTTAAAAAAATATTTAGTTTTTTATATTTTTAATTATTTATTATTTTTGTAGGTACTATAATGTCCATTGGTGCATGATTAAACAATATAGGAACATCTATATCTGAGGAAAAAAGATTTGAAATACATTTCAGGATATTGGTTTTTGTATACGTAGGGCATAACAATATGTGGTCTACAATAAATTTTAGTTTTTCAATTATAAGAAAATTTTATAGAATTTTACAGAATTTTAACAATATCCTAATATAATTCTACAAGTTACAAGTTAAATACCTGCGAGAACTTTGACGTAGACTCGAAGCCGTGGCTGCTTATCCATGTTTAAAATTCAAAAATTGTTCTTAAAGATACCATGAAGATTTAGAACGTAGTTTGAACTACATTCAATATATTCAAAAATGTATCATTTTTTCTCGTCAAAAGTCGTATATATGATTATATATGATACAAGGAAGGGATTATTGCAGGCAGAAAAATATAATTAATTGATAAGCATTATTATGTCAGTGTACATTTACCCATAATTCTTTTAGAATCCAGAAGTACGAGTATGAACCTATATTCGTTCCATTTATCCGTATCCATCATATATAACATTTTATCTGTAATATTATATAATAGTAGTTATTATATTATATTAATTACACGAGTCGGTTAACCTAACCTAACCTACATAATATTATGTCCATCTTATCGAATTTACTTTATTGTCCAATAGTAATAATATCGTCACTATATAGCCTAAGTAAGTACACTTTTTGTCCAAAGCCCGATTCGGTCAACTAGAATATTATAGACCACAATAAATTAGGTAGGTAGGTAATAATAATACGAATATAATACAATTATGAGTTGTTCATACAACGCGAGATGCGGTTGATTTATATCATTTTCTGTATAATATTGTAATATTATTAATATTGCTATTCATGCATATTATATTATTGCTATCCAGGTGACACGTGACATCGATGTTCGTCGATGACCTACATTCGAGTAATCCATATTAATGAAAAATTAATTAATTTTTCACCGATTAGTTATTACTCTAATTAATCTCCTCGTTGTGTAATCGAAATCTTACGGAGTCTAAGTATTACTTGTCGAACCACCGAAGCGAAACGTTTTCTTTTGTCTTTTGTACGCATATTCATATATATGTAGGTCCCTACGTGATTCGGATAAAATTCCTTTCCACTCGTATATTACGTTATAATAATAATATATGTATACTATAAAATATATAGTACCTAGTTCTGGTAGTAACCAGTAGATAATAGGTATAATGTGTTATATATTATATTATTGTGTCGTAGGTATAGGTACCCAACGGATTTTATATTTTTAACTTTTTGTAATATTATAGTATTATATACGACTATGAAGTATACGATTTACAATAAAATTGTGGTATTATAAACCAAAACACAAACAATGAAGACTTTTCTTCCACTCCACCTCATTTAGAATTGTAAACATGAAATAAATAGAATAGGTATGTATTTTTGAATAAAATATTCTGTGTTTTTATTGGTTGGCTTCGATAGAAAATCGGGTAGACTTGTTTTTGGTTCCAAAATCGTAACACAATCAAACATTCCTGATTTCGTTGCCTATTCTATTCAAACCATAGGCCAAACCTTGATCTCCCAGTATTTTGAATTTTTCTTTGCCAAGATCAAAATTTGTTAAATTAGTGGCCGGAAACTCTGAACTCGGAGAACCCGGACGAAACATTGCTCGTTTTGCGGCCATGTTGCAGCTCTATTATTACCGTAACCTAACCACACCACTTACCTAACCTTCAACCTCTCGGTAAACGGTTTACAGGTATTATATTACTATGTGAACATTGCTATACTTTAAAACCCATTGTGTCTTAAACAGGAGTCGGATGTTTGAGCATGTTTACTGTTCAGATAAAATCGTAATTCATATATCATGTGTGCTTGATATCAATGGCCAATTTGAGCGTGCTATAATAGGTAGATGTTTTAAAGGCAAATAAGTTCCACAGGCCTAATGAGCTCAATTTAAAAAAAATGTTTAAATTAGTTTTTATGTATAACCTTTAATTTCCAGCACGTTTGTGGCGTTTATCATAGTGTAAGTCCTTAGTAACAGCAGGAAAAGCGTTCAATTGATGACGGATAAAGTATATCGAACTGAAAAAAAGAATAAAGTTAGAATTGAAAGTATATCGAACAATTAGGTGTATTAAGAAACAAGAGAGCTCAAAGGGCCTTTAATCCATGTGGTAATTTTAGGATGTTGAAAGGCACCCATGTGACGCCCTTTAACACAATACATAGGTACTCGCCAGTTAAATTTGAATATTTTTTTATTTAAAATTTCAAGAAATTCATCAATTTCTATTAAGTCGAATAACGGCGTATTATATTTATAACACCTGTTACATTTCCTCGGCATTAGACCATAATATAATATTATTATAATATCTAATATATGTTGTTCCTATATTATATTATATGCATGTCATTTCACCACGATTTCCTGAGAAGACGTCATCGTCGGCGGCTGGCCAGCTGTCAATAAAATGTTAGTTATTGGTTCAAATGTATAATATTATATTAAATAGTGTGTAATATAATATAACATTATATTATATTATGTACCGCGTGCACGCTGCGGTGCGTTAACAATAATATAATATGAATTCGATATTTTTTTTTCCACCGAGTTTAGTCGGCGCGCGTGCGTATTATATATTATAATACGAACGGTGAAACGATGTTATAATAATGATAATAATAACACTATATAATGTTGTTGTACTATATACATAGGTACACGTTACAGTCTGCGAAAATTCGCGGTCGGGCGATTGCGGGTGGAGTTTTGTGTACGGACACGAACCGGCTGTTACACGATTTATCGTATCATATTATGTAGGTACAGATGAAAATAATATTATATTATATCCACTGCAGACATGAACCACCATTATTATTTTCATAATGTGTATAATATGTTGTACGTAATACGCGCTTACAATTCGAGCGTAATATAATAAACACGTTTGATACATTATGAATATAATGTATGCGTATAGAGTTTTATTCTTGTTCTTAATCGTAGGTAAGTACTATCGTTGATTTAAAAATAAATTTAAATCAATGGTACTACGGTCGTTCAGACGAGAAAAAAATTAACGAATGACATATCATAGGTATTATAATAGTATGACTTATCCGGATTGTCATCGCGCTTATATGAAATCATTAAAATATCTAAACAAAACTATAATGTAGCAGTTGATAACTTACTGCTGTCCGTTGCACCTACCCTTGCAGTAACAATAGGAGCGTGTCAACGTCGAACAGTGCTTCAGGCATAGGTCACATATTGTTCAAATCAAAGTCAAATTCTGCTACTATACCTACAACCTGCTAACCGGTCACCCCACTCGCTGCAGGCGGGACACACTATGGTATACCTATAAAGTATACACAGTTTACGAATCCACATGGGAAATAAATACCTCTCCGAGATTCCGTCATTTTTAGCCGCATTTTGGGTGTGCCATCGTAATAAATAATAACTATTTTTTAATTTATTATTCAACCCCTCTCCCTTCCAGGATTTATAAAAATCGACACCAGATCATGACATCAGTCACTTTGATAATAATAAACGCCACGCTGTATTATGAAATGGCCATGTCTATAGTGAAAACTCCTTCCCCCTTCCCCGAGTGCTGCGACGGTCACTCGAGTTGGACAAAAAGATAAATCGCCATCGTGCGCGTTAATGTCTCCACTCGAGTCTTTTGCTGCAAGTCCGCAACAATCGAAGGTCTCTTGTATAAATACCATGCACAGCCGTTCCACGTAATTCGTAATCGTCTCTCCTTGGATCCTATATTATCCTATACACATTTTGAATGTATATACAAAGACAATAAACCGTACAATTATTATTATTTTTATATCCGGAAAGAGGGGCGAAACAAAACGCACTATCGGGTCACGAACTTCCGGAAATATTTATAAGGCGTGGGTGGATGAGGTACACTCGATATCATCATATTTATTTAATATATATCTGGTATAGGTATCTGTAGGGTCGTTTCAATTTAGCGAATCCTTGACGTCGACTGGCGAAGGATCTGTGACTTGCTGATTTATACATGCACGACGTACTTAAATGAATAACAATAGTAATAATACATATACTAATAATAGTAAGAAAACTACAATAAAAAGTACCTAATAACAGTGCTCGTTTTGAGTAGGTACTTGATGATATTTTTATTCAACGTAAAATATTCTTTATGCGTCCATATTTCATTATTTCAAAAAAATGATTGGAGGCAATATTTGTGATATTACCTGGGTATATTATTATACACATTTTTAAATTTTATTAATAGAAGTATTAATCAAGTATTGCACTAAAAATTTCGTGGGGGACCGATATTGTCACTCAATTTCTCTTAAAGCATATTTATTATACACTCGGTGTTCAAGTAAAATTAAACAAAGACCTAATTAACATGAAAATCTTGGTGTTACGACATGTATATCCGACTGTATAGTATGTAAAAAACCACTCAAAAATTGACACAAACATTTAAACATTTTAAACAATTACGATGAGAATTTTTAAAAAATCAAGTTTCCCACATAATATGTATGTAAGTAAGGCAGTGTTTCCCAAAGGGTGCAGTGTTTCCCTGTCCTAAAGTACAGTATTTTTGAGAAATAAACAAATGTTCCAAAGCGTGCCGTGACTTATAAGAAGTTATAACAACCAAAAATAATGTGCCCCGATGGAAAAAGTTTGTGAACCACTGATGTAAGCTATTAGGTTATTTAGGCTGGTATAATAAAGTCGTATATTATAAAGTCTACTAAAGTCGTGCTACGAACTCTCGTCACGGAAATCCTCGTTATAGTAGTTGGTCAGGGCGGTTCTCTATTTTCTGTTAAACACACAATATTCATATAGTACGCCATTACTTATAAGACTCGGGTATACATAATAACATAATAATAAGTATGACCACAGTGTTTACGATAAAGTCGCGTAGGTATACGCAAATATCGCCGGAGGACTCTGCTGGAAATATTTAATGCTATTATACGTTTCGCTGGCATATTATTTTGACGTTTTCGTATTTAATAATACAATATGTTATTGTACGTATAATACAACGAACCTACCTGGGTAATATATTTTCATACACCACGATATAGTGTTATTAATATTTATTATAATTTATAATAATATTATGGTCGTTGCGCGGGTAACACGCGCGATGGAGACGACGCGATAACAATATTATGAAAGTCCACGAGGCGGCGCTCATATTATAAGACTATGCTGTTCGGGTGATGCGAATAATATTATAATACTTGTGTGAGCGAGCGTATACAGAGTGATCGATATATAATGGTCGGCCGTACGTGTAAAAGTACATAATAAATAGGTAGCTGTTTTTTCGCTGCTGTCGTTTGTTGTATTCCAAGACGAATAATTGGCACTCCTCCACACTGAATTATAATAATAATTCATGCGAGTTAGCCGCAGTGTATAATATGGGAACTTTTACACGCCTTACACAATCAATTACACGTCGTATTATAATAATATCTAAACTATATAACTAAACGATTACGATACGATATCTTACGTAAAATATATTATTATTATTCGTTTAATATTCTTTAGGTTATTAGGAGGTATTCACTACAATATAATAATATGCAAAATTTTAAATATATTGCTTGAGTTAGGTATATATCTATATATTTTTAATTTTAATTTAAAGTAAAAGCTTCAACTTCGAGGGTTACATGGGTAACAGCCTACAGTTAGAACACAAAGGTAAAAATATGTTAGAACAAGATTGAAATATTTACAGCTGTTTACAATTTTTTTGGTTAAATTTATGGTGTGGAAAAATGTCTAGATTGTCTCTATGTTTTCTTCGACGAGAACTAGTTGGAGATATGTTGGGCTATTGAACATTTTCCTTGTTCCATCGTATTTTGGACATCTAGTAACGATGTGGTCGATCGAGAGGTTTTCTTTGCATACGTCGAATACTGGGGTAGGTTCTTTGGAGATGAGGAAGAAGTGGGTAAGATGTGTATGGCCTATTCTGATTTGAGTTATAAGAACTTCATTTCTTCTTTTTAGTTTTAGGGGGGAAATCCATTTTTTAATGGAAGGCTTAATATTTTTTAATTTATTTGTAAGAGGAACATCGCTCCAGTTTTTCTGCCATGTTTCTAAGATTTAAAGGTTGATGGTAACTAATGCCTCTGGGGAAGTGGTTAGATTAAGTCTTAGGGTATTGTGAGGAACTGTAGCTTATATGACTATATTATTATATAGTAATAATATTAGTATTGTATATTATAAGTTATAACATATTTTGAAATGCAACAAGTGTTTAACATATTTTTACAATGAATTAAAACATAAAACACTCGCGATTGAAAGCTTCGGAGGATTTAAGGTGGGGAATAAAATCAGCGAAATCTCTAGAATCATCACAACCTGTCGTTGACCAATGACGAAGCGATCACTCCGTATTATTTACCATGCACGTGTGAGTGTGAGCTTATACTATACACACAAAATATAATAATAATAATATAATGTGTGTGTGTGTGTGTGTTTGTGTACGAGCTATATAGACGCACAGGTGAATGGTGAAAACTGAAAACACAACGCAGTCCGCTGCCGTCCATGACGAGTCGTTCGCCTTGGGAGTTAAATCGACTTAAACGCAACCGGCCCGCACGTTCTTCGTATATTCGTACACCTCTTGTCGTACATATTATTATTATTATTATTATTATTAAATATTATTGTTGTACAGATTTTTTTTTTTACTATTTATTATTGTTATTATATGTAAAACGTCGTCATTTATTGCTTTATATAATAATATATAAACGCTGCAGTTGAGCTCGGCGTTTGGCGCTCGCCTTTTTTTTTATTTTCATTCTTCGACTTTCCCGAACAGACGCCCCGAAGGGTCGACGATAAATGTACTTATAAATAATTATAATAATATAAACTCGTATTAGAGCTATTATAGTTATTTATAATACACGGTGCATTGTAACGTGTACATTTGATATCCCTCATCGTTATTAAAGGTACAATGATTATAATATATTACCTACAGTCCTTGAGAGTCTCACGAAATTAAAAATTTCAACACAAACTCGTAATATAATATACATAAATAAATTAATAGAACCAAGAAAGGTTCTTTTTTTACCGTAAATTATATTGTAATAGCGAGTTAAAAGCATTGAAAGCACGCCGTTTGGGGGGCGTAAATGACGAATTTATTATTAATTGTTCGTTTATTTAGAAGTGGTCAGTGTATTAATTGGAAAATATTTACATGTATATATTATAATATATAATACATTAGCTGCAGTTTAACTTGGCCCGGGAAAAAATAAACAAAACTGTTGAGTTAAATGTTTTTATAGAAATATTTTACTTAGCCTATAGCCTTGACTAAAGGCACCTATAGTAGCAAATCTGTACCCTGACTTCGTTTTAACATTTATAATTTATATATTATATATTAGCCTATAACTAATAAAACAAAAATAAAATACGGAGCTAATTAAGTGATCATAAAAAGCCTATATTATATGCCGATACATTCTTACCTTTAAATTTAATAATAAATCAATTCACTAAAATGTTAAATTAACAGATGAAAAGGGAATCTTATGAATGGAAAAATTGCCACGTTATGCGTTAGTATTCCTTTTAATTTATCTTTTAAATTTTAAAGCTTGATTCAAAAAATTAAAATCACAGTCCACAATTTAAACGTGTTCATATTTTTCAATTACTTATAACTTATATGTAATACTAATACTAATTACAAATTAGAATATTATTATAAACTCGATTTTATTGCTAGCAAGCCGTAAACCAGTTACCAGTACCTTATAAGCTATAAGTGATAACTAAATTTAGTTATGATCGCTATTACGTCATCCAATCAATGGAATAAAAACATATTTTCGAGTTAAAAATAATGATACACCAATTTTTCATTAATTTAAAAACTCGACTAGAACAGTCATTAGAAATGACAGTGATAAATTATTATAATAATTATTTTATATTACTAATATGGCGAAGGAACAGAGTAACTTTCGTTAGTCTCTTATTATGGTCTTATTCTCTTATACATAATATTATACTCTCTTGAATATTTTCTATTTGAAATATTCGCTATAAAGATTAAAAAAAATATGGAACTCAAACATTCAATTATTCGTTTGAATACATATATATATATATATATAAGTGTATATGCTCTAGGCCCTATGGTGCACAATTATTAACGATTTGTATAAATATCCGATGCAGCTTTACAAACTATATAAGTATATAGTTGGTGTATATTGCCGAAGGAAGTGAATACAAATTCTCACAAACGAAAACCACCGCAGGCATTACTATAATGTAACTAGTTCTGATCGATTATTGTTTTTTATATTTTTATCCGAAATTAATACTATTATCCAAACGAAAACTGTTAATGCGCATAATACGATAACTTTATTATGTACACTGAGTATATAAATATAGGCGTAAATTGGAGGAGGAGGAGCTTAAAGGGGCTTAGCCTCCCCAATATTTCCTAACTCAACCTCGGAAGTATAATAAATTATGACTTATGTTAATATGAGGTTATTTTATATTTTTAGCCCCCAGATTTGTAACCATGTTTACGCCTATGTATACATAATACATATATGTAGGTACCTACCTATTAAAATATACAATTATAGTGATTACCTAGTAGTAAATAATAAATATATATCAAAAATGTCGAAAAACTTAAGAGCTTTTAAATTACATTATCGTTTATATA
Source organism: Macrosiphum euphorbiae (assembly GCA_949089665.1). NCBI lineage: Eukaryota > Metazoa > Arthropoda > Insecta > Hemiptera > Aphididae > Macrosiphum > Macrosiphum euphorbiae. The sequence goes on along the minus strand of CARXXK010000001.1, from coordinate 133,407,001 downwards.
AAGATATTTATAATTAATAATTATATTACAATATTTAATGTTTCAAATTATTGTCCATGATAAATGATTACATACCATATTGAGATAAACCTTACTCTTTCTCTTAATTCTTATAAATATATTATGTTGCACCGATATGCAATTTTTTAATTAATAAATTTCGTTTTTAATTTGTTAATAAGGTTGGGACTAGACGTTTGGGAGTACACAATCAAATCAGATTTTAATAACACTGCTATTTAAAAAGAAGACATCAAAATATTTGTGGCTTTGGTAGGGCATTTTAGGTCGCTATATCGATGTAGATACCCTATAGTAATAATAATAATATTATTATATTATTAATATTATTGAACGTTGTTCAATTCGAAAACGCTTAGGTATGTTTATAATTTACGTGTAGGTATTGGAAATAAACATTTATCGGTAGTAAATAATTTTTAAATTGGTGTGAAAACTCGTTTTGCGCTACTCGCGTGTGGCATTTATTTACCGCATTTAATCCCGTAATTAGTCTGTGCATTATGCGAGTACAAGAAATTAGCATAAGGTATAGGATTTTGAAATTTTACAACTGCACTATGCAAGGACGCAACGATAAAACGATATTATTCATAGCCGGCATATGCAATTTAATCTAATATCGCAATTGGTACTACATTTTCTTGGCCCAATAAAAAAGCACACTATTGGATTTATTTAATGTACGTCTGGCAAACCAGTATGATTACAACTACGAATATCAATGATAGATTTTATAATTATTTTGTATTTATTCTCAAGTAAGAAATATTACTAAAAACAAAAATGGAAAATTCAAAATGGTAGGTACACGTATAGTGTTAAGAATAAGAGAAATATGGTTCTACTTTGGCAATCTGCATCATTTTTATTCCTTGTAAGATGGTGATCAGTAACATAGTTTGTACTTTGTGGCGCACATGGCACATCCGACCAAAAATAATAACAAAAATGAGGTATAGCCACTTTAAAATTAATGCACCGAAGGAGACGTGGAGTCTATTTTAACTGCAAGAAAAATTTACTAAGAAAACCTAAATTTGCTTGAACTCTTCGGCATTGGTTAGCGAGCATAATAATTTCAGAGAAGTAAGAACACGGATAGGAGTGATCATGTGGCAAGTGATCTATTTTATATAATATATATCCAGTAAATGATAAGGATCTACATTGTATACGGTCTATAATATAGTTAATGGTATGTGGGTAGGTATGTGAATCCACCCACAGTGCAGATACATATTCCATAACAGAACGTTCTAGGGCACAGTAAAAAAGAGACTTAATTGGTGGTATACTGGTATTAGTTTATACTGGACACAGACACGCCTAAAAAAAATAGAGAATTTGTATTGCCTTTCACAACAAGGTGCTTCTGTATTATGTGAATGGAATGTTAATTTTATACAAAAAAAGCTATGCCTATTTTAGGTCACTGATCGCGTTTCCTGCGCTTTTAAACTTAGATGCACTGATGATATGATACCTGATAAAGAATATATAATATTATATATGTCAATACCGTACATGTATTTAAGTTTGTACTAAATTATATTTAATATAGGTCTTTACACTCCGCCGTGTCGTGCATTATTTTGTCGTGTTGTTTATTCGATCACATTATCGTAGACATATTTAAACCCGAATCAGAGGTTAGCCATAACTTTTGTTATTTTCAACATTTTATTAGTATAGTGACAATTGATAGGTAACCGTTTTACCTCGACCGTCGAGACTGGACGTCGACGAGTTGAAAATTGTTCAACTCAACACGGTAACTGCATCGTGGTTTCATCCTTCTTGAAAAAGATAGAGCAACACCATTCGGTGATACAATATTAATAATATCATGTCTCGTACGAATCACAATAAAACACTGGCGCAATAAAATCTGTGGTAACTATATTATAGTAAGCTTACCTACTTGTAGCTATCTATATATAATACCTATATAATATTTGAATATTTGGCGTTTCCACCGACGCGGTCGGCAGACGAGATCGTGTCTTATCGAGCGTCTCCCGTCGAGTTGCGTAACGATATATTATTATTATTTTAATATTATATAGATAGGTCGTAAAACAACTACACCTGCAGCTGCGCTCGGTTAGCTTCAATTTGTATTTCACTTTCATTCGGATTCGCAAACACTACATAATACTATGCTGTTGTTGTTGTTATATATATATATATATGTCACACTGCCACCTACCCGTAGCAGTGTAAAAACCGATAGTACTATCGTATCGCAACTACTGTACTAAATTATTATCGTATCGTAGGCGTATATCTACGGTCATCGGTCGGTAAGTATATATATTATACATTCGTGAATCGTGATATTTTCAGAGTACATAATAATCTATATTTATATATACCTATACTGATGAAACCGGGCGGCGTCTGGTCGCTAGGTTTTACATTTCTGTAAACGGCAATACTTACCCATATAATAGTCTTTAAATTATAACATTCTCCGAGGAGTAATGTTCTGATAGACATTACGTAATTTTTATTGTATTTATTTTATATTTTTTATCAGTAGATTGCATACATCAGCGGACACGCCTAAACATCGAACATCGAACTTATAATATATTACTGTTATTATTGTTAAGAGGAGAGCCCCTCCGATATAATGGAAATTATTATTATAACGACATTCTTATAATATGATCAAACTTAAATTTAAAACCACTAGCTTCCTCAGAATCTAAAATTGTATGATTAAATATTTATATGCTAATTAAAAACAACTTACAAGTGGTCGCACGTCAATTAATCTAGTGTAGATACGTTCTAGCATTATACTGGTTATTGCATAATTATGAAATTATACAAAAAAACGGTTTCACAGTGAAATAAAAACGAAACCGTGTAGATACGCGAAAAAATGGATTTTAGCACAACAATGCTCTTACTTGTGATAATGTGATATCATAAAAAACGACGAAAACGGGGTTGCACAATAAAGTTCTCTTCTTTTTATTATAAAAATGAAACACTTTTCGGGATAATGAATGTTATCCATGTCAAAAGAATTACACCGTACCTGCTCGTGAGCACCTAATACGTTATTATTATCATTTACTTCCGCACGATTTATAAGATAGCCGATAGGTAATATTAGATTAATTATTAAATATATAGGTAGGAACCTTTATATAAGTAGGTTTTAGCGCGTGTACGACGCATAATTTACAGTCCAAAGTCGCCGCTACAATTAAATAGATTTATTTGTAATATATTTTTTATGACGGTCTGATTAGCGATTATTATGTCATATTATGTATAGATTTAGAAAAATAATAACAATTATCGTTGCTATCCGTGCGTTAAGTCGTTATAAAAAGTATCGTGCGTTGGAATGATAGACAGTAATTTAGTCGCCAGTTTTGTATATAAAATTATAAACCATGTATAATATATTATATAAATAAATAAATAAGTAGCCTGAGATACACATCTTATTATAATAAATTTATATTTACCCGCCTATGTATAATATTAATATATAGGTTAACAATAACGGTTTACATTATCTAATAGCCTGCAAAAGGTACTAAATAGTACTTAGGAAAATACTGTAATGAATTGTTATAGTATTACAGTACATATTATTGTATAACCATAGTATCGGGTTGAAATGGCGTTATTGTTGATGTTTAGTTTATTCCCGAATATTGGCAGTGATTTTTTGTTATATATTTTGATAAGCCCTATCATCAATCACGGATCCCTCGACAGTCAACACGATCAACCGATTACCAATAAATAATAATAATATATGTATGTATGGCTTCTAAAATGGCTCTTCCAGTCGGCAGTCGATCTGACGATCTCATATATCCGATTACACGAGAAATGTACCGAAGCGTATAGATAGGGATGTCCGTTGTAACCTAAACCTACCTGTTGATGTAGTTGGCATAAAATATGCCAAAGCTTCAAACTTACCTCACTTTGCTACACCAAAATTAAAGTCGAAGAGCCTCACTCCCGGAAGGATCTTCCCCAGTGCCATAGATGCCAGGACTACGGCCACACCAAAACTTATTGCAATCGCGATCCTCGTTGTGTCCGCTGCGGCCAAAGTCACCTCTCTGAACTCTGTGAAAAATCAAGGGACACCCCGGCATCCTGCGCTCTCTGTGGGGAAGCTCACCCTGCAAATTATAAGGGATGCATCAAACACAAAACTCTGTTGCGATCAAGAAACTCCAAACTCAAGAACTTCACCCAAACCAACTACTATCAACACTCAAGCAACCCATCTACCACCAGCCATGTAAACCTCACCAGTTCGGACATCTCTCGGCAGACCAACCCTAACTTTGTACAAACCAGTTCAGCCACCCGACAGAACTCCTTCGCCAGCGCAACAAAAGGTAAAACCCAATCCCCTATTAACGACTCCCCTCCCGAAAACCCTCTCTCAAATCAACTGACATCATTCATTCATGAGCTCCAATCACTCATCACACCTCTTATAACCCTCCTCTCCTCTCTCATCAATAAATTAGTTGTTACCAATGACTCTGAATTCTAATCTAAACTCTCCCCTGTCCATAATCTCCTGGAACGCCAATGGTCTTTCCAAACATAAGCACGAATTCCAACTCTTTCTCGAAGCTAAAAATATCGACATCGCCCTTATCTCCGAAACGCACTTTACCCCCTCATCTCACTCAAAAATATTTGGATATCAAGTTTATCATACTTGCCATCCGGACGGTACTGCCCACGCTGGTACCGCTATCTATATTAAAAACAATTTATCCCATCATCAATTAGCCCCACACTCTGAACCCTACTTACAAGCCACTACAATCCAAGTCAACATTGTCAACTCTACCCCCATTGCCGTTTCTGCAATCTACTGTCCCCCTGGACCCAAAATTTCATCTGTCGAATTTCAAACCTTTTTTTCCACCTTAGGTCAAAAATTCATAGTTGGAGGTGATTTCAACTCAAAACACCCCTACTGGGGAAACCGCTCCGCTAACACCAGAGGCCGTGCACTTAAATCTGTCTTAGACTCTATGAACTACTCAGTAATCTCCCCCCCTTCTCCTACTTACTGGCCTTCTCATTGTAACAGACTTCCTGATATCCTTGATATATTCGTTTCCAAAATTCCAAACCACATACACTCAACCATATCAAACTTAAACGATCTCTCCTCTGACCACACCCCAATTTATCTTGAGGTGGGTGCCTGGGCTACTAATCAAATTAAACCTTCCCTTACTTCTGGCAGAGTAAACTGGTCTAAATTCAAAAAATTAGTAACCGACAACATAAACCTTAAACCCTCCTTAAAAACTACCTCTGAAATCGACAGCGCTATCCTTTCCTTAACTTCCACTATTCAAAATTCTGCCTCCGCGGCCTCGGGTAACCATCCTCCACCCCGGAATAATACTAATATTCCTGCCCATATCATGCTCTTACTCGCCGACAAACGCAGAGCCAGAACCCAATGGCATAGATCTAAATACCCATCGGACAAAGCAACGTTTAATTATCTGAAAAATAAACTAAACAAAGCTATTCTTAAACTCAAAAACGAAAGTTATCAAAACTACATCCAAAACCTCTCAACTAAAGACTCATCTTTGTGGAAGGCCACTAAAAAATTAATCCATCATAAGCTACCATCCCCCCCACTCCGTATGCCAAACAATTCGTGGGCCTCCTCTGACTCCGATAAAGCCAGCATTTTCGCCGAACACTTAGCTAACGTTTTCAAACCACATAATATCATACCAAATAAAATTCATACTCTAAATATTACTAGATTTCTTGAATCCCCTCTCCCTATGGCCCTCCCTGCCAAACATACTAGCCCGGGTGAAATTCAATACATCATCCGCAAACTCCCAACCAAAAAAGCCCCTGGGCACGACCTAATAAGCAACTTAGTTGTCAAACACCTCCCTGAAAAATCTATCATTCTTTTAGCACTAATTTTCAACTCTATGTTTCGTTTATCCTACTTCCCTACAGCCTGGAAACACTCAAACATAATCCTAATCCCAAAACCGGACAAACCGCCTGATATCCCGTCTTCCTACAGACCAATCTCTCTCCTCCCCACATTCGCAAAAATTTTTGAAAAAATACTTCTCAAAAGGCTACTTCCACTATCGGACAAATTCAACATCATCCCAAACCACCAATTTGGATTCAGGTCCAAGCACTCCACCATCCACCAGCTCCACCGCACTGTCGACTTAATCTCTACCAGCATGGAATCAAAACTTTACTGTGCGGCTGTACTCCTTGACGTGGCTCAGGCCTTCGACAAGGTGTGGCATGAAGGACTACTCTTCAAACTCAAAAAATTCCTCCCTGCCCCCTACTACCTTCTCTTAAAATCATACCTCGAAAATCGCACCTTCTGTGTTCGCGTTAACAACAGCTACTCGTCAAACTTCCAAATACTAGCTGGAGTCCCTCAAGGAAGTGACATAGCTCCCTTCTTATACTCTATATTCGCCCATGACACTCCGACCTCTCCTCATACATCACTGGGTACATATGCTGACGACACGATAATCCTGGCTTCAAACCATGACCCCCGGGTAGTATCTCTCCGGCTTCAAAATCATCTCAACTCGATTCAACTATGGTCAAACCGCTGGAGGATTAAAATTAACGAAGCTAAATCATCATTTATCACTTTCTCTCTTAGACCAGGTGACTGCCCCTCTGTATCGTTTAATAATAACCAAATCCCAATCACCCCGACAATAAGATACCTAGGTTTGATCTTTGACAGGCGCCTCACATGGGCCCAACACCTTAAAATAAAAAGAAAAACAGTCAACTCCAGACTCCATTTACTCCGCCCACTTCTTAGATCCAAGACATCATTAAAAAATAAACTATTAATATACAAAACCATCATCAGACCCGTTTGGTCCTATGGCATCCAGATTTGGGGCTCTGCCAAACCCTCCAACACGAGAACAATCCAGGCATTCCAGTCTATCTGTCTGAGGCAAATTGTCTCTGCTCCATGGTTTATCTCAAATAATAATCTCCACAAAGATCTAAATATTCCATCGCTCTTTCAATTAACAAAGTCTCTCTACGTCTCCTTTCATTCCAAGTTAATCCAACATTACAATCCATTAATAAAACGCATATCTTCTCTAACAATCCCTGATAACCCCCAGAGACGTTTAAAACGCTCCTGGCCTAGAGACCTTCTAATTTAATCCGTCGGGTGGCACTACTGAGTGCCCTCCCCCATCTGTCATTCACGTTATTATGTAAATACTATATCAATATTACTTATTGTACTAAATTTTGTATAGATTGTAATTATATTTTAATAAAAAAAAAAAAAAAAAAAAAAAAAAGCTTCCCAAAAATTTTTTAGTTGCGCACCTCATATTATTTTATACCGTGGATCAGTCTCGTTCTATACCTATATAACCCCTACCTAATATAAACGACAAAACTGTTCAAAATAATAAATCGGTAAAATATTGTGACATGATCTTCAATATATCTGTATTTTAAATTATTTCCTGGTCTTCCGCGTACCACAGTATGACCAGGTAGTATAAGAACCTCAAAACTCTGATACCATTAATTTCGGATGGCTAGATGGGGGGAAGGCGCAAACGCCCTGGGGTGGTGCTTATTTCTATACATATTACATATATTATAATATAGACGTGTATAGCGTTTATTACAATATTATAATTATTAGTTTATGAAAAATATTAATATAATAGAATATAATTTATATTATTATTAATTTTAATTAGTAATTATTATTTTATCATCATGATGATCCGAGGTTATTTTCCAATCATAAGAAAAAATTATAATATAATTCTTATTATATTAAAATATGTTATACGCCTTATACCTAGTTAATTATTATTTATTTCTATGTTTTATTAGTATTAGTATTGATTGTTATTACAATGTAGCTAATAGCTATTGTAAGTCTATAGGTAATAACTTGTTTTTCCTTTTTCATTAGAAGACATTAATTTTTTTTTTAACATTTAACATTCATTTTTACTCACAAAAATTGACATATTAAATGAGAGTTGGAGACAAAAAACCAGACTGAGGAGTGAAAATATTTAATTATTTGCCTCTGATATAGAGATACGATAGCTTATAGGTATACGTTTCGCGTGCACCTGCATTTTAAACGTTTGTATATAAAAATCATATGCATTTATAGTATATATATAACAACTCTTTCGCGTAATTTACTACTTTCAACATATAGGTACTTGCAGTGTGCCCACGTTAAAATATAGCTGCGATAGTCAAGTCGATAGTAATATTGTAATATTTATCGGTTTTGTTTATCGCACACTTATAAATATCGTGTATTATTGACTTATTGTATTATATAATTGCTATACGAAACCGCACCGTGGCGCAGATGTCACCTATCGGCTATCATTATATACGAATAAAATTATATTATATTGGATAATGGGAGGGGGAGGATTTTTTTTTAACATTTATTATGTGTAGGTGCCTACACTATCTTTTTATTATTCAAAACCATAGATTTTTGTCGATTCGCCTGTATAGACGCATATATATTTGATGTATTTTACGCTTGTTTGTTTGTGCTGATTCAAGTTGCTTGGTTATTGTGTTTATTAATTATTTCTTATTCCAAGCATGCGCGTTGGTATAATTATTAGTAGTTACTATAACTTCTTACGATAGAAATATTGCAGGAGAAATTGTGTGCACAATATAAAATATACAATACCCACCGCCTCCGCCATAAATCATTAACATAATAATTAAATATTCCGTTCGATCGTTTTAATTTTTCGTTAAAAAAATCCAAAAACTACATATCTACAATATTGTTTTTTTTTATCGAAAACATATTATTATTATGTAAAAAGTGGTATTTTTTAAAAAACATAATTATATCTATACTTTTTAAATGGGTGTCTGGTGAAAAGCCGATAATAGGGTAAGGACAACGGGTGGAAATGTATTATTATATTGTAGGTAACGATCATCGAATTATGCATGCAAACCGCCAACCGGACGGGCAACGAAAAGAGAAAACCAAACCACCATCGCGATATCGTTTAATTTATAATTTTTTTTTCATACACACACCACGACGTGTCTATATAGGTATACCAGGTTACAAGACACCGAGTCGACTTTATCAGCTGGCTTTTATATAGTCGTGTGCATATTATGATGGCGTTCGAGTAATATTTGCAGCCATTTTAATTGTGCGGGGAGTGAAAATAACAGACTATAAACTCGCCATTATGGTACCTACGTATAATATAGGTACCACTTATATAATATTAAATCATAAATAGCCACTTTAAATTGTTCTTACCCAGCTGCAGGTATATAAATTGTATAGTACATGCCACACTATAGGTAAGTCCACTTTCACGTTTGTCGGTAATTTAATTATTATTGTTTAGTTTTTTGCAGCCTATATATCATATTATAGTATATAGCCATAGTTGATATTATTATGCATATAAACAATTTCAAAATTTTAACGGTTTTATACTTTTATCGAACGCCCGCTTGTAACTGCTACCTATTAAATAGGTATCCAAATTAAAAAGTATAGATATATCGCTTTATCACATATAGTTGTCAATTGTCATACAGTCAATGGAATTCTGAAAAACACATTTTTATATACCGCAATTTAAATATTTATAAATTTATATCACTATATTTTTATGAAAATATTACAATTTTATTAGGTATCTATACTATATTACTATATATTATATTAACTATACAGCGTGGTTTTTAGTTACGTACTTATATAGCGATTTTTTCTTTAATGTCATAATTGGAAGCAGAAAACGTTAAAAAAAATTGTAATTACTTTCATAATAAGTATTTTAAGTTTAATGTGAAATTCTACACATTCTACCCATCTGTATAGATGTATGTTCCCTGAAAATTGATAAAATATTTTTGCATACATATAGTGAACGTGGTCTAATATAATATAATTCCGGGATTGATGTTATATTATAGGTACATTATCTAATAATATTATTGTTGCGGTGTTATTATTGTAGTCTACATACATAATACTACGTCGGAAAGAGATAGTAAAACACATGCTATATATGCGCTCATAAGAATGATCTTGAGAAATACTACCCTATATAGAAAAGTTCAAAAGAATAACAAAAAATAATAAATTGATAAAATAAAGACCTAAATATACGTATATAAGCTAGTGTTGTATGCGAAAAACTACAAATATATAATATATTATAATATACCTACATAATAAAGACCAACAACTGGAATGGTTCGAGTATACGTTTACACATGTGGAGAGCCGAGTATGATATATTCAAAGGGGTGGTATAACTGAGTGAATAAATAAAAAAGGATCCCAGTTGGGTTATAGACCGTGGACAAGGTGAGAAGATGGAGTATAGATAAAGATAACAGTATGATAGCTGATATAATATAGAAACGCAACGGTTGAACTAGCATTGGACATGGGAACGTTGGAGAGGATTGCTTGTGGTACATCAGGTCCTGTACAAGGACCGTTATACCGAGAAGAAAAAATAAAATCATTTTAACGTTAGTTATTGAGTTTGCAATTTAGATATATTATAATGTTAATATACTTACGACTAATGATTTATTTTTGCAATCGTTAAAACAATATTATGGTAGGTACCTAATACCTATAACTTCGTGACATATAATTACACACGTATGTATATAGCGAGACAATTAACGATTTGCTTCTAAGTCAATAAATGTGCAATGTAATATAATATACTGTTGCATATTATTATTATATATGTTGTTAACATTGTTCTCAGTCGGCCACCGTGAGAACACGCCACGGTTTGATGAGCGAAAAACTTTGCATGTACCATTGTACCAGCTGCATCGAGTATAATGTAATTTTTTTTTTACTATCGAATAATATTCGTATGGTAAAGTGAAATAGTAACTACAATATGAGCAGTTTATAAAAACGCGTCCTTGTATATATAAATTAATAAAATATATAATTAATATACAATTAGCGGTTTGCCGGTTTTACAAAATATTACAGTAATACAGTATACCACGCGGCTATAAATAAAAATAACAATAAATCTCGTATAACCTTACATTATTCGACGGCGCTGAAGCAGTGGCGACAGTGGCGTATGATGTATATATAGTAGCTGCAGGCATAATATATTTATTAGGAGCGTAGGTACCTGCCTACCTACCTACCCGTAAGTGATTTAATTTTCTCTTAGATATGGTTTGCTAACGAGCATATAGTGCTATATGACCAACTATAATATAGTATATTATGTATTTTGCGTCTACGTTTTAAAATTGGAGTTGTTTAATTTCTGAAAATTATTAACGATTTCAGTGTCACACGCATATATTATAGTGACATCTTGCACTTTTTTTAGAGGAAAATGTTAAAATAAAATATGGCGTACGGTAATAAGTGTATAGGAAAAATGAATGAACAAATGAAGTGCAGCTGCTAAGCTGCTTAGTGAAATAACCGGTTGGGTTGTTGGGTTTCGAATAATAATAAGAAAAAAACAGCACGTAGGAAGTGCGGTTACGCACCGCCAATCCTGCTGTATAGGTTATAGGTATATTATAATATATATATACTATAACACTACGTCACTGCAGCAGGACACAGTGTTTATGCCTACAGGCTACAGCGATTATGCTATTTTATAAAATATATGTATATTTTACAGGCAAAAACAACAAACTTGGAAATTAAAATATTTAATCATCTAGCAGCTATGAAAATTAGTAATAAAAATTATCTTATAAATATGTTAAAACCTTATGTAACTTACACCCGCGCTGCAGTAAGAACTATATTGCATTCGACATTATCGATGTATTCAGAGGTAGGTAGGTACTATATTATGAGGTTTTAAATCAGTAAGTTTTTTTTTAGAGAATATACCTACAACCTACCTACGTAAATTTAACAAATTATAAAACATGCCTATAATTAAATGCATTTTCAATCGATGGTCGCATAGTTTTATACTTAACCTATAAGTATTTCTAAGTTAGATTATAGTATAGTTGGATTGTTTTCATTATATAACCATATGGCATATACTATATTATATATAGTTATTAGTTATTATATGAATAATAAATGATAACTCAATTCGACAATTGTATAATTGTTATATAATTGTTCGAAATAACCTATAATATTATACGTCTATACGAATTCGTGGTTATAACAATATCGATTTAACAATATAATGATCACAAAATCGGGACGCATAAACATTACACTATATACACCATAATAGTAATAACTAATCACAGTCTGGTTAGTAAATATAGAATATATGATCTAGTATTGAACGATATAACAGTAATAAACCATGTCTGTATGATATCAACAACAATAACAAATAATAAATAAATAACGATAATAATGTCACTAGATATAACCGTGGTTTTATAATATGGTAATCACATAACTGTTTATGTTCCATTGAAGATTTACAATACCACAACTGGTATATTGTACTGAATGGTTCAGTACCTATATATTATATAGGTAAGCCAAGTTTTATAACGATCTTTGTATTTTAATAGGATTATTAGGATTTGATATTGAAAATTTGTCGTGCGAAAAACTAGTTTCCGGGCGTTAAAGTCTTTTTGATCGGTGAATCACGACACAGCTGTGTCTCTGCGGTTTAATATAGCGGTAATACCTATAACATGTGTAATACAATACGCATATAATAATATATAGGTATGCTATAATCATCAAATGTAGGTAAGTTTTTTTTCTATCTAAACGATTACCTTTATTCACGCATGAACGTATTTTATATAGGTAGTATTATAACATTAATGTAAATTATTTCAAAATCGTTAATATATATAGTGCACTGCAGGGTGTATCTGGAAAATTTAACAATTTTATAAAACTATTTAAATGAAAATATATACCATTAAATCCTCCAGATACACCTCTAATATTATATTATTACTGAACCGTTATGATAATACTGCACTGGAATTTATTAGACCTTCGAATCGATTGTTTACACTGTATATCTTGTGTATATATAATATATATTGTATATAGTTGGTGAATTTAAAAATCATTTTATTTAAAACTGTAGTAGGTATCTATAATAATATAATATGGTAACGGGGTCACGATCATCTGTCCAAGGCGTCGCGCCGGTCCTGTTTAACAATATTTGCTTTCTCGGTTTTTTCTTCTTCTCTCGGCGTAGTCCTATTGTCCGGTTTGTCGCGTTTTAGTAGATGGCAGTAATATATGACGCTTAACGACCTATAACATTTGGCTGCGGACGGACAAAACCAAATAATGCGGCCATATTGAACAATATATAACAAGTATATATGGACCGATTTTAAGTGCGAACGCCGAATATTATGACCGCACGTTTACGGCTATAGTAATAACAATATACCGCCTATACAGGTATAATACATGCGACAGTATCTGCAGCCGTTGTCGTGAGCTTGTGTGTGCTTATACATGAAAAGGATTTAGAACGGTTTAGAGAGGAAGAATGGTTTTTTTGGGTGGACGGGGGGACAAGGCCCGCGCGTCCTTGCACTAACCGTTGTGTTCGAATGAGGGGTATAATAAAATATGAATTATCATTGAGTTTATCATAAACGATGTCGTGATGCATGACAACATTGAAACGAAAACAATATATTATGCCATTATTAAGTATAGGGGCAAGAAATGGACACGTTTATCGCGCCAACACATATAGACATATAGTGTGGTATCTATATATAGTACCTATTATTATAACAACGAGTAGAGTGGTGCAATTTTTATTTTTCAAATGATGAGGGGTATTCACATAGGACTATTTTGTATTTGACTTAACGCAGTTGTTATGGGTACATATAATAAATGATGTACGCGAAAACCCGTGAACCTGATCAACCGAAATAGCAAGGTAATATATATGGATAAAAAAAATTATCAGACATTTTAGTTGTAGTCACCGATATAATAATATAAGATATTACAATATGTAGGTACTTTATAGTATGGGTGGTGTAGTTTTTAAAGGGAATCATATTTATATCGCTATTCGGTGGGTGAAATCTATTATATATGTAAACGAAAAAATTAGAGGGATGCTCCAGACAGAGTGAAATGTATAAAATGTGTGTGTGTATTATATTATGTATGATGGCCCGACACGTAAAACTTTCCTAGCGCATAATATTATATTGTTATATGTTATATGTTTAATGTTTATAGGTCGTAGACTATATAATAAGGTCGTTAAAACTTATAACAAACACTGAAATCATCCGTTTTAATTATTACGAGAAAAAAAAAAGCACCGTTTGATTTTCAATGCCGCATATTTTATTACATGTATAGTTGTTACTACTTGTTGTCTTGTTCACAATACGGCAGATTGTGGATTTTCGGAACGGGCGCGCATAAGAAATAACGTGCCTACCTGTTTTATATTAGAACCACAACACATAAATTCATAGGAATATAATATATAGGTACGTGTAGTGAGATTGCAAGAACAATAGAAATAATATATTACATATTGTTATGTATATAAGGTAACAATTAACAATCTGCGGCAGTTCGCATGAAGAATTGTTGTGAAACACGCGCCGTCTCTATATATCGAGGCAGTATCAAACGCGTACCTATGTTTGTTTAATTGCACAAATACGACGATATAATGTTTGAGGTATTGTATAATTTATACAGTCATCTGATGAAAAACTTTGGTACTTAAAGAAATTATGTCCGACTACATTTTAGGTTATTTAGGTTAGGATAACACTTGGACGGTAGAAATCGTGTGACGAAATATTAAATAAATTAATGTGCAATTTGAATAACCAGGCAACCATCGGATTATTAGATTGTTATAATTATAACTATAAGGCCAGGATTTCAATGATTTCTTATTTTTTTTTTTTTTGGTGATCATAGACAATGCTTTCCAAGTACATATAATTTGTTTCATCAAACAGATACTTCATACATTGAAACTTTTATTTTGTATTTTGTTGTATATTTGGATGTTTTTTAATTTTTCGAGCATTTTTCAGCAGTTTACGGAAATTTTGTTAGTTTGCATATTTGTATATCTTACGACTTCAGTAGAGGATTTGGTTCGTCTTTTATAGAGGAGGAGGGGGGCAATATCTTTTTGATCCAAAAATACTTTTAACTATTTACTCACCTAGGCCTATACAGAGGGAAAAACATATATCCAATAGTAAAATTGGTAGGCCGTGATTAAAATTTATAAACACTATGAACTACTAATCAAATTTTCATCAAACTTCAGGTTTTTTTAATAAATGCTCAGTAAATTATTTAAAATGTATTATTTATTTTAATTATTTAGGTGTACCTAATAAAATCATTACATTAAAAATATTATTTTACATGTCAATTTTTAAGGGTATTATTGCGGTAAAATACTTATATTATGGACATTTTTAGCCATTTTTTAGAGCATTTTTCGATGGTTTTTCGAGCATATAAATCTTTTTTTTTCGCAGTGATTATTCTACTTACGTAAGTAGTGTTTCAATCATAAAATTTGTTTTATTGAATAAAAACTGAATTCATTTAAATAATAAAATGCCTTTTAGTTTTGTACTTGAACAGTATAACTTAAAAATAGAAATAAGATTTTAATAAATAATTATCGTAGGTAGGTAAATGATTTTTTTTAAATTTTAAATTATTTTTTCAAAAAGAACACTGAACAGGTCTTAAAAAATCTTAATACATTCTCGTTTCACAAAAACTAGAATAATCTTGTCGCCATGGGCTTCGAGAGTGTTTGAAATATAAATACCAAGCTTTTGCATCTCAGTCGACAGTATACTCAGTATTAATTATTTGACCGTTGTACAGAAAACACACATCGTGAATAATTTTTATAACTTGCAAGTGGAAAAATTATAACTCTCTAACGTTTCGTTTGTTATTTTGACGGCAGTACCTTTGTTTTCAAAACAATATGATTTCGATTACCGCAGAAATTTCCGATATTGTCAACATCCGGTCTGAATCAAATGCCTTTTCGACTGATTCCCCGTCTCCGGCCCGAGTCGTCAGTAAATATGACACCCGCAACCCCTGCACAAGTTGGCGACTTCGAGACTCTGTCATGTGTAGTATCGTCGGCTCTACCACCGGTTCGGCCTATCGAAAATGACACGTCGGAATCAAAATGCAGCATTCAGTACGTAGAAGCAGAGATGGTTCGGTTTGGCGTCGATTCCACGAAGTCCACAGACGTATCGATCGCACCCATTGCAGAATCTTTCGCCGTTTCGACTGATGATTCTCCGTCTCCGGCCGAGTCGTCAGTGAATATGACACCCGCAACCCCTGCACAAGTTGGCGACGTCGAAACTCTGTCATGTGCAGTCTCGTCGACTCTACCACCTCTGCTTCCACGTTCTGAATCGAGCGTTCTGACTCTGACGTGTCGTCTTCGACAGGCCGAACCGGTGGTAAAGTCGACGAGATTGCAGATGACAGAGTTTCGACGTCTCCAGCTGGTGGGGTCGAGAGTGTCATATTCACTGATGACTCGGCCCAGACGTGGATCCCAACCTGTAAATAACAAGATGGCATACTGTCATAATCCCATGTATAGATTTATATAAATAAACGTTTTTGTCATGGTTTTTATTTTATAACTATTACAATTTACAATTAATATAGTATAATATAGTAAAATTAAATTACGCGGCTTGTGAAAGTATTGTGTCTATACTATTTATACTATTATACCTATACGGCTATACATTTGATTTATTTGTAAGCAATGTAAACATTTTTTGAGGAGACTTGCATTGAATTTTCAAGCGTTTTGACCAAAGAATAAAAAATGTTAACATTCTATCATGGTACATCGAAAAAAACCAAGAACACTGATATCTCACGTGAAAACCTTGTGATTATAGCAGTAGGTATAAAATATTTAATTTTTAATAATTGTTCACGTGAATATAAAATAATATAAATTTGTTTATTTAATTAAAAAAATTTAATTTTGTCATGAACTATTTAAAAATGTTTAAATCAAATTTAATATATGCAAAACAAACCATTAATATAATATGTTTTATATATGATATCATGGAATATACATTTATTTAAAAACGAACAAATATGAAAAAATATGTATGCATATGCTAAAAAATGGTATTGATAAATAGCCACATATATATATATATATAGGTAACAATCGATCGTTTATCATCACCCGACGAATGCGAAGAAACTAAGAAAGTGATTTTTTTTTTTCGTTCACACTACACAAAACCCGCTCGACGGCATTTCGATAGAAAATTGTGTTCGATATCTTGTTGAGTATTACGAAATTTATCAAGTCGATATCTCCGGCGACGTCGCCATGACGTGCAGTCGACGATGTGGTGGTGACTTTCGTCTGCGTTTCTCGTTCGGCGGCGCGCCTGCACCGAGTCGGAACTCGCGGATAAACTTAAGGGAAAGCGGTCCTTCCAAAGAACATATATAATAATAATATAATATTGCAAAGCCACTTTGGCCGCGGGTGTGTGGATATAATAACATTGTAATAGTATAGGTACGCAGGGTGTCTCGGACAAAGTTCGAGAGTATAATATGCGGTAGGGGTTTCACTGGTTTGTATTTTAGCGAGCTGTGACATTTTACGTGGAGAATGTATCAGTATAATTACTATATTATACATAGATAGGTATTATTACTACCGCAGAGATACTATTAATTGTTTCTTATTTCGTCACTTTAACGTATAGATACAGAGCGTCAGACCGTATATATAGGTACTTGAATATCACGTGTTACATTACTTATCATGAAATATAACCGTAATATTCGTTTGTAATCATGACATATCCGAAAATATCCGATTTCGTTATAATACAGAGATCAGTGCAGCGAACTTTGAGAAATAATTCTACATGCTTCTGCCTTTATACGTAGGTATAATGTACACCGGCATACCAACATCATACATACATATATATATGCTTAATCAATCGATTTGCTTGATTAGTATCTATATATATATTAATGCATTATAGTTGAATATCAATCTCGAATCCATTCAACTATACATAATATTCTATAAATTTTCTATTGACAATTTTAAACCCAATTTTGATTTAGTATCGATTCAATCATATTACACACAGGGTAGGTATATTGATTTGTTGTAGGTATAACGTAACAGAATGGACGAATTGAACACGGTTCTAGATGTATTCATCATCGCTGTAGGCGATCGTTCAGGGATATTATAACCTATATAGGATTATATTAAATAATAAATACTTTTGTGCGTGACGCAAAATAACAAAACGCATCGGACAGTATATATTGCACCCATGGAAATTATAATAAGTGCTTATACGCGTATTATAACGGTCGCGATAACTACAAAATAGGTATGTTATAATATATCATATTGTATTTCTCAACAAGTAGTTAATATTTTCGAGTTGTCGTTCGTTGTATTATGTATTATTAAGTATTTAGGCCATGTTCATTGTTTAGATGCGGATAGGGAACAATAATATACCTCTTATTATGTATGTGTTCCTATTATTTTCACAGGTGGTCCGTTTTTAACCGGCCACTGTAATCGTCATTTGTCTCAGTAAATTACTGTGGTTTTAAATAAAAACAAACGGTTTTCGTTATATTTTAGTCACATAATATATATGTGCCTATATTCGAATAGAATTAGTATTTATGTAAAATGGTATAAAATTATAATCACTCAAATTTGATGCTTTAAATTCAAAAGAATACTTTTCTAAAAATGTTTATAATATATTAAAAATGCTATTTCCTTTTTTATTGAACAAAATGTTATATATTTACAGGTTGTACAATATGTAAATTTGATGAGAATTTATTAAAGGGACGTGGAAGTTTATATATTTATAGAATGTTTGTCCGTCTGTGTGGGTGTCCTTTGGTAGCCATGGTTACCATGGATTTTGAAGCTATTATTATAACAATAATGATTGGTTGCCTTGCAACGAAGTACATGGTATCATTTGGAACAGAGATAGGTTATAGATCTCTGGGCAGAAGATAGGCTAATTTAGAACGGGAGAAGACCAACAACGGGACGTGCTCAAACAGGGATTTTGAGATTTCCGATGGAAATTTTTGTTTATAAATGGTTGCCGTAGGTTTTAAAGCTATAATAATAATTATCATTGGTTTTAAATTGTTGTTATGGTAACCGTTATATCATAAAAAAAACATATTATTCATATAGCGTTGGTATTTTTAATGGGCATCGGGAAAAAGTGCAAAAGTGCACGGGATCAGCTAGTAAATTATATTTCTATAGACTATAGTAAATGCCTATAATTACCTTATATAATATACTGATTAAATAACTATAAAACCTATCCCAACGTTGATGACCGTTCCCAATGATTCATATTATTGTTATTATTTTATTATTATTATTCACTATAGAAACATAGAGGTTAGCACCCGTTTTAAGAGCACTCTTTTGACAAGGACATTCAGCAGATGGACGTCAGAAACCTACCACGTTATCTACTCGAGTGTGGACAATAATTTGTATTAAAAATTAAAAATTGTGTTACTATTATTTAAATTGGGTACAGTGGATTCCGCCTATTTTGGGGCACCGGTTAATATTGGTATCCGCGTAATATGGGAGAAATAATCTGGTCCCAATATTGCAATATATGCCTATTAACTGCATTACTGCAAGGTTATTTCGGTTTATATGGCCAAACGCCTTAATGTGGGTGATTTAATTTCCCAACGTGCCCACAAATTTTAAGCGGAAAACACTGCAATTTAGGTATGTACAATATATTTGATATTGTGTACGTATATATCTTGAAAATTGGATTTTTTTCCGAAAAAAATTATTATCAATACAATACGCGTGTTAAGTATTATATTATGACGTTATTCGTGCACGACTTTTATAATATAGGTGATCGACGCGAATACAGGCGATAGCGATTCGAATATCCGAACACTATAATATTATAGTCGTGAGCTGGGCGTATACTGACTTGGTCGAAATAACATCAATCGAGTTCATAAAATATATAGTAAATAGTAAATACGCATAATTGCGGCTAATCGCACACCTATATAGGCTATAATACATGGTATGGTGTGTCTCCAAGTTTCAGCGTTTTTCTTCGAGTGAAATGTACAACAAAAAATACGGGATAATATATTAAAATTCTTCGAGCCAAACGGGCGAACACGCACACAATTACATTAAAATATGTACAGTATAATCTATAGTATAATATAATATAATATTTATTTAAATGAAAACCGCGTCGAGTTAGGCAAAACTTTGGCAGCAACTTCGGCGCGCGTACGTTGCATTATATTTTACGATTTGAAATCGTCAGAGAGCGTGTGCAAAGACTATACTGTGACGTTTATATAGGTACATGTGGCCGAATACATAGATACAACTTACTATATGATAGGGGTACACCTTTATAAATCATAATATATTTATTATTAAATTACAGATTTAACAATTATAACATCTGTAAGTAGTAAGTACGTAGTATAATACGTATTTCTTACGCCCGCGAGTCGACAACCATAAAATATAAATATTTACCATACATCGTACAATATGGTATTATACGCGTAGGTATGGATCGTATAGTCGACGGACACGGCCGGGATCAATATATTAATACAATAATAATAAAAAGTCGAGAGTCGGTAATATATTGTATGCGTTTTATCCGTTTAAATCCGATTAAAAACAACGACTAGAATTTTCACTTTTCGTAGGTAGGTAGATAAACTCGTGTATTATTATTATTATTATTGGTATATACACATAAGACATAAGTGTATATAGAAACCCGCCATTATTCGCAACGCTTCAGCGATGACGGACATACCTGTTATAATTTATAATGTCTCGATTTAACAATACATTATATTATTATCGTATTGTATCGGACGTTTTTGTACCAAAGAGATTAATAACAATAATATACCTAATATTAATTGTTGCTCCGCGATTAAGTTGCGTGTACCCGCTTTTTAAAAGCAATTTATTATACAGTTTGATTTCTATAATCTGAATCAAAATATTTTTGGAAAATATACGTGCTCACTACCTTCATGGCTTCATACAAATATCGATAATTAAACGAATAGTATATCACTTATCAAATAAAAATAATATTTCAAATTAATGTGTAGGTAGTTATGCTCACAAATAAAAAACTAGTGCCTAGATATAATTATAGATTTGATATTTATCCGTAGACATTTTTATGAAAATATTTTGCTTCAGTTATAGACTTTGATATTCACAATATATATATATATATATTATATATAATATACACTTATGTGGTTGTCAATGTTGTCATTAAATCAGAAACCGCCAAAAATGTTGTTATAAGAAAATGATTTATTTTGTCAAAAAACTTGAAACTTGGCCGAAATTAGGTAGGAAGGCACTACATTATAATATGAGAGTACGTTAACCGTCAAAATAATCCACCGGTAACCATAACAACTAATTTCCCTATAATTCACCGGGGATTGTACGATTGATGCAATTTACGCGCCACATTAAGATAAACAAAAACATCCTATACCTACGCAGTCTAGGACCTATAAAATATTATATCCTATAAATATACCTATAAAATAATCTGAAGAACAAATTTGTTTTCAAATGTCCGATTTCAATAACCGATTTTGACGATCACATTTTATGATCACAATATAATTCATAACTATTACAAAGAAGAAAATAATTGCAGAAAACGACGACACAAATGTTCAAATTCGTTAAAATCGCTACCGAAAAATAATTAAATAGGTACCTATTATAAATAATTATAATACCTATGTATACTATATAATATATAGTATACATATACATATATTATACACTACTACAGGAACACTAATGACTACGATTATGTTATTATATGCTCTAAAGTATTATGTATAGAGAGGTACAATGGCAGACTCCGAGACAGTGTATAATATTATAAGGACGACGTGACAATGTGCGTACAACATCATCTACCTGCATAATATAATATATATATATAAATATAATAATATGAAGTATTATAGGTACCTACCTTCTATTAGAGTGCAGCGTGCGGTTAATTGTCGTATATATTATACAAAACGTGCTTCAGATTTAAACGCTTGCGCTGTCGTGGGTTCCGTGGAGTTTAAAAAAATTAAATCGTTTCATTCAAAATTATTAGACGCAACTATAGTCTATTATCCTGCAATATAATATCATGTTGTCTTGTTTATATTCGACGTACAATAGGTGAATATTATAATAATGGTTACCCGGCGACCTCCGCACACAGCTGAGTTCGCGTGTATAGAAAATCTGAGTGATCTGACATACTATATATTATAAATGTACGGTTGTCATCGAATCCTTTGGGACACACTACCACCTACCCCTAAAAAAAATGGTAAGATACTATATAGCCATTAATCTCCCGCAGACTAATATGCGTATACCGTATATATATGCGATTTTAACACAAACTCTTCAATAATAAACACAATATTACCGAACCATTAAACTGCCATGTACAAATCCCGTCTAATCTGGGCATGTTGCCTGGAATTATGCGGGGAAATGCCAAAATATGCCATCCGAAAAAAATTTCTTTTCAAAATATTACCTAAAAGAAAATTAAAAATTCCCCGCCATACATAATATTATTAACCAACCCAAGTTCAACGGTCGCATCGACCTGACATGTGTTTATTGTATACGGCGTGTAATCTAGGTATGTTCACACAGGGGTGGATACTAGATGAGTCTATGGAGACTTGGGGTTTTTCCATATGGCCTTAACTATTGGTGGCCCCGAGGCCCAGGAAGAAACTATTATAGATACCTACGTTTTTTTTTTTTAATAAATTGTTATTTCATTATTTCATAATTGATAATTTCATTTAGGTTTATTGGTTTTAAAATCAAGATAGGTAAATAGTTTTTCTGCTACTAATTTTTGTAGTGTGTATGTATACGTATACCTACCCACCTTTTAAACATTTTCCCTGAAGCAAAAAAGTACCTATATGGCTATATCCATCCATGTTAAAATGTTTATGAGAATATTATGCTCTTAATAGTAACACTCGCGCAGTTATGAGTTGACACCAATCGTCAAACGATATTAGTAATATTATATTAAGTAGGTATAGTAAAGGATAGTTATTATTACTTGAAATGCGAGGGTTACAGCGAAGAGAAAAAATCTATCCGTTTGGCATACATTTACACGAATATTATATATAAACTGTCACGATCGTTATGTATTATGTAGAGATATATAGGTACGCGAAAAGGTAGGTCGTACATATACTGGTGTACATGCACGACATAAAATACAAGCACATTATAACGAGGAACAAAATTCACCGTTAAAATCGTGCGGCGATATTGAATTTGCTCAAGTCTAGGTACTTACTCACACGCTATCGTCGCTACCTATCGTATATCGAATCATTGCGAAATTCGATCACCTATATTATAATAGTATTATATGTAGGTGTTACCTACGAATATTTTTTGCCACGTCGGTTTTAATAAAATATTGTATAGTGTTATGCTCTTGCATGGTTTCAACGGTCTCTCATATATGTATTATAATATTTACGTTTTTGTAAATAATATAATATAAGGTAGGTACCCTCAACAATATATCAAAACTATATCGTGATAATATAATATGTACCTGCACCGATCGGGAATCTGGGTTGCAACGCGATATATTATCATGTTTAATACCTAAAAATGTAATATATGAAAACCGTGTAGGTAATGTACTCGTGAATATTATGAGATTAAAAAAACTATAACAATTTCACACGTGCAGCAGCGATTGAGCGGTTTACATACATTATAATAATACAATACGATATAATATGTTTAGCGCGTGCATAATACCGATGTACCTACACCTATATACGTAGGTAGGACAGGTATAATATATAACATGCACATTTAGATATTATATTATAAAAATAGTATATACACATTCACTCGTCGATCAGCTCGGAGTTTCTATATACGTATATGTGTATAATGTATAGGTTTAGTGTTCTATGGCTGCGAGAATTTTTTTTTTTCTCGTACACAAAGTTTAAAAAAAAAAAAACAAAAAAAACACACGCGGGATTAAAACACACGTACCTACCTACCTATATTATACGTGTGTAATAATTACTGCGACGGTCATCGGCACGAGAAAGTAGATTAAAGTAGATTATAAGACATGTACCAAATATCTGCTGCAGTTATATATAGGTATACTCATTATTCATAATATAATACATATTTTATATAAAGTGTATCATGTCATTATTACCTGTGTGTACATAACAATATGGAAATTAATAAAGTTTTTATTTTCTAATTTTCTATTTTTTTGGTTTGTTTTGTTCAGAAAACGTTTGCGGTCATCCTCCAGTGCCTGTCAACGCCAAACTCGTCCGGGACGGGGCTAAGGCCACGTTCGTTTGCGACGACGGTTACAGACTCTTCGGGTAAACATTATACTACTGACACATATTTTTTTTTTAAATTGTCAAACTCGATACCTACGCGTATGTTGTAGCTACTTACCTATACATTCTCGAGGTGTTGTTTTTTTAAAGCGAAAAAGATTGTGTTTTTATTTATACAGTTTTCAAATATATTTAGGTATGACAACATTTATAAACAATATAATTTTTAGTTATCTATTTATTTCATTTAAATTTCATTATACTCAGGCACTCAGCAGATACTTTTTTTAAATATATACCTAACAGCGCAGACAAGGAAGCAAATAACAGCAGTTTTTATTTTTAATTAAAACTGTGCAAATCCAGTGAGTCAAAAATGCGGACTCTTTTATTGTTGTTTAAGACTAAAACAGTTAAATAAAAACACATTTCATATACATTTAATACATATCTATAAATACGTGTTTTTTCAACAATTGGATGGTACCAAATTATATATGTAGTGTTATTAAATAATATAAGATAGGTTTAAGATATAATCCCTAAACTGTAGAGCCTAAATTTATAGATCACCATAAACAAACGTAGAATTGAATTTCGAAGTTTTAATAAAATTGTCTATCGTCCCACAGGTCTGAATCAATAACTTGTTCCTCAAACGGCGCCTGGACAGGAGACTTGCCGTTTTGTGGTAAGTCATGTTTGAATATATTTACAAATAATAATAATAGTAGGTACCCTGGATATTTGGATATGCATTAGAAGTCACTGTCATCATTAAAATATAAAATTCACCTGCATATATAAAATATAAAAGGATACCTAGGTATATACCTATAGGATATTTATTCCAATGTAGTAATGTAAAGCCATAATAATATATATTATAATATAATTCACAACATTTTATAGTTTTTTCCTGTATATAATATATAAAAGTCATAGACGCCATACGTGTCTAAATAAGAGGGGGATAATTTGTGATTAGCGGGGTGTACTTTGGCACACCTATTTTTTTTTTGTCTCATTGACCAACCACAAAAATTACAAACGCGCTGATGGCCAATGCATTAGAATTATGAGACCCATAATGCGTATATACAACATGTTTGGAAGTAATGTATACATTAATTATGTATAGATGTATGTAATTGGTAAGTATATACATCATAACAAAAGCTATTTCCAACTTTCAGCTTTCTAATTTTTGTAATTTATTAAAATATGAAATATGTTTAGGGCGTATAACCATTAACCATTCACTGTCATGTAGGTATACAAACATATACGCATATACATAAAAATATACATGTAGGTATTTAATATTTATACTATGATGAAGCAAAAGTGTTCTGCTTAAATGTTGGCACCCCTATAAAAAAACTTTAATAGCGCCACTAAGTCTGCTACTATTATACCTATTTTAAAATTAAACTGTTTTCCCGTTGTCTACCTAGTTGTACCTATACTTACATACATGGGTCACCACTCACTGGTGACTGTGCATTACATACATTCAGGGCCGATTTACACTTTGGCGCCCGGGGCAACAATATTTGTACGCCCCCCCCCCCCCAAAAAAATCCCTTTTAGATTCTGAGTGGAACGATGAATGTATTGATTTTACAATGATTTGTGTTTTTAATTTTTAATTTTTGTGTCTGTCTACACGCTAAATATGCTTCAATTTTCAACTTCAGTATCTTGTTCGAAGGGAAAGTGAAAAGTTTGTGCATTAGGGAGGTCAAAATTCAATATAGTTTTCGAAATCAAATTTAATTGTTATAAGCGTTTGAAATTCACATTTTTACAATACAGGATATTCGCTCGATTTCTCATGTAGCAGTTTTGTTAATTCAATAACGAATAACTGTAGATACATTAACATTTTATTGAATGTTTATATTTTAATTTTCTATACACCATAAAATTTTGAAAATATTTTGACCCTTTTTGGGCTGTTTGTGGACATTGTCAGTTTTCAATATTTATAGTTTTTTTTTTTTATAAATATCCATAAAATTGTTATTGCTGGGTAAAAAGGAGTGAACATTTAATTCAAGGCTCCTGATATATAATTGTTATAATTTATAAAGTTGAAGTAGAAGGCATTAAGTATTTAGTAATATCATAGGTTGACTGACCATTTTCGCTCAGAATCGTTTTTCTTATACAATGATATTATATCATTGAATTCAAATTTAACACCATCCATTACAGTGACCAACTTATAACCTACTGTACAGCATAGCGACATCCACTTACCCACTTTTTTAATTGTTTGGTAGTAGTTCTTAAAGTATTAAAATGTTGTCAAGAACACAGATAACGATGATACATTATTTTAATTTTTGTCAAAATGTATGGAAACATACCAATGTAATCTATAAAAAAATTACAAAAATTAACAGTTGTCATTGATTGATAAAATGAGTAAATGAA
The DNA here is from genome assembly GCA_949089665.1 of Macrosiphum euphorbiae. Lineage (NCBI taxonomy): Eukaryota > Metazoa > Arthropoda > Insecta > Hemiptera > Aphididae > Macrosiphum > Macrosiphum euphorbiae. The sequence goes on along the minus strand of CARXXK010000001.1, from coordinate 133,379,934 downwards.
AAATAGCCATATAGTCATGCAATGCAAAAAGTCCGAACTCCGAGTATAACACTCGAACAAATTTTTACCAAAAAAAAAAAAAAATGTTATTTATATAATATATAACGGTGCCTGGCCGCCCCCTAAATTGTTTCAGAAATTGGCCACCCGGGACTAATGTCCCCGTTGCCCCCCCCCTTAAATACGGCCCTGCATACATTTCTTTATAACATTTCCATGGTACTACATGTACTACACGTCCATACCCGTCGATCACAAAGACATATTATTATTATACTTCAAAAGTTTAACGACGATTCCCTATTGCTTGGGCCTTGTGGACTGTGGTGTATTTTTTTCCGCACGCATATTAAACGCGAACGCACTCTCCACCCGTTTTTATGTAGGTAGGTACCTAACCATCCTTATATATTATTTTAATACCCTACATACAAATATACAATACCGGCTAACTCGACGTTTCTGTATATCGTATTAATTAACGTTATTTTTTTTTCTTCTTCGTGTTGCGTATCGCCCACGAGTACAAAAACGAACCGGGAAATGAATTTTTTCCTAAAAAAAGTTTTATTATACAACCGCAGTGTACCTACAATACAATATTATTATAATTATCACACATTCACACTCGTATAGGAACGCGTGTTTTTTGATTACGAAACTACTATATTATGTTCGTATACGCAATATCAACATATTATTTTTATAGGTAGGCACATCATGTTACTATTATATTATTCATTATTATTATGCAGTAGATGCAACATGCAACACAGTCCAAAGACGCTCATCTCATGCTAATTATTCGTTCGCAAACATTTTTTTATTTTTTAATGTGAACGTTTATTAACGTACCTACTTATATTTAACAAGAATTTTTTCACATTTAGGTATTTAGGTTCCTCGTTTCTGCGTTTCATGACGATTGGATTCCAATAATATGTACCTACGATAATTTCATGCTCATATGAATTAGGTACTCGGTATAGGTATTATCCATGCATATTGCATATGTAATCATATGCATAGGAAATAGTTGTAGGTACTTACCTACCTATATACCGGGCAGACGCTAAGTTTGTTTATATTTGTTGCCACTCATATACGTATATTTTTCTGCAACCTACTTGGTTCTCATACCTGAATATTATTGACATCCGAATTGGTTCCTGATAAAGACGCTCTTATTGAAACATATTATATTAAACTACGAAGTACCTACAGAAAAATTTCTGAAGTATAAGACTACAAGTAAAAACATATTTATAAAAACAGAAATGGAAAAATTTTAATAAAATCAAATAAATAGATTGGAATTAATAGAGTAATATTTGTTAGGTATAAATGTTTAACTCAGTAAAATAAAATATCAAAAAAGAAAAACAACAAATAAACATTAAATGTTTATATTATTACTTATTATATTAATTATTCTATATTTTTAATAATAATTAAAAACATAATAACCACTTATTTTGAAACCAAAAACACAGTTTTTATCTATATACTTGCATAATATTGTAGTCCTATAAATACGTATAAAATGGAAAGAAAAATTGAAAATGCTTTAACATAATTCGGATATACCCTTCGTAAGAACCCGGGAACCAATTCAGATACACCTGTATATTTTCTAGTCGACTCTCTTGCCAGGCAGGTTTCTTTTCACATTTGGTGTATTCTATACATTTCTACCACTTCAAAATCAAGTTATTATACTAAACAATTTTTACAATCATTTCTGCTTCTAATGGATTATCAAGACGGCATTATTTATAATACATTCTAGAATATAATTTTTATGATTTAGTTGGAAAATATATGAGACATCAATTATAGTCAATAGGTATAGTAGCTGGTCATACATATATATAATTACATTTCAACCTAGTTTGGTGGCTTATAAACTGAGACGTTTCTTAGTTTCAAGTTGGAGTGCCTTAATAAAGAAAGCACTCTAAATTGTAATCCTTTACTTGTAAAAAGTATTTTTCGTTCTTACTTTTCTCATCGTGATTACAGACTTATGAAGTTTCGGCACAGTAGCAAGGCAATATATGTACCTCCTATACCTACCTAAATAACAGCCAACAAGATTGTCCAAACCATATCATAGCTACATATTTTTTTTTACAAAAAATGCCTATCTACCTACTATTTGATATTATATTGGTTGTCTTCTATTCTATAGCGTGGATTAAGAAAAGATTTAATTTGTAACAACAATTACGTGTCGTGAGAAGAATAAATTATTACGTTTTAATTATAAAGCCCGCAGTAAACAATAGTTATAATAATTATTGTTTACATAACCACGGTTTAATAATATCGACTATACTACAGATACATATTTAAATAGGTCGATGTTTTGTTTTTTGTATTTCGTAATCGATTGTAGAAGCTGACGAGAGTTCTAACAAACAATTGGATTTTTCGACTATCATCTATGTATAGATAGTATTCTTATCAATGTTTGGCCTAGCCTTAAACCTTACCGAAACTTAGTATTTTGATTTTTTAAATATTTACATAAATTAATAAGTAGCTGGCATCTCAAAATTATCAAGAAACACGAAAACAATGAAAGTTCAAATGTTGTTTACCAATAAATAGTAATATATTTGAGATTTTAACGATTGTGGTGGATCTCTAATGTAGTATAGGTACCTACAATAATAATTCCCCTAAACCATAATTAACAACAAAATAATAAATAATTGCAGGAAAAAAATTATTGACTCGTCTTTAGATCACTCGTCGTGGTCCGACGCAGTCTTATATGTTATTATGATTATTACTTATTAGTAATGTAAATATAACACGACCGTTTTCGGATCCACAGGTACTAACGTGGCTGTGCACAAGCCGACCAACCAGTCGACGACGGCCAGGGGAGGAAGTCCGGGAAACGCCAACGACGGCGACCCAACGACAGTGCACGATGGCCGGAGGTGTACGGAAACACTCAAGGAACCGTCGCCGTGGTGGTCGGTCGACCTGCTACAACCGTACCCGGTCCGGGCGGTGTCCATCACGACCAGAGGATGTTGTGGTGAGTACATATATAATATAGTCACTATACAAACACGCATGAGGCGAAGTCAAAAACTTAAACAAACACATTTCATCAATAAACATAAAATGTTTATCCAAAAAGACCGTCGCTCGCATTGTCACCGTATCTGATCTGACCAATTATTAGATAAAAAGAACTCTAATGAACATGTTGCAAAAATCAGAATATTCAACGATGCACCCAGCTCTTATGATATAATATAATATTAGGCGATATATTCGCGATACTTACTATAGTTACAGGTAATACTATCGATACCGGTAGTAAAAAAGTTCCGGTCTTAGGTATCATCTACATTTGAAATATATAGCTATAGACCTACGAATAATTTATATTTTAAATATTTTTCGTCGGACACGAGTACCTAACAAAAAAACAACAATATGGTTTCATGTAAATTTTTATTTAAATTACAAAAAAATGGCGTATAATATTATTATTGCTTTTAATATTTCTTGATTAAAATATAAACAACGGCCCGTGGACGAGCGAATCTAATAAAAAAATAACCGTCCGAATTCATTTCACATCTATACTACCCCGTGTGCACACGCGCGTACGGGCTAACTATAATATATAATATATATTTTCTTAAATTTTTTTTACCTATATAAACGGCAAAACGTATTATATTCTAGGTTAGCCTCGTATTCGTAATAAAAATAATAATAATAATAATAACATTATAACAGTGTAATAACGACAATACGACGCAGTTTTTCGTGAATATTTTTATTTGATAATATAATGTTTGTAACGGGACATCGCCTATACATTATGATAATAATTTGCAGTGACAGTAAACGACAATGTTCAATTTTATACAATATTATTTTAATTTGTACGATATGAAAAAAAAAATACGATTACGCGAAAACCGTCACCCTCTAAAATAGTGCTAGAACCCCGACACCGACCCCGAACACGGTGTGCACGGTGTATATACCTGTCGTGAAACTACTGGCGACCAACGACCGATTGTAGTAGGGCTAAAAATTACTTACATAATTATTATTATTTATCGTGTATTATAATACCGCTGCACAGTCGTCGTCATTTATAAATAAAATCTCTTTTCTACAGCGACAGTCTATATATATTTTTTATCTAAGAAATTTATTATTGGAAATCAAAAATATAATAATCAAATTACAATATTACACAAAAACGCGCAGGGTGGAGTCGTGATGGTGTAGGGAGGCAGTGTATAGCTCCCCCCCGGTGGGGCGAGGGCGGCGTCTCTATACGATATCGTACACTGCACACGCGCATTACAACATAATAACATTATAATAATATTATCATCGCAACGACGAAACGACTTATTAATAATCGACAAAAAAAAAAGAAACACTACTCGACGTCGGACACGTCCAGCTCGCTGATGACCGGACCGCCGAACGACGACGGTGGCTGTTGCGGCTGCTGCGGCGGCGGCTGGCGGCGCATCAGGTTTTTGCCCAGTTCCGGCAGCTTCTTGATGAGCATATCGAACACAGGGTCGGGCAGCGTGCGCTGAAGAACGTTGAGCAGCTCGGTGGGCTGGCCGCACACCACAACCGCGTTGGCCAGGTGCTCGACGCCCCGGGCAGCGTCGCCTTGTTCCAAGTACGACTCTCCCATCTGAACCTCCTGCAGGAAGAACCGCTGCACAGCCTGCTGGTCGGTGAAGTCCGGGAACGCCGACTTGGCTGCCCGAGCGGCTAGCTCGTGTTCCTTGGCCATCAGCCGCTTCTTGCGCAAATTCGACTTGAAGTGCGGGTCGCTGCGGCGCTTCCGGTCGAAGTAGATGCAGTAGCCGACGAAGCACAGACCCGCTATGCCGGCCGCGGCCGCGCTGATGGCGGTCTTCGAGACCTCGGTCTGTGGACAGTGAAAATAAAAAATAATAGTAAAATATGCCAACAAAATAATAATTATTATTGGTTCAAACGCAAAAATCGACCAACATGTCAAACGAAATCCGTCGGCCGATTTCGATATAAATACGCTTAGAAAACCCAAGGACCCCGAGCCCGAGTTTCGACGAGTACCTATAACCTAATTGCGGTTTAGAACCGAAACGTATTTGTTGATACGATCTTTTGACCGCGCGTCGGAAGGTTGCATGTGAACCTACGTGGTGTGTGTGCATTATAGTTATAATACGAATGAGACGTGTGACGTTATCAAAAGAATAATTCAATAACAATAAAAAAATAAATCTGTGTAGGAGACTGTATATCATATACTTATTATGGGACGTACAAATGGTACCTCATATTTGTATACAGAAACTAGTTTCGAGTAACGATGGTAATGAACCTGACGCCGTCGCGCTACTGCTGTATCGCCCACGACTTTTTTTACACTACAATTCGCACGGGTAAACGTTTTTGTTCGTATTCTAGCCATCAGAATATTATAACTAGCGAAGGACATATTTGCCCTTCACCAGACTGCAGTGCAGTAGAGGAACATGACTATGTGGATCATTTGCACGCCACACCCAATTTAATTAACATTTTTTTTTGTGTATACAACATAATAATATAATAATTATAATGGGGAAAAAATGCACACGGCCAGGTCCACTCTACCTAACTACATACATTGAACCTTGATACAATAATTCTCGGAAATATATATATAGTTATTCCTTCAAACTAACCGTCGAGTACTCGTTATTTTTTTCTTGCAGAGCTCAAAATGCACAATAATTATAATTTATTTCAACCCTCTCCCACAACCAGCCCACATACCCAACGACCTTTCTACTAAAAGCGGACAATCGACCGCGATTCACAAATTTAATATAATATCACGTATTTATTATTTGTTAGTGGTTGTACTGATATATTATATCAATAAAATGTATCTAGAAATTTACTAACGAAATATATATCGTGTATACAGGTCACCAACCTTTACAGGACATAGAGATCAGGGTCGGGAATAGCAGTGCCGAATTGCAAAGGAACCCACTGTGTTCTTGGTTTCCAGGAACTATCGGTAAGTTTTTCCGAGATCTAATACAGAAGCCTCTATAATATAGAGGGTAAACTCACATACAATAAATCAAAAAACTCTCATTGAGCGTAGTGGTTGGTCTGATTATACTTTTTTTTAGAGGAAGGCACGACGAAAATCCTTAGCTGCGCGCGTCAGATAGTTGGACAGCACGTGTTCCTACAACTGGTAGGCGTCGAGGGATCGCTGTCCCTATGTGAAGTTGAAGTCTATTCCACCGAAGGTTAGTTTATGTCCTTTACCTATGGGTACATGGTATTATTTTGGGGTAAATAAAAAATTCAACCTTTGACCGTAACCTGACGTCATAATGTTATATCAGATTTTTTTATACGTAACTATAATATTTATTGTCATGTTGAAACTGTTTATAGAATTTTCCATCGATCGCTGCGCGCCAGGCAGTTCATCCGCGCAAACGGACGTGGCCGTTTTCGACAATAAGTGTTACGAGTTCAACGTGAACCGGGGCGCGTCTTTTGCCGAAGCTCGGCAAAAATGTCAGGCAACCAGCGGCGACATCGTGTATGGTTTCCGCGGGTCATCGTCCACGTTTCTGGCCGCAGAGCTCGAGCGGCGGAAATCCCGACTCAAAACCCAATTGATATGGATCGGTGCGCAAAAAGAACCTGGCCTTACATCCAGGACGTGGAAATGGGTCAACGGTAAGGATATTACCATGTTTAAAATTACATGAATATTATTATGATCAGGACGGGGAATGAGAAGTATATACCTAATAATATTATACCATTTCGATTTATCTGCCGCAGGTGACGTGATAACGAAACCTACGTGGGGAAAAGATCAACCTAATAACTACAACGGTGAACAGAATTGCGTGGTGCTCGACGGAGGCCGTGAATGGCTGTGGAACGACGTGGGATGCAATTTAGATTATTTACATTGGATTTGTCAATACAGTGAGTGTGTCGATACAACGCGTAACTTAACCCAACACGTAGAGAGAGATTCCCCACACTGACAATAACAGTTTAAAAATTAATTTTCACGAATTTTTTATGCGCAGCACCGACCACCTGTGGGAGTCCCGACATCAAGGTGAACAGTACGATCGCCAGCCCGTATACGTTTAAGGTGTCATCGGTGATTGAGTACGTCTGTCCGGAAGGGCATGCCACACAGGGTTCGGCCAAGAGGACGTGCGGTTCTAACGGATTTTGGACCGGGTCGGCGCCGACGTGCAAATGTAAGTATGAAGGTAACCTAAAGCCCGAAAAAATCCAAAACATCTGATAGATCATTGCATAATATCACTATATACCAACGATATACCTATACAATATATAAACATATACAGATGTCGATTGTGGGCCGTTGAACAGTATAGAAAACGGCACCATCACGTTGCAAGACAACGGCACGACGACGTTCAAATCAACAGCCAAATATACTTGCAACCAGAATTACAGTCTGTCAAATGGCGACGCTAAGAGGACGTGTAACGAAGACGGAAAATGGAGTGGACGCACACCGCAATGTCTATGTAAGTATATATAATTATACAGGGTGGGCGACGCCGCAAGGCTGGACATTAAAGTGTTATAATAGGGCTAGGTTAAATTTAAATTATTTACTTAACTCTGTTTTTTCTTTTTTACCAAGTAACAACTTTTTTCCAACCATTTAAATTATTAAGAAATATTGTATGTTATAATATAATTATATGAATATATATTTAGTTGTGACTATACAGGCTTTTAAAAGAAAGGTTATAGGTATAATATTGGGATATCTATATAAATGAACACAATTTAAGTTAATTATATTTCAACTGTTGACTGCAGTCGACTGGTGTGGAGACCCGCCTGAAGTTCAAGGAGCAGCCGTCACCGCTACAGGTCGCAAAGCCGGATCCGTTGCCGTCTATTCGTGTCATCAGGGATTTGTGGCCGTCGGCGGACAACAGGTCAGTGTTACGTCCGTCGTGCTGTATTATGCCATTTTGATTTTACTGGGATTCTATGGTTTTTATTATTATTTATTTATCTATGAAGGAGTTGAAATGCGGACTCGGAGGTGAATGGTCCGGCAAACCGTTGGTGTGTCGGTTCGTGGACTGTGGACCACCACAAATCATCGAAAACGGACTGGCTTCGCTAGTAAACGGCTCCACAACGCACGGTAGCATCGTCGAGTACACGTGCGAACAAGATTACTGGCTACAGCCCCACACCAGCCGCCGACAGATCTGTACTAAAGAAGCGAAATGGTCCGCTGACCCACCCTCGTGCCAACGTGAGTATAAAGATTATATAATAATAATTGAGTCGTTTTTAAATTAAAAAAAAATTACTAATAAAAAAATGTTTTGGGGTCTTCTTGGACCGATAGTTATCACGTGTCAAGAGCCCGAAGTGCCTACCGGAGGTTACGTAGTCGGCTATGACTTCAATATCCACTCGAGCATCGAATACCACTGCGACCCCGGTCACAAATTGATCGGCACGACCACGTTGCAGTGCAACAACAACGGCGAATGGAATACGACACCGCCAGAATGTCAATGTGAGTTTAAACAAACAATAATTCATATATAACCTATGCGTCATACACACAAAATGTCATACTTATTGACAACAGCGATTAATTTTCGATTAATGTGGCCAGTTATCACGGTAGTGCAGGTCAAGGTTTGAGTGGTTTGACACTATTAGTGGTTGCCAATAAACAGTGGATTTTATTCGAGATTTTATTAACTGGTGATCACATTTAGCGAAATTCGCTGTATTATATTATATATGTACACATATTATCCGTGACACGCATTTAAGCCTTATACTCATAGGTTATAACTTATAATAAAATATACCTATGTTTGTACGCAGACATTGATTGTGGTAAACTCACGCCGCCAGTTTACGGTACGTTACACTATTCCAACGACTCCACACACCTCGACAGTGAGGTCAAATATAGTTGCAGTAACAACTACAGATTGACCGGAACAGCGATACGACGTTGTCTTGAAAATCAAGCGTGGAGTGGGACCGCTCCGAAATGCGAAGGTAACAGACACATTATAATTATTATTTCGTTGAAATAATCGAGGGGGAACAGGAACTACTGCGATCGAAACGATGAGGTGTTTGAAATTTATTTTATGCAATTTATTTTTGGTTTTTTTTTTTTTAAGAAATAAGATGCCCGGAACCAATTTTACCAGAACACAGTGTACTGTCGGTGACAGGTAACGATCGTTTATACGGACGGACTTTGATAAGGACTTCATCTGATGCTGTTTCAACGTCTACGTACAAGATAGGCGCTCTAGTAAAATATCGCTGCGAAAGAGGATACAAAGTCGTCGGCGAACCGATAAGTAATTGCGACGACACCGGTTCGTGGACAGGCGTAATACCACAATGCGTTTGTAAGTCTTAATTAATATTATCAGCAATAATAATAAGTATTCACTCGGTATATATTTTAAATTCAATTTTTAGATGTCGACTGTGGAACTCCCGAGAGTATCGACAACGGGAAATTCAATTTAGTATCCAACGTTACGTATTACGGTTCGGCGGTGTTGTACGAGTGCGACGATCACTTCCAACTCGACGGACACGGCAGAAGATTGTGTCTTGAAAACGGCACATGGAGTTCGGAAACGCCAAAATGTCAAGGTAAGATATAAATTATAATAATATAATATATAATCAAATCCAAAACACAAAATTAAACTTACGTATTTCGACGGCCTTTGAAGAAATAAATTGTGACGAGCTCAAGAGCGAAAACAGTCTCTCGGTGAGGGTGGCGTCGAGAACAGTCGGAGGAATAGCGGAATACACGTGTCCGCGAGGATATTTCACGATAGACAACACTACGAGACAATGTTTGCCAAAAGGATCGTGGAGCGGGAGACCACCGACGTGTCAAAGTAAATAATAGTAATAATAACAACAAGATATTCCCTAATTATTACGATATTTTTAAAACTTTAGTGGTCGACTGTAAGCATCCAGGCCCGATCGAAAACGGTAGAGTCATAATAATGAACGATACCACGACATACAACAGCGCGGCAGAATACCACTGTGTACCTCATTTCCAAAGAATGGGTCCTTACATGAGAAAATGTTTGGACGACGCTCAGTGGTCAGGAGAACAACCATATTGCCAGTGTAAGTTAACACTAACCGTATGCCACAGTAAAAATAATAATAATAATAAAATTATTTTTTTGTAGCCATAAGTGCAGTAATAAGTGACACCAGAACCTTAGGTCTAGCTGTTACTGTCGGAGGTGGCATTGTTTTATTCCTAGTCATACTTCTTGCCTTAATTTATTTAAGATTGTGAGTATTTTCAAAATTAACATATCAAATTAACTATATTAATTATATTATATTATATTAACATATAAAAATAAATATCACCCAAAATCAATTTATATTGTGTTTTATTAGAAAACGGCCAACTCCAGTAAAAAATACAGAAAATGTAGAAGGAGCAGTACGCAAAGAAGAACAGAATACAGCAGTCATGTCATACGCTTCATTAAGTGATGTACAGAATCATATCTATGATTCGGTAACAGACTATACATATGATGAACCAAACAGCTACTATGAGCCATCACCCGTCTCTAAAGCAAAATCAGACCACTCTGGAGCCACTGTAACAATTAACGGCGTAGCTATTCGATAATGTTCCAAATTAATGGTTTAAGATAGTTGTAAATTTTTTTATTATTGTAAATATAAATTCGTATTTAATGTACAAAGTTAGAATTATAATTTAAGCGGAAAAGTAACACATTTTAAAGAATGGAGAATAAAAGAACTCAGGTCGTATGTGTACCTATGTAAAAGTTTAAGTTGATCAAATATTATTATATGAATAAACTTAAATTATATTGTTTATAAAAATATTTAATTATTATTTAATTTGTAAAAAAAAGTGAGCTGTGAGTTATGTTAAATAAGTCATAATTAATATAAGTGTTTGGAAGCATTTTTTGTAGTCTTGTGATCAATTTTTGGTTGGTTTCAAATTTCAACTATCACTACTTGTATTTGTATATCATAATAATTATGGTTAATGGAATAAAATAAAACTTAAATATTTTGTCAGAAATGTATAATAATGAATGATAAATGTATCTTTAATATAATCTATATCTACATAATTTGTATTACCTGCCTACCAAGTTGAGTATTTTAATGTACAAAAATGAAAGGAAATAATTTGAATTAGTTGTTCTTAGTTGAATTAAGTTATTAAAATTCAAAGAATGTAAAAAAAAAATAAAAATGACATTTAATGTTCTTTTTTCTATTCTAAATATTTAATGATACCTACTTATTACACAATATTAATTCCATGAATTTAAAGAGATGTTAAGTGCATAATTAAATATTTAAATCTGTTTTTTACAAGAATAAAAATAGAATATAAATCTATATAGTATTTACTAAATACCCAATAATGGAATGGCACCCAAAATAGATGAACTGGTACCTAGGAAAGTTTATAAGGGAGGAGGAAAATAGCATAGTTTATTTTATAATGTAAACCATAAACTGACTAATTAACAACATATTTTGAGATCAAGAAGAGAAACTATTAGCATAGCCAAAAGCATAGTGCATGTTATGAATATAAAAAGGAGGTAAGAGTGCAAGAACTAAAAAGAATAGTTGCTGAATATTACGTACAAAGTAATGAAAGGCAGTGTCAACACTGTCAACCTTCTATTGAACAGACTTTAGCAGGGAAGAATTGAATCATAATTATTAAGGATGGTGTGTTGGCTGAAGGATATTAGTAAAAAGTCACTACTTATCAGAAAACAAAACAAGTGAATAGATAATCAATAGTTAATTGATTTTAAATTAAAAACAAATCAATAAAAGTAAGCACTATATTGATATCTACTTATCTACTCATCATATTTAGAACCATAGATATAACCGGGTATTACATATTATTATACATTTACAATAAACTTGTGTAGTTGTGTTGAAAAATAAAACAACATATAGGGTTATTATTTTTAGTTATTAATTTTTTATAATACTTATGGTTGGTATAAAAGCACATTTTGATCAAAATATTCTGCTTCAGGTAAAAAGTATAAAAATTTTAGCCGTCATTAAAAAATTAAGAGATGATAACTGAGTGGTTTCAATCAACACAGAAGTGATAAAAATAAGAACAATAAAAAATGTTAAAATTGCATGTACCTACCAAATTAGATTTTCAAAAATAAAATAGGTACTTTTTGAATTATTGAGTGTTCAGTGTTGAAATAATCATAATGTAGGTATTTATTTATTTATTTATTGTATATTGTATAGGTAAGGTAAAACTTGAATTATTTATTATTTCATTGCTCTAATACCAAATATATTTTTTTAATAAAATCATGGTTTAACATAATATCCAAACTTTACATGCAAATGTTTATTATTTAAATTATTCTGAGAAAATAAGAAAGGTCGATTGGGAGTCCATATTTAGAGAATTTAGTTGGTGACTATTATAATAGTGTTATATTAGGCTCAAGGACTCTAAATAGTTTATTTCCTTTATTGTTTATACAGACCACTCTATACCTAAGGTATAAAAAAAATAATAAAAATGTTAAAATCACATATGCTTTTGTTTAATGTAGGTGTAGCTATCCCTGATTTTTATATTAAACAAATCAAAAACATAGTAATTTAGAATGTATTTAATCAGAAATATTAGTAAAGTAACAAGTTAAGACAATTTTTTATTACATACATAAGTGAAAAGTTCATTTTTAAAAATTAAAAAAATCCATTTTAATCTGTAGGACTTTTGGTGTTTATATTTAAAACTTAGGATAGGTTACTTATCTATTTTAATTATGGTAGCAGAAAATCAACTCAAAGGTGTCAGCTGTAATGTAAACCTATTAGTATCATTATCTAGGTTAAATAAACAAGTATAAGGTACTCATAACATACAATATTTTATATTTGTTGAGAACACACTACATGACACTACATTCACTTTTTGTTCCGCTTAAAGTGAAGTGAATTTGTAATGTATACTCACGAGCTCATACATCTTATAATATTATATGTAATATAGTCATACTAAGGAAATAAACTAATACCCATTACTCTTTAATGGCAATAGTAAATTATAGAATAAAAATATATATTTTATATTCTATACAATACCCACTTACCTATATAACGGTGATATAAATTAAAAATATTAATACAATATTTATATAAAATATTCTAGTACCTACCTAGGTAAATGAGGATTTATTATATATTATAGAAATAAATATTATGAATATTATTTGAGATGCCCATTTTATACTTTGATTAATACCTATAGGCTATAATATATTTATATTATCAGGTGTATAATTTCAGCTTTTGGTAAGGAGGGGATTTAAGACCGATTTGAAAAAAAAATCAAGATTGTATTACACTGGTAGCAATTGAATAAGTATAATTTTCTGGATTACAAAATAGGTGACTCTGTGAGTCGATACTATGATTCACTAGACTACCAGAATGATGTGTCTATACTGGGGTGGCAGGGTCTACACCAAGTGTCAAGTACCAAAAATGCAAATTGACCACATTTTCATCTATTTTTAGAATTTTAACATTTTAAGCGATAAACAATCTAGCCAGTGCATCCCAAAATTATTTAAAACCATACTATGACTACCAAAAAAAAAAATTCACGATCACCAATTTTGACATAGATAGTTACTATTGAATAAGGAATTGCAGGCTTTCTATACATTTATTGGGGTGAGGCATGAAGGTGTCAGACACCTTTAGTTAAAAAGTTTGACATTTTGAATTTTGTTCTTGACAAGACAGGTATTCTATGGGAATACGAGATACATATAATATATTACATGAATAATATTAAAAAAAAAATCACAAGGCCCACAAGATGTGTAAATAAGTAAAATTAGGTTTAAAGGAAATAAAGGAAATAACAATGAACATCATGGTTTTATTTTTTATGTGAATGTAGTCTCGGAAATAGTCGTATTTAATACAATTTTAAAAAAGATACACCTTCATGTTTTTTTTTTTTTTATAAGATGATTATTTCAACTATTTGTCATTCTTTAAAATCACTATGAAAGAATAGGTTAAATTTTTTTAATTTAAAATTTAGTGTACCTATGTGCGTAAATTTGATAAAACTGTAAATGTATAGGTAGGTACCTCCTAAAAGTTTCAATTTAAAATCCGTCCATACTCGAAAATAATATTATATCGGCCGGTTGAACGTACTCGAATTGTAGCAAAATACACAAAACATCAGGGGACCTATATATAGGATAAGAATAACAATAATAATATTCCAGGACAGCGGGAGTCTCCTCCGTACAGCAGCCGTTTTTGATGACAGGAGGGTCAAGGTCAATGTTACACTATAAGCACCACGTTATTAAGACCCCAAGACGGCAAAAAATCAATAGCACAGGGCTCCAGAAACAACCGTCTTGATGCGTGAGAGGGGGAGGGGAAGGACGGCGGCCGCGGCACGAGTGGACCCGGCGGCGGTATTAAGTGTCTTAACATGACCATATAAAGTATCATTTGGAAACCGAGTGGAACTTTCACGACGCCGTTGCCATATAAGGCAAAATATGTGTTTAATAGCGCTTCGTACCGGCATCGGGCGAGGTTTTTTTCTACGATTTTATTCACGCGAGTTCGTTTCCCCACCCGCCCACGCGCAGTTTAATAATCGTCGATAGATTTTGACGGATCGTGGGTTTTCACTTACCGTGATCATGGCGAAAGTCCGCGAGGGGCCGTTGACGTCCAAATCCAAACACGCGCCAAACTATCGTCTGTGGGCAGTTCTCGGGGTGGTGTGTCGTTCGCTTGTCGGTGCACCGCTGCTGGCATATGAGAGACAAGATGAAATCGCCCAAGAAACCGATCAATTCATTGCACGTGTGGTGCCGGGTCTGGACGACAAATCAGAGTCGGGAAACAAAATCTAAATTGTTAGATACTATGGGACAGAGGTTTATCGAACAATATAGTTAAACATACCGGAGTCCAGACGGGCAGAGAATATCGGCAAAACACACGGAAAAGGGGAAAAAAAAAAAATTATGAATTCAGTGTGTCCACATTAGGAGTGAAACCGACTGGTGGTGTAGTCGGCCACGGTCGGCCTCGATCGGTTTCCTCCGCGAGCGATAACGCCTCGTCCGCAGCGTCATCTTATCGCATCGTCACCGAATGTGTGTATAAAAAACAATAATACCATCAACAGCGAGAAATCGACCACCGCCCGCCCGCCCATCCGTCCGTTACCGTGACTCACGCCGCCGCCGCTTCGTCCGCTTACTCTATGCTTCGTCCATTCGCTTGTACCACGGCCATCGCTGGACGGACTCATTCGCATTCCGTACGTCAAACGCTCGCTACTACACTACGACGTGGCCCCCGCCGACCGAACGCCCAGCGAAAAACCATTTTTTCCTGCAATCCGTTTCTTTTTAGACTTCAAAATTGTGAGTATGCCGCGCGAAAACACCTCTAGCCCATGTGTAATGACTACCCACGGCGTGATAATATTGACGTTTTGTTATTTTTTTATCGTTTGGCCTACATGAATGTTTCAATCATTTGACGAATGTTTAATTATCGTTGTCTTTTCGAACGGTTTCTCTTCGGTGAGTTTGTCCTACGTCAGTTCTGAGACGACATGTCGTCGTGGTCTCGTATGTGACAAACATAAAAACGTCCTTGAAATTTCCTTATACGGTTTACCTAATTAGGTACCTATTTTTCTGAATCATAATTATAGAGAAAATAATTACAAAATATCTTTAAGATGATAATATTTAAAAGTCAACAGGTAATAATGTTGACATTTAAATTATTTTTTATCATATTTTAACTACATTCCATTTTACTGAATGTTAATAGGTTAAAACATATTTTTTTTCGATAACACTGTTAATGTTATAAAAATGTCTAAGAAATTTCAAATGAAACAACAATTTAATAATATTTACACATTTTATAAATTATAAACAATATTTTCTCATATTGTGAATAGACAATAAAATATTTCTGAGCATTGCACTGTTATATTATTCTTTGTTTAATAATTATTTTTATCAGACTGAAAATGATAGCAAAAAGACGTAATAACGAGAGTAAAACATTTTTAGACATTCTCTTGAGTCTCTATAATATAGAATTGAATGTTATTTTACCCTACTTTAAAATGATTAAAAATGTTCTATATTTTAAGGAATATTTTATTTTAGTAAATTTATCATAAAACTATGTAGAAATTATAGCATGTCTTAATGCAATTTCATTCAAATCCTTTAGTTTTCTAATCGGGTACAAGGAAGCTGGGTCTCCTATATTACCATAGAACTTTATTACTGACATCAGATCATATATAGTTGGAAGTCATATCTAATTTTAGTTTATCATTTAATTAGAAGGTACTTAGGTTAGATTATGTAAATATTTAAAATTCCCGAATCAACAAACAAATTTCCTAAATCCTGGTTTTTAGACCTTGCGTGTGTTCTAGGATTAAGTTTTATATTAATATTATTATGGACATGAAAGAGGTCAAAACTGTTGCAATTTAGTGATGACCATAAACGGCATAAGCAAAAGTTGTATTGGTGAAATAAGAAGTATCCATTTATTACATATTTTCTTATAATCTTACATAATACCAAACTATAAAATACCTTTAAGAATGTCAATGAATCATTCATATTTTTATCAGAAATACCTATCTATGACTCATTTGGTTGGTAAGTCAATATTTTTTTGAACAACTATAGGAATAGTGCAATTTTAATATTATAAGCATATTAAATAAGTGAATAATTTAGAATGTAAAATCTTTCACATTTTAATACCTATTGTCTGAAATAAAACAATTATTTAATCATACTGAAACAAGTGATGAATTCAGAAACTTTAATTAGCGTAATGTGCATGAGTTTTTTTTAATTTAAAGGTTTATTATTTTTTTAGAGCGAATCAAGCATGTCACGGAAAACGGCAGTGAGGAGGGCAACCACAAAGAAACGAGCGCAGCGCGCTACGTCAAATGTGTTTGCCATGTTTGGGCAAGCACAAATACAAGAATTTAAAGAAGCATTTAATTTGATAGATCAAAATCGGGACGGATTTATTGATAAAGAAGATTTGCATGATATGCTAGCTTCTTTAGGTAGGTACATTTTTTATTCGTATTATAAATATTAAACATATTTTATGAATATCAAATAATTTTTTAGGCAAAGATCCGACTGATGATTATTTGGAAGGTATGATGAATGATGCGCCTGGCCCAATTAATTTTACAATGTTTTTGACATTATTTGGAGAAAGACTTCAAGGAACAGATCCTGAAGATGTAATAAAAAACGCCTTTGGTTGTTTTGACGAAAACAATGAAGGCGTAATTAATGAAGAACGTCTGAGAGAGCTTTTAGTTACTATGGGAGATAGGTTCACAGATGAAGACGTATGTATTTTTAATTAAATTTATAATTACAGCTTATAACAAAATTATTAATGTACCATTATACATTTAAACATTTATAAAATACAATTAAAAAGCTCCTCCTGATTTTTAAACTTCAAAAGCAAAATCTAATAATTAAGGTGAATTTACTAGTGATATAGGTATAGAATTATTACTGCTTGATAGTGTAGTCTTAATCTTTTTTTCTCTTGTCCCACCTTTATCTCCATTGAGTTTTGTTATTTATTTTCAATGCATATATCTTTCTACATCATATTATAGTAACATAAATAATGTCCTTGTTAGTGCAGGCGAGTGCATGCGATTTCTATTTGGACCATGCTGTTCCACCGCAGTAAAGTGCCTGTATGCGGCGAAATACAAGCTGTCTTGTTTTTCCCTGCATACAAATGAGCTAGGACATGGCGTTAATTACTTAGCTTTGTTTATCACATGAATCTGTTAATTGTTATTAATTATTTAGAAATTTAGATAAATGTCTAAAACTGCAAAGTAATTTGAACGGTTTAAACCCGAAAGTCCAGAAAATTACTCTTGTAATATGTAGCATAATACTGGTAGTGTATTTAATCCAATTTGTGTTACATTTTAATACTACACTCAATTGTTCTTTACTATTTATCAATATTCCTAAGTAAATTTTCAATAGAAACAAGTTCTTTATCTCATTTTGGAATTATATAATCTAGACATAATATATCAATATATGCTTTAAAATTACTTGTAAGGTATGTAGTCGGCTAGTGCACTTATACTATGATTGTCAGTGAAGAGGTTCAAACAATTTTGAAATATGATTAAAAGATTTAATTTTTCAGGTCGATGAAATGTATCGTGAAGCTCCTATTTCCAAAGGTATGTTCAACTATATAGAATTCACACGTATTTTGAAGCACGGTGCAAAAGAGAAGGATGAAGTTTAATTGTGTTTTTAGATAAAGTAAAATACTTTATTATAAAAATGTACTCAAATAACATTAAAACAATATATTTATATTTATCAAAATTGTATTATTAAATAATAATTCAAACTAAATAATGGGTGAAATAATTATTTATTAAGTTTATTTATGTAACCTTTTAAGTTTTATATTTTATTAATTATTCATAAACATTCATAAATAATGCATTTATATTATACAATTTTTTTTTTCGTTACTCATTCTTACGGTTTTTTTTAATATTATCTTTTTTATGGTTATTTAGGAATATGTTTTTTATACTTACATTTTTACCTAACCTGTCCATGGTAAATTATCCTTGTATTTAGATATAAATTAAAAATTCACTAACTACAACATACCTCTATCATATCTTGATATTTATTTTATGCTTAATGTTCAGTGTTTTGCGTAAAATATTTTAACTCAAGTCCATAAGTGAATTAAAGCAATAATTGTATAGATTATTTAATTCTTTAATTTTAAATAATTTAACCATGACTAAGCTGTGAGCGTATTGTGTATTACTTAATAACTGAAATATTCAAACTTCACATTTAAATACTACAATACATAGTAATACACTTGCGTTTGTCTTAAGTCTTACCCCTTACACACTATGGTGAAAATGAATGCCCATTAATCAAAGAACTAACAAGTCAATCAGGGGTGGATATGAGGAGAA
The DNA here is from genome assembly GCA_949089665.1 of Macrosiphum euphorbiae. Lineage (NCBI taxonomy): Eukaryota > Metazoa > Arthropoda > Insecta > Hemiptera > Aphididae > Macrosiphum > Macrosiphum euphorbiae. Next base: position 133,360,691 of record CARXXK010000001.1, on the reverse strand, counting down.
ATCCGCCCACATGGCTCTTTAAATACATGTGTAGTATACACATGCATTATAATTATTATAAAGACATATAATAATCTAAGATAAAATGCTTGTCATCCGTCCCCTAAAAAAACACTAAATATGCCACTGTCATCAATATATATTATATTACAAATATAAAAGGTGTTGTTATTTAGTAGTACAAGTAGGCATTAGGTAAATGTGCTCATTGTTTAGCTTTAAGTCCAAGAACTAAATCATGATGAACAAAGTAGTACAAAAATATTATCAGCCATTTAATGGTTCTCTTATGTCTGGATTTAACATTTAAAATATGAAATTTTTTTTCTTTGTTGTTATTTAATATTTATGTTCCATATCTGGAGAGTTTCAATGTACCTATAAGGCTATAACAGATATAATATCATGTTTATACTATACAATTATGTGTTATAACTAGGGTTTGGATTTAAAAATATGTAGAAATATCAAATAGGTATTTATAGTCTATTACAAAATCACAACTTTATTTAAAGCATTGAAAAAACAAGAAATTTTTAAAAATGAAAATAATATTTATTTATTTAATTGTATGCATTGTACCTAGTATTTACCTGATAAATACACAATATGTAAAAGACTATCTTAGATTATATTAGATTTATTCATTTCTAAACATGCTCAGCCCTATTTCCCCTCTTAATAATAAATTTCGTGTAAAATTACCAATAGTTTTCAAAAGCAATGGGAAAAACAACATAAAAATTAAGGAAAAACAGGAATTTTTACGCAAACTCGGTTATCCACAAAATCGATTCTGGTTTACTCTAAAACAAATGAACGTATATAGTGATTTACTAAATACTCAATAATGGAATGGTCCCCAAAATAGATGAACTGGTACCTAGGAAAGTTTATAAGGGAGGAGGAAAATAGCATAGTTTATTTTATAATGTATAGTATTTATAGTATATTTATTTATTTTATAGTACCTATTTATATAGTCTATATACTTGACATTGTCACTGGTAATTTATATTTGCATTTTCTATACAAGATAAAATTTTTAAAATATTTTAATTTGTTTTGAACTGTTTAGGAACATTTCCAGTTTCAAATTGTATTAGTCTTTTAGATTCTGAGTGAAACGATGAATGTATTGATTTTACAATGATGTGTGTTTTTATATTTTTTTATTTTTGTGTCTGTGTACACGATAAGTGGTCGAAATAATGCTTCGATTTTCGACTTCAGTATCTTGTTCGATTGGAAAGAGAATATCGTTGGTGCATTGGGGAGGTCAAAAATTTCAAATTCCCAATACTTTTCAAAAGCGCCAAGAAAAACAAAAGAAAAATTAAGATTACGATTTTTCAGAAAATTGAGTTTGGTGTAATTTTAAAACAAATGACCGTAGATTCATGAAATTTTCACTGGTTGTTTATATTTGCATTTCTATACACGATAACATTTTCAAAATATTTTATTTTATTTTGAACTGTTTAGGGACATTTTCATTTTTCATTTTTTTTTAGTTTTTTTTCTAGAAATATCAATAAAATTTTATTTGTTGGTTAAAAAAACTTGAAAATTTAATAGAAGGCTACTAGTATATTGTTTCAAAGCCAGATGAAAAATATTAAAAATCGTTAGTCACAGTTTTTTTTTATAAGCCTTTTAAGTTCAAAAATTGACAAAAGATCGAAAAATCACGAAAATTAGCAAATTATTTTGAGTTAAGGATTCGTAAAAATTTTTCTTTTTAAATCTAAGATTTTAAAATGTAATACAAGATTACTCATAAGTTTGTCTACCTTTATCAATAAAAAAATCTCTACCGGACAGTCAAATTAAATTGTTATGAGCGTTTAAAATTCAAATTTTTACAACATTGGATATTCACTCGATTTCTCATGTAGCGATTTCCTTATTTTGTTGTAATTCATAAACGAATAACTGTAGATAAATGAAAATTTCACTGAAAGTTTATATTAGCATTTCCTATACACCATACAATTTTGAAAATATTTTGACTCTTTTTGAGCCGTTTACGGATATTTTCATTTTTCAATTTTTTTAGTTTTTTTTCTATGAATATCAATAAAGTTTATCTATTGGGCCAAAAAGTGTAAAAATATAATAAAAGGCTCCTGATATATTGTTACAATATCAGTTGAAAAATATTTGAAATACATTGGCACAATTTTTTTTTATAAGCATTTAAAGATCGAATTTTGACAGAATTTTTCAAAATCTCGAAAATTATCAATCATCGTAATTAATAAATTATAAAATGTTCAGTTTTTATAGCTAAGGATTGAAAATTTAAAACAAAATTCCACGTAAGTAGTTAATTCTGTTACCAAAAAATCTAAAAAATACACAAGCACAGTTTATTCTTATGGTAATTTTAAGTTCAAATTTGGGACCAAATTACATATTAAAAAACCTAGCATACCTATTTTAGTTATTTTGTTGTGAGTGTATAATACTATTCGTCGGTACCTACTTGAAACTTCTAAAGTACACTAGGTATTATGTATCTATGATAGTATCAGGGTTTGTTATTGATGTATACCGTGTTATAACTTATAAGTACCTAATGGATATTGTGATATGATTAATTTGGAATTTATTATAGGTCAATTTTTTTTTTAATACCATATATATTTATATAATATGTCTTAAACCTAGACTGACATACCGTCTTCACTCAGAATCGTTTTTCTTATACAATGATATTGTATCATTGAATTCAAATTTAATACCATCCATTATACAGTGACTCACTTGTAACCTACTGTACAGTAGAGCGACATCCACTTACCCATATTTTTTTCTATGAATGTCAATAAAACTTTATTTGTTAGGTAAAAAGCTTGAAAATGTAATACAAGGCTCCTACTATATTGTTACAATAGTAGTTGAAAAAAATCCTCAATCATAGTTTTTTTTTTAAGCATTTAAATTAAATGATTTAATGTTCGAATTTTGACAAAATGTATTGAATTTAAAATTTAATAATTATTTTGTAGTTAAAAATGTATAAAATGTTCAACTTTTATAGCTAAGGATTGAAAATTGAAAGCAATGATCCACGTAAATAGGTAAATATATAAATTACTTTATTCACAATATTATCATCAAATATACTTAGTAATATCATAGGCTGATTGACCATTTTCACTCAGAACCGTTTTCCTTATACAATGATATTATATCATTGAATTCAAATTTAACACCATCCATTTCAGTGACCCACTTGTAACCTACTGTACAGCAGTGCGACTTTTTTTATTTACCTATACTATACTATAGACATGGCACATCGAAAAATGAAAAAAACAAAAAATGTTGATGTGCATTAAGTAATTTTAGGAAAATTATATTTTGATGTTTGATGACATTTTTGTCTACTTCGCTAGATAATTAATAGTTTTATGATGCATTGATTTATCACTGGAAGACGAAATTTGTGCCCAAAAATACCTACAGGTATACCTAACTGCCGTATAATCGTATTTTCTATACCGACCGTTTTTAAGGAACTAAATATAGGCAATTTTCTAACCATTTAGAACGTGCGTCCAATGCTTTAATGGTAGATAGCGTTATTATTATCTTCCTCGACGCCTGGTTGATTGAATAATATATCTTCCGGGCAGGTTAGCTTAAACTTTATAGTTGTTGTACTGTAAATAAGTTGTAGCATGGATAATAAATTCATAGAATATACCGTCTATTCTATATCAATGGTTGTAGTATCTTTGTCTGCAGTGGCGCACACTCAAAAATAAATATTTGTAGCAAAATATTTCGGTTACCTACCTCTATATTGGCTAAAAGATTAATGGCTATAGTCTATAATTATTCAATAGTTTATTTTCAATATTTTTATAAGTAGTCGAATTTTCATGATGTAAGTATTTTGGAGGCAGGGGGTCCACCCACCCACCTACCAAAAAATCACGGCTAGCAACTGCTACCCTTAAACCCTCCAGTGTGCTCCACTGTTTGTCTGCAGTTATAGTTAGAGATTACTGACTAGATGTCAGTTGGGGAAAAACTCGCTTATAAGTTATAAGTTATCCCACTAGGATAGGCTACGGCCTAGGATAGGAAACGACCAATTAGGTCGGTCATATAAGCAAAGCAAAGCAAATTATAAAGATTTTATCTATAATTTAAAATGTATTAACTTCAATAAAATATATACTTAGGTACATAAAATAATAAAAAAAAAATTTCTTGGGACCTATATAATATAATAATTTTATAACTAAAAACAATTAAACGGACACAAAAAATATTGTGAATAGTAATTACATTTGAGTATTATAGTTAGATATTATTTATTTTTCGTATATCTAATTATTAGGGCTGACGACTTCTGATACTATTAGAAACCTGAAATTAATATGTATGCACTTAGGCACTAAAAAAACAACAAATATGCACTTAAAATATTATGCTCTAAAGAAGTTTGTAATATGATTTTTGGTATCTACTTAGACTATACAATTAATATGAAAACAACAAATATAAAATGATAGTTTGATTATTTTGAAAAATTTCTAATTAGCAATTAACACTATACCTGATGCACTCGTTGAAGTGTTATCGGCTAGATAATGGACCGATATGCTGCGACTGGTATAGAACTAGGTATATTATATTTTGAAATGTTTTGTATTATGCTCATAATTTCTCAAAGGCCGACATTTTAGATTAAACATTTTTCAATATTATTTCTTATTTGTCCAAACTGATCAAAAACTGGCAAAATATGTTCTCATTTTTTCTAATATACTCAAATATGCATTTATATACAATAACGACAAAATACAAAGTATAATTTTCAGTGTAACTTACCAGTAGGAATTATGAAATATATTTATACATCACTCACGACTCATATTATTCTGCGACCTTTCCAGACAAATATTAAAAAACTAGAAGTCCGCATTACTAACTATCTATAATATTCAAAGTTTTTTCTCTTTTTCTTCTCTGTTTTAATTATAATTGAAATTTCAATCATAATTTTTTCAAAGTTTAACGTTTTAATTATTTCAGTATTATTGTTTTTCAAGCCTTCAATATCTATTTAAATGGTACCTAGTTTGAGAAAAAAAAATCATGTTTATTAGGTTTAATGTAATGTAATATAATATAATATTATTAATTATTACCTAGGTATATAATATGTGATTAAAGAAGTTAACTAGGTACTCACGCATTCATGATTCATGAGTGTACCTTTTTATTCTATGGTTTCGTTTAAAAATACACAGTCTTAGATTCAATATGTTTAATTGTTATTACTCTATAGATATAATAGAAACTATTAAATCTACAGCGCTATTATTATATCTATTGTATAATAATAATTATTATTCGCATAATAACGTTGTAGCTGCGACCTACCGTATACTTATGTGGCTATAGCCATTGAAATTGTTTTTATAATATTAAGTGCGATGCAAGATGCAACTATACAGAGTGACTCACCAAAAATGCTCACCCCTGTTTTTTACATCAATAATGCAATTATTCGAAATCTGATTTTTGGGATTTAAATACCCCCATAAACACCATATTTCAAATTCTTAAGATTTTTTTGTTCTTCTTAAGGGGTCTGCAACGTGACTTGTTCATTGTTGTTTTGCTCATAAACATGCCTTACAGGAAAAGCTCTCACGCTTTGTAAGGTGATCTGATATTGATAATTTTTTTTTTTTTTTGAAAGAGACTTAGGGACTTAGGTTTTCAAAATTCTATTTCTGAACCATATACTATGATTTTGAATATGACCAATTTTCACAAGCTTTTGTTGTTCTTATTATGTTTGTTTTAAGCAATGAAATTAAAAATCAAAGTCCAATGAGCTCTGTAGAAAATGATCCTTTTTCTAACTAAAAAAAAATTAATCAAATCAGACTACTCAACAATACGTGAGAGTTTTTCCTGTAAAGCGTGTTTTGAGTATAAATCAAGATTTTTATTTTTGGTTAGCGGTACCGTTGACATGACGCGCGTGTGCTCATACAATCACACTCACACTAATCATCATTGACGATTAACACAAAGCCATGGACAGTGGCAACAAAATTGCATATTTCCTAAATATATTGCCTTTTATTAAGAACACACGAGAATGTTCATAAAGATTGTCCTGCTGAGATACAAACTAGTGTTTTTTGAACGAGAACCCTCTTTTCTATACTAAATTACTTAGCATTTTAGAGGATAACATTTCTGAAAAATTTGAAGTATCAAAATCCATATTTAAAATAATAGTTTTTGAGTTATTTAAAATTGTGTACTAAGGATAATACTGTATGTTCGTGATAATGGATTTGGAAGATATTAGATCTTGAGTGATTAGACAATTTTAGTAATTAATATTAATCTGTCGACATTTATAATATTTGTGAAATGGTACAAGTATAATAAATATTAGATGTCTAGATCCATCATTAAATTTATTTTACATTTCGGTAAAACCATTTTTAAGGAATTTTATCCTTTGTAAATTAACATTTTAATAATTATTGAGAAACTCTACTTGTTTGAGTTTTGAATTAGGTACCTGCATCAAAATGTTCAAAAAGAATTATCTACCAAATAATTTATATTAAAAGGGGGGGGGGGTTAATTTGAAAAACAGAAGTTTTTAACACTGCGGAATACACCTAAGGTAGAACAGACAATTTGATAATTTATAATTTTATAATATAGTCCCTAAGTTGGTAGGTACATTACGAATTTCCAAATATCAGAAATTTAACAAATTCGTTTTAAAGGAAAAATTGGTGTGAATAATGATACATGCTTGGTGAATCTCTCTGTATTCATATAAACAGGTTGGTACTATTGTGTAATAAATTTTCTAATTTTTTTTCATCAAAATTTTTATGGTTATTTTAAGGAAATTTAAGTGATATTTCAGAATTTGAAAGTAAATTTGGAGGCATTGTCCAGCTGTGGATTTTAAACTTTTCACTGTGGCCAGCCAGACTTACGAGTTAAGGTTGTTATAAATAGGTACGTATCATACATGCTTAGCTTCGTTTTAATTAAGTACGTAAAGTACTTACTAAATGTAATAGTGGCTACACTCTACAGATATATATAAACAAATAAATGAGTATATTTTATGGTCGAGCTCGATCTTAATACAATAATATTATATTATTATTATGATATACCTAATATGTTCTTAATTTCCCAAAACACGTGAACACAGCTTAGTATAGATATAGTTTCATGTATTTTAGTGAAGGCAAAACTTGATATTTAAGGTAGGATTTAAGATTTGTCTTCATATACGACAAAATAAAAATCTTCTCTTTAGGGTTTAGCACTTGTTGTGCATAGACGCATAGTACATAAACTATTTTGTAATTAAGTATGAAAATATTATTGATGTTATTTTTCCTATACATGTATAATATTAATATATTGATTGGCCGTCTGTTTGTAATAGATCATTTTTTTATAGCCTGAAATATATTTTAATTTAAACATAGCGTGATACATATATAAATAGTATATATTATATTTTAATGACATCCCCCTTAAAAAAATCAACCAAAATAGAGTGCATTTTAGACTTGAGTGTAGCTAGTGTAGGTACATATTTTAATGATTCCATATAATATGTAGCAATGTGTCATACTGAACCTATGGACCTATAGATGTACCTATTGGACACATGATTATTTTTGTATTTATCAATAACAAATTATTATATCTACCTAAAAACTGTCTTATTGTTATTTTGAAAAAATAATTTAAGTAAACTGATTAATTTGAGTTGTGTAAAATTAATCCAAATAATAGTATATTATTAGATATGGGTTTCAATTTTGTCGATGACAATTAATATAAATATTTCATTATTTAAAACGTAGCCTTGTAGATACCTACGTTTTTTTTTTTAAATAGGAAGGTAATTATTTATCATTATAAAGACAATACAAATTATTGGAAAAATAATTATTACTTAAACGTCTTCAACTATAATTACCTACCTACATTTGTTGACTTATATTGATATAGTACCTATTATAGTTTATACTTTATACTTTTAAATACGTGTATATTATATTATATAGATTCTTGCAGTACGTATATCGAAGATATTTGCTTTTTAATTTGGCAAATTAGCAAGATTGGGTAATAAAATTTATAATAGTTAGTGTTTATTCAACAGCTACTTTCAGAATGTGTATTTTAACCGATTTAAATAATCGATTCTCATAGTGTATAAGCCGTGTGAAAAATGTCACGGTCACAGAAATTCGTATTCCTAAAGTCCAACGTTAGATTCCTTGTGGAATTTGCATAAATATAATTAAAGTTATTATTATTATTTTATTGTTGTACATAATATGTACATTATACATAATTAAAGACTTTAATGTTTCGTAATATTTATGTTTGCATTAAATAATATAATATATTAATATAATGTATAGGTACACTGCAGATTTAAAAACGATTATTATTATTCATATAGGAGCGCAAGGAGCCACGCATCCACCGGGAATTTAATTGAATTTTTATGTTTAATATAAAAACCGAAAAATAATTGTAAAACGTATATAAGGCTTGGGAAGTCATGGAATTAAATTCGAAATAATTTAGTAGGTACTTATATATTATACTGCAGAATAGATTAATGCTTTATTAAACACGCATTTATGACAATCGAAGTAATATATAAGGAGTGTCACTTGGAGTAGTGCAAATGCTGTTTAGTGTGTACTACTATACTGTCTATATTATGTATCATAAATTAATATAAATAGTTTTTACAACTAGAGCGGTGTATGATGAATGATTTCGCTAAAGTTAATTTCTCTAAAAATTTGACTGCTGTGCAGTAGGTACTCGTGTTACGTAGGGAAGAGTAAGTATAAGTGCTGTGATTTCCGCCGTTGCCTTGTGCAGCATGAGGTCGGTACCAAGTTTGAACCAGTACGGGTGCTTGTTGCTTGACAACTCTGGCTTATTGCTCTCTGCAACATTGCATTGCAGGTTCCTCATAAAATAATAACTCGGAGAAATTCAATAACATTAATGCGTGTAATACTAACGATTGCACAGAGTCACTTAACGAGTCGGTACTTAACTGTTTTATATTTACCCATCGTCGTAATTCGTATAATATAATATAGGCGATGAAACCAGAAACTGATTTTAATTACCCTGCAGACACACATAATAGTATATAATACATTTTTTCTAATGTGTCATGTACACCCGAGTGTGTATATTATTATAACCTACCGGCTACCACCTATGTATCAATTATAGGATTATAATATTTATTATTTTGTATCAATCAATACTTGTTAATAATAATAAAAATTAATTTTTCCCATTTAGCGCAGTTATTATACCACGCCTGTAATCTATCGTGTCATCAAAATTATGATAATTTTTTTTTCACTATTGGATATTACGAAAGTTTAATTTTCACATTCGCGTTCACGCGTTAAGAAATATAAGCGGCAATTTGTGTTGCGATTTCGCATTTTGCATTTTCAATAAGTGTAAAATTGATCATCTTAATATACTGTATAATCGTGTCTACTATATATACACGACGCTAATTATTATTAGTATAGGTAGGTAGGGATACATATTATTATAGTTAATACACGTGGTGGGCTATATGCAGCAATTACTAATAATAATTGTACTTAAAAAATTGTAATTTGTTATTTCTACACCAAAACTGGTGTTCTGTAATGAGTAAAGTGAATTATATAACATAATGAAACATTAATTTTACTTTGTAGTTTCTACATAAGCAGCACGACAAGCAGATTGCTATACAGGAACCGGCAGCGGGAAACAATTTCGTTTTGGACAGGTTTCCATAACATGGGCAACCAATCTACCTCTGCGTCATGATGATAATAATAATATACAATAAGCAATAAAAGACAATTACATATTATAGCCCTCGTCGTTATTTTGTACAGTCGTGATGGCTGCCGTCTGCCAGCTGCTTAACCGAATCTGACATCTGTAAGTGTTAGCCGTTTTTACTCCAATATACAAACATTAATTTTATTTGAAGAAATCCCATGATGTCCCCTCTGCAGTATATACTGTAACATAGAAACTACAATTATATTGTACAAGTTAACTCGAATTATCCGAGCACACACGATAAATATTATTATTATTTTATATGCAACAGGTATCAGGGTAATCGAAATATATGTATATACAGACATATAGTCAAATGGGAAATTACACGAAAATTTCACTTTGTCTTTACCCGTTACTCGACACAATACACTCACTCTCACACACATGTCATATGTATACATATTTTATAGGTGGTACATATCGCGTTTGGGCGTAAACTCGTAATACAATACTTAATACTTTAACTTAATATTATATAATATTATATTAATATATAGGTACCTACTAGGTATATGGTAAATGGTATAATATTATAATTCACAGATGTCATATAATAAAATATCGTTGTCATAAATTTCGGTGCACACAACTGGATAGACACATAGATTAAATATACTAGTATATTTAATCTATGATAGACATTACATAGACGTATAACCCGATCAAGTTTGCCTTTTATATATTATCCAAGTCCCAGGTCCTAAATAAGACGTCTGGTATTATTGCAGGTACATATATAGGAAGCAACTAGCAGTTACCACGGTAAACCAGGGGCGTCATTTTGGGGGGGGGGGGGGGTGCAGGGTGTACATTTGAACCAACTTTTTTTTAAAACGCCTTCTTTGGCCAGCCAACAATAAATATAAGCACCGATGCCCGATATACCTAAGTGTTTTATATTATACATATTTTATTATTTTATATTTTTTCAGTATTAAAAAAAAATGTATTATACTAATGTTTAATTTCCAAGAATGTTTGATGTGGTTTTTGGTCCCACAGTATTATAATTGATAAAATTATAACACAAACGTTATGAAGAAGGGGCCGTACATCATTTGCGCATCGTCTGTTCACCTGTGCAAAAATATCGTACATCGTTTGGGCATCGGCGGCAGATTATTGTTTGCGCATCGTCTGTTTACCTGCACCAAATTATCGTACATCATATGCGCATCAAAATTCTGAACAATAGAAAGGTATAATAATAATTGTACACACATATAATATTATATAGATAATTAATAATTTAATATATATTGGCACAAGTTTTTGTTCAATAAGCATTTAAAGTTCAAATGTTGACAAAATTTATCAAAAGCTCAAAAATTTGCAAATTATTTTGTAGTTAAAAATGTAATACTCAGTTTAATTGGGCACATTACATGGTCATAGTTATAGTAAAAAATATACATATAACATATAGGTAGTTTGAGTAAAAATGAATTCAACTAAATTGTGTTCAGTTCATTTAGGATTGAATTTTATGATTAAAGTTAGAAAACAACGCGCTTTTGGGTATACACCTTTTTTCAGCTCTATTATTAAATAATATTGATGCGCAAATGATGTACAACCTTTTAAACGGACGATGCGCAAACGATGTATAACCCAAAAATCAAACGATGCGCAACTGTCTTACAAAAAAGGTCAAAAATAACAATAGTGATGCGCAAACTATAACCGGCGTGAAGAAGGGTACCCATAAAATAAATTTCCGATCTTATTAGCTATATTATATATTTTGAGTATTCAGGGAAAAAAATGTGTAGGTTAAGATTGGTTAGGTATTTTATTATAAAGGTGTTTTATACCAATAAATTTATTTACCAAGTGTAAATACCACTGTACACTGGTATCCACAATATAAAATAAATATATTAAAATAGGTACCTACACATTGTTCGTCAAAAATAGTAATATAATTGTGATATTTTCATACTAATATAAGTGACATATTAAATAAATTATACAAATATTCTAAAGTGTTTGTCCCCAGTTTAAAACAGCCCCCCCCCCCCAAAAAAATAAAATAAAAAAATATTTTTCCTGGTAATGAATGGCCTGCAAAAATTTTGGCACCAACGAAAAAAAAAATTGAAATGAAGCCCCTGCGGTATACCTGAGTATAATATATAACTCTTACACCTATATACATTACACCTATATAATAGTTATATTATAATGAATCTCAGAAGTCAGCTGAAAGCTAAAGAAGACCATATAGATTTTCTCTTTCCGTACCTAAACCATCATAATATAATATTATAACATATATTATAGTACCTATATTATCTATACCTATCACCGCACTCGCGATGACAACAATGACAATGACATAATGAAGAGTTAGACCACCTCCATAACAATAATAAATAACAGCACAGCGCATAGGTACCTATATGCAATATACGAATGTCGAAAGTAGGTACAAGGTGATTTCTTTGACGCATTTCTAAGGCGCATTCGTTTCCTCGATCGATTCTTCTTCTTTTCATATAAAAAATTATAAAACACTGAAAAAAATTGGTTATACTAAAAAGTTGTATAATTTTTAGCTGGCATAAAGATTTATTTATTCATGTCAAACAATGAGTTTGGTTGAGAGTTCAGCGTACTAATATGAGTTAGGTAGTTAAAAATAATTTCAACCATAATACATAAAATGGTTGTGTACAAATATAGTTACACCTGACTATAATCAATGTTAAAATAATTTAAACTATTATAATGTAGTATAATGTCAACGATTAGTATAGTACTACAGTCTACAGCTACTAGTAAAATGGTCGTATCTAGGGGAGCAATACATTAATTTTAGAAACTGGAACTAAGGGAAGTCGCCTCCCTCTTCAAGACAACTAACTCAATCTAAAACGTTGAAAAAATTAACAATTAGTAAAAATAGTTTAAGAAGTCTTGAGTCAGTTGACTCAGAGTCCAGAATAGTATCTATATAGTCTTGGCACACCATTGGTAATTAAAATAATAACATTTTGAAGACAAGGTTAATAAAGGATCGACAAATGTGGGTAAGCGCGGGTACCCTCTGCTGTACAATAGGTGTCGAGTGGGTCACTATAGTGGATCTGTTAAATTTGAATTAAATTATATAATATCACAAAGTATTAAAATAGTAAGTAAAAACTAATATTTTCAATGCAATAATTAGGTCAAACCAATCAAACTTATATATTGGCATATTGCTGTACCTATGTTTAATTGATTATATACTATGGAAGTTGATGTAAATTAATAATATTATATTATGGTAATAGTTACCTTTTATCTTTGTTAAGTTTAAATAAATATTTCAGTAAAACTACCCATATTTTATAAAGTAGCACCTATCACCTATGATCATTGTTATAGGTTTAATATTTGGGTCATAACTACATTTTTGGTAACTATATTACATAGTTATGATAATCATATTGCATCAACCACGAATACATATGATATTTTTACCTATGGTGAGTGGCTGTCATCATTTCACACCAAAAAAACGTAGGTGTTGGATAACTGTTTAAATTGTTATTTTAACCACAGTTTTATCACTTTTATCCATGTAAAAGCTTTAACTATAAATTATAAGTTATAACACTTGGGTATATATTTTGGGTAACAGACAGACCTGACAAGAAAAAAACAATCATGCTACTTCAACGTATCACAAAAACTGTGAAAATTATATGGTTAGTAAATAATTTAAGAAGTATACTCATGTCAAGAAAATCCCAAAAATAATATTTTGAAAAAAGTTATTAAGTTCTAAATTAATTTACCCAAAAAATATTGATATTTTAAAAAATTATAAAAAATAAACTACCTACTTAACTTAGATAAATGTTTTTACCATTAAAATTATTCTTATAATCAGATTTACAATTTTTTTTATTTTCAATAGGTATTAACAAATAATTTTTTTATATTATAGGTGTAGAGCAAGTGACTATACATTATAAATAAAAGAAACAATTTTAAAATATTGATTAGAACAAAAGTTATTTTATCTATCAGGTATTTCTGTTACACTCTGTACACTCACAAATTCACGATAATTTTTTTTTAGGTTCTTATTATGGAGAATGGAAATATAATAATCAATTCGTTCAGATATTAATCGGTTTTTATTGACATATATTTATAATCAAACAGCAATTGAAATTAAAAAAACATATTAAAGTATAATGATTAATATTATACAAGGTTGAAACAATGACAAGAAACACAGATTTGGGAAAGCACTCGGAATTGCCACCGACAAATGTTCGACCATAGTTCGAGATATTATAATATAATTTATGATCTTTATAATATACTACAACTAGGTAATAAAATCGATTTAGGAGACTTGTAAGTTGTAAGTTCTAGTAAAGTGGTAAGTATAAGGTATCTGGTATACCTACCAGTGGGCCTGTAAAAAGACGTCAAACGCATGCTTCCTCAGCGTTGGTGTTTGAGGTGCTGCAGAAGTGGAGGTGGTCCTCCATAATATAATATCATGTACTGGAATAATAGACTTTCACTGCAGAAATAAGACGGACGTGTGCGATGAAGTCTTCTTAACTTAGGTACCTATATATAATAATATAATATATCGTGTGTGCGGCGGGTTTTCACTCAGACGACGACCGACGATTAAAATAATTTTATTATTATATTTACGTTTTCCATTTCGATGTGTTCAACGAGCGGTAATCGACTTGTATCGCGCTCGACACAACAATGGGGACCTGCCTGCGAGACAATGACAATACGCTTACCTATACATAGGCTACATATAATGGGCGTGTATGATGTGTGGGACCGTCTTCCCGAGTCGCATAACATACAGTATTATGTACTATACTTGTGTACAAGAATATAAAATATTTATGTACTTATCTATATATAGGTACCTACTTATATCTAATACATTAACATTGGTGTCACGTGGGTAAACATTTTGGGTCTTGCGGGATTTGGTATTAGGTTATAGAAAAAAACATCAAGACTTTAGTATCGTTATAAACTTTAATGGTGGCACTTTATTTTTTTTGTTTTCCTAAATAATTTGGATAACCCCGAAATCTCGTCCCGCGTTGTTCACTGGCTCACTGCAGGTGGTTTCGTATTTTAGCGGGTGCAAGTTTTCAACAATATGCGATGGATTGACTGGTGTCGGGCTTTTGTTGCAGAAGACGCGTTTTATATATTATGCAGAGTAGGCGAGATAAACGCATAATATACTTATTGCCTATCCTAAATTATCCCGGACAGAAGTCGTCCGACATATATAACGGGTTTTATTGAAAATTATGAGTAAAAGAAAATATAATTTAGCTATAGTACTATAGCAGGGTGGCACCGCTGCTGTGATTTGTGAAATTGTGATTAGAGGTTGGTTTATACGATATATATTATACAGGAAAGGTGAGATAACGATTAAACTCTCGAACCTGACCGTGAGAGAAAAACGATATTAAATAGGTACACATTTTTTATTAGATTCATTTTGGATCAGTTGGAGGGACAATTTAACGTTATGGACTATTACATAGATAAGTACTTAATATATTTTAATCAATACAGTTAGGCTAGCTATTTTCTTTTTTCTACTTTTATTTAGATGATTCGAAATTGAACTGTGATATATTATTTCCAATTGTATAAAAAATACCTATAATAATAGTCATATAAAATACGTTTTAAATGTTTTAATGCATTTTTTTTCTATAATTTTGAGACTTTTTACGACGTATAAATTCTAAATTGTAACCATACCTAATAATAATAACACTAGGTACCTACCTAAATCCTTCGGTCAAGTAGGTACCTACTTTAATGTTCACGGTATGTTTGAGAGACATTTTTATGAGATATTCGGATGATTATTCTTAAGATAGCATAAAATAGATCCGATTAAACATTTAAATTAAAAAAACGTTTGGCTAAAATATAACACCCTGTGCTTTTAATTTAGACATGATCCGATGATTTAAGGACATGACAATATTTATAAAAAAATGTTTTTTTACCTATTAATGTTATTATATTCTAATGCTTTTTTTATCGTCACTGTGGGGAGAACGTGGATATTATCACATCCCACATTCCCAAGGCCACCCTCCCGGTCATCCCTCGTAATGATTGCTGACAGCGCTCGTATATATTAAATATTATAATATATTATGCGATCGCGATTCGTGGTGGCGACACCCAAACAATAAGACAATTAATAATAACTATAGGTACATTGTTTTTCGTACACACAGACGCATATCAAATCGAGACCACCGGCGACCGAAAGTCAAAAATCTTACGATAAAATATTATATTGTTTTGTTTTCATTCGTCGCCTCGGAAGACTTTATACTCGCGCTATTGTTAATCGGTGTCAATCCCCATTGCCGGAAGCGGTCATGTTATGCAAATAATATGTGATTATTATATATTATTATATGCTTGCGGTATGTCCGTTCGACCGCAAACGGAATATGTATACGAACAATAATAATATAACAATATTATCGCAGCGTTCACACACTTTTATTGTTTTTATTATTTTATCCGATTTCGCAGACTAGACACGCAGCGTCAGGGTATAATAAATTATTATTATTATGTACAGACTATATGTATAGGTAGGCACCCAAAGTATCAAGTGGCGTAGGAAAAAAAATCTCTCGAAATTACACGAAACTACTCATTACTTTATAATATCTCGCAGTACGACGATGTTACGTCAACGGAGCGTTTATACCTCATTAATAACCGTTTTCGATACGACAGGGATGTGTTCATAATAATATTATAATAATGAAACAATTCACCCGAAGAATTTACTATATAAGCTATACAATGGTATAGACGGACCGCAAATTCACAAGGTTTGCGCGTTAGTTATAATAATTATAATTAACAAAATAACACGTAATCTAAAAAGTTTGTTATTAATTAAGTAACATAGGTAATAATATAACGTGTGATATTCATGCGATGAAAATCCTATCTGTGTATAATATAAGGGCCTCGACCGTTGTCTGATTTCAGCCTCGTCGAACGAAAATCCGATATCCAAAATGTATAATATTTTCCATTCAAGTTTTTACACTGGTTGACTATCAAATACTGTAGAAGGTAGCGATAAATTTAATATTATGAGTAGGGCTCACTTACTAAGTTCATGCCCTAAAAAAAATTCCTAATAAGCATTACCTTATGAATTAAATACTGGCCAAATATGCATTGAAATATGCCTTAAAAAGTTTAGAAAAATGGATTTATATGCGCTAAAAAGTAAAAATGTAAAACTATGTAGTGAAAATATACAGATTAATAAAAGCAGAAATCATAAGACATTTTTGGAATAACAGGAAAACATATTATTACATTTCAAAAATTTAAAAGTTATGTTTTTTTGTTTAAATGTAATTCCAAAAAATAAATTTAAAAAATATAAATTAATAAATAATAATCTAATAAAATAAATAGGTATTTTTCTACCTATTAATCTCTGACTAGTTATAGTCAGTCATTAATTTTAAAACGAAAATTCGAAAATGTTAAAACAATTCCCACAATATTTTATTTTATACGATGTAAAAATATAAATTATTGCATTTTTCATCAAATGTTGACCAAAAATACGCTAATATGCCAAAAACCTCTAAATATGCAACATAAAACTTAACATATTTAACCATGGCACCTTGAAATGGATTTCTATTATGTCATTTAGCATTAAATACAACTTACCAAGATTGATATTCAAGTGCATGAACTTACGAGACCTGATTATAACCAATTTTTTTTCGGAGTAAGAGTATAGGTAGTAATTGATTTCACATACTAAATTACAATTGCGTGGTTGACGATTTTTTCTCCGACATACGCATACCTATGCAACTGCGACCGAACTCTCTAAACGGATTTCATGCGTCAGCCGTGACTATTACGAATATTCTATGTGTTGTGTAACGCGGATTTAAATTTTAAGAGCACAAACGATTTACATTTACAAATCTGCAGACAAATATTATGATCCACTTACGCAAATAATATACAGTTGTTTACTTTTTTTTCCATATAGGTAGGCACCTAAATTAAATATTAATCGATGATCTTCTGTAGCACTATGCGTTGTAGACAACCACAAACTGTTGCGCCCTTTAATTATTTAATCTATATACATGATATTGTTTAGCTCACAATCGCCTTGGACCTATTGCCGCTGTATAGTTTAGTATTCGTTGCAGTTATAGTAGTTACGGCGATATCGAGTGATGCATTTCGTGCAAATGCTCGTGAATCATAGTAATAATAATAATAATAGGTATATCTATACGTTTCAATATACCTACTTACCTACTATAATTATTGGACAGATCTGCATACAATACATAATATATAATAATATTACAATATTTTCGGGACGCTGAGCGTATACGAGAAACATTTTTTTAATTTAAGCCTTAAAACGGTCAGAAATGACGTGGTGATTTTCAAACCTTGGTTAATTGTAATTCTAATTTTGTGGGATTACACGTGAGAAATTGAATCACGCATTACGATATTCTATATAGCCGGTGTATGACCGAGGCAAAAATCCTAATATTACCGCGAATCCTTGACACAAAACAATATAATAATATCCTGCGTCGTATACGTGTAATAATATACAGTGACTGTATTGTTCTGGTGCATATACCCAACGAAATACCATTGATGGTCGGTCATCACGTCCTACAACTGTCCTAGTCCGTCGACTCCATCGTAACCAGAGCCAAAATATTAATAACTCGATTATAATAAATTTTCTTCGATTATTGATTTAATTGTTATTTGTGATTGGTCCGTCAGTCAATGTTGTTACCAATACTTGTGAATTTCGCAAGCATTTAAGTGATAATATTGTAATTAAATATACCCAACTATAATATTATATTATATTAATATTGTATACAACAATAAATTATAATTATTGTTGTGTGTATATAATGTGTATTATAATGTCCTTTAACACAACATCAAGGTTTGTCGTTTGTATTATAATATATTAATTAGGGCTTTGATTTCTATGCATTAGCATAGATTTTTCCTTTAATCCAAATGTCCGCGTTTTGGCTCATACTGAATTGAATACAACAGTTTTTATTTTGTATGTTTTTTGCATATTTTAATCAAAAAATTATATATTTTTGCATACTTGGAGTTTTTGAATATTTATTTGAAAAACTTATGTAAAAAATCATATTTATCTAACGAAAATCTGAAGTTATTATTTCTTTCTTTATATGCTGTAAATATACTAGGTATTTAATATTTATAAACTGGTTGGTTATATCGGATAAGAAATAAGATTTTATCTTAAGATGTTGGTGGTGTTGTAGATGCGGTTTGCCGTGATAATACAACATTTTTAATTTTTTGCTCAACATTTAGTGTGACATTTATAATTTATATAAATAATTTCAAAGAATAATGCCCTAAGTTAAAAGTAAAGGTGTTAAATATGACAATTTTTTGAAGAATTTACAAACGAAATTTTTAAAACTGATGATAAAATTTTTAATTATATCTACTATTTGTGATCAATTTTTATATAGAAACCATTTAATGTTTGATAGGTAGAATGTAAAAAATTGTATTAATATTTTTTTGCATATTTTACAATTTTTTATTTCATAAAAACCCTGTAGCCCTACATATTATATTATATTTCCTCCAGTATGTCCGTAACCTAAATATAACAAGTAAAACACGATAGATACCTAACGAATATCTGAACTTATAAAACTAAAGCTCATTTTATTTCATTTTTTTTTTTTTAGAAGAAGAAGAAGAAAATATTATACAATCTATATCTTAGACATAATAAGTATATGTGCGATAAGGGAAACAAACAATAGAGTGATATACATACATTTGAGGAAAGAATCCACCAACTGATGACACTTTCGTCTTGGTTTAATCATATGCGATTTAGTTATATGTTAGTATTTATATTATATAATATATATTTAGTTATATCTTATATGTTATTATTTAAAATAATAAATCTTTGCACCATTTACGTTTAAGTCGTCTTGGAGGGCTACCTGGGATTGTGAGGGATGATAAGTTTTTAATGAGTGGATTTGAATGAGAGGATAGACAGTCATGAATTTTTTTATAAAAACGTTTAGCTTCGTCATGAATAGTATTTAAGTTACAATCTAAACGTAGGGTATGGTTTGATATGTATGGAGGTGCGTTAAATAATTTCCTTAAAGTCATATTTTGGAAAGTTTGAATCTTATTCAGGTTTGACTTTTTAGCATTTCTTCATAATTTTATTTCATCTAAGGAAACAATATTTTTGAGCGAATAGCATATCATCCTATATATTATACAGATATACTATTATACATAATACATACGATCAGTCCTGTAAAGTATTTGAGTAAAAGTATTTGAGTAAAAGTATTCAAATACTTTTTTAAGTATTGAATAACTTTTTAAATACTTTCAGCATGAAGTATTTTGAATGGTATTTTAAATACTTTTTTTTGTATTAAATACTTTTTGGTATTGAATACTTTGGTTTTTTATTTCGAACATTTTATTTTTATTCGAAATAATTTTAGAAATTTTAGAATGAATTAAGAACACAAAATAGGTAGTATCACCAATGGGTGGTTTCTTCCCTCAAAAAAAAAATCATACGCAAATACCCTACGTACATTTGCTTATTGTTCTAGTTAAGAACAGATTGTAAATTTCATGTAAAAATAAAAAAAAAATGTAATAAACATTTATTTAATAAATAATAAATAAAAATGATTATAAATTTACTACCTATGTGTCTATATTACAATAATTAGAAACCCACTTTAAAAACCAAAAGTTTTTGAAAAGTATTCCAAAAGTATTTGAAAAATATTCCAAATACTTTTTCAAAGTATTTGAGTAGTATTTGAAATACTATATAATTAAAGTATTTGAGTAGTATCTTAAATACTTAAAAAAAATGTATTTGAGTACTTACTCAAGTACTTTTCAAAAGTATTCTTTACAGGACTGCATACGATATATATTATATGTATACTATACTAGGTTTATATTATTACGTATAAATACGTATTCATTGAGACTTAATTTTTTTGTTATGGTGAAAGTGCTATATTTAATGATAATAAACCTATTGGTTCAGAAGGGTTCTATTCATTCCTAAACCATAATACAGTTAACTTTTCAAAATTCTAAAATACCAAAAAATTGTTAAACAAATGGTTGGTTAAAATACATTTAATTTATCATACGGTAGATCTATTAAATAGGTACATTTTATTATTTTTAACATTTAATGTTTTTACAATTTGTACAAAACCAAATTTCAGATTCCTATATTTTTAGAAAATCAATTTATAACATAATATCTACAGATGAATAGCCAATAGTTGATAGGTCAATTATTTTTAAACACTTATTGATAAATATTAAATACATATACCTATCAACACTAAACATTTCTGTAAAAAAATATAATAGACCCCAAAATAATTTTTGTGCACAAAATGTGTGCTTAATAAAAATTATTGTTCTCAAGAGGAATGTCGTGCTGTCATTGAGATGGTATCTTTTAGGTTAAGTGATTTAGATACTTAATAGGTATATGTGCAGTAAAACAAATGTTTTTATATATATGCTTTGGAGTCATGCTGCTGTTTTTAAGCTGTAAATTATTTTTAGCGATACATTTAGAAAATCAAAAATGTATGACAGACAGTATATTATATTGTCCGCATGTACACCTTAGAAACATTATTTTTTCATTAATCTATTTTTTAATAAAAAAAATGTATTGAAGAAAAAAATACGCTTTCCAATCGCAGGTGCATAATATAATATATAATAATATATTAATATCTAATGAGAACTATAGTGTCTAATAAATTCTAAATTGTATACACATCCACTGCAGATGCAGAAAATGATCTTTGCGGTGTTAGACAGCCGCGCCGCAGCAGTCATACCATATAACAGAAAAGTATAAACGATACTTAGTTATATTTATCATAATTATGATTAATAACGATAAAAATATTGTTGTTTGTATGCTGCGATACGGTATAGGTACCTAATTGTGAAATAATAAAGATGGAATATTATACTATACTCGCATAGCGCAGTACAATATACGACTTGTTTCTGTCGCGGTGCGCGAGCGATCCGATCTCGGATAATTGGGGAAAGGCTCACGGGTGTATATACTATGTATAAAAGTATATATTTGTATGTATGTGAATCAGTGTGTGTGTGTGTGTTTGTATTGTGTGCGCGTATGTACATAATAATATAAGAGCACAGTATGTATTTATTCTGCGCATGTTTGTTCAGGAAAAGTCCGTACCCGCTGCTGATAGTATTATATTTTATAATACGGTTTTTTTTTCTCGTAAGTATAGCGCCACCGTACCGGAACGGTTTAATGTCTTCGTCGGCAGGTGCAGCTGAAGTAACAATAAATATATTTTGTATACAGATAAACGTATTATAAAAACAACCATCATGATAATATACGGTCTGTGTGTATAATATGTGAGGTGTTTATCAAAACAAAACACGGAAGTTAAACACGAAATAGACGAAATCTTTCAAGCCAGTGCCACAATAAGATTGGGAGTGCAGTAAGTGCAGTGCCCCGTCAAAGATTGGCTACCGTCACCCCCGATCCAAACTCTGGAAACCCACCAACCACTATCCCATTTGGGTACTTATTAATTTATATAATTTTGAGATAAATGGAAATTCAATTTGAGTATTACTTATATTAAGTTATAATATATTATTTTATAATTATGTGCCTACTGGCTACTGCCTAGATGTCTTTGTAAACACTGTTTTTAACAATCAATGACAGTACGCCTGTGACCATTATGAACCAGAAAGAACTGTTGATCGTATGATAATTAATAATGGACGCTTAAACTTTTAATACGTTCTATATTGATGATTTGATTTACGTTATTCAGACGTTATAGGTACAGATTTTTAATGTACCTACAGTCATAGATATAATAGAGAACTACAGCTACAGCTCAGTCAAACATAAGTCATAACGAGTCAGTAAATAGTTATTGTGTATAATATTTTATAATAATGCGAATTTTAAACTGCGTTTATCAGTAGGTACTATCAGAAATGTATCACGTATTATACGTTCTACATTCAGTTTAGACAACTACATCAATTAATCGTGTCTTGTGCGTGTTGTGGACTATAATAACTAATCGTCGTATACAATTGAAATTTTTTATCCGGCGACCGACACCAATATTGCATTAAAAAATGTCTACGTACAGCCTTGAGCCTTCGTATGGGTGACATATCCTGGATGCAGGTGAGTAATACTTATTAGTTTGGGCAATCGTAATTTATCTTTTCCGAAAACAAACTTTAAAATTATTGATTTTTAAATTGGATATAATAAATATTAAAATATTAAATGCTAAAACAAATAAACATTAAAAAATTTTTTTATTATTGGAATTACACTTTACAGTGTCAGTAAATTATTACACTACCACATTATTGAAATAAAATTTTTCGATGTTTTACTTTGTTTACACTCATTATTC
Source organism: Macrosiphum euphorbiae (assembly GCA_949089665.1). Lineage (NCBI taxonomy): Eukaryota > Metazoa > Arthropoda > Insecta > Hemiptera > Aphididae > Macrosiphum > Macrosiphum euphorbiae. The sequence continues at coordinate 133,337,157 of CARXXK010000001.1, read as the reverse complement.
TATTGTTGAAAATAATATTTTAATAAATTTTAAAATGATACCAAACCACATATAGGTTAGACTATTTGTATTGGAATTTGAGCTATTTTAAAGTTTGAGGTTTAGATAGTTGTACCAGGTACCTACCTAATGAATTACAGTGACACCCTCTTAAAGTTTGTATCACTTTCCGATGTTTAAAAAATATAACATTTGACGTGAAATAGCACGTGCCTTCCATTAAACACATTCTTCTTGCATAAACTTGTCTAGAAAGATTTTTGAAACCTTATTTACGATTCTTTACTACCTATGTATAAATTGTGATAACTGAAGAAACTAAAATAAATGCATAAAAAAATATTCTAATAACAAATCAATATTTTAGTTTCCTGTTTGAACCGGTTATTTTAGCGCGGTTGTTTTAGTGTTATGAAAAAGAGGATTTTTTTTCTTTTTAGCCAATTGTGAAGATAGAACTTTCACTCATGGACAATATTGTTTATAACATGAAAACATTCATCGATTCAAAATAAATCTACATATAATTATAAAAATATCACTAATGATTCAAGCTACGTTTAAAAATATTTATAATATTTTTTATTGGAGATAAAGTATACAGGGTGTCCCGTGAGGATTTACTCATTGCGATATCTCTTGAAATAATGGAGATATCGTAATTATGTTTTTTTATTAAGACTCGCAGAGGTAAACACTACAAATATTTTATTTTTTAATTAAATTAAATTTTTTAATAAAAAAGTTAAAAAAATTATTTTTTTATTTTTTTATTTTTGAAAAAATTGAAGATAGCCATTCTATAAAGTATATTTTTGTGAACATTTTGAGCTTTTAACATTTTATTTTCATTAATCTCATGATTTTTAATAATTTTTTTAGTTTATTAGTAAAACGTCAATAAACTGGTTTTTGTCCGGGCGGCGAGTCCCCCTCTACGGCTAATGAGTAAATCCTCACGGGACACCCTGTATATACTATGTAGTATGTATCCTACGTTATAGATTAATAAAAATCTTAAAATATTAAAAATAAAAATTGAATTATAATAAGTTGTAATTTTTGAATTAACAGAAGAGATGAAAGTTTTTTTTACCAACTTCTGCCAGTATTTATCGTATTTTAGATCAACTCGATAGGGCTAAATCTTATTATCCATCTATCTTGCATTAAATTGTGTATAGTGTATATGTGCAATTGACACGTAACTATTGGTTTTTTTGCGGTTGAATACCAATACCAATACGATGATTAACAATATTTACATGTTAATTCGATAATATTTGATTCCGTGGTAACGCTAACAGAACATATTTTTATTTCACTATAAGTATATAATAACACAGAGGCGTATACAAGGGATGATGTGGATTGTGGGGTCAGATCCCCCATAGGCATTTTTTTTAAATTTTATAAAATATTGTTCTTAGTTCTAGAGCGTCACAAGGAAACATTAAAAAAAAATTAAATATATTGTGTGAGTACTAATTCAGGGTGGCAACTTTCAACTTTTTAAAAAGTAGGTATGCTAACAACTATAAGTAGGTAGGCCAAAAAAAGTTCAGCAGACAAATGTAATATATTGTAATATAATAATTATAACAAAAAATGTCTTCTTTATATTTTCCATGTAATAATTTAATATATATTATGAACATATAGTGTATAAGTATACACTATACAATATTATGTTACACGCATATATGTGCGCAGTATTATAATATTCGATGGTCGCTTGCAGGATGCACGGGTGACGTGTCGACGTAAGTACACTGCAGTTGTACTACTGCATACATATACACACAATGCTGGTGATCGTAAATTAGTAAATACATATATATGCGTATAAAATATATTGCAAGTACGAATAAGGGCATCTCAAAAATTTCGTAACATCCGCGAGCCCCGCGTGGAGGTTACGTGAGTTCGATAGAAGTGCGAATAATAATATGGTTTATCCGTTTATATATAATAATGTGTAATAATATGTGCTGCCCTGCTATACATATATATATACATATACAAACAGATAAATAGATACCTTGAATAATTTGCCACTTACTGTACGGATATATCGATAATCTAGAAATACTGCACCACAACATTTACACACGGTTCTGTATATTTTGAGGAGAGAGAGCGTGCAATCCCTCCCGGCAGCTCTTGTTAGAGGCGGCAGTGGTTTGAATGCTTATAATTAAAAAAAAAACGAACTAGGGGTATCACATATAGCCATATAGGTAAGTATTTTTAGTACCTAACCCATCTATATTATACAGCGTATAGTAAATGGTTTTTTTGAAAATTTTGATGTATACCTATATCAAACCCTTATTAACCTATCGAAATCTAAACATTTGAAAATTTATACTTTTGGTAAATTTAAAAACTCCAAAAATCTGTGGGGTGAATATGATCAAAATTCATTCAGTGTACTATAAAATGTACCATTTATCTATTATTTTATATTTTTGAGATGTAAAACCCTATACTGCAGTTATTTATATACGGGGGTCTAATATAGCAGCGATGTAAGCTTTAATGTACAGTGAAAATACTGTTCGGGTGATGTGGCTGCAGAATGGCTGACGTGGACAAGGACATACACAATAAAAATATTTCAATACAAGGGGATGAGGACGTTGGTAGACGTGTCAAAAACTCGTCCACAAGCTGTATATGGGTATATAATCGGTACTTTAAAACACTGACTAAATAGTAGGAAATTACAATAGTCTATAATAATAGAAAAACAATAGTATATACTATATAATATTATGTATGGTTATATCGAATATCCAATGAACAATTTTCGGTGTACATATTGTGTGTTTCGGCGATTTTTGACATATTCATTCGAATGATGGGTATCGTTAGTTACAACGATCGAATAAATTAATTTCGTCGAAACCGTACATTCATTAATGTTTCGTATATCAACACTTATTAAATGAAATATCATTAAAAATCGTTTCGGTTTTTATCGTAAAATGCTCGCCAAATGTATTTAAACCGCACACGGTTCGTCATAATATTCTGTACCATCAATGGATGGACATTCGATTTACCTACAGCCGATCTCGACTACGTGACCATAGTTTATATATTTATACACAATATATAGATATGACTCACACACATGTAGCATTATATATATATATTATATATATGTATTGGAAATAATCGGTCGGTGGATTTCGTGTCGGCGAGGACCTGTTGCTGTTGCCGCTGCAGCAGTAGACCGAGTGGTCGACCGGCGCCACGGGCTAAGAATAAGGAGTGAAAACGATACAACAACCTGTGAGCTAGGACCGCTTTCGTATGGCCCCGCGGGGATAAATAAGCCGCATTCACTCTTCGTAAATATACGTATATATTAATATTATATTGTATATCGCCACTGACTACAACTGTACCGCCACTATACTTCCACCGCCACCGTCGGATAGACTCGTAGTCCGTCCGGCCGGACCACTTTCTCGAACCCGCCCTTCAAACGAAAACGAAATAATAATAATAATAAACAACATTAACGTGTCGTCTGCGCGTATACGAATCGGTTTCACTTTTATATCGCATACCACACCGAACTTTTGTATACGCATGATGATCACCACGCATAGGTACCTACCGCGGGCGACCATAATATTATTATACAATATACATATTTATATACTATATTTTCTTAAAAACGCGGCCAAAATGCATTGAAATTTGATAAATACATTTAAAATTACATTTGTCGATGGTATATTAATTTCATTATTTTTGTCACCACTGCCCACAGCAAAAGCACATTAATCTATTATATGACGAAACTGTATACCGGATGTTTTGTTACCTGTGTAGAGTATATATTTTATAGTATAAATTGTTTTCGTTCCTAAACAACTTCAACCACAAGTGAAAACTATAGAAATTTGAAAAAAATACAATAGTATTGTAAACTTACATTTTATTTTTAATAAACTTTCAAAACAGTCTAAGTCTAAAGTTTGATATTTTGCTTGTTTTATAAATATATATATATATATATATATATATATATGTTCTACCTACTAAAAATACAGAAATATTTTGTACCTTTTTTTTTACCACTACAGTTATATTGATTTTGAATTATCTATTCCGGTATTCACATTCATAGTGGTACATTTAGATAGGAAATTCGTTTTTGTTTAATAACTAATAAATAAATTAATATAATATACAATTTATTGAGTAGGTATCCTTGCAGTGGTTTTTAATACATTATTTTTTTATATTAAAAATTATAGTAAATAAAAATATAGCTACTTACAAAAGTTCGTGTTGTTAAGTTTTATTGACACATCAGTTATTTAAGTCTTACTTTAAGCCACTATATGGGGACAAAAATAATATCGTTGAAAATATGCATGTTGAACGAAAACAATATTTGTCATTTTTCAAGGTAATTGATCTGTTTATTGTTATTAGTTATTACTTATTAGTTAAATAATAGATGTCAAACAAAAATATGGCACGTTAGCAGGGAAACAATGCTTAGTCAAACCAACAAGACGACAACGAAAATGTAGTTTAATTATTTATCTAAAACGAAGACTTAATGATCTAACTGAAAATAAAAATAAAGGGATAATAAAGATATGCCTTTTTTACCGAAATAAACTATATAAATTTTTTTAATTTAAGCCTCTCCTTAAACTACAGTATATAATATTATGACACTGATGATTTGTACAAATTATTTGTAGGTGTAGTTTTTATGACCAAAAAGAATAATAGCACACGAATTGATGAATATGAAAATGTTGTTTTTACTCTCCTGTTGTCTATAATATCATATTATAGCGCCTTTTAAATAAAACTGCTTCGATATTATGCAATAATAGTATAATATTATTTACGGCACGACGACGTCACGATGCTGTACTTTGCAGGTGATGAGAATATAGTACAATAAGTACATATAATAGTACAAAATGTTTTATATTACGTATGTATCGAGTCACTTTTCATCGAGACTATCGGAGAATATCGCAGCTTCCCGCTGTCAATCAATTATTCAACGATTATCGTATTAGTATTATGTTTAAAAATCTCTAAACGCGCATATATATAAGGGGCAACCGATATCGAAACGTTGTTCTTAGAAAAGTGTATCGCTTCATTATAGAAAGTAGAAACACTAGAAACTAGAAACATTGAACAATTACAGTTGCAAGAAATGAGATTTTTTGTTGAAAAAAGCATAATATACCCTTATTGTCCTAAAAGCACACGTCATGATCAGTAGTTGTACTATTGTAATTATTATAGTATTACAACATAATAATATACGGTACGCCCTTCGTAAGTGTAATATAAAATGTGCGGTGAAAAAGTTTCTATTTTCTTTCACGAAATTGACTGAGAAAATCGGTGTAGCCGCTTAAACGGATCTTCCCGTACAACTGTACAAGGTAACTACCTACATATTAATAGATTATAATATTATATATTATGTTTAATACGATAGGTAATAACAATATATCATATTATTATCATTACATAACGTAGAAGGAGCGTCGAAAAAAAAATCAAAAAAAATCATAAGAATTATACAGTACAATCTTTCGGGTTCATCCCATTGTTTGCGTACCTATATGTTTTGGTATTCGGACGTCATCGTCATCGGTCACGTTTATTATTATGCGCTATATGTCGACCCAGCGACAGCTAGAACGAGGATTTATCGTATATTATATGCACATATTATGTATTGTTATAAAGTACACATCGTAAGCACGCATTGAGTGTCTCGTCGCGAGTTCGTCCCCGCCAGAGAATACCATGTAGGTAAGTATAAACTCATATATTTTTCCGAGTAAGTCTTTGAATTTATCTTATTTTTGGAGTACCGTGGGCTGTCACGTATTTTATCAATTTCTTTTTTTGAGCATACAGGTTGGGTTGGTTTACCATAAATCCGCGTAGGCGATATATTAGAAAATACAAAGGATTATCAATATTCTCATAGCAAACATCGATAATCATTAAAAGAAACATAATATAATTATGTAAAATAGTATTATAGGTATTTGATTATTTCCTATGGGATATTGTTGGTAAAATATTTTCCCTAATATTGAGATACATATTAATATTGTGTTTGTATATAAACTGGGTAGCGATTTTCGTATACCTATAAAATTAAATAGAATTCGTATCTACCATTATTGTAATAATATTATCGAATATATAGTTATTATGCATTACTATTTTTTACGAGGAGCGAGTACAGACACACACAAGTTCGTTTGTTTGTTTCGACCAAACAATCGTCATTATTAACAAACCATTTATATAATAATATAGACATATTGTGTTTTTATTTATACCGATACACACAATGAGTTAGGTATTAATTATCATGTTACGTTATATATTGTTCGTTACACCCGACGTCACGCGTATATTCATAAACTGTATAGTGTATAGGTGTGATTGTTTTACTCTATTGAGACAACATTTGTATTGATAGTCCGGATCTTTTGATGGTGTCTTTCGCGTTTGATCATTATTTGAATTGCACGCAACTACAAAAAATTATTGGTCAACAGTCGTGCAGTATCCATGACGCAGGTACGAAACCTTAAACTTGTAAAAGTGTGCAATAATAAACATTGTTATAATATATTCAATTTCATAGATACCTCTATGTGTTATACTTACATCACAATATTAAAGTTATGTGCAAATATATTATATCGACGGAATTCGAGACGTGATTAAATACAAGTGTCACGAAAAAAAACGGCAAACGTGGTTATTATTGATTTGAAGGGGCAAACTTTGCACAATTCGATTTTTTAAATCGGACAAAAGAAATAAATGATACACTATTGGTACTATAATATAATATATAGGTACTTTATATGTACGTGCGCAACTGTTTCTTAATCTACGGTTCAAATCTAAAAAGGAAATACCGTGAAGCCAATGTACATAGTGCTGGCAATACTGGCACTCCATTGTGTTTGGCTTGGAGTAAGTAAATAGGAATGCAGTACGATGCTATTACGCCAATGAAGTACATATATAAGGAGGGAAAATTAAATACTTTGGATGTTGGATATGCATCTATATTCTATATACTCCTTGGCATTTTTTCTTTTGATTTCACTGGTGAAAAGGGTTTCTCCCCCATTGCTGTGGCCTGTGGATATTGTTCACAAAAGTAAAAAATGTATGGTTGGATGTCGCACAATAATATTATTATTGTTCATAGCATAACATTTAATAATTCTAACGTGATCGAGTTTTACTTGAAATTTTTTTTCGAAAATAGGTTAGCTTCCACTTTGAATAAATACTTGATACAGCATATTCATAATATACATAACAAAATGGGTTGTCAAAAGCGTCATTCCCTTTACGTGGAGTAGGTAGGTACTCCAACTGTTTATTGCTGTAACGAAAAGTAAACAATACATTAAAAGGCTCATTAATAGTACTTGTATAATAGCTATAACCTAAATATTGCTAATATGTATATATACGCTCTAATCAAATTGTGGTAAATTTTTTTTCGTCTCGTCAAAATTATGACGTACCTACCTACTCCGCATTTTATGAAAGACATTTTTTTTTCGATCTATACATTTTTATCCCAAATTAGGTCGTGACCCACTTATCAGGTAGAATACCTATATTGCTTTATAATATATAGCACCTATAACTACTTATGTACGGCGCAGACTCGCCAGCTGTCATCGTGAAAAACGACTCGAAAATTTTTCGAGGTAACGTGTTGTAAAAAAAATAAAAATAAAAACTGAAATCATCAACTCGAACGTTTCATCATTACGAGCAGCTATCTATGTATAATGTATGTACCTATGTGTATATATTGTGTTGTTAAGTATATTATCGTTATTGTCGTCGTCGACTGCATTGCTCGCGCGTTTAAGACGACGACAAAACTGAAGCGGACGGGCAATGACGGGGAACTAAATACAGGGTTATTATTACAAGTCGTTATATTATTATGGAATGACAACAACAGAATTCGTTTTCTGTGCAGTTAGCTAACCCGCTCGGTCGCGGTTTACGACCGCCGTCGTTTTGTCATTCGCGCGCGCCCGTTCGTATAGGTATACCTACTATTATACTCGAACTCATTAATGAATTGTAAACGGGTAATTTGCGAGGGCAACTTACTATACGGTCAGGTATATATACATATATATAGGTATATAACTCGAGTGTATAATGTTATACGTGGTAGTTTAAGTACCGTACAAATTAAATAACTCCACGGAGCGCGAGCGCCAACTGCTGCAGCGTTCCCGCTTCTTATATATAAGTAGACCGCGCCATTCGCCGACGAATTCTATATATATAATATTATTCATAAATAACATAAAAAATATATATGTATGTATGACTAGCAAAATATATAAAGGAGGTATAGGTACAGGGTGTCTCTCCGCGGTTAATTTTTTTCTAATTTCGAGTATCATAACAGATAGTTGAGATTTATCTTGATGGTTTTCAGCTTCCACTAAAAGTTGGTTGACATTTACATTTTTTATAATGTCCGTGGTCGAGCTCAATGATTTATGAGTAAAGCTGAAAATATTTTAAATGCCAAATTACTAGGTATACACATTATATTATTATGATATTTGCATTGATCAAATAGGTAAGTATATAGTTAAAGTTAAACATAATTATATTCAAATACAATAATTTTTTAGTATAGAGCTAATACAGTTTGTATATGGCATAGGTATACTGCAGCAGTTGCCGAAGACGACCATAGCTTTATTTTAATCAAAACGAGAATGGCATGATTAATAATGACTAATGAGTAATGACGTTATTATACAAATTAAATGTTCACTCAACATCAACTTCCTCCAATTTGTAATACACATTGCTTTATAAGAATAGATAGGTACATTCTTACTGTTACATTAACATTTGTTTGAGTATATTGTGAAAGGTTCTATACTCAAAATTAAAAGTCATTAAAACTGCACGTTTGAGAAGTTATCTTTCGTAAAAAATGTATATATAGGTATAATGTGTAATGCTTATTGATATTGAAAATTACATAGTACACAAAGAAATTCATGTAATATAGTACTAATACTACTAATATAATATTTATACTTGAACAAAAATATGTTGAGTCAAATTAAATTTGTAAATAAATTAGGGTCTTAACAAAACATACTTTATTATTAAAGACTCGATATATAATTTTATCTTTGTATGTTTTAAATTTTAATGTTATATTAATATGATGGATGTATTAAGGTAATTTTCCAGGGTGAAAAAATTAATATATGAGTCTTTACATAAATATTCTGTCCCAATCATAGACTTCTCAATTATTTCTAACGTTTAATACTTACATGATTCTAAAGGCGGGCAAGATAATGAAAATAATTAAATGTGGCAAGTTAAGTAATTAAATTTCCTTCAGTTAAAAATTAAAATTAAACAAAAAAAATTAATTAGATAAGTTTAAAACTAAGCTTAAAATATAAAATAAAATAAATTTAACTCAGTTAAAAAAAAGGTTTTTTAAGTTACAATATTTTTAAGTAATAAAATGCTCAAGTATTTTGATTTGCACAAACATTTACCAAGACGTTTAACACTGTGTAAATAATTAGATTATTATAATAAATAATTAGAAAATAAATGACCAAAATCGAAAAAGAGTCAATTAATCAGTATTGTCTATCTTGCATCTGGTACCGCATGACACGAACAGAGAACTAACTAAACACGACAATAATAACTAACTATAAAAAGTTGAGTTACAACAATAAACATTTTAACTGTATAAGTTAATAAGTTAAAAACAAAAATAATTAAACTATTTAATAAATTATTAATGCCCATTTGTGCATGATTTCAACACCCCATGCTCTTTTTATTTCAATCCTTTAGTAGTCTAGGTGCAGCCTACGCAAGACGAACGCGACAAACACCCTGTACGTGTATAATGTATATAGGTAGCTGGTAGGTACAATATGAAGCGTGCTACTCGAGGCTTGACTTGTTAATTCGACGCGCTCGCCCGTCTTAAAAAATAAAAATCTGATAGTAATATGATCGCCGCAGTCAAACTCACGGTTTCTAAGTGTTTGTGTACGTTATCAAGATACGAATTTCTGTGGATACATCGTGTATGTTATACCTGGCTGTATAATTAAGACGATATTTTAGAGTAAATTAGAATGTATATTGTGGGTGGTAGGTATATTCAATATGCATTTTATAGAATTTAGAAAAAACCATAACGTTATGGATAATAATTTTTTGTACCACTTTTAACGATACCGTCATTATGTTCCCGTTGTTAATATTTTCTATGTGATACTTGGCTAGATATGAAATAAGTGGAATTGTTGCATTATAGTTCACTGTAGGGATAATAATTATTATGTATATAATATAGACTTTACAGGACTAAATAACTGTAAAGCTGTACAATATTTCTATACCTACTACATAATAATAGTACATATTATAATTAATATTCATCCCGGCCGTTCAGAAAGTGACATGATTTTCAAAAATTGATTTTTTTTTTTTTTATTTAATTATTGGCTTAGAAATTAATTTAAATAACGCTGTCCGATATTCCAAGATTTAAAAATATATATCACTGATACCACGGAGACACTACGAAAACAACATAATATTATATAGTTAGGTATTAGGTATCTACTGCCTACTTTTTTTGTTATTTTAAAATACATAAATACATATAGTTATTATGTTGAGATTAATAATTATAGGAATTGAAGTTTTAAAGAATTTAATAAGTATAATAAAATTATAGTAGCTAAGTAGGTGTTTTTTGGAAAGATGCAAAATATTGCTAAATTTATAAGTTAAACACCTACTAATTATGAATTTTATTGTTTTGGAAAACAAAATTATTTTTCCAATAACATGACAACATCTTTCAACTTATTGTTGAGCTTCATGCATGGTTATATATCACAGTTGATTTGAAGTAAACTAAAAAACAAATTTGTTCGTTTTTTTGCATATTTACTCCGTTGTAATAATCCAATGACATAATGTTTTATTAATTTATTGACGATTTTATTTGTGATGAATCAACTATATACTATAGGTAGAATAGATACATAGGTACAAATTAATTTGTTTGCTGCCTCAAGAAATTTTAGTGGAAGGGGGGCGGGAGCGATCGAGCTGTCCGTTTATGCGTATAATAATATGATCACGCATCTCCGTCTGCTGGTTTTATAATAATTTATAAATTATGGAATCGCACACGCGGTGGACTTGACCCGGCTGTATAATCGGAGCGGCGCAAGGTCAACAATGGATAATATTATTGTATAATATTTATTATCGACTCGCGTGCCCCCCCCTCCCCCTGTAGAGTTTATCGCGAATTGAAATAAGTACTACATAATATTAAAATGCGCGCCAATTGTAACCCAAATTTCTCGTGGCGAACGACGCCGTTTATGCACGTGATGAGACGTTCAATTAATGTTAATGTTTATAATTTGACGTTGACCACGAAAACATTTATCCGTGTGTGGTCACGTTCTCAATCGTCTATAATATTATAATATATTACGTGTGCGTATGTACTATAGCAGAGATAAATTATTGCTATGTCGTAGTAGTAATAATCTTACCTATATATATATATATATATGGTTGGGTCGTGTAGGAGTCACTTATTGGTTGTAAACTTGTAACTTGTAGCATGTTATAGATTTTCTGGTGAGGTTGTGGGAGGAGGGTCAGGGTCAAAAAAGTATCTACGAATATTTTTTTTTGAATTACAACAAAATAACTAAAAATGTAGTATTTTGTTTGAATACCCCATTTCGTAAAGATTTGTACTTGAAATATCTATAAAAAAAATGTTTACATATGTTTTGTTAGGTTGCTATAACTCCTGTAAGATCAACTTTCAAGGAACCTTGTATTGAACGTGCGAGCTCTTTGGCTGAGCGACTGATCGTAACCGACTTCAGTCTTCAACTATTTCCTGTCCTCTACAATCTGCGTCCATCGCAATCACCATTCGTAGCATAAAAATAGAGCTGATAAGTATGATGATTATTATGGTGAATTTCAAACAAAAATTGCATATTTTTTAACCATGAAAAAAATTAAAAAATTAACACTTCTGGTGTATTGGGATTTTTGAGACACGAGACGTATATAGACAAATGATCCATCGTTGCTCTTGGAATGTACATATAGGTACATAGGTAACCAGGTAGGTACCTATCTATTATACATACAAGACGTATACTTGCACGATCACACTCGTAATGGCGTACCTATGTATACATAATATACGATACACCGTCGAGTGATATAATAACAAACAACGATAATAATTTATACGAACCACGTGACAAATGGGTTAATCCGCGTGTGTATATTATATTATACATTAGACATTATACTCGCGTCGAAGACAACGACCGACATAGATTTATAACACAAGTGCGCACAATGATCCACGTTAGTACATACACAATAATAATAATATTATATTATACAAGAACGCAATGTTGTAGCAATGATGTTGTAAAAACGCACATGCATGCATTGATGTCCATATATATAATAATATTATATAGAATGTAATAGCATTTAAAATACCACCTAACACATTATTATACTTTCGATTACTGAAAACCCACATGCGCTTTAATATATTATGTACATACCTATAGGTGTAGGCATCTGGCGAATTTGACGGTTTAAACGAACAAAATTGTCAAATCTTTGACTTTTAGATTAAGTATTGAAACGACCCTGTGTATATTTCTCCAACAAGTTCGCGGGTGGTTCGTATGACCGTAAATATATTATGCGTACAGGTGCCTACGTAAATACATTTAGCGTGTAAGTACAAAACTGCAGTACTTATCGCATATAAGTATAAGTACATAAATGTATTATCATTTGCATAGATACAATATCATAATAATTGTATATTGACGTTATACAGCAGCGCAGTTTACTAATTTTAATATTATAATATATAATTATTTTACCAGTAAATGGGTACACCTAATGCCCGACGTCTAGCGGATGTAATAGTTTAAATGAAAATAACAGTTCCGTTTAGATATTTTCCCTATAATAAATTGAGTATTGAAAAGTGATCATTTCGGACGCAGCCACCATTAGTAAATTAACATTTAACATATTATTATTCATATGTGCATAATAAATTACTTCTTAATTTTTTTTGGTTTTTAAAAATGCACACATTGACATAAAACTACCTATATCCATAGAATGAAAAAAATGTTTTATCATAATATTATGTAGAATACTGAATAATATAAAATTTAAACAGATACCAACTATATATAGCTTGTTATGCGTATCTAACTTATAATAATTATATCGCATTATCGCAGAAGACAGGTTAGGTATGAATAAATCGCAGTTATTAGAGGCCAGAGCGAAATGATGGATATCTCTTTAAAAAGCTATCAACTTTTTTGATTTTGATTGAATTATCGTTTGTGTGCTCATCATAATGATTCTGCGGGTGCAGCAAGAACATAATAATATAATATTGTATCAAAAGGTAGGTACATAATATAGGTATTTATGCCCCGCTTATAATAATCATAACGACCGAGATCGTGTAGTACACGGCGCGCAGGTTTTTGTTCTATTGTCCGTTAATGATCACAACAAGGGTGTAATAGCTAGTTCCGAAAGTGAATTCTTGCATGTATTTAATGTTGAGCACATAAATCATAATATAAAATAATTATGTTATTGCGTAACGTTATCATGACGACGTGTTTATTCATTATTTATTTATTTATTTATTTATGACCGGAGTATAATTTAATATATTGTTGTCATATTATATTGGCGTACAATATGTTCGGCGAATATCCATAGGCGAATATTGGAAAGTGGGACTTCGGGGGCTTCGCCCTCCCAAATAACTCCAGAATTGTTTCACATTTCCATAATTTATTTATGTATAAACGGATAAACTCAATTCAAAATAATTTGTTAAAACTAATGCAGACAAATAGAAAATTACACAAAAACAGGTACGTATATAGTAATAATAATAATAATAATAATAATAATAATAAGGCAAAGTAAGATGAGTCTTCATAGGCCAACAGTTTAGCATAGCTTTAGGTACAAATTATATATTTTTAATGTTGACGAAAATTGCTATTCTATTGAATTTTATTGATAATTTACATGGAATGATTTATTATTTTTTTTAAATTGTATTTCAAATGGATAACATTTTGGTCTACTTTTTTTGTTTAATATTATTCTTATCATTAGACGATCGGTTTCATTAATTGGTCTTAACTCTTAGGTGATTCTAACACCTAATTTCAAAAAAAAGTAACATTTTCCAAAATAAACAGTAATATTTTATAATGATATGCCGAATTGAAAGACAATATATTCTATTGCACTGTGAGTATAATAAATAATAAGGTATAGTATTACTGCGGGTCAGGAATTGGGATATAATACAGAAGTGTTGAGCTCCGATCGGTTCGATACAATACCAGATCGTATGTATATTATGTTATTTTTTTAATTCGAAAGCTATGCATTAATCGTCTCCTTGGTGAGACGATTCCTAGTCAATAGATAGCTTAACAAAAAAAAATTATCGACGGATATCTTTGTGAAAACTGAATATGTGTATAATATTAATTATATTAAGCTTATAAATGTTATTACGATATTGTGACGTCGAATGAAAATAACCAATTAAGAGTTGAGACTTATTATTATAACTTATAACAGTAATAAAAAATTTAATTTTTATTTCGTGATACCTCATGATTATGGTATACTCATACGTGATACCTACACACAGCAAAATCATACACAGATCGTTAAATAATATTGAAATGTTTTTTTTTCTTCACTAATATTTATAATTTGCCTCTAAAACGCATTAAACGAGAAGACCATACATTATTATTATAAACCCACTGCGATGTTTTCTATTTGTAAATGTCAAATAGTAGTTTGTTTATCTGCAAGAAGTCGAGATGGAAAGTATGTTCACGAATCGAGGTGGTTACGAGGAAAGTATGTGTACCGTTAGAAATTTGAATGTACCTACACGTTAATTAATTGATCAATACGCGTTAAATAACAAATTCACGTTTATAATACAGTCTAAAATAAAATAATTAGAATGTGAAAACCGTTTTTGTCAGTTAGTATTAAGACATGATCTAATTATGGATATAATATCATCGCATACCTACGGTTGTATAGTTCCGACAATTATATCAAATTTCTTCAATGTAATATATTACAATATATTTGTAGCTATCATAGGTTAGGTTAGGTTAGGTTAGGTTAGGTTAAATATTAATACAGAAAATATTAGATTTATCTAGACACGCGGTAGCGTGTCAAGCCAAGTTCTAGCTAACAGAACTGGCGAGCAGCACCGTGTGTAATATTACACGAACCATTTGGAGCCACTTTTGACCCCCTCATAACTCAAAAACTATTCCACATAAACATGTCAAATTTGGCTCATATATTGAGACTAACGAGATACATATGTGCTCTAAATTTCATAAACACACTTCAAACCGTTATTTAGATATTAACGTCCGTAAATCGTCATTTTTATCACTGACTTACCTATAGATCAAAATTCTAACCCAGTTCCAGATGACCTAGAAAGTTCAAATTTGGCATACAGATAGGTAGTTAGGTAAATACAAAGGAAAAAATCAGAAACTTGAACATTTTTAATTTAAAATTTTTTAATTTTTAATTTTTTAATCAATTGATTTTATTATAATTTTGCAATTATTTTATCTATTATGTTTAATTTTTCAATTTATTAATGAATTGCCTCTAATTTAATGTAATGTAATGTAATGTTGACTTAAATTACTTTTCCCGTATCGCCGCTCCAAAAATACGACTAGCCGAATATGTGTCGATATTGTCGACCCGCGCGCAGCAACATACTTTTTTTTCTATCTATGTACCTATGTAATTAATATTATTTTTTTAAATATTACAATTAAAATAATTAAATAATTATTCTTACAAATTATGAATTACCCACCCAACAGTAGAAACTACAGTCAATACAATTATGATAATTAAAAATATACTCAAAAAGAGTTAAAATAATTGTATATTAATTTTACATATATTTTATACTCTGTATATACAACGGAAAATATTTTATAATAAATATTATTATTAATATTAGTAACTGATTTATATTATATAGTAATAAACTTTATTTATAGAATACGTCATGGCTAGGTTAGGTTAGGTTATAATAATTTACATACAAAAAGTAATGATATCCCACCAAAAACATATATGTAAAATGAGAGCCAAGTTCAATACTATAATATATGCCTTGGTTGTTGACTTCAACGACAAAAGAAGTGAGATCTAAATGGGTGCCAAGTTAGGATAATATATTGAAGCCTAAGGTCTGACTTGGCTACGAATTATATATTATAGCATTTGCAAGTTCTAAAGCTTTGAGTTCTTATTTTATTCTTCGGAAAATCATCTTCACTCTTCCATTACTGTTTTAGTAGGTACTTATAATAATAATTCGTATATGAAAAGTAGCCAAGTCACACCTTAGGCTTCAATATATTATCCTAACTTGGCACCCATTTAGATCTCACTTCTTTTGTCGTTGAAGTCAACAACCAAGGCATATATTATAGTATTGAACTTGGCTCTCATTTTACATATATGTTTTTGGTGGGATCCATTTAACGTATACGCTGTACCTATACCTACGTAAAAAATCAATATATTGGTACAACTTCAGTTTACAATACCATCACATATTCACATATGTATTATTGTTTGATTTTTATATTTTATACTGACGCGTACTACCGTTTCTAAAAGATATCCTAACACGAGCAAAATATACATCGTGATTTATCGATACAATTCTATACCGTTTTTTTTCATTGCAGTTTTTTAGAAATACTCGTTCATATAGTTATATATTTTTTCCATTGTTTTTCGAGACAATCCCAAGTAAGTAACTTAATTTACGACCTTTGAATCAAAGGCGCTTTCAGCTTTGACACAATAACTTCATGATCTTTCAGTGTCGGCAGTAAGTCAATAACTACACCGCATGTACAATACGTTAACAATAATTATTATATTCCTGGAAACACTACCTATACGAGAAATCGAGACGCCGCCGAAGCTACTTTTCAAGTCCTATACATATTATATATTGAATATAACCAATGTCGCCTTAAGAGGACGCCACACCCGCATGTGTTGTCTCCGTCTTACAAACGCGTAACATAGCAAATTACGTCCACGGAAAACAAACGAATCGGCATCAAAAAGTGGTTTTAGAGTAAAAATACCTATAATAAAACTTAAATAGAACAATATTTCGGAGGGAACCTCATCGGGGTTTTGTATTAATCTAAATACACAGCTAGATATTGAAGGCACAAAAACTCATTTTTTTAAATAACCACAACTTTTTTAATAGTTAATATTTTTAAAAACGCCGATGAGGTTCCCTCCAAAATATTGTTCTCTTTAAGTTTTATTATAGGTATTTTTACTCTAAAACCACTTTTTGATGCCGATTCGTTTGTTTTCCGTGGACGTAATTTGCTATGTTACGCGTTTGTAAGACGGAGACAACACATGCGGTTGTGGCGTCCTCTTAATAGTATCCAACTATGTCTACCGTCTACAGCCCGTCAAACTTACGACCGTGCTTAAAAGAAACTAGATCGCTTTTATTTATAATAAATTGTTACATTATGTTAAAAATCGGTCTATCAGGTACTTCACGGTCTATTTATCTCTTTTAAGGCTTCGCGGTGTACAGTGTTGTTTACTAAAAATACGACCTAAGGCTTAACTGTGCGTATAATAATTCAATACATTATATTATTTTGTTTATAACGATGTTGACTGCGCAATGAGGATCTTCGGTTAAATCTCTTGGTTACTTTATATGTGTTACATTTTAAATAATAACGACGATGATGTATAATGCTGTTAAATTATTACTAATTTCTCTAGAACATAATAATATATATATAATATATGAATGTAAAAGTTGTCCCAAGATTTATCGAGAATGTTGATTTTGAACCACTTTCGTAGAGAATTTTATGATTTTTTTCTGCTTATTGGACTTAAATAATTATTAATATACCAATGGATATTATGCCTAAATAAAGCATATACCTATTTTATTATATTTATAAAGATAGTATACAATTTGCTGAATTTGGTAATACATTTTTTCTCAATAATGTCAGAAAACAAGTTTTAGTGCACATAATATTACGTGAATATTATGATGCGAGTAGTATAGAACTGTGAAAAATCCTAAATCTACTCAATTCCTATTATATTGAAAGACACACATTTATGTACATATTACAAATAAAATAATGTGAATAATATTGTTTTAAATTATGAATACCTAATCAATCGTTAAACAATAGTTTTTGTCTTATAATTTATTCTTCAGTAAATATAAACCAAAAATTAAATTTAGAACCATGATATCGGTTGAATGTGAAATACAATGATTCATAATTTATTGCAGCTTTCAAATTTAAAATAAGTACACGGTTTTAACGTACCAGTCCAACGACAATTTGTCCT
The DNA here is from genome assembly GCA_949089665.1 of Macrosiphum euphorbiae. Lineage (NCBI taxonomy): Eukaryota > Metazoa > Arthropoda > Insecta > Hemiptera > Aphididae > Macrosiphum > Macrosiphum euphorbiae. The sequence goes on along the minus strand of CARXXK010000001.1, from coordinate 133,318,485 downwards.
TCTGAAATGATGACTTTAATAATACATGTTAGGTTAAGTTATCCCCTCACTCGTAAAGTATATCCGGCTCTTGGTGAACGATAATTTATATAAATATGAATTTAGTATTATAAAAATAAATAACATCATTGATCTGCCTTTTCGTCCATATATCTCTCATTAGTCATTCCTCGTTCTGAATACGTCATAATAATTTAAATCGAAACAGATCGCGATGAAGTAGTCACATAATATTCATTTCGATTGTCCTTAACATCATTATAATTATGATCGTTTTATCATTTTATTTATAGGTATAGGTAAAATTTTAGTTTATTTTAGGCACTTCGTATAAGTAATCGTAACTATATTGAAACGTTTATTTATGATACCTACACAAAGTGACTATAATGTTAGTTTTTTAATACGTTAAATATTTTAAAATATTTATCAGATGAATAAATGTTGGGTTAAATTATGTTCAGTTAATTTAACCTTTTTTTTTATATATATACCACCAGTAGTGTATTGGAGGGTATACGCGGGTATACGTCGTATACCCGGATCCCTATTTTTGGATTTATGCGTATACCTTTAAGAAAATTAGTCTTTTATGGGTATACGCACGCTTCTAATTTATCATCAGACAATTTAGGCATATTATCACCAAACAAAAGTAAAAACTTAAAAATAATAATAATAATAACCTAAATTATATTTAGTTATAATATTTTATTATAACATAAAGTGCACTGTCCAAAAATACTAAAAATAGCCCCGTACCCGCATGAAGTTCGATTAAATTTTACCCGACGTTTTCTTGCGAAGACGATCGGAAACTGCCGAGCAATACAATCAATCAATGAACAATCAATGTACAGCGGTTCCCAAACTGTGAATAAACATACGTAATTTCATTTCAAACTAAATGATAATGACAAATTAGAATAATAATAAAATAATTATTGTTGATGTATTGTGTTATTACTTGTCATCCAATAACCAAATTATAAAATCGAACTATTAGTTTCTCATTATATTAATTCTATTAATTTTGAAATTCTTTTAAATTTGTAAAATATTTTATACAAATAAAATATATATAAATATTTGTATATAAATATATTATAATATTATATGATCGATAATGGATAATAAACGTACCGCTACTTCTACTATATAAGTATTTTACTAATTTACTGTACAATTGTTTTAAAATTTGATAATAAAAAGTTGTATTATTTATGATATATATCATACAGAATTGGGAACAAGTCTAGTTTACCGGGCACATATTTTTTTTGAAAAGGGTTGTTTTGACGAGTTAAGAACGATGGTGCAAAAATAAAATTGCGGAAATGATTATTTTGGAAGTTATAGCTTCCCAAAGTTAACGATTTTACGTTTATACGCGTGCGCGCAACACTACTATAATGCCGCGCGGAGGACCTCGAGTTTGGCGACCGTTTGGCAACCCTTTTAAAAAAAAAATTTCAAAAAAAAAAGGTGCCCGGTAAACTAGACTTATACCATGAAATTGAATTAATTAAAAAAAAAATAATACATTGATACTTGGTACATATTACACACAGTGGAGTATATATGAATTAATTTTATGGTTGTGGGTGAATATAGGGCGAACTGGGGGGCGTATATAGGGGGGTATATACGCCACTGCATATACATATACACATGAAGAGTAAGTGTTTGTAATAAAGTTATAAAAGATTATTAAATACAAAGCGTAATCATTTTTTGAGCGGAGCGAGAACATTTTTAAGGTAGGTATATCGTATATATAGGTATATACTATATTCAACTACTTTTAGGTGCGTATACCCATAAATTTATTTACCAATACACCACTGTATACCACAATGATTTGTATATAATCACATTTTAGTCTATTAAGTATAATGCCCTATACCAGTTTTCCCGGTTGGTCTCAACGAGGGTTAAACCTGTTTTCTCCCCTAATGATATACTCTCAGTACCTAGTCAGATGGATGACGGGTGTTGTGCGTATACACATTTACATATAAGGTAATAAATATTACCAAATATTCTTTCAAAGATTCAACAGCATATTTAATGTGTTATAACGCCCGCCGTATATCGATTACAATATTTTTCACCGTGTTAGGTTTTTCGTTACTCAACGTAACGGATCTCGATTTCTCTTCTTCTGGAATTAATAACAGTTGTAATTACTCGTATGTGGTATGCATATTATATAGTTAAATAGATACACGGGTTCGGTCAAAACTATATGGGAAAAAAAATGTACACAATTTATTAAAACCATCAGCCAAGAACTAATAAAACGTAAGTTACTCGGGTATTATATTTTATTATGTGCATAATGCATATTATGTTACCTAATTAGATATCAAAGAGAAAAACGTTTAAATGTCCGCAACTCATAATGTATATAATGATATATACATATATAAATGCCACATTAGTGTGTTTTTGATGCAATATACATGAAACGTATAATACACTCGTATTGTACTTGAATAGATGCATAGTTACACCCGGTTATGTTATAATAATTGGTAATTTAAATAATATTATTTATTATGCATCATCGATTTATTATTTTTATACCAGCTTTATAATAGTAATTAGTTAATATCACATCGCTTCAGCTGCAACGTGGTATAGAGTGAGTACCTACTAGATACAAAAAAATAAATAAATCGATTTCCTAAAACTATTAGTTCTCTGCATAATATGCATCAGGTTACAAGGTCAGATTGTTACCAACACATTGGATAACCGATGGACTATTATTATTGTATTACGTGTTGTATATTTATAGAGTACTTACAAACTCACTCTTCATCTCGTAATATTTTAATTTCGTATACGTGTATTATAATAATAAGTAATTACATACGACTTGCCCGGTAATGGTTCATCGTACCATCTTTGGTTTCTATAAAAAATTATAATAGTGTGTTGATGCCTGTTGGCTTAGAGCATAAAATTGTTGATTTTTGGTCAGTATGTAATGGGTGCTGCGTGTATAGATACAAACCACATACGAAAAGTACATATTATAATATAGTGATGTAGAATAATATTTGTCTTGTATAGTTATGGACAACACTTATTATTGAATCAGTGGGGACAAGACACGAGTTTTAACCTCCCCGTGCCCACTCGTAGTTAAAATGATTTAAAACGTGCCTAATCTTGGAGAGTTATATATTTTTTTAATATAGGTGATACATTATAGTTGCTTAGATGATTCGTCAGCCGCATAAAAATCATCTGCCCACTCTCCACACTTACCCGCCATGGCTACTGTATATTACCACCTCTGAAAGTCTGAGAACCATCGGAAAACTGTTTGGAACAATACACTTTTATGCTCATTACTCAATGTTTAAGCATACTTAGGGATTTGCGGCCAATACTACGTACGTAATAGTACTATACTTGAAAAATGTTTTTACTTAAAAAGAGTTGGTAGTTTTTCAATATGTGACATGACGTGTTGTTTGATCGATTAATATCAATATTTTATAGCACCACTACCTATTAGGGAAGCAGATGTGTCAGGTAAAACCAAAAGAACTGCGAAGACTGACACTCGCATCATGTACCTAAATCTTTTTCGATTTGAACTTCGGAAGCAGTTACAAAAAAAAATGTCTACAAAAACCGTTATCGGAGCTTATTTCAACTTGAAAAGCCATAAAATGTGTAGGAGGGGAAAAAACCGTCGTCGGTAAGATACTAAGACATTGTAACATTATAATACAAACAATATTATGTAGGTAGGTACCTACGGTTCCTCATCAGTTCGCACATATAAAAAACAACGAATTACGATGACGTTATGTATAATACCTCTATAATGTATTAGGTATATTATTTCATGTTACGCGAATTGTCCAAAAAAAAAAAACAAAACAAAATTGACTGGTGCAAAAAAAGTGAAATTTCAATAAAAATGCGATTAAAATAATATATCGATGTTAACGCGAAAAACGATAGTGATTTTATATTATATAGGCGTAACCGACTAATCCGCCGATCACAATACATAGATCATTAGATCCTATAGATCGACGCATATAACCAATAGATCCGTCCTATAATACAATAATAATAATATAATGCACCTCTACCCACGATAATTATTATACGACCCACTCGAGTATCGCGTATTTTTGGAGGCGGACAATCGCGGACGTTGCGCCCGTCGTGACATTATAATATAATATTGTTGTTATCTTCGTCTTCGTCATAGTATATAGGTACAGCTGAATCAAGTGTACCCACTTGATGCGTATTGATTTTTTTTCATAACAATATCGTTATATATTTTAATGGACGCTATAATATAATAATATTATAACATAATAACGACGTTATCGTCACGCCACACGATTGCGTGTGCGGCATAACTTTGACGTGAGTATATACGAGTAGGAGAGGGGGGGTGGGGGGGGGGCTCGAGAGATGGAGAACGAAAAGAATTCAAATCGTCGTCACCTGAGAGCTTGCCAAAAACGTTCACGTGAATGACAATGCGTATTTACTATACGACAATAATAAATCGTAATAAATATTTTAATATGGTAAAGACGGCGCTGTGACGTTATTACATAATTACGAGAGGACGCCTGCACGCACGGCACGGGCCTTATTCTAGCGGACAGAATGGAACCCAAATCAGGCAGATAGAAATAGGTACCAAAAATGTAATATTGACGCGTATGAGCTCGCGGTTTTGATTGAAAAATATTTTATTTTATGTACATATTATTATGACGTTTTTGAGTTTGTAGGATATATTTTGCTTGTGTTGTAAAACATCGTCAAAACGGACGACTACGTGTTGGTTCCCAACTATCGAGTTGGTCCCCAGGTTGTCTACAGGTAACATACGAATTGGTTCCGATGATCTTTCATATAATGCTAATATAGCTATGTTGAATCAACTTTTTAAATTTATTATTATGATATATTCAACCAACAAAAATGTCTTTATCATTTTATACAGACCTAGGACTGTATACATTTAGAATACCTATAGAGTTCTAGTTACCTAGGTATGATAAAAAGTGTTGATATATTGCTATAGTCAGTTTATAATGTCAATGCTAATAATAATAGAATAATAATATATATCAATAATATGGTATCATGATAGGTAAGCCGGTTGATTACAATAAATTACAATACAAATTAATGAGGTAAGTATGCATTTACAACATATTATGTTTTTGATGAATTCAAAGTTCAAAATTTGGATGTCATTCGATTTACCAATAAACTTTTCCTTTTCAGCGATCTATTAGTAATATTCTATTTACACACTCTGTAGATATCGTAAAACTAAATAAAATATCATACAAATATTAGAATACCGCATTAGTATATAATTTATAACTAATATGAGAACCAAGAGTTGTAGATTATGATGATAAGTAATTTTTATCGGGAACCGACTCGTATAATTTATGTTACCAGAGAACCAATTCCATGCTACCTGTCTAAAGATAAAAAATTGTTGACAGATTTTACATTAATTAATACCTATACATACCTAGTTCATTATTTTTTTTGCATAATATTTAAACTAAAAGAGTGAACTGCTATATAAATTCAAATGTTCAGGAAAAGATAATTCTAAATACGTACCTAAGTACATTTCATATAATATTACACCTAATTGTAAATAAAAAATAAAATATCTAAGGCACTTAAAATAATATGGACACGGTTTAAAGTTACATTAACTTATACCTATATATACCTAAATATATACATATTATATTGGTATATGTATAAATATATAATACATGTTGTTTATTTTGAAATAATTTATTCGGTGCACATTTTAACTTCTTAATGCATCATATGAGATGCGTGTTGATGTCTGATATTTATAGCGTATTGAAACAATTTTAACTCTCAAGGCGTATATCACTACATGACTACAACAGTCTACATCATCGTAAACCCGGGCTTGAACTACTATAGGTATATAACAACAACAACAACAACTACAACAATAACAAGTATATTTAAATCGTCTCGGCTGAGAATTCCGACGGCGGCGGCGTTGTCGAGTAAAAAAAAAAAGTATTAAAAATAGTCTTTTATGAAAAAAGGGCTGTTTTTTTCCCATACGTTAGTAGGTGGAAAACGTGTTGTTTACTGCCTCCGCCACCGCCGCGACCTTGAGGCCGCCAATGCCAACGACACGCGCGCGCACACCCGCCGCAGCCGCCGCCGCGTCTCTTCACTTTTCCTTTCGGCGGCCGAACACCGTGCGGACCTCTCACCACCCCACCGGTGGCCGTTCTTCCCGCCTGATCTACCGACGGACGACGCGACCACCGACGCCACTGCTTCCAAGTACTTCCAAAACGCGTTCTCCGGTGTCCCGCGACGGTCATTCCGCGCGCAATCGTCTCAATACGCTCGCGTACTTCCGCCGCTCGAGTTGTTCGTCGTCGGTCACCCGTCGGATATACATAATAATATTATAATTTTCGAAACACGACGAAGTAAAACTATCGCTTTTTTACTCCCAACCGTGTAGACACATACGTCCTACGACCATCGATACGTCCTCCCCGAGTGTATTCCGTGAGTATTTGTTCTTTGGATTATACATATTATATTTATTATTATTCAAAATTATTGTATTCTACAAGAATATAATAATTTATATCTACCTATAATAATTATAAACGTAATTGAAACTTATCTCTGCATTATCATTTATTGGTGTACGCTTATAATATGTGCGATTTGACATACAGCCATACAATTGCAGGTCTCGACAACGGATTATAATATTAAATTACACGATTAAAATCAAAAACACCTGTATAAATTACACTATTTACACCTACATGTCTGTACGAATAATATATGGAATGAATAATATAGGGATGATCTGAAATTATAATACTGTAATTTTACCGAAACATTTTTGCATAATTAAAAACATTTTTTTAACACTATTCATAATATTATCAACATTTCAACAAAATTAAATTAATACTAATTTAAATTAAATTAATACTAATTTAATTTAAACCTTAAATATAGGCATTTGTAAACAAATTAATTATAGGCTCGATATTTTATATTTATATATCGAAAATTTAAGCAAAAGGAAGTGCGATCACTGGATGGTTTCTTCCCTCACCCTATTGATGTTTTTTTTTAAATTTTTGTAGCACATATTCTTATTATGCCTTTATGTATAGAATGTATATTCTCTAATAAAAATAAATAAATAAATATATCGAAATCTGAAAAATATCCTGTTTCCGAAATATTATGAGACTGAAAATCTATTTTTTCTTTTAAAAAAATAAATAAGTACCTAACTTAAATAATCATAGATGTAAAGTAAAATAACATTTAAAAATTAAAATACGCATATACTACTTATACTTATACTTATACTTTTCTTATGAATTATTGTTTTAAGTGGGTGTATAATATTATTTACTTCTATAGTAATCTACCTCTAAATATGAATTTGTGGTCACTGGAAGTTCAAATCCTACAGTAAATAGCCTCGGGAAATTCACGGTTCTTTTCGCTATTTTTGAGGAGGGGTGTGGGGCAAATCCCAAATCGTCCCGACTACAGAATACTTTTCTCGATTTTCAATGTTCATACGAACGAGTTTTAAGTTGGTCACTTGTACAAGAAACGACATTTTTGTTATTTTCTCGTTGTTCGTTTGAACCTATTTACGTAGGTATACACTATATAGCTGTTGCAGTAGGTATATGATATATATGTATTATGTATAGTAGAAACGCTTACAGACCGGATTAAATATTAATCTATATAATACTCTATGTAGCTACTATAATACCTACATCCCACCACCTGTTAACAATTGTAGTGCACATGCCCGGCGACTTCTTTTCTCTGCTGCAGCAGCCGAGATTCAGTTATTATAAAGCGAGAAAAAAAAGGTATAAGCGTAGTCATGTATATTCAACAATATAATCGATATATTATTATATACTTCTAAGTAGCTGGTACCTGTATTTTATGCTTCAACAATCTGTTATAACCCTCAAAATTAAATATATATACTATATAGAGAGAGAACGGGTATATATATATATACATTACAATTTACAACACAAGGGATGTTCAGGACGAACAAAATTATATTCCATACATTCACTATTAAATTGTATTTTCTGCACGTTCTGTGCTTCATATACACTATACAACCTATATTCTTCCCTATTCAAAATGTGTCACGAATGAAATATTTTATTTTATTATATCGGTTATATTATAAAGCAAATACCTATATGTATTATGTTATACTTACTGGATGAGCAGGGATTTAGATTTTTTCCGAAATGTATTTTCATTGTGTCTGTACTTCGGGGAGTTCAAAATATACCTAAATATAAAATTCTAGGGAACTCTAAACTTATATAAAACCACTAGCATAAAATAAAATATTGTTAGGATTTGTAAGTATCCTTATTATATACATTACTATATTTTTCTATTTCTACGGTTTTACAAAGTTCAATATTTAGGTATGCAGCAATTTCTCTAGATGGATTTTTAATAAGGTTTCTTTTATTGTGCAATGTGCTTTGCATCTTTCATAATTTCAAATAGTTTATGAACACTTAACGTTCGATTTCGTTTAACCTCACATTTTCTGTTATGTGAAGTGACAGTTAAGTTTTATTATATTTAATTTCTTAAAATACGACCCAGTGGTTTTGTCACTATTATTTTTAGCACACTTATACCTTGACCCGAGTGCAGCCTTTAATCCTAAAAACGTGCGAAATATTTTTTCATTGTAGTTTTGTTTAATACTTATGCAGAAGCTTATAGTTTATAATATAAGCATTAGAAAAATTCACATGACCTTTATGCTGTACGCATTAACAAATATAACATTATGCCTCTATACTCTATATAAGTATACGAAAACTACTAGTAATGTACTAATTCGAAAACAACTGCAGCTAAATATTTTTTAAGAACACGGCGGGCGTTAAAATCTTTCATCGTGATCGAATAACCAAATAACAATAAATTATCATTATTACTCTCCACAATATTTTAAAATAATATAGGTACCTACAACTATATACGGTTTACAACTCACAGTATTCAAAGAATGCGATTACGTATAGTTATCGTCTTCGACGCTAAAACTGTGGTTATGATATAACAATAATCAGTGGACATTTTATATATATATATGACATATGTATATAATTAACGTGTGAAATAATAAGAATGTTCACGATTATGCGATATACCACGTCGTCGTTATGGTCATTATTGTTGCAATGCGTGTGTTCTCTTATTCCTTTTCCGTTTTTAACGTTTTGGTCACACAGCGGGACAGGATTACATTTTTTTTCCTTTACATAACCATATGTACCTACGTAAAAGCATTGTGTTTTGATATCGCGTAGGTAGATACACGTAGTTTTTGTAACGAAATCATAAGCTGTAGATATACCTATATATGTATTACTTATGTATATGTATATACGGAACACTCAGGATGGGATAGTACCGAGACGAATGACGTTTAAAAGGAAACAAAAATTTGAGATGTCTTCGCCTGTTGCGCAAGTCGTGTACGATCACTCGGTCGGCAGATGATGTATATTTTCTTTATCGTTTCATCATCGGTGAGCCTATCGACGGATATGAAATCATAATTCCAATTTTTTATTAACGCTTTGATGCGTATTTTAATCGAAAATTTTCATTTGTCAATAACATTATTGCTTTCACGTAGTTCTTAAGTTCCGGCGCCATCGTGTTATATTATATAGGTCCCATTGATCATTATTATTATTTTTATTATTATTTTCAAGAGAGTTTTTTTTTATGTCGATCGAGTCTTGTGCGCTGTCGAATAAAATAGCTTTAAATCGTTTTCGATTAATTTTGTCGTCACAAATATTCCAATTATTATATTTTATATACATTTACACAACAAAATATTAAATAACCAGCATTATATTAGCATATTATAAATACGTTCATATTATAATGGAGGTATACCGTATACCTGCCTATTTTGGAATTTTAATTGATTACAATATATATTGTGTCGAAAATATAGCTATGAATTGTCAAATTACAATAATGATTAAAAATAATACATATACCACTCAGATACTTCGAACTAAATTTGGCACACCATTTTGCACACATTATGTATACGGTATACCTAACAATATTATTATTTATATTATTCCTGTATAATATATTGTATAATGCACCGACTTCAGCTTGATCGGACAAATTTTCGTAATTTCACAAATCAGTCAATATATTGTGAGACATAACTATCTACAGGCTGTAGAATTAATATATATATATTTTGTTGCATTTCACCCGATTTCGACACGTGCTGCAGTCTAGACTCCAGATCTATGGTTGACCTCTACTATAGATACTAGTAAAAAAAAAAAAACATTTATATCAACGCGATTCTTATAATGCTATAACACGTGCGTATATGAATATTATGTTCGTGTGTTCGTTTATTTATGATTTCTTTAAACTAATAAATATTCCGACGTTTGTAAACATATCTAATGAAAATATTTGCATTTGATCACCTGCAGTGATGCATACTTGTGAAAATTAATGAATTACTCCAATATATTATATAGTTGTGAAATAGGTTACCTACCTACATATTAATTATTGAATAGCCCATAAATATAAATATCGATTTAGTATTTAGGTAACTTATATTTAATCAAACTAATTTGCAAAACGTGTACACACACACGCATGATATATTATAATAATAAAACATTAGTCTTACTCGATACCTTGCAAAAAGTCAAGTATGAAACGTGTACTGAAATTTCTAAAATTGCATACGAACAAAATCGACTGTAAAGTGTAAAATATATCTTAAGGTCATATAATAATATATCATATTATTATACATTATATACTATAATTTACTATATATATGAACCGTAATTAAATTAAATCAGCTATTCTATACCCCTGTATACTCTAAATTAATTTGTTCCATTAGATTTATTTCATACGTGTTTTGTCATGGCGATTCGACGAAATACAATTAGTAGATTATTGTATTTTAATGTGTAGGTACTTGCAGAGCCGCAAACTCGCGCATGATACATTTTTTCCCCTGAGAATTCGTTGTGGATCATTAATTCATTTCGATTTTTGCACACCGACCGACTGCACATTGTGCTGCATTCATATCGATGAAAATATAATTTATAAATAGAAAAAAACAAATAATGGTCTTTGTCAGTATACCAGCACGCGTCACTAATCGTCGCGGATTTCGGGCGCCAGGGTTCGGATACGATATTATAATATTTTGTTACCATAATCTGATAGATTTTTAGACTTATGACGGAATCGCATGTATATAGGCTTGTTTTTATTATTCAATATTTATTTTTCGACAATATTATAAATTCAATTCGATCCAAAATTGTTCGGTTCAAGCACGCTTGGTATACGAAAAATCAGTACAACATCGTCTTCGGTTTATACCTAAACTTTTGCTTAATCGTACAGCTCGTCGATTTTTAATGTGATGATGTTGTCACTATGTCATCTCATACAATATTATGAGTATGGTGGTCTTCTTATATAAATTATATATTAATTGATAAATACCTATACTAAAAGTAAAAAAAAAAATGTTACTGTAGTTTTACATTGTGCAAGTGTATAATATTATGTATACTCTTCAACAAGCTCAGTACCGAAAAGTGACAAGAGCAGTATTGATTTCATTATAGATCACACCCATTTAGTCGATATTGAATGAGATTCGATGGCCGTCGAAACAAACTTGAATTTATAATTAATAGTTTAATAGTTTTGTCACGTGCCGCGGCCGAAGAATAGGTAATCGTCACCGCCCTTCGTCTTCGTGACGCTAATTCCTGATGCACGATCATGTAGTTTGATATAATATAATAATATTACAATTTTAAAATAATTTCAACGACTGCGGAACGGATAGAGGTAGAAAAACAATCACACACATTCCACAACATATTTTATTTCACGAATTACCATCGAGTTATTCATTATCGTTCGCATCAGACTAAGGTAAAATGCTGTTGCAGGTTCAATGCACTCAGCTTTCACTATATTATATATGTAGATAGGTGGTACATCGAAGGCACCATAAATACATAATATTATTATACCATAAATAGGTATTTATATAGATACTGCGTTATCAACCCTCTGCGCCAGCTGCAACTTATTGAGCTTGACCGTTAGTATAATATACCATTTCACCAAACACGCTCGTCGGCCGTAATAGCAATATTGTACAAACAAATATATATTTTATAATCATAATCGATAAGATGATGGTCGGTATAGGTCAAATTTGGATTTGTTTTAAATGAAATTGTAAAGATAATATTATAGCTATACAGTATACGCCATACGCTGCATATAGGTATCCCAAACCGTGGCAATAAGACCGAAAACCTATATCTGAAAACATATATACATATATTACAGTCGTTTGTCAACGTGAAAATGGAAAACTTTCGCTTCGACTCGAAGGTCGGTGAGATTTCTAGAGGACGGCCAGTCATCGCGTCTGGATAGATATAGTTGCTGCTACTGCTGCTGCAGCAGTGGCAATAATAATGAAAGCGGGTGTGCGCGAGTGCGCGTCTATTCTATTTGGACGGAAATGATTATTATTTTTTTTTTCGTATACCTATATACAGGAATATTTTTATGACGTCTACGAGATATGTCAAAAATTATAAACGTGATAAACGAGGATTTGCTGGGAAAATAAAAGTAATATTTCTATTCATCGGTTTTGTAATGATCATATTATATAGGCAAGAAATTTCTTTGGTGAAAAACATAAAAATATAATATATTGTAGGTACTCATAAATATCTAGAATACATCATCTGTCGTCGGAACATAATATCGAGAATTCATTACACTATATCATATTGTTTTCAAATAAGAATTAAAATTCGAAATTGTCCAACAATGCTCTTATTTTATACACCATTAACGAAATAATTGCTTTGCTATAGCTCTGCAGTGTATAAAATACTGAATGAATATACTAATTATGGATAGAATCTTTATATACTCCAAAACGATATTTTAGCTGTGATCAACAATTACAATGAATTACTGTAAATTTGTTCCATAAATACGTTAAAAATGTCTGCATACGTAAAAAAATGTGTGCGGCTAAAACGAATAACGCGTTAAGTTTTCGTAAGATGTTCAAACGAAGTGACTCATGATTTACTGGAAATATTATTATTGTTCATGTATTGTAGCTATTATAATTTATGAGTGCAATAATCACGCGGCCATGTATTGCATAGCGATTAATTGGTCAGAACGTATATAAATAATTAATTTGTTCGAGTCAACACATCGAGATAGTACTAAACTACAAAGTATATTGGTCCCGGAAATAGTTTTAAAGAAAAAAAATTGTGTTCCTGAACAAAAACGTGGATTGATGTATGCGGCCTGTGTATATACGTTTATTATTGTCGGCAATTGAGTTTTCGTTAAGTCATTTGAGCGGCGGAGGCGAAATCACAACACTCGGTACCCGCGACGGAGAACCCGCGGGCCGAACCTATTATTTTATTTTCCATATAATTTCTCGTGAATAGTATGTTATATAATATTATTATTCAGATTATGTGTCACTATATAATATTATTACGAGTGTGATTCGTCACTCGATGAGCGCACAAGGACGCCGCCGTTCGAATATGAGAGTATAAAATTATTCTTTTGGGACAAATTAGTTTTCCCGTGTATAGACGCGTGCGTGATATAATCATATTATTATAATAATATAGTCATCGCGTTTCCAGTTATGCATTTAGAGTCATTTTCTCAAGTCTGAAATGTATTCAAAACTTGCAGATAACGCGAAGCGGTCTAATTTCTGTTTTTAATATTCAAAGAAATATGCAGTGGGTATAGCTATACAACAATACTATATAGTATGTGCATTTCGACCATATTTTGTTGTTTGGTAAGTAGGTATACCTTGTATACTATTGTAATTTTTTTTTTACCATCTAGTGAAAACCGAAACGAATAAGATCAAAAATGTTTTAAACGTTTTTTAAATATGGAAAAAACATATTTATAACGTTATATTATGAGCACAAACATTGCATTGTACCTATTGTAGGTAGGTACTTATAGGTATACACGCTGAACCAATAAATACGATATGCGAACGCACTTATTGTATTGTGTTTGAGTTTTATTTTTGAGTATCAGAGTACATTATAATATCATACAACATTACAATAGTCGTAAGACGATACGTTTGTTATTTTTAATTTTTATAGTTTTTCGCGCATATTTGGTTTCGATTTCTTTTGCAGTGGTTAACGATCCATGCAGTAGATGCAAACTTTCATGTGACGAATAAAATATGATTTAGAAGTACATATTTTCCATCGAATGCGAAACTGACGGCCAAGTCAGAAAGTTTAAAACACGAGTAATTCGGAGACCGAGACACTTCCTATTTTACATTATACCTACGACGGATACACGGACTTTCCACACCTTTACATCTTGTCCGCGTTCCAACGATAATACAAACCGTTCTTTTTGGAGTGCTAGACAGATTTCACTGTCACGTTTCGTTAAATATGTAATTTAATCACCGAGTACAAATATTTACACTATAATCTGCGCACGTAATAATATTATATTACTTTATCGTTCAAACATTCCAAACCAAATTACAATTTATTTTGATAATATTATATTAATGTGCAGGTATATAATATTATCGATTTCATTACAACTTAAATTCTTTCACGATTCACAAGCGTTTAAAGTCTCGTAATAATTATTCGTCAACGCGATTGTTTCGAAATCGTTTGAAGCATAATATTATCAATTATGATAATTGATAATCATCAAAAGTTAATGCGCCGACGTTTAAACAACGTGCACATTCCTATATTATACTTAACGTTCACTATAATGGACACACGAATTATTATTAACTATAGGTAACCTTACTACACCTTGGGCTCGACCTGCCGATTTTCTCCCGTAATTAGGTATATTAAATTATATTTTATAAAAACAAACTGTCGAAAAACAATCGTTTCGATAGTGAAATTATACAATTAATAATGATGATGATAATGATTTAATTACTAATATTTATTAATCTAATAATTTATTGTTATTAATAATTTTCTTCGATTATCGATGTCGCTGCGAAATTGTATACTGTAGATGAGTTGCGTGAGCGATCGGGTTTCCAAAAAAGAAATTATTATTCTATAGAGCCGTTTTACTGCAGCTGTTTCAGTCTCACCCAGTGCAGATCAAAATCCGGGAACTATCGATTGCGCAATATTTCTCTACCTACACGTGTTTGGCCCGATCACATTACTACCCATACTATTATTATTCGAATTCCGTTCTACGGACCGCTTTCGTTTTCGTTCGCATTCTCCTCCATCGAGTCGAATATCGTCGTCGTTTGACCGGTAAACGGATAGAATTGTTTTTTTTTGCCCGCCCAACCCTATGATAGCTGGTGGTAGGACAGGAAGCAGCCGCGGCCGATCACGTATCGCGTGTGCATTCTGTATACGACCGTCGACCGTATACAGTTGTATATATTATTGTCGTACGGCATAATATATTATTTTAATTAAAATAATATCGTCTCGTCCCTCGTCGCTGGTACACACTGCGACAAGATCGCTTTCTACATAATATGCCGTCCGTAAGGTATTATAATAATAATATATTATGCTGATTTCGCCGGGCAAGCTCGCGAGGTCGAGTGCGTGTGAGGCAGTCGCCGGGAGAGGATAACTGCAGGTGGTATACGGTTTGTTGACTTTGAAAACGTAAAAACTGCGTTTAATAACAATTATTTTTAAAGATGATGTATAATTGGCCAACTGCATATTATTATTATCTTCTTTGCGACTCGAGCGCACATGTAGAACGGCGCGATGCGTGTTTTTGCCCGCGAAGACTGTAATAATAATATGGTAATGGTTCCGTTTTTATTTCTCTTTTCCGTTCCGAGATCTTGAAATTTCCAAACATAACGAGGATGTTCGTATCAATTATAAAATAAACGCACGTTAAATGTAAAACGTTTGAACATAATCATTCAGAGGAGAGAAAAATTATGAAACGAAAACGGTTTCGATATATTATTATTATTATTATATTTAATATAGTTGGTATATAGGTGGGTAGGTAGGTAGGTAGGTACTATTTTAGTGTTTATTGAGTTTTTATGTTCGTTTGGTCTTTGAAAATATGCAATATAATTGTTATTGACATTTTATAGCTCATTATGTACCTAACAATATAATATACATTCAATATTCAAATATAAAAATAAACGTTCGTCCACAGCATTTCGTTTATATTATAATACAGTTGTACGCGGTTAACTCGAAGTTGAAGGGACTGGCCAGAGAGTTACAGTTAATCGAGTCATCCAAGGATAATACAATTATTAAAGGAAATTGTAGGGACCGGGGAAAAAGTTTGAGGTATCGACGATTTCGAGTTAAAGAAGTTTGAGTTAACCACGTTCGACTATATAATAATATATTATAAGATATTACTATACTATCGTATAATAGATTTATTTTTTTTACCGGACAACTGCCACGGTCGTAGTCAATGTATTTACACCCGGGAGTTATTGAAGTTGTCCATTAAGCTACGTAATTACTGTCTATAATGATTAATACGAAAACCGTCGGTCGACAAAAACAAGACGATTATAACGAAGCGGTTGAACGGAAATATATTAATCGAGATTTCCAAACTGCACTAAGTATAAGTACGTTTGGGTGTTATTGTTTTTCGATTATACGCCCCACGGCCGTGTATGTGGCGTTGCAGTTTTTCTCCATAAACGCGTGGTAAACTCTGGTAAACAATTATATAGCTTAAAGTGAAAAAAAATAACATGCGCTTAGAGGTCAGTCGTAACTCGTAATCACTTGTACATAGTATAGCTGTGTGTCAATAGAATGTGTTCAGTGTTGGCGAGATTCAATGTCAAAATGTCGTCTTCCCGACATTTTCTATACCGGTATGTGGGAGTATGTATAAGCGATAAGCGAATAATGATCAAAACTACATTATTGTTATAATATACTCATTACTTATATTATAGTCAACAGTATTCATCGCGAGTCAAACGACGTGTTTAGCTGTGTACATGCAAACAATTTTCAAAATCATTGATAATAATGTAATGTAAGTAGGTACTTAGTACTTACCAATACCACGTATATTTCTTGATGATAGGAACGGACTATACTACTATATAGTGATTACTCGGGTGTAAGGCTATAGATTCTGGATACCAAATATCGTGCACGGTTAGGTACTTCGTACTTATATGTGTAAACTATTTGTCTATGCACTTGTTGTAGATAGGTTAGTTTTATAATATAATAACTAATTAGTAATAACCGACCGATTGACACCTCTTATTTTATAATCTTAACAAATTAGAAATGTCACACAAGCACATTATACCTATTGTATAGTTGAATGTTTTTTTAGATAATTAAAAATGAATAACTGTTTATATTAATATACGACTTAAGTAAAATAATAATTTTTATCGCATTTCCTCAATCGTTTGCTGCATGACAATCATAAATATTGCAGTTATATCCGTTTTTTTTTGCTATACAGCCATAATAAGTACATCCTCCGTGAAATTAATTATTACACTATATATATAGTTATATAGCAGGCACGCTATATTTTACTGTACGCATGATTGAACGTATAGATTTATGTTATAAAATGAAATAGTTTTTTTTTACTTTTCCCCGAACGAAAAAATTAATCAATTTTTCAATATTATGTCATAAATAAAAAACAATATCGGTGTAAACAGCAACATAGCGTGCTGATTTTGTTTTTGTTACGAAGTTTTGAACGTTGAACATAGCTTGAATGTAGCTTATAACGTAAACATCAAACGTAGGTACATTGTAACATGTCATTGATTCGAGGAATATGTGTTGAAAATGACTTTGACGGTGTCCTTCTAGAACTCTGAGTAAAAATGCTTATATTATATTCGAAGTTTCGGACAATTTACTCATAATTGAATTTGAATGTGACCTGATATACATATTGGTGCAATCCAAATAGTTCCGGTGCGACAATTATCATATTATAAAATGTCTGCACGATCGGTTTCAGGTGATATACCGGCATTAATACTATATTAGTTACTCAATAACCGTGGCGTAATAGATAACTAAGTGATCAACAAAAATTATATCTGCATAAGATAATGCCATAATAATCCATTAGATATTTTTTTATCAATTCTATATTATTTAAATTATATTGCTTAATTTTTTTTTTTTTTAAATAAGTTAAATACTTTGAGTAAAATGTATAAGTAATTTATAGAGGTATTTTGCGATTTATCGATATTATTTATATATTTATTTTAACATTATATTTTCATGTAGTTCTATAATGTTCACCGTTAAGTCAATATTTGTAATGAACTAGTATGACGATTTTAAATATTCATGAAACCAAATATACTAATGAATTCTTTTTCCACAGGTCCCATCAGACCATGAAAGGGTGGAGATTGGTCGTGCTTCTTTGCACGGCCTTGTTGAGTGAACCAGTACGGCCACAAGAAACATGGAGCAGGCCCGAGACTGCAGCAAAACGTGTGGACGACTGGGTACCTATAACGGCGTCATGTCCGTCGTGTCAAAAGAATCTGGAATCTAGTGGCGAAGCAGGAGGCGTTGACGAAGTCGGACGTCTGTTAAATCCACCGGCCGTTCCATCCAGTCGCGCATTTAATTTTAATGCCAAACAAAACACTTTTAACCGGGCTCCGGCTGGTGAACCTTACGAAGTCACCACACCGGCAGCATCGTCAGCTCAGTTCTTCAGCCAACAACAGGCATCAAAAATTCCGCAACCTGTGCACTTCCCGGTACCGTTTTTCAACCAACAGAATCCGTTCCAGGGTAGATTTCAGGGACTACCCAATTTCCAGCCACAGTTTACGTTCATACCCCAACCACAAATCCAGCCTATGCCGAAAGAAAACAAAGTGACGTTTCCCGAATCACCGTTCATCCAGCAGCAAAACAAAGGGTCAGTGCAACTCGTGTACGTTCCCATCGAAGCGCTACAGAGGCAAAAGCCCAGATCGCAAGCCGATAGGCCGATACCACAACAGTCGCAGATCGACGCAAAGGCGCAATCGCCGTTCGAGACCGGAAAACTGAAGTTTCAAAGACCACCGCAACCGTTTGAAAGTCAGTTCCCAATTGCTCAACAATTTGAACAAGATCCCAATCGTTTTGCACCACCACCACCACCATCATTTGAACAGAATACTGGCCGTTTTCCGCCACCATCACAGTTATTTGAACAAGGAAAACCCAATTTCCCAAATCAGCTGAAGGAACAACGCCCGGAGTTTTTGCCTCAAAATGAACAACCAGTGGGTCCACAATCATATCAATTTGTGGAGGACGCAAGAAACCCGCCTTCCAACTTTTTCCAATTTCACGATAATAGATTCCAAAAGCCATCTTTCGAAGATAAACCAAAAGAAACAAAACCACAAACACCACAAACTTTCACACCTAATCTTGACGAATCTAGACAAGAATCTGCACAAAATTTCGTTTCGAACTTTGATGGAAATCATCCAAGACAAGGACCACCACCACAACCACAAAATTTCCAACAAAATTTCCAAGAAACGAGACCAAGACAAGAACCAAGACCGCAAAGCGCCCAACCTAATTTCCAAGAAACGAGACCAAAACAAGAGCTACCACCTCCAAAGTTTGTACCCAAATTTGAGGAACCAAAATTAGAACCTCAACAACAGTTCGTTCCTAATTTTCAAGAAACTACAAGACCGAGACAAGAACCACTACTACCACCGCAGTTTATTCCCAAATTTGAGGAACCAAAATTAGAACCACAACAACAGTTTGTACCTAATTTCCAAGAAACTAGGCCTAGACAACAATCGTCACCACCACCACAGTTCGTACCTAAGTTTGAAGAACCTAAGTTACAACCTCAACAACAGTTCATTCCCAATTTCCAAGAAACTAGGCCAAGTCAAGAAACACCACTGCCACCTCAGTTCGTTCCCAAGTTTGAAGAACCAAAATTAGAACCTCAACAACAGTTCATTCCGAATTTCCAAGAAAATAGGCCAAGACAAGAACTACCACCACCACAATTCGTTCCCAAGTTTGAAGAACCAAAATTAGAATCACAACCGCAATTTGTTCAGAATTTCCAAGGGATTCCACAACAAGAAACAGCTCAACAAACATTCACTCCCAATTTTGAGTCATTAAGGCCAAAACCAGAAGTTCAACAAAACATTGTTCCTAATTTCCAAGAAACAAGACCTAAACAAGAACCACAAGCACCATTTGTGCCGAAATTTGAAGAAGTAAAACAAAAATCAAAGCCAAGGGTTCAATCAACGCAACCTTCGACATTAGCACCTCAGCAGTCATTTGATTCGCCAAGTCTGACAGAAAAAGCAGTACAAACACCATCAACTCAATATCCACCTCCGCATCAACCTCCACTTTCTGTTTATATGGAAAAACGTCTAGATAACAGGATAAACGAAGTGCTGACCATATTAAAGGAAGCAAAAACTATACCAGTGTTAGATACAATTGGTAATCGTTCGCCCAAAGTGTTTGTAGGACCAACTGATCTTGATGCACCAAGAGGTTACGTTAAATTTGAATTGCCTTATTTATCGTCACTCGATATTACCAAAATTGATTCAATGGCGGATCGTTTACCATTTTTCGTCGCTCCACTTAATTTCAAACCTCCCCCTGGTTACGCTAAAATTCCATTCCCGCCTCCTCATATAGGATCTGTTGTTGTGTCTTCCAAGTCTCCGGTTGTTTCCTCCACTACCGAATTCAACCCATTCAAACTCACGTCTCAATTGCCGACTGAGGTTAACTCTTTACAACCATCTGTGTCCAGTACCACACAACGAGTAACTGAAAGAGCTCAACCAATCACAGATGTCACACCCACTACACCGAAACGAAACCGTCAAAGAAAACCATTGCATAGGGGTTCATTAACTAGTTTCAGCTCGACTACTCCCTTGAACGATATTACAGAACGACAAAATGATCAATTTACAACACCAGCAGAACTTCAACGTTTGCCAGACATTTCGACATCGGTGAATGATCAACAACAATTTTTGGAGAGTACAACAACGTCTATACGACAGAAATTTTCACGAAAACCTGTGGAACAACAACAGACTATTTTTGAAACCACGCAAGCATCTGTTGAAAAACAGCAACAGCAGTTTGATAATACACAGAAACAACAGTTTGACAACACACAGCCACAACAGTTTGATAACACACAGAAACAACAATTTGATAATACACAGAAACAACAATTTGACAACACACCACGACAACCATTTGAAAGCACACCGCAACAGCAGTTTGACAACACGCAACAACAGCAGTTTGACAACACACAGCAACAGCAGTTTGACAACACACAGCAACAGCAGTTTTTCGCAGATCAACAAGTTCCACAAAACCAGCAAAATTATTTAGACACTCTGCCTCAACTCGAACAACAACAATTTTTCAATAATCAACAACCAAGCCAACAGCCGTTCTTTGAAAATCAACAACAACTTTTAGACAATCCTCCTCAGACCATTCAAGAGCAAATTTCAAATAATCCTCAATCGTTAACTGATCTAAGCAATCCGGAGAGAAATCAGCAACAGTTTATTTCTAGCTCAACTGAAAAACAGATATTTAAAAACTTCCAACAAATACAACCCCTTTCCCAGTACCAGGTAGGAAATAACTTTTTAAATCAACAACAATCATCAACGGAACAAGTTCAATCGGCTTCCAATACTCCACAAACCGTATCCGAGGAACCTCTGACGGTAGCAACGTTATCCCCCACAGATACGCCGAAACTAAGACAACGCTTGTCGTATTACGATAAATTATTGCTGACATCAACCCAAGTGCCAGTAGAAATACCAAGTACTCAAAACGTCATCGAATCCAGTGAAAAACCCAAAGAACGATCGAAGTTGAGGCCAAGACAAAGATTAACTACGACCAGAAGACCTACGACTGAATCTCCGAGCACTTCGGAAGAAGTGTCCGAACAGATAACAGAAACATCGACGCAAAGGTATAATCCTTTGAAGAGACGCCGTCCGATAACAACGACGACAACTACTGAAACGGCCGAAACTACGAGAAATCCTCTGAGGTCTAGAACGACCCAAGCTAGTAGATCAGAGTTTGTGAGATCGAGATCCAGGAGACCGACCACGACAACAACTACGACGACCACGTCGACCACAGAAGTCGCGCCAGTGCAACAACAGTTCCAAGAAGAGGTACAGCAAACCGGTCAACAAGAAGAACAGAAGAAAATCGAAGAGGCCGCGTCATTCTGGAACGAACCAGTAACCGTACAGCAGAGTCATGGTTACGAGTTGGACACAAGGTACACGCAACCGCCTTCTGGGCCGGACACCAAGTTCAGTAGCGGAGAACCACCAGCGGACGAGGACTTTTCGAAGGAAAAACACCACCACGGCAGCAGTAACGATAAGAAAGCCCATGACCCGAACGCTGAGAAGAAAACGCCAGGCCGCCGAGGCCATTGGGTCAGAGTACGAGTGAAGAAGCCGCAAGATAACCTGGACACGGCTGAGTCACAAAACTCTTTGGGCCCGCTTTCAGCGAACGCCATTCATGAGTTAGTGACAAAACCGACCACCGAATTCGGAGTCTCGTCGTCTGCCGCTCCTGAAGAACCAACCACCACCACCACCACCACCACCACCACCACCACGATAGCACCGACAACCATAGCTGCATTCGTGACCACTGTCAGCAACCAGAAGCAGCAGTCGGTAACTACAGTTTCTGATATCGCAGAAGTTGCGGCAGTGACGTCGACGGAAGAAGAACGTCCGGCCGAAACCACTCAGATTCCGGAAGTGCCTCTACCCGCGGTCAAATACCCAGACGATGAACAAGACGAGGCGTTCCAGCGGAACTTGGCCGATATGCTGGCTAAATTCATCAGTGGTGGTGGTGATGAACCTCGGGCTGAAGCCGTAACACCATCCACGTCAGCCGAAGAATCGACGATGGACTTAGTTGCGGAGACAGATCCGACCGACCCTACCGTCGTCACTGCAGCCGCGGTCACGGAACTTCCCGTCGCGCCGGTCACGTCCACCACAACCAAGGTATCTATGGAGACTGAAATATGCTATAAGGGCAGGTGCGTGAAGAGCAAAAAGAACAAACAGATCACCGACCTGGTGTCCGAGCCATGAATAATATAAAGTATATAATAGATATTAAATAAATATAATATGTACACGCGTATCATAAGGTTATAATAAGAGATGACGTGAGACGACGATGCTTGTTAATGACAGGCGTCGGTAATTATCGAGTATAGTAAGTACAGTGTACAGAAGAACAAAATAAAATAATAAATATTGCTCGTACATTCGCCTCAGAGTCCACATAAAACCAAAGATACAAACGGAATACAAATCTGTGCCAACGTCTAGAAAAAAAATATTTTGTACATATTATTTTTACGTATAAATATGATTATATTTTAGTCACATTTAAATAATTTATTAGTTGCGTGTATGCGTTGAACAAACATTTATTTATAATATATACCTATCAAATGGATCTAATTTTTATCTGTTTTTACATATGAAATTCATTTCATACAATCTTAAACGTATTTTATTTAATATTTGTATTTGTATATAAAAATGTTTTACTTATTAAATATTTATTTGGTAAGTGAAAAATTTGCTCTATCAAATATCATAATGTATGCTTATTACTTATGTTTGCATTAAGTTATTGTGAATTTTATGTGTGCTGAATTTAATTATAACATTGTTAACATATAATTTGATTATCTTTACTGTTAAGCATAATATTATGTATATTGTGTAAGAACGTAAGAATTTATTCTGGATTTAAAAAACATCGAAAATGTAACTCTTCAGTCGAGAAACGTCTTAGTTTTATAATTTATATGTAATTCTTATATTATTATTATTTTTACTGTGTACAACATATGTATGATTAAATTAATTTTCTATACAAATATGTATTGATATTTTTATTATTAGTTTTTAAACAGATAATTATCTCATTTTTAAAAAAATAGGTACCTTTATAGGAAGACGCTCGCCCGATTTGTTTTTTTTGTCAGACAATCACGGAACACATGGTTATATGACATACAGATACAGGTATACAGCATGACTCATGATAACTCGATTTTTCAGTTTTGAGCAATGTTATAACTTTATAAGAAATTTACCAGTTATACAATTTAAACTTTACAAATAATAAATTAATGATATATTAGGTGCATTTTCATATTTATATTATGTTGACATAGAAAACCTCAAACAATTTCTCTTGTCGGAAAAGACATAATTGGATCATATATACATGTGTTTTGAAATGCAAGGAAAAAATTATAATTTTAATTATATATATTATTTACATTTTCATCATAGAAACGAATTATGTCACCACAGTAACTGATAACATCATCAATTATAACAACATTATAATTAAGTATATTATATTATAATATAATAATTAGATAATTATACCTATATAATATTATTTACTATTCATCATAGTAAC
Source organism: Macrosiphum euphorbiae (assembly GCA_949089665.1). Classification (NCBI taxonomy): domain Eukaryota; kingdom Metazoa; phylum Arthropoda; class Insecta; order Hemiptera; family Aphididae; genus Macrosiphum; species Macrosiphum euphorbiae. Next base: position 133,293,688 of record CARXXK010000001.1, on the reverse strand, counting down.
CCAAGCAATGATATGTTTATGTTTGTGTATAGGTATAGTAACCTAACGAAACATTTCAGATGCATCCCAAGCCTGCAAAATATATAATATTCCCGTCAAAAATCAAAAAAAAAAAAAAAAAAGTTAAAATGTCTGTGATTGCTTGGTACACGTTTTCGATCTATTTTTTTTTAACATTTCAGGTACCTTCGTAAGTCTTTTAGATTCTGAACAGAGCGATTAAGCTAGTAGTTGTACAATGTGTTTTTTTTCTTCTTTTTATATCCTGTAAACAAAATTTCTACTAGAAGCAGTGCTTCGATTTCAACATATAGTACCTTATATTTTAAAAAATTGGATCAATATGGTACTTTAGAGAGGTCATTTTTAGATTTTATCAATAGTTATTTAATGATACTTTAAAAACCACCGAAAAATTACGAAAAACCGCTAAAAATTGGATTTTAATTTCTAACGCTTTGTTTATTACCATAGAAACGAATAAAAAATAATAATACAACATATTGATTCAACTTACATGATATAATAAATAATAATTAATGACAATATAAAATATCTAGACTGACAAACCGCCTCCGTTCAGAATCGTTTTTCTTATACAAATATACAATGATAGAATATCATTGAATTCAAGTTTAATCAATCCATTATACAATGACCCCATTTGTAACCTACCGTACAGTAGAGCGACATCCACTTATAACCCGCTTTTTTAAATCGTCTATGGGTATATTATTATCGACTATCGTATATGATCTCTAGCAGCAGTTATTTTACTTTAAAAATAAAATTGAGAGGACGAAAAAAAATTCGGCTACAGAACGCTGAACATTTAAGTAAGTATAATAATATATAATCTAACTTCTGCTTCAAATACACTACTTACAGCACGTAGACATTGGAATAAATTAAGTCGTTGTGTTCAATAAACTTACACGGACCTTATATTGCGGTTTTACGGATCGTCGCGATCCACGGATATAGGTACGCGATAATATTCAAAATAGGCGGTACAGTGAGCATCAACAAATATGAATAATATACTGTGGTCGATATAAACAATTCGTGATCATGAACTGTCTGCAAGTTCAATGCATTCGATTTCGTTCATCACGACTGACCGCCTTGAACGAGAGTGTAGAAAAATATAAAAGTTAGGTTATATATAGGTATCTGGTATAGGTATAGGAATAGGTTCGCGCGGGTACGGCGAAAGTGCAATAATTATGTTTATACAAGTATACGTTCACGAGATATCATATAGAACGCATCACCTGTCTGATATGATGGTAATTTCAAAATATGTTATATGTTTTTGGTCTTATGCGCTTTCACAACGCGAGTGATTCAAATTGCAATATAAATGTGTATGAAATATGCATATTACCTACATATATTATAAACGATCAAATCCAAAAACACATATCGTTTGGAAAATGTGCTATATTATATAATTACACTAGGGCAATAAATATACCAAAAAAAGTGAGTTATCGAGTTCTTTTTATGCGATCGTTCTAAGTAAAATAACATGTATATAATTGAGCTTATGTATATAATGAAAAAACTTATAGAAAAACACCCTACTCGATATTTTTCCTCTAAAAGGAAAATCTATGAATCGTAATAATTAATATGGCAAATAAGTAACCACGACAACGAAAACCTTACAAAAAATCTGTCAGAAACATTTTATATTATCTAGCCCAAAAACATGTTTTCCTATGTTAAAAAATCTGTACCTAGGTACTATATATGTTTAATAAAAATATCAGTTTATTGTATTATTCCTATTTGAACTTATCCTACTGAACTTATCTTTGTTTTTTTTTTAACAAATTGACGGAATTTAAAAAACTGTTGAAATATACATCACGAGTTTTGCAATATTTTTCGAGGAAATCAAGATGATACAATAGGTGTATAATGCATTTTACAAATAGTTTTTTTAGAAGAATGAAATATGTAAGTAAGATTTAATCAGGAGTTATAAATGTATTTGAAGTTTGAAATAATGGTACCTATACGAGCTATGGCAAATATAAAAAAAGCTATTAAGTTGATCTTACTGCAATTACTTTAGGAAAATCACCTTGTAAAAAACCAGAGGGAGATAAGAATGATATTGCATGTTTCGCGTCTGGTAATCAGTCGACAGTTGTAGATATAGAGGTACCTATAATAGATTATGCCGCTTATTTACAAATTTATTTAAGAATAAATTTATAATTTAGTTTATTAAATAATGAACGAACGAATTATATTTTGATTTTGAATCACTTGTGCGAACGCATCATTAAGTATATGTAAATCATCACAAACGATCACCATCGCCATTATGATCAATTTTCAGGTTAATGTTATTAATTTGTTATAATAATATTTAGGTACTCTGGTATTCGACATTCGTGGTATAATATAAATACTAAAATATGTAAGTATACGTGCGTTGGTAATGCATTTGTAACGATAAAGTTAGATTTCTATTTTTTCTAATTGAAACTAAGAAAATTACAACACCCACCCACCTACTTACTTGTTTAACCTTCACGAAACCGGTCGACTGGTAATAATATTTTAATACATTTAATAAATGAAAAACAACCCGAGTATAAAGAAAAAGATTATATTAGACAGTATACCTACTTATATTCGTACGGTAACCATAGTTACTCGAACACTCTACGATTCGTAACATATTTCAGCAACCAACTAAGTACCTAATACCTACCTATACTGTTTTGACGATTCGCCATAATCAAAAAACAGCAACCCGACGACGGTTGAAACAATTTGTTTGAAATCTGTCTATTACATAAACACATAAGACGCAAAGACCATGTGATAGTTGTATTGCATTCGTGTCAACGACAGAATATCGTTATTCTTATATTTTATTATATAGATTAAACGACATAATAAAAAGAATGTTCGCTGTCGGCGTGTGAGTTAGAAATTTCAATACATTTTCGATTTGCAACATTCCTTTATATTATACTGTGCCTTAATAAAATTTGGTTCCGACCAAATACACCAGCACCTACCACTTACCAGGTCCTACCTATGTTATAATATAATGTGTAGGCTAGTAAGCACGTTACGAATGATTCTTTCAATTTGAAATTGAAAATAAAAGTATAAAAAATATTATTATGATCATATTATATTCTATTTCGTGGATTTTCGCAAATCGTGTAAAATAATAATTATTTTGATTAGCTTACCTAATATTTATAGACACGGTACCCTAAGGTGCCTATACTACACTTGCAACTACTGAACGACCGTGTCACGTATTATGATTCTAGAAAATGTAATTGTGTTTTCTTTTTCATAACTCAATAATTAAATAATTTTTTTTTTAGATCTCCGGTACTCTGGAAGTGACCTGATCATTATATGAGGCATACCAATATAGCCTTATGAGATTAGTCAACTCAATGTTTCATCGATCAAAACTTAAATTATTATTATTATACAATTATTTGATTTCAAAATAAATTTAGACTAACGATTAAAAAACCAATTATACTGATACCGCAAAAAGCGACTATAAAATATAGACTATAGTCTATATTAATGAAATTAAATTCTTCCCCTCTCTAAAAAAAAATGCGTCACAGTTACTCCTCCAGAACTAGAGAGCAATGACGGTTTGTGAACCCGAATATCGGAATATATTTTACATGTTAGACTAGTATCTAATGTCTCAGACTGTCAGGTTAGGGGTTAGGCTGTCTTTGGGTGAGGAAGTCCTTTAATTGTTTCTGATTATTATTAGTATCAGCATAAGAACTATAAGACTGATTTAAGATTCTGAGCAATAAATCTGCTTTTCGCAGATAAAACAACACAAACTAAATATTTCACAAATTAGGTTTTAAAAGCGAATAATCATAGAACAAAAAATTGTATTTAAAGTGGCTGTCGTAGCACTTTTATATTATTAAGGTGTAACATCTAGGCATACAATATACACACACACACACTTAGACATTTGGCTCCGTCAAAGCGTGAGAAGTCAATTTAATGTATGTGGACTGTGGTCTTTGACCATTACAATATATAATATAGTATCATAGAACAAAATGTTGATCGAATTCAATTGGTTCTTTCTTTATATAGGTACAAGGTAGCAAACACAAAAAAAATGCACAACGCATTATTAAAAATTCACAGCCTTCTCTTATTATACATCGCGGTTATTGTTACCTCCTAATGGTGCTAATTATTATTATACTCCGAACTCGTATGATGCTAAACGCAGAACAAAGACGTTAAATATCCCGCAAGAAAAACACCTCACAGCGGTTGCGTAGACCTTACACCGATATAATAATTGAATTTTTTTTACGCAGGTACCTACCGCCGACACACATTGTAAAATCCAAAAGATTCGAGACTGACAATAATAATAGCTAGTAGTTATAAATTGTAATAACAATATTGTGACGAAATGCGTTTGGACAAGACAAGTCTTCCGACTTCCAGATAATAATGAAATTATTATGCTATTATATAGAACGAAACGACTGTGTATAAAGTGTAGTCCGCGCGGTATATACCAGACGACCGGCTGCTAATACCCACCTGCACACCCGAATAATAACAATAATAAATAATAATATAACGTGTCCGCTGCTGCGGTTTAGGTACCTCTGCATAGGTATAATGATGATGATAAAAATATATAAAAAAACTGTGCACACACGTCATGATACACATACAATGGCCGCGACGATTGTGATGTAATTCTGCATTTGTTTCACGTCTGTTGAACCCGCGACGATGGGCGGACCGAGATTAGTTCACCGGGAAGTATATTATAATACTGTGTACGAGGAATAACATGGGAGTGTTTCTGAGGCCAAGTCCCATGCGGGTTGATAGACCCATTCGCTGGTTTTCGCATCCGTACAACAATAATAATAATATAATAGGTAACAATTGTATTTTGCAGTGTTCACCATAAGGTTCGTACCTATCTTCAGACATCAGCTTCTGAGGTATGATTGCGATATCATTGCACGCGTAATAATACAATAATATTCTTCTTGGCGAAATGGCGATGATGTATATTATTATGAAATACGTTTTTCGGACGCGGAACGATTACCCATCAATATAACAATGGTTTGTATGAGGACCGAATTATTTTTCAAGTCCATTATCATTGTTGTTTGAAAGAATAATTAAAAACATGTGTTCTTGATCGATATCTTATCTAATAATATTATAATAATATATTATAGAAACGATAATTATATTAATAAAACATGTCGTAGATATATTTAAATATTTTTCAGTCAATATAGCATAATATATAAAGGTATAATCTTTACCTATCTGGCTATCTATATGAAAATAGCTTGTCCATATCAGATCACAGTATTGTATTATGCTAACGAAAAGTCACAAACGCGTTTTCAGTGGAGAACGTAATGTAAGGGGCTTACAAATTAATTAGTTTTGTGCTAAAAAACTTGCACAAAATTGAGACATAATAATTTTCAATGATATTGATATATAAAATAATATTATTGGACAAAATATCTGCTGACCATAATCCATATTTTCATCATGACCATAATCCATATTTTCATCATGACCATATTTTGATATACCTACTAGTGTAATAATTACTATATACTTACCTATTATACTAGAACTAGTTATATGAGTTTATTACTTATAAATTTGAATTTCATAAGCCTACAAAAATTAACTTCAAATCGAAATATAATGGGGTTTATTTGACAACTTATATATCAATACAAGTCAACATCTAAATGTGAATTTATAATAAAATATCTATATTTTAAGAAGATTATGCTTAGAGTTGAAAATTAGTATGTATAATTATGTCGATTTTTAAAATTTGGAAGTGCAATAATATGCGACAGTTATCACAGATTGTTGTATAGCAAAGACAACTTCAAGCAACCCATCAAAGTTTCCCCACGTGTAAATAATACAACCAGGTCTAAAAATATTGTCTATAGTTAATAAGACTAAGTGGTGTAGAAGTGTTTATTACTAGTTCCGATTACCAAGGTGCCCCCCTCCATCTAAAAAACTTCTTTTATGTAGATTTTACATATGTCATAGATAAATTAGGTGTTCGTCCCTCTGATACTTATTACGAATGTGTAAGTCCATTCCTAAAATTTGAAAGTCAATTCCTCTGTCAAGATGAACTTTCAAAGTTTTGTATTCTTCAATTTTGGCCCGCAGACAGTGGAAAATCTGATCACAAAACATTTCTTATAGTTAGCTATTATCAAGAGTTTGAGCGATCCAACTTCACTGACGTAGAAATATGAAGTGCCTATATCGTGACTCTTGACTTTAGACTTGTAACGACTTCGTTTCGTTTTAATTAATTTGGTGCCTATGGGTAATGGGTATACTATTCGCTCGTGCACTGAATATTTAAATTTTATATTCCAAATGTCAATCAGTTCTATATAAAGTATAAGCTAATTTTAATGATTGCTGCTGACTAGCTGACTGCATCTAGAAGGGTTATAAGCATAGATAATAAAGATATGGATAGGACATAATGGTCTTATCAGCGGTCTTCCAGGGGAATAATTGAGGCCAAATAAAGTATATCTATATCGAGTATCGACTGTGTTAAAAAATGTAAACAAATCGCCTCAATTTCTTATCTATGTTGGACCGCAAAACTAATACGTAAAGAATTTGAGGCGTCCTATCCATGTATTTATTATCTATGGTTATAAGAAATCGATTTATCAAAAACTTGGGAATCAATTTATTCGAACTTTGGACGATTTGGATTTTTCTTTTGGAAAAACTTAATGGAGTGCTTTTTTATGTTCATACATTCGTAAATAGGTACTGCAGCTGTTTCATGTTGGGCATTGACAACGATCATTAAATAATATTTTGTCGTTTTCTTCACCCGTATGGTCGTATCACACGCTTCCGTGGTCGCCATATAGACTCCAAATGGCCCATACGGCCATACCCTATATTATACTTAAACTTAACTATGTAATATATTATATTGTGTTTGATTGTATTCGTTTTTTTTTTAAGATACCTTCCTTAGTGTCGTGTACTTATAGTATTCGCAAAACCTTATAACTTTCTAGTTTCCTACATATGTTAACTATATAGCTGTAACAACGCACATTATATAGGTAGATATTCAGTAACTATACCTGCCTAATATTTATACGTTCGTCTATTATCTGCTGTTTGGAAAGTGCTAAGAATTGGTCTAACTAAGTACCTAATAATCGTTTGGAGATTTATAGGTACCTTTCATTATAAGCATTTTCAATGATTCATTATTCGACATAAAAAATTATACATTATTTTTATGCTTCTCAATACACGATATAATGTTATCAATTATTATATTGTATTAGGAAAAATAGGTTTAGGTACCCACCCACTGGTCACTGCCTTTGAATATAAACATTAATATTTATTTTGGGCCCCCACGCGAACATGTTCAGTGGGGCCCATTATCTTTTTGACGAATAAAAAAAAAAAAAAAAAAATATACCTAATCAATAATAGCCAACAGTACCTACCTAATACATAAATTCTAATAATTACTATTCCATAATAAACTGACGGTGAGGTATTTTTTAATAGTTACAGACAACGAATGCATATCTATATTTATTTATTTCTAAACTTTGTATAAAATACCTAATTGTCTTAAATTTGAATCTATAATATATTATAGGATCTAGCTGGTACTCATCACGAAATCATAACGATTGAACTATTTCTTATTAATAGGCTTGATATTTATTAACACCGAATAAAACTTTATTTTTCTAACTCATGAAATATATTTTTCGAATTTTCATACTATAAGGCTATCGAATATTATTTTTGCTTTTAAATTTATTTAACTAAATATTAATAAACAATATAATAAAAAATACTGTCTGCAATTTGTCATAATAATTAATATTACATAATATTTTATTTTATAATAAATAATACGATATCATTGTGGATGACATATTGTTATTATAATAATACAACACATGAATAAGCCATTATACAGGTAGATAGATTATACTTAAATGTATAATTCGATAAGTTTTTAATTATATATATTTTGTTCGTTTATTTATGTTGACAACCTTGAATATACATAAGAAGATATTATGCACTTTAGATGATGAATGTTTTCTGTTTGGTATTATTATTAATTTAAATTATAATTTAGTCTTCAAGTGTATATATATAATTTATACTATATATACCAATTGAATATCACATATTTATAACAGTATATACCTACCTACTCCTCACTTCATATTTCCTTTATTTATAGCAAGAACTTGAATTCATTTTTAAATACACATTTCGAACACAATTTAATTTGTATAATAATATTTGCAACAGATTTCCAATAAATTTGTTAATAAATAATTACATCTGAATTAATTTCATAAGAAGTGCAATTTAAACATTAAAATATCTTGTATATGCACATGTTATTATTATTAATTATTATACATTACTACATTAGGTACCTATGCATGAGGTTTCTTTTATCCAAAAAGTATTTTTAATAAAACTAGATATTCTATATCTATAATATGTTTTAATTTAGTAAGTATTTTATAATAATTAATTGCATATACAATTATTATTATTATTATTTTTTTTTTGTAAACTTTGCTGTGTTTGTTTTTTTGAGTGAGTAGCATACTGCGTACAAAGAAAGTTAAAAAGTTTCACATACACTAATTTTCGTTTAAGTTGAGATTTTTCGTAAATCTAAATGATTTTTGTAAGCAAAGTATAGGTATCGTCAAAAATGTCACCAAGCGATAAATGCGGCCATAAAGAGAAGTTCTGCAAAATCGTTTTTCCAATTTTGCAACCTGGGATTTATCATTAGTATTGCTAGCAAATTTAATATAAAAACACAAACTTACTGGTAGGTACATAACACCTGCAGTCAAGGGCACAGCTAGATATTTCATCAGGGGGGGGGGGGTTAACCAATTGTATTTTTAATTTTTACTCCAACATCATTTTATTCGTTAGCTATGGCCCTTCCAATACCAGCTGTGCCAATCCGGATTTAGTGAAAAAATTTCAATCAGAAAAATAAGTTTTCAAAGTAGCCATATTTCGATTAAAAATATTCAAGAATCAGGTTTTTTTAATTTCGAAAGCTGTGGCGTACCCACTTAGTTATATCGGCATAATCGTTTTTTCCCCCAACGACGCCGATATAGTAATCAATAGATCACAGTCAAAACCGGATTCGAAATATTATTATTATTAATTTGTCACGGAAACTGTAAGTTGTTTCGCGACTTGCCGGATGGGACATGTATTATATCAAATACCTAACTTGAAAACCACTGACTTTCAAACCACAATCGAATTGCCCGGATGAAATCATTATGTATACTTAATACAGTAATACCTATAAACATGCATGCAGTCCACGTGATCATACCTACCTAATTATTATTATTACTATGGTAAATGGTAAATATTGAGGTTTAGTGTTTGGTGACATCCGACAGAAAACAACATAGGTATATAGGTATAGTACCTACTACCTATTATGTAAGCTCAGATCAGTGGCGTAACCTGCAGGAGGATGGGGGGTTCTGTCCATCGTCTGTCCGCGGCCGTATTAACTAATTTACAATTTACAAAGTAAACTTATATTCATTTAACCTAGAATAAAATGTTGATAAAGTATGAACCTTCAAAAACATAAAATGTTGTGATAGGTGAGTATACAAACACAGCTGCTATACCTATGATGAATAATTTAAGAACATAGCGCAACGTTTGGCACGTCAAACGATATAATATGGACCTCTTTGAAAAAATTCTGGTCCCACTACTGACTTTGATGTCGACTACATATTATCATATAAATATCAAACTTTGATTTACTTTAAACTTGGACATATTTACCCCTAGGTTTGGCGTCTGCAGTCTGTAAGTGTCTCGCCCTTTCGTCGTTGTTGTACCCAGTGTCATCTGACATCTGTGTATCTATGTAAGTCCAGGAACGGCAAAACTTTTTTTGATTGAGTTCATTGAAATGCATAAATTATTATTTATTTTCAAGTCTTTATTACAATACAACTATTAATTATAAATGTATAAACATATATGTACTTATATAAAATATAAAGTTATATAAAAATTAGAGTTTCACATTAAATGTCTAAATAATAGTTTCAAAATAAATAAACAACATACTGTTAGCGTAGAAACACGTCAATATGGCCATTGCATATCGTTGCCCGTTGACTCGGAGAATATTATAGTCGCCAACTGCCAACAGAAGACGCTATACTCTAAATTATTATCATCAAATGTGTAGCTATCGGTACTCACTACTCAGCTTTTATAAACAGAGTAATCCGAAATAATATGTAAATGTAACTTTGCCTACTAAACGCATAATAATGAGTTCTTGCAAAAGGCCCCGTTTGTATGTAATATATACAAATACAATAATATGCGGTCAATAGTAAAACACAATCATTAACTGTTCGAAAAGCTTCTCTTTCTTGTTGTTGTTCAATCATAGGTAGTTATCAAAACTCTATATAACATTTTATACTATGTATTATTTTTCATCCACCCTCTATAGTATCTAGTCCTCTAGAACTGACTTTTAATTTTTGTACGACGAGTGACGACCCATCATTTTTTGTACTTCATCGTATCAAGAGGAATATTTTTCTAACAATGTCAATGAACATAAATATCGAAAAATTGAAATCGCAACTTGAATGATCAGTTATGTAGGCACATGTAGCCATGTAGGTACTGGTTTATTTTGAGTTTCTTTTTCTATGTTTTTACCTAATTTTGATCATATAGGTAGGTATTAAACACGCTTTCCCATTGTTATGTAAGTTGTTTTTTTATAAACATTATATATTATTAATGTATACTTATTTAATTGTAAATCTGTAAATATATAGTGTATACTTAATTTTTATAAATGTTCAGTAGAAATATAAATAATAATAATAATTATCATGTATCTTTTTTTCTGAGAAATTTTTCCACTCAATTAAAAATATTTGTACGTGTAAATTTTAAAACTTTTATACTCACAAATTTCGTTATTTACCAAAATTAGAACGAAAAAAAAATAGGTATTTCTTTTCTATGCCATATGACAATATATTTCCTCACAACAGAAATCACCAAATTATGTCTTATCGAAATAAACTTCGGTATAATATTTACCACATACATTTTTTTGAACTTTTTTGAACTTGGAAACAAATAATTTGAATCTTATGCCATTCACTTAAAGTTTCTACACTTATTAATGTGAAAAAACCACATTTAAAATATAATAATATATATTGATTCGCTGAAAATGTATTAAAGAGTAATATTATGGGATTTTCGGAACATATTATATACTGTTCATATAATAAAATATTAATATCAGAGGCGGACTGGGAATAAAAATTGGCCCCAGGGAAACAGAAAATTCAGCCCAATTTTGAGCTGGCACTTAATAAAATATTTATAAATTATCTGCCCAAATTTTTGACAGGCCCAGGCCACTCTAGCCAGTGCGCTCCTGGTTAATATAATATATGATTTTCCGACGTTTATGTTGAGAGCACTTCATTTTTAATGGTACTTTTATACATTATAAATATTTTGTTTCGGTTCACTTTTTTTTTTATCCTTGGCAAACTCGTATCTTGTTGGATTGTTGGAACTTGGAACAACATTTATGTTTTTCTGTTATACAATTTTTTTGTAGATTATAATTTAGTACCTATACCTTTTTTTTTTTTTTTTTTTTTTTTTTCAGTTTTAACCGACGGCGCCGCGGGAATTGCTTTCGCATTACTGCCGCGGCGCCGCCATCGTTTATTGAAATATCAAAATGTATACATACGGGGGAGGTAGACGGGACAATTCCCCGACTTACCCCCCCTTACATTACAGTTTATACACTTCATCTACATTTGGGTGTGGTTGTTCTGTACCTGGTCTTAGCGGGCCGACCGGAGTCCGCCGCCCTGGGGTGCCCGTTCGTCCTGCGATGCCGTGATCGCCTTACCCTCCCGTGGTGTCACAGGGGGGTGGGGATGAAGGAGCGGTGGTCGGTGACACCTCCGACGTGTCGCTGTTGCGACTGCGGAGGGCGTCTTCGGTCCGTCCTTCATCGCTGTTCGTCCCGTTCGTCTTCCTCCTTTTCGGCCATGATCGATTCGACCATGGTGGTAAATTCCCGGCGGTTCGTTCTCGCCTGATCGAGTATTCTCTTTCGCGCCGCCAGGTCGTCTGGTAACTCTTCATTGCGGGGGCCGCAGAGAATTTCCTCAACGTCACCGGCGTGGGGGGGTCGGCGGAGAAGACTGACCATAGTGGAGCGCTCATCTACCCACCTCGGGCAGACGAACAGCGTGTGTTCGGCGGTGTCGTCTGTGTGCATGCAGTAGGTGCAGTAGCTGTCGTCTGCCCGGTTGAATCTAGCGAGGTGGCTCCTGAAGCAGCCGTGAGCTGTGAGTACCTGGGTGAGGTGGAAAGTGAGGTCCATTGGCGGTTTAGTCAGCCATCGTGCTATGTCGGGTAGGAGTCGGTGGGTCCATCTCCGCCCTACCGCGCCAGGTGTGATGGCTGCCCGGTCCCATCTAGGTACCTATACCTACTTTAATTTAATATATTATATGTCCGTTTATACTTTTATACGTATTTATTGTACCTATACCTACATAATACAATATAATAATATGATATCACAATATTATATGGCTATCTGCTTAGTGTTTATGAATAACTATACATTTAAAATATTTATTGGGGCGCGATCATGAGATGTCTGCCAAATAATGTGCCAAATCAATGATCATTGGTCTGCAGTGGTCGCGATGATTTCGATAACATCGCGTGAGGCGTCGTGACCGTCTGTTATATTTACGGGGATGGGTATCATAATTCATAATAAGCCAGTTTTAATACTAAAAATGATGATATAATTTATTGACATAAAGGTACGAAATATGTACAATGTACCTACGCAATATTGTAGGATTTGGTGTTCCCCCCTCACAAACATGACCTGCAAATTATGCCACATTTTTATGTAAGAAAAAGTAACAATATGACCACTACGTCAAAATAAAAATAGCAGCGATGGCGATCAGTTCCTCGCGACTAAATGTCTTTGACCTTCGATAGAAAGTCAAAAACATACATTAAACCGTAATTTATTTTAATTTTAGTGTTCACTTACTTACACGTTTTAAATGTTTTAATATTTTATAGTATAGAAACTAGAAAAAAATGATTCAAACTTCAATTTCGAGAGTGGTTTACTGGTTTCAGATTGCTAATTGGATCTTGTCGACAGGGGTCTATGCAGTATTTTGTGGTTGAAAATGTACCTACCTACAATAGGTACAATGCAATTTTCAAAGTATTTAAATTAATGACAATTGTCAAGCTATTAAAATTTATAATGTATACCACTACAGTAATACAGATATAGGTACAGTACACGAACCTATTCACGCCCATCTTCGGTATTTTGATATAATATACGTTGGTAAAATGTTGTAATAAATATTGTAGACCTATAGTCTAACCTAAGCAGGTAATATAATGTGCGATTTTTTTTTAAGAAAAGGTCCGTTCAACCTACCGCATTACTATAATAGAAAAATAAATTACTAATGACAGTATAAAACATAATTTAAGAATATATAGATTATAGGCTGACAGACCGTCTCCGCTCAAAACCGTTTTCGTATACAATGGTCTATGTCATTGAATTCAAATCTATTACAAATATTTCATTATGCAGTGGCTTAACGGAATACAGATGCTCAAGGCTGGGCATTGACAAGTTAAAAAGTTAAAGTTAAGTTAAAAAGTTTATTTTGTTTTAACTTTTTAACTTAACTACCTAGTTACTTTTGGCTTTTCATTAACTTAACTGTTAATACTTACTAAATTTCTTTTTAATTAACGTGAAATTAACGAGTTAATTTTTCATTTTAAGAAGTAAGTGAAGTTTATTTATTTTGTTTTTAATTTTACTATATTTCACTATTTCAGTCTATTTTCATGTCAAAAAATATTTACCGTGAATTTTTAAAGTTAAAAATTTATATCATTGGAATCTAAATTATATGGAATTACTGTATAAAGTATAAACACTATGGTCTATAATTTAGTTTTGGGTTGGAAAAAAATTAAGTACGCTAACCTTGTAATTAACAAATTAACTTTTTTGTAACTTAATAAAAAGTTAACAAAAAGTATGTATTAACTTTTAACTTAACTTAACCTATAGTTAAATGAACTTATAACTTTTAACTTAATTATTGATGCATATTAAATTAACTTAATTGAGTTAAAAAAAAATCATTAAATTCCCAGCCTTGCAGATGAGTGACTTCCCCAGTTAATTTTTTTTTATACATTATATAGTTTTAAAAGTTAAAAAGGTTCGTGTCTTGGCGTCTTGTTATAATTTATTGTTCCTAATTTGTGGCCTCGCCGTATACAATATAATGTGGGTAGGTAGGTACCTACATACGTTCAGTACACCTATCACAGACAATATAATGTAGGCACTGATATATGATTACGCAATCGCACAATATGTGTATGGTGTATATATCAACATCAGTGCACAATAATCTGTGCAGGACTTACTTACCACCTGGCACCTACTACAACAATACTACCCAAATGTAGGTGAGTAAGTATTACCACCTGTACAGACGATTGTAAACTCAACCAGAATACCGGTTAGATAAAAAAGTAATGAAAAGGTCTAATATAAACTCCATACATAAATATATAATAATAAGAAAGTTAAATATTTCTATATTATCTATGGTAAACTCCATAAGTTTTATTTTCTTACCCTGGAATGGGAATATGGAAAATATTATACCAGAGTCAAGGCCTCAAGTATGTAAAACTAAATAATATATCTCGACAGGGCCGGCTCAATGTGGTAGCAAAATAGGCAGCCGCCTAGGGCGGCACTAGTGTGGGGGCGGCAAATTTCAAATGAACCAAAGTGATTTAATTATATTATATTATAAATTATAATATAATATAGTCTGCTGAATTGTATGTTCATTACTCAAATATACAAAAAAAGTTTACCGAGAACGCACTAAAGTCGTAATACTGCATGAATATAAATAGAACGGCGATAACAATACATGCATTAGTCGACCACAGACGAATGCACGTTCTTATCGAGTTTAGTTTGAAATTTAGTTGTAAATGATACTGCTAAATCATCAACTGGAGCAAGCAAATTTTTTATTCAAATTCAAGCTATATTTGTATTTTTAAGTGGTTCTACTCGTCGATGGGCTGTTTTAAAAAAACATATAACACAATTAACTTTAAAGCCATTAAGTGAAACTAGATGGGAGAGTAGAATAGATGCTATTAGACCATTCAGATATCAAACAGGTGAAATATTTGGAATGGCGGACAATTTCCCCCCGGACATTTTCCCCCCGACTGTTTTTGGCGTAGTAGGACATTTTCCCCCCAATATATATTCGATGCGGACATTTTCCCCCCATTTTTTTTTTAAGTTTATTATTTATTATTTAATAAGAAATTATTTTTTTTCAGTAAAATATAATTTTTTTTTATAAATATAATCAATTATACTATAATTACCTATTATAGTAGATGTATATTTTTGATTGATTCAACTACTCGAAACAATAAAATAATAGTAATATTATATTTAAAAGATTGTCTAAATAAAAAATAATAGTAAGTACTAGCATACTGTATTAAGCATATTTTATTACCTTATTATTTATTCGCTAGTAAAATTGAAATCTAAAAATGTATCTAAAACCCAATCAATTGCTGGGCTGTCAAAAACTATCATATTATTTGATTTATTAGACTATTAAGATAAGATTCTTCTACAATCTTATATCTTCATGAGCAAAGGTTTTGCACTTTTGTATAAAAATTTTTCAAAGCAGTTGTAGTCATTTAGTAGTGGTTTAGTGATTGTAACTCGTAATTCGTAAAGTGAAAAATATATAAAATAAAAATTTTTTTTGTCTTATTATATTTATGAAAAAAAAAAATATGAAATTTTTAACCTATTTTACTTATTTCCATTTTTTTGTATGTCTTATTATATTTATGAAAAAAAAAAATGAAATTTATAGTATACATTTATAAAGTTAATTGTAGTAGGTATAATTGATTATATTTATGAAAAAAAAATAATTAAAAAAAAAGGGGGGAAAATGTCCGCATCGGAACATTTTTCGGGGGAAAATGTCCTACTACGCCAAAAACAGTCGGGGGGAAAATGTCCGGGGGGAAATTGTCCGGATACCAAATATTTGATGCATTATACGAAATAAGTCAGGATATATCTTTTGATCAAATTACCCGATTAGAAGCTGAATCTTTAGCTAAAAAAATAAAAAATTTTAACTTTGTGTGTTGCGTTGTAATTTGGCATTCAATTTTAAATCAAATAAATCTAGCAAGTAAAGTGTTACAGAAAGTAACATTAGATATATCTGGCGCAGAAAATATTTTATCTGAAACAATTAATTTTTTGAAAAAAATTCGATGTGATGAGAGTTTTGATAAATTCTTAAGAGATGCTGAAACCATAGCTCTTGAATTGGATATTGAGGCTTCTTTTAGGCAACAAACTTCTATACGCCCACGAAAAAAGAAAACTGTGTTCTTTTCTTATGAACAACCAGATGAACCCATAATTAATTTAAAAACTAAATTTAAAGTTGAATTATACTTTTATATATTAGACGTAGCTCTCAATTCTCTCGAAGAAAGATTTGAACAATTACATAACCACTGCGATAACTTTAAATTTTTGTATGATATAAGTAGTCTAAAAAGTATAACGAAAGATAACATTGTGAAAAATTGTATGGATCTTCAATTGCTACTATCAGAAAATGAAAATGTTAGTAATTCAGATATTGATGCTATAGAAATGACAGATGAGTTAGTAGCAATATCTGAGTTATTAAAACCCAACAGTACTCCATTAGAAGTGTTACAGTTTATTGTAAACAATAACAATTTTGTACCAAATGTAGCTGTAGCACTTCGAATTATTTTAACTATGCCCGTGTCGGTCGCATCTGGTGAACGGAGCTTTTCAAAATTAAAAATAATTAAAAACTATTTGAGGTCTTCTATGAATCAAGAAAGGTTAAGTGATCTTGCTACAATTTCTATTGAAAAAGAAGTAATGGAAAATCTGGAGTTCAAAAATTTACTGATTGATTTTGCCCAAGAAAAGGCTCGCAAAATTAATTTTATTTAATATATTTTTTTTTTTTTTGTTATATATTTTTTAATGTTAAATTAAATACATATTTTTTATCTATGATAACGATAATGAATGTATATTGTATAACAATGGTCAAAAATATTACTTGTTCTATTTTATACCCAACATTTATTTTAATTTTATTATTATTATTTTATATTTTGTAAAGAAAACTTAGGTCAGTCAAAACATTTTATTTTTTTTTAATTAAACAAGGGTTCATAGATAAAAATGAATGTCCTTATTTTATCAATACACTCCTCTCCAAAAAAATAACTATTGCATAGGGCAGCTTAAATCAGATTTGCCTAGGGCGGCAAAAAACCTACGGCCGGCCCTGTATCTCGAACAAATAAACTCCAAATTCAAAATGAAAAAAAAAAAATTATTGTGTTGGAGAACGCTGGTAAACGGACATTTCGCCCCCGGCAATTATTGAGATAGGACGTTTCGTCCCTGAGAGTTATTAGCCATAGGACGTTTGGTCCCCGGTATACTTAGATAATCTAAATACATTCATTTTTAATGAACAATTTAATCTTTAAATGACAATACTACAAAATATACAAATACATAATCAATATTCATACAATACAATTACAAATAGTCAAGATTTAAATACATCACAATATTGTATTAAGTCAACACAAATTGTAGTCAAAATTAATAAATTAAAATTAAATACTATAATATTAAGATAAATTATATATATTTATTTTTAGATAACTGACTTATGTTTTTTAAATAGTATAAAATGTAATTATCGTCATTATATCGAAATCCCGTACAATATAATATTATTATGATTGTACCTAATATCTTTTCCTTAAAACTAACTATTTTTGGTACATTTATTATTTCATTTTGTTTTTGTACCAATGCAGACAATGCAGTCGTTGCAGACGCATTGCACATCCGTATTGAATACTCTCTGTATCAAATACTCTTAAAATAAAGTAGTTAAATAAATATATAATGTTACATTGTTATAATGTTAAAGTAAAACCACGACGGCATGGTATTTTTATTTAACAAGAATAATTATAAGTAGAAACAAATTAAGAATTAAAAGAAAAAAAAAGTATTCAATAAAATAGTATTCAATATGGAAAAAAGTATTTGAATACTTTTACTCAAATACTTTACAACACTGTATATTAGACATTACAGAATTGTTCATAAAAATAAATGTATTAAAATGATGAACTGTGAAGTAATTAATAACCTGAGAACCGAATGTCCTAACCTAATGAAAATATGCCGGGGACCAAACGTCCTATGTCTAATAACTCTCCGGGACGAAATGTCCTATCTCAATAATTGTCGGGGACGAAACGTCCGTGGACTGGTTTTTTTGACGGGGACGAAACGGCGGGTGCGAAAGGTCCGTGATTCGAAAACGCTATGTCGCTATAAATAGTTATTATAATGGATTTATATAGACTTAATAGTTTGAACATCAACAAATTGTATCACATCATTATTATTTAGTTAACAGTTCAAAATCGTATAACATAACAAATAACAATGATAACATTTAACATATCATACCTACATATTTTATGATTATTACAATTAGGTATCTATCATGATTTTTTGACGTAATACTGGCCATTACAATTTGTGTGATTTGTTCGGAAATTTTTTTTTCTTTAAAAATGATATGTAGGTATATTATAATAATTCTATGCTGTTACTTGATTTTCTTCACTGGCGAAGTTTACATAAACTCAATTTAACCTGAATTTTTTTACCTAGCGCAGTTTACACTAGAAAAAGTTACTTTTGGCGGAGTTTGCATGCGCCTAGTGCCCACCTAACAACCCTGTGTAGGTGAGTAAGTGGGTGATACCTTTTTCGACCTAAATCGTACTCTTTCCTTTTCGGGCTTCGGCCAAACCAAAAAATGTATTTAGAAATGTATTAAAGCCTACTTATATTATTATTGTTATTGATTATTTGATTACCTGATATAGTTAGTAACTAATTATTAGTTAGCTATTAGTTACATAAATAGATGAATTTTATAACTTATATTTGTAGTATTTTTTTTATATTATGTATTAAATTAAGTATGCAACTTGGTATAAATGTGGACAAAATATGAGCATGCTTAAAGTAACAGAAGAAGTTATTGATCAAATAATTATGTATTATTATTTATTTAATTATAACAGAAAGTAGGTTTGGTCGAAAGGGGAAGGGTACAATTTTGGTCAAAAATGGCCATGCACGATCACGTACTGACGACTGACCTAATACATAATATACAACCCTGATGTAGGTGAGTAAGTACTATAACCTTTACTACCTATAATACTAACCCTACACAATACACACGTTTCCGTAAAGATAGTATATTATATATTATTTCAATTAATTTTTAATGAACAGAATGATTATTGTACATACAAGAATTGAAATACTTATTACAATTGATTTTTACAGCAGGTACCTGCACTATAAAATCGTTGGTTGGTTAGCTAAAGTGCAAAGGTATATAATATGTGTGATAGAACAGTATACACTGTCAGTTCCAAAGTGTTCTGTTCGCTTTTGTACAACAGTTTTACTTTATAAGTATATTAATAGAGTATACTGTATGTTCATGTACATGAACCGTTTATATTGTATTAAACTCTAATTAATCAATTAGTTTCTCTGGCCATAGAGTTTTGAATCTTGAATATCTCTTCTAATATACATTGGAATATTCTACGGGCTTCATTACTATGGCAATTAAAAAATAAAAAAATATATTTTCTTATATATTATATACATTCTATTCCAAATCATATAAACCTAAAACTTTATTGACTTTATAAATAAATATTAAATATAATCAATATATGTACATACATGTTCATTAAATAAAAAAAAAATTAAATGAATAATAAATATAAAAATAATAATAACAGGTATTAAAATTTATAAATAATATATATGGTAATAGTAAGCAGATATCTTAATTATTTACACGCTATCCTTGCTCAGTGATCAATAAGATCATTTTCAACCTGTTTTTATTTCAGGAAGAAAAATTATAAAGTCCTTTCAGTCCTCTAGTTTGTATTATTACTTATATAATAGTTACAGTAAACTTATGTCAGCATTTTGGTCTCAATTAAACATTTTTTGATAAAATTCACTTTAACCAAAAAAAAAAAAAAAACATACATAATATATACAAAAAATTATTTTATAAATCTTAAATTACATTAATAATTACATAAAACAAAAATAATATTTAAATTTAATGATAGGATAAATAGAGGTCTTCACTGCTTTTATTTGTAATATAGGTATTATAGGTTTCAAACAAAAATACTGTTACTCGATTAACTTTAAGAGTTAATATTTTGAAAGGAATAAATTGTATTTTATTCAATGTACTCAAAGTGAGTACTATACAGTGCACTTACTGTATAACAATTTAATTAAATAGATCTATAAAAAAAATACATTGATAAATGTATAAGACTAATGGTTTATATATAGTGAGAAGAAAACTTTAAAGTATAAAAACGTCATATAAGCTTTTCACATTTAGGCTATTTACACAATATAAAATATTTAGGTGCATAATTACAAATTTTACTAACATACCTTTATAATGACAGTTTTGAAGACACGTCGATGGCACAATGTATGTGCTTTGATCGAAATTGGTATATGGCAAACGCTAAGAAGGAAGTCCAAGTGCTGCGGGGTTTTGTTGTTGTTTAGACTGTAATTGCATGTGTTGTTGTTGCATGTGTAAGCTTTGTTGTTGTAGGTGCATTTGTTGCTGCATATGTAGTTGTTGTTGTTGCTGTAAATGGAGATGATGTTGTTGAGGTGGTGACACAAATGGTTTCAGTTGAATTGGAAATTGTCCGTCTGTCCACGATATAAGAGCGTGTTCGGGCATTTCGGACGATTGAAAATGGTCTTTAAGTAATGTTTGTGAAAAGTTAGAGTGCATTTGCAGTGCTTCATTTTCTCTAACAGGATCATTGCACATCCTATATAAATCTAAACACAATTGTAAAAAATTAGAAATTACTAACTCAAATTACTACAGTAAAAAATCAAAATTAAAATGTGTATATTTATACTAATAAAATACCTTTAAGAATAGCTGATGCCCATAGCTGTACATGGACATCAGGAATTTTACTAGCTAACTGCATAGCAGGGGTGACCATGTTCATACTTTCTCTACTATTGCCTAATGATAAAAATATATGACCAAGCAACACTAAGGAACAACTTGTCAGACGGTTTAAATCTTCTGCATTAGCCATTTTTAATGTTTCTCTTAAGTATCTCCTAGATAACAATATTAAATAATTAAACATTTAATGTGTTATGCAATTTTATAGACACTTTTCTACACTTCAATAATCAAAAATTAAAAACAGTTTTATTTTGAGTTCATTTACAACACACGTCAGTGATAAGTAAAGTAAATGTAAACTACGGAAATTAATATAAAGTTTTATCAAAAACTTGTCTCAACACAGTAAAATCTAATATTGTATGTATTTTTTTGAAATTAAAAGAAAATATTGATTGTTCTGTTCTTAAAAATGATTCTGATTAACAAAAAATTATGAGTACAGAATACAGATTATAATTGAATATGATAAAAGAAGAAGCTTACCATTTAAAAACTAATGAACAATAAATATTTAATAACTATATTCAAATTAAATATAAAGTACACAATTTGATATTTTGTATTTAGTTTAAACAGTTAACTCACTTTGCTTCATTGTAACGGGCTTGGAAAAATGATTGCAAACCTTGAACATAGTATGCAGCAGCTCTAAGACTGTGCGAGTGCGAAGTTAGAGTTTCTGGGTTTATACGGTCTAAAAGAGCATTAAGTTCTACATCTCTTTTACCTCTTAAGTAAACAATAGCTAAATTGAGGTTTGCAAATGTCCACAACTCACGTTCTTGTGACAACTGTAAAATAAGATTTATAATATATTGTCTATAAATTATACACATTCAACATGTTTTATTACATTTTTATAATACATTTGGTTAATAGTTTAATAAAAAGCTTATTGACCTCGTAAAAGTTATAGAACTTTGAATTCAAGTATATGAAAGTCAAATTACTTGTTGTTTATTTTTTAGCAACTTTTGGAACAAAAATTACATAAAATAGATATTTACATATTTAACAAAAGAATGGATTTGGTATATCATATTGCATAAAAATAATTTTCAATGTCTTTATAATGTAATATTGTTAAGTGAAAGAGGATCAGATATTTTAATTTATTTTTTTATTTATGTAACAATATAATACCGTCAATTGCAAAAATAAAAGAATTTACACCTGCATATTTTTTCTATAAAACACAATAAATTTATAATTAAATTTAATAAATGAGTTTATGTAAAATATAAATGTACACAAAAATGCAAGGCAATAGTTATGTTAGTTGCATATTCTTATGCAAGGGTTAAAGTGGAGGGGGCCGGGGGAGGTTACCTCTGATGAAGGTTAAAAAGCCCCTTTAAAAAAGTAGTAATATTTGTGATTTAAATTGTACATGAAATAAATTACAAATTTGAACATTATGCAGAGTTAAATGTGGGATGAATATGCTTACACAATTACTGTTTAACATTTATGCATTACATATACATTTTACATTGTACATAAAATTATGCTTGGAATGCATAAAACTGAATTCCGGAAAAAAGAACACGGATAAAAAGAACAATTTAAAAAAATTAAAAATAAATTAATGATCATGAAAATTAAAATAATATATCAAATTTCAATAGTAAGGAAAATGCTATGAAAATCAATTTTTGTACTTCCAATAATATGGATTATTGAACAGTTGAATGTAAAAATACCTATTATCTATATTGTAGAAGCAGGGGCGTACTCAGGAATTTTCAATGGGGGGGGGGGGTTGAACATTTGGTTTTTTATCACGGGGACTTTGTCACCTCCTTTTTAAAAATATTAAATATAAACATGGTAATGTACTCTACAGAAAATAAATTTCAAAAATGAAAAATGTTTATTTAAAGAACAATATTCCGATTCCGATTGATTAACGTGTTCATGTTTTCTTTTAAGATTATTGTAGGGTTCAATGTACTTAGAACTTCCAGGCACACTAGTAAAAAATGTCAATTTGAAAACTACATATACATTTTTCACTGTTTATTTTTCTAACATAATTTATATTTATTGAAGAAATATATAAACAAATTTTTTGACAAAGGTTGGTTGCTCAATACACAGTCAAATATTAACCAAATATATCATAACGCATTATGTCAAAACAAGAATGATATTCACATACAAAAGAAAAAAATGAGCAAGGTGCTAAAAACAAGAAAACACCAAAAAAACTAAACAATTTTTCAAAATTAGTTTGAAGTTTATAAGATAACTATTATTGAATAATATTATAATATAAATAATATACCTAATCATAAAATAAAATATGCAAAATATTTTAAACATGTTTTTAGTTTTTTATGAGCACTAGAAAATAATACTCCACTCTACCAGACTACTATTAGAATTAGGAGTAGAATCATAATAGTTTTAATTTAATTTAAAGATTTTAAGAAGGATGCAAATATCCAAAGAAGTGACTAAATTGTACATAATATTTTTTTCTAATTGATGTCTACTTGATAAAAATATTGCCAATGAATAAAATGCAAATGTAATGTATAATTACAGGCTCCAAATTTGTTATACCAACTCAATAAAAAAAAAACTTTTTATGATTCAATGTTTTTGTAAATACTGACTTCAATTTTAAAAAATATTAGCATTTTAATTCTGAAGTTTTAAGACATTTTGCATTTAACAGAATGAATATACAGGCCTTCGTAGGACAAGAAGCGCGCTCTGGTGACTATAGAACTGTGGTAATATTTTCAATCAAGAATGTATACGTATAGGGGTCCAGAGTGACGACAACTTATCAATACACCTTGTATGTTTGATTTAAATTTTATCTGGTTATCATAATACAGTTCTTAACAGATAATGCTTGTAATCGTTGTATAATGCATGTTGATATAAAATTGAAAATAAATATATTTGTTTATTTTTTCCCTTCTTAAAAATTTTTTTTTAGAAAATTGCTCCTGTGAATTATATTATGTATAAACAAGAACGCACAAAAGTGCATCGGTTAGTAAGGTCATGGGAGGGGTTCAAACCCCATGAACCCCCCCCCCCCCTTGAGTACGCCCCTGTGTAGAAGAGAAGTTAATCTGTGCCTGTATAAAAGTAAATTTTCAATATTTCAATTACTAAACTCAATAATTCAAATTCAAAAAGTAAAATATCACAATTTATAGAGCTAATTATTGGACATTGAAAATAAAATATAGAAAATTAACTCATACATAAGTACATAACATACTTTGATTTAACTTCCATTATCATTAATTCATTTTTTATTTTATTTGAAAATATCTCAAATGATTTATAAAATATTTTTTGCCATACACTGAAAGTTTTTTTTACCTTTTACTCTTAAAACTATATGGAGACATTAGTTGCCCCTGGAATTTATTCCAAATTTAAGGGTCGTCGCTACTGCCGTCAATTTTAGCTCCAAATATCTTATATTTTGACAAAATTAAAGTTAGTATATGTTGTCTGATTTTGATTCTGAAAAAAATTTTAATTCAACAGAAAATTGTCTATCTATAGATAAATAGAGAACACTTTGTAAAAATTAAATCTTATATTATTGTGAACTGTAAATGAAATCTTAAAAATATAAATTTTTTCAAATCATAATTAAAATTCAAAAAGCAATGTTTCATACAATTTACAGATATTTTTCTGCCGAATTCAAATATTTTTTTAAGAATCAAAATCAGACAAAGTTTATTAACTTTAATTATTTACAAAGCAATAAGTAAGTTGTTGTCAAAATTTGTATAGTTAATATTGTTTTCGAATTATATACATGTGCATGCACGTACGAGAGCGGTACGCACATAAAAATCCACTCATACTAATAATCATTTACAACTAACACATAGATCCCAGGCAGCTAAGATGAGATTAGAAATTGCCTAAATGTTGCCCATTAAATAATAGCTGTAGCGAGGCCCCTTAAGCCCTGGTCTTAGGCATGTATTTTATGTTCTACTCTTTAGTACACCTACCCTTAAAGAAGTAGTAAATTGCATTTCAGCAGCGTCCATACAATTCATACTCATAGCATATAGGCCAATGAGCATATGGAGTTGAGGACGGTGAGAATTTAAAAGCCTTGGGTGTCTTTGACAAATACTACATACTTGAGACATCTCACGTAATGCCTGTGATTTATTTCCAGTTACTAGTCTACACATAACCATGTTTTCGAGTAACATTAACTGGAAGACTGACAATATTGGGGTTTTATTGTCACCGGCTGTAAAGAATGAATGTAAAGAGTACAAATATAAATTAATAATCTTTTTTTTATTGTTAACTCATAAATTACCTTTTAGTTTTTCAATCTGTGCCAAAGCTTTATCAGTGTACTTTTGCGCTTTGTCCATGTACCCTGCTTGCATACTATGCATTACAGTAACTAAATAAACTACAACATATAATTGTTCTTTGGGCATCCATATGAACATATCACCCATGTTAGATCCACAAACAACTGCAACAAAATTATTATTTATTTTAAATTACATTAACTAACATGGCTATTTTCTTAGTTAGAATTATGAATAAAGTTTTCTAATTTTGAATTTCACTTATTACAATAATATTAATGTATGCATTTGATATAGTTTAACTTAATTTAGTACAGTTAAAACAGAAAACCACTTAAAAGGAACCAAGTCGAACTGAGTTGATCGTTTTAACCGAAAAAAACTACAGCATTAAAAAAAAATAACAATAAACAACCAATTTATTACTAATTTCAAAGAATAGAACTCTATTAAAGTTGTATTCTTTTCATATACTTATTTTTGAAATAAGTTGACTATAGGTCTTAATATTTTGTAGAGCTTATTTAGATTATTAAATATTTGATTATATAAAATATTCATTAGTTAAATATAATTAGGCTAAAAGAAATTAGTGAGTAGTTAAAGCATAAAGACAAGGATTTATTTAAATTGTCAATAATAACCTTCATCGGAGGGCCAAGTAGGCTGCATGATTGTCAGAATACTTTGTTGTAACTGTTTTAAACATGGTTTGACACTCTTTACTTGCCCAGCCATTAAATAATGACATACCTTTAAACAATAATAATTGATGAAAAATACTTACATGAAAGATAATTAATATAATTGAAATTATTACTTGTAAAACTAAAAAGAAGACTTTTAGATATTCTTTCTGATACTGACTGGCTTGCCAATTATCAACTAAATATCCCGCTTGGGTTAACAACGGAGAAACTTCTGTGATTTTTTTGTCAATAAGCAGTAACTGAGTATACAACAAGAAAATTTAAAAAATTTAAAAATCAGTTATCACTGTTCTCAATACAATGTTGCAAATAAAAAATAAAAATACATACCATGCACCTACTGAGTAGAAAAAGTACTCGGGTATAAGCTGCCGACGATATGTGAGCGTAATCAACGCCCACACCAAGAAGGCTGCTGGCCAATTCGTAATCTTTTTCTACAGCATGTATTTGCTATAAAACAAAAAAAAAAAAAATCAAAATTAACGGAAAACAGTTTGTGAACATTGAAGTTGGTTATGCATTTATGGTGAAAGCCGTTAGCATTTTTACTCACGGCTAATTGAAATATAAGTCTACAGTGCCAGTAGATGTTGTGCTGCGATAGTTCAACGGCTTTCCTCAGAATTGGCTTGGCCAGATTCGATTGGTTCTGTTGCTGGTACAGTTCAGCCACGACACTGGCTGCCTCGAATTTGACGTCGTCAAACGCGTTGATAGACTGCGACAGCAACCACTATGAACAGGCAAAAATCGAGTAAAGTATGTTGTCGGTCCGAGGGGGGGGGGGGGGTCGGACGATGACCGATCGGCAGCGGAATTACCGCTTGTTCGAGGTGAGTCCGAGCCAGGTCCGTGTTTTTCGTGTACTGCAGAAGTATGTTGCCCAGCTGCAGATGGGTCCGGGCTTCGACCCTCGGCGGAGGTTTGAAACTGAAAACGGCCTGTAGGCACTGGATACACATCTTGATGCGATTTGACGTCCGGAAGTTTTCTGCTAGCCCTAGCAACGACAGGTACCACGCATCTTGCGATGACGCCATCGGACGGCGGGGAAGTATCCGTCGGAAAAGTTAGGGGAAAGTATAAGACAACTGCAGAGATTTCCTTTTTAACAGTTACATATTACATTTATCAACAATTGTTATAATCACGAAAAATTGTCAACAAACACACACACTTAAAAGTTAAAACACCAGCAAGAACAACTGTTTTGGGAACCTGACCGCTGTTACTAACTTACCAGATACCAAATGTATGGTAACATACGATAACCTTATCATGTGGGCGTTCGATAAGAGCACGATTAAAAATATCTTTAATCCATTGAACTATATGATATCATATTATAGTTCAATGATTATATCTTAGTTCGTGCATGATATACAGGCTATACAGCGCTTTATAGGATTGTTGTGCACTTGTGTTAACTGGGAGAATAATGAACTATTAGTTCCTTAATCTCCCGGTTAACACAGAACAATCCTATAAAGCGCTAGCGGTCTAGCCGTAACGTGAGAAGTTATTGTAACGAAATATGAGTTGATAAGGCACTGCGTTCCGTAATCCGTATCCAGTATATTATCTTAATTCTTGATCAATACACATTACACAATCACTTTTTTAGTTTTTTGTCGTACTAATAACTTCACCATACTTATGCTTATGAATCAGAACTGTGATAAAAGCCTAAAGCCTTGTTAAAAGTATATTATTATTTTCCATTTCAACATTTCAAAAACAAAAATCGTTGACGGCACCGCTATCTATCGGCTATCGATAAAAGACAGAAATCGGTTGACGTTTTTCGGCACTCGTAGAAAAGTTTAAAACGATGACTGTAGATGGCGCTAATTTTATTGTCTCAACGCGTTGATTGAATATTCAATATATTATTGTATTTGCGATCATCGATAACGTTATTCACAAACTTCAATTCCAACAATCAGAATATCAGGATATCTATTATTAGTAATGGCACTTTAAAACCATTTGTTGTTAAGTCAATGTATCACTACAATATTTAATATTATAATACCTAGTGGCAATTTATAGAATATTCAGAATTCCAATTAATCTACCCAAAATGTATTCATAACAAATTTCTTAATTTTAAATATTTTTTTCTTTAAAATAAAAACCATGTTCATATTTCTGTGAATCTAAAATACAAAAAAAGGCTAGAGTAGTAGAGTACTAATTATTTTTAATTTACGTTAGTTTAGTCTTGGAAAAAAAATTTAAGAAATAAACTAAATTTTAAAGGGGTCCGTGCAAAAACAAAGGTATTCCATTTTCATAAAAAATCATAATATTTGATAAAAAAAAAAAATTAAGAGTATACCTTTGCAAGAACGAGACAAATCCAACAATTTGTAGGTATAGGAAATATAATGTACGGTGGAACAGTCTAGTTTTTATTTTCTGTTCAAAAACCTGGTAGCTCTAAAAGAATATTATATATTATAATGAATAAAATTGATAAATTAGTGATCTGTTCAAAAATTAAAATACAAGAGAGTTCCTAAAATTAAAATGTTTTTTTTTTTTTTGTCAGAAAAGTTTTAAAATATGAATTTGTCTGGTTTTTGCAAGGACTCCTTGCACGTCTTATTTTAGATGTTTCTTTAAAATTAAATATTGAGATCGTGAATAAAACGGGATAATCTGATAGTACATTAGGTACCTACGAAAAACCAAGGAAAAAGAAAAATTTTTATATATTTTTCTTAATATATTTTGTCTCTTTTTTACTTCATTAAGCATAAATTTTAATTTTCTAAATAAAAATTTAGATCAATAATCCATCTTAACAGGTATCCTCAGATCAGATTTACTCGTACCTACTTATATCATGCAATTAATAAATAATAGGAAATTAACTAATTACAGGACATAATACAATATAATTAAAAACAACTGTAGTTATAATATAATATTAATATATATTAAATTACATTTTTTTAATATATTTTATATTTAATTTTGCATGGTTTATATTTAAAAAAGGATCGTTAAATAAACAAGTTCGGAAAGCTCATATTGCAAGCTTGCTAAAATACCTGTTTTTATACATATTTTAAAATACCTAATGTAATAAATTCCATTTATAAT
Source organism: Macrosiphum euphorbiae (assembly GCA_949089665.1). NCBI lineage: Eukaryota > Metazoa > Arthropoda > Insecta > Hemiptera > Aphididae > Macrosiphum > Macrosiphum euphorbiae. The sequence goes on along the minus strand of CARXXK010000001.1, from coordinate 133,264,039 downwards.
ATTATAATGTATGTACGATGTACCTACTGTAGTAACTACTGACAGACGTGACAGTAAATAATTAAAAATCAACAATCGTAATTGATAACTATATAATGTACCTACCTACTGGTAACAAGCGAATAGACAAGGGGTGTCCAACCTACAGCCCGCTGGCCGAATCCGGCCCGCCAAGTTTTTTTCACTGGCCCGCCAAGCTAATCAATGTTTTGAAAATAATATATTTATTATATTATTTTCATTTAGTTATCATTGTTTTAAATTTATTGAATTAATTAAATTAAATAAATCTGGTCAGTCGAATAGAGTAAAAATAATAAAAATAAGTAAAAAATATAGTAAATATAATAATGAAAAAAATATACTTTAACGATATCACGTTGTATAAGAAATGGCAGTTAAAAAATGTTCAATATCGAGTGTACCGCATTATTATAATCGTCACATAATTTATGACTGCATTTGTATTTTTATAAAGTTAAAATTTGTACAAAATTAGATATTTCAACGAAGAATAACAATTTTAGTTATTTTGTTGTAATTTAAAAATACAATTTGTGGTTAGTATCTAAAAATTTTAAAGTATATTATTCATTATTATATTATTGTATATTTTTTTTTAGCTAACCTACTGTATTATTAATGTTTTATAATAAATGCTTTAATAATAATAAAATAATAATACAATTTACTTAGTGATATTTTAGGCCTTTTTTTAAAATTAAATTTCGGTAACAGGTACAGGTGACAGCGGACTTAATAAAATCTCAAGTTCATCTAGTGTAGTTGGATCGGATAGGATTTTTATTTTTTCTATGGTTTCTGATAGTTTGTTTTAATGTCTATTCAACTGAATAATTTATATATTAACTAACTATTAGGTAAAACCTACAATAAAATTATTTACCATATCGTGCATGTTTTATCTTAACAGTCTAATATGCCCGTATGCATAAATGCATAATATAGTTAATTATGTATTTATGTGACACACAAATTGGATATGCATACGGACATGATAGTTTATAATATTAATACTATCCATTGTGACTCATAAGTTTAATGTGCATACGGGCATTAATAATAGTCAAACAGCTTTTAGGTCCGATTTTTAATCGATTTTTTGCAAAATACCTAACTATTATCTATTATCAAATAGAACCTTGTATAACCTATAAACATTCAATTTCATTGACCGCGAAAATTCAGGTTAATCAACATTTATCTATATAGGACATAGGTAGTATAGTATACTACTAAATAGTATAATAATATAATATATTATATTATAGTATACTACTATATAGTATAATAATATAATCTTATATATATAAAAATGAATGTATGTCAGTGTGTCAGTGTGTCTGTGTGTCTGTGTGTCCATGTTACCATGGTTACCAAGGTTGCCATGGTTACTAAGGTTACCAAGATTTCATATCAATCTATATATATAAAAATGAATGTATGTCAGTGTGTGTGTGTGTGTGTGTGTGTGTCCATATTACCATGGCAACTATATCTGTATATAAAAAACAGTAAGCTGATTGACTGCTATCAACGCACAGCTCAAACCATTGGACGGATCTGGCTGAAATTTGGCATACAGATAGCTATTATAATATAGACGTGCGCTAAGAAAGGATTTGCCAAAATTCGCATTTTAAATAGGTGCTGAAACAGGGACATTGAGATTCACGATAGAAATTGGAAATTTTATTTTTATTTATTTATAGTTGCCATTGGTTACAGTCTACATTAGAAATTAGCATTTATTTATTGGTTGCCATTGGTTATTCGGGCAGATCAGGTACAAGCTTGCATCAAATCGAATTATTGAACAATGCTTACCAGGGTGGCAGAGTTGCACTTACCGCAGAAAATTACACCCAAAAGGAGTTCAACAATCATAATTTTTTTAAGAGTTGCGATTTTTTACGAGCAACCAAATTTATAAACTTGGTATAACTTTGATACTTTAGAGTTAAATCATACACTTCCGTACAAACAGCACGGGGTCCGCGATCTACCGCAGGTAGATTGCCTACCTGATAATGTACTGCTGCGATTCAGAATTTTTATTCAGGGCAACGGGAAAGATAAGATAAATTTTGAACACCATACACGTTAATGAATTGAACAAAGTTTGAGTAGGTAGTATTGAGTTGATCCATTTAACGGGCGACGAAGTGCACGGGATCAGCTAGTATATTATAAATCTAAAAATATTTGGCAATTTTAAATACTTACAGGTAAATGGCATAAGTATAATATTAGTCTAAATATTTTGAAAGTTTTTTGTGTATTAGTAATTTAAGTAGTACCTAGTAGCATGTTTAAGATTTCTACTTTTCCAATAAATTGATCTGGATATAGGTATTTACATTATCTAGGATATACAAAATTATACTGTAAAATTGTAAAACTCAGAATGATTATTGTAGTTTGGGATTTTACAAACGGTAGATATGGAAAATCTTAAGATAAATATTCAACCAATGTCGGTAAAAGTTCAAAAAATCAAAAAATGTGTAAGATTTAATTGGATATTATAACTATTCTATAAAATATTATTCTTTTATGTTGAATTATATTTATTTAAGAAAAACTTATCCATATTATTTACTTATTAGCTAGGCACAAATTTTTTTATTAGTTAGTGCAATAAGCTTTTACCTTTCATAAAATATTACAGAAGACAATTTTAATTTTATTATTTTTTATTAGGTAGTGCATATTTAGTTATGATGACACTCACAGAATTTTTTAAAAATTTGTTTGTACCGAATTTTGCATTGGTTTGTTATACATTTTTTAAAATCAATTACATATTTTCAACCCTTATCTAGTTATCTACCAGTTAAAAAGAACTGTGAAATAGCTTGCCTTATTTACATACCTATTTAATTTTCTAGTCATTTAATTTTGTGTAATGTTTAGTTAGTAAGTGTTCCCGCTTTCGTACCCAAACTAAAAGATTTATTTATTTTTATTTATCGTATGGCTATTGGCTACTAACTATTACACTCATTTAACACACAGCATCAATATAGCAAAATAAATACATATTATATGCATGGGGAGGATGATGGTAGCCTATTGCTCGCGGGGCCCTCCCTGCATATGTTATTTTTCTGGACGTCGATGTTCTAACAAACAGAAACATCCAACTAAAATAGCATAAGGAATACCATCACCTAGGCTCCAATTCCCAACATTATTATTATTACTCTATAACACACAGTAATATGCAGCGCAAAAACGGCCCTTTTCAGGCTTAACTGTTTAAATGTTTTCGTTTGAAATTTGCATAATTTTATTCATTAGTTTTTAGTGTACTTTATAAGATGCCTACATTTGTGCCTACCGTATAAATAAGTTTATCTTCACCATCAATATACCATATACCTATATACAATTTAGAACCATTATTGTAGATATTACACTGTTTTTTATTTAGGTACATCGTACATATACTACATAGTACAAACCCACTACCCACAGTTTTTGAGTATTTGAAATAATTAAAATTGAGTCATATATTTCTAGAGAAGTTACAGTGGCGTATTTAGGAATTTGTCATGGGGAGGGTCCAGATCATTTTCAGAATACAGAGCTGTTAGGAGCTTATAAGTCTATATAAAATGTTTGAGTTTTGAATCATCTAATATATAAAAATCTCGTGTCACGGTGTTAGTGTACAAACTCCTCCGTAACAGCTTGACCGATTCAGATAAAAATGTTTGTACATTTGGTAGGTACGAGAATAGGTCTTAAAGTATTTTTCATCCTCCTAGACTACCCAGGAAGTTGCTCAAACGGATATTTTGAGGTTTGCTGTGGCAATGTAAATACTGTGAAAAATCACAATGTGATACTGGCAAAGTAAATTTATATCAAAAAAAAAAAATCACGATATATTAATTGAAAATGTTGACAATTGAAGCGACGAAAAGTTTTTACAAAATCTTTCGTATAGTATGATAAAATATGTTTTTCTTAATCATGCAGTAAAAACTTAAAATTTAACATGTACTACGAGACACGAGTCAATGGGAGGGGTCCGGACCCCATGGACCCCCCCATCTTTCGTTCTTTTTCCATAAGTCATAATATGTGATATGTATATTATATACATAATTTAAGCTCTCTATATAGGTATTTATCATAAATATAAATTATATTTTATTATCTATGTTAGATTACTTCCGGATCGACAATCGGCACTTTCACACGTATGATACAATAATATGTATTAATATGACTAATAAGTAACAAACTGATTTTGTCGTGTGCTTATTATATTATTTTATTATGTTTTGGAGTTGCGTAATCGCTTACATTCTTTATTTATCTATATGTACCTATGTTTTGACATGATAATATTTTATATGCACCATATCAAGTTTCGGGTTACGTTCTCTGTCCTATATACAGGGTGATCCATTTAAGTGGGTAAACTAATTATTTCGAAAAGTATTAACTTTTTTTTATTTTTTTTTTTTTTAACTAATAGATTTATGCTTTGCTAAAACTGTATACTATTTTAAGTTTTTTCACCCTTATATTTATTGGTGAAAACATTATCGACTTTTGATTTTCAAATGGTAACATGTAATAAAAAGGTCATGAATTAGTAAAACTAATTTTTTTTATGAATTTTTGCGTTAAATTTTTTATGTTTCGTTGATTCGTTTGACATTAATTTCAGATAGTTTATGATAAATTGACGAGGCTCATTACCCATTTGTAAAATCTCTTTAGAGGCGCATACAAAGCTACCTAAGAAATTGTTTTATATACCTTCTTATTTATTTAAATTAAAGCATATTCAGCACACCCCTATTGATACAACTGACAAAAGTTTAAAAATGTAACTAAATCTATATAAAATTAGGTGATTAGAGCCATATTAAAAATGTTATTTTCACAATTTAACAATGTTTTATTGACTATATTTTTTCAATACAATATTAATTTAAAATTTTACTATAACTTGTAGGTCTTGTTTTTTATGATTTACCTTCTAGTAGGTTATTTTTATTTTTTTTTTAACTACCACAAAACTATTTCATATTAGTTTTGAATTAATTGTAGCAAGTTAATAATAATAATTTTAAATATACAAAATATATGGTGCCTAACCTATAAGTACACATCTAGCATATTGTAATTTTAAATGCATACTAATTGTACAACTTTTTTTCAATTACCTATATTATATATAATTAAAAACAACTTAATTCAAAATTGCAAATTCCACATATTACCCCATTTTATATTTATAATATTGTGAACCACTTACCTAATTTAAAATTATTTAATACTGAAAGACTATGAATACCTAGTTAAATATTTCAAATTTAAATATATATAATATTATGTTTTTTTAACAATACAATAATTATGAATATGAATATGTGACTTTCGAAGAGTTGAGTGAGAAAATGACCATAGTAAATAATATATATAACAAATCAATATGTTAGTAGGTATATCGTGGTTTATTATAATAGATAATACTATTAGGTATATTATACATATATAATATCTATTAGGTATTTTAATATACAAAAAATGGTGAGTACCTACAAAGTTTAGCTTGTTACCACATAATAATAATATATTTTTAGCAAAAACAATATAAATTTACAATAATATATGCAAAAAAAAAATGTAGAACACAAGTTTGCAACTTAACTTTAAACATAATCTTGCTGGAAACGGCAACAGCGGACTTCGAAATGGCCCCGTGAGGCACACGTAACTGAGCGGCAACACAAAACGGAAACAATTAATACTTAATTACTCGAACGTAACGGTTCGACGAACTCGAATAAAGTTATAGAGTTAGACGAATATAGCAAAAACAACGATCGGGTTGATCGGCGACTGACTTCCGGTAACACAGCCGCGACCACTGTGGTAACTTAACTTACTCCTGTCCACAAAGCTACTGCAGAAACAAAGTCTGCGCGCCGCGTTTACCAAACCCTTCCAGATGAACCGTCTCGATCTTGTAAACGCGGACTTGCGGCGTTCAGACCTGGCCGGTTTCTGCGGCATTTCCGCTGGTTCAGGCTGGACGGTATTCACTCCGTTGTACAACAAGGGCGCCTGCAGACTTTTCAGCTCTGGGCGCGAGTACACGGGCGAGTCAAGTCTGAACTCGGGCGACGACCGGACACTATCACCATGACTGCGCCGCAACGGAAGACCGTCGCCCGTGATCCTGCGATCAACTGCCAGATCGAGAGTGTTAACAAGACATCGACCCTCGCTGCAGGTGTACTGGGATTTGCGGAGTTCAGACCGTGCCAGGATTTCCGCTGGTGCCGGAAGGACGGTATTCTGAACTCTGCCGTACACAGGTGTCTGCATTTTCAGCTCTGGGCACGACCTGGCATTTTCGAGACGCACCGGTGGCCCGACAGCCAGAGATATCGTACGATAGCCGGCCAAGTCCAGCGCGGCGATCAATGACCGGACACGCGGAGGTCGCTGCGATTTCAGACTGACGGCTTTCGTCTCTGCAGTCACGGGAAAATCCGGAAAACGAGTCACCGTCGATGCAGCGGCAGCCGGCAACCACCACGGTATTCAATCCGTCGTACAACACGGGTGACTGCAGACTTCTCAGCTCTGGGCGCGAGTACACTGGTGAGTCAATATTGAGCTCGGGTGCCGACCGAAAACTATCACCATAATGTCTGCGCCTCAACGGGAAACAAACGGCCTTGATCCGACTATCGACTTCTAGATCGAGTGTGTCAACTACACATCGATGACCCACGCTGGCACATTCGCACGACCGCTGCAGGCATGTTGAAATTCCCAAGTCCATCTCTGTAAGGTTTTGCAACAAACGAACGACGTAAGTACTGAAAATTACGAACTTTGCTGTTACGGACGAGTGGAGCTAAACACTTAATAATGGATATTTTCAAATAATGATTTGTTAGCTAAAACAAATAAACGATATTAGGTAATGTCACATATAGCTTCTATTGTGGCCAGTAGGTGTAGTTAGCTTGTATAGCTAGCTAGTAATATTATGTAGCAGATAGTTACAATTGATTGACTTTTCTTTACTATTATCATTAATTTATTAATATGATATTATAATATATATATAATCAATTCTATTATCTTATAAGACCGTGGTCATAGCATAGAGTAATATAGAGAGGCCGTTCCATCTGAATATTGAAGCGCAAAGTGGGTCTATTTTACAGTGTACATACTTCTGGAAAAAAGAATATTGTAAAATATTTGGTTCATCGGTTACCTATACTGAAGTATGCTATCAGTGCTAAAATCATAATTCCTATGTGATACTATCATCTATATCAAATAATTATTTTAAATTTTAATAATCCTAAAGGTAATTCTATATAATTTTAAATTTTCCCCTTTTAACCATTACTCTATGCCTACTATATTTAAAGGTTCTAAATGTGTATATTATTATACTTTCCTTTTAATTATATTGAAATGTTTGAATATAATATACGTATTTGATATAACTTAGTTCAAGTGTATTGAAGTTGGAAGACAATTATATTTGTTTGTGTTACATCAAAACAATAGTACATTTTATAATGAATTTGAATGAATCCAATTTAATGAAAGGAAAATGTTTGAAGTACATAGCATTAAAATTACATATTTACACTAAAAACAATACAATAAGTTTAAACACCACAAACTCTGATATAATACAAAATAAAATAATATAGTAATTAATAATAGTATTTGGTCAACTTGACTAGTTACATAACAATACATTTAAAAAGTATAATATACCTAAATATAAATAATAACAGTATTATACCACAAGTTTGATATTATTGACCTTTAAAAATGGTGAGCTTATTGTACCACATTCTGATTGAACGAGTATCATTATGGGATTTTAAATTGTAGTTAATTTTTAAGTTTATATAAGTTGATGCTATGGATTTAATTAATAGAGTAATATGATCGGTAAATGTACTTTTTTAAAATCAAGATTAATTTTTAAAATCATACTTGTGAAAAGTTATATTTGATTCCTTGGAGATTTTATTCTCTGTTCTGCCACAAATAATACAGCTAGGCATGTTAGCTAGGCAGAACAATGTCAAAATAATTAAATAAAAAGGTGGGCAAGTGGGTGTCGCTCTGCTGTACAGTAGGTTACAAGTGGGTCACTGTATAATGGATGGTATTAAATTTGAATTCAATGATATAATATCATTGTATAAGAAAAACGATTCTGAGCGGTGATGGTATGTCAGTCTATGTATAAGGCATATTATATACATATCTATGGTATTAAATAAAAAATTGACCTATAATAGGTACCTATAATAAATTCCAAATTAATCATATCACAATATCCATTAGATACTTATAACGCGTTATACATCAACAAAAACCGTGATATTATCATAGATATATAATAGTACACTTTAGAAGTTTCAAGTACCCACGAATAATATTATTCAATCACAACAAAATAACTAAAATCGTAATTCTTGGTTTAAATATGAAATTTTGTCTAAATTTGAAATTAAAATGTCTGTAAAAAATAAGTGTGTTTATATATTTTTTAGATTTTTTGGTTACAGTATGAATTATTTAAGAGAACCTTTGTTTTAAATTTTCAACTCTTAGTTATAAAAACTGAACATTTTATAATTTTTTAATTCCAACGATTGATAATTTTCGAGATTTTGATAAATTTTGTCAAAATTCCAACTTTAAATGCTTATAAAAAAAAACTGTGCCTATGTATTTTTAATATTTTTCAACTGCTATTGTAACAATATATCAGGAGCCTTGTATTAAATTTTTACACTTTTTGGCCCAACAGATAAAACTTTATTGATATTTATAGAAAAAAAAACTAAAAAAAATTGAAAGCTGTAAATGTCCATAAACAGCTCAAAAAGAGTCAAAATATTTTCAAAATTGTATGGTGTATAGAAAATGCTAATTTAAACATTCAGTGAAATTTTCATGTATCTACAGTTGTTCGTTTTTGAATTGCAACAAAATAAGGAAATCGCTACATGAGTAATCGAGTGAAAATCCAATGTTGTACAAATTTGAATTTCAAACGCTCATAAAAATTTAATTTGACTGTCCGGTAGAGATTTTTTTATTGATAAAGGTAGATAATCTTATAAGGAATCTTGTGTTTCATTTTAGAATCTTAGATTTAAAAAGAAAAATTTTTACGAATTCTTAACTCAAAATAATTTGCTAATTTTCGTGATTTTTCCATATTTTGTCAATTTTTGAACTTAAAATGCTTATAAAAAAAAATTGTGACTAAGGATTTTTAATATTTTTCATCTGCCTTTGAAACAACATATTAGGAGCCTTCTATTAAATTTTCAAGCTTTCGCAACCAATAAATAAAATTTTATTGATATTTTTAGAAAAAAAACTAAAAAAAAATGGAAAATGAAAATGTCCCTAAACAGTTCAAAATAAATCAAAATATTTTGAAAATTTTATCGTGTATAGAAAATGCAAATATAAACAACCAGTGAAAATTTCATGTATATACGTTCATTTGTTTTAGAGTTACACCAATAACCAAAATCGATTTTTTGGAAAACCAATTTTGCGTAAAAATTCCCGTTTTTCCTTAATTTTTATGTTGTTTTTCCCGGCGCTTGTGAAAACTACTGGGAAATTTATACTTTTGACCCCCCAAAGTACCAACTAGATTCACTTTCCTACCAGAAAAGCTACTGATGAAGAAAATCCAAGCACTTTTACTGTCCTAAAACGTGATGACAGACACAAAAATATAAAAATATAAAAACATACATCATTGTAAAACCAATACATTCATCGCTCCGCTCAGAATCTAAAATCAAAAGGGCAAAGGCTCAAATTCAAAATCGTAACATACAGTTAGTCACAACTCACAAGACAAAGTTTTTGAGTCGCGGTTTTTATCATAGATTTTACTCTATGGTACAGCCGACATAATATAATCGTACCAAATATTGTACAATATTTTTTTTCTTCAAAAGTAATGGTACTGTAAAATAGAAACCGTTTGCGCTTCAATCCGTTGTACGGAAATAGATATTGGGAACGGCCTCTCTATATTACTCTATGGGTCATAGATAATTATAAATAATGATAAAGGTATCGCCAAATATCGGTAATAGTAATAAGATTATTATTGTTTTATGGTAATATGGATTATGGAGGGATCTGGTGCGACAGTCAAGGTCAACAAAACGTAGCTTTAATGGTTAAATTAGCATAAAGGTGTAATAGCACTAATAGGTCGACATAAATAGGTCAATTAATGAGGTTCAAAGCACAACAATTATCAATATGTTTAATGTTAGGTACCTTAGGTAGTTAGGTCGAACGGTATCGAATTTATCAGTTATAGCTTCTGGGCTTTACAAATGAAAATTTTCCAGCCGTACCGACTTTCAACCACCAATACTTTGAGGAGCTGTATCTCGCAAACCAATTAACAAATAATAAAAATGTCAACGCGTAAATTCATAAAAAAAAAGGTGGGCAAGTGGGTGTCGCTCTGCTGTACAGTAGGTTACAAGGGGGTTACTGTATAATGGATGATATTAAATTTGAATTCAACGATATAATATCATTGTATAAGAAAAACGATTCTGAGTGGAGACGGTATGTCAGTCTATGTATAAGACATAGGTATTATATACATATCTATGGTATTAAACAAAAAATTGACCTATAATGGGTACCTATAATAAATTCCAAATTAATCATATCAAAATATCCATTAGGTACTTATAACGCGTTATACATCAACAAAAACCGTGATACTATCATAGATATATAATAGTACACTTTAGAAGTTTCAAGTATCCACGAATAATATTATTCAATCACAACAAAATAACTAAAATAGTTATTCTAGGTTTTATATATGTAATTTCGTCCAAATTTGAATTTAAAAGGTCTGTAAAAAATAACTGTGTTCATATATTTTTTAGATTTTTTGGTTACAGTTTGAACTATTTACGAGAACCTTTGTGTTGAATTTGCAATCCTTAGCTATAAAAACTGAACATTTTATAATTTATTAATTACAATGATTGATAATTTTCGAGATTTTGATAAATTTTGTCAAAATTTGATCTTTAAATGCTTATAAAAAAAAACTGTGCCTATGTATTTTTAATATTTTTCAACTGATATTGTAACAATATATCAGGAGCCTTGTATTAAATTTTTACACTTTTTGGACCAACAGATAAAACTTAATTGATATTTATAGAAAAAAAAACTAAAAAAAATTGAAAGCTGTAAAGGTCCATAAACAGCTCAAAAAGAGTCAAAATATTTTCAAAATTGTATGGTGTATAGGAAATGCTAATATAAACATTCAGTGAAATTTTCATGTATCTACAGTTATTTGTTTTTGAATTACAACAAAATAAGGAAATCGCTACATGGGAAATCGAGTGAATATTCAATGTTGTAAAAATTTGAATTTCAAACGCTCATAAAAATTTAATTTGACTTTCTTTTAGACATTTTTCTTTTGATAAAGGTAAACAAACTTATAAGGAATCTTGTGTTTAATTTTCAAATCTTAGATTTAAAAAGAAAAATTTTCACGAATTCTTAACTCAAAATAATTTGCTAATTTTCGTGATTTTCCCATATTTTGTCAATTTTTGAACTTTAAATGCTTATAAAAAAAAATTGTGACTAAGGATTTTTAATATTTTTCATCTGCCTTTGAAACAATATATTAGGAGCCTTCTATTAAATTTTCAAGCTTTCGCAACCAACAAATAAAATTTTATTGATATTTTTAGAAAAAAAACTAAAAAAAAATGGAAAATGAAAATGTCCCTAAACAGTTCAAAATAAATCAAAATATTTTGGAAATGTTTTCGTGTATAGAAAATGCAAATATAAACAACCAGTGAAAATTTCATGTATATACGTTCATTTGTTTTAGAGTTACACCAAAAACCAAAATCGATTTTTTGGAAAACCAATTTTGCCTAAAAATTCCCGTTTTTCCTTAATTTTTATGTTGTTTTTCCCGGCGCTTGTGAAAACTACTGGGAAATTTATACTTTTGACCCCCCAAAGTACCAACTAGATTTACTTTCCTATCATAAAAGCTACTGATGAAGAAAATCCAAGCACTTTTACTGTCCTAAAACGTGATGACAGACACAAAAAAAAATAAAAAAAAAATAAAAAAACACACATCATTGTAAAATCAATACATTCATCGTTTCACTCAGAATCTAAAATGGTTTTATTAATTCATGATATTTTTATTATATGTTACCATTTGAAAATCAAAAGTTGATAGTGGTTTCACCAATAAATAAAAGGATGAAAAAACTTAAAATAGTATACAGTTTTAGAAAAGCATAAATCTAACTGTTATAAATAAAAAAAGGATAGTTTTAACATTGGTAAATACTAAATATTTGTTAAAGCTTTATGGATTTTTTTAAAAAAAAAGGTGCTCTGCTGTACAGTAGGTTACAAGGGGGTCGCTGTATAATGGATGGTATTAAATTTGAATTCAATGATATAATATCATTGTACAAGAAAAACGATTCTGAGCGGAGACGGATGTCAGTCTAGGTATAAGACAAATTATATACTTATCTATGGTATTAAAAAAAAAATTGACCTATAATAAATTCCAAATTAATCATATCACAAAATCCATTAGGTACTTATAAGTTATAACGAGTTATACATCAACAACAAACCCTGATACTATCATAGATATATAATAGTACACTTTAGAAGTTTCAAGTACCCACGAATAATATTATACAATCCCAACAAAATAACTAAAATAGTTATTCTAGGTTTTTTATGTAATTTCGTCCAAATTTGAACTTAAAATGACTATAAAAATAAACTGCGCTTATGTATTTTTTTAAAATCTTTTGGTAACAAAATTAACTATTTACCTGGAATCTTGTTTTAAATTTTTAATCCCTAGGTATAAAAGTCGAAAATTTTATAAATTTTTAACTACAAAATAATTATTAAATTTTGTCAAAATTCGATCTTTAAATGATTATAAAAAAAAATTGTGCCTATGTATTTTTTATATTTTTCAATTGCTTTTGTAACCATATATCAGGAGCCTTGTATTAAATGTTTACACTTTTTGGCCCAACAGATAAAACTTTATTGATATTTATAGAAAAAAAAACTAAAAAAATTTAAAACCGAAAATGTCCGTAAACAGCTCAAAAAGAGTCAAAATATTTTCAAAATTGTATGGTGCATAGGAAATGCTAATATGAACATTCAGTGAATATTTCATGTATCTACAGTTATTTATTTTTGTTACAACAAAATAAGGAAATCGCTACATGAGAAATCGAGTGAATATCCAATGTTGTAAAAATTTGAATTTCAAACGCTCATAAAAATTTAATTTGAGTTTCCGGTAGAGATTTTAGATTCTGAGTGAAACGATGAATGTATTGATTTTACAATGATGTGTGTTTTTTTATTTTTTTTTTATTTTTTTTTTATTTTTTAGATTCTGAGCGGAGCGATGAATGTATTGGTTTTACAATGATGTGTGTTTTTATATTTTTATATTTTTTTTTGTGTCTGTCATCACGTTTTGGGACAGTAAAAGTGCTTCGATTTTCTTCAATAGTACCTTTTCTGATAGGAAAGTGAATCTAGTTGGTACTTTGGGGGGTCAAAAGTAAACATTTTCCAGTAGTTTTCACAAGCGCCGGAAAAAACAACATAAAAATTAAGGAAAAACGGGAATTTTTATGAAAAATCGATTTTCCAAAAAATTGAATTTGGTTTTTGGTGTAACTTTAAAACAAATGACCGTAGATACATGAAATTTTCACTGGTTGTTTATACTTGCATTTTCTATACACGATAACATTTTCAAAATATTTTGATTTATTTTGAACTGTTTAGGGACATTTTCATTTTTCATTTTTTTTAGTTTTTTTTCTATAAATATCAATAAAATTTTATTTGTTGGTTGCGAAAGCTTGAAAATTTAATAGAAGGCTCCTAATATGTTGTTTCAAAGGCAGATGAAAAATATTAAAAATCCTTAGTCACAATTTTTTTTTATACTATTTATACTATTTATACTCGATTACTCATGTAGCGATTTCCTTATTTTGTTGCAATTCAAAAACGAACAACTGTAGATACATGAAAATTTCACTCAATGTTTAAATTAGCATTTTCTATACACCATACAATTTTGACTCTTTTTGAGCTGTTTATGGACATTTACAGCTTTCAATTTTTTTTAGTTTTTTTTTCTATAAATATCAATAAAGTTTTATCTGTTGGGCCAAAAAGTGTAAAAATTTAATACAAGGCTCCTGATATATTGTTACAATAGCAGTTGAAAAATATTAAAAATACATAGGCACAGTTTTTTTTTATAAGCATTTAAAGATCAAATTTTGACAAAATTTATCAAAATCTCGAAAATTATCAATCATTGTAATTAATAAATTATAAAATGTTCAGTTTTTATAGCTAAGGATTGCAAATTCAACACAAAGGTTCTCGTAAATAGTTCATACTGTAACCAAAAAATCTAAAAAATATATGAACACACTTATTTTTTACAGACATTTTAAATTCAAATTTGGACGAAATTACATATTAAAAAAGGTGGGCAAGTGGGTGTCGCTCTGCTGTACAGTAGGTTACAAGTGGGTCACTGTATAATGGATGATATTAAATTTGAATTCAACGATATAATATCATTGTATAAGAAAAACGATTCTGAGCGCAGACGGTATGTCAGTCTATGTATAAGACATATTATATACATATCTATGGTATTAAACAAAAAATTGACCTATAATGGGTACCTATAATAAATTCCAAATTAATCATATCAAAATATCCATTAGGTACTTATAACGCGTTATACATCAACAAAAACCGTGATACTATCATAGATATATAATAGTACACTTTAGAAGTTTCAAGTACCCACGAATAGTATTATTCAATCACAACAAAATAACTAAAATCGTAATTCTTGGTTTAAATATGAAATTTTGTCTAAATTTGAAATTAAAATGTCTGTAAAAAATAAGTGTGTTTATATATTTTTTAGATTTTTTGGTTACAGTATGAATTATTTAAGAGAATCTTTGTTTTAAATTTTCAACTCTTAGTTATAAAAACTGAACATTTTATAATTTTTTAATTCCAACGATTGATAATTTTCGAGATTTTGATAAATTTTGTCAAAATTCCAACTTTAAATGCTTATAAAAAAAAATCGTGCCTATGTATTTTTAATATTTTTCAACTGATATTGTAACAATATATCAGGAGCCTTGTATTAAATTTTTACACTTTTTGGCCCAACAGATAAAACTTTATTGATATTTATAGAAAAAAAAACTAAAAAAAATTGAAAGCTGTAAATGTCCATAAACAGCTCAAAAAGAGTCAAAATATTTTCAAAATTGTATGGTGTATATGAAATGCTAATATAAACATTCAGTGAAATTTTCATGTATCTACAGTTATTCGTTTTTGAATTACAACAAAATAAGGAAATCGCTACATGGGAAATCGAGTGAATATTCAATGTTGTAAAAATTTGAATTTCAAACGCTCATAAAAATTTAATTTGACTTTCTTATAAACATTTTTCTTTTGATAAAGGTAGACAAACTTATAAGGAATCTTGTGTTTAATTTTCAAATCTTAGATTTAAAAAGAAAAATTTTTACGAATTCTTAACTCAAAATAATTTGCTAATTTTCGTGATTTTCCCATATTTTGTCAATTTTTGAACTTTAAATGCTTATAAAAAAAAATTGTGACTAAGGATTTTTAATATTTTTCATCTGCCTTTGAAGCAATATATTAGGAGCCTTCTATTAAATTTTCAAGCTTTCGCAACCAACAAATAAAATTTTATTGATATTTTTAGAAAAAAAACTAAAAAAAAATGGAAAATGAAAATGTCCCTAAACAGTTCAAAATAAATCAAAATATTTTGAAAATGTTATCGTGTATAGAAAATGCAAATATAAACAACCAGTGAAAATTTCATGTATATACGTTCATTTGTTTCAGAGTTACACCAAAAACCAAAATCGATTTTTTGGAAAACCAATTTTGCGTAAAAATTCCCGTTTTTCCTTAATTTTTATGTTGTTTTTCCCGGCGCTTGTGAAAACTACTGGGAAATTTATACTTTTGACCCCCCAAAGTACCAACTAGATTCACTTTCCTATCAGAAAAGCTACTGATGAAGAAAATCCAAGCACTTTTACTGTCCTAAAACGTGATGACAGACACAAAAAAAATAAAAAAATTAAAAAAAAAAATAAAAAAAAAAATAAAAAAACACACATCATTGTAAAATCAATACATTCATCGTTTCACTCAGAATCTAAAAATAATAATAAAACTGGTACCTATCTACTAGTACTATACCTAGTATAATAATAATAATAACAAAATAAACTACCTAAATTAATAATAATATAATAAATGTTTAAAACAAAACTGGTATACAACCTAGTATAATAATAATTTATTTTTATATATCTGTGGGTAATCGTAATATTAAACTATAGATTGTATGGATAGGCCATGTTTTGTTTCTTCAGTTTCATATTATATCGACGAATAATATTTTTAAATTACAACAAATAACCAAAATCGTTAACACTGATTTTAATATGTCATTTCGTCCAAATTTGAATTTAAAATGTCTGTAAAAAATATCTGTGCTTATGTATCTTTTAGATTTTTTGGTTACAGTATGAACTATTTATGAGAATCTAAGTTTTAAATTTTCAATTATTAGTTATAAAAACTGGACATTTTATAATTTTTTAAATACATCGATTGATAATTTTTGAGATTTTGATAAATTTTGTCAAAATTCGATCTTTAAATACTTATAAAAAAAAATTGTGCCTATATATTTTTAATATTTTTCAACTGATATTGTAACAATATATCAGGAGCCTTGTATTAAATTTTTACACTTTTTGGCCCATCCGATAAAACTTTATTGATATTTATAGAAAAAAAAACTAAAATAATTGAAAACGGAAAATGTCCGTAAATACCTCAAAAAGAGTCAAAATATTTTCAAAATTGTATGGTGTATAGGAAATGCTAATATAAATATTCAGTGAAATTTTCACATACCTACAGTTATTCGTTTTTGAATTACAACAAAATAAGGAAATCGCTACATGAGAAATCGAGTGGATATCCAATATTGTAAAAATTTGAATTTCAAACGCTAATAAAAATTTAATTTAACTTCTTATAGACATTTTTTTTTTGATAAAGGTAGATAATCTCATAAGGAATCTTGTATTACATTTTGAAACCTTAGATTTAAAAAGAAAAATTTTTACGAATTCTTAACTCAAAATAATTTGCTAATTTTCGTGATTTTTCCATATTTTGTCAATTTTTGAACTTTAAATGCTTATAAAAAAAAATTGTGACTAAGGATTTTTAATATTTTTCATCTGCCTTTGAAACAACATATTAGGAGCCTTCTATTAAATTTTCAAGCTTTCGCAACCAACAAATAAAATTTTATTGATATTTTTAGAAAAAAAACTAAAAAAAAATGGAAAATGAAAATGTCCCTAAACAGTTCAAAATAAATCAAAATATTTTGAAAATGTTATCGTGTATAGAAAATGCAATTATAAACAACCAGTGAAAATTTCATGTATCTACGGTCATTTGTTTTAAAGTTACACCAAAAACCAAATTCGATTTTTTGGAAAATCGATTTTGCGTAAAAATTCCCGTTTTTCCTTAATTTTTATGTTGTTTTTCCCGGCGCTTGTGAAAACTACTGGAAAATGTTTACTTTTGACCCCCCAAAGTACCAACTAGATTCACTTTCCTATCAGAAAAGGTACTATTGAAGAAAATCGAAGCACTTTTACTGTCCCAAAACGTGATGACAGACACAAAAATAAAAAAAAAAATAAAAAAATAAAAAAAAAAATAAAAAAAAAAATAAAAAAAAAACACACATCATTGTAAAATCAATACATTCATCGTTCCACTCAGAATCTAAAACCTAGAATAACTATTTTAGTTATTTTGTTGTGATTAAATAATATTATTCGTGGGTACTTGAAACTTCTAAAGTGTACTATTATATATTATCTATGATAGTATCACGGTTTTTGTTGATGTATAACGTGTTATAAGTATCTAATGGATATTGTGATATGATTAATTTGGAATTTATTATAGGTACCTATTATAGGTCAATTTTTTGTTTAATACCATAGATATGTATATAATATGTCTTATACATAGACTGACATACCGTCATCGCTCAGAATCGTTTTTCTTATACAATGATATTATATCATTGAATTCAAATTTAATATCATCCATTATACAGTGACCCACTTGTAACCTACTGTACAGCAGAGCGACACCCACTTGCCCACCTTTTTTTTTTATTTTTTTTTTTATTTTAGATTCTGAGTGAAACGATGAATGTATTGATTTTACAATGATGTGTGTTTTTTTTTTTATTTTTTTATTTATTTTTTTATTTTTGTGTCTGTCATCACGTTTTAGGACAGTAAAAGTGCTTGGATTTTCTTCATCAGTAGCTTTTCTGATAGGAAAGTGAATCTAGTTGGTACTTTGGGGGGTCAAAAGTATAAATTTCTCAGTAGTTTTCACAAGCGCCGGGAAAAACAACTTAAAAATTAAGGAAAAACGGGAATTTTTAAGCAAAATTGGTTTTCCAAAAAATCGATTTTGGTTTTTGGTGTAACTCTAAAACAAATGAACGTATATACATGAAATTTTCACTGGTTGTTTATATTTGCATTTTCTATACACGATAACATTTTCAAAATATTTTGATTTATTTTGAACTGTTTAGGGACATTTTCATTTTCCATTTTTTTTTAGTTTTTTTTCTAAAAATAGCAATAAAATTTTATTTGTTGGTTGCGAAAGCTTGAAAATTTAATAGAAGGCTCCTAATATATTGTTTCAAAGGCAGATGAAAAATATTAAAAATCCTTAGTCACAATTTTTTTTTATAAGCATTTAAAGTTCAAAAATTGACAAAATATGGAAAAATCACGAAAATTAGCAAATTATTTTGAGTTAAGAATTCGTAAAAATTTTTCTTTTTAAATCTAAGTCAAATTAAATTTTTATGAGCATTTGAAATTCAAATTTTTACAACATTGAATATTCACTCGATTTCCCATGTAGCGATTTCCTTATTTTGTTGTAATTCAAAAACATATAACTGTAGATACATGAAAATTTCACTGAATGTTTATATTAGCATTTCCTATACACCATACAATTTTGAAAATATTTTGACTCTTTTTGAGCTGTTTATGGACATTTACAGCTTTCAATTTTTTTTAGTTTTTTTTTCTATAAATATCAATAAAGTTTTATCTGTTGGGCCAAAAAGTGTAAAAATTTAATACAAGGCTCCTGATATATTGTTACAATAGCAGTTGAAAAATATTAAAAATACATAGGCACAGTTTTTTTTTATAAGCATTTAAATATCAGATTTTGACAAAATTTATCAAAATCTCGAAAATTATCAATCATTGAAATTAATAAATTATAAAATGTTCAGTTTTTATAGCTAAGGATTGCAAATTTAAAACAAAGGTTCTCATAAATAGTTCATACTGTAACCAAAAAATCTAAAAAATATATGAACACAGTTATTTTTTCCAGACATTTTAAATTCAAATTTGGACGAAATTACATATTAAAAAACCTAGAATAACTATTTTAGTTATTTTGTTGTGATTGAATAATATTATTCGTGGGTACTTGAAACTTCTAAAGTGTACTATTATATATCTATGATAGTATCACGGTTTTTGTTGATGTATAACGCGTTATAAGTACCTAATGGACATTGTGATATGATTAATTTGGAATTTATTATAGGTACCTATTATAGGTCAATTTTTTGTTTTATAAGACATATTATATACATATATAATATGTCTTATACATAGACTGACATACCGTCTCCGCTCAGAATCGTTTTTCTTATACAATGATATTATATCGTTGAATTCAAATTTAATATCATCCATTATACAGTGACCCACTTGTAACCTACTGTACAGCAGAGCGACATCCACTTACCCACCTTTTTTTTATTTTTTTTTGTGTCTGTCATCACGTTTTAGGACAGTAAAAGTGCTTGGATTTTCTTCATCAGTAGCTTTTCTGATAGGAAAGTTAATCTAGTTGGTACTTTGGGGGGTCAAAAGTATAAATTTCCCAGTAGTTTTCACAAGCGCCGGGAAAAAACAACATAAAAATTAAGGAAAAACGGGAATTTTTAGGCAAAATTGGTTTTCCAAAAAATCGATTTTGGTTTTTGGTGTAACTCTAAAACAAATGAACGTATATACATGAAATTTTCACTGGTTGTTTATATTTGCATTTTCTATACACGAAAACATTTCCAAAATATTTTGATTTATTTTGAACTGTTTAGGGACATTTTCATTTTCCATTTTTTTTTAGTTTTTTTTCTAAAAATATCAATAAAATTTTATTTGTTGGTTGCGAAAGCTTGAAAATTTAATAGAAGGCTCCTAATATATTGTTTCAAAGGCAGATGAAAAATATTAAAAATCCTTAGTCACAATTTTTTTTTATAAGCATTTAAAGTTCAAAAATTGACAAAATATGGGAAAATCACGAAAATTAGCAAATTATTTTGAGTTAAGAATTCGTGAAAATTTTTCTTTTTAAATCTAAGATTTGAAAATTAAACACAAGATTCCTTATAAGTTTGTCTACCTTTATCAAAAGAAAAATGTCTAAAAGAAAGTCAAATTAAATTTTTATGAGCGTTTGAAATTCAAATTTTTACAACATTGAATATTCACTCGATTTCCCATGTAGCGATTTCCTTATTTTGTTGTAATTCAAAAACAAATAACTGTAGATACATGAAAATTTCACTGAATGTTTATATTAGCATTTCCTATACACCATACAATTTTGAAAATATTTTGACTCTTTTTGAACTGTTTATGGACCTTTACAGCTTTCAATTTTTTTTAGTTTTTTTTTCTATAAATATCAATAAAGTTTTATCTGTTGGGCCAAAAAGTGTAAAAATTTAATACAAGGCTCCTGATATATTGTTACAATAGCAGTTGAAAAATATTAAAAATACATAGGCACAGTTTTTTTTTATAAGCATTTAAATATCAGATTTTGACAAAATTTATCAAAATCTCGAAAATTATCAATCATTGAAATTAATAAATTATAAAATGTTCAGTTTTTATAGCTAAGGATTGCAAATTCAACACAAAGGTTCTCGTAAATAGTTCAAACTGTAACCAAAAAATCTAAAAAATATATGAACACAGTTATTTTTTACAGACCTTTTAAATTCAAATTTGGACGAAATTACATATATAAAACCTAGAATAACTATTTTAGTTATTTTGTTGTGATTGAATAATATTATTCGTGGATACTTGAAACTTCTAAAGTGTACTATTATATATCTATGATAGTATCACGGTTTTTGTTGATGTATAACGCGTTATAAGTACCTAATGGATATTTTGATATGATTAATTTGGAATTTATTATAGGTACCCATTATAGGTCAATTTTTTGTTTAATACCATAGATATGTATATAATACCTATGTCTTATACATAGACTGACATACCGTCTCCACTCAGAATCGTTTTTCTTATACAATGATATTATATCGTTGAATTCAAATTTAATATCATCCATTATACAGTAACCCCCTTGTAACCTACTGTACAGCAGAGCGACACCCACTTGCCCACATTTTTTTATTTGATAAAGGTAGACAAACTTATGAGTAATCTTGTATTACATTTTCAAATCTTAGATTTAAAAAGAAAGATTTTTAGGAATTCTTAACTTAAAATAGTTTGCTAATTTTCGTGATTTTTCCATATTTTGTCAATTTTTGAACTTTAAATACTTATAAAAAAAACTGTGACTTAGGATTTTTAATATTTTTTATCTACCTTCGAAGCGATATACTAGAACCCTTTTATTAAATTTTCAAGCTTTTTTAACCAACTAATACATTTTTATTGATATTCATAAAAAAAAAAACTAATAAAATTGGAAACTGAAAATGTCCCTAAACAGTTCAAAATAAATCAAAATATTTTGAAAATGTTATCGTGTATAGAAAATGCAAATATAAGCAACCAGTGAAAATTTCACTTAACTATGGTCATTTGTTTTAAAGTTACACCAAAAGCCAAAACGATTTTCTCGAAAACAGATTTTGCGTAAAAATTCCCGTTTTTCCTTAATTTTTCTTTTGTTTTTCACTGGGCTTTTGAAAACTACTAGGAAGTTTTTACTTTTGACCCCCCAAAGTACCAACTAGATTCACTTTCCTATCAGAAAAGGTACTGTTGAAGAAAATCCAAGCACTTTTACTGTCCTCAAAGGTGATGACAGACACAAAAAAAAATAAAAATTAAAAAATTAAAAATAAAAAATCAAAAAAAAATCACACATCGTTGTAAAATCAATACATTCATCGTTCCACTCAAAATCTAAAAAATAAAAAAAAGTTAATACTTTTCGAAATAATTAGTGTACCCACTTAAATGGATCAACCTGTATACATGTATTAGATCCTCTCGTGGCACGTCGTATATTAACAGTGCATTATATACTGTACATAGTGATGATCAAAATTGGTCTTGGTCTTGCGGTCTCGCAAGACTCTTGCTGCAAGACCAAGACCAAGACCAAGACCAAGACCAAGACCAAGACGGTACTGGTCTAGCAAGACCAAGACCAAGATTAGGCTTGCAAGAACAAGACCAAACCAATACCGAAGCTGCAAGACCAAGACCAAAACAAGACCATCACTGCAAGACTCTTGCAGCAGTCTTGCAATTTTTTTTCCCCAAAAACACATTGGTGTACCTATCTAGATTCCATTAACTAATAATTTATAACGAAAATAATAAGAATTTATTTGTATTGTTATGAAATTTTATCAGTACCTATATTCGAGGAAATGGCGAATTATTGAAAAAAAGATTAAAAATATAATGAGAATTAATATTACAAAATAACATAGTTGTTTCATATACTAATTAACAATTACTGAAAAATTATTTTATTTTCCCAAAATCGATAAAAACGTCGAAAGTTGTCTTGCTAATAGAATAATGTATGTCCATAACACACCTTTACTTTGAATCGAATATACTAATAATTGCTGAAAGTCATTACGGTCTACGGTAGGTATCATATTAATAGGAAGTACGTTTTTATTTTCATTCGTATTCATGATTCAGTTGTTTATTTTTTTTTCCTTTAATAAGATTTTAAAACTAAATAATAGAACAAAACTTATATTTAAAAGATGTTGTCTACCAAAAATATTGAATACTGAAAATTAATAGGTTGTATGTCACAAAAAATTATAAACATTTTAATTAAACAACATTATTATAATAATATTATAACTTACCTCATTTAGTAAGTAGTAACACATTTTAATTATTGTGGGTTGTACATAATAGTTTTATGTATTGATGTAGGTATGCACTTTACACTTTACAGTTATCTTAAATACAATGTTACTACTTAACTTAGTTGACATTAAGATAATTAAAAACTTTTTCTAAAAATAAAATGTAGGTACCTAATAAGATTTACAGAAATGGTTTATTGTCAATATATTATATTAAAAGAAACTTAAACATTTAGTACTACTGTACTGGACACTGGTGAATAAAAGAAGAATAAAAGTTTAATTATAAATAATAAATATTATCATTATAACAGTTAATATAATTATTAAGAAATTTAATATTTGGAACAAACCATACAGTTTTTTTAAATATTATTATTAGTTAAAGTGAACATTAAAAAAATAACAATTTAATTTTTATAAACATTATATTGGTCAATAACTAGTAATTAGCAATTAGTAATAACCTATTAATATTTATTATAAATGCAATAGGAACTTAGAAAGTTAATTATGCTTTTAAATTGATTCATACAAGTAAAATAATATAAGCATAATTTAAAATGCAAAGTTTTAAACGAGTACCTACCTATAATAAAAATTAAATTCTTTGACTTGTTTTATGTTAATGTTTGATTTATGAATATACTATGTAATATATTGGACTAAATTTCATCTTAGTGATCATAGCAAAAAACCTACAAACAGCTATAACAGGTATTTAGTTTTTTTTTTATATATTTTGTGAAAATAGCAAGAGTCTTGCAAGAGTCTTGCGCAAGACCAAGACCAAGACCAAGACCAAGACCAAGATTTTGAAAGTCTTGGTCTTGGTCTTGTTTTGATCATCACTAACTGTACATGACTGTTGTATACTTGTATATAGTCAATGAGTGAACGCTGACCATTGTTCGAAGTTTTGAACTTTAAAATTATAAAATATTTAAGCTGTAAAAAATAATATTAATATTAGTTTATTATTTTAATATGGAAGAATGGTTATTAGAATGGTTTGAAATAGATGGTCCAACCACAGTGTAAAGATGGAAATTAAATAATTATTATAATATATAATAATAGTCTCTATATGCACGATGGCGACGGCTTACGAAGTTACGACGCTAGAAGAACGTACGCCATGCCCAGTCGGCGTACCGGGCGTGTAACAAGATCCAGCGGCACGCGTACCGCACGGATTACTCGACGCTTCCGCGCGTTAATATGCAGCGCTGTTGCTAGTCACTGTTTGAGATCTTGAAGCTGAACAAGGATGTCGGCGGTTTTGACCCGGACGGTGACAGGCGGTTCTTGTTCCGCAAGCTGCGGAGCGGCGTTGACTACTACAAGTTTGGAGGTATATGCGAGACGGCCGAGCGTCATGGTCACCTCGATTGTCTGAGGCTGGCCCACGAGATTGACATTCCCTGGGACGCATCGACGCCATCGGCCGCGGCCAATAGCGTACACCTGGAATGCCTGATGTACATTCACGAGAACATGTGCATATGGGACGAACGCACGTGCAACAAGGCGGCGGCAGCTGGCCACTTGCACTGTCTCAGGTAAGCTCGCGAAAACGGATGTCCCTGGGACAGGGATAATATTAATCACTTGCTTATTGGTCGACGATGTCTTGAATACGCGTTGGACATTGGATGTCCGAATGATGATCAACAGTTGGTAGATAACTAACACTGATTAATGATTATAATTTATTTAATTATGGTGCCTATATATTATAATATTATTATTTTCATATTTATACATTTCAATCGCTCATTGTTCTTATTATTTCTTGGTATATTTTACAATATTGTTATTATTATATAATTGTCAAGTTTTTATGAAATAATACGCAATCGCCTTAAAACTGTTCATGCATTCGATGCATATCAGCTCCAGTCAAAGCGAATACTTTTCCACGATAAATTATTTTAACAGTCAGCACATTTGTTAGAAAATGCCAAAAAGGGCACATTTAGATGATATTTTGTTTTATCATGTTTATTTAGCATGCATTATGCAACTATTTTGTCTACATACTATTAACATCATATTAGTATATTATTACACTAATAACTAATACTTATTGTTACACTGTAACATTAATTTAGTTCTTAAATAATGTGTAGGTGCCAGGTGGAGGTGTACCTATTACCTAATGAGTACAAATAAATATAAAATAGACTCTTTAATGTTGTGTGTCGTGTGTGCAGTGATCGACTTGGGGTGGACGCAGGAGGATGGAATACTCCACCTAAATTTTTCAGAAATGTTAGCGTACTATACTATTATTTTTTTAAGGAGAAAGCGCAGTATACGCTTCATAATTCTGCATTTGTATCGAAATTCGAGAGATATCATCATAATTTGTCTTATCGACTATTTAGTATTTCATAACCAATGGACTTATAAATTAATTAATATTAACTAATTATTACCAGATTATTAATTTATTTACTTTTATTTCGTATGTGTTATATTAACTTGAATTTATTTATTTTTTCTAAATTGATTACTTATCCATATTTTTTATGAGATTTATAAAGAGGTATCAGGGAGTGTGGGGCATGCCGCCATGGCTCAATAACGTTTAACAAGTGATGGGGATGCCCTTTTTTTAAAATAAACAGAGTCCCCCTACTTTAGTTTTGCCAAGTCCAGCACTGTGTGTGTGTGAACTCATGAAAATGACAACGTCAATACACAATTAAACTTTGAAGTATTGTATGGTTTTTGAGGTTCTTTTGAGCATATTATTATAATACTAATATTTAAGATCAAATAATTTTATTTCCACGCCTGTACCAAAAGTTTAATTTTTGATACCGGTTTATTCGTTTGAAAATAACCGTTTTTAATCCAGCTGACAGTAATTTATTGTTTTAGCAGTTGGCAGAAATGTAGCAATCTTCAGTTACGGTCGAAATCAGATTAATATACATGAACGATGAACATATTGATAAGACGTTCTGTCTTATACACCATAAAGTAAATAGGTACCTACTATAGTCATTAACGTATGTACGTTGGAAAACGCCATATTTTAAGCTTTTGTGGTCATGGGGTAATAATAAAATTTGTCACCTCTTCTCTGAAACATAAGTGTATTTTACCATTATTTGTTTAATATATTAACAATATACCTAACATACAAAATATAAATTTAAAAAAAAAAACAATATATTTCTCAAAATATAAAAATTCAATAGTTATGTTTTATAACTTTGGCCGCGATGGTCTGCTTCACTAGGTCTATAGGCTACTACTAAGAATTGACCACTGGCTCAGCAGTGCTTGGTTTAGTAGCTTCATGATTGATTATAATTTATAACCACTCTAGATTATAGTCTATAATTTATTATTATAATTATTTAAATTAGGACTCCAGCAAAGCCTAGAACGGATGACAAGACAACAACAAGTACAGTTCAATAATATTACAATAACTATGAATTCAACAGACTAGTTTTGCCTTAAGTCTCGAGACTTCCTAGTTTTGCAAAAGTGGCGGCGATTGATGAAAAACTATGATATTATTAAAAAAAATTGAGCTATAATAGGTACCTATAATAAATTCCAAATTAATCATATCACAATATCCATTAGGTACTTATAACGCATTATACATCAACAACAAACCCTGATACTATCTTAGATATATAATAGTACACTTTAGAAGTTTCAAGTACCCACGAATGATATTATACAATCACAACAAAATAACTAAAATAGTTATTCTAGGTTTTTTATTATGTAATTTCGTCCAAATTTGAACTTAAAATGACTATAAAAATAAACTGTGCTTATGTATTTTTTAGATTTTTTGGTAATAGAATTAACTACTTACGTTTAATCTTGTTTTAAATTTTCAATCCTTAGATATTAAAAGTTGAACATTTCATACATTTTTAACTACAAAATATTTATTAAATTTGATAAATTTTGTCAAAATTCGATCTTTAAATGCTTATAAAAAAAAATTGTGCCTATGTATTTTTTATATTTTTCAACTGATATTGTAACATTATATCAGGAGCCTTGTATTACATTTTTACATTTTTTGGCCCAACAGATAAAACTTTATTGATATTTATAGAAAAAGAAAATAAAAAATATTGAAAACTGAAAATGTTCCTAAACGGTTCAAAACAAATCAGAATATTTTGAAAATTTTATCATGTATAGAAAATGCAAATATAAACAACCAGTGAAAATTTCATGTATATATTATATTCATTTGTTTTAGAGTTACACCAAAAACCGAAATCGATTTTGTTTTACTTGATTTAACCTTTATGACAGACACAAAAAAAATAAAATATAAATAAAAAAAAACACACATCATTGTAAAATCAATACATCGTTCCGCTCAGAATTTAAAAATTAAAAACAAATGTGTTATACTAATCTACTAAAGTTACTGACTATCTACCGATTGAAGTATTATGTTTGCTTGTTACATATGATTTACTGAAACAATGATGTTGATTAACTTTTTATTTTTAAATGTAGAACCGTGATGAATGTAGAATAATAATATAAACATATTATACAGTGAATTCTTCAAATGTTGAGAGTCGATATCTCGAGTATTCAGCCATTTCATACTAAATTAAAATTCCCTTGAAACTACTATTACACTAAAATATTTTTACAACTACAGAACTCGATAGGAATTTTAAATTTTTTGATAACTACCTATAACATTTTTTTTTCGTTTTTCTTGAGATTTAACTTAACGAGAGTTTCCTGAATATTATTATGATATAAAACAGGTATTATTTAGTTAATGTATTTTATTCGAATTTAAAATTACCTTTAAACTCGGGTATAAGTTTAGTAAATTAGTAATCCACAAATCAATGCAAGGTCGGGCTACAACTTATTTGTGCACATTTACCTTTTTTACAACTTATTTGGGCACAAAAACATAAGTCATTTAAGCACAATTTACTAACAATAGAAACCTTTTTTCAAACAAATTTATCCACGTTTAGGGTGTACATAATCTACATACCTCTAAATTTTCGAATTGGTCATTACTGATGGAGGGAAATTATTATACTCAAAAGAAATTTTCCTTCAATTTATAAGGCTTAGGACTTTCTATGTTTTATGACTTGCAGGTTTAAAACTATTTATTTAAGAAGAGCTTCCTTAGAAAGCCATTATTCACAATGTTGTCAAATTAAAAATTACAATTAGGTACATACAGTCATTTTTACAAAGAGTCATTAAAATTTACAAATTGCACAAATTACAATTACAATCATTTTTAATATCACAACATTAATTTATTTATTTTTTAATACATATTTAATATTTATTGGTAAGTACGCGTTTGCATTAAAAATGTTAAAACATACATTTTTTTGGATTTGTAATCAGAGTATTATATTTTTTTCATATTTCTTTTATATTTTTAAAATATTTCTATTCTAAGCGCGGGTATTTTCTTTATTTATTTTTAAATCAGTATTGACTTGAATTTCCATTAGTATTTAAATAATTTAGTGAATGTGAGGGTGCAGGGAAGCATACAATTGACTATTGAAGTGCATGTGAACGTTTTCAGCTCCGTTCGTTGTTATTGTATTGGATATATTGTGTATGTAATGTGTTGTATAATAATTGTAAATGTAATTAAATTTAAGCACAGATACCGAGAATCGAGTATATTTCTGCCGACAATTCCACGATTTCCAGTCTCCTCCACTATCATAAATATAGTGTAGCTAATAGCTATATATATAATATATAAATAAAAAGCCAAGTTCTCAAAATCCTTGTAAATCGTTAAGTCTACTATAATATTATGTAAATATAATATATATATACATTGTAGTAGTAATAATATTATTAATAAGTAAAATAATAATAATAATACAATGTTTATTTCTATATATTATATTATATTATGATTCAATGTACATAGTATAATAATATATTTATGTGTATAAAGTTGATATATTAAAATATACCTATAAAATTTACCCAGTAGGTATAATAATATATTTATGTGTATAAAGTTATAAAATATTTAAATAAGTAGCAGATATGTAATTATGTAAACGATCCATACATATTTATAGTGTAACAATGTTAACTACTTTTACTATTGCAAAAAAAAAAAATCAAGCTGTATAAAACAAAGCAACAGACCAGTTAACAGTTGTATCACATTAATTACAATTTATAATTAGACTTAGACATTTAATTTATAAATTCTGAAAAAGAACAAAAACTTCCATTGTTATTTTTTGATATTTTTAATAAATTAAAATATTTTAATAAATATAATGAAAAAAAAAGCACGCAATGCAATAATCACTTCTTATGCCATAAAACTCAATTATTTTACCTTACACGAGGCTAAATCTATAACCAAATTAATTTTGAACAACATATGGCTACGGGCTTGGACACAAGGTTCTTCAAAATTAAATGAAATTAAAAACACCATCCTCGTATGACCCTCACAACCGGACATCACAAGGAAAATAGTCAATCGACAGAACGCAAATCGGACACACATCGTTAACCCACCAGAACCTGATGAAGAGGGAAGACCCCCTATTTGAGCCAGTGCCCAGTTGTGGCACACGTAACACACTGAAACACATTATATCAGAATGCCTCTCTTTTGAAACGGATAAACGGGAAGCAGGGGTACCAAACATTCCCTCAGAAGCCAATCACTCCATCCAGACAACATAAAAAACACAATTACATTCATAATTAAGATCAAGTCAATTGATCTTTTGTGACTCATAACCTGTATATAATATTAATGTAATTTAAGAAAAATATACAGTCTCGCCTTAAACGCCGAGGCTTTAACAAAAAAATAAAAAAAAATGTATATGTATGACGAAAAAGAAAGCTATAAATTCTTGTTCATGTTCAGTATACTGTTAAGAAATTTCAATATTTTCAACTTATTGAATATAGGTATCAATTTCTATGGCTTATTGAGAAACTTATGATCAAAATTGAGAAAAACCTTGCTTACAAACAAACTAGTTTTTATCAGGCGACCTTCGTGCATAAATTCCTAATATTTTATAATTAGCAAAATAATCATAATAAGCACAAGCATAAGAAAATGTATGAGTTGACTGCATTTCAGTAGTAATTCAGAGGTAGCCCAACAATGTTTAAGGAAAAATTTTACACGTGACGTGATTTTAGTTATTCCTGAAGTGGTCCTTAAAGTTTTGTTCTAAAATATATACATTTTTGATGAATACACTAAGTACCAACTCTCTTATAATAATACGATAAATAGTACAAATAATAGTGGTGCATATAATTATTTTAAGAATAATAAAAGGAAGCGTGACATTTTCAAAATGATTTCACAATCGATTCATCTGCAAATTTCATTGTATTTATTTATATTGTATGGGTCAAAAACAACAAGCACTGCTGGATTTCCGCCATTATTCGAATCCGGGTTAATGTACTTAGCTGAAACTTTGGAATGGGAATCACACGAAACCGTCAATCAGGCAAAAGTTTTCCCGGAATACGATTTCATCGTCGTCGGTGCCGGAAGTGCCGGATCGGTAGTGGCGAGCCGATTGTCCGAAGTGAGTGTACCTACCGAAAATATTATAATATTTAAATTCAAACGACATTGATGTGATTTCGACTTTCGGTGTTTTAATTTTTTAATACTACTGTTCTCCCAATGACGACGATTCTTGTATTTGCTACGATCAGGTCAAAAAATGGCAGGTGCTGTTGATCGAAGCCGGACAACACGCTTCACACATCATGGACGTACCTTTGACCGCTCCGTTTTTGCAATTTTCTGAGGCCAATTGGAAATATAAGACAGTGCCGATGAAAAACTCGTGCTTAGGTAATATTTTGAAGTCGATTAAAAGTGTAAATTGTTTATACTCACAATTAACGTTGGACGTTTGCAATTTACAGGTTTCGAAGGCAATCGGTGCAAATTTCCGAGGGGCAAAGTCATGGGTGGCAGTAGCGTATTGAATTACATGATATATACACGTGGTAACATAAAGGATTACGACTATTGGGCGGATATGGGAAATACTGGTAAATTTACAAATTGTATCTGATTTATACAGTTGTAGTCGTCGAGTGCCGACGTGACGTTTATTTGACTCACTTTGGCACCAGACTATCAGAGCTAGTAGGTATTTGTGTTCATTAATAGAAATAGTGAATAATGCGAAAAGTCCAATAGAATAAAAAGATCATATGCCATTGTCATAAAAATTTAAATTTGGCAAATAAGTATTCATTATTATGCAGTATTTATTTATGTATTTCGAATAAATGTTATCATTTATAAGAAAAAAAAACACAAACATTGATAATGATAAAAATATAAAATATTTATTTTTCAAAAATGTTGTTTCGTAATGATCTCAAACTATATATGAAATATATTTCCAATAACTTAAATACTTTTCAATGCTATAAGTCGGAGAGATAGTATTAATCGCAATATTAATATATTCAATAAAATCGGGAAAATTGAATAAAATATGATATGCCTTTAAAAATATACATAGACCCCATATTAACGAGTGTATATAGTTAGACCAAGATGAATTTTTCCTATGTGTTAGAATATGAGTGTAAATTGAGACAAGCTTAATCGAGTCCAACACTCCAACAGGCGGAATAAGATGTTAGATGAGTCCGTTAACCGTGAGTCCAATTAACGGCCACTAGAATTTAATAATTTGTAGTAATTTCATACAGACCTAGTTTAAAAAAATTTAATACGTGTTTAAGGTTGGGATTATAATAGCGTTCTGAAATATTTCATCAAATCGGAAAACGCTAACTTATCTCAGGCCGACCCGGGTTATCACGGAAAAAACGGATTATTGTCGGTGTCCGACGTCCCGTACAGGACGCCAATAGCAAAGGCTTTTGTGGAAGCTGGATCACAAATCGGACTTCCTGTTGTAGATGTCAACGGGGAGAAACAAGTCGGCATCAATTATTTACAGGTAAATAGAAATAAACACGAGGTAATATATGAGTATATAGTTATTAGTTAATAATTGTTATATAACTAGAGGCCACCGATTCGTTTTTTTTCTATAAGTATATTTGTAAAACGCTTATGCAATATTTTAGATAAATAATTCTATTATAATACCTATGTGTGTGAGGGGGGGGGGTAAATTTCAAATCGTTCAACCTATCCCATGGGGTGGTCCGCATGTGGTGGCGAAAAGCCCAAGGGGGGCGGTCCACCCGATATCCGCCACTGATGTGTGAGCTACATTTTAGCTGGGCTTGAAACCGGTTTAAACCATTATAAAACCTAAACCGAAAAAATTTGGAAACCGGTATTAACTTCAAAACCGAAACTTGTAAAAATTGTATACTGGTATTATAATTAAAAATCGAAACCGAAAATATAATTTACAAAAAACTGTATTTTTTTTTGAAAATCTTAGTATCTTGACATTTTGAAAGTTTACTTTACACAAAAGGTGATTCGAAAGCTCGATCAGGTGATTCAAAAAAATTAAAAAACTAAGAAAGAACGTAAAAAGTCCAGACCTTGAAACCGACTTTAGAAACCGGTATAAACCGTCTAAAAGTAAAAACTGAAATCGAAATGAAATCAAAAACAAAATCGAAAAAAATTGGAAATCGGTATACAAAATCGTAATTTCCTAATACCGGTATTGACAAATTGTAACAAAAATAAAAACTGGTGAACAAAATCGAAACCAAAACTGAAATTTTTTCAATCCGTTTAAAACCTTGCTTTTTAGCTACCTGGCTAGTGTCGTAGTGGGTATAGGGATTTAAAAAATAAACATCTTCTAAGTCTCTAGGGATTTATTGGTATAACTTTTTATTAAAAACTGTCCTGTAGTTTTTAATTCTATTAACCTTAAAAGACCGTGCAGGGTTAAAAATATTGTGACCAATTAATATCAAAATTATAAGTTTAAATTATTATATCTGATCAATAATATTTATTTTTTACATTTTTGGTTTCACTTTCCGATTAGTGATAAAATATTGTTTGTGGCATGTCTTCTTTCATATAGGTAGAGAATGTAAAAATTATTTTTGAATTTTACGTAATACGTAGATAGTTAGTTAAAACTTAATCTTACAGCATTAATTTAAATTAATTGATGAGTTAAAATCAGCAAATGCATAAAATGTTATTTGGTTTTATAATTTTAGGTAATTTATACAATTGAATATTTTTAAATTATTCACTCATTGATACACCCCCCCCCCTGCGGACGCCCTTAAATCTGTGTGAGGAATCCTGCTCTTATGTCGTAAAACATCATAAATATTACATTTTTGTGTGTACTTATATTAGTATAATATTACCATTATTATACAAACATGATACATAGGATCAATATGTGTTCAATGAAATTGCTTTTGTGTTGTTTCTTAAGCATCTACTACTGTGTGGCCGAGTTCACTAAGGCGTCAGTTGCCCACTAAAATATTCTGCCAAACTAAAACACATGTGTTTACCAACCTACAAAATCCTCCCCTACAAACAAAACAAACAGCTAACGGACATAGCTGCCGGGCTTAATGTTCAATAAAAAAAAAATATTAATTTTAATATTTTTAATCTATAAATAATAATATCATTTTATAGATATTATAAATTTATTAAAACTCCATCTCACAATAAAATGGATATATTATGTATATTGTTATTACCTATGTATTTTCCTTATAAAAACTTAACTAGAATATACCTACAATTTATTTAAGCTTATTAAAATGTATTATTATGATAAAAATCTAAAAAAAAAAACTATGAACAAATTTAATTGGTTTAAAATTTACTGAGTGTATAAATGTATAATTATCAAAAACTGAAACACGCGCACTGCACATTACACGTGCAAAATATAAAAATCTAATTATAATATATATTAATGATAATGTACCTATATATAGGTATAGGTAATCGTAATTGTGTATAGTACCTATAGTGTTTATACTAGTAGTAAATATATTAAAACTTGACAAGTGGGATAGATGATACCTACTAGATAATTATACTAAATCGTTAGATTTAATTATTAGTTATTAAGGAGTTTTAAGGTTGTCGAAACTCGAAAGCCAACTATTTTTGTGTATATTCATACACGAACGAACCCAAATGATATACCTAAAAGTATTTTTTTTAATACCTAGTAATATCTACTCGTAATTCTAAATGGCTTATAATTTCAAAATATAATAGATTTCAATTCAATATATTATTCTAATTATCTAATATACAATTTCAATAAATAATATGAAAATTGTTTCAGGAAAAACGAGGAACGGCCTTCTTTTGACTCGTTATATCTGACGCTAACTATATAAACGTAATAGCATTATTTACGTCATTATTTGTTTTTTATTATTAAAGTTAATAAGACATTCGTAATGAAGTACGCACGCGCAGGTGGATTGCCTACCTGAAAATATACTGATCACATAATCACAAGCGTATCTCAAGGGTAACGTCGGGCGGGATGGGTAGAAGGCTCTAATAAAATATAATCGAACGTGTCCTGAGTCCTGAGTACTCCTGACCATAGACCAGGTCTATACTCTATTAGACCTATAAACTAATGGACAGCGCTTAGAGAGAGAGGTCAGGAGTACGCTATATAGTAAAAAAGAAAAGAGAATGTGGGGGAAATACAGTATTAGTTTCATACGTCTATGATTACCCACTTTATGTTTTTTCTCTCTTTTCTCTCTTCGTTCTTTCTTCTTTTTTTCTATTATAAGATTCCAGTGCATTGATGACAGGGCGGAGTGGAATGGCGCTGTCTGTTAGTGTATAGGTCTATGGTCCTAACTAGGGCTGTACGATAGTATCGATTAATCGTTTTTAGTAATCGATGTTTTTTATTAAACAGAATCATCCGATGTATCGAATACAATCGATACGTCGATACTATCTGATACTATCGGATTAACAATATTATCGGTTAAACGATATATATAATCGGTTTATCGCATAAAATCAATATATAAATATTTTTTTAAAACAGAAAAATATAATTTATGTGCATATTATAATACATTAACTTATTAGTACCAACTACCAATTTACCTACCGACAACTCCTATATAAATTTTGTTGTAACAATAAATTTTTTTTATTATTAAATAAAAAAATTTATAAAATTTATATAATAATAATTATAGTTTTTACTTATTTATATTACCAACTAATTACCAAAAGAAGAATAAATGTATACAATTAGTTATCCACTTAATGCCTGGGAAGATTTGCCTTACTTTTAATTTTATTCCAAATCGATACCTCTCTGGCCACTACTCTATAGTATAGAATAATATATCGGTTAGTAGATACTATCGGTTAATCAATACTATCGGTTATTCGATACCCTAGACTAATATATTAATCCGTATTCGATACTATCTCGGTACATCTAAAATAATCGATTAATCGATACAATCGGTAGTATTAAAACAATCAACTATCGACCACTAGATGTGACTATCGTCTATCGCACAGCCCTAGTCCTGACAGACTCACTGACTGATCAAAGTAGAGCTTAAATAATAGCTTAAGGCTTGCCATTTTTCTATTATATTAATCTCATAAGTCTAAGATATTTTACGACAAGATATTATGGACCGGAATGGGGAGGTGTATGGCGATACACAAATATTAAAATATTAAAATATTTGGCGATACACTTGGGTAATTCAGCTAGTTATTTATAAGTATATCTATATAGTATAATAAATATAATTAAATATAATTTATACATGTATTTTATTTCACCAGTTGTATGTTAACAACTTTGGGTATCTTCTATAGAGATTTAAATTGTATTTAAAAGAACAATTAAAATCCTACGTACCTAATTAAAATATCAGAGACACCAATCCACAACCAACTAGCCTGCAGTAGAAATACTGTATAAACTTACACTATACAGCCATTATATATATTATGGGTATATAGTTATATTATGTATAATTCCACATAGACGCATTAATTATATTTATTTAATTAGTTTCCGAGATAATAAAAAAAAAAAATCAATAATATTACAATCCTTTTCCGATTAATGGCTTCAATTTATAATTAAGAGAATGTCAACATAGCATTTTGTGGTAAGTAATGGGTTTTTTAAAAATTGCATGGAAAATTGCATTGTTGTACATAGTTATATACAACTTAATTTTATAATATTGTGGACATATAAAAAAAGATTTTTTTTTAAATTTCAGGCCACCATGAAGAACGGTCGGCGATGGAGTACAAACACGGCGTTTCTGTTCCCTGCGAAAAAAAGAAAAAACCTCCACGTGAAAAAGCAGAGCATGGTAACAAGGATACTGATAGACGAATTGTCAAACAAGGCGATCGGAGTGGAGTTTGTATCGAATCGAAAGAAACACAGGGTGTTTGTGCGGAAGGAAGTGATCGTTTCCGGTGGAGCCATAAACACGCCACAGCTGCTCATACTGTCAGGAATCGGGCCCAAGCAACACTTGGCGGACATCCGGATCCCGTTGGTGAAAGACTTGCCAGTCGGCGAGAACCTGATGGACCACGTGTCACTCGGCAGTCTGGTCGTATCGATAAACGAATCCATTTCGATCCGTCTGAAAAATTCTTTGGAAGATCCGAACGTCATGAACGATTACTTACGGTACGGCGGTGGCCTTAACACGGTGCCGGGAGGCGCCGAGGCCCTGGCGTTTGTTGACGTGGATAGACCCGGGTCTAGAGACGGACATCCCAATCTTGAGTTGCTGCTGATATCAGGAACGTACTCGGCCGATAAGATGATGCCCAAGCTGTGCGGCATGAGGCCCGACCTGTACGACGCAGTGTATCGGGCCACTGAGGCTACGGACGGGTTCACGGTGTTCCCGATGGTGTTGCGTCCCAAGAGCCGCGGCCGCGTGTGGCTGAGAGACGCCAACCCGTTCCATCACCCGCTGATCGACCCCAACTATTTCGCCGATGAGGCCGACCTGGACGTGATCGTGGCCGGAGTCCGGCTCGTCCAGCAGATGCTGCGCACGGGCCCGATGAGGTCACTCAACGCCACGATCCTGGAAACGCCGCTTCCGGGTTGCGCGCAACACGTGTTCGACACGGACGCGTACTGGAAGTGTGCCAGCAGACAGATATCGTTCACGATCTATCACCTGTCCGGCACGTGCAAGATGGGACCGGTCACAGATCCGACGGCCGTCGTGGACCCGAGGTTGCGCGTGCACGGCGTCAGCGGCCTGAGAGTGGTGGACGCGTCGATCATGCCGGAAGTGCCGGCGGCTCACACCAACGCCCCGACGATCATGATCGCGGAAAAAGCGTCCGACATGATTAAAGAGGACTGGGACGTACCTACGGACGTCATAGACTACGGCGCTACAATACACATATAATACACACAGGTCCGGTGATTGCCTACATTATGTTTGTATAATAGAGCAAAATAACATGTTGTGCGTATTAACCGATAAATAAGTGTTATAATAATGACTGATGTCCAATGACGTACCTATACCAATAAACTATTACTACCTAATATTATTATGTAATAAACGATTTATTTTCTTATAATATTATATTTGAGACACGAGCGACGGTTATCTGTTATCCAACTCGAGTATTGTTTAAGGTATATAATATATTGTATTTTAAGGTACATACCTGTATTTTAAGGTGCGTGACGCTAGCACCCGCAAGTTTGAATTTCAACTCAAAAACCACATCAGTAATTGTTATACAATTTGTACAAATTGTATAACAATTACTGATGTGGTTTTTGGGTCGATAGGCCAAATACATCGAGATCCGGGTGCCAGCGTCACGTGATGCTGGCACCCGGAAAACGTTTTTGGATTTTACGGGCGACCGGGGGGTGTACAAATTTTGGAATTGTGGTTACAAATTTGTACAAATTGTATAACAATTACTGATGTGATTTTTGAGTTGAATTTCAAACTTGCGGGTGCCAGCGTCACGCACCTTGTATTTTATTATCATACGGTCTATATAATGCTAAGAATATTTTAAGCTGCAGTCGAATGCACATTGCCACACCGGTGACACTTTTATTATATAGGTACGCGAATAGTTTGAACTGAGCGCGTGTTTCACTATAACTTTAATGTTCAATGTTCATGTTAGGTTTATCATCTCAATCCGTTGTACCTACGTAGTATTATTGTTTTATATATTCTTTTGTACATAATGTCATAGGTATGCTCTGCACTATAATATTGTTTACATCCTGTGTATACATTATACAGTATACGCATGCACTATATATACGGAGTGATCCATTTATTACCATGAAATATTTATTTTACATGGCTATAGGTCGGGTACGATACAACTTTTTTGAAAACAATTATATTAATTAGTAATTACTGTTGTTTATCTCCATAATTGTATACGTTTTTTACCCTTTTAAACGACAACATATATACATATTTATTTCATATTCTGATACAGAATATTTTAAGTTTTGATAAGCAGAGTAGTGGGCCAACACTTTGTGGGGTACCCATCCTGTACCACTCCATTCCGTTGGTCAAAACTTTTAATGTTTATAAGTTATAACTCAAAAAAATACTCGTTAAAAATTCGATTTTTATACTTATGCTAAATGAATCACTCGGTATAGTTGACCAATAATAAATATACACACTCAACACTTTTCGGCTACTGCAGCGTCCTAATTATTATATACGCAGGTATTATAAAAATGGCAGTAATTTTGACATTCACCGACAAGGCAACAACACTAGTAAACTCAATTAAACATTAATTAATAACATTATTCCTGCAATATACCAATACAGTAATGACGTATTAAAATACACTAATATCCGCGTATTGAACTTACTATGGGGCTGAAGCGATTGAAACAATAGGGCAAAAGGCCCAAGATTCAAGAATAAAAATATGTATGTAAGTAATTAATATTAAATAAAGATATTTTAATAAATAATAATAAATATATATATTATAAGTGGAATAGAAAAATTAGATTATGCAGTATATGTATGAGCTATGTAGTATTTATAAATATTTATTTATTTATAAGTTGCCTACGTATTTCATTATATTTACTAAATTGTAGATATTTATTTTACAATCAGAGGCAAATAAATAAGTAATAACAATATTCAAAGAATGATCTAACCATTTAAAATTTATATCTTATCAACCGGTGTAGTGAGTTCAATAGACGAATTATTTTCTAAGAGTAAAATATGCGTGCAATTAGGATCATCCTGCAGTTTGAGTCCAATAGGCATAAACTACGTCTCTAGAGGGTATTTTGGAGGTGGGAGGGATAGGCTTCAGCCTCCCGGAATTTATCAAAACTTACTAAGATTTTTTCGATAAATATGTAGGTACCTATTATAGGAACATATTATTATTGCTAGCTATATTTTTGCTTCTTACAATTTTTATATAGCTTTTTTGTTTAGTACTAATAACCCAAAAAATCTTCCCTGTGATTCTGTATCAAATTCCAATCATTTTTTTAATATTAGAAACAATAAATTATATTTCTAATAAAAACATGAATTAATGAAGTGATTTCATCTTTTAGATACCATGCAAGTAATGCACATTCTATACAAAATAAATTGTCAATATACTAAATTGTCTGCTCCGAAAACCTTAAACCGCGTTTTTATTTATAATACATACTATACAAATCGTATATTATGTATAAAATATAATCTTCATATTATCATCGCGTTCATATATTTTAATTTTTAAGCACATTGCAATAATATATATATATATAATAACCGGTTCAAGGCAGAATATTTTTTATACTGTCAAATGTAAAAACACAATTTCGTCGACGATCGAATATAATTAAAATAACAAATTCAGGGTTAAGCAGTTATTAGCACAATATAAAATTGGGTGTGTTAAAAAATAATGTTGTATCAGCAATATCCGAAAGGTCATTGAACGGTCAAGTTACTAAATTATATATTTGTAGGTACCCAATACCTGTATAGGCTATAATACTCGTAGTACCGCTATAGCAGATTCCCTATGTATTTTATGCTATCGCTCGTCGCCTTAAAAAAAAATATCTCCGTACCGATCCGTTGATGACAACCATTTCGTTGATTATTAAAAATATCTTTCCTGAAATTTGATTGGCCTATTAGTGTGCACAGATACTGAAAATGTAACTAAACATTTGCGAGCATGAAAAATATATTTCATGAAATCAGACTGTAGTTACCTAAGTCAATTCAATACGTATAGTCGTCATTCTAAATAGTATAGTATTTACTACTATGTAGGTACATGAATCCGTAAAACGTTTAAAATATTATCTAAATTTTAAATCGCGAGTGTAAAATTAATAACAATACCTATCAATTAATACATTCGAACGTTTTTATCCTGCAATCATCAGAAGAGGAAAAAAAAATAACGAGAAACGAGTTATTAGCAGTTACTTACAGAACGGCCTTCGAATCGCATGCCATTGGTAATGAGTGACTTTACGATAGGTCAATATCGGATCCAATTCAGGCATGGATTACGACCACGTGATTATATGTCTGACAACAGTCCAATGACTCCTGAGAAAAATATCTAAGCACATAATATTATAAGGATAGATCGTTGCGCGTTGCTGCTGCGAAGTCTTTCGCAAATTTCGTCTACATTTGCCTGCCGGTCACGGTTATAATCCGACGTCCATCGTACACGTGACAGTCGTCGGAACTAGCTAATCCGAAATCGTGAATTCGCGAAAATATATTATTATGGTTTCCGCTTCGCTACATTTTCAGGCGCGGATAGTTGTTGTCTTATTATTGTTGCAGTGCTCGTTCGTCGTCATCGTCCAAAGCGTATCGTCGCCTGCACCGTCCTATCCACCGCTATTCCAATCAGCACTGAAATTTTTGGGAGAAACACTGGTATGGGAATCCAGCGAAACCGTCGACCGGGCGAAGGTGCTTCCCGAATACGATTTTATCGTGGTCGGGGCCGGCAGCGCTGGATCGGTAGTGGCGAGCAGACTGTCCGAAGTGAGTGACTATACGGCTATAATAACTATAATATATGCGTTTCGATATTTTTAAATATTACAATGGACGGGAGACGAGGTGGCTGAGCGATCGAAGGCGTCGGTTGCGGCGCAGCCGTCGCCGGTTCGATTCTCGGCCACCGGGCGGCATTTTTCTACTGGCAAGTCACGGTGTCCGGAGAACGAGTGCCGCCATCCCCCACCCGGGGCATGGCAGAAACCTACGGGTGCCCCACTAGAAATTCTAACTCACAGTTCCACCCCCACCCAATGGCTTATGTTGCCGAAGGTCATCTGAAAAAAAAAATGAATCGTGGACATCCCCCCCAGACATTTCCCCCTGACTGTTTTCAGTATATACTAGAAGAATTTCC
Source organism: Macrosiphum euphorbiae (assembly GCA_949089665.1). Classification (NCBI taxonomy): domain Eukaryota; kingdom Metazoa; phylum Arthropoda; class Insecta; order Hemiptera; family Aphididae; genus Macrosiphum; species Macrosiphum euphorbiae. The sequence continues at coordinate 133,222,052 of CARXXK010000001.1, read as the reverse complement.
CCCCCATTTTTTTTTAAAGTTCACTATTTAATAATATTATTTTACTATTGAATATGAAATTATTTTTTTCCCTATTGTCTAATATTTTCATAAATATAATAAATTATAGATGTATATTTTTGACCAACTGAACTACTTGATTCAAATTTAAAAGCAGTTATTAAATTGTTAAATATCCAAACTGGTAGTTTCAATAAAAAAAAAAAAAAAAAAATATGAACGAAGGCTAAAAAATATGTGTTTAGAAATAACAAAAGAATCAGTAATCAAATGTATTTTACATTAAGTATTATTTTTATGTCGGGATTTATAGCCATTTTTATTAATTATTATGTAATTATATTTTATTTTATACTTATTTTTTTTACATTTTTATTGTTTTAAGTAGTTCAGTTGATCAAATATATACATTTATAATCTATTATATTTATGAAAATAAAAAAAATGTTTATATTTTATTTAAAAAAATAATTTCATATTAAATAATAAATAATATTGTATTATTAAATTTAATATTATTTTTCAATAATAAACTGTTAAAAAAAATTTGGGGATGGGAAATTTCCTACTTGACCGAAAACAGTCGATGGGGGGAGGGGGAAATGTCGATTTACTAATATATATATGAGGGAATTAACCGTTTCCGCCAAAATTTGAAATGATCGATTCCGCCATCGTCCGTTTCCGCCAGGTTAAAAAAGGTTCAATTCCCGTTTCTGCCTATATATAGGTACCCGCTACTGTAAAATTATTATAATATATTCCATATTTTTGGTAAAAAGGGAAAATAATTTTTTAATTATTAAAGCTATGACAAAATATTATGTATTTATTTAGTTATTCATATATTATTGTCAATATTCAATGTTGTCATATAAACTATGTATAATTATTTCATGTTAAAACTTAAATATACGATACCTTACAAATTATATGGATAATATCTAATACTATGGAATATATTATTATAATAATTTTACCGTAGCAGGTATATAGTATATTGGCGGAAACGGAACATCGTACATGCCCATATATGATCTATATAGTATTACGTGTTTACGTGATATGGTGGTTTTGATATGATACGTTCAGGTTGTGAATTTATAACATTTGGATGTTTTTGTTTTGTAGGTACCTATACTTTGTAGAATACGAATTTAATTTAAGTATTTTGTTTATTTTCATATATTGAGCCTCGGGGAGCATAATATTATTTAGCATGCATAGGTACCTATAATAACCATTGATTATAAAATATATAGGTACCTACTATAGTAGCATTCATAGGTATTGTAAAATATTTATGTATTTATTTAGTTAAAATAATTAAACAATTTAAATATATTTAATTGTGGGTACCTATTATTCATCTTTAGTCTTTACTATTGAATTGGACAAAAAAAAAAAAAAAACAAAAAAATGTTTTTCAAACATGTCAGTTGACGGAATTTAATTAAAAATACCGGGTAAATTAACTAAAAAAAGAAAATATGACCTAAAAATACAAAAAATTACCAAAAAATAAAAAATAAAATGCAAAATAAAAATTTCATTGATGGATTCGTAGTTACATAATTCAAATTATATACTTACAAAGCTACGTTCCACAATCACCAATAAAAATTGCACTTTCTTACAAGGTAATAACTAATAACTAATAAGGTAATAATAATTAAACAGCAGTTTGGTGTAAACTTATTTAATAGGACCGCTATGGGTTGGAAGCTCGTTAATCTTTTTCGCCTTGCGTTTTTTATACTGCCGTTTAACAAATAATACTGTTCTATGTTCCGTACCAGGTCAAAAAATTACAAGTTCTGTTGATCGAAGCAGGTCAACAAGCCTCACACATCATGGACGTGCCTTTGGCCGCTCCGTTTTTACAATTTTCCTCGATCAATTGGAAATACAGAACAGTTTCGATGAACAACTCCTGTCTAGGTAATATTATCTATACAATCCAATAATATTTTGCTGTCAATTAATAAGATCCTTAATATTATACTCATAACAAACGTTTGACGTTACCCAATTTATAGGATTCGAAGGCAATCGATGCAAATTTCCCAGAGGCAAAGTCATGGGTGGCAGTAGCGTACTGAATTACATGATATATACACGTGGTAACAGAAAGGATTACGACAATTGGGCGGATATGGGAAACACGGGTACATTTACAAATTGTTTATCACTAAAATATAATTTGCAAATTGCTAACTGCAGACATTTTGTTGAGTTTGTGTTTAAAAACTCAAAACATTATACCTTTCAATACGTATTTTAATAGGTTGGGATTACAACAGCGTTTTGAAGTATTTCATCAAATCGGAAAACGCCAACTTGTCACACTCCGAGCCAGGTTATCACGGAAGAAGCGGATTGTTGTCGGTGTCCGACGTCCCGTATAGGACTCCAATAGCGAAGGCTTTTGTGGAAGCAGGGTCACAAATCGGACTTCCTGTTATAGACGTCAACGGAGAGAAACAAGCCGGAGTCAATTATATACAGGTAAAATTTCGAATCAACGGTATCCGTTAATAATATTAACATTTAACACCACGGGTTTGTGAACATTAAAAACATTATAAAAATATTTTTATTTTAAAAAGTGCTCTGCTGTACAGTAGGTTACAAGTGGGTCACTGTATAATGGATAGTATTAAATTTGAATTCAATGATATAATATCATTGTATAAGAAAAATGATTCTGTGCGGAGACGGTATGTCAGTCTAGGTTTAAGACATATTATATCATATACATATCTATGGTATTAAAAAAATGTATCTATAATAAATTCCAAATTAATCATATCACAATATCCATTAGGTACTTATAACGCGTTATACATCAACAACAAACCCTGATATATAAGATATATATAGATATATAATAGTACACTTTAGAAGTTTCAAGTACCCACGAATAATATTATACAATCACAACAAAATAACTAAAATAGATATGTTAGGTTTTTTTAATATGTAATTTTGTCCAAATTTGAATTTAAATTGACTATAAAAATAAACTGTGCTTGTATATTTTTTAGATTTTTTGGTAATAGAATAAACTACTTACATGGAATCTTGTTTTAAATTTTCAATCCTTAGATATAAAAGTTGCACATTTTATAAATTTTTAACTACAAAATAATTATTCAATTTTAAATTTGATAAATTTTGTCAAAAAAATGCTTCTAAAAAAAAATTGTGCTTATATATTTTTAATAATTTTCAACTGATATTGTCACAATATATCAGGAGCCTTGTATTACATTTTTACACTTTTTGACCAAACAGATAAATCTTTATTGATAGGTATTCATAGAAAAAAAAACTAAAAAAAATTGAAAACTTACAATGCCCGTAACCAGCTCAAAAAGAGTCAAAGTATTTTCAAATTTGTATGGTGTATAGAAAATGAAAATATAAACATTCAGTAAAATTTTCATGTATTTACAGTTATTCATTTTTGAATAACAATAAAATAACAAAACCACTACATGAGAAATCGAGTAAATATCCAATATTGTAAAATAATGAATTTCAAACGCTCATAAAAATTTAATTTGAGTGTCTTGTAGACATTTTTTTTGATAAAGGTAGACAAACTTATGAGGAATCTTGTTTAACATTTTCAAATCTTAGATTTAAAAAAAAAAATTTTTTGAAAGAAATGATTTCTCAACTCAAAATAATTTGCTAATTTTCGTGATTTTTCCATATTTTGTCAATTTTTGAACTTTAAATGCTTATAAAAAAAAAATTGTGACTAAGGATTTTTAATATTTTTCAACTGCTATTGTAACAATATAGTAGGAGCCTTGTATTAAATTTTCAAGCTTTTTTACTTAACAAATAAAGTTTTATTGATATTCACAGAAAACTGAAAATGTCCTTAAAGAGCTCAAAATAAGTCAAAATATTTGGAAAATGTTATGGTGTATAGAAAATGCTAATATAAACAATCACTCAAAATTGCATGTACCTACGGTTATTTGTTTAAGAGTTGCACCAAAAACCAACATCGATTTTCTCGAAAACAGATTTTGCGTAAAAATTCCCATTTTTCCTTAATTTTTCTTATGTTTTTCAAGGCGCTTTTGAAAACTACTGAGAAATTTTTACTTTTGACCCCCAAAGTACCAACAAGATTCAATTTCCTATCGGAAAAAGTAGGTACTGTTGATGAAAATCCAAGCACTTTTACTGTCCTAAAAAGTAAAAGATGATGAAACAAAAAAAAAACACACATCCTTGTAAAATCAATACATTCATCGTTTCACTCAGAATCTAAAATCATTGTGGTTACAAACCAAAACTTGATATTTTTAATATTTTCAAAATCGAGTTTTGACGTACTTACGGTCGAGCTTTTGTACTATAAAAATGGCAGAAAATAAAATAAAATAAAATATAATACTTGTTCTGCGATAGGTATCCATCTGTAATATTTGATTGGTTAAAAAACATTTGAAAATACCTATGTTTTTCTTTCAAAACGTACCTACTATAATTTTCATTGTAGAATTAATCAAAACGTACAGTGAAGTACTTTGACACTTAGTATTTTTTTTAATCTTAGAAGTCTTGAAATCAAGAAGTAAGAATATATAGTTTCGATAGCTATGTTAAGTAATATGTAAAAACGTTATTAATTATATAGCAACAGCACGTTTGTCACAAACGACTATATTATATTTGCATAAATATATGAGTTAAAAAACTAAAATTTTTACATACTTATAAATTATACAATCACATTATTAACCAATAATATAAAAGTAAAGTGGAGACTTCCTGAAAAAAAAACTAAAATTTTTTATTGAATAAGTTTTTATGACCATACGGCACACACTATTGTAAACCAAAACAGCATAATATATACCACCACAATACTCACATATACAAAAAATAATATTATTCTAATATAGGCAGTCTATAATATATAATGTACAAATACAAAATTTACATAAACAATTACAGTGTTTTCTGAAAAATAATTACTTATAGATTTTTAGCTAAAACAAAGCTGATCATTCTTTTTAATACAATTTTTTTTATATAAAAGGTTATCTAAGTATTTTATAACTTATAGGTTATATTGGTTCATGGTTATTGTAAGTAACTCTGAATTTATAATTACTCAATAACACCTTATAAGTTATAATATTATAATTTATAAAGATTGAATTTGATTCAAGCGTTGCATTATATGAAATCAATCACACAATTTTTAATTTATAATTATTAAATATTTTTCCAGGCCACCTTGAAAAACGGCCTCCGTCACAGTACGAACGCAGCGTTTCTTTTCCCAGCTAAAAGGAGATCAAACTTGCACGTAAAAAAGTTCAGCACAGTAACCAAGATACTGATAAACAAATCAACGAAGAAAGCGATCGGCGTGGAGTTCGTCAGGAGCGGAAAAAAAACCAGAGTGTATGCCCGGAAGGAGGTGATCATTTCCGGTGGAGCCATAAACACACCACAGCTGCTCATGTTGTCCGGAATAGGGCCCAAGCAACACTTGGCGGACCTTCGGATCCCGTTGGTGGCGGACTTGCCAGTTGGCGAGAACCTGATGGACCACGTGTCTCTGGGAGGACTGGTGGCGACGGTGAACGACACAGTATCGATAAGGCTCCACAAGATATTCAGTGACCCGTACATTCTGAACGACTTGCTGCAAAACCACAACGGCTTCTATACAGTGCCGGGTGGACCTGAAGCCCTGTCTTTCGTGGACGTCAACAGTCCGGACTTGGCCGACGGACATCCCAATCTCGAGCTGCTGTTGGTGACGGGACTGTACTCGTCCCACGAGCTGATGGCCAAGCTGTGCGGCATGAGGCCCGACCTGTACGACGCAGTGTATCGGCCCACTGAGGGTATGGACGGGTTCACGGTGTTCCCGATGGTGATGCGTCCCAAGAGCCGCGGCCGCGTGTGGCTGAGGGACGACAACCCGTTCCATCACCCGCTGATCGACCCCAACTATTTTGCAGACGAGGCCGACCTGGACGTGATCGTGGCCGGAGTCCGGCTCGTCCAGCAGATGCTGCGCACGGGCCCGATGAGGTCACTCAACGCCACGATCCTGGAAACGCCGCTTCCGGGTTGCGCGCAACACGTGTTCGACACGGACGCGTACTGGAAGTGTGCCAGCAGACAGATATCGTTCACGATCTATCACCTGTCCGGCACGTGCAAGATGGGACCGGTCACAGATCCGACGGCCGTCGTGGACCCGAGGTTGCGCGTGCACGGCGTCAGCGGCCTGAGAGTGGTGGACGCGTCGATCATGCCGGAAGTGCCGGCGGCTCACACCAACGCCCCGACGATCATGATCGCGGAAAAAGCGTCCGACATGATTAAAGAGGACTGGGACGTACGGACGTAGTAGATAATTCGAGATGTAATAATATTGTAATCAGAGTTAAGGATATTGATTTAAGAGACTGGCGCCAATCGAATTTTTTATTGGAGGTACCAACATTTAAGCGGTCCAATTCTTGTCATATTCAGGCCGCTTTTTTTCTGCATAAGTTACAAAATATACATGTATGTATTGCATAACGTGCATGGTGTTGGAGCCGTTGGAGGGTTGTATATTATTTAATATTTTAATGAATTAAAAAATTGGAAAGTGCTGGTAGATGGAAATAGCTTTTGCCATGCATATCGATTTTATACATTCATTAGGTACCTAATAATAATTATACATTAACTCCAAATATAATATAATATTATACTTATTGTGGTTTTTTTAATATATTTTAACATTTTTTGTTTACATATTTGCCACCGGCGAGTTTGGTTATTTTATGCGGCATGCCAATAAAATCCAGAAAAAATAATAGTGCCAAAGTACACCCTGTTGCCACCCTAAAATAGCAAATTTTAGTAGTTAAATTTTAATACTATTTATTTTACCATTCATGCATTTAAATATTTCAATTCATTATTAATTATTATATATTGAATTATTAGTGTCATTAATAAATTTTAACCACAAATGTAGATAAACGGGTGTAGACGTGTATAGGCATTCAATGTTGAAAAGTGAGCCATAATTGTACTGCATTTATTTCAGTGCTTTGTCCACCAGTAGCGATAAAAAGATCGACTATTTATTTATTTTTCATAGCCATTCATTTATTTATTAATTATTACAAATATACCTACGAGTTACCTCTACCAGTATGCCCAAATAGGTACACTAGAGTATACTGTACGTTTGTATAATCTTATGGGCAAAACAAGTGGGTTCCCCAACTGGCCCCTGCCTGGTGTCTGGGTACTATTATCAGCTTGTATGAATTTTTCCGACATTTCGTATAAGTTTTGCTTTAACAAAAGTGTATTTGAATAATTGAATGTATTATATACAGTTCAATAGTTCATAATATATATAGTTAGCTATAGCAAGGGGCGGATAGTCCTATCGGAAAATCGGGACCGTACCAAATTATGGAGTCCACAGTCTCAACTTCGCGTATTTTATGTTCTAAATGTTATTAATAATACAATAGTCAATAATATAATATCAAATTATATACACAATTTGAAAATAGTTTGAGAATGACGATCTGTACGTTGATAGAAAAAAAATTTGGAAAATGTTACTTTATTTTCGAACTTATAGGTGTTGCCGTGTTGACATACCTGTTGATGGCTTTTTAATACAAATTGTACGTTTAGTGAGTAGGTGTAAAGTGTGGTGTAATTATTTTCGAGCGAACTTCAAAACTAAGCTAGGTAGTTTACGGTACCATCAAATAACAATTTTGCAAAAAAAAAAATGTTCAAATATCTTAGTTTTAACTGTCAAAGGGATGAAAACAGTTTTTAGAACGACGATCATATTTCTTAGATTTATAGAGGGAAGAAGCCTATTTTGACGTCTCAAGTTGTGCTATACCACCTATAACTACTAAAAATTTAGAAAATATTACTTTTTTTACAGTGGTGCCGACAAGAAAATAATATCAGTGAAAATAAAATAATGATTATCAGCATTTTTAAATGCTCATCAATTGGGCATCGGGGTAGTTGTGTCGTCCGAGATAACAGATATCCCTTATCTTAAACCACTAACTACTACATAGGACTGGACACTACTGGCAGGGGGAGGGTGGGACACCGTTCACAAAGTTGTACGGGTATGTACGTATGCGACTGTAATGCCTAGTGACGTACTAGATTTACTACATATTTTCGTACCTATTTAACTTTTATGAACGTAATATTTACATTATAATTTATAATATAGACTTATGAAATCTGAAAAAAAAAAACAAATCGATTAACCTAAACAATATTATTTCAATTTTGTTTCTATATATTTCTTATAAATTTGAAAATTTATCATTGCTATAAAATGTTACGTTACTTGGAAAATGCTAATATAAACAATTGGTAAAAATGTAAATTGTCTAGGGTTATTAGTTTTTGAGTACAAAAGTACAACAAGTTCCAAAATTGGCTAAACACTGTGTAAAACAAAGGAAAACTACAGCGATTGGGGGGAAGGATTTCCCCCTTTACCCTCCCCTGGATCCGGTACTGAATCAATAACGTAGTAAACTTGTAACTTGTAATCAAGTATACAATCATAATATGAGAAACACAACTCTTAAATTAAATCATTGTAATTTGTGTACCCAATTCACTTGAAACTATGTTAAGTTGCCTATCGATAAAACACAGTAATCTAAAAATAGTTATCACAACCAATAATAAATTAATTATAAAACAATGTCACTTAACAACGGTAAATTGGTATTTCTTTTATGCGTAGTGTTTTAAATTGTTTTAAAATGTAAACTTAATGTGTTTCATAAAATAAGTTTTTCTTAAAATATTATATTGGTATAGTTTATTCATCTTGTTGAAGTCGGTGATTCATATACATCATTTGGTTGTTCAATATTTCATTCTGCTCAAGAAAATCATCACGAATATCGACCAAGTCATTATACAGTTCATCTAGTGAATAAAATAATAAAAATAATAAATCGATATCAGACCTAATAGGTAGTTTTCAGTTCATCTATAAAATTACAAATAGTAACTATTAGATTCTGAGCAAAGTGATTTTGTTTTTCGTTATAGTGATTTTAAACTTTCATAAAATATACCTACTAGCATTTACTAGACTTGATACAATTTTTCAAAATTTTGTATATTTGTACCCCTTTTTTGCTATTTAATATTTACATATAGTTATTTTAAATTTAGTTTTTCAGTATTATTTTTGATTTACGCATGGTCTTGTGAGAAAAATAACTTAAATTTAATAAAAGGTTCCTCATAAGTGATAAGACCAAAATTAAAAATATATCGTGTGTTGGTACATCGTCACAACTTTTTTTATAGGCACTTATTTAAAGTTTTAATTTTAATGAAATTGATTGAAATCATGAAAATCTGTAAATTATTTTGTAGATAAAAATGTATAACATATTTAATTTAATAAATAAGGTTTGTAAATTTAACATACGATTCCTCATAAGTTTTTTATGTATTAAAAAATGTTTAGGATAGACTATAGAGCCATATACTTCTTTAAGTCTTTGTAATTCGTCAAATTCAGACGATATTGAAAATTCACACCTAAAATAATGATTTCTCCTCGAACGATTTGTGAAATGTTGTTGTTATTCAAAAAATATTCGTGGTCCGTAGAACTTTGAATATGTTTACTATAATATTTCTTATATAAATAATGAATAATAATAATAACGTAATAATCTGGTGAGCCCGCTCGTACCGCTGTGCTGGCGGAGAAAGTAGCAGGTACCACTTGACACAATATATCTATGGGCGAGGAAATCCGATGTCGGCAAGTAGCCGTCTCCGGCATCCACCACAAACGGTGCCGGTGCTCGTTATATTATGTATAATCGATACCTACGCAGTTATTTCACGGTGTGTTGTGAGTGGATGGATGTACGGGTGGGTGGATTAGTGGGTCGGTGAGTATAAATTGAGGAGTGAGGGAGAGCGCAACGGTCGGGTCGCCGCCGGTGGGAGGGAGGATAGAAAAAGCTTGCAGACGGCGGCGGGGTAGTGATGCTTTTGGCACGGGTAGGTGTGGTCCCACCGTTGTCTCCATCTTGTGCCAGGAAAGTTCCGGAAACGTCGGTTGGTTGCGCAGGTGGTCGATACCAACTTCCGGTTGGCCCTGCCACCATTTCCATGACAAAAGCTTCCCGCTCCACCTCTTCCCAGGCCCACGCCACACACGTGCTTTGCCACCGTCTTCTTGCTCCACTACTGCACGCCCTATTACTATCTCTCTCTCTCCCTCTCTCTCTCTTTATATCAGCATATATATGTATATAAAGCATTTATACACACGCGATGGTTATAACAGTAGCTGTTGTTAATCTTACACGCTTGAATTCTACGCCGATTCCCGCCTCACCTGGCCCGACAAAGAGGTACAACCGTTGTATTCTTCATTTTCCTGTACTTCAATGATGTTGTCGACGAGACTATACCTATAATATATGTTTTGTCAACTGAAAGGGGTAAAAATGTATACGAAAACATAAAAATTTTTATTTATTTTCTTATTGAGTTATAAATAAATATTGATGATTGTCGTAAAGAATATTCTGTCTTTTATTTAACCTTTTTAAGTTTAAAATGTTAAACTCTTATTTTTAATTTGTATGTTTTGTTTTTAAATTAATTATTTTTCAACATTTATAACGTATTCACTTTAAATAATAAGAACCGTGCCACAGCAACAGCTTCGCTTATAGAGAGGGGTGCTGCAATATCTAACTTTTATTTTTGTAAATATTGTATATTATATCTATTGTTGCAATAAAGATTATTATTATATTATTATTATTATTATTATTATTATTAAAAAAAAAATAATAAAGTATAGACGTACTTATAATACGTTCCAGGTTTATAAAATATATTGTTTCAATTTATACTATCTATACAATTTATTTCAATTTATTCAAAACAATGAAAGTTTTTTTATCAAACTAAATGTGTAACGTGTTGCAGATATTCGTTGTATTTTGTTTTATATAATATAATGTAGTAATTATATACTGTACCTGTAAACTTTTTTTGTATTTGTATTTAATTTTTCTAATAACATCATGTTAGTACTCTTAACTACAGGTCAATATCGAACAACTATGAAATTAACGTATACCTATATCCTATTCGTATTAAAGTAGGTAGTAATAATAATATATTATGTATTTATGTACATATTTGATATTACAGTATATATGATATGTGATCATTTATCATTTTTAATGCAAGAGTAATATTATGTCATCAAAATTCTTCAAAATGCTGAACAATATTATTATATACTTGAATTGTATTAATTTCCAATAAAATTACAAATTATTCATACGAGTAAACGGTGATCGGTGGTTGTTGATTGGTCTTATAAAGTGATTTTATAATATTAAATATAAAATTCTGCAATGCAATGTTCACTTTAACCACTCAGAATATTATACAGAAAGTGTATAGGAGAATAGGTCATATATAGGTACGTATAAGTATTGTAAAATTATAATTCCATCAATGTCGATAAGAAATGCACATTACGAGTGAATTACTTCCTCCTCATCCTGCCACACTTATGATTAATACAATGCGAAGTTTTGTGGGACTTTTTTTTATAGCTTCCGAGGGTAAAAATATCAAGTAGTCGAGCTCATGCATATTCATTGTTGCTCGGTTCTAAACTACCCATTTTAATGTTCATGCTCAACAAACGGAGAAAATCTGAACAATATATATAGTATTATATAATACTACGTCGGGCGGTGGTGGCTCATGTCTTCAGTTTTTCCTTCGTTTCCGGCCCCCTTCCTCTTCCGTCATTGTTCCACGTGGCGTTTGAAATTATTCTTGAGAACAACCCTCTTACGTTTGTATACAATAACACATAATATATAATATGTATTTTATATGCATATATATATATATATTATATTACACTTACACAAATATACATAAATTATGTATATATTTATGTGCAATTTTAGCACGCTTCATACCGACTGACTGGGCTCTTCCAAATGCATTTATTAATACAATATTGTGCTTATTCTGGGTATTCGACATTTTAAATTCTCAGATAAATTCAAACCTTATATTATTTCATCAACAATAATTATTTGCGAAGAATAATAAGAAATTAGTAAACAGGACAGTTAGAAATAATTAACATAACAAATTAAAAACACAGTATAATAATGGTTTTATTTTCTTCTCCAATATGGAATTGTATTTACAATGTGTAACGTCATCATTGTATTATTAATGACACTATTATTATAATTAATGTAATGATCTTATGTATAATGTAATAGCGTTAAGACTAGTTTTGATGCCTTCTATTAGTTTTAGGCCTGTACAGAGATTAATATTACATCCATACAAATTAAACTTCTAACTAAATAATTATTCTTAAATCTATAAACAAAAATGTATAATAATGTATATTGCACTTTACTTTTACTTTAGCACAAAGCTAAGTATTTTTAGTTCCTTAATATAAATTATTTTATAATACATTGAAATTTAAAACTTTATTTTATAAATAATCTAGCTATGATAGATTGTCATAACTCATACATAAGTACCTAACAAAACAAATGTTGTACTATACTTGTACAATCATTATGAGTTATATATATATTATTTTTAATAGTAATAAACATAGTTGTTAATATTTTAAATTATAAAAATTAGGGGTTTGTTTATGAAGAAACGAGATCTGAATTGCCAGTTTTAATCACAAAATGACTAGAATAATTGTTATAAATTGTCAAATAATATTGATATTCCAATAAAATGTTTTGTTAAATAGGTAATAACAATTAGTAACATAAGTATACAATAGTATATTAACATTTTGTACTTGTAAATGCTATTGGAATAATAATTTTGGTTTTTCATTGATATCCGGTACATATTACATACCTAATACCTTTAACACATATTATTATACATAGGTATCGATATATTTGATATCAAATAATACCTGAGTGTTCAGTTTATTATAGTTACAAGCATTTAAATTTTAAATTAATTTTTTTTTTATAAAATAAAATAATAATATTTTTGTTAAAACTCTGTTTGTACTAGTCGTCTTTAAATATTTAATTTATGATTATTAATTTAGTATAGTGTTTATATTTTATTTTTCAATAAAAGTTCGTACATTATTAGTGGTCGGTTTCTTATATTGGAGAGTTATGTATATAATATTATAATTAATATTTCTCAAGGTTGAAATAAGGATGTATAAGTTTGTACTTGTATAGAATTATCACGGGTTGTATAACACGTCACATACAGTAAAAAATTATTAATACACTACACTCATTTTCTCAGTCAATTTTTGGTTAGGTTAGGTCAGCAGAGTCAAATATATAGTTACGAATATGAGTTGCTAATAGAAAAGGTTAAACATTTTAAAAGTTACAACGATAATAAATAGTAAGCAGTTAAGACTTTTTGGTCTTTTTTCTTAAAAAAATTAAAATAGTGAGTTCACGGAACCAACATGAAATAAATTCATTGTATTTAAAATCCCAAAAAGTGACCGATAAAACTTAAAGTAGCAGTAGTCTACATGTGTATGTATGGGTGCGTACGTTGTTTTACATACAAAAAAAAATTATAGTTACGGTAATGATCAGTGATGGGTATATTCAGCATGATAATTTTTAGTTAATATTTTTGTGCGGTGTACAGTGTTGATACGAGTTGATTGTCACGAGCTCATAACCTGTGTGTGTGTGTGTGACGGTGGTTTGCGTCAGCTTTTTTTTTCTAAGAAATTTTTTAATAGGTACACTAAAACTAATCAACACTTATCGGTTGCACAGATGAAGGGTATTTTTACATTTAAAATCTGTTTGTGTACAATGAAATCAATATGCGTTTTCGTAGGTCCTCTTCTCCACCCCGGGTAGATTCGAACCGAGTGTCAGTTTTATAATTATATCGTATTATTATGATTATTATTATTATGATTACTATATTATAATCGTTATACCTACATGTAATACGATATAGCATAACGGTTCGAAAGTGGATTTACTTTTACACCCCGCGCTCATCATAACGAATGAAAAACAACGTTGTGATAAATTAAGCACGCAAATGGTGACTATAGGGGTTGTTCATTCGATGGGCTTGTACGGATGTGGCGGCGGCCGGGCCGAGGTGGTGCTGGGCAGCGACCTGGCGGCCCAGTGCACGTCCGACGGTCATGGTGACGCGTAATGCGAGTAGTTGGCCAGGTGCGGTGAAACTCCCGTGTGGTGGCTGACGCCGGTGCTTGCTCCAGGGTGGTGATGATGGTGGCCCATCGAGTGCGACGCGGAAGCAGCGGCGATGTTCGAGTAGAGGTTGGCACCCGGGTTGGTCCAGTACGACGACGCCGATGGAAATATGCTACCTGAAGATGCAAGCAAACAGAGCGACACGTTTGAGTTAAAAAACTTAAGACAATGGTAGGGTACTTTAATATGATGTGTGTAGATATTATATTATTATGCATATGTATCATGTCAGTGGCGCTCATAAAGAAAGGGTCATGGTCGTTGAGTGTCAAGAGACCCCTTTCGCCCGAAAAAATTACCTTCTCTTTCGCAAGTATTAAAAAAATAATTCATATTATACTGCAATACTGTTAAAATAATAAATCCAAGAAGCTGATTAATGTGTGGCATTGAGATAGAGCACTCGTATAGTAGTTGCCGTTCAAACAGCTCATAATATGGAATATGTATAAAGTATATTATATTTTTTTCTATGTAAGTACAATTTTCGTAATGGAAAATATTAAAAAGTTTAGCCACCAATTTCCTCCAATGGTGTGAGCCCTCCAAACCAAAATTAATGTAACATTTTTAATCTCACCTTTGTCCCATAACCTAGCTTCTGATACGCCAATGATATACAATATACATACATGCATGTAAAATACAATTAGAGAATACATAATACGTTATAATATTATGTCTGTTTATGGGTCAACACAGTTTAATATATCAATTTATTACAAAAAAAAAAAAAATGAATTTTCAGTTAAATGAAGGCCCGTTTAAAAGCATGTCTTGTAAAGATTTATGTATTATTAGATACCTACTATATAAATACACATATGTTACGGGCAAAGAGGGATAGTCGGAAATTGTACTTAAATATTAAATGCAGATCAAATCCGGTCATTGTAAGTGTTCGGACTGTATTTACTATTTACTATCTAGTAACTCAAAAAGCCACAATAGAAAGCCGAATTCAAATAAATAAATAAATTTAAAATATACAGAATGGGCCACGGGAATATAGGGACAAAAACAGACAGGTTTTTATCAACGTTGAATGTGAGTAGGAAGGTCGATCTATCTATCTAAGCTCATTCGATCCTTCAGATAATGCCATTTCGTTGTCACTTTGGAGTAGTGGAGTGTAGTTCACCATGTACCTAGGTTATTTGCGTACTCGCGTTTGTGAAAAACGATGAATCGGAAGTTAAGGTGCAGCGCGCATTCAGACTTCATTTCAGCGTCGGACGTCGCGGTGCTGCTCTCAATGGGAAAACAATTATGAGGTGGAGACAGTTAATAAAAAAAAAACAAATGGTCCCAAACGTACTGTAACAACTCACGAGAATACGGAGTCTTGCAGTCTGAATGCACCTTAACGGCTTAACTACCGATTCATTGTTTTTCACAAATGCGTCGTACGCAAACACAAGGTGAACGAAACGGCATTATCTGACGGATCGAATGAGCTTATCTAGACCTTCCTACTCACATTCAACGTTGAGAAAAACCCGTCTATTTTTGTCCCTATTCTAGTGGCCAACTTTGTACTTTAGAATATTATAATAACAAAAAACAATTTTTAATTAAAATTCTTATTTTATTTTATAAATTAATATTAATGTTAATATAGCTTCCACGCATTTGGTTATTATACACTATTCCTGCTAGTGAAGTGTTTTTTTTATCACTTGGACTACTAAATTGCCCATTGTCCACAATACCCAATTTTCTGATGTGCCGTCACGGCGCGGCGTTACATATATAAATATGATGTATAGGTACAAAGTGTTACTCACTAAATTTAAGAGAATAGTTTAAAATTAATATTTAAAACAATACTATCACCTATAGCTGAGATCTCACTATCTCCACATCTAGTAGTTACACAATTTTGAATTTTTATGGGAAATGTTTTGAAAATCATCTTAAATTTAACTGTTTAAAAGTTATAATAAACATCATACACACCATTTAAAAACATTATTTAATTATTATAATTCCATAATCAATATAATATAATGTAAACTCTATAATTGGTTTTGTTTTTACTTTTATAGACATTTAGTATTGTGTATGTAGATATTTAGTATTTAGTATATTATATTGAGTAATTTCAAATAAATTCTGAGCTGGTTTCGTTAGCAAAAAGTAAAAACACATTTATCGAATAATAAATACGTTAAATGAATCGCTTCCTTTTTATTATCGTAATTGTATTTGTCTAGAAAAAGAATGGGAATCAATGTTGCAAAATATTAAGCACCGGAAAAACATATAAACCAAAAGGGAAAACTTCGTTATTGTAGAAAATGTATTTTTCCCATTGCCGACGGGCAAGCGGTTTTAACCGAGGGGTTTCATTCCCAATATTTCACGGGTTATTGCAATGAACAAAACCCCTGTTCGGTGTTCGACCGAAACGAACATATTGACAAATGAAATTACAAACTAATGGATTTCTTGAAATTGATTTTGTTGTTGCTCATTTCCTAATAATTATATTTCAGCCAAACTACCAGTTAAACTAGAGATTTCACTACAAACTGAAATTTTAGTTTTGTAATAATAAAAATAATATAGGTACCTATAGGTGCATATTATTATACTATTCTTGATAATAAATAACATTTACAATTTTGACCATGATGAGAAAACTTTAAAAAAAATGGTATTTCTATATATTAATATTCTCAGTCAGAGAATAAAATAATTTTAAAAAAGGAACAATGAATTACGAATACTTTAATTAGTTCAAACATAATTCTATAAATACAATGTATTTATTTAGTTTTTATTCGACTGTTTATGCAGAACGTTATTCGTCATACATCGATAAATATTTAACCGTATAACTGCATAAGGTTTCACATTTTATTCTCTAACCTTTAGAATTATTACATATTTATATTTTTTATTCAATTCTTAACACATATATTATGTAGGAAATACTTTGGATTTTGGTTTTATTAAACTAAGAATATTATATAGCATTAAAGCTCTCATACACTAATACACTATAAACACTTTCAATTTATTTCGTCAGAAATAGTCAAAATATACTTATTGTCTTGAAGTCTTGAATTAATAGTATTAATATTAGTTATTTTTAATGCTATTATAATTACATGGGATAGTCATTGGAAAACCAAACGAGTTGTACATATTTTTATGATTATATCAACATATTGACATCCTGCATGACTTTTTTTCAACTGCAGCACTTGGTATACTTTGATGTTAATTTTTTTAATGCACAGGAGGTGGTATCTAAAATATAGGCTATACATGCGTAATACACGTACATTGTAAGTTGTATGTACTTTATGCTGCGTGTGTGTGTGTACTTATATATAAGTAGCGATATCGTGAGGAAAATGTTCGCATGTGAATAAGAGTTTTTCCTCTAATCGAATACGCCTGCCCGGTGCACGTGCAGTCTGCAGGTATACGTGAGCAGGCGCGACGACTAGAAAGTTTTTTATGCGTCGAGCCCCACTTGTTCAAATCGCTAAACTTGATTGGGCGGCACCGTTCATACAATATTATGATAATATGAGTATGTACCCACGCCGTACCCACTGGTCGGGCGGCCGAAAGTTTCCAAGAGCCGCGTGACGACGAGACGACCTATATACTTTTCAGCGCGTCGGCCACGCGATCGGGAGCGTGTCGCTTCGGGTCGATCATCATTATTTTGCGGGTGATGTATAGAGATTGCGTATCGGAGAAGGTGGGTGGTGGGTGCCGGTGAAACTGTCGCGTACACCGCGGCGGAGACCCATCACTGAACGAGTGAGAGAACGGGCGCGCGTAAAGACGACGACAGCGACGGTCGCTATATTATTTTGTTTGGGTAACCCGCGCTCGTCGTCCGGGCGTTGAGGAGTTTGCTCACGGCAACCGCCGGGGCGTTTAATAAACGCTTTGCTCCCGGGGAACCCGTGCGCATATAGCCTCATCGGCGGCGGCGGATGGCGGAGTGCGCGCTATCGGTTAGGCAGCGCCAAGCAATTTCCGGGAGTGACGAAAGCTCGTCCGCGATCGCTTTTGTCGCTCTCCTCCTCTCTACTCTCACACACACATACACACACATATATATATATGACTCACCGTTCACCGCGTTTCACTCGTTTCACACGACCAAGCGACGTTCAATATACGCGTGGCCGATACGAGACGCTTTGCCGCAAGCACTGCCGTGTTGTTCGCATTCGACGATTAATATTTTTTCTCCCGCCCGCCAGTCACCGGTTCGCGCTTCATGCGATATTATATAACAATATAGTGTTGTCTGCTGCAGTGGCAGTGAGAACTTTGTTTTTCTACAAATTGAAAATAAGTGGACACCCACAAACAGTGTCAATGTGTAAGGATAATACCGTCATCCCATCCCCCAACACCAAATCCAATTAATAAAAGTCCATGAATTATTAATTGTAAATTATAAACGAGTCTATCATTAAGACATCCACCCCCAATTTTACATGAAGTGGTACTTTTGTGTATATTGTATCTATAGATTTTTCCATTTTTTTTTTTTGCTTTTGCTTTTATTGTATAGGTTTAAAAGTTCGGTTTCGAGTAGGTATTTGATAAACATATACATGAATAGCTATAGGTATAGAGTACTATAGGTACTTGAATGATCAACTCTCAGGAAGGAGAAAATAACGAATTGAAACTGTGCTAAACGCCGAATATTCGCTGTACACTGGTCTGTAGTACACGAGTCGTTGAAAATACAAATCAATACAAATTTCCCAATCATATTATAATAATTAATATTATCTACATGACTATATAGTTCTGAAACTTTTGTATTTGCTAGTCTTATACTAAACATAAGTATTTATTTATCTATCATCCGAAAGCAACAAAATATCTATTAATTCGAGTACCTATATATTCTTAAATATTTTCAAAATGAATCGCAGACGTTTCGTCTGCTGTGGCATATATGGCTGCAGCTTGACTGACGTCATCGTATTCCGCGCGCTCGAACCACCTAATAAAACTGCACAATACAACGATACAACGATAATCCTTGGCGCGACGACGGAAAATATTTCAATATTATATTGGTATTATTGCGAACGCCGTAATATTGTACGACACAACGTAACGTTTACCGGACGATTAACGCCGACGACGTCAGTGACTACGCGAGTATAATAATATATCATAATATAATATATATATGTAGTATATATAGTAACGGTGCGCAACGGAGCGAAAAATCACTGGATACAATGTCTTCTGGCGGGAGCGGAGGGCGTCGTCGGTGGCTGTCGCACGCGTAAAAGTATATTGCGCGTCGTATATACAGCGTGCACACTGCACGCACTGAAGGGGCCGCAGCGCTGCACAGAGCAGTCATTAAACGCGGCAAGGACCGAACGACGGCGGTGGCGGCAGGGTCATTAAGGGCCCATTGTGGACGGCTAATGAGACAGACGATTCGCTTCGGCGTGTATAAATATCGTCGCCCGGTTTGCACTAAATCTCCGGCTCTTAATGTGTATAGTATATACGCGCGTGGGGACCGCCGTCGACGACGACTTTACGTAATATTATATATATAATATTATACCATAATAATATACTACTACATATATATGTGTGCAGAGTGTACACATTATATATATTAATACAGCAGTGTTACGAGCAGTGTTCCCGAGGAGGGTCTAATATGAAAACTCCACGACAGCGTCGGCTATATGTACGCATCATTCTTATAAATCAAGTGTTGACGATAATATTATACCATCGTATATTACTGTGATGACGCGCGCGGTAAATCGGTGGCTACGTTTTTGTGTACTAGGTATACGGTATACCGTATAAATAGGGACGGGTTATCGAACCATCGAACCACCCGAACTTTGAGAAATTCGATCACTTGGCAAGGACCGTTGGAAATGAGGAAATCAAAACTCGAAGTCGAATAATTCGAATTAACATGCGGTTGCATGCACGGATGGTGCAAAACAGTTGTTTTGGCTTTTGAGACACCAAAAAATCTACTCGAGATTGTATATTATGTTGTAAAGTAAGTATGTGTTTTACTATATATCGTATTGCGTTAATAATAAATTGATTTATTTGTAATACGATAGCTACACCTGTTGAATAGAATATTTTATAGTTACCTAGTTCAAAACTACCTAGATTTATAGTTTTTATAGTTAAAAAATATTTCATCGATACATTTTTTTTAACAATGACCTTTTTTGTATCAGAGGATTGAGGTTATTGAGACAGAAAAGAGGGATTGAAAATGTATATTATAAATGTATAACAAAAAAAAATTGCAATACCAAAAATATAAACCATTTATGCCACTGCAGGTTATATATGAATAACGAGTAAAACAGATCGTGTCAAATGGTTTGACGGATTGAAAAATCGAATACGTTTTAACTATAGGTCGTCCCATCAGGCGTGTATTTTGAACAGTATAAGTACCTACTACCTACCTATATTAGAATATAGTAGTAGTAAATATAGCAGTGAGTCTTATATAATATGTAAATTAGGCTGAAATAAGAATAATTTACGCGATTCGATTAAGTTAATCCTCAGAATCGGCAGTCGGGACATGTAAACCAATATATTTTGTTCGTTTGAATATAAAACCAAAGTTTTCCTCATTTGCATATCGTTAAATTAAAGGTCTCCCAGCTAACGTTTTCTCCGACAATAGTGGAAATTAATTTTGAAAGGGGCGAATAGTGTATTATAATATATATATATAGAAACCAAAGCAGGGGTCGAAACTTTATGTTTATTTTTTTTACCACCCTAACGATTACCAGTGATTACGATTTTTTGATTTAAATTTACGTGAGTTCAGAGATATCAGATATGCAATATTGTGTTGTAAAAATAGTCTGTAAATAGGTAGGTACCTACACGATAAATATACCAGAAAAATAATTTATATAATATATTATTATAGTCATATTATAATATACACTCCCGTTTTCCACGGCTAAGAAAACATTGTAAAGTATAGGTTTTGCATAACCTCTATTATTATTGTTGTGTTGTTGTTATCATCTGTCGTATTTTTTCGATAGTTTAACCTATCCCAACGGATCGTTTCGAGAATCACGTCGAGTTCAAAGCACACATACGACTGCGCTTTTAACAGAAATCACACACACCCAAAATATATATATATATAATAGAGGTGATGAAGGTGTAAACGTTATTGTATGCAAACTCGTCGTTTTATTCATTTTTCTCTGAGTTTTTTCCCTCCATCGTATAAGTAGGTGTACAAACACACACACACAAATGGGTCAATATACACCCGGCTGCAGTAGGATTTATGTATATATGTGTGTGTGTGTGTGTGTGTGTGTGTATTGTGTACACGCGCACCCTATATACCTACAACGCCACTGCCACCTCCGAGCTCGATGTAAATTTCCACTGCCGCCGGTAAAAGGCGTGCGGTTGACAAGTTTTGTTTGCTTTTTACGCTCGTGGTGTATATATAATATTATTGTGTACTCGTATAGTGTCACCGGTCCCTGGTCGTGCGACTTTCACGCTTTAAAAGCACAATCGTCGTCGTCGTCTTCGTTTACATACGAATGATTTTCGCACGGGTTGTTTGCCTATATATATATAGTTTACCATTTTCCCCCAACCAAACACACACAGAAACACGTACACTGTTTGCACGCACGAACGACGTGACGAAGACGTTATATTATAGTTCCCCTTCAACGCCGCCGGACTGCAGGCTGTATTATTATTATTTATTATTAATAGTAGTGGTAGTAGTATAGTATTGCGTGTACATCTCGAAAGAGGGGTATATAGTATTATATTGTAAATGTCTTGTAGTCGTTCCTTATCAAAAATATTATATTATAATTTATAATCTCTTTAGTCTTGTTTTATGAGATAACGGTAACAGATATATTTACCATTCATCGTTGTCACGGTGTTTTGTAAAATAATATACACACCATACTATATATAAGTACAATGCGTGGGTTGTATCCCACTTATCAGCTAACACATAGTTGGGTGCCGGATTTGTTTGGGTTATACCTATACCAGTTGGGTCTCGGATTTTTGTTGCTTAAAATAAGATTGTCATGGAGAGGCAGTTTTTTTATGTACCTACCTACCAAAAATAATCTTTGACCGAACTAGTATATACTATCTGTAATTATCCCTAGTCTTGAGGCGCAACTCGGATAAATACTCCAAATGTGTTCTGTTTCATAGTTTGTGTATTTTTTCATTTTTGAAAAAAACATAAAAAACTTTATTTTTTGTTTTTAACTGTTTTTTTCTTCAAAACGATGTTTTAAACAAAACAAATTGTTTTAATGAGTTTTAAACAGTTTAAAGTTTAAAAATTAAAAAATACACCAACTCTGGTTATGTATAATATAACTAAAAAATATTTTCGTAACGGTTTGCTTAGAAATACTTTAAGGTCACGTTACGTTAAGGTTGCATTAAAATCATAATCCAAAATATAATTAAGGTTGTGTCACATTCCTTACACCATTTTTGAAACATGAATTTATCATCACTCCGATATGGGTCAAAATGTTACGAAAATTTTCATTACTTAATTTATTATATTATGTTGCATTAAATGCATAGTGAGATTCAAAATAGAAATAAATAATTATAAAATAACCGTTAAGCAAGTAATAAATAAAAACAATTTATGTTTAAATTTATTTTAATAACTTAATCTGTTTTTAACCGTTGATGTTATTATTATTACAATTTCATACATCCCTTTTAGTTTTATTTATTGCAGTTTAAAAAATAAAGTTAATGACTTTTTGTATTTAGGTTAATATCTTTTCGTTCTCTATTATTATTATACAATAATATTTCTTCCTGACACGTAAAAGTTTTTTATAGTATGGGAAAATAATGATAACAATTGTTATTCTGATTATTATATTGTAATAAAATATTAAGCTTACCTGCTGTAGATGTTATTCCAGGTGCATGAGGTGACATGAAGTTTAATTTCGGAGAATGGTGGTGATGGTGGTGATAGGTTGTCATGAACAAATCTGATTGATATTTGTATGCAGACGGATCTGCAGCAGCTGGTTGAGTAGCTGCTGCTAACCCTTGAAAGTCAAACTTGTACGCATACCTTTTTCCATGAACTTTCGTCATTATATTTTTGTCGTAATAATACCTGAAAATCAACAAAAACATTTAAAACATACTTTTTATGGCGAGGTAAAAATTAAATAGGTACCTATTTAATTCAAAAATAAAATTTACTTTCTAGTTCAAACAACGAACATAATGATAAATAATTAAATCGATGTTTATATTTAATATTTTTAATTTATTAGTATATTAATAAAAAATGGAAAATGAAAATCCAAGTCTAAGTAATTAAACATTTAAATTGCATTTATTTGTAGGCAGGTATGTGTTTGCGCACGTTTAAATGTTGTAGTTCACAATTTTTTTTTTAAATAATAATTTAATTTTAAACTCAATTCTGTATTATTTTTATTTGAAAGTTCTATGTAGGTCGATTAAATATCAGGTGTAGGCTGAAGTATACATGAAGGTTCGATACGACTTAGGCTAATGGGAATGATTCGAGCCGTAATAAGTACGTAGTTGACGGTGAAAAGGTTTCCAAACCCACGATTATCAATTTATATCCGGACCCTTTTTGAATCCCGTAGACTTAATTTAATTTCTAAATCAAAAACATCGAATGACTTTTGCTACCACGCTATATACAATTATTTTACGTCATTATTGGACCGCATATACTGACGCAAAAAAATTCTAAATCCAATTATTAAAAATAAATGCAAATTATTCTTTGGTATTTGAACATTTAGTTTTCGTCGTACAATAAAAAACGGTAAAAACATTTATTGGTTAGAATCTAAAAAAATGTTGTTTTCTTATAGGCTATTCGTCGGAAACGCGCCTGATGGTATCTATTTTTTTCAACACATAATATTATATTAAAACGGTGAAATAAAAAACGAAATGTCTGGATTAAGTCAGAATTCAGAGGCTTCGGCGCGCTTACAGAATTAATAAACGTTTTCTGTTGTATCGCGTTTTCTCCGTGGAAGAAGGGCGTGGGTGATTAACGCACAATCAGTGGCAATCACCGACCAACAACCCCTCGCTTACAATTAGAGCGCCCAAAGCCAGTTTCACACCCCTTCGCTTCCATACTACTGATGCCGCCCTAACCATGTAATTAGGATATATTACACGTTCGCCCTTTGGTACCCAGTGGATGAGCGAATACGTGTCTGCCGGAGCACAGGGCATTCTATAAATCCAATTACCCGAGGTATGTTCTAGGTGAAATGTTATGAAAAGAACAAAAATCAATATGCATACGGATTAAATAAGCGGCTTCATGGTTATTTTGTTCAAAAGAGATCAACATTTTAAAATAACCATTGCAACTACATCCAAAGTGTAATACTATATATAGACAAACCTCATTTTTAAACTTATTTTTTAACGCTCATATGATTTTCTAATACGACATTTTTTTTAGAATAATGATATAAAACAGTATAGTGGCTGGAGGATTTATAATATAGCTGCTTCAGTTCTCCTTCCACCATACGCTCAATATTTTGGCATACAAGTCCCTGCAGAGCAATTTCCTAAATTACATGTATATGTATCCATGCTTGCAGGTAGTGGTAAAAGTAATTAATATTCTGTTCAGTTTACCAATTATTTGATTTAATGAATTAATAGTTTTTTAATTTTAATGAATATATAGTGCCACGCATTAAACACAAATTAATTTACCTTAATGCTCTGCTTAATTTGTCGTAGTTCATGTTTGGCTTGGATTTCCTTTCACCCCATCTACGTGCTACTTCGTCAGGGTCGGTTAACTTAAATTCACCGTTCGTACCTTCCCATGTGATACATGCTGCATTACTGCTATCAGACAACAATTCCAACAGAAATTGCCACAGTTGAATTTGACCAGAACCTATTTAAATACATAAAAACATAAACTGTTCAAAGGTTTGCAATATGCGCAGTTTTGTGTTTGATTATGTACATTTTATTTAAAATATGTAGAGTTAAATTCTAAATTGTTTTAAATTTATTTTAACTGATAACTGATATAAGAAACTTAGGTTGTAAGGACGTAGGTACTGTAAGACTAAATTTCTCTCTTAATAAATAAATAAATTAATTCCTTAATAACTATAATTATGTATAGGTGATGGGAAAGTTTAAACTTGGACATTTTATTTGGGATACCATTTTATATTTGGTGTTAGTGTAATACGCTAAGTTGAAAATATAAAAATTAAGTAGACATGCATTGTCTTAATTATTATGGATATACAATGACATAAAATATAGGGGCAAATGAAACGTGTATCTGGTTGTCAGACAGTATATTAAGTAAGGGGCATCATAGACCGTGACGAATGGGTTATAGCCGAGAGTGTGGCGAAAGTCGATTGAATACACGCGAGCCGAACATAATTCAAACCAAAGCCGGAAAAGTGTCAAGTATTGCGTGGGAATATTTTTTACGCTATTAGACAACCTTAGTAATACAATAAACATGAATCATGTTAGTCATTAACATATTGAAATTTTTAAAATAGTACCCAAACATTGGTTATATTTATAACATTACATAATATATTATTTTTAATTAAAGAATAGTAACAAATTTATATTGTTACCACCATGAAAGTGATATAATAGTAAATCTTTTACATACTCCGAACAAAATATTACTTTTTCTAAACATTTTAAAACTGTTTATATCAATAATTTTTGAATTACTTAACATATATGATATATTTGAATAATTTATTTAAAATGTATAAAAAATTAAAAACATAAGTAATAATGAAATCACACTTAAAGCGAACTTAAATATTATATAAACAACGAGGATGGTTTTCGCTTCTTGCATGCAAGTTGTAAGACTTATAAACCATATGATATGTTTACAACTTACCAGAGCTAGCTAATCGACTGCTGGTGGCTCCAAACATTTGATATGGATCTGAAAGATAAGACACAAAATGAAATAGACTAAATTAATGATGAGTATTATATTTATAAACTTATTTTTCATTAAAAATATAAAAATAATATTAATAATAATAGATGATGTTTCCTTGATTTATACGTTACAGCTTATATTTTTCTATTAAATTCAGTTTAAATAATAATTTGCAGTGAATTGATTTGTACAAAGGGGCTAAAAAAATATCCCGAGGGAACAATAAAATAGGGAGTATGTCGAATTGTTTGCGTACAGGCAGCGCAAACAAAACCACTACCAAAATATCACCCTAGGGCCTATAATGGGAGACAAGCTATTTAATGATTTTTCGTAAGTAATGGACATGGGATGTACATTGTACACTATATTCATATATGATATAATATGGTCACACCAGTTCAAATACCTGAATCGTAAATCGTAATACTTTAAATTACAAATGTATATTAAGATTTAAGACCATTAAAAATCGATACCACATAGCAACTTAACTTAATCTTTATATATATTAATATATTATATAATATGTTTGTTGGAATTGAAATATTAGTACATAAGTATTAAGTGTACCCATCAATAAAATAAAGATTGGGGAAATCGCTCTGTTGTATTAGATTTTGGGTGTACCTATCATCAGTCATCATTGGGTTGACACTGTAATGGATTTGTTAAATTTGAATTCAATAATTAAACATTGCATAGGAAACACGATTCTGAAAGGAAACAGTGTACCAGTCTCTATTTATGAATAATATTATAATTGTTTAATACTACTGTTGAAGGGTAGTACAGTATGTGGAAATATTTTTTGCCAAAATCGAACGGCATATTATAATATTACTATTATTAATATTTACCATTACACTTCTTTATAGTTTGGGATTTTATCATAAATATTATTTAGAAGAAGTGATACTTTTTTATTTTATTTAATAAATAGATAAATCGTTTTAGTTAATAATTTGTTAATAAAGGTTAAATTTAATAAGCTGTATTATTTTAATTAAATAATTCACCCATAGTACTACGCTGTTTAAATACGAAAATGATTATATAAGTTATAAGAGATAAATAATTTCGAAAATTAATTAAACTTTTTCCTATTAAGTAAGAAAAAAAATTTAATTCTGTCTTTAATCATGCGATTCTTTGTGAATTATTAACTTTGTAAAAGTTATATTACTTTATAACATTTATTTTGGCTCTCACTTCGCTGGGTTAATTATAAACTGCTGCTTCTGTAAAATGTTGACGTAGTGGCCGGAATCGTGTTTTTTTCCCCGGGGTCGTCTAATAACTTTGTCACGGAGGGAAGTGTAAAAAAAAGGGTCAGTGAGTAAATAACTGTGACTTGTTATTCTTTCAGGTTGACTTGATAAGCGACGTTTAGGTTGAATTTTAAACGTGATACTTTTCGGCGGGGTCTGACATCTGAGTGCTTACAAAAACGCTTTAGCAGTTCCATTATCGGCACGTGGACTCGTGTACGGCCGTCTGAACTGATTGACAGCTTAAAGGGATCGCGGGGGATAAGGTACATATAGCATAGGGGAAAAAGGGCGATCGTTCTTCTTTTTCGGTCCATAACTTGTATGTCAAGTACCACCTCTCTATAACCGCAGCCAAAGTTCATTATTCTGCCCAACCCTTTTCAACACATTTTTTCCCTCTAACCGTTAACAAAGATTTTTATAAAAATATCCGACACTCACTAATTCTAGTTTTAGTGGAGTCTCTCTTCTATAATCATATAATATGATAATAGTACACATTATCATTTTCTAATACGGGACAAAAAAAAAACCATACCGCCCTTATTCATTAAAAATAATTTAGTGGAATTTATAGTTAAACCGTGCTAAGTCCTTATAAGTGGTAACTCGAACTTTGGCCAAAATTAAGACTTTGGTGTCTATAGGAACATTAAACTTATTTTAAATTAAATTTTCTAATGAAAAACCCCCGTAACACATAATTTAACCCATTAAAACCATATATTTTTAAAACGTGAAAAAACAAATAAGCAGTATTACCAATAATCATCAGAGAATAAAATATTGTAAATAAGTAATAACATAATATTTTATGAATGAGTTAACTCAGTTACCTTTTTTACCCTCTTATATTAATATAACATACATGAATTGAAAACTATAAAATTCCAATATACAAGTATTTAAGTCAGTTATGACTATAAAATGAATTTACCTATTTTATGCTTTAAGCGTATACCTATATCAGAGAACATCAGAAGTAATTACCTAGTCACTACCTTAAAGTG
Organism: Macrosiphum euphorbiae; assembly: GCA_949089665.1. NCBI lineage: Eukaryota > Metazoa > Arthropoda > Insecta > Hemiptera > Aphididae > Macrosiphum > Macrosiphum euphorbiae. The sequence continues at coordinate 133,193,386 of CARXXK010000001.1, read as the reverse complement.
GATTTAGATTTACCCATATAATTATTATAATTATGAAACGATACTTCTTGATTGGTCGATTCATTTTTTAATCAAGAACATGCTGTTAAGCTTAAATATTTGAACTCGACAGACGGCGACGTGTGTTTACATCGTTTTTATCAATGCCCCGGCACAACCGTGACCAATATCAAATATATAATAGGTAGACACAATAAGATTATATTCATATATATATAATGTCCTAATGATATGATCAGAGGTTTTCGTTCGGATCAATGATAAGTATAGGTACAACACTTAGTTGTAAGTAACGAATGCCCGCGATAACCTATGGCCACTGTAAAGATTATCAAAACCACGGAAAATGTGGTTCTGGAACAAGGCAGAACTGATTTCTAATAAATCATGATACCGGTTTTTGCAGTAACTTCCCAGACTCGCGTTCTCGAGAGGAACAAATGTACTTTACCACTAGCTTTGGAAAATTAAAAAAAAAATTTAGGAATTTACGTATTCCGCCGACTTGAGCCGAATAGTATGAAGCCAGGTTCACAGCTGCATCGTCTTTTATGTGGTGTGACTTTTATCGTATTCTCATTGGTCATTGCAATCATATGGACGATCTACTAAGAAATTTCCAGAGTAGGGACAAGCTCAACTTTTTATACGACACGATGTAAATAAAACGTGGTACCACGTGCAAGTGAACCCGGCTTATACCATAAACTACTATTTACGTACCTACATTACTAAAAAATGTTACAACGTTTTCACGTAGAGATATAAGATCATAACCATTAACCATGGTACGGGCAGACCTTGCAAGTTGCCAATTAAATATGACGATCAGTCGATCCCTACACCTATACCGGCTCCGGTCGCAAGACTCATATAAGTTATAACTTATAAGCTGCGTAAGTTCGAAACAGAATCCGATCGAAAATTCTTATGGTACTATCGTTCTTGATGAAATGAGAATACCTTCCAAACATTTTTTTTTCATTAATTTTCCGAGTGGCGTAAGCTGCTTATCACGTCGAGGTAAAACGCTGCATATATTATAATATCACTATATCAGTTTTGCACGCCCATTTTTCACAGGTCCGTTTTAGACAGAGTTATACGCACGACTGCAGGTTATAGGTTAACCGTTGTATCAGTGACGTAGCCAAGGGGCTTAGGGGAGGGAGCTGTAGCCCCACTCCGAAATGTTAAGAAAATTAAAAATTATTTCTATATTATGGTCTACGAAAGTTACAACAAATACAAATTTGTACAGCCATACAGAAACCACAACCAAAAATAAAACAGCTGTATGATGCCTGTATGCTAAACTTATGGGAGACCTCAGTTAAACCAATTTTAACCTCCCCCCACAAAAAAAATCCTGGCTACGCCACTGCGTTTTACTTAATAATACTAAAATATAATGCGTGTGCATGGGCTAAAAACGAATAGGTATGGTCCAAAACCGTGTTTATTTATTCCATTTTGAGCGAAAGTCGCTACAAAATCTGATCGATAAGTACGGATGTCTTTAAATCGGTGTAAAAAATCTGGTAGTCACCGCTGTCACGGTATATAAAATACGATACAGAAACATATAAGATACCGCGCTCGCGTATACATATCATATTATCATAACAACGATATAATAATAATACGATCGGCGGCGAGGGCGACACGGTCGGTTGGACATGGCCGTCGTCGTAGTCGTCGTCGTCGTCGTAATCCCACGGGATGGATTTCGGGTTCGAGTTAAACGCCGCACCGCCTGTTGTGTGTGCGAGTACCGGCCACTCTTGTTCACGGTCACTTGTTGGGGCGTTTGGCAGCCACAGCCGTCAGCGGCGGCGTCGGTACGCTAGTGAAATCCGCCCACCCAATATATTATTATTATTAACTATACGAGAAAAAGCTGCCGCTTCACTGTGTCTGCGTTTGCGATTACGCACGGCCGGAGGAGTTTAATTTTAATTATAACCGCCGCCGCCCTCCATTATTGTTATAATCCCGTGCACACTCCACTTGTTCGATTTATCATAACAATAATATCGTCAACTACACTTTTAGTCGACTCGCGCGCACACTCGTCGTCGCCGTCGCACCGGGACGAGTATGTATTGTGCGCCACACTAATGGAACCGAATAACGCGCGTAACACATTTCCGACGAGATTCCGACGAACCGTTTTGTATAAAATAATATGCATATACCTACAGAGTGCTTTTTGTTTTTCACTGTTTTTTAAACTTACGATTGTTCGTTATTGTATACTTCTACATAATATTATATTTTATAATATACCTATATATATATATAATATTATTGCATATTATATGAGCGTTATAAGTCGACTACCTATACGTAATAATAATAATATGATGTAATGGACTTACGTGTGCAGGTCGTATAATAATTGTACATTTTTCGAACAATATCAGGATGGGAGGAGGGATGGAGGGGTGGTTCAAAATTGTGTGAATAGGTTTCCCATCTCCTGTTTCCGTATTTATGTGTTCTCGAGATTTTATCCGAAATATATTGTATTTTCTAATTTCTTTTTTGCTTCTAATAAACCATTTTAATAAATATCTCACGCGCAGTACTATATTTTTCCTGTATTCACGTCCGCAAATATTAATAATTATATAGCGGCCACTGCAGACCGTTACCTATTTCGAAGTGTTATTTTTGTAGTTTTTTTATGATTATTTAAATAAAATTTTGGATTTTAACCGATTTAAAACTCAAAATTTGAATGCAGTGTTAGTTTTAAGTCCTATACACATTTTAGTTTTACCCAAAGTATCTGGAAAATAATGAAAAACAACTTAAAGGTTTAAAATTTGAAACACGAAATTCTCGGCGAACCGCTATTTGTATTATTATATACTATATAATATTCATAAATACATACTGTGTCAGGGTGTTTTTACTTTTCACTGTTTTTTAAACTTAATATTGTTCGTTATTGTATCATTGTATACTTCTACATAACATATTTTATAATAAACCTATTTATTATTAGTATAAATATACCTATAAATTATGAGTTGACTATACCTATACACAATAATAATATGTAATGGGCTGAAGCGTGCAGGTCGTATAATAAATGATAGTATATTTTTCGCATAATATCAGGGTGGGGGGGTTAAAATTGTACAAATAGGTTTTGAGTTTCCTTATTTATATCACAGACTTCTATATTACACTAGATAAGGAACTCCTATATAATTTACATTGTTAAAGTTGTTGTTACAAGTGAAGCTCAGCTGTGGGTAGCTGCCATTTGGTCGGTTGGCAGAACATTTCATTCATTCTACAAAATGTATTAGGAATGACATCGTTTTTAATGGTAAAATTAAAATAGTAAATGTAAAATGAGTTATATAAAATATAATTTTTTTTTTTTTAAACAACAGATTTAGAAATATTAAAATATAATACAAGATAAATTGTAATTAATCTTATTTTCCATATAAAATACCATACAATTGCCAACCGACCTTGAATCTTCAATTCATAATTGGAACATGCTAACTAGTACTATGTAGAGATCTGTGATTTATGTGTTCGAGGTTTTATAATATGTTTTAGATTCTGAGCGGAGCGATGAATGTATTGGTTTTACAATGATGTATGTTTTTTTTTATTTTTTTATTTATTTTTTGTGTCTGTCATCACGTTTTGGGACAGTAAAAGTGCTTCGATTTTCTTCAATAGTACCTTTCTGATAGGAAAGTGAATCTAGTTGGTACTTTGGGGGTCAAAAGTAAACATTTTCCAGTAGTTTTCACAAGCGCCGGGAAAAACAACATAAAAATTAAGGAAAAACGGGAATTTTTACGCAAAATCGATTTTCCAAAAAATCGAATTTGGTTTTTGGTGTAACTTTAAAACAAATGACCGTAGATACATGAAATTTTCACTGGTTGTTTATATTTGCATTTTCTATACACGATAACATTTTCAAAATATTTTGATTTATTTTGAACTGTTTAGGGACATTTTCATTTTTCATTTTTTTTTAGTTTTTTTTCTAGAAATATCAATAAAATTTTATTTGTTGGTTGCGAAAGCTTGAAAATTTAATAGAAGGCTCCTAATACGTTGTTTCAAAGGCAGATGAAAAATATTAAAAATCCTTAGTCACAATTTTTTTTTATAAGCATTTAAAGTTCAAAAATTGACAAAATATGGAAAAATCACGAAAATTAGCAAATTATTTTGAGTTAAGAATTCGTAAAAATTTTTCTTTTTAAATCTAAGATTTGAAAATGAAACACAAGATTCCTTATAAGATTAACTACCTTTATCAATAAAAAAATCTCTACCGGACAGTCAAGTTAAATTTTTATGAGCGTTTGAAATTCAAATTTTTACAACATTGGATATTCACTCGATTACTCATGTAGCGATTTCCTTATTTTGTTGCAATTCAAAAACGAACAACTGTAGATACATGAAAATTTCACTCAATGTTTAAATTAGCATTTTCTATACACCATACAATTTTGAAAATATTTTGACTCTTTTTGAGCTGTTTATGGACATTTACAGCTTTCAATTTTTTTTAGTTTTTTTTTCTATAAATATCAATAAAGTTTTATCTGTTGGGCCAAAAAGTGTAAAAATTTAATACAAGGCTCCTGATATATTGTTACAATATCAGTTGAAAAATATTAAAAATACATAGGCACGATTTTTTTTTATAAGCATTTAAAGTTGGAATTTTGACAAAATTTATCAAAATCTCGAAAATTATCAATCGTTGGAATTAAAAAATTATAAAATGTTCAGTTTTTATAACTAAGAGTTGAAAATTTAAAACAAAGATTCTCTTAAATAATTCATACTGTAACCAAAAAATCTAAAAAATATATAAACACACTTATTTTTTACAGACATTTTAATTTCAAATTTAGACAAAATTTCATATTTAAACCAAGAATTACGATTTTAGTTATTTTGTTGTGATTGAATAATACTATTCGTGGGTACTTGAAACTTCTAAAGTGTACTATTATATATCTATGATAGTATCACGGTTTTTGTTGATGTATAACGCGTTATAAGTATCTAATGGATATTGTGATATGATTAATTTGGAATTTATTATAGGTACCTATTATAGGCACAGATATTATCTATATCTGTGATTATAGGTCAATTTTTTGTTTAATACCATAGATATGTATATAATATGCCTTATACATAGACTGACATACCATCACCGCTCAGAATCGTTTTTCTTATACAATGATATTATATCATTGAATTCAAATTTAATACCATCCATTATACAGTGACCCACTTGTAACCTACTGTACAGCAGAGCGACACCCACTGCCCACCTTTTTTTTAAATTTATTTAAATGAAATGTGAAATTTTAGATTTTAACAGGTTTAAAACTAAAAATTTGAATGCATTGTTAATTTTATGAAGTAATTATCTCTTTTTAGTTTTACCCAAAGTATGTGGAATATATTTAATAACAACTTACCATATCAACGCTTTAAAATTGAATCTCGTAATTTTGTTTCTATAATAATTGAATGTTTACGTTAATGTTTTAATAATATTATTAGTTATTACACCTAAATATAGTTTAAAGTATTAAGGGGACGCTACACCCGCATGTGTTGTCTCCGTCTTACAAATGTGCAACATAGCAAAAACTGTTTTGAGAGGGAAAGAACAGAGAAGGCTACAATCATAACTAAGAAACGAGATTTTCTTCACATAAAAAGCAGAACTTTGCCTGTGCAACGTTGTTATTATTTTTTCGATATCGGAAATACAAAAAAAGTTATTTAAGCTTGAAAAACACAAACAATAATGGTTTTTGAAACAGGAAGAACTTTTTTCATATAAGTGATATCAAAAAAACAAAAACAACGTCCACAGCCAAAGTTCTCCTTTTTATGTGATGAAAATATCGTTTCTTAGTTATGACTGTCGCCTTCTCAATTCTTTCCCGCGTCAAACAGTTCTTGCTATGTTGTACATTTGTAAGACGGAGACAACACATGCGGGTGTAGCGTCCTCTTAAGTGTTTAAATACTATGACATATTACACTATTTAATACAATGTAAACCATTCATCTTAATATGGTACTTGCCTGCAGTTGCCACTATTTTTACATTTTGAAAAAATTTTTTTTCTCTAGTCTTTGGACGATAATTTGATTAAGTTAAATTATATCAAATTATTTGATCATTCTTTAAATGTTATATAATACAAACGAAACATGACTTGCTGCATGTCCTGTCTGATTTTTAGGTTCTGAGTGAAACGATGAATGTATTGATTTTACAATGATGTGTGTTTTTTTTATTTTTTTTTGCGTCTGTCATCACCTTTTAGAACAGTAAAAATGCTTAGATTTTCTTCAACAGTAACTTTTCTGATGGGAAAGTTAATCTAGTCGGTACCTAGGGGGGGGGTCAAAAGTAACAATTTTCCAGTAGTTTTCAAAAGCGCCGTGAAAAACAAAAGAAAATTAAAGAAAAACCGGAATTTATACGCAAAATTTGTTTTCGAAAAAATCGATTTTAGTTTTTGGTGCAACTCTTAAAAAAATGACCTTAGGTACATGACATTTTGACTGAATGATGTTTATATTAGTATTTTCTATACACCATAACATTTCCCAAATATTTTAACTTATTTTGAGCTGTTTACGGATATTTTCAGTTTCCATTTTTTTTAGTTTTTTTTTCTAGTAAACTGTTTCAAAGGCAGATGAAAAAAAATATAAAATCGAAAGTCACAATTTTTTTTAAAAGGATTTAAAGATCAAATATTGGCAAAATACGTAAAAATGTATCTATTATTGGTCAGTTTTTTTTTAATACCATAGATATGTATATAATATGTCTTATAGGTACCTAGACTGACATACCGTCTCCGCTCAGAATCGTTGTTCTTATACAATGATATTATATCATTGAATTCAAATTTAACACCATCCATTACAGTGACCCACTTGTAACCTACTGCACAGCAGTGGCGGATTCGAGGGGGGGGGCGAAGGGGCGTTCGCCCTCCCACTTTGGGCTGTCTTTTTAACGTTATTTTCTATTATAATATTTGGCTAAACAAAAAAACCATTCAATTTTTTTTAATTCACCCCCTCCCCTCTTGGATGACTTCTGGATCCACTACTGCTGTACAACAGAGGGACATTTTAGATGTGAATGTTCAAATAAAATATTATATTCAAATTGTCTTAAAAATGTATGAGCGTATATCTGCGTGTTTTGATTGAATTTTCATAACATTATACGAAACTCACCAGACCCCGCCATTTACCAGCTTTTACAGTTGGACGCTTTTACAAAGGTGACGGGCCAGCCTAGGGCGGTGTTCGTAATGCGGTCGGTGGTATATAACAAACATGCCTTTGATGTGTCTAATCAAAGCTCATTGAACCGTTGTGCCTGTGGCCTTTGACGGTGGTCGAATAACAAGAGATTATAATAGAATTAGATGTCCACGTTCAGTTTGTTTTATAATACACAAAAAAGCGCTCCGAGGTATTTATAGTTAATAGAGCTTCCATTTTTATTTTTCGTCCGACAAGAGAATTATGTGATTCACTATATCTGCGAATAGACTTTTATTGAAACGATGTCTGTCTATAGAATATTTTATTATCAAACAATATATTATAATGAATCATAATATTTACTTATAATTTATGATCAACGAATATCTTATTTAATCATTTTATTTTTATTGCACATGTAAATTTTTCTTCAAATGTATTATTTATTGTAATGAATTAATATTGAAATATTATATTTTTTATATGTATTATAATAATCACAACTTTAAAATAATCAACTATTAAAATGATTTTAACGAGTATACTATAGCCTACTTAAAGTTATTTACGAAGTATTGAAAGAATTATCTAACTTCATACTTTCAATAAATAAATTTAAATTTAAAATGTATAATGATTTGGTGTGATTGCTATTTGTTATATTAAAAAGTACCTAAAGTTAACTTTTTTCAATTTTTTATACTGTTGAGTTATGTTGTATTTGCTTTATGATAAACCTATTCAGTGAGAGAAAGAGAGAGAGAGAGAGAGAGAGAGAGAGAGAGTAACAACACAAAAATCAATGGATAACATCTACTTAACATGCAAGAAGAATTGCTCATCCATGCGGATGTTATTTGATTGTCTGTCCGAAACGGCTCAGACGATAACATTTTGATAGTGTTCGCACGTGATCAAGCGCATTTGTTGTACTAGACCTTTTCACCCCTAAAATTTTTGACTTGATTGGGAAAGGAAAAAAGGAGAGAATATATGTTTAGTCGGTGATCAAAAGGTAAGGTCTCTTTTATGATTTTATTGATTTTACTGGACAACGTGACAATCATGCCATGTGTTTATTTAGGATAACCTTTTCCCCCTTTTTAATATTTTTAACAAAATGCTCTTTTCAAATAGTCTACCATATTCATGTTATATTGTTATCTGTATCGTTTAAAGATATGATCTTAAATTCTACGTTTATTTTGCAGGATGATATTGATGTTATTATGCATTTTTCATCAAAATTACATAATAATATATTATACTATTTTACACAATTTATTTATACCATTTTATAATTTAATTAAATTAATTTTACTAAATACTCAATTGTTGTAAAAATTAATAAAATAAACAACGTTTTAATAAGTAACGTCATTTATATTGCAGTTATTTCCATTACTAAACTCCAAGAAGAACAGCTGTTATGGTCTTATGGACGAATAAACAAAACTTTTGATTTAAACAATTTTTTCTAGTTTTCTTATCATTATTTGTTACCTTGAAATTATTTAAATATATTTGAATAAATTAATAAGAAATCGAACGGTTTTTATTTTACATGTTAAAAATAAAAATACTTAGGTAATTACAGTAATTTTAATAAATTGTGTTGGTACTAGAAAAATAGTTAATGAATGTTTACTTAATTATTAATGTACAGGTTATTTAGACATTCAGTCTTGTGTACAGTTAGTCTATGGTATTAGATTATTTTGTATAAAATAACTTTAAATACATACCTTGTGTTTGCCCTGATGAATGTGTACTCCATGATCCTTTATAATGAGTATCTAAAACAATATTTTATTACATGCATTTTAGTACAATAGTGAATAGATCATAATGAAACATTAAAAATTATATACTATTTTTTAATTTATGTAATAAATAATTTTAATTTAACTTATTTTATTTAGAATTCTATGTATTTTTAAATTTTTTATTTAAAACCTATGAAATACAATCAAACTCTGAAATACTGAATAAGCCTTAATATTTCATCATTAGAAAGTGACAATATTAAATATGTATATTGTGTATGTAGCTACAAGCTACTACAAACATTTTCATCATAACTTTTGTTTATGTTTTACTCATTTTTTTTTTAAGAGGAAGTAAGGAAACTAAGCAACTAAGTTTTTTTATACATTATCTTTATTTATTCTTGTACTTAAAATGTAATACCATTTGCATACTATTATGTATGATATGTTCATAGATATGTTCATACCAATATGTTAAGTTTTCGTAGGTAGTATTTACATTAGGTACTTAAAATACGACCTTTTTCAATATTATTGTAATTTCGAAGACAAATTTACATAGTTGATTAGTGAAAGTAATTATAATATTAACTAAAAAAACGTTATTCTTACTAATAAAATTCTTAGTGATTTTTGGATTAATAAAATAAACATTTTTTGACACCCCCAACCACCCATCCCCAATCCTTTACCTCACAAAGTACATATTCAAAGCAGAATTTAGGATTTTAATTATAAAAAGATATGGTCCGAAAATTGTTGTTTTAGTGATCGATAACAACTATTATAGTGGTAATAGGATTACTACAAAAAAAAATAAATACAGCTGATAAAATAATAACTAATTAATAAATAATGATTTTATTTTGGTCGGCGAAAGGGATATGCAATTTCGTTACATGTGAGTGTAGAAGATAATTTCCATGTATTTGTGTTATCTTAAGATTAAATATTATAATTCCTTGTGTTAATATATTCCTAATATTGTATACTATGCATTCTATACTTACGTCTATACATATAGTTTTTAAAAGAAGTATTTTATCAGTAATCAGTATGCCATAATATATTATACATTGTTAACTTGTTTAAAGTTTCAGATATATCTTAATACTATAGCCACTAGGTAGGTTTATAAACTGACATATTTATTATACATTTAATAAATGATTCCGTTCACAGCTTTGTCTAAGATTCTATGCTAAGATATGTATGAATTATTGAAAATGAAAATGAAATCTAGTTAGGTAGTACGACTTTGAGTGAAAAGTAAAAAATGTTTGGGTAAAACTAAAACAAAATTATAGAAAAACTGGAATATTTACGCAACAACGGTTTTTGACAAAATAAATTTTTTTTTTTTTTGAAAAATTAATAAATATAATGATTTGAAATTTTTTCTAAATATTAACTTTCTATACATAATATAACACAAATTAATCTATTTACACTTTATATAGCATATAGGCATTTGAAGATATTTATACAAACATTTGAAATTTTCTAATTGTTTTTAATTTTTACGGTAAATATATTTGTTGAAAACTTTTTTCAGTAAAAAAGCTTGAAACGTAATACAAGGCTTTATATAAGTAGTTCTTACACAAATTTTAAATATTAAAAATATATGTACACAATTTTTTTTAATAGACATTTGAACTTAAAAATGTTTTCCTACATTGGATATTTAAGCGAAAAATCACGTTTTTAGTTATTTTCTTGTGATTTACTATTCTTATAGGGAGGGGGTAGATAGTTTCGTCTCATGTATTATACATTTTCAGATTAGTTTTAAGCTGAATAATTTATATCACAAACCAATATATATCTCACAGTTCTACCTTCTACGGTCCGTCAGTATTTACTTATAAGTTGATAAGATAATATGAGGTATAATATTATAACTTATAACAATTATTATAATATAATATATTCAATGATTTTGAAAAAAGTTAGATTTAAAGCCTAGCACATAACTTATCTATAGAATAATATACTAGCAATAACATAATATTAGTAAATAATATCCTTAAAAACTGAGGTTGACAGACATTATTGGCTCAGAATCGTTTTCCATATGCAATGATTTATCACTGAATTGAAATTTAACATAACCCTAATGTTAATAGCGACATTAAACTTACTATACAGCAGAGAGACTTCCTAGACCTTTTTATTTATTTCATTAAACTCTTACTAATTTTACATTATTAAAACATACCCTAGGACCTAGGTTATTATTTTGCCACATATATAAAATAGTTCATAAGCTATATATAATTACATATTGATAACAGACATTATCAATTATAAAGCTACAAGTAAATTAATATTAAGAAATGAGTGGTATAGTTTATAATATTATGTGGTTGTGAGTGGAGGAGTTGAACATGTTTGATAGTAGGTACAATAATCTAATAATATAAACTAAAAAAATATTGTAGTTATTGAGTTTATAAATTACAGTATGCTATTTGTCATTAAAATCTAAAAATGCAAACACGTACCGGCAAAAATCATTGATAAGTTGGGAAACGTCCCATTTCTGCTCAGGTAATCCGATGTTTTGATGTCCAACATAATTCACGCGGTAGATCGTTCACCCGATCGTTACGATTATTTCCGACAGTGCCATACGTATTATAGTGCGTGCCGAAGTACGATCTCGATTAAACCGAAACTTTATACTTATATGTTATTTATATAATCGAATGGTACTCGTGTGTCACTTTATATATTTATTAATTTATATATATATATATGTATATATATCTACAACGTTTGTACCTATATATTAGTGTGTGTAGATTTGAAATAGCTTGGTGGTGTGGTGACGTACAATCGGGAGAGAATGATATCAGACCAGACGCGATAGTACAACTGACCCGCTGGTGGAGTCGAGGTATCGCCAGCGCGCCTCGTAAGGGAGCCGCTCGTGCGACGACGGTGGACGCGCGTGGGGCGCGGCGTCGGAAAAATCGATGACGACCAATCGGGCACCGGCGCCCACGACAAATCACTCCCCTCGAGTACTTCCGGATTGGTCGGATAGGATATTGCGACGTGGAAACCGAAAGCAGGGTAGGTATATATAGGGGCAGCAGTCGCCGTGGGTGCGGGGAGGGCGGCGGAGAAAACATACGTGCCGTGTTTGCTGCCGTTCCCGTCCATCCATCCAACATTTCACTATGCACTCCCCCGTTCTGAATTTTTTTCACCTCGTCCTCATCCGTGTCGGCTAATAACTAAGTACGTTCAGGCATTCTTTCCTTCCTTCCTTCCTTCCTTCCTTCCTTCCTTCCTTCCTTCCTCCTTCCTTCCTTCCTTCCGACGTTTATTCTTATCGTCTTTTCCATTAACGTTTCCTTCTACTTTAATTAGAAACACATTGCATTTTTTTTCCCATTGTTAGCACGGTGTTTTTTCTAGGCATCACACCTAACAGGTTTCATAAGTATAAATATTTTTTCACCGCCATCATTTTTATAAACACGATGTGCATATAGCGCGCTATATTACAATACATTATTTCCGATTTGTTAACTAGTTGAATGTGTTCACACTTCATATTATACAATATTAGCGAGCCGATGTTTTACAACGATTTTGACAACAAAATATTCGTTTTAATGTATGTAGGACCCATCTTATGCAGCTTTGAATATTTTATGATGACCAGGAACATATTGTTTCGTTGATTTAATTTATTTCGTAAAAGTTATAACTAGAGAGCAGATTTATACGCAATAAAAACCAATCAAATATAAGCTAAAAATCTTAAGTATTCGGCAAAATATTGTTGAAATATACATGAAAATAAAATGCATAAAAAACTAGCAAAAAAAATGTATTTTTTGAATATTCAATTGTAACAATATATTTAAAATTATGAAACCCTACTATAAATGCTTTTCTTAATTTTTTTCTGAAATAATGTCAATAGTCAATGGTAGTAATCGATATTTTCTTATCTTGGTATACGTATTTTATTTCACCGATTATTGATCTTTGAGAAAAACCGTTTATACCTTCAGGCTACAACTTTACAAGTATACCTATTAGCTTATTTTGATATTAATCAAAACTACAAAAATATAATTTTATTTTCTTATTGTATTACAATAGTATATATTTCAAACATTTCTTAAAAAAAACATCGAAGTATGCACTAAAAGATGAAACATGAAATTAAAATTGTAAAAAAGCCCTTAAATATAAAAAAATAGTAAATGTCCAAATATGCACTAAAAAGTTTCATTTTTTAAAACGTTATACCTTGAAACAAATGTTGTGATCACTTAGCAAATAATCATATACGATCAACTAGAATAGATATGCATATTAATATAAATCCGGCCTCTAGTTATAACTTATAACACTACCAACTGTGGACTGTACCTATATAGTTAATAATAAATCGGAATCTCTTCGTAAACATAGCTTTGCTTTTTTATCATTCCAGATAAATACGTAAATATACGTTTGGTCTTTGGTACATATATATCATATTCCTATATGCAATGCAATAGGGTCTTTCAAATTGAGTGTGACAAAAATGGTAAAAATTGCGTAAGACCCAACAAAATCCTCACCATTTTAGTCACACGACATCTGAAAGATCCTGTATATTTTCACTTAATATAATAAAGCCTGAGATGTAGGGATTGGCCTCAGTCACTTACGTGTTCTGAGATCAAGCATTAGCCGATGTCACTGGTTCCCGGATGGGTAACCACCCGGGTTTTTAGTGACAAATTCTTGCCACATATGCATACTTGTTCCCTCCTCCACAGTAGAAAACTGACTAAAATAACCTTCAGGCTAATGACCTCAGATGTTGAAGTCTTGACTCAATACAACAAAATAAAATAATAACACATGTATATTATAAAAGAAGATTTTTTGACTAATAGAACACAGATATTATAAACATTGTAGATTGTCAAATATTAAAATCAAATACTTAAGTCATAAGTATGACCACAATAATTACAATGATTACTTACTTTTATGATTTTCAGCGACTTCTTAATTCTGGACATATTTTTTATGTAAACATACGTAAAGACAATTTATTAAAAATCTGAAAAATATTGGATTTACTACGGCTTCTAAGCATTTGT